>JAIXND010000761.1:2596525-5140275 GCA_023646645.1 Varanus salvator macromaculatus | reverse complement strand
ATAGACGATACGAGCTCCATGATGCCAAACGTGCTCTTCACCGAGTGGCTGGTGACGTCGTCGTTAATTTACATCATCGTGCTAAACTCCTCAAACAGAACCGGGAGGTGAGCGAGAAGATTCCTCCTGTGCCTGTGAGGTCCCAAGAGAAATTTAAACGACCTGCAAACAAAAGACTTTAAGACGCTCTCCCGGCGGGGAAGAGCCCTTTGTCAAGAGGAGACGTGTCCCTCTGAGAACCACCAGAACTGACTTACGCACACCTTCCGCCAAAGAAAGTAAGACGATGGAGGAGCGCCGTTTGGGGGGTTCTAGGGGCAGCAGTACAGAGAGAGAGGAGAGCGATGCCATCAAAAAAAGACCTAAAGGGAAAGATGTGATAGAACCTGTGAACTCCAAGAGAAAGCTGTGGAGTGAGCGTTTCCTTTCCGATGTGGATACAGACAGTGAGGTATTGGCCGAACTGCTGAGAGATGAGCCCTGGAAGTGAATGTGGAGACCCAGTCTTCTCTTTCGGATTGGCCCTGCTGCCTGAAGTGACTCCGAGTCATGAGGTCAGGCCACGTCGAGAGCTCGAGCTTGGCGCACGCCCTAAGGAAAGGGCAGCCGATCGGGGGACCGCGACGGAGCAGACCGGGCCGAAAAAACAGGACGGGCAAGAAGTTGGGAACCACCGACTTTGTTGCCGGAGCGAACCCCTGACTCCGAGGCAGGTCTCACGGGACAACAGAGAGAGAGGGTGACAGAGACTGGAACGATGGAGTCACGTGTTTCAGAAGAGCGCGTGGATGAGAGAAGAGGATCTCAGGCTACGGCTGCTAAACCCCCCACCTATGCGAATGCTGTCAGGGAAAACGGGGGTGAGGCGTCCACTGAGGCGAGCGGGAAGGCTGATGGTAACTCCCGATTTTGAAGAGGAGGAGGAAGAGCACCTGGGGACGTTTATAGACGATGCGTCGGACGAACGCGATCCCAGAAAGCGCTACGTGGTGCGTTTTCGATACAGAGGGGAAGATCCTGAGAGTGAGGCTCATCTCTATCTACAGAGAGTTTTGATCAAGCGCACACTGCTTGAAGGTGGTTTCGATTTCAACATCAATGATATCGTCGCTGTGATCCAATTAACTGGGTCCAGAGAGACGGACGTCTGCCTAGCCTCAGAAAAAGCATACAGGATCTTCTGGTCTTTCTGTAAGACTGCCCAAGGGATCGACCCTTCTTTGTTGGAAAAATTTGAAATGATCCCCCTCTTTCGGGGAGATATGAAAGTGCTGACTGTGGCTTTCAGAACCACCACGATACCGGCGCAGGACGTGGCCTACTGGGTGTCAAAGCATGCCAGGGTGCTGAAGGGTCCTGACAAAAAGTATACTGAAGAGGGTTTTTGGAACGGAGAATACCGTTGCGTCGTGTCTTTCAAGAACGCTAAGGCTGAAGGGAGCAGGGAAGGGAAAATCCCTAAATATTTTTTCCTAGGAGCGGACAGAGGCGTCACACGCTACAGCGGCCAGCCGCAGGCGTGTTTTCAGTGTGGATCGTATACTCACCACAGGAGGACCTGCACTACACCCCTCTGTTCCCGGTGCGGGGAGAGAGGTCACCCAACTGCGACGTGTCACAAGAGCATCTGTTGCAACTTGTGTGGAGAACAAGGACACACCTATTTCTGGTGCCCCAAAGCATTTTATAACAGACAAGATGCCAGACGCTTTGAGCAAGTGAGCAGGAAAGCTGAGATGGGGAAACAAAGGGCAGAAGGTGGGACTTCCAAGCGGAGACCTGAGATGACGGCGGACGACGGGGAACGAGAGAGGAGTGAAGTGAGGAGAAAAGAAGTGTCGATGCCTGAAGGTGAGAGACGAGAGGTGCAAAGTGACTGGCAGGTGATAGACAGGCAGAGGGGGAGGGGGAGGAGCGGTCAGAGTCCGAAACGACCGGACCAAGCACCCTCCACGGCAGAAGTGATTGGGCAAAATAAGTTCTCGGTTTTACAAGAGGAGGCGGAGAGGGAGACGGTATCGACAGAAATAATAGAACAGGAATCCAGTGAGTTGATGGAGACGATGCAGGGGCAGGGGACACGAGAGCAGGAAATAAGGAGCAAAGAACAGAGGCAAAAACGGGACAAGTACAAGGACAGAGGGAAGGGTGTGAGAACGGGGCAGCGAGAGACGGAAATACAGCAGAAGGAGTTGGTAGATGACGGCAAAGAAGACCTGCGAGAAAATGGGGAAGCTAGACCAGTGGCATCATTAGATGACCTGAGCGACCCGACGCAATTTCAGAGGACATGCGAGACGAGCCTACCGGGCTCTTTGACGGACGCATCGCTTCCTGTTGCGGGAACAAACCCGTCTCTCCTTTCACCAACTTCTGTTCCCACTTCTTCCGTTCCCACACCTGACTTTCTGATCACCCCTGTGCCAGATCTTGAATTACTTCCCCTCCCCTCCCCCCCTCCCCTCCCCCTCTCCCTTCAGATTCCCAGTCTGAAGAGTCTACACCTCAGGGTACATCTGAGGGGGTAGAAAAAGAACCGTACATTGTACTGGACAGCCCAGAGAGAGAGAGCGATGACATTATGCCATAATGACAGTGATAGAAAATGATGTATGTTGCTTCTGCCTTTGGTTCAGTTTGTTAAATTTATTTAAGGTGGTTTACGCAGGGCCTATCCATGATAAAAAGCTTGTAACAAAAAAATAACAATAATAGATAGACCTTTTATTTTTCCTCAATTTCGTTTTTTTCTAATTTTCAAGTTTTCAATTTTTCAATTTTCAAATTTTACTATGGCCACTTTAAAAATCTTAACTTGGAACGTGAACGGCATGAGGCACATCACACGCCGTGAGGAAATATTGACTAGCCTGAAAGGATTGGATAGGGATATGTATGTTCTACAGGAGACCCATTTTTGCACTGAAAAAGATCGCAGCTCAGCACAAAGGTTATGGACACAAGGCCCTTCCGTGTGGTCATACGGTGAAGAATATCAAGCCGGCGTCGGGATATTATTTAGGGCTACCAAAAGTTTAACGGTGGACTTTGTGCTAGAAGCGATCCCTGGGAGGCTGGTCGTGGTGGACTTTACCATTCATGCTTTGAGAGAGGATGGTGGCGAAAACAAACTCCTTCTTCGGTTGTGTGGACTGTATGCTCCGATTAAAGCCAATGAACGGAGAGACTTCTGGGACCACTTGAAAGCCTATTGCAATACTCGTAGGCACGTCATCGTTGCCGGAGACTTTAACAACAGAACGGTCGTGTCGGACAGGATGACCTACGTCGATGAAGATCGAACGACGGAACGATCTGCGGCGCGACCTTTAACGGTGGAGGAGAGAGAGCTGGAGCGCTTCTTCATCGAGAACGGATTATCTGATAAAGCGACAGAGGCCATCAACGTTTTGGATTTCTTTCCGGTTACTTGTAGGCGTGCCTTCACTTACAGGTATTCTCCCGTGGATGGTGCCAGATACACCTTTTACCACGTGAGGGGAGCCAGCAGGCTGGATAGAATACGGGCCTCAAAAGAGCTCAAGACAGACCGCTGCAGGTTGATCGTGACACCTTGGTCAGACCATCTTATGTTGAGCTGTGATTTCAGCACGGGACAAGTTTATCCAAGGGGAAAACCGTTGTGGAGGCTCATGGCGAGACAACTGAATAATATCTCTTACAAGGAGATGTTGGCCTCCACCTTGCCTAACATGCTCACCCTCTGCGACTTGTACGAAGATGATCTGGCGGCCTGGTGGGAGAGATGCAAACGGATCGTCAGGAAGAGGTGCTGGAATCTAGAAGTCCGGATCAACAGTAAAGAGGTGAAAACTTACCAGGAGGCGGTTTACCAGTTCATCCAGTGTCACGGCAGGGTTAATCGTGGGCTCCCGTATGACAGACATCTCCTACAGCGTGCCAGGGAGGTGATCGCGGCCTTCCAGATGAAGCAGAGGCAAAAGAAGAGAAATACCAAACTTTATAGGACTAAAGGGGCCCTGCTGGACAAGGACGAGTGGGTGAGAGCCAGAACCCAAGCACCCTTTGAAAGCATGAAGGGACTGAGGCTCTCTGAGGATGACGCCGTTTCCCTCCGTCCCAATGAGATGTTGGACATCGTGGAACGTTACTTTACTAAGATCTACCAGCAGAAACCCATCCGGGGGGAGGAGATACAGAATTTTTTCGCCGGCCTTCCCCAAAAAGACTTAAATGTGATACACCAAGGACTGGCAGACGAAGACTTGAGAGAATTAGAGAAACCCATCACCGAGGAAGAGGTTGAGATGGCCATCACGCAAGGAAAGAGCGGATCGGCGCCTGGTCCGGACGGCCTGGGCTGGAATTTTTACAAGCTTTTTAAGACATGGATAGGTCCTGCCATGACTAAAGTCTTTAATTTTTTGTTGCAGCAACCAAAACTCTCTCACTCCTTTTATCAGAGTACTCTCATTTTTTTCGCAAAACAGGGCAATCTCACTTTGGTCAAGAACTGGAGGCCGATCGCCTTGACCAATGTGGACTATCGCATTTTAGCAAAAATCTTGAATGGAAGGCTAGCTCGTCTCGCTCCGAAAATTGTGGTACCCGGTCAAACCAGTGTGGTGCCGGGTCGTAGTATGTTAGATTCCTTATGTTTGTTCAGAGAGCTGTTTGAGCTGGCCAGGGAGGAAAAGTGGAAAGCGAAAATCA
Organism: Varanus salvator macromaculatus; assembly: GCA_023646645.1. Lineage (NCBI taxonomy): Eukaryota > Metazoa > Chordata > Lepidosauria > Squamata > Varanidae > Varanus > Varanus salvator. Next base: position 5,135,580 of record JAIXND010000761.1, on the reverse strand, counting down.
TGCAGCTGGACCAGACCAAGGCCTTTGATTGTGTCCATCATGAATTTCTGTGGGCTACTCTGCAGTGGAAAGGGCTGCCCCACAGATTCGTACGGTATGTCAAGCTGCTGTATAAGGAGGCCTCGGTGACCCCGCAAGTCAATGGCCACAGAGGGAAAAGAATTGTGTTAGAATCGGGGGTCAGGCAGGGTTGCCCCCTCAGCCCGCTTCTGTATGTCTTGGTTATAGATATGGTCTTATACAAATTGCTATTAGAAGAGGGACTCTCGGGACTGGGTCGAGGGATTCCCCAGTCCACACGAGCCGTGGTCAAGTTTGTAGTGCATGCCGATGACGTTTCCCTCTTGGTGAACAATGAAGAGGAAATGAAGCGAGCCAGACTCATATTTGAACATTATGGGAGAGCATCTGGAGCACAGATGAATTATCAGAAAAGCTGTGTTATCGACCTGGGTGGGAAAGATTCTCTCATTGTATCAAAGGTAGAGTCCTCCGAAGGGACCGGAGGGGCAGGCCCAGAAAGGGTACAGCGAGTTAAGCTATTAGGCCTCTGGTTTACTAAAGAGAGTGGGGCGTGGAAAACTAACTGGTCCCAATGGATGGAAAAACTGAAGGAGAAAATTACTTTATGGCAAAGATGGCACCTAAACGTGTACCAAAAGGCAATTTATATTAAGACGTATGTCGTCCCGGTGGCCGCCAATATCTCTGTGGTTTATCCGCCACCGATCGCTGTGATGAAAGAAGCAGAGACTCTCTTGTTTAAATTCCTATGGGGGGCGGCCACTTTCCCTCTCGCCACAGCTGTTGCTCACAGACCTGTCGAGGAAGGGGGACTGGATTTCCCATCCGTTACACTCAAATTCCTCACAGGGTTTCTCAGTTTTAACTTTGGGGCCTTCCGGCAAGCGGAAGTGAAAATGATGGGCGTGGGCTGCCCGGCGTGGACCCTGATTTTTGCCCGTCGTTGGGATAGGCATGACTGGTTCCACCAGTGGTGGAGGGAGGGTTCGACCCCACGCGCCGTCTCGGCGGTGACGAAGCTGACGGGACCAGATTTCTGCTGGGACTTGTACGCCCAGATTAAACGGTACAAAGTGCAAGCCGAATGGCTGCAGGACATCACTGGGCCTATTAGATGTTTAAAAAGAAATGTGTATAGGCAGCTTTTGGACATCAATTGCTATAGACCGCAGATGGAAAAAAACCTGACAAAGGTAGCCCTCTCGGACTACCTGAAAAAGCAGGAGTTTCCCATAACGTTTTTCACAGACAGGAGGGTTCCCTATAGCCTGTGGGACATCCGTTGGCGGTTTTACCATCAAATTTACAAGTTGAAGGTATCGATGCCTTGGCTACCTGTAGAAAGACAGCTGTGTCCAAGGGCACGCTGTGCAAAGCAGATGCTGACAGGGGAGGCCCCTCAAAGAGAGACTTATGAACATTTTCTCAAGTTGTGTCCGGGAGCCAGAGACACTTGGGCTGAACTGGCGAGAAAAATGGACTGGCCCGAGCTGAAGGAGCAGCAGTGGGAAAGCATCGTTTCGGGCATTGAACCAGAAGGAGGAATCAGAGGACCGGGGAAACCGGTGCGAAGGAAAAGGAATAGAGATGGGACTTTTGTTGATGAAAGGCAACGTTGGTTGACGCCCTGCAGTACCATCGGACTGATAAATTTGACTGTAATCCTGTCCCTGATCATCCAGAGGCAGGAGGAAATCAAACTGCAAACACCTTACAACTTGCACAAGGCAATCAAGTTCATCCTGGGCAGGATAAAGACTTTGAGTGAGGTGGAAAAAGGAAGGCTTCCGACAGCAAAGTGGAAGAAATTCTGGCCGTAGATGGCTGATGGCACCCCAGCCATTACGTAATTGTGTTGGTGGTACAAAGATCTTACAAGTTACAAATGCAAGGACTGTTAAAATTGCACATAAGGAAGGATATTGAACTTTAGCTATAGGTGTATATATGTATTAGATGTAAGTTAGTTAGGAAACAAATTGTATTAGCAAGATAAGAGTTTGTGTTTGACGTTTGTTACGGACTTTTGCGTTCGGTTGTAGTAATGTTGAAGTAGAAAGATTTTAATAAAAAATACATAAAACCTAAAAAAAAAAAACCTAACCCTGACCCTGACCCTGACCCTGACCCTCTTCACTTTCTGCCATGAGAGTGGTATCATCTGCATATCTGAGGTTGTTGATATTTCTCCCAGCAATCTTGATTCCAACTGGTGATTCATCTAGCCCCTCCTTTCTCATGATGTGCTCTGCATATAAGTTAACTAGGCAGGGTGACAGTATACAGCCTTGCCGAACTCCTTTCTCAATTTTGAACCAATCAGTGGTTCCGTGTCCAGTTCTCACTGTTGCTTCTTGACCTGCATTTAGGTTTCTCAAGGGACAAATAAGATGGTCTGGTACTCACATCTCTTTAAGAACTTGCCACAGTTTGTTGTAATCCACACAATCAAAGGCTTTAGCGTAGTCAATGAAGCAGAAGTAGATGTTTTTCTGGAACTCCCTAGCTTTCTCCATTTATTTATTTCCAATTTCCCATTTATATCCTGCCTTTTTCCTCAAAGGGCTCAAGGCAGCTTACATCATTCTCCTCCTCCATCTTATCCCCACAACAACCCTGTGAGGTAGGTTGGGCTGAAAGTCTGTGACTGGCCCAAAGTCACCCAGCCGGCTCCATGGGCGAGCGGGGACTAGAACCCAGATCGTATGAGTCCCAGTCCCATGCTCTTAACATAGAAACATAGAAACAGAGCGAGTCAGAAGGGGGCCTCCCGGGCCATCTAGTCTGACCTCCGGCACCAGCCAGCTCCGCTCATGACATGCCCACCATGTGCATGTCCAGCCTGTCTTTGAACACCCTCACCGAAGGGGCCTCAACGACCTCCCGTGGAAGCCCATTCCACACCCTCGGGGTCCTAACTGTCAGGAAGTGCTTCCTGGCATCCAAATTGAACCTTGGCTCCCTGAGCTTTGCTACATTGGAGTGCATCCTGCCTTCCTCTGCAGGGGAGAACAGGCCTCTCCCCATCTCCATGTGACAGCCCCTCACATACCTGTATATTGCCAACATATCCCCTCTGAGTCTCCTCTTCTCCAAGCTGAAGAGACCCAGTTCCCTCAGTCTTGCCTCATACGGCATCCCCTGCAAACCAGCCACCATCCTTGTGGCCCTACGCTGCACTGACTCCAACCTGGCTATATCCTTTCTGTAATGAAGGGCCCAAAACTGAACACAATACTCCAGTTGCGGGCGCACCAGAGTCGTGTAGAGTGGTAGTAATGCCTCTCTTGATCTAGAAGCCACACTTCTGGCTATGCAACCAAGGGTGGCATTCGCCCTCTTGACCACCGCATCACACTGCTGACTCATGTTTAGCCTGCGGTCAACCAGTACCCCGAGGTCCCTTTCAAAAGTGCTGCTCTCCAGCCGCTTGTCACCTAACCTGTACTTATGACAGCTATTCTTATGCCCCAAGTGCAAGACCTTGCACTTATCCACATTGAATGCCATCCTGTTGTCTCCTGCCCACTTCCATAGTCTGTCCAGATTCTTTTGGATCTGGTGTATCTGCTCCTCAGTTGTGGCCACTGCTCCAGTTTTAGTATCATCTGCGAATTTGATCAGCGGACTGTTCACCCCTTCTTCCATGTCGTTAATGAAAAGATTAAACAGGATCGGCCCCAGGACAGAGTCCTGGGGGACCCCGCTTGTCATTGGCTGCCATCCCGACGATTCCCCGCTAATGGTTACCTTCTGCTTTCGGTCAGTCAACCATGCCCTAATCCACCGGACAGTGCTTTGGTGTATCCCAAAACTCCTCAGTTTCTCCACCTGGATATCATGGGGCACTTTGTCAAAGGCCTTGCTGAAATCCAGGTATACCACATCCACTGCATCCCCTCCATCTAGCCATCTTGAAACCTTGTCATAGAATTCCACAAGGTTTGTCTGGCAGGACCTGTTTTTGCGGAAGCCGTGTTGTGTGGCTGTCAGCCTCCCTTCCCTATCTAGCATCACTAGATCTCTCTCTATTATGAGCCTTTCCATTGTTTTTCCTACAATGGACGTAAGGCTAACCGGTCTATAATTCCCCATGTCCTTCCTACTACCCTTTTTGAAAATTGGGACCACCGATGCCACCCTCCAGTCCTCTGGAACTTCACCCGTTCTCCACGAGGCCTCAAAAATGGAGGCCAGCTGGCGTGAGAGAACCCCTGCCAACTCTCTAAGTACTCTTGGGTGTAACCCGTCAGGGCCTGGCGCCTTTGTAATGTCCAATGCCCTGAGGAGCCCCTCGACTTCAAGGGGGGGTGACTCTAAGCTGTGCCCCTAAGTCCCCAGCCTCATCTAATCTCCTATATGGATATCCCCCGTCCTGCTTTGGGGAGAACACAGAGGCAAAATAGTCATTTAGCATCTGTGCCTGTTCCCTCATGTCACTCACTGGATCACCTTCCTCCTTATTTAGTGGTCCCACCACTTGTCTCCCCTTCCTTTTCCTATTTACATGCTGAAAGAAGCCCTTTTTGTTGCTCTTGATATTCTTGGCAAGTCTCAGCTCATAATCAGCCTTAGCCTTGCGAAGAATCCTTCTGCAACGGGCCTCCTCCTCCTCCAGGTATACCCTTTTGTCTATTTCCCCCAGTACCCATTTCCTATGGAGGCTCCTCTTTCATCTAATCCCCCTAACCACCTCCTTTCGCATCCATGGCGGCACTCTCCTCCGCCTCCCCACCTTACTGACTAGAGGTATCGTCAGGGCTTGCGCCTGCAAAACCTCCCTTTTGAGTGCCATCCACCCCTCCTCAACTCGCTTACCTTCCAGTAACCTATCCCAGGAGATTTTCCCCAGTCCGGCCTTCAGTTGGCCAAAGTTGGCCCTCTTGAAGTCTCAGCTTCTAGTGCTCGACCTGCTGCACGTCCCCAGTCCCCTGATCTCAAAGCAAAGGATGGAGTGATCACTCGCATCCAGAGCTCCCCTAATCTGTACTTCATCTATCAGCTGCTCTCTATTGGTCAAGACCAAGTCAAGGATGTTTCCCCCCCTCGTCGCCTCTCGGACCCTCTGTGTGAAAAACCCACCCTCTAGAGCTTCTAGGAAGTGACGTGACCTGGCTGTCACTGCCAAGTGAGTCTCCCAAGTAATATCCGGGAGATTGAAAGCTCCCATAATTACTGTCTCTCTCCCCTGAGATATCCTTAGAATCTGGCCTGTCAGGACATCATCCAGGGTCTCACATTGACCTGGAGGGCGATAACATTCCCCCACTGTCAGGTCTCTTTCCCTGTCAAAACCCCTACGTTTCACCCAGACTGCCTCTACCGAATTCCCATCTGTGCTACATTCTATCTCACTGCATCCTATCCCTTCCCTGACGTATAAAGCCATGCCCCCACCTCTCTTTCCCTTCCTGTCCTTTCTAAAAAGGTGATACCCTTCTATGTTCACATTCCACACTTGCCTTTCATCCCACCAAGTTTCTGTGATTCCCACCAGATCGTATCCTCCTATTCCCAGGAAAGCTTGAAGCTCCTAGCATTGGTGTATATGCACCTCAACTCCTTCCCACCACTTCCTTTCCTTGGAGTGCCCAGCATCCTCGTTCCTCCCATCCTCCCTGGTACCTGGCCCCTCTCCGTAGAAGTCCTGTCAGTCCTCCCAGAGCCCCAATCCTCCCCGCACACTTGTCCAGTACACCACACTGGCTCTCGCAAGATGATATGAACCTAAGTGATCCAGCGTATGTTGGCAATTTGATCTCTAGTTCCTCTCCCTCTTCGAAATCCTGCCTGTACTTCTGGTAGCTCTCGGTCCACATACTGCTGGAGCCTAGCTTGTAGGATTTTGAGCTTTGCTAGCATGTGAAATGAGTGCAATGGTGCGGTAGTTTGAAATTCTTTGGCATGCAAGCATTCTTTGGCTAGCAGGCTTCTATTCCTGCAGGCCTGTGGAAATGATTTTGACCTGTGAGGTTGCACTGAACTAGTTTTGTTGTATAGTGTTTTTACTGTTTTTGTGGCTGCTTTAATTGTGATGCTTTTATTAATTTAGTGGATGGTGATGATACAATTTAGCCCGGGGTCTACAATGCGACCGCATAGTACATGTTTGGCTGCTTACAAAGTGCTACTTCTGGTCACACATGCATGCTTATCCAGGGGACACCGCATGGGGCAAACTAGCTCCACACGTAGGCAGACCAGTGGTGTTTGGATTTCGTTGGCACGCCCGGGCTTCTTCCACTGATCCCGCCTCGTCTCACCTCTGGGCAGGTCCAGTACCTGCTGCCCGCTTCTCACAAACACAGCTGGCCTTTTTTCCAGTGACACAGTATCCACTGAGTGGGCAGGAGCTAGAGGCCGGGAACAGGTGCTCGCTCTGTCAGGTGCTGCAGGGTTGCAGCCACCAGAGTGTCAAGCATTTCTGGTTGGCACAGCCAGCAACATCAAGCCACTACGCCACTGTGCCTCCATTGTGGCACTTAATTTAAAAACTCTAGCTACCTTATATTGACTTAAGTGCATTTCTATTCATGTCTTAATTGTATAAGCCTTTAATGTGGAAGGCTGCCTCGAGCCCGTGCTGGGAATACACATAAATGTAACTGCCGCCACCACTGTTATCTTATAGCACCTATTTTGACAGGTGGGAGAGGGGTTGGTTCTTCCACACTTTTATATAAGGCTCCAATTTAAATATGTAACAGTTGCCTCTTCGCAAACAAGGTGAACAATGCAGCTCTGTTCCTCTGGCATGTACTGAGTCTTTTAGAGCAGAAAGTTCCATTTCTGGGCCAGGAATCATAGAATAGTAGAGTTCAAATGGGCCATAAAGGCCATCAGGATCAACCCCCAGCTCTTGCAGGACATGTTTACAGCATCCCTTTCCAAGGACAGTCTGGTTCCTTTCTGAGTGTCTCCAGTGTGGGAGAGCCCCCCACCTCCAGCCAGCTGGTTCCACTGCCACCTTGCTCTGTGTCGAGGCCGAAGCACTCTCCCTAATTACTCACACAGCTACAGGCAATACGTTTAAAGCCTTTTATTCTAAACAACTTCAAGATGTACAGATGACGAATAGCACAGGAGCCAGTTGCCCCCTCCTTTCTGACCCATCTCAGATTTATTCCATACATTTAACCCTGCGAGCAAGTCCCTCCCTCTGGGGGCCAGATAAACTCCTCTCCCTCCTTGGCTTTGCCTCTCTTCTAATTGGCTCCAACACCCGTCTTCTCCTCAGCTGGGCATCCTCCATGGTGTCCCTCAGCCTGCTGGGCAGAGTGCAGGCCAGACAAAAACTTTGTCAGAGTCAGGCCATTGGGGGGGTGGGGGGCGTTGTGCCATGGGTTCCAAGTAGAAATCTTACTCCAAAGCCTGATTCTGACTGGGAGTTTCTGTCTCTCCTGCACGTGCTAAGACTCCTCCGAGTCATTAGGCACTACACTGCGACACTGAGGAAGCTTTTCCTGATGCCCAGCCTGAATCTGGGCTGTCGCAGCTTGACTTGATGATTCCCCGTCCCAGGTACTCTGGTACCAGCTGGGTGAGATCATGGCCTTCCTCTTTGTGACACCTGTTGAGGGACTTATGGAGGGAGAACACGACCTCCCTCACTCTTCTCTTCTCAAGGCTGAACATGCCCAGTTCTCTCCCTCATGGGGCAGTTTCCAAACCCTAGATCATTCTTGTTGCCCTCCTCTGGACCCTTTCCAATTTTTCTGCATCTTTCCTAAATCTTGGTGTACAGAACTGGACACAGTATTCCAGATAAGGTCTGACTAGTGAGGAGTAGAAGAGAACTACTACTTCTCATGATTTGGAAGAAATGCTTCTGTTAATACATCCCAAAATAGCATTTGCCCTTTTTCATGCTTCATCACAGTGTTAACTCATATTTAGCCTGTTGTCCACAATTACTCCAAGGTCTTTTTCCTTTTCAGTTTTGTTGAGCAATGTATTCCAGATCTTGTATCGATGTCTTTGGTTTCTCTTTCCTAGGTGAATCTCATTCTGTTGCTTTCAGCCCAGTGTTCCAAGTTTATCAAGATCACCCTGGATCTCCATTCTGTCTTGTATAATCTGCAGATATGACTATCTTTCCTTGTACTTCCTCATTCAAATCATTAATCAGGTGTTGGAGAGCACGGGGCCCAAGACTGGACCCTGCGGAGCCCCTCCGGTTACCTGCCTCCAGTCTGAAAAGGTGCCATTGATGAGCGCTCATGTGCGATTCAGCAACCAATTTGGACCCCACCTAATTGTTTTTCTATCTAGCCCACTTTTTGCTAATTATCAGAATGTCATCCATCACGATGGAAAAGTGAATGCTATCCACAGCACATCAGGGAGGTATGACTAGCCATGACCTCTGCCATCATTGCTTCCAATGGCCAACGCAAGATGGGAAGACCCAAGCATTTTAATATTAATTAATTTCTATATAGCCAGATGGAGGACCCAAGTATTTTAATTTTATTTATTTTCCATATAGACAGAGCTCTCTGCTTTACTAGAATTCATAAACACAAGACCATAGTCCAATAAAATGTAAAGTTGCCTAATATACAAAATTAAAGAACAATCTCATGATTAAAACAATCCTTACTACAAACTAGACCGACTAAAAGCAGCTCACATAGGTGCCACATCATGCTGTTCAGTATCCCTAGATGCCCCTGAACACCTCAATGAGGACAGCAGCTTCAACCTGCCATTTAAAGAGTAACACTTGGCACTAGGCAGACCTCAGTGGGGATAGGCCCACCACTGAGCAGCTCTGCTCCTCCTTGCTGCTCTATTCCAAGCCTCATTTGGAGGTGGCACTCAGAGGAAGGCCTCAGATGTCAAGCGTAGTGTCCCAGCAGGCTGCTGCTGTTCCAAGTATTGTGGTCCCAAGCCATTTACCAAACTCATGACGAAGGCCTACTGGGGGAGAACTGCATTCCTGCTCTTCTTCCTCTTCCAAGGAAAACAAAGAATCTGGTGACCCCACCCCTGCTTATGTTCCTTGTAAGAGGAAGAAAGATGAGATATTAATGCAATGTAATAATAATGCTGAATTATCACTTCACAATTCCTGAAGAAGAGTTCCATCAGCAGAAAGGAGCTATGGGGACTCATAAAGGGCAATGAGTCGATCTGCTTCTCTCCAGCCAGATAACAAGGCCCCGTGCGTGGTAGAATAGAATGAGCGGTGTGTTGCTTCTCCTGCAAAAAGAACCTGCAAGGGCTGCAATGAGAAGGAAGAGACAACAGTGGTTAGCCATGCTTAGAGAATGACACATCGGCCCAAGTCTAGCCAAGGAATGGGTGCTGTGGCAAAAATGGGGACACACACACTCTGAGGAAGCCAGCTACTGCTCGGGTGCCAGAAGACCAAGGCTTGTGGGGGTAGAAAGAGAGGCTCTGGAAGCCTCCAGCAAATTACCTTGGAATAAGAGGCTTCCTCGGGAAGTGGCTGAGCAAGCACGTCAATGTCCTCTCCACAGCTACCAACCGCTACATAACTGTAGGAACCTCTGGTGTAGAGCTCACTGTGCCACTTGGATCTCAGAATGCTCTTGGGAGGCTTCAGATGTGGATTCCCTGATTGAAACACACAAAGAGCAGGTAGGTATTTTGCACACTAGCTCCAGTTTTAAGCTAAGCGTTTTAATAGCACGGAACAGCAGAGCTGTGGTTCCATTTCCCTAAAGAGGTCAGGACAAGGTGGAGCAATGATTAAGAAACCTGGGCTACAATGGTTTTCTAAGGTTCTGGAACCCCCTTCCTTTGAAATATAGCTACTTCTGCTTCAATGCCTGTGCAGAATGAGGTCTCAACAAAATTTCTGACAATTTCAAGGGGGAAGTGTCCTTGGTTTACTGCCACAAAGCAAGGACTTGCATTTAACTGCTGGACCCTACAGTTGTGTGACTGAAACCCGTCCATACCTGGCTTCATGCCCTCATATAACTGAGGACCATCCTGGAAAGGTTACCAGAACACTATCTTCTTGCTATGGTAACTAATCCACTTCCCAAACTCCTGTTATTTCTCCTTCATTGTGCATTCATAAAAGCACAGAATAATTTAGCTTTAACAGCAAAATCCTAATTCTCAAAGTAAGGTGGGGTAACAGAAGATGATGAACAATATTGTTACACACTTCCAAAGAATTACAGACATTCTGGGAAATTTAGGCTGCTGCTCTTAGCACAAATATACATGAATTCTTTTTTCTATCATCTAGTCCTTTCAAAAAGACTAGCTTAGAACAAATACCAACCTGTTGCTTTACGAAATACTTGGGTTAAGGCAGTAAGAACTTCAGCATCTGTGAGTGTTTCCATGAATTCAGATTCTTTTCCAGCAATGAAGCCACAGAGGATGTGCCCGTACCTGCATGTGAAAGACAAACAGCAGCTTAGTCCACACAGCAAGGCTGTACGAATGCTTGCCATTCTGGTACAGCTCACTGGCCACCACGCTGTGCAATGTTTCACAAGACAAAACTCTTGTTTCATTAGACAGAACGGTTAATACCAACTTTATTTTTAATTATAATTTCTATCAATTTATATCAAGCAGAGTATAGCCTTTGTACTTTGTACAAACTACTTCTTTGTATTAAAAAAACCAATAGTGCTATATTAGCTGTTTCCATTAAAATCACACAATTATATGTACTCTCATTTTGATGTTACAAATGATTGCTAACCATTCTGTGGCTTTATACTGGAGTTCCTTTGGGACACTTTCCTGATTGCTACTGTCCTGATTAGGGTTAGCTAGCTCAATATTTTGTCAATTAGAATTTAAGATCTCATGCTGTTACCTCTACTGGACACAACTTTTCAGATATGGGTACCAACCAATATTCTCTTTGTCTAGCCTTGATTTAGAAATTCGTCTAGAAAATTTATTTGAAATGTCTCCAATTTCACAACAACACGGTATACAATAAAACCTTGGATTGCGAGTTAACTTGTTCTGCAAGCGTTCTACAAGACGAGCAAACATTTCTAATAAATTTTAACTTAAACGAGCAATGTCTTGCAATACGAGTAGTACGGGATACCGAATGTCACATGATCACAACTGAGCCAATGGTTCTTCTCTCTCGCTCGCTGAGGTCCTACAACTCCCAGCATCCCTCCAGGAAGGGATGTGCCATGTCTAGTCATGCCATGGATTTCTCTAACAGCAGCATGATATTGGCAGTTTAATTTACAAATCCTTTTCTGAAACAGAACTTTTTCACAGTAGGATGATACCCACCAGCTGTCCTGCACAACCCCACGATCTCTTTTTTGGCCACTTACCCCTAGCTCAAGTTCTACTGGCATACAGAGCCCATCAATGTATGATGTCTTCATTTGGAATCACAAACAAGGCCAGCGAGTCCAATCCCTTGCTCAGGGCAAGAATCCGATTTAAAGCATTCCTGACAAATGTCTGTCACTTCCCTAAGCAGTGGGTGTCATGGTCTGGCAGCTTTCCCTGATTTGCCTTCCTGTCGTTTGGTCTTGGTCTTGGATGGAGAACAGATTGTGGCTGCTGCTCATGGCAGCCCTTTAGGTACTCAAAAGCACCGCAAGCACTTCCCTCTTCAATCTCAGACTAAACACAGTTCTGCAACCTTTTACCACGGGGCTTTCTTTTTAATACCCTGGGCATCTTCACTGTCTCTGAATTTATCTGCATCCTTCTTAAAAGGTAGTATCCAGAACTAGACACTGTACAATTCGGGAACTATACCAAATCATACATTGGTTTGATACAATGTAAAACTTCATTCATCTATTCTTTTTTTAAAGCAACCGCATCACACTGTTGATTCTTATTTAACTCGTAGCTGATTCCAAGACCCTTTCCAGGTGAGTCACTTTTCTTTCCCATCTACCTCTTTGGTGGCTGAAGAACAATGTAGCCAGCAATCTTTTGGAACCAGACAGTCTGCAAATCTGTGGATGGCTGTACCAAAGGTGATTCGTCTTCCCATGCAATCTCAATTGCTTGACAATCTGGCTCCCAGAATGGCTCCTCAAATTCCAAAAAGATTTTATTATTTGTCCCAAAGCCCAGATGTCTTATTGCTGCACTCTTCTGGGATGGAAGCGGAGGGCAAAAAAAGGTCTCCTGATGTTCTTTGAGGAAGCCTAGTGAGAAAAATACAACACAGCAAAGATTAGAATTTGGGAAATGTATTCTGCACTTGGTATGCACAAATTTCATTGGAATGTACGCTGATGATACCCAGCTCTACCTCTCGTTTTCCACCGATCCAGGTGAGGCAGTGGCTATGCTGAACCGGTGCCTGGCCAAGGTAATGGGCTGGATGAGGGCCAATAAACTGAGCCTCAATCCTGACAAGACGGAGGTCCTGTTGGTGGGTCGGGCTTCGGAGTGGGGGACCTGACCCTAGTCTTAAATGGGGTTGCACTCCCTCTGAAAGACAGGGTCCGCAGCCTGGGAGTGCTCCTCGACCCAGAGCTGACCTTGGTAGCCCAAGTGTCAGCAGTGGCGAGGAGTGCCTTCCATCAGCTTCGGCTGATCCATCAGCTGCGTCCCTTCCTGGAGTTCGACTGCCTGACGACGGTGATACATGCATTGGTGACTTCCCGGTTAGATTTCTGTAACGCACTCTACGTGGGGCTACCCTTGAAGACGGTCTGGATACTTCAATTGGTGCAAAATAATGCTGCCAGAGTGCTGACGGGGACTGGGCGTGGTTGTCTTATCACCCCAGTTTTCCGTCAGCTACACTGGCTTCCCATTGAAGTCTGGGCCCAATTTAAGGTGTTGGGTCTTACCTATAAAGCCCTTAACAGCTTGGGCCCTGGCTACCTAAAGGAGCGCCTGCAACCATATATGCCCTCCCACCCCCTACGATCAGCAGCTGATGATCTCCTCTGGGAACCCTCTGTGAGAGAGGTGAGGAGGGTAAGTACCCAGAGGAGGGCTTTCTCTGCGGTGGCGCCCCACCTATGGAATGCGCTTCCCAGAGAAGGCTTGCCTGGCGCCGTCATTATTTGCTTTTCGGCACCAGGCAAAGACCTTTTTATTTAAAAAATACTTTAACTGTTAATTTATTATTGTAAATTGTAAATTTTTATATTTATTGGACTTTTATCGGTTATTTTAACTTTGTGACTATGAGATGGGCCAGTTTTAGTTTTAGTTTTAGATTGTATATTGTTTTAGATTGTGTATGTTGTGAGCCACCCCGAGGCTAGTTGGCAAGGGGGCGACATAGAAATCTGTTAAATAAATAAATAAATTTCAGAAAACACTGAAAAATGTTCTGGACCTTTGAGGTTCACAGTATTTGAGGGGGAGGGGAGGAAGTGATTATTATTTTAGCATTAGTGCTGCCCCTTCCTTTGATCTCCACTGATTTGGCTGCGATCTGGCATCTGCTGTGGGAAGATGAGCAGCAATGGAAAAGATGAGTCTGTCTCCCACTCTGAAACTCCAGGAAGAAGCTGCACAAGCTGTAGATGAAGGAAAGCGTAACTCACACCCTTTCCTTTCAGTCAGTGGCTAAACTATCAGCAAGAGAAAAACAGAAATGAAAAGAGGGGCAACAACAATACTAACATGATCATCTTTAAAGTGTGCCTGCTCTAATCCAGAAGCGGCAGGCAGGCAGGCTCTGCAGAGAACTCTCCCCTCCCTTATCTGCTAAAGAAATTGCGGAACACAACTGGAAGCACTGGAGAGAAAGGTAAGCTTACAAGGATGTCCCAGTCTGAACAGCTGAATGGGTAACATTGCTCCATACTTGGGAGGGCTCCTGCCTTACGGATCTGCAAGATCTTACACAGATCTGCTACAGCTCACTCCTGACTCAGTACTAGCCTGTTGACACCAACTCTGGCAGCACACACTGCAACCTCAGAGCAAAATCAGAATTGCTGGTACTGCAAAATGGTAGAGGGGGTGGGGGGGGGCAATTAGAACAGCAAAGAAATGATACGGAAGCCATTTAAATATGGAGAAAAACAGAAAGCCTCACCAAGAGGCACTGTGATAAGAACATGATCTGCTAAGATCTTCTCGCCATCTTCACATTCCACCTGAACGTCAAAGAGCCGGCCTGGAGTTGCCTCTTCCAAATAAGAGCCTCCCCAATGAATGGTCTTCACTGGCTTATCAAACAGTAAACTCTCTTCGGGCAGCGATGCCACTATGCACTCCACAAGGCTTTCATATCCACTAAGAGGAAGAAAGGAAAGATGGAATTAGGTCACCTAGTATGCGAACTGTCTCAGCAGGGATCTGAACACCCACCCCACCATATAGAAACAGAGCGAGTCAGCAGGGGCCTCCCGGGCCATCTAGTCTGACCTCTGGCACCAGCCAGCTCCGCTCACGACATGCCCACCATGTGTATGTCCAGCCTGTCTTTGAACACCCTCACCGATGGGGCCTCAGCGACCTCCCGTGGAAGCCCATTCCATGCCCTCGGGGTCCTGTCAGGAAGTGCTTCCTGGCATCCAAATTGAACCTTGGCTCCATATACTGCTCAGTACAGACTTGGAGCACAGACCCGCAGAAGAGAAATCTGCATTTACTGAAAACAACGCTGTATCATCTTTCCAGGAAAACCAAGCAATGGTTTACAATACTCCACAAGGACTTACTTGGGAAAGGTGCAGTCAAGACCAGGCAACATGGTGTACTCGCCAAAGGGCCCAAGTGCCACCTCATCCAGACTGTGGCAGCCACACACACTGCATTCCAGCTTGAAGAGCACATTGAGTATGGCCAGCCTCAGGTGCCGCTGAGCCTCCACCTCCGGCCATTCCTTGGCTGCCCTCTGGATGATCTGGCCTTTCAGGTACTGGCCCAGGCTAGGCACAGAAGGGGGTTCCTTGTCCCTGAGGAGTGGGGCAAACTGGCGTGCCTCTTCCAACAGTGCATTGAAGAAGTCCTCTGTGGAGGCCACCAGGCTGGGGCTGAGCAAGCCACCGCAGCTATAATAAAAGGACCAGGGCCCAGATGGGAGGCCACCTGCCTCCACTGACTGGTTCTCCTCATCCAGCGCCTCCTCGCTCAGCAGACCGTGCTCTGCGGCGAGCCGGAAGACAGGATTCGCGGGGGATGGGCCATGGATCCAGTGTGCGCCCAGCTCTACCTTCTGGTTACCTGGGAGGAGGAACGGAGAGAGGAACACAAGAGATTGGGGCCATTTCTTACCTGGCGTGCCCCACGGACCCCGGCAGGGCAGGAGGTGCTTTGGTGTCGGCGGGAGGCTACCCCTGCGCCAGCCCCTGGGTGGCTGGAATGCAGATGCAGGGAACTGGGCCCAGTGTGAAAGCAGCCGCCGCCGCACCGCCTCCGGAGGCCCGGAGCCTCGACCCTAAGCGGCCTTCGCGACGCCCCACGGGGCCCGTCGGCCTACCCCACCCCGCACGCCCGACCCCCCGGGCAATCGTCCTTTCCGCGCACCGCACAGCGCAGCATCTCAGAGCAGCCCAGCGAAGGGGCGGCCTGCGGGGATCTGGCTTGGGGGCAGAGGACTCCCAACGGCCGCCCGCCCCACAGCCTTACCGAGCTCCCCGGCGCGGAGGCGGCCTCCGGCGCGGCGCGAGGCCTCCAGCAAGCGCAGGTCGGCGAAGCGCCCGAGGCCGCCGAGGTGCAGCCGCTGCGCCGCCGCCAGCCCGGCCAGCCCCGCGCCCACGATCAGTACCCGCGGCCGGAACGCCGCCCCGCCACACGCGCCGCCCGCCGCCATGGCCGCCGCCCAGCCTTCGCCGCCGCGGTCCGCGCACTTCGATCCGCCTGCCAGCAGGGAGGCCGCGCCGCCGCCGAGCCGCCCCTTCCGCTACGCCCGCCGGCGCTCCGGGGCGGGCCTCGGCCGGCGGGCGAGCGGGGCGGCCCTCAGCGAGCAGCACAGGCTCCCTCGGGGCGGCGCCGCCTGTCGCACCGCGGCGCTGCAGGCTCCGCCCCGGCGAGCCGCGAGGCTCGGACGGACGGCCTCCAGGAGGCCGCGCCGAACCAGGCAGGCGCCAGGACGCCCCGCAGGAAGGACGTCACGCCCCGGCCGCCACAAAAGCGCCCGGCCGGGCGGCCCGCCGCCTGCATCCGCCCCGCCGCCGCCGGAGAGACGCTCCCGACGCGGCGAGCGCGGCCCGCCGCCCCCTCGCAGCCGACGACCCGCGGGGCGGCGCCCGGCCGCGCCGAGGATGGTCCTGCGCCGGCTGCTGCTCGCCATGCTCAACGACCACAGGTTGCTCGACCGCCTGGCGGATGCCGCGCCCATCCGGGCTGCTGCGCGCCTCACGGCCTCGGCCCTGGCGCGGGGACTGCGCCTGCGCGACAGCTTCCTGCGCGAGCTGAAGGAGGAGGCTGCGCGCGCCAAGGCCGCCGGCCGGCCCGGTTCGCGCACGGGCAAGGACGAGCGGCGGGCGCCATGAGCGGCCCCGAGGAAAGAAAAGGCGGCTCTCCCGGCGAGTAACCGGCCGCCGCCGTCTGCGTCCCTCTCGCCCCTTCGCGCGCCGCCGCCGCCCCTGCGGAACGAGGCCCGCGGCGGCTCCCTGCAGGCGGCCCCGGGGCGGGGGTTCCTCCGCGCGCTGCACCGCGGAGCCGGCCCGGCTGCGAAGCGGGCTGCCCCCCGGCCGCGGCCCCTCGCGTCGAGCGCCACTCGCTCCCAGCCTGCCGGGGCCTCTCATGGGGCGGGCGCCGCCGACCGTGAAGAGCTGACCGGAAAAGTCCCCGGAGGAGCCAGGCCGAGGGCGCCGCGTCGGCCCGGGCCCGCCGCCGCCGCCGCCGCTTTTCCCAGCCGGCGCGCCGCGCTTGGGCGGGCCGGGGCAGGTGAGCCAGACGCCCGGCGGGGCCTGGGCGAATCCCGCGGGCCTGCACGCCTCGCGCGGGGCGACCGCCCCGGGCCACGCTGCCCCTCGCCTCGGAGCGCGCCCGTGCCGGTGGGGGCAAGAGACCGGAGCGGAGCCCGCTTTCTAGGGAGCGGCAAGCGGGAGCAGTGGGTTCGCTCCTGGAACGCACGTGCTGGGAGGAGAGCTGGCGGCGCGATGCTTCGGCGACCCCCGGTGAGCAAAGGCAGCCTCGGCCCTCGCAGCTTTGGCCCCGGGCTGTGGAGGGGCTGCCGTCGCAGGACCTCGGGGCGAGGGGAAGGCGTCTTCTGCCCTCCCCTCCCTTCTCTGAGAGTCTGATTCTTGCACAGTCTCTCTCTCTCTAATCTGCTGGAAGGTTCTGCATTTCTCTGGACTTTTCTCTGGACTGTTACACAAGCCCTTCAGACGTCCTGCAAGCCCTTCAGTTCCCTCTATCAGTGTGAAAGGAGCCCTGGCATCTCACAAAGCACTGGCTCTTTAACTAAGGGATGAAAAGTTGGCGAGAGAGAGAGAGTTAAGTGAAAATTTTACAGCCTGGGCCTGACTATAGAAAATGTTTTAATACCAACCATGTAAGCCACACCATCCAGATGCAGGAAAAAAGCCTCCCCCGCAAGGCTTGAGGAATCTGGAGGCCCATACAGGACAAGAAACGGATCCTGGGTCCAAAAACCCAGGGGTTCACCATGATCTGATTGGTCTTTCATGTTTCTATATATATTGTGACTGCAGAAATGTTTCCCTTATCAGTACCAAGCTGATCCTCACCGGACCGTCCCATTTTGTTCTGCAAGGAACAAGTGAAGATCTCAAAGTGTTTCAGTCTGTTAAAATGTGTGTTCTTTTGCAGTGCTTAGGCCAGCCTAGAACACCCATGTAAGGCAGGCCTGGGCAGTTGACTCTTCCCTCTCTTCTGCTAGTAAGTCACTGTAAACTGGGGATAGGTAACAAGTGGGGCACTGCAGGGTTCAGTCTTGGGCCCAGCGCTCTGGCATACAAATGTTTTAAATAAATAATTTTTGCCCAAATGCAGCAGCAAGGATCTTGATCAATGTTCACTTAGGGAACAAGTAACCGCTGGTGTTAATCCATTCCATGTTTATAGCTCCCAATCTCCAGAGCATTCTGGGTGGTTCACAGCAATCGAAAGCATCTGCAAGGGTTCTTGGTTTTTTCATGAAGTCAGGTTCCGTTTCAGGCCCTCACTAGTTGCAAATTACATAGGGTAGATATTCAGGAAAGGAATCTGAAAATTGAGGCAGTGGTGGAAAAAATTGAAGTTCTAAACCAGACTGAAAATTATCACCATAATCATCCAACAAAAATTACACACTAGTCAATTTTTGCAATGAAGACAGACAAAAATTCAGTTTCTTCATAATCTCCTTTTTTCCTCTAGTACTCCTCAACTCTGTTGTCATTGGGCATGCTCACACATGTTAAACAATGATGCACAGGGCATGGTTTCTTACCTGGTGTTCTGTGCTACACATTTTTGTGGCTTTCACGCTTCTCTTTCTCCTTGCAAATGGTGGCATGTTTCCCATTGGCCCTCATGCCTGAAAATCGATCCCAGGGTGCACTGTTTCTGCCTCCCCACCTGTTTCTCCCCATTGGCCGACACGCTCCCTAGGTATGGCCTCATGTGGCGACCTGTTGTGTGCTGGGTTCTGTGCAAGTTCAGCAGAGGTAAGCATGTGCAGTGGACTTAGTTAAAATTTGCAGCCTGATCTATTAGAATCCACACTAGAGGCTTTGTGATAAGAGATGAAAGGACTGGTTTACTTCCAAACAATCCACATAAAACTTGCGTGGAAGAGAGACTTTGGTGTCCTCATGAAGGACACCTTGGCTCATTATTAGCTTGCTTCTCAAAGCAGTGGGCTGGGGTCAAGCGGCTGTGCGGCCATTTTGCCTTTCCAAGTGAGGTTGGAGGAGAAAAGGGAGACTCATTTTGTCCATGACATTAACCCTTTTCCTCCCACTCAGGTTAGTGAACAGGATCATGTTGCACGTGCCTGACAACTCAGCCAGCGCCTTTTCTGTTGTGTTGCTGCTGTTCAGCCATGTATTGGGTATTACATGAGCAGAGGTGGCTGGAGCCGAGCGTCAGACTAGATGGTCTGGGAGGCCCCTTCTGACTCATGGTATTTCTGAGTGCATGACAGGTACTCATATTGTAACTTCAGCTGCTAGTTTCATGGGAAGCTTTCCCAGCCCTGCTATGGCAAAGGTAGGTTGTTTAAGACCACCTATTACAAAGAGAAGCGCTGCAGGATTATATGTGGTCTTTACCAAGGACTCCAGCCAAGGCTTTAGTATTACTTTCCGTTTTTTACTTCAGTGTTGCCTGCTTGCTGCATTGAGTAGATGTCTTCATTTGCAGCAACAAGAAACACATGTCAAGATGGGTAGCCAGGAGTACAGCCGACTTTCAAGCTGGAGAAGTGGCGGCCACTCCCAAGTAGAGCCTCAAGAGAGGTCAGGGCTATGGAACAAGCCAAGCTACACTCATAATTTCAGCAGATGGGCGAGTTGGTGTTTCACTATCCCTTTCGAAAGGCCCTGCCTCAAGCCAAAGTCGGGACCTATGAGAAAGCTGCCCATGCAGCAAACAAGACAAAGGTGGTCCTCTTCTGGTATAGGGCACATGATGTCTCTTACCCCCCCCCACCCCCCAATATCCAGTACATTTCAGAACTTATGCAAATAAAATAAGCGACTGCAGCAGGGGGGGAAGGGGCCTTCTGGGACAGGATGGACTGCAGGAGCCAGAGAGGTGGGGGTCCCAGAACCCATCAAAACCTCACAATCATAAAACAGGAGAGTTGGAAGGGGCCATGGAGGCCCTCGGGTCCAACCCCTGCCATTGCAGGACCCCAGCGTACACCTTGGCTCTCTTTGGCTCAGGTCCAGCTGACATGCAGTCCCAGCTGGCACAGGAGTTGGGTGCGGAGAACCTCCTCCAAGGCAGCGTAACCCTAGGCAGGAATTGGGATGGATCCCTACAGTCACTTGGCAGACACGGGCCGGGGAGACCCACAGGTGACCTCCAGGGTGGTCCGAACAAGGCTCCGCTAACTAAGTGCAAGGAATCTCTCAGTCCTGGGCACCAAGGAATGCCCCTTGCACTGCCAGCCAGCGGGGGGGGCGGGGCTTTGAATGCGCACCTGGAATGCACCAGAGCACACTCGGAACCTCGGAAAAATACCGCAAATCATTCCCCCCTCCCAGTGTTGCAGAGTCCCATTGCCGGACGGTTACACAGCAGTGGGTGTCACACATGGAATCACTTTCCTGTTGTGGAACAGGGAATCTAGATGCTTTCAGTGGTTTGCCACCTGCTGCCCCAGGATGATGCCACCAGATGGGACCTGCTTCCCTTGCACTGAAAGGAGCGACCAAAACAAACGATGCCAAAGCCACCAAAGATCGGGGAGGATGCTCTCGGAAGAAAGGCAGTGCAGTGTGGGGGAAGAGTACCAGGCCAGGGACCTGCGAGACCTGAGGTCTGGCCCAAAAAGCCCACTGGGTGCTTCCAGGCCAGCCACCGGCTAACAGCTGACCTCACAGGGCTATTGTGAGGATAAAATGGCACCATGTGAGCTGCCTGGGGCTCCGCTGCAAAGGAACAGGGACAGAATATAAATGTGATGTAACAGCGACAACGGCGGTGGCAGTGGCAGCAGAAGTAAAGCTCCAGGTGGGAAGCATGCTGTGCCGGGGGTGGGTGGGAGGCAGAGACCTCTTAATTGCTGCTTTGATGCAGAGGCAGATTTCCACGGGTGGGACTTGGGGCTGGCAGCTCCTGCACAGCCCTCCGCGGACTCTAACTGGAGAGCAGCTTCTCTGCTCCAGGAGACCTGCTGCTGTCCCAGCCTAGAGATCTTAAGGGTTGACCTTTCCCCAAGAAATCTGCAGTTACCAGCATTAGCTTGTGGAAGCAGCCAGCTCCTTGACGTTGCACATATGGATGTCCCACAAGAAAAGATGGGCACAGCTCCTGTCTGTACTCCTGACTCGAGGGCGACCCCCACTTTTTAATCCTTGATAGAAAGCTCAGGGCAGCTAAAGACAATGGTGATGCTCATCTGGTGCAGAAAGAGTCACACCCCATGCGAGTGAGCGGCAGTTGTGCACACAGTGCCTCCCCCAATGCACCAAGACCAGCAGTGGCAGAGTTGATGCCACTCGGGGAACTCGGAGCAAATCCCTGTTCCCGTGGGGGGGGGGGGGTTGTGTGATGAGCTCAGTCTGCAGAAATCCAGGCACTGAATGACAACTGGAAGGGAGGACAGCCAGCATTCCTCACTGGTTTGCTCATTTCGTGATGGTTGTCCATGATATTAGGTCCCACAGCTGTATTTTGCTTTGTTGCAGGTTGGTGCCCAGCTGATGGATCATGAAGAGTAGAACCAAACAAGGCCAAGACACGTCAGCAGCAGGAAGGTGTTCGTAGACTTGACAGCTAGAACGTTATCTAAGAACACAAAAGCAGGATTGTCCATCTGTTCTGAGTATTCAGTGTTACATAGAAACATAGAAACACAGCGAGTCAGAAGGGGCCTCCTGGGCCATCTAGTCTGATCTCCAGCACCAGCCGGCTCCGCTCACGACATGCACACCATGTGCATGTCCAGCCTGTCTTTGCGTTGCCAAGAAAGTCACACAAGCAGTCCATCCCATGATGACCCACCCTTAAAAACCTTATTTAAGCATACATTATTGGCTACTAAATTATCTGTCAGTGGATTGCACAAATGATCCAACTTGGCAGAAAACATTTTCACATGGAAGCCCCTGAAGCAGTCTCCTAGGTGTGCCTTCCACGCATGATGCCACACTTAAAGTCACAACTGGCTGTGTGAAGAGAACCCTGCCACCATGTAGCGGCATTGGCTGGTACCTTGGAAGCACTGCCAGAATCCACACCATTTTAAGTCCAGAATCCAGCCACCGCCAGCTGAATCCTGTGAGGCATGTGGGTGGGTTCCAGTGCACAGACCAACACATGAAGTCCTTCCTGCCCATGAAGAAGAGTCTCAGTCCAACCAAGCAAGGCTGAAG
Organism: Varanus salvator macromaculatus; assembly: GCA_023646645.1. Lineage (NCBI taxonomy): Eukaryota > Metazoa > Chordata > Lepidosauria > Squamata > Varanidae > Varanus > Varanus salvator. The sequence goes on along the minus strand of JAIXND010000761.1, from coordinate 5,113,654 downwards.
ATAGGCTATTTTGTCGCTTTGCATCTTATTTGACAGCTGTCAAATGGGAAGTAAATTTGAGGGAGGCTAATTGCTTATGGCAGGGGGTGGTGAGCATCGTACCCCTTCACAGCAAAATCCTCTAGCTTTGAATACTCGATGTCTTCTGCCTTTTCCCCAAACTCTAGCTGCTTGGAATGGGGAAGATTGCATCTTGCCCCATTTGCAGGAGCATGAAGTTTTGACAGCTGTCAACAGAAAATGTTTCTTTCAAACTAGTGTTCATGGTGTTTCAGACTGGAAAATATGCAGATGTGAAAAAGCTGCAAAAGGGGGAAAATAAAGACAGTTTTTTCGGACTCCTAAAATGGGTCTTGAAAGGGAGAAGAGACAGCATGGCTTAGTGGCTGAGGCCCCTGGGATACCTGCTGGGCAGACCACTGGCTGTTCTACAAAGCAGCCGTACTGCAGTGTTTTGCAAGGTGGGGCGTCTAGTTGCACAAACTCACCCAGGACACCTAGGAAGGGATCAGCCATTCCATGCTGCAAAAGTAGCAGGGCTCCAGGATAACAACGCTCCAAAATTTGCTTATCTTCTGCTTTTCACGGAAAAACCAGACTTTTCCCTTACGATGACAGATCTGGGGAAACCAGCATGGCAAGCCAGACTCACCTGCTCCCGAGCACTGGTAAGACCCCAGCCCTTCCAGAGACTCCAGGAACTGCTGCCCCAACCAGGATTTGAAAGTTGTTCTTTCCCCAACAGGCACAATTGCAGTGGTGGAATCCTTGAAGATTAAATCTTGCCCTTCGAAGTCCGTAGAACTGAACATTTTAAATCCGTAAGTGTTGTTGTCATCACCAAAGAAATCCTGAAATCCAAGCAGAGGGTTTCTGAATATCTCAGATTGTGCGCATTTCAACGTATCTGACCCAAGGGTAGGGTTGGCCCACCACTGCTGCTGCCTGCTGCACATACCAGGCAGGTTCAGATATAATGACAAGCCATGGTGGAAACAGCAGTGGAGTGGCTTGCCATTATGTCTGAACTCAGGTGAAGCGTGGTGCACTGCATCTCCATCCAAACACAGAGAAGCAGTGGTCTCTCTTCCACACTGCACTGCAGCTGCTTTAGCACCTGAACCCATAAGCATTGCTCCTGTGTGATTTCTGCAGGTTGGTGGCCGGTTTCCAGGGGATGATGGAGGATGAGGCGAGACTGAGGGAACTGGGTCTCTTCAGCCTGGAGAAGAGGAAACTCAGAGGGGATCTGTTGGCGACATACAGGTATGTGAGGGGGTGTCACACGGAGGTGGGTAGAGACCTCCCCTGCAGAGGAAGGCAGGCCACGCTCCAACGGAGCAAAGCTCAGGGAGCCAAGGTTCAATTTAGGTGCCAGGAAGCACTTCCTGACAGTCAGGACCCCGAGGGTGTGCAATGGGCTTCCACAGGAGGTCGTTGAGGCCCCATTGGTGCGGGTGATCAAGGATAGGCTGGACGTGCATATGGTGGGCATGTCTTGAGCGGAGCCGGCTGGAGCTAGGGGTCAGACTAGATGGCCCGGGAGGCCCCTTCTGACTTGCTCTGTTTCTATATGTTTCTATGCTTTGGGCAGAATGGCTGCCACTACACCAGCTGCTCCTGCCCAGTGACTGACCCAGTGACTGACTTGCATCCAGCAGTGCTCTGACTGGCCACTATGCATTAATTCCCCTCCCACTTCCCACTCGCCGGAATTTCAGCAGCAGCGAGCCAGCGCACCATGCTGCCTGCGGCCTCTCCCCACCAGCTGAACTCGCTGCCACCCACTGTGAGGCACAGGAGACCTGGGCCACCCTGTCGTGGGTCCGGGTGCATTACGCGCAGAAGCTCTTGCGGGACAGCCGCTGCATTACAGTGCCACTCAGGGCTCCTGCGGCTGAGCCTGCACCCTGCAGAGGGAGGTGAGGGCTGGATGGGCCACAGCAGTGAGGGACTCACCGGCTGCAAGCAAGCGATATGCTCCAGTCACTGGCTTGCCTCAGCAAAACCTGAGTGGACAGGGCTGGGGCAGCGACCCTCTCTCGGCATGGCCTGCCCAGACACTCAGTGCAGAACCGCCGTGGTCTGGAGGGCCGGTGGGTGGGGAGCCACCTCCGCTCGAGTTTGGGCCTTGAGTGTCTTTGCCTTACATCAGGCAACTGAGGCAGAGTCGGAGCCCTGCGGATGTGCCACTCATCTTACTGCCCAGCAGCCTGCCTGGCTGAGTTGATGGAGGTGGTCTCTGATCTGAAGTTGAGGACTCCCAGGATGGTAGTCTTGGGGGATCTCGGCCTCTATCTGGGGCAGCTCAAGGCTTCATGGCAGCCATGACAACCATAGGGCTGCCTCAACATGTCCTGCACTCCGGCATCAGCGAGAAGGGATCTTGGCCTTCCTCTTTGTGGCACCCTTTGAGGGACTCATAGAGGGAGATGATGTCCCCGCTCAGCCTTCTCTTCTCAAGGCTGAACATGTCCAGTTCTCTCAGTCTCTCCTCTTGGGCAATGTTTCCAAACCCTGGATCATTTCTGTTGCCCTCCTCTGGACTGTTTCTAATTTTCCTGCGTCTTTCTTAAATCTTGGTGCCCAGGACTGAACACAGTATTCCAGGTAAGGTCTGAATAGTGAGGAACTGCTACTACTTGTGATTTTGAAGTAATACTTCTATTAATGCATCCCAAAATTGCATTTTGCCTTTTGGCAAATCAGTCAATCCCAAAGGAAATCAACCCCAACTGTTCTTTAGGAGGAGATACTGAAGCTGAAGTGCAAATACTTTGGCCACATAATGACAGGGAAGGACTCATTGGAGAAGACCCTGATGCTGGGAAAGATGGAAGGCAAAAGGAGAAGGGACTGCAGAGGATGAGATGATTAGACAGTGTCGTCGAAGCAATGAACACAATTTTGGGTGAACTCTGGAAACAGTGGAGGATAGGAAAGCCTGGTGTTAGGGTCCATGGGCTCATGAAGAGTCGGGTACGACTGTGTGACTGAACAACCAAATCGTATTTTACTTTTATGGGTTGTTGTAAACTGGAGTGCTCAGAGAGCTTTGGTAATGGGCTCATATAGAAATGAAGTCAGTAACAGCAGTGGCAGCAGCCTCACTCCTGGACAGTGAGGGAGTAAAATGGGCACACCCAGCAATGATGGGGATAAAACCATATTTCAAAGATCACGTGCGCTCTTATATTTTCTCTCATTTGTACCTGAGCTTTGTCCAGAAGTCCGTACACAGCCAAAGCACTGGTGTCTGGGTGGACCATGACAGCCCGAGCAGGCACCCGGCCCCAGTGGCACTCGGCAAATTGGCCCACTTCAGCCCGGGCACCGTTTGGGCACAAGAGCTGGAAGTCCTCAGACCGGAGCTGGGAGGCCCACAACTCAGCGTTGTTCCCTGAAAGGGCAAGCAGACCCTCCAGAGGCTGCTGTCAGGAAGGGACAAGTGGGGGCCCCCAAAGGCGGCTGCCAGCAACTTACCATCCGTGTTTTCAAAGACTGAAGTGTGCTTGACAAAGGCCACATCACCCTGGCTCTCAGCTAAACACCTGCAACGGGGAACAGCAAGGTCACCTCCGCTGGCAGCAGGAGGCGCTCCCTCAGTGCCGGGGCTTCTGCCCCCGAGGAGTTCACTCTCCTCCCTGAAGAGGGCTGTGGAGGCCCCTGGAAGTCCTCATGGCCGTAACCTGTAGAACTGCAGCCACCTCCTGCCCCAAGCAAGGCACACACACCCCATGCTTGGGGTCGCAGGGAGCCGATTCTGGGAAGCCTCCGTGTTCAGGCTGACCTGGAGTGCAGCGCTCCGCCAAGACTACCATGGCCGAGAGACGGGCACTCCTTGACCCATTGCCGAAAAACTGGCCCAAGAGGCGGCAGTGCCCGCTTCTGCTGCCGTGCTGCTGACCCCCCCCCCCCGCCCTGTTGCAGGGAAGGCCTCTCTTGGGTTGGCGCTGCTGGATGGCAGGAGCAAGGAGGGGCCGGCCAGCAAGTGTGGCGAGCGTGCAGCCCAGCAGCGGCAGAGGCAAGCGGGGGCCGAAGGCGGCACCCCCAGCAGCCGGGCTATGGCAGGGCCAAGCCAGAGCAGGGCCGGGAGCCCAGTGGGGCCAGCCACCGTGACTCAGCCAGCGCGGGCATGGTGCCACACAGCGTTTTGGCTCTTGCTTGCAGCAGGGCTTCCACGTACCTGAAGGCTCCCACATAGCCGTAGTAGCGCTCCTGGCTGCTGGCCTCGCACTTGTGGTTGCCGCTGTCATCACCCACGCAGAGCTCGCACAGGTTGGCTGGGTAGTCTTCTTGGCTGGCAGCTGGAATGCAGCTGGCAGAGAAGAAGGAGCTCACCGCTGGAAGGAGAGCAAAGGAGACGGGAAACCAGGCTTGTCCCCTCATGCCCAATCAGGGATGGGGAATGTCCTTTGGCCCCAGGGCCAATCGGGCCCCTGGCTACAAGCAAGGAAGTGGCTGCATTGACTTGTGGCCTGGATTTTCATTTTCCAGACCCCCCACCCACCCACCCCATTCTCTCCCACATTTCCTGTTCATACACAGACTGACTGTGGTTGCTGCAGTATGAGGGCGTGTGTGTTGATGTTGGACTGGAAATCCTGCTTCACCCTCAGAAATGCGCCATGTCGGCCACAGCGCCCGCCATCAGGCGAGGGGAGCACGGGTGAGTTGTGGCACTCGCTCTGGTGCAGCTGTTTCATGTTTAAAAGAATTCCTCCTTTTGCTGCCCTGTTCAATAGTCAGCACATTCCTTGGGAGATTTTTCAAAACCTGTTTTTCTCATGCAAACCTGAGAATTTCTCATTTGAAGAATGAGGTGGATTCGTAGTTTTCTGTCTTGCTGCTGTTAAGTTCCTCTTCCTCCTAACACTACCATCATTTTTCCAGAATTTTAATAGAGATAGAAGAAACTAAATTAAAAACCAAGAAGTTTGGCCTGCTTGAGATGTCTCTTCCCTTCCTTCCTCCAGATACTGTGTGCTCTTTCTTAAAGGAAATGCAGGAACACCTCCTGGCTTCTTCCATCCATCTGGTGCCATCACCAAGGGAGACAAGCAACAGAGGCAGCTCTGTTTAGCCAGAGCCTGCTCATGCTGTGAGCACATCTTTCCCCTTTTGCTTTTCCAGCCAAGAAAGATTAGAGGATACTAGCACAGTGTTTCATTGAGCTAGGCTGACAGAGGGGGTAGTACAAAAGTTGCAGGATCTGAGAATCTTGGAGTTAGAAGGAGCCTGATCCCCTTCTCCACGAAGGACTCCGAGTTGAGGCATCCCTGACGGATGTCTGTCCAGCTGCATCTTGAAGGTCTCCAGTGTGGGAGAGCCTGCAATTTCTTGATCTTTGGCTCCATCTTTGCATTATTACTCTAACTGCTGTTCAGACAGAATCTGGCTTCCTGTGACTTGAGCACATTATTCCATGTCCTGACTTTGGGATGATCAAGAAGAGATCCTGGGCTTTCTTTGGGTGACAACCTTTCAAGTACTGGAAGAGTGTTACCACGTCTCCAGTCAGTCTTCTTAAGGCTAAACAGGCCCAATTCTTCCAGGGACTTTTTGTAGGGTTTTGTTTCACCATCTTTGTTGCTCTGCTCTGAATCTTTTCAAGTTGTGATGCCTAGAAGTGCACACAGTCCTCAAGATGAGGCCTGGCCACTGCTGAGGAGAACTAGAATGTCATATGACTTCAAAACAATACTTCTGTTAATGCTTCCCAAAATAGCATTTGTCCCTTTTTGCAGCCACATCACACTGTGAACTCACATTCCATTTGTAATCAATGATGATTTCCAGATCCTCCTCACTTACAGTGTTCTTGAGTATTGTTGCTAGCAAGAAGCATCTGTCAAGTGAATGACCCTTCTAGTCCTGCCCATGCCCAGTTTGATTCCAAATTAGAAACACAGAAACATAGAAACAGAGCAAGTCAGAAGGAGCCTCCCAGGCCATCTAGTCTGACCCCCGGCTCCAGCCGGCTCCGGTCATGACATGCCTGCCATGTGCATGTCCAGCCTATCTTTGAACACCCTCACCAATGGGGCCTCAACGACCCCCCATGGAAGCCCATTCCACACCCTCAGGGTCCTAACTGTCAGGAAGTGCTTCCTGGCATCTAAATGGAACCTGGGTTCCCTGAGCTTTGCTCCATTGGAGCACATCCTGCCCTCCTCTGCAGGGAGAACAGGTCTCTACCCACCTCCGTGTGACACCCCCTCACATACCTCACAAATTGAAACCCCCTCCTCCCTCCCCCTCTGAAAGAAGCTGCCTCCATTGCCAGGGAGGGCATACTGCTTGTGGGCCAGCTGGAAGGAACCTCGGACATTACCCAGCTGGCCCGCTGGTCTGGCTTACTGATGAGCCACCGGCCTGATGACTCCACACTCCGTTTGCATGGGCTCCTCCTTGCGGAGCCGAGTTGATCGGTTCTTGCCAGAAGCTCGGCTAATCACAGAGCTCCTTAAGCTTGCCATTTTGGCTAAGCATTCCAACCTGCTGTCTTCTTTAACTGCAGAGTCAGAGTCTGAGGTTTGTTGCTTGGTATGCCATGTTTTGAGAGAAGCAGCCCAGTCTGTACGATGCATCCCATGCACAGAGCTATGGCTGCTCAAATGAGTCTCTGCACTCTCACACGCAAGGCCATTTCTAGCAACGGGGAGGGAATGGCTGTTTCCTTTGCTAGTGCTGATACTGGAAGACTCAGCCTAGGAAAGGAAATGTTCCTACCTCTGATGTCTATTTATTTATTTCCCTTTCTGTTCCACCCAATAGGTTAAGCTTTCTTGGAGGCTTACAACAATTCATACAAACATGGACCACCAATGCAATAAAAACAGCATAAAGGTTTTCAAATATACAAAATATTAAAAAATGAATTGTAAAAGCATTTTAAGTACAAACAACACTTGTCAAAAAAAAAGTCAACATAAATGCCCCTGATGCCATTAAATATCTGGGAAAAGAGGGCAGTCTTCATCTGGTACCAGAAGGATGCTCAGGCCGAAGTAGGAAGGTCCTTCCATCAGCCAGCCTCCTTTTGAGGTAGCACTGGGGGCGGGGGGGAGGGGGCTCAGGTGTTGATCACAGCATCTTAGTAGATCCATGCTGGAAGAAGCGCTCCATCCAGTACTGTGGTCACAAGCCATTGCAAAGCTTTTATAGGTCAAAACCTGCACTGTGAACTTGGTTCAAACACATGGACACAGTCAGTGCTATCGGGTCAAATCAGTGTTGCAGGTTGGGACCTTCTCGTTCCTTTTATGCATCTGGCTGTGGTGTTTTGCACAAGCTGCAGCTACCATTTTCAAAAAATGCTCCATGTAGAGCATGTTGTAGCAACCTGACTCGGAAGCTGCCAGAGCACACATTACAGAAGCCACAACCCCTGTCCAGAAGGGGGTGCAGCCAGCTCAGCTGCTGGAGCTGCAGGAGGCACTCCATGCTCCTGCTTCTTCAAGAGATGTGCAGTTCCACCTAGTTAGCAGAACTGCTTGCTCAGCAGCTGATGGCAGAGAGGAGAGGTGGGGCCTTGGGAGATGAGGAAGGGCCTGGGAAGAATCTAGATGGCCCCCACCGGCTGGCTATGTCTCATTCCGTTCCCACACAGTGTCTCACTGAGACTGGTAGGATGTCCTGAACAGAGCTGGAACTGGAAGAGGCTCCAGAGCTAATTAATATACCCTTCCCAGCTGCAGTGTCTGAGAACTAGCCCAGGCGAGTTGAGAGCTTTGACCCACAGTGGCCACTCCTGCTGTGAGGCTCACTGGTCCGCGTGTTCTCTTGGGCTCTGCTCTTTGGCCGAGTCATAATGCTCCCAGGAAAGCTGTCCAGCATCCATCAGAGCAAGCACAGCCTGATCCATCAATACAGTGTGACCTTCGGCTACCTTTAGAAGGCCTGGGACTCCCCGGCATCCTGACATAACTTTGCAGAGGCCAGGAGGAAAGTGGCTGGGGAGAAGTTTGGCGGGCGACTCGTGGCCCCCATTGCTTCTTCCATTCAAAACAACCTCTCCAATTTCCAGATTGTTGATTGAGGCATGGGGTGGGGGAGGCACCCTGACTGCCCCAGAAATTCAGAGATAGGTGGGAGCCCTGGGGGGCAGCATTCCCTCACCACACACACACACCCTTACCTTTGAGGATGCTGCATCCCTGGGGCTGAATGAGTCCCATTCTCAACAGGAGGCCCACAGGGATCTTCCACCCAGCTGTTCTCCCATAGCCCGTGTGGCAGGACTTTTTCCCCTTCAACTCGTGGATTGTGAAAGCATCGGATGCCGCTCGCCTCACAACAGCCACAGCGTAGTACGTGCTTGTGGAGTCTCCATCTGGATGTGGGTGCGGGGAGATGGGGAAGCACAACAGCGAATGGGAATCTGAGACGTGCACCTGCCTGCAGGGCTGTTTTCCATCACTCCTTGCTTGCGACTACATTCGCTTGGTGGGAGAATTCGGTGGACACCGGGACAAGTTGCTCGTCCTTCCAGTGACATGTCTCAGAAATACAAGTGGGTGAGGCTCAGAGGTAGAATTTTGACTGACCCCGCGCTCTGGGTGTGGATGAAGGGCTTGTGGCCAGAACAGGGGGAAGAGGTAGAGGGGCCACGGCAGAGGCACGGAGGCTGCTTTGACACCTGGAGGGGTGAGGGCTCCCCCTGCTCTTTGCTCCTTGGCTTCCTCTTGCTTAGTAGCTGCTCCTTGCAGAGGAAACTTCACAGCTAAGACCAGGAGGAGACAAGAAAAACAGGACCAGTTTCTGAGGCTGGCAAGTTGAACCCCTGACACCAGCGGGAACAAGAAAGGGGCACAAGGAGCTGCAAGAGGGGAGTGACACGCAGCGACCTCTGCACTGTGGGGCCTGCTCTGGGGCTGGGCAAAGTCCTCGCGGAAGCACGCCTGCTCAGCAATTCCTCCTCAGAGGCGTTGCTCCGTCTCTCCTTCCCTGGAGGTGTCGAATCGCCAGATGGCCACTGATCATTCAGGCACAAGGTGCCTGTGTTCTCGGCCGCCTCCGTGCTCACCTACATAGCGTTCCCCCGCAGCAAGCACTAAACCGTATGTCTTCCCAGCCAGGTAAACATCCTCCCCAGACAGAGTCACGGCATCAATGGCTCTTTTCTGAAAGGAAATGAACGCATGTCTGCGGTCTGCAAAGCCCTCTCCGCACCCCGCTGCGTCATGGCGAGGGACTGGAAGGCACGATGCCAGGCAGGCCACGCTCTCCCCTGAAGGCATGCACAGTGCCCCACACAGCTGCCACTTCTCACCCACATCACACAGTGCAAGATGGACGGGTCCTGATGCTCAAAGCCAGGGGGGCGATAAGCAGCCAAAGCAGGTGAAAACCACTTTCTTTCAGCTTCGTTCTTCCCTCTGGGGGGGGTGGGGGACCCATTCAGTTGATTCAGCCCTAATGGATCCTGAGGATTTCCAGAAAATTCTAGGAGATTTTCTGGCTGGCATGGTAGGCACTCCTGCTGAAACCCAGCTTTCTCTGCAGAACAGGGAGACGGCCTGGGCAGCTGACACGACTGCGCACAAATGCCTTTCCCCCCTCGCAGAGCCCAGCTTGCTCCTTGGCAAGCATTGGGGCTGCGGGTGATGAGGCAAGAGGGGAGATGGCTAGAGCTCAGGCTGAATCCACCCAAACGTGGCTTGGTGCTTATTCCTGAGCCTATTTGGTGGCAGTGAAGGGGCCGAGAGGACATTTCTCTTCCACCTGCATCATGTCCTTGGAGCCCTCGCACTTGCTCAACCCTTGCCCATTGTGGCTTACTGGGAGATGGGGGGGGGGTGCGCCTGGGCCCAGGGGGCTGCCAAGGCCACCTTGAGAGAGGGAGTGATGCCAGCCCCCTTAAAGGCAGCTGCGATAGCACTGCTCCTAAAGAAGCCAGGCCTGGGCCTGTGTGATGCAAGCCATTTAGACAAGTAGCCCATATCCCCTTCCTGAGCAAGGTGATTGAGTGGGTGGTGGGCTGGCAGCTCCAAGGACTTCTGGAGGAAACAGATTATCTAGACCCATTTCAATGGGGTTCTCGGCCTGGGTTCAGGACAGAGGCTGCCTTGGTTGCCCTGTGGAATGACTTTTGCCATGAGAGAGATGGGGGCATGTGAGCCTGTTGGTTTTCCTGGACCTCTCCGTGGCTTTCAGTACTGTTACCCATGGTATCCTTCTGGAATGGCTGGCTGGGTTGGGAGCAGAGGGCACCACTTTGCAGTGGTTCTACTCCTACTGGGCTGACTGATTCCAGATGGTGACACTGGGGACTGTCGTTCTGTGCCATGGCAGTTGCATCATGGAGTTCCGCAGGGTTCGATTTTGTCCCTCATGCTCTTTAACCTCTACGTGAAACCGCTGGGAGAGGTCATCTGGAGGTGTGGGATGAGATGCCACCATAATACAGGTGACACCGAGCTCCACCTTGGCTTTTCATCTGACCCAGGTGAGGCGTTGGCTGTCCTGGACTGGTCCCTGAACCTGGTAATGGGATGGATGAAGGCCAATGAACTGAAGCTGGATCCAGAGGCCCTGTGGGTGGGCAGAGCAACGTCAGCTCCATGTTCCAGTCTTCTCAAGGCTAAGCATGCCCTGTTCATTCAATTCATTCCAAGTTGCAGTGACTGAATCAGTCCACATTCTAACAATGTATGCCTACAAATAATGAAAGCAAAACAATGGCCCACATATTGAAAACTTTCAATATGCATTCCAATTTGAAGGAAAGGAGATGCAAAAGAGTGTAGGAATCATAGGATTATTGCAGTAATTTCCCATTTAAGCAAACTGATGCTGACAAGACGGAGGTCCTGTTGGTAGGTGGTTCGGGCCCAGGAATGGGGGACCTGACCCTAGTCTTGAATGGGGTTGCACTCCCTCTGAAGGACAGGGTCCGCAGCTTGGGAGTCCTCCTCGACCCGGAGCTGACCTTGATAGCTCAAGTGTCAGCAGTGGCGAGGAGTGCCTTCCATCAGCTTCGGCTGATCCATCAGCTGCGTCCCTTCCTGGAGCTCGACTGCCTGGCAACGGTGACTCATGCGTTGGTGACTTCCCGGCTAGATTACTGTAATGCGCTCTACGTGGGGCTACCCCTGAAGACGGTCCGGATACTTCAATTGGTACAAAACAGAGCTGCCAGAGTACTGACGGGGACGGGGCGTGGTGTTCACATCACCCCTGTTCTCCGGCAGCTTCACTGGCTTCCCATTGAAGTCCGGGCCCAATTCAAGGTGTTGGTTCTTACCTATAAAGCCCTTAACGGCTTGGGTCCCGGTTACCTAAAGGAGCGCTTGCGTCCATATACACCCTCCCGCCCCTTACGATCTGCTGCTGAGGCTCTCCTCCGGGAACCCTCCGTGAAAGATATTAGGAGGGTGAGCACCCGGAGGAGGGCTTTCTCGGCGGTGGCGCCCCATCTGTGGAATGCGCTCCCCAGAGAGGCTCACCTGGCGCCGTCTTTATTTGCTTTTCGGCGCCAGGTGAAGACCTTTTTATTTAAACAATATTTTAATTGTTAATTTATTTATTATTTATTAATTTAATTTGTATATTGGTTAGGTTGTTTTAATTTTGACTTGGAGATGGGCCAATTTTTAATGTTAGTTTTAATTGTTAATATTTGGAAATTTTAACATTATGTTTTAATCTTTTGGTTGTGAGCCGCCCCGAGGCTTGTGGCAAGGGGCGGCCTATAAATTTCCAAATAAATAAATAAATAAATAAATGTTGCAATAAAGAATATTTCCCAATAAAGGAGCAAGAACTGCCTGACATTCAAGCTGGATTCCGAAAGGGAAGAGAAAAATATGCATATACGTTGGCTACTGGAGCACACCAAGGAATTGCAGAAGACCAGTCTGTGCTTAAGGATTGGAAGGGCAGCAATGAAGGAATTAGAAAAGGCCATAAAATGTAAGGATGTCTTACTGGAGACCAAGGCCAAGATCATCCACACTATTGTATTCCTGATCAGTATGTATGGGTGTGAAAACTGGACAGTGAAGAATATTGCATGTGAAATGTGCTGGAGGACAGGTTTTTGAATACCCTGGACAGACAGAAAGACAAACAAGTGGGACCGAGATCAAATCAAGCCAGAGCTTTCCCTAGAAGCAAAAATGACCCAGCTGATGCTGTCATACTTTGGGAGCATCACGAGAAGGCAAGGCTCCCTGGAGAAGACCACCATGCCAGGAAAAGTCCAAGGCAGAAGAAGGGAAGAGATAGAGCAGCTCCATAAGGGAAGCCACAGCCTTGAGGTTAGAGCAGTTAAGCAGGGATGTCCTGGGCAGGACATGTTGGAGGGCTTTCATTCTCGGGGTACCCAAAAGGTGGAGCCAACCTGATGGCACGTAACAACAGTAAGCACCCCTGCTCCCAATTCCAGATCACTTATGAACAAGACAAAAGCATCAGTCCCAGTACCTTCCCCATGGGGAACCCCACTGCGTAGATGCCTGCTCTCTGCTCGCCCTCCTTCAACCTTGTCCCTATTGCCCGACTGCAGGATCTGCTCAAGTGTCTTTGTTGATGGTCTCTGTCAAGAGCCTTTTATAAGCACAAGCAACTGCTGCCTCCCAGATGCCGCTTCTCTACATGCTTCATGAAAAGTCTTGAACTACACAGCGGGGCATAAATGTTTTAAGCAAGGTCGATGATCCATCCACTGGCCAACCTCATGGAGGGCTCACCTGCACCAGCAGGAGGGAAGGGGAGCCTCGGCCTCGGTTGGCACTGGCCTTCCTTAGGCTACTGTGGCTTCTGTAGATCCACCAGGTGCTGCCCGTTTCCCTGGAGAGACCAGCTGCCTGCCCTGCCCCATCCCTCAGCCAGGGATCTCAGGCAAGCTCTGCTCATCGGAAGGGTCAGTCAGCCCCAGTCTGCAGCTGCCCTGGGGCTGCCACACTGAAGCGAAGTCCCTGCAGGCTCCTGCCACGGCCAGAGGCGCAAAGGCTGCTGGGACACTCACCGCACCTCTGTTCCAGTTAGCCCACCAGCACCCGGGGCCAACCTAGACCCCCAACCTCCTGGCCTGGCTGGTCTGAGCTCCCCTTCCTTTCCTGCCCATTCCCTTGCAAAGCGCCCGCACCGCAGAGCACACCTGGATCCACTGCATGCACTGCTCTTGACTTGTCGCCGAGACGCACTGGATTTGTGGCTTCAGGCTTTTTCTCTGAAAGGCCATGGCCATGGCACTGCATTTCCTGATCTCCTCTGTAGACAAGACACACCAGCGCAGAAATTCTGGCAGACCTGCAAAAGGCCATTCACCAGAAAGTGGTTGAAACCTCCGATGCCATGGGACCTCTCTCTCCCGCCCCTTGATCCCGATGCTGCATCCACCACAGCTTGCGCTTTTCTGGCCACCCCACTGCAGAACGGACATCCTGCAGTGCTACAAAAAGGCATTAGACCCGCAGCAGGCAGAAGGAAGACCCCTCGATCGCTGGGGCTGCAGCTCCCAGAAGACCCTGCCAACTTAGCCAGCGCTCTGGAATGCTGAGCGTTGAAACCCCAGGCTGTCCTACTCGCTGCCTGCCCTGGGGCCAGGCCAGCTGCCCTATGAGGAAAGGCTAAAGCTCCTGCAGAGGACTTCTAGTTGCAGTTGAAAGGGCTAAGCAGAGGTTTATAAATTCACAAGTGATGATGTGCGCTGTCCTAGAACTCAGCCTCCCGGCAGAGAGCTGGCAGGCACCAGGGCCAGGAGAGGCAAAGGAGAGATGGTTCAGTTGCTCAGATCCTCAAAGGTCTTAATCATGATCGTTAATTAGGACTCCCATGATCAGAAACAGCCATGGTTGGAGAGGAGGAGGAGGAGGAGGAAAAAACTACCATGCACTTCCATGCACACTGCAGATGATGCTTCAAGCACCACTATGCTAATGGGCAAGGAGCCATTTTGTGAGAATGAGTCATGCTTCTAGCCTATATGGCCGAAAGTATGTGTGTGCCTCCCACACCTTTTTGACTTCCTCCCACCTGGCTGTGGTCAACAAGGTTGCTCATCTCATCTCTCGGTCCCTCAGGAGTCCACCTTCTTCCCCTGATGAATCAACTTCTTTGATGATGTCAACTTTCCTGCATTGCCCCTAAGCCTTTTTGACCAAAAATGCCCAGCTGGTTTGTCTTCCCTTCCTCTCTGGGCATTTTCTCGCCCACCCAGCTCACAGTCATACTCCAATTCTGTTTGGGATCTCAGTCTTGCTATGGAGGCCCAAGTTGTCCTTACTGGATGCGTTGCAGTCCAAGCCTCGAATGGCAAGCAGGTATTCATCTCCCAACCAGGCTTGATAAGTCTGCTGAAGAATGGGAACCAGCTCAGTGGTTGAGTCTTTGAAGAGAAGGTTCCTCCCACCATAGGCGTCAGAGTCGAACATTTGGAAACTGGAATCCCCACCATCAAACTTTTGCTGAAATACAGAAAGAAAAGCAAGTCTCAGGGGCAAAGCCCCTTCTCCTGAAGGCAAAGGCACGTTATTTCTCAGCTCTGCAGTAACCAGACAACATGGGCCAGTGTGGCTCAGGGGTCAGAGTGCTGGGCTTGGAGGTGACTTTGAGCACAAGCTGCCTTCACAGGGTTGACATGAAGCTAAAATGGAAGGAGTCAAGGCTCACGCACGCTGCCCTGAGCTCCCTGAAGGAAGAGGTGGGATACAACTCTCGCACGCACACATAAAAACACAAGCTGGCCAGGGCCCGACCAAAATGGGGGGCACCTCACCCAGAGGAGCCAGGTGAGTGCTGACAGTTGGGCCTGCCCAGACGTGCCCCAGGAGCTGTCCAGTCTTGCTGTCTGGGACTAGGCAGCTGCAGATTTCATGGCACACTGCCTTGGGGGGCAGGGGCTGGAGGGTGCCCACAGATGCTGCGGGTGCCCAGAAGGAAAAGCCCCTTTGCACCCCATGTAATTCTATGGGGGTAACGGCACTTCTCCTTCTGCCCGTCAGTGCAGCTGTTGAAGGCACATGACCCTATTGGAAGAAGGAAGCAGATAGGCAGGAATCCTGCAGATGACAAATAGCGGCACAGTGAGCATGGCGGATTGGGGGTGAGGGGGAGCCCGCGACACGGATCGCTG
This sequence comes from Varanus salvator macromaculatus, assembly GCA_023646645.1. Taxonomy (NCBI): domain Eukaryota; kingdom Metazoa; phylum Chordata; class Lepidosauria; order Squamata; family Varanidae; genus Varanus; species Varanus salvator. Next base: position 5,098,572 of record JAIXND010000761.1, on the reverse strand, counting down.
CTGCTTAATGCCCACTTGGCCTTGTTGCCCGCCTTCTGCAGGCCCCACACTGATGATCTGCCATGCGCAGAGGCGCCCCACTTCAGTGGCTGGAAGTCGGCCACTGCCTGCAGGTCTGGCGTGGAGAAAGTGTTCCCACCATTCAATCCTTGCTGTGTTGGTAGCTGAGCTGGACAGCAAGGAGGACCCACCTGCCCCTGACTGAGCAGCCGAAAGACCAGGCCCCCGTCAGTGTCCCCTCTGGCTACCACAGCATGAGCAGGGACACGGGCCAGGTGACAAGTCCGCCATGCTGTGATCGGTGCCTTGCTTCCATCTCGGCAGAGCAGCTGGAAGTTCCACGACTGGAGCTGGTGGGCCCACAAGGGACGATTCTGCCCTGGAAGTGAAAAAGGCCATTGCTTGATCAGGAGGTTATGAGGCCAATCAGCCCCCTCACCCCACCCCCATTCTGGGAGATCCAATTGATGCATTTATCAGATGCTGAAAGAAAGGCAGGAAGGCGGGTGGATATAATTTTGAGGAGTAGTAGGAGGTTTATCTTAAATGTACACAGAGCACCCAAGCAGCCATCCAAATTGAAAGAGACTTTTTGTTAAACACCATGCCAGCTCCAAGGCACCTGCTCCCCTGGCATTCCAGGTCATGTTTCTCCCTGAGTAGCAGTGAGATAAGGGATGCACCACAGGCCTCTCTTCTTTGTCAGGTCAGGTCATGAAGATGGCAACTCCAGGAGAAGGAACTAGAGCACCCTTCTTCTGTCAGCCTTGCTTAAAAACAAGCCATCTGGAGCAATGCCCACAGAGCACATGCTGGATCCTTGGTGTCTGAGACCTGAGAACAGTAGAGCTGCAGAGGCCAAGAAGGACATCGGGTCTGACACCCTGCTCAACGCAGGACTCCCAAGTTCAACCACGCTTTTCAGAAGGCTCTCCAGTTGCATCTCGAATGCTTCTGGTGTGGGAGAGCCCACCACCTCCCCAGGTCACTAGTTCCATTGCTGCAATGCTCCAAGACTCAGGGAGTTCTTCCTGATATCTAGTCAGAGCTTGTAACTTCAGCCCTGGGTCCTGCACTCTGGGATGACTGAGAAGAGACCTTGGCCTTCCTCTGTGTGGACTCTTGCACACAGGGGCATTCGAGAGGCAGTTGGGCAGTTTGGAGTCCTGTACTGAGCAGGAAGTTGGACTTGATGGCCTCACGGACGCCTTTCAATTCTACTATTCTATGATTTTATAATCACTGCATTGTTTTCAAAGTGTCTGCAGACTGACTGCAATATATTCTGCTCCAGAACTTTCCCAGGGACCTTTCCCAACTGGTCTGGTATTCCCAGGTTCGTTTTTCCCTTTCTTGATGATGGGCATAACATCAGCTCTTCTCCAGTCATCTGGCACTTCCCCTGTGCTCCATGACTTCCCAAAGAACATAGTCAGTGGCTCCAGGAGTTCTTCTGTCCACTCCATTATGACTCCGGGGTGCAGTTCATCGGGCACTAGAGAGCTGAACTCATCTAATCCAATGAGATGATCCTTGGCCATCTGCCTTCAGTCTCCACTTGCCATCCTGCTCCTTCAGCTTGTACTTCCCCTTCATCAGGAAGGCCACAGATCCTCTTTTGGGAGAAGACTGAGCCAAGGTAGGGAAAGATCACTTCTGCCTTTACTTTTTCATCTGCTCTCATTTTGCCACCCACATTGAGTGGTCAAGCCACAGCCTGTGCTTTTTCCTCTTTCCTGAGGGTTAGCAGCAGAGTTTTACCGGGAGAGGGGAGGGGAGGGGAGGGGAGGGGAGGAGAGGAGAGGAGAGGAGAGGAGAGGAGAGGAGAGGAGAGGAGAGGAGAGGAGAGGAGAGGAGAGGAGAGGAGAGGAGAGGAGAGGGCCAGTGGTTCCCCATGCATGGGACCTGACCCACTCTGCCAACTGCCCTTCCCAACTCTTACCCCATCCAAGCATCTGCAGCCTGACCTACCCTCTGTGGCATCAGCTACTGTGCTGTGCTTGACAAAGGCAACGTCTCCCTTGCCATCCGTCAGACACCTGCAGAAAACACCAGGCAATAATCAAGTCATGGCAAAGTGAGCAGCATCCGCTCGGCTGCCCCCAGGAAGGCTTTGGTCAGGTGGCTGCTCAGGCTCCAGCTACATGGTGCCCACAGCCCAAGAGCTTCCTGGGCTCTGCAGCCCCCCTCCAGCTGCCCTCAGCACAACACGATGCCACGAGGGTAGCTGCTGGGGGCCAAGGCCAACGCGGGGCCGAAGGGCCTTGCTCTTGCAGCACTGAACTGGCCACGTGACTCAGTCACAGAATCTGGGCCTCCTAATTATGGACTTAATAGTCTGAAAGCTGCCGGACTCCTTAAGCAGCACAGGGATGGCAAAGGCTGTGGAAGGGACACCCACCTCTGCCCCCCCCCCCAGAGTGCAGCCTCACACTGCAGGAGGGCTGCTGAGCCAGCCTGCTTGTGCTTTGCCACAGAGAAGCTTCCTCGTGGACACCGAACGGCAGCTTGCAACGCGATTGATGGGTTTATGCAGGAAAGGGTAACGGAGCAGAGAGCCGGGGAGGCTGGGCCCTTGGGGAGGGGGTTTTGGGCAGTCTGCAAATGGCGATGACTTTAGAGAAGGTGGTCCACTGGGGGCTGCAAGAAGGGAGCTGGACGGGAGGGGGCACGGCAGGGGCAAAAGCCAGGAGGTCAAGAGCAATGACAGGGGAGGGAAGCCGAGGAAGTCCGGGGTGGGGGAGGCTTGGCACACCAGTCCCAGCATTCCTGGCCATTGCCCAGGCTGATGGGAGCTGACTGAGGGCACTTTGGGCAGGTGTGGGAAGAAGTGGGGGAGGCAGGCGGAGGAAGTGCATGGCATCCCGCTCCTGCTTCGTCCTGGAACAAGGGACAGTGGTCCTCAGTCCATAAGAGAGCGCCAGTGATGGGAAGGGGCTGGCTGAAGTGCACATGCCTCAGGGCTGTGGAACTGCCCTGCAAAGATGGATGCAGGGAAGCGGAACTTTGAAACCTTAGGGAAGAAAGGCAGGAGCATTGCAGTCCAGATGGCTTCTCCTCAAGCCTTCCAGTTCATGGGAGAGGAAAAAACCAAGACAAATTTGGAGTCTGGAGCCATGGGCTAAGCTTCCTGGAGACAGGCTGCTGGCAAGCAGGGGGCTGCCCCTTCCGAGGAAGGGAAGGGTACGCTTGGCCATGGAGTGAAGAAGTCCTTCAGGAGGGCTTTGAACTGAGTTCTACAGCAGAGGGAGATGTGCATCAACCGGCAAAGGATGATGTAACAGCGGAAGTAGCTCTAGTCTCCCAAAAAAGGTAGGAAAGAAGCCAGGGAATAATTCATGTGGCCGTCCATGTCCATACACCAATGCGCAAAGTATGGGGAACAAGCAGCATGAAACTGAACTCTTATTACGTGAGGGCAAATATGACTTGGTGGGCATAGCTGAAACTTGGTGGGACAAAGCCTGTGAATGGAGCTGAAAAACTGCAGGATGTTTCCTGCTCAGAAAGAACTGCAAACACGTTCAGCAAGAAAAAAGTGGCGTAGAGAACAGGGGAAGCCCGTTTCCAAGGCTGCCTGAGATTGCAACCTGGGCGCAAAGCAGGGGCTCTCCCACACCGTACTGCCGGTCTCCGAGGTGTCCAGCCAGCTCTGCGGTGGGAGGCGGGGCTTCTGCTTTGGCTCCGCCTTGCTGCACAGACACCCCTGGGGGGGGCAGGGTCAGACACAAGGTGGATGTCCCAGGAGGAGGGGCCACCATGGCTATGGCAGATACCTGAAGGCACCCAGGTAGTCGTAATACTCCTCTCTGGGGCTTGGCTCACACTTGCCCTGGCCGGCTTCGTCTCCCTTGCAGAGCTGGCAGAGGGATGCAGGGTACGTGCCTCCACTGGCCCCCGGCACACAGCTGGCACTGAAATAGTCACCCACCGCTGAAAGAGAAGGAGAGACTGAGCAGCTGGAGGCCCCCACCAGTCAGCACCACACCTTTCCCGTCATGGCGTGCCTGAGCCTCTGGGGAACCAAGGTGGTTGTGCAGGCACAGTAGAAGCTTGGGTGAATCCCACCCTAACATGGGGGCTCCCCTCCACTGGCCAGGAGTGCCAGATGGGGACCGCGGGAAGCAGGCCAGGAGAGCCAGATGGGGACCCAGGCTCTTGCGCCTGGGGGCAGGCAGGGGCGCTGTGCTGTGCAAGCAGCATGCACGCTCCCCTTCCTGACTGAAATTTTCCAAACTACAGAGTAAGGCAGGACCACACAGAGCAGAATTCAGCCCCGAGGAACTGAATAGCCACAGATCGGGGGCAGCCTGTGTTGAAGCAGGCCCTTCTCAGACATGAGACGATCACAGCAGGCCTCACCTTGGGCAACATCACAGCCCATCACTGACATCCGGCCACTGTTAATCAGGAAGCCAACAGGGACATTCCAGCCAACAGTTCTGTTGATGCCTGTGTGGCAGGACTTGGCCCCCTTCAGGCTGTTGATGGTCAAGGTGGAATTTGCTCTCACAACGGCCACCGCATAGTAGGAAGTGCCCACATCTGCCGAAAAGGGAAAACCTCGTGACCACAGCAGCAGAAAGACTTTCAGTGACCAGCCAGGACTGTGAAGGAAGCGGCTCCCATCTTGCCAGCCAAGTCAGATTCAGTCCACATGGGTGCGTGGTCCACGGACACCATTTTGGTGGAAAGCTGTGAATTCTGGACACTCAGTTATCCCGCATGGCCGACACCCCACCTTCACCACTCCCCATCCTACAGAGGAAGTTCAACCCTTGGCAGCTGCTGCCATGGATGCCACAGGACCCCCAAGCAAGAGAAGCACCAGGCAGAGGGTCCTGGGGCAGACAGTGTGTTGTCAGCAGCTGCGGGTCAGACAGGCTGAGGGGGCAGCACAAAGCCCCAAGGCAGACTCCTGGACTGATGGTCCCGCTTCCTAATCTGCCAGATTGCATGCCCTTTTCAGGAGTGACTGCGGCAGCCTGTATCCACCAAGCTTCCTCAGATAAGGCAGAGTGAGTTCCGAAGAGGAGATTCTTCAGGACTTGGCAATGAAGCCTTCAGGACGGAGCGTGGCCCCTGATGCAGGCAAACAGCACCCGGTACCTTTCAAGCACCCAATGGACCACTGAAAATCCACACAAACTACGACCATCACTACGCCTATTAAGCATTAGAATAAGCCCTCACACATCACATTGTTTTCTGTGCTTTGGCCTTACACACTCCGGTGAAAATCTGCTGCAAAGGGCTATTTTCCCAACAGGAAGCTCGAGGTGCAGCTACTCTCCTAGACATGGCCAAAAACTCCCCACACATTTTAGGGCAAGCCACCCCTTTGGACTGAGGCCCAGGCTTCTCACTGTCTGCAGGAGAAGGCAAGAAGGCCCCCAAAGCATGGGGAATGCCCAGGAGTGCTCATCCCAGCGTGGCCAAGCTTTCCGTGCAGGAGATGGAATGAGCTCAAAGTTTATCCCACTGTAAGTGTAATTTAGCCAACAGGGAACAGAAGGAATTATGGTGGGTGGGAGCCTCCACTGGGGGCTCCCCCTGCCCACGGTGGCAGAGTGGAAGCCGGAGGGCTGTATCCATGCGACCCACTGGTTTCTCTCCAAGCTGGTTGTGATAAGAAGTGATGCATCTTTGAGACCAGCAGCCTGACCTTAATATAATCAGATGTTTGCAGGTGGTGAGGATACAGGGTAAGTTCTGCCGGTCTAGAAACATAGAAGCATAGACACCAAGTGAGTCAGAGGGGGCTCCCGGGCCATCTGGTCTGACCCCCGGCTCCAGTCACCACTGCTCATGTAATCCCCAACATGTGGCTGCCCCAAATTTCCTTGAGCTCTGGGTCACCTGGCTTCCTCCTTCCCCGAGGCAGCTGAAGTGACCCTCAATGGCCAGGCACGGGCACCATCCCATTTACCTTGGCCATAGGCTTCGGCGACCACTGGTTTCAGATGGAATTCCTTCCCAGCCTGGTAAACCATGCCGCCATCCACTGTCGCCACGTCTGCCAAACTTGCCTGTGGGCAAAACAGGGAGGCGTTCGTCAGTGCCGTGCAAGACCACAAGAGGTGTTTCGGGCACCCACCCGGTGATGCCAAAAAGGGCCTGAAGAGAAGCTCAGTTCTTGCCTCCGGATCTTCTTGCCCCCTGGTTGCCTCTGGATATAAAGAGATGGCTCTGGCCTTCTCCGGATGTCACAGCTGGGTGACATGGGCAGGCCCATCCGTCTCTTGCAAGGGGATCCAACCTGCCACTCTGAGGTGACTGCATGCCAGGGCTCCTGCACCACATGCTTTCCCTGTTTCTCAATACCTGTGAACAACTTTTTAAAAACTTTTTTAAAAGTCTTTTCAGAATTGGATGCAATATGCAGGCTTGGTGTTCCCTCCTGAGGGGCTCTCGGCTGCTGAGTGTCGGGGGAACAGATGCAGGAACATCTGCACAAGGGCAATGTTGCAGACTGGGGGTTTCCAGGGGCCCACCAGGCATTTGTGCCCTATTTTTGAGTTGCCACAAAAATGGCTCACATCACTGAGTCAATATCATTGGGAAATTTCGGAAGGACAGAAAGACAAATTTAAGTACTCTTCTGGTTGTGGAAAAAGGGGAGTCAATTTTGCAGAGGGGAGTTATCTTGCTTCTACCACCTTGATTTTTGGGATGGGAGAGGGAGGGCAATTTGCAGGAAAATGGCCTGTGACGTGGGTGTGTTTAGGGGAGGTACCTGCGAAATGCCAGAAGGACACCCAAAGGGGCTAGAGAGTTACAAGGGGAAAAAACTGCTGAAGGGTGCAACTCTGCACATGTTTAGAAATCAAAAAGGACCTGGCTGGCTGGCTGGCACATCCTGAAGGTCTTATCTGCTTTTCTGCTCATTTGGTACCAATGCCACAGAAAGCATGCTAGGACCAGGGTGGGTCCTGGATGCGGAGGACACTGGCAGAAGCGAAGGACTGGCCCATGCAGTGCTTCTCCACCAGCGCCGGGGCTGCCTCTTCTGGGGCCCCAGAACCTTCACAAAGTCCATGTCAATGCCCCAGCATTGGAGGAGGAGGAGGAGACTCAGCAAAGGGAGCTGAGCACAGGCTCTGGCAAGGAAGCCTGGAAAATCCCTCAGCATAAGACGAGTTGACAGTCACCGATGGACGTGCCTCCTGGCCCCCCTTCCCCGGCCTGGGTCCTGGCGAGCCGGGGGGGGGGGCGTGGTGCTTCCAGTGCTGGACTGGGGAGCAGGGAGAGCCAGCTCTAGCCCCACTTGGCCAGGCAGCCCCCGGGAGACGGTGGGCCAGTCACTTGCTCTCCGCCCAACCCACCCTGCGAGCGGTTGCAAGATAAAGCAGTACGGAGGAGGGCCGTGTAAGGTGTGATGAGACACAAAGCCATGCAGTGAACAGTATCACTGGAGATAAATGCATCAGTCATTCCTGACCCTCCACATCATGAAGCTTGAGGCAGATTCAGGTCTGGTCTGTTGCGGGAGGCGTTTTCATGTCAGGCATCTTTGAACCTGCACTGGGACCCCGCCTGTTCGAGCTTGGCAGGCAAGGTGGACCTGCAGCCTGCGGGAGTGGCCTGGAGGGCGTCAGGGCTTGGCAGGAGTGCCAGAGGCTCCCAGGAGCCATCAGGTTCAGCAGGCCTCTGGCAGGGGTGCAGGCCAAGCCATCTGGCCCTCCATCCCTGCAGAGACTGGGCTGGGGCAGGCCTAAATCCCAGCGAGGCGAGATTGGCGCATGGGGGGCGGGGGGAGCAGTGAGGGCCTGCAGCTCGGTGACAGAGCACCTGCGTGGAGGCAGACAGGCCAGGCTTGGGCTCCAGGAGGGCCAGCAAAGAGCCCCTGCACCTGCCCTGGGGCCTGCCAGGCCTCCTCTCAGGCAATGGGTCTGCTGAGGTTGGCTAAGGAGCAAGGGAAGACACCGCTGGGACAACGTGCCTCTTGCTGCCACCCACCCTTTGCTTGGGAGTTTGGTGGTGAAGTCAGGCCAGGCTCCTAGTCTTGGATTAAATCCAGGTGGTTTAGCAGTCGGAAACACAGAAGCAGAGCGAGCCAGAAGGGGTCTCCCGGGCCATCTAGCCTGACCTCCATGCCAGGTGCCTCCACTCACCTGTTGTGCCATGCGCTGTGTTGGCTTTGAGCATCTGTCCTTGTGGGCTCACTGGTGAGTTGGCAGACCTACCAGGGCTACTTTGGAGTAACCAGCCCCTCACCCAGTCAGCCCCTCTTCTCCCTGCCTGTCCAAGCCCTCCCAGCTCAACTATCCACTCAATAGGGGCCCCTTTCCATCACCTTTCCCGTGCAAGCAACAAAATCCCATCAGCAAAAGTGAGCAGGAAAGAGCAGGAGAGCCTGCAGGAGTCACAATAACGAGGTCACAAAGTGGCTGCCCTGGCCCCTCCGTGAATCCCCACAGACCTGGTCAGCTGGCATGAAGTGGGAGTAGGGTGGCCACATGCTAAAGGCTGACCAGTGTGACTGGAGCCTCCACACGGATAGGGATTAGAGAGAGCCCAGCCTCTCAGGTATGCACGAAGCCACCTGGATTCAAATGTGCCAGTCAGCACTCATGGCGGGACTGTCAACCCAATAGGCACCTGTCCTCGCAACCTGGTCAGCCAGGATGTAAAAGGGGACTCGGCCGCCCTCCAGGGGTCGGTGGCCACGCTGCTGTGGTGGAACTTACTCTTGAGAATACAAGTGCTCCAGCCCTGATCCCTCACTCTGGCCATGCTTCGTTGGCCTGAGCGTGCCAAGAGCAGGGCCCACCACAGGAACCACTGGCTCTTTTCTGGGTCAGCCATGGGGGGGAAGGCCATGGCACCTTAGCCAGGCCCCGCAGGAAGGCCAGAGAGACCACCTCCATGGGGCTGGCCCTTGCACACTCTCCCTCCCACCAGGAGCAGCCTGCTGCCGGGGGGCTGGCTGGCCTGCACCAAGCTGGAGGCACAGCCCGGCCCCTCTGCCCCACAGTGATCAGCTTCTGCTCCTGCCCAGCTCTGGGGCTCAGGACTGGTCTGAGCCCCGAGATCCTCCACCGGTCGCTTCGCTGCTTCTGTTTTTGTCCCTCCTGCTGGCCCTCAGGCAGCTCACGGGATCCTCCCCGCTCCACCTCAAGCTCACATCCAGCCACTCTGCGAGATGGGCTAGGCTGCTGGGGCTCAAATGCAGAGTCCAGGGAGCAGCTTCTGCCTTGCCACTGCTCTGGGCAGGCCTGGATGGGTGCACAGCCTGGCAGGGCAAGCGGTTTGCCCAAGAGGTGAGTGCTTGGGACACGGAGGGCCTGCTGGGCTTGAGCCCCTCGGCACACGTGCCAGCACAGCCGGCAAGAGACACCTGCAAGCCGGCCGGCCGTGTAGGAGAAGGACTCTTTGCTCCGGACGCCTCCTGCTCCCCCTGCCAACTGCACTGCACTTTGCCCTTGCTATCAGGAGGAGACACGGCCGTCAGGCACCAGGCCTGCTGAGCACCCGCGGGCGGCAATTCCTGCCCTCCCCCCGAAGTGCCTCCCTCCCCTCGGCCCCGCCTGCATCTCACAAGGCAGAGTCCATGCCAGGGGCCAAGGTGGCCACATTGAGGAGACAGAGACAGTGCGGGAAGGAGAACGTGCTCATGAGGCCGAGCGGGTGGCGGGCAGACAAAGCACTTCTGGGCTCCATGTGAAGAGGAGCCCCTTCCATGCCCAAGGACTGAGGGCCCCAAGGAAAATGGATGCAGTGGACTAGCCGGGTCCAGCCAGGCCTGATGCTGGCTGCAGCAAGTACATGCTTCCTCAGCTCTGCCCTCAGAAGCAGCCATGCTTTTCCTGCCTGGCCCCGGACACAAACGCTCTGGCCTTCCTCTCGCACTCCGGGCAGCCCTGACTCCAGAACTGGAAGGCAGAGAGCGTACAGGATGGCAGCTGTGCCACGTGCTGCACCCCAATTCTGCCTTCCCCATTTGGGGGCGCAGTGAGAGGAGGACTCATCTGGAAGCGGCAGTGCCCCCCCCCCTTGGTCTCATCTGGGCATCCCCTCTGCTTGTCTGCCTGTGGTTTTGGCATCGCTTCCCCCGTTCTTATTTTTTGTTAGCTACCTTGAATATCGCTGCATTTCAAAATGATATCCAGGGCCCTGCTGCTGTCGCACATGGCAAGTGGACAGCACATGAACCGCTCCCACCAGGGAAGAGGATGGTGCCTGCAGAGCCACCTGTGGCGGCACATGGGCCAGGGGGCCAACCCACTCAACAGTGCGCATTCTGCAGCAACTCTCCCGGTATGACCGGTTCCCCAGGCTCCCACCCTGCACCAAGCGGCCCATGAGCCACCTTGTTCGCTGTTTCCTGCCATACCTCCCAAGGGAGGGCAAGGCAGGCTGGGAAAACACAGCCATGGGAAGGCAGCAGAGCTGATCCCTGGGAGCTGCTCTGGGGTAACTGGAAGTCAAATGAATATTTTAGGACACCTACCCTTCTTAACCCAAGTAGTAATTTTGGTCTGTGAAAATGTCAGTTTCTTTTACTCACGGCCTGCCTTCCTTCCTTCCCTTAAAAAGGCACATGGGGAACATTTGGTATTACACATCTTTACTTCAATGCCCATGTAATTGATTGATTGTTCAGTTAAAACTCATGAAAGCTATTTAATTGACAGCTGCAATATAATTTTCAGTTGCAACCCTTCATTAAGCATTTACTAGTGACCAAGCCACTGTGAACACATTAATACTGCCACGTAAGAGCACGAGAAACCCCCTTGCATTAGCACCACCTCAGCCGCAAGTCGGTTGGAGTCCCACTGCCAGCACGGTACACTTGCGGCCCCTGAGATCAGGATCAGGCCCCATTGAGTTCAGCAGCTTCTTGCTTCCTCTCATGGGCGGTAGAAGTGCCAGTGGGTACCCCAGAAGCAGGAGGCAAGTCAGGCCCCCTGCCCTGTCCCACTGTGAAAATACCCACAGGGAGCCTGGGCTGATCCAGGGAGAGGTAAGCCAGGAGCTGGAAGTTCCTTCCAGATCACAACAGCAAAACAGCTCCTTTTCTTGCCCGACAAATTCCAAATGCAGACACAGCAATTCAGACTTACGTTGATCATAGAGATGCAGTTGATGGCCGAGTCGCCGTTCACACAAGCCAGATCAGGCAGAATGCCGGCCCTGGAGAATGCTTTGCTCATGTCACTGCACTTGGCAAGCTCCAAGTCTGAGATGGTGCACCAGCGCAGGAGGCTCAGGGGGAAGACTGGAGGGAAGAGACACACCGGGGTGGCTAGCAGCTGCTGGCCAGTGCGAGAAGCAGCAGGCAGGCGGGTCCGGGCCTGTGCGCAGCAGGGTACACCTCGCATCGTTGAGACACCTGGCCAGCCTGCACCCCCCCACTATTCTTCAGCTGGCTCCCCAAAATCCCCAGAACCGCTGGCAGCATTTCAATAAGCATGTGACAAACACACCGCAGCCTAGATCAGGCTCAGCTCTGCTTCTCTGGGAAAGGCACATGCTTCAGTTTGGGCACCTGGAACGGGAAGGAAAGCATCCACACATGCTCTGCTTGCCAGTCCCAAGCCAGTCATGCAAGCTGGAACCCATTGGCTGTGGAGGCCAAAGCAAGGCACAGTGCCACAGAAAACCTCTCCCCCAGACAGGGAGCAGCAGACCTGCATAGTAGGAATAGGACCAGTGTCAGACCTTCCTTCCAATTCAGTTTCCATGGATGAAGAAGCAGAGCCCTGTCTTTTGCCCAATCTGCACTAACACAATTGCCAGCCTCTCCTCAGTGGTGGGCCTGCTCCCAACCAGAGAAGATACTGTCTAGACATGAGACATTCTGACCATTTCAGGTCCATCTGCTTCCCAAAGATGGCCTCCCCCGCCCCCCCGAAAGAGCAAATCTAAAACTAAGAAGCTAGCCTGGAAGCTGAAGTCCCCTATAAAACACGAAGCTGCGGCCCTCTGAACCCTGCCTGGCTCCTCTGCTGTCAGGCACAGACAGACGGGCGTTCCAGTGACAGGCAAGGTAGCTGATCCTGCCCGGAAAGCATGGCTCTGCCAGCAAGACGGGGAGAGCGTGAGGAGGCTCGTGGCAGCCTTTGGGGCACAGGAAGAGCAGAGCTCACTGGCTCGCCTGTCAAATGAGCACCTGGGCTTTTTGTCTGGTCTGTGCCTGGTCCAAAGCTTCTGCCCTGGATCCTCTTGTAATATCAGTTACGGGATTCAAAGGGCTGCAGTGGCTAGCAACTGTACAATGCGCTGCCTCTTTGGAGCTAAGGAACTCCGAAGGATAAGCCGGGACTGAAAAGCTCCCGAATAAAGCTTGCAGATGGGATCCTGAGGCCCGGCCCTGATCTCCAGCAGCAACACTAGGGCGAGATCCACATTCTCAGCAGTATTTCTGGCACCACACACAAGCCAACCAACAGCTCAACCTACCGGTATGGAAGCAGAGTAGAAGCAGGGCCCCAGGGCAAGCTGCATTCATCGTGGCAGGGGCTGCTGGCATGTCCTGCTCCCTCTTCAGCCTCCACGGTGAAACTGCGAGCTCTTTGGAGGGCCCCGGTCAGTTTGTACCTCCCTGGACCACGTCCGCCCACTGGAAGGCTTGCTGGGGAATGCGTGGGCCTCTGTTCTCCACGTTTGCCGAGGGAAGGCGGTCACTACCTGCCCAGAACGGCCTTCCAGAGAAGCCCAACCCGCTCCCAGAATAGACCTGGCTGGGGAGGGGGGATCAAGCTGGCCATCACCTCAGCGCCACCTGGTGGTTCGAGGTGGACTCCACTCCTTGCGAAAACAGGCAATGCGGCTGGGCAATCCAGGGCACCTTTAGACAGAAAGAGAACTGCGCTGGCTGGGGCATGCTGGGAATTGTGGACCCTTCTCCTGTTTGAATGTGTGCATCTTGTGCTGGGCAGCAGGACAGAATGGGGATCCTGTTGGTCTCCTGTCCGCCCTGTAGCACAGAGGGCTCCCTGCTTGAGCTGAGAGGTGGCCTTGGCTGCAATGCCCAGGTCCCCTCGCTGCTGGTCCTGGGGGACGCCAACATCCGTGCTGAGTGCGCACTGCCTGGGGCAGCTCAGGCCTACACGGTCCCCAGGAGAACCAAGGGGCTGTCTCAACATGTCATTGGCCCAGCGCATGCAGGGGGGCACACTCTGGGTTGGCTTTTTTCAGCCAGGCAGGGGATAGTGATCTGAAGGTGGGGGACTGACTCAGTCCCCTTGCCATGGTTGGATCACTGCCTGCTGGTGTTTAGCATAATGCTGACTTTTCCACTTGGCATCCAGATGGTTTCAGGAGGTCTCTGGGGGATTTCCTGGCTGAAATGGCTGCCTGGCAGATTTGTGGAATAGGGAAATGATCTGGGCAGTTGACATGGTTGCTCCTGAGCACCCTCCCTGCAGCAAAGCTTGCACGGCTCTGTGGTATCCCAGAGCCAAGAGTGAGGCAACGAATCAGGAGACGGCTTGAGTGCCAATGGGGGAAAATCAGTGAATGCAGTCAGACCCAGCATAGGCTTACAACTGAATATGCTGGAGGCAGCGGGAGTGACAAAGCAGCTGCATCGGACTGGTTCCATTCAGTCTTCCATTTGCCACCCAGCAGAGCCCTCCAGGCCTGCTGGGGCCTCTTACATCTGGCCTCAAGGAGATCTTCGAGCCACGCGCGGCCCACTGCGATCTATTCACTAGGCACTTCCAGGACAAACTCCCTTGTATCTGCCAGGACTTGGGACTCTAATGTCACTGCAGTGGACTCAGGTAAGATACTGAAAGCAGAGTCTGGCCTGGTTGTCTTGGATGAATTCCAGTTAGTACAGCAAATTTCTCACAGCAAGCTGTCAAGGGCTTGGGGTCTCTTCTGGAGAACCTGAGTGGAGGAGGCCCCAGACCATTCGAAACAGCTCAGCTGGATGAGGAAGTAACGCAAGTTGCATAATACTGACATTTTGCCAACTTTATTGCCATGAGATAGATTTGATGATGAGCTCTAGGTCACAAAATTTTCGCCACCTCCCTTCTTGTTTCATTGCCTTCAGTTCTGGTGTGTACCAAGGAGTTGATCGAGCTCTGAAAAGAGCAACTTGGGCTTTGACAAGAGCATCAACCATGTCCACTAAGTAATCCTCCAGAGCTCTCTGGAAACCCTCTGAATCCATCAATCTCTGCGGGGGTTGACCAGTCTAAGAGGTCCCACACCCTTATGGAGGGGGAATGAGGCTAATTGCCTTAACTTCACCAGGAAATGGTCTGGCCATAACAACGGAGTAAATGTCATATCCAGCACATCCCAAGCACCATCCTGCTGCTCTGTGGAGTAAGCCAGGTCAAGAGTGTGACCTTTTTTATGCCTTGGGCCGATGGTATGTTGGACAGCCCATGGTTGTTCTGCTGACTATTAGCTGGCCCAGGTAAGGCAGCCTCAGCATGGAAATCAAAGCCCCCAGAACCAACGATCTGGGGGTCCTCAACACCAGGCTCAAGATCACCTGCATCAGCTCAGGCAGGCAGTTTGCTGGGCAGCTTGGGGTGGGGCACCAACAGAGTCCCTGTTCTGTCTCAGGTGCCCAACATCAGGTATAAGTGCTTAAGCCCTGACCCCAAGAGGTGAGGGAGCCAGAAGAGTGCCAATGAGTCTTTATAAACCACAGCCAATCCCCCCACCTGGCCCTTCAACCGATGCTGGTGCTGCACCAAATACCCAGGTGAGCACAACTGCGAGAAGAGGACACTGCCTCCTTTCCCACCCAGGCCTTGGTAACACACTCCAGGTTGGCATCCTGACCCAAAACCAAATCATGGATGAAGGTCTTATTTTTCTCACAGACCTGGCATTCAATAACAGCACCGGCAGGGCAGAGTGCAGGTTGACATGGCTACCCGGCACTGTTTGGCTGGGAGAAGAACCATAAGGGTGGACAAGTGCAAGGTATCTGACCCCTCTTCCCCTGTGCAGGCACATTCATCCCCCCCATACCTCCCCCTACCCAACACCACTTCAGTGGCTGCTCCCCTGCCCCCTTCTCTCTCAAACCCCACAAGGTTGTCCCAAAATATATTAAAACTCATGCATTGATCTGACCAAACTTGCCCAGGGGCCTGTGCCCACCAGGTGCGCACGGGGCATGGTCTTGTACAGCTTGGGTCCTAAGCACAGGGCGCTGGACGGAAAGTTGCTGGCAATGCAAGCCCTGCCTGCAGGGTGAGGTCCAGGAAATCAGCTGCACCTGGCCTGCTCACCCCACATCCCCTCCCCTCTGTCCCAGCAGTGGACTCTGCCCCAGGCTGCCCCAGGTGGGCTCAGGGTCAAGGTATGCAGGAAGGAGGTGCAGGCAGCAGCAGCAGGCTGACAGCATCTGGGGTGTGGGCAGCTGAGTATGAGATCAGGGCAGCAGGACCCAGACAACTGGGACACTACGAGGGCTACTCCAATTTGCAGACAGGCAGTCCAGAGGTTGAGGCAGGGAACAGAAGTACAAGGTAAGTCAGTCTGAATGGCAAAGAGTAGCCAAACCCAGTCAGGAGTCAAAAACCAGGGAGAAAAGCTGAGGATAAGCGGGTCCCAGGGATTAGAACAGAAGGTGGAGCAGGGTCCAGAAGAAGAGGCAGGAGCAAAGTGATGGGCAGAGTTCCCAAAGGCGGGTTCTAGAAGGCACAGGGAGCCCCAACACCAAAGGCCTTCATTACCGAGGCAGAGTCTGAAGGGAAGAGCCAGTTCTTACATAGCTCCCCTCAGGGCTCCCAGGTGGTGCTCGGAACAGCCCAAGTGGCCACGATTGACTGTAGGCCCAGTCCTGCCACCACCAGGGCTGCTGTCCTGCTCTCTGGCCAGAAGTGGGAGCCCTGGTGCTGCCTCAGAACCTCACACAGGCACGGCCTTGGGCGCCTGTATGCTTTCAAGCCCAATTCAAAGTGCCTGTTTTAACCTATAAAGCCCTCCCTGGCTTGAGACCGTCTTTCTCGACCTTCATGCAGCCGGACGCTGATCAAGTTCTGGGGCCTACCTCTGAGGAAGGCTCAGATGATGGCAACAAGAAGAGACTTTTCAGCAGTGGCTCCCCAGTTGCAAGCTACACATTGAGGTCCATCTGGTGTCAACTTTACTCTTTTTGGCACCACTATTGCAGGGTGATTAGCCTACTGGGGCTGGTTAGATTTTCTTCAAGTTTTTGTGTGTGTGCATGTAATTATATTAATCTGTTTTAAATTTGGGTTTCAAATTTTGTGTTGTAAACTTTTTAATGCAGTTTTTAGTATGTTTTATTATGGTGTATATTTATTCTATAATCACGATGGGGTGGTCACTGACCTTGAGCCAGACATCCTGGAATGTGAAGTCAAATGGACCTTAGGAAGTCTGAGCAACAACAAAGCTAGTGGAGATGACAGTGTTCCAGCTGAGCTATTCAAAATCCTAAAAAATGATGCAGTAAAAGTGCTACACTCAATATGCCAGCAAATCTGGAAAACACAACAGTTGCCACAGGATTGGAAAAGGTCAGTTTACATTCCGATCCCAAAGAAGGGCAATGCCAAAGAATGTTCAAACTATTGCACCATTGCACTCATTTCACATGCTAGCAAAGTGATGCTCAAAATCCTACAAGCTAGGCTCCAGCAGTATGTGGACCGAGAACTACCAGAAGTACAGGCAGGATTTCGAAGAGGGAGAGGAACTAGAGATCAAATTGCCAATATACGGTGGATCATGGAGAAAGCTAGGGAGTTCCAGAAAAACATCTACTTCTGCTTCATTGACTATACTAAAGCCTTTGATTGTGTGGATCACAACAAACTGTGGCAAGTTCTTAAAGAGATGGGAGTACCAGACCATTTTATTTGTCCCTTGAGAAACCTAAATGCAGGTCAAGAAGCAACAGTGAGAACTGGACACAGAACCACTGATTGGTTCAAAATTGAGAAAGAAGTTCGGCAAGGCTGTATATTGACACCCTGCCTATTTAACTTATATGCAGAGCACATCATGAGAAAGGCGGGGCTAGATGAATCACCAGTTGAATTTAAGATTGCTGGAAGAAATATCAACAACCTCAGGTATGCAGATGACACCACTCTCATGGCAGAAAGTGAAGAGGACTAAAGATCCTCTTGATGCGGGTGAAGGAGGAGACTGCAAAATTTAGCTTGAAAAATCAACATTAAGAAAACTAAGATCATGGCATCTAGTCCTCTCACTTCCTGGCAAATAGATGGGGAAGAAAAGGATCTAGTGATAGATTTTATTTTCCTGGGCTCCAAGATCACCGCAGACAGGGACGGCAGCCAATAAATTGAAAGACGCTTGCTCCTGAGGAGGAAAGCTATGGCAAATCTAGACAGTATACTAAAAAGCAGAGACATCACCCTGCTGACAAAAGTGCATATAGTTAAGGCAATGTTTTTTTTTTTTTAACTTGCGAGTCAGAAGGGGCCTCCTGGGCCATCTAGTCTGACTTCCGGCACCAGCTGACTCCGCTCACGGCATGCCCACCATGTGGACGTCCAGCCTATACTTGAACACCCACACCGACGGGGCCTCAATGACTTCTCGTGGAAGCCCATTCCACACCCTCGGGGTCCTGACTGTCAGGAATTGCTTCCTGGCATCCAAATGAAAGGACAGGTTGCTTACCTGTAACCATTGTTCTTTGAGTGGCCATCTGTGCAGTCACACACATGGGTTCTGCGCCTGCACAGTGCCTTTGGCCGGAAGATTAACAGCTAACGGATTTTTGGCGGTAACACTCCTCTCCCCTCTCCCCCCTCCTTAGTATAAAAGGGAGTGGAGTGTCCGCCATTTTCCAGTCTTTAAGACGACCAGACGTTCGCTCCTTAAAAAAAATATATATATATCCCTTTTTTTTTTTGGAGAAAAACGTGGAAGGCCAGAAAAGGCCTGACCACCCATGACACTACGTGGGGTCGGTGGGTGGGTTGTGTGACTGCACAGATGGCCACTCGAAGAACAATGGTTACAGGTAAGCAACCTGTCCTTCTTCTTCGTGGCCTCTGTGCATCACACACATGGGTAGAGTAACCAGCTTACCAAAGTAGGAGGAGGGAGGTGTCATCACCGGAGAATAGATGATAAGATGGCTCTGCCAAAGGAACAGTCTCGTCTGGCCCGGACATCCAGTCTATAGTGCCTGGCAAAAGTGCACGGTGTGGCCCAGGTGGCAGCATTACAAACGTCTTCAATTGGAACCCCCGACGCAAAAGCTGAAGAAGTAGCAACAGCTCTAGTGGAATGGCCTCTCGGATTCAAAGGTAAGTCCAACTTTGAAAGTTGATAAGATAGTTGAATCGTGTTAACAATCCACTTGGATAAACGTTGGGGGGTGACTGGATAACCACGATTTTGTTCTGAATACTTCACAAAAAGTCTATTGGAATGTTGAGTAGACTCCGTTCTGGAACAATAAAAGGCGAGGCAGCGTCGGACATCGAGCATATGGAGAGACCGCTCTATCGGATTCGACGGAGTCGGAAAACAGGATGGGAGAACAATCTCCTGGTCCATATGGAAAGAAGTAGCCACCTTCGGAAGGAAAGACGGGTCAAGCCTCAAAACGACCTTCTCCTTATGAAAGTTGAGGAAGGGAGGGTCCACTCGTAGAGCACAAAGTTCCGACGCTCTGCGGGCCGAAGTGACAGCAACAAGGAATCCAGTCTTCCATGCAATAAGGTGGAGGTCCACTTTCGCCATGGGTTCGAAAGGCGGTCGAGTGAGTGCCTGTAAGACCACAGAAAGACTCCATGTTGGCATAAAGGGTCTAACCGTAGGATGAAGATTAGAGAGTCCCTTTAAAAACTTTTTGACTAGAGGTTGAGAAAAAATGGAAAGTCCCTGTATCGATCCACGGTAGGAAGAAATCGCCGCTGTATAAACTTTAATGGAGGAAAGTTTAAGTCCAGAGTGGTGCAATTCGAGTAGGAACTGAAGGATCTGCTCGATCGAAGCCGAGGATGGAGAGAAGGATTGTGCTTCAGCAAAACTGGAGAATCTACGCCATTTAGCGGCATATGATTTCCTGGTGGAGGGTCGTAGAGCAGAATCGATAATATACTGGAGATCCGGATTCAGTGGCTGTGAGGCAGAGACGATGGGAACAGGCTCGGACGGATTCGAGGGGTGTATCGGTGCCGGTGGCTCGGACTCTGTTACTGAATCCGCCAGGCAGTAAGTTTCATCTATTGTATATCTGGGTGTCGGACTGTACCTCCCTCCTGAGTGATGAGGGAGGGGAGAAGAGGAAGCTGAAGAAACTCCCCCTGAGACACCCGTAGGAGTGTAGGAAACCAAGGTTGGCGAGGCCACCAAGGGGTAATTAACAGTCCCGTGGCCTCTTCGTGTATAATCTTCGCCAATACTCTCATAATCAGGGGAATCGGTGGAAACGCGTAGAAGTTCATGCCCGTCCACGGGATCATGAAGGCGTCCCCGGAAGATCCCTGCCCCATGCCTGCCCTGGAGCAATAAGTGGCGCATGCCCTGTTCGAATGGGTGGCGAAGAGATCTATGTCCGGAGGGCCCCAGCGGTAGAAGAATCTGTCTTGAATCCGACTGTCCAATTCCCATTCGTGTGAATGAGACATCTGTCTGCTTAAAAGACCTGCCTCCACATTGTCCGTTCCTGCTAGATGGACCGCTACTAGCGTAATATCTCATGGGATGCACCAATCCCAGATCCGAATGGCCAACCGAGCTAATTGATGGATCTGGTGCCTCCTTGCTTGTTGATATAAAATACCGTCGCCACGTTGTCCATGGTAATTTGGACGACTTGGTGTAAAATAAGGTCCTCGAATGTCTGAAGGGCCTTGAAGACAGCCAGCAACTCGAGAAAGTTGATGTGGTTCCTGGATTCGCTCCGGTTCCAAAGTCCTTGGGTGCGTATCATAGAGCATACTGCTCCCCATCCCAACAGAGATGCGTCGGTACCGATGGTCATTGTAGGGTACCGAGGTCAAAACAGGACACCGGTGTTGAGGTGAGCCGGATTTATCCACCACAGCAGGGATTGCAGCACGGATCCCGGAAGTCCGATCCTCATAGTAGGCGGGTCCCTTTGGGGACGAAAAGCTCTGTTGAAAAAAAGTTGTAGAGGGCGCATCCGGAGCTTGGCGTGAGGAACTACAGCTATGGCGGCCGCCATGTGTCCCAGGAGGGTTTGGATAGTCCGTGCTGGGACGCTGGTCTTTCGTCGAATCCGATCGATGTGACGAAATATGGTCCGTTGTCTGGTGGCGGGCAGGAAGGCTCTTTCTTTTATGGAATCGAGGCGTGCACCGATGAAGTCGATCGTCTGTGCGGGAACAAGAGAAGATTTCCGTTGATTAATACAAAGTCCAAGGTATTGCAGCAGAGTACATGAGGTACGAATGTCCTCCATAAGTCCCTCCTTAGACTCGGAGACCAACAGCCAATCGTCGAGGTATGGGTAAACTTGGATACCCTGCAGACGGAGGTGTGCGCAAACGGGGGCCATGCATTTTGTAAAGACTCTCGGTGCGGTAGCCAGTCCAAATGGTAGCACATTGAATTCGTAGATCTCGGGTGCTACCGCAAATCTAAGGAAACGCCTATGCCATGGATGAATTGAAATATGAAAATAGGCGTCCCTCAAATCAAGCGACGCGAACCAGTCTCCTCTCCGGAGCAACGGGAGAATACTTTGAAGTGTGGTCATCCGAAATTTTCTTGGTGTTATGAACTTGTTTAAAGCTCTCAAGTCCAAAATTGGTCGGAGACCTCCGTCCCTCTTCGGAACAGTAAAGTATTTAGAATAGAATCCGTGGAGCCCTTCCGCAAATGATAAACAACTAATCGCTCCCTTCTCAAGGAGTTGATGGATCTCGTCGATCAACACCGGTGATCCAGTTGTGAACCGGACAGGGCTCGATGATGGAACAACGTCGAATTCGATTCCATATCCGTGCTCTATGATAGATAACACCCATTTGTCAGATGTAATGGTCTCCCAAATGGGGAACCGACTTTTCAATCGGTCCCCAAATGAGAGGGGAAAGGGTGTAGGTGGGAGTAGAAGAAAGGTCCGCTCGCCCCATCAGCATTGCCGTCGGTCTGCATCGAAGCGCCGGCGTCCTTGTTGAAAACGCTGGGACGTCTGCTGTCGACGGCGCTGCTGGCGCTGGATTGGCTGTTGCTGCCGAGGCTGGTATTGGCGGTATGGAGGACGGGACCATGACCACTTACGTCGTGGTTGAGATGGGAGCTCCATTCGACGGGCTGTCATTCGGGATTCGTGGAGCTTCTTCAGTTTGCTGTCAGTTCTAGAGTGGAAGAGGCCGGACCCGTCGAACGGCATCTCTTCAATTCTCCTCTTGGTCTCGTCCGGGAAGTTACAATTCCGCAACCACGCGTGCCTCCGGAGAGAGATGGCACCCAGGAGGGAGCGGGAGTCGGTATCGACATGGTGACGGGCAGTGGAAAGTTGCTGCACCGCCACCTGCATGGCCTCTTTGATGAATGTGCGCACCAGATCACCCTGGTGGTTGGGAAAGGTGGCTACGATACCATCAAGTCTTTGCATCAAAAAATATTGGTATCTCGCCAGGGTTGCTTCATAATTGGAAATGCGCAACCCGAGGCCGGCTGCCGTATACACCCTGTGCACAAGTGAATCCACCTTCCTGCCTTCCTTGTCTCGGGGCGATGTATGGCCGTGAGCTTCCCTCCCCTGGGAAGATTCCACAACCATTGAATTCGGTCTGGGGTGTCGGAGCAAGAATGGAATGTCTCCTTCACGAACCCTATACATTGACTCGTATTTACGAGAAGTAGGTTGTGGTTGTGCTGGAAAGTCCCAGGGTTGGGTCATCGCCTGCTTCAGGGTTGTAATAAGCGGCAGTGCAATAAAGGTGGATTACTCGCCTCTGACCACATCGTAAATTCGGTCGGTACTAGGACCGGGCTGTTGGTGGGCCTTGATTTCGAGAGACTTCACCAACCTGGCCATCAGTTCCCCGAAGGAAACGTGTGGTTCATCAGGTGACGCCTGCCCCTGGGAGGTGACTGCTGCATCCGGGGAGGTCGAATCGGCTTCGGAATCATCTGAATCCATCCAGTAAGGTGGTATACTGGAGGACGAATCCTCTGGTGATTCCGACCTGTCTTGCTGTCGGGGTGGAGCCCGCGGGGCATCTGCAGGAGTAGAATGGAGATGGCCCCCGGCTGTTGGTGGTGAAAGGTGGCTCCTCGGAGCAGGATAATATGCCATGGACTGGCATTCTCTGCGCTGGGGAGCAGAGGAGTATCGGACATGGTACCAGTCGTCTGATCTCGGCTCCGATGATTGACTCCTCCGGCTTCTCGGAGAGGGGGCCATCTCCGCAGGCGTTGCGGGTGGCATTGGAGTCGGGGATCGAACCCTCTGGGGGGAATCCCTTATCTCCCCATCCGAAATCGAGCCACGCTGGGGACCCTGAGGAGGTTCGGGAGCCAACCAGCACGGAGAGCCTGGCGGAGTGACCCTCATGGCCGCCTGAATGGTCGGTACCGAGGGGGTCGGTACCGTGACTGAGGTTGGTACCGAGGATGCCGCCAAACCCGAGTGGCGATGTTTTCCGTGCTCGGGGTTCTTTGATTTTTTCTCTGCTTTTCCAGTCTTGTCCTTCCTAGCCTTCTTGTGCAGCGGTTCCTTGCCAGAATCGCTGTGTTTACGCTTTTCCTTATGCTTTTTTGGCATAGGATCTGGCTGGTCGGCCATGTTTGAGGCTGCTGCGCTAGAGGGGTGCGAAGGCGGAGCGGCAGAGGAAGAGGCGGTACGCTGCGGAGGATCAGCGGTAGTTGAACGGCCTTCGGGAGGAGCCAAAGGTATGGGCTTTGCCACTAGCCGATCAGATTGGAGAAGGGCCTGATCCCACAGTAGCTTGCGGAGGCGGTTCTCCCTGTTCTTTCGCGCTTGTTTGGGGAAGGCCAAGCAATGGCGGCACTTATCGGTTCTGTGCCCCTCCCCCAGACACAGAAGGCACAGATCATGCGGGTCTGCAGTGGGCATTTTAGAGCCACACTGACCGCATTTGCGGAACGCCGCCCGCTGCGCCATCGTAGAAATAAGAAGAAAAGAAGATAGTGAAGCGGGAAAGTAATATTTTTGTTTTTGTTTTTTTTTTTAGAAACCAGAGAAAAGAGTGATAATAACGAGAAAGAACAATACGTGAATAAACAAGCGTGAGAGGAAACAAGGAAATAGAACTTGGATAAGGAACAAGGATTATACAACGAACAAGGTAAGTAGAATCTAAGCGAGAGCGAAGCGGCACGAGGCACAGCGAACAGCGGTCGCGAAGACTGGAAAATGGCGGACACTCCACTCCCTTTTATACTAAGGAGGGGGGAGGGGGGAGAGGAGTGTTACCGCCAAAAATCCGTTAGCTGTTAATCTTCCGGCCAAAGGCACTGCGCAGGCGCAGAACCCATGTGTGTGATGCACAGAGGCCACGAAGAAGAACCTGGGTTCACTGAGCTTCGCTCCGTTGGAGCGCGTTCTGCCTTTCTCTGCAGGGGAGAACAGGTCTCTACCCATCTCCATGTGATATCCCCTCACATACCTGTATGTCGCCAACATATCCCCTCTGAGTCTCCTCCTCTCCAGGCTGAAGAGACCCAGTTCCCTCAGTCTCGCCTCATATGGCAACCCCTGCAAACCGGCCACCAGCCTTGTGGCCCTGCGCTGCACTGACTCCAACCTGGCTATATCTTCTGTAATGAGAGGCCCAAAACTGAACACAATACTCCAGTTGCGGGTGCACCAGTTGTGTGGCGTGGTAGTACTACCTCTCTTGATCTAGAAGCCACACTTTCTGGCTATGCAACCAAGGGTGGTGTTTGCCCTCTTGACCACCGCATCACACTGCTGACTCATGTTTAGCCCGCAGTCAACCAGTACCCTGAGGTCCCTTTCACAAGTGCTGCTCTCCAGCCACTTGTCACCTAACCTGTACTTATGACAGCTATTGAACGCCATCTTGTTGTCTTCTGCCCACTTCCATAGTCTGTCCAGATCCTTTTGGATCTGGAGTACCTGCTCCTCAGTTGTGGCCACTGCTCCAGTTTTAGTGTCGTCTGTGAATTTGATCAGCAGACTGTTCACCCCTTCTTCCATGTCGTTAATGAAAAGATTAAACAGGATAGGCCCCAGGACAGAGCCCTGGGGGACCCCACTTGTCACTGGCTGCCATCCCGATGATTCCCCGCTAATGGTTACCTTCTGCTTTCGGTCAGTCAACCATGCCCTAATCCACCGGACAGTGCTTTGGTGTATGCCAAAACTCCTCAGTTTCTTCACCAGGATATTATGGGGCACTTTGTCAAAGGCCTTGCTGAAATCCAGGTATACCACATCCACTGCATCCCCTCCATCTAGCCATCTCGAAACCTTGTCATAGAATTCCACAAGGTTTGTCTGGCAGGACCTGTTTTTGCAGAAGCCGTGTTGTGTGGCTGTCAGTCTCCCTTCCCTATGCAATGTATGGCTGTGAAAGTTGGACCATAAGGAAGGCTGAGTGCCGGAGAATTGAGGCCTTTGAATTGTGGTGCTAGAGGAGACTCCTGCGAGTCCCTTGGACTGCAAGGCGATCAGACCAGTCAGTCCTAGAGGATATCAACCCTGACTGCTCTTTAGAAGGCCAGATAGTGAAGATGAAACTCAAATACTTTGACCACCTAATGAGAAGGAAGGACTCCCTGGAGAAGAGCCTGACGCTGGGAACAATACATGGCAAAAGAAGAAGGGGACGGCAGAGGATGAGGTAACTGGATGGAGTCACTGAGGCAGTTGGTGTGAGCTTGAGTGGACTCCGGGAGATGGTGGAGGACAGGAAGGCCTGGAGGAATGTTGTCCATGGGGTCGCAATGGGTTGGACACAACTTCGTGACTAGCAACAAATTTATTCTATTTTTAATGCGTTGTTGTGAACTGCTTGAAGAGCTACAGCTGTTGGAAAGTACAGAAATTAAATCACAACAGCACATTCAACAGCAGCAGCAGTGATGATTGAGTTCTGGGGCCTAGAACCAACTGCCTTGACTGAGAGAGGCTTGGATGTTGGCAACAAGGAGAAGGGCCTTTTCAGTGGTCCCCCCACTGAGCCCCCCCCCCCAAGAGTTTTGGAATGAACTCTCTGCCAGGATTTGCTGGACACCAACTTCACTATCTTTCTGGTGCCAGGACTGTCTTCTACTGCAAGGCATTAGTCTTCTGAGATCTGCTAACTGTTCTTTTAAACAGGTCTTAAATAGAACTTTTTCTTCAGCTATTATATTTTTAATGTTTTGCATTCAGTGTTAAATTTTGTACTGCAAATTTTTATGTTGTTTTAGTACACTTTAATATGGTATTTTATATTGCATTATTAAGATGCTATTGAGAACCACCTTGAGAGCTTTAGCCCTTTGGTGGCCTAGAAATTAATTAGTTAAATATTAGTGGTCCTCTTTCTGAGAAATCAGATGGCCGCAGATGAAAGTTCTGTACAAATGAAAGCCAAGCAGCCAGCCTCGTGAAACTGAATTGGGGTTGCTTGGGGAGCATCTCATGGATGGGTCCCCAAAATGAGCAAACTTAGGTGATCACAACTCCACAGAGCAGAGCACCACGAAACAAGGGATGTACCTGTGAGCTGTTCTTCCTGTCGAGATGCACATCCCAAGGGCAAAACTGATGGGTCAAACTGAACAACCTGCTGACAGTTGGGTGACAGCAGCTGCCACTGCGTCCACGTGGCTTCAAATATTGATTGCAGAATTATGTTCAGATATTGTAAAAAGGACAGAGATGTTTGCATGTAGTTATGTCAAGAAAAAATTCCCACAGTCACATTTTAGTTAAAGAAAGTTTAATATATATATATATATATATATATGTATATAATATGCTTTATTATAACAAAATAGGCAGTTATTGTGGGTAAAATATTCATTAAAATCTGACTTCTAAGAACATATTTATACTTTCAGACTTTTACGACCTTAATAGTGATAACAATCTTTCAGAATATTTTCAGAACAAAAGCCATCATTGGTAGATGAAGTACAAACTTTTAAAGCACCCAAATGGTATTTGGAGTCAAAATGCAGTAACTGTTCTCTATCAACAATATCTGTAAGACATTCCAAATAGTCTTTTATGTGCCAGTTTAAAAATAGGAGATATTTTCTTCTTTAGTATAATGGCATCAGCAAAAAATGAAAAAATAGGCTACAAAGGGTATTTATATGAAATTATGAAAATGAGTTTTCCCTTGTGAAACAATGCCAGTTAAGCATATATTATCTTGGACATTTGAAAAAGTTTCTTATCGAACTGCATGTAAAATATATTTGCTGGCAACAACAGAAAACTATGAAACTAAATCATGAACCGAATCCCCTTGAATCAAACCATGCTAGTAAAGTTAAGCGTGCAAAATTGCTCACATTGACGTCATTAAGACCACTTTTCTTTCATGTTAGGAAACCTTTACATTGACATATATAAAGCTCTGTTTTCTCAAAATCTCCGAACAATGCTTTCCCTTAAACATTAAGGAGGTTACCACAAAATTCCCGCGTTGTGCCCCCTCGGGCAGAATCAGCCACTGCCCCCAGTCCCCAGCACCCGAGGAACCTGCTGGTCGGAGCACTTGGCGAGATCAAGGCGGTGGAAGTGCAGCAGGGGCTTCGAGTGCGAGGCGCTACCATGGCGGTGCGGCCCTGCGCTGCACTTCCAGGAGGAGCTGCCGAGAGGAGGGAAGCCCAACGGGGGACAGAGTCCATCCTATGCCCGGCGCAGGCGAGCCGGGCGGCCTTCACAGCTTTTCCTTGGCTGGGACCCAGATGCAGGGGCTGGAGCGCTCCTCGATCACTTGCTTGACCTGATCATAAACCTCTTCCAGCGTGTCACCTTGCACGATGGCTGCGGAGGGAGAGCGAGAGGCTTCGTGAGGCAGCGGCCCTTCCATCCACGTGCCTCAGCTGAGCCTCCCCACCCCAGCCCGGCCACAAGGGCTGCTGCAGAGCCGCTCTGCCTGGAGCCACAGAGGGTGACTGCAGAGCGATGCTGGGGCAGCCCTTCCAGGCAGTGCTCCAGCTGCTCCCCCCCTTACAAGGTGCTAGCTGTGGACCCCCCAGAGCCCCCCTGGGGAGAGTCTCCCCTGGCCACTGCAGGACAAGGGGGACAGCCAACCTGTAAAATGCTCGGTGAATTCTTGTTCCAGCTTCATGGCTCTCTCAAAAGTCTTCCGAGCTTGCTCATCTGTTAATCGCTTGTTCATTTCCCTGAAATAGCAAAAGTGGCGGGCGACAACTGTGGTCAAGCTGTGGCACACGCAGATGTTTCTCCTTGCTCCAGCCCTCAGATTCACAGGTGGAAGCAGATGGGTAGGGACGGGCAAGGAATCTGTCTGGGGCCTTTCTGGGGCTGCACTCATGGGACTCTGGCCTGCATCCTCATAGCCGTGAGTCCGGCATTTGCTGAGCGTGCCAAGCGTGCGTGCAATGCTCACCGGGAATCCATGTGCGTGCAAATGCTGTGTAAGCAGCACCACCCTTCCCCACCCAGCTGTTGTTCTGTGGGCGTTTGCAGACTCCACTTGGCCTGGCCTGCTCGCTAAGGCAGGGCCGGTGAAGAGGATGCTGCAGATGGGGGAGGAAGGCCGCTTCCTCCCAGCCAACTACACGCTGTGCACGGGCCCCTGGCCTGGACAGGGCATCCTCCCTCTGCTCTGGAAGTGGCTACCAGCCCGTGGCCCTCATCCCACTGGCCACGTCCATGCACTGCCAAACCGCTCCAGGCTGCTTGGCTGAGGGCGCCTCTGCCTCCGCTGAGGCCATGGGGTGGGAGGGGCTGAGGCAGCCGCCACTTGAAATGTGCAGTCCTTGCTTGGGGGCCGCAGTGTTGAGTGGACGTAGCAGCTAAGTGCAGGTTATGTGAATGCAGCGCGCTAACTTTGTCTCCCAGCCAGCTCTGAGGCTGGCACTGGGTGGCAGGAGGGGCTCCTTCATTTCAGGGGGTTGGACTGGTTTGTGGCATGAATCTGGGGGAGGGGGGAGAGTGTGGGGAGCAGCCCTTGCAGTAGAACTGGGGAGGGGGTGTGACGGTGATGGGGGCGGAGCATGCCGGCACAGGAGAAGGGCAGAGATGCTCAGCAGCTGTCCCCTCCTCCACTTCCCCCTCCAGCAGAGGATACCAGGCAGCCGCATCAGCCAGCCCTCCGCCTGCTGGTGCTGATGCTCAGTGCAGGTCAGTCTGCACCAGCACCTCGCTCATTCGCGATGCAATTGTGGATGAGCGCGCAGATGAGCCACTGAGGCCTGGGCGGGAGGGAAGGGGAGCCCCCCAAACCTGCTTTGCCCACCAGGGTACTCAGTACGGCACCAACGATGTCTTGAGGGCCGGGGAGGGAGCAGGAGGCAACCTATGAAGACACAGTCCCTCCCTCCAGGCTCCTGGTCCCTGCAAGCAAAGGCCTGGAGCATTTTCACCATGCGCTGGGCTCCCGAAACAGGTTAGGGCACTGATGGTGAATCTTTTAGAGACCAAGTGCCCAAAGTGCAATCCAAAACCCACTTATTTATTGCAAAGTGCCAACAATACAATGAAACCTGAAAACTGAGACTTACTTTAGAAAAAACAATTCACAGACAGGCAAAGCACATAGCCTTGGCAGTGCAAGGACTGGCAATGCAAAAGCTTGGATGAGATGCAACTGATGAGTCACGCCTCATGAGGTCATCGCCTGGCGCCTCTACTCCTTTACGAGCATGCGCATGGCCCCTATGTGCACTGTAATCCAATAGACAGCTCAGGTAAGGCTGGGGACAAATGGCCTGCATGCAGAGAGGGTATTAGGTGCCCGCAATGGGAAGCATGCCATCCATTCACCACCATTGGACTCACCCAACCCTGATGCACACCTCTAACTCAAATAGAGGGGAAAAATACCATAGGAGGGGTGATTTTGAAAAACTCTTCCTTGAGTAATGTTTTCTGCACAGCTCATCATTTTGGCCCATTTAAAAAAGATTCCAACCACCAATATCATTCCAGGATAACTCAATTTCCGAAACCTAACCCTATAATAGTGTACACCCCAAACCCTAACAGAGGAGTAAAGTTCCTTGAAAAGGGGCGATTATCTAAAAGCCCTCCTGGAATATCCTTTTCCGCTCACCTCATCATTTCTATCCATTCTAAACCCATTCCAAGCATCAAAATCATCCCCGAACACGTTGTTTTCCTAACTTTAACCCTACTCTGGTGCACATCCCTAACCCTAATAGAGCGGTACATTTCCATTAAAAGGGGCAATTTTGAAAAAGCCCTCCTTGAGTATCCGATTCCGTACAGATCGTAATTTCTGCCAATTAAACACACTCCACCCATAAAAATCATGCACAGACATCCCGTTGTACTAAACCTAAACCCACCCTGGTGAAAATCCTAAACCTAATACAGGAGTAAAGTAACATTAAAAAGGGAGAATCTGAAAAAGCCTTCTTGGAGTAGCTTTATCTGCATGGCTAATCATTTCTACCCATTCAAAACACATTCCAATATTCAAAATCATGCCAGGACACCTTGTTTTCCTAACCCAAACCACAGCTTGGCACACACCACTAATAGAGGGGTAAAATACTACTGGAAGCCTCCTTGAGTAGAATTTTCTGCACAGCTCATCATTTCTGCACATTCTAAACTCATTCCAACCATCAAAATCATTCCAGGACACCTCAATTTCCCAACCCTAACCCTACCCTGGTGCACACCCCTAACCCTAATACAGGGGTAAATTTCTATTAAAAGGTGCAATTTTGAAAAAGTCCTCCTTGAGTAGATTTTTCTGCACAGCTCATCATTTCTGCCCATTCCAAACGCATTCCAACCGTCAAAATAATGCCGGGACACCTCCTTTTCCCAACCCAAACCGTACCCTGGTGCACGCCCCTAACTCTAATACAGGGTAAAGTTCCAGTAAAAGGGGCGATTTTGAAAAATCCCTCGAGTAGATTTTTCTGCACATCTCATCATTTCTGCCCATTCTAAACACATTCCAATTATGAAAATCATGCAAGGACTCCTTGCTTTCCAAACCTTAACCGCACCCTCGCACATAACCCTCACCCTAATAGAGGGGTAAAGTTCCATTAAAAGGGGCGATTTTGAAAAAGCCTTTCTTGTGTAGCTTTTTCTGCACAGCTCAACATTTTTTGTCCATCATAAATACATTCCAACCGTCAAAGTCATACCAGGACACCTCGTTTTTCTTACTGCAACACAGCGATTGCAAACCTTTTAGAGACCATGTGCCCAAACTGCAACCCAAAACCCACGTATTTGTTGCAAAGTGGCAACACTGCAATAAAACCTGAAAACTGAGGCTTTAGTTTGGAAAAAATAACTCATAGCCAGTGCAAGTAAATATATATGTATCCTTGGCAGTGCACTGACCAGCAATGAGATAGCATGGACAAGTTGTGGCTAATGAGTCACAGTTTGTGACGTCATCGCCTGGCGCCACTACTCCTTTCTGAGCATGCGCTCAGATGCACCCTTATCTAATGCTCGGCTGCTGGAGTGATGCTGGCGTGACTTCTCTCACATCCCGACGGAGAGGGCTCTGTGTGCCTGCCGTGGCATGTGCGCCATAGGTTCGCCACCACTGGGTTAGGGGTTCTGTTAATATACTGACCCCCTGCCGCACTGCATCAGCCCCTCTGCCTCAGCTGAGGGAGATGTTCTTAGACCTGGTTGTGAGGACCCCTGGGATGCTGGTCCCGGGGGATTTTAACTTTCACTTTCAAGCCGCTTTAACTGGGGTAGCTGAGGACGTCATGGTGGCCAAGACAACCACAGGGCTGTCTCAGCATGCCAGCAGCCCATCACATGGGCAAGGTCATGCTCTGGTCTGGGTCTGTTCAACGGGACAGGGGGATGGGGGTTCTGATGCAGAGGGGCTGGCATCTCCCCCTTTGTCATGGTTGGTCCACTATCTGGTTAAGTTTCAGCTATCGCCTCCTTTCCCTCTCTGCAAGGGTGGGGGATCAATTCAAATGATCAGTGCTTGGAGTCCAAGGGATCCAGATGGCTTCCAAAGGGCTCTGGGGGTATATCCGGCTCATATGGCTGGCACTCCTGTTGAAGCCCAAGTCGCCCTATGGAACAGGAAAATGGCTTGGGCAATGGACCCATTTGCACCAAAGCGCCCGCCCCCACGAGCCCACTCAGCACTCTGGTATCATGATGAGCTGAGGAAAATGAAGTGAGAAGGGAGACGGGGAGAGTGCAGTGGTGGAAGGCTGGTCAGAGACGTTCAAGAGCTCATCCAGGGATATGGGACACTCCCCTTTCTGGGCACGGTGCTGCAGCACATGGTGGCCGGACAGCTCCAGGCCCTCTTGGGGAATGCGGATTATCTGGATCCACTTCAACGGGGCTTAGGCCTGGGCTTGGGATGGAGGCAGCTGCCCTGCATGACGACCTTTGCAGGGCGAGAGCCGGGGGAGTGCGGCACTGTTGCTTCTCCTCGACCGCTCGGTGGCCATCAACACTGTCGACCACGGCGTCCTTCTGGACGGGGCCGCAGGAGGGGCACTGCTTTGTGGTGGTTCCACTCCTGGCTGGCTGGCCATGTCCGGAAGGCAGTGCTGGGGGGGAGACACTCTGCGCAGGGCGGTGCGTCATGGGCAGCCGCAGGGCTCACGCTGTCCCCCATGCTCCTTACCACCAATATGAAGCTGCTGGGAGAGGTCACCAGAGGGGTGGGCTGAGGTCTTGGCAATATGCTGGTGAAACTCAGCTCTACCTCTCTTTTACATCTCATCCAGGTGAGGGTGTCGCCGTCATGAACCGGGGCCTGAGCTCAATCATGGACTGGATGAGGGTCAACAAACCGAGGCTCGATCCAGACAAGATGGAGGTGCTCCTAGTGGGGTGGGGTCATCTGACAGGCTGGAGGGGCATCGCCCTGACCTGGACGGGGTCACGCTCCCCCTGAGGGACAAGTTCCACAGTCTGGGGGTGCTCCTGGATCCAGGTTTGTCCCTGGAATGCCAGGTGAGCTCGGTGCCCAGGGCTGCTTTCCTCCAACTGCGTCGGATTTATCAACTTCACCAGCAACCAGACAGAGAGAGCCTGAACATCGCTGCCCACGCACTGGCAGCACCCAGAATAGGCTTGCAACGCGCACTGCGCGGGGCTGCCCTCGGGAGTGCTCCGGCATCACAAGTGCCACAAAGCTGGGCTGCTTGGGCAGAGAGGGGAGCTCCTAGAGTGGCCCACGTGGCACCCATACGGAAAGCGCTGCACCGGCTACCGAATGTGGCCTGGCCCCAATTCAAGGGGCTTGTGTTGACATCTCAAGGCCCAAGCAGCTGAGGCCTTGGTTGCCTAAGGAGTGCCTACGCCCACGTGTGCCGACCTGGCCTTTGGGAAGTATGCTGAGGGCCCTCCTGCATGAGCCATCCCCTGGGGAAGTGAGGGGGGGCGGCTGCTAGGAGGGGGAGCTTTTCTGCTGCTGCTCCCACATCTACAACGCTCCCCCCAAGGTGGGTCACCTGGCGCCTTCCTTATACTCTGTTCTGTGCCAAGCGAAGACATCCCTAAGTAAAAAACATTTTAATATTTGATGCCACAAAACCTCTATTTGTATTTTATTTATATTTTAAATGATGTAGTTTATTTATTGGATTTTTAAATATTCATCAGGAGCCGTTGCTCTTTTAGTTTTATAATGGTTTTGCTCGTCTGACTGTGAGCCGCCTAGAGATGCCATAGCACAGCGGGCGGCACGCATTCATTTATTTAAAGCCGCTGTGTGCTGCCCAGTTGTGCCAGCACCTCACAGCCCATAAAATGTAAATGCTTTAAATGAACTAAACAGGTAACTGCCCTGACAGCCTTGGCTATTCTGCAGAATAAAAATGAAATAAATGCATACGCAAAATCTTAAATAACCCACAGCAAGCCACGGTTGTGCCCAAGCCTCGGCCAAGGTAGGGATTGAGCAGTTGTGCAAAACTGGCTTAGTTATACAGTCAGTGACGACCCAGAGAGTGACCAGGAGAGGCCCTCATTAGCACAGCCCCTGACCCTCCGGGAGAGCCTGCCCAGGCCGCTCCGTCCCCACAGGCAGCCCTCCTTCACTCACATGATGTTTTCCACCGATTTGGGTTTGATGAAGATGGAGACTGGGTGCAGCTGGGCCACCTGAAGCCTCTTGATGGCGTTTCCGGAGACATCCAGGATGCAGTGCTTTCCCTGGGGAAAGAGGAAAATGACACTTGGAGCAGGGCGTGGACTGAGGGCCTGTGCAGCTGGCAGGGAGCCCAGCCAGGCCACCGAAGGGCACATGGCCTCTGCAACTGGCCTTGGCCCAGAGCCACCGATGGCACTGAGGCTGCGCAGCCCGGCTGGGCTCACTCCCTCATCCCCCTGCCGCTCCGGATGAGGCTCGTCCTGGCAAGGCCAGCAAGCGATGGAAAAGGATGCTCGGGTTTATGCCCAAGTCCCCAAACTGGGAATAGGCAGAATATAAATACATACAATAGTTCTGTGGATAGCGAAAGCAGGAGAGTCAGCACGCTACAAGAAAGCAAACGAAGCGGCCAAGACTCATTGCAGCTTCTGAGGAGGCGCAAACGAAGCCGGCTCGCCAAGGCCCACCTGCTATGCCCACTCCCCCACCAGGACTGGCCCAGCCGTGGCCTCTACAGGAAGGAGCGGGTCACACAGGCCTTGACTTGCAGGTCACGCTGGAGGAAGGCACCTTGGTTCACAAGCACCTTCCACAAGCCAGCCTAGTCAATGTTTTATTTTATTTATTTTTATTATTTATTAACATATTTGTATGCCGTCCCCTTGCAAACAAGCCTCGGGGTGGCTAACAACAAGGCAAAAACAATCTAAAAACAATACACAATATTAAAACTGGCCCATCTCAAGGTCAAAATTTAAAAAAATATAAATATAATAACAAAATTAATAATTTAGCAATTAAAATATTTCTTAAATAAAAAGGTCTTCGCCTGGTGCCGAAAAGCAAATAATGACAGCACCAGGCGAGCCTCTCTGGGGAGCGCATTCCATAGGTGGGGCGCCACCGCAGAGAAAGCCCTCCTCTGGGTACTCACCCTCCTTATCTCTCTCATGGAGGGTTCCCGGAGGAGAGTATCAGCTGCCAATCATAGGGGGCGGGAGGGCAGATATGGTCGCAGGCGCTCCTTTAGGTAACCAGGACCCAAGCCATTAAGGGCTTTATAGGTAAGACCCAACACCTTGAATTGGGCCCGGACTTCAATGGGAAGCCAGTGTAGCTGACGGAGAACTGGGGTGATATGAGAACCACGCCCAGTCCCCGTCAACACCCTGGCAGCTCTATTTTGCACCAATTGAAGTATCCGGACTGTCTTGAAGGGTAGCCCCACGTAGAGCGTGTTACAGAAGTCTAACCGGGAAGTCACCAACGCATGTGTCACTGTCGCCAGGCAGTCGAACTCCAGGAAGGGACGCAGCTGATGGATCAGCCGAAGCTGATGGAAAGCGCTCCTCGCCACTGCTGGCACTTGGGCTACCAAGGTCAGCTCCGGGTCGAGGAGCACTCCCAGGCTGCAGACCCTGTCTTTCAGAGAGAGTGCAACCCCATTTAAGACTAGGGTCAGGTCCCCCACTCCGAAGCCCAACCCACCCACCAACAGGACCTCCGTCTTGTCAGGATTGAGCCTCAGTTTATTGGCCCTCATCCAGCCCATTACCTCGGCTAGGCACCGGTTCAGCACAGCCACCGCCTCACCTGGATCGGTGGAGAACGAGAGGTAGAGCTGGGTATCATCAGCATACTGATGATTCCGCAGCCCACACCTCCTGATGACCTCTCCCAGCAGTTTCATGTAGATGTTAAAGAGCAAAGGGGACAAAATGGAACCCTGCGGAACCCCATGGCATAGCTGCCATGGCGCAGAGCCATAGCCCCCCAGCACCACCTTCTGGAATCGGCCATTGAGGTAGGAGTGGAACCACTGCAGAGCAGTGCCTCCAACCCCCAGTCCCACCAGCCTCTCCAGAAGGATACCATGGTTGATGGTATCGAAAGCCGCCAAGAGGTCCAGGAGAACCAACAGGGACGCACTCCCCCTGTCCCTCTCCCTGCACAGGTCATCGTACAGGGCGACCAAGGCAGATTCAGTGCCAAAGCCGGGTCTGAAACCGGACTGAAATAGGTCTAGATAATCAGTTTCATCCAAGAGTGCCTGGAGTTGTCCCGCCACCACCCGCTCCAGCACCTTGCCCAGAAACGGGATGTTGGCCACCGGTCTATAATTGGCGACCACCTCTGGATCCAGGGAAGCCTTCTTTAGGACTGGCCGGACTACCGCCTCCTTTAAAGGGGCAGGCACCCAGCCGTCTCTTAAAGAGGCGTTGACCATCTCCAAGATCCAGGGCACAATCCCGGCCTTGGCGCTCTTTAATAGCTAAGATGGGCACGGGTCCAGTAAACAGGTGGTTGAGCGTACCGATCCAAGCATCTTGTCCACATCATCAGGCCGCAAAAACTGAAATTCATCCATCAATGAGGGAAAAGCCAGCACGGTTGGTCCCTCCTCAAGAGAATCTGTGTCAAGAGTGGAGTCCAGCTCGTGACGAATCTGAGCAACTTTCTCTCTGAAATGCATGGCAAAGACGTCACAGCGGGCTTTCGAGGGCGGCACCAGATCTTTGTTGGGGCCAGATTTAATCAGCCCCTGAACCACCCGAAAAATCTCCGCTGGATGGCATTGTGAGGAGGCAATGGACGTGGAGAAGAATTTCTTCTTCGCTGCCCTCACCGCCACAGCATAGGCCCGATAGTGGGCTCTAAGATGTGCTCGATTGGATTCGTCCCGTGATTTCCTCCACCTACACTCTAGCCGTCTACCAACCTGATTCATCGCCAGTAATTCAGGTGTATACCACGGGAATGAACGGGCTCTGCCCGGTTGGAGAGGGCGCTTCGGAGCGATCGTGTCAATAGCCCTGGTCATCTCCCCATTCCATATATCCACCAGGGCATCAACAGGAGCACCAGCCTTGTCAACTGGAAAATCCCCCAGAGCCTTCAGGAATCCATCCGGATCCATCCGGCTCCGGGGGCGGACCATCACAATCTGGTCCACACCCTTACAGAGGGAGAGGCCACTTTTGAGCTCAAATCTCACGAGGGAGTGATCTGACCATGACAGGGGCGTCAAACATAAATTCTTCACCCTCAGATCACCCTCTTCCTGACCCGTTGAGAAAACCAGGTCCAAAGTGTGTCCACGTTCATGGGTCGGGCCACTGACATGTTGAGACAGCCCCATGGCCATCATGGCAGCCGTGAAGTCCTGAGCCGCCCCGGAAAGATCAGTCTCGGCATGGAGATTGAAGTCCCCCAGGACCAACATCCTGGGAGTCTTCAACACCAGGTCTGAGACGACTTCCGTCAGCTCAGGCAGGGAGTCTGTTGGGCAGAAGGGTGCTCGGTACACCAACAGAATCCCCAATCTGTCTCGGTCGCCCAACACTAAGTGGAGACACTCCAGCCCTGGTCTCGAAGGGACAGGAAGCCCCGTGAGGGAAAAGGAAGCTCGATAAACTAAAGTAACCCCCCCTCCCCTCCCCTCCGGGCGTGGACGGTGCTGAACTAGGTACCCGGGCAGGCACAGTTCTGAGAGGGCAACATCTCCCCCCTCACCCGCCCAGGTCTCGGTGATACAGGCCAGGTCGGCCCTCTCATCTACAATCAGGTCGTGGATGAGGGTGGCTTTATTGTTGTTAAGCAACAGCACCGTCAGGCCCGTGGGGCAGTTGATCAGGCTACCTGGCACCCGCCGGTTGGGGGAATAACCAAAAGGAGGGACAGGTGTTAAACCATCTGTCCTGCCTTCTCCTAGGCAGGAACGTTAAACCCCCATTGCGACCGTAATGACCATTGCCCATCACCACCCTTATGGTGGCCCCCAGGCAACATTCCTATCCTGACCTGAGATGGGCCACTAAAAACAGATTAAAACTTTAAAACAACTTAAAAACTTCCACCCACCATCTATCCCCGCTAGACTGGGTCCGCAAACACCCGGTCAGGGCCCCTGGCCAGCCCAGCCCCCCAAGCAGCCCCAACGGCCCAAAGGCGACCGCCCTTCGGCCGCCAACCTGAGGCCAGCGGCCCCAGGTGCAGCCGGGCCTTTGAGGCCTCCCAGCCAGCACCCACTTCCGGCCATGGCCTCACCCTGCCCCGCCCTCCTCGGTGTGCCTGCCACTCACGACGCGAGGGGGCGGGCGCGGAGCAGGGGCCTTGGCACCAGTGGGTGCCGGTGGGTGGACGTCACAGCAGTGGCTGGTCTCCCGTGGTGGTCAGTGGGGCACGGTCACCGGCGGCAGTCAGCGGGGTGTGGTCTCTGGCGGTGGCTGGCGGGGCGCGGTCCGGTGCGGTGGTTGGCAGTGGTTCCCGGCGCAGATGGTCCGGCCCGGCCTGGCTCTCTGGCACGGCGCGGCGATGGTGAGGCGCAGGGGGGGCAGCATTGGAAAAGCCGCTCCTGCCGGCCTCCCATGTGCAGCCGGGCCTTTGAGGCCTCCCAGCTGGCGCCCACTTCCGGCCACCTCCGGCCTTGGCCTCGCCCCGCCCTCCTTGGCACGCCTGTCACTCATGACGTGAGGGGGTGGGCGCGGAGCAGGGGCCTCGGCGCCAGAGGGTGCCGGTGGGTGGATGTCACGGCGGCGGTCGGTGTCCGGCGGTGGTCAGTGGGGCGCAGTCACCGGCAGCAGTCAGCGGGGCACGGTCTCCGGCAGTGGTTGGCGGGGCGCAGTCTGGCACGGTGGTCAGCAGCGGTTCCCGGTGCACATGGTCCAGCCCGGCCCGGCTCGGCTCTCTTGATGCGGTGTGGCGATGGTGAGGCACCGGGGGGGTGGGGGGCGGCGTTGGAAAAGTTATGGGCAGCACCTGCTTCACAAGAAGCGGAGCAGTTGCCTGCTCGCGCGGCAGGGCAGAGGGTACAGGCTTGGACACGGTTGAAAAACCGAGTACAACCAGAGCGCACTCAAGCACCAGGGGGAACCTGCTGCGGCCATCTTGATTCAGACTTTGATCAAACTTCTTCATGAAGAGCAGTCTAGCAGGCCCATGCGGGGACCCTCCTTGTGACCCTGCCCCGTCTTGAGAGCAGCCACCTGAATGTCCGTGGCGGGTCTGGGGGCCCAGAAGGTTTCTGAAGCTTCAGCGTGCTAAGGTCAGGCTTGTGCCCTGCGGCCGCCTTGCATGGCACCTGCCCTGCCTGTTTCAACAGAGCACAGCCAAGCGCTGGGGCAGGTGGTAGCGAGAGTGTGAGCCTGACGCACGAGGCACAGCACCCATGGCCCAAGCCCTCCACCTGTACCTGAGGATGCAGGGCACCGAGTCCTTCCGCCGACTGCCCTCGCTGGAAGGCGCCTCCGTTGTGCCGGAGGCCTGGAGCCACAGAGCTCCAACAGGAACTGCTTTGTGGCGTTCCAAGTGGAAGCAGCCCT
The DNA here is from genome assembly GCA_023646645.1 of Varanus salvator macromaculatus. NCBI lineage: Eukaryota > Metazoa > Chordata > Lepidosauria > Squamata > Varanidae > Varanus > Varanus salvator. The sequence goes on along the minus strand of JAIXND010000761.1, from coordinate 5,060,081 downwards.
CCCTCCGGTTTGAGAAGGAGCCACTGCTGAGCGCTCTTTATGTCTGACTTAGCAGCCTATTCTGGATCCACCCAACAGGTCTTTCTTTCTAGTCCATTTTTTGCTAATCTGCTTAGCAGAATGTCATGGGGCACCATGTCGAAAGCTTTGCTACAGTCTGAGCAGACTATGTTCAGTGTTTCCTCTGTCCATTTTGGAGGTTACCTTGTCAAAAAACTATTCCTCTGGGTAGCGTCATTACTAGAAAATTACTGGCTGTTTTCTGCATCATATACTGATGCTATTGAACTCGGACATGTACGGTCCCTGCCTGGCTAAGCAGCAGGTGGGCCATGCAGCCCCAGAGGCCTCCGGGCACTGGCCGAGGCACTTCCGGTGCCCGCCCTGCACAGGTGGCTGGGCGTGTGCTGTCCTGCGTGCTCAGGTGGCCCACGTGTGCTGCTGCCGCCTGGACTCTGCTGTGCTCTGACGTGGCTGCTGCAAGGGGATCTGCATGGGGCCACAGAAGCCTGGCATGGGGACCCGGGCCGTCCCACCTGGCCCGGCGCAGTGCAGGAACACCCTTCAGCACCCCCGGCAAGTGAATGCCCTGTCTCTGCCTGAGCCCCCCAGTGGCAGTGTCGCCCAAGCAGCTGGCTCCGTCGACTGCTGGGGTTCAAATGAAGTCTGCCTGCCTGCCTGTCAATTAAGCCGGCTTTTTCATGTCCTAAGGCACGGATCCTCAAACTAAGGCCCGTGGACGGATCCAGCCCACCATGCCCATTTAACTGGCCCGCCTCACAAGTTTTGCACTTGCCAGGCGCACGTGTGCAGCTTGTTCGCAAGAAGGTCATTTTGGACTAGCTCGGAGAAAATGATCTCGCAAGCAAGCCGGTGCCCTGCCCCCTCACCGGCCCACGCCCCTAAACCCCCACCGGCACTGCCTTGGCAGCCCGCGCCCACCACTGGCACCTGTCAACTGGCCCCCTTTTGAAAAAGTTTGAGGACCCCCATCCTAAAGTCTCGGCTGACAGACAGAGAAGAGGCCACAGCCCTTTTAAGAGAGGTACTTTCAGACGGTGATGGGTTCCCCCCTGGGTCTTCTCTTTTCAAGGTACACAGAACTTCAACCCGCCCTGACAGAAAGGTAGGTTGCTCACCTGTAACCGATGTTCTTCGAGTGGCCATCTGTGCAGTCACACACATGGGTGCTGCGCCTGCGCAGTGCCTCTGGCCGGAGATTGCAAGCTAATGGTTTTTTTAGGCGGGAAAGCTCCGCTCCCCTCCCCCCTAGACCTATATAAGAGCAGAGCGTCCGCCATTTTGTTCAGTCTATTGCGACCGAACGTACGTTCCCTGCCAAGAAGTTAACCTAGTGAACAGATGAAAAAAAGGTCGGTACCGACAACAAAAAATATACATCGGTACCGACAAGCTCCACCTACCAACACCGAGTGGGGCCGGCGGGCGCGTTGTGTGACTGCACAGATGGCCACTCGAAGAACATCGGTTACAGGTGAGCAACCTACCTTTCTTCGTCGTGGCCTCTGTGCATCACACACATGGGTAGAATGCCAAGCTTACCAGAAAGGAGGTGGGAAAGGTGTCCTTACTGCAAGACCGATGAAAGAACAGCTCTTCCAAAGGAGCAGTCTCGTCTGGCTCGAACATCAAGGCGGTAATGTCTTGCAAAGGTGCAAGGAGTCGCCCACGTAGCAGCCTTACAGACGTCCTCGAGGGACACACCTGATGCGAATGCAGAAGCAGCAGCAACTGCCCGGGTCGAGTGGCTTCAAGGAGCCACAGGCAAATCAAGTTTGGCGAGTTGATATGACAAAGTGATGGTATTTACTATCCATTTCGCTAATCGCTGTGAGGAAACAGGGGTTCCCTGATTCACTGTGGAATATTTAACAAAAAGTCTGTTCGTATGCCGAATGGATTCTGTTCTGGATCGATAGAAGGCCAGGGAACGCCGAACATCGAGAGAATGCAGTGATCACTCAAGAGGGGTTGTAGGGGACGGGAAAAAGGCTGGCAGAACGATGTCTTGTCCCAAATGGAAAGAAGTTGAAACTTTCGGTAGAAAGGAAGGGTCAAGTCGCAAGACAACTTTCTCCTTGTGAAAGTTCAGGTATGGTGGATCGATACGAAGCGCACAGAGCTCACTGGCTCTCCTCGCTCAAGTGACGGCCACCAGAAATGCAGTCTTCCAAGACACCAGCCTGAGGTCGATTGTAGCCAAAGGGTCAAACGGGGCTCTAGTCAAGGCCTGAAGAACTACCGAAAGACTCCAGGTCGGCATCAGAGGTCTTATAACAGGAGTGATAGTATGAAGTCCTTTAAGAAATCTCTTAACGAACGGTTGAGAGAATACCGGAAGTCCCTCAATCATCCCTCGATGGTGGGAAATCGCAACGGTGTAAACCTTAATCGAAGATGGCTTAAGCCCAGAGCGATGAAGTTCTAGCAGAAATTGAAGAATCTGAGGTACAGACGATTCCAGTGGAGAGAAAGAGTGAGAATCGGCGAAGATGGAAAAACGATGCCATTTGGCTGAGTAAGACCTTCTTGTAGAAGGCTTCAATGATGAATCCAGGATAAACTGGATGGACGGATCCAAGCCTGTCGGATTCGACAAATTACGGACCGATGCCGAAGAGGTAGTCGAGGTCGGCAAAGACAAAGGTGCTGACGGTACCGATAAGGGCACAGGAGCTATCGAATCTGCCAGGCCGTCAGGTTCAACGTGAGCAGGTCTGGATGGCGTACTGTTCCCTCCTGCTGAGTTATGAGATCCGGAAGCAGCGGAAGGCGACGACATTCTCCGTGGGAGACAGAGAGAAGCGTGGCAAACCAAGGCTGGCGTGGCCACCAAGGGGTGATTAGGATTCCCAATGGAGTGTCGCAGGTCATCTTCGCTACCACTTTCGTTATCAGTGGAATCGGTGGGAAGGCATAGACGTGGAGACGGTTCCAAGAGATCATGAAGGCGTCCCCTAGGGATCCGATGCCGATCCCTGCCCTCGAGCAAAAAAGGTCGCATACCCTGTTGTGCTGGGTAGCGAACAAGTCCACGTCCGGAGTTCCCCAAAGACGAAAAAGCTGGCTGTATATCCGAGGGTGTAATTCCCATTCGTGGGAGAGAAGCATGTGGCGGCTGAGAAAATCCGCCTGGGTATTGTCCACGCCCGCTAGATGAACTGCTATCAGGGCGATTCCCTTCGGGATGCACCAATCCCAAATCCGAAGTGAAAGTCTGACCAAAGCTGGAGACTTGGTTCCCCCTTGCTTGTTCAGATAAAACACCATTGTCATATTGTCCGACGTTATCTGAACAACACGATGGCGAAGCACATCCTCGAAGGAACGGATTGCTTTGAACACTGCTAAGAGCTCCAGAAAATTGATGTGCTCCTTGGATTCGGAACGGTTCCAAATGCCCTGAGTTCGAATACCGTTGCAAATCGCTCCCCAGCCCAAGCGGGACGCGTCGGTCGTAACCGTCACCGATGGAGGTGGTTGCCGAAAGGGCATTCCCACAGACAGGTTCGCCGTGGAGGTCCACCAAAGGAGTGACTGGAGAACCGAGGATGGGATTCGAATCGGCTTCGACTGTGGATCGCACTGCGGATTGAAGGACTTGATGAACAGTAGTTGTAGTGGCCGTAGGCGAAGCCTGGCATAAGGCACCACAGCGACCGACGCTGACATGTGACCAAGCAGGGTTTGGAGAGCACGTGCTGGTACCGTACCGTCGCGACGAATCCGAAGAATATGTCGAATCATCGTTTCTTGTCTGTCGCGGGGGAGGAAGGCTCTTTCCAGCGTCGAATCCAGACGAGCTCCGATGAAGGTAAGTATCTGTGTTGGAACAAGAAATGATTTTTCCGTATTAATACGAAGGCCCAAGTTGTCCAACAGGGAGCACGTCAAATTGATAGAACGAAGAAGATCGTCTCTAGACTGGGAAACCAGGAGCCAATCATCCAGGTATGGGTAGATCTGGACGCCCTGGAGGCGGAGGTAGGCACATACCGGGGCCATGCACTTAGTAAACACCCGTGGTTCCGTAGCCAGTCCAAAGGGCAACACCATGAATTCATATAGGTCGGATTCAACAGCGAAGCGAAGGAAGCGTCTATAGCCAGGATGGATTGAGACATGAAAGTACGCATCCTTCAGATCAATGGAGGCGAACCAGTCCTCTTTCCGCAGCAATGGCCGGATATTTTGAAGAGTGGTCATCCGGAACTTCTTGGTTGGAATAAAACGGTTTAGAGGACGCAAGTCCAGAATTGGCCGGAGACCACCGTCCCGTTTCGGGACTGTAAAATACCTAGAATAGAATCCATGAAGTCCGTCCAGAGGGGATAATTGACGAATAGCCCCTTTAGATAAAAGTTGTTGTATCTCGTCGAGCAGAACCGGCGAACATGATGTAAACTTTATCGGGCTTGATGGAGGGACGGTATCGAATTCAATCATATAGCCATGCTGAATGATGGACAACACCCACTTGTCAGATGTAATGGACTCCCAAATGGGGAGCCGGCTTCACAGCTGACCCTCACCTGAGAGGGGGGTGGGAGTTGGAGAGGAAAGCGGAGAGGTTCGCCCGTCCCGTCAGCGTTGGCGCCTATCCATATCGAATCGGTGCCGGGCCTGCTGGTACCGTTGTTGAGGCTGCTGACGGCGACGCTGTTGCAGTTGTTGTCTCTGCTGGGGCTGCTGCCTAGCCTGGAAAGGCTGTCTATAAGTAGGGCAGTTCCACTGCCACTTACGCCGGGTCTGGGGTGGCAGCTCCATCCGGCGCGCTGTCATACGGGACTCATGCAGCTTCTTCAATTTATGGTCAGTCCTGGAATGGAACAGCCCGGACCCATCGAAGGGCATGTCCTCGATGCGATGCTTGGTTTCGTCGGGGAAGTGGCAGTTCCGAAGCCAAGCGTGCCTCCGAAGGGACACGGCACCGACGAGGGCCCTCGAATTTGTGTCCATGTGATGGCGTGCTGTGGACAACTGTTGAATGGCCACTTGCATGGCTTCCTTTAGCAGAACCTTGGCCATATCTCCCTGGTGATCCGGTAGGGTCGAGGCGACGTTGTGGAGGCGCTGTATTAGAAAGTACTGATAGCGCGCCAACGTCGCCTCATAGTTAGAGATGCGGAGCCCCAGTCCTGCCGCCGCGTAGACTCTGCGGGCGAGAGAGTCAATCTTCCTCCCCTCTTTGTCTCGCGGCGCGGTGTGGCCTCTGGCCTCCCTACCCTGGGAGGATTCGACGATGATCGAGTTCGGCTCCGGGTGTTTGAGGAGGAAGGGGATGTCCTCCTCTCGAACCCGATACATCGTCTCATACCTCCTCGATGTAGGTTGGGGATGGGAGGCCAGGTCCCAAGGTTGGGTCATAGCCTGCTTGAGAGTTGTTATGAGGGGGAGAACGATAGATGTAGACTGTTCTCCCCGAACAACGTTGTAAATCCTGTCCGACGACGGGCCCGGACGTTGGACAGCGTCGATTTCCAGGGCCTGAACCAGCCTACCCATCAGGTCCACGAATGAGCCATGAGACTCATCCGGCGAGGCTGGGTCCTGAGTGGTAATGACGGCCTCAGGAGAGATCGAGTCGATCTCAGAATCATCGGAATCGGCCATGTAGTATGGTTGGGCCGATGATGAGGATTCAGGTGGTGACTGAGAGCGGCTGCTGTCGTGCCTGGACGGTACCGGTGAGTCCCGTCTCGGGTCCCTGGGATGAGAACGGTCCCGAGGAGGTGAAGAGCGACCCCGAGGGGCCGGGTAGTACCCCACGGAATAAGGATCAGGCCAATGCTGATACGGTTGTCGGTACCAGCTGTCTATCGGTCTCTCAGCAGACCGGCTCCGACGGCCTCGAGGTGGAGATAACACGACATCCACTGCAGCAGAAGGCATCGGTGTAGGGGATCTCGCCTGTGGAGGGGAGTCCCGTATCTCTCCGTCCGAGACAGAATCCCTCGGAAGGGTAGGAAGTGGATCTGGAGGACGGTCAATCACACGTCTAGGGGACCCTTGCGGGGTAACCCTCATGGCCTCCTGAAGCACAGCGTCGGGTGGTGTCGGTACCGAAGTTGGGCCCGGTACCGATGGCGCTGATGAACCCGAATCTCGGTGCCGTGGGCGCTCGGATTCCTTCGGGCGCTTAGAAGGCTTTAGGGGCTTATCTTTTTTAGCCTTCTTGTGGCTGCTCGACTTTGAAGAGTCAGAATGTTTCCGTTTCTCCGACTTTTTCTTAGGAGAAGCGGGAGGAGCCATCACCGATGAGGCGCCTTCGTCCGAAGGACGCCGTTGCTGGGCCACAGAAGAAGGAGCCGATTTCGCAGCAGTCACCACGGGGTCGGACTGCATGAGAGCCCAATCCCATAACAGCCTGCGAAGGCGATTTTCTCGGTTTTTCCTGGCTTGCTTGGAAAACGCCAAGCAATGTGCGCACTTATCCGTTCTATGCCCCTCACCGAGACAGAGGAGGCATAGTTTGTGCGGGTCGGTAGGCGTCATCTTCGACCCACACTCCGCGCACTTGCGGAAGGCCGCCCACTGCGCCATCGTTAGAAAAGAAGAGAAAGGAGATAGTGCAGAGGGTAAGTATATATTTTTGGGGTTTTTTTTTTTTATAGAAAAAGAAGAAAGAACAAGACAGAACCAACAAGAAGAAGAAGAGAACTATACGAACAGCAACGAGGAATGAGGGCAAAAAGCTGGGAGAATCTCGAAGAGCTAACCAACAGATAGTCAGAGCGAGAGCGAAGCGGCACGAGGCACAGCGAACGGCGGTCGCAAAGACTGAACAAAATGGCGGACGCTCTGCTCTTATATAGGTCTAGGGGGGAGGGGAGCGGAGCTTTCCCGCCTAAAAAAACCGTTAGCTTGCAATCTCCGGCCAGAGGCACTGCGCAGGCGCAGCACCCATGTGTGTGATGCACAGAGGCCACGACGAAGAACCTAAGTGTCTAGGCCCCTGAGCATTCTGGCTGCCCTTCTCTGAATTTGAATTTAAATCCTCCATGGAATGTGGTGTCCAGAGCTGAACACTGCATTTGAGGCCGGGTCGGACCACAGCAGGGAAGTGTGGAACTCTCCCCTTGTTTGATTTAGAAGCCGTGCTTCTGCTGAGGCCACGCAGAACTCCATCTGCCCTTCCTGCAGCCATGTCACATGCCTGACTCCCGTGCAGCGTGTGAGAGCCTGCAAGACTCTGAGGCTCTTTCAAAGGTACTGTTACGGAGCCAGGTATCCCCACAGGATAGGACGTGCGCATGCAGCCAATCAGTGGGCTTGGGTGCATCCCCAGCAGGACGGAGGTGACGGCCATCACGAAGACGAGCTGCGTTAACCCGAATCCTCACGTGCAGGGCGTTCTGGCACCTCTGAAGCTGGGGCAAAGCACACCGGCAGGCCTGCCTGCACTGCGCATTCCTGCCGCCACCATTGAGACGCAAGGACAGGGAAGAGAGGCCCGGGCAGTCTGCACAGAAATGGCAGATGGAAGCAGCGCTGCGACTTACCTTCTCAGCCACCTCCCGCACAGACTGAACGCTTGTCCCATACAGATGGTTGTTGTACTGGCCGGCTTCAATGAACCGGTGATCCTGAATATCTTTTTCCATTTGTTCTCTGGATGTAACAAAGTGGTAATCCCGTCCATCCACTTCATAGTCTCGTTTTGGTCGAGTTGTATCTTGAGAGAGAGCGAGAGAAAGGGGAGAACTTTAAAACAAAGGAAACCCATACCCAACTTCAAAATTTTCTCTACAAGTTCTATAAATACCAGTTTCTTCATCACCCTTCACTGGGTGACTCCAGGATGGTTTATATCATCCACAGTATTGTTGGCTCTTCAAGCCAATGGAATGAATGACTTGAAAGAATTGTGATAGCAAGCAAGAGTTGCTCTGCCAATACATAACTTTGCGTTATGTGAATCTGATTGTGTTTTTGTTGGGTAACAGCTCAGGATGGTCTGGCTGGTAATGAGTCTGATTTCTTTGCTAAGAGAGTTTTACAGCATTCTTCTATTGATATTCTCTTGTCTCTCTCCCTAGAAAGGAGTTACATGTTTCCTATGATGGAAAAGCGACAAGGAGAGGCAGTTTCAGTAGGAACCGGCTTACAGTGCTCAATTGGTTGCCTCCTTTTGCTCACTTCTTAGTGATGCAGAAATGTTTCATCAGCCAGGTACAATGTGAGAAGTTTATCAGGCTATTTATGTATGTTATCCAGCTATTATGTTGTTATTTTGTCATTGGTCGGGTAATTTCAGACTTTTGGGAGGTGTATGGGATACAAGAAAGGGTAGACCATTTAGTTTGGAATTGTTTGCAATATAGGGAAAAATGGGACTCCCATGATAAAGTTTTTTAAAAAGGAAATTTTAAAGGCACAAGTACAACAATTCCAACAAGTTAAGGAATGAAATGTTGGAATTAATTCATGACAATCATTTGGGAATTAAGAAACTAAGAAGTGATGTTTTGGATGGGTATGCATATGTGAATGTAAGACTGAATATAATCTTGTAAGGTATGTCAGACTTCCCAAAATAATAATCAAAGGAACCAATGTTATCTCAGGAGAAGTACCAGAAAGACCATGGCAGAAACTGGGAATGGATTTATTTGAACGTCACTGAAAGGTGTATCTTTTTAATAATATAAATTTTGGGTGGTTGTTAGAAAGTTTAACTAACAAATGTATGATTATGCCTATTAAATCTGTATTTGCTAGATGCAGTATACTTGAAGCTGCACTAACTGATAATAGTCCTCAATTTAATTCTAAGGAGTTCAGAACATTTGAGAGAAAAAGGGATTTCGACCATGTTACTTTTAGTGCATTTTATGTAAGATCAAATGAAATGGCTGAAGGAAGAAGAGTAGTTTGGATAATACAGATTGATATCTTTGCTAGATCTTAGAAATGCTCCTTGAAATGCCTCTTCTCCCTCAAGCCGGAAGGCTCTGCACCCCATCTGTGCAACACAACTAGATCAAAAGAGGTATTACCACCACTCTATACAACTCTGGTGTGCCCACAACTGGAGTAACAAGCTGTGTTGAGTTTTGGGCCCCTCGTTACAGGAAGGATATAGCCAGGCTAGAGTCAGTTCAGCATAGGGCCACAAGGTTGGTGGCCAGTTGGCAGGGGAAGCCGTATGAGGCAAGACTGAGGGTACTGGGTCTCTTCAGCCTGGAGAAGAGGAGACTCAGAGGGGATCTGTTGGTGACATCCAGGTATGTGAGGGGATGTCACAAAGAGGTGGGTAGAGACCTGTTCTCCCCTGCAGAGGAAGGCAGGACATGCTCCAATGGAACAAAGCTCAGGAAACCAAGGTTCCATTTGGATGCCAGGAAACATTTCCTGACAGTCAGGACCCCGAGGGTGTGGAATGGGTTTCCACGAGAGGTCGTTGAGGCCCCATCGCTGAGGGTCTTCAAGGGTAGGCTAGACATGCAAATGGTGGGCGTGTTGTGAGCGGAGCCAGCTGGAGCCAGGGGTCAGACTAGATGGCCTGGGTGACCCTTTCTGACTTGCTCTGCTTCTAGGTTTTTAACTTTCCTCAGCAGCCCTTTGCTGTACATACGTGGGACACAGGATCCAAACTTGTCCGGAAATTCAGAGATCAGGTCGTCATTGATGCGGTCCTTCATAGGTCCCAGGATGATCACAGGCCGCGTGTAACTGACTGAAAGAGAAACAGCTTTGGGTTAGAGAAAGGCCATGACATCCAGCCTCTCTTGAAGGGGAGTTGCCCACTCGTAATCTAGCACAGTGGATGGTAACCATGCCATTCTGCCACTGAGTGCTTCCCGAGGGCCCATGTTGTACCCCAAGCCCCCAGTCTGTTAAGCAGACCTGGAACTGAATCTGCCCCATGGATAGGCATTCTATCACAAGTTTATGCAAAATAGAACCAGAGTAAGCAAGAAAATACCTAAACACACAACACTAGCGGAGTGCTGACACCACCTGGTGTGGGAGGCCGCCAGGAGAGCCCCGCCAGCTCTGAGTAGCAGGCTGGAGGCACCTGCTCCTGAACCAATCCACACTCACCAGTCTCTGGCATCTTCCTTTTGAGACACCTGGGAGATATGCCCAGAGAACCATCCTGCCTAATAAGCAGGGTAGAAATTTAATAAATACCAGATTGCCTTGCTGAATGCTTAGCGCTTGCTTCAACACGCCAGCCAGAGCTCTCTGCACTGGACGGGGGCTCTCAGCCAAGGTTTTGCGGCCTACGGAAGACTTTGTGCTCCATATGTGCTACTCCAGATGTTTCTGAACTTTTCTTTCATTGTACTACCACTCTGGGGCTTTTTAGTGAAGGTCAGTATATAAAAGCATTAAATAAATAAATATGTAAGGTTGTGCAAACCTTCTTGCTGGGTGACAGGCTCGTAAGACAAGACATATTCTTCTTGACCACCTAGAAATTTAGATACACACATTTAATAGCTGTAAGAGACCATCCACTTATCGCTGCCTGCCCCTTGCCAGTTCTCCCCTTCAGAATTAGCGGGCAGTTTGCTGTATTGGTCAGTGTCTGTGCTAACCTGACTCATCTTCATTAATGACTTGATTACTGGAGTGTCTCAGGCTAGAGGGTGTCAGCAGAGACTGGAAGGTCATTTGCCAGGCATGCTTTAAATAGATTTCTGCACCCAATGGCCACAAGACCCCTTCCAACCCTAGGATTCTGTGGTTCAATTAGGAAGCAGGTACCAGAGGCACTGGTAGAGACCAGGGTCAGAAACAGACTAGTAAGTGAAAAATGCTAAAGGGCCGCCAGGCCTCAGGAAGGATCCCAATGGCCCGAGGCGGTAGGGCTGGGAAAGGCCTATGCTCCCCCAGCCCCGGAATCTTGGGAAGCTGCTGCCGAACCAAACAGGCCACCCGGAGGTTAAGGGATAAATGGTGCCCACACCAATCAGTCGCTTGTGTGGCTCTGCTAGCTGAGGAAAGTGCGAAGCGTTTCCAGAGTTCTGGAAGGAAAGGCAGGTTGCTCACCTGTAACTGTCGTTCTTCGAGTGGCCATCTGTGCATCACACACATGGGTGCTGCACCTGCGCAGTGCCTGTGGCTGGAAAGATTGAAAAGCTTAACGGTTTTGGCAGGAACTCCGCACCCCCTCCCCCCACGGTATAAAAGGGCAGAGTGCCCGCTATTTCCCCAGTCTACTGGCGACCGATTGTTCGCCCCCTCGCGGGAGTGAGAGATATTGCAGGAAACTGCTGGACCCGAGAGAAAAATTTTTAACGAAACCATTATCGAGGAGAAACGGTCTCGAACAAACCCATTCACCGACACCAAGCGGGGCCGGTGGGTGGGTTGTGTGAATGCACAGGTGGCCACTCGAAGAACAACAGTTACAGGTGAGCAACCTGCCTTTCTTCGTTGTGGCCTCTGTGCATCACACATATGATTAACAAGCTTACCAGACCCGAAGGTGGGCGGTGTCATCATTTAAGAACAGAAGAAAGGATTGCCCGGCCAAAGGAGCAGTCGTGTCTGGCACGCACATCAAGGCGGTAATGCCTGGCAAAGGTGCAAGGAGTAGCCCAAGTGGCAGCCTTGCCAATGTCCTGGATCGGAATGCCAGCAGCAAAAGCAGAGGAAGCAGCTACCACCCTCGTGGACTGCCCTCTGGCCGTGACAGGTAAGTCAAGACTGGCGAGCTGATACGCTAGCTCGATGGTCTGCATGATCCACTTTGAAAGTCTGCAAACTGACGGGAGAGCCCCTTATCATGGTCAAAGGCAGTTAGATTTACAGAAGGACTCCGTGCGAGACCTGTAAAACACAAGGCAGCGATGGACATCGAGAGCATGCAATGACCATTCTATTGGTGTAGCTGGCATAGGGAAGAAGGCAGGTAACACAATGTCCTGGTTAATATGAAAGGGAGACACGACGTTAGGTAAGAACGCTGGATCAGTGCAGAGAACGACTTTCTCCTTATGAAAGTTAAGGTAAGGAAGATCTATCCAAAGTGCAATGAGTTCACTAGCCCTTCTGGCAGATGCGACCATGACGAGAAAAGCAGTCTTCCAAGACAGGAGATGCAAGTCAGTAGTTGCCAAGGACTCAAAAGGAGCTCGGGTGAGTGCCTGCAGGACAACTGAGAGGCTCCAAGTATGAATAACTGGTCGAAGTGGTGGCTGAAGGTTCTGTAGACCCTTGAGGAATCGACGTATGAGGGTATGAGAAAAAATCGAAGAACCCTGCACCTGTCCATGGTAGTGGGAGATTGCAGCTGTATAAACTTTAATGGAAGATGGCTTAAGTTCCGACTGATGGAGTGATAAGAGAAATTGAAGGATATTTTCAACAGAGGTCGAAGAATTGACAAAATCATTGGATTCAGCAAAGGATGCAAAGCGCTTTCATTTGGCCTCATAAGACTGGCGAGTTGCAGGTCTTAGGGCAGACTGAAGATGAATTGGATATCGGGATGGAGAGTGCTCGGGTTCAACAAGGAGTCTACCGGTAGCGGGGAAGGAGAGGCTGTATCGGGACAATGTTGAGCAAGTATAAGAGTCCCGGGATCCACCGGTACCGAAGGGTCACCGTGGATCATGGAATGAGCCAGGCTGTCAGGTTGAGTGAAGGAAGATCTGGGTGGAGAACAGCTCTGCACTGCTGAGTTATCAGATGAGGTGTGAGAGGCAGGTGGAAAAAAGTGCTGCCGGATAGGCGGAGAAGAATAGGGAACCATGGTTGACAGGGCCATCGGGGGGTGATCAGGATCCCCGTGGCACCGTCATAGGCGAGCTTGGCTAGGACCCTCGTTATGAGCAGGATCGGGGGAAATGCATAAAAGAACGTGTTCGTCCAAGGGCTCATGAACGCGTCCTCCATCAATCCCAGGCCGATGCCGGCACGAGAGCAGAACGCCTCGCACACCTTGTTCATGTGAGTGGCGAACAAGTCTACGTCCGGAGAGCCCCAAGTCCAGAAGAGGCGATGGCAAGTCGAACGATCCAGTTCCCATTTGTGGGTCGTTGACATCTGCCTGCTGAGGGCATTGGCCTTCTCGTCGTCAGTGCCAGCCAGGTGAACTGCAAGGAGGGTGATCTCCCTGGGGATGCACCAGTCCCACAGTTGCATCGCCAGGCGGGCCAAGGGGGCGGACTTCGCCCTGCCCTGTTTGTTTATATAGAATACAACAACAATGTTGTCGGAGACAATCTGGACAAAGTCCTCAAACGACTGAAGGGCTTTGAAGACCGCCAGGAGTTCAAGGTAATTGATATGTCTGGTGGCCTCCTGATGGTCCAAGGTGCCCCGTGTATGGAGACTGGTACATAGAGCTGGTAAGGGAGGCATCGGTAAACAGAGTCAAGGTCAGGTGAGGCGGATAAAATGGGATGCCCATGGACAGATTGTGCCGAATAGTCCACCAAGATAGAGTCTGGAGGACGGAGTTCGGAAGGCGGAGAAGACAGTGAGGTGAGTCTTGTTGAGGTTGAAACAATCTGTTGAACCACAACTGGAGTGGTCTCATCCATAGCCTGGCGTGGGGAACTGTGGATACTGTAGAGGCCATATGGCCGAGAAGTTTCTGCACTGAGAGTGCTGGAACAGCTCTGTCAATGTGGATTCAACGGATCGATGAAGACAGATTGTCCTGTAGATTTTGTGGAAGGAAGGTTCTCATCAGCGTGGAATCGAGACGGGCTACAATGAAGTCAATGACCTGTGAAGGAGTAAGGCATGATTTCTCCTGATTAATGCTTAGTCCCAAATTGTCCGATTGAGCACAAATAGTTTGAATTGATGACCGAAGGCCTTCCTTAGGTTGGGAGATGATTAGCCAGTCATACAGATAGGGGGACACTTGAATGCCTTGGAGCCAAAGATGCATACACACCGGGGCCATGCATTTCGTAAAAACCCAGAGGGCAGTAGCCAGTCCAAACAGAAGGACGTTAAACACAAACAGGTCGGAACCAACAGTGAATCGAAGAAGATCCTTGTTGGACAGGTCAATGGTAATGTGAAAATAGGCATCTTTCAAGTCCAGAGAAGCAAACCAATCCTCTCTCCTAAGCAACGGAAGGATATTTTGAAGGGTGATCATCCGAAACTTTTTGGTTTTGATAAACCTATTGATGCCACGTAAGTCCAGAATTGGACGAAGACCACCATCACGCTTAGGGACCGTGAACTGTCTTGAGTAGAAGCCGTGAAGCCCCTCGGAGCATGCAAGCTGTTGAATCGCTCTTTACAAAGAAGCTGTAGAGAACCGATGACTGAGGCGTAAATCGGATCGGTCCCAGTGGGGGCACAGTATCGAATTCAATTCTGTATCCGTGCTGTATGATGGATAAAACCCACTGATCAGATGGTATGGGCTCCCAAATGGGGAGTCGACTTTGCAGTCGATCCCCAAAAGGAAGAGGAGAAGGTGGGTTGAGGAGGAGAGGAGAGGTTTGCTCGTCCTGTCAATGCTGATGTTTGTCGGAGTCGGAACGCCGGTTCTGTTGGAAGCGTTGTTGTTGTTGCTTCCAACGCTGTTGGCGGGGCTGGAATTGCTGACAGTCCACAAATAGCGAGTAGGGCTGGTATCTATAGGACGGACAAGACCAAGACCACTTACGGCACAACTGATTAGGAACTTCCATCCAGCGAGCTGTAACCCTCGACTCACAGATCGTCTTCATCTTGTGGTCCATCCAAGCATTGAAGAGTCCTGAACCGTCAAAGGGCATTTCTTCAATCCAGCATTTCGTCTTGCCCGGGAAATTGCAATTCCGAAGCCAGGCATGGTGACGGAGGGCTACAGCGCCAACAAGAGCTCTAGAGTCGGAGTTGACATGGTGTCTTGCTGTGGAAAGCTGCTGAACTGCCACCTGCATAGCCTCTTTAGTAAAGATCCTAGCCAGGTCTTTTTGTTGATCTGGAAGCGAGACCGTGATATTTTCTAACTTTTGCATTAGAAAATATTGGTATCGAGCCAGCGTGGCCTCATAATTAGAAATACGGAAGCCAAGTCCTGTAGCGGCATAGATCTGGCAAGCCAACATGTCGATCTTATGGCCCCCTTTGTCGCAAGGAGTAGTGTGACCCCTGGACTCACGTCCTTGAGAAGACTCAACGACGATCGAGTTCGGTCTTGGGTGACACAGGAGGAATGGAATATCCTACTCACAGACTCGATACATGGACTCGTATTGCTGTGAAGTGGGTTGAGGCTGATTAGGGTAGTTCTACGGTTCCATCATTGCCTGGTGAAGACTAGCAATCAGTGGCAAAATGATGGCGGCAGACTGTTCACCCTTGACAATGTTGTAGATCTCAAGTGACCTCATAAGCCTCGCCATTAGTTCTCCAAAGGTTACACAGGGTTCCTCTGGTGAGCTGGGACCCTGTGTAGAAATCACTGCATCTGGTGAAGCAGATGCCGCTTCAGAGTCCTCTGTGTTCGAATCGTAATGAGGTGGGAGACTAGAAGAAGAGTCAATAGGCGAAGTGGGATGCCTGGAGTGAGCCGCCCTCAAAGTTGAAGGGCGTCTCTCGGTACTGGAGAGAAGGAATGATTGCGCACCAACAGGTAGTAACCTTAAGGTGGATAATCATCCCATGGCTTGCGACGAGACGGCCTGTGGGGTGGTTGTACCCATTCTTCCGAGGGCCGGACAGAGGCACGTTGTTGATATCGCACCTGCTGAGGAGCAGCCCTCAGGGAAGGCTCACATGATGGTTGGGGAGTTGATGAATGAGCCATTGGAAGAGAGTCTTGAATTTCTCCATCAGAAATTGATCCTAACAAGGGAAAGTCCCAGTGTTTGGGAGAGGACTGGACGGAAGGTGCAGCCCGTCTTGGAGACCCAGGAGGAGTCACTTGCATGGCCAACTGGAGGGCCGGTCCGGTCGGTGTTGGTACCGGGACAGCCGTCGGGATCGACGGGGCGGACGAACCCGAGTCACGGTGCCTGGAATGGTTGGGCTTCTTAAGCTTGCGAGCCAACTTGTCCGCTTTGTCCTTCTTAGGCTTCTTATGGCCTGAGGACTTGTCCGAACCACTATGCTTCCTCTTCTCCTTTTGCTTATGTGGAGATACAGAGGAGCGTTGACCCTCCGGCAAGGGGGCACCATCAGCCAATGGGTGGGACGGAGGCGTGGTGGAAGAGGTGGGTGGAGGAGCAGATTTGCCCACGAGTTGGTCTGACTGGAGTAGGGCTTGGTCCCACAAAAGTTTGCGCAGGCGGTTCTCCCGATTTTTCCTTGCCTGCTTCGTAAAGGCCTGACAATGGCTGCATTTATCAATTCTGTGCCCTTCTCCAAGGCAGAGAGGGCACAGGTCGTGTGGATCAATAGGTGACATTTTGGACCCGCACTGAGAACACTTGCGGAAAGCCGCACACTGTGCCATCAAGGAAGAAAGATAAGATAGCAAAGCAAAGAGAAAGAGAAACAATATTTTTTGGTATTTTTTTTTAAACAGGGAAAGGGGAAAATTGAGAAGAAAAACTTCTAACAGGGAGGGAAAAACTTGGAATAGTAATGCCTAAAAGAGATAATAGCAACTGGATAAACGTGTACAAACTGAGAGACGAAAAGGCTCGAGGCACAGCGAACAGCAGCCACAAGAAGACTGAGGAAATGGCGGGCACTCCGTCCTTTTATACCATGGGGAGGGGCAGTTCCCACCAAAACCGTTAAGCTTTTGAATCTTTCCGGCCACAGGCACTGCGCAGGTGCATTGCACCATATGTGCAATGCACAGAGGCCACCACGAAGAACTGCATCATTCAAGATCCAGGAAAGGCACACAAAGAAATGGCAAAGGTGTCAGGTGAGAGCTAAAAGGATGGAAAATTCATGATGCAGAAGGGTCAAGGACCCTAGAAGGCAGAATGCAGTGGGGGCCACTGGAGGGCAGAGGCAGGGCCAGCAGTGCAGCGCTCCAAGGAGAGAACACCCGCCTGGGACCCTCCCCGAGAGGCTGAGAGGGCAGGGCAGGGCAGGGCACCTCTGCTGCTGCGCCCCCAGCACCTGCACCACCAAAGAGGGGTGCAAACAGCATCAAGACCAAGCCCCACCAGCCTCTCCGATGCCTGAAGCCCCACAGCTCGCTGGCGTCTGTGAATCCATTGCTGCCCGAGATATTCACTTGCTGGCCTCTGCACATTCAGTGCCGCTTAACCCATGGGGAGAAATCCCCGCCTCCAGCGATAACGCCCAAGACAATATGCAACGGGGACTTACGGCAGCTGCTCTCACTGTCGCTGGCGTTGGAGGTCACGTGCTCTGAAAAGGCAAAAGACAGCAGCAATGAGGGAGTGGCTACAGCACCTGGCGGGAGCCGGGAGCAGAACCCCTTTCAGGCCAGGGCACGAAGATCACCCGGGACGTGCTCTGGAGGGCCTCTTCGCACAGCGGTGGGGAGGGCAGGGGGATGGGTGCCGCTGAAGAGACCAGCCCTCAGCTGCAGCGCACGCCTCCTGCTGCTGGACGCAGAGCCCCTGGGGGGGGGGGGGGCACGGCAGCTTTTCAAAATGAGGAAACTCTGTAAATTCCGGGGAACCACCAAACCGTGTTGGGGAGGGGGACCCGGGGGGGGCCCAAGAGGACTGGATCAGGCCCCTGGCCCGAGGTTCTGCACCCGGCTCTATTATTATTTATTTATTATTTATTAGAAAAATTTCTATGCCGCCCCTTGCCAGCTAGCCTCGGGGCGGCTCTACAAGAAAAGCAGTCCCAAGAAGGCTGCAAACACCCTGCAGACAAAGCAGTTCAGGGTCCACCCTTATTATTGAGCAGAAATGGCAAGGGAGGAGAGGGGCAAGTGCAGCTGGGGGGCTGGCCAAGGCCCAGCTCCCGAGGAACCCTGCCACCCCGAGGGAAGCCTTCAGCACTCAGCCTGGTGCTCAGCAAAGGGGGGGCACCCCAGCGGGCTGCAGCTCAAGGCAAGCAGCGCCTCTTGCCGGCCGGCCACCCAGCTGGCACAAAGCCGCGGCAGGGACCACGTGGCTGCTGACACCAAACATACCGGCAAAGTGGGAGATGAAGGACACTGCCAGGGGGCAGCCAGAATGGCAGCCTGTGGGGCAGGAAAGTCCCCAGCGCCTACGGAGCTAAGCAGAGGGGGCCCTCGGTCACAGTCACTCTTGCTCAGCCCCCGCAGAGACGGCTCCGAGTTCAGCATCTCCAGCAGGGCCAAAGGGCCGCCGCTGCTGCCAGCCAGTGCCAACAGCCCTGTGCCAAGAGGAGCGAGGCCTCGGGCAGCTGCCCCGTTCTTGACCCGGCCAGCTTTCCACGGCTTTGCCCAGCCAGGAGCGAGGGCTGCCCTGAGCAGGAGAGGGAGCAGGACCCTCCTTCGCAGTGGAGCAGGGTGCCAGGAGGGCTGCGCCGGTCCCCACAGCCAGGGCACTCACGGGGCGCAGGAACTGTTCTGGAGCTGGCCCCTGTTGAAGAGGCAACAATCCCGGTCTACCATAATGCAGGCACCACACAGAAACCTGCTTCTGCTCAAAGGGAAAAGGCAGGCCGGCTTACCTGGGACGGCCGTTCTTCAGGGGGTCGTCTGCATCCATCCACGTGGGCTCTGTGCGTGTGTGTGCAGCTGCTTCGGGGAGGTTCCAAAGCCGATTAATTGTTACTGGGTGGGAGTCTGGCCCATAAATAAGCTCAGCGGGGGGGGGGGGGTCCTCCCATCAAGATCTCAGTGGTGAGACTGTCACTGAAAGACACTGTCAAAAATAGAGGCATACGATGCCCAAGGAGATGGGGGGGTGGATGTGTGTGAATGCACAGGTGGCCACTCCAAGAATGACCGTCACAGGTAGGACAACCTGCCCTCATTCTTTGTGCTCTCTGTGTATCACACATGTGGGCAACTGGCAAGCTTAGGATGGCTGTACCGAAGGCCCGGACAGCAAGATGATAATGGTGGATGAAGGTCAAAGAATTTGACCATGCTGCCATGCTACAGAGGTCGGTGAGAGACACTCCTGCGTCCACGGCTGTGGAGGCAGCAGTTGCCCTGGTAGGATGCACTCTAATGGGGCCAGAGAATTCATAGTATGAACTATCCATTTAGAGTCTTTGGGAGGAGATAGGAGCTCCCTTGTGTGGGCCACCATATGCAATAAAGAGTCTCTGTGACTGTTGGATAGACTGAATCCTGGATTTATGGAAAGCTCATGCGCTACAGACATCTCAAGAATGGAGGGCTAGTTCCACTGGAGGGTTGGAAGGGTTCTGAAGAGCAGTGCTTTCACTGATTCTCCATGTGGTGAGTTTGAGGGTGTTCACTTCAGGATGGAGAACTGTTCCTCAGTGTGGAGGGAGATTAGGATGGATTGGAAGGTGAATGAAGGTCTTGTTGGAGAGGTCGAGCAGATGGGGCAGCCAGTGTTGCCTGGGCCACCAGGACATTATGAGGATGGAGTCCATGTGACCTCAAGAGATCTCTGGGGGGACTTTTGGAAGTAGAGAAAACAGAGGGAATAGGGAGTATAGGTTCCCATTCCAAATAGGAGGAAGGCCTCCCTCATCAATCGGATGCCTACACCCACTTTGGAGCAAAATGTGCTGTGCAGTACAGCGAGTCTACCTGAGTGACACCCCTTCAGTCCCACAAGTACTGCATCACGTTAGGGTGGTGCTTGAGTGAAAGTTCTGCTTGGGGAGTCCACTAAGACATTGTTGGTGTCTACAACGTGAATTGCAACCAGAGCACCATGCTGAGTGGTACACCAATGCCAGATCTTGGTGGCAAGGAGAGCAAGGAGGCGTGATATGGTTCCACCTTGTTTGTTTATATCAGCAACCACTGTGGTGTAGTCCACAATGATCTGTATGTGATGGTACCAGATGATGGCTTGAAAGCCAGAAGTTCCAAAAAGTTGCTGTGATGTGAGGCCTCCATCTGGCTTGGATCAAAGAATGACTGCAGTGTGACCCCCAACTGAGAAGGGAGGTGACTGTGGCTATGGTGAGATGCGGTTCCTGTGAAGAGAAGGGGACCCTGATAGCGGTGTTGGTCTTGTCTGTCCACCAATGGAGAGAGATGTGAATTCGACAAGGAATGCACAGTCTGGAAGAGTGAGGTTCAGTCCTGGTATTGAACAATGTTAGAAACCAGAACTGGAGAGGTCTCATATGTAGCCAAGCCAGAAAGACAATTGGAATGGATGAGGATGTTAACCAAGGATGCCCTGGATCGCCATGGCAGTTGTGATGCGTGTTGACAGGGGGTTTACCTCTCCTCTGGGGAGAGTGAATGGACTTTCCTGGGAGAGAAAGGCCTTTGTGGAGATGGAAGTGAATTGCACTCCAATGAAGTGGCTTGACTGTGTAGGAGAAAGACAAGATTTCGTTGTACTAATGTAAAGACCGAGTTCGTGAAGTAGAGAGCATGTGAAAGTGGTGGCTTGTAAAGAGGCTTCTCTAGATGGAGTTCCTATCAGCCAGTCCTCTAGATGTACATGGACCCCAATGAGACACAGGTGGGCACAAACAGCGGCCATACATTTTGTGAATACACAAGAAGTAGTTGCGAGGGAAGGACAGTGAATTGGAGGGGTTCATTCAGGTGAAAGTGAAGGAAATGCCCGTGAGACTTCTAGGTGGAAATATGAAAATAAGCATTCTTAAGGTCAACATACATGAACCAAACTAATGGACTTGAGAGACACTATCCTGAAATGTTTAGGCTTAGTGTGGTGATTGATGGTCCTGAGATTGAAAATTGGACAAAGGCTTCCATCTTACTTCAGGACCATGAAGTACCTGAGTAAAAGCCAGGTGTTCTGGGTGGTGCACGTTCTATAGCTCCCTTCTGAAACAGGGAAGACAGTTCCTCAAGAAGGGGTATGGAGAGGACAGTCCTTTTCATAGAAGTGAAGTGTGGGAGGGCTTCAAACTCAATATGGTATCTCTGGAGAATTATGGAAAGTACCCACAAATCCGAGGTGATGGTAGCCCAAGAATGGAAAAAGGGCTGAATGCGATGGGTAAAATGTGGGAAAGAGGAGTGAACAGGGTTACAAAGGAGTCACAGATGCCTCCTAGATTCATCTCGACTTCTCCGCACCTGGTGCATTCAAGACAAGGGAGCATGGCATCTACTTCATGTGGCACAGCGATGCTGAGTAGCGGTGGTAGTGGTAGTGAGGCTGGTATGGACAGGGAGGTCTGCGCCACTTACAGGAGGTGCAAGATCTCAAAGGTGGAGTCTGATTAAGTCCCATAGGATGGGTGGTATTTCTTGCCTTTTGGACAGAGTCCATGCAATTGTTGGTGGCTTCATGGAACAGGCCTGTCCCATCAAATAGCATATCCTCAATTCTTGCCTTGGCTGCCACAGAGAGGCCCAAAGATCGAAGCCAGGCAAATCTTGGGCATCTTTAGGGAGAGACGAGTAGAGGGATGCTTCTCTGTCCCACAGCATCAGATGGTATCTGGCCATGGTGCCTGATAGTTGCCATTTTAACAGAAAGGGCTGCAGAAGAGTAGAAGTGGCGACCAACTGTGTCAAGGCATCTGCCTTCCTTGTCAGTTCAGGTGGAATGTTCCTTCTAGACTGGCCCTGAGGGGACTTGACAATAATGGAATTGGGTCAAGGATGTTGGAATAGAAATTCAGCACCTTTCTCTTGAGCTTGATACATATTTTCAAGTTGACGAGGTGGAGGAGCTACTGACGCTGGCGATTTCCACTTGTGGCACACTGCATCAAGGAGAGTGGGCAAGAATGGAATGGTGACAGGTCATGTTGTTTGGCACAGACCACCACAAAGACTGGATCCTTTGCCTGCTGGGCTCTTGGACTAGGGTTGAGTCCAAGGCTCTGTGCCACACAGAGGACTTGAGCAGAAAACGGACCAGAGCCTTCCGAAGTATGGAAGAAATGGATACCGGTGCATCAGGAGGTACGTCGGAACATCGGTCAGGAGAGGGTGAGGCCGAGATGGAAGTCTAGGGTCCACGTACAGAGTGAGTATGCTCAGGTAAATCAGAGCAATGGTTAGGCAAGTTAGAATGAGGATGAAGTGTCGCATTGAGTTGCTGTTTGTCTAGCACACATAGGAAGAGTGGCACTGTGAAACTGGGCCTGGCATAGGAGTGGCCATCGCTTCCAGCTCCACATCTGGAGTCAACTGAGCGCAGAGCTCTCTCTAGTACTCTGCATCGATTCCCTGCAATAGGGGAGAGCTGTTCAGTGGGTTCTACGGTCCTTGTTAGAGACCAGGGACTGGGAGCGGCAGTGAGAAGACTACAGAGAAGAGCTTGGAGCAGGAGATGTGCGGAGGTGTGTGTCTGTGTGGAGACTGGGTCCGGCCGTGGCATCAGTCAGCGATGGGTTGCGGATTCCGCCTCTGCAACCAAAGTGCTTCAGGGTGGCTGAGGTTCCTGTGCCGGCCTCAGTGGTGGGGCAGAAGAGAGGCTTGCATCTTGTGCAGGCACCGCATCTTCAGTGCGCAGGCGGCCAGAAGCGGGAGGGGTGTCTGAGTGTTTCATTTACCACTTTCCCGCCCTTTAGTGGGTCCCACCCTCCTGAGGTGGGTCTGTGGGCTGGACTGCCGCCAAGTGGTAATTGCTCAGCTTTGGAATCCTCTCAAAACAGCTCCACGCATGCGCAGAGAGCCCACAAGCGTATGCAGGGACCAGAAAGAATAACATTGCTTACTAAATCTGACTGATAAACTAGTTTTCAGATAAGCTAGACCCAAGCTGTGCAAGAAAAATGGGGAAAAGGGAAGGACGGATGGACGGACAAAAGGAGACAGAGCATGGGGGCTGGACAAAGGCTGGGCTGTCCAGTACAATTCATGGCAGCACAGAGTAAGGAGATCAGAAAGCTCTGAATGGCTTGGCCCGGAGTCTTCATTTTTTCACTTAAAATTGACACGGATGTTGTTGCTGCTCTCCTGATTTTACGGTTGTCTTTATGAGTGTTAAACTGAGAGCTGCCCAAAGTCTTTAAGATACATGTAAATTCTCTGTTTGTGTCTTGTGAGGAACCTCCTTCCCTCACTGAGTGGGCCCAGAAAAACATGAGCACAGCCAAAGCAGAAGGAAAAGACACAAATGCCTGCAAAATGGGGGGTTTGGAAAGGCTCCTGAGAGTCTGATTGGATGGGTGCGGCCGTGAGGCTGGAGAAGGCGGCAAACTACTGAAGGGGAAGCGACCACAGGGAGGAAGCAGCGGGGGCGCCTCACGGAGGACACCCCTTTGCCAGCCACGGGCCCAGCAAGGCCTCGGCAATGTGCGGGCGAGCGGCTCGGGGGGAGGGGTGGCAGGAGGGTCACTTACTCAGGCCTTTTGATCCCATGTCTTCAGGGATCTCCTGCAGAGCAGTTCCCACAGGGCAAGCAAGAGAGAGACAATCACAAAGAAAATAACCGTCAGTAGGGTATTGGAGGGGTGCTCCCACCAGGTGGTTCCAAGAGCATCTGCAGGGGGACCACGGGGCTCGCCCAAGCAAGGTTCGGCCACAGCCACTGGAAAAGGGGCGGCCACCCCGAGGCAGCAACGGGCCCAGGGTGGGAGGAGCACCACGCAGCCCAGCAGCCCCCATCCGCAGCCTCTCGGCAGGAGAGCGAGGGTGCCCCCAGGGGCGGTCCCACAGGGTCGGCTGTGGAGAGGGGCCGGCTGGGCTGGCGCGGCGCTGGGTGGCCCGGCCTGGCCCTCCAGCCCCTGCGGCAGCTCTTGGAAGCCCCTTCAAGGCAACCCGCACGGCAACCTGGGCAGGCCCACTGACTCGCACTCCGCACCTGTCCCGCTGCCCCCTCCCCACCCACATACTTACGGTCAATATCACTGGTCTCCTGCTCACTCTGGTCCTTGTTCTTGTAGAAGGGAAATTTTCGGGAAAAGAGGTTCTTTTTACGCTTGTCATTGAATGACTGCTGAAGAAGAAGAGGAGGAGGCAAAACAAACCATGTGGGATGTCCCGTGCGCCACCAAGGCCCAGCCCCAGCAGCGGGGAGTGGAGGCCGGCTTCTAGCACTTCGCCATGCAGCTCGGCGGAGGAGCCCCTGCTTGCTCGCTCGCTCGCTCCTTGGCACAGTGGTGCTGAGGCAGCAGGTGTGGAGGGCAGGGGCCGGGCCCTTTCCGAGGAAGGCTGCGGGGAGGCGGGCCCAGTCCAGCCCTCGTCTGCACAGGGCTTTCGCAGCGTGCAAGCTCTGCGCAGTGCGGAGCTGCTACCTCCTCCTCCTCCTCCTCCACATGGGAGAAGCAAGGAGCAGCCGCCCTGCCCTGCTGCAAGGTGAGCCTTGCCAAGAGCGCTTCACGGGCAGGGAACAGGCCTGCCCCCAAGGATCCTGGTGCCTTCGGCAGTAGGAGGGGGAAATGAAAACAGGCTGTCTGCAGAGGCAAGTCACTATCTCTGTTCCAGTAGCCTTGCTTCGCAACACTCTCAAAGGGTGACCGGGCTGGGGGGCACTTGGAAGATGCCACCCACACCTCCCATAGGAGGCTCCAGAGGGAGGGAAGCCCCGGGGGCTGCTGTGAGAACAGGCTGTTCGGAACTGACCCGGCTGGGGGACAGGCATGGGCCATCTGGGGGACATGGCCACGGAAGCCACACCCCAGCTCCCCTGAGGAGGAGGTGCTCAGCCTCAAGGTGCGTCTTGGCGACCTCCCTCCTCACCTGCCAGCAATTATGGCAGAACAAAATGCTCAAAGGGAAGACAGGTCCAATGAGGGACCTGCTCAGTCTCCACCTCCCCAAGTTCCACTCAGTGCAGCCTAGATGGCTCGAGCACGGCTTGACAGCGGAGTCAGGGAGAACTGCCAAGGAGAGCTGCTTCTCCCACCGGACAAGGCCCGGGGCAGCCTCAGTAGATCAGGAGGAATGGGCTCTTCACCTCCCGGATGGGGCGACCGCCACCCAAGCGCCCTGTCTCCAAGGAAGCACTGGTCTTCCAGAGAGCGCTTCTCTCACTGACTACATGGGGAACAGTTAGAAGTCGGCTCCAGTAGCAAAAAGCCAAACATGGCCAGCAGAGCAGCCATGTCTTTTTAAGGCTCTGTTTTTAGTTGTCATTGCAGGCTGTGAAAGCTCTCCCAGCCTTTTCTCAGAGCCCTCTCATTAGTTAGAAGAGGTTAGAAAGGGAAGCAGAAAAGGCGGGACATTGACCGCTGGACATGCGCCTTTGGTGCCAGGTGCTCGGGGAGACAAAGGCTGGTTTGCAGAAGGGACAAGCAGGGCTGGTGCCAGGTCAGGAATGGCTGCGAGTCAGCACACATGTGGAAGCTGCTCCCATTTCTGCACCTCGTTGGGTGCTACAATTAATGGAGGAGCAGGCCACGGTCATAGGGCCGCTTGCCGTGTGGCCACTGCCAATGGTGAGCACACAGAGCTTCCAGGGCCAGGAAGAAAAGCAAGAGGAGAGACTGCAAGAGGAAGGCCGTGCGCCTCCGAAAGACACAGTGTTACGAGCGGGCAAGATCAAGAAAAGAAAGCAGGCAGTCCTCTCTCAATGGCAAGCGTAGTCGGGTCTCATGGGTCTCATGCAGTGTTAGGGACACAGGAGCCACGTGCACACTTGGCTACAGTCCACATACTTCCGTGAGGCCAGATTTGTAAAGTTCAGGGATGAGGGCTGTGTCTGCACACAGCCCTCAATCAAGCATAAACAGCGAACTTCTTTGGTTCGAGTGAGGAACACGCATTCTGCTTTGGACTTGGAGGATTCTGCTCCTTCTAGCTCTAGGGAGGCACAAGGAGTTACGTGTGGTACCAACACCCTGCACCTTTCAGCACCTCCCTGCCCCGAGGTTTCCCCAGGCATCTCAACCAAATCCTTGCAGCAATGAGGGCTAGAAAGTTACGGTTGTTTTAAAGACAAAAGGAAATGCGATCAAGTTGGATCCTGCCCAAAGTACATTCTGCGACTTTTCTTCCCACCGACAGAATCACAGCAACAGCGACAGTCTACTTGTGATCAAGCCTTTCACATAATTTCATCGCTGTCCCAACAGGTCTTCTTTACAGCATGTTTTCGGGGAATATATCGAAAGGGCATACATGGGGAATGAAAGCCTCTTGCCACAAGTCACATGAAAGAGAGAAGACGGCTGAAAGGCCGCCTCATTTTAATGACATCAAGAGTGCGATGCCAGTGTGCCGATCTGGACCGGGGGCCGCCCAGGTCTGTTGCGAATCCCCCTGTTCTTACTCACTCGTGTTTTCACTAATGCCGCCTACCAAACCGCAGCGCAGACAGGCCGCACTCATCAGGCAAAGTAGCTCAGAGTGGCCCGCACTGCCTCCCCGGCGGTGTGCTCCTTCCAAAGGCGGGCAGCGTGGAGTTCAGCTAGAGCCACGTGGTCGCAGTGTCCTGCTGGGCAATGGCCAGGCAGCACCCACTGGTCCTCCCATGGGCCTGCCTGAGTGTGAGCTTCTGGCGAGCAGCAGCATGGGCCCTTGGCAGAGCATGGCTGCTCCTCAGCCACAAGACCAGCCTCCTGCCCGTGCCCTCCTGATCAGGAACATCTCCCTTCACCTTGCCCCAGCAATGGCATTTACATAACTCTGGGAGGTAATCCTGCAAGGAAGAAAGGCCTTTAGGATTAGACCTGGAAGAAAGTCTAATCCTGGGAGAAGCACATCCCAATTTCGTACACTAGTTGCAAACGCACAGTCCAAGTGCCCCCGGCAACAAACATGGCAGCAGCCATGCACGAGGCAGCGGCACAGCAGACCTGGGAACTGTGCGATTCGCAAGAGGAGAAACAATCTTTCAAAACTGCGACTCTCACGCAAGAGAGACTCGGCTGCAGGAAAAGGTGGGACTCGGGCAAGAGGGCACGCTCCCTTCCCGCTTTCCAGCCCAGGCCTCCTGCAAAGAAAGCAGGAGCACTGCAGCATTCTGCACCCACCCTCCCGCTCCCGGCCTGGCACGCTGTTTTCCCTGCCCTCACAGGGAAACCCTTTGCCCACATCCCAGCTGCCCCGAGCATCCCATGCCACTCAACTCTGCAAAGGACACGGTGCCAGCGGGGAGCCCGGCAGCTCCCACTCACTCTCCCTGCTCTGGGACGCGGGCGAGCCCACTCACGCCCTTCGCACGAGGCACAGGCGGTCCACGGAGGAGGCTGGGCCAGCCGAGACGTGCCCTGCAGGCGTGTGCCCTGCACTGCTCAGACTTGGCCCACTGGCCGAACTCCTCCACCTGGTCCAAGCCGCCTTTCAGAGCCGCTCATTCGTCACCTTTCCTTACAGCCACGAGTCCTCTTGGGTCAATCCTACTTTGTGTGATGGAGGGCTGTCTTCTGTCGGTTGAGCTCGCAGGGTGACCCCACTGGGCTCTCTCATGATGGAAGAGGGAGAAGGGCCCCATACGCAGCATGTGGGAATGCAGAAGACTCTACCAGACCCACCCGCAGTCACCTAACCCTGAATGGTTCCTACTGGGGCAGCTCATGAAGATCAGGCAAACGTCAGCTGACTCAGAACATTCCTGGGAGTGCACCTGGGAAACAGGAATGGGTGTCACAGGTACAGGAAGGGGGGCACGTGGCTGCAGAGCAGCACTTGTGGAAGGGACCTCGGGGTGCTTGGCCATAGCAGGCTGAACATGAGCCAGTGGTGTGACACGGCGGTCAAGAGGGCAAACGCCACCCTTGGATTCATAGCCAGAAGCATGGCTTCCAGTTCTAGGGAGTTGATACTGCTCTTTGTGACTCTGGTGCACCCACAGCTGGAGTCCTGCATCCAGTTCTGGGCTCCACATCATAGGAGAGGGAGAGCCAGGTTAGAAGTGATTCAGCGCAGGGTCACAAGAAGGGTAGCCGGGCTGGGAGGGATGACATATGAGGAGAGATGGAGGGAGCTGGGTCGTTTCAGCCTGGAGAAGAGGAGACTCCAAGGGGATCTCTTAGGGACTTCTAGGTATGGGAGGGGACGTCATGTGGAGGAGGGCCGTGAGCTGTTCTTCCCTGCAGTGGAGGGCAGGTGCAGCGGGGCAGAGCTCAAGGAACTGGGCTTCAGGCAGGATGTCAGGACGTACTTCCTGACGATTAGGACCTCTCGGGTAGGGAATGGGCTCCCAAGGGAGGTGGTGGAGGCCCCAACAGTGAGGGCGCTCAAGGAAATATTGGAGAACCACGTGTTGGGGATTGCATGAGCGGGGATGGCTGGATCTGGGGTCAGACTAGATGGCCCAGGAGGTTGCTCCTGACTCGCTTTGTTTCTATGTTCCTATCCTTGCTCATCTCTCAACCAGCAGCACAAAGATTCCACGCCAACAAGTAGGAATAGCTCGTTGGAAGTCCTCCGACTGCCTCATCAGGGCTTAAAAATCTGAGGCACCCTTTCCTGCCTCTGTGCACGGGCAATTTTGAGAGAACCGTAGACATTCTCTAAAAGGTGGCTGCATGACAGGTGGAGATGGTGACATTTAGAATTCTGACTGTCTTGTTTGCAGTATCCTCCCTGGTAATTCCTTCCTTCCGTCCGTCCTTCCTTCCTGCCTTCCAAAGGTTTTGCCTTTTGCCACAGTGACTGTTTTTCAGGGTCTCCCACTGTCTGAGCCACCCCAGGTCCGGATCCTGGCAGAACACATGGCACCAATGAGGCGCTTATTACAGCATGGGTAGTGACAGCAGGCCAAGGAGACACCAAGAGTCCAGACTCACCCCTTTATCACCTCTTGCTTTAGAATTAAATTTCACGGTCTTTAAACGGGCTCGTTCTTTCTTTTCCACTCTGTCAGAAAAGAGGAAGGAAGGAACAACACAAGGCGTGTTACTGATCACCCCAGGTATGAGCCCGAGCTTCCCGTGCCTCACCAAAGAGCACCCCACAGGCCGCCTGCTACAGTAGGTGAACGCCAACTGCTGCCCCCGAGGACGCCTCGCCCCTTGCCGTGCAGGAGCTGCCTACAGCAGATTCTCTCGCTTTGGATAAGGAGCCAAACGGCTGTGGCAGGAAGCGAGCAGGGGCTGGCAAACCGGCTTGCCCAGTGAGGGGGAGGCAGGGCGGGCGGGCGCGCACAGAGCGATGTGCGTGCTGGGAAAAGTGCAGGCGGAGCCCGCTTTCGCCCCCTCCCACGCAACTAGCTGTGCAGTTCACTGCTGCGGCAAGCAATGTGGGTCACCAGTTTGGAGCGCTCTGAGAGGGGACTGCACAAATGCACAGAGGGCGAGGCTATCCACGGCTATCGGTCCGTGGGGCTCCACGCTCCTTCCAGATCAGGTGGGTGGGGCGGGGCTGCTGCCCTCGCGCCCTGCGTGTGGGATCCTGCGGCAGCGAGTCGGTCGGGACTCAGTGGGCGCCAGCTCTGGCCAGCGGGGCTCTTCGGATGTTCCCAGCGGCTCGGCACTCTTGGAGAAGGGGGTGCTGCAGGTGGCATTTCCGCCGAGCACTTGCTTGCCTGGTAGCCTGGAGGTGATGCAAGCAGCAGGTTCCACCTTTGGCCTTCGCCCTCTTCCCCAAGCACACATTTGGCACCACCACTGTCCCCCAACCTCCAGCCAGGGAAGTTAATTCTGAGGTACGGGCTGGATAACATTTTCAACAGCGCTCTCTCCCCCTCCCTCCCTCCATTTGCTGATTCTCAGGACTGAAGCTGGTGGGGAGGGGGAATTTAACCCTTTCCTCCAGTGTTCTTTGCACCAGGACCAAAGTGTCTGGTGTCACTGATGGGGGGTTTCTTCCTGGTGGAAGCCAGGCTGCGGACAAGGACCTTTCCTCAGAACAGCAGGAGGGGACGGAGGACTGGCATCCCCCTCCTCACCTGCTTCCGTCCGGGTGATCCCAGCAGACACGGTTTGCATTTTTTGTAAAAGCTGCACGTTACACGCCCACTACAGAGCCATTCAATATGACGGCTGGCCTGGCCTTCACAACGAGGTATTCCAAATACAGAGTTTCTGCATCCCCAAGGACAGAGGCAGCAAAACTGAGGTCCAGCCTCGATGTCTGGCTCTGTGTACACTGGGTGCTCACAGCAGCCTCCTGAACACAGGCGGGAGCTCAAGATTCGGGGAGAGGCAGGAGCAGAGAGGCACGGCCAGCACACACGTCGTGGCACCGAGTGCCGGGCATACCTGCGCTTGCTGGGGATGACGCCCACCACCTCGCTTTCGCCACCAGGCATCACCCGCCGTGCCTGCCACCACTCGTCATCGGAGGCATTGACAACGTGGAGGATATCGCCAAAGCGGAAATCCAGCCCCTGGCTGGGAAGGCCACTGTCCTTGGTCTTGTCGTAGTCAAAGAGCGCTCTAGGAAGGCAAGGAACAGGGCTGAGCAGGCGACTGGGAGGGGAGGGGACACATGGCCACTTCCTTGGCTTCCACTTAGATCCAGTCAGGCCAGAAGCAAACGTGGCAAAACTGAGGCTGCTGTACTTCCCGTACTTTATTTACTTATCTGTACAATAGTACTCCTCCTTTTTATCTTATAAGGGAAAGGAAATTCCCCTATGCGGTTCCTCTCCCTCTCCTCTCAGTCTCAGCACCACAATAGCAACCCTGCGAGGCAGAATGGGCCGAGAGTCTGTGGCTGGCCCAAAGTTGCCCCGTGAACTCAGTGGCCGAAGGAGGAGTAGATCCGAGATCTCCTGAGTCCCCGACCTGCATGCTTAACCACTACGCCACGCTGGCTCCGGATCCCTGGAGAAGAGATGTCATGGGAAGTCAAAGGCAGAAGAGGAAAACCAGCTGTGGGAGGGATGATTCCAGGATGAGCAGGACAGGCAAGAATGGGGTATTTGGGGGGGCTTCATTCATAAGTTGCAGGTGACTTGACCGTGCAGAACATCTAATTCATTCAGAATAGTTTGTAGCTTTTTTCCTGTCAAGGGCCAGTCTTCATATAAAAAAACCCCACCCCTTCATGAATCTCTTCTAACACACTTAAAAAGCCATGTTGTTAGTTAATTTAGGGACGACTTTTTCAAAGGAAGCTCAAACAGGAAGAGTCAGATAAGGATTTTTCAGCATCTGGCTTTATTTGGCAACTCATTTCTATTTGTAAATTGGTTATAACTGCAAACTGCAACGGGCTGCGAAGACAAACTGTGCAAAATGATTTAGTCAAGGTGCCCCTCTGCCTCTTGTGCCTTGCAAACAACTTTCATGAGCCACTCAAGATGAAGTTGCAAAACATGAGCTTATGCAAGCTTCCAGATGGTGCAAACAACAGTTGAAAGACTGCACCATATGAAGGATTAAGCAGGCCTTGATGCCAAATTGGGCTACAGCAAATGCAACAAAGAAAAATGATTGTGGATATTGGTGGGGAAATAAAAATGCACAATGATATCAGTTTAATGGAACTAAAGTAAGACCTTCTGACTGCACCCTTATCAATGCCAGTTGGATAAGTAATGCCGCATAGAGAGGCTGGGCTTCAAATGCGCCCTTGCTTTGCTACATTCACACTTAAGTAACTGCAAGGCAGACTTGTAAGCAGGAGCTCCCCAGCTCGAGAGGGGACGTTGCAGGTACATATGCTGAGCACACTGCTGACCAAGGACGCAAGCCCACAAGCTCCATGTTACTGGACTGAAAGAGCATGTGACAGTTTAGTGGCACTAACAGAGTTAAAGAGCTCTTTCTCAGATGGCCTCCAAGTAAGGCAATGGCAGCTCCCCAAGGATGAGGAGCCCCAGGGATGAAGCATGAAGGTCAAAAGAAGTAAAGCACACCATGCAGGGAACAGGTAAGGGCTGCCCATTATTCATTCAATTTGGGCCAACGTACAAATTCAGGTCAAAGGCAAAACTACAACTATTCATGATTCCTGAATCCTGGAAGCACAATTGGTTAAAAACTGTACCACCAGGAGCCCCATGATGTCCTGATTAGCAAACTAGCTCAAAGTGGGCTAGATGGAACAACATCAGGTAGAGCTGCAGCTGGCTACAGAATCAGTCTCAAAGACAAGGATCAGTATGATCCTCCTAAAGCAACACGGGAAACAAACTTAAGAAAGGCAGGCTAGTAATGAAGACTGGAAAAATATGTAGGATTTCAGAATACTGATGTTTGTCAGTGAAAATAAAATACAATTTTTACAAACTAGCATGTATTGAATGGTCTCGGTGGTGGGATGCATGGGTTTGTCATTATAGAATGATTTTAGCGGGTTTGTTATTATAGAATGATTATAGCTGTATGTTTTTCTTTCAGCTGTACAACATCTTTTTTTTTGGGGTGGAGGGGACATAATTTAAAAAAAAAGAATCAGACTCAAAGAGTGCTCATCAATGACACCTTCCCAAAGCCAGAAATGTGGCTTCCAGATCCAGGGAGGTGCTGATAGCGCTCTGCATGATGCTGGTGCACCCAGAAAGGGAAAACTGCAAGGAAAGACTGGATGACCACATGCTGCAGATTGGATAAGCAGAGACAGCTGGAGCCAGGGGTCAGACTAGATGGCCCAGGAGACCCATTCTGACTTGCTCGGTTTCTATGTTTCTACCTTAAGCACTGCTGCCCAGGACTCAAAGCAAGATGGAAGCATCTTGCACCTTGGCGTGTTTTGCATAGCCTTTTAATGTGGCTCCAAGTCAGCAGCCTGTCACCGACCTCACCATGCAAGTGTCAGACACCTGCAGATGTCGTTCTAAGCGAGGGGGGAAGCCTTCGTTGGGGGAGGACACGCACAGCCCTGCCAAAGGCTGGCCAGAAGCCCAGCTCCTCAGCAGCCCTCCACGGAACATCTCCAGACGGCACCCAAGCAAGGACGCAAATGTCCCCAAGGGAGGTGGTTGAGGAGGCTGCTGACCAGGTAACAGCACAAAGAGCTCCCGTCTTCTGCGCAAAAGCTCTCGATCATATTCAGCCCGGATGGGAATTCCTCCTCTTCCTGCTTGAGAGGCTTCCCCAAGTCGCAAGAGGAGCTTTCAGGGAAGCCATTTTTTAAGGTAAGCATCTCCAACCAAGGACGAGCAGCTGCTGCTGGGGGCCTGTGCCGACACCTCCCCACAGGTGGGACAGTGCCGGTCTACATCTGTGAATTCCTTGTCCTCAGGGACCCCTCCCACGGGCTGTACATCTTGGCTGTTCCCAGGGACCGCTGGTGTCACTTGCTGATTCTGAACAATCCAGAATGCAGGCAGCAGTGGGAACGACTGGCCACAGCAAGGGCAGTCCAGCCATTCAAAGAGGAACCACCATCCTCCAGCATCATGGGCAATCCAAGAGCAGCCAGATCCCAGCCAATCAATGGGAGAAAGCAGAGCCTACAATGTGGCCTTACCTGACATAGAGCGAGCGCTTCTGGCTCATCCGCAGAGACCCGGATCCTGAGCTGATGCTGCTGTTCATCATCTGCTCGCGCAGGTCATGAATCTTAGCTTCAAAACGGCTGTACTCTGCGGAGGGGAGGGAACACATGCTCAATCTGGGACAGAAACCCGAAGAGAGAGTCTACCACGCCCTACTGCTGATGCTGCTAAGTATTCCCACTCTGACTGCTCCAGGTTTCGCATTATCAAAATTTAGGTTTATGACAACTAAGGAATCTCCAATACTTTTTTTTTTAAATAGAAACATTCTTATTCCATATGACATGGCAAAAACTATGCAAAAGAAAATGGACAAAATGTTCAATAGTTACAAAACAGATGTGTGCGTGGGACAGATATAATAGCTCGAGCAGAGCCATGCGGTCCACCAGCTGGAGGGGGACGGCGGCACTCCAGGCAATGCGACGCCAGAGGCCAAGCAGAGGGCAGCCACCCAGGCCAGCCGGCTGGTGCAGGCAGACAGGGACCACACACCCAGCCTCGAGGGCAGCCCAGGAGCAGGGCCGGTTCCAGGCGCCCACCGGCAGCCTGGCCTCCTGCAGACCGATGCAGGGCAGGATGCAGCTGCCTGCCGCCAAGAAAGGAAAGGCCTTTGCAGCGCCAGTCATGCGGAAAGCGTCCCTGCGGAGGGCCAGTCTGGCAGCAGTGCTGGCCACCCTAGCAGACAGCAGCCCCTCGAGGGCCAGCGCTGGTCCAACGGCTGCTTGCCCGTGTTCCCTCCACAGGCGGTGGGAGCAGTTCTGCTCCAGACCATCCAGCACTGTTTCCCTCATCAGACCATGCCTGATCCAGCCTGCCTGGACTGCATTCCTGAGCAGGACAAGGCGCTGCCAGGTGCACCCTCTGCACCCTCCCACATCTGTGCAGGTCTTGGGGAGCTCCTGACTTCCTTCTTTAAAAGCTGTCCCATCCCGTCCCCTACAAACGCCTCAGGACGTGTGTCCCACCAGGCTGACAAGCCCAGCAGAAGCTGGCAGCTTCCAAATTCCTCTGAGCTTGCCCAGGAGAGAACGCCTCGCCCTACCCAGTTTGCGCAAGCTGCAGAAATGAACCCAACGGGGGTGAGGCATGCATGGCAGGAATGTGCAGGCGAAAAGAGGAAGGCTCTTTGGGGGGGAAAGGAGCCCCCGCCCCCAGCCTGTTGCTTTGCGCATGCCTGGCAAGCTCCAGTGCAGCCTGGGCTTGGACAGTTGCCCTCGCCTAGCAGCAGTCTGGGAGAAGCAGCCAGGCGAGGAGGACAGCTTGGAAGGGGCCTGCAGCGCTGAGGGCCAACGTGCTGCTCCTCCAGCCTGCAGGCAGACGGTCAGGTCCTCCCGATGACCCCACGGCAACGGGTCCCAAGGACACACTGCAGCAGCGGTGCTCTGACGCGCCCTGCCGGTTCTGAGTGGCCGTGCCGTTCCCAGCCTCCCCTCCAGCCAGCGGCAGGCACTCACTTCGGAGCACCAGCCCTGGGAGACCATGGGGGCCCAGCGCCCTGCCGAGGGCCGCCTGCAGAGCGCCTGCTTGCTGGGGCTTCCGTGCATGCAGCGCAGTCTCTCTTTCCCTTCCTCTCCTGGAATAAAGCCGCTGAACCTCACCAAGCGGCTGATGCCCAAGTCCATTTGGTCCTCTGCTTACCTTCTGGACGGTACTGAGCCACAATGGTGACAGCTTGGCCAGCATTTTTCAAGGCAGCGGCTGCCTCTTCATGGGTTGCCGCTTTGAGGTCTACACCATTTACCTGCACAGCAAATGTAAACACAGCACGTCTAGGGAAATGCAAGGGGAAGCATCATGGAACTGTGCAGTGGGGTCTCCTGGCTTCTCTGGGACTCAGAACTGCAGCCAGGAGGAAGCAGAAGCTGCCAAGGGGCTGCTCAGCCCAAGGTGCTAGAGGGACCACCCCTCCCGAGCACTGATCTGCACAACGCAGAGCCACATGTGGCTGGCAAACTTCTGCCAGTGTTACCTACGGGGAGGAAAACCAAGCAAGCTAACTTGCTTCTTGCTTCTCCCCTCGCAACCATCCATCTCACCGAAATTATACGGTCTCCTTTCCTGAGCTCGCCACTGAGATCCGCGGGGCCCCCAGCGAGGATGAACGAGACAAAAATTCCTTCTCCATCTTCCCCTCCCACTATGTTGAAGCCAAGCCCTGTGGATCCTCGATGGAGCACCAGTTTCCGTGGCTCCCTAAAAGATGGGAAGGATTCCAGCTGTTGGTCCCCCTCTAGAAACCAAACACTTCACAGCAGCAACAACCAATGAACAACGTGCCCATTTTAGTCAGAAAACTCATGGTTAAAGTTGCTTATCAATGTTTCAGCGGAAAAATGGGGAAAACATAGTCAGGAATTTAATAGCAATAGACTGTGAAGGGAGAGAGTCAGAAAGATGTGAACAGCCTCACCAGTAAACCTGACAAGGGCCTCCTGACTGGGCCTTTGCTCAGCCCCAGTAAAAGCTGGTCTTGCCTGATCAGGGGCTGAGAGGACGCAGCTACAGGCCGCACCTTCCCGCCACACGCAAGGAAGTGAACCCATCTGCCTTCTCCAAGACGGCCCAGCATGGGCATGACCTTCACCCCCCGCCCGTCCAGCCCCTGGCCTCTTGCCTCAGCTGTTTTGCCCAGGAGCTTTGCTCCCAAGCAGCCAATCCAACGCAAAGAAGTCACCCCTCCATCCTGCAAAACAAAACTGAAAACAAGTGGCCATTCAGGCACGCAAGGGAGAAGCGGCCCCACCGGTTTGGATGCAACCCCTGGGACTAGGGGGCAGAGAGAGGAGTCGAGCTGGGGGAGACCTGACCGCAGCCTCAGTGAGGACCACACAGCCAGTCGGCTCTGCCCGCGAGGCTCCCTGGGATGTTCCATGCAGTTTCCCTCCCGCGGCAGTGCTCTGTCGGACCCAGGCCTCTCCTGCCACCCCACCCCCCGTAACAGCCTCCTGCATGCATGTGTGTGTGTTGGGGGGGGGGTCTTCTCCCCTCCCGACCACTCTTCTCACCCGAGGCGGTCACCTGGCTTCCCACAGTGCCAGATCAGGGCTCCACCCAGGGCAGGGGATGTGTGGGCGGAGGCTCCCGGCATCCCCGAGCGGAGTGCCCAAGAGCGCAGCGTGGCAAGAGTTGCAGGCTGGCTGCAGCCGAAGAGCCACGTGGGCTCATGCCCGGCCCTGCACTTCCTGCACTGCCTGCAACTAGGAAGGTGCCGCAGGGGCCCCGGCTGCCCTGCTTATGGCGTCACTCCCTCAGGTGGCCTGCCGTGCAGCAGCCCCTCCGGCCACCGCCTATTCGCTGCGGGGCTGCGCAGCTCCTTGCAGGCCATGCTCCAGGCCACCGAGATCTGGCAGCGCAGCCGTGGCAAAAAAGCTGCGGTGCTCTTGAGAACAGGGCGCTAAGGACCGGGGAGTACTTTGGAAGCAGAAATGCACTCCAAGAGACCTCCCGGGAGCAAGGGGCACCTTGTTTTCGAGCTGAGAGCATTTCTGCTGCTGTTTCCAGCCGCAAGCAAGTGCAGGGACAGCCGCACAGCGGCTCCAGGCATGATGGGGGAAGGCAGCGGTGAGCCAGCCCTGCTCTGGCCCGGCATCCTGTGCCCAGCCTGGAACACTGCCTCAGTGGAGGTCAACGCTGCTATGCCTCAGGAGCGCTTCCCCAGGTGTTCGCCTGTGGCCCTGTGTGGCCTTCACTGCACACTGCTTCCAGATGTGCCTGGGAGCTTCTCTGCAGACAAAGGGCCTGACATCCGGCTCACACCACCACCACAACACCAGTGGATTGAGGTGGCATCGGCACAAAGCTGCTCCACGCCACTGGCCACGCTGCTCTGCTGGCTCGGCTCGCAGCTGCCCCTGCCCCTCGCAAGATGCCTGGCTCCACCAGCTGGCCCCTTCCCCCCGGGACTCCGCTGGATCTGGCCTCCGAGGCAGCATGTGGAGCTCTCTGCAGAGGCTGCCTACCTGGTGATTTCATCATCTCCAAGCATCCCCTTGGGAATGGGGGAATAGCGTCCTGGCGATGCCGGCGTCAGGGACTGTCCCAAGAAGGTGGACGGGCTCATGTGGCTACCGGCAGGCTGAGGATAGGCTGAGAAGGGAGAAGAGTATGGTGAGCTCTGCAAGTACTCAACGCAGAACCCAAGACAGGAAATGAATTCAGAAAAACTGTAACCATTATTTAAGCTGAAACACAACTTCCTGCTAGCTACTTCACAGATGCCTGCTGCCCCTCCAAGAATCAACCCATTTCGAGCAGTTCACTGAGGTCTGAGTCGGAAAACGGTGTTCTGGCAGCACAGCTGGGTGGACGGCACGCTGCTCCACCTCCCCGTCTTCCTCCTCCGGGCCGTTCAAGGCCCTCGGGCCGCACGTGCAGCCCTCCTGGGTCTGTTGCCGAGCGTGCAGTGCACTGCTGTGTCACCCAAACCGTGGTTTGGTGCTTTTTATTTCAGCAATGTTCTACATGATGCTCATTCTCACACTTTTTAAAATAGTAAGCCATGTGCTCAGAATTCTGAAGATTAAAAACAAAATTAATTTCAAGCAAACGTTCTGATTAAAGCAGGCATTCCAATAATGAGAAAAGATCAGCTGTCCACACAACCATTAGTGCCATTTCTCTCCCTTCCCTTCCCTTCCCTTCCCCTTCCTTAAGTAAAACCGGCGGGTGAGTCTGCCCTCCCCAGTGCTGGCCAAGCCCTTATTAACCAGTCCCCAGTCGCTGTGCCATCTGGAGATTTTCATTTGTCTGTGAGCTCCGCTCTTGCTACACAATTAAACTGCTGCTTCTCGATGGTTCTGGCAAGCATCGTCTCTTATATAACAGACCAAACAAGAGTAGCCTATCAAGAGGTAAAGGGCCTCCAGAGACCTCCCAAGTAATCAGAACTGGTTACTGGATCTGTATTTCACCACACTTCAGAGGCGGCACGTACACAACAGAAATGCCTTCTCTGCTGACATAAAATCCTGACTCTAAGAACGGGCGCTGGCCTTGCTTCTTTTGTCCTCCCTCCTCATTCTTATTCCTTGCAAGTCACATCCGTTACGCTGCAAGCCGGACTGCAAGCAGGGATTATCTCACAGATGCTCCAGAAACCTTTCTGGCTCACCTCTACGGGGATGCCCACAGCAGCCCAGCCTCCCACACGAAGTCTGCCACTGTCGGCGCCGAGCAGTACAACGCGTCTGCAGCCGGTCCCCTCAACCACTGAAGAGCAACTGTCGCAAGGTCGGGGGTGACAGCAAACCCTCCCCACTCCACCACCTCCGTTAGCAGGACCAG
Source organism: Varanus salvator macromaculatus (assembly GCA_023646645.1). Lineage (NCBI taxonomy): Eukaryota > Metazoa > Chordata > Lepidosauria > Squamata > Varanidae > Varanus > Varanus salvator. The sequence goes on along the minus strand of JAIXND010000761.1, from coordinate 5,021,583 downwards.
ACTAAACGAGCACCTGGAGGGTTTATTGGAGGTGTCAGGACAACTGGTTCAACGGCTCAAGCTTACTCTGATGTCATTGCGCAGCAGGCCTGACACAGTCACGGCAGGGCGCTGCTTTTTTGCAAGCCACCCTGGCCACCGGCTTCTCCGGGGGGGCTAGCAAGGCCACACCCCGGGGCGCTTGCTCATTTCCCTCACCACCATCCACCTTGCCTGCTGTGCCAGCGCCTCCAAATTCTGACTCCTGGGGAGCCAGGCTTGGGCAGAGCAAACACGCCCCCCACACACCTTGTGCAGGCGGCACGCGTCCTGGCCTCTGGCCGACCCAAGAGCCAGGTTCCTCTGCCTGCCTCGCTCAGCTCAGCGCCTCATCCACTGCCTCCGCTGCCGCCGCCACCGCAGGAATGCCTCCTGCGCACGCGCCCTCAGCCCCGCACTCCTTCTGGTCGACTCCTCTCCCACCCATGCCAGCCCACCCGGCACGAGGCGCAGCTCCAAAAGGCCGGCTGGCCGTGCGGGAGGAGGCGTGGGAGCACGCAGCAGAAAGAAAGGGTGCAGGCAAAGGCGGGAGCCACAAGGGGAAAATCCCCCTCGGTCGTGTGTAGAGATCCAGGAGTGGGTAGAAGTAAGGTGGGAGAAAGCAAGCTTTAGTGAGAGAACTTATTTTAATAGGGAAAAAGGGAAGCTGGAAGGAAGAGCAGGAAAAAATGGTGAATAGAAAAAAACTGATGCAAAAGCTGGTCCAAGAGGTGATGCAGCAGCTAGTGCGGTTGGAAAGAAAGTGAGGAAGTGGGCAGGACCCCCCCCCCCGCTTATCCCAGGACCTGGAAGGGGCAGGGGGCTCCCACCCACATCGTGACGTTGTGCTATGGTAGTTTCTCTCTGATCCAGCCCTTGTGCAATGCAGCAAAGGCCACGTGTGTGATGCAGAAACCACAACGAAGAAATGTGAGGGTGTTACAAGGAAGAAAACAAAGCGGGTGGGGGGGGGAGGCTAAGGGGAAAAATGAAAAAGTCAGGGCCTTCCCCCACCAAACTGCTGTGAGCTCTCCCCGCTTGCTCACTTTGATCGCTCTCACTCTGGTTGCTTGTGCCTAATACTCCCTGGACCAGTGGGGGCCTGCATGTTCCTCTCCTCTGTTCAGCAAGGAGTCAGAAAATCGAAGGTTGACTCCATTCTGGGAACCAGAGCCAAGTTCAATGTTCTGCGCAGTGCTGCGAAACTTCTGGCAGCTCTCCCACCGCACCTTCCCCACCACCAGGGTAACACAAAAGTGATGCTAAGGCAGGCCTCTGGTGGCTTCTGTCCTGCCCTCCCCCGCACCCCATGGTAAAGCGCAGCTAAGCTGCCCCCATTCCTGCCCTCGAAGGGATGCCAGCTAGGCAGGATTCCCCACTTCCAGCATTCCTGTTGGGAGGAGAGAAGCAACATGCCTTCTGCAGGGCGCTCGGAGCTGAGCAAGGCCAGGACAAGCCAGCAAGGGGCAGCCGCCTCACTCCTTGGGGTACTCCGAGTGGCAAAGGGGCAGACCAAGCACGAGGCGAGCTGTGCTTCCAGCCTGGAGACTCACCCACAGACCGAGGAGCCAAGGCCCGTGCCTAACCCATAAGGAAAGGTACACATGCAGCCCTTGGGGGAGAGAATACCAGCCCTCTGGTATTCAAGCCATTCTGGGTTGAATACCAGACCGCTTCCACAAATCTCCTGGTGCCCAGCACCCCTCCCGGCCACTCCCTTGCTTGCTGCTTCTGGGATGCTCATGCATCCAGACGCTTGCCGATCTTGTACTTAACAGTCCACACAGAATTGTCATTAGTCTTTCTCTGAGGTTGCATTTTTAGCCATAGCTTCCACTGTGAAAGTATTCTTTATAAATGGGAGGGCAAGACACAAGAATTCTGTGATTCATTCTTACACAAGGCCAACACAAGCAGCAAACAGAAAACGTTTTTTGTTTGTTTCTGTCTTCAGGAAGTATTCGATAAGCAAAATGTTAAGCAGAAATAAACTTACAGTTAGTGATGTCTGGAGAGGTATAGCTGTCATTCATAAACATGCTTGTGGGCTTTGCAACTTTCAGATAAACAAAATCAGAGGTATTTTTTAAGGCAGTCACGGCTTCTTCATGTGTAACTTCTTCTAAGCAGACACTGTTCACCTGGACGGGAAGGGAAGGGATAGACTAAATGCACGAATTCCTGAATAAGATGGGACATTCCCAAGAGCTGCTGGTGCACACCCCCCAGTGAGTACATAAACTCAGCAGCTGCGCCAGCTGGCGAAAGCACGCTCAGTGGGCAGTTTCAGCCATGCCCCCCCGCCCCGGAGCAGTTTTAGCCTTCCGGGAACAGGCGTGCGCGCAGCCACACTCCTCAGCAGGATGCCTGTGCGAAGTGAATGGCACCTTCCTGCCCGGCTGCAGCAGCACAACTGGAGCTGTATAATCTGGCAGGCATAAGAGCACTTGCAACATTTGAAGAGTACTGTACTAAAGAATTTAATAAAAGGGGGGTTAGTCTCATTTATCTATAAAACAATTATTGAAACTGAATGCAGTAGTAAAATTGGAGCAAATATGACTTGGGAAAAACCTAAGTATTCTTACGTCAGCAGAGTCATGGGCAAGAGTATGATTTAAGCCAAAACCCTTTCAGTCAGTGTCAGCTAGATCCAAAAATGGTTTTAAAGACAGTCTATGGAAGACATTTGTGCCTCACAAAATTACATAAAATTAATAATCCATTACACCAGATATGTGCTGGAGAAAATGTGGCTTACAGGGTTTACTTAAGTATATGGGGTTATTCTGTCCAGAAAGCAAAACTCTTTGGCATGGAATGAATAAACTAACACAACAGATACTAATCCCTGATGAAAATATTACTTTTCATTCTTTACTGGGGGAAATCAGGGCTGAACTGCAAAGAACGGCAGGCGATACTTTAGGGAGCTGCGAGAGCTGAGATTCTAAGGGTTGGAAAGAGACCCATGGACACGCAATAGAGAGATACCTGGACAGGATATGGACAGTGGCCTTGATGAAAAAGCCAACTATCTGCTTCCATTTGGCTCGGTGGGAAATGCCAGGGTACCTGAAGGAGCGCCTTTCTCCGTATATTCCTTCCTGTCCACTTCAGTCCTCTTTGGAAGTCCTCCCCCGAGTGCCCTCCCCTTGCGAGATCCAGGGCAAGGGCATTCTCAGCAGCAGTGCCCAGACTCTGGAATTCACTCCCCAGGGATAGCACCTGGCTAGCGCCTACTCGTCTTTCTTTTAGGCGCCAGGTGGAAACTTTTACTGAAACATGTTTTTGATTGATTTAATTTCATTTCATTTCATACTTTTGTTATGGATTTTTAAAATCTTATTTTGGTTAATTTGTTGGTTGTTTACTGATGTTTGTGAGTACATTTTATTTGAGGTGCTCTATTATTTTATCTTTTATCTGATTAATAACTGTTTTATTGTAATTTATGTATGTTTTTATCCTTCTAGCATTGTAATCCACCTAGAGGAACTTTTGGGTTATGCGACGGGATGGGACAGGATGGGATGGAAGATCATTTTGTTAGAACTTGTGATCCATTCTTAAAATATTCTGAGAGATGGACATCCAGCTGATCCCCTGGATTTCCGGACTAGTAGGCTGCAATAGCACAGAAACAGACCTTTTAATAGCTAATTGTTTTCTGTCAGTATTAATTATGTGACTGCGCTGTGTATGTATTGTAATACATGCTAAGATGCATGGGCTCCAGCAGACTCATGGGGCCTGATTTTTGAGGCCGTGGAGAACTGGGTGAGTAGAGGGGTTAGAGAAGGTAGAAAGCCCCTGGATCAATGCATGGAAGGATGAGATCGTGGGCACACAGACACGGATGGAGGCTTCCTTGAGGCTACATTTGAACAGAGAACTCAAGAAGAGCAGTGCTTCCTGCATCAGGCATTTGGCCAGCTCAAAGCCATGCCACACAGCAGTCAACCAAGGCCTCCCGCTAGATGTGGGCACAGCCCCTCGTGGCAGGTTTCCAAACTACCCTCCAGTAGGGGTTGGAAGTTTGTGCGCAAGTTGTTTGCTTGAAGTGAGGGCTAGATGCTCCCGGCTGCAAGGTGACGGTGCCGTTGCAATCCTGATCTGAGCCCTGCCCTGCCCTTTACTGCGCCTTGACTCCTGCCAGCTCCTCTCTTTGCTCTGACTTTCCACCTGACCCTGACCTTCCAGGTATCTGTCCCGTGTCCTCACCCTGCTCCTGGCTCTGTTCCTTATTAAAATTATTCATCTGATGTGCATCTAGCAATAATTTTTCTGGGATGTACCAATTTATGTTCAGTTTCCCAACACAGAATCACAGAACAGTAGGGTTGGAAGGCATCAAGGCCATCAGGTCCAACTCCCTGATGCTGCAGGACACCAATGTACACTATTCCATTCCGATGGCTGTCCAGTTTTTTTAAATGTCTCTAGTGTGGGAGAGCCCCTCCCCGCTGTCCAGGCAGCTGGTTCTGCTGTCATACTGCTCTGATTTACACCAATCTGCACAAGGCATGAAATGCCTGACATCCAAGACCATGTACAATGGTCAGAGCTGATCTTCTGAGTCCAGAAAGAAAAGACGGACATCTGACTCAGCTGTGTGAGAAGTGAGTAGCCTTTGAAGCTTTTTTCTGTAAGGAAGGGCAGCTTTCTTACCAGCAACTTCTGTTCTTTGAGTGGCCATCCACTTGGGGGATATTCCAAAGCCGATTAATTAGTGTTCAGTGGTAGCCAGGACCCGTCACATCTAGTGTGAGGGGCAGAGTTCCCACCACGAACTCAGTTCTGAAAAATGAGACCGCCAACTACATGTAGATAAGAGATGCGTTAATCCTGCATCAGAGGAAAAAAATGACACCAGGGAGAGGGTGGGTGGGCATGTGTGAATGCACAGATGGCCACTCCAAGAATGACAGTCACAGGTAGGACACCCTGTCCTCATTCTTCATGGTCTCTGTGCATCACACATGTGGGCGACTGGCAAGCTTACATCAAAGAGGACGGCCGTGTTGCTGAGGAGGGAGAGGAGGGAGGAGAGGACAGCTCTAGTGAGGGCGCAGTCCTCTCTAGGGTCTCAGCAATACCAAAGGCACAGTCCTCTCCAGCTGCGCTACAGAGATCAGTGAGAGACACTCCTGCATACAAGGCTGCAGAGGTAGCACTTGCCCTAGTAGCATGTACTCTAACGGGGCCGGAGAGTTCATCGGCTAGAGATACAGCATGAACTATCCATTTAGAGTCTTTGCGGGGAGGTAAGAGCTCCCTGGTGTGGGCCGCCATATGCAATAAAGAGTCTCTGCAATTGTCAGAGTTTTGGATTTATAAACGGCTAATGCCCTACAGACATCCAGAACGGAGGGCTAGCTCTTCCAGCTTGGAAGGGTTTTGAAGGAAAGATGGGAGGCTAAGCATCTGGTTGGTGCAGAACTCTGAGTGGCAATGGACAGGCAAAACAGTACGAAATGCTCTATTACAGATGGAGGGGAAACCTGCAGCGCTGTTTCCCCCATGTCTTGCCAAGCCCAAGGAGTGGTACTGGGAGGGTGGGATCAGCACAAGGAGAGTACCAATAGGATCCAACTGGGCTCCCCTCCATGAGGTCTTTCATGTCTAGTCAACTAAGCCCCGGGGTAGCACTCCACCTTGACATCCTGGCAACTGGGGGAGTTTGACAAGGTCTAGAAGGCCAGATCCTGAAGATGAAACTCAAATACTTTGGCCACCTAATGAGAAGGAAGGACTCCCTGGAGAAGAGCCTGATGCTGGGAACAATTGACGGCAAGAGAAGAAGGGCACAGCAGAGGTTGAGGCGGCTGGATGGAGTCACTGAAGCAGTTGGCATGAGCTTGAGTGAACTCCGGGGGATGGAGGAGGACAGGAGGGCTTGGAGGAATGTTGTCCATGGGGCCACGATGGGTCAGACACGACTTTGCGACTAACAACAACAATGCTCTTTATCAGAGATGGGGGACTGAGAGTGGTAACAGCATCCATCCTGTTGGATAGAAAGGAGAACATTTGGGATAGAAGACGCAGGGGAGTTGCGTCTCCGTGCTGAGGCAGGGTCTGGTTGCAGCAGTATTGTGGGCAATGGGTCTCGATTTCTGCCTCTGAAACCGAGGTACTTTGTGGAGGAGGCGACGGAGGTTCCTGTGCCGGTCTCAGTGCCAGGGTGAAAGGGTGGCCTAGGTCTTGTGTGGGCGCTGTGTCTTCAGTGCACGGGAGGCCAGTGATGGGGGGCATCCGAGCATTCTGGGAGCACTGGCCACCTTCTTTCTCTTTGGTAAGGCTGGGCATTTCCTTTTTCTGTCCTTCTTAGGCATCTTATTCTTAGTGTATATTTCGGCCGGCCGTTTGTCCAGATTAGCTGAGGAAGGTGCACCTGAAGCGGATGGTTGGGTGTTGTCCGCAAGGGGGGGGCGCAGCTTTTAGGTGGTCTGCCCAATGTTTTCTCCCCTGTTTGGTGAATGCCTGGCAATGACAGCAGGTGACGACAACATATGTTTCTCCCAGGCAAAAAAGACCCGGGGAACAGCCGTCAGTAGGTAGCAGATTGCTGCCACAAGCTGCACATAGTGAAATGGGGCCTTCAGTGCTTTTTTGTCTAACCAACCAAGGCAAAGGAGCCAAAATGAGGGGAGGGGGGCAGCAGTAATACTATCCATGTTCTTTTCCTAGTGAGAAGACGATGAAGGAGGAGAAAAACCTAGAGATATGATTCTGAGGAAGGGCAAAAGCCAAAAAGTCCACGAGGTAGAGAAGAACTTCCCGATGCGCTCATGACAGCAGTCGAAGAGAACTGGGATCTCCGTGGGAGCCCCGTCCCTGTCCCCAGCTGTGGCTAGGGGCCAGGCTCCCCCGAAATGCTAATTAATCAGCCTTGGAATCTTCCTGAAGCAGCTTCACACACGTGCGCAGAGCTCACGTGCATGATGGACAGTGTCCCCAAAGAGAACGCGAGGTCTGCAGCCAGAGGGAGGCTCGAGGGGCATGAAGGGGTGGGGGTTTCACAGGGTGCCTGCAGCCCAGAAATGCCCATCAAGTCCCACAAGTACCACTCCAAGCGGCACCTTGACAGTCCAGAGTTCCACCAAGACTGGGAAGAGCACGTTCTCTGGACTATCAAGAGTTGTGCAAAGGACGCAAAGGGAATGTGTGGTTCCAACTTACAGCCATGAGCTTGTCTCCGATCTGGAGCTTGCCGTCCTTATGCGCTGCGCCACCTTCAATGATTTTGGTGACGTAGATGCCGTTGTCCCCGGGAATGTGCTGGTTCCCAACGCCACCAGCAATGCTGAATCCGAGACCTGCTTCAAGAGAGCAGCAGTGAGGTGCTGCACTTTCGCCACGCCTGCTTGCCGGGAAGCCCTGGCCATGCACGAGGGCCGCATTGGCACAGCCAAGAAAGGACACCTCTGGACGTGGCACCTGCGCCCATGCCATGACTCGCCATGGCAAGGGCCTCCTGGAAAACTGCCACCTGGCGAGGAGGCGGAACACGCCGGGGCTCGGAGACACGTCGGTGGCGTTGCAGCGAGAGGGGCAGCCCCTCCAGCGTGGCTTTCATTCGACAACACAAACCTTTGGGGCCTTTCACGAGCTTCAGTTCCACGATTTTTTCCGTCACTTGCTTCCTTCTTTTGATGTACAGTCGCACCATGGAGCCTGCCTCCTTCAAGGCTTCCACAGCCTTGCTGTGCGTCACTTCACGGACATCCACATCGTTCACACGCAAAATACAGTCGTTCACTCTGCACACAGGGAGCAAAGATTCCCCTGAGCAGGATTCAGACGTCTCCAGGCCCCGCCATGCATAGCTATCCCAACTGGCCACCCAACATTCCAAGCCACCCAGCAAGCAGGAAAGGCTCCTTTGGGCCTGTAACACGCCTGAACCCTAAAAAGAGCAGGCCTGGGGCTCCAGCCCTTTAAAAGGCCCGCCTCGCTCGGCACGAGGGCCCAGTTGCTTGCAACAGTGCAACAGGCTGTGGTCAGAGCTGCCCTGGTCCTGGCAGTCTCTTCCGCAGAACTGAGGAGCCTCCCTTTCCACCACTGAGGTGGTGCGAGGGCCACGTACCCCGCACGCCAGCAGCCCAGAGCACCCCTCATCAGGCAGTGCAGCGGGCAAGAGGCAGCAACGGGCCTGCGCTTGGCTGCCAGGCAGAGCGGGAACCCGGCTGTCCAGGCAGGGAGACTCCATACTAGCCCTGCACCTCACTGTTTCTTAACACTTGTGCAAATCGTAGCATCAGGACCGTTCCAGGAACCGTGTCTTTCAATCGCACAGAATGCTGCACACGTGCACCTGATACCTTACGTCCGAAAGCCATAAGAGCCAATCACTCCCTTTGTCCTTTGGACTCTGCTGTCCCACCTGCACCCAGCGGGCTGGGATCCTGCGTGCGCCAAGGTCTGCCCCCTAACATTTTGAGTCCAGCTAGCTCTGGCTACTACTGCAATAACAAATAATCTCCTTCGGAAACCAGGGCTGGCGTATCGCTCTCAGGGAATCCCCAAACCCCTAATGCCCACAGCCAGGGCAGCACACGGTCCACCTGCACAGCACAGCGGATCCCCACCTGCAGGGAGGGCCCGCACATGCCAGCCCAGGCCTGCAGTTCAGGGAAGGCCCCACCTTGTCCAGGGGGCCTCTTACCACCGGCCAGTGCTCTCTCCTTTTCCCCTCACTCACACGCACTTGCCTTCTCCCCGCTGGCCAGCCAGGATCACTGTTTGCACATCCCCACACCACACCCAAAGCACCGTTTGCTTTTCCTCCACCCGCAGCAGCCACAACATTGAAACACAGAAACAACATGAGTCAGGAGGCGCCTCCCAGGCCATCTAGTCTGACCTCCAGCTCCAGTCGCCTCCATTTATGTAATCCCCAACATGTGGCTGTCCAATCTTTCCTTGAATGCCCCCACATGTGGGGCTTCCTTCCACCATTATGGAATCCGTGCTGCGTGGCCGCCAACCTCCCACCCCTATCCAGGGTTTCTAGAGCTTTCCCTATTACGAGCCCTTCCACTGTCTTTCCCAGAGTGGACGTGAGGCTAACTGGCCTGCAGTTACCCATATCCCCTCCACTACCCTTTCTGAAGACTGGAATCACTGATGCCACCCTCCAGTCCCCCGGAACTTCTCCCGTTTTTTACAAGGCCTCAAAAAAGAAGGCCAGCAGATGCGAGAGGACCCCCGCCCAGAGTACCCATCAGGGCCTGGAGCCTTTGTAGCATCCAGGACCCCGAGGAGCACCTCGGCCTTGAGGGAGGTGGCTCCAATCTGTGACCTTGTAACCCCAACATCATCTAGCCCACCAGGTAGATCCCCCCGAATCTGCTTTGGGGAGATCACAGAAGCAAAATAATCATTTAACTCCTGTGCCTGTTCCCTTCTATCAGTTACCAGATTCCCTCCTTCATGCTCCCCGCACCTGTCTCCCCTTCCTCTTCCTCTTTACATTCTATTTACATGACATTAGGATCAAAACTGCACGCCCCAGACAGGGTCCTCTTTTCAGGGCAGCTGACAAAAGGGGCAGGAGACGTCAGCAAAGGCGTGAGCAAGTGGGGCCGACGTACCGCAGTCTTCCATCTTGTGCAGCTGCCCCCCCTGGGATGATCTTGGTGATGAAGATACTCGAGTCATCCTCAATGTGCGGATTGTCTGTACCTCCCGCAATGCTAAAGCCGAGTCCTGAGTTTCCCTGAAAAACAAACACCTGCTGCCTCGAGAGTTCACTGCACCAAAAGGAAGAACTGCTTTTAAACGCTGCTTCCAGCCACAGCTGGGGCAGACATGACCTCGAGCTGCTGAATGGTCCCGGCATCCATGCCTGCATCTGGCAGAAGCACGACTAAAGCAGGTGCGCACTCACACGCAGCTGTTCTCCTGCCGCTGCGCATAAGGTCGTTCGCACCTGGGGAGATTCCCTCACCAAGGGGGTTTCTGTGGGAATCGCTGTGCCACCCTGGCAGTCCCAAGCCAGAGCCAGGGGTGGGGGGGACTGCAACTGCCAGGGACACGGGCGGGGGACTGCCTTGCGAAGCACTCGCTCTTGCTGTCTTACAAGTGTCGGCCACACCACGTGGCTGATGGCAGCAGGGAAGTGGGAGCCCCAACTGGAGTCATGGGCGGGAGGAAGCTGAGGCCTCCTCCAGCACCCCAAAGCAGCCAGAAATGTGTGTGTGTGGGGGGGTGCTTTAGCCTCCCCCTCCCCTCAGGGATCATGGGCAGCCAGTGACCCACCAGCCGGCGGCACGGGATGAGCCTCCCCAAGCAGCAGCCCACCAGTTCCAAGCTTGCTTGTGGGTGAGTCGGACTCTGCATCTTCCTGGCGTGGCCCTGAGGCCCTTCACCCCACACCCTCGTCTTTTGAGGGTTGGCCATTGATTTGCCCTCGCTGCTTCCAGTCCAAGACTTCAGCATCCCAGAAACTAGGCTGAGCTAGAGGCACAGCAGCTCAGAGCAGCTCTGGATTCCTGCATCAGGAGGGGCAGTTCCACAAGGGCTGGTGGGAGGCAGTGGACCCCGTCCCAGCGGCGGAGGCAGCAGGCCGCTCCCAGGGACTTCAGCTGAAGCTGCCCCAGCCACTCAGAGGGGGCTCAGCCGGAGCACGCAGCGGCTCAGCCGGCGGGTGGGTGCTTGGCCCCGCCAGGCAAGTGCACCGGATTCTTCCGAGTCACACAGAACCGACAGCAGGGGCCACGAGGGGGAAAAAATGCAAATTTGTCTGTTCCCGGCGGCTGCAAGTGTGGAGAATGAGCAAATTAAAAGGCTGGGAGAACAACTACTTACCCGTTCCAGAGTAATTTCTTCATATTCATAGTCTGCATCTGTGCCATTGACCTAAGCAAACACGAGAACATGATCACGGGGGTTATGCACAATGCCTTTTGCCAACAATCCAGCAGGCGGCTGTCCTCAACCATTTCCTCCCGTGGGGCTCTCGTTCCATCAAAAAGGCCGGTCCACGCGTGCCGCGAGACAGACCTTCCCCTTCCCTCCGGGCCTTCCAAGACTGGCCCTGCCCTGCAGCAGCACCACGCCTTCCCCACTGGTTGCCGCCCGGAAAAGGCCGCCAGGCCAGCAAAAGGGCAATGGACTTCACGGGGATACCCGGGGGGGGGGGTCCTCAAACTTTTTCAACAGGGGCCAGTGCGGGGTGCACGCAGCAGCGGCTTGCTCGCTCAGAGATCATTTTCTCCGAGCGAGTCCAGAATGATCTCTGCGCGAGCAAGCTGCACATGGGGCGAGGCGGGCAGCAGCGGGTGCGGAGAGTCCAAACCTCTGAGGCGGTCCGGATAAATGGGCATGGTGGGCCGGATTCGGCCCGTGGCTGTAGTTTGAGGACCCACCCCCTAAGGAAAGAATGAGGTGCCCACGATTACTTCTGGTTTCAGAAAAAAACATCTCCTCTCGACAGCAGGGAGGAAATGTTGGTCCCCAAGAAAGAAAAAAGCATGGCATACCAGGATAAGTTTATTCTTTTAACGCCAATTAACAGTATTTCTGGAATGATTCACATACTCTGATTTGCCCAGAAATCTTACATTCTCACTAACATTTCCATGTGACAGATAGGGAAACAGGTACTGTCTCATTTTCAGCTCCCAGTAATAAGGACTTTCTGGAAAATCCAGTATTTTGCATTGTTGTTGTTGTACTTTAATACAATGCATTTATACATCACCTTAAGGAGCCACGGTGGCCCTCTCACACCATCTGAACCTGGGAAGGGTGGCTTTTTGAATAGCACCCCGCCACAATAAACTCGCTAGGCTCACAGCATGAGAAGCCACCGGGGGGGGGGGGGGGACACGAGCTGACACCCATGGCTATCACAGTCCAGCGTGGCTTGTTGTGGTGATCATACACACCAGTCCAGCTTGTGACCCAGTTTAGCCAGCCTGACAGAAACCGGCCTGCAGCCACTGGGTTCCGGGCAGCTTGTGAGCTGCAGCAACAGCCACGCTCGCAGGCCTGCATGACAGGGCCTGCCATTCCTGCAAGGGCACCTTCAGACAGAGGAAGGTACTTGCAACCTCAGGGCTTTCGATGGCCATTTGATAGGCAAACATGATTGCGATGTTGCTAAGAATGGGCATAAGGTTAAGCATCCATGACTCCGTGGGGTTTCAGCCTCATCCACAGAGCAGAAGCGGGCAGCATGTGACTCCCTGCGCATTTCAGTCTAAGACCCACACGGGCCTCACCAACAGTCAGTGAACAGAGACAGCTGGAGCTGCAGGCCAAGACGACCAGAAGGCCGTGAGTTACCCATGCTTGGCACAAGAGGATGGGATGCTCACACTGCTTCACCTGATGGAGTGATAAAATCACACCCTCTGCCCAGCAGGCCCCCCTTACAAGGTACACTCTAACATTTCACATAAAAGCTGAGCAACAAAGCCATGCAGTAAACTGGCATTCAACATGAGCAGAATAGTGAACATTTCCATTTCAACCAAGGGTGTGAACCAAAAGCCACGACTCCATCCCATCCGTATCCCAGCTGGCTGGTCTCATCTGCCAACCTGCCCTCATAACAAGGAGGTCCCCTCACAATAAACTTCTCAATGGAAGCACCGAAATGGAATGGGTAACATGTAAGAAAATGGACAGATGAGCTGGAAAGCAGGCACAGGCAAAAGGGAAATCATGCACCTGCGCACTTGTGAAGGCCAGGAAAAGGCAGTTACGAATGAAGCGCGCGATTGCAAGGGCGCTGTGGCGAGAGAGCAATGCTGCTGCCAGGAGGAGGGTGTGCGGCGCAAGGGAGCTTGCAATGCATGCCTGGAGGGAGCTGGAGGACCGGGGGGGGGGGGGGAGCGACACGTCAAACTGATGTGCCCACTCTTCTGTCGGGAGCACCGAGGGTCATTTGGCGAGCAACAACTCTGCCTCAGCTCTTCCTTTTAGTGGCTTGGCATGACCTGCAAAGTGGCCTGGAAGTCTTAGAATTGCTCAAGGACATACAGGAGAAACTTACATAAGTTGGTGCCTCCGCCGTTTCCGTGTTCACCACAACTGGAGGAGGGTTTGCCTTTAGATTCAAAACAGAAAGGTGCACATTAGAAGCAGCATCTGAGGGAAAGCCACAGGCCCAAACTCCTGGCTGCCATACTGACCACGGCTTGCTTTAAAGGGACCACCACTGCTCTGCGAGACTTGCAAGCTGCCTGTTCGTAAAGATGAATAAGCAACACCCAGTGAAAGAAGCCACCAATTACTCTGGCGTTCGATTACATATTGGTTAACAAACTGTTAATTCATTTGAAAGCCAGATTCTAATGTCTCCACCTTGCTGATCATATCTTTCTAAACCTGTGAATGCCTTTGTGTAAGACTCAAGCTATGTGTTAAGTTGAAGATACAGCTAGTACAGGAAACTTAGCCCAGATTGGTCTGTTACCAAACTGGGGGGGGCGGGGGCGGGGGATATCTGCAATGTCCATTGTAAAACAGTGATCAGATTTTGGCAATGAAACATGCAGCCGCAGGATTCCTGATCTGGATGGGGACCACAGCAGGAGGCAGCGGGTTAAAAAACACACCGAACCCCCATGGAAGGGACCCGATTGGGGGTCTGCTCTTATTTTCTAGGATAAAAGAAAGAAGTGGTATCTTCAAATTAACCTGTGGCTTTGCTCAGCATGACAACCGTTTGGGGCCCAAGGCAAGCCCAAACATCCTCAGACCAGGCCAGCACCAAGCCCCAAGGGCATGGAAGGGGCTTCTCCAGAAGGTGGCTGAGGCCCCATCGCTGAGGGTGTTCAAGGACAGGCTGGACATGAGCATGGTGGGCATGTAGTGAGCAGAGCCAGCTGGAGCCAGGGGTCAGACTAGATGGCCCGGGGACCCCTCCTGCCTCGCTCGGTTTGCATGTTTCTGTGTGTGAAGCAAGGCTGGGGAAAGTCCAAGCCAATGTGGGCCAGTTTGGGGCACTAAGTCTGATGAGACTCAGGAAGACTCCAGTCCCCTTGGGAGGACCTGCCGTGCCCACAGTCCACCTGCTGGTGCACAGGCCCTGGGTCATCAAACGCAATTCCTTGGTCTCGTGCGATCCTGAGCCGGGTGGTGTGGCCGTGACATCCGTTCCCTCTGCGTGCCCTGTGCCCACGAGAGCATCCAGCAAGCCTGGCAGGCTCCAGGGAGCTGCTCCAACTCGATGGAAGGCCGAGACAGTCACTCCGAACCCGACTTCAGTGATGCCTGTGTGTGTGTGCGACGTCCCCACCACAACAGCTCGCAGAATATGCACTCATGTTGCGATAAAACCACCATTTAAACCAGCAGTTTAAAACCAAGGCCGAAATAAGGAAAATAACTACTGGATAAATACCATTACGTTTTAAACAATGTGAAATTATGTAAAAGCAGCAGACCCCGCTGTTACAAAGAAAGTCACCTGGAAAATCTCAGTCTTTTCTTACGCACAGCATAGCTACACATCAAGCCAGCATGCAGAGTCACCTTTGCTAGGCTGGAAAGGTGCTGGCCTGGTTGGCTGGGTGCCCCCCACATGGAAGCAGAGCAGGGGTTGGGCTCCATGGCCTTCTAGGCCTTTTCCAGCTCAGCTCAAAGCCACAGTGGCAGCACACCAGCAAGGTCAGTAGCCACACAAGAAGGTAAGTGTGATTTTCAGATCTACTTACTTATAGATTAAATCACCCCATATGAGCATCTGAAACTCATGTTGTTGCCAGAAGACAAAATACGGCCCTTGTGATTTGCATTCTTGCAGCCTTGTTCAATCAGAGTCCATATTCACGCTAAATTCAAACTTGGAAAGGGGAAGGCAAAGTAATGGGGGGTCAGCAGGAGCGGCTCTTTCATCGCCGCACGCCACCCCCACACCGTACCACCGCCACGCCGTACCACCGCCGCGCTGCGCCGTCGCTGTGCCGGGCCTGCCTGTGCCGGGAACCGCCGCCAGCCATCGCGCCGGGGACCAGGACGCCAGGGACGCCGACCAGCTGCGTCGGAGGCCGACCCGTCACCGCCGCACACGCCCACCAGCACCCGCCAGCACCGCGGCCCCTGCTCCGCACCGCCCCTCATGTTGTGAGTGGCAGACGCGCCGAGTGGGCGGGGCGGGGCGGGGCCGAGGCCAGAGGAGGCCGGAAGGGGACGGCGGCTGGGAGGCCCCAAAAGGCCGGCAGCCAAAGGGCGACGGCCTAAGGGCGGTCGCCGCCGTTGGGGCCGCTGGGGGGCTGGGCTGGCCATGGACCCTGCCCGTGTGCGGTTGGATTGCGCTCGGCGAGGGTTAAAGGTGGATGTTTGTTTTTAAGGGTTTTTAAGATTTTAAGTGTTTTAGGGGCCCATCTCTAGTCCGATAGGAATGTTGCCTGGGGAGCACATGGGGGCCACCATTGGGGTGGTGACGGGCAATGGTCGTTACGGTCGCAGTGGGGGTTTGATGTTCCTGCCTAGGAGAAGGCGGGACAGATGGTTAATACCTGTCCCTCCTTCTGGTTACTCCCCCAACCGGCGGGTGCCAGGTAGTTTTATCAGCTGCCCCACGGGACTCACAGTGCTGCTGTTTAATGCCAGGTCGGTCCGTAATAAAGCCAACGTTATCCATGACTTGATTGTGGATGAGAGGGCCGACCTGGCTTGTATCACCGAGACCTGGGCGGGCGAGGGGAGAGACATTGCCCTCTCTGAATTGTGCCCGCCCGGGTATGCAGTTCAGCACCGTCCACGCCCAGAGGGGAGGGGAGGGGGGGTTGCTGTAGTTTATCGAGTTTCTTTTTCCCTCACGGGGCTTCCTGTCTCCTCGAGACCAGGGCTGGAGTGTCTCCACTTGGTGTTGGGTGACCGAGACAGATTGGGGATTCTGTTGGTGTACCGTGCACCATTCTGCCCAACAGACTCCCTGCCTGAGCTGATGGAAGTAGCCTCGGACCTGGTGTTGAAGACCCCCAGGATGTTGGTCCTGGGGGACATCAATCTCCATGCCGAGACTGACCTTTCCGGGGCGGCTCAGGACTTCACGGCTGCCATGACGGCCATGGGGCTGTCTCAACATGTCAGCGGCCCGACCCATGAACGTGGACACACTTTGGACCTGGTTTTCTCGACGGGTCAGGAAGAGGGTGATCTGAGGGTGAAGAATGTATGCTTGACGCCCCTGTCATGGTCAGATCACTTCCTCGTGAGGTTTGAACTCGAGAGTGACCTCTCCCTCTGTAAGGGTGTGGACCAGATTGTGATGGTCCGCCCCCGGAGTCGGATGGATCCGGATGGATTCCTGAGAGCTCTGGGGGAATTTCCAGTTGATAGGGCTGGTGCTCCTGTTGAGGCCCTGGTTGAGGTATGGAATGGGGAGATGACCAGGGCTATCAACACGATCGCTCCTAAGCGCCCTCTCCAACCGTGCAGAGCCTGTTCATCCCCGTGGTATACACCTGAATTACAGGCGATGAAGCACGTTGGTAGACGGCTAGAGCATAGGTGGAGGAAATCACAGGACGAATCCGATCGAGCACAACTTAGAGCCCAGTATCGGGCCCATGCTGTGGAGGTGAGGGCGGCGAAGAAGCGATTCTTCTCCGCGTCCATTGCCTCCTAACAATGCCGTCCAGCGGAGATCTTTCGGGTGGTCCAGGGGCTAATTAAACCTGGCCCCACAAAAGATCTTGTTCCACCCTCGAAAGCCCGCTGTGACGACTTTGCCACGCATTTTAAGGAGAAAGTTGCTCAGATTCGTCACGAGCTGGACTCCACTGTTACTACAGATTCTTGTGGAGAGGGGCCAACCGTGTCGGCTTGTCCCTCATTGATGGATGAATTTCAGTTTTTGCGGCCTGATGATGTGGACAAAGTGCTTAGATCAGTACGCTCAACCACCTGTTTACTGGACCCGTGCCCATCTTGGCTTTTAAAGAGTGCCAAGGACGGGATTGTGCCCTGGATCTTGGAGGTGGTCAACGCCTCTTTGAAAGACGGCCGGTTGCCGGCCCCTTTAAAGGAGGCGGTAGTCCGGCCAGTCCTCAAGAAGGCTTCCCTGGATCCAGAGCTGGTCGCCAACTATAGACCGGTGGCCAACATTCCCTTTTTGGGCAAGGTGCTGGAGCGGGTGGTGGCGGGACAACTCCAAGCACTCTTGGATGAAACTAATTATCTGGACCCATTTCAGTCCGGTTTCAGACCCGGTTTTGGTACTGAATCTGCCTTGGTCGCCCTGTATGATGACCTGTGCAGGGAGAGAGACAGGGGGAGTGCATCCCCGTTGGTTCTCCTGGACCTCTCGGCGGCTTTTGATACCATCGACCATGGTATCCTTCTGGATAGACTGACAGGGTTGGGGGTTGGAGGCACTGTTTTACAGTGGTTCTGCTCCTACCTCACAGGTCAATTCCAGAAGGTGGTCTTGGGGGACTATGGCTCTGCGCCATGGCAGCTATGCCATGGAGTTCCGCAGGGTTCCATTTTGTCCCCCTTGCTTTTCAACATCTACATGAAACCGCTGGGGGAGGTCATCAGGAGGTGTGGGCTGCGGAATCATCAGTACGCTGATGATACCCAGCTCTACCTCTCGTTTTCCACCGATCCAGGTGAGGCGGTGGCTGTGCTGAACTGGTGCCTGGCCGAGGTAATGGGCTGGATGAGGGCCAATAAACTGAAGCTCAATCCTGACAAGACGGAGGTCCTGTTGGTAGGTGGGTCGGGCTTCGGAGTGGGGGACCTGACCCTAGTCTTGAATAGGGTTGCACTCCCTCTGAAGGACAGGGTCCACAGCTCGGGAGTGCTCCTCGACCCGGAGCTGACCTTGGTAGCCCAAGTGTCAGCAGTGGCGAGGAGCGCTTTCCATCAGCTTCGGCTGATCCATCAGCTGCGTCCCTTCCTGGAGTTCGACTGCCTAACAACGGTGACACACGCGTTGGTGACTTCCCGGTTAGACTTCTGTAATGCGCTCTACGTGGGGCTACCCTTGAAGACGGTCCGGATACTTCAATTGGTGCAGAATAGAGCTGCCAGGATGCTGACGGGGACTGGGCGTGGTTCTCATATCACCCCAGTTCTCCGTCAGCTACACTGGCTTCCCATTGAAGTCCGGGCCCAATTCAAGGTGTTGGTTCTTACCTATAAAGCCCTTAACGGCTTAGGTCCTGGTTACCTAAAGGAGCGCCTGCGACCGTATATGCCCTCCCGTCCCTTATGATCGGCAGCAGATGCTCTCCTCCAGGAGCCCTCTGTGAAGGAGGTGAAGAGAGTGAGTACCCGGAGGAGGGCTTTCTCTGCGGTGGCACCCCACTTATGGAATCTGCTCCCCAGAGAGGCTCGCCTGGCGCCGTCATTATTTGCTTTTTGGCGCCAGGCGAAGACCTTTTTATTTAAGAAATATTTGAATTGTTAATTTAATTATTAATTTATTAATTCTATTATTTATTAGTTGTGAATTTTAGTTTTTGTTAGTTCTAATTGGGACTATGAGATGGGCCAATTTTAGTCTTTACTGTAATTGGTAGGTCGTTTTGTGTTTTAATTTTATGTTGTATTTTGTCTTGTATGGACCTGCTGTGAGCCGCCCCTATGCCAGCTGGCAAGGGGCAGCATAGAAATTTTTCTAATAAATAAAATAATGAATAAATCCATCTGGATGCCACACTCGGCTTCTGAGATGTTTCTCCAAAGGCTTCCTCCAAGGGAGGCTCAGATGGTGGCAGCATGCAGAGCCTTCTCTGTGGTGGCCCTCAAATTAAGGCATGGCCTCCCCAGTGAGGCCCAAGGGGCACCAGCTTTGCTACCGTTCCAGCGTCAGGTGAATGACATCTCTCTGCTGAGGTATCTACCAGCTCCACATGGCACATGGAGCTGGCGGTGGGGGGTGTTATCAGCTGTGTATAGCAGGCCTAGCAGCATGGCCTGGTTTTAGTTAAGTTGTTAAAATCTGGTTTAAAATGTCCAATGTAATTTTATGTCTTTTCCTATTTAATTTTATATGTTTATTGTATTTAGTGACAGTTGTGCAACGCCCAGAAAACGTGCCTATTGGCTGATAAAGCAGCAAAATGAATACATGCTTCTATGCAGCCTTTCTAATAGCTGTCACATCCGCCTGCCGAGCCAGCAAACTCTTCACATCCTTACCCGGCCTTCCACAGGCACAAGGCAGTCTTCTGCCCAGGCCCGGCCATGAGGCCCAAGGTCACTTTCTCCTCCCACATGAACCAGGACATCATCCTCCCAGCCTTGCAGAATCGATGGGCAGCTGGCAGTAGTCAGGGCCCTGGCACGGGCTCACATGGCACCTCGTCATCCACCCACTCACCCACCCACCCACCGCATTTATATGCCACCTGAGGACTCTCTGAGAGACTCACAAGAAACAACATCATAACATAAATGTAATAAACAGAACGGCACATAAAATCCAACTAACATAAAATGAGAAAAAAGGAGGATAAAGAACAATAATATAAGCAACAATAAAAGGAACAATAAAGCCAACAGCGAAAACCAAATAAAAGCATGAATCTAAGAACAAGGGCTGAATAAAACGGTCTTCACTTGGCAGTGGCAACAGTGCAATGAGAATGCCAGTCACACCCTTCCAGAAGAGAGTTCCAAGAATGTGGGGCAGTCACAGAGAAGGCCCTTCCTCTAGCCAATCCCCCCCATCCCCATTGGTGGTTTCGCAGTCTTCACCACCTCGTGGCCCTCACAGGTCGAAGGGCAATCTGGGCCCTGTTTGGACCAGTCGGCCACCCAGAGGGCCCTGCTCCACCATCTGGCCTTCAGTCAACCTGCCCACTGACAGCAGATCTGTTTCTTGAAGCCTGGCAAGGGGCGCAGGTCTCCACGACGTGCTCCTGGCCAAGGCAGAGAGACGCAGAGATGACCCTGTTGGGTGGCAGCCCGGCCTCGCAGGAGGCACAGTCACAGAAGGCTGCCGGCACCACCATGCCATGGGTGAGCAGCAGGAGAGGGGAGGGGAGAGCGCGGGTGGGTATCTCAGGGAAACAACCGGAGACACAGGCAGAAATGCATGTTGGGAGTGGGACATTGTAGAAAAGCATGAAAGTGGGCCGGTGGTAGCTGAGTGGAAGCAAGAGGGCATGAGAGAGGCAAGGTCAGGAGAGGAGGAGGAAACAGGGTGAGCACTTCGTGGTACAAACAGAGAGTGGAGAGATGCCAAGTTTCACACACTGGCAACCGAAAACGAACTGCAGGAATGTGCGGGAATGAATGCCACTCCTACACCTCCTGGAGAGGCTCCCCGCAACCCAGCACACCTGGTCTAGGCCTTGTGCAGGCCTGTGTGTGTGATGCACAGAGAATGGAGGTAGAAAGCCAGAGGCAGAGCAGCAGCGGTTCAAGTAATTCTACTGAGTCTTACGAGGGGAGACTGAGGCAGCTGGGTCTCTTCAGCCTGGAGAAGAGGAGACTCCGAGGGGACCTGCTGGCAACATACAGGTAGGGGAGGGGGTGCCACGCAGAGGTGGGTCAGGACCTTCTTTCCCCTGCGGTGGAGGGCAGGACACGTTCCAGCGGGGCAAAGCTCAGGGAACCAAGGTTTAGGGTGGATGCCAGGAAGGCCTTCCTGATGGTTAGGACCCCCAGGGCACAGAAGGGGCTTCCATGGAGGGTGGCTGAAGCCCCATCAGGGAGGGTGTTCAAGGACAGGCTGGGCATGCACATGGTAGGCATGTCATGAGCGGAGCCGGCTAGACCCAGGAGGCCCCTTCTGACTCGCTCTGTTACTATGTTTCTGAAAAGAACATGGCAAAGGCTGTCAGGTCAGGAAGCAAGCTAATTAGATGGAGGTTACAGCTTATGCCAGAATGCTGAATCCACCTCCACTCTTCCCCACCAAATGGCAGAAGCTCCACCCTCAGGAAAGTCCTCACTGCTTGTGGGCCAGGCAGCAGAGCACCTGGACGCTACTCAGCCGGACTGCTCTCTGCAGCGGGTGGGGGAGGATGGGACCGCTCTGCACCGGGCTCTTGGCTTCTCTCTGCACCCAGACACATGTGTCTCCATGGGCCTTTGGCTCCGACCTACATACGCTTCTGGCACAGATGCCCAATTATAGTGCCACCACTCCTGCAAAAAGCAAGGTGGCGACGATCTTCCACAGCATGCAGAAGCAAAACCCAAAATCACCAAGCAGGGCATGCATTAGCAGAAGCCACACTCTCACTCCGGACTGCAATTAGCATGCGAGTGGGAAAAAAGGAATAAAAACCTGTGATGTGGAAGATGGGATGAGTGTCGCCTCGACAGGGACAGGCTGGACACAGACAACAGGAGGAGGAGGAGGAGGAGGAACCGCTTCTGCCTCCTACAAGCACCAAGGAAAAGAGGTCAGGGGAAGGTGGCAGCACGCGGGGGCACGGGAGGCCCCACCTCGTGGCCAGTACATGGCCAGGCCGCAGATGCTGGACCACTCACCCCGAGGAGGGCCTGGCCTCCATCTACTTGGCGGCTTGTGCACACAACTAAGACATGAACCCTCTTTCTCCTCACCAGCTGAGGGGCGGCCACAGGAATTCCTTCCGAGCCGACATGTGCTCCTCTCAGGATGGCAGCCATGTGGTCTTCACGCAGTGGGCTGCCTAAGGCCACCGTTTTGTTCCAAACTCTATTTAACATTTGCCGGGGTGCCTCGCACTTCGAACTTAATTCATTTCGGGAGGCCAACTGAACTCTGAATAGTTCAAAGTCCAAATCAGTTTTCCCCATTAGAAGTAATGCAAAGTGAATTAATCTGTTCCCAGGCCCTAAACAATACCCATTTTGATAAACTTATACTGCAAATACACCCTCATGAAATGAATTTAAGTTTGAGGTTCTATACGAGGTGTGATCAAAAAATACAGCAAATGTCTAAGTAATTATTACAGTAAAAGATACATTGCCATGAACCCCCCTCCCAATAAGCCCCTCGCTCCGAACACCCCCGCCCCGCCGTTCCTGCCACTTCCTGAAGCAGCCCCACACATCCTACTTCGCGAGTGCCTTTGGCTGCGCTGGCGTGGCTGCCTCAGTGTCCGGGGGGGGGGGGGGTGCAGGGCCCCAGATGGGTTACAGCGCAGGCACAGGCAGCTCCTCCCCGCCACACACGAGGGACTGCCATTTCCACCTCCATTACGGTGGGAGGAGGAGGAGCCGCTCCTCAGCCGACTCTTCCCTGCACAGCGGGTCGCCAGAGCACCTTCACCGCCTTCGCAAGTGGCGCGGAGCAGCGCGCCCAGCACGCTCCTGTAGCTGCAGCTGCAACCCGTTGCGGACCCCGTGCCGGCACTACCTCCTTCGGGACATCAAGGTGGCCACGGCGGCACGACTGGACGGGCAGGTTAGCGCCAGAAGCCCTCCATGGGACTGTACGTACAGCGTTATTTGGCCCTTTGACCTATTTCCCACCTTTCCTCCATGGCAGAGCTCGGGTGGCTCTGTGCACCCCCAGGTGCTCTCTCCTCCAAGTGCTGGCCAGACCCACTGAGCTGCCTCACGTGCCTTCAAGGCATTCCCGGAGAATACTTGTCCCTTCACCATTCTCTGTGGGTCACAGCTCCCACATGGACGATGGTGGTCCCTTGCGGCAGATAAACTGAGAAGATGCCACTGCTGCCATCGGAGTTACTGTCATGAGCTACTCACAAGCCAGGCCGCATGTCCGTGTCTCTTACAAAATCCTTCCTGGGCTATTCTACTCTCCCCTCCAGCGGGCTGAAGCAGAACCACATGCTGGGGCCAGAATGAGAGACACTTCACCTTGCACTCCTACACTGAGCCTATCCAGCCCACCTTTCCTGCTTGTTCAGCAAGGTCTAGACTTTGATGTTGAGCCAATTAGTCCCAGGAGTCATTCAGTGCAAGGAAGGGCCATAAAGACGCTTCGGAGCTCTGCAATCATGATAATCATTTGTTTCCTCTGCCAACAGAAGGAGATGCTCCTCTCCTTTTTTGAGGGAGCAACACTTCTGCTCTGGTTTTCATTTGTATTAAACAAAGGAGGACAGGACAGGCTCAGCTATGAATGAATCCTCTGAACACGGAGCTTGTGACCTGGTTTATAAATAGGCCACTGGAATCAGACGGAATCAATGTGATCACTGGGCAGCAGTGCACAAGAGACAACCTGGCAAAAGCCCAGCCGCTGGCCCCCGTCCCCCCACTCCTCTCAACCATCTGCTCACATGAATACGGAAGGTGCGTCGCCTCCCCACACCTTCCCACAGCACCATCTCTGCAATGCCATCCATGGAAGGTCCTCAGGAGCAGACAATACCCACGAAACGGGCCGGCCGGGTCACAAATGCCCTCACGCAGCAGCACAACCACCACGGCCAACCAGCTGGCAGGCAGGCAGGCGGGGCGGAGCGCAGGCGCACACACAGGTGTGGCCACCTGGAGCACTGTCCAGCGTGTCGCTCCTCACGGTGGGACTGGAGCCAAGGCGGGCTCCGCCCTTACCTTCGTCAGGGAGCAGGGGGCCCACGAGCCATCGGGGGCCCGGCCACTGGCCGCCTTCACTTTGGCAGTACTTTTGGTGGGGCTCTTCTTCACGCTGTCCCGCAGGTTGGTGAACCTGCCTCTGTGCCTCGGCGCCGTGGGCAACGCAGCCAACCCCAGCGACGCCTGCCCAGCTGGAAGCGGCGCCTGATGCGGCAGACACAGAGGCGCGTTGGCCTGCGCATTTCCTGCACTGCCCGCCTGCCCGAGTGCTCCCGTGTCACAGCCTCCGGAGCCCCACAGCAGCATTTGTGCGCCTGGCAGTAAGTGGTCATGCCAAGCCGCGCAGCCGAACCCCTGCAACACTCAGCTGAGCCCTGGCAGGAGTGGCGAGGCAGCCGCCCGCTTCCCTGAAGCCACGCAGGCAAAGTGCTCTCCTGGCGTGGCAGATGCACCAGCTCGCACGCACTTTCATCCCGCCGGGCATCCGGCGGGTGACCCCTCTGCTAGGCAAGCACGACCAATCGATGTTCTGCAAAGGCTGGAAAGTGGACAATGAAGGTCACCCGGCCACCAGACAGCTCGCGTGGGAGTGCTACAGTCACCGAGGTGGCCCAGAACTGTCTCATCTCGATTCTGCCCTGCTGTGCACGGTCCTCGTTCTATCCGCGTGTCCAGCACTGCCTTCCAAACACGACAATGTGCACATTCCCTCGCAAACAAGTCCCAGTTGTGCTCAGCAGACCCCAAGATGCCGCTCAGATTCAACAATCTGCAGCACTTGCCTCAAACGGAGGGAAGAGTTTCACCTTTCTCCATATTCTTCTTTACTTCATGTTAAATCCGGACTAGGGCAGAGTTCCCGGCTGCCCTTGTCTCATCTCAACCCCACCCCCGCACCTCAATATCTGGCCCTGCATCTTTATGCAAACCACTAGCACGACTTCACTCTTTTATCCCACATGGCAGCTGCCACTGAACTTCTGTGAGCCAAACCCTGGATGAGGGGTAAAGAGGGAGTGTATTTGAAGCATGAGAGGCTGGAGGATTTCTTTCAGAGCTTCAAAAAAGAAACAATCGATTTTGCTGTTTCAGAAAATGATCCCCAAGTGTTCAAATGTCCTTTTCTGCAGCTTCCTGCTGAAACAGCAGGGGCTGCAGCAGTGAGTCCAGCAGGCAGAACAAGCTCAGAGAATAAACAAACAGCGAACGCGAGCGGGAGCTTGGCAGCAGGGCTCAGAAGGGTCCCCCACACAACCTCCCCATAAATGGAGAGAACTGCATGAAGCCCCACGAGGAAGCTTCTTGGCTCCAATGATGAAGTCTCAAGAAAATGAGGTGCCCTCGAGCACCCAAGTGAAATAGGCACCACCATTTAGTTATGTCTTAACTGTTCTCAGCTGAGTATTAAAAACTCATTTAAATGCATGGAACATCAGCTTAAGCCAACCGAAGGGCATAACATGGGCAGCTAAATCCCAGAAGGGCAACCATTTACAAGTTCGCAGCTGGGAACTAAATCAGCGATTTAGAGTTCTTACAGCCCTTCCCTAGCATAGGCTGCTGAGTGGTTGCAGAGAGACTCAAAAGACTTGCTGAAATGAAATCCAACTTTGGAAAGGGGCAAAGAAAGCAATACAGAGCTCCAACTAGCGGAGGGTATTGTGCAGATTAGCTAGCACAAGAGCCAACTTCAAAGCAAATGTGAAGGCTCGTTTCAAGTTCAGCTGCAGTGCAGGCTCAGGTTTTAAGGCTTATATAGCCGCACACAGATTAGAGTTCAGAGAAGCAGTACATCCCAAAGGGAGAGTTCAGCTCTTTGTTTAGTTTATAGGACAAAAAAGAATAGAAAGTGTACACAGGCCCAATGTCAGTGTCTCGGTCCCAACCATTCTGGGTTGCATATTCTTTCTTTAATCATCAAACTATTCTTTATTGTCCCTTCCAACTACCTCCTGACCCAACCTGACACCCCATCAAGAGATGAGCTGCAACATGTACCAGACACGGTTCTGAATATGTGACCCTCATGCAACTCCAGCCCCCAGGGAGGGCTTCTTCAGGAGTTAAGCCACCCTTGCACAACCCACCATCTGTTGTGCAGTGATGCAACTCAAAAATAACCTCTGCTGGTTGTCATGTCTGTGCAACATGACAACCAGACACCTCGCCCACCCAGTTGCGACTGCGTACCTATAATAGCAGCCAGCATCCCTCACACACCCTGAAACATAAATTAACTCTTCACCGCTTGCGCCGTCAGGAAACTGACCCTCTGTCTTGGGCCTTCTCCCCAGCAGAGGATTCCTGGGTACCACCATTAAGAGAAGCAGAATAAACAGAGGGTGAAAGCAGCTGCACAAAAAACAGAGGCCCTCAGCAGCAGGACATTTGGAAGGTGCTCTGCTCCCCTAGAACTAAGAAACTGCTCTGGGGCTTTTCTGGAAGGCAGCAACTCTGAGCCTTCCTGGGAATTAATTCTGCAGAAGCCCTTTGCACATGCTGGAGCCCTGCAGAGCAGAGAACAGAGGAGAAGGACTGCTCTGCGCAGCAAGATGGCTGACTCTTTATCGTGAGAAGAGACGAGCACGTGTGCCACCCAGGCTCATCCGCGTGGGAAATACACTGTCCCTCAGGAGCAGGGAGCGGGGATAAGATGCAACAGCTGCCAGAACTCATCGAGTCCATCAATATTTCTCTCCTTCTGCTCATCCATACATGAAAAATGGTACTGCCAAGATCTGCCTGCCTTGTCTTGCACTGTAATACTCTAAGAAAGAAGCTGGAGGCCTTTGGGGCTTGGGCCATGCCCTCGCCCAGCCTTCCAGTGCACAGAGGAGGAAAACGGTTCTGCGGGTGAACACTGGCCAGGTGCTGCGAGGGCAGATTTGGCATCAACAAGGGCCTTTGCTTCTGGGATGAGGGGCTGCTGGAAGGAGATGGACCCCTAGTCCAATCATCAGAAGGCCTCCTGCAGCTGCTCAGTCTTCTGCTCCTTAATGGATTTTCTGCAGCAAGAAAAAGACAGATGAAGCTGCCGGAAAAAATAAGAGGCCTGCAATGGATGAGGACAGAACCTCAACCCACCACTAAATCCCACAGATGAGGCAAGGCAGCAGTCCTCAGTGAGGAGCCACTGGCCCTCTGGCAGAAGAGACTTTCTTCCATTAGTGGGAGGTCATGGAACTCGGCTTATTCAGCACATCAGCGGACTGAGTAAGTCACCACAAACTGTTCTCACCTCGCCGTGGACAATATGCGTTGCATTATTAATCCGCTAATGGGCACACTGAATGGCTTTGGCCTGCCTTGGCCTGGCCAACTGCTGTTTAGCAGCTGGCTGGTTTGGATCATTGTGGCTAAGAAGGCCCATTAAAAAGTACCAACCGCAAGCAGGCAACTTTGAACATCAAGACTGATGGCAGTGGTACTTTGCATCCCAAAAGGTTCAGTTCTTCCACTGTATCAACTGAAAAGGATGTCAGTTCTGATATTTTTGTCTAATTAATACCCTGTGACTACAACATTTGCATTTACAGCCCACCTTTCTTCCTCTTACAAGGAACTCGAAGGGGCTTACGAGCTTCTCCACCTCATCATTTCGTCATCGTAACAACCACCCTGTGAGGCGGGTTGGGCTGAGAATACACGATGAGCCCAAAACCTTCTGACCGACTGTCGCACGGGCTCTGCAGGATGGATCTTTGCTGTGCCACTTCGTTTGTGAAGCGTCACAAGCATTTATCCTGCTTTAAGTGACACGCTGGCTGAGCTTACACACGAGATTGATGGCTACCACGTGCTGTGGGGTTTCACCTTCCACTCTGTGTTGACACACTTACATGGTAATGACTCATGAGTGGGTTCCACATGACTCCATCTTCCCTCCAAATGATAGCACATATCCCATCAGCCCGGGTGACTGAGAATCAATCCTAGCATGCAGAAGCAAGCATGTCCACCCATGCCTTCCCCACTCCTTCCGTGCACGTGTGCCCAAGCCCACCCCCATTTTCCAGATTTGCACATGCCGTGGGGCTGCCTCTCCCTCAGTGGCCCAGCACACAGAGGGTAGCAGCTACAGGGAGGGAGGGAGTGGCCTTGCTGGGTGTGCTTCCACAAGGATGTCCATGTGGGCAGGCTATGGGTCTGGGGGGCATCCGGCAGAGGGCAAAGCAGGCGGCTTGGGCTTGAGCTCCCTGGGATGCCTGCCTGCTGGCCAGGTCCCACACATCACCCCACAAACCTGCCTCGAGCACACACCTGCGGGGAGGGCTGGCTTCCTTCCTGGAGTCTAGCTGGCTGGTCGTGGGGAGGATGCGAGATGCGTGAACCCTCCTCAGTTCCTCTGATGCTCACAGTGCAGGAGGAGCAGAGAAGGCTCCTGCCCGATGGCCCAAGAGCTCCGGAGGGCTCTCAAGGCAATGTCTGGAGTGCAAGTCAGATGAGGAGCCCAGTCTGGGGAGGGGGCACAGGCACAGCCAGCCCCGCCTTTCAGCAGCAGCAGAAAGACGGGGCCAGCCACCCCAAAGCCAAGCTCCCTTCGGGCATTGCCAGGGTGGGCAGAGAGGTTCAGCGGCTTCCTCCCACCAGCAAGGCCCGCAGAGCCCCCACACTCCGGCAGGCTCCGGCGCCAATGGTCGCCTTGCCGACACTTTGGTCTGTTTTGATGCTTCTGCTTTCAGTGATGCCTCAGTCTAAAATGTCGATCCCTTATATTAGGTGCGTATATTATAATGCCACATGCACTTTACAAACAGAGCACAACAATATGGCAACATGCCTCCTTGTCCCCTCACAACCACTTACTGTCCACTTCAAACACCTTCCACAGCACTTCCGGGCTCTTTCACACATGGTGCACTTATATGCACTTATATTTGGAAGCCTGATTCACTTTCCAGATCCAAAGAGCACACTGGGAAAGCCTCCAGCTGCTTCCTGGCCTACTCAGTCACTCCTTTCCCGGCCCATACAGTCACACGCCAATTTTACTCGGCTGCCAGGGTCTTGCAGCAGAAGAAACTTCAAAACAATCCGAACTGCAACTCAAATTCAAGGTGCTACTCTTGAGAATGCTATGGAGAAAAGGCTGGTGCCAAATCAAATCTCAGTTCTGAAGGTTTCCTCTTACATTTTGTAGCTACATTTAAAATCTACCCAAAAGTGTTTCTGCATGGAGCAAGACCTGGCATTCCTTGGCTGCTGCCATCCTCACAAGCCGCCCAGACCCACCCAAGTGTCCACTCCATTCCTTGATCAGGCCCCACATGGGGCCACCGCCAAAACTCTTTTCCCTGAAAACCACTCATGCTTCTAAGCATGTCCTTTGCAGCTGTAACCACTTACTGCTGTCCCACAGAGCACCGTGAAAGCTGAGGATTTCTCCAAGTGCCTCTCAGATGGCACAGCACAAGGAGAGTGGGAATGCGACTGCTGGGACCTCTAAGACAGGCATGATCAGTGCCAGTGCCAGGAGCCAGGAGCCAGAGCAGCAGCAAAGCTCTTTCGCATCCACTGAGTTCTGCTGCTCTGGATGCTCCGTATTCTAGACAGATGCTTTCGCTTTTGCATGTTTTAAATCATAAGCTACTGCGGGAGCTACAAGCATCCCAAAATGAAGTCCAGTCCTGGACTCTTCACCCACTTTCATGCCAAAACTAGCACAAGCTGTTGGCCTTGGGACAGCTCGAGAGAGGAAAGCACAGCCCTCCGCTCTGCCCCAGTTTCCACCAGCACCCGGCCCAGGCACCCCGGGGTGCCACAGAGCCAAGGGGTGGGCCACAACGCACTGCGAGGCTGCCAACGGCTCTGCTGGGCTTGCTGCTGCCCACGCTACCCACACCAAGTGCTGGCTCATGCACCTGAGCAGGCTGCTGGACAGGAAGAAACAGCTCCCCCACCGAAGCTGCTGCTTGAAGGCCAGGCAGGCAGGCAGCCACAGCAGTTACACGAGTATCGCACCTGGCAAGTGCACCAGCTCAAGCATGTAGGACCAACAGAACAGGCAGCAATCCGAAGGAGGCTGACAGGGGGAGCTCAAGTGCTGGTCCGTCACGCCTCTGTCCTGACTAGGGATGCCAACCTGGCATACAGATGGCCCAGGTAACAGGTTTGCCATCACCGGGCTGCAAAGCGTGGATTCAAAGCTCTCCCAGTGCAAAACGCTGTTTTCAACAGCTTCGGCTGCAAGGACATGATGGTAGCTCTTATCACCCTAGAACTGCTTACCGGGAAGAATCTGAGACAACACAGGTGAGCAACTTGCGAGCTTCCGGCGGGTTTGGCTTGCAACTCTCATTAGCGCAGCCAGCCTAATCCACCCCGGAGAGCTCCAAGTTGCCCATCCCTTTGGCAGAAGCTTTAACCCTCACTGGCAACAACCCGCACTTCTACAGGGAGCCAGCCCCTTTGAGACGGTGCACAATGCAGTCTAGCCTTTCGCATTCTTGTCCTCAGGCCAACACAACCACCAGCAATGGCTCCAAACAGGTCTGCTCACTCCCACGTCTCTCCTTCCACTATGGAAGGCACGGAGGAGTGAAAGGGGGTCCTCATGTTCCAGTCTCCAGGCAGCTTGGTCTTGTCACTGAAGAAACTCAGGGGAGCAATGCCCGCACTCAAGTATGCCTTGCTTCGGATGCTCTCTCGCACGGAGAAGAAGCCAAGTCCAACGGGTCGCTCTTGCACACCAATGCTTCAGTGTTTCTCTGCCACATAGGGCTCGAAGGGCACAAGTCAGCCCACAGAGGAACCTCCATCAGCAAGCTTGGGAGCTCAGTCCCATACCGAGTCCTCCACAAACATGAGAAGGGTAGACTCAGTGCTGCTCCGCGCTTGCTTGAAGAGGGAGGCTTCACACTGAGCAAGGGGGTTCTAGGCAGCAGAGAGCAAGATGTGAGGCAGGGTTTGGGCTGCTTTACAGAGTGGATACTGGCCCTGTGATGGACAAGCCTAAAGAATGAGACGAAAGAGCCGGAGGCAGAAGCATGTAAGCAGAGCCCTGACGCTGGATCAGGCCAAAGCCCTCTCTGGTCCAGTACCTGGTTTCCAGCAGTGGCCAAACAGCTGTCCCAGCAGAGCCTCCCAGGCAGAACACGGGTTCCCCACTCAGGCAGCAACTGCCTTTGAAACTGGAAGAAGCAGGTGGCACTCATGAGCAGTGGCTGTGAGCAGCATGTATCCTCCATGAATCTGTCTAATCCCCTTTCAAAGCAATGGCAGGATAACTAGTGATGTGAAGCAGAAGCGTTGAGGAGCAACTGGTGCACAAAATCCAGTTCCCACAATAGCGATCCAGAAGGATGTCGACGGGGGAGCCACAAGATGCAGTGCACACGGCTGAGCAGGGCCAGGCTGAGCACGAGCACGCGATAAACGAAGGAGTCCCCACTCCGCCAGAGACTTGCCAGGACGCGCTCAGCAAGCCCCCAGCCCTCTCCCATGGCTCCCTGCCCTGTCAGTGTGGGCAACCCCAGACTCTCCCATGGCAGTTGCTAAGAATAGCCGGGAAGACTGAGAAGAGGTGAAACGGAAATATTAGCAACAATGTCACCCAGAAGGTGGGTGGGCCCTGCCATATCCCCGTCCAATCAAGGAAGGAAGGATGGACGGAAGGAAGGAAGGAAGGAAGCCAGCCTGGCAGGAGCACAGCAAAAGGCTCCAAGCTGCAGGCAGCTGTTACCAGTGGGGTGGGGGTGGGGGGGGAGATGCTTGGCTCTTAGAGCAGCAGAGCAGGGCTGAGGCAGCCACAGGCGGCTTGGGTTGGGGGCCTCTCACACAAGCCCAGCCAGGCCACCACCAGCAACATCTGTGCATGAAGCAGTCCCCCCACGCACGGGGGGCTGAGCCGAGGGCCCGGCCAATGGACACCAGCCGCTCTCCTGCTCCCATTAAGCAGAGCAGTTGGATTTCTTCCCTCCCCAGGCCCAGCGAGAACCCTCTGGGGTCAGTCACCCCCTGAGCTCCTGGAACGGGTACCGTGGCAGCCCCCCGGCAGGCAAGTCCCCTCGGCAGTAACACCGTGCTCCCTGCAGCTCTCACACTGAGTATCATCTTGGGGTTTCAAGCATGACAAGCACTTCCATGGCGAGGCAGAAGGGGCACTAAGCCACCCCCACCACCGAGGCAAGCTTTGGCTCCAACCCTGCACAGCTCTTCGGCCAGGCTGGGGGCCACTCCGGGGCTCCCTGAGGGTGCTGCGGGCGGCAGCCCGAGGGCCAGCGGCCTGTCTCCACACCCCTCCGGGAGTAGCTCTCCCCACGGGCTCCCGGGCCCGGTGGCCAAAGCAGCCATCGCGACGAAGGGGCTTTACCTGGCTGGAGCGGGCAGACACGGAGACGCAGTCAAAGAAGCGGTGCCCGCGTGAAACGAAGGCGACAACCTGCTGCCAGCGCGACGGCCCCAGCTCGCCCGCCAGCGCGTCTGCAGAGCCTTTCTTTGCCCACGGCTTCTGCTTGGGCCCTCCGGAGCCATGGCCGGGTCCGGCATTGCCGCCGCGGCTGGCACGCGAGTGGAGAAGAGTGTTGTTTCCGAAAATGTAATTCATCTCTGCAGCCCTGCAGGTGGCTCTCGGGCAGGCAGACGAGCCACCCTGTCAGCTGCTGAGCAGGGAACGATCAGCCAAACGGCAGCAGAACTGCAGCCGCATCACTCGGGAGAGGAGGCTGGCCAGCCTCGCGCACTCCGGCGCACTGCCAGCTCTGCCCTGCCAGTGTCTCGCTGCCACACCTGTTGTTCCTCCATGGCTGGAGCGGATGACAATCCTGCCACCTGAGGGACCCTCAGCTACGCCAGAGGTCCATCAGCACCAGAAGCCTCATCCTTTTGCTGGCAGAGAGGCAAGCGCCGTGGATCTGGCGGGGGGGCTGCTGGCAGCAGACGACAGATCCCCTCTGGGGACGCCTGATAGCGCACGCTGGGTGGGAAGAAAGAGCATCGGGAGCCAGGTGTCGTCATCGCAGCGTGTGTAAAAAGCCCGACTCGCCTCGTGACTGACTGCAGCCACTCCTGGCAGCGGTGAAGCAGGCCCTGCCGAGGCATCGCTTAGTGGCCGCCCCACTGTGAATATTCAAGCATTTGCAGCACCCACGCGGGCACCTTTTTAGCTGTGGAACAGGTGGCGGGTGCAGGGGCTGCCCATGGAGCGCGTCTGTTCTTCATCTCCTGTGGGGGCAGGGGGAGCAATATTCAGAAATCCCACTTGCTAACCGAGAGGATATTCCACGAGCAGCACTGCAGGTTTGTCTCCCTGGGGAAGTTATTCCCCTTCACTGCCCTTCTATAGAGCAGAATCGCAGGTCACGGAACAGCGGCCTTGGCAGCGGCCACGGTGGCCGTCGGGTCCAGTCCCCACTCAGCGCAAGGCTCCAGCATTAGCCAGCCCTCACACATGGTTGCCCAGCTGCAGGACGTCCTATCTCACTCCCGGGTGGCATTTCCAAGAGGCCCGGCTATATGGGAACAAACCCCTCTAGGGCCTGGTCAGGTACCTCCAAATCGCTCAGCCGAATTCAACCAGTAACAAAGCAAACTTGACTAGGCTATCAACCAATGAGCAACAAACACAGGGCGAGGGTGCAAGATAGCCAGACATGAAAACCGCAGAGCCAATGTAGCTGCTGGCCACTTTCGCATCACCCTGTTCCGTATGTTGCAGCTTCTGGTGCTAGTCCGGCCCAGAGCAGTGAGGGCCCAGCTCTCTGCAGACCCCAGCCCTCCTTCCCGACCTGGTGGCATGGGCTTTCAGCCCCTGCGTTCAGGGATCGGACGGTAATGCCATCGTGCTGGTTTGCATGCGCCCAGGCTCCCATCTGGCCGGATCACCAAGGCCGTGGGCAAGTACGGAGGGGGCCATTCTGCTCCCTTCCCAGAGGCCAGCACATCTCCAAGGGAAGCAGCAGCAGATTTCAGGCACAGCCATAAAACTACTCTGAAAGGAGGCCCAGGCCTACTCTTTCTTCCCTCCCATAATAAGCCCCCGACAGGCAGGTGCAGTGCCCAGAACCATGAGGGGGCATGATCCCTGCCTGCAGCTTTGCAGCACAAGCCCGAGGCAGCACAGTGAGGGGCAGAGCGGCTGGCAGTGCGAGGCAAAATGCAGCCGGGGCCAAGGGAGTCCCACTCCCCCCGCCACCTGCACGGGCAAGCGGCGCCTCTGATCCCGGGGCGAAGGGCCAAGTAAGGTGCCATGGCAGAAGCAAGAGCTCTGGAGAAGACCTACCAGGACTTCCCGTAAGCTGGAAAGACAGCTCTGTGTTTGTCACAAAGTAGCACAGCAGCAGCTTCTGTCCACCTGAGGCCCCAGTGGAGCCCAGCGCCAGACAACGCCTCATGGGCTAAACAGAAAAGCACGCATTCTGCGCAGAACTGCCCGTGTCAACAGGACCATGGCCCACCATCCCAGTCCCCCGTGGTGCACATCCAAAGCAGCCTGGAGCCACGTCGCATGCCTCCTAAGAAAACGGAAGGGGTTTCCCCATGGAGACAAAGGACATGGGGGCCCAGCAGAGGTGCTGCAGGAGTCCCAGCGGGGAGCCCGAGTGCTGCCGGGGGCAGCGGGGGGGATGCTTGGCCTCAGCCAGCAGGACAGGCATGCTCTCCCACCTGGCAGCCCCCTCTCTGGCCACTGTGGGGGCCTGTCCTGGGGAAGGGCACGTTTTGCACACCAAAGGTTCCGGGTATGGCTCCAACGTCTCAAGGCGGGCTGAAAAACACCTTGCTCCCATTCAGTGTGGACTGCACAGGCCGATGGGCCAGGCCATACAACCAAAACAAGCCACCGTGGTGTCTGTGAATTGCTCTGTGCCCCCCTTCCAGCAAGCCAGGCCGCCCACGTGCCAAGCTACACCCGGGAGCTGGTTGCATAAATCACACCACACAGGCTCCGGCACTCAGATGCACCGTGGCAGCTTCTCTTGCTGCCACAAACCCACCCAGGGAGCAAGACCCTCAGCTGCCCGGCCCATGTCTTGCCAGCGCTTCCCCGCAGCGCTGCGACTTATTCTGGTTGGGCCAACTGGGCAAGCACGAGGCAGGTTCTGAAGCCTTCTGCCCGCCTTGGGTGTGCCAATCGTCACAAGGGCTCACAACAGAAAGCAACACAAATGGCAGATCAAGCAGCACAACATTTTGAATCAGACAATTTTCTGATGTTCTTAAAACAAGATCTTTGGCGTGTTTGTCTGGCTTAAATTTAATAAACAAAACTAAAGTAGCATGCCGTGATGATTTTACATGTTCTTTACATAGCTTTTCCAGTATCTACCAGTGCTGGAACTACAACACGGAAGGAAAGACCTGAGTTACCCCCAGATGTGCCCATACATGGGTTTAGGAAGGAGGTGGTTCTGCGACTCTGAAAGACACGCCTGGGCCAGCGCTGTTCACAGTGCTGCAAAATGTGAGGAAGGGGGATTGTTTTCTCCTCAGGGCTCCATTTTGCCGGCCTTGTGCATGGAGCCCTTTCACTGCAGCATAAAGGCTTTTCCACCCCCTCCCGTTGGAGTGCTTGACTGGCTACTGTGCAGGCAGGGGCCAAAACCCACTTTTGTGGGCAATGATTACGGAAAAGAATAATGTGGAGTCAACCATCCCTGAATTAATCTGCCTATCAGTTGTTGTGCTTTTAGTATTATTTCAAATATTCTAAACTTGTTGCCTATTTTATCTGATGGTTATTTTCTTCAGTACACTGTGATCTGATCTTTGCTTCTGTCAACTTAAACATCAGCAGCAGGTCTTAAGGCTGTGTGGAGCCTCCCCTCCCCACCTTCCAGCCTTCTCCCCAGCCCAGGAGGTGGAGTGCCTGCCCTGCCCCGGCAGCAGTCGCTCCTCCGCCTGAAAGCAGCCCTGCTGCTAGATGGCAGGCCCCCAGCAGGGCACCTCCAAAGAGGTGCGCCCCCTCGGACGCTGTGAGGGTGGCGGTGCTTTGCTGCTTCTCCCTCACAGCCCCCTGCCTTTCTGAGCCTGTGCCCAGGGCTGTGGCTGAGAGGGCATCTCTGGGGCAAGCGGGGAGATGGTTGGTGTCCAGAGAGCACAGCGGTGGGTAGGGGGAGACACGGCACTGGGAGAAAGAACGGCTGGGTGAGGGAACATGGCCTGGACAGCTGATGGCTGCGCCGAGCTGCAGAGCAGAAGAAGTATCCCTCAACCGCTGTTTAATCATGGATGGGGCGACTAGTCCAGCAGGCGTAACCGAGGCGTGGGTGGGAGAACAGAGAGCAGTTACTGTCTATAAACATCCCGTTTCTCTCTCCAGGCAGCCTGTCTGTCCAATGCCTAGTCTGCAGTGTTTGCATCTTGCGCTGGGCAAGCGGGACAGACTGGGAAGTGGTCTCAGATGTGATGCTGAAACGAAACCTTAACACACTGTGGAGGCTGGAAAGTGTCAAAGAAGCCAAGAGCAACGCTGCCAGGAAGCCACTCTCTCTCCCGGCTGGTTTTCTAGTGGGGCCATCCAAGGTGGAATGGTCCAAGCAGAGAGACCAGGCTGAGGTGCATCCACCTTCTTCGGGGTAACAGTCACATCAGCAGGAGAGAAGGCGGCAGAAAAACTCCGGAAGGGTAGCCACTGGGCAGCAGTGGGGGCTGGAGGCAACAACGGCAATGAAGCACAAGCTAGTTCTACACAACAGACCACCTTTCCAAACAGTGCGTAGGTTTGACGGTTGGAAAAGCTGCCTGGGGCTGTCATGGGAGGGGTGGCAAAGTCAAGCATCCTGCCCGAAGGGTGAGTGCACGGCAGCACACTGTAGCTTCAAGAGAACCGCTCTCACGGCCACCCCTCCCCCTCAGCAGAGCAGTGTCGCACAGCCCCCCATGCCGTGCCTGACCCACAGAAGCGACTGCACCTTGCCAGAAGAGCGGTGGCCGCAGCCGTCTGAGGATGAGAGAAGTCTCCTAGAGCCACGGCCAAGCCCTTAACCAGCTCCAGCCACCAGTGCCTGCGCAGCAAACCCGCAGGCAGCAGGCAGCAGCGGCGCCAGCTGGGCCCCAGCAGGACACAACGGCCCCAGCAGCCAACTGCCCCATGGCTGCGTCACACAGCCCAGGTCAGCGGTTGTGCGGTCACCCACCCTCACAGACAGTCACAACATCCCTCCGGCCAGTCAGCCTGCACCCATTCACACAAACACCCAGCATCCACCACACATGCATAGGTATGCGCACATCCCCCTTTCCTCTCCTCCTCCTCCTCTCCCCCCCAAACCCTTTCTCGCCCCACCTCTCCTTCTCACAGGTAGGCAGGCAGGCAACCATCTGGACCCAGGAGGTGACCACCCCCCCCCGACCGCAGCGCCACATGCCCAGGTCACTCCCAGCTGGCTTGCCCAGCCCCTACAGGTTCTCGCCGCGCTCCTCCCCACACTGCCCCCTTCTCAGTTTGTTTCTCTGATGCGCGCACTCAAACGCGACCTCAGCACTGAGCTTCCGGTGACCTGCAGCCCACTTACCAGACAGAAGCGCCAAGAGCCATTCCCTCTCCCGGGGGCTAGGGTGGCTGCAAAGGACATGCCAGCCGGCAGCTGCCTGCTCTCTTCATTTTCTAAGAAGGTCTCTGAGCCCCTGCAGAGCCCCACGGCTTTCACGAGGAGAAGGAGCGGCAGTGGCACGCCCCCACTTGGCTGTGCAGCGATCCCACTGCAGGCAAGACATTGATTTCTCCCAAGCGAGGGGCCAGGCACCTTGGCAGGCACCAAGAAATCTGGCCAGGGACACTTGCAGGAATGGACAGGTTTGCCCTCAGAATTAAACGAACCCGGACCAACAGCCCTTAGTTGCCTTGGAAGTGCCAAATACTAAATGCAGTTCAAAACCAGTTTCAGAGCATGAGAACAGCCGTGCTGCATGGCTGCAAAGGTCCATCCAGCCACATGGGCACAAACCAGCTGCCCACAGGATCACTCGGGGGGGGAGGTCAGGACCAGCTCCTGCCCCAGCGCCTCAGCAAGCAGTCCATGAGGGAATGCTGCCTCTTGCAAGGCTGGTCAGCACACGGGAGGTGGGGCTAGTAGCCATGCACAGCCTCCTTTGCCACGAATTTGCCCCATTTCTTGTGGCAGTGGATTCCACAATTGAACTATGCACTGTAGGAGGAGGGTGACCTTTCACCTGTCCTGAATCTTCCAAGAATTGGCGTCATGGGATTACCCCTCTGTGTTCTGATATTACAGGAGAGGTGAAAAACTGCCTCTTCCACTTTTCTCACATTGTGAATAATTTGAAACACCTCTAACGTGGCACCCCATTTGTCTAAGCTAAACAGTCCTGCTTGGCACAGCTGTTCTGCACGGCGAGCTCACCATCCTTCATCATCCTGGCTGCTGTTCCCAGCACCTGCCTTCTTTCAGGTGCAGCAATTAGAACTGCACACAATATTCTGTGTGTGCTCACATCAGACGTTTGGATAAGAGACTCATTCTCTTTTCAGTCGTGAGAGGAAGAACATGTGCTATCTTGCCACTCCCACCACACAACGGAATGCAAGAACTAACAACCGCTGAGGCTTGGCTCAGGACTCCGGAGGCTGCGTCGGCTATACAGCCGCCACCAAAAAAAGAAACCCAGCAACCTGGCTCCCTTGGCAGTAGCATGGGATTGAGAGCACAACGGGAATCATCCTTTGGAAAAGGGAAGACGATTCGACTCCCCCCGCCCCAGGCTTTAAAATCACAGAATCATAGAACAGTGGAGGTGGGAGGGGCCATGAAGGCCACTGGGGCCAACCTCTGCCATTGCAGGACACCAAGTCACACCATCCCACTCAGAGGGCTGCCCAGTTCCTTTCTGAATGTCCCCAGTGTGGGAGAGCCCCCCACCTCTCCAGGCAGCTGGGTCCACTGCCATATTGCTCTGGCAGTGAGGAAGATTTTCCTGATGTCCAGCCTGAATCTGGGCTGTTGCAGCTTGACTGGATGGTTCCATGTCCTGCACTCCGGCATCACCAAGAAGAGATCCTGACCTTCCTCTTTGCGAGGCAGTCTTTGAGATCCTTATACAGGGAAACCATGCCCCCCCTCCCATCTTCTCTTTTCAAGGCTGAACATGTCCAGCTCTCTCAGTCTCTCCTCACAAGGCAGTGTTTCCATACCATGGAATATTTTTCTAGACACCCTCTGGACCCTTTTCTAAGTCAAAGTATTCAGAAACTTTACACCTCTGGCTGCAACCTGAAGCCTCATGTCTGCCTTGTGCTAGTGCCAGTCAGTGCTCATCCCAAGCAGTAATACACACCCCTCCACCCCAAAGCTGAATTTATTCAGACACCCCAGAAAGTGAGGCAGCGCACAAATGCCAGCAAGCAGTGAAGCTGAACAGAGATACACGGCTTGCTAAGAGTTAAAATAAAAGTGAAGGCTTCACATTTAATTTAACTCTTTGCAAGCCGTGTATCTCTGTTCAGCTTCACTGCTTGCTGGCATTCGTACACTGCCCCACTTCATAGTCAATAAAAGAGTAGGGAAAGCAGTACTGGGATACAATCTCCAAAATGACAGAATGATCTCAGTTCGAATCCAAGGCAATCCATTCAACGTCACAGTAGTCCAAGTCCATGCCCCAACCACTGGTGCTGAAGAAGCTGAAGTTGACCGTTTCTATGAAGGCCTACAACACCTTCTAGAATTAACACCCAAAAATGATGTCCTTATCATCATGGGGGATTGGAATGCTAAAGCAGGAAGACAAAAGATAACCGGAATAACAGGCAAGTTTGGCCTTGGAGTACAAAAAGAAGCAGGACACAGGCTGGTAGAATTTTGTCAGGAGAATACAATGATCATAGCAAGAACTCTTTTCCAACAACCCAAAAGACATGGACCTCGCCAGATGGTCAGCACAGAAATCAGACTGACTATGTCCTCTGCAGCCAAAGATGGAGAAGCTCTATACCAGTGATAGCGAACCTTTTAGAGACCAAGTGCCTGAACTGGAACCCAAAACCCACTTATTTATCGCAAAGTCCCAACACTACAATTAAACCTGAAAATGGAGGTTTTAGTTTAGAAAAAACACCTCACAGCCAGTTGAAGCAAATATACACACACACATATCTCCTTGGCAGCGCACTGACTGGCCATGCGAAAGCTCAGACAAGTCAGGCCAAATGAGTTGTGGCTCATGATGTCATCGCCTGGCGCCGCTACTCCTTTCTGAGCATGCGCATGGCCCCTTGTGTGCTGTTATCCGATGCTCGGCTGCTGGAGGAGAGGCCTTTGAATTGTGGTGCTGGAGGAGACTCCTGCGAGTCCCTTGGACTGCAAGGAGATCAAACTGGTCAGTCCTAGAGGAGATCAACCCTGACTGCTCTTTAGAAGATCAGATCCTGAAGATGAAACTCAAATACTTTGGCCACCTAATGAGAAGGAAGGACTCCCTGGAGAAGACCCTAATGCTGGGAACAATTTAGGGCAAAAGAAGGGGGAAGG
Organism: Varanus salvator macromaculatus; assembly: GCA_023646645.1. NCBI lineage: Eukaryota > Metazoa > Chordata > Lepidosauria > Squamata > Varanidae > Varanus > Varanus salvator. Next base: position 4,981,714 of record JAIXND010000761.1, on the reverse strand, counting down.
CAGAGGGTGAGGTGGCTGGATGGAGTCACTGAAGCAGTCGGCATGAGCTCAGGTGGACTCCCGGGGATGGAGGAGGGCAGGAAGGCCTGGAGGAGTGGTGCCCATGGGTGGCGAAAGGTCGGACACAACTTCGCAACTTTCATCAGCAAAGCCATCACGTTGTGTGGGAGAGCAGGAGCCTTGATTTGGTGTGCAGAGCTCTTCCTAATAAACAGCCAGTGTGGTTCTCAGTGGGGGACTGAGACTCAAGCAATCTGGCTTCTAGTCCCCGCTCAGCCACCTGGGTGACTTAGGGCTGGTCACAGACTCTCCGCCCAACACAGGGTTGTTGTGGTGAGGACAATACTGAGCACGGGAGGAGAATTCTGTAAGCCGCTCTGAGATCTTTGTAGGAACAAAGCGGGATAGAAATCTAACAAATAACGGCAAAAAATGCAATGCTCAATACCATCTTTGAAAGCAAGAATAAAGACAGATGAAAACTGTGCTTCAGCCTTGGCCTCCCTGGGGTGACGGGGCACTCCTCACTTGCCAGTCAAGCCGGAGGCCACACCAAAATCCTCGAGACTGTGCTCAGAGCAGCAGTGACACGCTGTCTGGGCATGACGTCTACTTCTGCATCCTGAGAAACACAAGGTGCCCCCCACCCTTCAGCAACCACGAGACGAGACAACAAAGCACACAGAAGAAAGCCCTGCCCCAGCCCAGCACCTCAGGGGGTACTGGAGGGCGACTGCCTCCTTCCGCAGCCCGCACAGCCCTGGGCTGCGTGGGCTGCACCGACAGGCACTGCGGAAGGCAGCCCCGAATTAGGCTCTTCTTCCCTCGGTCTGAAGACAGACCCGTACAATGCATGCATCAGGCACTGCCCAGAACAGAAGAATGCACTCACGTGGGCAGCTTCACACAAGCAACCGAGGGTCTGAGCACTTGGCTACTTCCTTCACCTACCAAGACATGCAGATGGAAGTGCCTGGACTGCCGCACATCCCTAAGGATCCTCCTGCTCGTCTTCTGGGCACGCCACACCAAAATGAACATGATGGGATTGCTGGACAGTTGTGCCCAAAGTTCTGAGGTGCCAAAATAAATGCTCTCCCACAACCAGGACTGAAAGGGGGAAATCAGCAGCAGGGGCGACCAACAGGCACTGTCAGCTGGGTACACGTGCCCGCACACACGCACACGTGCCCTTTCTGGATTCACGACAGAAGCCGGATTATCCCAGCCTCCCTCGGCTGCCGGTCCTGCTGGCCCTGAGCAAAGAGCCATTTTCACACGGCAGTCCTTAGCCAGCCTGCTTGGAGAGAGAGGGTCCTTAAGTGCTTGTTTTCAGCCCTCTGAAAAACATGGGTTCCCGACAACCTGGGAGTGAAACTTCAAGGAAAGGAAGTTTCCGACAGGCTGTCTCAGCTTCCACAAAGCTCTGATCAAGTGAGTTCACTGTTGCTGGAGTGTTTTTAACTCTTCCCAAAGAAAAGTGGAAACACCTTTGTAACTGGGGGTGGGGGTGAGATCTACCTTCAGCAGGCGCTAGTGCCGCATGGGATACACAAGGCAGACTACAAAAGATGAATCGTGATCCCCTGAGGAGGCAGCAAAGGCAACTGAAAACAGGCCAAGTGCTCTCTGGGATCTCCACTCATCCGCCAGAGGTTCAGTACGTGCCTTGGAGTCAGGAATTCGCATTTCCCAGATTAGTTCAACAAATTGCCCTCTCCTCCAGCTGCAAGGTGTGCATGTGCTTCTCTGGAAGCGTAACATCAGGCTGTTCCACAGAAGTAGGACCGTAGCTGGAATGCATGGCCCTGCCGAGATGCTCTTGCATCTACTCCAATCCCTCTTAGAGGTGAAAATGGCAGAACAACGGTCATCAGAGCAATTTAAAAGGGATTAGAGAGTGAAATGAGGGCAATTTTAATTACCCAAAAAGAAGGCCCATCTGAACCATCTGTTTATAACTGCACCAATTTTTGAACAGAACACTTTGCATTGAGTAGTCCACGTTATCCCATTTGGGCTTCAATCAAACTGCACACGAGCCTTTTCCCATGCAGAAATCAAGCTGCCAAAGGCAGGACCCCTCGCCGGCACAGCATGGAGGCTGAGGGAGACAGGGCCACAGGTGGGTGGGCAGACTTCCCCATAGCTACTTAGCCAGTTGCCCTTCCGAGTGCCCACCCTCGCACCCATGCCATCTGGCTGCTCTACCTGCCACTCATACTGATGCCCCACTGCCACCGCTCTGCCCTCCTCCTCCATCTGGACCATCCCAGTGGGTGGGCCAATGAAAGCAGAGGTGTGGGGCAGCTCGCTGGCATGGTGGCCAACGGAGAGGGGCCATGGGCGGAAAGACCCTCCTCATGACCTACTAGCCAGCTACCCTTGGGCAACTGCCAAAGGGCAACGTCAAAGGGCACTGCCCATTTGGTGCCCGTTCAGTGGTCACAGCCAACAGGTTTTTTCTCCTCCCCCTTTGCCTTTTCTTTCTGCTATGACAGGAAGCATCAAGGAAGTGATGCAGAAGGCGAAGAGGAGAAGTAACAGAAAATTGTACTGTAGAAAATTTCAAGGGCTCAGGTAAGTTGACAAGGGTAGAAGGAGGCAGTTAAAGATACTGTGAAAGACTTAGCGTCATGCACTGGCAATTGGTTGTTAAGTTTCTATCAGGAACCTTGAGGCAGGGAGACAGAATGGAAGGAACAGGAAGAAGGGAGCTGAAGATCAAGAAGAATGGACAAGGAAAAGGAAGGCAAGCGAAGTATCAACAGTCTAGTGGCAGCAGGTTTTCCTTTCCTTGCACATGCACAGACATGCGTGCAGGCAGCTGGTTCTCATTTCAGCTGCTGGCCATTTTATTTGCTTTACTGGCTCACACGGAGGAAGGTTTGGGTGCCCCTATTACAGTGTTTGCTCTACACTGCATAATTCTCTTGCCACCTTGCTCCAATCCCACCCTTATCCCAAAGCCACAAAGTAGTTGGCCATCTAAAAATGTAAACTTGTTAATAAACGAAAGAACTCCCAGTAAGTTAGAAGTAATGCAATCAGGGTGTAGGGGGCAACATTGATCAATCACTCCCTGCCACCCTTACGATTCTCTTTACCAATTTCAACAAAGGAGCAGAAAAACCTGCGAGACTGAAAGTGATCCCACCTCGAGGCCAGATGCTGGCGTACGCCTTCTCGGAAGCCCTGCTCAAAGTTAAGCTGCGATACCACATCCACCAGCGGACAGTGTGAGTGAGTCAGGCGAGATCTGGGAAATCTGCTGACCTCCCATCTTCCCTCAGGTTCAAATGCAGGCCTTAGGCTACTCCTTCAAACCGCTAAGGGCACAAACAGCCCAATGGGTGCCTTGTGGCTCTCCAGTGCCTCTCCATGTCTTGGGCTCTCACACACACATTTGCTGATGGCCGCAACAAGGCAGTGGCCGTTGGTTTACCCAAAAGACCCAGGCAAATATTAGCTAATTAGCAGTCAAGTATTAAGACAGATAATCTGCATGGGAATTGTACTAAAGAGAAAAGTTCATTTGCTGGATTTTAATCTCACCCTTTCTAGGGAAATTAACTTGCAGAGCCACCGAAAACAACAAATGATAGAACACTACAGCTGTAGGAAAACACAAAAGCCCTCCCCTTCTCATGCCAATTAACGAGTCTACCAATTAATTCCCAAAGTGTGCTCTTTTCTTCCAATGCCACTTGACTACAGACTGTCAACATCGGTGAACAGGCTACTTCAACACACGCACAAGCTGCTTCCGAGTTCTTACCACCTCTGGCTCTCTGCCCCCTCTGTGTAACTAGCCACAGAATACTTCCTCTGCACTTACTGAAACATGTTTTCCTAAAATCCAAGGCAATTGATTAAAACTGTTGGTTTTGGCACATTAACAAAATGCCATAGGCCTTTAACAAGCTGCAGAATCACATCCCCAGCTGCCCCAGGTCTCGTGTCATCATTCCTGGTCTTTTGTTGCTCACAGTTCCCTGGAAAAGCAGGGAAATTAGCAACACCCGTTTATCTCGGGTGCCTTTTGGGTGCTAATGCGCTAAAAGGAAAGAACAACACTTTTTGGCAAATTAGAGAACAGAGCTGAAGCCATCAAGACTCTTGTGACCAATGCTTTCCTCTGCAACACCACCACCTAGAGGAGGTTGCCTGTGAGAACCTTGTCAAATTGCCCATCACTCTTTTTGTATGTTGGTCCTCCAGATGCACATCTTGATATGACGAGGGGGTCTGAACATGTCAGCAGCAATGCTGCCAGTCAGAACATGGGATCCTTCACCCAGGGTGGCATGGATAAGGTGGAGGCACCAGACTGAGGTGCACCATCCCTTGCTGCAGAACTCAGCTTTTTGGGACCTCTGATTTTATTGAGTTCGGGTATCTTCTGTTGTCATTCCATGAAAGGAAACCATGGCGGCTAACAGCTCTTCAAATCGCTGAGCGTGCCACAGACACATATTATGAGCTGTGCCATATCCGTCACACCAGCGCTCATCAATGGCAATCAAAATGGATTCTGGGTGTGACAGTGCCTCACACTGCCTGTGCAACACATTTTCAGGGAGAGGCTGCGCCCGGCGCAGCGCCATCTAGTGCGGCAAAGGCACCACCTCAAAGCGCCTGGCTGCTTTTTCACCGTGAAGGCTTTGGCCACACTTGGAGCACAGGATGTCACACGTTCACCGCTGGGAAATGGCTCCATTATGCTGCTCAGTTGATGCTGGCATGGCAAGTGGCACCTCGCAAGCAGACGCCTGGTCAGAGGCTCATTGCTTCTTTGGTTCCTTCGCAAGGGCTTATCTCCCTTCTTCTCTGACGTTATGGTACTTCGAGGCCTGATTCGCTGCATGATGACGATCGATATGGCACTGCTTGAGCACAAGGAATGCTTGCATGCACTCGAGGCTTTGTGACTTGTTGCCTAACTGCACAAAAGCCCAGTGATCCTCAGAACCACAGTTCTTGCCTTGAACGAGCCTCTCTCTCTCTCTTCCCACTTATGGCGCTGGGACAAGTAACAATGAAATGCAGTATTTTTCAAAATGGAAAAAAAATCTAATTCTAGCACTTATTATTCAGAACTGGAAAGTATGCAGTGACCTCATGGCTCAGTATGACAATACTACAGTTTGAGGGCATTGCCTGGGGTCAGACTAGATGGCCCAAGAGGACTCTTCTGACTCTCTCTGTTGCTAATCAGATTTTCTGGAACTTATTACTGTTTCTGGCACTAGCTAATCAATAGATTGTTTTACATTTGCTGCAGAGATCAGGGCAGCTGCTTAATTTTAAGCTGATTTTAGGAGTAACTAAATGAAAAGGAACACTTTCGGGGCCTGTGATCTCTGCAGATGGGGTGGCCCATCCCTTTCTTCCCTGGGTCTCCGAAGCCCCCTCAGATGCCCCCAGCCCCTCCTCCCTTCTTGGAATGGGTGTGCTGAGCCTCTTGAACCCCCTGCAGCCTAGCAGGGCCTGAGCGACCCTGCGAGTGCCTGCAGAACCAGGAGCCCTTTGCAGGCTCCTGCAGGGAGCAACTGAAGGGCAGGCCCTGAAGAGCGGGCTGCTGGCACTGCTGGCCTTTGCCACAGCAGCGCAAGCTGTCCTGGCGCTCTGGCCCCTGCATCTCTGAGCCCTGCTCCAGTTTGCTCTGGCCTTGTTCCAGCCCTGCTCCAGTTGTCCCTGCTTTACTCCAGTGTACCCCACTCTGCTCTTGCTTGCTTCAGTCGCTCCTGCCTTGCTCTGGTTTGCTCCTGTGTGCCCTGGTCCACTCCAGCCCTGCTCCTGTGTGTTCTTGCTTGCTCCAGTTCCTCCTGCCCTGCACCAGACGCCTCTTGTCTGGACCACTTTATGTGACTGCTTCCCTGGCATCGGACCACCGGACTGTCTCTCTCTCTCTCTCCTGTATAATGTGGGACTGCCTGCTCCCTTGGCCCTGGCCCTGACCTGCTGACCAGGCCACCAGCCTCTAGTCCTACTAACCTGGCTTCACGCAAGCATCCTGGTTCTGGTGTTCTGCCTGTCCCAGCTGCCGCCCACGTTCCAACCCTTACACCTTGTCACTGGCCACGTTGGCTCTGATGAGAGGGCATTGCAGGAGTGGCACCAGGCCGGGAGACATGCGGAAGAGGGAGGGATCTTTCCCCTTCACAGAATGGACTGTTCCCTGCCGCCCCCACAATCCAGTTCCAGCTCCACCCAGGCCCTCCGCACCCCAGGCGCATCTGCATACAGCACGCACCAGCCGGGGGCCCACCGTCCTGCCCCTCCCAGCAGTTCTGGCTCCAGGCATTGGTGCATTTCTGCCCCTCCAGGGCACTGCACCAGTACCCCCCACCTCACTGCATGTGGCCCCACTCAGCCCCCATCCAGCCCCTCTGGGAGATGAAAGCTAAGGCCTCTTGTTCCCACCCACAGAGCCTTCGCTGAGCCCGCACCCTGGGCCAGCGCTTGTTCATGAGCCCCCTGGCATGCCCTTGCCCACTGCCAGCCCCAGCCTGTTGCCACTGCAGTGGCACTGGGATCTAGACTGGGGACGGCGGGCTCTAAGGAGCAAAAGGGCCACAGAGCAAGGCCTCGGGGGCTGCATGTGTCTGTGGGCCACGTGCTGGACCTCCCCCCCCACCCCCGGCTATTTTAACAGCCCACAGACCAGAAAGACGACAGAGCATGACTCTTGGCCATCACGACACAGGCAGAGCGGCCAGGAAGCGTGCCGCTTCTCACTGGAAATGGGACACCGCGGCACCAGAGCATGCACTGAACAGACTGCACTGCACCTTGCCTACCTTGGCTGGTGAAATGCGAGAGTGGGAGACAAATCCATGGATGCTCTCAATTTGGGAGAGGTTCTTCTCGGACACATGCACGAGCTCTGGAGCTGCTGCCTCCCCGGGAGCCTGTGGGGAGATGCTGGGCTCCAGCGAAGGAGTATCATCGTCGTCGTCGTCGTCCTGAGAGCGGTATTTCTGAAAGGGACCGGAGACAGACAGTTCTTACAAGACAGCCCTTGGCACGTGGTAGCCAATTCTCCCATTCAACAGGGGACAGCGAGGGCATTGACTAATATGGTGCCCAGCAAGTCAGGTAGCCTGGTCCCGTTGGTCCTCGTGACAAGATGGCCTCCAAGAGCAGTGGTGTCCTGAGGCTTGCTCCTCCTCCCTATTCCTGCACATTTCTGAGTCCAGCCAGAGTGGAGTGCAGAGTCCGCCTGGACATCTCTCGGTCTCCACCCTGCCTGTGCCCTTCCTTTTGCACTGTCCCAGAGGTGAGGCACTGTGACACCTTGCCTGCAGGCACCCCTCCCCTTGCTCCATCACCTGGATCTCAAGGCCTGTGTGGTCTCTGAGCAACCAGCTTCACCTTTCCAGGGGCAGGGACCTCTATACCTGACAGATAGCTCAATTTCTGGTGTGCACCCTGGCCGGCTCCCGAGTCCTCCCCGTTCTCCCACTGGCAGATTGGGGCTGCCATCAGCCCCAGCTGCCAACCCCACCTCTGGCTGTGCTACCTCCCACAGACACTCCCACAGGCTGGCCGGCTGCCCATCACTGCCACCCAGCAAAGTAGCTGCATTTTGGTGGGCTGGCTGCACTAGCACAATGAGGAGGGGTCCATCATGAAGGAAAACAGAGTGGAAGAAATGTGGTTGTTTCCTTTCCCAGCAGCCTGAAGCAAAGATTTGGAATCGGGCAGCAGGGAGAGACTTGTTATGAGGCTAAAAGGATTTTTTTTTTTCACATGTTACAAGAGGGATTGTCAGGTGTAAAAAGTAAATATACTTTTTCTGCCTCCACACTCACGAGATCACACACACACACATCCTTAGAACAATACTCTGATCAGGAGTAAATTACTTAGTATTCTTAAAACAAAATGGATTGTGAAGGACTTCCCCAACCTGATAGAATGGGCATTAAAATGAGATAATGTAAGCCAATGAAAAGTTCCTGTTACACTGGCCACCAATGTGCATGTCTCTACAAGGAAACTGCACAATTTGATGGCCACTAGGCCTGCTGGCTGCATGCTACCTCCAGTACCACAGATGGATGGGCTGACCAACTCCTCCTGAACTGATCCCTTCACCCACTGGTGAATCAGATGCTGACTCAGAACAGCAGGTGGCCAGAAAACTGGAAAGGTCAGAAGGCTCAGAGGTAATAGCGATTCAGTCTCAAACTCTGAGAAACCCAGTGAGAGAGCTGATATGGGAGGGAGAAGCCAACTTCCTGAGCCCAATAACCAGCAAGGCATCAGGTTAAAGAGGTCCAGCCAGCTGCTGAGAGCTGTCAAAAGCCAAGTGCCTGGCCCAGAAGCTGCAGGATTCACTCTGAAAGCTGGGTGGACGCTTTTCAGTTTGTGCAAGGGGAGAGTGCACCAGCTTAGACTCAAAGTCCATTCATTAAGCCACATTTCCTTAAAGGTCAATATTCTAACTTAACTTGTTACTTCTGTCAAAGGTCACTGCAATAGATCTTTATTACAAAACCAGCCTAGATGGTCCACTTTAATATAATAATTTTTAAATATATATATTTATTATTATATTTATATGACACCAAATAGTCCAATGGCCTCTCTGCATGGCATACAACAATCAAAAGACCAAAATATAGCAATTTTAAATTTACAAGATATGGGAGAAGGTGGTCCTTCAGGAAGCCAGGTCCTAAGCCATTTAGGACTTTACATGTTAAAAGAAACACTTTAAATTGGGCCTGGGCTTCAACTGGTACCCAATACAGGACCGATCTTATATGGGGCCACATGCTGGCACCAGATTCTAATTGTATGGCCCTATTCTGAAGCAGTTGAAGTCTCCAGACTATCTTTAGAGGCAGCCCCACACAGAGTGCGTTACAGGGCTCTAACCCGGCTGTTACCAGTGCGTGAGAAACCGCGGCCAGGCTCCGTCTGTTCAGGTGGGGTAAAGTTGGCACATTCACCACAGCTGAAGGAGGTGCTCCTGGCCGCCAAGCCCACTTGGGCCTCTAATGATAGTCGTGGATCCATGAGCACCCCAAGTTGCACATACCCTCCACTGGGGGGAGTGCGACCCCATCCAGGACAAGCTGAAGGCCATCTGACCCAGAAGGAACACCACCTACCAAAAGCGCCTCCCTCTTGTTTGGACGGAGGTCCAGTTTGCTGGCCCTTATGCAGTCCTTTCTGAGCCCAGATGCCGATTTGGGACAGAGACGGCCTCACTTGGATTGTATGCGTGAGAAAGGCAGAGCCGAGTCCCATCCGCACACTGGTGACACCTCAGCTCAAGCGTCCGGATGACCTCTCCCAGCGGTTTCCTGTAGATGTTGAATCTACATGGAGGACAGTATGGGGGACAGCCCTGTGGAACCCCATGCTGTAAACGCCCTGCGGCAGAGCAGCTGTCCCACAGCACCGCCTGCTGGACATGGTCCACCATAAAGGAGGGGAACCACTGCAAGCCAGTGCCCCCAACTCCCAGTCCAGCCAACCTGCTCAGGACACCATGGTCGATGGCGTTGGTTGAAAGTCACGGAGACATCCAGGAGCACAAACAGGAACCGAGACCCCGTCTCTCTCTCCCCCAGCAAAGATCATCATCGGGACAATCAAACTAGTCTCCATCCCAAGCCCCAACTGAAACGGACCCAGAAAATCTGCTTCATCCAAGAGTGCCTGGATTTGCCCAACCTGCCCCAACATCTTGCCCAGGACAGGCAGGGTCGGCACTGGATGCCACTTGGGAACTATCCCAGGGCCAGGCTCAACTTTTTCAGGAGTGGTCTTATCACAATCTCCTTCCTGGAAGAGAGGACCACTCCTCCCAAGGAGGCATTGGCAGTGAAAAGCACTTGAGTGGGAAGTATTTCTATGGGTCTGTTGGAGGGAAGATGGCCCATGGCCTGGCCATATGCCTGTGCACAATAGCCATGGGGAACATGGGCAGGAGGGTGCTGTTGCACGTCGTCCTGCTTTCAGCTTTCCTGTGCACATCTACTTGAGCCACTGTGTAAACAGAATAGTGGACTAGATGGGTGTTGGCCTGATCCGGCACAGCTCTTCTTCCGGCATGAGGGTAGGGAAAGGAAGGGAAGGGGAAGTCTTTATATCCTCAGCCACCACTGGCCCTTGTAAGTTTTTGGATGAAAGCACTACTGGAATCCTGTTCCAGGGATGCTACAGGGGTGCACTGTGCTGGTGGTTCCTGTTCCCAAGGTGAGGTTGTGCCGATGAACCCAGAGTTGGGCGGGGGGGTCCAATCCCCCTGAAAAGTAAGGAGGCCACCAGGTAGTGCTCCCTGTGTGCTTCCCGCCAGCGAGCAAGGTCAGGCTTGCCAAGCATCCGATGAGGAACGCCATGGCGTGCCTGGCCATTCAGGCTCTGAGATTGCCGGGGCTCATGGCAAGTCCACCACAGGCTGGAAAGCTCCTCCCGCCACCCAGAGTCTCTGCGGGGCCCCAGCCAGTGCAAGCGCACCCTGCATGCGCTGCAAAGGGAGGGACTGGCCCAGCGCTCCCGCCGGCCCCTGCCTCGGTGCTGATGTCCCACTACTTACTCGGGAAGGCAGAGCTCAGCTCCTGCTCTCAAGGAAAGCAGTCAGAGGCTGTGGGATTCAAGGTGCCGGGCAGGGGCTTCAACATAGCCCCACATACAAGCAGCAGGGACGCTGGGCATCACCCTGCCCCCACACAGGAGAGGCACAGAGGTGCCCGGCCTCCAAGCCTGGGCCCTCTGCTCTCTTCCACTTCTCCTCTCTGAAACACTGGAGGCGCCCTCTTCTTGAGGGGATGGGGCAGCTGGCCTTGCCAAAGGCCCATCCAGTGCTCCCTTTCATTTGCAAATGAGGCTCCTGCAGGATCTGCCTTGCTCTTCCCACACCATTCCCACAGCACTCCAGTTCTCCTTTTATCTTCTGCCTGTGGCATGGCCACTTTCAGTGAGTGAGCAGGAGGTGGAAACAGCCACGTTCCAGTTCAGAATCTGCTCCCTGCTTCTTTGCTCGAAGCATTACATGGGTGTTTCATTTTTCTCCAGCACTGTAAAAGCCGAAATTCTGCCCCAAACTTACATGGTACAATGCACAAGGAGACTGGTGCATTGCCTTTTGTTCCAAGCCATGCGGATTCCAGCTGCCTGCCCGGGGCTCAGAGCTCTCTGCACAGATGCTCTCCTGCTTGCGCTGTGCAAATAGAAGTCTCCCAGCCCCAACTTTCACCAGTCTATTTTAGCAGGATGGGTAGATGGCAGCTTGTAACCCTTCCACTTCTTGTCCACCAGCAGCCCAGGCCGATGGAAAATGTGACAGTTATTCTGAGCACAAAAGATGCCCAGGAGGGGGGAGGGGGAGAACAAAGGTCACAGGAATGGTTGCAGTTCTGTAGCCAAGAGGTATTTCTACATATGACTTTTTCTTCATTTCAGTATTTAAACATTTGAAATTCTAAGCATGCAATAGGGACTCTGAAGCACAGAGACCATTACTGGAACTTGCAAGACAATGGCTGAATCCAGGATCCAAAAGAAAGCTGGTGGGCCAGTCATGGTTTCATCAGAGCAGCTAAGAGGAGCTGAAGTCCCTCATGCTTGCTCTCTGCTATGAAGAGAAAGACGCCAAAGGAGCTATCGTGCAGGGAGTACAGGGGGAAGAATGGCGCACATCACTCCCCGCAAGCTTGGGTCGTGCTGTGACAGGGGACAGACTGTGCACATATCCCACAAAACAGGCGCATGGAGACAAGCCCGTCTCTGGCTCCCATCACAGGGGCAGGCCAGGCTCTTCCAACAGCTGTGCCACAATGGCATCCCAGTGCACAGACTGGTTGTGTCCCAAGGTGAGCTCTCTGTGTTTTGCAGGTCGTTAGCTTGCCTTGTTCCATCACCTGCACTGATCAGATTAAGAAGGGGGTTTGTAATTGTACTTCTAATTGCACTAACAGTAGTGCAAGTGTGCACTTGTACAAATCCCCCCTCCAGTGAGAAACTGCTCTGAGAGTCCACGGAATCCAAGCATCTCAGAAAAAGATGCTCCACGGCAGAATCCACATGCCAGCTACACAGACCGGAATTCATGTGTGCCTGTTGTCCAACGCGCCTAGTTCCAAGACCAGTGGCAGCAAACACCTGGGGAAACTTGAGATCACTCCTACAATCATTGCTGGTAGTTCCATTGTGAGAACAACTGCTGAAGAGCACCATAGCCACATGCCCCCTTCGGAGGACTATGTGTACACGCTTATGGAGAGACTGATCCCAGCACACATGCAGGCCTGAGCAGGGCCCCCACCAAGTTCCGCCTGCACCACTTCCAGGAAGCACCACGAGAGTTCAGTGTGTGCCCTTCCTGTCACTGCAGGAGTTGGGGGAGAGAACGACCCCTGAGCCTGTCGTGCAGGGGGCTGCTGTGCTCTACCCAGAGCTGTCTGTCTGCGGCCACTTGCCTGCACTCTGCTCGGATCACGCACCCGAAGCGCAGCATGTGTGGCAACAGGGGTCCAGCTGTCAATCGCCCTGATAGACCGGCGCTGGCACCACCTCCCCAGCCACTGAGCCAGGACTCTGCTCAGCCCTGCGTGCTGCACAGTGATCAGGGCTGAGACGTGAGCAGCTGGCAGCGAACGCAAGCATGCATGCCCACCAGGAAGCATCTCTCTCAGAAGAATTCCTTATTTTTGTTTTCTTTACGAAGCACGTAAGAGAGGTGACTGGGAAGCAGCAACTGGAACTCTAAAAGGCATTTTCGACATTCATGGGGAAGATGGGTATACTGATTCCTACAAAGCCTTCACACAAACTTTGTGCCAGATGTCTCCCAGTGACAACCCACATGGTTTCCTTCCAACAATTACTTTTCAACTACAACATTCTGATTACGTGTCAGTCCCTGAATTTCTGTGGGTCAGCTAAACTTACCTAAAGACAACTGCTCGTCGTTTTCTCTCCAAAAGGAGAGCCAGGCTGGTGCAGTGGTTAAGAGCACAGGACTGGGAGCCGGGCAATCTGGGTTCTAGTCCCCGCTCAGCCATGGAGCCAACTGGGTCACTTTGGGCCAGTGACAGACTCTCAGCCCAACCTACCTCACATGGTGGTGGTGGTGGTTGTTGTGGGGATGAGACTGAGAGCAGGAGGAGAATGATGTAAGACCCTTTGAATTCTTTGTAAAAAAATAATGGGATAAAAATATAATAAATTAATACATCAATAAATGAAATAACTGCAGTAACTCACACCCACAAGCAAAGAGGTTGTAATAAGAGAACCCATTTCACTTCTTCAAACTGTGCAGAAGAAAGAGGCTGATTCAGCGAACTCCAAGGCAAGAGCTGCCTTAAAGCTCACACGGCCCCATTGTTACCCCACCCTTGTTAATGCAGCTCACAAAGCCTTTCTTGGGTTTCACCACCAAGGAGGGAACGCCAGGAGGCACATACGAGAGGCTTCCGCAGCAACAGGACCACTTGCAGTCTCAAAACACCCCATAATAATCAGCATGGCAATCAATAGGCATTCTCTGTTGCATGCCCTTTCCCTACAGCTCCAGGGATTCCTGGGGCTCAATTAACAGAAGAGCAGCATCCAGACCCCAGTCAGAGGCCCATGCAGCATCTGCCCATGCGGAGCTCCAGCAGCCCAGCCAAGGGGCTCCCCTGCGTCGCCTACTAGCTGCTCCTGGGCGGAGGGGGAGGGATCCTCCGTCCACTGCGCCGGTCACGCTGACCGTGTATCAATCCCTGGCTGCCCGTCAGTCCCCACACGTCATCTAAAGCACATGACCTAATGCGAACGGCACAGCTTTTTGTTGCTACAGATCCCACTAATCCGGCAATGCCACTAACTTACTCAGAAGCGACCGAGGTTTCCAGAAAGCCCTTCCGGACCCACCTTACATCCAAACACTAAGGAGACGCTGCTGTTGCTGCAGGCTACTTTACAGTGGCACAGCATTGGAGAAAAGCAGTCCAAGTTTTTTATGCTCGGAGACATCTTTTCAGACCCAGGAGGACCCAGCCATCAGTCAGCAGTCGAATTTCATGAAAAATGTTTTTGGAAACAGGGCTGCCCACCTCAGACATTTCAATCCAAGGCCGTGCTGCTCTTAAGAGAAAACGGTTACTGAAAAACAAGACCAAATTCTCTCTGATATTACAAATCCAGACGACTTACAGAATACAACCAAATCAACTGATGTGTCCATTTTCAAGATGCCGGCTCCCTCCTTACTGAGGCTGACTGTATCGGCACGAATATGCCCTGGCTCCCTTCTGGAATCCTTTCAGCCAAAAATCTCCCAGGATGGGGGCAGAAGGGGAACACCTGAAGGCAGCTGCCCCTGCTGCGGAGTAAGTTCAGCTGCCTTCTCCATAAGGACAGAAGCCGCTCAGCTGACCAAGCCACTCGATGCTCCGTCAAAGCCAGATGACAAGGGGAGGGGCAACACGCTGCAGCCGTGGCCCACAGCCTTCCACAGTGCACACACAGAAGAGAGGCGCATCCATGTGTGCGTCCGCACATGCACCAACCGACTCAAACCTCCTCCTGCATGAGGAGCTCGCCCTGTACCAAGATGCAGATCCCAGTGTGATCTTAAGGATCACACCTAGGCACAAAATGCCGTGTGCTGCCTACGCTCTGCTCCTGCCTGTTCCTTTGACTTCCTGGAAAGCAAGGGAAGGACGGGCACAGGAGGCAGCCAGCCAATGCCGGGGACATGCTGGAAACGTGCCTTTGGCCCAGCCTGCTCCATCAAGTCCTGCCAGAGATTTTACCAAACAAGGGTATCAGGGTGCTTCTTTTCCAAATACTCTGCAGGGCACCAGCAACAGTAGGGCAACCACCTCAGATGGAACATGAGCAGCAGCAAATATATGCTTCGTCCCGATGGCTTTAACCAACAGCCACCACAAAATTCCCAAATATTTACTCCAGAATGATTTCATAATTCCATCATAAAATTCAAAGTTCACAGATACAAACTTTAGAAAGTTTATTTTCAATGAAAAAGCAACAACACAAACAAACCCCCACTAAGATATTCTAACCTGCCCTTCCAGGACCCTTAAACTAAAAGCCTCTCTATTAGCAAGCATCATCTGGACGAACAGTCATCACACTGGGCCATTCCCTCTGCATGCGCAGAACGGCATGCTGGATTCCTGAGAAGCACCAGTACATGCCCAGCTTCTCCTGCCCTCCAGCCACTTTACAAGGAACTCGAACTATGGAGGTAACTCACATGGTGAGTCCCAGGGTCTCCACCTCAAACCAAGCACGTAAACACAGGTGCACTTTCAGGGAATCCTCTCCGTCATCTCAGCATAGCAGCTCAAGGGACACCACCTACTCTTGCTAGAGTGGTTCTGGAGCTTGAAGCATCTACCGCGTGCATAGCAGGGGCGCGCCTGTCACGGAGGAGACGTTTCAGGCAACAACACCCAGGCACTTGCTCTCCTGACCCAAAGAACTGGGCATGTTCAGATTGAGGGGGGACATGATATCCCTCTATAAGTACCTGAAAGGCTGTCACAAAAAGGAAGGCCAAGATCTCTTTTCACTGATATCAGACTGCGGGACATGGAATAATCAACTTCAGTTGCAACAACCCAGATTCAGGCTAGATACCAGCAAGTTTCTTCACCGTCAGAACAATATGACAGTGGAACCTGCTGTCCAGAGGTCGTGGGCTTTCCCACAGTGGAAACACTCAAGGTGAAACTGGGGACAATTTTAAACCCTTTCCAGTCATCTGGCACTTCTTGTGTTTTTCAGGATTTATCAAAGATATTGATACTACATTTAATCACAGCGGCGAGGATCGCGCTTGCTCAATACTGGAAGAGTGAGGAACTACCCACTGAGGAACTGATTTTGAAAAAGATTCTGGATTGTGCAGAAATGGATAGACTGACTCTATCACTGAAGGAGAAGGAAGACACTGACTTTTACCAAACCTGGGGGAAAAAAAGGATTTATCAAAGATATAAGGCTGTGGTTCTGAGAGAGCCACCGCTAGCGCTTTCTTCCTGTGTGGCCCAGCCCTGCTTCCACCTCCTGCATATGCTCTTTTTTTCTTTCAGGTTGTCAGTTTGGAAAGCGTTCATTCATTAGGTCACCATAAGTCAGAAACAATTTGACAGCACATAACAACAACATTGATCTTTTGCTCTTGTTTGTATTTTTATATTATATTGGATGATGTGCCGCCAGCGAGCAGCAGAGGGCAGCCTTCTCTGCAGCTCAGGAGCACACGGAAGGAGAACGGCCCTGGGCAGCGGTGCTCTAGTTGAAGGCCTTCTGTGCTGCACTTCGTAGCCTGTGCTACTAAGGGAAAGGGGTTTTTTTTAACTGTACAGCAAATTATTGTTAGGTAGAAAATGCTCATTAAATCAAGTGCTGTTAGGCGGGTGTTGTTGTTCTGCATGGCCTCTGGAAAGACCAATGCGCACTTGCAGAAACTTCTGTGGCACAAAGGGAGGCGGCACTCAGCTGGGGCAAAGGCCTTCCAGGTGCGGCACGTGCCTCGCTTGGGGCACTTATGGCTGGGGTAACAAAAGGACACCAAATGTGACTAATGCCAGTTTTCCCCTGTCCAGGGAGAAGGCTAGTTTGCATTCTGAAATTTTGTGAGCTGCCCTGAGAATTTCATTGATAGGTAGGCCATACAACCCTAAAAATAAATAAAATATTGTAAAAATCTTGACTCTCTGTCCTAGTTGCTCGCACATCTTGAAGCAAATGTCTAAACCACAGAGCTTTACATACATAGAAACATAGAAACATAGAAACAGAGCGAGTCAGAAGGGGCCTCCTGGGCCATCTAGTCTGACCTCCGGCACCAGCCGGCTCCGCTCATGACATGCCCACCATGTGCATGTCCAGCCTATCTTTGAACACCCTCACCGATGGGGCCTCAACGACCTCCCGTGGAAGCCCATTCCACGCCCTCGGGGTCCTAACTGTCAGGAAGTGCTTCCTGGCATCCAAATTGAACCTTGGCTCCCTGAGCTTTGCTCCATTGGAGCGCGTCCTGCCTTCCTCTGCAGGGGAGAACAGGCCTCTCCCCATCTCCATGTGACACCCCCTCACATACCTGTATGTTGCCAACATATCCCCTCTGAGTCTGCTCTTCTCCAGGCTGAAGAGACCCAGTTCCCTCAGTCTCGCCTCATACCCCATCCCCTGCAAACCAGCCACCATGCTTGTGGCCCTACGCTGCACTGACTCCAACCTGGCTATATCCTTTCTGTAATGAGGGGCCCAAAACTGAACACAATACTCCAGTTGCGGGCGCACCAGAGTCATGTAGAGTGGTAGTAATACCTCTCTTGATCTAGAAGCCACACTTCTGGCTATGCAACCAAGGGTGGCATTCGCCCTCTTGACCACCGCATCACACTGCTGACTCATGTTTAGCCTGCGGTCAACCAGTACCCCGAGGTCCCTTTCACAAGTGCTGCTCTCCAGCCACTTGTCCCCTAACCTGTACTTATGACAGCTATTCCTATGCCCCAAGTGCAAGACCTTGCACTTCTCCACATTGAACGCCATCCTGTTGTCTCCTGCCCACTTCCATAGTCTGTCCAGATCCTTTTGGATCTGGAGTACCTGCTTCTCAGTTGTGGCCACTGCTCCAGTTTTAGTGTCGTCTGCGAATTTGATAAGCAGACTGTTCACCCCTTCTTCCATGTCGTTAATGAAAAGATTAAACAGGATCGGCCCCAGGACAGAGCCCTGGGGGACCCCGCTTGTCACTGGCTGCCATCCCGACGATTCCCCGCTAATGGTTACCTTCTGCTTTCGGTCAGTCAGCCATGCCCTAATCCACCGGACAGTGCTTTGGTGTATCCCAAAACTCCGCAGTTTCTCCACCAGGATATCATGGGGCACTTTGTCAAAGGCCTTGCTGAAATCCAGGTATACCACATCCACTGCGTCCCCTCCATCCAGCCATCTCGAAACCTTGTCATAGAATTCCACAAGGTTTGTCTGGCAGGACCTGTTTCTGCGGAAGCCGTGTTGTGTGGCTGTCAGCCTCCCTTCCCTATCTAGCATCACTAGATCTCTCTCTATTATGAGCCTTTCCATTGTTTTTCCTACAATGGACGTAAGGCTAACCGGTCTATAATTCCCCATGTCCTTCCTACTACCCTTTTTGAAAATTGGGACCACCGATGCCACCCTCCAGTCCTCTGGAACTTCACCCGTTCTCCACGAGGCCTCAAAAATGGAGGCCAGCGGGCGTGAGAGAACCCCTGCCAACTCTCTAAGTACTCTTGGGTGTAACCCGTCAGGGCCTGGCGCCTTTGTAATGTCCAATGCCCTGAGGAGCCCCTCGACTTCAAGGGGGGTGACTCTAATCTCTGCCCCTAAGTCCCCAGCCTCATCCAATCTCCTATACGGATATCCCCCGTCCTGCTTTGGGGAGAACACAGAGGCAAAATAGTCATTTAGCATCTGTGCCTGTTCCCTCATGTCAGTCACTGGATCTCCTTCCTCCTTATTTAGTGGTCCCACCACTTGTCTCCCCTTCCTTTTCCTATTTACATGCTGGAAGAAGCCCTTTTTGTTGCTCTTGATATTCTTGGCAAGTCTCAGCTCATAATCAGCCTTAGCCTTGCGAAGAATCCTTCTGCAACGGGCCTCCTCCTCCCGGTATACCCTTTTGTCTATTTCCCCCAGTACCCATTTCCTATGGAGGTTCCTCTTTTGTCTAATCCCCCTAACCACCTCCTTTCGCATCCATGGCGGCACTCTCCTCCGCCTCCCCACCTTACTGACTAGAGGTATTGTCAGGGCTTGCGCCTGCAAAACCTCCCTTTTGAGTGCCATCCACCCCTCCTCAACTCGCTTACCTTCCAGTAACCTATCCCAGGAGACTTTCCCCAGCCTGGCCTTCAGTTGGCCAAAGTTGGCCCTCTTGAAGTCCCAGCTTCTAGTGCTCGCCCTGCTGCACGGCCCCAGTCCTCTGATCTCAAAGCAAAGGATGGAGTGATCACTCGCATCCAGAGCTCCCCTAATCTGTACTTCATCTATCAGCTCCTCCCTATTGGTCAAGACCAAGTCCAGGATGTTTCCCCCCCTCGTCGCCTCTCGGACCCTCTGTGTGAAAAACCCACCCTCTAGAGCTTCTAGGAAGCGACGTGACCTGGCTGTCACCGCCGAGTGAGTCTCCCAAGTAATATCCGGGAGATTGAAATCTCCCATAATTACTGTGTCTCTCCCCCGAGATATCCTTAGAATCTGGCCTGTCAGGACATCATCCAGGGTCTCAAGTTGACCTGGAGGGCGATAACATACCCCCACTGTCAGGTCTCTTTCTCTGTCAAAACCCCTAAGTTTCACCCAGACTGCCTCTACCGAATCCCCATCTGTGCTGCACTCTATCTCACTGCATCCTATCCCTTCCCTGACATATAAAGCCACACCCCCACCTCTCTTTCCCTTCCTGTCCTTTCTAAAAAGGTGATACCCTTCTATGTTCACATTCCAGACTTGCCTTTCATCCCACCAAGTTTCTGTGATTCCCACCAGATCGTATCCTCCTATTCCCAGGAGAGCTTCAAGCTCTTCCTGCTTATTACCCATGCTCCTAGCATTGGTGTACATGCACCTCAACTCCTTCCCACTGCTTCCTTTCCTTGGAGTGCCCAGCATCCTCCTTCCTCCCATCCTCCCTGGTACCTGGCCCCTCTCTGTAGAAGTCCTGTCAGTCCCTGCAGTATCTCTAAAACCCTGCTCCCAGAGCCCCGATCCTCCCTGCACACTTGTCCAGTGCAGACATGTTACTGGGGGGCCTGAACCCACCCCCCACTGGCTCAGTTTAAAGTCTTCCGGATGAAGCTCGCTAGAGCATCTCCAAAGGACCTTTTCCCCATCCTCGTGAGGTGTAACCCATCCCTTGCCAGAAGTCCATTGGCAAGAAAACGAGTGCCGTGGTCGAGGAATCCGAAGCGTTCCTTCTGGCACCACACCCTAAGCCAGTCGTTCACCTCAGACGCCCTCCTGTCCCTTCCTGTCCCAAATCCCCGGACGGGTAAGATTGACGAGAAGGCCACTTGGGCCTTCAGCTCCCTGAGTTTCTTCCCCAAGGCCGAAAAGTCCCTGGTGATCCCGACCACCCCCTGCCTGGCCACGTCGTTTGTGCCCACATGGATCACCAGGAGTGGCTGTGCACATTAAAGCTGAAAGCTCATGCATTTCCTATCAACACTCTGGCAAAGCTCAGAAAAGTCATTGACAAGGCAGAATTCAACAGGCTGCAGTTCAAGGAGCCATCCTGGGGCCCCAGACAGCACACAAGGAAGCCCGGGGTCTTTGGAACCCCGAGTGCAAGACAGAAGACTGCGGTTCGTCACCCTCCTCACACAGCCCACACAGAAAGAACCATGTCAGTTGCCTCGCCGAACCCAGGAAAATTGATGTGGAGATGCGGCAGGAGGGAAGACAGCAGGAGAGGCCCAGATCCAAGTTGCCCTTGAGCCTCTCTCCTCCCCCTGAAACGCCTCCACTGTCCGGCCAAAGCAGCCATCCAGCAAAAATCAGTGAAACAAGATGGGCCTTGGCCACTCCTCCTGCCAGGAGCGAGAGGAGCGCAAGCCTCCAGTTTCAGGGACTGATGATCATCGCAACAGTACTGCACCCACATGCATGTTGGAACGGCAATCTCAAACACCAGAACACACACATACACACACACTAGCGACAAGCCCAGACTGTTGTCCTCAACAGCTCAGGTAGGCATAACTTCCACCTGCTGCAAGTTCTACAGGCACCTGCATCCAGTCAGGATGCCGAAAGGTCCGGATGAGAGGCGCTGCGCTGGTTCCATGGAGAGCTGCAAAGCAGGGACGGTCTCAGCCCAGCAGGGATGCCACCACATACACACACCCCCTTGAGTCACAGGAGCTTCAAGCTTTTCAAAAAATGAACCCTGCCAAAGCTACTTCAAATTAGCAAACCCCATTAGAGGAAAGATTAACAGTTACAGAAAACTACTATCTTGGAGCTTCTGAAAAATAACCGAAGTCTGAACTCATTAAAGAGCAGACCGCTCCCTTGCAACGCAGACACAACTGCTGGCACTCACTCTTCACTCCTGCTAATCAGGCGTTCTACAGGTGTGCCAAACACCTGACGCAAAATTCTCCCACTTTGCAAGCAGAAGGGACTGTGATGTCCACGAGGCAAGCGAATGAGTTAACACACAGAGCTCAACGCGGCCACGAGTGCTGCCGAGCGCCTGCTGCTCACCTCGCTGCTTACGACACGACAGCAGCGCACTGCTTGCGCACAGCTCCCTACGGCACTGCAGGTCCGTCACTGGTCAGTGGTCGCTTACCAAGGCCGGGGCGGGGGGGTGAGCTGAGGGCAAACAGACCAAGGTTGGAGCCACCGCCCTCATCACAGGACAGAATCGGAAAAGAGCCTAAGAACCAGAAATGCAAGGAACCCGGAAGCCCCAGCAGCTGCTGGAGGAAGCACCTTTTCCAACCCTGCTTGTGCCGATTCCAGGACGCACAATTGGCCTCTTTCTCCGCATGCTGCTTGTTCTTGCGCCCGCTGCCAGAGATGCCTGCACACTGTACAGCTGCCATTTGCAAAAGCTTGCTTTGAATGCACAACGGCACCCCACGCGTCCTTCTCTCCCCTCAGTCAGTCAAACCTTGTGCAACTGTTTTTTCATGTTAAACAAGTTTAGTTTCTGCAGCCAGAAAAGTAAGAGGAACTTCCAAACCCATGTACAGGGAAGCAGGGAGAGCAAAATGCATGTAAAGGAAGAGCAGAATGCAACAAGTGGGAGCGCACACAGCACACTCACTCGCGCACACTGCCTTCGAGAACTGTTGGCTTTCTGCCTGAGCCGAAGGCTTCAGACTCGCGCAGGCATGGCGTTTGCTCATGGCTTAATCTCCCCGCTGCTCCAGATTGAGATTTTTCACCAACTCTACACCCCACCAATCCCAGTCCAACCCAGTGAAAATCGCACAGGCAACAGGGCAGATGAAGGGAAAGGACGGCTGCTGAGTGAGCTCCCCCACCCTCTTCCATGCAACTCCAATCCACACCAAGGGCCCCCTGCAGCCCCCCAGAGGAGAGCTGGGTCACCTGAGGGCTCTCCAGGGAAGGGGGGGGGCTCCGTGCTGCTAGTGGATGACCCACAATGGATTCAATCCACACATCCATATTTTCCAGAGAGGAAGAGACTGGAACAATGAAGAAGCTGAGAAGAAGCAAAGCAATGATGTGCTTTTTCAGAGAGGTTTCAGATTAAACCAAGAAAAAATGTATTTTATCTCTGGTTTGTTGATCCCACTGCTGAACAAAGCAGCTGCTTATGCGAACCTTCCGTTTCCTTTGCTCTTCTTCTTTTTATTGGCTGCATGTAAGCCACTCGGGGAGCTTTTCTGGTGAAAAGCAGGATAAAA
The DNA here is from genome assembly GCA_023646645.1 of Varanus salvator macromaculatus. Taxonomy (NCBI): domain Eukaryota; kingdom Metazoa; phylum Chordata; class Lepidosauria; order Squamata; family Varanidae; genus Varanus; species Varanus salvator. The sequence continues at coordinate 4,959,293 of JAIXND010000761.1, read as the reverse complement.
ACATTTCAAATAAACAAAGGAGATGAGTAGTCCTCTCCACCACTGCCACCAGAGCACCTGTCCTCCACCCTACGAGCACCAGGCCAAGCGCACTATCTGTTGCACGCAGTAGAAGCACAATGTAGCCCCATGGTTGTCATGGTATGGACCCATGATTATCTGGACCCATTTCAGTCTGGCTTCAGACCTGGGTACAGCACTGAATCTGCCTTGGTCGCCCTGTATGATGACCTGTGCAGGGAGAAGAACAGGGGGAGTGCATCCCTGTTAGTCCTCCTTGACATCTCAGTGGCTTTCGATACCATCGACCATGGTATCCTCCTGGATAGGCTCGCGGGATTGGGAGTTGGAGACACTGCTTTGCAGTGGTTCCACTCCTACCTCAACGGCCGATTCCAGAAGGTGGTGCTGGGGAACTACGGCTCTGCGCCACGGCAGCTATGCCATGGAGTTCTGCAGGGTTCCATTTTGTCCCCTTTGCTCTTTAACATCTACATGAAACTGCTGGGAGAGGTCATCAGGAGGTGTGGGCTGCGGAATCATCAGTACGCTGATGATACTCAGCTCTACCTCTTGTTCTCCACCAATCCAGGTGAGGCAGTGGCTGTGCTGAACCGGTGCCTGGCCGAGGTAATGGGCTGGATGAGGGCCAATAAACTGAGGCTCAATCCTGACAAGATGGAGGTCCTGTTGGTGGGTGGGTCGGGCTTTGGAATGGGGGACCTTGTCTTAAATGGGGCTGCACTCCCTCTGAGAGACAGGGTCCGCAGCCTGGGAGTGCTCCTCGACCCGGAGCTGGCCTTGGTAGCCCAAGTGTCAGCAGTGGCGAGGAGTGCCTTCCATCAGCTTCGGCTGATCCATCAGCTGTGTCCCTTCCTGGAGTTCGACTGCCTGGCGACAGTGACCCACGCGCTGGTGACTTCCCGATTGGATTTCTCTAACGCGCTCTACGTGGGGCTACCCTTGAAGATGGTCCGGATACTTCAATTGGTACAAAATAGAGCTGCCAGGGTGCTGATGGGGACTGTGCGAGGTTCTCATATCACCCCAGTTCTCCATCAGCTTCACTGGCTTCCGATTGAAGTCTGGGCCCAATTCAAGGTGTTGGTTATTACCTATAAAGTCCTCAACGGCTTGGGTCCTGGCTACCTAAAAGAGCGTCTGCAACCATATCTGCCCTCCCGCCCCCTACGATCAGCAGCAGATGCCCTTCTCTGGGAGCCCTCCGTTAGGGAAATAAGGAGGGTAAGCACCCGGAGGAGGGCCTTCTCTGTGGTGGCGCCCCACTTATGGAACACGCTCCCCAGAGAGGTTCGCCTGGCGCTGTCGTTACTTGTTTTTCGGCGCCAGGCAAAGACCTTTTTTTAAAAAAGTTATTTTAATTGTTAATTTATATTTGTTTATTTATCTTATTTATTGTATTTTTATCTTTACCTCGAGATGGGCCAGTTTTTAATGTTAATGTTAGTTTTAATGTTTTAAACATTATTATGATGTTTTATTTGTGTTGAGCCGCCCCGAGGCTTGTTGCAAGGAGCAGCATATAAATTTTTAAAATAAATAAATAAATGGTAGTCATGGAATCCTGGACTGACCAAACCAAGGCAGCCCTGGCATGAAAGTGGAAGGCTGCCGAAACAGAGGCCACCTCTGCCAGCTCAATCAGGGCGGCAGCCGGGCAGCAGAGTGGGCAGCAAGGAGAACCGAGAGCTCTTCCCAAACAATTCGCTCACCGCTCTACATCTGCCAGGCTCAGACAACCCAACAACCTCCTGTGGGATCAACCTCTCCTATGACAACCTGTGACTGACAGGGTGGCCTACTGCTCAAAAACAACCCAGCTAGTTGCCCATGATGGGTTGCTGTACTCATGTGAGCCCAGTCGTTGACTGTCTGTCTGCAACAACTTCAGAGGCATCATCAACTGCTGGTACTTTAAGCAACAGTGGTGCAACTAAGACATCCACAACAAGAAAAAGACTGCAACCACCCAGTTAAACCACTACCATGAAAACGTAGAGAGCGACAACAAATACTAGCAAGACTGCTCAGTTCACTTAGTTCACTGCTCAGTGAGAGCCAGTATGGCATAGTGGTTAAGAGCATGGGACTGGGACTCAGATGATCTGGGTTGTAGTCCCCGCTTAGCCATGGAGCCAGCTGGGTGGCTTTGGGCCAGTCACAGACTCTCAGCCCAACCTACCTCACAGGGTTGTTGTGGGGATAAGACGGAGGAGGAGAATGATGTAAGCTGCCTTGAGCCCTTTGCAGGAAAAAGGAAGGATATAAATCGCAATATAAATAAATAAAATAAATAAAATTTATGCAACAAATTCTCCCTTTCACATTGCTAACAATAAGTGGGGTGCCACAGGGTCCAGTCCTGGGCCCAGTGCTCTTCACCAACTTTATTAATGATTTAGGGGAGGAAATACAAGGAACAATAATCAAGTTTGCAGATGATACAAAGCTGGGTGGAATAGTGAATAACCTAGAACAGTGATGACGAACTTTTAGAGACCGAGTGCCCAAACTGCAAACCAAAACCCACTTATTGATCACAAAGTGCCAACACGACAATAAAACCTGAAAACTGTTATCTAGGGCGCTGTTCTCCTTCATGGATCACTGCCTTGTCATGGCAAAGGGGCTTGCGTAGCTCGATGAAGCTATGCGCTATGCCGTGCAGGGTCACCCAAGACGGACAGGTCATAGCAGAGAGCTCTGACAAAAGGTGATCCACTGGAGAAGGAAATGGCAACCCACTCCAGTATCTTTGCCATGAAAACCCCATGGACAGTACCAAAAGGCAAAAAGATATGATACCAGAAGATGAGCCCCTCAGGTCAGAAGGTGTCCAATATGCTACTGGGAAGAGCAGAGGGCTAGTACTAGTAGCGCCAGAAAGAATGAAGCGACTGGGTCAAAGCCGAAAGGACACTCAGTTGCGGATGTATCTGGTGGTGAAAGGAGAGTCCGATGCTGCAAAGATCTATACTCCAGAGGAAACTGGTATCTAAGATCCATGAATCAAGGCAAGCTGGATGTGGTCAGACAAGAGATGACAAGACTGAACATCGACATCTTAGGAATCAGTGAACTAAAATGGACAGGAATGGGTGAATTTAGTTCAGATGACCATCAGGTATACTACTGCAGGCAAGAATCCCTCAGAAGAAATGGAGTAGCCTTCATAGTCAATAAAAGAGTAGAAAAAGCAGTACTGGGATACAATCTCCAAAATGACAGAATGATCTCAGTTCGAATCCAAGGCAAACCATTCAACATCACAATAGTCCAAGTCTATGCCCCAACCACTGGTGCTGAAGAGGCTGAAGTTGACCGTTTCTATGAAGGCCTACAACACCTTCTAGAATTAACTCCAAAAAATGATGTCCTTATCATCATGGGGGATTGGAATGCTAAAGCAGGAAGACAAAAAGATAACCGGAATAACAGGCAAGTTTGGCCTTGGAGTACAAAATGAAGCAGGGCACAGGCTGGTAGAATTTTGTCAAGAGAATACGATGGTCATAACAAACACTGTTTTCCAACAACCCAAGAGACGACTCTACACATGGACATCACCAGATGGTCAACACAGAAATCAGACTGATTATGTGCTGTGCAACCAAAGATGGAGAAGTTCTATACAGTCAGTAAAAACTAGACCAGGAGCTGAATGTGGATCATAAGCTTCTGGTTGCAAAATTTACACTTAAATTGAAGAAAGTAGGGAAAACCACTAGGCCACTCAGGTATGACCTAAATCATATCCCTGATGAATATACAGTAGAGGTGACAAATAGATTTAAGGAATTAGATCTGATAGACAGAGTGCCTGAAGAACTATGGACGGAGGTTTGCAACATTGTACAAGAGGCAGCAACTAAAACCATCCCAAAGAAAAAGAAAGGCAAGAAAGCAAAATGGCTGTCTGAGGAAGCTTTACAAATAGCTGAGGAAAGAAGGGAAGCGAAAGGCAAGGGAGAAAGAGAAAGATACAAACAACTGAATGCAGAATTCCAGAGAATAGCTAGAAGAGATAAGAATGCCTTCTTAAATGAACAGTGCAAAGAAATAGAAGAAAACAATAGAATAGGGAGGACCAGAGATCTCTTCAAGAAAACTGGAGATATGAAGGGAACATTTCATGCAAAGATAGGCATAATAAGTGACCAAAATGGCAGGGACCTAACAGAGGCAGAAGAGATTAAGAAGAGGTGGCAAGATTACACAGAAGAACTATACAAGAAAGAGCTTAACATCCCTGATAACCACGATGGGGTGGTCGCTGACCTCGAGCCAGACATCCTGTCTGTGAAGTCAAATGGGCCTTAGGAAGTCTGAGCAACAACAAAGCTAGTGGAGGTGACAGCATTCCAGCTGAGCTATTCAAAATCCTGAAAGACGATGCAGTTAAAGTGCTACACTCAATATGCCAGCAAATTTGGAAAACTCAACAGTGGCCACAGGATTGGAAAAGGTCAGTTTACATTCCGATCCCCAAGAAGGGCAATGCCAAAGAATGTTCAAACTACCGCACCATTGCACTCATTTCACATGCTAGCAAAGTGATGCTCAAAATCCTACAAGCTAGGCTCCAGCAGTATGTGGACCGAGAACTACCAGAAGTACAGGCAGGATTTCGAAGAGGGAGAGGAACTAGAGATCAAATTGCCAACATACGCTGGATCATGGAGAAAGCTAGGGAGTTCCAGAAAAACATCTACTTCTGCTTCATTGACTATGCTAAAGCCTTTGATTGTGTGGATCACAACAAATTGTGGCAAGTTCTTAAAGAGTACCGGACCATCTTATTTGTCTCTTGAGAAACCTATATGCAGGTCAAGAAGCAACAGTGAGAACTGGACACGAACCACTGATTGGTTCAAAATTGAGAAAGGAGTTCGGCAAGGCTGTATACTGTCACCCTGCCTATTTAACTTATATGCAGAGCACATCATGAGAAAGGCAGGGCTAGATGAATCACCAGTTGGAATTAAGATTGCTGGGAGAAATATCAACAACCTCAGATATGCAGATGACACACTCTCATGGCAGAAAGTGAAGAGGAACTAAAAAGCCTCTTGATGCGGGTGAAGGAGGAGAGCGCAAAAGTTGGCTTGAAACTCAACATTAAAAAAACTAAGATCATGGCATCCGGTCCTCTCACTTCCTGGCAAATAGATGGGGAAGAAATGGAGGTAGTGACAGATTTTATTTTCCTGGGCTCCAAGATCACCGCAGACGGGGACTGCAGCCAAGAAATTAAAAGACGCTTGCTCCTGGGGAGGAAAGCTATGGCAAATCTAGACAGCATACTAAAAAGCAGAGACATCACCCTGCCAACAAAAGTGCGTTTATTTATTTATTTATTTATTTATTTGGAAATTTATAGGCCGCCCCTTGCCACAAGCCTCGGCATAGTATAGTCAAGGCTATGGTTTTCCCAGTTGCAATGTATGGCTGTGAAAGCTGGACCATAAGAAAGGCCGAGCGCAAAAGGATTGAGGCCTTTGAATTGTGGTGCTGGAGAAGACTCCTGCAAGTCCCTTGGACTGCAAGGCGATCAAACTGGTCAGTCCTAGAGATCAACCCTGACTGCTCTTTAGAAGGCCAGATAGTGAAGATGAAACTCAAATACTTTGGTCACCTAATGAGAAGGAAGGACTCCCTGGAGAAGAGTCTAATGCTGGGAACAATAGATGGCAAAAGAAGAAGGGGACGAAAGAGGATGAAGTGGCTAGATGGAGTCACTGAGGCAGTTGGTCTGAGCTTAAGCGGACTCCGGGAGATGGTGGAGGACAGGAAGGCCTGGAGGAATGTTGTCCATGGGGTTGCAATGGGTCGGACACGACTTTGCGACTAACAACAACAACAAGGGCGCTGTTATCCGAAGCTCGGCTGCTGGAGCAATGCTGGGATGACTAGGCTTGCATGCTGACAGAGGGCTCTCTGTGCCCACTGTGCCATGCTTGCCATAGGTTCACCACCACTGCTGTCACCCTACCCTAGTGCACTCCCCTAACCCTAATATAGGGGTAAAATACCATTGAAAGGGATGATTTTGAAAAACCCTTCCTTGAGTAGCTTTTTCTGCGCAGCTCATCATTTCTGCCCATTCTAAACTGATTCCAACTATCAAAATCATGCCATTTTGCTAACCCTAACCCAGTGATGGTGAACCTGTTAGAGACCGAGTACCCAAACTGCAAAGTGCTAATACTGCAATAAAACCTAAAACTAAGGTTTTAGTTTAGAAAAAACAATACACAGCCAGTCCAAGCAAATATATATACAATGGTACCTCGACTCACGAACGCCTCAGTTCATGACCAAATCAGGTCGCTAACAAAAATTTCATAAAAATTTTGACTCAGGTTGCAAATTCCATATTGGGTGGCAACCGCAATTGCGGCCATCTCCCCCACACCCCGAGTTGGGAGATGGTCGCACTCATGCTAGGGGCAGGGGGGGATAGCTGAGATTGCGCCCATCTTTCCTGCAGGAGCACAACCACGATCTTTGCCACCTCCCCCCGCAGCATGATCGCACCTGCATTCACACCTGTCTCCCCCCAGCACCCCTGCGTTCACACCCATCTCCTCCCCACCAAGCACGCCCGCAATCATGTCCGTATCCCCCCCACTGAGCATGCCAGCAATTACGTCTGTCTTCCCCCGCCCCCCCCCCCGTGTGCCGGGATGACGGGCGCATGCAGGGATGACGGGTGCGATCACGGTCATGCTGGAGAGGGAGGGGGAGATGGCCGCAATCTTTGTTGTTGTCACTTCGCTTCAGATTTTTCTAATTAAAAAAAAGTTACAGAATGGATTAACCTTATTTACATTGAACCTTAAGGCAAAATTTAACTTGACTCACGACCAATTTGGGTCATGACCAGAGTCCTGGAACGGATTAAATTTGTGAGCCAAAGTACCACTGCATATCCTTGGCAGCGCACTGACCAGCCATGCGAATGCTCGGACGAGTTGCAGCTAATGAGTCGTGGCTCATGACGTTATCACCTGGTGCCGCCACTCCTTTCCGAGCATGCACATGGCCCTTGTGTGTGCTGTTATCCAATGCTCAGCTGCTGGGGCGATGCTGGGGCGACTTGGCTCCCATGCGGATGAAGAGGGCTCTGCATGCCTGCTGTGGCATGCATGCCATAGGTTCACCACCACTGCCCTAGAAGAATAGAGTTTCAGGGAGGTCTTGATAATTGGCTGAAAGGAACACAATGAGATTCAACACAGAGAAGTGCCAAGTCCTCCTCCACTTAGGAAAAAAACAAAACGCATTGATACAAGATGGGGAATACATGACTTGGCAGAACTGACAAAGAGAAATCTTGGAGTAATTGTGGACAACAGGCTAAATATGAGCCAATAATGTGAGACAGCTGCAAAAAGGGGAAATGCTATTTTGGGATGCATTAATATTTTATTTATTTATTTAGCACTTTTGTATGCCATCACTTAGCCACATGGCTCTCTAGATGGTTTATATAATAATAGAAGCATTACTTACAAATCACAAGGAGTAGTTGTTACCCTAAACTCCTTACTAGTCTGACCTCATCTGGAATACTGAGTCCAGTTCTGGGCACCAAGATTTAAGAAAAGTACAGTTAAATTAGAAAGGGTCCAGCGGAGGGCAGCAAAAATGATCCAGGGTTTGGAAACACTGTCCTGTGAGGAAAGACAGAAAGAACTGGGCATGTTCAGCCTTGAGAAGATTTTTTTTTTTTTTTTTGGGGGGGGGGGACACGTCGGACATGATATCCCTCTGTAAGTACCTCAAAGGCTGTCACAAAGAGAACAGTCAAGGTCTCTTCTCAGTGGTATCAGAGCATAGGACAAAGAATCATCAACACAAGCTGAGACAACCCAGATTCAGGCTAGAGAGGACTTTTTCTCCCTGTCAGAGCAATACGGCAGTGGGACCAGCTGCCTGGAGAGGTGGGGGGCTCCCCCACACTGGAGGCATTCAGAAAGAAACTGGACAGCCATCTGAGGGGGGTGGTGTAAAATGGTGTCCTGTAACAGCAGGAGGTTGGACCCAATGGCCTTCTTGGCCCCTCCCAACTCTACTATTCTATGATTCTATGATTCTAAGTAAATAATATGTTTATTATGTAATCAAAAGATCATTGCAAATATTTTGCAGGACAAAAAATCACATGCAAGGTTAAAACTAACCAACAACACTAAGATACAGATCAGTCTTCCAGCTGAATTAAGGTAAAACTGGGATGACGGACAACAATATTGAAAAAGCGATAGTTAATGTAAACAGGTGCCATTTGGGCAAAAGTATTTTTGTGTCTTGTCTTCTCTGCGCATGGTGGGTGAGGGGAGAAGAACTGCTCCTACCTTAGGGTAAATATAAAATTCCTGGTACTGGGGTTGAGCATATTTGCAAGAACATGAAGTCAGATCAGTGTCTGGTCCACCTGCTTTCTTGTTGCAGTTTACCTCCTGGATAAGGTATTTCCTCAGTGTTTTTTGAGGTGCTTTCCACATTTCTGCTGCATAAGCAAAGCAGTACAGGATGTCTGAAGTGTGTCCAAAGCGATGGAGACAGGCCTCAGGACACCAAGCATGTCCTCTAGGACGAAGGGAGCCACCAGAGTGAGTGAACAGTGAGAGCGACCCTGAGTTTGGTTGTGGAGGAGGAGGCAGAGGCAGCGGCGAAGCAGAGAGGGGCCTGCGCTGACCCAGCAAGCAGTCTTTTCTGAGAGCCAGGGTGCTTTGAGAGATGCAGCCAAAGGGGAGTGCCCAATCGGCTGGCAGCAGCTGTGTGGGTGGGCACTTCATTCTGGTCTGTCTCCGAGCTGAGCGGAACGGAGGAAGCTGCCCCAGCTGGTTCAGGGCCGCTGGGATACAAGCAGCCAAGTGCCCGGGGAGCAAGCAAGTGGGGAAAGCAAGCGGGGGTGGCCAATGTTTCCCCCTTCTTTTCTCTTTTTGTCCCCCCAGCCTTTTGCTTTCATTTTGTGTTGCGCTCCCACTCACTAGCAGAACTGTGTGGTTAACCTTCAGGGCCACCAGCCATCACAACACCCGAGTCGAGAGAGAATCGCAAAGAGTGGGCGGAGAGGCCGCCATAGTGGTGGTGACCTGCAACACCTGTGCAATGTTTGCTTTCTTACCTGAGGGCAGCATGGCCTGCGCACACAGCAAGCACAAGCTGGCAGCCCTGCTAGAGCACATGGTGCTAGAGGCGGGGGGGGGGCACCCTCAAGGGAAAGCAAGGGGAGGAAGAGCTGAGCGGTGGGACTGAAAGGGTTAAGAGCAGAGAAGAAGCAAGCTGAGCAAGAAGAAGGGAACCCCGGGGGAAGGGAAGGGAAGGGAAGGGAAGGGAAGGGAAGGGAAGGGAAGGGAAGGGAAGGGAAGGGAAGGGAAGGGAGCTCCCTGGAAAGAGGTGGCAGGTGCAGGAGAACTGCGAGGCACTCTGCACCAGTGGAACTCTCAACCCGCTTTACGCTACTTGAGGAAGAGAGGAGTGAGAACCCTGCTGCAGAGGAATGACATGACATACTGAATAACTCTGAAAAAGGGACAGAAGGCCAATCAAGTAAGGAAAAGAATAGCAAAGTTTGCAGCGACAAACAGAGAACAGCGATAGTTGTCGGAGATTCCCTGTTGCGTGAGCTGGAAAAACACGTGTGCCAGGAAGACCCTTGGAATCATCCGGTGCGCCGTCTCCCAGGAACAAAGACCGAACAGACCACCAATGCCCATACAGCCTCCTGACACACATCCCGTTCTTCTCATTCACGTGGGAACTAGTGACACTGGAGCTTTGAGGAAATTCCAGGGTTTGGGCTCAAAACCTTAGAGGGGAAAATTTAGCACACTGGGCCCAGGTAGTTTTATCCGCGATCCTTCCACTTTGTGGAACAGGAAGACAGGGGGGAAAATACTCCATGTTGATTCCTGGCTACGATGGTGGTGCAGCCATGACAGATTTGGAATTTGGAACCGCAGGCTAAAGTTCTTGGAAAACGGACTGCTAGCAAGCAATGGACTGCACCTTACAAAGAAAGGAAAAGGATGTACTTGGCCAAAGGAAAGAAGCCAGGGAACAATTCCTGGGTCCTTAGATTTCTATGCACCAATGCCCAAATATGGGAAACAAACAACATGAACTTGAACTCTTAGCACATGAGGGCAAATATGACCTTACAAGCATAAGTGAAACTTGGTGAGATGACTCCCATGAACGGAATTAAAATGGCAAAATGCTGCAAAAAGGGCAAACACTGTTTTGGATTGCATTAACAGAAGCCTCACTTCCAAAACAGGCGAAGTACTGGTTCCACTAAACTCGGCACTAGTCAGACCTCACCTGGAGTCCTGTGCCCAGTTCTGGGCACCTGAGTTTTAAAGATATGCAGAAAAGGTAGAACGGTTACACTGGAGGGCAACCAGGGTGATCCAGGGACTGGAGGCAAAGCCCTCCAGGAAAGACTGAGAGAACTGGGCACGTTCGGCCTCCGGAAGAGAAGACTGGGGGGAGATATGATAGCACTCCGCAAGTACCCAAAAGTCTGTCACAAAGAGGAAGGACAGGGTCTCTCCTCATCCATTCCAGACTGCAGGACACAGACTGAGAGTCTTAAGCTAAAGAGACAAGTTTTAGACTAGACAGGCACCAGCAAGAATTCACAGACTCATAGAATAGTGGAATTGGAAGGGACTTAGAAGGCCATCAGGTCAAACCCACTGCTGTTGCAGGTCACCCATTTACAACATCCCACCCAATGCCTCCCCAGTTTCTTTCTGAATGCCTCTAGCATAGAAGAGCCCATGATCTCTCCAGGCAGCTGGTCCCACTGCCATGTTGCTCAGACAGTGAGGAAACTTTTCCTGATATCTAGCCTGAATCTGGGCTGTCGCAGCTTGAGTTGATGATTTCACGCCCCACACTCTGGTATCCATGAGAAATCTTGACCTTATTCTTTGCGACAGTCTTTGCAGTACTTAAACAGCGATATCATGTCCCTCCTCGGTCTTCTGTTCTCAAGGCTGAACATGCCCAGTTCTCTCTGTCTCTTCTCATAGGGCAGCGTTTCCAAACCCTGGATCATTTTTGTTGTCCTCCTCTGGACCCTTTCCATTTTTTCCTGTCAGAGCAATTTGACAATGGAACATATGACCTGAGGAAGTTGTAGGTTCTCCCTCACTGGAGACTTTCAAAAGGCATCTGGACAGGCACCTGAATGAGTTGGTGTAACTCAGTGTCCTGCAGTGGGAGGCGGTTGGACCCGATGGCCTTCTGGCCCCTTCCAACTCTACTAAATCCTATGCTTCTAGAGCACCCCATCTGTGTGTTTCCTGACATTCTCAAAGAACTCTAAAGGCATAGTGGGATAGAACTTAACTCACTAGAAGCCATATTGATTCCTTTTCAGATGTGTTCAGTCCTTGTATAAGCGTAAACTAATTATTTTTATCTGGAATAGACATTAAGCTAACTGCCTGTAATTTCTCAGATCCTACTAGATCTCTTAAATATTGGTTTTACGCTAGCCATTCTCCAGTCCTCTGGTCACATATTTTTGTTGGAATATCAGCAACATTGCTTTAGTTCTTCAAGACCACTTAGATGAATACCACCTGGATCTAATGAGTTGTTAGCCCTTCACTTTGTCAATGCGGTCGAGAACTTTCTCATCGGTCAACAGTATCCCCCAACAGCCCAACTATCTCCCTAACTAATTTCTGCTTCTAGCTTATTCAGAAGAACTCTTCATATTGACCTTGACAATCTTAAAAATATGCTCCACAAAATGCATTTTGGCAACTCTTACTCTCTGCTTGCATTTCTTTCGTGAATTTGCGCTCCTTTTTATTCTCTTTGTGTGGGCAAGACTCACATTTCCTGACGGAACTAAGAGCTTCCTTGACCTTGGTCGTTAACCATACTGATGCTCACTTGAACGTGGCATGACCTGCGCAAAACAGGCTAGCAGAAGCTTCTATGACCCAAGTCTTAACTAAATTCCAGCATTCTGAATGGCTTTAACTCTGTAGCCCTATACCTTTTGAGTCCTCCTTTCAACTTCCTTTTTACTAGCTTGCTCATTTTACTGAAATCTCCCCTTCTGACAATGAATAGGACAGCACTGGAATTCCTTGGCAATTTTCCACTTAAACGTATTTTAAATCTGATAGCACCGTGAAGACTGTATGCAACAGGTTCATCAAACATTTCCAGCTTGCACCAGGTTCTGGAAATTAAATGCATAGTCCCCTCCTTTCTGGTCCATTTTGTGATCAATGATTCTAAGGTACAGAAATGTAAGAGTGTGGAGAAATTTAGCCACTCTGTAATGACTGTGACATACTTTTTTCCAGTCACTGCAGGCTAAATGAATGGACACTTCCTCATGTGGAGCTCCCCCCACCCTCCCGCAATGACATTTCCCACCTCAAGACCCCGAGTGTTCTGCTTGGCCAATTGGCAGCGTGTTCTCGTTTGTAAACCCAGCACTGCCACCCACGACGCTTCTACAGAGCAGTCTGCCCTTTTGGGCGCTGAGCCTGCCTCAGCCTCTGCCCTCTCTGACATACAGGGCAACATCCTCAGCATACCCTTCCCTGTCCTTGCTATGGAGTTTACTTCAGGGGTGACCATCCGTGCAAGAGGAACTGCATTGAAAGACGCTCAGAGGTGGTAAGAGGTACACGCCTTAGAGCAATTAATTCCTTACTTGCCGTGTGGTCGCCCTTCTGCTCTGGTTACTTGCTTTCCTCAACTCCTACAACAGTCATTGTGTCGTGGCCCTCACGACAGTTTGCCAAACCTCCGGTGTCCACAGCACAGAAAGGGTTGCCAGTCCCGGGAACAGGCCCTCCTTGATGTTATGATGTTTCACTGATCTGCAAGTTTAGTGAGGGATTGGCCTCACAGTTCAAGAAAAATATGAAGGACTACCAGCAACTCAGCCCAGGGCCCAAGTCCCCTTGGTCCACAGCAGTCCACTCCACAAGGGAAGGGCAGCCAGAGCCCAGCCTCCTCACCAAGCTCTGCTCCGGCACCGCCATCACTGGCCAAGCACTGAGGGGGACTGTGGCTGCCTCCCCACTGCACAGCCAAGTCTGTGCCCACACGGCTGTCAGTCGCACAGAGCTCCTGGGCGTCACAGGCTGCCTCCTCCGCAGATATTTCTCGGCTGCCTTCAAGCAGACCTGTGACCCTCTCTTGCACTTAGCAAACATCACCTTGCGGAAAGCGATCAGATGATTTGAAGCAATGCGTGCAGCATTACAGTGCAATCTGATGCAAAGTTTATCTATATAATAAATTCCTTCCAAAAGAAATCACTACGGGACATTGCCTAAGCGTGTGTCTAAAAGAAACATTAGTTGCACTGTGCCATTCACAATTAGCTGAATTAGACGGTCCCTTATTACAGAGCTATACTGCTGTCCAATAACCATAAACCAAAAGTCCTGGATGAATAAGACACAGAGCTGGCAGGCAGAGGCCAAAATTGCAATCCACAGATGAGGCAATTTGCAGGGGTGCCCCCAGCGGTATCTCAAGCTCCCAAATGTGCCCACAGGTCCAAAAGGCTGAAGACCCCTGGCCCACGGCTCCAACTGGACCCCTCAGCTACTGAATACAAGCACGAAACTGCCACCCAAAGCTTGGGTGCTCAGTGCCACCAGCCTGCTAACGCCGCCCGCCTGCCCACCCCAGTCCAAGGGAGCCGATGCTCCCAGGCCTGATGAGCACCAAGAACGAACGCTTAACCTGGCAAGACAGGACTGCCCCTGCTTCACCATGGCGTCCATCAGAGTCAACCAGTGCTGCGTGAGGTCACACTCCCCCTCCAGACAGGTTTGCAAGTCAGGTAAAACAAAGGGGAATACCAACCGCTCCAAAAGTTTTTTTCTGAGGAGGCAATCTTACATTGACAAATGGATTCACAGTAGAATAAAAGATCCTAATGTCACACATAAGCTTTGATGGGCTCTGAGCTGGCAGAGACCAACAAAAGAACCTCAGAGTTATGATGCACAGTTCAATTCAAACACACCATCACCCCATGACCTTCATGAAAGGGGCAAACCCCTGTTGGGAATCATTATGGGAAAAAAGAAATATAAAATTGCCCATATCATAAAAATCTGCAACAAGACCACACTTGAAGTACTGTGTTCAGTTCTGGACACCACACCTTTAAAAAGCTAAAGGAGTAGAGGCAAGAAAAAGAACAAGCAAAAAGACCAAGGAGCTGAAAGACTTCCTCCATGAGGAATAGCAACATCTGGTGGTTTTAATCTTAGAAAAACAGCAACTTAACTGGCAGGGGACATGGCCAATGAGAAAACTAGACAATGCATAGGGCAAGTGCAGAGGGCAAAACTCCCTCGCCACTCTCTCCACCATGTCCAATGTTAAAAATACCTTCCTCCTGTAACACTAAGGCCCAAAAGGATCATCCAACGAAGCTGACTGAAAAGCAATCCGGGACAGATGAAAGGACACATTTCTCAATGCAGCACACAGTGAAACTGCGGGATTTTCTGCCACAAGTTGTAGCGCTGATGTCACTGACTTGGAGAGCTTTAAAAGGGGATTAGGCAAATTCTAGGAAGGAAAGCTATCAAACGCTATCAGAACCGATCCCAGGAGCTACCTCCTTTATCCGAGGCAGCAGGGAACGTGACTTGGGGGGCACTGCTGTGCTCACGTTCTGCTTGCAGGTCCCCCTGACTGCCACTAGTCTGGGAGGGCATTTGGACCTGCATGCCCCGAAGACTCTTCTGCTCCTATGCCGCCCTCCCTTACGGGTGTGGAGAAGCCCTTGAGCTGGGCTAAGCGGGAGGACAGTGGCACACGCCTGAGGTGCCAAGCGGCACTCTGAGGGGGGCCTCCATCCAGCATGCGAGTCCCTCGAGCTGGCACAATTTATTTATTTGTTTGTTTATTTATTTATTTTTAAAATATTTATATGCCGCCCCTTGCAGCAGCCTCGGGGCGGCTCACAGTCACTAAAAACATATACAATATTAAAAACTGGCCCATCTCCAGGTAAAATTTAAAAACATACAACATAAATAAATAACCATTAAATTAATCTTAACTTAAAAATAATATTAACATTTAAAATGCTGTCCAAATAAAAAGGTCTTCGCCTGGCGCCGAAAAGCAAATAACGACGGCGCCAGGCGAGCCTCTCTGGGGAGCGCATTCCACAGATGGGGCGCCACCGCAGAGAAAGCCCTCCTCCGGGTACTCACCCTCCTAATATCTCGCACGGAGGGTTCCCGAAGGAGAGCCTCTGCTGCTGATTGTAAGGGGCGGGAGGGCATATATGGTCGCAGACGCTCCTTTAGGTAACCAGGACCCAAGCCGTTTAGGGCCTTATAGGTAAGAACCAACACCTTGAATTGGGCCCGGACTTCAATGGGGAGCCAGTGGAGCTGACGGAGAACTGGGGTGATGTGAGAACCACGCCCAGTCCCCGTCAGTACCCTGGCAGCTCTATTTTGCACCAATTGAAGTATCCGGACCGTCTTCAAGGGAAGCCCCACGTAGAGCGTGTTACAATAATCCAGCCGGGAAGTCACCAACGCATGTGTCACCGTTGCCAGGCAATCGAACTCCAGGAAGGGACGCAGCTGATGTATCAGCCGAAGCTGACGGAAAGCGCTCTTCGCCACTGCTGACACTTGAGCAATCAAGGTCAGCTCCGGGTCGAGGAGCACTCCCAAGCTGCGGACCCTGTCTTTCAGAGGGAGTGCAACCCCATTCAAGACTAGGGTCAGGTCCCCTACACTGTAGCCCAACCCACCTACCAACAGGACCTCCGTCTTGTCTGGATTGAGCTTCAGTTTATTGGCCCTCATCCAGCCCATTACCTCGGCCAGGCACCGGTTCAGCACAGCCACCGCCTCACCTGGATCGGTGGAAAACGAGAGGTAGAGCTGGGTATCATCAGCGTACTGATGATTCCGCAGCCCACACCTCCTGATGACCTCCCCCAGCGGTTTCATGTAGATGTTGAAAAGCAAGGGGGACAAAATGGAACCCTGCGGAACCCCATGGCATAGCTGCCATGGCGCAGAGCCATAGTCCCCCAGCACCACCTTCTGGTATCGGCCATTGAGATAGGAGTGGAACCACTGCAAAGCAGTGCCTCCAACCCCCAATCCCGCCAGCCTCTCCAGAAGGATACCATGGTCGATGGTATCGAAAGCCGCTGAGATGTCAAGGAGGACTAACAGGGACGCACTCCCCCTGTCCCTCTCCCTGCACAGGTCATCATACAGGGCGACCAAGGCGGATTCAGTGCCAAAGCCAGGTCTGAAGCCGGACTGAAATGGGTCCAGCTAATCAGTTTCATCCAAGAGTGCCTGGAGCTGTCCCGCCACCACCCGCTCCAGCACCTTACCCAGAAACGGGATGCCGGCCACCGGTCTATAGTTGGTGACCACCTCTGGATCCAGGGAAGCCTTCTTTAGGACTGGCCGGACTACCACCTCCTTTAAGGGGGCCGGCACCCGGCCGTTTCTCAAAGAGGCGTTGACCACCTCCAAGATCCAGGGCACAATCCCGTCCTTGGCGCTCTTTAATAGCCAAGATGGGCACGGGTCCAGTAAACAGGTGGTTGAGCGTACCGATCCAAGCACCTTGTCCACATCATCGGGCCGCAAAAACTGAAATTCATCCAATAACGAGGGACAAGCAGGCATGGTTGGTCCTTCCCCAAAAGAATCTGTATCAAGAGTGGAGTCCAGCTCGTGACGAATCAGAGCAACTTTCTCCTGGAAATGCGTGGCGAACTCGTCACAGCGGGCTTTCGAGGGTGGCGCCGGATCTTTGTCGGGGCCAGGTTTTATCAGCCCCTGCACCACCCGAAAAATCTCCGCCGGACGGCATTGCGAGGAGGCAATGGACGCGGAGAAGAAGCGTTTCTTTGCCGCCCTCACCGCCACAGCATAGGCTCGATAGTGTGCTCTAAGATGTGTTCGGTCGGACTCATCACGTGATTTCCTCCACCTGCGCTCTAGCCGTCTCCCAACCCGCTTCATCACCCATAATTCGATGTATACCAGGGAGACGAACGGGCTCTGCCAGGTTGGAGAGGGCGCTTAGGAGCGATCGTGTCGATGGCCCTGGTCATCTCCCCATTCCATGTTTCGACCAGGGCCTCCACAGGAGCACCAGCCTTGTCAGCCGGAAAATCCCCCAGAGCCCTCAGGAATCCATCCGGATCCATCCGACTCCGGGGGCGGACCATCACAATCTGGTCCGCACCCTTACAGAGGGGGAGGCCACTCTCGAGCTCAAACCTCACGAGGAAATGATCTGACCATGACAAGGGCGTCAAGCATACATTCTTCACCCTCAGATCACCCTCTTCCTCCCCCGTCGAGAAAACCACGTGCAAAGTGTGTCCACATTCATGGGTTGGGCCGATGACATGTTGAGACAGCCCCATGGCCGTCATGGCAGCCATGAAGTCCTGAGCCGCCACGGAAAGGTCAGTCTCGGCATGGAGATTGAAGTCCCCCAGGACCAACATCCTGGGGGTCTTCAACACCAAATCCGAGACGACTTCCGTCAGCTCAGGCAGGGAGTCTGTTGGGCAGACAATGAATGAACACTCCCTGCTAGGACTCGCACGGGGGAGCGGAGTAGGGAAACAAGCATGCAGCCGTGTGAGAAGGCACGCACGCTCACTAGTGTCACACTTGTGTGGCTGCCACAGCTAAATACCAATGTTAGAATCATTAAATGCATCCAAAGCAACTACCACCTACAGAGGACACCACTAGCATCCCCTGCAAAACGCGCCCAAGATGCCCTCTCAGCAGCTGCTGCTCTGATCTACGCGATCCAACTGACACGTTCAGCGCAGGACACAGGAATGATGGGCTCGAGTGGCAGAAAGCCAGGCTTCAGGGGAAATTTCCGGAGCATTAGAGCAGTTCCACAACAGAACCAATTTCCCAGGAAGGGCATGGACTCTCCCACACAAGAGGCACTCAAGGGGCAACTGGACAGTTGTCATCGAGACAACTCAATCTCCGAGAGGGAGCATTTAACTCAGAGTTCTGCACTGAGCAGGGGTCGGACCCGATGGACCTCTGGCCCCTTCCAGCTCTACTGGTCTAGGATGGTGCAAGTCAAAGCCTGGCCCCGAGGTAGCTTCCTGCTGCTCAGGGGGCAAGGTAAACCCTTCAGTCACGGCCTCACATACCTCTGTGGCTGGGCTAAGGCTGCTTGGCAGAGTTGCAGAAGTCACGGTTGTGCTTGGGAGGCTGGAGAAGTCCCACGTGTTCACAGGATGCACAAATTCAACTTCCTTCGAGTGATCGATACTTTTTGGATTGTCAAGTAAAGTCACTTCATAAAACTCTTGAATATCTGGAGACAAACAGATGTTTCAGTAATCACTTATCATCAATTACTGTGGCTTCCCACTGAATCTTCTTCCACCTTCGGTGTGTGATCAGACCTCCATCGGGACAAAGGCACCTCTCTTGCACGAACAGCAGCACACTGTTGCCGTGCACAAACAAAACCATGCTGGCTGCCACTCAGAAAGCGGGAACTAGCACCCTGCAGTCCTCAGCTGCACAGCACATGGCCCTCGGCAGGCTACAGCCAGTTTTCCCATCCTGTGCATGGCAGGGACAGCAAGAGAGCTTTTAAAAACCTACATTTAGAGCCAGTGTGGCGTAGTGGTTAAGAGCATGGGACTGGGACTCAGTGGATCTGGGTTCGAGTCCCTGCTCGGCCATGGAGCCAACTGGGTGACTCTGGGCCAGTCACAGACTCTCAGCCCAGCCTACCTCACAGGGTTGTTGTTGTGGGGATAAGATGGAGGAGGAGATGTAAGCTGCCTTGAGCCCTTTGCAGGTAAAAGGCAGGATATAAATCCAAAAATAAATAAAATAAATAAATTTAGCTAAATCTACACTTTCAAAGGTTGCATGTGCATCTGTAAGACCAAGAGAGAAAAGGAGACTGTGCATGGCTGTGGAAAAAAGGAAATGGGGAAGATCACCACCAGCCCATGCTGTCCATCTTATTCCCTCAAGAACCTTCAGAAGGCAAGGGAGCAACAGCCTGGACAGAGCACCACCAGCAGGCAGCTGCCAACAAGTTCCCCCCAGGAGAAGGCAGCTCTTGAGAAAAAAGATGTTTATTCCTGTTACACAGACTGAGAAAAGCACACACCTTCAAGATACACAGGGAGATGCAGAATACTACATACCATTAAAAATTAAATGCAGCTCTGCTGGATGGCTGAGGATACCGAGGCAGCTTTCATTCCAAGCTGCTCCATCTCTTCCAAGATAGATCAAAAAGGCTATCTTAACCTTGACAGCTACCCACCAAGACATAACTGCAGGCACACCCAAAACACTCATTCTCTCCCCTGCCCTCCACTGTGCTACTAAAATCCAGGCATCTTCCAAATATACCATATAGGATGCTCTCGTTCAGGTTCAGGAAGGATGACGCAATCTGTGGCTACTTGCTACAGTGGCCACCGATTACCTCCAATAGCAGACAGAGCCCCGTCGAATATGAGTTCCCAAGAAATGTGATCAAGAGGAACGGTGCCGCTGCATTCCTGTCCTACCTTATGTTGGCCAGCACACAAACAGATGCAGGACAAGAGAGGTCTGACCAGCATGGCTCTCATCTTATCTTTGTAAAATTGTGATGGCTTTGAGAGTGAGCCCCCCTTCGGGTGACCAAGGCAAGAGAAAAGGGCACAAACCAACTCAATGAAAGCAGTGCCCACAAATGAAACGAGGCCCAATACTAGAAGAGGCTGCTGAGAATCTCCTTTGCCGGCCAGCAAGACTCCCGGTACAGGTCATGCAACGGGGGCAACACGCTTGTTGCTGGTATGCGGCAAACAGCGTCGCAATGAACTAGACCACTGGGCAACCCAATTTTGTGGCATTTCCACCAATGGGCAGCTTCTCTCCAGGATTTAGAAACATAGGGAAAAAAGCGAGTCAGAAGGGGACTCCTGGGCCATCTAGTCTGACCCCCAGCTCCAGCCGGCTCCACTCATGCAATCCCCAACATGTGGTTCTCCAATCTTTCCTTGAACCCTCACTCATGGGGCCTCAACCACCTCCCTCAGCTACCCGAGAGGTCCTAACCGTCAGGAAGTACGTCCTGACATCCTGCCTGAAGCCCGGTGCCTTGAGCTTTGCCCCACTGGAATGCGTCCTGCTCTCCACTGCAGGGGAGAACAGCTCATGGCCCTCCTCCACTTGAAGTCCCCTAGAATTCGCTAAAATGACCCCTCGGAGTCTCCTCTCCTCCAGGCTGAAAAGACTCAGTTCCTTCCACCTCTCCTCATGTGTCATCCCTCCCAGTCCGGCTACCCTTCTTGTGCTGAGCCAATTCTAACCTAGCTCTCTCTCTCCTATAAAGTGGAGCTCAGAACTGGACACAGGACTCCAGCTGTGGGCGCACCAGAGTCCTGCAGAGCGGTATCAACACCGCCCTTGATCTGGAAGCCACGCTTCTGGCTGTTCATCCAAGGGTGGCGTTTGCCCTCTTGACCACCGTGTCACACAGCTGGCTCATGTTCAGCCTGCTGTAGCCAAGCACCCCAAGGTCCCTTCCACAAGTGCTGCTCTGCAGCCACGTGCCCCCCTTCCTGTACCTGTGACACCCATTCCTGTGTCCCAAGTGCAAGTTTTGCACTTATCCACACTGAATGCCATCCTGCTGTCCCCCGCCCACATCCACAGCCGGTCCAGATCCTTTTGCATCTGGATCACCTGCTCCTCAGTTGCGGCCACCGCCCCCACTTTGGTCTCAACTGCAACACAGAAGACGCACTTAAGACACAGAAGGAACCTGAGGGAGCTGGAGTTGAAATTGGGACCTTCTGCTTATGCAAGCTCAACATATCAATTCCTACTGTCTAAACTGCTGCTTCTGAGAGCGCTCATTTTTCTAAATACTTCCTGTGTTCTAAAATAGCAGCATATTACACCTATTGCAAATCTCCCTACTCATTTATTCTCATTTTCTGAGAGAGAACACTCACAAATGCATCCTGGGAACAAGCGCTAACAGAATCCAATGCAGACCTGGACTGGGAAAAGGAGGCTGAGAACAATCCACAGGGAATCTAGAGAAACTTGCCTTCCCACGGCCATGAGGGGTGCCACCCCTCCACTGGGATGAGGTGAAGTCAGCCCTTTGCAGCGCAAAGGTTACCACAATCCACATGGGTGCCTTTTCGAAAGTGCCCCCACAAAGAATCCCAGAACAGCCAAACCCGTAGGGATGCCATGAAGCTGGTTTTCAGCAGTACTCCAATGTTATTAACTGCATTTGTTTGCTTAATACCTTCATGCGAAAAGAGCCAAAATTCATCACTGTGAAACCCTGAAATGGAAAGTCTGATAATAACTGGAAGTGTTTTTCCGCACGCGACCGCTGAGGAAAGTTCCAGTCAGACCTGGAGCTCCACAGTTTTGCTGTGGTTTCACCGCCTGCCCTCAGACAATACTCTGCATGCATATTTTTTCCAGAAAAGTATATTATTTTTAATTTGACAAGAAAGAAGTCAGTTAGAAGAACACCAATACCTTTCTACCTCTGGATTAAAACAGGCAGATACATATATACATGCCCCTTTTACAAATTTTCATCAGCTAGAAACAGCCTAATCAAGACAAAACAATAACTGGCGATAAAGCTCCAGAGTTTTCTGCCATGCAGCTGTAAAGAATTACCGCTTGTTCCCATGAAATGCTGGACAATACTACTTCGGTCCTTTGCCGCACAGAGCTACTCTTTGTCACAACGGCTGCCCTTCTCCAGTAACATCAACACAGCTGCTGTACTGAGGAAAAGAAACCCCTGGGGGTGCTCTCAGGTGGCACATTTCTACCCAACTGCCCTTTGAGCACTCCCCGTCCCTCCAAAGCAAAAAGCCGAGAAGCCAGCTAAGGTCGGGAGGCAGCGTCTACCGAGGTCCCGGGGTGCGGGCGGCAAGAATCGAAATACATCCACCCCAGCCCAGCCCCACCGGGGTCCCGCACTGCCCGACCCCGGGCCCTCCGGGTGCTTCGGGTGCCCCCTCCCAGCATCCCCCGCTGGCTCAGGAGGATGGGCGCTCAAGTCCACAGCAGCGGCGGCGGTAAGGAAGGCTTGCCCCGCCGGTGGAGCGTCCGCAGGGCCACGGAGCGAGGCGCCCGGAGCCGCGGCCGGGGGGGTGGGGCGGCCGGGGGGCGCGAGCGCGACGGCCGGGGAAGCTCGTACCTATCAGTGCCTGGAAGAGGCTGCTCTGGAAGATGCCGATGACCCGCTCCACGGAGCTCCGCAGCGGCCGGTCGTCCATCTGGCTCAGCCTGGCGCGGTAGTCCTCCAGGAGGCGCAGGGCGCGCTGCGTGTCTGCAAAGAGCACGGCGCCGGGTGCGTGGGCTCAGCGGTCCGCGGGGCGCCCGGACAGCGCCCGCGCCGCCCGCCCGCCCGGGCGCCCCGCCGCAGAGTCGGCGGCCCGCGCGCGGGGCCAGCGGAGCTCGCCGCCGGGCGGGGGGCGTTCCCGCCACGGCGCCCCCGGCACCGCTCCCCGCCGCGGGCCTCGGCGGCACGGGCTCTCTGCACGTGCTCAGAAGCGCCCGGCGCCCGCCTGCGACTCTCGCTGCCGCCTGCCCGCCGAGCCGGGAGCTGCCCGGCCGGGACCGGGGCGGGGGGCGCCGAGCGCGCGAAACTCGGGACGGGCCTCACCTTGCTTCCGGACGGGCATGGCGGGGCCGGGCCGGGCCGGGTCGTCTCGCCGCGCCTCGCCGCGCCTCGCCGTCGTGGCTGCCCCGGCGGAGCCGCTCCGCCGCCGAACCTGACCGCGCCGGCCCCGCGGGTCCGCCGCCGCCTCCCAGAGCCGGGCCCCGCTGCGTGCGCGCGCCTGGCTGCGGGCCGGCCGGCGGGCCACTCGGAGCGCCCAAACTTTCCAGGCAAGATGGCGGCGCGGCGGGGCTGCCCGGGGGGGCGGGGCGAGCGGAGACCCCACCCGCCCCTTCAGCAAATCACCGCCCGCCGCAGCACCTACGGGGCGGGGCCGCGTCCGGCACAGGTGGGGGAGGGGTGCGGAGCCTCGCCGGCCCCGCCCGGAAAGTTTCGTCCGGAGGAGTCTCGGGCAGCGCGCGGCCCGGGAGGCCCCGGAGAGGAGGCGGCGCGCCCCCCGCCGCGCCCCGCCCCGCCCCGAGCCGGGCTGACTGAGGAAGCCCGGCGCCCGCCTTCGCGTTCTTCCTCCGGCGGGACCCGCGCTGTGCAAGCACGGCCCACCGCGACGCCTCCGCCGGCGAGAGCCCGTGCGCGTCCCGCTCCGCGCGCCGCCGTCCCTGGGTCGCCGGCCGGACTGCGCGGTCCCGCGGCACGCCCTGCCTGCGCGGGGGGCGGCCCATCCAGCGGCCGTCCTTGGGGGACCGCGTGGCCGCTGGGCAGCTCCCTGGACTGGGAGATGAGTGGGATGGGAGCCGGGAAGGGACCGCGTTTCGCACCCTGTCACAGAGCGCTGAGAAGGAAGCCGCCCAGGGAGCCTATGACCTCTGGGTGTCATTTACATCGAATGAATGAATGTTGGGATCATGGAAGAGGGTTGGAAGGGGCCATGAAGGCCATTTACACCATCCCACCTGCCCAGTTCCTTTCTGAATGCCTCCAGTGTGGGGAAGCCCCCCACCTCTCCAAGCAGCTTGTCCCACTGTCGTGTTGCTCTGGCAGTGAGGAAGTTTTTCCTGATGCCCAGCCTGAATCTGGGCTGTCGCAGCTTGACTTGATGATTCCCTGTCCCAGGTACTCTGGTACCAGCAGGACGAGATTATGGCCTTCCTCTTTGTGACACCTGTTGAGGGACTTATGGAGGGAGAACATGACCTCCCTCTTCTCAAGGCTGAACATGCCCAGTTCTCTCAGTCTACCTTGAAATGCAGGCTGGATTTGCACACTAAGGCGGCTTTGCAAACCCCGTGTGGCTCCCACAGGGTGGTTTCTGCTTTCACCTAGATGGGCTGCTAAGCCACCCCAGCAAGCCCTCGCTTGTGGTCGCCACACCTGACTTTGCAGCCGCAGTCTAACTCGGATGACACAGGTGCCTAACAGTGGCCAGAATACTTCAGAGGTGCTTGGCCAGCCTAGCAGAAAGACCTCTCTGACCAAGTGTCTCTGGCACCAGGCACAGCCGTCGGAAGCTCCCTGCCCGCCAGGCTGGCAGTGGCTCCTGTGTGGGGCACGCTGCCCTCAGACTGCCTGTAAAGGAGAGCGGTTGAGCCAGAGGGGGCACTGGGGGGGGCAGGGGATGCTGCCGCTTCAGGGCTACAGAGTGAGGGTCCTCAGAACAAGCTCACGAGCCCGCCCGCCCTGGGAAAGGTTGCTCAGGGAGGGAGGGGTGGAGATTGGCGGGGAGGCCTCGACCTGACCAGAGGGCAGGCAAAGCAAGTGGACCATCTCGGAGCTCCTGGCGCTCTGTGGGGAACCCTCTGGCAGCAGGAGCCACTCTGAGAGGGGAGGCAGGACCTCCTGCAGGGGAGGGAAGAAGGGGGGTCTCAGCCGGATTCAGCTCCTCACATGGTCAGATGGCACTCCCTCATTTCCACAGGACCCTCACTTTGATGTATGTTTGCAACCTGCAAAGCTCAAAGGACAGTGCTCAAAAGGAAAGGCTTCCTCAAAGTTTACTAGAGAAGGAGATCAGGAGAGGCCTGTCCCCCAACCCCTGGCACTGCCCTGGATCGAGCTGGATGGTTACAAACGCTTCTCCCTCCTCTGGAGGGATACGGGCCCTACCCGCACAATCCAGAATTCTCGCTCTGCTGCTTTGCAACCCTCACATTTTCTGCCCAGATCCAGCCCTCCTGGAAGCTCCCTGAAGCCCTCCCCTGCCCCCTCCAGTGCTGAGCTGTCATGAGAAGTCTGCCCGAGCTGCTCTTGGTCCTCCCATTGAGCTGTGCTCTCCATGCAGCTCTGATGTGCTCTGATGTGGAGTCACCTCTCTGTCTGCCCGGCAAGGCAGAACATCAGCACGCCGACGCTCTGGGGTGGGCCTTCAGTGCAACCTCCCGGAGCGCCCTCTCCCACCTTCCTGCCAGTGCCGGGCTTGGTTGGTCTGGTAAGCGGTGAAGTCTGTGCAGTATTCAGACAAGCTGGGAGCCGTAAAGCCAGATTTCCTTCTCTGGAAAGTGGCAGAAGGAGCAGTGAAATGGAATTTAGATATTCCCTAGTTAAAATTTTGTCCAGCCCTTCCTTCAAGAAAGTTCCTGTGTTCCCATTTGATCCTTAAACTCTTCTGTGAGCTGCTGCAGCGGTGGAGCTAGGAAAGCCGCCTCCTGTGGGACGCCATTCCTTCAGTAGGCTAAAAAGACAACCCCCTTCCAGTCCTCAAAGGGGAGGAGAGCGGGGTGGGGGGAGCAACCGGCAGCAAATGCACCACGTCAGCACCCACCGCTGACCCTGGCACAGCTGTCCTTGAGCAGGCAGGGCCAGAGGCTGCCTGGCTGCCCATGCCTTCCTCGGACTTGACTCAGCTCTGCTCACGTGTGAATGGGCTGCCGGCTTAAAGCTGCTGAACCCCTCCAGGGTTGCTACCAGTTCCGCCAGATGCCCTCTGGGGGGCGCCGCTCAGCCAGGGAAACGCTGCGCGGGCGAGGCTGCTCCCTTTGCCGGGCGTTCTGCTGCTGGAGCTCCTGCGAGCCGCGCGTGGCCGCTTTTCTGCTCCCTCCCGCCGGGCAGGGAGACCCTTCGGCCCCCAAACCTCTCTCGAGCATAAACTCAGGCCTGGTGCTGCTTGAGAGACGCTGCTTGGCCCGCTCCCTCCTCGATTCCTTCATGCGCCTTGCGAGGGATGCCTCTGATGCAGCTGGAGGCCAGCCGGGTGGGGGTGGGGCGACCCGGAGGGGACCTCGCCACGCTCGCTCGGGGAGAGCCTGGTGGGGCCGCCAAGCACGGAGTGGCTGCGTTGCAGGGGGTCCCTCAAGCAGCTGGGCTGAGGGGGAGTTAGGAGAGCGAGCAATGTAACACGAGGTTCTGAAGTGCGGCCTGCCCTCCTCCACATCTGTGCCGCAGGTGCAGCGCAGGCAGTTGTGGTGTCCAAACTTGAGAAAGCCTCTCGCAGGGCTGGGAAGGAGCTGCCAACACGATCCAAGGGTGGGAGAGCGTACAAAAAGGTGCCGGTGTTTTCTTGGTGGCAGGTGGGGGTTACTTTAGAAAAAAAATAACTGATGGAGAACATAATTGGGATACAAAATGCAGAAGGTGGATAGAGGTGGTTTCCTCCTGGTCTCCATGGACCAGAACTTGCGACCGTTCCAGAATTGCCTCTGCAGGGAGGGCTGCCCTGAGCCACGGGATGGGCTTGAATGCCTTTTCGGCGTCTTTAACCCCACTAATCTGTGATTCTGTAAAATCAACTGACAGTGAACCCGAGGCAGGACATTCCCCACACGATGAAGAGTTCACAGATTGAAACAGAAACAAAGTGAGTCAGAAGGGACCTCCCAGGCCATCTAGTCTGACCCCCGGCTCCAGCCGGCTCCGCTCAAGACATGCCCACCATGTGCGTGTCCAGCCTATCCTTGAACACCCGCACCAATGGGGCCTCAACGACCTCTCATGGAAGCCCATTCTACACCCTCGGGGTCCTAACTGTCAGGAAGTACTTCCTGGCATCTAAATGGAACCTTGGCTCCCTGAGCTTTGCTCCATTGGAGTGCATCCTGCCCTCCTCTGCAGGGAGAACAGGTCTCTACGCCCTCACATACCTGTATGTCGCCAACAGATCCCCTCTGAGTCTCCTCTCCAGGCTGAAGAGACCCAGTTCCCTCAGTCTCAGCTCATACCCCATCCCCTGCAAACCGGCCACCAACCTTGTGGCCCTACGCTGCACTGACTCTAGCCTGGCTACATCCCTCTTGTAATGAGGGGCCCAAAACTGAGCACAATACTCCAGTTGTGGGCACACCATAGTCTTATAGAGTGGTAGTAATACCTCTCTCAATCAAGAAGCCACACTTCTGGCTATGCAACCAAGGGTGGTGTTCGCCCTCTACCTCTTGATGGGTTCACGGCCCACAAAGGGGGTGCTGGCGGCCTGAATGGGGTGGAGGGATGGGCCCTGGACAGCCTTGGGAAGAGCCTGCCTGGAGCCCAGCAGTGCCAAGCGCTGCCAAGAGGTGGCAGCTTCCCGAGGGCATCTAGCTGGTTGCCGCAGGAGCAAAGTGCAGCCCTCGGAGAGCCATCGGACCAATCGAGCTTTGGCTTCTTCCTTCCTTCTTGGAAGAGCAGAGAGCTGCGCAGGCCGCGCAAGGATTGTGCATCTGTGCAGATGTATGTGGCAAAACCCCCATTTGGCCGGGGCTGGTGTGCAGCCCTGGGTCTGGCGAGGTCCTGGTTCTGCTCCCCACTGGCCACTTTGGGCCCACCTCAGACTCCGCCTGGCCAACTCATGGGGCTACTGTTCTGCGGAGAGTTGGAGATGAGGCAGCCCTTGTGAGCCCCCACTGGGTCCCTCACAAGAGGGAGAAAGACAGGGTATGACTTTGAGATTGACAGGGTGACAGGCCCCCAGAAATAACGAGCAACACCATCTGCAGCAGCCAGTCATGCCCCCTCAGAAACAGCCTTGCCCCATCCATTGTTCTACTCCTTTATTAGCAATATTTCTGCACCATTTCTCATTTGAAACACTTTGTGTTTATGAATGTACAAGTTTCAGGGATTACTGCAATGCAAAATGTGCAGCAATTTAAAAACTTGTAAGAATGTGGTATTAGAATCAGAAACCATTTAAATCTTCAAAAGCAATATAAAAAGGCACAACAGCAGAAATTGAGGGCAGGAGAGTGTCTTAAAACAGATTACAAAGTGATGTAAAATGTGACAAGCGAGATGGGAGCTGAAAGGTTTGACCCGTCCCCCTCCAGCTCAACAAAAGCGGGCCAGGCCCACTAGCCCCGGAGGGCCTGCTGCAGCTGGGGTGCTGCCACCAACAAGCTCCTCGCCCAGCAAGCTCAATCTGCGAACCGTTCACAGGCGGGGGGGCTCACCTTGCAAATATCCTATCCCTGACTGAGCCATTGATGGCGGGCCATCACTAGCACGCCTCTCCAGCTTTGCACCCACGGACGGAGCAACAACGGGACGGAAGAGTGCAGTAGGCCTGTCATAAGCTGGAGCCAGGGCTCAGACTAGATGGCCCCAGAGGCCCCCTCTGACTGTCTGTCTGTCCTGAATGTGCTGCCATTCAGCTTCTGGGCAAGGCTTTTGGCAGACTGTCGTCAGCTCCCTGCATGCACAGAGGGGAAGACAGCAGCCTCGCTCACTTAGAAGGCTCCCACGAGTGTGCCCGGAGCGAGCAGGGCAGAGAAGCAGGGGGAGCTTGGCAAAGACGGCGTGGGCAGTGCCAAAGGGGCGCTCACAGTTGCCCTCACCCTGCG
This sequence comes from Varanus salvator macromaculatus, assembly GCA_023646645.1. Taxonomy (NCBI): domain Eukaryota; kingdom Metazoa; phylum Chordata; class Lepidosauria; order Squamata; family Varanidae; genus Varanus; species Varanus salvator. The sequence goes on along the minus strand of JAIXND010000761.1, from coordinate 4,930,845 downwards.
CCACAGCGCCTGTCTCCCACTGGGGCTCCCTCAGGTGGACTTGGGGGTGAGCCATCGCTTGGCATGTGGACCATCCCTGGAACAACCCCTGGGCCCCTCCAGGGAGGGAAACGGCTGGGAAGACCCCAGCCTGAGGCGCAGAAAACAGCCGGCTGCTGCGTTGGGCAACAGGCTCCACAGGCGCTGGACGCTGCACGGCCTCTTGCCCTGCTCCTCACACACCGGAGGTGGGCTGCCCCGGGGCAGCCAGGGAGAGGGTGGGCGTCCTTTCTGTGTCATTCCCAGATGCTTACAGTCTTTTATCAGCCAAAGCCGCAAGCACTGTGCTCAGGAAAAATCTTTTAACGAGCGCCGGTCTGCCTCCAGCGCAATCCAATTCCCATTAACAAGGCCTCCAGGGGCTTGTACAGACTGGGTGGGTAGGATGGGCTTGGGATGCCCTGCCCTGCCAGTGCCAGCATCTGCCTGGGCCAGGCAGTCTCCTGGCAGGGAGCATGGCACTCCTGGCACCGTGAGCACGGAGGACAATCCCTGCCTTGTGCCTTCCTGCCTGTCCACGCCAGCTGCCCATTCCAGCTGGGCAAAGGCTGGCCTGGGGCTTCTGGCCAATCGAGAGGGCTCCAGGGCTTGCTGGGCACACCACCGAGGGTCCAGGCCAGGGCCTGCAGCCTCTCGGAGAGGGTACCCTGTAGAGTAGGCCCCAACACCCCACGGTGCCCAAGCTCTTTGAGGCCAACAAGTGATCTGACCACCGTGGCAGCCTTTGAGCGCCCCGCATCTCTTCACCTTGCAGGATGTTACGCAGCGCAGGCCTGGCAGTGACGGGCAGGCAGCGCAGCAGAGAAAAGCCAGCCACAGGCCAAGGCACTGGGCCCACCCAAGAGGAAGCGGGCCCTGGGGCTGCTCTGAAGGTTGCTGGAAACAAGGAACGGCTCTAAGCCATGTCCAGGGCAGGCGTGTGATGGGCAGGGTGAATCCGCTGCCCTTGCAGCGGGGTGGGGGCGGGTGGCACTACCCACCGTTTCACTGCGTGGCTCCTTGGAGAGCAGTCCAGGCCCGAATGCCTGGCTGGGGCATCACATGGCTGCACAGGCACCCCGGGAGATCCCCTGTGCAGCCAGAGCCGGTGCGGCACTGGGAGTTGCGCCAACAGCACAGAAACTGGACAACTCAGTCAGCGCTCCTGCAGGGAATGCCGGGCACACAGAGTGGAGGGTGTCTTTGTTGCCCTCCTCTGAACTGTCCCCAGTTTGTCTGCATCTTCCCTGAAGTGTTGCACGCAGAGCTGGACATACTGCTTGAGATGGGGCCTAACAAGAACTGAACGGGGGCAACCAGAATAAGGACTGGGCTTTTCTGCAGCCACATCAAACCACTGACTCGTATTCAGCTTGCCATCTGCAACAGTTCTGAGAACATTCGGACTTGTAGGATCCCCCGCCTTGTAATGATGTATTTAGTTTATTTTTCCTAGGTGAAGAGCACGGCATTTCTCCTAATTAAATTTCATTCTGAGCCCTTTAGTACCTCACTTGTTACCTCCTCGCAGTCTGAGGTGCCCTTGATGAGCCCGATTCTGTAGCCAGCTGTGGCTCCACCTGAGTTGTTGCATCCACTTGAGCTCGTTTGCTAATCAGGACATCCTGGGGCACTTGGTCAAAAGCTTTGCTGAAGTCAGGAGAGATTATGTCCTCAGCAGTCCCACAGTCCACCAGGGAGGTGACCAGTCAGAAACTGAAATAGGATTAGCCTGGCACGATGTGTTCTTGAGACATCCATGCTGACTTCTAGTAAAGACTACATTGTTTTCAAGCTGTTTGCAGACTGGCTATTCTATAACCTGCTCTAGAATGTTCCCAGGGGTTAATGTCCATCTGACTGGTCCGCAGTTCCTGGGTTTTCTCTTTCTTGAAGATGGGGACAGCACTGCCCCTTCTCCAATCTGCTAGAACGTCCTCTCCGTGATTTCTCAAAAAGGACAGACCGTAGTTCTGAGTTCTTCTGCCAGCAACTCTAAGACCAGGATGGAGTTCACGACACACATGTGGTCCCGTCTCACACAGCAGGGAGTCTCCCTCAACTGACACTGTTCTCATCCTGCTCTTGCAAGCCATGGTGTCACTGCCACTACTTGGTTGACCTCAGGCCTCTTACTCAGCATTGCCCGGGGTGACTTGCAGCTCTTCCACAGCCCTCCTGTCTCCCCCTTGAGTAACTGAAAGTGGATCCATAGTTCCACTGCTTCCGCTGGTGCAGAGCATCTTCTGGTTCTCCTGCTCCTCATTGCCACCCCTTTCCAGGGTGTTCCTGCCTCGTTTTCCCTTCCCTCAGGATTCTCCTTTTCTGCCTCGGCTTGGTGCGGCACTCCTAGCTCCTGCACTACACTTGGCTGTTGCCGTTCCACAGCTCGGCCTAAACACTCGTCGTCTTTTATTCCCGAGGGTGGACATTTGGCACTCTGCGGCTCTCACCTTTGCCTCTAGCAGACCACTAGCTTGGACTCGTGGCGTGTGTAGCCCATGCTGAACTCAGACAAGGAAAGAAACCTTGCACAGAGCTGGCAGGTCCCCGCTGCCGCGGGGTCCTCTCAGTCCTTGCTTTCCGCTACCCTGCTGGCCTACCAGCCCCTTCTCCTGCCTTCCCCAACGGTTCACCACACGGCCCTACTGGCAAATGGCAGGCTGTCGCCAAGAACAAAACCAAGAAAGATAAAAAGGAGGGGAGAGTTGAAAAAGGGGTAAAACAGAAAAAAGAACCCCAATGGTTGCAAGTCTGGCAGATCTGCACATCCGAACGAGAGGGTCTCTTGCCATGCCAGGGAACAGAGAGGAGGCCGCCCTCTTTCCCCTCCACTGGACGTGGCTCCTCCAGCCCCCTTCTTCCCCGGTGCTCTCCTCTCCCTTCCTCGGGCAGATGTGGAACACCCCTCACCTGCTTCCTTCTCCCACACAGAGGGCAAATCAAAGTGGGGGCACCCCCTCCCCCACCTTGCTTGGAGATGGAACTGATGTGCACAAAGCAACACAACTTCCCGCCCAGCAGCTGCACCACCAACCCTGCTTCCTGCTCAACTGTTTGCCCAGCAGAAAAAGATGTTTCCACCTGGAAAGCATTTCCTGGGGAGTTTCCTGGCAGACCCCCAAGCAGAGCAACGTGAGGCAGGCCAGGCCCACACCGCCCCGCCCTGCCCGCATGACGACCCAGCATGACCGAGAGGGTGCCTCGACACTGAGCGGGAAGGCCGGCAGCATCGCTTGAGGCTGGGGGTGTGGGTGGGTGGCCAGCAGGCCTCGAATGGAGCCCCCGGGGCCCGCAAGGGCTCGGCACTACAGGGGAGGCTTGGGGGTGCCGCAGAGCTGCAGATTGCAGGGCACATGCAGGGTGCCGAGACGAGGCCACAGTTGGCGCGGCACCCGCCTGGCTGACCCGCCGTGGCACTGCCTCAGCAGCGGGCCTTGCCACTTCCCGGCCGGTGGGGCGGCGCTTGGCTTGTGGCAGGAAGAGCAGAGAAGGCAAGCGGGGGCCCCGTGCTCGGAAGAGGACCTGGGGCACGACGGCCTCCCTGGTGGGCTGGCAGCAGCTGGGAAGGGGGATTCCCCTGAGGTCTCGGGCGTTTCGGGCGCGATGTGACGTGACTGCAGAAAAAGCACGTGTATTTTGGCCACACGGACAGAAGCAGAGCCTCCAAATGATGCGAGGTTCGGATTCTTCTCTTTTTGGCACTAGTTAGGCTCCATTGTGAGTGCTATGTCCAGTTCACAGAAAGATGCTGACAAATTAAAGACAGTTCAGAGGGTGGCAAAGAGGATCAGGGGATTGAAAACCAAGCCCTGTGAGGAGATTGAAAGCACAGGCATGTTTAGCCTCGAGAAGACCAGGGGGAGATATGAGAGCACTCTAGAAGTACTCGAAGGGTTGTCACAAAGAGGAAAGCCAGGCTCTTCTCTTGATCATCCCAGAGTGCAAGATGCGGGATAACAGGTTCAAGGGACAGGAAGCTAGAGTTCGGCCAGGTATCAGGAAGACCCTCCTGACTGCTAAGCAGTGCCACAATGGACACAACAGCCGAGGGAGGTGGCAGCTCTCCCCCACCGGAGGCATTCAAGGGGCAACCAGACGGGCATCTGGGAGGGATGGCCTAACATGGAGTCCCACATGGAGCAGCTGGTTGGAGCGGATGGCCTCTGGCCCCTTCCAACTCTTACTGTTCTACAATTCCAGGATTCCCATGTAGTCAGTACCAGTTAGGCGTCCTCTGGAGGGCTGCATCCAGTCCTGGGCACCACAGTTCAAGGAGGATGCAGACCGGCTGGGAAGGGCTCTGAGGAGGGAAACGGACAATCCGGGGACTGGAGACACAGATCTGAGGAAGGAGTGCAAGAACTGCAGATGTTTAGCCTGGAGAAGACGGAGGGGAGACATGATAACACTCTTCACAGCGTTGAAAGGTTTTCACGCAGAGAAGGGCCAGGATCTCTTCGCAACCATGCCACAGTGTAGGACATGGAACAATGGGAATGATTGCAGGAAGCCAGCTTCTGGCTGGACATCAGGAAGAACCTCCCGATGGTTAGAGCAGTATGCCAATGGAACCCATGATGCAGGGAGGTGGTGGGCTCTCCCACACTGGAGGCCCTCGGGAGGCAGCCAGACAGCACTGGTGTCTGTGACATCTGCCGCCTCTCTTGAGGAATGGCAAGGAGGCAGGATAGGTGCCCGATCCCCCAGAAGCCTCCTCCGCAGTTTGCCTGGCACCTGGGTGGAGGCGGGACAAGTGAAGGGCTTCCATGGAGCCCCAGTGCTCCTTGCCCAGCACCACCTCTGGGGCCCAGCTGAGCCCTTCCAGGCCTGCGCCCAGCAGCCCAGGCCAGCAGGGCCAGGAGGCCCCCGCCAGGCATCCCCCGCTGCCTCCCGCCTTGCTCCAAGGCCGGCTGGGGTGGGGGCTCCTCGCTGCTTCAGTGAGCACTCGGTGCACCGTGGCCATGTGGAAAGGGGGCTCTCCCGGCTGTGTGGGAGCTGCCGACTCCAGGGCTGCGCAGCCCCCTAACTCAAGCAGCATGAATCTGCCTCTGCTGTGGGGACTGGGCACCCGTCTCCCCCAGAGCCCATTGTGACACCCAGGTTCCTGCCCTGCTCCCAGGCACAAGACCTGAGAGAGACAGAAGCTGGACAGCCAGTGGAGGGGGGTGGCGGCCTTCGCACCCCTTCTGGCCCACTGTTCCATGCTGCTGTTCTCCTCCCTGGCCAGGGGGACCCTCATCCCCCACCTGCCACAGACCTCGAGGACCCCCTGCCACCCCACACAGCCTCGCTTTCCTCGCCCGGAAAGAGACTCAAGTCAAACAGCCCAGCTCCGTCACTGTCATTTAATGTTAGTCAAGGCAGAGGTACCCAGCCACAGACACCTCCTCGGGTTGTCAGTTCGCTGCAGAAATGCAGCCTCCCGCCCTGCCCACCCACTGCTGCAAACGCTCCCAACAAGCTTCCAGTGAGAGTTCTGTTCTCCTGCGGAGCATCAAGAAAACGTCTCCGAGGGGCCGTCAGTACAAAGAGCACTCCGGGGAGCCTGGAGTGTCAGCTGGGCTGCCAGCAGGGCCCGCTGCCTGCCCGGGACCCCTCCCGAGGGCCCACGCAAGACCTTGGGGGCTGTGGAGTGGTGGGGCAGACCCCAGCTGATGGGGGGGGCGGCATAGGGTGGGCTGGACCTCTGCAGCCCCAGTGGGAAGAGCTCCTTCCTGGTCCAAGGACAGCCTGCCTGCATCCCCCCTGGAGTGTGTGGCTGGCGGTGATGGCTGTCCATGGGCACCAGCCTGGCTTCAGCCACAGAGCCACAGGCGCAGGCACGGCCCCGAGGACACGTGTGCGGAAAGGGAGGGGGCCATGCGAGCAGATCCTGCACATTCCCCTCCACAGGACGGGGCGGCCCAGGCACGGCTGTGGGCTGCGTGGGGACAGGCGCTTCTGTGGAAGCTGAGGGGGCCTGGTCTGCTGAGCACGTGGAAGGAGTGTGCGCAGCCGAGTGGCTGCCCTTTGGGGGGGCTCCTTTCATCCAGCACCCACCCTTGACAGCAGAAGCCCCGCGGGGCAGACGGGCAGCCTTGCCAGGTCCAGCTCCTGTGTCCTGGGAAGGACTTCCCGGCTGCCCTGGTGGGGCTGAGGCTGCCACGGCGTGCTGGGTGGGAGGCCGCCTCGCCTCCCTGTAACAATATTCCACAAAGGTGGGACTCCAGAAGCCCCAGTTCTTCAGAGCTGCTGCCACTGAAATCAAGCATTTGTCTAGACACTTGGATGAGGAAGGAGACCCGGGGACCACTGGAATGAACGGAGCTGGGTCCCTTTGGACGGCGTGCGGTCCTGCTCGCCAGGCACACCCTGCAGGGGGTCCGAATTCTGCTCAAAGGCATAAATTAACAACAACAAGAACAGTTTAGGGCTAGCATACGGGGCTCAGGAATCAACTAACCAAGCGACTACAGGGGGACTTGCACAGCGCAACCTTCGCGGGGAGCTCCCTCCCTGGATCTGGCCGCAGGGCGCGCGCCCCTCAGTAGATGTAGAGGCGGTCCGAGATGGCGGCCGGCATGTGGGTCATGACCTGCATGCGCAGCCACCAGTAGTAGTCCATCGGGTGGTAGCGGGTGTAGGGCGTGGTGGAGGTCAGGGCGTGTGCGATGCTGTCGATCACGGGGGACGTGTCCGAGGAGCCACTGCCGCAGTACGACTCCATCTTGGCGATCTGCTCATCAAAGTACTTCCGGCCGTAGTCGCGGCGCACGATCTCGGGCAGCTCGTCCCACATCTTGTCGGCGATGGCCTGGATGCGCTCAGGGCTGTACAGGCTTGTGCCGGCGATGAAGTTGCCGGGCTCCACGATGCACACCTTCACGTCGTGCGGGCGCATCTCGTAGCGCAGGCAGTCCGAGAAGGCCTCCACCCCGAACTTGGTGATGCAGTAGGGCGAGCGGGCGGGGTTGGCCATGCGGCCCATCATGCTGCTGATGTTGACGACGCGGCCTGTGGAGGAGGGAGAGCAGCGCTATCATGCTGTGCTGGCCGCCGGGCCAGTCCATCGCACCTGGCCTGGGGCAGGGCCGGCAGCTGGGCCAGCTGCAGGAGGCTGCGGGGGCTGAGCTGCGCACCCTGTGAGGGAGGGGCTCCCCCGGAGCCAACCCCCAGGGACCCTGGAGCACGGCCAGCCTTCATCGCTGCTGGCCACGGGGTGAGGGGCCCTCTGCTCTGCTCTGCTCCGCTCTGCTCTGAGGGACGAGATGAGACATACCTTTAGCCCTGCGGATGAGGGGCAAGAAAGCCTTCGTGGTGCGGATGGTGCCCCACAGGTTCACTTCAGCCACCTCCTTGTAGGTGTCCATGCTGGTGAACTCAACCTCCCCAAAGGTGGAGATCCCGGCGTTGTTGACCAGGCCCCAGAGCCCTGGAGAGCGCGAGAGGAAGACGCCGCATGTGGATGGCCCTGCCTCTGCGCCCCCACCGGCACTGCGGAGCAGTCCCAGTGCGCCCCCCGGTGGTCCCTGCCCCCGCCTTGCTGCCCAGAGGACCCTCTGCACCGCCTCCCTGGGCTGGCTGGCCTCTGGCCCACGCAGACCCTTCTCCCCGAGGCTTTCTCCTCCCACCCACTCACTCCTGTCCCAAAATTGGGGTGTGCTCGAGGGACACCCCTGCCCTGGGCTACAGCTGGGCCTGTGCGCTTGGGCATCGTTCACCAGCCTGTGGACTGGGGCACCAGGCCTGATCAGGGCAGTGCAACCCCTCCATGCCCCATGCAAAGCCCCTCGCCCCAGGACCATGCCCCTCCCCCCGTGGCCACGTGCTCCCCGGACCCTCAGCCGTTCGGGCACCAGGAGCCATGCAGGGGCAGCTGGTGGGGCTCAGGCTGAAACCCCCCACAGCCAGGGCCTGCCAGATCCCCACCTACCGGTCTGCGGGTCCTTCAGGGTGGATGTCATGTACTCCACAGCGCGGTTGACATCCTCGCTGTCGCAGACGTTCAGCTGCACCGTTCTCATCCGGTCGCTCTTCATGCCGTCCAGATCCTTGGAGCCACCCCGGCCCTGCTCCTGAGAGGCGATCGACGCTCCGGCCTCAGCATGCGGCCAGTGGGGGCAGCCAAGAGCTCACCGCTGCTGCGGGGGGAGGGGTGGCTGTCCCTTGCCCTCCATGGCTACCTGCGCACCCGCACTCAAGCCTGGGGCCTGAAGAGGCCCTGCCTTCAGCACCCTCAGCCCCCCCTTGTTCCGGCAGAACCTCTTTTGGGACAAGGTGGTGAGGAGACGGAGCAACCCGCGAGGATCTGGGGTGGCGAGGCCAAGGCCGCGCGCAAGAGCAGGCCTTCCCTCCCAGTGACACACGCACGTGCACATGCACTCCGCACACCCACGGGCAAGCAGGAGCAGCATCGCCAGCAGCGCTCCGCACCCAACTCCCACCTCCGCACCACTTATCAGCGCCCGGGCTGCCCTAGCCGGGCTGCCGGCTCTCCAGGTCTCCCTCACAGTGACTTGAAGGAGGGCCATGCCGCGAGCCGGGAAGGGCCCGGGCAGCCAGTGGCCCTCGCGGCTGAGCCAGTGGTGACTGGAGCCAGGCTTCCTGGTGTCCCAGCCCAGCACCCCCTCCATGCAGGGTGGTCAGGAAAGCTTTCGCTCGAACCCCACCTGCCAGCCCCTTAGCAGAGAGGAGGGATCCTGTGCATCGCTGCTGCCCCCTGCTGCCCCCCCCGCTCGCAAGGTGGGACAGCTCCAGGCGCCTCCCACAGTCCAGCCCGTGGCCCCCGCCTGGCTGAATGCCGGCACAGAGAACCCATGTGGTGCAGGCCACAAGGCAGGACGGTGGCTCCACGGGAAGGCGATGGGAGAAGGGGGAGCGTGCTGCCACAGCGCCCTTCGGCCGGCGCCCCCCACCCCCCGTGGTCCATGGCCCCACAGCATTCCTTGCCCCCCGCTCAGGCACCCCCTACCTTCAGCAGACAGCCGGCGTAGATGATGAAGCCCTTCTCGTGCAGGTGCCTGGCCAGGGCAAAGCCGAAGCCGGAGTCGCAGCCGGTGATGAGGACGGGCCGCTCGCCAATCTGACAGACAGAGGTGGGGAGAGCAGGCGGGGGGTCACCGAGGGCTGCAGGCGCCCACAGCGCCCCCTGCTCCCCCGCACCTGCCCACGGGCCTCTTCCCAGCAGCCTACTCTCCCCCCTCGTGCCCGCCGCCCCTCCCAGCCCATGGAGCCCAGTCCCAGGAGCGCCCGTGCACTACTGGACGGCCAGCGTGCGCCCCTGACCGGCTCGTGGGCCGCCTCCTCCGCCCTGCCGTCAAGACAGGCCCAGGGCCCCAATCACGCCCTTGGGTGAATCCGGCCTGCTCTGGCCCGCCTTCTCCTGCAGGGGCACTTGGCCCCCGGCCTCGGGCTGGGTCGGGGCACGACAGCTGCACGTGCCTTGGAAGCCCTCGGCTGTGGGGGTCCTCCGGAGCCTGCAGGGGAAGCCTGCGGAGGGTGCACGTGAGCCTCAGAGACGGGCGAAAGCCGCCCCGCACCTACAGGCAGCGCCCTCACCAGCCCAGCCACAGCCCTCCTGGGGAAGGAGCCTCTGGCTCCACAGGATGGCACCCCGGATGAGGAGGGAACCCGGGCCACCGGCCACGGGAGCCAGGGAGGGCTTGGGCTGAGGTCTGGGTTGCACCCACGGCCAGCCTGGCCCCCTGAGCTCCCCTCCCAAGCGCCCGGGGGTGGCCTTGAGCGGCTGCGGCAGCCCCCCTCCCCCACAGGGGCCTCAGTGGCCCCCGTGCGGGGCTCTCACCTCCTCCACCTCCGTTGCATAGGGGCGGCGGCCCGGCAGGCTGGTGGCTGAGAAAGGGAGCTCTGGAAGGGACCTGTGTGAGAGAAGAGAGATGCTCCGGCGGCTGGCAGGAGGATGGGGCCCGTGCCGCCCAAGCGGTTCAGCACGGCAGTGCCTTCTGCCTGCCCCCCCACGCTGTGAGGGTGCCTGCCCCCCCCTCCTGCAGGGGCCCTGGCCAAGCAGGAGCCCCGGCCAAACAGGAGCCGTCGCCCTGCAAGGTGCGGCGGCAGCTCCAGAGGAACAGAGCCGTTCCAGAAGAACCGGTTTCGCCTGCCGATTCTAATTCAGGAGCGGAGCCCGCCTGGCGCCTGCCTCAGCAGGGAGAGAGCAATGCGTTGCGAAAGTGGCCCAAGCGCAGGGTATGCGTGGGCAGCTCCCAGGCTGGCCCCTTGTGCTGGGGCCCCGGGCTCCCTGTGCACACTTGACGGGGGCCGCAGGAGCCCCGGGCGTGCCGCGGCCTGCATCCCTCCTGCCCCTGACCAGCACTGCCCGGGCAACGCAATGCACAGCGAGGGGGAGCCTGGACTCCAGAGCCACTCCGGACCGAGGCGGCAGCTTCCGCCTGGCAAACCTGCCACAAAGACCCGCCCTTGGCAGGTGCAGAGCAGGAGAGGCCGAGCATCCTGCTCCCCCAGCCCAAGCCAGAGCGAGCCCAAGCACTCTGCTGCCGGCTGGAGTGTGCCCGGCCACCAGCTCTTCGAGCCACGCGTCTGGCTGTTGGGGGCGGCCCGCAACATCAGCAGAGCCTCCATGGCAGGGAGTGCTCCTGAGGCCACTGAAGCTGAAAGAGGCACAAAGCAGTGCGCTTGCCACTCGGCCCGTGGAGGCTGCTGCAGGCCCCGGCAGCCCCGCCTCAGCTCTGTACGTGGGACAAGGCGGAAGAACTGGTGGGGGCCCGGGCTTAGGCCCGGGCCCATTCTGCTCCAGGTGGGGTGCCTCTGGTCGCCCACAGGCCCTCCGGCTGCCGGGGCTGCCCCTCTGCAAGCCGCCTTTGCTTTCCAGGTGTGGAAGGGCCCGCTGTGCCCAGCACCAGAGTGCACACCTTTGAAAAGCTCTGCCTTCTGGACTTCCCCCGGTCAGCCAGGGGGCCTCTTCTCCCTCACTGCTCTGCCGGGCTGTATGCAAAAGGTGGAGGCCAGTGCACGGAGCAGCAGGGCGGGGGATGCCAGAGCCCAGGCCTCCTCATGAGGGGCCAAGCACTGGGAGGCAGAGCGGCTATCAGGAGAGCCCCTCTGCTCCCCCAGGGCCATGTCCTCCCCCCGGACACCCGCCTGGCTCCTGCACCCTCCGTGCCAGCAAGGCCAGGGAAACGGTGCGTCGGGCCAGCCCCGCCACGTGCCTTTCCGCCAGCCTCAGCACAGCACAGAAGACCTGCGGCCAGACAGAGTCCAGGCCGTTCTGGGCCAGGCCGGGAGCCTGACGGCCGCGAAGTCCCATCTCTGGGGGAGCCACCCACTCCGGGGCCTGCTTCTCCCGCAGTGCTCAGAGCCCAGAAAGCAGCCTCCCCGTGCTGGCCAGGCACACAGGCACGCCCTGCCAGGCGAGCCAGAGCAGAGCAGCCCCAGCGACGGGCCGGGGCCGGCTGTGGGCCTGTGGCAAGCACGCACAATTGGGGCGGTGCCTTGGCGAGGTGCAGAGGCCCCAAGGAGAAGAAAGCCCTTGCAGACCAGAAGTGGTAGGGATGCTCCAAGGAGACGCACTTCTCCCGGCATCTGGAAGCATGCAGGGTGGGATGAAGGGAAGGTCAGCGCCAGATGGGCTCCCCACCCCCAGCAGCCTGAGAGTCCACAAAGAGGCCGCGCTTGTTCCAGACTGTTTGCAGAGGCGGTGCCCCGCACTGCCCCGTCGCTGACCTGCAGCTGGCTGCCCACAAAACAGGCTGGGACACGCGGCTGGGGCCGCCCTTTGTCCCCCACGTCGACCGGCTCTGGGGTCCGCAGTGGCAGCAGGTCCGCTGGTGCAGGCGGGACTGGTGGGCTCTCCACGTGTCACGTCTCAAGGGGACTTTGGAAAGGCCCGGCCTCTTCTGGAACTTGCTTGCTGCCCTGCCCTGCTGTGGAGCGGAGTGAGGGAGCTGCCTCGGCTAGCGGTGCTGGGCTCTCGTGCCAGTGCGGCTTTCAAAAAGGACTGGCTGCTGTATTTTTCCCCGCATGGGAGAGAGGGGGGCGTGATCTCAAGGGCCCAAACGTCTCCCCTCGCATTGCACTGCGCTGCATCTGGGGCAGTGGCTAGGGGGGGTGCCGTTTCCCACAGCAAAGCTTGTGGCAAGGGGCGGCCTATAAATTTCCAAATAAAATAAAAATAAATAAAAAAGCATCTTGGGACAGCTCTGCAATGCCGGGCCGGCCAAAGGAGCCACGGGGCTCGCACAAGGCAGCGACTTGGCTTACCCGGAAGGTGGTCTTGGCGGGGCGGGGCGAGTGGCGGGGGCTGCCTCCTGCAACGGAGGGGCTCGCGAGCTGTGGGCACAGCTGCTTGCTATGAAGCCCAAAAAGGGGCTGACCCAGATGTGAGCGAGGGAGCCATGCTCCTCGGACCTCTCAGCACTCAAGGGCAGTCACGCTAGACAGGCAGGCCTGCCACAGACTCCAGGGTCCATTCTCCACATCTGGTGGATGTTTCCAGATTGCACTGCAGCCTTCCCTTTCTGTATTTAGTTATGCAATGCCCGGAGAACTAGGTTCAAAGGGGCTTAAAAATATCAGCGAGAGCCCCCAGTTGCGGGGGGGGGGGCACAGGGCACACCAGAAAGCACAGGGAAGCAGAAGAGGCCAGCAGGCCTGGGTCCAAATTGGTCTTGTCTCGTCTCTTCTCATCTCTTCTCTAAGGGCCTGGACCGCACAGCTGCAACCCTCAGTTCAGCAGCATGTGAGCTGCACACGGAGGAGGTGGCAACAGCTCCCCCATGGATCGGGAGCCAGCAAGCGACACCCTCTGTGCCTGGCTCAGCATTCTGCCTGGGGCAGCCCTCCATCCCTGCCCTGCAGCTGAGCCAAGAGGCCGGCTCCAAGATAGCAGTAGAGCCCAGGCCAGCCAAGTTGAAGGTCCGCCTGAAGGAGTCTGCTTGTCTGGAAGATCTGTGGGCGAGTCCCGCTGGAAGTCTCTCTGGGACGTCCGCAGGAACAGACCCCAACCCCCATCTCAGCCCCCTCCTTACAAGCTTACTTACTGCAGGCCAGCAGGGGCCTCCGTGAGGTGAGGGGCTTTTACTGCCAGCTGGGCAAGTGGCCGTGCGAGGCGGGCGGCGGCGAGGATGGCTGCCATGGGGGTGTCCTCCTGGGCTGGGCACACGGTTTCCTTTACCTGCACTGGTAAAGGGTACACGGCTTGTTTTACCTGCGCTGGGCCTCCATGGCTTCTGGGCCACAAGCCTGGCCCACACGGGCGACCCCCCCCCGTCCCTCTCACAAGCAGCACCTTGTCACCCGCACAAGAGACACCGGGGAGGGGGGCAGCAGCTGGCAGGGTGGGAGGTTTCTCTTTGCCTCCGGCCAATTCCTGTGGGCTTACAGCATCTGCCAGAGGGAGGAGGGAGACATAGACCCCCCCCCAAAGCTGCAGCTTGGCCTCCCCCAGGAGGGCAATCAGCGAGGTGATGAAGCAAAAGGGGCCCAGAAGAGGCCGCGCCCAACGTGGCTACATGGTGCTGTACCAGGCTCCAGGCCTGCAGATCTCACTGGAGGGGGTGTGGGGGTGGGCGGATCCGCAGGAGCGCACAGGGCATTCTGAAGTCACCTGGACCGGGAGCAACCTTGGGCTCCGCCAGGGACACTGAGAAGTGGACCCCTGCGGAAGCCTGCCTGGCACCAACTCCCCTGCTGGGCAGCAGCAACCCCAATGCGGTGCCCCTCCCTCAAGCTGGGAGTGAGCTGCGGGCCCCGGCCTGGCCTTGCGCCCCTGGAGGCCGCCTGGTGAGCACCCAGCGCAGCTCCGGAGGAGCAGGGGAGGCGGCTTTGACCTGCTTTCGCTCACCATCCTGTATTGCACTTTTTGCAAAAGGCCTAAGGGACAGTGCCTCTCAAGCCCCAGAGAAGGGGAAATTACACAAACAACAACGCCTGGGCTAACACAGGAGAGAGAGGCAGGGCCAGCCATGGGGGCCGCCAATGGTAAGAGGGGGCTGCTTGGTTGCCTGGCTGATTCATCTGGGGCAGGGAAGGTGGCCCAGGAGCCTGGGTCCTCTGCCTGGCAAACTCCAGGTGCAGACAGAAGCATCAGGCAACCGGGCGCAGCTGGCCAGGGTTGCAGGGCAGGTGAAAGATGGCTCCCAGAGCCCTCCTTGCTTCCTTCCTTGGGCCTCCAAGAGACACGTGGCGCCTCAGGCCACCCCTCTGGAAGAGACACCTGGAGCGCCGCCACCCCCCCCCACCAGGCACGGGGACCGAGTGCCCAGCGAGCCCCTGCAGGCTCCAGGGAGCCCTGGGGCTGCAGGCCAGACCAGGCCAGTCAGGGAGCCCCGGAGCCCGAGCCCCCCATCTCTCCTGGAGGGGGGGCGGGCAGGGGCAGGGCTCCTCGCTGGCTCTCCCTCCGCCCGGGCTGCCCCCCCTTCCTCGGCCCCTTCCCATCCCGCCAGCTGGCGCGGGCGGCCCCCTCCCGGGCGCCCCCCGAGGGGCAGCTGCCGGCGCAGGCCAGCCAGGCGCTCGCGGACAGAGGCCACTGCGCTCGAGCGCGCCGGCGCCACGTCCAACCGCGCGGCCGGACGAGCCCGCACCGGCCAGCACTTGCGCCTCGGCACGGGTGGGCGCCGCGCACCTGCGGCTTCGGCGGAGTCAGCGCAGGCCCGGCCGACTCAGGCTCGGCTGGCCGCCGCCACCTCCGAGCGGGCGCCCCTCCAGCGCGGCCGCGCGCGCCAGCCCCGGGCCTCCGGGCGAGCAGTCCGCCGCGGCCCCGCCGCGAGGCCGCAGCTCCGCGCGCGTCGAGGCGCGCTCCTGCCGCCGCCGGGCTCCGCGGCCGAGCGCGAAAAGGCGGACGGGGCGGCGCCTCCTCCCAGTCTCGCCACCGGAGGGCCCGCCCCATTCGGGGCTGGGGAGTCGGGCCGCTTCGCCTCGCGCCTCCAGCCGGCGTCCTGGCGGGCAGACCGGCCTGCAGCCAGCCGGGTCCGGGCTCGGCGGCGGCGCCCGCGGGCGCCAAGCAGGCGGCGGGATGCGGCGGCTGGGCGCGCGGCTCACCCGGTCCTGCGCGCGCTCCTTCGCGGGGCGGCGCCGCGGGGTCCCTGCGCGCTGCGCTGCCTGCGCCGGCGTGCCCTCGTCGGTCGGTCGGTCGCTCGCTCGGCGCCGTCCGCACGTCCTTGCCGCCCGCGTCAGTGCGCCCGGCCCGGCCCGGCTCGGCTCACTTGCGCGCGCGCCCGCCCGCCTCGGAAGTGACCTCACTCCTCCGCGGGCCGCCCCTCGCGCTGCGCGCGCACCAGAAGCGCCGCGCGGCTGGGACGATGCGGCGCGCTGCGCGAGCTGCGCTTGCCCTGCTGCTGCCCGCGGGCTGCCTGTGCGCCGGGCTGGGCTGCTGCGGCGGCCTCCTGCTGCTGCTGCTGCTGCTGCTGCTGCTGCTGCTGCTGTGCCGGAGCCCGCCGCGTCTCGGCGGGGCCCTCCCCGTGAGTAGGCAACGCGGATCCGGACTGGGGCGGCCGCGCAGGGCGAGCGCTCCTGTCCCCTGCGCGGAGGGCCTCCCCGGCCTGCCGAGAGGGCCCTGGACTGAGGATCCCGGGCTGGAAGGCGGAGACCTCCGTTGGCCTCCGGAGAGCAGCTCTGCCGGCGACCCCGGGCACTGGCCGGTGCCGTTGGGAGAGGGCGGCCAAAGCGAAGGCAGGAGTTCGAGTGACTGCCTCGAGGGGGACCCGCTACAGGTCCCGGGGCTCTTCGGGGGAGAAGCCAAGGCGACCAAGTGGCTTGTGCTTCCCGCTCTGGGAGTCCCTCTTTCCGCAGGCCGCGGGCCCGGTGGATTGAGGCGGCCTTGGGCTTCCTTGCCATGATTTCGCCGCGCTCGCCAAGAGCTGCTCCGCAAGAGGGAGGTTGCTCTCCCGGCCAGCGACGAAGGCCCGGCCCCGGTGCTGCCCGAGCGGGTCCGCCTGGGCGCCCTTTGCACCGCGAGGCTGGCCCCGGGCCAGAGCAGCCGCAGCAGAGCCCCGCAGAAGCGCTGGCCCCGCGGCTCGCCCCAGCAGGGGCTCGCCCTCCTGGGCTGGAGCGGCCCACATGGCCCCCCTGTGTTGGTCTCACTGCTGCCTTGGACCAGCAGAAGGAGTGGAGCAGGAGGGCCCCCCCCAAAGAAAAGCGCCCCACGGCCAACTTCGATCCGTCTCCGGTGTTCAGATCCAGCTGGCAGGAGCAGCTGCCCCTGGGAAGCGCTGCCACCTCCATCCCTCGCCCACCCTCCTCTTCCCCAGCAACGGGTTCCTTGCACGGCACCCTGGCTCTGCCTTGCATCATGAAGCCCCCCAAGCCATCCTGACATCGCCTCTTAGGGCAACAAGCGGCGAGGCTGCCAGAGGGGCAAGTGGCCCGCCTGGCAGCCCTGGTGACTCGCCGCAGGTCTGTCACTTCCTGATCAGCAGAAGTGAGGTGGGCAGTGGTGGTCTTCCACGGGAAAAGGCCCAGCCGTGGCATCAGCAGCCAGCGCTTGGGGGACCAGGGCACGCTGCCTGGCAGCTCGCCGCTGCACTGGGTCCCAGAGGCTCGGGGAGCCTGGCCTGCTGGAGGCTGCTGTAGCCACTTCCCACACCCCTCCTGACCAGGAAGCACTGCCATGGAGATGGCCACCATGGTGGCCCCTTCCATGCACAGGTTGCCCACAGCCCCCACATCTAGAGGCACTTGCATGGAGGTGCAAAACTGTGACCTTAGATCCTCCACGCAGGTGGAGAATTAGTCTGGGCGCCGGTGCACTGAACCGGCGAAGCTGGTGTGGAAACAGCCCCAAGCCTCCAGGCGAAAGTCACACTGTCTGCACAAAGTGGGGGTCCCACTTTGTCCCCGGAGTGCTTTCCTGAACTCCGAGTGGGGCGCTGGCTTATCCTTGGGCCCAGACGATGCGGGCAGGGCCTGTGATGGCCCCCCCGGACCCGCTCCAGCCCCCCTGTCCTTTGTGCAGATGAGCCTCCAGGCACAGGCTGTGAAGCAGAGCAAGAGAGAGGCTCTTTGCCACCCTTGGCCTGCATTCGCCTGGACAGCTGTTTTTCATTGTCTGGAGGAAGGGTTGCAGAGGGGGAGGGAAGGGAACCAGGCACCATTTGGATGTGGTTTGAACTGTCAGCCCCACCTCTGCCCCTTCCAGCCACCCCCCCCCACACCCCTCTAGCCCTCTCTCAGGCCTGTACCCAACTGGGGAAAGCACTGGTGTGTTCTCATCCCGCAGCAGCTCTCTTGGCCCAGTCACTGTCCTGAGTGATGGTGAGAGGGAGGGAGGGTTGCCCACAGAGCATCTGTGGCTAAGGTAAGGTTCGAAGTGGCACCCTGTGGCTCAGAGCACCGTGGCAGGCCTGGGCTCACAAGCAACTGGGAGGTGTGCTGGGCCTCAGAAGTGAGAAGGACCTCACAGGATGCGGCCTCTCAGCTGAGAACTTCCACAGAACCAGCAGTGGGCCTCTGAAGTTAAGGAGGGGGGAGAGGGCCCCTCTGAGTCCAGGTTGCTTCTCTTGAGTGGACAGGTGGCAGAAGAGGCTGTTGCCTCTGGTTCCTGAGCCCCAGCGGCCATGGGATGGGGGCACCAGTTGGTGGGCTTGGAGAGGCGGTGTGGGGGGGGGCCCATCTCACCTGCACTGGGGCTGGCACTATCCACTACCTGGGGAAAAGCCTCCTGCCCCATGCCCAGCCTGGCCCAGGAGTCTTGCCTCCACAAAGCACTTTGAAGATGACCGAGTGGATGGGCAACCAGGAAGTAAGGCTGCCCATCAGAGAGACCGTGGGGGCCTCCATCTGAAAGGAAACGACAGGGATGGAGAGTGGCTTTGATTCTGCTTTGTGGTTGACTGGCCAAGTGCCTTCAACAGAGCAATTAAAATTCCTTCAGCCTCATTTGCTGCTTTGCTGTGTAACTGCTTTTGCAACGAGCATCACTCACTCTCTCCGCAGCGCTGGGTCTGGGTGATTCCCCCTGAGCTGCTCAGGGCATGCAGCACCTGCCAATGGCCCCCCTCCCGCCAGGCTGTTTGTATTCCCAGGAGTGGCGCTGCGCAGGCACGGCTGCCCACCAGGCCTTTCTGCACTGAATTCCTCCTGAGCTCACTGCTCCCAGCTCGCCCGTTGTGCATCGTGCACACAGATGTTCATTGCACGGAGCATCTCCTGGGCACACCATGGATAGAAGCTCCAAACGTTAAGCCAGCATCCATCTGGTGCAGAGGGATGCTGGGTCTGCAAATGCTACAGCCAAAATAAATGCCTTAGTCTTCCAGGTGCCTTTTCTGTGGTTTTCTGCATAAAATTCCGCTTTCACACCCCCCCCCCACATGGGCACACAGGCAAGCAGCACCTCAGGGGATCTATGTGGGGGGGGGGCAGCGTGTGTATCGCAGCCTCCGTGCAGACCTGACTTGGCTTTACTGATTCCTCTGCTTCTACTCCAATCATGCACTCTGCACATGATATGCCCACCTACACCCAGGTGTTGCGGGTGTGCGGACAGGACAGGCAGCTTGGCAGACCAGGCCCAGTTGAATCTGATCTGGATCGTGCCCTTGCTGGAAATTACTTTTGGCTTCCCATGATGCGGGTTGGGCATATCATCCACACTGCATTTCCTGAACCAAATTATACACAAAGCTGCACTTCCCGGTTCTTTTGTTGCAAAGGAGGCTGTATTTAAATGGCTGTAGAATGAAGCCAACAATCGTTTGCAATTAACATTCTTTAATCCTCACATTCCATTACCTGAATGTCCATATCGAAACACTGCACTGACCGGCTGTGGAGGGGACTGTCTCTCGCAACAGGAAAGGTGGCCTGCTTTGCTGGGCCCAGGCCACCTAGTTGGTGCCACGGCTGTGCGGGACTCGGACCCACTGTTCCAGAGCCACCCTCGTCACCACTGCACTGCACTGGCTCTCCTTTGGCTGCCTGGATGGGTTGTTTACATCAGCTCCATACGCTGCAGATTAGACTAGCCAGACCTCACCTGGAATCCTGTGTCCAGTCCTGGGCACCAAGATTTAAGAAAGATGCAGAAAAATTGAAAAGGGTCCTGAAGAGGGCAAAAAAGGGGGACAGATTCAGGGTTTGGAAAAACTGCCCTATGAGGAGAGACGCAGAGCACTGGGCATGTTCAGCCTTGAGAAGAGAAGGCTGAGGGGGGACACGAGATCCCTCTAGAAATAGCTGTCACAAAGAGGAAGGTCAAGGTCTCTTGCTATGCCAGAGTGCAGGACACGGAATAATCAATTCAAGTTGCGACAACCCAGCTTCAGGCTAGAAATCAGGAAAGGCTTCCTCACTGTCAGAGCAACAGTTGCCTAGAGATGTCATGGGCATTCCCACACTAGAGTCATTCATAAAGAAACTGGGCAGCCATTGAAGTAGTACGGTGTAAATTGGTGTCCTTCAGCAGCAGGGGGTGGACCCAATGGTCGTCTCCGCCCTTTCCAACCCTGCTATCCTGCGATTCCTTGATGGGATCAGTCCAGCTCATAGTTGGGCTTCCCCTTCTGCTAATGCCTAATGCCTTTGACTTTCTCTAGCATGATGGTCCTCTCCAGGGAGCCTTACTCCCTGGTAGTTGTTTCTGGATTGTGGCCTGGAGGAGGGCTGCTGTTGAGCATGGATTCAGCTGCCTTGTGG
The DNA here is from genome assembly GCA_023646645.1 of Varanus salvator macromaculatus. Taxonomy (NCBI): domain Eukaryota; kingdom Metazoa; phylum Chordata; class Lepidosauria; order Squamata; family Varanidae; genus Varanus; species Varanus salvator. The sequence goes on along the minus strand of JAIXND010000761.1, from coordinate 4,911,243 downwards.
GCAGCCCCAGCATGCCGGAGTTTTATGACTGCCTCTGGAAGAAGGCATTCCCCATCCACTTGTGGCTCAGGCAGGTTCCTGACTCACTGATGTTGCTGGTGGACAGCCGCGATACCCCCCAGGGTCTGCCATCATGCCCCCTGGGTGAGTGAAGCTGTTGCACCTGAATGCACAGGGGGGGGGCAGCCTGCTCACCACCCTCCCCAGCTGCTTTTGACAGCCTCAGCAGGCCCCTTGCTGGGCCTGGCCTGTTTCCAGGCTGAGGGCTCAGGGACGTTTGGCCTGGAGGGACACTCCATGGTGACTGGCCCTTCCTGCTGCCTGGGGGGTGCAGGAGATGCCAGCCAGCGGCTGAGTCACTCCGGCTTGGCAGGCGGCTTGTCCTTGAGAGCAGCCAGTCAAGGGCGGGCGGCTGGGCCGGCAGGGCACGTGCTGAGGGTGCAGCGGGCCTCCCCCTCCGGCAGCAGAGGCCTGCCCCACGCCTCTCCCCAGGGACCTCTGGAGGTCACCGCCAAGGCACCGGCTTGTGTGCAAGAAGCGAGTGCGCAGTGGTCGATCGGGGAGCCTCCTGTCCCACGCCAGGCTGACCCCCGCCAGGGCAGGCCCTCGCTCCACCTGGTGCAAGCGAGGAGGCCAGGCCTGCAGTAGGGAGTCGGCCTGGCCCTGTGGGGCAGACCCAGCCTGCCAAGACTCCCCCAGGGCAGGCTGCCTGGACACGGCCCCACACTTCCTGGCACCCTGCCCCTTGGTCTGGGGGAGGCCCACTGCCCCTTCTTGCCCTTTTGCCTTGATACTGGGAGGAGGCAGGTTGCTGAGCCCCCAGCGAGGAGAGGGGCCCGCCATGCAGCAGCCCCACTGCTCTGGCCGGTCCCCCAACAGGGCGTTGGGGGGCGGCAGGGAGGGAGGCAGGCCAGGGATGCCCACTGGTCCCGGCGCTGAGCTCTGTGGGCCCCGCTGCTTTTGTCCCGGTGGAGGGCGCTCACCTCGGACGCCCGGGCACCTGGCGGGGCATCGCGAGGGAGAGCACACCAGCCGGCCAGTCGACAGCCAGGCCCTCCCGGCCGGGGCTGCGCCGGCCTCTCCGCCCTCTCGCCCGCACCCGACGCCGCTCTTCTTCCAGGTCGGCGGGAAGGCCGTGCTGATCACGGGCTGCGACAAGGGGTTCGGCCGCGCCCTGGCCGCGCACCTGCACGCCCGGGGCTTCGCCGTCTTCGCCGGCTGCCTGCTCGCGGTGAGTAGCGGCGCCGCGCGGGAAGGGCCGCCCGCGAGCTCCCCGGACGTTTCGCCTTCCCTTGTTTGTCCCCGAGGCCCGGCTCTGTTCAGGGTCCCCGGGCTGCGTCTTGGGGGGGGGGGAGACCACGGGCGGGGGGTCTGCGGGGCCGCCCAGAGCTGCCCGCCCCCGGCACGCGTTGCAGAGGGCGGCTGGCGGGCTCCGGCGGCTCCTGGGCACCTTCAGCGTGAGGACGGCCAAGTCTCCGCGGCCAGCACGGGATGCATCCGCCGCGGCCGGCCGGGTCAGGCCGACCTTGCCCGCCAGGCGGCCGGCCGCGCCCCCGACGCCTCGCAGCGGGCGGAGCTGTGCCGGGCCGGAGCGTCTCCACGCGGCTGAGGGCGCGCTCCCGCCCCGGCTCGGGCTCGCGGCGACGCGCCGCCGCCTTCGCCCTTCCCGCTTTGCGCTCGAGAGGCGGGGAGGGGGGTCCCCGGGCGGGCGAGCCGGGGTGGCCCTCAGCGCCCGGGGCCCGGCCCCTGGCTCGGCAGTTGCCCGAATTCTCAGCATGGCCGGCTCCCCTCGAGCCCCGGGGCCTTGTGCGCATCGCAGGCCCTCGCCCTGCTTCCGGGAGCCCCCAAGCCCGGGCGCGTTAAGCCCGCGGCTGCCCGGGAGCCGCCACCCGCGTCTGGGGGCGGCGGGGGCTGCCGTTCTGCCCTCCAAGGGACCGGGCGCTTGCCGCCGCGCTGCGCCGCACCCCCAAAGCACGGAGGCGCCGCCCCCGCCGCCCTGGCCGAGCGCGGTCCGGGCCCATGCAAGCGCCGCTGGCGTCCGCGCGGCGCCTCGCGAAAGCGCGTGATGCGCGGGGGCGGCTGGAGCCGGGTCCGACTAGATGGTCCGGGAGGCCCCTTCCGACTCGCGCCTTTTCCGAGAAGAGCCAGCGGGTTATTGCTGGAGTCACGCGGTGGCGCCATGTCCGCCTGCTGGCTCGCACACAGGCTTCCGCACCTGCTGCAGCGTGGCCCCAATGCCAGAAGCCGTCCGAGGGCACCTGTCCCCACGGCAAGGCTCTGGAAAGGCGGGGGGGGCTGCCCTGCGAGCAGAGCGATGTGCCAGGTTGGTGTTGCCACTGCTGGGAGGGCGAAGGCGAGGCGAGGAGGACGACAGCCCCTTCCCCTTTAACGGGAAACACTGTGAACGCCCGGCCTCAGGCTGTTTCTGAGAGTTGCCCAGGCCGGGGGCTTCCTCCAGCTGGCTCACGATTTCCGTGCGCTGAGGCGAGCAGACACGGCTGTGCCGGGCAGCGGTGAAGGGCTGCAGGGAGAGCCCTTGGCCCTCGGAGCTGAGGGGGCACGATCCTGCGCTCTCGCATGTGCCGCTTGCTTGCAGGGCATGCAGAGGCTGCCTCCAGGGTGCCCAGGGGCTGGCAGGGCCAAGGAGATGAGCTCCTCCCTGCTGAGAGCAGCCTCGTGGCTCATCCAGCTATCTCTGTCTCGACGTTTTCATCTTCTGGTCCTCAAAAAGCCCAGCAGCAGATTCAAGAGTGTGGCTTTCCATGTGGAGACCATGTGGAGCTGGTGCCGGAAGATCCTCTGAGCTGCGCAGGGGCCTGTAGCATGTATGGAGGGGCACCCCTGGCAGGCCCCAGGTCATGGCTTTCTCTCTGTGTGTGCTGGACAGGACCAAGGAGGCGATGGAGCCAGAGAGCTCTGTCACATGGCTTCGGAGCGCATGCGCGTCCTTCAACTCGATGTGCGCAGTGAGGCAGAGGTGGAGCAGGCGCTCAGGGCTGTGAGAGAGAGCCTCCCCGATCCAGAACAAGGTGAGCTGCTGGCCAGGCACCGTTCCACCTGCACCCCGTGCTGCTGCACCGAGGTGGAGCTGCTCTGAGGGCACAAGTCCCACAGACCGGCCGGTCCAGTGGGGACCCACCTTGCCTCTGGGAGCAGGAACGCCCTGGCCAACCGGCCAGCCTTCAAGGAGGCCAGGCAGAGGTGTGCTTCCTTCTTCCCAGCCAATGCTGAGCCAGTGGGGAGCAGCGCCTGGCCCTGTGGCCACCGGGGGGGGGGGGGAGTCTGCGGCAGGAGGGGGCAGCTGACCAGGCTCCACACGCCCCTCTCCCCCACCCGCATCTTGTAATGCCCCCTGGGGGTGGAGGACACAGGGGCTCAGCATGTCCCTTCTTGGTGCCCTTCCACAGGCACAGGAGGGGCGGGGGCTTCCCAGCACTGCCATGAGGGTGCCAGTGCTTCAAGCCTCCCCTTGTCATCCGGGGCTGCCAGTGGCCTCGTTTGCAGCCATGCAGCTTCATCCCACAGGGTTCCCAGCCTGGGTGGACAGTTGCTGGGCTGCCAGATCCCCCTCAGGCCATCCCTGGGGTGCCCTGGGTGGATTGAGGCCTGTGGGGCAGGAACAGCACATCAGAGGCTGGCCTCTTCTGGGGTTTGTGGCCTGGCCTGGCGTGGGGCAGGCCTGCGTGGGGCGTGTTGGCCATGCCAGCAAGCCAGTGGCAGGCGCTGTGGCTGGGCGAGGGAGCCAGGAAGCCAGCTGTGCCACTGTCCCCGGGCCGCCACTGGCCCGCAGCTCCCAAGCACCCACGTGCAGGAGGAACCCAGGGCCTTGGGCATCTGCCCCATGCTGCCAAGCACCCCCTGCAGGAGCGCCCCAGGCCACCCGCTGACATGCTGGGCTGCTGCACTTTTGCCCTGCGCAGGGGAGTGTCCAGCCTGGCAGGAGGCGACGTCCCAGACAGACCCAGTCTCTGTAAAAGCCTTGGAGGATTTGTGGGCGGCAAAGGCCCGGCTGGTGGAAGCTGCCCTGTGATCCTTGGCACTCCAGAATGAAGCTACCTGGGAGGAACCCGAAAATACAGTCCGGCAGGGCTGTCCTGGAGCAGGGCTCTCCAAGCCCCACCCCAGCCCATGTGCTCCTCCACACATCCCTCGGCCCTGGAAGCGTGCCCCTTGCTCTGTGACCGGGGCGGCTGTGAAGGGGGCTGCTGCCCCACTGCCAGCCAGCTCGACCCCTACCCTCTGGCCTCTGCTTTGGACCAGGCGGGGGGCTCAGGAGGCCTGCTCCCCAGGGTGGGGCGGGGACTCTGCCCCTGCAGCAGCGGGTCACCAGCCAATTCCTCCTGCTTTTCCTGGGCAGGCCTGTGGGGCGTGGTGAACAATGCCGGCGTTGCCTCCTTCGGAGACGTGGAGTTCACCAGTCTGGAGAAGTACGAGCGGGTGGCTGCCGTCAACCTGTGGGGAGCCCTCCGAGTCACAAAGGCCTTCCTGCCCCTTGTCCGCAGAGCCAGAGGTAGGAGGGGCTGCCCATGGGGTGGGGTGGGGGGCAAGTGGGACACGGTCCGACTGAGCTGCCCCTGCCCTGCCCAGGCTTTGTCCTCTTGGCACAGAGCAGAGCTCAGAGGTGCCACAGGTGCGGGCAAGGCAGCCGGCTCAGTGGGCAGGGGCTCACCTGCAGAGGCCACCAGGTGTGGGTGGAAACAGCCCAGCCGGCCTCTGCACACCTGCCGCAGATCGCCTGCCCCAGGCCCCGCAACAAGCACAGCCCCAAAAAAATGCTGCAGAGGCAGCGCGTCTGAGCTGGCAGAGCTCCTTTCCTCCCTGGGCCAGCGTCTAGGGCGTGGGCGGCTGACTAAGTGGCAGGGGCGCCAGGACCAGGCGACCCGGTTAGGCTCCAGGTTCGATCCAGATCATAGCCAAGCAGCCCGAGGTCAGCGTGAGGAGTAAGAGAGTGAGGCAGAGTCAGTCCAAGAGGTGAGCATGGCCAAACAGGCCAGGAGTTAGGAAACTGAGGGGAGCAGGGTAACCCAGGGCTGGAGCAGGAGAAGGAGCAGGCAAGGACCAGGAAGCGGTGTGGGGACCGGGACCAGGAGCAGAGTCCAGCACAAAGAGCACTCCAGCAAGTCAGAGGACCTTCACCGCCAAGGCAGCTTCTGGAGGAAGAGCCAGTTCTCAGACAAGCTCTTCCACCAGAGTTCCCAGGTGGTGCTCATGAGGGCCCTGGCAGTAATCCTGCGACTACCAGGGCTGCTGTGCAGGTCCTTGGGCAGCAGAGGGAGCCCTGGTGCTGCCTTGGATTCCCCCCCCCCCCCAATTCACCACGATCAGCCCCTTTGCCTCTGGGCATGGCGAGAACATGATCCGCGTAGGAGGCACCTATGGAGCAGCACCCCCCCTTCGGAGAGCCAGTGGTGGGAGCATTGCTGGGAGCTTGCCTGTCCCCGGCCCCGGCTGCACTGGGTCTCGCAGGGCAGGGCAGGGCTGGCCCAGAGAGCTGCCACGATCAGCCCCCACCTGCCTGTGTGCCCCTCCCCAGGCCGGGTTATCAATGTGAGCAGCATGCTGGGCCGGATGGCCAGTCCGTCGCGCTCCTCCTACTGCATCTCCAAGTTCGGGCTGGAGGCCTTCACCGACTGCCTGCGGCAGGAGATGTACCGCTGGGGTGTCTCCGTGGTTACCGTCGAGCCCAGCAACTACATCGCTGCCACGGGGATCCTGACCCAGGAGGGCATCGAGGCCGAGGCCAAGCAGATGTGGTGCACGGCCAGCGAGACGGCCCGCGTAGACTACGGGGAGGCCTACTTCCAGCGGCAACTCCAGCAGATGAAGGCGTTCACGAGCAGTGGCCTGGCGGACATGGCGCCCGTCCTCGATGCCATCACGGAGGCACTCCTTGCCCGGTGGCCCTATGCCCGCTATAACCCCATGGAGGCCCACTGGTGGCTCCGGCTGCAGGCCATGACACACCTGCCCACAGCCTTGGCTGACTGGCTGTACATCAAGTAGCCACAGGCTACAGAGGGGGGTGGGCAGAGCTGCCGCCCCTCCCGGGTTGAAGCGGTTTCCAGGAATTCCTTTGAATCAGCACAAACATGAGTATGCCCAGCGCCCAAATAGGAGCCACATACGCTGAGATTATCCTAATCGTGGGATTGTGGAATTGGGAGGGGCCAAGAAGCCCAGCTCTGCTCCGTGCAGGACTGCAGGCTAAAACATCCCTGACGGAGGGTGGTCCCACTGCCTCTTGAATGCCCCCAGCGGAGAGAGCTCACAACCCCCCGGACCACTGGCTCCCTTCCCGATCTGCCCTAACAGGAAATTTTCCCCGATGCCGAGCCAGAACCTGCCTTCTCATAACGCGAGTCCATTATTCTGCACTCTGGGCTGATCCTGGCCATCGTCTGTGTGGCAGCCTTTCGAGTGTTTGAAATGGCTCTCCTATCACCCCTCAGACTTCTCAAGGTTACTGCTCCTTCCATCTCTCCTCGCGGGGCGTTGCTTCCAGTCCCTGGGTCATTCTCGTTGCCCCCTCTTCCTTGAAGTGTGGCATCCAGAAATGGACCCAGACCTCAAGGTGGGCCTGGCCCAGCTAGTGCTGAACGGAGCGCTGCTCAGGCAGCACAGCAGAAATAACGGCGGCCCTTTTGGCAGCTGCATCACGTTGCTGACCATATTCAGCTTGTCATCTACAAGAATTCCAAGATCCTCCTCATTTGCAGTATTGCTGAGCCATCTTGTACCTGTGTGTTTGCTTCCCTTTCCCTAGGTGTACAATGTGACATTTGTCCCAATTTAATTTAATTTAATTCTGTCGCTTCCAGCCTAGCACTCAGCCTATCAAGGTTACTCTGAATCTTACTTCTGTCTTCCAGGGTATTAGTTACCCCACCCAGTTTCTTGTCATCTGCACATTTGATCTGCATTCCCTGTACCTCTTCAAGTCATTTTTAAAACCTTGAAGAGGACTGGGCCCTGGACTGGGCCCTGCGGTGCCGCTCATCGCCTCTCCCCAGCACCCCCTGGGTCCAATTCTGTTGCCAGCTGTGCATCCCCGATAGTCGTTCCATCACGCCTAGTCTTGCGGATCAGGGTGTCATGGCACACTTGCTGAAGTGCGGATCAGTGATGTTCAGAGCGCTTCCATAATTCATAAAGCAGGTGATCAGATTAGTCTGTTGATACTGGAACACACCGCGAAAAAGCCTTGAAAAAGCCTTGCTGGCTTCTAGTAACCCCTGTGTTGTCTTCAAGGTGCGTCCAGAGATGATGGGCAGCGGTTCTGTGAGTTCTTCCCCCAGCACCTTCAGGATGCCCCTTATCAGGCCTTGGAGATTTGAAATCATTCAAAGAAATCAGTTGTACCTTGACTTTTATTAATCTCAAGCTCAAAACAAACTCTTCAATTTGCACTTCATTTTTGTCAGGGGTGTCACAGCCTGCTTTTGGGATAATTTCTTTGTTCGATTCCCCCTCCTCTACTGTGGACATGCCTGAAAAAGCTTTGCAGTTGTTTTTCACATCCCTCGCTAGCCTGTGCTCACCCTCCGCTTCAGCCTCCCTGAGGTCATTCCTGCTCTCTGCCACCTGCTGTGCCCATCCTGTCCTTTGGCCTCCCTTCCACTTCCTGTACCCGTCCTCTTTTGCTTTTACCGCAACTCAAAGATTTTTCTAGAGCCACATTGGTTTCTTCAGTCACTTGCTATCTTTGCTTTTGTTGGAATTGTTTGTAATTGTGCCTTTAAAAATTCCTTTCTAAAAAACTCCTGTCCATCTTGGACTCCTTTTGTCTTTAGGATCACTTGCTCTGGGACTTTCATTGTCCTGAATGATTAAAATTAGCTTTTCCCAAATGTTGCTTCCTCTAAAATTGGAAACTCAAGTATGCCATGGTCACCTGTGCTGCTCTGAAACCCCAGGGGCAGGTCTGTGCATGGGGGGGGGGGGAATGGGGGGCCCAGGGCACCCTGCCAACTGCCCACCAGCCTGCCTCCTGTGGCCCTTGCAGTCACAAGCCCAGCTGCACCGCAGCAGCCCTGTCCATGGGCCATTCCTGCGTGTCACTGGCAGGAAGCGCATGGTGCATGCGCAGAAAGGCCCCCCACACGGGACTCTTCTGCCTCAGGGCCAGGACTCCCATCCCCTTGGCAGCAGGTTCAGACATTCTGCTTTGCTCAGGCATTTTGTGATTGACCTTAAACCGGCTGTAGGTGTTTTTTATTGCGGGTCTCATGTGGTATGTGCCTTTGCTTGATTCTTACAGCTGTACCACCACTTTAAAATTCACCTCACGATTGCTTCTGGCACTGAAGGAGCAGCAGAGAATCTTTTAAAATAAACAAACAATCAACCGTGACTTTGATCTCGGGGTTTTGCTTGGCAGCCGAGGAAAGATGCTGGCCCACAGCCTTGGTGCTATAAAAGGGGAGCCCCGTATTAGGATGTTTCAGGAAAGGAAAATGACACGCTGGCCCCCCAGTGCCCCTTTCCAAGGCTGTGGGGCAGCCAGTGTACGGTACAGTTTGTGTTTCCTGCCCTCCCGCGTGAATGTCTCCTCCTCAGTCCTACCAGCACGTGGACTGAGGGCAAGAAAAATCCTTTCGGCAGTGCCGTAAAGAGGGATTGGTGTTCTGGGACCACATGCTAAGCTTCCTGGGAGAAGGACTACTAGTGAATGATGGGCTGCCCTTTGCAAAGAACGGAAAGCCCCTTTCTGGCCCCCCCGTGAAGAAGTTCCCCAGGGGGGCTTTGAAGTGGATCCTGCAGGGGAGGGGGGCATGCAGCCCGGCACCCCATCGCTGGCAGGGGCCTCTGCATCTCTGAAGAAAAAACCTCAAGCAGGGCCTACCATCAGTCTCCCCAAAACATAGGAAGAAAAGCAGGGCAGAGCAAAAAGAACTTGGATGTCTCTACGCCAATGCCCCGAGTACGGGAAACGGACAGCATCAACTTGTGCTCAAGGGCACTTGCGAACTTACAGGAATACCTGAAACTTGATGAGACCACTCACATGGCTGGAAGTCTACAGCTGATGGATACAACCCTGTTCATGAAAAACAGGACAAAAAGGGAGGTGGAATCGCACTGTATGTGAGGGACACGTATGTCTGCACAGAAATACAAGAAAAGGAACTTAGTAGCCCCATTGAAATAATCTTGCTTAACTTAAATGGAGCAAAAAAGAAGAAAAACTTAATTATTAGCATCTATTACCAACTACTCAGTCACAGAGAGGAAATACAGCTTGCCAGCAGTCCAATGATGTCGTTATCATGGGGGACGTCAACTTCCCTGAAAGATGCTGGAAGACAAATTCTGGCAAGTACGGCCCCTCCAGGAGAGTCCTGGCATGCTCTGCTGACGGCATCCTCCAGCAGAAGGTAGAGGACGGAACGAAAGGCACAGCCATCCTTGATGTAATATAACTAGCAGGAATGACCTAGTGGACAAAATAGTGGCCATGGGAACCCTGTGGGAAAGTGACCATGTGATGCTTGAATTCCCAATTATACAGGAGACGAAGGTTAACTGCAGCCAAACACATATCCCTGACTTGAGAAAGCCAACTTTAGCAAACTCAGAACAATGATTAAGCGAAGTGCCATGGCAACTCTCTTAAGGGAAAAGGAGCCCAAGGAGGTAGGAAATCGTGAAAAAGAAGGTTCTCCAAGCAACGCTACACACAATTCCATCAAGAAAAAAGTGTGGAAGGCAGCAGAGGATGCCCGTGTGACTCCATGGAAAGGTATGTGACAGCCAGAAGGACAGCCAGCCAGACAGAAGAACATGTGCAAGAGGTGGAAACAGGGTCAGGCCAGAAAGGAAGACTATAAACAAACAGCAAGGCATTGCAGGGATGCTGTCAGCAGGGCTAAAGCAAATGACCTGAGACTAGCAAGAGATGCCAAGAGCAAGAAAGACTTCTTCAGGTATGTGCAAAACAAAAGACGTGTGACAGGGAAAGGTGCCCAAATAAAGGTGGATGGCAGAGGAATGACAGATGACAAGGAAAAGGCAGTAGACTGATTCCTACTTCGCCTCAGTCTTTTCCCACACGACAATCTGCTACCAAGAGGAAGTGCAAGCTGAAAGTGAGAGATGGCAGCCCAGGATTGACAGAATGCCTGGGTGAAATAAGCAGGTTCAACTCTCCAGGGGCTGGCGAGCTCCATCCCAGAGCCATGAAAGCGCTAATGGAGGAACTCTCAGGACCACTGGCTGTTCTCTTTGATAAATCCTGGAAAATAGGAGATGTGCCAGACGACTCGCGGAGGGCTCACGTCGTCCCCATCTTCAAAAAAGGAGAAAAAAAGAAACCAGGGATCTGCAGGCTGGTTAGTCTGACATCAGGCCTGGAAAAATTCTGGGGGAAAATACTTAAAAAAACAGTCTGCAAGCACCTCCAAGAAAATGCAGTTATCAAATAAATCTTAGCTCGGTGCCCGTGCCTGCAGTGGCACGGCTGGTTTGGGCCCTTGCCCGACCCAGCCCGCTTTTGCCCGAGCAGTTGCTGGCAGGGCTCCCGTTGGCCCGGGCTTCCCCTGCCCACCTGCCCGCGCTCCTCTTCCCAAGCCCCGACAGGCCGGGCGTGGGCGCCAAGGTGCGAAGGACGCCTCACCCAAATTAGCCGCAATTACATGGGATTAAGGCCTTTCCCTGGAGCAGCTGGCAGGGCAGGCCCTGCCCTGCGCTCCCCGTGGTCTCAGCCCGGCCCTCCCTGGCAAGCCGTGCAGGCAGAATGGGGTGGCCGCCAGCCAGCACTGCGGCAGCGCTGGCCCAGGCTGGGCCTGGAGGGGTGGTCCCCAGGAGGCGACCCACGGACCCCCGGCTTGGTGGAGGGCGCCCTGCTGAGGGCTCGGCCTGGTTCCTGCTTCAGGCTTTGGCCCCCGCCAGGCCGGGGCAAGGAGAGCTGCCCCCTGTTTCTGGCAGGGGTGACTGGAGAACGTCAGTCGCCTCACTTGCTCCGGCGGACCAGGTGGGCCTGCGACTTGGCCTTGGGTCTTTACTCAACCAGCAGTCAGCTGCAGGGCGGAGGGGGCCAGGAGGCGGCTGCGCTCACATCACACATTCCGGTTGGCAGGAGGAGCTCGGGCTGGACTGCGGCTCCTAAGCCCAGTGGCTTCCTCCGAGCCACCCCTCGCTCTGCTTTGGCGGCGCAGCGTCTGCTGTTGGCAAGGCTGGCTTGGAAGTGCCCCTGACAGGCTTCCAGGCCGAGGCCGAGCAGAGACCCTGCTCCGGGGGATCCCCTCTCTCATCTCTTATGGAAGGGGGCATTTTCACGCAGGGTTGATGGCGGCACCTAGTCCTGGGCGTCAAAGGATCATCTTTCCTCACCTTGTGGTGGGTGGGCCGACTCCTCTGTGTGGCTGGAATCAGAGCATCCTTGTGTGTCCCTCGCGGGTGTTCTAGGAGCGGCACATCCCTGCGGGATGCCAGATTGCTTGGCGGCATCGAGCAGCTCTCATTCCGATCCCAGGGCCCAGCCAGGGTCTTTTGCTGCTCTTTGGGAGAACAGCCTGAACTTGCTTCAAAGCAACGTGGCTGCAGCTTCTCCGTGGATTGGGCCGAGCGTGAGCCGGGCTCCGCTGGCCTTTCTGTGACTCATGCTGCAGCGCAGGGCATGCGGGCCCCTTTGGGCGTGAGCAGCCGCACACCCCCTCCAGGGCAGAGCACAGGGGCTGCAGCAGCCTTGACATGCACTTGCAGTACAGCCCGCCTGTGCACAGAGTCTTGTCTAGGGATCTCCTCTGGGCCCTTGTAAAGCACAGAGCAGTGGAGCTGGAAGGAGCCATGAAGGCCATCGAGTCCACCCCTCTGCCATTGCAGGACACCATGTTACCCCACCCCACTCAAGAGGGCTGCCCAGTTTCTTTCTGAATCTCCCTAGTGTGGGGGAGCCCCCCACCTCTCCAGGCACCTGGTTCCACTGTCTCATTGCTCTGGCAGTGAGGAAACCTTTCCTGATACTCAGCCTGAATCTGGGCTGTCGCAGCTTTACTTGATTCTTCCATGTCCTGCATTCTGGCATCAGTGAGATCTTGGCCTTCCTCTTTGTGACAGCATTTGAGGGACTCACAGAGGGATGAATCATCTTGGCCACGTTGAAAGAGCTCATTAATATGTCCCCAGGAAGAAGGAACCTGTTGGACTGGCAGTCTGTCACCTCTATGGGCGAAAGGTGCGGGAGACGTGCTGTAGTTCCCAGCAAAGTCTCGTTTTTTCAGCAACGTGAGGACGACACGGCAAGGGGCTTGCATGAGCGTGTGGGGAGACGCAGCACAGGAGGCTGCAGGAATGTGAGGCTGGCAGGATCAAATGACTGATTGACTGGCTTACACTTTTGGTGCACTGATCCACATCCGAAGCGGGACCGGTCTGGCCCCAGCCATTGTGGCAGGTTTGCCCTCAGGAACGGGGAGCCGAGGAAGCCCGTGTGCCATTGACACACCGGGATGTTCTGACACGGCACGACCCGTGCTTCTCCCCGCCTGCAGCTCTTCGCCCTTGCAGGCGTGCTGGTGAATTTGCAGGCAGGCAGAGATTCCTCCTGCACAGCCAAGCAGGAGGAAAGGGCCTGGGCGGGCACCAGGCCTGGCCGAGCGCAGGTGCAGAGAAGAGCAGCTGCTCCGCAGGGCCCGAGGGGAGGAGGGGAGGGGAGAGGATGCCAGTTCACGCACAGCTTGGCGCAAGCGGAGCAGAACCTCATGCGCACTCCCCGCTCGTCTCTCAGGGTCTGGGTGTCACCAGCAGGGCCGGGTCCACGAGAAGCCACAGAACAAAAGGCTTTGCTTGCTCGCTTGCATGTGCCGGGTCGAGGCATGGATGTCCCATTCCAGGGGTCCAAGCAGCCCTTCTCTGAGGCCGGCCACCCACGGACACAGCCACAGGCCTGGCGGCCCACGAGTGGCTCTCGCAACCGGTCTGCTGTGCTCACCAGCCAGGGCCTCTCCTGGCAGCTTCCAAAATTCCAAAGACACCGGTGCACAGAGACGTAAAAACGGACTCCAAGCAGCCCGGTCTCCCAGCAGAAGAGAAACACTTCCCATCTTCTGTTTCTCCCAGGACGAAGCATTCTTTTAAAGTACGTAGCAGAGCCCCTTCCCCCCATCTGCTTCTCTGAAATTTGGCAGGCCAGGTAACGGACTGCTGTGCTTAGACATTGCTGATTGTCTCCAGGAAGTGGATGCCTCAGACGCCCAGGCCGGTGCCGGGTCAAGCGGGCAGACCTGAATTGGTCACGTTGTCAAGCACCAAGCAGGGCCCAAGTTGGCCCTTGCGGCCACTGCACTTTGGCACCTGCAGGAGCAGGGGGCTGTCTTCAGGGAACACCTCTGGGGGCTCTGCTGGACCGCTTGCGGCCTCTGATCCCACTGGCCACATGGCAAGGACGGGGCCTGCAGGGTGGGGAGGTGGCTGAGTGGGTCTGTTCCTTCCTGGATGATGTTATAGCAAGAATCATGCATTTAACAGAAACAAGCCTTACAATATAAGAACAAAGCATTTAAATATTGAAACAGGAGCATGTGTGCACGCACGCACACACACGCACCAAAAGACCCAACGCCTCAGCATGAAATGACACGAGGGACCAAGCCAGACCCTCGTGCCCTGGTGGTGGGGGTGGCAGCAGCCCTCCCCTGCCAGCACCTGCCCGGCAGACCGATCAGGCAGTGCTAAAGCCAAGGTCCAGCTGTGGCCACTGGCCACTATTCCATTCCAGCAAGCCCACCTAGGTACATCCCGTGGTTGGTGGTCCCAGAAGTCTCCTGGAGGAGACTCATAGGGGATCTGTTGGCGACATACAGGTATGTGAGGGGATGTCACACAGAGGTGGGTAGAGACCTCCCCTGCAGAGGAAGGCAGAACGCGCTCCAACGGAGCCAAGCTCAGAGAGCCATTTGGAGGGTGTGGAATGGGCTTCCACGGGAGGCGGTTGAAGCCCCATCGGTGCGGGTGTTCAAGGATAGGCTGGATGTGCATATGGTGGGCATGTCTTGAGCGGAGTTGACTGGTGCCAGAGGTCAGACTAGATGGCCCGAGAGGCCCCTTCTGACTCGCTCTGTTCCTATGTTTCTATGTAAGCCCCGGGAGGTTCCGAAGAACCTGCAGGCACGGACCGCGGAGCCTGAACTGTGATCGGCGCCGGTTTTGATTGCACGAGTCGGCCTGGTGGGGAAATGCATGTGCAACAGGCCACTGTACACCCCTCCAGTTGTCGCATGCGCACGAGTGCTGATGCCAAAAAACCCTACTTTATCAGGCAATGTAACGTGCATTTCCACTAAAGCAACTTATTTAACGGAATGTGAAAAGGAGGAGGAGGTCACATGCGGTTTGTAGGAAGAAGTGCAACAGACACAGAAACAGTGAGTCAGAAGGGGCTCCAGCCGGCTCTGCTCTTGTGATACTCAGCATTTTTTTTATGTATTTGTTTGTTTATTTTTCGATTTATACCCTTTTTCCTGCAAAGGGCTCAAGGCAGCTAACATCATTCTCCTCCTCCATCTTATCCCCACAGCAACCCTGCGAGGTAGGTTGGGCTGAGAGTCTGTGACTGGCCCAGAGTCACCCAGTTGGCTCCATGGCTGAGCGGGGACTCGAACCCAGATTGCCTGAGTCCCAATCCCATGCTCTTAACCACTACACCACACTGGCTCTCCAGCATGTGTGTCTCCAGTCTTTCCTTGGAATGCCCTCGCGGATGGGGCCTCCACCAGCTCCCTGGGAAGCCCATTCAGTACCCTAGACCTAAGAACAAGATTCTATAACCACAAATTTGCCATTTTTATCTCCCCTAAACCTCGAGCAATCTTTTGCAAGACCGTTTGACTCATCTGCATACAGTCTCTGAGACATACAACTTTATCTGATTTATTACCAAATAAAATATTACTATTTATTCCCTTGAATTTATGACAGTCACTGTTCTGTTGTATCCTCACAACAACCCTGCGAGGTAGCTTAGTTTGAGAGTAAGGCCAGGCAGAGAGGGGCCCAGTCAGCTTCATGGCCCAGAGGGACCTAGAACCGGAGCTCCTGCGTCCCAGGCCAGCACTCTGACTGCCACATCACACTGGCTCTCGGTCGCTTCCAGTCCGGTAACCAAAGACAGTGACGCGCCCAAGAGCAAGGAAGAAGCCTGGTGCCGGGGTCTTGGGACCGAGCAGTCGGAGCGTGGCCAGGATGCAGAGGGCCCGGCTGCAGCCCTTCTCGGCGGCCGCAGAACCCTCTCGGGGAATGGGACTCCCGGGGCTACTTCACAGGTGGTTGCAAGGATAATGTGGCAGGGAGGGGAAGGGGGGCGCACAGGCTGCCTTGGGGTGCCCGCAGGAAGGAAAATGCCATCGCTGCTGTTGCTGCTCCCTCCTCAGCTTGCTGCCTCTCACGCCTCTGCTTTTTTCCTTGGGGACTGTCCTGTCCAACATCCCGGCTCAGGATGAGGGCAGGTCCAGGGCATTTAGCACTAAATGCATGCACAGTATTAATCACCTCATCGCTCAAAAGCCACCCATGGTGATGTGCAAAAGCCTAAAAGAAACAGATGACAAACCCACAGGAAGCAACTCAGAAAATGATGCGCAGCTACTGAATGATGCATGAATTCAGGCTTCCGGCATTTCAGCTCTTTGTCTCTGGATGAACCCAGCACAGGCCACTCCTGTACCCACCCCCCACCTTTGGGAAGGCTCCCGGTCGCTCGGCAGCAGACTGAAGAATGAGGGCTAGAGCTGAAGCTCTTATTTATTTCTTGATTAACTTCTATACTGCCCAAAATACCTGCGCAGGTGCCCACGCAGATCCGCGTTCAGCAGCGCTTGTCCTCTGTGCACGTACCAATTCTGTTTTGAGCCACATGCTCCGCCCAGAAGAGGCATTAAGCTTACTGGCCCGTTTTTCTCAGATCCCTTTGTACAACTGGAGTGGCACTGGCCATTCTCCCATCCTCTGGCACGGAGGCCGATCTTGGGGACGTGTTGCATACTTTGGCAGGAGGGCCGGCAATTTCATGGCTGAGGACGGGCTGCATCCACACCCAGCGATCCAGGAATGCCCAGCCTGGAGAGTGAGCATGGGTTGCTTCCCTGCACCAGGTGCGATGGACAGGCCTGCCTCACATTGGCACCTTGCACCTGCTTCACTGCAGGTGCAGCATTTCCTGGGGGTGCCTTGACTCCGCAGGGCAGGCATCACACAGAGCCCCACGGAAGAGGCAGCAGGCGCTGTGACTAAGTGGGCCACAGACGCCACCAGGGCTTAGCTTACCGCAAGCACAGCTGTTCCTGGAACGGGAAAGCAGCGGCAAGTGGCGCTTGGCTGGGTGGCCCTTTGGGCTGGCTTGGCACATGCTCTGGGTGGGTTTCCCTACACGCTCAGAGTGCTTTTCAAGGGGGAACATTTACCAAAATGCTTCAGAGTGGCTGCTGAGCGGAAGGCAAGCTGGCTGCTGCATCTCCGGGCTTTGGCTTCTGCGTGTCCCTTTTCTGGGCAGCAGCGGGAGGCTCTGCTTCAGGAACCACTGCGCTGACGGGCTCCCGGGTGGCAGTGGAGCCATGTCATGCAGCGGGAGGGGGCGCACCACGGGTCTGCCTTCCTGTGGACATGCCATGTGTCATGGCCACAGCTTTCACTGGTGGCATGGTCCGTGCACGGCGGCATTCTGTGCTGACTGTGCTCTTCCTCTGACAGAGAGAGGCGGCTTCTGAGTTGGGAAAGTGACCCCAATGCTCACGAAGCATAGAAGAGGCCAGCCGTCAGGCCCTGCAGTTTTGGTTCTGAGAAGCACATGCCCATGTATGGCGGAGGAGGGAAGGAGCTGGCTTGGCACATGGGTCAGAGAACCCCTCTGAATAGGCAGCAGCCCCTGGGCACCCTGGCCGAGTCAGTGGTGGGCTGCAAGGGAGGCCTGTCCTGCTTGCCTGACTTGGAGGTCAGCTCCGTGGGCAGGTGGGCACATGGCAGGTCTTCTCTGCAGCGGCCCTTCCACTGGAATCCTCGGGAATCCAGTGGGGCCCCTCAAGAGTGACCTCTTTCTAGACGTGTAGCTGGGCATGTTCCAGAGGAGCAGTTCTGTGGAGGCCTCAGGATCGTCCAGGCTAAGTAGACTGGTTGCGACACGCCACGAGGGCCGGGTGGCTTGGCCAGGCGCCCCTGCGGCATTCTGGGGCCTCAGCAGCAACGCTGCTCTATCGCCGGGGACACTGCATGGCCATGCTGGTGGGACCGCCCATTGAGGGCGTCTCTGCGTCCCAGAGTGGCCATGGCTTCCGCAGGAGCTGCGGGCTCCAAGGGCAAAGCATGTTGGTGGAAGCCTGCCCTTGCGGAGGCGAAAGGCCCCGAGAGCCTCGGCTGCTGAAGGAAGCGATCTGGCCACAACACGGGCTGGCGGTTCATTCCCGTGTATTTTGCTCCCAGTGGCACCGCGGGCCTTGCGAAGCCGCTCCCGAGTCCAGGAGCCTGGTGCTCCCTCCCTGCCCGGCTGCTGCCTCCCACAGCGCTGCTTCTGCAGGGCAGCAGGCAGGACCCCTTCGCCTGTGGAGGGGCAGGCGAGAAGCGAAGCGGCAGCGCTCCTGGGCCAGGCCGTGGCATATGGCCTTTCAGGTCGCAGCAGCTGGTGCAAATGAGCCCCGTGCCTGCCAGGAATGCCGCACATCCCAGCTGCCGCTTGCCTTGCTCTCGCAGCAGGCAGCCGACCAGCTAATTGCCTTCCTGTACTGAGCAAGTGACAGTGACTCACGCCGCTGTTTGCGCCTGGAGGCAGTGAGGATGCCCAGTCACCTGGATCCGGCCCAGTCCTGGCCAGCCAGGCACGGAGCAGCCCTGCTCGGCTCTTCCGTGGCCCCCTCCATCCCTGGGCCCTCCCGGCGGGTTCCTCTGGGCCAAGCTGGGCAAGCACAGGTGGGGGCCACGCACCGCCCGGGATGCCCCACGGCCCCACCGCTGTGCTCCGCTCCCCCTCGCCGTGGTCGCCTCAGTCCGCGGGGAGCCAGCACAGGCGGCTCCGGCACGCCCGGCACGCGAAGCTGGTGGGCCGCCCCAGGAGGAAGGGCCGGGACCTGCGAGGCTGCGGGGAAGGCGCCCCTGCCCCGCCAGTCTCCCTGGACGGCACAAAGCTGCTCGGGCCTCCACGCTGGCCACCCTCGCTCCCGGGCCGGCACGGCGAGGCCTGCCCGCCGCCCGCTTCCGGGCCCGCTTCCCGCCGAGCTCCTGCTCTGCTCTGCCCCGCGCTGCGCCGGGGCCCCCTGCCGGCCCCGCGACGCCCCTTGCCCGGAGCGGCCCCTCGCCGGCAGCGCCCCGGCGGCCGCGCACAGCAGGGCTGGCCAGGGGGCCGCCCCCGCGCCCCGGGGTTGCATCGCCCCCGCCGCCGCCGCCGCGGGCTCGGCCGGAGCGCCTCCTCGGCCAGGCGGGCGCGGCGACGGGGCAGAGGCACGCGGCGCCCTCGCGGCTCTCGCTCGCCACCGACCTGCCTCTGCGCGGGCGCCGAGCCGGGCGGGCAGGGCGCGCGCGTGCGGCATCCCGCCGGAGACGCGGCCGCGGGAGGGGGAGGGGGAGGGGAGGGCGCGGGGCCACGCGGGCAGCCCCCCCCCGGACGCTTGCCCGGGCCGGTGCGCGGCAGCCCGGCCAGCCCTGGCCCCGGCCAGCCCTGGCGGCAGCCGCACCGGGCCCTGCCGCCCTCCCCCCCGGGATTCCAGCGGCGCCAGGCGGGGCACTCGGCGCTTCCTCCGTCGCAGGCCGTCGGCGGGACCCGGGTTGAACAGGCCCAAATGTCCTCGCCGGGCCGGGACCCCCCCGCCCCCCGGACGCACTTTGGGGCGGGCCGCGCGGCGCAGGAAGCCTCCAGCCAGGACTCGCCGGCTTGGGGTCCGGCTGCTCGTCTTCATCCGCGGCCCCCCCTGGAATTCATCACATGCCCCCCCGCAGCTCCTCTGTGCTCTCTGCAGGAGACCCCCCCCCACGACTGGCTGGATGATGGGGGTGGGGAGGGGTGTTAGCTAGATGCTTCCGCTGCAGAGGAGGAGGGGGTGGCAGGGGGCTTCTCCTTTGCCGGTTGCGTCAACCCCCTCCACACTGCTGGGACCCCGTCTGGGCTGGGGGGGCTCTGTTTCCCCCAGGTCCAGCTCAGAACCTGCTTTTCTAATTAGGCTTGTTCTGTGCCCACCATAGTTCTTTCCCAGTATTTTCCAACAAGTTGTGGATGACCTTCCTCTCTGAACATGTGCAGAGTGCTTATTCATCCGCCCTCCATCCCATTTGTTCCTTCTTTCCTACCATAAACACCATTCAATGGAGAGGATGGGAGCCATAAAAGAGGGCATTAACCATGGCTTGTTTTCTGAAAGGCAAGATAGCACCCGGCCCCAGGCCCTTCTCAGGTGGCCTCTGCCTGCTGATGCAAGAGAGCACCAAGGGGCCTTGCCCTGCGAGGGGCTTCCCGGCCAGCGTCCCAGAATGCCGGGCCAGCAGCAGGCAGCTGCCGGGCAGGTGAGCAGCCAGACAGGGAGGAGGCCCGAGGGTCGCTCCCTGCAAGCGGCGGCTTCTGGCCAGGGCAGAGGGTGCCTCTGGCGTCTTGGCAAGGCCTCCTCCTCGCCCAGGGGACCGGGCAGCGGCTCTCAGAGGGTCTCTGCTTCTCGCCTGGGCACCAAACTGCCCTGCAGAGACTCCTCTGGAGCCTCGTGGCCGAGGCGGGGGCCGGGGAGGCGGGGGCCACAGAGCAGCCTGTGTTCGGCGAGTCGCAGCGTGATGCTCCAGCTTGGTACCAGCTGAGCCCTGGTGCCAGGAACACACGGCCCTTTGACAACGGCTGGTGGAGGCAGGAAGGAGATGCGAGCACCCTGGACGGGCCGCTCTTGCCGGGCAGCGGCCCCGCGGGCGCTCCAGCTTGGCACCGTTCCGAAAACAACAAATCTGTCGTGGGAGGGAGAGGCGTGTGCCTTGCGGAAGGGCCTTCGGAGGAAGGGTGTGTCCGGCGTGTGTGTCAAGCCGAGTGCGGTGACGACCTGGAGCTCCCATAAAAGGAGCGCCACTGCCGGTGCTTCCGAGCTCTTCTTCCGCGAGCATCCTGAAGAGGAGGCACTCAGCAGGCCTGCAGGTGAGGCGAGGCAGGCGGGTAGGAGGGTGCTGCTCGCTGCCAGGCAGCTCAGCGGCTCCGCTCAGGGCCTTCACTGAGGCTTGTGGCGGGGGATGCAGGGGAACCGCCTTGGCACAGGGGGCTGCCATCCAGCTGGGCCCAGGCTGCTGGGCCCAGTGGGCAACCGGGAGGGGGTCTCGCTGTCCCTTCAAGAGTGCGGTGTCTTAGTCTGCCGCCCCGAGGCTCATGCCTTCTGCCATGAGCGTTCCCGGGCTGCAGTCCCCTCCTCAGATGCAAGGGGAGTTACGGAGAGTGGTAGGTGTGCATACGATGCCTGTGGAGGCTGCAGGGCAGAACCGCAAGCAGTGGGGTCCAAAGGAACTTAGATGCTGCTTCCGGGGGCAGTCCTGCTCGGTCGGTCGGTCGCTCGCTCCTCTCGGGGCCTGTCTCTCCACAAGATTCCTGCCTCTGGAGAAGTGGGCCGCAGGCCACAATAGCTCCCGCCAGAGCAGAGCTCTCGGTCTTTGATGGGACACAAGGCTCTTTGTTCTGCTCGCAGTCCTGAGGATGCTTCTAAGATGCCAGGAGATGGAATGTGTTCCGGAAAGGAAATTACGGCAATGTGAGCGTACAGGATGGGTGCCCAGCCAAGCGTGGCCTTTGTTCTTATTCTGCACCCCGTGAAGGGGGCGGCCTGTGCTTGGCAGTCCTGCTCCGCTCCCGTGGACTCATGGCGGTGGCTTCCGTTATTCGGCTCAGAAGGGCCTCCTCACTCCTGCAGAGCCACGGAAGACAAAAGCCACTCTCAAAGCAGCTGCCACCGGCCACACACGGTCCTCGTCACCCATCAGTTCTGCCAGTCCAGTCTCAGGATCATAGTGCAGTAGCGTTGGCAGGGGCCCTGAAGGCCACTGGCTCCAGCCCACTGCTGCTGCAGGGCAGCACATTGCACCATCCCACTGCGATGCTGTCCTCCCCCCCCCCCCAGCCTTCTCTTGTCAAGGCTGAACATACCCAGGTCCTTCAGTCTCACCTCACAGGGCAGCACTTCTGAACCCTGGATTAGCTTTGATGCCCTCCTCTGGATCTTTTCTAAATTTTCTGCATCTTTCTTACATCTTGGTGCCCAGAACTGGACACAGGAATCCAGGCAAAGTCTGACTCCTGAGGAGTAGAGGGGAACTACTACTCCTCAGGATTTGGAAGTAAGACTTCGGTTAATGCATCCCAAAATAGCAATTGCCCTTTTGACAGCTGCATCACATTGTTGGCTCATATCTAGCCTGTTGTCCACAATTACTCCAAGATCTTTTTCTTTTTCGGTTCTGCTGAGGCACACATTCCCCATCTTGAATTGATGCATCTGGTTTCTCTTTCCTAGGTGGCGGGCTTGGCACTTGTCCCTGTTGAATCTTGTTCTGTTGCTTTCAACCCAGCTTTCAGGTTTGTCAAGGTCTTGTGCCGAAGGGAAAGGATGTGGCCTTTCAGGGCACCCTTTTCCCATTCATCCAGGGAAGTGTCCCCCTGAAGCACAGTGCCGAGGGTGTGGCACGGGCCCTGCAGCATCGGTATCGGGGGGGGTTGGGGTAGGGGGGTACACTGGGCACTGTCCCTGCCCGGGGAGAGCGCTGACTTCTGTGGCAGCTCAGCGAGGCTGGGCTGGGCTGGGCTGGCTGGTCACTGCCAGTTCTCGTGCAGGGAGAAAGAGGCAGGAGCAGGCGGAGAGGTGGGCGGCAGCGGGAGAGGGGCTGGTGGGCAGGCGGCACTCAGCTGGGCGCTGCTTTCAGCGCGTCCTGAGCGCAGAAGGGCCGCCTTCAGCACTCAGAGGACTGTGCAGCCCTGTGGCGGTGGCTTCCGCGCAAATGCTCAAGGCCCCCGTCATGGCTGGCGTTCTCTCCCCTGCCTCGTGACCCCAAGCTGGGACCCCCACAAAGTTCAAGGTGGGGGGCTAAGCTTTTCACTCACTAATATATTGCTCTGTGACTTCATTCAGATCTTGCAAAAGCCAATTTTAAGACAGGATTAGAAAGGAGAGATGAGACATGGAATGTATTTGAATTACCCTTTGGAGACTGAAGTTACTTTAAAATAACTGTTAAATTTTATTCTGAAAATCAGGACAGAATGAATTGGGAATCCTTCAGGCTGCGAGAGGCTGCTCTTTAAATGCCCATAGGTGGAGATTATATCGACTTGCCCACATGCCAGTCAGGCGCTAATGGGTCTCCACTCTCCAGCCGCCTTGGCCAGGGGACCACCCACCCTGACAGCCACATCTGGAGAGTGCTGGGCTGGCCAGGGCTCCCCGGCCAGGGCCCAGTGGCCTTCCCCCTGACCCGGTCCCCGTTCTTCCAGGAAAGAGACTTGCTGCTCCGCCCGTCGCAATGCCAGGCGGCTGGAGGGCCCTGCCCTTCCTCCTGGGACTCCTCAGCATGGCGAAGGGGCAAACCTTCCACATGGGGAAGTGCCCGGACCCGCCGGTCCAGGAGGAGTTCGATCTTGCCAAGGTAGGCGCTGGCCCAGGGGAGCTCAGAGGCCCGGTGACCGCCAGGGCAAGGGGGCATGCAACCCCAGCCAGCCATGGTAGGAGGCCATCCAGAGGCCAAGGAGGGCAGAATCGGGTCCCTTCCACGGGCATGTGGGGTGGCTGGAGCAGGATGCAGGTGCAGAATGCGACTGGCAGCCCTGATCAGCCCGTTTTCTCTCCCTCCCGCCTCTCTTTCAGTACGCAGGGAAGTGGTACGAGATTGAAAAGCTGCCCTCGAATTTTGAGAAAGGGAGGTGCATCGAGGCAAACTACTCGCTGAAAGAAAACGGGAAGGCTAAAGTGGTGAACAAGGAGCTTCTGTGAGTGTGGGCGGGTGTGGGGGTGCTGGCGAGCCGACCTTTCTCGGGGGGGCCACAGAGGGGGGGCGCAGCTCTGCAGAGCCCCCTGTCATGGTGGGAAGTGGGTCCAGGGCAGTGCACTCACCCAGACTGCTTGCTCCACTTTCAGCTTGGACGGCACCACCAACCAGATCGAAGGGGAGGCCTTTCCCGCCGACCATGAAGAGCCGGCCAAGCTGCAGGTCAAGTTCAACTGGTGTGAGTAGTGGCCATGCGCAGCTGCCCCCGCACCGCGGCCCCTGTGGCGGCAGAGCGGGAGCCTTTGGCGGCCTGCGGTGGGAATGGGAAGGAGACCCCCCGCGACAGGACCACCCCCTGCGGCACCGTCCCCAGGGCACATCCCGCCAGAGGCCTGGCAGGGGCCAGAGGAAGCCCCTCTTGGCCCGACAGCCATCCAGGGCAGCCAGCTGGGAGGGGCGGTGCTGGCGGAAGGTGCTGAGCAGGCTGGCTTGGGACGAGGTGGCCGCGTGGCATCTGTAGGCACCTCTCCTGGCAAGGGTTGAGAGCGGAGGGATGGAACAGGCAGCTGCAGAGGCCAGCGGGGAAGGAAGGGTGAGCACAGGGGCCCTCTGGCCAACCGATCCCCTTTCTGCGCGAGGCTAAGTGATGGCGAAGCCTCCAGTTGTGCCGGGCAGACTTCAGAGACCCTTGCCCTGACCCCTCCTGGCAGCCTGCTGGGTCGGGAGAAAGGCGCCCCAAGCCTGCCCTCTGGTGCCCCAGCAGCTGTGTGCGGGGAGCTCCCCACGGATGGTGTGCGCTGGCCCCATCTGCACAGAGCCATGGGGCCTGGCTGCCCCCGTTCCTCCTGGAACTGGCCCAGGCCACTTCCAAGGCTGGCCAACGCGTGGCCATCACTGCTTCTCAAAGCGGGAAATGCCATACAGTGTGAGCAGCACGAAGGAAGAGTTCCCTTTGCCTGCCCGAACTCCACTTTGCTGGATTCTGGTGCGTGGAAGGCGGAACTGCTCCCTCTGTGCTTTCTCCCAGCAACGCATGATTTAGAGACCTTCTCGGCCAGGATCTCTGAGGCAAAGAGCTACAGACAGTCAGCCCTTTCCTCATCAGACAATCCGGGATGCCTTTTCCTGCTGATCCCGTCAGCGACTCGGGAACTGAACTTTGCACGCCATTCCAAGTGTGATCGGCCTTCCCTTTGTCTAATGGCCTGGGAGTGCTGGCAGCTCTACCTCGGATCCATATCCTAATGATTCCCCCGATGGCGTTTGCCCTCTTCACAGCAGCTCAGGCAGGGTGACTTTCCCACCGAGCGGCCCTGATCCCTTTCTGGGCCAGGCACAGCAATTCTAATCCTACCAGTGTAACCACGAAGTTGGAGTTGGCGGTGTGCACGGTGCTCCGGCTTCCGTGGAGCCGCCCGTATTGCCTCACCTCCCAGCCTGGAGAGATCCCTCTGGCACCCTTGGCCTCCCTCCTCTCACTGCCCCTGAGATGCTGGCCTCCTCGGTGGTCGCCTCACTGCTCCCTCCCCCAAATCGTTTGTGAGCGCTTTAAAACCCCGTCCCCACACAGGGCAGTGAGCCGCATTTTCTTCTGTGTTGTTCTGGAGAAACTGGGGGCCCTTTGAACTGAGGGGGGCTTCTCGGCTGCCGCTCGCCTGAGCACAGCTCAGCAACTGAGCAACTGAGGGAGCCTGCTGCCCAGCAGGCCCAGGGTCTCCTCCTGAGGGCCGCTGTCCTCTCTCTCCAGTCATGCCTGCGGCCCCGTACTGGGTTGTCTCCACCGACTATGAGAACTACGCCCTGGTGTACTCCTGCACGACGTTTCTTTGGCTCTTCCACGTGGATTATGCCTGGATTTTGTCCAGAACACGCCAGATGCACCCGGAGACGGTGGACCACCTGAAGAACATCCTCCAGTCCTACGAAATCGACACGGCACGCATGAGACCAACGGACCAGAGGAACTGCCCTGCCGACATGTAGCCGCTGCCCGCGTGCCGCCTCGCCTCACCCCGCCTCGCCCGCCGCCTTCTCTGTCCGGCCCGCAGCCCCTCCGCGGCCGTTGGGAGGGAAGGAGGGGTAGGCGCTTCCGCCCGTTGCCTTGCAATCTCTATTTACACTCAGGAGGACCTCGTGGAGTCCCTCCTCGTGCCCCACAGTTGCTCCCACACTGAGGTTTGGCTTGCGATTAAGGCAGCCCCTTGAGATCGCGACTGGATGCCCAGCTGCCCCAGGGAAACCCGATGCCGAGGAGCTGGGAGCACGGCATGCCTGAGCGACATTCCAAACTCTCCAGAGGAAGCGTCAGGTTTTCTGCTCGGAATAAATGCTGCCAGTTAAGCGCTTTGCACATGCCTCGGTTGGTGTGGTTTATTCTGCCTCCATGTTGGATGTCTGTGTGTCGGCGGCAGGAAGAGGGCAGGCCGAGACCCCGAGCAGGACCCAGGAGGAGGGCCAGGGCGGGAGCATGCCAGGAAGCGTGGCTCGCAGAAGCTCTGCCACCCTCCCCCAGGGTGGCCAGCACCTCCTGCCTCCAGGCTCTTGTTCCCAAGCCCCCAGAGGCCGACACAGAGGAGGCAGTGCTCAGATCTGCTCTGGACTGCTCGGCTCTAAGGGGAAGGGCCGTTCGGGTCACCCTTGAGCTGCTTATGGGGCTTCCGGGGCTGGGCAAGGTGGTCCCATCGGGCAAGACCCACCCACCCACCCTGCTTTCAGCGCGAGAGGTGATTCACTGTCTGAGGGGACTGACTGCTAGCCCCCCCCCCCCCGTGGTCACAGAAATGCCACACTGCCAGCCGGCCACGACTGGTGTGCTTTCCACACTCTTCTCCAGCGATTTCCTGTTCGTGGGGTGGGGGCATGGCTTACTGAGCAGAGGCCCTGCCTGGCACCCAGAAAGTCCCGGGTTCGATCCCCAGCAGCATCTCCACCCTGCCTGGGAAAGGCCCCTGCAGCTGTCAGCCGTGCTGGGTAGACAGGCCAAGGGACAGTGGTTTCTGGTTTTCTGGCTCAGGGACATCCGCGTCAGCACAGAAACAGGAATCCGAGCAGGGCTGGAAGGGCCACAGGGACACCCTGTGCTCAGTGTGGCACGCCTGGTCCAGCCATCCTGCAGAGGGGTGTCCAGCTGCGTCCCGGACGCCTCGGGGGGAGAGCCCGCTGCCTCCCCAGGGCCTTGGGTCCGTGGTGCACTGCTCACACAGCCTAACAGCAGTGGGAGTTGCATTCGGTGCTCTGCCCTTGGCAATTGAAAAGCTTCCCTGCCTTTAATTAATTAAATTTAACTAATTTTAGTTCCCTGCCTTTCATTAATTAAATTTAATTAATGAAAGGCAGGGAACTATAATCTTAATTATAATCTTATGGGTTAATGGCTTAATTATCTTACAGATTACATGTCTGCCTCCCAAGGAGTTCAGGGCAGTGCCATGTCGACAGCAGCCCTGTGAGGTGGGCTTGGCAGAGCAGGGCTGGCCCCCCGCTCCCTCTGCGAGCACCCAGGCTGGAGGGGCTCTGCTGGCCCAGCCTGGCGCTCCAGCCCCTGGCCCACCGAGGACCAGCCGAGCAAGAGCGGGGGCCCAGGGGGGCCTCCTCTCCAGCCCAGGACTTCTCCAGGCAGTCGATGCAGAGCCGGCGCCAAGGACAGCTGGGCCTGGAGCGCCACCTCGTGTCAGGCCAGCAGCACTGCAGCCCAGGATTTCGGAGGGGCCGGTAGCTCCCTCCCGCGAGCCAGCTGGGACTACCTCCTCGTGCGACCAGGATGCCCGTGTGTGGCCCTGCCGGCTTGTGCCGCTCCCCGGGCCCTGGGTTGTCTCTGTGCCTTGAACAGGCAGCAGCAAAGGGGCCCAGCCCTGCCTTTTGACCAGGACCGCGCGGCTCGAAGACCGGACTAGGGGCATATCTGCTGGGTCTTACACTTGCAAAGGAGTAACTGCCCATTCATGAAGCAGAGAGCTTGCTTCCCTCCCGTCAAGAGTTTCCACACAGGTATTATGGCAGGTACAGGCACGGAAAGCAGGGGGAGACTTTTCTCCCTTTCTCATAAAACCCAGACCCAAAGGGGCCATCCCACGAAGCTGAGTGGAAAGAGAGTCAGGGCAGATCAAGGGCCTCCTTTGTTCAGTGCATTCAGATGCGCTCAGCTCTGAAATTCACGTCCGCAAGACAGAGAGGCAGCCACCGCTCCGGAGGGTGCAGAGAGGGGCTGCAAATTCAAGCAGGTGGCCGCAATCCATGTCTGAGAGTCCTTGTGGCTATCTGCTCCCTCCAGGATGAGTGTGAGAATGCCCTGCCCTGTCTTCCACCTCTCATCCTCTCCTTCGGCATCCCTGTGAAGCCCCAGTCGCACCTCAGAACCCGGGGAGACTCCCGAGGCTGGGTCAGACCCAGAGTCCCTGCAGGCTGGCATTCCACTGTCGGGAGCCTCCCTGGCAGCTGCAACTCAGGATAACTGGGTTCGGTCGGGAAAGACCCCTCGCCTTAGCAGTTTTGTTGAAAGATCACTCAGCCCCCCTGCAGCTACGGGGTAGTGGTTTGCACTGCCAACTACAAAATCACGGTCCATGTGAAGGCATTTTTATAACCTGCTAGTCACATAGACCAGTACGGAGTGTTACGTTTCCAGATGATGTTAGTACAAAGCATCCTGGTGTCTAAACCAATCAGAAATACTGGCAACAATAGCATGGAAAACATTGCTGGTGGCTTTATTGATGTGTCAGTACATAGATTTCTTTGCAGTTTGGATCCTGCTCAGACTAGCAAATGTGTCTCACGGAACCATTCAGGAAATCTGGGTTGGCAACTCCACTGTGCAGGCGCTTGCCTCTGCTGGACCAGAGGCTCAAATGGGCCCATTCAGGAACAAATGGGCACCATTGTTCCGTTTTTCCTGCAGCTGATGAGAACACGGATATTCCTCACGGATGGTGGCTGCCCGCAGCAGCTTCTCCGTCCGGTTAAGAATTCCATCTTCTTAAAGTAACAGCAGCACTAAACAGTGACCTGGCTCAGCGTGTTGGTGCCTTCTGAGAAAGGGGCGCTGGCATTTTATAACACGAAGGCACATATCAGCAACCTCCTTCTGCCAGGATTTATCTGAATTTTCCCAACATCGCCTATGCAGCAGCCCACCACCAGCCCGTGGACAACACACAAACAACGTGGTGCCTGACACAGGGGGACCCGGCCCGATTCCCAAGGCGCCCGCCATGAATGCACCCGGTCCCAGGCGCACAGTCAGCCTCTGGGTGCGCAGGTGGAGCCCTGGTGCTGCACGATGGTGTGATGGGTGTAGAAGCTGCTCCTTTAAATCAGTGATGCCCAAAGAGGGCAGGACTGCCCCCTGGGGGTGGTGGAAAGATGGGTGAAGAACAAGGGAGTTATGGGGGCATTGGGAGATTACCGATTAACCCCCCGCCCCGCGGCCCGGAAAACCTCCCTCCCTACATCATTACAACGATACGTGAAAAGGATGTTTAAATGCACAAGCCCGAGCCAAACGAAAACCCCCAAAACGGAAGGTTACGGCGGCACGCAGGCACTGATCTGGAGCAGCGTGCTGGGCCAGAGGGGTGAGATTTCCAGATTACGTTCCCCTTTATTAATTTGCCAGGTGCACTTAGGGAGCGCTCCGACAAGGGTTCGGCAAAGGGCCCGAACTGCAAGCGCCGCGCCCGCGCAAGCGGAAAACGCGCCGG
Source organism: Varanus salvator macromaculatus (assembly GCA_023646645.1). Lineage (NCBI taxonomy): Eukaryota > Metazoa > Chordata > Lepidosauria > Squamata > Varanidae > Varanus > Varanus salvator. Next base: position 4,882,639 of record JAIXND010000761.1, on the reverse strand, counting down.
CTGCCCGGAGGGGGCCCGGCCTGGCCCGGCGGCTCCTGAAGAGGCTTCGCCCGCTCTGCGCAGGGCGGCCGGGATCGCCGCCCGCGGCCAGGCGGAGTCCTGCTCCCAAGGCCCGCGGCGGAGCGCCGAGCGGCTCCCGTGCGCGCAGGGCCGGCGGGGAGGGCCCGGGCTCGGGCCCGCTCGCGTCCGCGCCGCGCACTCGCCACATGCCCAGGGGCACCGCCGCGCGGTTGTGACGCCACACAACCCCCGCCGAGGCGCCGCCCGCCCCGACGTCACAGGCCCGCGTCTCCCCGCTGCGCGTGCGCGGCGCGGCCGGCGTCGTGAGGCGGTTCCGAGCGGCGGCTCCGAGCGAGGCCCTCGGCCGGGCAGCGCAGCCGGAGGAGGAGCGGCCCAGGCCCGGCCCGGCCCGGCCCGGCCCGGGCGGCGGCAGCGGCAGAGGCAGCAGCCATGGAGGCGAAGTCGTCCTCCGCCAGGCCCGTGAAGAGCATCCTGAAGAACCGCTCGAGCGGCGGCGGCAGCGGGCTCGGCCTGGCGGCCTCAGCGGAGGCCTCGGCGGCCCTGCAGGCGCAGCAGGCGGCGGGCGGCCCGGGCCAGCCCAGCCGCGAGGGCCCCCCGGAGGAGCGGTGGGTGGCGCCGCGGGCGGCAGGCGGGGCGGGGGGCCTGGCGGCGGCGCGGAGCGGAGCGCCCTCAGTGGGCTGGGCGGGAGCGCCCCTCTGGGCCGCGCTTGCGAGGCGCTCGTCCACGCGGCTCCGGGCAGGGCGGCCCTCGGATCGGCGGCGCGGTCGTGGGGCCGAGCAAGAGCCGGGCCGCCCGCGAGGCGGCGGGGTGGGTTCGCCCGCTTCAGGAGGCGCCGGTGCGGCTGACTTGGTCCTCCATGTTCCTGCGCCTTTGCCCTTTCAGTAAGAAGTCTCAGAAGTGGGATGAAATGAATATCCTGGCAACGTACCACCCGGCAGGCAAGGACTATGGTTTAATGAAGATCGATGAGCCGAGTACGCCCTATCACGGGTAAGGCGCCGTGAAGAGCGAGTGCGACATGGGCCGCTCGCGTGCCATTCCGGTGATTTTAGTAGGGGGCGCCGTGATCCCCGAGGGCTAAATGTCAGATATTTTAAACAAGGGTCGCTTTGGTTACTTAGCAGACGCTGTGTGCATTATATGATTTTGAGAAGCATTCGCATGCTGGTTATTGCGAATGGGGATTAATGGGGCAGGGGAAAATCTTCCCAAATATATATTAGGACCTTAACAGTTGCCTGCCTGCCTGCCTGCCTGCTTGCTTGGTGGGGGGGGGGGGGCTAATGGAAGACCTGTCTCATGGGGCCCGTGATGGATTAGCCTTAGAATTGATCTGCTACAGACCCATGTTGGTTCAGTTGTGTTTTTTTCTTTTTTAAATTACTGCGGCTCCTATGGATTTCACAGTATTTTTGTGATTGTTTAAATGTGCTGCCTTAGCACCTGTAGTATGCAAAGGCTACTGATAAATGTACATGTATAGAATCACTTGATATAAGGAGAAATGGCATTTTAAGATTTTTTTTTTTTGCTCCCCCCCCGCCGCCCCCAGCCAGTCAAATGGTGGGCTTGGCAACAGCACATGCTCTTGATGGTCCTTGTCTTTTTTGCCTTTGCAGCATGGTGGGAGATGATGAGGATGCCGGCAGCGACACCGAGACACACGAAGCCCCTGCCGCAGACGTGTTGGCTAAAAAGTAAGTGCTTCCTGGTGCAGGGTCGATTGTGTGCATGAATTCAGTATACATTCTGCAGCTCAGTCCCCCACACAGGGACTCCCACTGAGCAAGTGGGAAGCCTGCTCGGAGGTCATGACGGCAAGAATGCTTTCCTGTTGTTGAACTCCTAGAACAATGAGTGTTGACTGGCATCCACTGACTCTGAACCTCGCAGGTCCATAGGAATCTCTTACTGATTTTATCTTTCTGGGTTACTTGATGTCATCTAGAGTTGTCCAACTCACAGCTCACCCTTAATTCCAAATTATTTATGAATAATTTTTAAAGCAGCAGTCCTTGGAGAACCTTGCTTTCATTCCTTCATGATGAGAGCTGTCTGTTTCGCTGCTGCTGCTGCTGCTTTACCAGTCTGTGAGGGAGTCTGCTATGTTATCTCGGCCTTTGGGGAGGGGCTTTCTCCAAAGTGTTTTGAAAGGCAGGGATTGAGAGAGACAATGCTGATTCTTCTTAAGGAAGGCTTTTTCCTCTGTATATCTCATGGTGTTATCTTTAATAACACTTTTCCACAATTTCTCTAGGCCACAAGCTAAGCTAAATTGGACTGTGATTTCTTGGACCACTTAAAAAAAAATTCAGTATGAATCCGCTGTTTTTCAGTCCTGTGGTTTTGAGGCTGACATTAGGGACAAACATTTTTTATGCTTTACCTCTTTTGTGCACATGCAAGATATTAAACAAGAAAGCTTTCTCAATGTTTAATGCTGTGCTTGCTAGTTTGGAAGTAGCTTCCGTAGAACAAAGTGGGTCTTAACAGTCTGATGCTGTCCTGACACAAGAACTAGCAATCTCAGGGCAAAGGCGCTGCTGCTGGAGCCATCAGTATCATTTGGGAATTGAGCAGGCTGTGGTGGAAGCCCTTGAAAAGGAGTGCAAGGCCAGTGGTCTGAACTGATGGCGCTGGTGATGTATGACGACGGCATCTCTTGATAGTTCCCGAATCAGTAGGAAGGCCCCAGTCATAAATTTTGCGTGAAATCCAGTGGCTTCTATCCAGTAGCAGGACGAACAGTGTTGGCAGTTCAGATATCTCCTGCCCCAGTGAGTTCCTCCAGAATGGATTTGTACGGGGGAGAAAGGAGCTGTTCTACATGAGCAGATGCCTGTTTATGTGACATTGACTATCAGCTATAGTACTAGTGTGTGTGTTTGGATCACATGATAAGATGCAGTACCACAGACTTGGGCACTTCAGGGTAGGGTCCCTCCCTGTTCTCTCCCTCAATCCTACAGTTATCCTTGGGGAGTGAGCAGGGATCCCCCCGCCACACACACACACACACACTGCCACTGTGAGCAGTTTGGGCTCGCCACAGTTTGATTTTTTAATAACCTTTGTTTTCTGTTGTGATCATGAAAGCCAGCTGTCAAGCTGCCTTTCAGTATACCCATGGGAGCATCCACAAGTTGCGCCTACAAGGAAGCCCCTTGGAAAGGCTACCCATGGTTGCCCCTCTCTCTCTCTCTCTCTTTTTTTTTAAAGTACTAACTATTACCACAAATAACAGTGCTAATTTTTTGAAATCCAGGCCACCCAGTTTGCACAAACTGGAAAGGGCAGGTTAGTACTAAAGGGTTGCCGAACTAGGTACTGGCCACAGTGGGTGCTTGCTGGCCAGATCCAGCAGCTGTCCATCCTGTACTGCACCTTGCCCGGGTTGCAGGTAAGCATTTCTTTCACAAGGAACTGACAAGTTTGAGAGAGTGCCCCATCAGCATCTTGCAAAGCCCCATTTTGGTTTGCCGAATGAAGCTCCTTCCCACTTTTCACAGTGAATGCCCGGGTTTCTTTGGGAGACATCAGGTGTGCCCAGTGGCTGCAGCTTTGCAGGTCTCCCATTGCTGTTGGTGTCAGAGGGACGGTGAGCATCAGAGGGGATACTTGCAAAATGAGCGGAACAGAGCATGCAATTCTTTGAGCACGTTACCGGTGCAAAAGCTTTAACAAGGGGGGGCGGGTGACCACAGGTAGCCCCTCCAAAGTGCCATAGGGGTTCATTGGAGGTATACCTTGTGGATACCACTGTGGGGATCGTGAAAGGCCGCTTGGCAGCTGGCTTTTGTGATCATCCAAAAGAGAAATCTTTTAAAAGTCAGGCTGCAGCAATCCTGGCATGGCTTGCGGGGAGCAGGGGAGCCCTGCCAGCCAGCTGCCCACAAGGGCTGCTTCAGGACGGGCGTGATAGCCGACACGGCGGCAAGTGGGTTTTGCCTGTTTTGCCAAGCAGCTTGCTTGCAGCTGTGCTTGATCCAGACTGGCCATGTTGTCTGGGTGTGGATGACCTGATAACGCATCATGGGTCAAACGGCCCCTACTAGTAGCCGTGGGTTGTCATGGTAGCGCATAACCTCAAAATAAGCCACTCTGACAGAGCTGTCCTGCTGTCATTGGGCCTGACACCCTGCCATGGCTTTGGTGGTCCGTTGTGTCATGCAGATCTGGTCATTGTCATTTGCCAAGCTTAGCCTCGTACACGAGATTCCTCCCAATGTTTTATTAAAATGCAGATATTAGGCTAATTTTACGTATTTTGTACTGGTGAATGAAGCACCTACACAAGCATTTGTGCTTAAGATTCTGTAAAGGACGTTTGTTAAAGAATGTGTGCACCTGTTCTAAAAGCATTCAGAAGCATTTATTTATTGAATTTCACTTATGTACCACTCAATAGCTGAGGTTCTCTGGGCAGGTAACAGCAGTCAAAACTAAAAGTTAAAAAGACACGTGCACAACAATTGAATTAAAAGAACAAAGCAGTGATTGCCATTGCTATTATTCAGCACAGAGTTTGTGGAATCCCTACCTAAACCCAAAGCACCTCATTCATACATTGTACACCTTTGAGCGGCTTAACTTAAAATCACATGTGCTGGATGGGACTGGAGAGAACCAAGCTGCCCTGCAGACACGACGGAGCATGATAATACGAACTCCTAAAAGCCCTTATTTGGTGTGGCCAGTTATGGGATGAGCTCACAGGACGTGACAGCCCACCCTGCAAATCAGCCGTTCACAGAACAGTCCCGCTTGCACCTGGCAGGTCATCAGGTTGACTGCAGGTGTTCTCCTCTTGTCCTCCAGCCTGCATCCCAGGGTCCTGTGGTCCATCTTGTCTTCCCGACCTAGCCCTGGCCACAACCCCAGATTGGTTTCTCCCCTCTGGAGCTCTGTGCTGTGGACAGAACAGAGAGAGCTGCTCCATTGATGCTTAAGTGGCACTCTGGAGTGATCATCGCTGGCTCCTTGCCCATTTTGTGTGTTGCGGGGTAAATTTGTTCTTTCAGTTTTCTTCTTGGTCATGAGCAGGTACGCACTTCTGGCTGCCTGGAATGTAGAGCCTTGCATGATGAATGTCATGGTGAGACCCACTGCCAGAATGCAGGAGACAGCATCCATGCACTTTGGCAAAGCAAGGCTGTGTATCAATTAATGTCCATAAGCCCGATGGTTATCAGTTGGCAAGGTGTCAGTGGATATTTTGCCCCCAAGAGAGGTGGTAAGTGTGTCTCCCTCCAGCAGCATGCTCTGAGGTAGCACCTTGACACTGTTTGAGCCTCTCTCCCTCTTTCACACGTGTGGGGATTCAAGGCACCTCCAGAAGGGGAATGACACCCCACTGCCTCTTTGGGGGCACTTTTAACTGCTGCCAAAATAAAGGGTTCTTAAAAAAACTTACCTTGCAAATTTCAGCATTGTTTATTGGACAGGGAAATCTTTCCTGTTAGGAAAACAAATTGCTCAGCCCAGCTGGAGATAATTTTTTAAGAGCCTGTACAAAGGAATTGGGATGTCGCAGTGCTTCTGGTCTGCATCCGTGGCTTGTAGCAGAAGCCAATGACGCCCAGTGGTTGTGACTTCTCCTCCTCCTGCCCTGGCACCAGGCACTGACAGCACTCTCCTGGGGGCTGTGCGGCAGGTCTGTGCTGCTCCTCTCCGCCCTTTGGACTGCGGCAGCCTCTGCCTCGCCTCGTTCTCAGGGCCGGTGGCATCAGGGGCCCGTCTCCTTGCCTCAGTTGTTTCAGTTGCTCCTCCAGTTTGCAGTTCCTTCTTTTTTAATTAGGCCATAAGTTTTCTTGGCAAATTCCAGTGTACTTTGTTTGTTCATCTCATACAAACTTCTAAGCAAAACCAGCTAACTTAGCTTATAAATCTCAGGCCTAACACTGCAACTTTAAGAAGGCATGTATTGCAATGCAAAAGTTTGAAAACCCAGGACTTTTTTTGTCATAGAACGCACCGGAACGGCGTTCTGGCACCTTTTTTTGATGGATTTTTCCATGTGATTGTGAATCGCCCTGTTGGGCATAGCACATCGGCGGCAAAAATCATTAACATAGTGCCTGTGGGCTGCTTGTGTGTCTGCACTGATTGTGAGGGCGCTGCTCGGCTTGGGATGCTGCTCGGCTTGGTCGCGCACTGAGTGCTTACTGCTAGCGGCGACCATTGTGTAAAAGTGATCCCAAGATGTGAGTTCCGGCACTTTTTTTTTACAAAAACACTGCGAAAACCTATTTTATCCCCCTAGCCTGAGAGTAAAGACGAACAATGCTGGGAACTATGGCACTTTTAGTCTGAACATTAAGATACATAGTCTGTTGGCAAGCCAGAGGTTCTCCTTTATTTATAAATAACATAGAAACAGAGAGTCAGACGGGGCCTCCCAGGCCATCTAGTCTGACCCCTGGCTCCAGCCAGCTCCGCTCCTGTAACATTGGGCAGGAGCTGCTGTATGCGCGTTGCTTTCTAGCCAGAGAAAGGTGGCTGCCACCAGGTACCTGCCTTTTTTCTTGTGTGTGTTCTTACCTGTTCTGATGATTTGTCTGTACAGATTAGCGGCTGCAGCTGAGGGCAAGGGGCCGAGGGCCCTAGCTGAGCAGGAGGAGAGCAGTGACGAAGACGACGACGAGATGGAGCTGTCGGCCGAAGAACTTGGTACGTCTGACTTTGCTCTTGTGGCAGCCAGGGTGAAGCAGCGGCTGGGTCATGAGGGTGGAGCTCTGGAGGAGTGCAGAGGGCTTACAGCAGTTCCCATTCTTCATGTTCCCCAAAGCCTTGTGGTTGTTTCTGCAAGGGCGGAATTCGGGTTTGTGATAATTAGTAAAACTAAGCAAAAAATGGCCAGGGCGGCTAACCAGTATGGCTGCATTAGTTTAATTGAGAAGAATGAAAAGTACAATTTCAGTGTTGGCTCTATCCTTTGGCACAAGTGAAGATGCCTCTCCCTGCCCCAACCAATTTTTATAGTATGTTTAATTCTTTGTAAATAATAAGAAACAGAAGAACGAAAGCATTAAAAGAAAAAGTTCCCAAGGGACCATACATCCAAAGTGCCCATAAAACCAGATGCAAGAAGTTCTGCAAGGAATCAGCAGTAGTAATTGTTTCATCTAAGCCTGTAACTACATTTTACACGATAACAGTTCTAGATGATATTCAGTTAGATTAATAAGTAGCCACTAGCTGATGTTTTTGGTCTGGCCGTTACAATTTGTTCTAGGAGTGTGTTTTTTGCTTTAATATTCCCCACCCAATATTTCAGTTAAGGTCCAGATTAAAACTCTTGTGGGCTGTGCCATTGGCTATCTAATGTTGCAGATCAGCCGGAGGAAAGAGGAAGCACACCAGTGTGACTTGCAAACTGCCTTGTTACATGTTTGCAGCTGATGGCGTAGGCAAGTTTGAAAGCAGTGACCATGGCCGCTCCCTGGCTGGCGGAGCGGAGGCTGCTGGTGGAGAGATGGACCGCCATCCGAGAGGGATGGCTTAGCGGGGGATCCTGCACTGAGCAGGGCGTTGGACCTGATGGCCTTTTGGCCCCTTTCAGCTCTACTGAGATTCTGTGGCCATGGGGAACAGCAGCCTTGGCATTTTGAACTACCCTTTAAGCTCCTTCTGTATACCTATATCTGACTGAAAATGAATGCGCCTGCACTTGAAATCGCACATATGCCAGTCAGGCTCTGTTTGCTGCTTCCTTGTGACTTTTTGAACCTGGAAACAGTCACTGCGTTTCCAGGCTCTGTGTCCTTGGTAGAATAGACATTTGTGTGATTCCAGCAGCACAAGCAGATAAGCGTGAATTTGGCTTCCTCTGTACAACTGGCTGTCCCCAAATAGGGATCCGAGTCGTGCTACAGACGACTTGCAGTGGAACTCCCTTCTGAAGTGTTGCAAGTGCTGGAGCTGGCCTTTGGGTTGAGTCAAAATCCAACAAAACCTCTCCCTTTCATCACCCTCCTGCTCCCATAACCTTGGGAACAGACGGGCTACATCCAGGTATACGCCATCTGCAAAGTGGTCCCCAATTCTCCCCTGTGAGTTCTTCGGTGATGCCACGTGCAGATGGTGGCTGCTCTTTTTGCCAAATCTCCCGTGAGGAACAGTTTCGCCGAAAGAGCCTTGCTGTGCTGGATCGCAGCCCATCTGTCTCACAGTTCTGTTTGTATCCTTGGCAGGGCTGGCCCTGACCTGCTCACCTTTGAGCCGTCATATCTTGAGTGGGAGATGTAAAATTGACCAAAGTGAAAAGCCATTTAACATCTGGAAATCAATGGCTGGTGACTGTATGTATTAATTCTTTTGTGGCTGTTTGCAGAGAAAAAGAGGCAGTTTGAAATGAAGAGAAAGATGCATTACAATGAAGCCCAGAACATTAAGCTTGCCAGACAACTGATTGCAAAGGAGCTACGGGGTGATGCAGCTGCTGAAGATGATGACGATGATGATGAAGAGATGCGGGACACAGCAGGCTCAAGACAAATGAATCCAGCTCCTGGTGAGCACTTCACTCTCGAAGAGCACACAGTGGTTCCCCATGCAGAGATAGCTCTGTGCTTGTATCTGCTGCTTGAAGCCATGAGCTACAAGGTGGTGTGTATTTTGCAGGTTTGGAAATATCCATGTCCCTGAGAAATACCCAGAGAGGCTCCTGGACAGGCACATGTCTGGGTTCTGTGCGGTGTGGGTGGTGCGCTTGGCTTCCCCATTCCAGGAACAGTCTGGCCTGCTTGGCTGTCCCCTGCCCGGGATTTGCTTCGTGTCAGCTCGCTGGGCAACTGTCTCTTGTTCTGGGTAGGCGTGTCCCTTCTGTTCTGTGGGGATATACTCTGAGGAAGTGACAGGACCAGTAGAGATGAAAATGGACAGTGTGTGGCCATTCCTGCATTTCCCCTGTCCTGTTTGCTGGAAGACAAACCTGCTGAGGTTTGTGCAGTTCTGTGGTCTCCAGGTAGGGACCTGTGACTTATGTATCTGGTTCTTCGAAAACTGTCTGGACAGCCATCTGAATGGGACGGTGCACTTTAGCGTCCGGCAATAGCAGAGGGTTGGACCCGATGGCCGTTGGCCCTCCAATTCTTACCATTCTGTGGTCTGAGCAGCAGCTGGCCCACTGGGCATTGGCTGGTGTGTTTCCTGAACCAACCATTTGCATTTGTATTTGCATTCCAGATGCAGCATCCCGCAGGCAGAATGTCTCCTTCTGCATCAGCTTCCGTTGAATCTTTTTGGTTCTTAAGTTTGATGTGCCTCCCTGTGTCTTTCCTTTGGAGAGGGAAAGAGCTTTCTTTTCCAAGCCCTTCCCATTCCTTCACTGGTGTGTTCTTCACTTAAATAAATTGAGCACTTCTCTTTGACAGTCACCAGCTCCTGCCATTTCAATGAACTAAAAAAAAAATGGCTTCCACAGCGTTGCCAATCCAGTGGTTTCATTCACAAAAATGTCTTGGTGCCACTGGTGCCTGAATCCTCAAGTTTTCACTGGGCAAGAAGCTGCCTTTGCTTCTCCCCCAGATGCAACTTGAATGTAGATGTGTTTGCATATGAAGCTAGAAGCAGAGTTCTCGTTGATCAAAATCGGAACTGGAAAACTAGGCTGAAATAGTCATTGTGACACTAAAGGAGGCTATGAAATGAGTCTATTCTTGTGGAACAGCTTGATGTTTTGGTTGCTTTTGATACTGCTGACCATGATAATCTTTTGGAAACTTTCTGAGTTGGGGGATTGTTTATCATGATTGCATTCCTGCTTATAGGGACGTTTCCCCACGGTCTTGAAGGACCATGCCTCAGCACCCTGCCACTTGTTGCCATGGAGCGCTGCCGGGCACCATCCTGCCCCAGTGCTGTTTAACATCTATGTGAATCGGTATAGTCAGCAGGAGATCTTTGGTGAACCGTCACAACATACTTACAGTGTCCACCTATTTCTCTTTGCCACCTGAATCAGGAGAGGCTGTGCATGTTTCGGACAGGTACCTGGTTGGATTGGGGCACCAGCAGACAGGATCTGTGGGCGGATGATTCACAGGGATAGGAACTGAGGAGTTGGCCTGTTCTAGAGGGTTGCCCTCCCTCAGAGAGCACAGCTATGTCGTCTGGGGACACTCCTGAATTCACTATCCATAGAAACTCAGATAGTTTCCGTGGTGAGGAATCCCTGCAAGAAGCGATGGTTGGTATGTCAGCCATGAACACCCCTTTTGGACAGGGATGAGCTGGCAAATTCCTGGAGAGCAATTTCTCTGGGGCTGCTCTTGTGCCTGGTGCAGAAGTTGCAACTAATGTAGCAGTGGGGCACCTGGCCGAGCGTGCACAGCAGTGGCGCTGAAGCAGCTGTGCTGGCTACCCATCGTGGCTGAGGCAGGTCAGGGCTAGGCCATCGGCGTGTCGTGCCCGAAGCAACTGGGGTGTCACCAGCGATCACCTCCCTTGCACAAACCTGGGCAGAAACTGAGACCATCAGGGGAAGCCTTGCTGGTTGCACTGAGACCCGCAGAGTGTTGTCTGATGGCTGCCTGGGTGCAGGCCACCTTCATAGGTTGCCCCCCGCCCCATGAAATGGTTCCCCTTCTTGTGTTTGGGAGGTGCAGAGTGTGTGAGGTTTTAAGCAGATGCCCTCCTCTTTGCCCCAGCCTTCCTATATTGATTGAGCTACCTACTTCATTCACTATTATTTCCAGCTTTAGTTCTGAGTACCTTAAACAGTTTCATGGGTGAACTTTTGCATGTATGACTGTGTGGTTTAGAATGTGTGAACAGGTTCGAAGTAGCCTTAGATTTGTTAAGCACTGTGTAGAGGCTTGGGGCAGAGCATGCCGCATGCAGCCCTGCCGTGCTAGTTACGCATCCCCATAGCCGGGTTTGTGAGGGAGACACATGCCCTGGAGCTGCACTCCTCCTCAGCCAGCCTTGGGTTGGTCGTCTGACTGTTAGCCTGACAGTTGGAGGACATCAGCGAAGCGGGACCTGGCCGTCGCCCGATCCATTGTATGCTTGCTCGGCAGTAACGTTGCTGCATGGGGCTTTAGGGTTGTCGCTTTAGGGCAAGAAACTTCTGCAAAAGTAGGGAATGGGTCTTGGGCACATGGAGCTTGCGGGAGAGAGCCACTGTCAGCGAGAGTCTGGATTGGGTTGAAATGGTTTAAAAGAAAGATGAGCCGGACTGCAGTTGCAGCAGGCGAGGAGCCCGTCTCCGCCCAGCCAGGTGCCTCTGCGTGTGTTGATGCTGCGGATGTTTTCACTTCTCCCAGGAGAGGCCCTGGCATGGCTCTGGGTGTGTCTCGGTATTGTAGCACTGCAACTCATTACCTTGTATATTTGTGAGCCCATCCTTCTGCTGGGGGATTTCAAGGGCGCTTGAACTGCAAGGCTATAATGACCATTGGTAAACACCTTTGTCTCCAGCAGAAGGTAGGTGCTCTGTGAGCAGTGTTGGGACCTGCCCAGAGGTGAGCGCTGTCCTCATTTCTGCTCCTCCCTCTTAATGTGCAGGTACCAGGGGAGAGCTCTGCTTCCAGCTGCTGCTTCAGCTGGGGGGGGGGGTGCCTAGCCCATTTCTTCCCTAGTTTTATCTCACGATCAGCCTCACCTGGTACCTTGAGAGCCTTCCTGGGGGGCTGTGCAGTCTCGTGCCTGATCCTCAGCATTAAGAGTCCACTAACATCTGCCTGTTTGTTTTCCTGATTTCCCAGAAGTTTTACGCTGCTCCTTGCTCTGTATTTGTCCAGTTTTACTTTTGAATTAGCATATTAAATTACTGCCAGTCCTGTTAAATTTTGGCCTTTCCCTGAAAGGAATGCTATCCATGGTTCATTTTGTTTTGTTTTGTTTTTTTGCTGCTTTTGCCCTTCCTGGCAGGTGTGGGCTTTTCTCTTGAACAGCAGGTTAACCAGAACATTCGGAATAATCGGGATAAATTACATTTCTCTACCACAGAATAGCTGAACCTCTCTTTTGGCAGTTCACAATAGTTAATCCAGGTGGGAATTGCATCATGGCCTCATGAAGCTTCCCAGCAGGGGCCTGAGAATGTCTTGGCATGCATTCGCTGTAAACTGGACTGGTTGAAATTTACAAATGTTTGGTTTGGCTTCCAGTGCAAAGGCAACCTTTCTGATATTTCTGTAATTCTCACAGAATTTTCTGCAAAGATACGGCTACCCAGGGTTTATAGAGCTTGGCTAGCCATGGGCAAGAGGGAGCGTGCAAGTGCCTACCCATTTCTGCTGGATGGGACACTCCATCTTAAGCCCAAATTGGAGGGTGAAGGAGAAGGGCAATGCAGACTTGTAACCACCCCAAACTCTTGGTTCCAAGTCTGAGTTGATCTTCCTCAGAGCCCAGGCGGTGGGAGTGGGGTTGGGTTGGGTGTGTCGGGCTCAGGGAAAGACACGATCCGGATACAGTAAATGCAGGCGGTCCCTGAGTTACGAACATCTGAGTTATGAACTACCCATACTTGCAAACAAACTGTTGTGAAGCCTGCTAATTTTTAAAAAATTACTTCAGAAAATCTTCATCACCATAGAGAGAGGGGAAGTGAAAGGGTGGAGAGGGAGGGAGGGCTGTGCAAAGCAGGCTGCCCTGCCCCGCCCCTCTGGAGAGGGAAATCTCCTGCGTTTCCTTGTTCCAAAGAGGAGGTGCTGGTGAGTTTGGGTGGGGTGGGAGCTTGAAATATTTGCATTTTTCCACTTTCATGGGGGTCCTAACCTCTGCAAACTGGCAGGCTGACTATATGTGATCTTACAAATTTGACTTTAAAAATGAAATTCCATTTTTTCAGAACAGAACTCATGTGTAACCTGGAGGCTGCCTCTGTATTGATTAGGCAGTCATGTATAATTGCCCAATCCTCTTTCTGTTCATCCCCCAAAAGATGTGGCGGCCTCTGCTTTGCCTTTCAAGGTAAAGGTGGATCACATCCATTTGGCACCCACCTCTGCATGTGCCTCTTTCCCCACAGAGTCTGGACCATTTGGGGTCACTCGGCTGACGGGGTGCTCCCCGCCCCCCTTATCGTTAAGCCTCCTCCTGCTTACTGGATGGGTTTTTAATGGGAAAATGCATATTTCTGTCTCCTGGGACATCTTCCTCACCCTTCTCTAAGGTAGATGGTCTGCCTCTGTTACGTGCTTGTGTTTGAGGCTGGAGGCCCAGGGTTGATCCTGCCGAACTCCTTTTGATCTTCCTCAAATTCGTTTGTGAACCTGTGGCCCCTCCATCTGTGGAACAGCCTTCCCAGAGAGGCCCACCTGGTGCCAAATGTGTCAACTTTTCAGTGTCAGGCTAGGGTGGCCCTTCATGCTGACGCTTCCAAAGATGCCCTCTGCTCTCCAGCAGGAGAGTGTCCATTCCAGGTGATCAGATTTTTCCTTTTGTAGGTCAGCTTGACTGTATAATTTTCTATTTTAAATGTATGACCATGCTTTGTTTTTGTGATAGAAACATAGAAACAGAGCGAGTCAGAAGGGGCCTCCTGGGCCATCTAGTCTGACCTCCGGCACCAGCCGGCTCCGCTCATGACATGCCCACCATGTACATGTCCAGCCTATCTTTGAACACCCTCACCGATGGGGCCTCAACGACCTCCCGTGGAAGCCCATTCCACGCCCTCGGGGTCCTAACTGTCAGGAAGTGCTTCCTGGCATTCAAATTGAACCTTGGCTCCCTGAGCTTTGCTCCATTGGAGCGCGTCCTGCTTTCCTCTGCAGGGGAGAACAGGCCTCTCCCCATCTCCATGTGACAGCCCTCACATACCTGTATGTTGCCAACATATCCCCTCTGAGTCTCCTCTTCTCCAGGCTGAAGAGACCCAGTTCCCTCAGTCTTGCCTCATACGGCATCCCCTGCAAACCAGCCACCATCCTTGTGGCCCTACGCTGCACTGACTCCAACCTGGCTATATCCTTTCTGTAATGAGGGGCCCAAAACTGAACACAATACTCCAGTTGCGGGCGCACCAGAGTCATGTAGAGTGGTAGTAATACCTCTCTTGATCTAGAAGCCACACTTCTGGCTATGCAACCAAGGGTGGCATTCGCCCTCTTGACCACCGCATCACACTGCTGACTCATGTTTAGCCTGCGGTCAACCAGTACCCCGAGGTCCTTTTCACAAGTGCTGCTCTCCAGCCACTTGTCCCCTAACCTGTACTTATGACAGCTATTCCTATGCCCCAAGTGCAAGACCTTGCACTTCTCCACATTGAACGCCATCCTGTTGTCTCCTGCTCACTTCCATAGTCTGTCCAGATCCTTTTGGATCTGGTGTATCTGCTCCTCAGTTGTGGCCACTGCTCCAGTTTTAGTGTCGTCTGCGAATTTGATCAGCAGACTGTTCACCCCTTCTTCCATGTCGTTAATGAAAAGATTAAACAGGATCGGCCCCAGGACAGAGCCCTGGGGGACCCCGCTTGTCACTGGCTGCCATCCCGACGATTCCCCGCTAATGGTTACCTTCTGCTTTCGGTCAGTCAACCATGCCCTAATCCACCGGACAGTGCTTTGGTGTATCCCAAAACTCCTCAGTTTCTCCACCAGGATATCATGGGGCACTTTGTCAAAGGCCTTGCTGAAATCCAGGTATACCACATCCACTGCATCCCCTCCATCTAGCCATCTTGAAACCTTGTCATAGAATTCCACAAGGTTTGTCTGGCAGGACCTGTTTCTGCGGAAGCCATGTTGTGTGGCTGTCAGCCTCCCTTCCCTATCTAGCATCACTAGATCTCTCTCTATTATGAGCCTTTCCATTGTTTTTCCTACAATGGACGTAAGGCTAATCGGTCTATAATTCCCCATGTCCTTCCTACTACCCTTTTTGAAAATTGGGACCACCGATGCCACCCTCCAGTCCTCTGGAACTTCACCCGTTCTCCACGAGGCCTCAAAAATGGAGGCCAGCGGGCGTGAGAGAACCCCTGCCAACTCTCTAAGTACTCTCGGGTGTAACCCGTCAAGGCCTGGCGCCTTTGTAATGTCCAATGCCCTGAGGAGCCCCTTGACTTCAAGGGGGGTGACTCTAATCTCTGCCCCTAAGTCCCCAGCCTCATCCAATCTCCTATACGGATATCCCCCGTCCTGCTTTGGGGAGAACACAGAGGCAAAATATTCATTTAGCATCTGTGCCTGTTCCCTCATGTCAGTCACTGGATCTCCTTCCTCCTTATTTAGTGGTCCCACCACTTGTCTCCCCTTCCTTTTCCTATTTACATGCTGGAAGAAGCCCTTTTTGTTGCTCTTGATATTCTTGGCAAGTCTCAGCTCATAATCAGCCTTAGCCTTGCGAAGAATCCTTCTGCAACGGGCCTCCTCCTCCCAGTATACCCTTTTGTCTATTTCCCCCAGTACCCATTTCCTATGGAGGCTCCTCTTTCGTCTAATCCCCCTAACCACCTCCTTTCGCATCCATGGCGGCACTCTCCTCCGCCTCCCCACCTTACTGACTAGAGGTATTGTCAGGGCTTGCGCCTGCAAAACCTCCCTTTTGAGTGCCATCCACCCCTCCTCTACTTGCTTACCTTCCAGTAACCTATCCCAGGAGACTTTCCCCAGCCTGGCCTTCAGTTGGCCAAAGTTGGCCCTCTTGAAGTCCCAGCTTTTAGTGCTCGCCCTGCTGCACGGCCCCAGTCCTCTGATCTCAAAGCAAAGGATGGAGTGATCACTCGCATCCAGAGCTCCCCTAATCTGTACTTCATCTATCAGCTCCTCCCTATTGGTCAAGACCAAGTCCAGGATGTTTCCCCCCCTCGTCGCCTCTCGGACCCTCTGTGTGAAAAACCCACCCTCTAGAGCTTCTAGGAAGTGACGTGACCTGGCTGTCACCGCCGAGTGAGTCTCCCAAGTAATATCTGGGAGATTGAAATCCCCCATAATTACTGTGTCTCTCCCCCGAGATATCCTTAGAATCTGGCCTGTCAGGACATCATCCAGGGTCTCAAGTTGACCTGGAGGGCGATAACATACCCCCACTGTCAGGTCTCTTTCTCTGTCAAAACCCCTAAGTTTCACCCAGACTGCCTCTACCGAATCCCCATCTGTGCTGCACTCTATCTCACTGCATCCTATCCCTTCCCTGACATATAAAGCCACACCCCCACCTCTCTTTCCCTTCCTGTCCTTTCTAAAAAGGTGATACCCTTCTATGTTCACATTCCAGACTTGCCTTTCATCCCACCAAGTTTCTGTGATTCCCACCAGATCATATCCTCCTATTCCCAGGAATGCTTCAAGCTCTTCCTGCTTATATTTGTATTTTATTGTTATATTTGTATTTTATTGTTATATTTGTATTTTATACTGTGATATTTGTATTTTATTGTTTTTATGTATTGTTGTATACTGCCCAGAAAACTTTGGTTGTAGGGTGGTATAGAAATGAAATAAATGGTACACAGATGGCTCACAAGGCCCAAAGTGCTGAACACTGGTGTGTGAGGGGGCCAAGGACCCTTGTGGATTGACTCATAAGACTGCCTGGATCATTCAGTTGGGCCAAGTGGCAGTCCCACCTGCTTTCCAGCATTGGCACATGTTAGCTGGGGTCTTGGTTTCTGCAGCAAGGATCTGTGTGGCAGGTATTGTGCGAGAATTTGAGATGCATTGTTGGGTTTTCCCTACACTAACAGAACTTCCAGTGTGTGCGTTGTGTTTCATTTTTTAAAAGATGCATGCAGGGCGGTGAGACTCCGGCTGTGCTTCAGGGGTGGCTGATGTCTGCCTACTAGATGTGATGCCGCCTCGCGATGAACGCTGTATGCTCTGAGAAACCCACATCTGCTCTTTTCTCTTTTCCGCAGTACCCGCTCCTAGTGACCCGCTTGAGAACATTGCACACGGCCTAGAAGAAGTCTGCTCAGGACTCTAACTTCTCCTAAAGCCATAACTTTGTATTCATTGCATCACACTTCTGCAGTTGTGGCTCAGGTACTGTGGTGGAGCCAATCAGCTCTCACTTCTGTTTTGCCAAGAATAGTGGTTACTGTTGAGGCTTTGCTGTTAGGCAGTGGACAAAATTACTGAGCTGACTTGTTCTTGTGCCTGCTAATCACAGAAGACGGCTTCGTTCATGACCCGCAGAACAACATGGTGCATTGTGGTGCTGGTTGCCTTGCCTTGGCACAGCCATGTCGCGCTCCTTTCTGGTTCTGAAGCTTGCAAAACATCTAGTCACTTTGCTTTTGGTTACGTTTGGCACCACTCTCGGGGATGTCCATGGCCATACACTGCACAGAAAGACATGGTGCTGGTGTGCCAAACTGTACAGCTGGGAAACGATGCTCTGAAGTATTGGTAATCAGCAGGATCTTTTGAAAAAGGGATTTGTTCATTGAGTAGATTTCCTCTTGTAGCTCTCTTTTCCGCCATTATTAACTTAGCTGGTCTGTGCGACACAGTTGTTCTCTGTTCAGCTGTCAAAAACGGGAAGGCAGATTTCCTGCCCTCCGACAGTTTCCCTGAGCCTTCCAGCTGCAACTGGGTGTTCTGGGCTGCTGTACTTGAGAAGCGATGAGCCTCAGTGTGCCATGCCGCCTGATCATGCCTGCTCTGCTCTTGGTGGCCTCAGCCTCAGGATGTTGTTTTTGTGGCTCGCTTCCCATCAGCTGAGCACCACTCTTGCCCAGGACATGCTTTCTTACTGCCACCCGTCGACATTCTCGAGCACTGCCAAGAGGGAAGCCAGCTTTGAAAATCCTTCCTGAAAGAGAGCGGTGGCGGCGGCGGCTGCTGCTAGACTCAAATATTCGTCTGCTTCTCTTCTGCTGGCCTCTTCTCTATGGGGGGGCGGGGGCAGGGGTGGCAGCTAGGGTAGCCTGGGGGCTGTGCAACCACATAGCCTTTGGGAGGAGCAAAAGGTAGCCTGTGAATAGTTGTGGGTGGGTGACACATAGGTGGGCATGCGTGCTGAAAGGCCCAGGCATCAGCCCCAGTTGACAGATGCAGCAGGCTGCTTAGTTCTCACTCTGGTTAAACAGACTGACTGCCTAGAAGGCTCTTTATTTCTTAATTTTGACTTAAATTTGATAAGTTGACACACTCCATATACTTTTTGGCTCTTTTTAAGTTGACTTCTTGTCCATTGTGAGTGTCTGAATAACACAATGTGCTATTTTACAGTTAAAGTGAACTTGGGGGCTTTCTTCAAACATGTTTATAGCTTAAATATGGAGGGTCAAATATCTAGTTGCTGAGTGTCGATAAAACAGTCCAACAAAACTGATCTTTTCTGCAAAAGTGTCCGCATTGGACTGCCTCACACACCAGCTTTGCCACCTCAGCGCTGCTGCCCCATTTCCTGGACTTACATGTGCTCGTTTGCATTGCATCAATGATGTTTGGGTGAAGGAGAAGACAGTGTTCGTTCCTATTAGAGGCTCTGGTGAATTGTTGACAAGGCTTTATTCTGGTAACCTGCCACAATCCTGGGAAGGCACAATTGCCCTGGCTTTCAGTATTGGCGAGCTCTCCCCAAAACACCTTGTTGAGCCTCCTTCGGCTGTTAGCTGGCTGGGCAGGGGTGCCTTTCTGTTCTGTACTGCACTTCAATCACTGGCACTAAATAAATGAGGAAAATATGAGGCTGACTCCCTCCGATTTGTGAATCCCTTCCCTTGCTGTGGAGGAGTTTTGGCCTGTCCTGCCCCTGGTCTTGTTCCCTGTGATTGGCCATCATCTGCAGAAACCTGTTTCCGGGGCCTGCCTCCTCTTGACGGGATGGGCACCATGCACACTCGAGCTCCAGGAGAAGCAAGTTCCTACGCCTCTGCCTTGCCTGGGGCTCGCTTATGTGCCCTGGTGCACAGCTGGTCTGTCAGGGCCCAGCATTTGAGACTAGAGCAGCCTTCCTCCGCCTGGTAACCTTGCTCGCTGGGCATGGTGGGGGGGCTAGTCCGATGTTTTGGGGGACACCAGACTGGGAAAGCCTGGTCTAAAGCAAAGAGTAAATCAAGCGTGAAAGACCAGAGTTCTCTGGGGCCATCGGTGGTCTCCTTTGGAGCCTCTTGGGCCAGACTGAGCTACGTCTACCTTCTCTGGAGATTTGGAGGTCCTTCAGCAGCCCCTGGGGCTTTGTGGGGGGCTGAACTGGACATGTGGGAGTGCAGGCGATGTATGCAGTGAGTGTGTAAATGAGACTGCAATGGAGTATGGTCTTCTCCCTGCTGAGTTGGTTGCAAATCCTTCCTTACCATAAATTATTAGTTAGCCTGAGTCCCTATAAAATGTCCAGATTAGAAGTCATGAATTGTTTGTGGGGGAGATAGTGGATAGTACCCTGCCATCAGAAATTCCTCAGTTCATTGGCTCCATATTCTGAATTCTAGAAGGTTGCGCTCTGTTGTAAAGGCTCCCACTTGGCAGCTGTGTTCTCAGTGGCCGGTGGGCATATTGAACAACAGTCGCTTCAGTCCTTCTTGTTTGCATCGGATTTGCTGTGATTTAGCGGTCACAGTCATTTCCTGTTGGAATGGCTGGTGCAGCTTCCCTTCCTCTACAGTGCAGCCTGGTCAACCGGGGGCTGAACGGCCGGCCTCACCCCGTGCAGCATTGGGGAATCGTCCATCCGTCTGTCTGAGCCAATTGAAGTTGATGCTCTTTCAGACTCTGTATTGAAATGCAACCTCAATGCTTTGTTTTGTGTATTTTTCAGTCTAACATGGCTGGATGAATTCCCAAGGATACCCTTTTCCTAAGGTCAAAATGGACAGAGCGAAGGGGCACGGTGGCCGCCTGTTATGCTGTCCTGGCAGAGGAGCCATTTCCTTTGGAATAAACACCCTGGCGATAGAGAGGTTTTATGATGGTGTCAGTTACCTCCAGCCCTGGGCGAAATTTCTCCTTTCTATCTTCCCAAACAAGTAAACACATCAAGTTCATTGTCTTCTAATGACTGTATGCCACCACATGTATTAACATACATTCATGAGTTGTGGACAAGGAAGGAAAAGCGTTTTCTGTGTCTGCCTGCCTGGGATGTGGGTGAGACTTAATGGCTTGTGTCTGTTCTTGGGGATGCTGTGAAAGCAGCCGAGGTTTGCAGGAGAGCTTACTTCGCGCCTCCTGAAAATTCTCTGGTTCAGACAAGCTTTGTAGGTTCTTAGTTGGCATATTGTGCCAATTCACCAATGTGCATTTTATTCCATGAGAACTGATTGCGTGTATTGTCTGCTTTGGTTTGTTTCTACTGGCCTGGCACAGTGCGCATGGGCTTGTTTCCGTCCCTGGTTTGGTCAACACGTGTTGGAAACCGATGTACAGGGAACACGCTGCTTGCAGGTCGTTTGCAGTGCACTGTCCCTAATTTTTTTTTCACAAAACAAACTACATCCATAGATGCCCCAGGGTGCCCAAAAGGTACTCTGTAAATTTAGCCTGGAAACAAACCAAATTCAGCCTTATAGTAATATGGTGCCATCTGCCACTAAATGCAGCTGGAAACCCAGTGATTTTTTTTCCTGGGGGGTGTCTCAGGAACTGCTCCCCAGACCACCTGTTGGCCAATCCTGTGGTGCCTTAATCAGCCATGCACTTTCCCACATCAGCTGGCTGTTTTCGGGTGTTCCTCACATGGCAGATGAAAGCTGCCACACAGTTGGCTTCTCTGTGTTGCCCTTGACCTGTGGGAGAGGTGATGCATGAATTAGTTGTTGCAAGAAGCACCCCCCCCCCACACACACACACACACAAGCCCAAGGGTAGGACAGCAAACTCAGTTCTGAGTCCCACAGGCAGTGTGGGTTGTCCCCACTGAACCCATAAAGCCCAGAAGAGGAGCTGCGCGCTGCCACCCCAGAAGCTGCAAACAGAAGCTGCCTCATCCTTTTGGAGCTCCAGTTGACCCACAAAGGCAGCTGCCCACCAGGTTCTCTTCACCGATCCTATAAATCGCCACCACTGGCATAACCAGAAAATGATTGTAAGGCGCTCGTCTCAACCATGTCAGCTCTCCTTACACAAAGCATGTGTTGAATCGCATTTGGTTTTATCATGTGGAATAAAGTTCTTGGTTTGAACTGAGCGTGCATGTTTTCATTTCAAGGCTTTCCTAAGGGGCTGTGGGTGCTGCCAGGGCTAGGCATGCTGTTTGTAGCAGGAACGGGTTGCTGAATCCTGCCACTCGAGGAAAGTTTGGGTAGTTGGATTGACATGGAATGAAAATGGCCAGCCAGGAGACAAAATGATTCCTGACGGTATATGCAAAGCACTGCTGGGATGCCAGGGGCATGGCCTGGTATAGCCAAATCTAGAAACAAATTATCCAGATTTGGGAGATGCCCAAACTGAGTGGTCCCCTACTCCCAAGCTGAGCATTCCTGAACATGCAATGCCAATTTGGAGGGTTACTCTGCCTCCAAAAATGGACATTTCTCTTATTTATTAGATTTGCATATTGCACAAAAGGCATATGCCCATGAGACGGTCTACAATCATAAAACCAAGAGGCTGTATCATCACACAAACAAAGTCTCAAGATAACTAAAACACGAAAAATAAATATTAAGAGCTAGCAGCGAAATGAATAAACACAGAAAGATTGGCAGCTCCAGGCTGCTGAAAAAGGAGCTGCCTATGCTGCGAAGACGCACCTGCGGGATTCCTCTGGAGGGCCTGCCCTGAGCGGGGCCGCGACAGAGAGGCGCTCTCCGCGGCAGCGACGCGCCGCGCCATTGTGCAACCAGCCAGGGAGGAAGTGCTGGAAAAGCGCCGGTCCGAAACGACGCTGGGCGCCGTCTCTGGTGACGTGTCTCCCTCGGGAGAAGTCGCCATTGATCTCTGCCCTCCCGTCTTCCGTTCGATAACCAGTTAGTGATCCTGACGGTTAGGACCCCCAGGGCATGGAAGGGGCTTCCGGGGAGGTGGCTGAGGCCCCTCGGTGAGGGTGTCAAGGACAGGCTGGGCATGCACGTGGCAGGCGTGTCGTGGGCAGAGGCGGCTGGGGCCGGGGTCAGACTAGATGGCCCGGGAGCTCCTTCTGCCTCGCTGTTTCTATCTCAGCTCAGGGGTGGCTCTGCTTGTCAACGGGCGGCCTCCCGGCGCTCCTTCGGGTGACCTTCAGGGCTGCCCTCCCCCGGACCAGGCTCCTTCCAGGCCCGCGATCGAACCGCGGATTAGGCCGGTTGGGCGAGGCCGCGGCGGGGCAGGGGCAGGGGCAGGGGCAGGCCTTCCTGGCCGCCCGGGCAAGGCCTCCCTCCGCCCGCCAGGGGCGCCGCCCGTTGCTCGGAGACGGCCAGGCCCCGCCCCGCCCGCTCGTTCCGCCCCGCACGGAGCGTCGGCCGTGCCGGAAGGAGGGCGGCGGCGGCGGCGGCGTCATGGTCGTGCGGGCGGCGCTGGACTTCGAGGAGTGCCTGAAGGACTCGCCGCGCTTCAGGTGAGTGGCCCGAGCCGCGGCCGGGTTCCTCGGCTCGGCGCCGCCCCGGCCGCCCGGGAGACGGGCCGCGCACTCGCGCGGGGGGCGCCCGGGCTGCCTGCGCGGGGCCGCGGGCCGAGCCTCCCCCGACGTCGCGGCGCCCCGGCGGAGGCTCGGCCCGCGGAGGGGCTCCGCCCGTCGCTCGGCCGCGCGGGCCTTTCGCCGGGGGAGCCGTGACTTTCTGCCAGAGGGCCGGGCGAGGGCCGGATAAAGGCCAGCGAGGCAACGCGAGAGCAGGCCTCCCGCCGCCGCCGCCTGCAAGTGACGGATGCGAAGTGTCCAGGTCGGAGCAGGGAGGGCCCCGCGGGGCTCGTCCGGCAAGAAGCGCGGCCTCGGCCTCGGCCTCGGCGTGTTCGCGCCCAAGGCTCTGCCGCTCCCGCGCATCCCGTCTCGCTGGCAGGCAGCTCGGTGGGCCGGAGAGACGCCGGAGCATCGCAGGGCCCCGGATCCGCCGCTGGGCTCGGAGCTTGGGGACTCGCCGCAGAAAACGTTAGACCTCCAGACTGCACGGCCTGAAGCGAGACCCCTTGGTCTGGCAGCGAGTGGCTCGGCGCTGTCCGGCAAGGCAGTGCCTTTGGGTGTTAATTACACGTAAAGGAACTGCTTAGCCGCAGTAGCCCGGTCATGTGAGTTACATTGTCGTTGCAGGGCGGAGATGGCCGCTTTCTGAACTGCAGTGTAGCTGCGTGGAAATGGGCTGAGGAGAAGCCAAGTGACCCTGTGAGATTTGGACAGTGCTGCATTTTGCAGGCTAACTTGCCAGCTGCGTCTCTTTACTTTCTGACTCGTGAATGCACTTGTAACGTCTACTAAATCCTTTTAAGTATTGTCCCAGAAGGACTATTGCACAAGGCAAATTAATGGCATCTAATTGTATGAACAACACAGATATCTAACCCTGTACTCTGTTAATCTCTTTTTTTTAAGGAGAGGCACCAGAGTTCATGAATGAGGCGAGGGAGTTCTTAAACTTTTGTGGATCCACCTATCTAGTTTCAGTCTCAGGTGATCTCAGCTGCCCCAGTATAACAAAGCTGCTTTCAGCCTAACCTTGAGAACATGTGGAATGCCATTGTCTAGAAGTACAAAGCAGCAGAGTTCCCATATAGGGCTCCTCCTCCTCCTCCTCCTCTCGGGGTTATCCTCGCAAAAACAACCCTGTGGGGTAGGTTAAGTCGGGAGTCTACTGTTTCAAAGTCACCACGGCAGAGTAGGGACTAGAACATGGCCTCCCAGGTCCCCATTGAGCACTCGCATTGCTGCACCACACAGCCCCTCCGTGGGAAAGCAGGTACCATCAGAACAAATAATAAGGAAGAGATTGCAATATCTAGTATTAGCTTGTTCTTCGTATATTTGGTCTCACCCAGAAACGATACAACATGTGTGCGCACCCCCCCCATCCGCTTCTATATCTTCCCTGCTCCTCTAGGTGCCACTGTGACTCTGCTCGGCGGCCAGTGTGATGCCTGCCTTAAGAAAGGGATCCAGGAAATGGCATGTAGCCCTTGTGTGTCAGGTCCCTGGTTGAGCTGAGTCCTGGGAGACTTCCTTGGGGAGGGAAGAGGCGTATTTGCAGCCGAAGCACACCACCCACAAGGAGGGGCAACTCAAGGGGTCCCATGGCAGGGACGCCCAGCTTTAGGCTCTGAAAAAGTGCTCAGCTCCAATTAGAGGCTGGGTCCCTGGCCTCTTTGGCTAATGGGCACATTTGAGTGCCCTCCCAGAAAGGTTGTCAAGGTGGGTGTGGCCTGTCACTAAACACCTAATTAGAAACTAAAGGATGGCCAGACAGAAGGGCCCCCGGGCCATGTGGTCTGACCCCCCCCCCCGGCTCCAGCCAGCTTCACTCATGTAATATCCAACATGTGGTTGTCCAATCTTTCCTTGGATGCCCTCACTGATGGGGCCTTCATCCCACACCTGTGAAAGCCCACTCCATATCCTAGGAATCCTGACCATCAGGAAGTACTTTGGTCTTCATTGGAAAGTCAATTTTGAGTATTTTCTGCATCCCCTCATGTATCTCACCTGTTCTTCCCTGCAGGATGCATTCCAATGGGACAAAGCTCAAGGAACCAGGCTTCAGGTGGGATGTCAGGACGTACTTCCTGACAGTTAGAACCCCTCGGATATGGAATGGGCTTCCAAGGGAGGTGGTGGAGAAATTCACATAATGGAATTATTTTACTATATTTTAATATATTGGATATATATTTTAATGTGCTTTTTAAAATAAAAAAATCTAGAATTACATGTGGAGTGGCCAAGTTTACTGATAGGACTAAATTAATGAGGGTGTTGCAAACAAAAATAGATTGTGAGGCGTGCAAGAAGGATCTCTCCAAACTGGGAGAATGGGCACCAAAATGGCAAACACAGTTTATTAGAAGCAAATGTAAAAAGATGCACATTGGGCAAAACCCCCACGGTCACAGATAGAGCGGTGAAATCCAGGCAGGCCCAGAATGCTGAACCAAGTAGACCAGTGATGGCGAACCTTTTAGAGACTGAGCGCCCAAACTGCGACCCAGAACCCACTTATTTATTGCAAAGTGCCAACACGACAATAAAACCTGAAAACAGGTTTTAGTTTAGAGAAAACACCTCATAGCCAGTGCAAGGAAATATATGTATATATCCTTGGCAGCATACCGACCAGACATGCGAAAGCTTGGACGAGGGATGGCTAATGAGTTGTGGCTCGTGACGTCATCACCTGGCGCTGCTACTCCTTTCTGAGTATGTGCATGGCCCCTATGTGCGCTGCTATCCAATGCTTGGCTGCTGGGGCGATGCTGGGGCAACTTGGCTCACATGCGGATGGAGAGGGTTCTGTGTGCCCCCTGTGGGAAGCGTGCCATAGGTTCACCACCACTGCCCTAACCTGTTGCACACCCCTAACCCTAATAGAGGGCAATAGTTCCATTGAAAAGAGGTCAATTTTGAAAAAGCTGTCCTTGAGTAGCTTTTTCTGCACAGCTCATCATTTCTGCCCCTTCTAAACAGATTCCAGCCATCAAAATCATGCCAGGACTCCTCATTTTCCTAACCCTAACACTACCCTGGGTCAAACCCCTAACCCTAATAGAGGGCTTAAGCTCCATTCAAAATAGGGCGATTTTGAAAAGGCCTTTGTTGAATAGCCTTTTTTGCACAGCTCATCATTTCTGCCCATTCTAAACACATTCCAACCATCAAAATCATGGCAGGATACCTCGTTTTCCTAACCTTAACCCAGAGATGGTAAATTTTTTAGAGACCGAGTGCCCAAACTGCAACCCAGAACACATTTATCGGAAAGTGCCAACACTGCAATAAAACCTGAATACTGAGGTTTTAATTTAGAAAAAATGCCTCACAGCCAGTCCAAGCAAATATATGTATATCCTTGGCAGCGCACTGACTGGCCATGCGAAAGCTCAGACCACGTCTCCTTTCCGTTCATGCACATGGCCCCTGTGTGCGCTGTTATCCGAGGCTCAGCTGCTGGGGCGATGCTGGGGCAGCTTGGCTCAGGTGCTGACAGGGCTCTGCATGCCCGCTGTGCCACGCGTGCCATAGGTTCGCCACCACTGAAGTAGACGTTCGGTTGGATCCAGCACAGCTCTTGGGAGATTGTTAGTTTTGGTGGTGAATTTTCAGCAGGAGCAATGAGTGTAAAGTTTTTTCGGTCTCTTGAGGGAAAAATGGGTGAGGAATATTCTAAATAATAAGCATCCTCTGGCCTGAGTTCTTTAATGGAGCACAAGAGGGACTTGCATCTTCAGTCCCTTCTGTTTTGCTTGTGTCCTGACTTGAGATTCTGCCTGTTCCCTCTAATAGCACTGTGCTGAGCTACTGCTGATTTCTGCATTTGCTTGATTTTGTGTGAGCGCAGGATGGCACTCTGTCCCTCTTTCACAGTGTGGCCAGTGTGTGCTTGTTTTTATCATTGTAGCGCAACTGAATTTTCTTTCAGATCCTGTGGCCCTTTTAAAATTGAATGCAGAGCATTTGAAATTCATTTGCTTCCTGTAACAACTTCAGGGGATTTCTTGTTTTGTGGTCCAAGTGTCAGAAGGATTTCAGGTGTCAGGTCCTGGGCGCACTTAATTTTGCTGCATAAAAAGCAGCCCTCAGGGGTTCCTCAGAGCCAAGCAGCGGAGGCTGGCGGTTCTTGGTTCGCCTCCATTCTTTAGCAGTGGGTGCGGCTTCTTTTTGTTCTCCGGGAAAGTAAGTCAAGCAGCCATGCTCTGTGCCTGAAGAAGAGGCTAGGCAAGCAAGAGGGGGGGGCTTCCTCCCTCATCCAGTCCGGTAGCCCACATCCAGTCAGGATTCTTAAGTCAGGGTTCTGCCAGCTGTGGTTGCTGCACGCTTGCTAGCAGCCATGTCTTAGTGATGGAAAGTGTTTGTGGGGACGTCTGATTTTGCCTGGCACTGTGAGAAACCCCTGCACCCTACCGTCTCTCCCTCCCCCCCCCCCGGTGAAATGGTCATCACACCCGGGATGCCTGGGCGGAGGGCCACAGCTCTGCCTCTTGACCTGCTGTGCCAGTGGGTTGTTCAGAGTCCCATTCACGCAGAGCCTGCTGATAGTGGAGAGCAGCCCCAGGGCTGTGCTGAGACGTGGCAAGCAGGCGTTTGGTGCGTCTCCAGGCAGGCGCTGTGCCGTATCACAGTTCCGCAAGGAACAAGCCGGTATTGCCCTTGGCGTGCTGGTCTCCGACCACTTTCTGCTTTCATGGGGGAGAAGTGGCATTACTCGCCTTTGGGGAGATCAGCCGTGCTGCTGAGCTGCTCCTGGTGCCCATGATTTGAAAAGCTTGGTCCGCATAGCACCCCAAAGCTCTTCGTAAGGGTTCATTCCATGTATGGCACCCGGCAAGGCGGGGATCACGCAGAGTTGGCCCTGCGCTCAGATGCTATCGGGAGCCTGGTGGGGCCAGGCCGCCCCTTTCCACATGGACTTCCAGCCGGTTAGTGAGTCAGCTGGAACCTCTCCAGTGTCAGCCTTGGCAGGCATAGGATCCCACCCCAAAGACAGCAACTCTGTAATTCCTCATAGCCTCTCATCTCGTGGGGCGAAAGGCTCCGTGCTTTGGCCTCCCCTCGCTGCGCCTCAGTTGTGAGGCTGGTGGTGCGGCCTGTTCCTGTTGCACAACGTTGAATTCTTTCAGTCTGACAGTGACCTTTTTGAGAAGTGTGATCTTAAAGGAAATGCCTCTGCAAAGCAAGGTGAGTTGCTGTCTGCAGCCACACCACAAGCAATGTAGGAA
Source organism: Varanus salvator macromaculatus (assembly GCA_023646645.1). Classification (NCBI taxonomy): domain Eukaryota; kingdom Metazoa; phylum Chordata; class Lepidosauria; order Squamata; family Varanidae; genus Varanus; species Varanus salvator. The sequence continues at coordinate 4,854,941 of JAIXND010000761.1, read as the reverse complement.
GGGGCTCTCTTGTGGCTACAGACTGTGGTGGGCGAGCTTGGCTCTCTGTTCATTAAACCCGCTGCCTGCAGCTTGCCAGGGAAGAGGTCCCTCGGCCCCCGAAACCCCGGCCCCTTGCGGCACCTGCAGCAGGGCAGAGGGGAAGAATAGCTCATGGGAGGAGGTCAGGCAATGCTTCCAGCACTTGCTGCGGCGCGGTAACCTCAGGCAGCCTGGTCCCTGCTCTCCGTCGCTCTGGGAGGCTTTTAAGACAGTTGCAGGTGAACTGTGTGCCGGTGCTCAGCCCCTCAGTAGCCAAGGGCCCAAGCTTTTGGCAAGGTGGGGACAGCCATTGTCCCTCCCACGTAAAGAGGTGACTCTTTGCAGTGATGACCTAAATGTCCCCTTCATTTTTTCTCAGAAAGGAAAGGACATTCGCCTGCTTTTCTGAGCAGCATGGGCCTCTTTTCGGCACGGCTGCCTGGTGTGGGAGTGGCTCCTGCGACGTGCTCTGGGTGGCTGCAGTTGGATGGGGATCCTGCGCCGGGTGGGTGGGGCTGTTGTGTGGGAAGGGCCCCGGAGGGCTCCTGTGCCTGTGGCTCCTGTGCATTGCACAGCGGAGTGAGGAAGCGGGTCTTCAGCGTGTCCAAGATGTGTAACCTGGGAAAGGCAAGCAGGATGAGAAAATCTGCACCGTCTGCCAGACTTTGCCCGCTAGATTATATGGCGCCAGGGTGGCACTTTATCACGCAGAACTTTGACATGGCCATGGAAAGTGTCAGCTTAGTGGAACCATCATGCTTGTTTGCAGGTGGACACTCAGAAGCCTGGTTTAGTATTTTTTTGGAGATGGAGGTGGCCCTTGGCCATTGCTATGGCCGTGCTTTTATGTTGTCTTTTGCTTCTTGATAATAATGCACAAAGAGGGTATGGTTCTAACATTCTGTGTGAAAGCAAGTTATATTGAAATTACTGGGAATTCAAGTAATATGTCAAAGTTTTGCAAAAGTAAGGGTATCCAATTCCTACAGTCCTTTACCCTCTAAATTTCATGCATCCAGCCTGTATGGAACACCTCTTCTGGGTGTGGGTGTGGGTTCATGATGTTCCACAGAGGTCCATGGCAAGCATTTCTGAGCCTGAAAGAACTGTTTTGTGTTGAGTTTGTGCATGGCTAACAACTGGCAATCTTCTCATTGAGGACAGCGTGTGTGGATTGTGTGAGGTTACACTCCTCTGTGTGCTTCCCCTTGTAGGGCTGCTTTGGAAGATGTAGAAGGGGATGTGACGGAACTGGAGCTGAAACTCGATAAGGTAAGCGGGCATAAAGCTCAGCACATCTCTCCTTGCAATGTTCAGAGGAGCCCTTCAGAAGGCCAAAGCCCCAAGTCCTTGTGGGAGCAGCACTTGATGGCAAGGAAGCCATTGGAGAGCCGGTGTGGTGTGGGGGTTAAGGATGCCAGTCTGGGACTCGGACAAACTGGTTCTACTCCCCGCTCAGCCATGGAGCCAACTGGGTGACTTTGGGCCAGTCACTGACTCTTAGCCCAATGGGACTCGCAGGGTTGTCACTGTGAGGATAAGACGGAGAGCAGGAGCTGGCAGAGAATGTAGGCCACCTTGAGGTCTTCAAAAAGGAAAAGGGCAGGAGATAAATCTAATGGCAATAATGGCAATATTAAAGAAAGCCTACCAAGGATGACCTGTGCTTACTGCTAGATGTCTTGTAGGCCTCTATTTACTGCCTCAACCTGCCAGATCAGCGTTCTGTGCCGTTTCTTGCTATCCGCACCTCCTCAGGTGCACCACGCACCTTGTTGCTTTCTGCTGTCTTTTTCTACTGAGAGGGCCTGTCTGTGGGATGATCAATCTGGTGCTTTGTAGTCCATTGGAATTAAGCGTGATGAATGCCCTGGCTTGCCAGAATGGCAGAGCAGCTTGTCACAAGACATGCAGGGATTCTACTGAATGACTTGACTCCCATCTTAAAATGTAAATTGATAGTACAATGGCAAGAGATTTTGGAAAGCCGAAGCAGTGCTAATTGAGAGCCAGTGTGACCTAGTGGTTAGAGTGTTGGACTGGGGACCCACAAGGTCCAGATTCTAGTCCCCACTCAGGCGTGGAACTTACTGGGTGACTTTGGACAGAGAGTCTCAGCCAACCTACCTCACAGGGTTGCTGTTGTGAAGATAAAATTGAAAGTAGGAGGATTATGTAAGCTGCCTGGAGTTCCTTGAAAGGAAAAAAGGTGGAATATAACTACAATATATAAATAAAACGATTTGAGGTGAAACCTGTCTTTTGGGATCAGAAATCCTCCTGACTTGGCTTAGAAGCCCTCGTACTCCCATATTCCTGGACATCTACTCAAGTTGGAACGCTGCTTTACTGGTTGAAACGCCTGCCAAACATTTCTGCAGGAGCAGCCCCTGGCAGGACTCGGCACCCCCACTCCACAACCCTGCCGCCTCTGTGGTGAGTGGTGCTGTGCAGGGCTGCTGTTTGCACGGGGGGCTTTGGGGCCCGCCGCCCTCAGCGTGACGTTCTCACCGCCCATTTCCCCACCGCTGGCCTCGTTCTGCCTGGGGTGAGTTTCTCTCGTGGACTCTCTGCAGGACGGCAGCATCTCGAACGCCTGTGCCACAGGAATCTAGGGCTGGCCGTGGGCTGGGAAGGGCTGCAGGCGCTCTTCTCCCACAAAACACTACGTAGGGCACAGAAGTGACTGCTGAAGGACCGCCCTGAAAAAACGCTGGCCAGTGACCCGTCTCATTCTCTACACCTTTTGGATCAACAGCTTTCTGCACCATTATTTGCTGCATTTCTGATCCACCCAATAGCTAATACTCTCCATAATTAAAACACGGATGGATTTCGTAGGTGCAGAACTAGACTTGACTTACCTCAGAGTTTGACGTGTCCTTCCAGACCAGGGTTTATTCCAGGGTTGTTTAACCTTCCAATAAACCCCTCAGGTGTGGTTCACATGGTGCAGCAGCCCCAGCCAGGGATTGTCTTTGCAGAAAGGTGCTTGCGTGTGCTGCGGCTCTTTGAGTGTCCGTCCATCCGTCCGTCCTCGGTGCAGCGTGTCTCAGCCTGCTGAAGCAGCACCAAACCCTCGCGGGCAGTTTTTGGAAGCCAGCCCGAGCTGTTTCGAGAACCTGGCTGATGAACGGGGTGTCAAAGCCTAGGCTGCTAAAGAAGCTGTTGCCTGCTGTGCTTTGTGTGACTGGTCACAGGCGGCTTCCCAGGAAGCACGTGCCCCGCTCTCCTTTCCATGTGAGCTCCTGCAGCCACCAGCAGATGCACGACCTCTTCCAGCATCGATATAAGACCATGACATAAAATAAGAGGGGGGAAATAGAGAGATGAGGGAAGAGGGAGAGATACTAAATAGAGAGCCAGTGTGGTGTAGTGGTTAGGAGCATGGGACTGGGACTCAGGCAATCTGGGTTCGAGTTCCGGCTCAGCCATGGAGCCAACTGGGTGACTTTGGGCCAGTCACAGACTCTCAGCCCAACCTACCTCACAGGGTTGTTGTTGTGGGGATAAGATGGAGGAGGAGATGTGAGCTGCCTTGAGCCCTTTGTAGGAAAAAGGCAGGATATAAATCACAATATAAATAAATTAAACAAATAAATAAATATGTGTGGGGGTAAAGGGAAGTTGCGGGGCTGTCACAGGGGAAGACTGTCTTTTCTCTTTATAGGGACCAAATAAGGTGCATGTTTTCAAGTGGATATGGTTATAACTGTGAGATCAGTATTTTTGAATGTTAAAGGTCAAGGGAGTGTAATTAAAAGGAAATGAATTGATGTGACGATAAATAAAGAAAAAGCAGTTTGTGTATTTTTACAGGAGAGACATCAGAAAAAGGAAGGGGTAAATGAACTTAAAGCAACATGGTTGAATAGCTAAGAAAAAGCCTTTGAAGGGGAGTAGCAATTATTATCTTTAAGAAAGCTGAGTTTAAGGTAAATAAAGTAAAGAAAGATGAAAGAGGAAGATACTTAATATTACAGGGTGAAATAAGGGGGAAAGACTCTGTATTAATTAATATTTATAGGCCAAATGAAAATCAAATGTTTTTCCTAAAAAGGTTTTAAAAGAAAAATAATAATAAAGGATATTTAATATTGGCTGGAGATTTCAACAAAGTAATAAGTAAAACAAGAGACAAGCAAAATCCTATTAAAGAGGGGGGGAAGCATAATATTACATTATTGAGTAAATTGGTAAACGAAAATGGATTGAAAGATTATGGAGAGAATTAAATGGGAATGAAAAAAGGTTTCCTTTCTATTCCTCAGTTCACAAATCCTGTTCCAGATTAGATTATATATTTGTGTCTAAAGATTTGTTTAGTAGAGTCTGTGAATCAAACATAGGTGTTACAAAAGTGACAGCTCTTGCTTTGGTAAATAAGGATTTTAGAATTAAAACCTGAAATTCATTATAAGGAAAAGTAAAAGATTATAAGGAGAGTAAAAGATGGAGGGTGGATACAAATATATTACAATATAGGGATATAGTAGATAAAATGGAGAAAAGTTAAAGGAACTTTGGGAAATTAATAATAAAAAGCAAGTATAGCTTTAAGGTTTAGTATGGGATACAATGCAGGCAGTTACAAGAGGAATAAGTATTAAAGAGGCATCTATATTAAAAATAAAGAGTAAATAGGTGGAAAATTTGGAAAGGGAAATAAACTAGAGAAGAAATATGTACAAAAGAGAGCTTTAAAATACAGGTAGAAATACAGCTAAAAGAAAGAGAAGATGTAGAAGTTGAAAAAATGCAGCGAAATTTAATACATTTGAAGAAGGATTATTTTGAATTGAGTAATACGATCTCAGGATTTCTTTTGTTGGCCAATTCTGCACAACAAAATAAATTTTAAAAATTCATTTGGAATGGTTAGGGATGGAAATGGAAAAAGTATAATATAACAAGAGATGAATTAGGAATATTTTGTAACTTTTCAAAGTTATATACAGTTGGAGAATTATCATTAGACAGTTAGATTGTACATGTAGAAAATCTTGGGGAAAGTTCTGTAGAGTTGGAGGATGGCATCAAAGGTTTCAATCTTCAAAAAGGGATAGTAGAGGGGATATGGGGAACTGCAGGCCAGTTATCCTCACGTCCATTCTGGGAAAGATGATGTGGAATAGGCTTCCACGGGAGGTGGTTGAGGCCCCATCGGGGAGGGTGTTCAAAGATAGGCTGGACATGCGCATGGTGGGCATGTCATGAGCGGAGCTGGCTTGTGCCGGAGGTCAAACTAGATGGCCCTGGAGGCCCCTTCTGACTTGCTCTGTTTCTATGGAAAGGCTCATAATAGGGAAAGCTCTAGAAACCCTACCTTGGGGTGGGAGGTTGGTGGCCATGCAGCATGGATTCTGGAAAAAATAGATCCTGCCAGAGGAACGTTATGCAATTCTATGATAAGGTCTCGAGGTGGCTTGAGGGAGGGGATGTGGTGGATGTGGTTCGACTAGATTGCAGCAAGGCCTTTGACAAAGTGCCACATGATATCCTGGTGGAGAAATTGTTGACCTTTGGAATAGATCGATGCACGGTCCAATGGATTAGGGCACAGTTGACGAACCGCAAGCAGAGGGTGGCTATCAGTGGGGAATCATTTTATTTAAGAAATATTTTAATTGTTAAATTATTAATTTTATATTGTTATTTATTGTTATTTATTGTTTATATTTATATATTTTTATTTTTAGACTTTGAGATGGGCCAGTTTTAAATTGTGTATTGTTTTTAAATTGTATTTTCATATGTTGTTAGCCGCCCCGAGGCTTGTTTGCAAGGGGGCAGCATACAAATTTGTTAAATAAATAAATCATTGGGATGGCAGGCGGTGACAAGCAGAGTTCCCCAGGGTTCATTTCTGGGACCAGTTCTGTTCAGCCTTTTTATCAATGGCCCGGAGGAGCGGATAGCCAGTCTGCTGACTAAATTCTCAGATGATACCAAAGTGGCCACCACTGAGGAGCAGGTGATCCAGATGGATGTGGACAGGCTGTGGCAGTGGGCGGGGGACAGTAGGATGGCATTCAATGTGGGTAAGTGCAAAGTCTTGCACATGGGACTCAGGAATGGGTGTCACAGGTACAGGGTTCGGGTTCGGATTTGGGTGCCTTCTTTGAAGGAGGCAGTGATCAAGCCTCTCTTGAAGAAGGAGAACCTGGACCCAAAGGATGTCATCAATTGCAGACCAGTGGCTACCATCTTTTTTGGGGGCAAGGTGCTGAAGCAGGTAGTGGCCCGGGAACTCCGGGCACTCTTGGAAGAAACCGACCCTCTAGATTGCTTTCAGTCTGGCTTCAGGCTCGGTTTTAGGATGGAGACTGCCTTGCTGATCCTGTGGGAGGGCCTTTGCCAGGAGAGCGAAAGGGAGTGCATCCCTGCTAGTCCTTCTTGGCCGCTCATCAGCTGTTGATGCCAGTGGCCCTGGCCACCTTCTGCACAGGCGGCTCAGGTTGGGAGTAGGAGGCACTGCTTGGTGGTGGCCCCGCTCCTACCTGGCTGGCCAATTGATTCCAGGTGGTATGGCTGGGGGATCGTGACTCTGCGCCATGGCAGTTGCGCAATGCGCTCCTGCGGGGTTCTGTTGTATCCCTTACAGATACTGCTGCTCAAGATCCACATGACCCCACTGGGAGAGGTCATCCGGAGGTTTGGCTTGGATAAATTTGGGGAGAACAGGTCCCTGTTGAATTTCACCTGGAGGATCATGGAGGGTGTCCACCTCTTGCCAAGAACCCTGTTGACCCAGGGGGGTGGAGTCACCCCCACCCCAGCCTTTTCTCAGCAGGGGGCTTTTCTGCTCACAGGAGCTTGTTCAGGGAGCAAGAACCCCTGCCCCCACCCCCCGGTGGGAATCAGTCGGAGGAAAGGCCTATCTCCCGCCTGCCGAGGGCTCTGCTGCTCCTCTGGAGGGTCCTTGGAGGGTGGCGTACCTCCCCCCCTCCCGCCCGCCATTTCTCAGCATGGTGGACTCCCTCTGCCTGGGAAATCCAGCTTAAAATCCCAGCCTCGTGAGTGCTGGGGTGTCTGCTGGTGTTTCAGAGACACCCTCACTGAAGCATGATGGCCTTTGGATATCTCTGTCCTTGTCCCCTTTTGCTTTCGGGCTGCCAGTGTGGCCCCATGAAGGGTTTCCTGAAGTTGCATTGGGCCCTCTGGAAGCCAGCGGCTCAGTGCCGCAGGAGCACATCAGACTTTGCCTTGGACGGTCGGAGTCTCCTCAGTCCATCCGGGCCAGTGTTGTCCGCACAGATGGCAGCCACGGCCCTCCCTCCGGGGCCTGGGAAGCCATTTGTCTAGTCCTAGCAGGAGACGCCGTTGCTCAGACCTGCAGCCTCTTGCATGAAGAGCAGGGGCTGAGCTGCATCTGCGCGTCTCATGGACCTCTGCTTGGGCCTCCGTAAAAGAGCACCTTAAGGCAGAAGCCAGCCGGGATTAAGATGCTGGCAGCTTTGAGCTAAACCCGCATTGCTGATGACAGAGAGGGGTTGAAAATGGAATCATGTGGGAAGAGCGAGGCACTGGCGAAAGAGTGTCTGGCTGATCGAGAGAGGCTTGATCTACGTGTGCAGGTGGGTGAGCAATCTTCTGAGGAAAACCTAGGTGTGCCGCTGGCCCCTGTTGCCACCACGGAAAGGGTGCTGAGCTCATTTTCCCTGTAGGCAGCTGATGAGCCTTGCTCTGATGAGGGGTGTGGGGATGTGGTGGAGCTCCGGGGGCCCGGCCGGCCTGGCCTGAGAAGACGAGTCCCAGGGGACCGCCGCTTCCGCGCTTCCTCTGCCACCCTCAGCTTCTGTGTCAGCTCCCCAGTCACTCTGCCCAGCAGTACCCTCTGCGGGTCGCCCTCGCTTGTGCAGTTGGGCTGCCAGCGAAGGCGTGTGGGCGTCCCTCTGGACCCTCACGCACAGCCTTTCCCATTTGTAGCGAAGGCGGGAGGCACCCGTCCTCCTCTTTCCTTTCCACCCATCCCTGCCGGCGGTGCTCCGCGGGCCCTGCTCCTGCCCCCCCCCCAGCGTGGGGGGCAGCTGCGCCGGACTGGGGCGGGGCGCAGGGGAGGGGCCACGGCCTTTAACTCGCCGCCCAGGGCGAGCAGCCGAAGGGCCAGCAGCTGAAGGGCGTCATCACCATGCGGGGGCTGGGCTGGCCATAGACGCTGTCAGGTGGGCCTCAGTAGTCAGGTGGTTACGGGCTTTTATTGTTTTAACTGTATTTTAATCTTGATTTTACTTTGTATATTTTAATGGATTCACACCTGGCTGCTTCCATGGGGTTGCCTGGGGAGCGCGTGGGTGCCGCCATTGGGGTGGTCATGGGCAATGGTCATTATGGCGTTGAGGGTTTAACGTGTCGGTATAGAAGGAGGGACAGATGGTTGACACCTGTTCCTCCTTCTGGTTATTCCCCCAGCCAGAAGGTTCCATATGCTTATCAACTGCCCCGCGGGCCTGATGGTGCTGTTGCGTAATGCCAGGTCGGTCCATAATAAAACATCCCTCATCCACAACCTAATTGTGGATGAGGGGGCCAACCTGGCTTGCATCATAGAGACCTGGGCGGGAGAGAGTGGGGATGTGTCCCTCTCTCAACTGTGCCCGCCGGGGTATCTGGTCCAGCACCGGCCACGCCCGGAGGGGAGGGGAGGGGGGGTCGCTTTAGTTCATCGGGCTTCATTATCCCTTGCGGGGCTTCCTGTTCTCTTGAGGCCAGGTCCAGAGTGCCTCTACCTGGCACTGGGTGACCAAGACAGATTGGGGATTCTGCTGGTGTACTGTGTACCCTTCTGCCTATCAGACTCCCTGCCTGAGCTGACGGAGATCATCTCGGACCTGGTGTTGAAGATTCCCAGGATGCTGGTCCTGGGGGACTTCAGTCTCCATGCCGAGACTGTTCTGACCAGGGTGGCTCAGGACTTCATGGCCTCCATGACAGCCATGGGGCTGTCTCAACATGTCATGGGCCTGACCTATGAACGTGGACCCACACTGGACCTGGTTTTCTCGACGGGGCAGGAAGAGGGTGATCTGAGGGTGAGCAATTTACGTTTGACTCCCCTGTCAGGCCACTTCCTCGTGAGGTTCAAGCTCGATGGCGGCCCTTCCCTCTGTAAGTGTGCGGACCCTTTTGTCTTGGTCCGCCCTCGGAGCCGGATGGATCTGGATGAATTCCTGAAAGCTCTGGGGGAGTTTCCGGTTGATAATGCTGGCGCTCCTGTTGATGCTCTGGTTGAACTATGGAATGGGGAAATGGCCAGAGATATTGACACAATCGCTCCTAAGCTCCTAAGGGGAAATGGGGGGGGGGAGGTTAAATAGATAGGATTTTAATTGTACTATTGTTTTTATATTGTTGTAAGCCACCCCGAGGCTTTGTTGCGATGGGGCGGCATATAAATGTTTAAACAAACAAACAAACAAATAAATAAATAAGCATCCTCTCCTACCTGGCAGAGCCCATTCATCCCCTTGGTATACACCTGAATTATGGGCGATGAAGTGGGTTGGGAGACGGCTGGAGCATAGGTGGAGGAAATCTCAGGATGAACCTGACCGAACACACCTAAGAGCTCATTATTGAGCCTATGCTGTGGCGGTGAGGGCAGCGAAGAAGAAATTCTTTCCCACTTCCATTGCCTCCTCACAGTGCCGTCCAGCGGAGCTTTTTCGGGTGGTACAGGGGCTGGTACATCCAGGCCCTAAGAAAGATCCTGTACCACCCTTGATAACCTGCTGTGACAACTTTGCCCAGCACTTCAAGGAGAACGTCGCTCAGATTCGTCACGAGCTGAACTCCACCAGTGATTCAGATTCTGTAGGGGAGGTGCCAATGTTACCATCTGGTCACATATTGTTGGATGAGTTTCAGTTATTGCGGCCTGATGATGTGGACAAGGTGCTTGGACAAGTACGTCCCACCACCTGTTTACTTGACCCTTGCCCGTCATGGCTACTGTCAAACACAGGATTGGTGCCTGGATCCTGGAGGTCATCAACGTCTCTCTGAGGGACGGCTGGATGCCTGCCTTTCTAAAGGAGGCAGTGGTTAGGCTTGGTCCTAAAGCAGGCGTCCCTGGATCCAGAGATGGCTGCCAATTATAGACCGGTGGCCAACATCCCGTTCTTGGGCAAGGTGTTGGAACGGGTGATGGCAGGACAACTCCAAGCCCTCTTGAATGAGACCGATTTCAGTCCAGCTTCAGACCTGGGTATGGTACTGAATCTGCCTTGGTCGCCCTGTCTGATGACCTGTGCAGGGAGAGAGATGGGGGAGTGCGTCCCTGTTGGTCCTCTTGGACCTCTCAGCGGCTTTCGATACCATCGACCATGGTATCCTTCTGGATAGGCTAGTGGGACTGGGACTAGGAGGCACTGCTTGGCAGTGGTTCCACTCCTACCTTGACGGCCGATTCCAGAAGGTGGTGTTGGGGGACTTTGCACCATGGCAGCTATGCCATGGAGTACCGCAGGGGTCTATTTTGTCCCCCTCGCTATTCAACATCTACATGAAACCGCTGGGAGAGGTCATCAGGAGGTCTGGGCTGCGGAGTCATCAGTACGCTGATGATACCCAGCTCTACCTCTATTTCTCAACCAATCCAGGTGAGGCAGTGGCTGTATTGAACCGGTGCCTGGCTGAGGTAATGGGCTGGATGAGGGCCAATAAACTGAAGCTCAATCCAGACAAGATGGAGGTCCTGTTGGTGGGTGGCTCAGGCTCTGGGGTAGGTGACTTGGACCTTGTCCTGAATGGGGTTGCACTCCCTCTAAAGGACAGAGTCCACAGCTTGGGAGTGCTCCTCGACCCAGAGTTTTCTTTGGAGGCTCAGGTGACCGCTGTGGCGAGGAGCGCTTTCCTTCAGCTTCGGCTAATCCATCAGCTGCGTCCCTACTTGGAGGACGACTGCCTAGCAACAGTGACACATGCATTGGTTACTTCCCTTTTTATTCAAATGTTATTTTAACTGTTAATGTTTTTTATTTATTTTATGCTTTGGCCAGGGCGACTTAAATTTATAGTATAGTATAGTATAGTATAGTATATTGTTTTATATTGTTATATTATTTATTTGGTTGTAAGCCGCCCCGAGGCTTCGGCAAATGGGGCGGCATAGAAGTTCCTAACTAACTAACTAACTAACTAACTAACTGTAACACGCTCTACGTGGGGCTGCCCTTGAAGACAGTCCGGATACTTCAGATGACAGACAGTCCGGGATTCGGTAGAGGCAGTCTGGGTGAAACTTAGGGGTTTTGACAGGGAAAGAGACCTGACAGTGGGGGTATGTTATCGCCCTCCAGGTCAACTTGAGACCCTGGATGATGTCCTGACAGGCCAGATTCTAAGGATATCTCGGGGGAGAGACACAGTAATTATGGGAGATTTCAATCTCCCGGATATTACTTGGGAGACTCACTCGGCGGTGACAGCCAGGTCACGTCGCTTCCTAGAAGCTCTAGAGGGTGGGTTTTTCACACAGAGGGTCCGAGAGGCGACGAGGGGGGGAAACGTCCTGGACTTGGTCTTGACCAATAGGGAGGAGCTGATAGATGAAGTACAGATTAGGGGAGCTCTGGATGCGAGTGATCACTCCATCCTTTGCTTTGAGATCAGAGGACTGGGGCCGTGCAGCAGGGCGAGCACTAGAAGCTGGGACTTCAAGAGGGCCAACTTTGGCCAACTGAAGGCCAGGCTGGGGAAAGTCTCCTGGGATAGGTTACTGGAAGGTAAGCGAGTTGAGGAGGGGTGGATGGCACTCAAAAGGGAGGTTTTGCAGGCGCAAGCCCTGACGATACCTCTAGTCAGTAAGGTGGGGAGGCGGAGGAGAGTGCCGCCATGGATGCGAAAGGAGGTGGTTAGGGGGATTAGACGAAAGAGGAACCTCCATAGGAAATGGGTACTGGGGGAAATAGACAAAAGGGTATACCGGGAGGAGGAGGCCCGTTGCAGAAGGATTCTTCGCAAGGCTAAGGCTGATTATGAGCTGAGACTTGCCAAGAATATCAAGAGCAACAAAAAGGGCTTCTTCCAGCATGTAAATAGGAAAAGGAAGGGGAGACAAGTGGTGGGACCACTAAATAAGGAGGAAGGAGATCCAGTGACTGACATGAGGGAACAGGCACAGATGCTAAATGACTATTTTGCCTCTGTGTTCTCCCCAAAGCAGGACGGGGGATATCCGTATAGGAGATTGGATGAGGCTGGGGACTTAGGGGCAGAGATTAGAGTCACCCCCCTTGAAGTCGAGGGGCTCCTCAGGGCATTGGACATTACAAAGGCGCCAGGCCCTGACGGGTTACACCCAAGAGTACTTAGAGAGTTGGCAGGGGTTCTCTCACGCCCGCTGGCCTCCATTTTTGAGGCCTCGTGGAGAACGGGTGAAGTCCCAGAGGACTGGAGGGTGGCATCGGTGGTCCCAATTTTCAAAAAGGGTAGTAGGAAGGACATGGGGAATTATAGACCGGTTAGCCTTACGTCCATTGTAGGAAAAACAATGGAAAGGCTCATAATAGAGAGAGATCTAGTGATGCTAGATAGGGAAGGGAGGCTGACAGCCACACAACACGGCTTCCGCAGAAACAGGTCCTGCCAGACAAACCTTGTGGAATTCTATGACAAGGTTTCAAGATGGCTAGATGGAGGGGATGCAGTGGATGTGGTATACCTGGATTTCAGCAAGGCCTTTGACAAAGTGCCCCATGATATCCTGGTGGAGAAACTGAGGAGTTTTGGGATACACCAAAGCACTGTCCGGTGGATTAGGGCATGGCTGACTGACCGAAAGCAGAAGGTAACCATTAGCGGGGAATCGTCGGGATGGCAGCCAGTGACAAGCGGGGTCCCCCAGGGCTCTGTCCTGGGGCCGATCCTGTTTAATCTTTTCATTAACGACATGGAAGAAGGGGTGAACAGTCTGCTGATCAAATTCGCAGACGACACTAAAACTGGAGCAGTGGCCACAACTGAGAAGCAGGTACTCCAGATCCAAAAGGATCTGGACAGACTATGGAAGTGGGCAGGAGACAACAGGATGGCGTTCAATGTGGAGAAGTGCAAGGTCTTGCACTTGGGGCATAGGAATAGCTGTCATAAGTACAGGTTAGGGGACAAGTGGCTGGAGAGCAGCACTTGTGAAAGGGACCTCGGGGTACTGGTTGACCGCAGGCTAAACATGAGTCAGCAGTGTGATGCGGTGGTCAAGAGGGCGAATGCCACCCTTGGTTGCATAGCCAGAAGTGTGGCTTCTAGATCAAGAGAGGTATTACTTCCACTCTACACGACTCTGGTGCGCCCGCAACTGGAGTATTGTGTTCAGTTTTGGGCCCCTCATTACAGAAAGGATATAGCCAGGTTGGAGTCAGTGCAGCGTAGGGCCACAAGGATGGTGGCTGGTTTGCAGGGGATGGGGTATGAGGCGAGACTGAGGGAACTGGGTCTCTTCAGCCTGGAGAAGAGGAGACTCAGAGGGGATATGTTGGCAACATACAGGTATGTGAGGGGGTGTCACACGGAGGTGGGTAGAGGCCTGTTCTCCCCTGCAGAGGAAGGCAGGACGCGCTCCAATGGAGCAAAGCTCAGGGAGCCAAGGTTCAATTTGGATGCCAGGAAGCTCTTCCTGACAGTTAGGACCCCGAGGGCGTGGAATGGGCTTCCACGGGAGGTCGTTGAGGCCCCATCAGTGAGGGTGTTCAAAGATAGGCTGGACATGCACATGGTGGGCATGTCATGAGCGGAGCCGGCTGGTGCCGGAGGTCAGACTAGATGGCCCAGGAGGCCCCTTCTGACTCGCTCTGTTTCTATGTTTCTATGATGCAAAACAGAGCAGCCAGGTTGCTGATGGGGACTGGGAGTTACTCTCACATAACTCCAGTCCTCTACCAGCTTCACAGTCTCTCCATTGAAGTCTGGGCTCAATTCAAGGTGCTGGTTATCACCTACAAAGCCCTTAACGGCTTGGGACCTGGATACTTGAAGGAATGTCTGCTTCCATATTTGCCCTCCCACCCCTTGAGATCGGCAGCAGAGGTCCTTCTCTGGGAGCCTTCCGTGAGAGAGATCAGGAAGCAAAGCACCCGGAGGAGGGCCTTCTCTGCAGTGGCCCCCCATCTGTGGAATGCGCTCCCCAGAGAGGTCCACCTGGCACCGTCGTTATTTGTTTTTTGGCACCAGGCTAAGACCTTTTTATTCAAACAATATTTTAACAATGTATAATATTTATAGGTTTTAATTGTGCAGCCATGGTGTTTCCAGGTTTTATTTGTATTTGTATTTATTTATTTGTGTGAGCCATCCCAAGGCTATATAGCAAGGGGACGGCATACAAAAACTTTAAATAAATAAATAAATAATCAATCCATATTGCTGTGCATCGACAGTCAAGACGATTCTGGAAATGACTCTGCCTCAGTGGTTCTGCATGTACCGTGGGGTGGGTGCGATTATCTGGCCCTGGCTGCATGGTGCACACCAAACTGGTCTTCCGAGGGTGCGGCCCTGTGCATGGTCCGATCATGTCGTGCCCCGGCCAGCCAGCCTGCACATGGTCCTGCCCTTGAGGGGAGGCGTGGAGGGTTCCCAGGTGATCTGGCCCTAGTGCTCCCTCCTTCCCGTTCCCTCCTTTGCCTTGCATCGTCCTGGCATTCCTCCCTGCACTCTCACTCCGGGTCCCTCCCTCCATGTGTGAGGAAGCCTGGAGTTGGCCAGAGCTACCCCTGTGCGCATTGCAAGCCTGCAGAAGTGGGCAGGCAGAGACTGAACTGAGCTAATTTCCCTTTCAGTTAGTGAAGCTGTGCATTGCTATGATTGACACGGGGAAGGCCTTCTGTGTGGCCAACAAGCAGTTCATGAATGGCATCCGGGACCTTGCCCAGTATTCCAGCAGGGATGCTCTGGTGGAGGTAAGTGCCCGACAGCAAAGCGTGTCCAAAAGAGGTCTGAGCTGCAGAAAGGGCAGTGGCTGGAGGTTTCCCATCTGCTCATGCCTGTGGCTGCCCCCTGCAGAGCTGGACCCCTGCAGAGCAGGTTGCAGGGGGGGCCTGTGAGCAGGCAGCTGGCGTTGGGCTGCACCCTTCTGAAGACAGGAGGCAGCCTGAGGACTGCCCATAGCCAGCTTCTGCGTGGTTCCTGGTGTCCTTGGCAGGCAGCTTTCTGGGCTTTTCTCAGAGTCCTTTTTGCTCCAGTGTAGAAGCGTCACAAGCGCATCGTTGAGCTTTCTCTGCCCCTTCCATAAAACCTTAGAGTAGTAGAGTTGGAAGGAGCCAGTAAGGCCATCAGGTCCGATCCTTGGCTGAGCCCCGGACTCCAAGGAAAACATTCTTGGTTCTTCCACTTTTAACGTTAAATCGTTAACATTTCTGTGATTTATGCTGACCCTTTGAGAAAGGCCAGAGAAGAGGAATTTTGTCCCCCAAGCAACATCAGGGCCACTTTGGCCGCAGCAGGAGGCGGTGGCGACAGTGGCGGCAGTCTCCATTCTGGGCCATGATGCCTGAGGCTGGCCCCTGACAGGGCCACGAAAGGAAAATGGTGGCCCTGGGGCTTTTTCTCCCCCTCCCTCTCTTTCTCTCCTTACAGAACAGCTTGACAAAATTCTCCAACAGCCTTCAAGAGATGATCAATTATCACACCGTAAGTGTTAGACATCACACAGCCAGTGGGCCTGCCTGCCTTATGGGTCGGGAAGAAGATGCAGCGTGCCTGTGTGTCTCCCCACTGATAGTTGTAGGAATTCAAAGGGGCTCAGCAGTGAATGGCCTGCAGTGTGCATTCATGTCCTCATGGTCCCCGTGGAATGTGTGTGGCATGGTTGCTCCAGGCTTCCTGGAACGTGGCTCCTGCCGCTGTGGTGCTGTTGCTTTGGCCGTCCACCTGCAAAGCCTGCGTTGCACCCTGACTCTGTAGCCAAAATCTGAGGGTTGCCTTATGTTGCAGCCCTTCTCATGGCTTAGCTTGGAGGGCGATCCTATGTGTCTACTCAGAAGTAATACTTCTTGCAGCGGGATTGACTCCCTGTGTGTAAGATTGTGGCCTGTTAGAGGGAACACTTTGGGACTGCTGGTAGCACAGCTGCTACCTTGTAGGCTCCGTGGCAGATTCTGTTGCACACAGAAGCATCACACGGGCTGGGTTTACGCTGTGCTGGCACAGGAAGGGGCCCCCTCTTCCCCTGCTGGTTTTCCTGCTACTGCCCTGGAAAAAGACAGCTGTGAATTTGGAGCTCAGGAACTTGGCTTGCCGTGCCAGCTCGTCCTGTGAGCTGGAGGGAGGCCTTGGGCACCTCTGCAGTGCAGACAGTTGTGTTGGGCCTGAGCGGCAAAGATCCAGCCTGGTTCTCTGGCCTTGGGAGGTGTTAGACCTCATTTGGCATGGGCAGAAACCCTGTCTTAGAGTTACCTCTTGTTGCTTGCCAAAGACCCTGGGAAAGATGGCCAAAGCACTAAACATGCAGCTGTGTTTGGCTTGGGATCCCACCTTATCAGACCCATTAGTGAACTTCTGCTTGGTATTAATGATTAGTCCAACAAACTCATGCCTCATTCTGTGCTTAGTTAACTGGCTTATGCTGGTGCAGGTTGTGAGACTCATGACTGACACTGGTGGAAAACCTCAGGTGTTATGACTCGTGGCTGGCTAATGAGGACGGGAAATGCCTGTGTCCCAGTGCAACTCCAGTACAATGATGGGGAGCTGCATATAGTATAGGTTTGGGCTTGCTGATGAGGTAAACAGGTGGTTTCCCACTGCTCAGTCCCTGCCCCTCTGCAGCAGCCAGTCCCTTTCCCGTGAGTAGTCTGTAAAGGCTGGTCTTTCCCAGTGGGTAGGGTTGTTCGGACACCAAACATCCTCAAGGGGTTTCGCTTACCATCCATTCCAGCTGATCAGAGCCTCTTGCTTGCTGAATCCATTGAAACGCCAGCTTTTCAGGCTGGTGTGCTTGTCTTTTCAATAAAGCCCTTAGAAGTGAATCTGGACCCAGCTTAGTGATTTCTTGGGGCCACTCAAGCCTGCAGCCTGAAGCTGGGCCAGAATAGTAGTGGTTGCGAGGTGGAAGTCAATATGGTCAACGGTGTGATGTGATTGCCAAAAGGGGCAAATGCTATATTGAGCTGCATTAATAGAAGAAGAACTTCCAGATCGTGTGAGGTACTGGTTCCCCTCTATTTGGTACTAGTCATGCCCCATCTGAAGTACTGTGTCCAGTTCTGGGTACCACACTTTAAGAAAGAGGCAGGCAAACTGGAAAAGTTCAGAGGAGGGCAACAAAGATGATCAGTGGTCTGGAAACAGACTTCTGTGAAGAGAGATCGAAAGAACTCGGCATGTTTAGCCTTGAGAAGAGAAGACTGAGGGGAGATGTGATAGCACCTTTCAAATACTGGAAAGGCTGCCATACAGAAGATGGCCAGGATCTCTTCTCAGTCATCCCAGAGTGCAGGGGATGGAATAATGGGCTCAAGTTACAGGAAGCCAGACTCAGCTAGACAGCAGGGGAAATTTCCTGACTGTTAGAGCAGTACAGCAGTGAAACCAATGACGTAGGAAGGCTGTGGGCTCTTCCACACTGGAGGCATTCAAGATGCCGCTGGCGAGCCGTCTGTCAGCAGTGCTTTACCTTGCAATCCTGCATTGACCAAGAAGTTGGACTTGGTGGCCCACTGGCCATTCCGTCTCTTTGGTGCTATTTTGGGGCACATTAATAAAAGTATTACTCCAAATCACGAGAAGCAGTAGTTCCCCTCTACTCCTCACTAGTCCAACCTCATCTGGAATATTGTGTGCAGTTCTGGGCACTAAGATTTAAGAAAAATACAGAAAAGTTAGAAAGAGACCAGAGGAGGGCAAGAAAAATGATCCAGAGTTTGGAAACACTGCTCCATGAGGAGGGACTGAGAGAACTGGGCTTGTTCAGCCTTGAGAAGAGAAGACTGAGGGGGGACATGAATCCCTCTGTAAGTCCCTCAAGGTGAAATCCGGCAAGAAATCCATATTGGCTTCTTGGAGTTTTTAGACTGCATGCTTTTATAATCTGCTCCAGAATTTTTCCAAGAATTGATATCAGTCCGGACTGACTGATCTGGCCTTCTCAGGTTCTTCTTTTTGCTTTCTTGAAGATGGGGGCAGCATTAGCGCTCTTCCAGCCATCTGGTACTTCACCGTCCTCTATGATTTCTCAAAGTTAATAGAGTGGTTTTGAGAATTCTTTCACCTGCTCCTTTCTGACTAGGATGGAGTTCATGGGCCCTGAAGATTTGAACTCGTTCAACCCAATTAGATGATCCTTGGCCAGTTTGCTTATTGATCTTGAGCTGCCATCCTGCCCCATCGGGTTGTACTTTCCCTTTCTCAGGAAAGTTGTAGAACTTCCTTTGGGAGAAGAATGTGTGTATCTCACATATGTTCTCCCTCAACCTCCCTGGGACTCCTTAGAGGAATATAAATATAGATGGGGTAGGTAAGACTGTGCAGTGCCGGTGCTGACATGTTGCACAGTCTGCACAGTTCAGCTTCTTGCTTGGTGAACACTTGTCGTAAAAGCCCCGGGATTCCTTCTCTGCATTTACACCTGACTTTTCTGTAATTTGCCTGAACCAGACATTTTCCCCTTTCAGATCCTGTTTGACCAAACCCAAAGATCAATTAAGGCACAGCTTCAGATGTTTGTTAAAGAGTAAGTTAATTTTCATTTTTGCAAGCATATATGTTTGATGGAGCCTGACCTAAGGTGAACTGCAACCCCCCTGAAATTGGCATATCAAAAACTGTGCCTTGGAAAGATTTGCATTGCTTCCCCACATTTCTGCAAACTCACATGTGCCCCATGAGGACCGAAGGTAATACGGCCAGTCTTGGCCGAGAAAGGCAGGCAGCTCTGTGGGGCTGCCTCCGAGGTTGCAGCAAGAGAAGCGCTGCTTCCCAAGGGATGGTGGTCAGTTGGAGCAAGGCAGAGCCCTTGGCTTAGCTCGGGGCCCACATGTGCTTAAGAGCCCCTTCTGACAAGGTAGGTGCATTTTGAGGACTAAATTTAGGATTGCCAAGTTTCCAGGAAGCAAATTTTGTGGTGATGACCTTTATCTAGAAGACAGGTAAAGGTGACTCTGAGCGATGGGGTTACAATACAGAACATTTGGGTCTTTGAAATTTTGGTCTCAGAAGGAGAGCACCTGCTCCCTGCACCCGTGAGCAGCAGAGCAAGAAGGGTGCTGGGAGAAGGCCTCCCAGGCCTCTTGCCTGTGTCTCCAGCGGAAACCCTCGGTTCCAAGCAGGGTGGTTACCAAGTTTGCAGCACACGTGACCAGGCCGCACTCTGGGTGGCCCAGAGTCCCCAGCGAGCTCCATGACTGAGAGGGACGAGTACTGGCATCTCCCAGGTCCCCGTCCAGCAGGGTAGCCCCCGCAGCGCACCGGCTCTCCTGCAGTTACCCATGTGCAGCAGCACCGATGGCCAGGGCCGTGTTGGGGCAGGCTTCCCTTTGAGGCCCCTCGAGTGCAGTGCTCTTTGTCAAGGGAGTCTGGTGGAATCCGGCGGTTGATGCCTTTGTGCTCTAGGGATATCAGAAAGTTCAAGGATGCGAAGAAGCAGTTTGAGAAGGTCAGCGAGGAGAAGGAAAATGCCCTTGCCAAGAACGCCCAGGTTCCCAGGACCAAGCAGCATGAAGTGGAGGAGGCTGCCAACATCTTGACCGCCACTCGGAAGTGCTTCCGGCACATCGCTCTGGACTACGTTCTCCAGGTAGATTTTGCTCAAAGTCTTGGGAGACTGGAAACGGACTGGAAGTGGGGGCTCTGCAAACGGAGGTTTGCTGGCAGGGGAGGGGCCACCTTGCATTTACCTGGCCTGAGCTGGATTGCGGGAGACCTACGGAGGGGAGGTGTCCTTGAGGCCCCTCAGTGAGTGACAAAGCTGCAGAGCGGCGGTGTTTGGACTGGGTTTGGTCCTGGTCCTGGTGGACAGAACTGCAGGCTGGCTTGTCCTAGCAGGAGGTTCAGAGGCAGTAAAAGCTCTTGCAGAAGGGTTAAGACGAGAG
Source organism: Varanus salvator macromaculatus (assembly GCA_023646645.1). Lineage (NCBI taxonomy): Eukaryota > Metazoa > Chordata > Lepidosauria > Squamata > Varanidae > Varanus > Varanus salvator. Next base: position 4,834,896 of record JAIXND010000761.1, on the reverse strand, counting down.
ATGGGGCACAAGTCATGCTTCCACAGAGAGTTCTGAGCATGGGAATGCACAGGCATGGGCCTCAGCACCTCCCTGCCGGAGTCTTCTCTGGTGACTTGGCCTTAGTAAGTCTTACTAGCCCGCGTGTGCCTCACTTGGGAAGGGGAGAGGAGCCTTCCAGAAGCTGCCTGCAGCTGCCAGCTGTGCTTCTGCATCACAGGAGCTGGCTCTGCCAGTGCAGGCACGGGGCTGGGACTGCCTCCCCTTCCCCTCTGTTTCTTCAGCATCTCCAGATGAAGCTGTAACCTCCAGACTTCTTCGGAGAGCCATAATTCCTTGTGTAGGCTTTTGGAAAGGAGTCACGCCTTCCCCCAGCTGGTTTCTGTGGGCTCTCCTTTGGGTGCCCTGATTTTCTTGACTTCTGCTGTCGGTATCCAGAAAGAGCAATTTGGTCCCAATGAGGGAACCTCCAAGGCAGTGTTGCTACTTCATTCCAGAGATACTCTGAAAAATTGGTGGTGGCTTCAGCAGCTTAGCATTGACATGTGCAGGGAGAGATTTCTGGACTGTGTTAGGCAGTCATGGGAAGGGCTTCAGAAGCCGGACCTTGGAAAAGCTGATCGCCTTGAAAGGAGCACGTGTGAGATCCTGAGCATCGTGAGGTGGGGGTTTGACTGTAGAGGGATCTGTGGGTTGGGGACAGGTTGAGCCTGCCCCCTTTGGGGCTGATGAGCCTGACCTCGTTGGCTGGAAAACTGGGCACTCCATGGTCGTAGCTACAAACTTGTCCTTGGAAAGAAACTTAGTCAGGGTTCGCCCTGACTACCTGCTGCCAGTCACTCCAGCCCCAAGTGGGAGTTCCCCTGCCCATTTTCCAGCCTCACTGGCCCTGGAACCTCCATCTGTCCTCCTTTGCCACAGTTTTTTGGCAGCACAGTGAAGCCAACTCGTTGTTTTCCCTAGATTAATGTGCTTCAGTCGAAGAGGAGATCAGAAATCCTAAAATCGGTAAGTTTCACGTGTGGAACTGAGAAGCTGCTGGCTTGGAACCGATTTGCAGCTCTGACATGGAGCGTGGAGGCTTAAACACACGAGAAGAAAATAAGCGAAGCTACCGCAGGGGGGAGTCCTGCTGCTGCTTTGTCCCATGTGTACAGAATGCTGGATGAGACGGACCTTTTGTCTGACCCAGCCTGGCTTTCCTGACGTTCTTAGGGGTGGGAGTGGCAAGCTCAGCCCGGGAAGCCCATGGGCCTGCCTGGCCTGGTAGCCATCGACGGCCTTCCCGCTCACAGGTGTGTGTAATCCCGCCTTCATGTCATCCAAGTAGATAGCCATTTCTACATCTTGCGGTAGCTGGTCCCAAACCGATTGGCCCTGGGCTTCATAGCATGGCCCCGTTGAGCTCTGCTGATGGGGAGAGAAACGTCCCTGTTGAACTCCCTGATTCCACGCGCAGCAGCTCAACGCCCGTAAAGCCGAACTTTTGCTTCACATCGCAGTTGCTGGGGAAGCTCAGCGAAAGAGCTGAGTGGTGGGGAAGGCCAGGCTGAAGGCAGAATGTGCAGCGGGCCTCTGTGCCGGCTGCCTGGGGCATTCATGGCAGGGGCCAGCACCAGCTGTGGTGCTGCGCTCTTGCAGCTGCCCCTGCCCTCTGGCCCAGATGTGTCTCTTGCATGACACGCTTTGGTTTGGGAGGTGTGCCTGGTGCCCTCCCAGCATGGAAGCACAGCTGGAATGCAGAGCAAAGGCCCCATGTGGAAGCCTGCAAAAGGGGGGCGTTCGGTGCAGCCTGCTTTGGCACGTGCAGCAGGTCCAAGAGGAACCGGAGCGCTTGAGGCACACGCTGATGTGGCGCTTGCTGGAAGCCCTCTCACATTTGCCTTCCTCCATGCTAGATGCTGTCCTTCATGTACGCCCACCTGGCATTCTTCCACCAAGGCTACGACCTTTTTAGCGAGCTTGGACCCTACATGAACGACCTTGGTGCCCAGGTGATCAGTCGGTGTGGGCTTGGTGAGCCGGTTCTGGGGAGAAAGGAAAAGGCAGGCCTGAGGAGGGGTGGTGAAGGCCCTGTCTTCCGGGATGCCTCCTGCATGATTGAGGGTGACATGGGTGTTGCTTGCATTTATTCCATATCCCTTAGTCTTCTTGAGGCCACGTTATGCCGGTTCTATCTGTACATACAGTCAAAGAGATCAGTGTTTCCTTTCTCGGATATTGTGAGCTGCTGCACACACCACAGCAGGACACGGAGGTGGAGGTGCACCGCTGCAGCCTTCTCCCTTTGGCAGTGTTGGTTGATGCTGTGTGCAGAAGGAGCGCCCTGGTCTGTGGCGGGAAGCGCCTGGCACCCCCTTTGGGGGCGTGCACAGTGTTTTGCCTCCACCTGCAGAGGGAGCTGCTCCCCAGCTCAGCCTGCTGCTGTGTGAAAGGCTGCCCAAAAGGCGGCTGGAGCGGCTCAGGCAGCACGAGTCCTCCGTGCACCGGAGCAGCCGTGTGTCCCTGGCACCCTGGGCCTTCTTGGAAGCCAGCTCCCCGGGCAGAGACAGAAGGCCTCTCACCAGGCTGAGATGCTGGCAGTCTGTGACTGCAGCCCCCTGGGCAGAACGATCCCAGTGGGACCGGCGGGGGCGGGCGGCAGTGCAGCCACCAAGTCCCCGTGAGTCTCAGGGCGCATTTCTGTCTCTTCCTTCCAGCTGGACCAGATGGCTGCAGATGCTGCAAAGGAGAAGCGGGAGATGGAGCAAAAGCACTCCACCATTCAGCAAAAGGTACTGGAAGGGGCGCCGGAGGGAAGCTTTGCTCCTTGCAGTGCTTCCACTCTTGCCTGCATGCAGCTGCAGTGAGCGGTCGGACGGCGTCCTTGCAGTGGTCGGTGGAGGAGAATTCCCAGGCCACAGGGACAGGCTCCTCTGCATGTGGCTGCCTCTCTCGTTTCCACGTCATGCACTGCCTTTCCCTCCGGCGTGGCATGGCCTGCAGCGGGGGCTTGCACTGGCACAGATGGAGAGTGCGACCCTGCAGTTCTCCGGGGCCCTGCAGATTGCTGCACCCTTTAGCAGTCTGGGGATGCCACGTGGGCAGCCTGAAGCCACGAAGCAAAGCGCTGCTTTGTCAGTTGTGCACACATGCCTGCCCTGGAGTGCAAGCGTTGGCCATGTTTGTCACATTCAGGTCCGAATCTGCCTTTCAAAGTTACAAGGCGAATCTTGATCTCGGTATGGCAGGCCTAAAGCGCCTGCCTCACCAGAGTGCGGCAAGTGCCTGTGCTGGAGTCTGCCTCGAGCCACCTCCTTTTCCCAAGTGGTGCCAAGTGAGTGGCAGCAGAAGCACGGTCTTGCTTGGGCCGCTTCATGGTGGGGGAGAGCCAGGAAGCAGCCCCCGTCCTGGTCGTCTTCCCTGCCACTAAGTCAAAGAGATTTCCACAGGGCTTTGCGGCTTATTTATGCCCAAGCCACACGTGGAGAGATCCTTGCTCAGGCGAGCAGTCCGGAACAAGATTCGACAGACCCTCTGTCACTTGCACTAAGCCTGGAAACTGCTTTTCTGCCGAACGGTTTGGACAGAACCTTTTCCAGCAAAAAGCAGGAAAAGTTGCTTGACCAGAATCACAGAGGCCAGGCCCTCACCTCCCGCCTTCTGCACGCTGTCTTTGGTCCAGCTCATCAGTCCCTGGTTCTCTTTGCCTCCTGTGGTTCTCCCATCCTTTGCAAGACAGAGGAGACGTTTGGCCGGAAATGCAGAGAACCCATCGCTAGGCGCGGCTGCGCTGCTCCTGCAAGGAGTTGCAGCGTCCCCTTCTGTCCATGCCCTGCGGGGCTGGCAGACAGACCGCTTGTCCCTTCGATGCCCCACAGGGCGGACTAGCAGGTGCATGAGGGGAGGACTCGGAGGAAAGGGGGCGGCGGCTCCACTCATGGAGGGGCCTCTTAGGTGCTTCTTTACTCTGATTTAAAATACTTCTTGTTTTCTTTTGGGGCAGAAGTCCCCTGGAGGCAGCGTGCAGCAATAAAGCACGTGAAACCAGGGCGATATTAAGAGCAATGAGGTTGCACTGAGGCAGGAAGAGCACAGTAAAAGCACCAGGGAAACTGCGGCATCGGCACTTGTGGCAGCAGAAGGCCAGCGCAAAAGGACACGTGTGCACGAGCCTCCCGAACGTTTGCTTGCTGGGCCGCTGGTGGCAGCTTATTCTGGAGTCAGGGGCCACTGCCGAAGACGCCCCCATTGCTCTCAGCAGATGGGCAAGGGACAGGTCACCCCTCCTGCTGGCCTTCAGGTGTGCGCAGTCTGTGCAGGGGAAGGTAGACCTCCAGCATCGCGTAGCTTTAGAGACCACCTTTAAAGCTGAAGATTTGCCCTTAGAGTTGGGCTCCAAACCAGCAGCTGGCACAGAGCAAGCATTGCATGGTTGAAGCATTCGGCTCCCACCAGCATTTCAAGGCAGCCCCACGTATAGTGCGTTCTGGTAGTCCACCCTGGGCATCGCTAGTGTGCGGGTCCCAGAAGGGGCTGCCTGAGCACTCGGGCACCGCAGGCAGCGGCCAGGAGGCCCCCCCAGTGGCGTGGGGCCGTTTAACTGAAGGACTGCCTTGTCCCGTATGCGCCTCCTCAGAGCCTGAGGCGACCTTTGGGGGTCCTTCTCTAGGAGCCCCTTCCAAAGGAGTGAGGTGCTGGCTCCCAGGAAGAGGGTCTTTTCGACTGTGGCACCTCAGTTTCGGAATGAGCTCCCCAAGGTGCCGGGGCCATATTCCCTTCTGTGCCAGTTGGAGGCGCTCTTCGTCTCCCGGCATTTTGGCAGCTGCATTGCATTTTATTCGGTACTGATTCAATTGCTATTGCTATTGTTTTACGTTAATGTTGACGTGTGTATGTGTGTGTGTTTTGGTTTTGTGAACTGTTGTTACCCTCCCAGAGAGCCTCCTGGCTCTGGGAAGGAGGGACCCTCCTTCAAACTGTGCCTCCCAAGCCCAGTTGAAATAAATGCTCCGGGCTGGTGCCACGGTTGGTGGTATCAAAAGCAGCTGACACCACCAAGGGGTCTTCCGTGGGGCTCTCCAGCCGGGCCATGGGTCCATGTGGAACCCCCAGGGATGTGGCATCCGATCACCTCAGTGCCTGGGTGCACGAATAAAGGAAAACCGCTCTCTTGGGATCCTGCTCCAAGGGCGTTGAGGGCTTCATATGCCGCAATCGTAGGCCTCCCAGAAGGGCCTCGGCAGCTTAGGTGACCTGTAAATACGCATATGAAATAAATAAGTAGAAGTGCAACTCTCAGCTTGGCCTAGTAGCGAACAGGCAGTGAGTGGGCCTCTTCTGGCCATGGCGGAGCGGCTGCACTCTGCACACACCCCCTGAAGCTCACTGCAGTCTTCCAAGCTTGAGCTTGGGAGAATGGAGAGGACCGAAGTGTTGAAGGCCCTTGTGCACCTTGCGTGTTTGAGGGAAACATCCTTGCGCACAGACAGATGCTGCCTCCACATACAGGGCTGCCCTCTGGCCAGACTTCACCAGACGCTTCCTCCGTGGCCGGCAGGTTTCCTGTGCTCCGGCCTGCTGCGGTGTCCGCTGTGGAGCCGTGCAGCGCAGAGAGCCCAGACAAAAGAGATGTGCCTCACGTCCCACTCCGTGCCACCTGCTCTGGGTCCCTGCCTCTGCACCGAGTTGCTGTCACTTGCTGCTCTCTGGCAGTGCACCAAAATAGGCTGCTGTTCTGCTTTTGCTAGGACTTCTCCAGCGATGACACGAAGTTGGAGTACAACGTTGATGCAGCCAATGGGATCGTCATGGAAGGCTACCTCTTCAAGCGAGCCAGCAATGCCTTCAAGACCTGGAACAGGTAATGCTGCCACCTGCGGGGCTGGGCTTCAGTGTGCGGTCACATCTTCTGGACGGCTGCCTTCACCCATTTGAATGGCTGGGCTAAGTCTCTGGGACCCGCCCGCCACCCCCCACTCCCCACTCCCCTTGCCTCTCATGCCCCAAGCCTGGGCCTTTTCAGCGCAGAACGGTAGAGGCAAGTTCAGGGCCAGCATGTTCGGTGCGTTGTGTGTCTCTCTCGCTGCGGAGGTGTTAACATGAGCATTTACACTTCTCACGCGCCGAGTTTCCTTCCTTTCTGCACTGCCTGTGAACTTGGCTACCAACAAGTTGAATAGGGAACGACATTCTCCGGCGTGTCTGCATGAAGGTTCCCAGGGAAAGCTGGCATAACGCAGCGCATCCGAAGGGAAGCAGCCCAGTCTGGGGGCTGTGACGTTCCAGTCGGTAGGGGCTTTCCTTCATTGGCTCATCTGCCACGTCCCAGTGGATCGTTGGCCACATGGGTGCGTGGCTGAGAAGGAGGCTGTAGACTCTGAGTGAATGCTTGAAAGCCCTCTCTTCGGGCCGTGTCCCTGTTGCCAGTTGCTGCATTTCATTGCCCTTCGATCCTCTGCTCAGGAGTAATGGGGGCGGTTGGCCAAGGACTCTGCCTTGCCCAAGACCTGCGTGGCCGGCGTTAGAGCCAGGGCTGTTGCTTCTCACAATACCCAGGAGCATATTTTGGGAGGGCTCTTGCCTCTTTAGTAGGTCCTAACCTTCCCGGACCAACATGAAGAAATAGGCCTCTCCTTGACGCCCTGCCTGCCGCAAGATGTGGGCTGCAGCAGTTGCTCGCTAGGTCCGGGGTGGCTCACCCTCTCACCAGGGAATGCCTGGTATAGGCTCATGAGCCTCTCCAGAGCAGCTCCTTTCCCTTGCGCTAGCACCGTACGAGCAGCAGTGCTGCCATGTCTGCCGAGCTGTTGCTAGTGAAGGCATTACCCTAGAAACGTGAGCAAAGTCCTGCTGGATCAGACCAGAAGTCCAGCCAGTGCCCACTCCATGCCCACGGGAGCAAACCAGTTGCTCGCAGGATCCCTCCAGCAGGATGGGTGCAAGCCCTCCTACTGCCCAAGCTTCTCAGCAACTGGTGTGGGCTGGGATGTTGCGTCCGGTAAAGGAGGCAGCCCTTAGCCAGCAGGGCTAGTAGCCACAGATAGCCCCTCCCTCAGGAATCTGTCCAATCCCTTTTTAAAGCCACCCAGATTGGCGGCCATCACCACTTCCCGTGCCAGAGGATTCCCTCGTTTACATATACACTGCATGAAGAAGCCCACCCCTTTATCTGTCCTGGCCCTCCCATCGGTCGGCTTCATGGGATGTTCAGGGCTCAAGTGTGGGAAGCTCCAGGCTGTGCTGGGAGTGTCCCCTCCTGCGCCGAGCAGTCGCTTCTGAAGACGGGAATGCAGACGCTGGGCATGTGGTGCTGCTGGCCAAGGGCCGCCTGCCTGCAGGACTCCTTGTGCGGCTCGTGGGCAGCTTCCCTTGGCACCCCAGGACCTGTTTGCCCCAAGGTGTCCATTGCTGGTCAATCCGCAGCTGAGGGCAGGAATAATTTGCAGTGGGAGTTGCTGTCTGAGTGAGGTGGCGGTTCTGTGTTTCTTGAACTGTCTGGGCCACTGCACACCCAGGCGCTTGCATGCGCCGAACCTGCGAGCGAAAGTTGCCTTCCCTCCCAAGGGCGGCATCTAGCAAGGAGATGCCCTCCCCCAGGCGGTGCCCCAGCTGTGGATTCGGGGCTGCCATGGGCTTGGGGCGTCGGCCGCCGACCACAGGGCTCTCCGGCCAAGTTTCAGCCCCAGCAGCGGCTTTTCCTTGCTCTTCCTTTGTTGCAGCCTCTTCAGCCTTTGTCTTTTGCACTTTCCCTCATTTGTTTTTGTACATCCCTTCCATGAAAGCCACCTGGGCATTTCAGTTGAAACAGATGTGCTGCAGATGTGTCTTTAAGGAGCCGCATAAATCCGTGCCACCAACTGACCCGCCCAACGTGCACAGTGCTCCCTATGCACCGCCGGAGTGCTCTCTGGCTCCGCTGCCTGTGCTAGAGAGGTGTGACCCTGACGTTGGACTGGCCGAGGTTGGTGCCTTCACTTCCTCCTCTCCCTCCCACCTCGTCTCCACGGCATGCCGGCTCTCTGATCATTTTGCTTTGCTTTTGTTTTATGTGTTTATTGCTTCATCTCTTTCTTCCCACTTACGTTTTACCCTTCCCCATTTTCTCCATGACAGGAAAAAGCCCGATGCCCTCAGGTACCAGCCAGCCTCTGGCGTCCTTTCTCTTCCTCCCCTTGTTTTTGACCAAGCATGTGCACTCTGAATCTAACTCTGACGTTCTGCTCCGATAACTTGCAGTGGATCTCTGTGCCACCCTTCCAGCTGCTCAGCGCCACCCCCTTAATGGCTCAGTGCATAGCTGGATTTAGGTTCCTGGGAAAATGCCTCCCCCCCCCCCGCCCCTGTGCATGCGTTTCCATTTCTCTGCAGCACTGAGAACATTGGCATTCTGTCACTTGGTGCATGGATGGATGGACTGCCACAGGTCCCCTGCTGATGTGCAGGGAGGTCCAGCTTACACCAGGCTTCTCCGGAGCGAACAAAACTGTCGGGTCCCTTTGGACAAAGCTGGTGAGCAAAGCTGGTGTCATCCATGGCCACTGCATTCTTTCATATATTCCTGAAAATGGCCCAAAGTTGTGTCCCGCTTGTCTGAAGCCAACCTTGCTTCCAAGTCCCTAACTGGCCACGCAGGAGTCGCGAGTGGCGCATGACAGATAGTCGGTGTTTCCCCCATTTTGGACTCCTTGGGAGGCGGCACAGCATAAGTCCTGCCTCGGGTCTGGAAGATGGAGGAGGAGGTTTCCTGCGGGGCTCTGGTTATCCATTAAGGGCTCGGCGCCTGCTTTTGCTTCTCTAAAGAAAATGCAGCATGCAGCCAGGTCGGCTCCTGCGACTTCCCTTGGATGGAGTCTGTTCAAGGTGCAAGAACAGAAGGAGCCCGGAGAGGCTTTCAGTGGGTGGAACCGGCCCTTGCCACTTCCCGGATTGTGAGTGGCATAGTGGAAAGAGTGGACTGGTGGTTCTTCGTGTGCGGGGCTTGCTTGCCAGCCAGTCTGTTCTGTGGTCGCTCTGAGCTCTGCAGGAGAGGCAGCATGCATGGCTGTGGGGCACCAGGAGCTGCTTCATAGTGTAGAGAAACGCGGGGCTGGTTGCAGGAACCGGCTCGGGCTCTCCGGAAGGGAGCAAGACCGGCCAGCCAGCCAGCTGCCCTCCGGCTACTGACATAGCTCAAGCTGGGGCAGGCGTGGGACTCGGGAACGGGGCTGACTTCCACTGCCACGCCTTGCAGAATGCCTGGGCCCCTCATCCCACCACGTGCCTTCCAAGATGGAGGGCTCTGCGCTTTTAGGCAGCTGTTCTTCTTGGTCTCTGTCCAGCACACACACGGACTCTGTGCCCGTGTGAGCCTACTCTGGGAAGGTTCCATCGCTCGCACGTGTTCAGTGGGGAGCCCTCCCCCAGCCACAGGGAGGAGCTCCCCACTGCTCAGCTGTCCTGCGACCTCCATCCATCGGGGTGCCTCAGAGAGCTCCCTTGCTGCTCCCCGTAGCCATTCCCCCTCTTTCTTGCACATTCATTCTGTCCTTCAGGTTTATTCACTAAACTTTCTGCATTTCCCACCTCGTCTGATTTCTCTCCCTTAAAAAAAAAGAAAGACTCTACAAAAATAAAGGGGCCCCACTTCCCCTCTCTCATCATTCTTCCAAATTCTGGCTTTTGGTGTCTTCCTGTTTTTCCCATCTCTTGCGTATTTTTTGTCTCCCCATCTTTATTTATTTATTTACTTATTCATTTATACATGGATTTAGAGGCTGCCTATCATTGCCGAGGCCTTCCTGGGCAGCGTACAATATATAACACATGCTAACAAAGTAAAATGCATTAAAACCAATTAAAACTTGACGAATTAAAACATCTATAACAGCAGTGAAGGGTTACAGCATTCAGGAGGGGACACAGCATAAATGTGTTCAAAGCTCTCTCTGGTGATCGTGCGCTGTGGGGAGCCGGCTGCCCCCAAAGGCAGTCCCTGGCCTTGCTCAGGAGAGAGCCTCGTGGTGGAAGCCTGCGTCCGCAGCCAGGCCCTCCCTCAGCAGGCGGGGAAGCGCTGGGCTGGCCTTTGGAGTAGCACCCTCCGCGGCATCGATACTGTCATGCCTGCCACCCTCAGCACTGCCTTGGCGGCCCTGGCGTGGCTGCTTGCCTCACCTGCCTTTGCTGTGACTGCAGGACCCCCCTTCCCCCGGCCACTTCAGGAAGGTCACTTAGGCAAAGGTGGTGGCCAGGAAGGCAAGGGCCTGGGGACGGCGGACTCCAGCAAGGCCGACGGCACACAAAGGGCATCGAGCTTTGGCCTGTTGGCAGTGTGCCCAGGTCCCCATCAGAACCGCGGCCTGACCTTGGCCGAGCCCACTGGCCTCTGTGAAACGCTACCGCCTCAGCATCCAAGCCAGAGCAGGCCCACCACCGGTCCTTTGCAGTGATACCAGCCGCCTCCGTGCGGGGAGCGCCAGTCACCCATATGTGTGATGCCAGAGACCACAGAGAAGGACAGGTGCCTTTCCTGTAACCGATTCCTTAAGTGACCGTCTGTGCATTCAGCCGGACGCACCTTGCTTTCCCTCTTCAGTGAGGCCCTTGGACAGCACTCCTGTCTATACCAAGACCGAGGGGGGCCTGTGGAACCACCCCTCTTCCGACATGGGACCACGATATGGGTCACATGCTGATGGGTGGGGTACAGATTAGGGGAGCTCTGGATGCAAGTGATCACTCCATCCTTTGCGTTGAGATCAGGGGACTGGGGACGTGCAGCAGGTCGAGCACTAGAAGCTGGGACTTCAAGAGGGCCACCTTTGGCCAACTGAAGGCCAGACTGGGGAAAGTCTCCTGGGAGAGGTTACTGGAAGGGAAGCGAGTTGAGGAGGGGTGGGTGGCACTCAAAAGGGAGGTTTTGCAGGCACAAGCCTTGACGATACCTCTAGGTGGGGAAGCGGAGGAGAGCGCCACCATGGATGCAAAAGGTGGTGGTTAGAGGGATTAGACGCAAGAGGAACCTCCGTAGGAAATGGGCACTGGGGCAGGTAGACAAAAGGGTATACCGGGAGGGGGAGGAGGCCCGTTGCAGGAAGATTTTTTGCAAGGCTAAAGCTAATTAAGAGCTGAGACTCGCAAAGAATATCAAGAGCAACAAAAAGGGCTTCCGTCAACATGTAAAGAGCAAGAGGAAAGGAAAACAGGTGGTGGGACTGCTTAATAAGGAGGAAGGGGATCCGGTGACTGAAGTGAGGGAACAGGCACAGATGCCAAATGACAGTTTTGCCTCTGTGTTCTCTCCAAAGCAGTCTGGGGGGAGTTCTACATGGGAGACCGGAAGAGGCTGGGGATTAAGGGCCACAGATTAGAGTTGCCCCTCCGAAGTTGAGGAGCTTCTCAGGGCACTGGCATTACCAAGGCACCAGGCCCTGACAGGTTACACCCAGGGAGTACTTCAGGAGTTGGTGATGGGCTCTCTTGTGCCCATTGGCCTCCATTTTTGAGGCCTTGTTGAAAACAGGTGAGGTTTCAGCGGACTGAAAGTGGCGTCATTGGTCCCAATTTTCAAAAAGGGTAGTAGAAGGGACATGGGAAACTACAGGCCAGTTAGCCTTAACGTCCATTCTAGGAAAGACAGTGGAAGGGCTCATAATAGCAAGAGATCTAGCGATGCTAGATAGGGAAGGGAGGCTGGCAGCCACACAACATGGCTTCTGCAAAAACAGGTCCTGCCAGACAAACCTTGTGGAATTCTACAACAAGGTTTCAAGCTGGATGGATGGAGGGGATGCAGTGGATGTGGTATACCTGGATTTCAGCAAGTCCTTTGACAAAGTGCCCCATGATATCCTGATGGAGAAACTGAGGAGTTTTGGGATACACTAAAGCACTGTCTGGTGGATTAGGGCATGGTTGACTGACCAAAAGCAGAGGGTCACCATTAGTATTCCCCACTAATCCTTGGAGGCAGCCTCTCAGCAGGAGGCCTCCCAGGCGGGTGGCTGTTCTTTCCTTTCTTGGTGCGTCCTTTGCGCAGAACCCCTGCAGGCAGCAGCTGTGAGGGACATGCTCCACATCTAGGGGTGTTGCAGGTGGCAAAACGTGGCCCCTTCGCTCCCCTTCCCTGCCTCCAGATCGTCCTCCTGAGCCTCCTCCTGCCTTGGCGTAAGGCTGACAAGATTAGGCAGAGCAAAGCCGGGATCCTGGAGTCTGTTGGATCAACTTGCATGCAAGGAATGGACTTTTAGCCATGGATCCCTGGGCCCTGGAGCAGATCCCGCTGCATTTGGGTTGGGGAGAGTGTCTCTCTTTTGGACACAAGCGAAAAGAGACTCGGAGTGCATGGCTATCCAAGGGCAAAAGGCGTAATACCCCCTGCTTAAGAGTGACTGGGTAGGGGGCGGGGTGTGTGTGTGTGTGGGGAGGGGGTTGCACAATGCTGCTCTCTAAGCTACGGCTCTTGTAGCAACCAAAGGACACCTTGAGGAGTTTTCATTACCGTTCTGCACATGGAACACTCACTATCGCAGCGGCACCAAGGCCAAATGGTTCCCTGGAAAAGCTCATGGGAGATGCAGGATTGAAGGGCCCCGCGAACTGCTCTCCCCTCGGCATGCCGCCTCGGCCGCTCCTGGCCCTTTCCACCGGAAGGAGCCCTGCTGGGTTGCTCCTGCTTTCTCAGTGCCACAAGTGAGAAGCGGGGAGCCCACCTCCTGCCTTCCTTCCATCCGGTCCGGCACGGAAGCAGGACTGGGTAGCTTCCTGGAGCCCCACTTTGGTGTCCCCCCCGTCGTCGTCTTGCAAGGTGAACAGCAGCGGTGGGGGGGATTTCCTCACTGCCGCTGATGAGTGCTCCCCTTGGACTTTGCCCAGCACTTCTGTGGTCTTCTGTTGTTTTGCACTTGCGACAACCCTGCGAAGTAGACTCAGTTAAGTTCCCGATGTTTCAGAGGAGGGCTGTGTCTTGCCAAATCCTCGGCTCTTGAGCCCAAATCTGCCAGGCCTGGACACAGCTCTCCTCGTGGGGAGCCAGTGGGCCTTGCAGCTTTCACGGGGCGATGAATCCGTGAAGGCTGGCACCCCCCTTGCTAGCGCAACCTCATCACCCCCTCCAGTCCCCAGTTTCTCATTGCCCAATCAGTGCATTGATGTTCTGTCCTTCCATCGTGTAGGCGCTGGTTCTCCATACAGAATAACCAACTGGTCTACCAGAAAAAGTTTAAAGTGAGTCTGAAAAAACATGAATTGTGGTAAGGGGGGTGAGGATGGGACCGGCGAGGGCTTTCGCGTGGGGGGGGCACTGTGGACGGAGCAGCGCTGGAGCCTGGGTGGGGCGCTTGGTTGGTGGTTCTGGATCTGCTTTCAGGGCGAGGGCCCCTGGGGGACTCCCCTTGCCCCATGACGTGTGGGCCCCGCCTGTGATTCGATGGCCTGGGTGCTGGAGGGGATGGTGAAAGCTGTGTAGGTGGTGGGCCAGGACGAGGAACGGGCTGCTGCCGGCCGGCCATGTGTGGGACTTGGAAGGGCTCCCTGCCTCCACGGCTTGATGGCCAGCGGCTGAGGCCTCCTGGGCTGAGCAGCCGCCAAAGCTGCTAGGCCCCTGGGCATCCTTGCCGGCAGCGACAGGCTCGGGCTAAGCAAGGCCCGCATAGAGGCTGGAGCGGGGGCAGAGCAAGGCCTCTCAGGGGGCGGCACAGCCCAGCTTTTCATGGCCCCCTTCCGTCCTTTTCCCAGGATAACCCCACGGTCGTTGTGGAGGACCTGCGCCTGTGCACGGTGAAGCCCTGCGAGGACCTGGAGAGGCGCTTCTGCTTCGAGGTGGTCTCTCCCACCAAGTAAGCAGAGGCCTCAGGAAGCTCGCTTGCCGCAGAGCGTGCTTTGGGCCAGCGGGGTGGCAGCCCTCTCCCCTGCGGCTGCTGGGACCGTGTGTGGCCTGCTGACTCGGAGGCGCACCAGCGTGGTCTGTGGCCAGCGGGAACCACGGCTCCCGCTTCCCGCTCACCCACATTCTGGCCGCTGCATCCCTCCCCACCGCCCCCAGGGCTCATGGCCATGCAGTGTGGTCCTGCCCCCATGGGGCTCATTCTTGAGCAAGGGAGGCACGTGGGATGGAGAAGGAGTTGCGGGCGCTGCCTTCGCTGCTCTCAGGCACCTGCGGAACATGACTGCTCCGAGCAAGGAAAACCACATGGGGAAGACATCATTGGTTTGAATACACGGGCTGTATGTCTCACTCGTAGACCCCAGGTTGCCCGGAACCATGGAAAACCTGGTCAGGATGGGCATTTTGGATTTGGGGAAGAAAGGCCTGCTTGGCAGGGAACAAATGCCCAAGCCTCTCCCTCTTTCTCTCTCCTGCCCTCCACTCTTCCTTTCTCTTTGGAAAGCTGCCTGGCACAGGAGCAGGGCCTCCATTGTCAGGGGGAAGCTGGGCAAGCCGGGGAAGGCGGGGCTTGGCGTGCCACGAGGCCCCGGGCTCCCAGGGATGCTCAGTCCAGGCCTTCTCTTGCAGAAGCTGCATCCTTCAGGCCGACTCGGAGAAGCTGCGGCAAGCATGGATCACGGCCGTCCAGGCCAGCATTGCCACAGCCTACCGGGAGAAAGGAGATGAAGCGGAGGCAAGTAGGGCCCTTTCCCTGGGCCACTGGGCAGATGCTCTTGCTGTGGGAGCGAGCACCCCGTGACGCAGCGCTGGACTCGCCCTGAGGTGGCAGCAGGCCTGTGGGCAGCCGCCCCCAGAATTCACCCGAACCCCAGCCACTCCGTGCTTTTGAACGGGGCTGTGGCCGGTTCTCCCCTGCAGTGGAGGGCAGGGCGTGTCCCAGCGGGGCAAAGCTCAAGGCATCGGGCTCCAGGCGGGATGTCAGGAAGGGCTTGATGACAGATTGGGCCCCTCGGATATGGGAGGGGCTTCCGAGGGAGGTGGTGGAGGCCCCATCAGTTTGGGCCTTCCAGAAAAGATTGGACAGCCACCTGCTGGGGGCTCCATGAGTGGAGCCAGCTGGAGCCGGGGGTCAGACTAGATGGCCCAGGAGACTCCTTCCAACTCTTATTGGGTTGCTCTGCTGCAGCCACAGCAGCCGGGCAGCCGCTCACAGGATCCCACGAGTGGGGCAAGAGGGCAGCAGCGCCTTCCTGCCAAGTTCCCCAGTGGCTGATCCAGAGGCGCACTGCTTCCTATCTGGAGGCAGCGTAAAGCTGTCAGGACCATGAGCTGTGGCTGGCCGCTGCTTCCTCCATGAACTGGTCCAATCCCCAATTTATAACTAGTGGAAAATGGCAGCAAGTTACGATCAAGACTGACAGGTTGATCCAAGGTAGAAATGAGTCGGTCTGTTCAAGTTCACCAAACAGACATTTTCTTGCCATTCTCGAAATCTGCATTTCCCCACAAAGTTAATTTTGCATGTGAAAAATAAGGGAAACTGCAACTAATGTGGAAATTCGTGCCTCTCTAACTGCTGAAAATGTTGGAAGCATATTAGCTCTTTTAGTGTAGTAAAACCCCAACAGAATCCATTTGGGAGGAGGATCCAAATAAAGATTCCAGAAATGGCCAGGGAGATGACTCGCCATGAAAGACCAGAAGCTAATATAAATCAACAGATAGGCCTGATGGTATAAGGTGAGATTGGGCAGGCCAATCTGGCCTCTTTAATTAGAAGTTACAATCTTTTCAAGGAAAATCATGGTGGAGTTGGACCACATAAAAATTTACAAAACAAAGTGTTAAATTTCTGAAAGTATTTGCCAGATGTAAAAAAAAAAGAATATGTAAAGCAAACAATGTGAGGTACTCATCTTCAATTTTATTGTGGTCATAGACCAGCAAAAGCCAGTGCGGGCCAATGTAACAAGGTTTCTGATTTTTATGGATTGTAAACTGCCCAGAGAGCTTTGACTGAGGGGCAATGTGGAAATGAAATAAAGGGAGATACTTTTCTATCTCCACAATTAAAATGAGAATTAAAGTGAATTAAAAGCAAGGAGCAGAATAATGAACACAAAAATTAAAATATAAAAACACATAATGCCATGAGCACAGTAATAGCATCTTTACTAAAGTCTGCTGTCCTTAATTTGTCGTCATCTTCATACAGCTGATAGCAGAGGCAAAAAAGTGAGCTGTCAGTAATTTGGGAATTTCAATCTGATAATAAATATTTAAAGTAAAATGCTTCTGACCTTAATTTTTATATCAATTTGAGGTATTATATTCATTTTATTTAAGCTACCTTAGCTTTATGGATGCTCATCTAGTAATGTCCCTTGAGATCTCAGTCAACTCACTCAAGTTTAACTTAATCATTTATACTGTCTCTACGGATAAATATTCCCAAATAAGTAATAAATTCAGCATAAAATCTAAATTGCCAATTGGTTAGCAGTCTGTAGGGTATATTAGCTCCAACTGGCATCAGTTCAGACTTTCACCAGCTAATAGAAGCCAGATAAATATCCAAAATTGTAATCCTCTGCATCACAGCCACAACAGTTGCCTGAAGTTCCAGAGGAAGCAGTAGATCACCCTGAAGAATAAGTTTGTATTCTACCGCCTTTTGCATAAATTCATGAATGTTAGGATTGTGTCAAACAGTATATGCCGAGGCTGTGCATGCCGGTCACAGCTCCTGATCCTGATGGCTTTACGCTGCCTCCAGATCGGAAGCAGTGCGCCTCTGGATCAGCCGCTGGGGAACTTGGGAGGAACCCCACCTTAGAAAAATGCAGACAAAACACCTTTGTCCTAAGCCTGTCTCTGGAGTGACATGTACAATTTTAACCCAGCTGTGAAATTTTGGATGAAGCCAAAATCTATTCATGTGATGAAAACAATTCTCAATTAATTTTGTCAGAGGTGTTCGCCATATCCAAAGAAATAATAGCAGCGGTGTCTGATCTGTCCTTAATGCAGATCTTCAGCCATTCTGAGAAGATGGTCAGCCACCGGCCTGGCATACCAAGAATTGTCAGCCTAGTCCTAATTCATGGCGTTTGAGCCATTTGGACTAAAGTTGCAATACTTTGTTGTGATTGCCAAGGTTGCAGTTAATCCTTTGATGTCAACATGGATCAGTGAAAGAGATCAGTAATTAGCACAGAAAGTATGATCTCTATCCCGTTTAGGAATTACGATAATAAAGGCATTGTTGAGTGCTGGGAGAAGAGAACTTGATTCAGAAATGAAGTCATACAAACAATAAAGTGCCAAAATCAGAAAACTGGAAAATGTTTTATACCACTGAGGTGGGAATCATAATCCTAGTCGGGCTAGAGGGATCATTGGGCATGGCAGTGTGCCACGAAATGTACTATATCCATGGCTTATACTTTGAATTGCCCTGAAATGAGCTGCATGTCCATTTGGATGAGGAATGTGTCCACGCTTGCCTTTCCAAAGGTGGAGAGGAAGCCGCCCCCTTCTGCAGTGAGCCCAGAATCCAGCGGGGAGTCCAAAGAGAAGCTGCTGAAGGGTGAGAGCTCACTCCAGAGGGTGCAGAGCATCGCCGGCAACACTGTGTGCTGTGACTGCGGCCTGCCAGACCCCCGGTGGGCCAGCATTAACCTGGGCATCACGCTGTGCATCGAGTGCTCCGGCATCCACAGGTGAGTGGTGGCGTGGTGGGGCTGCTTCCTGAACAGCCTGGCCAGCCCCCGTGCTTCCCACAGGGCGGCAGGGCCGTGGCTGGGCTTCGTTCCTGCCCACACGGGGAGAGCCAGGCCTGCCCCAGAGGCAGCATTCGACATCATGCCCCCCTTCCCTCCCACGTCTTTCTTTTTAGGAGCTTGGGCGTCCATTTCTCCAAAGTCAGATCTTTGACGTTAGATACATGGGAGCCGGAGCTGCTGAAGGTACCGTGTGTTCGCCAGTGGTATGGGAGTGGCAGGCCCCTGCCGTCCTGCAAGTCACCCGATCGTTGTCGAAAGTCGCCCACTTTGAGCTCATTTGCTAATCGGGACATCCCGGGGCGCTAGGTCAAAAGCTTCGCTGAAGTCAAGATCGATTATGTCCGCAGCATTCCCACCGTCCACCAGGGAGGCTACCCAGTCGAAAAGCAGTATTAGCTTAGTGCCACCTGCCACCCAGAGCAAGGCTGGAGGAGCAAGGCAAGGCTGCGCCACTGCCAGGGCTGAGGGGGAGGCCTCTGCCGAGCATGGAGCCACCAGGCGGCCCCGGGGCGTGCTGTGGCGCGTGGGCCCCGAGTCACGTGGTGGTTGCCCGGCGTGGTGACACTGCAGCATTTTGCCAATAGGTTGTTGATATGAAACTGCAGGTTTTTCAGCGCAGACCCTATTGCTGGATGTGACTTAACTGAATTCTTGGTATGTAGTTTCTGTAGGTGAGGTTTTACTTGTCCTGTTTTGCAAGCAAGGACTTTGTGGAAGGGAATGCAGTGGTTAATCCTCATTTTCAGAGAGCATCCTTGGGCATGTGGGTGATGATCAGAGCCGTGACTGGGGAGGCTACAAAAGCCACCCCAGGCCTTGTGTCGAGCATCTCCCCCTTCCTCTGCTGCTTCCTGGCGTGGGTCAGTCTTGAGACCCGTTTCCCAGCCAGCCCCACACACCCCACAGCACTGGCAGGTGGCTGCTGCTCCCTCGTCAGCCAGCAAAAAGGAGGCAGGCACTGTTGAGAGGGACAGCTGGGCTACCAGATGCAGCCGCCCCCCCCCCCCCCGCACACCCTGCGGCTGCATCCCAGTCTGAGCTGACACCAGCAAAGGCAGCTGCCTTGCTGGAGCCGGACAGGAGGCTGTTGGGAGAGGGCCTGAGCAGGCAGCCCACTCTTCGCCTGAACTTTCCACAATGTTTCTTGCAGCTGATGTGTGAACTGGGAAATGATGTCATAAACAGGGTGTATGAAGCCAACTTGAAGAAAATGGGAGTCCAGAAGCTCCAGCCTGGAAGCCAGAGGTGGGCTGGCTCCCTCTCGTGACCTCTTGGCTTCCCCTCCAGTGTCCTGCTTCTCCACTCTGCTAGCCACATTTTTGTTGTGCCCCCTCTCGCTCAGGGACCCACGCCATCCTCATTTTACGAAATTGTTTTAGATGCCTCTTTCTCCCTCCTCCTCTCCTTCCTTCCTGATGTGCTATTTGACTTTTTAAAACTCCATTTCCAGTCCTGGATTCCCTGTTGCGTTCTGCACCCCTCTGTCCCTTCTCCATGTGCGGAAGAAGTTCCCCCTTTCCTTGCAGCACCCCTCCTGTTTTCGGACCATGGGCAGGGACTGGGAGGTCCCATTCTCATCCCACGCCTCTGTGCTGCTTCCAGCACCTGTGGGTGGCAGGCTGCTCGGGCCCAGGGCCGAGTGCAGAGACCAGCCAGGCGCCGGCTCATGTTGCCCTCCCCTGTGGCGGGGACTGGGGGCTCTGCACAGACTGGCTGGGGAGGGTGGGAGGGCATATACCGAAGCGGGGTCCCTGGAGCTGCCGCTGGCATGGTGGGCCTTGTGGCTCGCTCTGTGGTGGCGCTTGCGCTCAGCTTGGGTGGGCCGTCATGGCAGAGGCAGCACCAGCGGCACGAAGCGGAGAGAGGCTCGGGGAGCCCTGACAGGATGGTCTTTCTGTCTGCAGGCAAGAGAAGGAGGAGTACATCCGGGCCAAGTACGTGGAAAGGAGGTTTGTGGCCAGGCCCCCCGCGGCCCCCGGAGGAGGTCCTCTGCCTCCCAGCCCAGATGCCAAGTTGCCCAGCGGCCTCCAGCAGCCTCCAGCGGCTGCAAGCAAGCAAACGGGGGCCGCCTCTCCGAAAGGTATGCCGCCTCCTGCTGCTGGCCGGGGCACCGAGCGCGCCTCTCCGTCTGCTTGCGGGAGGGGAGGGAGAGCATCAGCACTCGGCCGCCCCGCTTTCAGGGTTCCCGAGAGGAGGAGAAGGCAGGCTCTGCAGTGCTGGGGGGAGAGCGAGCCAGAGGAGTGGCCTCTGCCTAAAAGGAGCAGCCAGATGCTCCTGGCTGTGTGCACCTGAGACGCGGGCCCAGTGCCACTCTGGGAGGCGGTGCTGCCGAGAGCGACGTTGGCCTGCCTGTGCTCACGGGCGCAGCTGTGGCTGGAGTGCGGTTTGCGCCAGAGGTTCTGCGGTAAACTAACAAGCGGGTTTCCTCCCTATTTTCGTCCTGCTAACAGCCTCCTCCTTTCCCTCCCCGCCTCCTTCCTTTCGGCCTGCACTATGCTTTGCTGGCTTGCATGTCCCCAGAGGTTGGTGCAAGTCGCGGCGAGGCGAGGCGGGAGTCTCTCTTCTGTCCCGATGAGTTAGATTCGCTCTTCTCCTACTTTGATACCTCCTCAAAGCTCCGTAGTAGTAAGTACCCCTCTCGGACGAGCCATTCTTGTCCCCTGCCACGTGGCCTGCGCGGCCATTGCTCTGCTCTGCTTGGCCTTCCCTCTCATCTCGTGCGCAGCTCCGTGTGTCCCCGAGGAGGAAGAGGACCCGCTCGATGTGCTCCCCTGCCCAGCCGCTCGCCACACGCCCTGGAAGCGGGGAGAGGCTCGCCTCCTGGCGCCACCGCGGGCCTTCCCGCTCGCCAGCGCTGCCCCCGGCGAGGCAGAAGCGCCAGGGCGAGCGTGCCCTTGTTCCCGCTGCCCGCCGGTGCCAGGCCCGCTGTCCCCTGATGGCTGCCCTTCTCTTCCCCCCACAGTGCGAAGCAACGACAGCGGATTCCAGCACAGCGTGGGCGACAGCAGGGAGCACCTGGCCGCCACCGTGTCGGTGAACACCTTATGCGAGCCAGGTAGGAGTGGCCGCTCCTTTCCTGGGGACTGCGCTGTGACGGGCGCTGCCCCCCCCCCCCCGTGCTGCGGTTGGGGCAAACGGCACCTAGAGAGGGGGCAGCCTTTGGCCAGAGACTGGTGCGTGAGGTATGATTCGGACGGGCAGTCCACTTCCTTTGCTTCCAAGCAAGCAGCTGCTTTTCTGCACCTTTCCAAAAGTGTGTTGCTTGGCCCAGAAGCGTCAGGGGAAAGTGAGTCATGGAGGCTGGGCAACACCAGCCATACAGGACTCAAATGTGGAATTAGCCATTTTGCAAAGATAAGTACCACTTATCAGAAGATTGGAAAACAGCCAGAGGTGGCAAGAGGGAGGTGCCAGGAGGTTGTGGGCTGCTAAAACGAGGCGCCTCTCCAGTGGATTTCTATGTGAGGAAGCTGTGAAGGGAGCAAACCGCACAGTGCCAGAAGTGTTGGGCTCCCCCGCTCCCATTTCACACCTTCTCCTTTTTCACATAAAAACAGCACCTTCGGTAAGGTTGGCCTCTGTCCATCCATCAGAGCCCTGATGCCACGTCAGATCTGTCCCCAGAATGCCCCGAACATCAACCGTGTGCCTGCAGGGTGGTGCCTGGTGAGACTGCTGTGCTGAAGGGCCCAGCCCGGCCCTGGCTCTCCCCTGCCGGCAGCTGGTGGCTCTACCAGGAGCGGGCCCAGTAAGCCGGAGCCTCCTTTTTTTCAGAGAGTGATGCCGCCACTGCCACAGCTTCCTCCGCTTCCCAGGACACCGGGCTGGTCCTCCCGGGGCTGCAGCTGTACCACGCCTCCTACAAGATGAACCTTCCACGGATGGCAGAGGCCCTGGCTCATGGAGCAGACGTCAACTGGGTCAATGCAGAGCAGAACAGGTCCACCCCTCTGATCCAGGCCGTCCATGGGGTGAGCTGGGCCCAGGTTCCTTGGGTTAGCAGCTGGACGGAGAGGCTCGCTCCCGGCCGGCCGGGGGGCTGGGTGGGGGAGCTGGCTTGCCAGGAGCCGGAGCTGTGCCTGACGCCCTCTCTGCCCCCAGGGCTCCTTGGTCACTTGCGAATTCCTGCTCCAGAACGGGGCCAACGTGAACCTCAGAGACGCCCAGGGCAGGGGCCCCCTGCACCATGCCACAGTCCTGGGGCACACCGGGTAGGTACCTGTGCGCGGACCAGCTGCCACCTCTGGAGTGCCTCTTGCCCGCGGGGGGCAGCCCTCCTGCGCCGAGGCTCCAGGCAGTCTGCCGAGGCAACGAGGGCACTGCCTGGGGGCTTCCATCGTGGCTGTGGCATGCTTGAGAAGCGAGTGCCACGGGAGGGGGAGGCTGGCGGGGGCCCTTGTCCCACCCATCCCTCCTCGGGATCCCCGGCAGCTCCAGGCCAAAACAGCCGCACCGAAATAGCACAGCTCACCAGGGTGCCTTGAGCCCACCTAATCTGGGAGAGCTTCCACCCACCCCCACTTGTCAGGGTTTCCTGCCTCACAGGGCAGCTTGTATTACCAGTTCATGGGCACATGCGCATGCGCGTGCAGCCAGAGCTGCATGGCTGTGCACATTAGCTGCTGGGGAAGGCGAGTGGGGATTTGCCGCATGTCCCGCGGTGGGTTGGCAGCCGTGGGGCCGGAATGCCGGGCACAGTAGCTCCTTGGCCTGATCTCATCTCGGGACTCCTGCCTTGCCAGATGCTGCTCTGAATTTCTAAACACCACATGCAGGCTGGATTCCAGACTGTGTAACCAGCAGTAACCAACCTGGGGAGGGAGTGCCAGAGTTGTGGGCCCACCACCGGAGAAGCCCGTCTCTTATCCGTCAGCCCAACGCCCTTGCGGGGGCCTCGGACACCAGTCAAAGGCTTGGGCGGCTCACACGGGTTCAGGCGGGCCAGACGGCTGTCGCGCTCTGGTTGCCTCTCCCACCACGTCTGTGCATCTCTGGTACAAACACTGCGCATGTGGCTCCCTCCCGACAGGCAGGTGTGTCTGTTCCTCAAGCGGGGGGCCAACCAGCACGCCACGGATGAAGAAGGGAAAGACCCGCTGAGTGTCGCCATAGAAGCCGCCAACGCAGATATCGTGACGCTGTAAGCACGGAGCTGCCACGCTAGCGAGTGGCGCCCCCGGGAACTCTTGGCTGGGGAGACGGAAAGGCAAGCAGGCGTGGCCAGGCCTCGCGGCTGCCTTGCTCCGCTGCTAGCATTTGGGGTGGAGCAAAGCGGCGGCGGCAGAAGGGCTCCTCACCCTACAGTGGATCTGGCCTGAACGTCCTTTTACTGCCCCTCTGCTGCAGGTCACCGAGAGAGGAGCCAGGGGTTGTAGCTCTGCCCTGGGCCAGAGCAGGTCCCTCTCCTTGCTTAAAGCAAACGCCTCCCCTCTTAGTAAAGGGGAGCCCATCCTGGAGCGTGCAGCCGAGAGAGCTGCTCCTTTACTGAAGGAGCTCCCCCCACCCCCTCGTCACTGAGCCATCGTGCCCCCTTGGAGGCGCTGTGGAAATTTGGTGCAGCAGGTTGAAGCCTCTTGCGTACGAAACAAAGCCCCACTTTTGGCCAGAATACCTGCAACGGGGAGCTGAGCGTTCCTGATGTGCTGAGTGGCCCAGAAGGAACTCCCAGGAGCGCCGATGGCCTCGTGCTCCCAGGGGCCAGGCAGCCTCGTCAGGCACCAGTGTCAGGTGGAGGATGCTGGTGGCCGGGACAGGAGTGCCCCGGGAATGCAGGTCTTGGGTAGCAGTTGCAGAACGGAGGGCCCTGCAGCCCCGCCCTCTGACACAGCGTTTCTCTGCTCCTAGATTGCGTTTGGCGAGAATGAATGAAGAGATGCGCGAGTCGGAGGGACTCTTCGGCCAGCCAGGTCAACACCCAAATAGCCACACTGAGATGCAGTACAGAAAATGCATCCAGGAGTTCATTCGCTTGCAGCTTGACAGCTTGTAGTTCCCCGATCCGCAGCGGAATGTTGCCGAATGTCGCTCGGACTTCTGCCGGGCAGCAGGGGCCGAGGCAGCTCCCAAGCCCGCTTCCCGTGCCTTGGAGTAGAGCTGGGGAGGGCTGTGCTGCCTCCCCGCTCCCAGGAGAGCGTCATCCAGCCACTGGGGCAAGGCCAGCCTGGTCCTGCCTGCACCTTGCCCTTGCCTGGCCGCTCCCTGTCGGGGCACGGAGCACAATTCCCTCAGGGCAGAAGGTGCTGGTTGGGCACACGGACTCGCTTGGTGGGCTGGGAGGCAGCGGGGGGCCCATGCCTTGTGCAGCAGGAGCCTCTCTGGAGGAGCCCCTTCTGGGGGCACTGGCTGATGCGTGCGCCTTCCGTAGATGGGCGGGCAAGGCGAGGAGGAGGGCGCTTCAGCGGGCTGGGCTCGTGCAGGTCCGTTGCCCAGGGCCCGCCTTGCGCTGCACCGTGCCGAAGGAGCGCTCGGAAATTCCAAGGCTGGACGAGTGGCCTGCATGCATCCTGCTTTCTTGGGTGCCTTTCACCCCGCTGGCCGCACGCCAGGAGCTGAAGCGAGACCGGGCAGCTGCCCTGCGCCCCTCTCTGTCTTGCGGACTTTCGCCACGGCCTCCTCTCTCGCCTTGATCGGGGGTGAAGGTCGAACAGAAAAGGAAGGAGAGGTTACAGCGGAGCCCCGTTGCCAACTCTCATGCTGCTGCTGGGCCTCACTAGAGGAAATTGCTTTGCTCGCCTGACGGGACTCCAAGGCGCCTCTTGTGCCGACAGCCGGCGGCAGAGGTGGGAGAGGTGGCACCTGCGAGCTCCCAGCATGCCCTACGTTCCAGCTTGCCTGAGGGGGACTGAGGGGCAGGGGCGGCTTGCGCCTTCTCCCCCTTCTTTTTGGGGCCATTGAGCCCAGCAGACAGGCAGGCAGGCAGGTGTGAAGGGGTGCTGCAGCGGCCTCCTCGAGAGTGAGGAAACCCTGCAGGGAGGTGGAAAGGCCCAGCAGGGCCTGCATGGCTGGGAAGACAGCATGTCCCCCCCCCCCCCCCCGCAGCCTTGCTGCTTGCTGCTCAGGAGGCCTGTGCGGGTCTCCCACCAGCGCCTCCCCCCCCACCGCTCTTGGCATAGCTCTTCTGGTCTGTGTAAAGCAGTTCTCCTTCCTTTGTTCTCATTCTGGCCTTTCTCTCACTCTGAGCTGTCCTCTTACGGCGGTCTCTGAAGGTCTCTCCTCAGGTAGAGTCTGACTTCATTTTGAGTTGCTTTTCCCATGCTTGCTTTGCAGCCCGGGGGGCTTTTCTTGACTGAGAAACCAAAACTGAGTCGCACGTTGGGCAGTGGTGGTGGGCTCTGCACTTTGAGGGACATGTGCTTTGGAGGGGTGTGCCAAGCTGAGGGGCCCGGGCCACGGGCCACGGGCCACCAGACCTGCCAGGATGCTCCTGGGCTGGAGTGTTCACAGCCAGGGCAAACGGCGGTCCTGATGAGACACCTTTTAAGTCTGGCAAGAATGTGACCGTCTGTGGTAGGGGGAGATGCTCAGACCTGTTCTGCCCTGGCCGTTACCCACCCCAAGAAGCTCGGTCCTGCACTCACTGCCGCCGCTGTTTGTTCAAGTGAGAGGCCAAATCGCATTTTCTAGCAGCACAATGTCGGATTTTAAATGCCAGGAAAGTACAGCCCCTCCACGCTGGGAATGCGGCCTGACCGGACCCCCTCACTGCAGCTGTGCTCTGGCGTGCAGTGAAACGCCGTCCCCAGGCTGTTGCCACCCCAGTCACCGCTGCCCCTGAAAGAGGAAGGCCACAAAATGCGTCTCCGCTGAAGGTCGCGGGGGTGGGGGTGAGGCGATGTGAGTCTGCCTCCGTGTTGGTGCAACATGCCCTTTCTTCCCCCTTTCTAGGAGATGAAACTTATCAGGACATATTTCGCGACTTCTCACAAATGGCATCCAACAACCCCGAGAAGCTGAACCGCTTCCAGTCCTCTGATGCGCCGAAGCCCTGAGGGGCCGAAGGGCGCTGGGCCAGCGAGACCAGAGACCTGAGCCGCCGTTGCTGCCTCCCCCCCCCCCCCCGTCTACCTGGAGCCGCACCCTCTACTTTTATACATAAAAGCTGCTTTAACGACCTCTTTCCCGTTTCCCTTTTGTGAGCCTGGCCTGGGGACGGCAATGGTCGATCACGGGGAAGTTTTCCAAGCGGGGAGGATGTGCAGGCGGGGCGGGGCTGCAGCCTGGCCTTCCGGAGGAGGGGGAATCTCTTCCCACATGGGGCAGCCCTTCAGCCACCTCCCAGCACCGCTGCCACTTGTGCCCACTTGTGCTCGCCGGGGGGGGGGGGGCGCTGCTCCACCCGGCTGAATGGCTGGAGCCCCTCACCTGGACGAGGCTCCTCCCTCGCCCAGGGTTCTGGAAGGGCGCCCTTAGTGGGGGGGGGCGGAAGGACAGGGGCTGCCCTTTCTCTTGGCCTCGGCCGCCTCCCCACCTGTCCGTGCTGTTCCTGCGGGGGCAGCGGTCTCCCTGCCTCGCCATGTTCTGCATCACGTTCACACTGGTTGCAACGGGAGCGGACTGGGCGCGACAGCGGCATCGCGGAGGTGGCGGGGCGGGGGAATAGGGCGACCGCGGCCACCTTTCCCGCTGGGGCTGCGTCGCCTCTGCCGAAGGCGCTTCGTGCCTGGCCCGCCTCGGGCGCCCACCGGATCTCGCGGCGCCGCTTCCCGGCCAGACCACGGCCGCCCTTGCCGGGGGGGGGGGCGAGCCCCGCCGCGATGAGCGTGCAGCCCGCCCAGGGCGCCTGCGAAGCGCCGCGCTGCTTGGGGGCCCCGAAGGGCCCGGCAGCCGCCGCGTCCCCGCGAGAGGCCAACCCGGGCAGGCCGCGGCGCAGGTGGCCTCTTCCGCGCTGCTCGGGCCGGGGCCCTCGGCGGGCTTGGCCCCCCGCCAGCCTGCGGGCGCGGAAGCGGCGCCGGGAGAGCGCGGGGCGCCCGCCTTGCACCCCAGGCAGGCCGCGCCGCTGCGCCAGGCACGGGGGGCGGCGCCCCAGCGAGTGTCGGCCCGGGCCGGCCCGCCGGGCGGAGCCAGCGCAGGAGGCGGAGGCGGAGACGGAGGCCGGCCCGCCCCCTGCCCGGCGCGGCGACGTCCTGCTCGGCGAGGCGACCATGGCGCGCGGCCTGGCGCTGCGCTCGCAGCCGTGCGCCCTGGCGGCGGCGGCCGCGCTGGCCGTGGCGTGCGCCTTGTACTACGCGGGCCGGGGCGGCGAGGCGCGCCTGCCGCGCGGGGCCGCGCCGGAGCCCGCCGCCGCCGCCTCGCCGCCCGGCCCGCCCGCCGAGCCCGGCGGCGCGGAGAGCAAGGCCAAGGCGGGCGAGGAGCTGCTCGAGGCGGGGCCGGCGGGCGACGCGGAGCTGCACATGCTGCTGGTGCTGGCCCGGGCGGAGCGCAACGCGGCGTTGCAGGCCAAGGCGGAGCGGGCGCTGCGCTCACTGGCGCGCTTCGGCAAGCTGGAGGCGCGCCGGGCGCTGGTGCTGCACGTGCTCAGCGACGCGCCCAGCAAGGGCCCGGCCAAGGCGCTCTTCCGCGACGCGCTGCGCCTCGCCCCCTTCAAGCACAAGGTACGGCCCGCGGGCGGCGGGCCGCCCGCCGCGCCCGCCCCCCGGCCGTCTGGTCCGCCGAGCGCGGTGGCTCGCGGGGCCGGCGCCCCCCGCAGGCTCTGCTTCAGCGGCGGGCGAGTTGCGGGTGCAGCCCGCCCCGGCCCGCGGCTTCTCCCCGCAGCCGCCGCCCGCCTGGGGAGGGGAGCGGAGCTGGGCACAGCCGGGGCGCCCGCAGAAGGGCGGGCTGCTGGCGTTCGCTGCCCAGAAAGATGGCGCCAGGCCTCTGCGGGGCTCCCCACAAACCGCGGCCGGTCCTCCTGCGCGCCCCCGAAGGAGGCGGCGCGCGCCCTCGTGCGGCTGCGGCTCCCCCTCGGCCTGCGGGGACGCGGCGGCGTTTGCCCCCCGCCCTTCCTGCGCGCCGCCGCCTCGGCCTCCCTCGCGATTCCGCGGAGGCGCCCCCGGCCCCGACAGGCCCGCCCGCGCCTGGCCCCGGGAACAGCCGCCTTCCCTCGCCCACAGGTGGTCTTCCACGATGTGGACGTCTTTGCGGAGAAGCTGCTCCCGGTCGTGGAGCCCATGCAGAAGCTCTTCAGTGCGGGTGCAGGCACTTACTACGGAGACGCCATATTCTTCCTCTCGGTGGCCATGCATCGGATCATGCCGAAGGGTGAGTGGCGCGGGGGTCCGTCCAGTTTCCACTCCCGCGCATCACTCTGGAGTGCAGTGTCCCACGCTCTGGCGCGTTTGGGTGCTGTGTTTTTCAAAAACCGGTTTTCATTCCCCAAGCGGAATGCTGCAAGCAGCACTGCAGATCCAAAGTGGCCCATTTGGGCGGCCTGAGATGGAAGGGGGTAAGTGGAGGGAGCAGTGTCCCTTTCGCCCGTCTGTCGCCTGAGTTGCTGGAGGAGCAACTGGCTGGCTGTGTGGAGGCGCCCTGATGCCAGGTGGTCAGGAGAAAGGAGCCCCACACAAGTGGGGACGGTGCGGAGCAGAAGGGCCTCAATAGAGCACCTCTGCTCTGGCTGCTCTGCCTCGGCTCCCTCTGGTCTGGCTGGAGTCTGGCTGCCTTCTGCTTGTGCGGAGGGCATGGCCAGGTGGTGCAGCTGCCACCGGTTCCTCCGCAGGCGGTGCTGTGCTTGAGCAGGTGTCGCTCCTCAGTTGCTGGCAGTGAAAGTCCCCGGCTTTGGAAGAGCTCTGCAGCGTTGGGGCCCATTGGTTTTGTGCTCACGTGAGGAAGAGTCTTTCTGGAGCATGTGGAGCAGGGGCCGATTGGCCTCCGTTTCCCTCCTGTCCACCGTCAAGTTGCATCCCAGGCTCGGCCTAGGCTCGGGAGGAAGGGATGGGGCAGCTGCTTGGGATGCAGCAGCATCTGTACCTGGGAAACCCACTGCTGGTTGAGGTCAAGTCATGGGGCTGCCACGGGGAAGACGGGCACCTGGTGCTCTGGGCAGCGCAGGTGAAGCAGCATCCATGTGCTGGAGGCAAATCAAAGTACCGATGCCGGTCAGAAAGTAGGAGCACTCTGTTTGCTGAAGGAACTGTCTTGGCGTCTCCGTGTCTCTTCTTCTGCCAGCTGGATGGTTGCACCAGGCCATTGGCAAGATGGAGCCCCGTGGTGCTCTCATCTTCACACAACGCCCCTTCCTTCCTTTTCGTGGCTTCTTTTGGAGTGAAAGGCCTTGATGAGGCACTGAAGGCTGGACATCGCAGCTTGCGGTCCTGGGGGAGAGGCATCCTTTGTGTGTTTTGGTTCAGGAGCCAGAGCTTTTGTGGCTCCAGTAGTGAAACCTTTCGCACCACGCCAGCTCTCACGAGGGCTGAGAGGAATCTGGGATTTGGCAGCAGTGAAGATTACAGCTGCTACTCAAGGGTGTCTTGTATGTTTCCAGGGATGGTTCTGTGGCTGGAGACACAGACCTGAAAAGTGTGCAGAAAAATAGGAGCAAAAGGCCATTCTTTCCCCCAGGGATTTTTTGAAAAATGGTAGCTGTTAGTTTTTTCTGGTCTTTCCTTTCCGGGTCCTTTTCATCTTTTTTGCTCACCTGGTAGCTTGCAGAGCAGTGGAGTGGCGCATTCAGCTGGGGCACAACGATGCATGTGGCCCGGTGGCTCAGCAGGAGGTCCTGGGGGGCGGGCTCCCTTTGGGGTGCCTCATCTTTTCATAGAGCGCAGTAGAGCTGGAAGGGCCCAAGGGCCGTGTTGCCGCAGTCTGCACCACAGGCTTCTGTCACAAGCTCTGCGTGGCACATTTTCCATTCAGGGTGGCTGTTGGCCCGAATATCCACCGCAGCTGATAAAGAGTGCTCGAGCCCCAGGGCTGCTTGACCCTCTGATGGCAGCAATAGGTGCAGGAATATCCCGGGCGAGGAGCTGGCTCCTTTCAGGGGAGTGCGGGCATCTCTGGTGTGGCCGAAGCTCACCAGGCAGACCAGTGCCTGCTGGTGCTTGCATGGCCTTGCCTTAGCTGGTCCTGGCCGAGCCATGCACTGGCCTGATCCCAATGAGGGGTGAGGCGGTGCTGTGCTCTGCCCTGTCTGGCTGGCAGCCGGCTCAGTGCCACGGGGGGAGGGGGGTCCCCGATTGGGAGCGTTGATTCCGGGCAGCTCCTCAGGGTGTCCCTGGCCGGCTCCTGGGCTCGTGCTTTGCCACAGGCGCCCGCAGCCTGGCCCCGCAGAGCAGGGTTGCAGAGCGGAGGCAGGACTGAGGCAGGCGGGGGGCAAGCCTGATGCCAGCTCTAGTCTGCCCCCCCAACAGCCCCAGTCCAGGCCGCGTTGCAGCCATGCCCTGCATGTGGGGACCCGGGACCTGTCTGAGCTTTTCTGGGGAACCTGGACACTTCTTTCTCCGGAACTGTAAGCTGCCTGCCAGTGAGTGGCTGCGGCGAAGGCCAGGTGGGATGGTGGGGTTGACGGGCTGCCTTTTCCGTCCTTCTAGAGATTTCGCGTATCATTCAAGTGGACCTTGACGTGGAATACCGGACCAATATCCGGGAACTCTTTGAAGAATTTGACAACTTCCCAGAGGGCGCCGTGATCGGTATTGCCCGAGAGATGCAGCCAGTCTACCGGTAGGCTCTGGACTGGGCTGGGGGGTGGGGGTGAGCGGAGCCTGGGACCTGCCTCCCAGCAAGCTTCCCAGAAGCCTCCCCAAGAGCCCCTCTGTCGGCCGTGCCGAGCTCCGGGCGGCGACTCAGCTCTGTCTTCTGGGGTGAAGAAGGCGAAGCCATCAGCGCTCCTGCCCAGCGCCCCAGGCCCGGAGGCATGATCGGGGGGCAGCCGCCTTGGGATCCTGCCCCTACTGCCCAGCACCCAGCTTGAGGGGCTTGGGCAGGGGCGGAGGGAGGGGGCACAGGCTGCTGGGCCCACCACGCCCTTCCTGCCTGACCCCCATCGGTCGGCCTCCCCCCGCAGGCACCTCTTCTGGCAGTACCGGCAGGAGCACCCCGGCACCAGGGTGGGGGAGCCGCCCCCCGACGGGCTGCCCGGCTTCAACAGCGGCGTCCTGTTGCTGCACCTGGACGCCATGCGCCACTCGGAGCTCTACAACCGCCTGCTGGAGCCGGCGGCCCTCCAGGAGCTGGCTGGCCGGTTCCACTTCCGGGGCCACCTGGGCGACCAGGACTTCTTCACACTGGTCGGCATGGAGCACCCAGAGCTGTTCCACGTGCTGGACTGCACGTGGAACCGGCAGCTCTGCTCCTGGTGGCGCGACCACGGCTACAGCCAGGTCTTCGAGCACTACTTCCGCTGCGACGGCCACGTCCGGATCTACCACGGCAACTGCAACACGCCCATCCCGGCGGAGTAGCCGACTGCGCTCTCCAGGAGCCTCTGCGGGCACAGCCCTCCCTGCCCGGTGCCCGGAGACTCCAGGCCTGCCGTCAGCCGCAGCGTCCTGTGCGAGGAGCCCGTCGCCTTGGGCTGGGCAGAGCGTTGCAGAGGCCGTCGAACTGGCCCCGTGGGTGGTTTGGCCTCTGCAGCGGGGGAGGCGTGGAAGGGGGCGCGTTCCCCGCTGGAGGGCCATGCGTGCCCACAGTGATGCTCTTCCTTTCTGTGCTCAAGTCCCCTCCCTCTTTCCAGGGTGTCTCCCCCTCCCCTAACCTGGCTGCGTGGACCCATCCTGGGGCTCTGAGGCCCACTGCACCTGCAGCTCCAGGGGTCTGGAGTGCCTGGTGTGGGGAGCTGAGGCAGGGTCCTCCGGGGTTCCCATCCTGCAGACTTGCTCCGTGTAGGCCCGGGCGTGCTTCCCGGCTCTCTGCCAAGAACGGTGGCGTGTTTCTCTGCTTGAGAGCAAAGGCGGGGCCCTTGCCGAGCGGGTGGTCGGAGCAGAACCATCTGCCTGCGCTGTCTGACAGCCCCCCTTGCTGGGGGGGTACATTGCCGGCCACGGAAGAGCAGGCCAAAGGGCCGGGAGGTTGGATCAGGCCCCCACCCCCTCGACCTGGATGTCTCCAGGAGAAGGAGGCATCCGCAGCCTCTGACTAGAGGATGGACCCTCTTTCCAGGGCGAGTGCAGGACCAAAGTATGCGAAGCAGACGCCATCACAGGAATCCGCAGCCGCCGAGGCAGCTCTAAGGGCACGACGGGAAGAGCAGGAGAAATGAACGGCCCCCGAGACGGCGGCTCTGCGTGGGCTCCGCGCATCACACATACAAGCTTTGTGCCTGTGGGGCCTGTTGTCGAGAGGTGCCTGTGCTCGCTTGGGTGGGAGCCCCCCCCCCGTTCCCAGGAAGGATGGGGGGCCCCAGCCCCTTCCCTCAGTTGCTCTTGGACCGTCGATGTGCCTAGATCGGGAATCGCTTTGCTCTTTGCCGGGTGCCCTGCGTTCTTTTTCCCATGGACTTTCTCCGCTGACCCCAAACAGACTCGGTTCCCCTCTCATCCAACCCATTTTCACTCTGCAGAGGTGTTTCCACGACTCTCCTGTCCGTCCTCCCGGCTCAGCCATGCCGCCTTCGCCTTGCCCTTCACCATCCCTCTGCCTCCCTGCATCCTGTGCAGAAGTGGCAGCCGTTAGGGGCCGGGCCTCATGTGGTGGCGAGTTGCTGCCCTCCGTGGCCTCGTGTGCCCGGGTGAAGGGCGCCTGTGGGGGCGGCACACCCTGCCTGGCCCTCGCAGAACTAGTGGGGCAACGTGGGGCTGGTGAGCCTGAGGCTGTAACGCGAGGAAGCCCCGCAGGGGTGGAGTCCCAAAGCGGGATGGGAGGGCTGTCCTCCCACCTCCTCGGGTGACCGTGTGGTGTGAAAGAAGGAAGAGCCCAAGCAAGATGGCCACTGCCACCCCAAAGCACGAGAACAGGTGCCGCCTGGCCCCCCATCGGTCGGCAGCCTCAGCCACTGGGTCCCTGGGCCTCTGCTCCGAGAGGACTGCACCCCCCAGGAAGCGGCTCCAGCACCCGGCTCACCACCAAGGTGCTCCCTGGGCACTGCCACGAGGCCGTCGGCACTGCCCTTGGATATCAGCTGGGCACAAGAGCACCCCGTGGTGCCGAACTCCAAGGCCAGGCGTCCGCTGGAATGATCCAGTTCTGCCCTTATCAGTCTTTGCTCAGATTGCTCCCCAGTATCTCCTTGCTCAGAAGCTGGGCCTGATGGCTCTGACGAGAAGGGCCATGGGCCTCAGTACCAAAACGACTGGCACCAGGCCCAGGTGCACTCCCCCCGCCCCAGGCTGCACACACCACCCTCATTAGCACTGGAGAGAAGTGAAAGCAGAGCAGCCACCAGCCGCCGCCCCTCCACATCCAGCCAGCGCAGTGGCCAGAGTGCCAATTCTCCTCTCAGAGGCTGCCCGGGTGGGTCTCAGCTCTCTGCCCTGCATGAGAGACCCTCAGCTTGCCCTGCGGGGCCTGCTGCACACAAACGCTCGCCACCTTCGGGGCCATCCTTGCAGCGGGTCTGCAGAGCTGTCCACACCCTCGATGTTCATCAGATGTCGAGACCTGCCAGACCGGCCCCTGGGGCAACCCACTACCCTGCAGGGACAATGGCGCCCTCTGGTTAAGCCAGCCAGTCACCCATGTGTGCGATGCACGGAGACCGCGAAGGAGACGGGCAGGTTGCTTACCTGTAATGCATCCTCTGAGAGGTCATTGTGCCACCCGTCCTCCAGCCCCACCTGCTGCCTTCCCAACAGCTCTCCCCTTGCCCTCCATGGACCTTCCGGGCTGGGCCTGGCTGGGGTCTTCTCAGTCCAGAGATCCATCAGAATTGAGGGGGTGGCTGAGAGCCGCTCCCCCAACTTCCTGGGGACAGGAAGGGGCCAGGCTTCCAGCCACATGAATGCTTGTACAGGCTTCCTGACACCCCACTCTGCACAGGCCCAAAGCCCGTATGCGTGAATGCACAGATGACCACTCTGGGTGAGGGTTGCAAGTCAGCAGCCGGCTTCTTCAGAGCTGCCTTGAAAGCCTGTGAGGAAGAGCTCAGACAAACTGATGAAGGCCTCATCCGAGCGTGGGACCAGCCATGGGAAGGCCCCCTGCCCTGCGTGCCTCAGCTGGGCCACCCTGGAGGTGGATGGCTGAGCAGCCCCTCTGGGAGCCTCTGCGGACGTCCGTTTCTGTTGGTGCTGGCGGCTGCGCCCTCCTCTCCCAGGAATGCTCTGTGATCGTGGGAGAATGACAAGCAGCAGGTGACGGAAAAGCAGCCTGCAGGTCACCCGAGCGTGGACTGGATGCTGACAATTGTCTTTGTGAACTACCTGTATGGAAGCACTGAATGTAAATAAAACGGAAGGGAAGCGATGGCTGAGAGTGCGCTGGCGATGCAGCGAGCACCATTTGCACGGCCAGCTGGCCTACCTGGGCCTGGCCAGCGTACCGTCCGTGTGGGTGGTGGTGCAGTGCAAGGCATGCGCACCCCACCATACCCGCTGGCACAGAAGCAGTGGGCTTCGTTAGACCTCACAGCTTGGAATGGGGCCCTGTCACCAGGATGCTGTGAGTGCTGACATGACGACGGTTCTGCTGGACTCGGCAGGCTTCCCAGGGGTCCATGCCCGGCCGGATGTGGCGCCCAGGAGTGTGGGCTGGGCTTCCTCCCGTGGGCGGGGGAGGATCTGAGCGCCTGCGATCTGGAGGGACTGAGCCTGAAGGCCCAGGGCAACCTTGGTGGGCTGTGACATCCAAGGGACCGGCCTTCCCCATGCTGGACAGGACTCCAGGGCGCCGCATCCACACAGCCCTCTGGGCACGTCTGCGGCACACGGGAGCGTCCCCCCACCCCACCCATGCCCCCCGCCACAACTGCAGCCGCATGCAGCCCCTCACCAGCCCTGCAAGTGTGGCTGCAGCGTGGGAGAGGAGGCGTGTCCGGCCACAGCTCCCCGTGCCCCCATTCTTGTTGGCGTGTGCCTGCGGCAGCCAGAGCAGGCCCATTGTGCGCGTCCTGCCCGGCAAAGTGGGAGCATCTGCCAGCCTCAGGACCAGGGTGGGGGAGGCCTGTCCTCTGCGAGGAGCTCCGTGTCAGCGGCGCCTGCTTGGCCTGCTCCATGCAGCGCTGGGTGGTCCCTCGCGGACTTGGGGCGAAGCGAGCCCGGAGCCCTTCCCCGGGGCTGGCCAGGGAGATGCAGGTGCCACAGCCACCCTGCCCAAGGGGACAGAGCCTGCCCCTGCTTGGATGCAGGGGCCTCCCCCCCTCCCCCCCATGGCTGGTCTCCCCATGGCCAGCAGGCTCTTGGCCCCCTAACATTCCTCTGTAGAAACAGCCTTTGTCTTCCTCGTCAGGCATCCGGACCCCAAGGGTGGAGGTCTCACTGCCAGGAGGGCAGTGAGACCCCACTGCATGCTGTGGAGACGCACAGCCGCCGCCTGCCGGAAGCGGTGCCCAGTGTGTTTGTGTCCAGCACTCTGGGAACCGCTCCCGCCTGAGGCAGAGCCAGCAGGCAGGCCGAGCCCCAAGGAGAGGCTCAGTGCTTCCCCCCGGGTGGGAGGAGGGAGGCAACAGGGGCTCTGGGAGGGCCCCCGAGTTGCAGGAGGGCCAGGCTGCCCCGCAGTCCTGCAGCATGAGGTGGAGGTCCTGTGGTGGTGCCCCTCGGGCCTGCCGGTGGGGTTCATGTCCTCCGGTCCTGGCCTCGGCCTTCCTCTGCTAGCCCTCGAACCAGCAGCCGCGTGGCTTGAGGTGCTCCGAGGTCCTCGGAGGGCCTGTGGCCTCGGGATGGCGGCAGTGTTCCAAGCTTTGGCTGGTCTGCCATGTTGCCTCTTATGGCCATGGAGGCGCCTCCTGGCCCTGTGGCTGCCCTTGGCGACAGGCAGTGTGAAACGCCAACACTGGGGGCAGCCGGGGCGGCTGCGCCCCTTGTGGGTGCCGGACCAGCTCAGCACTGGCCGCCTCCGAGGGCTGGGGGCCGGGACGGGCCTGCAGAAGCCCTCTGGGCAGCCACCCAGGCCTCCAGCTCCCCCAGAGGCTCTCCTCAGCTGTGTCTGCTTGACGGGAGGAGAGCCCTTGCCGGGAGCTCCTTCCACGGTGGAAGAACCAGAACCGTCGGTCCTCCGCTTAAATGGGCCCATCCGGCCTGTCAAATCTGCACAGCCTTTTGCTGCCAATTTATTATTGCTACCGATCATGGGGCATTGTATGCTTGAAGGTCCATTTGATTTTTTTCCGTTCATCATCCGATGAAGAGCAATTTATAAATATCCCAATCAGGCATAAATTTATAAAGAAGCAGAAGCAAAATCCTAGAGCTGCTGGGCCCAAGCCGGGAGTCAGCTCAAAGCTTCCCTGATGGCAGGCAGCTATCCAGGCTCAGCCTGGCGGCAGGCAGAGTTCTGCAGGGAAGGCTCTTGCGCCTTTGCTGGGAGGAGGCAGCTGCTGCAGCACCTGGCAGAGCAGAGAGGGAGCTGGCCAAGCTGTGCGCAACTTGCCACAACCGTTTTTAATTCCGCTCCTTTTTCATTGCAGCAGCTTTCTTGGAACTTTTGGTAGCCACCTGACTGGCTCCATCTTTGCGGAAGTTACTCACAGCTGTGGTACAGCAAATCTTTTCCTGGGATTAGCATGCAGCTCACAGGATCACATCCTGAACTATGGAACCGCTCATATACAAAGACACTAAAGTGTGGGAATATTTGCGCATTTGGGAGAAGGCTTGCCCTGGAAGTGCCACCCAGGG
The DNA here is from genome assembly GCA_023646645.1 of Varanus salvator macromaculatus. Classification (NCBI taxonomy): domain Eukaryota; kingdom Metazoa; phylum Chordata; class Lepidosauria; order Squamata; family Varanidae; genus Varanus; species Varanus salvator. The sequence goes on along the minus strand of JAIXND010000761.1, from coordinate 4,798,606 downwards.
AGTGCCTTCCTTGGCTCCGAATGAGCCACGCAAATGAATTCAGGGGGAAACTGCTTGTCCTTACATGAGGGGCCCCACCGTCTGTTTCCCATTTGCTGAAGGGGTTCCACATTTTTAATAGCATCCCACCAATAAAACTGCTCCATTTGTGACTTCAATCCAGTTGTATGAAAGTAAGCCAATGAGCGAGAAAAATGGGCCAGCCTTTCAAAGCAGGAAGAAGCCCAGGCAGCCGTCGTGTGGTCCAGGTAACAAGGTTTGGCCAGGTGAGGGTCAGGCGGGTCGATCCGCCATCCCAGGCCAAAGTAAGCTGCCTTGTTCACTGTGCTAGACTTGGGTGGCAGCCCCATGTCATCGGGAAGAAGGGCGGTAAAGGTGTCAGAGGGCAGGCCTGACTGTAGGTCAGGGTTCATTTGGGGTGCCCTCCACACCCCCTGGCAGGTCGCTGGAATCCGCTGAAAGGCCTGGTGAGGCTGAGCGAGGGAAGAGTGGAGGCAGGGCTGCAGCTGCCCGTTGGGGAAGCAAGGGTCCCAGCCACAGAAGAATTGCAGAACGTTGTAGTCAACGGTGAAGAGGCTGAAACTGAATTATTTTCCACAAATCCGTCATCACTTCAAAAGGAACTGCAATCACAGCTGGGGCGGGGGGGGGGGCAGCAAGAAAGATCATCAAGTGCAAGGCAGGCCAGGCCAAGGCCGCCCCCCCCTCCCCCACATCCCGGTTGCAGTCCCAATCTCCGGATGGTGGGAAAGCTGCATGGTGAAGGAAGTGGGCTGGAAGGAACCTGGAGAGAGGAGCAGCAGCGCCGGAGGAGCGGTTTGGGGCTGGGACTGACAGACGGCGGAAGTGGGTCCTGCAGCAAATCAAGCCAGAGCTGTCCTTGGTGGCAACACTGAGGCTGGATGCATCCCGAGAAGGCAGGACTCCCGCAGTGCCGGGGAAGGTGGAAGGCCAAAGAAGATGCCGGAATCTGAGGCAGAAGGCTCTGCAGTGGCAGCTGCAGCCTTGGATTTGCAGGCCCTGAGCAGCCTGTCCTGGAGGGGGCATTTTGCAGGGCTCTCTTGCAAACGTGGCTGGAGGCAGCTTGACGGCACCAGCCACCGCCTCCAGGCCACTGCGAGTCTCGCCGTGCCACGGGGCGCCCCGCCACCAAAATGCCCCGTTGCCCCTTCTCTGGGGTTGTGCCCTGAGCCAGAGAGCGGCTGCCACAGCCCTTTCTCTGTGGGCTGCTAGCGGGAGGAGCGCCAGATCGAGGTGGCCCCCGGATCGGAGCGTCTCTCTGAGCTCAGACCGGGGGCCAGCACTGCCCTGCAGCGCCTTCCTCGGAGTGAGGCCGTCCTGTCCGCCAAAGCTTGCAGGGCATCGGCGCTGGGCCCTCGGGCAGGGGGCCTGGAGCAGCATCAGAGGCATGTGCGGAGCATTTGTGGCCACTCCCGATTCCACAGTCTGGTCTTGTTCACCAGTCCAGCGCTGATGACGTTGCGGCAGAGGCAGCAGGCGCGGACTCCCAGGACCAGTGGGTCGCGGTAACTGCCACCGAGCGGCACCTTCCAGCTGGGTCAGGACAAATTACCTGATTGCCCTGAGCCCAACCCGGCACTCTGTCTCATGAGAATCTGAGAGGAAAGGACAGGTGGAGTCCGTGCCCGGTCAGGGAATGGATCGGTGATTCCTGGGGGCAGGTTTCTCGCCTTCCGGAAGATGAGAACTCAGTGCTCGTCCTCGGTGGCAGGTCTTCCGGCTGCATCCAGCTGGATGGTTCGCCCGAGAGGACAGCCCTGCGAGAGTAGATGCCCATGCGTGGGATGTGCCTCCAGCGGGTTCTGGGGCCGAGGCGCCTGCCCTGGGGTCTCCACGAGGCCTTCCTGTCAAAGGCCTTGCTCCACTCTCCTCTCCTCTCCTCTTCCTCTCCTCTCCTCCAGGGAGCTGCTCACCCGTTGCAGGCCAGGCCGGGCCGGGCCGGGCCAGGCAAGGCAGTGCAGGCTTTGTGTTTCTCCTCGCTGCACTAATGAGGGTGCTTTGTTTTTCTTGCTCATCACTTTTTTCTTGTGACCTCTTATCTGAAAATGTGTTTATGTGACTCCCTTTTAAAGTTTTGTTGCCCATTTCTCCTTGAAACCTTTCCTTATCTCCACTTTGCATGGAACATGTGAGTACTGTAGCGAGAAGGACTAAAATATACTCATCAGCTAATTGTATTTCCTGCCTCCTCTCCCCCCCCCCCCCCAGCTAGTTTTACTTTTCCCAAGTTTGAGAGAAAAACATTGTCTTTATACTTGAAGGATTTTACACCGGAAGAAGACACGATACTCTGTTCTTTTTTTCTCTCTTTTGGGCATTCCTAATTTTACTGGCAGCCAGGCTATTGGCCCCCAACTGCTATGATTCTGTGGTATTTGAAAACTTGCTGGAATGAACGGGCTTAGCTTTACCCTGAGCTTTAAGGCTCCAGGAAGGGGCAGAGTTTGATGATGGGCGGCTGTTTTCAAGCAGGAGGGCTGCCCGTGACCCCAGCTGGAGCATCACATCCAAGTCACGCCTCTGCTCCTGAGAGAACCACAATGTTAAGAGCCCCTGGCAGGAGAGAGAGTTTGGCACCTGTAGGAGCCTGAAGGAGGGCATGCCAGAACAAGGGAGGCTGAGGGAAATCCGTGGAAGCCTGTAGAAATTACATCACTTGCATGTAAGTTCACTTCTCAGTAGCAGAAGTGCTAACCAGAAACATAGAAACAAAGCGAGTTGGGACTCCTGGGCCATCTAGTCTGACCCCCAGCTCCAGCCGGCTCCACTCATGCAATCCCCAACACGTGGTTCTCCAATATTTCCTTGAGCGCCCTCATTGTTGGGGCCTCCACCACCTCCCTTGGGAGCCCATTCCCTACCCGAGAGGTCCTAATCGTCAGGAAGTACGTCCTGACATCCTGCCTGAAGCCCAGTTCCTTGAGCTCTGCCCCGCTGCACCTGCCCTCCACTGCAGGGAAGAACGGCTCACGGCCCTCCTCCACATGACGCCCCCTCCCATACCTAGAAGTCCCTAAGAGATCCCCTCGGAGTCTCCAGGCTGAAACGACCCAGCTCCCTCCGTCTCTCCTCATATGTCATCCCTTCCAGCCCGGCTACCCTTCTTGTGACCCTGCACTGAACCAATTCTAACCTGGCTCTCCCTCTCCTATGATGTGGAGCCCAGAACTGGATGCAGGACTCCAGCTGTGGGCGCACCAGAGTCCGGGTTAAGGTGTAACCTTTAAGCTAATTAGATCAAAGTATGTGAGGCTGCGTAACGACAAGAAGGAGGGGAGCAGGAGGCTTTCAAACAAGTTTAGGAATCTTAATAATAACATAAGCAAGAATTAGAAAAAAAACTAAGCAACAAATTGAAGGAAAACTTAAAGCTTGAGAGAGTTGAAAGAACAGAAATTTATCAGAAATGCTTAAATGAAGAATTGGAAAAAGTAGATGTGCATAAGGAATTTTAAAATGGGGTAGGAATTTTGGAAGGTGTGCAATCCAAGCATTCACTTACAGATGCGACTAGTAATGACCACACAGCAAGCCTGAAGACTCAGAAGGACTTTTAGGAGACCTGCACAAGAAAAACTGGTGGGCAAGAGAAAGGATGGTGACGATAGTTTTCTGATCCAAAGGAGGCAAATAGAAGGTCAGAAATGGCTATTAATAAGATTACATGCACCAAATCGAGCCTAAAGGTTTTATTTTCAAAATTGCAGAGTAGCTTAATCATTAAGTATTGTTAGGAAGGGACTTTAATTGAGTTCCAAATCCAGTACTGGATAGAAAAGTTGAAAGGGAGGGTCAAACCTCACGATTTATCACTTTGATTCTGTACCGCCCAACAATGCAAGTAAACAAATTCATTTTTTTGAGTGGACAGCCTTCCAAAAGGCTTGTGAGAATGATGTGGGCATAATTGGTCTCTGCTGTGGCAAAGCTTTCCACAAAGTGCCCCACAGCACCCCGACACGCAGACCAGCAAAGGGCAGCCTTGATGGAGCAGCCCTCCGGTGGGCCCACGGCTGGCTGCAAACCGGACCCATAGCGCCCTTCCCGAGATTCGCAGCCATTCAGGCAGCCAGGCACCTTGGATCCGGAAGCCTTGCCAAGCCTCGGCCAGTGCCCTCAGTCCGCCTTCTGATCCCTCGCATCCAGAGCTCCCCTTATCTGCACCGCGTCTATCAGCACCTCCCTGTTGGTCAGGACCAAGTCAGGGATATTTACCCCCCCTGCTGCCTCCCGGACCCCCTGCATGAAAAACCCTCCCTCTATAGTGTCTGAGAAGTGACGTGACCCGGCTGTCTCCCAACTAATATCCGGGAGATTGAAATCTCCCATAATTACTGTGTCTCTCCCCCGAGATATCCTTAGAATCTGGCCTGTCAGGACATCATCCAGGGTCTCAAGGTGACCTGGAAGGCGATAACAGACCCCCACAGTCAGGTCCCTCTCCCTGTCAAAACCCCTTAGATTCACCCAAACCGCCTCTACCAGATCCCTGTCTGCACTGCATTCTATCTGCACTGCATCCTATCCTTTCCCTGAGATATAAAGGTACGCCCCCTCCTCTTTTCCCTTTCCTGTCCTTTCCAAACAGGTGAACAGGTATTTATCTCCTAATTCTGTACAGTCAGCCCCCCAGTGGCCAACGGGACCCAGAGAATTCATTTCCCCTTCCAGGAAAAAGGGAATCGGTTCCAAAGCGTCTGTGCATGCCAACAATTAAGGTCTGCCCTGTGCACAACGGAGTCGTGGAATAGCCCCTCCCCAGAAGACAAGTGCTGGAGGCCGCCGAAACACGGTCCGAAGAAGCTCCAGCTGCGCCTCCAGCGCAGGACTGAGAGGCGACCACTGGCTGAGGGGCCTCTCAGGGTCCAGCCGAGGGGAAGCGAGCATCTCTGCTGGAGCTGCAGAGACCAGCCGCCTGCCCGCCCGCTTGGGGAGCCGCACCCACAGCAGTTTCTGACGTTCCCCAAGTTACATTCCTATTGACCCGAGTGGGTTGTGGAGCCTGGCAGCACACGGGATGCTTCCGCACCTTCCCTGCCCGCGGGCCATGTTCTGTTTACAGTGCATCAGAAAATGCTTGAGGTGCCATGCAGCTCTTGGCTGGTCCCAGGTACCCCGTCTGGATGTGGCCCTAAAGGACGAAGGAAACATGGGCCTGTGGAGGGCAGTGTTTTTACAAGCATGTCTTGGGACGGCCGGTTCCACTCTGAAAGCAATCAAGCGGTTTATTAGCTTGCCGTCTATAAAATATTAATAATGGTACTTACATTTGAATTTATGGGCATAATAAATAACTACCCACAAACGTGTGAGGGTTTTGCAGTTGTTGTTGTTGTTGCCCAATGGGCTGATGCCCCAGCTGTTTCTGGTGCCTCGACCCCCCCTCCCAGCAAGGCCCCCTCAAGGCCAGCAACTCCGGCCTCGTCCTCGGACTCCCCTGGCAAGTGGTGCCAAGCAGAGATGAGCGCCCCAGACCAGCGGGGGGCCGGGGGCACGTCTGGCCTTCCCCATCCATTTGTCTTTGACAGTGACACGTTCCCACGCCACTCCTGTTCTCGCTTCACTCCGTGACCGTTTAATGATGCAATTAATAATTTCCTGGTCTCTCACCCTTCCCCTTTCTCATGCACTGGCCTGGGAAAAGGACAACCTGAGCCGGCAAAGGTGTGTGGAGACACCTGGAGCCCCGCGCAGCTGGAGGGCAGGCAAGAGCCGCGCTGTGCTGGCTGAACACGTGCTCCAGTCACGCAGACCCCCGTCCAGCAGCAGATGAGGGAAGGCGCCCTGTCCTTCCCCACAGCTGCCAGAACTCGTGCAGAGAGCCCTGCGGGGCCCGCGCAGCACCAGTGGCTGTGAGTCTGTGGTGCTCAGGGCTGCCGCTGCGTTTTCAGAGGGCACCCCCCCACGGGTAAAAACAGCAAGCCCTTCATGGTAGAGGGTGCCGGATCCAGTGTGGCCTCTGCAAACGGGCTCCCGCAGTGTCCATCCTGGTCTCCCGGAGCCAGGGAGGCGTGCGCTATCTGGCCAGAATGCTCTGGGCTCACCGCCCGCCTGCGTCTGAAGCCTGTGCTGCCACGGAGTCCCTTCTGCCACGCTTGGTGTCTGGCCAGGCAGAAAATGTGGGCGGCAGGGGGCTAGCAGCCCAGGTGGTCAGCCAAACGGGATGCGGTGGGGCAGGGCAGGCAGCCCTGGAGGCCAGCCCCGCCCAGCCCCTTGGAGGCGGGCCTCGCTTGGGCCCTGGCCCCTCCGGGCGCCTCGCCTGCTACTCCCGAGGCCCTACTGAAAGAGGGCCGCCTGAAGGGGGACCCCACGTGCACCTCCCCACGGAGGCTCCCCAGCGCAGCCGAGGCCCTTCCTGGTGGAGCCGGACTCCTTCCCCAATGGATTCCCCACCGCAGAGGACCATGGATCGCTCCCGTGGCGCTCAGAGCAAAAGCTGCCATGGACAGGCCCCCCCTCCCCCCCGGCAGCGAGGACACCGGTCCGTCCCAGGAGCAGACGGTCATGTGCTTCCAACTCATGGAGGAGGCATGAGATGCAGGTGTGCCCATTCTGGTGAATGGCCTCGCTGCCATTTCCCAAGCAAAATTCGGCAGTCAAGACGGGCCAAACGGGAGGGCGTGGCTGGGTGGCCACGTGGCCCAGGCAGGCCAGTGGGGAAGAAGCCTCCCAGGCTGCCTGGCTGCGCTCCTCGGGGCCGGAGGGCTTCCAGCTGGCATGGCAGCAGGGGTCACAGACGGGGAAGCTTCGGCACAGTTTGGCCGCGTTGCCCAGTGCCCCTCAGACAGGCGCCTGCAGCTCACTTTCAAGGGCAGCCCAGGCACCCCGCATGCAGAATGGCGCTAATCCAAGCCGGGTGTTACCCGAACCACCGGCCACGAGGCCACCCCAAGCAAGTGCTCAGCCTTGTGCCAGCGCAGGCATCACCCTGTTGCGCTACTGTTGAACAACCGTAAGCTGCAAGCATGGCCAAATCCGTGTTCCGTTACATTCGTGTGCTTTTTACACATCCGTGTGTGCGTGCAAGTGCCAACATTTGCTTTCTTCAAATGGCACAATTCGTTTCCTTCTTCAAAGCTTGCCAGGCTCCCGCTGCCAGGCAGGGAAGGGCAGGAACTCCGGGCCAAGGGCAAACCTCGGAGGGCCCCTTCCCGCTTCCCCGGCAGCGGGTCTCCGGCCATTTCCCAGCCCTCGGGTGCCTTTACCCATTCCGAGCGGCTGAACCGCCCACGGAGGCCGTGTGGCTCGGCAGGCGAGCAGAGCCGCAGGCTGCCCCGTGCTGTGTCCACTCCTCTCGCCGTTGGGATGCGGTTTCCCGAGAGTGGAACTTGGCCTTGACGATAACGGGACCACAGAAAAAGGCCAGGCTGGCGCTGCTTTACCGTCCTGCCGGGTACGAGGCTGCTCCAAGCCCTGCCACTGGGGGATCGAGGTGCTTGTGCTCCAAAACGGCCTATACCGGCCGTTCTTGTCTCCTGGGCCCCTCAGAAAGAGTCCACAACTTTCCAACCCAAAAGGAAGGCCCTCCCTTCTGGAAGGATAAGCCGGGGGGTGGGGGGTTACACGTCACACACGCGCGAGGAAGAGGAGTCTGACTGGCTGGAGCCCCTGAGGCACAATGGGCACCACCTGGGGGGCTCCATCGTGGGAGATGCAGCGCTCCAAAATGTTGTGCAAGCCACCAAGGGCCCCCCAGCCACTGTTTGAAAAAACAGACGGGCCTGTAAGCTTGACAAGGGAGACCTGAGAGCAGTGATGGCAAACTTTTGGAGACCGAGTGCCCAAACTGCGAACCAAAACCCACTTTTTTATCACAAAGTGCCAACTCTGCAATTAGTGTTTTAGTTTAGAAAAAGCAATTCACAGGCAGTCCAAGCAAATATATATCTTTCCTTGGCAACGCACTGACCCGCCATGCGAAAGCCGGACGAGTCGCAGCTAATGAGTCATGGCTCGTGACATCATCTCCTGGCGCTGCTACTCCTTTCCGAGCATGCGCATGGCCCCTATGTGCGCTGTTATTCGATGCTCTGCTGCTGGGGCAGTGTGGGGGGGAGCGGCTTGTTTGCCTACCCACAGAGAGGGCTCTGCGTGCCGGCTGTGACACGCGTGCCGTAGGTTCACCAGCACTGCCTTAGAGCCACAGTATCATAGACTCCTAGAGCTGGAAGGGGCCGGGTTGCCCTTGGATCCAACCCCTGCTTGGCGCAAGACTCCGGGTAAACCATCCCTCTCAAAGGGCTGTGCCAGCTGCATCTTGGATGCCCCCCGTGTGGGGCAGCCCACAACCTCCCGGGGTAATCGGTTCCATTGTCCTTCAGCTCTAACAGTCCGGAAACTCTTCCTGATGTTCAGCTGGAACCTGGCTTCCTGTAACTTGAGCCCATCATGCTGCATCCTGCACTGGGGATGATTCAGAAGAGATCCTGCCCCCCCTGCTCCGCCCACGTGTGGCAGGCTTTCCGCTCTTTGAAAAGCACCATCCTATCTCCCTGCAATCTTTCTTTCGAGGCTGAGCAGGCCCGTTCACCCCATCTCTCCTCACAGGACTCTGATTCCAGCTGTTGGATCATCCTTGTTGCCCCCTGACCCCCGACCCAGTTCCAGCTTGCTTGCCTGCATCCTTTTTGAGGCGTGGTGCCCAGGACTGGACACAGGACTGCAGATGGAGCCTCCCCAGTGCTGGGCAAGGAGAACTAGCTCTTCACATGTTTTGGAAGTGATATTCTATTAATGCAGCCTAAAAGAGCATCTGCGCTTTTTGCAGCCACACTGTGGACTTGCATTCAGCTTGTGATCTGCAACGTTTCCAGGATCCTTCCCACTGGCAGTACTGCTGAGCCGAGGATTCCCCATTGGCTAACGGTTCACCGGGTGCCCTTCTCCTAGTGCAGAGCTCGGCACTGGTCCCTCCTGAATCTCTTTCTGGTTTTGTCAGGCCATGTTCCAGCGTATCAAGATCACCTTGAATATTGTTTCTGTCCTGCATATTAGCTATCGCACCAGTTTGAGGGAGAGTTTGCTTTGGACAGCCTGAGCATTCAGCTGCAGCCAGGAATCATTGGGTCCCTCTGAGCATGGGCAGAGTGCCCCTCCACTCAGCATTGGTCAGGCCTGCTCCGGAGTCCTGGGCCCAGTCCTGGGCACCACAGTTGAAGAAAGATGCAGACCAGCTGGGCGGGGGCTCAGAGGAGGGCAGGAAGGTCAATCTGGGGCTGGAGACAGAGCCCTGCGAGGAGAGTGGAAGGAGTGACGTGTGCAGCCGAAGGTCACCCTCTGCGAGCGCCTGGCAGACGTGGTGCTCCTTCAGGGCCTCTCCCCTCCGCAGTGCCCGGATGGCGCAAGGCCCCCTTGAGGTACCTGGCAGAGTCCCGGAATTTCTGTTGGTACGTAGAAACAACACTTGGAGTGGCAGGGAAAGCCTCAGTCAACTTGAACGTCAGCAGTTTTATGGGTGAGACCAACCCAGCCGCCGGCAGATCTAATGGCACCACGCTCCCGCCCACCAGGTAGAGATCCAAAGCATCTACAAACTTTCAGAACATATTTAGAGAGTTTTCTGAGTCACATGTACTTACAAGCAGAGTATGACCGAATAAGGGGAACACAGTCAAAAGAAGGTGAGAGGTCCGCAGAGAAAACTTGATACAATCGCTTTGATCACATTACCGGGGATGGGCGAGAGGATTCAGGAAGGCTGGGGTTACTGGAAGTCTTAGCCGTGAGCTTGATCATGCAAGTCAGAGTGATTGCAATGCTGTTAAAAACTGCTCTGGCTGCCTGTCAGTTTTGTTGCTGTTTGCACAAGAACAGACACTTGCAGGCAAGCGCCTAATGGAACAGCAGTGATAAACAGCAACCTGGGTTGGAATTCTTCTCTCTGAAACAGGGGTGCAGGTTTGATTTTATAACACAAAGATGCAGATAAGCAACCTTTTTCTATAAGGATCTGTCTGAATTTTCCCAACATACCCAATGTGTAGGGAGTGTAGGACACACATCGGGGTGCCCCGATGTGTGTAAGCCCCACACTCAGAGGCTTAGGGAGACTTGGTGTGGGGGGAGGCGCAGTGAGGCGAGGCTCCATCCCCCGGCACCTTCTGCTCCCACTTCACGCCACATCCTGGCCCACCCCTCTGGCAAGGAAGGGGATGCCCCAAAGTGTGGGGGGGGGTTTACAGACCACAGAGCATCGCTTGGTGGGGCCTCCTCCCAGCCCTGCCCCATTGGCCTCTCCTGCAGCCCCTTTCCTGACCTCACGGAGGTGGCTGGGCAGGTCTAGCTGGACCAGCTGCGGAGGGGCAGGCTGGCGGGCGGGGGGCGGTCTGCAGCTCCAAGGCTGGGGTGGGGCTCAGTGGCCAGGCTCAAAACTGGAATCAGAGTAATCCATGACACCCTCAACTCTGTCGCGGTTATGGGCTGGCAAGCCACTTATAAATATGGATGGCCCACTGATGGGAGCCCCCCACACGCCCGTCCTTGGCAGCCCCATGCGGCTCCTGCCACCTCCGGCTGGGGCGCCCGTGATGGAGTCGGTCCAGCTCGCAGCCGGGCTTCCCTCCTTCTGCCTTCAATAGTCCCTGCCTTGCCGCCTTCGCCGCGGAGAAACCCAGCCCTTTGCAGGACGTGCCCAAAGCAGGATAGGCTCCGGCCAGCTACTCCGGCCCCTGGGGGAAGCTTCTGGCTCGGTCTGCCCCTGGACTGACTGTGTGGGCAGCAGCTGCCTTCCCTTGTCTGCCCGGTTTCATTCCCCCCAAGGAAACCCCCAGATAAGGCAGGTTTCTGCATAAAATTAAAAGGAATCCTCGCTTCCACGGGTTGCAAGGCTGCCATGCATTTGCTGGAGCTCTAGAAGGGGTTCATTTCTGGGTTTGGAAAAGAGAGTGAATTAGATATTTTCCTAGGGCTGAGCTGGCAGGAGGGGTCCTGGGCCAGGAGGGCCAGAAATGCCGGAGCAGCTGCCCAGAGGGGGGGGGGGGGTGCCGGGAGGACTGTCCTGCCCACCAATATTTTCCTGGAGGATCCCTGTGAATAAAAGGTCTCAGAGGGAAAGCCACCCCGCCCCCGCCCGTCCACTAGACAAACAGGCACCCAAACAAATCATTTTGGAGCCCCACCTGCAGCGGCGGGGGGGGGGGGCGCCTCGGGAAGAAAGCCAGCCTTGCCAAAAGGGGGCGGAGCTCTCCCCCCTAGGGCCGACGGGACGCACAACTCATGGGGCACCCGCGGCCTGCCTGGCTGGGTGGGGTGCCGGCGTGGAGGAAACAGCGGCCGCTTGGGGCCAGCCCAAGAACGGACTGTCTGAGGAGGTCCAGGGCGTGGGGGTCCGAGCGCAGCGGCCCCGCGGGGTTTATGGCAGGGCGGGTCTGCTGGCTGCAGACTTCGGAAGCTGCCTCGCATATTTTCCAGCGAAAGCCCCTGCATCCCTCCGTGCAGCTGCTGAGATCAGCAGCGAAAAGGGGGAAAGGCTGCTGAAGCACACAGCCAGTGGGGCAGGCGGTTACTGAGCCTTTTCTGTGTGTGTGTGTGTGTGTGTGTGAGAGAGAGAGAGAGAGAGAGAGAGAGAGAGAGAGAGAGAGAGAGAGAGAGAGAGAGAGAGAGGAGCGTCCTGACCTACTTGAAGAATGGCCAGGTGGCGGGCCCTGGGTGCTTTCGAGTTGCCCACCTGGCCCCGTTCTGCGGCGCCTGGCAAGGTGCAGACTCTTTCTGCGCAAGGGAAACCCGCACTGTCTCCAAATCGCCCGGGCACACTGGAGGCCGGCCACTGCCTCTCCGGGCTGGAGCACGTCCTCGCTGGTGGTCCACAGTCGCCGCTCTCTGGGGCGGAGCTCATCTGAGATGGAGCACCGAACGAGGAGATCCCGAGGCCGCGGCGATTCCTTGTCGGAGCAGCTGCGGGAGGCGAGAAGCATCTGGAGGGGTGGCCAGGGAGTGAGTTCCCCGGCCTGGCGCAGGGGCGGGGGGACGCACAGGCACACTGACCCTTGGCCAGAGAGCCCCCATGCACCAGGCCCCGTCCCCGCGCAACACACACACGCAACATGGGAGCCTGGAGGTGTGCAGGGGCCGAGCTCGCTTGAGGGCGCTTCTTCACGAAGATCGGCGCCTGCCGCTGCGGAGACGCGCCCTGGGGAGCAACAGCGCCGGTTTCCGGGTGTCCTCGGGCTGGCGGGGGCCAAACTGACTGCCGACCCTCCGGTGCGGACGCCGCGCAGCCCTTTCAAAAGGCTCCTCCTCGAGTGATGGGGAAGCCCGTGCTGCGCCTCTGGGGCAGGGAGGCACAAAAGCCCTTTCACGGGGGCGAGAGAGGACTGGGGGGGGGGGCTGTCCCCAGCTGCGTTGGGGTCGCGGCGCTCCTGCGCGTGCTCCTGCATCCCGCGACGCGCGCAACCGGCAGGGACTGCGTGTGGAGTGTGTGCAGCACGAGACGCGCCTGCGGGGAGGTGCAGACGTCTCTGGCGAGTGAATGGCCCGCGGGCTGGCGCTGCGCCCCCCCCCCCCGCCGACTTGGGCGCCGGGATCGGCAGCGCTGCCACGCACGGCCTGGTCCAGAGCGACTGCGCCTGGGAGGGGCCCCTTCGTCCGCTGTTCATTGTCGGCCACTGCGGCCAAAGGGCTTCAGGGGCTCCGCCGCGGCGTGTCAAGCTGCCCTTCCGTCTGCGTGATTTATCCGCCTGATGAACGCAGTAGCTCGTTTCTGGTCTTCGGGTGCAACGTGCAGCCCCGGGGCAGGGAGCTTTGGCCACAGAGACCGGGCAGGCCTTGTTCTCCGGGAGTCATTCACAGGGCAAAGATAATCCAGGCAGTCGCGGGGGCGGGGGGGGCGGGAGGGGCACGAGGCCAGGCGGAAGGCGCTCCACAAGTCGGACCGGGACTCTCCCAAGACGTTCCTGCCTCTGCGCTTGGAAAGACTCCCTCACTTTTCTCTGTTTGATTTGTAAACTGCCCGAGCATTCACAAAATGACATTTAGATCCATAAGAATATAAAAACATAACAATGCATATTGCAAAACCATAAATAGAATAAGACCAAAGTAAAAACTAGAGTTTAAAACTATCAGGAAGGTGATGCATTTTTGAAAACTGAACAACTAAAACCACTGGGGAAATGGCGAGGCCTTGACTCGGTGCCGGAGAGCTCTCTGGGAGGGCACGTCACATCCGAAGGGGCCCCCACCTAGTGCCCTCCGCAGCAGCTGCCTTGCCTGGGAAGGCGCCTGGACAAGGGCCCCAAGGATGGCTTTGGGGTCTGGTGGGTATATATGGGAAGGGCAGTCCTGTGGGCGGAAGCAGCCATGGGGTTTGACCGGACGGAGGACACTGAAAGCCTGGAGACATCTCACCCGACAGATGGTGGCTCTTGACTTTGTCAGTGTGCAAAACGGAAGGTGGCGGTGTGTGTTCCCACAGCGAAGAGGACTTGCCCGGCAGGTGGCCACGGTGGTCTGGCCTTGCCAAAAGCCGCTTTCTGGCTCAGATGAAGGGCTGAGAGCCTTCTGGCTCGGCCTCGTGGGTTCTCGGGAGACATGCCTGCTGGCTGCCAGAGTGCCGGCCCTGCTGCTCTGGGCACAGAAAGGGCCGGCTCTGGCCCAGCAGCCAGGATCCAACCAGGGACACCGGAACAGCCTGCAAGGAGTGCTTCTCCAGGCCTCAGGAGCCCCCTGCTGCTGACCTGCCCCCGCCCCGGAGACCTCCGTCTTCCACTTTTCCAGCCACCAGTCGGAGAGGTGCCTGCAGGCGGTCTCCAGCTTGGCCAGAGAGTGAGGAGTCAGCAGAAGTGACCCCTTCTTACTCTGTCTCACAGCTCTTTGTTATGAAACTGCTTCACATATGTACATATATACAGAGAGAAGGCATTTAAATCTATGCGCATCTGCATGCAAGTCCGTTTGGCTCTGGGTCTCGCACACACAGGGGTTCTGCTGTGGTGCCAAGCAAGGGGTGCTGCAGGCCTGTGCGCCCCCCCCGCAGGGCCCCCAGTCTCGGTGGGGGCAGCCCTCTGCAGTGGTGCATCTGCTCAAGACACCTGCTGCCCAGACTTAAGACATGGGTCTCCAGCAGAAACAGTCCAGAGGCTCTTGGGAAGTGGACCTGACTTTTCTTCCATATTGCTTTTTTTCTGGTGAGGAAAAAGCTGGAAGAAGTGCTGAGAAAACATGGAGGTGGGGGGGGGGGAATTGAAATACCAGGTGGCCCCGTCCAGAAACCCCACAGCCTTCTGCACATGAGGCAAGGCGATCACACAGCAATGGCCTCGTTTGGAAGCGTCCTGTGGGTGGGAGGGCAGCTCCCGGCAAAGTGTCCAAGCCCTCCCTGGAGGGGGTACGGGGGGGCCAAGGCATGTTCCTCGCAGCCTGGCACAAAGGGACAAAGCTCCTGTGCCCACAGCGTTCGCACTGGAAGCCCCCCTGGGAAAAGGCCCACCTGGAAGGGCACTCGAGGGATATGTTTCCCAGCCGGCCAGCCAGCAGGGCCCCTGCAGAGCTCACCCAGGAGCCCTGGGACGGGGCCTCGGGACTGGAAGAGGGGCGCCCCAACGGGCCTCTGCTGCCGCGGACTGGGTGAGCTGGGCTTTCTCGAGGGCTTGTGGACAGGGCTTTCATCACGGCTTTGGGAGGGGGAGCAGAGCGATTGCGCGCAAGGGCACGTCTGCAGGCAGCAGCAGTGCTCTCAGCCCCCCCTCAAAGAGACAGCGAGTCCACCGACGGGGAGGTGGGGGAACGGGGACGCCCAGCGCACGGCGAGAGAGACGGGCGGCCGCGGCCGGAGGCAGGAAGCCCCGTGAGCGCGGCAGCGGGCGGGCGGCAAGCGCGGCGGCCACGTGCAGGCCTTGCGTGGCGGCCGAGGCGCGGCGAGCCCCCCCCCGCCGCGGCCTTGTCAGCGCTGCGCCCGACCAGCCCCCCCCCCGCCCGCCCGCCAGCCAATCTGCCGCAGTAGAAACTGGAGCGAGAGCAGCGGATTATGCAACGCGCCTCGGCCGCCGCGCCTCGGCTGCCGCGTAACTAGGGCACGGCGAGGGCTCGGCCGGGCTCGGCTCGGAGGAGCGCGCGGGGGAGGGGCGGCCGCCTCCTGCCCGGTCCGGCGCTCGGGAGGGCCAGCGCGGGGGGGCTTAAACAGGCCGATGCGCGGGAAGAGCCGGCGAAGGTCCGCCGAGGACCTGAGCTCGCGTGCCCTGGAGCGAGGAGCTCGTTCTCCAGGGACGACCGTGCCCTTGCAGAGTCTAGGATGCGTTCCAGCTGCGTGTCCTCTTGGATGCGATGCTCCTTTTGTCACGGCCTGCGGCTCGTGCAATAACTCGGGATGATGCAATCCCGGGAACAGGAGCGACTTGGCGCTCCGGCGATTTGCACGCGCGAGGTTGGCCCCGAGGGAGGAGAGAGCGCCGCGCTCCAGGACGTGCCGGGCTGTTGAGATCAATTCTTCGCCGGCACCCCTCTTCCAGGGGGCGGGAAAGGCGTGAGCGGCGGGCGCTGCGGGGGGCGGTGTGGGTTGGCGCTCCCGCCTGAGTCGGAGCCCCGGGCCACGCTCCTGCAACCCCAGGGGAACGGCGGGGACGGAGCCCGAGAGATGGGACCACCTCGCTCTGAACCTGAGTCGCTGCTTCGGAGCATCCAGCTCCGGGTGCACAAGCGCCGCTCCCGCGTTGGTGGCGAGGACTGCCGGCTGCCAGGCGGATCCGATTCGGCTGGAGGGCAGGGCGTGCGGCGCCTCCCAGGAGGACGCTCTGCCCCACAGCGGGCATCCCTCTTCCTCCAGGCCGCCCCGTGAGTGAAGGAGCCGAGGGCCGCCCCGCATGCAGAGACGGGCAGCCAGAGATGTGCGGGTACAGAGGCCAAGAGGGGACCTTGGCTCACACTGCGCTGTGTGGTTTCTGGGCTGGAGGAGCAGCCCTTCCAGTCTCACCCCACTGGGATGGGCCTCCTGGACCCTCTGGAGCATGTTGGGGGGGGCTGGGGGGGCGGCCCAATCCTGTTCTGCTCTCCTGATCGCTGGTGCTGAAGCTGAGAGAGGGACTCTCCTGCATGGAGAGCTCCCAGGGGTGCGAGGACAGGCCCGGGGCATGGGCCCCTCTCCGGCCCCAGCCATCCGAGAGCCATCTGGAGCTTGGCGGAGCCCTGCTGCAGAGTGAGGGGAAGGGGCCCCAGGGCTGCTGCAGGAGCCCCCATTCCCAGCAAAGCTCATGCTTGGGTGGCTCAAGCTCGGCTCAGCACCCACATCGTGGCCCCAATGCCCCCCGGCGGGACGGTGCTTTGACTGCCGAGTTTGCCAGCATCGAGGGGGAGCACGTCCTCTGCTGGGCCCCGGCGGTCTTTGGAGGAAGGGCCTGTCTGGCCAGGAGCGCTTGGCGCTGCTTCCTGGACAGGATGCGCCCCCCCGCCCCCATGACCTTCTGGCTCCCTGGAAAAGCATCCGCCAACAGAGCTGCTTCCTGCCCGGCTGCCGGCTCCCCCGTGGCCCAGAGGAGCCTCCATTGCGGCGCAGCCGGGCTGGCTCACTGTGGGCTGCCATGGGCGGAGAGGTGCAGCTGAGGGAGCCCACCGGCCCAGCTGGCCCTGCTGAACGGTGACAAGACTGGAGCCAGTTCCAAGCACCGTCACAGCTGGGCAGGGCAAGGGCCCCTTCCAGCCCAGAAGGCACCAAAGGGGACAGCAGGCAGGGAGCCCCCAGCCGTGGCAGCAGGGGCCGGCGTGCTCTCACCATGTCCCTCACCCCGCATTGGGCTCTAGGAGGAAAAAGTCGGGATGCATCACCCCCCCTCTTGGCACAAAAAAGGGGGAGGGGAAGTGAGGGGATCCGGTTCTGCCAAGTTCGCTATATATTCTAGCACAGAATGTTTCAAACGAGTTCTCTGCATCTTCACCTCCCAGCAAGCCCTGCAGGCCTGGGGGGGGGGGGGGGGGCAGAAAAATGCAACACATAAGTACATGAACATAATGGAAGCCAACATACTGCTAGACTAAACCAATTCCACGTTTTGACCAGTGGACTGTGGGAATGCTGTGGACAGCCTGTCCTGCCTGCAGAGAAGCTTTTGAGAAAGTGGCCCAGGATGTCCTGATTAGCAAACGAGCTCCAAGGGGGCCAGGTGGAGCCGCGACCAGGTGCAGCCACGGCTGGCTACAGAACGGGACTCGGAGAGAGCTCCTCGGGGCACCTTCTCAGACTGGGGGGAGGCAACGAGGGGGGGACCCACAGGGCTCAGTCCGGGGCTCATTCATCATGTGGAGGAGGAAGAGCGGGGAACAATTGTCCCATTTGCAGATGACGCAAAACAGGGTGGGAGCCTTGTGGCTAATGAGGTGGACCACAAGTCTAATAAATTGTTGTTGTTAGTCGCAAAGTCTCCGACCCATTGCAACGCCATGGACAACATTCCTCCAGGCCTTCCTGCCCTCCACCATCCCCTGGAGTCCACTCACGCTCAAAATTAGTAAATAGCTGACACCCTAAAGACAGAGACGAGGTGCAAGGCAATCTTGCTGGGCTGACAAAAGCCAAACGAGGTTCAGCAAGGACCGAGGCCAATTCTGCACCTGGGGGCGGAAGCAAATGCATCTGCACTAGACAGAGAACACTTGGCTGGACAATGCTGCAAGCGACAAGGATCTTGGGATTGTTGTAGAGCACAACCTGCTTCTGAGTCAACAATGCAATGTGGCTGCAAAAATAGCAGATGCTATTTTGGGCTGCATTAACAGAAATCTCGCTTCCTGGGCATGTGAAGTGGCAGTTCCCGGAGTCAGGCCTGGGTCGGCCGCCTCTGTCGTGCTGCGTCCACTTCAGGCACCACAGTTGGAGAACAATGCAGGCCAGCCGGGGAGGGTCCAGATGAGGGCAACAAGGATGATGCGGGACTGGAAAGAAAGCCCTTTGAGGGGAGACTGAGAGAGCAGGGCACGTGCAGCCTCCAGAAGGAAAGACCGAGGGGTGACACAACTGCTCTCTGGAAGTGCTGGAAGGCTGTCACAAAGAGGAAGGGCAGGATCCTGCCTCGATCACCCCAGAGCACAGGACACGGCTTGAGTGACAGGAAGCCAGATTCCGGCTGGACATCAGGAAAAACGTCCTGCGACTGTTTGAGCAATACGACCATGGGACCAGTGACCGGGGGGGGGGGCTCCCTCACACTGGGGGCATTCAAGGTGCAGCTGGACAGCCCTCTGAGAGGATGTTTTGACCCAGGGCCCTGCGCTGAGCAGGGGGTCAGACCCGATGGGCCTCCCAACTCTACTAAGTCCCCAATTCCAAGGCACCTCTGCAGGCGGTCACAGGAGCGCCGGAGGAAGGCAGAGGCTCTGCTGCGAGAGGCGTCTGCTTCCGCTCTTTGTCCTCCTGGTTTCGGGGCTGACAGAAAGGCTGCCGGGGTGTCTGTCTAGCAAAGGGGGAGGGACGGGCAGAGTTGGACCACAGTGCTGGGCAAGCGCCTGCCATCCGGGACGCAGGTCTGATGCGCCAGCGAGGAAATGCAGGTGCAGAAGGGCCAGGCGGTCAGGCGCTCAAGGCGGGAAACACTGCTCAGCCAAAACAAGATCGCCTCTGATTTCAGGCTCTGCAAACAGCATCCGGACAGTTCACACCTCCGGGCCCCTGGGATTCGTCCTGCAGGTGGGGGTTGGAAACTCTGGTTCTTTCCGCGGAGGGGGCTGCTCCTCGCCTGCGTCCTGCACAGCTGCAGCCTTCCTGTTTTGCGCAAAAGGCAGCGCTTCCGGACAGGAAGAACTGGCCGGCTGTGGAAAAAGTTGCTCTGGAAATCTTGTGCCCTGGAAGAGTGGACGGAGACGGGGACGTGTGGCGGGGGGGGGGGGGGACACACGGGTGAAGTGGCTAGACACCCAGGTGACCTGACTGAAGCGCTACAGGGGGCACCTGGCCATCAAGCCCCCTCCCCGAATGCTCTCCTCCTCTCCAAGGTGCTCCTCTCCTCACTCGGCCTTTGCCGGCCTGGCCCCACGCCGGAGGAGCGGGCACACACCAGGGGCCACTCCTAGCAGGGCCCCGTGGCCCATTCGGCAGCTGCTGGGGCTGTGAGCCCACCCCTCTCTCTGGCCCAGAGGGGAGTGCGCAGCGGTGCAGGGAATGTGGGCCAGTGCGGCCCTACGCCCAGGCAGCCACCCAAAATATTTGGGAGGGACGCAAGCGCTATCCTGTGGCCTTCGAGGTGCTGCGAGGCTCCCGGGAAGCACGATGGAGCCTGGAAGACCCTCGGGGCAACTCATTCCAGAGGGGTGGCCCACTGCAGGAAAGGCCTGGCATGCTGCACCGAGCTTGGAAGCGCAGCTGCGACTGGCACAGCCAGCTGGTTCAGAGGGAGGCTGCAGGGCCCGTGGGCTCAGCAGCCCAGCCAGGGCTCCCCCCAGGCCCAGCCCCATGGGCCTGGCCATCCCCACAGGCAGGCATCGTGGCCTGGCAGCAACTCCCCGTCCCAGTCACCCTCCTTCTGTGGCTGCTGCCCCCCCCAGGGGCTTGGTGGTCCTCCCTGTCCATCCTCCCTTGCCTGCCAGGGCCAGCACTGTGGGGTGCAGAGGAGGAGGGGCAGGGAGCTTCGGCAAGCGGGGGCTGGCGGGACCGGCCTCACTGCTCCCAGTCATGCCAGCCTCCCTCCTGGCTCAGAGGCTGCCTGGAGGGGCAAAGGCTTGCTGGCCAGCCGTGAGCCTGCCAGCTGTGAGGTGAGCTCCCCATCTGGCCATGACGGGGTTTGCTGAGGGGGGGAGGTGAGGGGGAGGGGGAGCCGCTGGGCAGGTCGGGCGGCTGCCAGCCTCTTCCCAGCCCGCCTGCGCCACTCGCTGGAGTCCTCTGTGTGCATGAGGAAGGCATGTCCCGACTCTGGTGAGGAGGCCACGACCTGCCAAACCAGCCGGGACGCGTTGCCAGAGCTGGAGGAGAAGGCC
The DNA here is from genome assembly GCA_023646645.1 of Varanus salvator macromaculatus. Classification (NCBI taxonomy): domain Eukaryota; kingdom Metazoa; phylum Chordata; class Lepidosauria; order Squamata; family Varanidae; genus Varanus; species Varanus salvator. The sequence continues at coordinate 4,778,695 of JAIXND010000761.1, read as the reverse complement.
CGGGCACCTCTCGCCTTTCCCAAGCCCAGGCACGCGGCCTGGGCCGGTGCTCACGGACCGGCTGTGGGTTCTGAAGGAGCACCTGGCTGTATGACGGTGCGGATGGCGGCTCTTGGGGCTGCTGTGGGTCGCCAGCTCCGCATGGCCCGGCGAGGAAGCGCCGATTTCCCTTTGCTCAGCACTCGGCAGGCCCCCTCTGCGGTCTGCATCCCGTTCTGGGCACCGCCGTTCAGGGAGGATGCAGGCAGGCTGGGAAGGGCTCCGAGGAGGGCAAGGGGGACGATCCGGGGACTGAAAGCAAAGCCCTGTGCAGAGAGAGGGAAGAGCTGGGCATGTGCAGCCTCCGGAAGAGAAGGGGGGGGGGAGAGGGGATGGCACTCTTCAAATGCTTGAAAGGCTGCCATGCGGGGGGGGGGAGCGGGGGGAGGATTTCTTCCTTATCATCCCACAGTGCAGGGCAGAGTGCAGGAATAAAGGCTCCAGTTCCAGGAAGCCAGATTCCAGCCGGCTGCCAGGAAAAATTTCCTGACTGCTGGAGCAGTGGGACAATGGAGCAAACCGCCGACCTGCAGGTTGCGGCCTCTTCCCCCACCCCCCAACCCACTCAAGCTGCTGCCGGACAGCCGGGGGGGGGGGGGGCTTAACTGAGGCTGGGCCTGAAGGCCTCCTGGCCCCTTCCATGGTTCGATTCCGTGGTCCCATGAAGGTCATGTGGCTGCCACACGGGCAACTGCCATTTCAGGCTGCATTACTAGAAGTATCCCTTCCCCGTCAGGAGAAGGGTGAACGCCTGCACTAGTCAGAGCTCAGGTTAACAAAGACACGGGAAGGCGGGAAAGGGTTCCGCGGAGGGCAGCAAGCATGGTCTGGGGCTGGAAAGAAGACCCAACTGGACAGCCGGGGGGGGGGGTTACTCCGGGGGCCTGCGCCTTCCTGGCCCCTTCCAGCTCGACTACAGTCTGGGCGTCTGCGCTGCTCAAGAAAACGGCCCAGGAGCAGCAGAGCTGGTTGGGGAAGCTGGCGGCTCCGGCCTGTGGGCGGCGCGGGGGGGGAAGGGCTCCCAATTCACTCTGGAGCCGGTCCCTGCCCCGTTTCACCCGGGCTGGGAAGCCCCCTGCTCAGTGCGTTGCCTCCGCGGCTGCTTGCAGGGCGAGGGCCCGTCTCCAGAGGAAAGCCCCGCAGGCGGCAGGAGAGGCCACTGGAGCCTCCCGGAATGCAGGCCAGGCCGGGGGCGCTCCCGGGACGGCCCCTTTGGGGGCTTCGTCTCCTGCAGAGTCCAAGACAACCTTCCCGCTATGCTCAGCCGCCGCCTCCGGTCCCACCGTTTGAAAGGCGGCGGCGCCCCCTCCCCCCGCCCAAGCCGCACTCGCCCCTCGCACGCTCGGGCCTTCGCGGTCTGGCGGCGCTGCTCAAGATCTGGGGCGAGGAGGGCCCGTCCCCACACTCCGCTCCACCGGGACGCGGCCGGGAATGGGCAGGGGCTCCCCGGCTGGGGGGCAGCCCCTCCCCGGGCGGGGGCATCTCCGTCTCTGCGGCGCTGACACGAAGGCGTGCAGGGTGCGTGTGGACACGCATTCCCAGCGCGCCTCCGAAGGAAGCCTCCGCCTGCGTCGCCTCGAATCCCCGCCGAGCCGGACGCGGCCGGGAGCGGGCCTGGAGCAAGCGGCCCGCGGGCCCCCGGGAGAGCCAGGAACGCTGTCCCCGCGGCGGCGGGGGGGGGAGGCTCCCGCCCTGGAATGCGGCCTGGGCGCGCTTCCCCCTCCCCTCCCCGCCGGCGCGCATTGTTTGCTGGCTGCCTCGCTCCCTCCGCGGGCCGGCGAAGCGAAGAGCGGCCTTTCCTGTTTTGACAGAGATCCTCCGACCGCGCTCTGCGCCTGGGGAGGGGCGCGCGGATGCGCCCTCGCAGCGCAGCGCAGCGCAGCGCGGACGGACCCGCCTTCCCTGGCCTGCCGCAGGCGCGCTGCCCCCTGCGCTGCCCCTGCGCCGAGCAGCCTGAGGTGCGCGCCGGGCGCAGAGGCCGGAGCGGCCCCCCTCCCCGCCTTGGCTCGGGCAGCGGGGCGGCGGCGAGGAGGGCCGCCGGCAGGAGCGCCTGTCCCGCCAAGGGTCGAGCGGCAGGAGCCCAAGAGGCGGGGGGGCATGGGGAAGGCGCCGCTGCCTGGCTGGGGGGCACCGCTCCGGGCCCCAGCGGCCCTCCCTTGGGCACCGGCCCTGCTTGTGCCACGGGTGCCTGGGCCGTCTGTGCCTGGCACACACGGGGCGGGGAAAGAGGCTGCCCTGCCTGCCCGGCCCCAGAAACCTTGAGAGCCAGGAAAGGACGGGGTCTGACTGCCAGGGGCCTCTGTGGCTTGCTACCCGTGACAAATTTCCCCGGGGTGGGGCTTGTTCAGGGCCAGCGAGCCGCCACCAACAGGGCATGGGCAGAAAAGAAAATGCCCTCGCCGCTCTTGCGGGCAGCTCCCAGGCAACCACCGCAAGGCATGCCAGCTGCCCCTTGCAAAGGCCGGCCTGACATCCAGCTTCTGCAGTCACCATCTCAACAGCCCCTGAGCCGCTCCTTGGAAGGGCAATCCGTGGCCTGCCCACGTACGGCTGTTGCTGTTCTGCAAAACAATTCGCATGAGAACCCAGGCTATCGTTTTGTTTTAATATAACCTCTCTTACGCAATAACAGCTCCCACAGGTGTGTGAGTGTGGGCTTTGAAGCTTGCCTGGCGCAATGCCCAGGAAGGGCTGGCTACCCAGGTGCAGCAGGTACCAACACAGGACACCACTTGGAAGATGTTCTAGCATGTTTAACCCCCTTTGGTTTTTCTTGACAGCTGTCAAAGGCGAACCGTAAAGCAAAACTAAAGGTATGAATCATAGGGTAGTAAAGTTGGAAGGGGTCATAAAGGTCATCAGGTCCAACCCCCTGCTATTGCAGGTCACCATCCCACCCAGATGGCTGCCCAGTTTCTCCTTGAATGTCCCCAGTGTGGAAGAGCCCACCGCCTCTCCAGGCAGCTGGTTCCACTGTCATATTGCTCTGACAGTGAGGAAGCTTTTCCTGATGCCCAGCCTGAACCTGGGTTGTCGCAACTTGAATTGGTTATTCTGTGTCCTACACTATGGTATCAGTGAGAAGAGATCTTAGCCTTCCTCTTTGTGACAGCCTTTGAGGTACTCATAGAGGGATACCAGCCCCCCCCCCCCATCTTCTCTTTTCAAGGCTGAACATGCCCAGTTCTCTCAGTCTCTCCTCACAGGGCAGTGTTTCCAAAACCCAGAGCATTTTTGTTGCCCTCCTCTGGACCCTTTCTAATTTCCCTGCATCTTTCTTAAATCTTGTTGCCCAGAACTGGACACAGTATTCCAGGTGAGTGACTAGTGAGGAGTAGAGGAGAACTACTACTTCTTATGATTTGGAAGTAATACTTCTGTTAATGCACCCCAAAATAGCATTTGCCCTTTTTGCAGCTACATCATGTTGGCTCATATTTAGCCTGTTGTCCACAATTACTCCAAGATCTTTTTCCTTTTCAGTTCTGTTGAGACACGTATTCCCCATCCTGTATTTGATGCATTTGGTTTCTTTTTCCTAGGTAGCGGACTTGGCACTTGTCCCTGTTGACTCTCATTCTGTTGCTTTCAGCCCAGTGTTCAAGTTTATCAAGATTGCCCTGGATCTTCATTCAGTCTTCAAGGGTGTTCACTATTCCACCCAGTTTAGTATCATCTGCAAATCTGATTATCTTTCCTTGTATGTCCTCATCTAAACCATTCACAAGATGTTGGAGAGCACTGGCCAAGGACTGCACCCTCCAGCAGCCCATGAGTTGCCTCCCTCTAATTTGAGAGGGTGCCAGTGCTGAGCATTTTTTTCTGTCCAATTAACAGCCAGTTTTGGATCTACCTAATAGTTTTTTTATCTAGTCCACTTTTTGCTATTTTGCTTATCAGAATTTTGTGGGGCACTAAGTTGAAAGCTTTGCTAAAGTCTAGGTAACTTATGTCCACAGTGTTCCCTCTGTCCATTTTGGAGGTTACCCAGTCGAAAAAATGCAATTAAATTAGTTTGACGGGGTTTATTTTTGATAAATCCACATTGGCTTCTATTAATCATGGCATTTTCTTCAAAGTGCTTGCAGGCTGATTTTTAAATAATTTTCTCCAGAATTTTTCCAGGGATTGATGTCACACTAACTAATGTGCAGTTCCCTGTTTTCTCTTTGTTTTCTCTTTTTTTGAAGAAGGGACGTTAGCCCCGATGATCACGAGAAGAAGATGCTGTCATTTATGCCCTTTTTCACTGAGATCCTCGTAACGTTTCTTCTCCCCAGACATTCTGCACGCTGGTGGCCATTTTGCCATTGCCCCGACCCTTCAAGAGGATGAGACAGAGCAAAAATGCTTCCTTGCTCCCTTTGCCTGTGGCAAATGGGATTTGACCGCTTGGACAGCCAGTCTGGGCATCTCCTATGGCTGCCCAAAGCCCCCATTGCTCTCTCAAAACTACCTTTTGAAGGGATCCAGATTCTTGACAGCTCGCCATTAAAACCTGATGTCCTAAGCAACAGGAGGGATGCATTTTTGCACCTTCCCAGGCACCTGGAGGCTCAGGAAAACATGCAAAATGTGCACTGGGATGGGGACTTCCCGGGCCATCTAGTCTGACCCCGGCTCCCGCTGGCTCCATTCATGACATGCCTGCCATGTGCATGCCCAGCCTGTCTTTGAACACCCTCCCTGATGGGGCTTCAGCCACCCTCCATGGAAGCCCCTTCCGTGCCCTGGGGGTCAGAACCATCAGGAAGTACTTCCTGGCATCCAAACTGAACAGAGAAGGAGAGGTGAAGGAGGGGACACTTCCGCAGAAGCCACTGAGCTCCCTGGGGCACGTCCCAGGAAAGGGGGCTTCTGGTACGGCAAGGCAGGGCGAGGGGGACACCTGAGGGGCTAGAATAGCCCCGGAATGGCCTGTTCAGGCACTCTTGCTCCTGGGTGTATTTACTGAGCAGCATAATTAGCTCTGCGGACATGCAAAGAAGCAAAAAAAAAAAGGACAGCTCCCACTCTTCCCTGGCAAAAAGCATGGAGGAGGAGGAGGAGGAGGAGGAGGAGGATCTTACTGTGAAGGGGGTGCAAATCACAGCCCGTTTTTTGCACTTGGGCCACTCACATGTTCATTTCTCTCAGTAACTCGCCACTCCAGCCTCTTCCATGGTCCCCGTTGCAGCAGGGCACCCCCAAGCCAGGTTCCGTGGTCTTGGCAAAGGGGCAAAGAAAAGGGCCAGAGAGCTGGAAACCGCTCGGGGTTGCAGCAGGGAAGGGAGCAGAACTTGGTCCTCCATCCAGCAGCATGTCATGGAACATCTGTGGGAAGCCCAGAGCGGGCGGGGGGGGGGGGGACAGGAGGGGCCAACAAGCCATGGCAGACGACTGTCAGGCTCACAAGAAGCGGTTGCTTGTGCACCCAACCACAGTTGACCCCAGCTGGGTTAGCGTGACGTGTGAATGCTTCCAGTCTGGGGCGACTCCACTGGGTGACTTCGGGCCAGTCACAGACTCTCAGCCGGTTTAGCACATACTTTTCTACTTACCCTGGGAATGTCACTAAAGAATGTTCAAATCTGCTTTATAGTGGGAAAACATCAAACATCCTCCAGAAAAGGAACATCCTTGCAACATCAGAATCCAGAAACTGGATATCCTGCTAGCTACTCATTTTGCAGAGAAAACCATCATGTACCAGATGGGAGGCTCTGGACGGCGGGACAGCCAAACACAGAAAGTGATAAGCTTCTAGGCAGAGCGGAAATGGCAGAGGCTGAGGCGAGACCCCTGGGCCTCACGCGCCCTTAACGAGGGACGAGATTTTTCCCTTCTCTTGGAACAGAGGCTGTTTTCTTTGGCGCTCTTGGTCTTCCTGTGCAGGCAGATAACCCAGAACGTCCCTGGCAAGTTCTGTTATGGTTCTGAGCTGTCGAGTCGCCTCTGACTTGGGCAGCCCTGTGAATGATTGTCCTCCACGTCTGTCTGTCCTTCACAGCCCTGCTCAGCTCTCGTGAAGGTGAGACCACGGCTTCCTCTAGGAACTGATCTACCTCAAGTTGATCTTCCTCCTCCTCCTCCTCCTCCTCTGACTTTCCTGGCATTAGGCTCTTCTCCTGCAAGGTTTGCCTTCTCATGATGTGTCCGAAGCATGACGGCTTCAGTTTTGTCTTTTTTGCCTCCAAAGGAAAGTTCTGGCGTGAGTTGTGTGTCTTTCTGTCACTCCAGAGCCTCCAGAAAGCTTTCCTCTGGCACCATTTGTCAAATGCACCCATTTTCTTCTGGTCGGTTGACTTTCCTCCCTGCCCAGGTTTCACATCACACGTCACGATCGGGAATGCAACAGCCTGGGTGATCCGGTGAAACATCCTTACACTGGATGCTCTTTTCTCGGTCCTTCATTGCTTGCCTTCCAAGTCTGTCCCCTTCTAATTTCTGCACTGCCATTTCCCTTCGAATTAAGGACTGAGCCGAGTATGTAAAACCTTTCACAATTTCTGTTTCTTCAGAACCGTTTCTCTCTTACGGAAAGGCCTGCGATTCCTCTGCCGCTGGCTGGCTTTGTTTCCTTAACATTCAGCCGCGTTCCGCACAGCAAGCGCTGTTTGGCCATTCCATCCTTGCTCTGCTGCTTCCAGCTCGCCCTGACTCACACTCCTCACATTCATGGTTCCAGTGGGACGTGTTGTGCAGTGAAGGGCTCTCCTCCACCTCCGTGCCTGTCGGCCACCAGACTTCCTTTAGCATTGATGGAGCCGCTCCATTAGCGATGGCGCTGTTCGTACGTGTCCTCTGCTCTTCCCCAGTCGCTGGTCAAGGCCTCCATCCTGGGGGATCTCATCTTCCGGCACTATTATTTATTCATTAAAAGGTTTTATATCCTGTCCCCTACAAATGTCTTGGGACGGCTCACACTTATCCTTTGTTTCATCTGGGATCACTTCGTCATAGGGTTACAAGGTGAGAATATTCAGGGGGGCTTCACCGCGGCTGCCTTCTGCACAGTGAAGGACAGGAGGCGAGGGAGGGCAGGGTGGCGCCACAGAAAGTGTGGAGGTGACCTTAGAACAAAGCAGGACACCTGTGGAAGTGGACCGGAGGCCAGACGAGCGAGCGAGAAAACAGGGCAGGTGGCACAGAGGCCGGGCAGAAGGCGAGAGCGGAGATGGGCCGAGACTAGCAAGGAATGCTAAAGGCAACCAGACCTTCTTCCCGGTATGTGAGCAGCAAGAGACAGGGAAAGAAAAGGTGGCTCAAATTCATGTCAGATGACAGAGAAAGGCCCCAGTGCCTTTTCCCAAAAGCAGGTCCATCACACCCCCCCGCCCAAAAAAAAAAGAGAAATGAAATAGGAACTGAAGAAGCAGGGTTGGAGCTGGAGAGCAATGCACAAATGGTCAAGGAGCACCCAACTGCCAGCCTGTCGAGGTCGCCTGTCGGTCTCCCGGAGAATCGGCCATCCCAGCTGCGGCTGAGCCGGATCAGCAGACCAGATCGGCGCTGCCTGCGCCTGGCCGGGCTCCGGAGCTACAGCGCCGGAGCGGCTGCGCGGCCTGACCCGCGCCCCACGCGGCCGCTCCCCGCCTGAGCGCGGAGGGGGCCGCGCCGCCCAGCGACGGCCCGCGGAGCCGGGACCAGGCAGGAGGCCTCCCGGTGCCGCGGCAGCCGCCGCTCGCCCGTCTGCCGGGCCGCGTGGCTCCTGCCGCGGCCGCGGCGCACGAGGGGGCTCCGCCCGCGCTGCAGGAGGGCCGGGCGGCCGGGCGACGCGCTGCGGGCGCCCGGGCCCCGGAGCCGCGGGGGGAGCGCGCCGCGCCGGCCCCGTGGGGCGCTGGGCCCGCGGTCGCCTCGGGCCCGGAAGGCCGGCGGCGCCCCGTGGCTGGGCGGCGGCGGCGGGGCGGTCCGGGGCGGCTCTCCGGGCGCCGGCAGCCCGCGGCCGAAGGTTAAGCCTCTTACTGGCCCGCGCTAAACTTAGCTGCGTGAGCTGCCCCCGCGCCCGGCGCACACGCGGCGCGGCCTGCCGGGAGCGGGCGCGGGAGCCGCAGCCGGAGCCGGAGCGGGAGCGGCGGCGCGGGCCTCCTCCTCGTGCCTTCGCGCCGCCCCGGGCGCCTGGCCGGCAGCGGGTCGCCGCGGGCCGGGCGGCCGGCCGGCCCCGCTCCTCTGCGGCGGGAGGCCCCCCTGGCCCCCAGGCAGCCCGTGGCGCGCCGGGCCGGCAGCCGGCGGCTGGTCGGGAGCATCGTCGCGTTCGGGCGCCCCCAGCCCGCCTGAGAGGGGGACCCGGCTCAGCCCCCCTCCCCGCCCAGGGATGGGAAGACGGGGGGGGGCCAGGAGGGCCTCCTCGGTGGGGGGCTGCACTTTGCCTGTGCCTTCTGTTCCTTCACGGGAGAGCTGCCCCAGAACCATAGGGCAGCAGAGCTGGAAGCAGGGAGGGCCCTGCCCGGCATCCCTCTCAGGCCCTGCCCGCGGTCCGCTCTCCCTCCCTCCCGCTGCTCGCACAGCCAGGACATCTTCCCTGCTGTCTGGCTAGAGCAGCTGGGGCAGCCCCCCGTCCTGGGTTCTTGAAGAGCGCAGGTATGAAATGGCTCACCTTCTTGTTGAAATGCTTAATGTGCCCCCAAGATCCGTCCATGCACCATTAAACTGGAGAACGGCCAATGTCACAGCAGTGCTCAAATAGGGATCCTGGGGAATTTGGGAATCTTCAAGTTTGTTAGCTTAATATTTGATTCCGGTAAATTGGTTAAAAGCATTAAGGGTGGAATTAGTTAGATGGACAAATCATGTTGAAAAAGAACCAGCACGGCTTCTAGTGGGCAAGTCACAGAATCCTAGAAGAGCAGAGTTGGAAGGGGCCACAAAGGCCTTCCGGTCCAACTCGCTGCTGCTGCAGGACAGCACGTTAGACCATCCCACTCAGATGACAGTCCAGTGTCTTTCTGGATGGCTCTGGCATAGGAGAGCGCATGACCTCTCTCCGCAACAGGTTCTCTGGAGAGGTGCAGTCGGGTCCCGCCACGTTCTGTCCTGGGGCCAGCGCTTTCCAATCTGTTCGTAAATGATCTGGAATTAGGAGCAAGCAGCGCAGTGGCCACATTAGCTGATGACAGCAAATAATTTAGGGCGTTTGCAACCAGAGAGGACTGTGAGATACTCCAAAGGGAGCTCTCTAAATTGGAAAACCTGCCATTAGGGCAGCGAATGCCATTCCATATAAGCCAGTGTACAGTGCTGTGTTCTGGGGCCCCCAAACCCAACGTTGAGTAGAGAGAGATGGGCTCTGGGCTGGTGGTGAAGATGAACAGGTCAACCCAGTGTGAAGAAAGATAATCCCCCTGCCAGGTGGAATTTGGACGTTGCCTGAGAATAAAGCTGCCCTTATTGCACTATCTCAGTACAAATCCTTGGTGAGGCTTTGCTTGGGATATTATGTTCAGTCTGACTCTAACCCTTGTACGGGAGCCTGCTGGGGCCATTCCAGGAAGCTGCTTGGTGGCAGATTCAGGACAGAGAAGAGGATGCTGACAGAATTTGCTTCCCTGAGATGGAGTGACGGCCGCCCGTTCGGACAGCTTGGTGAGGGCACCGGGCCGATGCATGTGGAGGAAGCGATCAGTGGCTGCTAGTCCCGAAGGCTCTGTGCATGGCCAGTATCACAGGCAGTGTGCCCATGTGCATCAGCTGCTGGGGAAGATGGGCAGGAGGGTGCTGCTGTGAACAGAATGCTGGACCAGACAGACAATTGGTCTGATCCATCACGGCTCTTTGTTCCTTACTTGTGGCAGGAGAGGAGACCACAGTGTGTGTGGCTGGGCATCCCTTGAGGCCAAGGCGCGGCGCGGCTCCCTTCTGCGTGGGGTGGAGGAGCCTTGGGAGGGCCCTGGGGGGGGGGGTTTCCATCGCTTCCCGGAGAGAGCAGCGGTCCAGGCTGGAGGAATTCGGATGCCGGGGCTGCCTCCCTCCGCAGGGGGCTTCCAGGGCTTAGGCCAGGGTGATGTGGCGCAGGCCTGCAGCCCTGTGGGATGTGGGCTCTGGAGGAGACGAGGCCCCTGTCTTATTTCGCTTGTCCCGCATTTCTCCATTATAACAGGAGCCTCGTCATGAGCTCTTGTCCTGCCCCCGTTATGGGAAGCCTCCCCGTGCCTTCCGTTGGGTGAGATGGGCCACAGAGGACTGCAGTGCCTTGCTTCTGCTGTGCCTTTGTTTCCATCCCCACCCACAAATGAGCTCCGATACTTGCAAATCTGACCCAGTTCTGCAGGGGAACCACCCAGATTCTTCCCCGGCGGAGTTTCTGGGAAGGAAGGCCACCTGCCCGGCGGCTGCGTCCTGCCTCGGCAGCTGTCCTCGGGCCGTGGCCACGATCAGGTTTCCCGTGCCTGGGATTCTCTTCCTCACCCTCGCGACGGGGTGGGAGGTGAGTGGGATTCCTGCCCCATAGCTGGCCTTGCAGGAGGGGGGTGGAGACATAGGCTTGCTGTGCCGCTCAGACGTGCCTCTGATGCCAGATTGTCCATCTCGGCAGGGGAAGGGGGTCTGCAGCCATAGAATCGGACCACCTCCCTAGATCAGGGGCTCCATGGCTGTGCTGCTCTAACAGGCAGGAAGTCCTTCCCAATATCTTGCTGGAATCTGACTTGGTGTAACTTGAACCCGGCTGGGATGACCAAGAGGAGAGCAGGGACCCCCTCTCTGTGGCACCCTTTCAAGTATTTGACAAGCACGGGAAAATTCCATTCTCCCTGCAATCTTTTCTTCCCACGGCTGAACATGCCCAGCTCTTTCCATCTTTCCTCCCAGGGCTTCGCCTCCAGTTCCGGGTCATCCCTGCTGCCCTCCTCTGAGGCCCCTCCAGCTTGTCTGCATCCTTGTTAAGTGTGGTGCCCAGAACTGGACCCAGGACTCCAGATGGGGCCTGCCCAGTGCTGAGCGAGGAGAATTGGCACCTTCATCGGGTTCGGAAGTGCCATTTCGATCAGTGCCGCCTGAAACCGCGCTCACCCTTTCTGCAGCCACATCCCAATATTGACTCCTATTCAGCTTGCGATCTGCAACTCCAGATCCTTCTCGCTTGCAGTATTGTTGAGTCACGCCTTCCCCATCCCCTAATGCTGCTTTTGGTTTCGTTTTCCTGGGTGCGGGAATTTGCCTTTGTCCCTGCTGAATTCCATTCTTTTGGATTGAGTTCAGTGCTCCAACTTATCAAGGTCACCTGGAAAGTTGTTTTTTTCTAGGATGTTAGCGATCTCACCCAATTTTGTGCCAAATGCAAATATCCTACCTCATCCTACCTGCACTTTCTTATGCAAATCATTGATCCAAAAGTGGAAGAGCGTCGGACCCGCTGAACTGCGGCACCCCATTGGCCACTCGTGCTCCATGGGTGAAGGTGCCCTCGAGCACGCTGAGCCCGATTCTGCAGCCAGCGGTGGATCCACTTGATGGCGGTGCCCCCGAGCCTGAGCAGGCCCAATGAGGGGGTTTGGGGGGCGCCTCCGGAGCAGGGCTGGCTCGGGGGGAGGGCCGGGGCCGAGGCTTGCTGCCACAGGCACACAGACCCGCCCGTCCTTCCACCGGAGGACAGTGCTCCGGAGTGCAGGCAGCCAGTGGGACAAGGAGCCGCTGGTGCGTGCCATTCGCAGGGGCTGCAATTATGCCCTCTGGGCGGAGGCTGTTGCCTCCATCCTGGCACCGCACCGTGTAATTACCCAGAGTGCTGATTGCCTCTGCTGAGAATAGCCACAGCGGGGGCGGCGGCCTCTCCGACTCGGGGCAGCCGCGGCCTGCCTGGCACTGCACTCCTCCCCTGGCTGGAGAGCGGCAGGGGCAAAGAGGCTCTGGCGTTCGGGGGGGGGGGCAGTGTCCACAGCTGGAGCCCAGCCAGGTCGGCCAGCTGCTGCTGGGTCCGGGGGCACAGCGCTCTGTCCGCAGCACGGGGGGCACCACCTGCCTGGACGGAGCTGACGGCCGGGCACGGCTTCCGTGGAGCTGCCGCCGCCTCCACCCTCGAACCAAACCCTGGGACCATTCCAGAAGACGTGCCGTCGTACGGACCTGGCCCGTGGGCCCCCAGATTTGGCGGGGGGGCAGTCTGAGAACCGCTGCAGCTTGAGCGTAGGGCTGGCCTGTCCCATTCAGGGCATTATGTGCCGGAGGTCAGACTAGATGGCCCAGGAGGCCCCTTCTGATTCGCTCTGTTTCTATGTTTCTGTTATGTGCCCAAGGGGCTCCCCAGGGCCCTGGTTGGAAGCCACACATAACTGTTCCGTCCTTTGGCCTGCAAAGGAAAAGGAGGGGAAGGCAGGGGGCAGCATGGGGGTGAGGGTGGATATACATGGAAGATGCTGCTCCAACGCCCACCGAAGGCCTGGAATGAGGGAGGGGGACACATGAGAAAAGCCTTTCCCGGAAGCACCTGGCCAGCATGCGTGAAAACAGCAATTAAAGTGCAATTCCAGGATAGCAGGAACTCTCAGGCCCTTGGAATTCCCACCAGCAGCACCTGGACATTCAGCAGGTGTGGGAGCTCCCTGGGATAGCGATCTAGCGCTGGGGGCGGGGGGGGGGGCTGCGTGGGTCTGGCGCCATGGCAGAAAAGCTTCCCGCTCTGGGTGATGCAGCTCTCAGGGCAAGACGAGGTTCCAGACAGGAAGGGCTGCAGAATCCAGCAGACTCCGGATCATCCAGCGGACCCGCCAATCGGTCCCGGCGGCTGCAGCGGTTTAGGGAGCCCCTGGGGCCCCTTTAGGCGCTGTGCTGAAGGGTAGGAATGCAGGACTTCCATGTGCTCCCGGGAGCTTCCCCTCGAAAAGACCGTGGTGCCGCTAGGTGGGGCTGTCTTTAAAAATGGCTGGGAAGCTGCAGCCGTGTGGTTGAGTGGGCCTGGGCCTTTGGCCGCGCTGCGCCCGTGTGTGGCTGGCAATGTCGGCTTCTGGTCTGGTTCCAAGCCCGGCTTAAAGTGCCTGAGAGCCCCGAGCAGCCTGAGGCTGGGGTGCTGGAGCATCCGCCTGCCATACGCAGCCCTGCTCCCCTGTGCCTTGGGCCTTCTGCAGAGGCCTCCTTCAAGTGGCCCCCTGAGATGAAGTGAGGGCTACAAGTGGCAGTGGGGGCCTCTTTGGTGGTGGCACCCTGGATCTAGCATGGCCCTCCAGAGAGGCCTGCCAGGAACAACTGGCAGTCAGCTGAAGACCTCCTTCTTTCCCAACGAACCCTTGTATTCTGGGTCTCTTGGTTTTAAAAACTGTGTTATAGGTTTATTTAGCTACAGCATTTATACCCCACTTAATTCCTTTTGCAGAGGAATTAAGGCAGCTCATGCTGTCCTCCTCCTCTCCATTCAGTTTCTCAACTGCCCTGTGAGGTAGGCCGCCAGAGCCTTCGACTGACCGGCCACCCAGGCAGCTTCAGGTTTGCAACTCTTGGGCTCTTCTGAGCTTCGTTCTCCACTTGAGGTTTGCTTTGTGTTGCTTCTGATGTGATGGTTTTATGTTTTGTTTTGCATTTAAATGGCTCTAGTCTTATTCAGTCTTTCATTCACTTGAAGTCACCCAGAGAAGTGTCTGTTAGCAGCGAAGAAGCAAGAGCGAGAACAGAGCATAGGCCACGGTGTTGAAGGTCAGGCAGTGGACAGTTGGTGGCCTGGGGAGCGGCAACGGAAACATGGCCGTCCCGGGAGTCCTTTCCCTGCTGCTTGCTTGATGCTCTGCCCCCTCCCCCATTGCTTCCAGGCTGCCTTCCCTCTGGGGTCCCGGGCAGGCCAGCCCCCCCCGCCTGCCTTCAGCCCCAGCCCGTTCCCCTCTGGGAGGACATTGTGTGGCACGCCTGTCCTGGGTCTGCGGCCTTCACCCAGAATGATCCCGGCGCTCTGCGGAGCTGCGCCAGATTCCTCCGGCCTCGCTGAGAGCGGGAACCTACAGGTCCGTGCCAGCAGCCGCCTGCTGCTCTCCCTCGGCTGCTCCATGAGGCCCATGCGCGGCCCCACATACGGCCAGATGCTCACACTTGTCTGCCCGTTCCTTCCGCCTCAGTCCTCCCAGGCATCGCAGGGACCGCGTGGCCACCCCATGCCCTGTGCCTCTCCGTGAGCGATTGAGCGCTGGCCTGCCTTCCTTCGCCCCGGCTCCCCCGGCCCCCTTTTCCCTGGAAACAAGGCCACCAGCGCTCACCGCCTCCTTTTGGGCAGCCGCTGGGATCTGCCGTGGCACAGTGGCTGAGAGCGCAGGGTAGTCCCTGCCTGGCTGTGGAGCCAACCGGTTGACTTTGCACCAGTCGCAGACTCTCGGCCCAGCCTACCTCACAGGACTGTTGGGGATAAGACTGAGAGCAGCAGGAGAAGAAAGATGGAAGCTGCTTTGAGTCATTTTTTTAAAAAGGAAGAAAGGATGCAAAACGAACTGCTCAATAATAGATAAACCACTGACCGATCTCCAGCATATACTTTGGAGGGCTGTCATTTGGGGGGGTTTTAAAAAGAGCTCTTGTGCGCCCCGAGTGTGCGAGCATTTCCATGCCGACATGTCTGAGGAATCCCCCTTGCAGCCCTCCGTGCGCCTGGCGGTGGGGCCTTCGCTGGGGGCCTCTGGGGCCAGAATGCAGCAGGGCCCAGCCGCCAGCATCAGCCCAGAGGGGTGGAAGGCAGGTTTCCGTGGGAGCGCAAGGCACGTGGGACCTTCGCTCAGGAAAAAGGGCAGCAAGATCCCTCCCCCATTTCCGCCCTTGCCCTGATCATCTTCCACATGCTGTGCATTCAGTGCAGCCCCCCCCCCCCCCCCGGTGCTGCTGAGAAAGGCACAAACATGCATCTCACCCCTTTGCTTTCCTGGGAAAAGCTGGATCTGGGTTCCCATGAAAAAGGGGGTTTCGGTCTGCGTACATCTGGGGTTGTTGATGCGTACACACACAGTTCCTCTCTTTGTGTGCTCTTTCCACATGGTGAGTAGAACCCCAGACCCATAGAAGAGTTGGAAGGGGTCCCCAAGGCCATCCGTCCAACCGGCTGCTCAGCGCAGGACTCCGGCTTCAAGCCTCTGGACAGAGGGCTGCCCGGCGGCCTCCTGAAGGCCTGCGGTGTGGGGGAGCACGCAGCTCCGGGGTCATTGCTCCCATTGTCATATTGCTGTAGCAGTCAGGAAGTTTTCTTGATGTTCAGCCAGAACCTGGCTTCCTGTAACTGAAGCCCATTATTCTGTGTCCTGCATTCTGGGATGATAGAGAAGAGCCTGGCCTTCCTCTTTCTGACAGCCTTTCCAGTGCAGCTAGATCGCTATCCTATCTCCCCTCGGCCTGCTCTTCTGGAGGCTGCACATGCCTAGCAATTCCACCTCTCCTCGCAGGGCTCTGTCTCCAGCCCCGGATCATCCTTCCTGCCCTCCCCTGAGCCTTCTTCAGCTTGTCCGCATCTTTCTTCAACTGTGGTGCCCAGGACTGGGCCCAGGACAGTTCTCCCCTGCAGTGGAGGGCAGGACACGTTCCAGTGGGGCAAAGCTCAAGGCACCAGGCTTCAGGCGGGACCCATGGATCCTCTGCTCCCACTGTGCCCCCCCAGGAGCAGACTGTGATGGCAGCACATGTCCTGCCAGGCCCCTCCTGGGGACCCCAACCCCAGAGGCGCTCTGGCCCCTGCCACCTAGCCCAGGCCCTGCCAGAGGCTTCCGCCCTCCGGATTCCAAGCACTGCAGTGTTCTTGACCCCCACAGCGTGGAGGGTACCTGGTGACATCATTGCTTGGGCACGTGCAGCCAACCACAGAGCCCCTTTTGGCCTGGGTGAGTTTTGGGTTAGGGTGGGGGCCAGATGGGAGATGCTGAGGTGAGCCAGGAGGACAAGCGCCCACTGGGGGTGCTCCACTGGGGGTGCTCTGCTCTGGGGACCAGCTTGTGGGCTTCGCCCTGGGGCATCTCGTCCGACACGAGGTGTGCAGAACCCTGGGCTGCCCCCCTCAGGCCTGATCCCACATCTGGCCTCTGCTTCTGCTCCTCTGACCTGGACTGTGGGCTAGGAGCATGGGCAGGGCAGAACCAGGCTGGACTGCCTGCTGGCCTGGCCTGTGTGCTCCGCCTCTCACCTTCTCTGGCAGGAGTGCAGGCTGGGAGGCCAGGGAGAACTACTCCAAGGCTCCCCCATCCTGGGCAGTGTGGGGGGGGGCAGCGAAGGCCATCTCTCCATGCTCCCTGACAGCTGCCTGGGGCCAGAGCGTGACAGGGGTGAAGGAGCTTTTGGGAGGTGGCTCCCAGCCCTCTTTGTGCATGGAGGGAAAGTCAGTTTCCACGGTGGCTCCACCCTCTGCTACTCCTAAGGTGGAGGTCCTGTGCTAAGGGCGGTCTCCTCGCGAGCAGGGAAACCAGCCCAGTCCTCGGAGGCAGCACTGCAGCTGCAACAACTGGCTGCCAACCTACGCTCCGGGAGGAAGAGAAACAGGAAGGAGGAGGGTGTGACACAAAGGCCTGGCTGAATCCCAGAGTCCAGTTTGTTAGGACTGAGAGAGCTGGATCCACCTTCACGGAGAATCAAGGCTGCTGAACAGCCAGGCCTCGTCACCAGCCTGGCCAAGCTGAACGGGCACCAGCAGGGAAGCAGGGTGGGAACAGGCCCAAGGAGGGCTGCAGGGCCCAAGCGGGGCACCCAGCTGACTGCGCTGGGCAGGGAGGGCTCTGGGCTGCACCCTGCGGGGACAGAGGCGCCCTTTGGCCTGGGGTCTCCAGCACTGTCCCTCTCGAACAAAGAGCCCCACAGGCTGGGCGCTCTTGGCCGCGGGAGCAGGGCCCTTCACGGCGCCTCCAAGGAAAGACCGAGCGGGTGCCCTGCCGCGTCCACCACCAGGAGAGCACCAGGGAGGGCTGAGCTCCCCAGACCCGGCCACTCCAAGCCTGCTCCCCTTCTTACTATAAACGCAGCACTGCCTGGGTGCCCCCTGGTCTGGGCCATGGCGTCGCTGGCAACCGCAGAAAGCTATGCCCCCCTCCCATGACTCGCTCCTGCCTCAGCTGAGGAAATGATGTCGGGGCAAAAATGATCTCACAGCCTCCCCTTCGTGGGGTAACAGCAGCGGGGGGATCCTCAAAGACTGCTCTCCTCATCCAGGCCTCACACAAATGCGCACATAGAGAGGCCGGCTGGCCAGAGGTCTGTCCCGGCTCTGCTGGAGCGAGCAGCAGCCTTGCCCCAGCTGCCCCCACAACTGCGGGCCGTCCACACAGAGGGCCAGGCAGCCGCAGGGCTGATGCCACAGGCCACCCGGGAGCCCTGCTGGGGAGAGGCCAGGGCTGCTCCCTCCTTTCCGCGCATGATGCGCCGGGCGTGCGCACACACACCAAGCCTGCGAGGATCCCCTCCACTGCCTTCCTTTTTATTAACTCCAAGAGTGTGCAAATGAGACAAACAAGAGAAAAATAAAGGATCCCAATGCCTGGAGGTCAAAAAAAGAGAAAGGAAGATACATGTGTGTTTTCCGCACACTCACGCAAACAGCCCCACTCACTTTTGCACAGCAAAAGATATACAGGAAACACAGACAGGTGAAGGTGGGTGTCGAAGATTCTCAGCCATCATAATTTAAAAACCGCAAAGGGCCGGTCTCCGGGCGCCCCGCCACCGCGCAAAGCTCTGACACGGCCGGCCGGGGAATGCGCCATCCCCGGGCGCAGCAGCCGCGTAGGGGGAGCGGAGCGGAGCAGAGGCCGCCCGCCCGGCTCGGCAGCTGCAGCTGTAAACAAAACGCGCCCTTGCTTCCCCGCCGCGAGATCGATGGACGCATCTGCATCTGGCGGCTCCAGGGCGCGCGGCGGCCCGGCGGGGAGCCCGACACTCGCCCGGGGGAAAAGCGTCCGGCCGCGGAGTCTCTGCGGGCAGGAGGCAGCCTCGGCGGCGGCGCTCCTGGGGCGGCCGCGGCGTCCCCCGTGCGCCCCGCCGCGCAGCTGGGGGGCGGGGGGCGCGAGTCCGTCTCTGCCATGGCCCCGCGCGCGCCTCCGCCGCCCCCCGGCCCGTTCCTCACACGCCCCCGCGCGGCGGCCGCGGCGAAGGCGCGCCCCGCTCTGGCCAGCCGGGCTGGCGGCTCACCCGCTGTCAGGCTCCGGGCTGTCGGCGTCGCGGCAGGGCGGCGGCGGCGGCGGCGAGCCTCCGTCGTGGCCGTTGCTCTCGATGGAGGACTCGCTGCCCGTGCTCTCGCCGGAGAGGAGGCGGGTGACGCGCAGGTCAGCGCGCAGGAGCGCCACGTCGTTGCCAATGGCCAGCTCGCCCAGGCCGCGCAGCAGCTGCCCGAGGCTGGGCGCCGCCATGGCCGCCTCGCCCGCCTCGACGTCGTCCGCCAGCAGCGGGGCCAGCAGCTCGTCGTCGTCGTCGTCGTCCCCGTCGCCCTCGCCGCCGCTGCTGCCGCCCTCGCTGTCGCCGTCGCCGCCCTCGCCCTCGCCGGCGCCGTTGGCGCAGCCCAGGCCGGCGGCGCGCTCCTCCAGCTCCTCGCCCAGCGAGTCCTCGGTGATGGCGCCCAGCTTGGGCGCGCTGCGGCTGCGCTCGACGGGCGGCTTGTACCAGCAGCCGGGCCCGTGCAGGAGCAGCTTGCGCAGCGGCACCAGCGGGACGGCGCCGTCGGCGGCCTGGCCCGCCTGCAGCAGCTGCTGGTGCCGGGCGTCGGCGCGCCTCTTGAGGCGGCGGAACTCGGCCAGTGCCGCCGCCGACGTCTGGTACAGGAGCAGCGCCATGGCGCGGGCCTTCTCGGCCTTGGAGACGAGCGCGGCGTGGCAGCGGAGCAGCACGGCCTTGTGCTTCACCTCGTGGCGGTAGATCCACGCGAAGAGGCGCGGCAGGCGCGGGTCAGCCACGCAGTAGGTCACGCGGTGCAGCAGGTAGAGGTGGCCCGGGCGGCCCGCGTCGGCGGCGGGCGCCATGCGGATGCCCTGCGGGCCGATGGTCAGCTTCATCTTGGTGCCGTGGCGGCCGGCCTCGCTCTTGGCCCAGATCTTGCCCACGGCCGCGTCCGTGCAGCCGTCGCCCTTGGCCTGCAGCGTGGTGGCGTTGCCCAGGTACAGCACCGTGTAGGTGGGCGCCTCGCTGCTCACGCGGAACGTCTTGCGCCTGGAGCGGAACAGGTTGCCCACCTTGCTGAGCGCGCCCTCGCCCGGGCACGCGCGCGCCAGCGAGCCCAGCGCCGCGGGGCAGGGCAGGCGCCCGGCGCCCGGCTGGCAGCAGCCCTTCGCCTTTCCCGGCGGCGGCGGCGGCCCGGGGGGCGGGTGCTGCGGCGGCTGCCGCCGGCGCTTCTCCTCGTCCGCGGCCAGCAGCTCGAACTTGTGCCGCTTCCAGGGCAGCATCGCGTCGTCGCCGCCCGACGGCGCGGCCGGCCCGGGGCGCCGCTGCCGCTCCTCAGCTGGAGGCGCCCGCCGCAGCCCCGGCCGCCCTCGCATCCCGGGGACGCCGGACGGGCGCAGCCGGGCAGAGCGCCCCCGCCTGCCGCTGCCTCTGCCGCTGCGCGCGCGCGCCCCGCGCCCCCCGCCCGCGCCGCCGCCGCAGCCGCAGCCGCTCGGTCGCCATCGCCGCCGAAGCCGCCGCCGCCGCGCGCGCGCCTCACATGGCGGGCGCCCCGCTCCGCTCCGCGGCGACGCTGTTCGGCTGGCTGTCCGGCTGGCTGTCCCGCGCGGGCGGGCGGCGCCGCTAGATATAGGCCGGCGCAGCGGAGCCGGGAGGCGGCGCCCGCCGCAGAGGGAGGGCCGGGCCGGACGCCGGCGCGGGAGGGGCCGCCGCCGGTCGGCGAGGCGGGGCGCCGGGGGCCCCGCGCGTCTCTTCCGGGCGGGCGGCGCGCCCCCCGCTCGGCCCCTGCCGGCCGCGGACGGCCCGGGAGGACTGGCGCTTTCCGCGCCTGCCACGGGGCCCCGCGCCCCCCCGGCGCCCGCGGGCGGGGCTGGGCGAGGCGGGGGCGCCCGGGCCCGGCCGGCGGCCGTGAGCGGAGGACCAGTTCGCCCTGGCCGAGCGGGGCCGGCCGGCGCTCGCCCCGCCCGCGGAGGCTTCGCGGGGGCTCCGGCTCGGGCGCGCACGCTGCTCCCCGGGGCTCCGGCCGCTCCGTGCTGGGCTGCTGCTGCTGGGGCCAGCAGAGGGGAGCCGGCCGGGGGAGCCCCCGGCTCCCGGGGGCCTGGGAGGGGGCTCTACGCGCCCCCCGGAGGTGCTTCCTGCTGCTGGCCGCCTGGGAGTCTGGAGCACCCCACGGGCGCCCGGCCCGAGCAGGCGCCGGGGCTTTTGGGCCGCCCGCTGGTTGCCCCGGCGAGCGTGCGGGCAGCTCCCACGGGACTGCAGGGCTGCCGCCTCCACTGCATCCGTGGCTCATTGGCTTCGTCTTTGGGGGAGGGGGCGTATAACTACTCCTCGTTATTGCTGTATGATGGCGTGTATCATGTATGATCTAATTGGAACATGGAAGCGGATGAGCCAGAAGGGGCCTCCCGGGCCATCTAGTCTGACCCCGGGCTCCAGCTCCCCCCGCTCATGACATGGTAAGGTTGGGTTAGTTTGATTTTGTATTGCTTGACTTTATTGTTCTAATGTATTACTGTATTTGTTTGGAATATGTATGTTTGTTGTATTGTAAGCTGCCCAGAGAGCCCTATGGGTATGGGGAGGCATGCAAATATAATAAATGAAATTAAATGTTTGCCCCCCCCCCGCCTTTAGGGCCATCAGTCAGTGCCCAGCCTGACCTCTTCTAGAAGCAAACTTGGCACCAGTGCAGCCACCAAAGGGGCCCCCGCATGCCTGCTAGAGGGGCGTTCTGCACACATGGGGTGCCCCACGGCCCAGATGGCTGCTTTCCTGGCACTGGCAGCCACTTGCTCAGATCCCGCCGGCAGGCTGCTCGACACAGGCCTGGGCATGCGGGCAGATCCAACCTCAGAGGTTGGAAGAGTCAAATAAACAAATCTGTCAATTTCCAATTCCCAGTACTTTTGGCTCCTTTCTGGCGAGGAGGGAGAGGATCGATTTCACTGAAGTTCCTCAAAAGCACAGCAGTGCCCACCTGCGTGTTTTGGTTTGCCTTTGTCAATTAGTTCTGGAAGCTGTTCTCTCTCCCACACCCATCCATGAGCTGCCCTCCCCAAAACAAATAAGCTGAGGCATCCATCCAACATCTTTCTCAGTCGCAACCGGTACAAATAATTCATTCAGCTTCTCTTTCTCCGTCATTTGTTAAAATCAATGGCAGGGATCTTTTTATCTATTTTTCTTCTTATCAGTTTTCTGGTTGGCTTCCTGCTTGCAACACAGTTTGATCATATATCTAGCTATGAGTTCCTGACATTCTCTTTTTCATCAGACTTTCTGTTCCTTTCCTTCTACCCACTTGAATTCTAATTCCACTTTTAAAGGAAGCCTTTCCATATTTCATTGACTCCTTAAGTTTGCATTAATCATGAAAGCATCTGTTAAGGCTTCGGGTGAGAGAGCCCTGAAGCCGGACCTACGGGGCCTCTCTGATCTAACCCCTTGTTAAGGATACAAAACTGGGTGGAATAGTGAACACTCTAGGAGACTCGGTGAAGGTCCAGGGAAATCTTGAGAAACATGAATGCCAGGCTGAAAGCAGCAGAATGAGATTCAACAGGGACAAGTGCCAAGATCTCCACCTAGGCAAAAGAAACCAGATGCATCAATACAAGATGGGGAATATGTGGCTCAACAGAACTGAGAAAGAAAAAGACCTTGGAGTTATTGTAGCCAGCAGACGAAATGAGCTAACGTGGTGCAGCTGCCAAAATGGCAATTGCTATTTTGCCATGCATTAATAGAAGTACTCCAAATTGAGAGTAGTTCGCCTGCACTCCACACTAGGCAGAACTTGCCTGGATTTCTGTGTCCAGTTCTGGGCACCAAGATTTAAGAAAGATGCAGAAAAAATAGAAAGGATCCAGAAATGGGCAACAAAAATGACCCAGGGTTTGGAAACGCTGCCCCATGAGGAGAGACTGAGGGAACTGGGCAGGTTCAGCCTTGAGAAAACTGGGGGGGGGGGGAATGATATCCCTCTATAAATACCTCAAAGGCTGCCACAAAGAGGAAGGCCAAGATCAGGAAGGCATCTCACTGATGCCAGAGTGCAGGACACAGAACCATCCAGTCAAGCTGCAACAACCCAGATTCAGGCTGGCCATCAGGAAAAGCTTCCTCACGGTCAGAGCAATACGACGGTGGACGGTGGACCCAGCTGCCTGGAGTGGGGGGCTCCCCCACACTAGGGACATTCAGAAAGAAACTGGGCAGCCATCTGAGTGGGGTGGTGTAACATGGTGTCCTGCAACAGCAGTGGGTTGGCCTTCATGGCCCCTCCCAACTCTTACTATTGTGTAAGTCACTGGGAAGCTGGATTCGTTAGCATTGGCTCTCATTCCTAGTTAGCAACTGCAGGATTAAAGCCAGGATGGCCTGTCCTTTTGCCAGCTGATCCAAAATGTAGTCATTTGATGTACCTAAAGATCTGGCCTCTTTCCTGTCATTCGAACATACATCAGTATTGTGACCATGAGGGTGGTTGTGGCCATCCAGCGTGAGCCCTTCCTGTTTGCCTCCCATGTGTCTCTTCATCTCCAGATGGGTGGAAGAGGGTGATGGGCTCTCGCTCCAGGGATACATGGCAGTTTGGACCTGGCATTCCCACTCACATTGATCTGTCGAAAGTCTATTCGTCTTATGGTTGGTTCTCAATGGCTTCCTTTGACAAACCAGGTCACCAGACAATCCTTAGTGGCTAGTATGTGCCCGTCACTGGCCACTCCAGCTCGCTCACCTTTGCCTTGTTGCGCATGCATTCCTCGCCCCCTTCCTTTATCAAAGCCCAGGGAACTTGCGTCTAGATGGCAGCAGGCAGGAGGTTGTGCTGACCTCGCTGGAGCAGCCAAGGGGCCTCACATGGGCAGGCAGTGACCCAGGCTCGGCATTTAGAAGTCAACACACATCCCAGGGACCATTAAGAAAGGGGCCAGAAACAAAGCAAATGCAAACCATGCTGGCTGCTCTGGTCCCCGTGCCTCGAGATGGACCTGGCAGAGCTGCAGAAAAGGGCAACCCAAGCAATCAAGATGGTTTGTGTATATCCTGTCAAGTGGCTAAAGGTGTATTCTCACAAGAGGGCGGGCCTGAGGGAGGGCAGCGACTGCCCACGGTCACGTACTGCGCTTCCCGATTGTGAGGGGACCAGAACCCCGGCGCCCCGGGCACAGCGCACCCCGAGCCCCACACCATGCCGGCTCTCCGTCCGACTCCGAGGAGGGCGAGCCCGGAGAGCCACGGCGGAGGCACAACAGCCTGTCTGGCGGATCAAGCGGAGGGGCGCATCCTGCGCGCCCCCGTGGTGCAAGGCCGGGCGGGCCCCGGGCAGCTACGCGGCGACTCTCCGGCGGAGGCCCGCGGCGAGTGCGTGGCTCGCGGTGGGAGTCCCAGGCAGCGGGGCTCCTCGGGCGGGGGGCTCCGCAGGCGGACTGGGCCAGAGGCCTGCCGAGGGCCGCCGGCCCTGCCCGCCCCGCACCGGCCCGGCCCGGCCTCCTGCGCTCGCTGGAAGCGGCTCCGGCAGCCTCTCCCGCGGGGCGCCGGCAGCGGGGCGGGCCGCGGACCCTCCGCGCATGCGCCGCCGCCCGCAGGCGCCCCCCGGCGGCCGCCTGCGCCCCCGATCCCAGAGGGCCCCGCGCGGCCGCCTGACCCGGACGCGCACCCGCCACTTCCGGATCGCGCGGCGGCGGCGGCGGCGAGATGGGCAAGAAGAAGGCGGCGGGGCCGGGCCGGGCCCTCATCCGGCAGCAGGGCCGGGGGCGCGGCGGCCGGCAGGCTGGGGCTGCGTGGGTACGCCGGGGCGGCGCTGTGTCGGCGGGCGGGCAGCGCGCGTCCCGGGGGCGCCGCGGCGGGCGGGCCCGCGGTCGTGCCGCGCCGGGCCCAGGGTCGGGCCGTGCCGTGCCGTGCCTCCCGGCGCTTCCTCGTGGCGGCCGGGCGGAGAGCCGCCCTGGCGCCGACGGAGCCGCCCTCGCGGGTCCTGCCACTCCCGCGGCCGGTGGCGACTCTCGCCGGAGCAGGAGGGCGCGGAGGCACGCCCGCCTCCCGCCGCTTCGGGCCCCGTTCGTGCGCTGGCCCTTCTGCGTGGAGCGCGGTGCTGTCCCGCCCGCGGGGCCTGTGGCGGTTCGCGGATTGTTCTCCGGAGCAGCCCTGCAGTCCTGCGTGTTTTACTCCGCAGCTTCACACGAGCGAACTAAACACGGGGCACGCGGGTGGCGGCCTGACCCTTCAGTCGGTGACGGAGCAGAGCGCGCTGGAGGAGTTCCTGGCTTCAGCAGAACTAGCAGGAACTGAATTTGTGGCGGGTGAGTTAAATGTAGGGCTGTCCTTGAACGGTCGCGTTCCAGATCCTGATTCTTGCATGCTTATTGATGGTTTCTGTTGTTCTGCAGAGAAACTGAACATCAAAGTCGTTCCTGCGGAGGCCCAGACTGGTCTGCTGTCAGCAGAAGAAACTAAAATGATCCAAGATCTGCATGATCAGAACAAGCAATTCTTGTGCATCCCAAGGAGGTGGGTGTCTTTTGCGTCAGGGTCTTGTTGATGCTTGCTGGTCTCTGTTTATGCCTGTGCCCCCTCGGTGTCGTTTAGGGTTTCCTACATCTGTAAGATTAGGTGCCGACGGGTTTCAGGGTGTTGCTAGGTCAGTGGTGGCACCCCATGCCCTTGGTCAGTTGTGATCTCCATTACGTGTGTGTGAGAGGGAGGGAGGGAGGGAGGGAGGGACTGGTGACTGACAGTACTGAGCTTAGTGGTTGCAGTGGAGGCTTGTAACATTGGATACTTTTATTATTAATACAATTGTTGCATGTGTAAACCACCCCTTTAGCTCATGGGTTTCACTGGGTGGTAAACAGTATAAAAAGGAATAAAGACAATAATGTACTGAACGTTTTCTCCCAAAGTTAATATTTTAGATGCCAAAGATAGATAGATAGACAGACAGACAGACACTCAACACAGAAGGAGGCTTGAAGCAAAGAGCATCACCTTTATTACAAAGTATGCCAGTTTACCATATCACTTTGTTAGGCAGTTGAAGAAGCTGGTGAGATTGAGCTTGGGTTGGCATTAGTATAAATAGTAAGCAGACAAAGAGGAAGTGGCTGAGGTGAAACAGTACGGAATCCTAGAATTGTAGTAGAGTTGGAAGGGGCTAGGGAGCCATTGGGTTCCAACTCCCTGTTCAGTGCAGGACACCAAGTTAAACCGTTCCTTTCAGATGGCTGTCCAGTTGCATCTTTGGTATGGGAGAGCCTGCAGCCTTCCTAGGGGCTTGGTTTCACTGTTGTACTGCTCTCAGAGTCAGGAAGTTCTTCCTGATGTTCATTTGGAACCTAGCTTGCTGTAACTTCGACCCAATACTCCATGTTCTCTCTGGGTTGATCAAGAGACCCTGGCTCTCCTTAGTATGACAGCCTTTCAAGTAACTGGAAAGTGCTTTCATATCTCCCCTCGGTATTCTCTTCTTGAGGCTAAACATGCCAGTTCTTTCAATCTCTCCTTCTAGGGCTTTGTTTCCAATCCCCTGATCATCTTTGCTGCCCCCCTGAGAACCCTTTTCAGCTTGTTTGCATCTTTCTTAAACTGTGGTGCCTAGAACTGGACAAAGTACAGGCAGTCCCCAAGTTATGAACATTCAAGTTATGAACAACCTGTACTTTTAAACGAACTTCCGTGAAGCCTACCAATTTTAAAAAATTACAGAGGAAATCGTCATTACCATAGAGTGAGCCACCCCGAGGCTTTGGCAAATGGGACGGGATAGAAGCTTCCTAAATAAATAAATAGATAGATAGATAGATAGATAGAGTGAATGAGTGAGAGAGAGAGAAGAAACAAGAGAGGAGAGAGGGAGGGGCCTCCAAAGCATCACCATAGGGAGAGAGCAAGCGAAAGTGTGGAAAGGGAGCTTTTTGCAGAGCCCTGGCAAAAAATAACGAGCACGGAAAGGCAGTCAGAACAAGCGACGGGGGAAGGCTGGGCCTATCCCAGGCCAAGGCTGCTGCAACCCTAGCTCTGTCTCCCTGGAAGGAGACCCGGTTTTAGCTGAGGTTGGGTTATGACCAGAGTAAAGGGGAAATCTAGGATACCGAGCCCGCTCACCACTGGCAGATAATGCATTCAGTGTGCAAAACAGTGCAAGAAATCTGTGTAACAAATGGGTGAAGATTCCTAATGAATGCTAACTAGCAATGTTACTGCAGCCGGACTAGCTTATGTAGATAGAGCAATGTTGTTCTAAATCTAAACACACGGAGTTGGCTCTCTGTTCAGCTCTGCACTCGGCTCAAGGTGCTGGCCCTCCCATGAGCCAAGGAGGGGCTCTTGGTTCAGGCCACACTTTGGTCAGAGCGGCAGGTAGACACAGGCACAGAGATGCCCCTCCGCTCCGAAGGACCGGTGTCTGTGGGTTCCCCCGCTTTCTGCAGCTGCTTGGCTGCTGCTGGCTTCTGCATGCGCCCAGCTGCCCTGGCTCTCCTCAGGGGAGACGGCTTGGGGCCATGTTGGATGTCCCCTCTGGAGCTTTGGAATTTCCTGCTCCTGCATTTTAATCTCTGTCCGCCCGTCCTTCACCTGCCTTCATGCTAGGTCTTAGTTTTTTGATCAGCATCTCCCTGGCCTGCTCCCTGGTTTGTTTTGCTTTGCTTTGGAGCAGAGCTCACTTGCCTTCATGTGGGATGTGCCTGCAGCATGTCTGCTTTTTGACCCTTTTATGCTGTCTTCTGTGGCGGGTTTCTTCAGGCCACACTGGGACCAGCAGACCAGCCCTGAAATGCTGGAACAGGCAGAAAGAGACAGCTTCTTGGAGTGGAGGCGGCAGCTTGCCCGGTGAGTGTTCCTCCTCTGTTGGGCTTGGGTGTACCTTTGAGGACTGCAGCTGATCTTCCCCGATTAAGTAACTTGCATTCGAACACAAACCCTCTGGATTCTGCAGGATGAAGCCATGAAGCCGAGCACCCAGAATAGTCTTGCGTCCACACATTTTCATGGGAGCCTCTGTGTCATTTTCTGACTGTCCTCAGGATTCCTCTCTGGAGCAGAAGCAACAAACAGTGATGGAGCCGGGCCCTTAGTGACACTCCTGAAGGGTCCAGGGGGTGTATCTGGCACTCTCG
Source organism: Varanus salvator macromaculatus (assembly GCA_023646645.1). Taxonomy (NCBI): domain Eukaryota; kingdom Metazoa; phylum Chordata; class Lepidosauria; order Squamata; family Varanidae; genus Varanus; species Varanus salvator. The sequence continues at coordinate 4,751,540 of JAIXND010000761.1, read as the reverse complement.
AATTCAGGGGTGGGTTTTGCAGACTTGCAGGGTGGCCCTGAACAAGTCACAACCCCTTCAGGTTGCTGTGTGGGTCTGCAGTAAAGGCCATTGCAAGCGTGTCATAGGCGAAAAGTGTTCTGGGCTGAGATGCCACAGGGCTCAGTCCGTCAGCCTCCGCCCTCACAGGGGAGGATCTGTGGCAGCAGATGAGCCGCTGCTGCTAATTTTGCCGGGCGTGAGTAGCACAGCTCGGGGGTGGAAATAGTGGGGGGCCAGAGCTGGCTGAGCCTTCCTCCTTGAAAGAAATGTGCCAGGCTGGCCCCTTTGGGCCTGGTTAGTATCCCGCTGGCGGGCTTGTTTCAGACATAGGCAAGCACTTGCCAGGACTCGGTATCTTGAACGAGGTCTCCCTTCCTCACCTGCTGTGGATAGAAAATCCGCCCTCCAGAGCTGTGAGCCTTCCTGCATCATCCGGCTGTGTGTCAGTTCAGCCACGGTTACCAGTACAAAGCAGCGTCTCGAATGTTGCTAGTAAAGCTTCCTTTTGGTGCCAGGCAAAAACCCTTTTATTTGTCCAATATTTTAATAGTTAAAAAGATTAAAAGTTTTCTTAAAATTTATTTTATCTATTTGGTATTTATTATATTCCATTGGTGCTAGACCCATGAATTAACTTAAGTTGTGTCTGTTGGGCTTTTTTTTTTTTTTTTTTTGGTTGTGCTTTTTGGTTGCTATTTTACTACTAAATTTCTGTGTTTTATTGTATCTATTGCCTGTTATGACTTTGTAAATTGCCCAGAGAACTACTTTGACTAGTGGGCAGCATAGAAAATCATTAAATAAATAAATAATAGACAGAACTGATGTGAGGTGAGCTGGTAAGGGAAAGGGGGTTCTGTGTTGGGTTGCGAGAGGTCCAGGCAGGGCCCCTGTAAAACTGCTTGCACAAGCTGAAACCCGGAGTGGCGCTCTGGCTTTGGCCTCCTGCTGGAGATCCCACAATGTCCCCTCAATGCACTGACCCAGTCCGGCCCCCCCCATGGGCTAATTCTGTCCGCCACTTACATTGTCGCCTTAGGTGTGTGTGAGGATCATGGCTTGTTAACGGCCCATGTTTTCTTCCTGTGCTGCTTCAAAGGCTGGAGGAAGACCAGAAACTCCTTTTGACCCCATTTGAACGAAATCTGGATTTTTGGCGTCAGCTGTGGCGAGTCCTTGAAAGAAGGTAGAGCTTGAAGGCGGCTCTGTGCCTGCAGCTGTTGCCAGGGGTGAGGTTGAGGGTGCTGCAGCGGGCTCAGGGCCTGTGGCAACGAGCTCAGGCTGCTTCCAAGGCCACAGTGTGGTGGCTCCAAGGAATCCGTGACCTGCCAGGGCCCCCACAGGCTGGCGTGGGAAGGAGGCCCGTGGGAGGTAGCTGAGGCTGTCCCCGGGTGGACTGGCGGACGGTCTTGCCCCACTGGCCTGCCCGCCTCTCTGCTGAGCCCTCCCAAGCTCCCCCTGACAGGAGAGCAGCCTGGACGGCAAGTGCAGCAGCTTTTCTCTTGCAGTGACATTGTGGTTCAGATAGTGGATGCCAGGAACCCCCTGCTCTTCCGGTGCCGAGATCTGGTAGGTGGCGCGTCCTGAGCCGGCTCCACTTGGCCGCTGCTCCGTCCACCTGGGGCAGGACAAGAGGCTGGTCGTGGGGCCTGAGGCAGCGTCCCTTTTCCATGCCAGGCAGACCTGGGCGCTGTCCAAAGGAATTCCTCCTTGAGCCCTACTAAAAGTTATGATGATGTCACAGTGGGCAAATGTTTAACTTTTAGCAATATTCTACATTTTTACAAAAATACGCCAGGTTTTTTCTTTGTCATCTGTTACTGATTTGCCCTCCTTATTAAGAAGTTAAACCAGCATTTCCTTTCTCTGTTGCTTACTCTGAACATACCTAAAAAAAAAAAAGGGTTGTTGATTTTGGTGTTCCTCGCTAGCCTGCGCTCTCCCTCCGCTTCAGCCTCCCTGAGGTCATTCCTGCACGTCTCTGCCACCTGCTGTGCCGTCTTCTGTCACTCGGCCTCCCTTCCGCTTCCTGCACCCGTCCTCTTTTGCTTTTAGCACAACTCAAAGTTTTTTCTGGAGCCACATTGCTTTCTTCAGTCACCTGCTTTGCTTTTGTTGGAATTATGCCTTAAATTCCTTTTTTAAAAAAATTGCCATCTATCTTGGACTCCTTTCTTCCTCAGGGTCACTTGCCATGGGACCTTACTTATCTTTGTTTTAAATCATTTTTTTGCTTCCTTTAAAATCAAGAACTCAGGTATGCTGTGGTCACGTCCCCCCAGAGTTCCTGAAGTTTCCACTTTATCCATTAAGTCCCTATTAGTATAAACTCAAGGATCCTCTAGTTCTTCCCTCTCCTTTCTGTAGAAGAAAGTTATCCTTTGTTTGTTGTGAGCCGCCTCGAGGCTTGTTGGCAAGAGGGCGGCATATAAATTTGTAAATAAATAAATCCTCCATGCATGACCAGAATTTCTTCAAAGAGCCACAGATAGCAGGATAACTGAAGTCCCCCATTCCCCGCGATGTGAAATACGGGGGAATTGCTTAAAAAGGGTGTCATCCTTGTATTCTCCTTGACTGGGTGATCCGTCGTGGACGCCACCCTCCGCATTCCTTTCATTCCTTGACACACTGATTTCAACTCAGGTGCTCTTGATGAGATTATCCGGCTCAATTTCCTGTATTTCTGTGCAAGATCAGCACTTTGAACTTGTGACACAATTCCGCCTCCTCTCCTGCTTCTTGTCCTCTTTTTGAAGATGTTGTTTCCTTCCATTGCTGTCTTGGGAGTCACCCCACCAAGTTTCAGTAATACCTATCAAGTCACACGTACCTTCATGTATTAGAGATCAAGTTCATTCTGTTTGTTGCCCACACTCTGTGGTGCTTCCCCCTCCCCTTCCTCCTCCTCCTCCTCCTCCGTGGGAGACACCCCTTTCAGTTGATGGGGCAAGTAGAGGATTCCCAGGGATGGTCTCTCACTGCGAGTTCTGTGCAAACCGGGCGGCTTTACTTCTGGTTTGTCTTGTCTTCCCCTTGCAGGAGTGCTACGCAAAGGAACTCAGCCCGGAGAAGGAGAACCTTATCCTGCTCAACAAAGCTGACCTGCTGAGCGAGGAGCAGCGCTGCGCCTGGGCACGGTTCTTTGAGGAGGACGGCGTCAGAGTGGTGTTCTGGTCAGCGCTGGCAGAGGGGAAGCGGCTAGCTGCCGATTCCAAGGTAGGCCAAGCATGGACTTACCGGTTCGGGCAGGACCGGTGGCGGTGGCTCTCTCAGGGACACTTGCCCATTGGTGGTGAATTTGTCTGCAGCACCTTTGCCCAGGCACTTTCCACAGAAATACTTTGAGTGTCGCACCCTTTCGGTTCAAGAGAGGAGTCGCAGCTCTGATGGATGTACCTGGTCCAGAGGGATGAGCGTTGTGCTAAGTTAGCCTGCATGCCCTGTGGGAAGGAGACGGAGGAAGTCCCCCTGCCAGGCATGTTCGCACCGTGCCTTGGTCCCAGCCGGCAAGGAGGATGGCCTGGCCAAAGGGCCAGGCGGCATCTGGGGCTGGCGCTCCCTGTGCAGCTTTGCAGAATCGGGCCTTGCTGCCCAGGCATGTGTCGTGGGAGCATGGCCCTTGTGCTGGTCTGAGATTCTGTGGCGGCTGTGCACCTTGGCGCACCCTGCGGCAGCGACTTTCCTCGGAGACGTGATGCGCACCCTGCTTCCTTTCCCAGGGGCCTGCACTGGAGGTGCTGCCGGGCCTGGGTGACGAGCGGCACACCTCGCACCGTGGCAGCCTGGGAAGCACGGCTGAGTCCCACTCGGGGAGCGAGGATCAGGAGAGCAGCCAGGAGGGGGACAGCGACGTCTACGAGGACTGTGCGGAGGAGGAGGAGGAGGCCTGGCTGACCTGCTCCGAAGAGGAGGAGCACTGCGTGCCCCCTCGGGCCGGTCCCTCGGAGGATGTCCGAGCTGATGGTGCCGACAGCCAGAGGCTGGGGCCCTGTGGGAAGCAGCCTGTCAGGAACAGCGGCCACCTGGTCCAGAGGGATGAGCTCCTGGAGATCTTCAAGGCGCTTCACACGGGGAAGACCGTCAGAGAGGGCGCGGTCACTGTCGGGCTGGTGAGTGGGTGGGCCGCAGGCTGCTGTCCTGGGCACTGCTGGCCGCAACCCCCAGCGCCCCCTTTGCCTGAGCCTCGCTGGCAGCAGCGGGCAATGGGCGGAGTGGCCGGCCAGCACCCCGGCAGGGTTTTGTACAGGCAGGGGGCTGGGAAGGAACCGGGACTTCCCCTGCATCACGCCTTGGCACAGGCACCCTAGGACGTGGCTTGGTCATGTTGCCGCCGTGTGGATCTGGGCATGCCTTTGAATCCCGTGGGTCAGATGTGGGGTAGTGAAGGCCCCCCTCGAGCGCACGCCCACGATTTAGTCATCGCTCCCGACTCGTGGTGGCCAGGGGCAGCTGGGAGGGATGATTCCTAACCAGGAACGAGGAGGAGGGCAGATCGTAGGCCATCTCTGAAAGTCCTGCCAGTAGTTTCTGGTTGGGGGGGGGGTTGTCATGAGGGTGGCCTGGGAGCCCATTCGGAGGCCCTCTGCCACGCACCTCGTGCCTTCCGGGCTCTCAGTTCCAGCTCCTCTGCCCTTTCCTGCATGGGGGTGGGGCACCCTTGGGTCTTCCCTGAGCTGTCCGGGAGGCGCTTAGCCTCCTTGGACGGTGCTGTGCCGTGCCTTCCCTCTTTGCCAGCCCTGCTTTTTCCCCCAGGGCTTGGGGTCAGTGCAGCACAAAGCCCCACGCGGAAGCTTTGTGGGCTGGGGGCAGTGTGCTTTTGCTAGCCCCCTGCACCCTTGTGGCCTCTTCTGCCAGCAGCTTGCTTTGCGTCCCTTTCCAGGTGGGCTACCCCAACGTTGGCAAGAGCTCCACGATCAACGCTATCCTCGGAAAGAAAAAGGTGTCGGTGTCTGCCACGCCGGGCCGCACAAAGCATTTCCAGGTACTGCCGGGAGTGGTTGGAGGGCTGCCGCACAGGCGGCAGAGGGCGCCTCGCTTTCTGCCCAGCGGGCCCCCCGGCAGGCCAAAGTACCATCTTGCCCAGTCTCTCATTTGGTGCCTGGGGGCTGCAAGGGAGCCCTCTTGTTTCAGCTTAGAAAGGACAAAAGAGGCGGGTGGAAGAGAGCCGGGTGGAACAGCACGATGCCCGGGGCACCCTGGCGAACAGGAATGGGAGGTCTGGGCTGCCCGCTGCTCCCCTCGCGCCCCACTCGGCCTGCAGAGGCAGCTCTGGCTGGGGGCCGGCGGAGGGCGGAGTGGCCTGTGAGGGGCTGGGGTTGAGCCCTGCCTGTTCCTGCCCCAGACGCTGCATGTGGCGCCCACTCTCTGCCTCTGTGACTGCCCCGGCCTGGTGATGCCCTCCTTCATCTTCACGAAGGCCGAGATGATCTGCAGCGGGGTCTTGCCCATCGACCAGATGCGGGACCACGTGCCCCCCGTCTCCCTCATATCCTTTCTGCCGACGTGCCCGGCTGCTTCGATGTGGGGCACGTGAAACCCACCGCTCCCCTCTGACTCGCGCCCTGTCTTTGGGCTCTCGTACCTTGAGCGGATTATTCTGTGTTCTGGGGATGCCTGCAGAGATGACATGGAGGGTCGAGGGTGTGCTGGTCTCACGTGGGGTCCGCCCTGCAGACCACCCCCTCCCCGCGGTGCATTTCCTTCACTCGCTCACGTCTGCCAGCGCATCCCACGGCCCGTCCTGGAGGCCACCTACGGGATCAACCTCATCCAGCCACAAGAAGACGAGCCGCCTGATCGTCAGCCGACATCAGAGGAGCTGCTCACTGCATACGGATGTGAGTGGCGCAGGGGCGGTGGCGTGCGGGCGCGGCCTGGTGCGACTGTGTGACCATCCGTGCGTGCACCACTCTCCCTCCCCACGACCTAGTGCACGTCTGGCTGTGTGCGCCTGCTGGGCCCCTCGCTCCCCCGGGGAGGCCTGCCTGGTTCCCGAGGTCAGAGGACCTGTGGGTGTCCTCCTCGTGCTCCTTAGCCCGCGGGACCCCCACCCCCGCAGAGCGCTCCCCTCCCTGAGCTGGTCTCGCTTCTTTCCGCAGCGGCTTGCTTAGGGACCCCCCCGCTCTGTTTCCCCTCTTCCTCCCACCCTGCACAGACGCCAGAGGTTTCATGACAGACCACGGACAGCCGGACCAGCCGCGCTCAGCCCGCTACGTGCTGAAGGACTACGTCGCGGTACGTCGAGTGGCTCCTGGCTTCGGGACTGGAGCAGAGGCGCAAGGGACACCTGGGACGGAAGCACACGTGGAAGAATGTGGGAGGGAGGACTGAGGGAACTGGTGGTCGGATTTTGGAGTGCTCGAAAGTGAGGGGCAGTTTGCAAAGTAGTTGCTGCTCTTTCCCTCTCAAATGCTTTCCTGTAATATTCCAGAACTACAGTCTCCTGTGGAGATTTTAGAGCTGAGAATGGACTGGATTCCTTTATCTGAGGAGGGGCAGGAGCGGCGCTCCAGTGGCTTGGAGCTCGGCTCCCAGAAATGCCCCCATCATGGCTGGAGGTCAGGAATGCGGGGAGCACACGTCCAGGCCCCCGGAGAGCCCCTTCCTGCCCTGCAGCCTTCAGACTCCCCTCCTTGCCTGCTGGCCTCCACTGCTCTGTTGGGGAGACGTACGATGCAGGCACTTAATGCAAGGCGAGCGCCACTAGTGCTGTCAGCAGCATTCGTGTCCCTGCCCTTGCGAAAGGAGGCTTGGAGAAACGCTCGGGGTTGGGCGGGGGAGCCCAGGGGGGCGGTGAGTGCAGCCCCTTTGAACCCCTCCCCGGTCCCTTGCAGGGCAAGCTGCTGTATTGCCACCCGCCCCCTGGGGCTGACCCCCAGGCCTTCCAGCAGTGGCAGGAGAGGCCTGCAGCACGGGAGGCTGCACGGCGGGAAGACCGAACACACCCTGGCGGGAAGCCCAGGCCAGAGAGGATCGAGAACCCGGTGGATGCCGCCTTTTTCCATCAGGTGAGGGCTCGGGAGACGCGTGCCAGACTCCGCTCGGCTGCAGCGGTGACATGCAGCTCCCCTCCGTAGAGTGACAGCCTTTGTGGCGAGGTGTCTCTTTGTCAGGCGGTGGGCACACAACTCGGCCTGCCCAGAGCATCTCCCTGCTCTCCTTCCCTGTGTTCCTGTGCCTCTCGCGCATGCCCTCCTCTCCCACCTGCTGAACAGCATCAGGCGGCTTGCAGTGGCTGGGTCTGCGGGGAGTCACACCTCGCGTTTTCCCTGAGCTGCACCAGCACGGAGAAGCGAGGTGCCGGGGCGCCTCCATCAGGGCAGCCTCGGTCAGGCCTTTCCAATACTCCTCAGAGGGCGACCGGGGCATCAGGAGGGCCCGGGGCACCCACGGCTTCTCTCGAGCGCTGTGGGATGAATAAGAAGCCCCCACTGAAAGTGTCAGGCGGGCGGTGGGGGGTTGTGAGAAGCTGCCCCTGGGCAGCGGCAGCTCCTTCCTAGGCAAGGTGGACGGATTTAGCTGTCCCGCAGCGCGAGCCGTGTCCGCCCTGTTTGCAGCGGGGATGTTCTCGGGTGCGGCTGCGAACGGGGAAGGCCCTTTGGGGCCTGCGAGCAGCTGGGAGCTGCCCCAAGCCCAGTTTCCACGTGGTGCACAGGCAGGCCTGGCTGCGGCTTCCGCAAAGCTCCCTCGGCTGCACTTTTCTGGGCCTGGGAGCCAGAGGGGTCTTGCCCCACCAGCGTGCCTTGCCCCAGCCCAGCCAGAGGCCCCGCTTTGGATCCCTCTGGGCCTCGCCGCCTGCACTGGATGGTGTCTCGAGTCTCCTGTGCACCTGTCCTCCGTTCCAGGAGAACGTCCGTGCCCTGACTAGAGGCAGCCAGTCTGTGCTGGGCCACAGGGCGTGCCCCGGCCACCAGCTGCCCTCCTCCCCTGCGCTCAGCTTGGAGGGCAGCCCTGGAAAGCCCTGGAAGAAGCACGGCAACCGGAACAAGAAGGAGAAGATGCGCCGCGTCGCCAGGCACTTGCAGGCCTGAGTGGGGCTGTGCCCCGGGCTTCTGCGGTGCCCCTCGGGTGGGTGGGTGGGGGGCAGAGGCCCCTTGCCCGAGGCCCCTTCTGCGGCCCAGCCCAGCGGCCCTTCTTGCCCACGCCAGAGTCCTCGGGCAGGGCCTTGCGGTGGCTCTCGGCTTGCCTGTGGAGGGGCTTCTGCACGTTCCTGACAGCCCGCCAACTGCTGCACCATCACTTGGAAGGAGCGTGTGGGAATAAAGTTTTCTTACATTTCTAATGTTGCCTTTCTGTAAATGCTGCAGCCAAAGGTAGTCCTGTGCCCAGAGTGTTTTTCCCACTTTCCTGTCTCGCAGTACCTTCTGTCCCGCCGGAGCACTTCTGTGGCTGAGATGCGCTGAGCTCCTAGCAGTTGGCCCCATTTCTCGGGGTCTCCCCTTGCTAAAGGGGTTTTCCCCCAACAATTCCCGAAACCTTAGTTGCTCCAGAAGTGTCTCAGCCTTCCAGTCCTCCCAGCTCTGGCTGGCCTCCGTTGCAGTAGCCATATGATGTGTGTAGCCATTCGGTCATGGGGGGCAGGGTTAGGGGCAGGGGCCATCCTATGCAGCTGGCTGCTGGGAGATCCAGGACTGATCCAAGGAGCACCTTCTTCACGGTGCAGTGCTGGTCCTGCAGCAGAATTTCCTGCTGCTGCAGGATGCAAGGATGGCTGCGAGCTTGGTGGATTTTATTTTAGTTTATTTTATTTTATTTTTAATTCATTCATTCATTCATTTATAGGCCGCCCCATCGCAACAAAGCCTCGGGGCAGCTAACAACATTTAATTAAAATACAGTGAATAATAAAACATGTGAATTTATCCCTCCCCCCCCACGGTGCATCTCAGCAACTAAAAAAAAAGGGGGGGGCTGCACAGATTTGCAGAGGAAGGGGCTGGACATGGTGCCTGCAAGCTGTGCTTTCAGCAGGACAGCTCATGTTGGCCAGAGCAGGAAAAGAAAAAGCAAGGGATGCTAAGAAGGGGAACGCACCATCAGATCCAAAGCATGTGAAAGAGGAGGGGTGCCCAGCTACTTAAAGGGGATGGCAGACAAGGAAAAGGCAGAGGCGCTTCATTCCTACTTCGCCTGCGTCTTCTCCCACAAGACAGAAACAGCGAGTCAAAAGGGGCCTCATGGGCATCTAGTCTGACCTCTGGCACCAGCCGGCTCTGCTCACGACATGCCCACCATGTGGACGTCCAGACTATCCTTGAACACCCACACCGACGGGGCCTCAACGACCTCTCGTGGAAGCCCATTCCACATCCTCGGGGTCCTGACTGTCAGGAAGTGCCTCCTGGCATCCAAATGAAACCTGGGTTCCCTGAGCTTTGCTCCGTTGGAGCGCGTTCTGCCTTTCTCTGCAGGGGAGAACAGGTCTCTCCCCATCTCCATGTGATATCCCCTCACATACCTGTATGTCGCCAACATATCCCCTCTGAGTCTCCTCTCCAGGCTGAAGAGACCCAGTTCCCTCAGTCTCCCCATATGGCATCCCCTGCAAACCGGCCACCAACCTTGTGGCCCTTCACTGCACTGACTCTAACCTGGCTATATCCTTTCTGTAATGAGGGGCCCAAAACTGAACACAATACTCCAGATGCGGGCACACCAGAGTTGTGTAGAGTGGTAGTATTACCTCTCGATCTAGAAGCCACACTTCTGGCTATGCAACCAAGGGTGGCATTCGCCCTCTTGGCCACCACATCACACGGCTGACTCATGTTCAGCCTGCAGCCGACCAGCCCCCCTGGAGAGCACAAGTGCTGCTCTCCAGCCACTTGTCACCTAACCTGTACTTATGACAGCTATTCCTATGGCCCAAGTGCAAGACTTTGCACTGTCCACATTTAACGCCATCCTGTTTTCTCCTGCCCACTTCCATAGTCTGTCCAGATCCTTTTGGATCTGGAGTACCTGCTTCTCAGATGTGACCACTGCTCCAGTTTTAGTATTATCTGTGAATTTGCTCAGCAGACTGTTCACCCCTTCTTCCATGTCGTTAGTGAAAAGATTGAACAGGATCGGCCCCAGGACAGAGCCCTGGGGGACCCCGCTTGTCACTGGCTGCCATCCTGATGATTCCCCACTAATGGTTACCTTCTGTTTTCTATCAGTCAACCATGCCCTAATCCACTGGACAGTGCTTTGGTGTATCCCAAAACTCCTCAGTTTCTCCACCAGGATATCATGGGGCACTTTGTCAAAGGCCTTGCTGAAATCCAGGTATACCACATCCACTGCATCCCCTCCATCTAGCCATCTTGAAACCTTGTCATAGAATTCCACAAGGTTTGTCTGGCAGGACCTGTTTTTGCAGAAGCCGTGTTGTGTGGCTGTCAGCCTCCCTTCCCCATCTAGCATCACTAGATCTCTCTCTATTATGAGCCTTTCCATTGTTTTTCCTACAATGGACGTAAGGCTAATGTCTATAATTCCCCATGTCCCTTCTATTACCCTTTTTGAAAATTGGGACCACCAATGCCACCCTCCAGTCCTCTGGAACCTCACCCGTTCTCCACGAGGCCTCAAAAATGGAGGCCAGCGGGTGTGAGAGAACCCCTGCCAACTCTCTTGTCAGTACTCTCGGGTGTAACCTGTCAGGGCCTGGCACCTTTGTAATGTCCAATGCCCTGAGGAGCCCCTCGACTTCAAGGGGGGTGACTCTAATCTGTGCCCCTAAGTCCCCAGCCTCATCTAATCTCCTATGCGGATATCTCCCATCCTGCTTTGGGGAGCACACAGAGGCAAAATAGTCATTTAGCATCTGTGCCTGTTATCAGTCACTGGATCTCCCTCCTTATTTAGTGGTGCCACCATTTGGCTCCCCTTCCTCTTCCTATTTACATGCTGAAAGAAGCCCATTCGGGGGGGCCTGAACCTCCCGGCTCAGTTTAACGTCTTCCAGCCGAAGCTCACTAGAGCATCTCCAAAGGACCTTTTCCCCATCCTCATGAGGTGTAACCCATCCCTTGCCAGAAGTCCATTGGCAAGAAACCGAGTGCTGTGGTCAAGGAACCTGAAGTGTTCCTTCTGGCACCACACCCTAAGCCAGTCGTTCACCTCAGAGGCCCTCCTGTCCCTTCCTGGCCCAAATCCCTGGACCGGTAAGATCAACGAGAAGGCCACTTGGGCCTTTAGCTCCCTGAGTTTCTTCCCCAAGGCCTCGAAGACAATCTGCTACCAAGAGGAAGCACAAGCTGAGATGGCAGCCCAAAGCTGACAGACAGATGGTCGAGAAATACCTTGATGGAATTAACGCGTTCAGATCTCCAGGGCCTGATGAACTCCGTCCCAGAGTCATAAAAGAGCGAGTGGAGGAAATCTCAGACCCATTGCTTATTAGCTTCAATAATTTTTGGAAAACATGAGATACAACAGACTACTGGAGAAGGGCTAATATTGTCCCAAAAAGGAAAAAAGAGAAACCAGGGAACTGCAGATCAGTTAGTCTGACATCAGTCCCTGGAAAAATTCTGGAGAAAATTATTTAAAAATCAGCCTGCAAGCATCTTGAAGAAAATGCAGCGATTAATAGAAGCCAACATGGGTTTATCAAAAATAAATACTGTCAGACTAATTTAATCTCATTTTTTTGACTGGCTAATCTCTCAAATAAACAGAGGGAACTCTGGACATAATCCACCTAGACTTTAGCAAAGCTTTCAACATAGTGCCCCACAACATTCTGATAAGCAAAGCGGATAGGATAGAAAAATTATTAGGTGGATTCAAAATTGGCTGCTAAATTGGTCAACAATGGCACCTCAAACTGGAGGAAGCTAACTAGAGGGGTGCTGCACCAGGCCCGGTACTGTCCACCATCTTTATTAATGATTTAGATGAGAAATTACAAGGAAAGATAATCAAATTGCAGACGATGCAAAACTGGGTGGAATAGCAAACACCCTAGAAGACAGAATGAAGGTCCAGGGAGATCTTGATAAACCGAACACTAGGCTGAAAGCAACAGAATGAAATTCAATAAGGACAAAGTGCCAAATCCTCCACCTGGGAAAAAGAAACCAAATGCTACTTTTGGGATGCATTGATAGAAGTATTACTTCCAGATCATGAGAAGTAGAAGTTGCACTATACTAGTCAGACCCCATCAGGAATACTGTGTTCAGTTTAGGGCACCTAGAGTTAAGAAGATGCAGGTAAATTAGGGACCAGAGGAGGGCCACAAAAATGATCCAGGGTTTGGAAACATTGCCCAAGAGGAGAGACTGAGAGAGCTGGGCATGTTCAGCCTTGAGAAGAGAAGATGGCGGGGAGGGGGGCATGGTATCCCTGTATAAGGATCGCAAAGACTGTCACAAAGAGGAAAGTCAAGATCTCTTCTTGCTGATGCCCGTGTAGGACGGAATCATCAAGTCAAGCTGCGACAGCCCAGGTTCAGGCTGGACATCAGGAAGTTTCCTCACTGTCAGCAACACGGCAGTGGGACCAGCTGCCTGGAGAGGTGGGGGGCCCTCCCACACCAGAGGCTTTCAAGGCGAAACTGGGCAGCCCTCTGAGTGGGATGGTGTAACGTGATGTCCTGCAATAGCAGGGGGTGGACCCAATGCCATTCCTTGCCCGTTCTAGCTTGACTATGATTCTGTGAACTGAGCAACAGTGTCAGGAGGGTGGAATGGGACCTGCGCAGCTTCTGAGCCCCCTCACTGGGCCCCCAGATGGCTGAGCAGGATGCCCCCCTCCCCAAAGTCTGATCCAGCACAGCTTCTCTGCTGTCCAGAGGTTCTCTGCCAGGAGAGGGCAGTCATGGCCCAGCCTTCCTCATGGGCCAGGCTGCCTCACCCGCTCGAGCCACGGCAGAGCTGCTCGGTCGCCCAGCCCGCACCTCTTGGCCCTCTGCCGTGGCAGAGAAGGTGAATTCTGGGGGCGTGGGGAGGAGCGGCATGGGCGCCTGCATTTGCTGCCTTTCACTTTCCCTCATCCCCTTTTCCTTTCTTTGACACCACACAGCCGTTCCCCCTTTATCGCTGTTTTGATCCTTTAATAAACTTTTCCGCCCCCTTGAAGTGTGCTCAGGAGAGTCACCTGCTAATTCTGGCACCTTTGCTATGGGGGGGCCACAGGGACTGGGAGGAAAGCCCACTGAGCTGGAGGGGAAAGTGAGTCCCCTCTGGGTGACGTTGCGCTTCTTGCGGATCGGCCCACTGACTTCTGCCTGGCCCCCCACCGTGCCTTCCAGGGGAGACCCCCTTCCTTTGCCTCTGGCCAGTGCATTGGTCTGCTGCCTGCACCCCGTGACGCAGCCAACTCCTTCCTGTTTCTGATAATTGACTCATTCCCCCCCCCGCCATCAGCCCCCACTCCTGGAAACTTCTTCTCGGTATGAGAGGCTCTCCATGGCGAGGGCCCATTCCAAGAGGTCTTTCCCTGTTGCTTGGCGCCCCTCCTGCGCCTGCTCAACCTATTTTCAAATGGTTCTTAAGTGATCTCGAATTGGGAGCCAGCAGTGAAGTGGCCACGTTTGTTGCTGACACAGCAGGGCATTTAAGACCAAAGGAGGTTGTGAGGAGCTCCAAGGGGTCTCTCCAAGCTGGGAGGAGGGGCACCAGAGGGCAAATGCTGCTCGGCATTAAGCAAGTGCAAAGCAATGCATGTTGGTGCAAACATTCCCCACTTCGAGTACAGCAGATGGGACTAGAGCGAGTGGTGACTGAACAAAAATGGATCCTGGGCGGTGGACATCTCGGAGAAATTGCCGGCCTAGAGTGCAGCTGCCGTGAGAAAGGCAGACTCCAGGTTCGGCAAAATTAGAAAAGGGATTCAGAGTAGAAGTGCCAAGATCATATTCCCCTTATACAAATCTTTGGTGCAATCACAGAATATCGTGTATTCTTCTGATCTCCACACTTGAGAAAGAACAATATTGAATTGGAAAAAGTTCAGGGGAGGGTGACTGGTGAAGGGGTCGGAGCCACTCCTGTGAAGAACAAGTGCAGCGACAAGGCTGTCACGGAGAGGGTGGGCAGGATCTCTCCTCAATCGTTCCAGAGTTCAGGACACGGAATCATGGGCGCAAGGGCCAGACATCGAGATTCCGGCTGGACATCAGGAAGAACTTCCTGGCAGAGCAGTAAGACAATAGAACCAGTGACCCAGAGAGGTGGTGGGCTCTCCCACACTGGAGGCATTCAAGAGGCAACTGGTCAGCCATCTGAGGGGGATGCTTTAACTGGGAGTCCTGAACTGAGCAGGGGTTGGACTTGATGGACCTCTGGCCCTTCCAACTCTACTATTCTAATGATTCGATGATTTATGGCTTAGAAAAAAGGCAAGGGAGGAGAGACATGAAAATGGTGTACAGAATTATTCCTGTCTTGGAGAAAGTGGAGGCATTTTCCCCTCTCTCATAAGACCAGGACCTGGCTGGATCATCCCGTGAAGCTGATTGGTGGGAGGTTTGGGATAGATAAAGGGAAGTCCTTGGTCACACGGTTAACCTGAGGCGTTCCCTGCCCCGGGAAGTGGGGGTGGCCTCCCATCTGGATGGCTTCGAAAGTGGATTGGACCGATTCCTGGAGGAGCAGGCCATCCGTGGCTACTAGCCTCACTGGCTGCATGCTCTCAGGTTCTGGGCTGCTCTGGTGGATCCTGCCTGGTCCTGCTGGAATGAGCACCTCCAGGGAGCCCTGGGGGAAGAGCTGCCCAAGCACAGGCTCTTCCCTCCAGGCCTGGCCTCCGCAGCGTGGACTGTCCTGCTTGCTGGGTGGCCTGCATCCTGCCTGACTGCTGTCCCACCTCGCCGTTTGTCTTCTGCCTCTGTGCCCCACCTCAGCAGCATGGGTCTTCTTGCTGGCTGTGGTGGGGCTCGGCTCCTGCATCTTGCTGACCCTTGCTGTGCATCCTGCCTTGCCGCATTTCCTGCCTCAGGTACCTGCTCCTGTTTGTCGTCCTGTTCCTGACCCTTGGCTTGCTCATGACCACGTCCTTGTTCTGTTCTGATAGGTTCTCCTGGTTCCTGGCCCTGGCCCTGGCCTGCCCCGGGACTGTGCCTTGGCTTTGCTAACGAACCTGGCCTTTGGGCCATGACTCTGTCTTGCCCTGGTCCCAGTGCCCCCGTCCTGTCTCCTGCCACCCATGGTGCAGCCCTGGATGCTGACAGGCGCTCCCCGCATTCACAGAAGGAGCAGGCTGGTGTGTACCTGTTGCTGAGGGGCTTGGCCAGGCAAAGGCCTTGCACCCATCCTGCTTGACTGGTCCTGCGGGCAGCTGGCTTGTGCCATGGGGAGCAAACCATTAGCGGGGAATCGTCGGGATGGCAGCCAGTGACAAGCGGGGTCCCCCAGGGCTCTGTCCTGGGGCCGATCCCATTTAATCTTTTCATTTACGACATGGAAGAAGGGGTGAACAGTCTGCTGATCAAATTCACAGATGACACTAAAACCGGGGCAGTGGCCACAACTGAGGAGCAGGTACTCCAGATTCACAAGGATCTGGACAGACTATGGAAGTGAGCAGGAGACAACAGGATGGCGTTTGATGTGGAAAAGTGTAAGGTCTTGCACTTGGGGCATAGGAATAGCTGTCATAAGTACCGGTTAGGTGACAAGTGGCTGGAGAACAGCACTTGTGAAAGGGACCTCAGGGGTACTGGTTGACCGCAGGCTAAACATGAGTCAGCAGTGTGATGCGGTGGTCAAGAGGGCGAACGCCACCCTTGGTTGCATAGCCAGAAGTGTGGCTTCAAGATCGAGAGGGTATTACTGCCACTCTACATGACTCTGGTGCACCCGCAACTGAAGTATTGTGTTCAGTTTTGGGCCCCTCATTACAGAAAGGATATAGCCAGGTTGGAGTCAGTGCAGCGTAGGGCCACAAGGATGGTGGCTGGTTTGCAGGGGATGCCGTATGAGGCAAGACTGAGGGAACTGGGTCTCTTCAGCTTGGAGAAGAGGAGACTCAGAGGGGATATGTTGGCGATATACAGGTATGTGAGGGGGTGTCACATGAAGATGGGGAGAGGCCTGTTCTCCCCTGCAGAGGAAGGCAGGACGCGCTCCAATGGAGCAAAGCTCAGGGAACCCAGGTTCCATTTGGATGCCAGGAAGCACTTCCTGACAGTCAAGACCCCGAGGGCGTGGAATGGGCTTCCACGAGAGGTCGTTGAGGGTTGAGGCCCCATCGGTGAGGGTGTTCAAAGACAGGCTGGACATGCACATGGTGGGCATGTCGTGAGCGGAGCCGGCTGGTGCCGGAGGTCAGACTAGATGGCCCGGGAGGCCCCTTCTGACTCGCTCTGTTTCTATGTTTCTATGGGGAGAGTGCTGGACTGGATGGACCTTTGGTCTGATCCAGCAGGTTTTCCCTGGGAAAATTCTGGGACAGGTTGTAAAGCAGGCAGTCTGCAAACAGCTTGAAAACAATGTAGTCTTTACTAGAAGTCAGCATGGATGTCTCAAGAACACATCGTGCCAGGCTAATCCTATTTCAGTTTCTGACTGGTCACCTCCCTGGTGGACTGTGGGACTGCTGAGGACATAATCTCTCCTGACTTCAGCAAAGCTTTTGACCAAGCGCCCCAGGAGCTCCAAGGGGGCCAGGTGGAGCCGCGACCAGGTGCAGCCACAGCTGGCTACAGAACGGGACTCGGAGAGAGCTCCTTGGGGCACCTTCTCAGACTGGGGGGAGGCAACGAGGGGGGGACCCACAGGGCTCAGTCCGGGGCTCATTCATCATGTGGAGGAGGAAGAGCGGGGAACAATTGTCCCATTTGTAGATGACGCAGAACTGGGTGGGGTAGCTAAGCCCCTGGAAGACAGAAACAAGTTTCAGGGTGATCTTGATAGGCTGGTGCACTGGACTGAGAAGAACAGAATGGAATTTAACCGGGACAAAGGCAAATTCCTGCACCTAGGAAAAAAACCAAATGCACCATTGCAGGATGGGGGATACTCGGTTCAGCAATACTGCAAGTGAAAGGGTCTTGGAATTGTTTAAGATCACAAGCTGAATTCGAGTCCATAACGTGAGGTGGCGGCAAACAGGGCAAACGCTGTTTTAGGCTGCATTAAGAGCTGCTGAAGAGGAACTAAAGAGCCTGTTGATGTGAGTGAAGGAGGAGAGTGCAAAAGTTGGCTTGCAACTCAACATTAGGAAATGGCATCTGGTCCTCTCACTTTCTGGCAAATAGATGGGCAAGAAATGGAGGTAGTGACAGATTTTATTTTCCTGGGCTCCAAGATCACCGCAGACGGGGACTGCAGCCAAGAAATTAAAAGCACTTGCTCCTGGGGAGGAAAGCTATGGCAAATCTAGACAGCATACTAAAAAGCAGAGACATCACCCTGCCAACAAAAGTGCGTATAGTCAAGGCGATGGTTTTCCCAGTTGCAATGTGTGGCTGTGAAAGTTGGACCATAAGGAAGGCTGAGCGCCAAAGAATTGAGGCCTTTGAATTGTGGTGCTGGAGGAGACTCCTGAGATTCCCCTGGATTGCAAGGTGATCAAACTGGTCAGTCCTAGAGATCATCCCTGACTGCTCTTTAGAAGGACAGATAGTGAAGATGAAACTCAAATGCTTTGGCCACCTAATGAGAAGGAAGGACTCCCTGGAGAAGAGCCTAATTCTGGGAACAATTGACGGCAAAAGAAGAAGGGGAGGGCAGAGGATGAGGTGGCTGGATGGAGTCACTGAGGCAGTTGGTGTGAGCTTGGAGGACAGGAGGGCCTGGAGGAGTGTTATCCATGGGGTCATGATGAGTCTGGCGTGACTTCACAACTAACAACAAGAGATGCCACTTTCAAACCCTGTGAAGTGCCAGCTCCCCTTCACTCAGCACTGGCTGGGCCTCCCCTGGAGTGCTCTGCCCAGTCCTGGGCAACCTCACTGAAGAAAGATGCAGACAAGCTGGGAAGGGTTTGGCGGAAGGCAATGTGGTTGATGTGGGGACTGGAGACAAAGCCCAGGAGCGATGAGGGAGCTGGGCATGTTTAGCTTCAAGAAGAATGTGGGGAGATGGAACGGCCCATAAGTACTTGAACGGCTGCCACGCAAGGGGGTGCCAAGATTTCTTATCAGTCGCGCTGGAGGGAATGCAGGATACAGAATAATGGCCTCAAGTGACAGGAAGCCAGATTCCTGCTAGATACCAGGAACAACTTCCTGGGTGTTCCAGCAGCCATGACATGGAACCACTCACCGAAGGAGGCTCTGCCCCCTAGGTGCATGCAAGATGCAACTGGGCAGCCATTGGAGGGGGACCCAGCGGCCCTCTGGCCCCTTCCAGCTCTGCTCTTCCACGATTCTAATGCTTCATGAGAGTCTCGTGCCATGTGATTGAGGCAGACCTGCCTGCAGGGCGTGGGGTGCTTCCGTGGGGTCCCCGGAGGCCTTGTCCAACCCCTCTGTTTCTCTCACCTTCTCCAGTTGAGCTTCTTGCCCACAGGGCAGCCATCTTGCTCCCCCGCCCGGCAGGCAGGCACCTGTGCAGCTTCACCGCGGGCTTTCTCCCTGCGCTGCCGCATTCCTGTTCGGGGCTGCTTCACTTGGGAGCGGCCTGCGAGGCCGCCTCCGCTGCTCCTGTCACTGCGCGCGGGTGATGGATGGCTTGGCTGGCAAGCCCTGTGAGCGGTCTCGGCTGGCAGACAATGGAGAAGCCGGGAGCCCCGGAGAGAGGAAGTTCTCCTCCTGAATTGGCTTTTCCTATTGAGATAAGGCAGCGCACGATCCAGATGCAGCCTCTTTCTAGCCAGTCAGTATACACATCTCCTCAGGACACGCTACGGGGAGAACTGGGGGGCATCTGAGCTGCCCCCTTAGAAGCACCTGCGTGCCGCTCAGCCGGAGCCCCACTGTGCCGGGCAGCCAGCAGGCATCCCTGCTGTGTCCCCACTGGGGCCGCTGGCTCTGGTGGTGGCCAATCGGCCTCAACATCTGAGCTGAACAGCAGTTCTGCTTCTGGTCCACGGGATCCACATAATTGTACTTTCTGCATGACACCAAAGAAAACGGTCTGCGACACGGAAGCGTCCTTGCCGTTTGAGCACGCTGGCTTCCTGCAGGTGGAGCCACCTGGCTCAGTGCACAAGGCAGCCTGGCTGGATCGGGCCAAAGGCCTCTCTCGGTGCCACGGCTGTTCCCCGGGGGCCAACCAGATGCCCCCGGGAAGCCCTCCTGTCCATGTTCTCCACATCCACCTCTGAGGTGGGAGCCGATCTGTAGCCGCCGTGCCTCATGGCCACGGATAGCCGCATCCTCCATGTCTAATGCTATTTCTTTGCATCTAAACTGGTTGCCATCATGGGGGATTCCACAGTTTAGAGATGTGCTGCATAAAGAAAACCTGCCTGGGGTCTCCCACCAATCAGTTTCAGAGGATGAGCCCGTCGGGTTCTGGTATTACGGACGAGGGAGACACACTTCTTGCGATTCACCTTCCGCACACCCAGCCACAATCTTGCACGCCTTGAACATGTATACGGTTACACTGGCCAGTCTGAAGACACAGAAGAGAACCACAAAAGAGGAAAAACGAGATCTCTTCTGAAGGATCCAAGAAATCAAAGGGAAATTCAAACCTAGATCAGGAAGACCAATGGGGAGCATCGGACCAGGATGAAAATAAAGAGAAGATGGAAACACCGCAGGCTATAGAACTGTGCAGAAGAGATGGAAGGACGACCCACTCCTTCAAAGAAGAAAACGTGAGGAATTTGTACCTGAAATATTAGAAAGTGGAGTGAAAGCTGCTCTGAGAGCAATTGGGGGAAATAAGGTCCCCGTGATAGATAAGGCACCAGCAGAACAATTCCGAGCTCCAGAGACTTGACAGCAGCAACTGCTGGGCCATTGTGCCCATTTCTCATGCAAGCCAAGTGAGGTCTAAGGTGTCACAGCAAAGAATATTACTGAGCATGGAGTGAAAATATCTGCAGTTCCAGCTGGATTCTGGAAAGGAAGAGGCGCTTGAGATCGCACAGCAAACTTACGTTAGTTACTCAAGCACCCCAAAGCTGGCACTGAGCTCTGAAGCACCCCGGATTCTGCTCAGCACCGCCCTGCAGCTTCCCGGGGCAGCCGCGCACGGAAGCCGGTGGGGGGGCGCTGCGGCTGGACCTCGCCCGGCACCCGCAGCCTCCCCGGGCCCTCCCCCCTCCCGCGGGGACGGCCAGCACGGGAGCGCTTCCGGAGATGCGCGGTAGCTGTGCGGTTCACTCGGTCTCGGCCGAGTAAATGGTGGGCAGAAACCAAAAACTGTGCGCTTTGCATGGAAAAGCCCTTCGCTTTCTGTTTGCCTGGGACAGCCAACATACGCGGTGGATTTCTGCGGAAGGGAGCGAATTACCCACGCGGCGCGCTTGGCGCGGAGAGGCGGCGCTCCGCCCGGGCCGCCGCGGGCGCGCAGACGGTCCCTGCGCCTGCGGGGCGGCGGGGCCCCGCTCCGGGTTCCCGCGGCGGCTGTTGTCCAGGGCCCGGAGGGAGCGGGCCGCCTCACGGCAGGGCCGCCCCGCTGCGCCCCGGACCTGGCGCGCTCCGCCGCCGCCGCCGCCCGGCTCGGCCGCGAGCCCGGCCCAGCGAGGCAACGGGGCGGCGAGCGCCAAGGGAGCGCCCGCGCACGGCCTCTGCCCGGGGTAGGACGCGCCGGCCCGGGACCGCGGGCGAGCCGCCGGGGAGGGCCGTGCTCGCGCGGCCCACTCGCCCGGGCAGCGCCTCTGCTTCCCTTCCGATAAGGCGGCGGCGCGAGCCAGACGACGCTTCCCCGGGGACGGTGCCGCACCCCGGGTCGTGCGCCCCAGGGCCAGGGCGAGCCCGGCGGGGCTGCCCGGAGCCGCGACGGGGGCGGGGGTCAGGGCGAGACCCCTGGCCAGAAGGCGCCGTTCCCGCCGCCGCCGCCGGGGAACGCATGGCTGCAGGATGCCTGGAGGCGCCTGGCCCGAGCAGAGGGTGACCCGTGCCCCGGGGACGCTGCCGCCCTGAGCTCCCGCCTCGGGCTGCTTGATTGTTATTTTGCTTATTGTCTTATTGATTATACGCTGCTTATCTTCCTCTTGTATTTATAAAGCATTTTATCATATTATATTTTATGGCTTTTGCTAATATCAACATCTATTTTTATCCGTATCATTGCTATGATTGTGCTGTGTGCCGTCCCGAGAGCCTTCTGGCTATGGGGCGGCATCCAAATGCGATAAACAGACAGATAATTGGACAGGCTTCCATGTCTCTCTGTATAGCCAAGGATGGTGATCACTCCATCCTTTGCTTTGAGATCAGAGGACTGGGGCCGTGCAGCAGGGCGAGCACTAGAAGCTGGGACTTCAAGAGGGCCAACTTTGGCCAACTGAAGGCCAGGCTGGGGAAAGTCTCCTGGGATAGGTTACTGGAAGGTAAGCAAGTAGAGGAGGGGTGGATGGCACTCAAAAGGGAGGTTTTGCAGGCGCAAGCCCTGACGATACCTCTAGTCAGTAAGGTGGGGAGGCGGAGGAGAGTGCCGCCATGGATGCGAAAGGAGGTGGTTAGGGGGATTAGACGAAAGAGGAGCCTCCATAGGAAATGGGTACTGGGGGAAATAGACAAAAGGGTATACTGGGAGGAGGAGGCCCGTTGCAGAAGGATTCTTCGCAAGGCTAAGGCCGATTATGAGCTGAGACTTGCCAAGAATATCAAGAGCAACAAAAAGGGCTTCTTCCAGCATGTAAATAGGAAAAGGAAGGGGAGACAAGTGGTGGGACCACTAAATAAGGAGGAAGGAGATCCAGTGACTGACATGAGGGAACAGGCACAGATGCTAAATGACTATTTTGCCTCTGTGTTCTCCCCAAAGCAGGACGGGGGATATCCGTATAGGAGATTGGATGAGGCTGGGGACTTAGGGGCAGAGATTAGAGTCACCCCCCTTGAAGTCGAGGGGCTCCTCAGGGCATTGGACATTACAAAGGCGCCAGGCCCTGACGGGTTACACCCGAGAGTACTTAGAGAGTTGGCAGGGGTTCTCTCACGCCCGCTGGCCTCCATTTTTGAGGCCTCGTGGAGAACGGGTGAAGTTCCAGAGGACTGGAGGGTGGCATCGGTGGTCCCAATTTTCAAAAAGGGTAGTAGGAAGGACATGGGGAATTATAGACCGATTAGCCTTACGTCCATTGTAGGAAAAACAATGGAAAGGCTCATAATAGAGAGAGATCTAGTGATGCTAGATAGGGAAGGGAGGCTGACAGCCACACAACACGGCTTCCGCAGAAACAGGTCCTGCCAGACAAACCTTGTGGAATTCTATGACAAGGTTTCAAGATGGCTAGATGGAGGGGATGCAGTGGATGTGGTATACCTGGATTTCAGCAAGGCCTTTGACAAAGTGCCCCATGATATCCTGGTGGAGAAACTGAGGAGTTTTGGGATACACCAAAGCACTGTCCGGTGGATTAGGGCATGGTTGACTGACCGAAAGCAGAAGGTAACCATTAGCGGGGAATCGTCGGGATGGCAGCCAGTGACAAGCGGGGTCCCCCAGGGCTCTGTCCTGGGGCCGATCCTGTTTAATCTTTTCATTAACGACATGGAAGAAGGGGTGAACAGTCTGCTGATCAAATTCGCAGACGACACTAAAACTGGAGCAGTGGCCACAACTGAGGAGCAAATACACCAGATCCAAAAGGATCTGGACAGACTATGGAAGTGGGCAGGAGACAACAGGATGGCGTTCAATGTGGAGAAGTGTAAGGTCTTGCACTTGGGGCATAGGAATAGCTGTCATAAGTACAGGTTAGGGGACAAGTGGCTGGAGAGCAGCACTTGTGAAAGGGACCTCGGGGTACTGGTTGACCGCAGGCTAAACATGAGTCAGCAGTGTGATGCGGTGGTCAAGAGGGCGAATGCCACCCTTGGTTGCACAGCCAGAAGTGTGGCTTCTAGATCAAGAGAGGTATTACTACCACTCTACATGACTCTGGTGCGCCCGCAACTGGAGTATTGTGTTCAGTTTTGGGCCCCTCATTACAGAAAGGATATAGCCAGGTTGGAGTCAGTGCAGCGTAGGGCCACAAGGATGGTGGCTGGTTTGCAGGGGATGGGGTATGAGGCGAGACTGAGGGAACTGGGTCTCTTCAGCCTGGAGAAGAGGAGACTCAGAGGGGATATGTTGGCAACATACAGGTATGTGAGGGGGTGTCACATGGAGATGGGGAGAGGCCTGTTCTCCCCTGCAGAGGAAGGCAGGACGCGCTCCAATGGAGCAAAGCTCAGGGAGCCAAGGTTCAATTTGGATGCCAGGAAGCACTTCCTGACAGTTAGGACCCCGAGGGCGTGGAATGGGCTTCCACGGGAGGTCGTTGAGGCCCCATCAGTGAGGGTGTTCAAAGATAGGCTGGACATGCACATGGTGGGCATGTCATGAGCGGAGCCGGCTGGTGCCGGAGGTCAGACTAGATGGCCCAGGAGGCCCCTTCTGACTCTCTCTGTTTCTATGTTTCTATGGTGATAGGAGCCAGAGGCATTCCTTGTGGGAGAGACATGTGCTGCTTTCAGTCTCGGTCTGCTCCTCTGGCCGTGAAGCCTGCTGACCTGGGCAACTGAAAGGCCAGCGCAGGGACCTGGCTAGCTCTGCCCAGAGGTGCAGCTGGGCCACCAGCTGAGTGGCCCCTACTCCACGTCACTGAGGCCCTCAGAGCCTTCAAGTGACAAAGATGCCTCGGGGAGCCCCGCAAGCTGCAACCCCCCATCTGGTCAGAGGAAGCCCCTACCAACAGTGGCTCAGTCTCGCCTTGGCCCCCCTGGGAGTGCCATGCCCGTCTCGAAAGACGCCCGAGAAGGACACAATGTTCCCCAAGCCCTGCCCTCTGGTGCCAGCACTCCCGGCAGGGGCAGGACCATGGCGGTGCGGGCCTTCCGCTCCTGGCTCAGCCAGCTCCCCGCAGAGGCCGCCACAGCAGGTGCGACCACAGGCGAGGCTCAGCAGGGCCACACCTCACACTCCCTTTCTGACGTGGACCAAGAGGGTGACCAAGGCTGCTTCCATATCAAAACCTGGCCTGATCCGTGACTGAAGTGAGCCCAGGTGATCAATCTCCTCTGGAAGCACCTGGAGCTTGTTGGCTACCATCATCTCAAGAGCTGTGCCCAGGAAAGGGCCATTTGCTACTGGCCTCAAACTGGAGCAGAGGGTTTCTCAGGACTAGCCTCTCCGCCAGCTCTTTCCGTGGTGGGGGACTGCTCCCTCTCGCAGAGGCGTGGAGCACCTCCCTGGCCCAGCCAGCCAGCTTTCAGAAGCCAAGAGGGCAAGGATCTGGCGGACGGGGCTGCACACACCTGTCCCAGCACCCTGGCAGCATCCTCAAATTGCACCAAGGAAGCTCACGCAGGAGAGCCTGGCCAGGCCGTGCGCTGGGTTCCTCGCCTGCACTGGGGTAGAGCAGTCCCGACAAATGCAAGAGATGTTATCCAGGAAGTGCCCGGGTAATATCTATTGCAGCAGGCTTCCGTTAAGTCTGAGATGTCCTTGGGGCCAGAATACAGCAGGCCCGGTGCAATCCCAGAATGCTCCACTGGGCAGCAAGAGAATAGGGCAGGTTTTGTTTCTTGACTGCCACTGGATCGCAGGCACACGAGGGCTCAGCTGCATTTTCCGCAGCTGCACAGGCGCTGCCTCCTCTGTTGCGTCCTTGCTCTCTGCTCTGCAGTCCGCCAGGCAGCCACGGGACTTCTGTGACAAGGCGGCCTCGTGGCAGCTGTCCACATCATCTCTGCATTCCAGAGACAGATCGGGGATCCGACGGGACCACGTGCCCCATCAGCTGAAAAATGCCCTGGGCCCCTTGGAAACCACACGCATGCAACAGCTTCTGGTAGTAGCTCCCCCACCCCTGCAGAGGAGAAAGGTGGCCCTTCGTGTGAAGCTCACTAGGCAGTGCCCTGACCAGGACAAAGGGACTGAGACAAAGTCCTCCTCCTCCTGACCTTTGTCCCTGTGCCTGGCTGAAAGTGGGAACGCGCCGAGGTGTGAGTTTTATGGCCTCAGGAGGAACACAGAAAACAGCAAAGCTTGATCCTAAGTGTCAGATATTACAAGCAATGATACGCACACTTCCGAGGCTTCCGATAAAACTTGCACGGTCCCCTTGCAGTGGCTATTGGGAATGAACCGCCCTTTTCGCTTTGGGGACTGCTGCAGTCAGGCTGCCGGGTCGGGCCGGCGGCATGTTGGGACAGCCATTCGGCGGCCTTGCGATCCGTGCCATCCTGAGCCGCCTCAGCCAGGGCGCCTGTCCTGCCGGGGCGACGCGGGAACCTCGCCATCGCAGCCGCGACCCCCAGAGCGGCCCGCACCGCGCCGGGGCCGCAGGAGGCGCGCCCGCAGCCCGGCCAGCAGCGCCCCGGCGGAGCGGGGCGGGCGGCGCCGGGAACCGCAGGTAGGCCCCCGGCAGGCAGGCAGGCAGGCAGGCGCGCGCGCCAAGGGCCGCTCGTGCGAACGCGGCCGCTCCCGGGGCGCACGTGGGGTGCCCGCCTGACGTCACGTCCTTCCGCCGCAGCAGCAGCCAGCGAGGGGCGGAGGCGGCCGGGCGAGTGCGGCGCTGGCAGGTGAGGGGCGCGGGCCGGGCCGGGCCGGGCCACCGGCCGCGTGTCCGCGTCTGGGCCGGGCCGGGCCGGGCCGGGCGGCGCGTCCGCGCTCGGGCCCGCGGAGAGCTGCGGCGAGCCCGGGCCGGGGCCGCGCTCCCGCCCGCCGCCCGTGCCCGGCGGGAGCGGCTTCCGCTTCGCGGGCCGGGCGCGCGTCGGGGCGGCCTGTGGGTGCCGGAGCCGCGGAGGCCGCGTGCGCCCCGGAGCGGATGCGAGCCCAGCGGTGCAGCGGCGAGGGGCCCGGGCGGGCCGGCCTGGGCCCGCCGCAGGCCCTCGCCCGCCCGGCCTCCCGCCCGGCCTCGCGGGGCGGCTCTCGCGGGCGCGATGGAGGGGCGGCGAGGGGCGTGCGAGCCGCCGCCGGTCGCCGGAAGGGAAGGCGCGGCCGTCCGGGGCGCGTGAACCGGCCGGGGCCCCGGGGCAGGGCGAGCCTTGGCTGCCTCAGCTGCCGGGGCGGCGGGGGGCAGGTGGCCCCCGGCCCGAGAGGGGCTGCCCGCCTTGGCGCGCTTCGGTGCGGCGGGCGCCCGCAGGGGCTTTCCGGGGCGCTGCCGGCGCGTCCGACGTGCTGAAGAAATTGCGCCGTCGCTTGCAGCACCCGCGGGGCAAATGGGGCAGGAAGGCCTGGGCAGCTTCATTCTTCTTGCCTGGGGTCGGGGAGATCTGGCCCTGGAGCTCGCCGGGTGACTTCGGGCCAGCCAACGACTCTCAGCCCAGCCTACCTTGCAGGATTATTGTTGGGTGGGTAAGATTAAGAGAAGCAGGGGAATGATAGAAGCCACCTTGAGTTCCTGGGGAGGAAACAGACAAACTATAAATCCAGTAGATAACTATTACTGTATTACACATGTACTTTATATATGAGATATCCTTCTTTTTTCCCCTCATGGAAAGCCGAATGTGGTTTACTCAGTCCTGCTCCACCGTGTTTTATCCTCACAACAACCTTGTGAGGTAGAACTAACTGAGAGCGAACTTTGAGGCCACGAGGGTACTCGAACCCGGATCTCATGGGCCCCATGTCCAGACTAACCGTCGTTCCACTGGCTCCCCCGTGGCCCAGCAGCCTGACTCTCCTGGGGCTGCAGCTGCATCCAGCCTCTGTTTACGTATCTTCAGTGAAGGAGAACCGTCTCCTGGAGCAGAACCTCTTCTGTGCCGCAGTTTCCACCAGCCGGTTCCAGTTGTGTTGTCAGGAGCAGCGGAAAGGGTTAGGGTTCTGCGTGACGACCTTTCATATACTTGAGGATCACTGCCATGACCCCTCCATCTCTCCAGGCTAAGCATGCCCAGGTTGTTCAGCTGCTTCTTGCAGGGCCCGGTTGCCAGACATGGCTCTCCGGATGCAGTCTTGCTGGTGTAGAAGAAAATGGAAGGATTACTCCTCGTGCCCTGGAGGTTCTGTTGCTGTTAATGCAGCCCAAGTCTGCATTAGCTTCCTCAGCTGCCTCATTGCACTGTTGGCTCCTAGTCAGCTTGCAGTCCAGTACCAGGCCGAGAGTCTGCTTGCATGCACTGATGCCAAGGCAGGCCTCCGCCCTCTCACACCTGCTCCTCCATTTTTTGGTCCCTGTGTGTAAGTGTCCCACATTTAAATGTGTTGCTTCTCATCTTGTTAGACCTAACTGAGTGTTCCAGTTTCTCTAGATCCCTTTCAGTCTTGGTCCCTCTTCTGTGGTGTCTGTCCTAGTTTTGTGTCATCAGTCTGGTACACACTGCCTCCACACCCTCCTCCAAGTCACTTATAAAACCACGGTGTTGTCTAGGCAACTCTTTCCCATCACAGTGATAAGGGTCGTATAGGGACCTGTTGGATGCCTTGTGGAAGTCAAGGTGTGCCATGTGTCCTGCTCCCAAACGGGTAACCTGGCCAAAAAAAGGGAGATGAGCTTGGCTTGCTGTGAGTCTCTGTTGAGAAGCCCATATCGACTCTTGGGACCCTGGGGCTTGTCTTCTAGATGCTCCCAGGTGTTCGAGCATTTTGCACGGAAGTACCCTCAGGCTGACTGGTCTGAGTTTCCAGGGCCTCCCATTTCCCCCCTTCAGTGCAGGGCAACATGTGCCTGTCTCCAGTCGCCTCACCTGTTTTCAGGTGCTGTCAAAGATTAAATAAAATCCACAGACTGGTACTGTGCCTGGGAATGGAATTGATCTGACTGTTGAGAGGTAAATTTAAAGAAGCTCGGGGTGCAACCCCACAGGTGTTTAGCCTAGTTGGCTGGGGAATGCTGGGAGCAAGAGAACCCTCTTCTGTCTAAACACACCTAGCATTTCCCTCAAAGCCTGCTCTGGCCGTGCCCTTGCTTGCACGAGCCACACATTCCCCCTGCTTGTGTTCATTCCCAGTTGAGCACAGCTGTCATTATGGGGAATGGCTGAGGCCACGCAGGAGCCGAGTGGCGCAGGCTTCTCTCCAGCACCTGTTGGCAGGTTGTCATTTTCGTCGTCTTTCTTGTGACATGGTCCAAGAAACCTCTTTTCGTTCTTAGCACTCCTCACCAGCTGCAGCTCATTCTGGGACTTCATCTTCCTCACACTAGTCCTGTAGACTCGGGGACTCCTCTAGGCGTCCCCTTGGTGCTGCCCGTCTCCTGCATGTGAGTTGCAGTTCATCGGGCAGCTCCCAAGAGAGAGGCACACGCCTCTTTGACTGCCCCCCCCCCCCACGTTTCCATCTCATGGGAATAGTTTGCAACTGTTCTCAGTACCTCCGTTTTCAGGATCTCCCATTCCTCTTGAACTCTTTCTTTTCATTTATGATATATTGCCACAGAATCCCATCCAACTTTCATTTTGGTTTTTCCCAGTTGGCTTTCCTAAAGTCCAAGATAAGACGTCCAACTAGCTCATGATTCACAGCTCCCTGTAGTGTAAATTCCAAGATAACGGGGTCACTTTCCCTGAATGTTCCTGCTATTTTCACTTTATCTACCATTCTTCTTTGCTGGTCGGTTTAAGTTCAAGTCCGCAGGCTCCCTCCACTTTACTGCCTTCTAAGATCTGACATCACCAAGACAAATGAAGGAAATTCATTGAATCCTAGAATAGCAGAGTTGGAAGGGGCCAGAGGGCCATCAGGTTCAACCCCCTGCTAAGTGCAGGACTCCCAGCTGAACTGTCCCTCTTGGCTGCCTGTCCAGCTGGGAATTCTTCACTGAGTCAGAATTCTGGTGGATTTGAGGTGTGGGAGACCACCCCCTCCCCAGGTCTTCGGTTCCATTTCTGTACTGCTCCAACAGTCAGGAAGTTTTTCCTGTTACCTATCCAAAATCCAACATCCCGTAACTTGAGCCCATTATGCCGTGTCTTGCAATTGGGCAATCGAGGAGCGATCCTGCCCTCCTCGGTGGGGCAGCCTGTCAAGTATTTGGAAAGTGCCACCCTGTCTCCCCTCTGGCTTCTTCAGGTGAAATATGCCAATTTCTTGCAGTCCTTCCCACAGGCCTTTGTCTGCAGTCCCCCATCCGTCCTTCCTGCCCTCCGCTGAGCCGTTCCCAGTTTGTCTGCTGCTTTCTTGAGCTGTGGTGCTCAGAACTGGACCCAGGACTAACCAGTGCTGAGTAAAGAGGACTGCAACTTCACATGATTTCAGAGTGATGCTTTTGTTAACGTAGCCCAAAATAGCATTTGTTTTTTTTTGTGGACAACATCCTATTGTTGACTCACACTCAGCTGTGATCCGCCACAATTCCGGGATCCGTCTCAATTGCCACATGACTGAGCCGAGTGTTCCCCATCTTGTAATGTTGCTTTTGGTTTCTTTTCCCCAGGCACAGAAATTTGCATCTGTCCCTGCTAAATGTCATCCTTTTGTATTCAGTCCAGTGCGCCAACCTTTCAAGATCTCTCAGAGTGCCGTTTCTTTTTCCCAGGATATTATGGATCTCACCCGGTTCTGTGTCATCTGCAAATCTGACCAGCATTCCTTGCACCTGTTCATCTAAATCCCGAATAAATGCATCGAAAAGGATTGGTCCTGTACTGTCCCTGGAATGCCCCACAGGTCACTTCTCCCCAGTCTGAGAAGGTGCCATTGAGCCTACTGGTACTTTCTGAGCCCAATTCTTTATCCGGGGTGGATCCACCGGGATCTAGACCACTCCTGGCAAGTTTTCTGGTCAGGAAACATGGGCACTGGACCAAGGGCTTTAGTGAAGTCTGGTCCCTCAGTCCAGCAGGAGGTTCTCTGATCCAAAACGGGGGTCCGATTGGCCTTTCTGGACACGCTGGCTTCCGGTAATCCCTGCCTGACCATCAGTGTCGTGATATCTCAGCAGAATAGACGGTGGTTCCGGGAGTTGTTCTTCCAGCTCCTTCATGACTTCAGGATGAGGCTCATCAGGCCCCAAAGTTCCGAATTTGTCCAAAGCAAGAAGCTGTTCCTTGGCCATGTGCCTGTCGGCCTTGAGTTGCCATCCTGCCCCTTTCCCAGGGGGTCCCAGACCCTCTTCTGGGAGGAGACCGAGCCGAAGTAGCAAGTGAACACATTGGCGTTTCTTCAGCATTTCTTACCTTTCCGCCACCCCCAGGAGCCGAAGCAGCTCCGCTTCCCTCTGCTACTACGCGTGTGCTGAAAGATGACCTTTCGGTGGCTTTTAGCGCCCCTGGCTAATCTCGTCTTTAGCCGCCCTGGCGCCGTCACTGCCACGCTGTGCTACCACCTGTGCTCCTTCGCCACCTGGCCTTCCCTCCGCTTCCGGTCCATGTCCTGTTTTGGTTTCAGGTCATCTCTAAGCTTTTTGTGACGCCAGAGCAGCTTTTCCTGCTCTCCTCCCCTTTTCACCTGTTCAACCTGTTTGTCATTGTGTATTTAGAATTTCCTTTGTTAAAAATGCCTACTCATCTTTGACTTCTTTTCTCATTAGAGTTGCTTGCCATGGGACCGTATTAATGTTTATTAATATGTTTATTAATGTTTATTAATTATTAATTAATGGGACATATTAATGTTCTGACTGTATTAAAATGAGCTTTCATAGAATCCAGGGCCTTGCAGGTTAAAAGCAGCAGCTTGAATCGGACCTGGAGGTGTGCAGCCAGCCGAAGCACGCAGGCCAGGGCTGCTCTTACAGGCTCAGGCGTTCCAGTCCCTGTTTTATGTCTGGTTGCTGCATTTTGCACAAGCTGTAGCTTCTGAACAGCCTTCAAGGGCAGCACCACGTAGAATATGCTTTACCAGAGCCAGGCCATTCCTGTCTAGAAAGCCTCAACCATCGATAGCCGGAGTGGTGCAGGGGCTACGCGTGCGGGGCTGGAGCTCAGGCGATCGGGGTTCCCGTCCCCGCTCAGCCATGGAGCCAACTGGGTGACCTTGGGCCAGTCCGACCTACCTCACAGGGTGGTTGTGGGGATAAGATTGAGAGCAGCAGGAGGAGAATGATGGAAGCCATTTTTAGTTTCCTGGGAAAAAGCAGGAAGTGAATCTAATAAATAAATACCGGGTGGTATAAAAATGAAATAACGAGATGGAGGTGGAGCTGGGCCACCAGCCAAAGCTGGTAGAAGGCCTCTTGAGCCCTGGCACTCATTCTGGACGCTTTTTCCCTTCACAATATGCACAGATGTGCGCACGCACGCGAGCGGAGTAATAAAGGAAGGCTCCTGTAGCGTAATGCGCTTGCAGCAGTTCGAAGCAGTCCGTGGGTCCAGCCATGGGGCAGCCACCCGGCATGCTTGCTGGCTGCTCGCATTTTCCTCCCCACGGGAGTTAAGTTTCCGAAGGAGCTGCATGTGGTGGGACAGGGAGGGAACCCTGGAGCGCTGCAAGAGCCCCCCCCCCCACTTTTAATGGGTGGTTTTCAGGTGCAGGCGAGGTTATTAAATAACTTCTGGAGGCGATAAAGGACTGCTGGGTTGCTCTGACTCAAAGGCCAAGTGCTGCCAGACCCAGAGCTGAACCTTGCTGAGCGATGATGCTGGCAGAGGGTAAAGTACAGGCCTGCCTTGGCATGGGGCACTGCTCCTTGCAGGCAGGACTCTGGAAAGGGAGTGACAGCTCCATGGAGGAGGATGAGCCAGCCGGTATGTGCCAGCCGTGCCTGCTAGCCTGGTGGTGCAGGACTGTGGGGCAATGAGTCTCAGTGGTGGGGTGCTGGAGGCAAGCTGGGTGCCCTGGCTCAGCTGCCGCTGGAGTCCGGACGTGTGGCTGGGGGCGGTCCTGGTTTTGCTTGTGCGCGGCTGCTGCCATGACGGTCCATGCAGTGCCACATATGGCAAAAAGGCCCTTGCTGGGGCCCATGGTGTGCTTGCTGGGCTGGGTGTGGTGCAGGCAGGGCCATGGCCCCTGTGGGAGCGCCTGCCGGGGGGCACAAGCCCTGGACTTCAGCGCCCACCGGGGCTTCGTGCTGCCAGCAGCAGGTGCTCTGCACTGGAGCTCTCCCCGGCGCGGCACAATTCTGCGCGCAAGTGTTCTTGGAAGGACGGACCGCCTCTCAGATCTTCATAGCTTTGTAGCTGTGATGTGTGAGCCGGTTGATCACCAGTGTGGCCATGCGCAGTCCTGGTGATTGTGGCAACGTGGGGCATTAAATGGCCCCGACGGGCGTGTGGCATGTGTTTTTCACATTCCAGAAAACACAGCATTATGTAAAGAGTACATAATTTACAAATGTAAATATGGCTTTGGTTTAATGCTTGCCAGATACAATGGTCTTGCTTAACCCTAAACTCTCAAACAAAAGCTTGCATTATACCAGAAAACCCAAGATGGGAAGTGATAAAAGGGGCATTGAGAAGAGAGCTTTGTTAAAAATTAGCTGGTATGCTTGTAAAATTTCCAGGTATTCATTCGGCAGTGATGTCATGCTCATTGTACCGGGGTTGTTAGTGGAGTAAAGTGAGAAGCTTTGTTTGCCTGTCAGCCACAGAGCTGCTCCTCAGGGGCCCTGTCGGTACCAAGGGCCAGGGAGGGGGGAGCGTAGCAGATCCGAGTGAGGCTGGGAGCCCACACTGGGGAAGCCGCTTCTCCAAGCCTGCTGGCCTGACTGGAGTTAACGTACTCAGAGGTGCCGAATCTTTGGTCCATGAGGAGGGATCCCCCAGGAAGCGCTGCTTTGCCAAGTCTGTGCATGGAGAGGAATCACGTGCCAGAACAGGTACAGTCATCAGCTTTCAGCTGACCTCGTTTGTACGCAACAGAGGCGAACCGGCCGTGGCGTGCCGCGATGCGTGCCTGGCACTGGCTTTTCCTCTGTATAATCCGCCCCTGATCCGCCTGACTGGAGATTGAGTTGTGACTCGCAAATGCGGACACTGCGGGAGCAGCGATTCACAGTTACAGATTCGTTTTTAGGCTGACTGTGGGTTGTATAACGCGCAACCAACTGAAAGTGTCCAGATTTACATACTGCAAATCAACCACTGATCAAGCCGGTCTGTTAGGCAGTGTGGAAGCAGGCCGCACTGGGCACATGCAGCCGCACTGGGCACAGGCTGTGGCGAATTGTGGGCCAATCAACCCGAGATTTGCCGCCCTTGTGTGAAAACGGGCCAACGTAACAGCAGTGTTTAGAAGTGGATCCACTGGGATCCAGGGAATTCCAGGTCTGCTAGCTTAGCTCTCCTCCTGGGTAAATTGGTGTTACTGAAGGTAGAATTGGCAAGCACCGAGAGGGGACAAGCCTGCTGAGAAGGAATCGGCGTGGCTTCCGTTTCACTTGCATTTGGAGTCTTCGGAGCGCATCGGGGACGGGGGGATTGGGGTGCCAGCGGAGGCTGTTTCCTTGGCCTTCCAGAAGGCCCTTACTCAGGACTGCAGAGCAGACGCAGCAGTCATGCAACAAGCCCGAACAGTGGCATCCAGAAGGGCCAGCTGGGCCACTGGGTCCGGCCCCCTGCTCAGTGAGACGCGATCGGAGGCAAAGCCTTCCCAGCAGGCAGCTGCCCAGGGCTCCCCCTCCTCCTCGGCTCTGCTGTGCGTGTCCGCAGGGCTCTCCCCGCCCACCAGATCAATGTCCCCTGGCCTAAAGCAGGTCACATCGGCCTGGCAAGACGTGTCACTGGCAAGGCCCTGCTGGCCTCTTGGCCACACTGCGTTGCGTCACAGTTTGGCTGTCTCCAAGGGAGGAGAAGCGGCCCCAAGAGTTGGTTCTTCGGCCCGCTCCTGTGTTACCCCAGGTGACGTCCCTCAGGCCCCGCAGATTTCAGAGAAAGGTGTTCATTGGCCATTTGCCTAGCCGTCTCGAGCTGCAATCCAGCCCCTTCAGTTTGAGCTTCACCTGGTGGGGGGCATAAGCCCTCTACTAGGAGAAGACTGAGCCAAAGTGGGCATCGAGCGCTTCTGCCATTGGGTGTGCGCCGCTTCTGCCTCCCCCGGAATCGGGGGGTTGAGCATGGCGCGGCCACTTTCCCCCAGAGCTCCTGCAGCTGCCGCTTGACCCGCAAGAGCAGCCCTGTCGGTCAGGATCAGGTCAAGGATAGCCGGTCGGGTTGCTTCCTGCACTTCCAGTAAGAGGAGGTTATCAGCTGTCTAATTCAGGAATTGCTTGGAGGAGCCGGGTTGGCAGAATGTGTCTCCCAACATGTATCAGGGAAACTGAAGTCCCCCACGATGAGGACATGGTGCCCCTTGAACTGCTCACTGGTAGTTTGCTTCTCAGAAGCTTCGTCCTCGGCTTCTTGGCTGGGCACTCACTGACGGCTCCAGTGGGCCCGCTTCTTCCTTGTTCCCTTTCCTTTGATCCAGTTGCTCTGGGTGGGGCTGCAGAGCTCCCTCTTGTAATGCTGTGCAGTCCCCCCTCCCTTTCGGTGGCTTCTGGTCTTCCGAAGCAGGTTAATCCCTCCTTTTGCTGGATTCCAGTCATGAGAATCTTCAGACCAAGTTTCAATGACACCTCGCAAGGTGCATCCGCCCTCCTGTGTTAAGAGTTCGGGTCCATGCTGCTTGTGTCCCACACTTTGCGAGTACGTATATTGGTGCTGAAGGGCACGTGCTTTCTAGTCCAGCTCTCTGGCCTTGTTGGGCGCCATTGGAGCTGCCCTCCATTGTGGTGCGTAAGCCCTTGTCTGCTGTTACGCCAGGTGCACGACGTCTCCCTCCCCTGCAGCATTCCGTTTAAAGCCCCGGGGATCAACTTCCTGCCCTGTCCAGAGTCCTCCCAGGCCTGGTGTGGCGCTGCCTGTCTTCCGGGACGTGTGGCCTGCCATCCCAGAATCCCCGCAGCTCACACTGGCATTCGAGCTTTAAACTCTATTATGATTTCTTCAGGGCTCTCCCTGGCCGTGTCCTTTCTTCAAACATGGAGACGAGGCAGAGGAGACGTCCCCGTGGGCTTGGTGTGCACGGGCCAGCCCTCGGTAGCCCCCTGCCCAGTCCTCTGGGGAGACAACACGCCTGACGAATGCACGGGGCTCCATGGGAAGCGAGGTCGCCCTCCCAGGCAGTGGGGAATCTCCCGTGGTGCCGCTCGTTGGCCCGAGTTCATCGCCTCTGCCTGATGGGCCGGCGGCCTCCTGCGTGCAGGTGCCCCACAGTCCTTCCTCCGCAGGTGGCACTCCAGCCTCACCATGGCGCCTGCTGCGGCTCCAGCACACCACCACCACCACTCTCCTGCGCCCTGTCCTGCATCTTCCCCACCCCGGATGCACCCCCGCCTGGCCCACCGGCCCCCGCTCTGTCCAGGACTGCCCTGCTCGTCACCGTGCCGTGGGAGGGGGTGTTTGCTGCTGCAGCCGTCTTGGGCGAGAAACAAGCACTGGGCAGCCAGGCAGGTCCCCTGCTGGAGTCACTTCTGCCCTCAGGCCCCCTGCTCCCGGGCTGAGCCCACCGCACTGGCCAGGCAGTTGTCCGGACTCCCCTGAAGGGAAGCCGCAGGGTCTGTGCAGGGTAGAAGTGCGGCCACTGGGCGGGTGTGGGGAGGTCGCTTTGGGGCCCCAAGAGAAGGGGAGACGGTGCTGGGGGGCTGCTAGAAGAAGAGCCCCCGCAGGGGATTCAGCAGTGGCAGTGGGGGGGGCCGCCATGGGGGCCGCCAAAGGCATGCCTGCACGGTGCCACGCCCTGCGGAGCGGCTCGCTGCCCGTGGCCATCGCCTGCTTGGAATGGAAACGCAGCTCCCCCGAGAACGTGCGTGCCAAGAAGCCGCCCTCCCCCTGGAAGACGGCCAGCCCGGGCAGGCCTCGCGGGCGGGCGGCAGCTCTGTTCAGCCGTCCTGCAGCCTCCAGGTCAGGCTGCTCGGGCGCCGGGAGCCCCGCGTCTAAACGCTGCCTTCCGCTTCCACAGCTGCAGATCTCCCCCCCCCCCCCCCGTGTCCCATGCTGCGCCCCGGCGGAGTGACAGTATCCTTGAAATCCCCTCCTGGAACCCTGGAGCGCTTGCTCTGCTGCCCTCTGGGTGGGGTGGGGCAGTGCTTGAACCAAGGCCGTGACACAATAAAGCGGTCCATAGAAACCCCTTTGAAAACATTTTAAGACATTTGAAAGCAGCTCAATTCAAAGGAGACGTGCTGCAGACTCTGGGCGTGGGTGTCCCCATCACGCCATAGAGAGCCCCCGATGAGTGGAGCCGGCGTGTCATGAGCAGGGCCAGCTGGAGCCGGGGGTCAGACTAGATGGCCTGGCAGGCCCCTTCTGACTCGCTCTGTTTCTGGACACCTCAGTGGGAGGGATGCCAGTCTAGCCAAGAGTAAGAAGCAGGCTAGGAGGCAGAGGGTCGGGCCCGTCTCTGGCAGTCCGGCAGTGAAGCGCCAGCCCCTGGCAGAACAGTGCTCTGAGACCTGCTTAGCGGGGTGGGGGGCCCTGCAGCATGTTCGGGGGGCTTGGTAAGAGCCGGTGTGCGTGTGTTGTAATTGTTTCCGTAAGTAATGTGGCGTGATTACATCGTTTCCATAGTTCGTTTTATCACGGCCCACATGTCCGTGCCTGAATTGCAGGCATCCTGCGTGTTGCCCCCGGCATGGCGTGCTCAGTGCACGTATAGCAAGGCACATGCGTGTTGCATCTGATAAAAAGTACAGGTTTTTGCAGATACATATAGGTAGGTGTGTCTGTGGAGGCGGGTCTTGTGTTGAAGTCTCATTCTATTTAAGTACATCAGTGCTAAGCGTGTTCTAGCGTCTGCCCAGGTATGGAACCATTGCTTAATGTAGTCCACCTGCGTTGGCCCAATGGAAGGCTTTTGAATTAGGAGCCTGCCTTAGGGATGGCAGCAGAAGCACATGGGGTCTTCGTGGGAGCAGGTGCGGGGGGGACCGTGCGTGCTCCCTCGTGAACTGGTTGGCCGCTGCTGCCTGTGGGTGGCCTGCTCACTAGGGGTCACGGACCACCCCGCACTGTGGCTTGCCCAGAGGGGGCGGTGGGAGGCTGGCTGCGGCCCTCTTTGTGGGATGCTACGTGGAGCGGGGGACTGTCCCTAGCAAGGGTGGGAAGCTTGTGGCCCCCCAGTCCAGTGTGGTCCAGCTTTTCATACCCCGAGGGCCGCATGAGGACTTGGCCTGGAACCTGAGGGCCACACAATGAGTTGCATTTTCGTACTGTAAATGGAAGTGTATATCTTTGGCTGAATATGCATGGGTAATATATTGAATGGGCCATTAATTAGTGGCATGGTGGCCACTCCCCTGGGGTAGCCTATCCCTTTCTTCCCTATTTCTCCCACCCAGAAACCTTCCCATGTGACCCCCGGCCCCTCTTTCCCTCTTGGAATTGGCGTGCTTGCACTTGAGCCCCAGCAAGCCCCGCCCCCAGCAAGCCCCGCCCACTCCTGCTGACGAGCACAGAGGGGCTCAGCTCCTGAGTGCCTTTGCACTTGTGGGCTGGGGTGGTGTGGGGCACGCTGGCTCGGGCTCTTCCAAGGCCGCGTCTCTGACCAGCGATCTTCCCGAGCCTTGGGGCGCCCTGGGAGAGCTAGCCTGAATCCGAGAGGGTAGGAGGGTAGAGTTGGAAGGGGCCAGGAAGGCCCTCAGGTCCAACCTGTCCAGTTCCACCTTGAATGTCCCCAGGGTGGGAGAGCCCACCGCCTCTGGGCAGCTGTTTCCACTGCCATTTTGCTCTGACGGGGGACCAGGTGCCTGTGTCATCACTGGGATTCGGACTGCAGGCGAATGGGGGACCCCAGTTGGGAAGAGGGCTGCAGAGCAATTCCCCCATATGGCCTGTGCTGGTCCACCCTGCTCTAGGCAATGAGGCCTACAGCTCCCAACATCTGTCACCACTGGCCTTGCTGGGTGGGGCTGATGGGAGTTGCAGGCCAGAACACCTGGACGGCCACAAGGGGCTCAGCCCAATGGGAAGGCAGTCCTGGGAGCCTCTGGCTTCTCGGCCTTCTGTCCCTTTGGCATGACTTGCAAACCCTCGTTCTGTTTCTGCTACAGTCTTGGTGAGGAGGTGGCGGGCTTGCTGCCCTCCGCTTGGCTGATCTGTTCTGGTACCGGGTTGCCTGGGCTGGCGATGGGCGAGGGTGTGCTCGGGCTGGCACCGGCAGCGTTCCCGCATGCTTTCTGCTTGTAGCACAGTCACGGCAGGCCTGTAAGCAAGGGGGGTCGTGGGAGGGCTCCCACATGCGCAACTGTTCACTCTGGCTGACCTGGAGGCTGCAGGGTTTGGTCTTCCCTGGGGACGGTGGCAGGCTTTGGAGGGAGGGGCCTCTGGGCGTCCCGTGCACTGCTGCTCGACCATCCTGCAGGACACCAGTGGAAGGTGAGCGGAGGGAACTGCCCTGTTAGGCATGGTGCCTCCCACGTCTGTGGTATCCGTGGCTCCCCAGCATCCTTTGCCCTCTGTGGTGCTGCGCTGAACTTCTTGGGCCCGTCCGTCCTCAGAATGAAGGCAACGTTTTGTGAGAGAGGAGAGCTGGCAGCATCGTGCGGCCCTTTCCTCGGAACGGCCCCTCTGTGGGACTCCCTGCAGCCGGCCCGTGTCAGACGCGCTCTCCAAAAACGGCGCAGCAGTTCCGCCTCTGCAGCTCGCTCTGCGTGGCCTGAAGAGTGATTGAGAGGCACATGTGCCGAGTCTGACGCTGGTGATGACCTGCACGTGGCTTCCTGCCGCCTGGCTCGAAAAGCGGCCTGGCCACTGTGCAGAATGGGCTCATGGCCACCTCCTCACCCCCTTGCCTGGTTTCTCCCTCTCGCATCGCCTCTGCTGGCTGGCCTTCCTCAGGGACACCCTTGAGCAGGTGAGTTTTCTCGAGGAAGCCGGTCATGCGCTTCTGGGGTGGGGGGAGGTTTGTCACGTGGACCCGGGAGAGTCAGCATCGCATCCTTGGCTCAGTGGCCCGTGGCATCTGAGGGCCATCTCTGGGAGACATCTGGCTGGTCGCGTTGGTGCTTGCCGGCCACGCTTGTTCTGGCCTTCAGATTACTCCATGGAGAGAATGATAATGGACGGTAAACGGCTTGGTCTGTGAAGCGCTGGCGCCTGTGGCACCATTCCTGTGCCTCACATTGTGTGTTTACGCGAGTCCTGAGCACAAAGCTCCCCATTGTACGGGCAAGGAAGGGTTTGGTCGGCGGCATAATGTCCTCAGTGCCTTTGGTAGCGGAGATAACATCAGGGCTTCTGCGTGCGCCGGGCCGGGCCGGGCCGTGGCCCCTGGCAGGCCATTGATGTGCTTTGAATAGAGTGTGCTGCCCCAGCAGTCTGGGGCTGCGCTCACATCCTCCCCGCTGCCCCATTCAGGCTCGCAATTGTTTTGGGGGCTTCTTGGCCAGTGCCAGGCACTCTTCTGATAAGGGCACTGCAGCTGCCTTTGGAAACTTTCTTTTTTAAGAGTTTAGACAAAATAGTTCATCGGCAGGACTTCCCCCATAGATAGAGCTGGCCATTAAGAACGGCCCCACGGAAGTCCGTGTGATAAAAGCCGGAGAGGAGGCAGACCTGGGGCAGCTGATCTGGAGCAGAGCGGCTGGCCGGCTGCTGAGCCCGCCTGCCTGCTGCCATCGCCCGACCTGCCTTTTGTGCGCTCACCTTGGGACAGGTGTCTTCCTCGTGGATGATGGCGGGGTTCGGTCAGTGACGGGGAGACAGTGCATCGCGTTGCGTTGCGTTGTGTTGCACGAGGCCCCGGCGTGGTGTGTGTCGGGGCACCTGGCGAGGACCAGGGGACTGGTGAGGGCTTCCATGCCATGCAGATAAAGCCCCTTGAGCTCGTCCCACAGGGACACTGAAGGAGTGGTGCTTCAGAGGAGCTGTGGATAGGATTGCTTTTGGGACTCGCCACGTTTTGTTCCAGAGTTCAAGGTCAGCAGGAAACTTAGTTTTATTTCTCCCCCACTATGTAATTTCAGGATTGGCAGTGCTATTTCAGAATGCCCGAGAGTGAAACCATGTTACTTGCAAGTGTAAAATAATTTTAATCATTGACAAGCACTGCTTTTTGGAAAATGTTCTTTCTGTCCTGTGTCAGGTCATGCTCTTTGTATGTGCCCTGACAGGTGGTTGATTGTACCCTGACCCTTGCGGGGTTGCTCTGATGGTTTCAGAAGTGGGTGGCGCTGGCAGCAGAAGGTTTCCGATGGGGCTGCCTGTTCACGTGTCCAGCAGTGGCCAAGCAGCCCTGCTCTGCACCAGGGTGCTCTGGTCTGTTCCCATTCTGCCGGGTTTTCCACTGCTACGCAGACAAGAGGTTCCCCCTTCCGTCTCCCCCTGCCAGACACGAGGGCTCCACTTCGTCATCTTTTTTGACTGCAGAAGCAACTGTTCTGCGAGGGAACGGGCTCTGCTCCACTTGGGAGCTGTGAGCAGCTGGGGAGCTTTGGCTGTGGGGCAGTTAAGTGGAGCAGGCATCCTGAAGTGGGCCGTGCTTTCGCCCCCACGACGCGAGCAGTGCGCCTTGTGGCTGCTGCGTGGCACCCATTGCTTTTCCTTGCCTGATCTTTCCCGGAAGGGGCTAGAGCAAGGAAGACCCGCTCTCTTGTGCCCGGCTCCATCAGCCCTGCTGGTGTCTCGCCGCTGACGTCTCTCCTGCAGACGGAAGCCTCCTGCACTTGCTGCTCCCCAGGCAGCTTTGCGTCCTGTCTCTGCGGCGTCCTTGCGCTTGGTTCTGGCATCTCCCGAGGGACGAGGGCACCTCTGTGCTGCGGAGCTGGAAGGTGGGTGTCCCTCGCTGGGGTTGCTGCATGCTGAGCTTCTCACAGCCACAGGATTTCAGAGCCCTCTTGGCCTCGCCGTGCTCTTCTGTAGCTGAAACCTGCCTGCTTGCCCGCCTGCCTTCTCCCCGTGGACTGGGCGGCATCGTGCCTTTCCCATCAGTCCACTGAGCAGCGGCTCTGTAGCTGCTTGTTGGGGGATTGTTGGCCTTCTGCAGAGCTGCGCCTTCGGGAGGTGTCCCCTCGGAGGGCTCGCCTTCTTCCTCTGCCCCCTTGCGTGGCTTCCGCTGGGGCGGGCAGCACCAGAGGCCTCCAGGATGGGAGTCATCATGCCCAGTAGTCGCACAGGCACTTTGCTCTGGCTAGTGGGTGTGGCCAAGAAGACAGACCTGCCCGTGAGAATATGCACGAGATGGGAAGGGACTTGCTCTCGCCGCCTCAGTGGGTCCTTCTCTCCCCGTACTTGGCACTGAACTTTGGTGGCGCTTCCCGTTCTTCTAGCACCTCGAGCCTTCTTGGTTTGCAGGGTCATGGGAGGGTTGTCTGTGCCCATCCAGCGCTCACCTGGCAAGGTGAGCCCCAAAGACACCCTCTTGTTCATCCATGGAGGGCCTTCAGTGAATCGGGGCCGTTAACGAGAGCCGTGGGGCTGTTTCGCTGCCTGCCCAGTTAAAGTCAGGCTGTATAATCTGAGTTAGGGGAGACAGGGCTTTTGTGACCTAGTTGTAGGTCTTCATCGCCACTATTTTTAACGTGGGATCCACATGGAGAAGTAGTGACTATGCAAGGTGCCTTCCTCCCGCCCCATCACAATATCTTGTCAAGGGAAAAGGTAAAGGCTGCCTTTAAAGGGTGAACGTCTTGTTGGGAGAGAGAGGGACAGATCCATAGCCACTGTAGGTAAGCACAGAAATTTGTTTTTTGCTGTGGAGGCTTTTCTTGCCACCTGGATATACTTCAACGCCACACCAGTAAATTCTGAGAAAGGGGGGTCTTAACAGAGGTAGGAAGTGGGTTGTTTGGGAGTCCAAACTCGGACTATGGCGGACCTCAAGGGAAGAGGTGGGTTTGCTAGCGCTGGAGACAGTGGCTGCCCCAAGGACTTCTGGGGATTCCATGGCAGATGAGCCTGAGGGTGACTTCTGGTATTATCCTCAGTATTGGAGGCAGGGCACCTCTCAGTGCCAGTTGCTGGGGAACATGGGTGGGAGGGTGCCCTTGCTCTCATGCCCTGCTGATGAGTCCCCCCACAGTGCTGGACTAGATGGCCCATTGGCTTACTTCATAGACTCATCGAAGAGCAGAGTTGGAAGGGGCCATGAAGGCCATCGAGTCCAACCCCCTATTTCTGCTTAAGAATGAGAAAATATCGACATATTTTAATACTGACTCCATTAGAACTCAATACATATTTCAACTTTCACTTTGATTTTTTGTTTTGTGTTGTTTTGGTAGTGAGAACAGTTAGTAACTGTGTCTGTCATTCCACACCATTTTTATGCCAAGCCCTCACAAGACATCCTGATAAAACAATATGCAGAAAAATGTACAAAAACTTAAAAATAGGCAAGTCCAACAGTGATGTGGTGGCAACAACGTGAGTCATAAAACAAACATTTTGCTGAGCGTGGTAGCCATAGAATTAAAAAGACAGATTGAACTATCACAGATTTATTTCTGTACAACCCAGTAGCTGAAGCTCAGTGGCTCACAATGATTTAAATTAAACTTTGGGTCTTTTACGGGTGGCAAGAGGATGAGAGGTTTGTGAGACGTAGCCCTTCTCTTCCACAGCGTGGACCCTGCCTCCCATCCCAGGGTTCTGTGTTTGCAGTTGAAGAACTTGGAGGACGCAGAGTGACTGTGAAGCAACCGCACTTCTTCTGTTTGCACACTGTTTGCTAATATAAAAACACATACAGCCTGTCATGTTGAAATTTCATTTTGCTGCATTTGCCCTTGTCTGGCAATCTTGCCACGGTAGGAGTGCAGGATTGAGGGAAGGTCTGGCGATGTCCCAGTGGAAAATTGTTCATAGGGTGTGTCTAACAATTCCCACAAATGCAGCAATGAAGGGAAATTTTATTCTAGTGGTGGGATGTGCAAGTGAGAATTATTATTGTTTTTTTAATTAAAAAAATTCTTTTAAAAAAGAATTTAAAAAAAAAAAACCCTGACTGCGGACTGAAGAGTTTTTTCCATCAGGAAGCTGGCTCGCGTGTGAGCACTGCTCTCGGCAAGTTGAAATGCAGGGAGACTCTCGCTTCGGTGCTGGTTGATGCAGTGTGAACCGGGGCGGCAGAGGGACGAGGAGCCCCCGAGGAGAGAATCTGCAGCCCCTGCAGAGCGAGCGGACCCTTCCGGCAGCTCCTCTGAGAATGGTTTTCCCTCTGTCCCTTGTACAGGCTTTCCTGTGTCTGACACGAAGACGCTCCACTTCACACTGAACATGGAGAACGAGGAAAAGTTACTCAATGAAGGCGAAGAAGAGGAAATGGTAATTGATTTTCTCAAGTAGTTACCTGATCTTCACAACCCCCCCCCCCCTTTTTGCAGTTTGGAGCAAATACCTGCAGCTGATGACTGAGGTTTGGATTAGTAATGCTGAACACCTTGTCGGGTGCTGGTTTTAGGCCTTAGAGCTGCCCTCTTTCTTTACCTGGTGAGCAGAAACAGACGTTGGTGAGGAGAGCGGCTGCCCGGCTGAGCCTGGGAGCTTCTCTTCCACTCTGCAGTTACCCCCAAGGATCTGGTGCCTGTGTGACAGACTTGCCCTCATGGTGGCCTCGGCCTCGTGTGAGCAGCCACTTGCCCCGGGCACAGTGGCATTCGGGTCTTTGATGTTAGTGCAAAAGAGCTCCAGGAGCATCACTCCACGCTTGAGCAAGTGGGCGACAAGAGGTGTGTGCGTGTGCGTGTATTGGAAGCATGCTTGACCCGCAACGCATGCAAAGCAGCTTACGTGCAGTCAGTGCAAATAGGACAGCCCCGTCCTGTCGGATTCACAGTCTACAAAGGCATCACACAAAAGGAAAAGTGGGAGAGGAGGAAAGAGGAAGAAGCAAGCAGAGGTACCAGTTCTTAAAGGTGAATTGGCCACCTGGAAGCCGTTCAGGGAGGGGAGGGTCTTGAGAACACGAGAGGCGCCATGCTGGGTCAGACCCACACCACTCCGCACCCACGGGAGCAAGCCAGTTGCCCGCAGGATTCCTCCCGCAGGACTGGTGTGAGACCTCCTGCCTGAGCTCCTGCGCAACGGGCCATACAGGCCGGCAGCTCGGGTGAAGGAGGCAGCCCTTGGCCATCGAGGCTGGCAGGTCGGAGAGCCCCCCCCCCCCCGTGAACCGGTCCAGTCCCCTTGCAAGGCTACCCAGGTGGGCGGCCATCACCACTTCCCGGGCAGCAGACGCCACAGCTTAGTCTCCCACTGGCAGAACAGCCCCTCCCCTGTGAGGGCAGCTGCCACATCC
Organism: Varanus salvator macromaculatus; assembly: GCA_023646645.1. Lineage (NCBI taxonomy): Eukaryota > Metazoa > Chordata > Lepidosauria > Squamata > Varanidae > Varanus > Varanus salvator. The sequence continues at coordinate 4,707,426 of JAIXND010000761.1, read as the reverse complement.
TGCCTGGGAACTTGGGCGGCAGCATGCCAGTGAACAAGCAGCAGCAGAATACTGGGGCCCGTGAGTTTGGAAAGGTGAGGGAGGGGGACACAGCTGAGATTGGTCAAGCCATGCCTGGTGCTGCGAAGGTGGAAAAGGAGGGTTCTTTTCTCGCTGACCATGGGATGCGAGGACTTTCCACGCTGTGCGTGTCTGAACTGTGGAACGTGCAGTCACGGGGTGGGTCAAGAGCCAGCGCACTGGGTGGCTTTTAAAGGGGGCTAGATGTGTGTGGATGAGGGGAAGGCCCCCTGGGTGGCCCAGTGCGGCCTGCATGCCGGGGGGCATCAGCTTGGGTGGGGCTGCGGCTGCGCCACGGGGCAGGAGGGCCTCACGTTCACAGGCCCCTTGTGGGCCTCCGCCCGGCCCGAGGCTTCTCACGGGGCCTCCGGCTGGCCACTGGGTGCCAAAGGGGCCGGGCGAGTCTGCGGGCCGCCTCCCTCCCCACCCTGCGCTGCACAGCATAGCAGCTGCACCCGTGGGTGGTGGTCCTGGGTTCGGTGGGACAGGCCTGGCAGCAAGCCCTGCTGGAGGGGACTCCAGGTGCCCTGGGGGGAAGGGGGAGCGGGGTGCGCCCTGTGGGCATCTCCTGTGGGGGCAGCCATGACCATTGCCCGTGTCGGGGGGCATCTCCCCGACCCAGGAGGGGCTGGGCAGCGGTGTGCCCTCCATGGCCGGGGTCTCGTTCTTCAAGACCCAGTCGGCGGCTGGCAGGCTCCCTGGCCGCTGTTGCTGTTTGGGTCCATTCTGATGCGGCCACTCCGGCCCATATGCTGGCCGAGGTGCCCCTGCCCCATTTTCGTGCCTTCTCCAGCCTGCACCGCCGCCCGCTATCCTTGGTGGCCTCGTCTCCCCGCACAGCGCTCCATGCTCCACTGTTTAGCACATCCTGCAGCCCCATCCCCGGCTGACCCGGCTGCGAAGCTGGAAGCAACCGTCCACACCTGCCCCGCTCAGGGACGCGCTCCAAATGGTGGCTCCTCTTCCTGCAGTTTGGTCTTTGGCTGCTGCCGCCACTGCCACTTCCCCCATTGCTTGACAGTGGAAATCAGCCGGCCGGTGGTACCCAGGGGCCGCCTACCCTCAGCGGCCGCACTGCCTTCTCCCCACTCACGCCTCTCCCCTGCAGCCCCGCGCACATCAAGCCGGTCACCCCATGCAGATGCGCTTGTGCCACATTGCAGGGTCCGGGCGCGGCTGGCAGGAGGTTAAACAGGCACCGGGCCCCAGTTGCGCAGCCAATGAACTGGGCCAAAGCCAGTCCCCTGCCAAACCCCAGTCATTGTCCAGAGCAAGCCAAGGTCAAAGCAGGAGCCAACGGGGAAGCAGACAAAGCACAGTCCAGGTGGCCAGGTGTGGTCGGAACAAGCCAGAGGCCAGGAGCCCGGCAGGGAGCGTGAGGGCAGGGGCAGCCTTGGGGCAGGGTGGAGGGGCAGGGGCAGACAGGGCCGAGAGGCCAGAGAGCTTCTGCACACTAGAGGAGGCGCGCCCCCCCAAGGCTCCTGGGTGGCGCTCAGGAAGACCCCGGCAGCTGCCGCAGGTCAGGGGCCACCCTGCCGCTGCCAGGGCTGTTCTGGCGTTTGGACAGCAGGAGGTGCCCGGGAGCCACCCAGGTCCTGGCACGAGCTTCCCCACCCTGTTTCTCCCATCGCTGCTTGCCCGCTCTGAGTCCTCTCTGGGTGGCCCGCTGGAGCAAGGTGGCCCCTGCCCGCTCCTCCCCAGTTCTGCAGGCGGGGTGGCCCTGCGCGTTGTCCCCGCGCCCTCCTACACCACGACGGGGCAGAGCAGGAGGCAGAGAAGTGGAAACAGTGCTAAGCGGGAGGGGCTGCCCGGACCGTGCTGTCGGATCCCCGGCCCAGCCGGCCCCACTCGTGCACCCCAGCATCCCCAGCATCGATGCAGGTGCTGAGCAGCACCGGGCGCAGGGCTGCTTGTACGGCCGTGGCAGCACTTCCCTGGCAGCTGCTCCGCGGCCTCAGCCTTGCCCTTTCTCTGCAGCGGAGGATGTGCAGGGGGTTTCGCTGGCGTGATGCCAGGACATGCTGGTGGGGTGCTCCCTCCTCGCCTCTTTCCCTGCCTTGCTCTGCCCTGCCCACGTGTGTGTCTGTGTGATGTGTGCATGTGTGTGTGGTCATCTTTAACGTGGTAGCTCCCCCTTAAGTGGGGGCCCCGGTGGCTCATCTCTTGCTGTGGTTCAGACGTGAGCCAGGCAAGGGGCTGCTCTTGCAGCGAGCAACTCCGACGTGGCCTCCGGGTTCTGCCCCTGCCCCGAGCGGCACTCGCCATCGCCCCCCCCCCCTGCTGCAGGGCAGGCAGGTGGGACAGGTCAGCCTTCTCTCCCTCCCAGGGGCTGGGCTTGCATGTCACGTGGTGATGTAGCGTGTTGCCCCCACCCCCGCTTCCCAAGGGGTGACTGCGGGGCTGGGGCTCTCCTGAGCAGCGCTTTTATTTATTTTTATTTTTATTTATTTGGAAATTTATAGGCCGCCCCTTGCCACAAGCTTTCCTGTCTCTGGGAGGGGAGGGAGCTCCCTCTGCCGCCTTCCCAGTGGGGGGCCTGCCCACCCTTGTGCCCCTTCCTGTTGAACACGGGAGGGGGTGGCTGCCGAGCTCCCCACACTGGGGATCCTGGAAATGCTGGGAGGGGGGCTTGCTCACGAGCAGACCTGCTCCTAACCTGCTGGGCAGCTGATGTTCCTGCAGCATCCTTGGGGTCCTGGGGAGGGGGCTGAGGGGTGGGGGGCAGTGCTGCAGCCCCCACTACGCCTGAGCGCCGGCAGCCTCGCAGAGGGGTCTCCGCAGCCTCCCGGCTGGAGGGCCCTCCACAGGTCAGGCATCACGGTGCCCTTGCCTCTCGTGTCCTTGCAGAAGATCTGTGGCTACGCCCTGTGCCGATGGAAGCTGGCGCTGGTGGCCATGGGGGTGCTGGGCACCTGCGGCTTCCTCCTCCTCCTCCTCTACTGGAAGCCCGAGTGGCGGGTGAAGGCGACGTGCCGGAAGGCCCCGCTTGCCGCGTGCGAGGTGGTGCTGCTGAGAACAACGGTGAGCTGGCACGGCCCTTCAGTCCTGCGGGTCTGAGGGGGCCCTGGGTGGCGGCGTTGGCAGCTTCCTTGCGCGGCACATGGGAGGGAGTGGGTGCTCGCTCAGTGTCCAGCACAGGAGCCCTGCGGGCTTTGGCCCGTCTGCGGTGTGTGCCTTTGCAGCTGTTCCACAGGATGTGTCCCCAGAGCAGCTGGCTGAGGCCCTCGGCAGCCACGGGGCCCCCAGGCATGCCTGCGTGTCTGTTCCTCCGCCGCTGCTGCCGGAGCCTCTGTGTGCCTGGGAGTGCTCCTTCGCCTGGCACCAGGGCGGCCCCACGTGGCTCAGCCGGCTGGGGCGAGCGCAGAGGGGCAGCTCCCCCACAAAGAGAGATCGCAGCAGTGCTGCTGGTCAGTGGAGACAAAAAAGCATGGGGGGGGCAGGTATGGATGGCTTTGCCTGTTTTGGGGAGAGCGGGCAGAGGCACTCGGAGGAGGACCCAGCTGGCAGGCTCCTGGGGGATGGAGGCAGGCGCCTCCGAGTGACCCGGTGGTGCCACTCGCAGGCTCCTCACGGGTGTCTGGCCGGCCCTGCCTGCAGCCCGGCCAGCTTGAGGCTGCCCTGGTGTCGCCCCGCCTGTGGCCCCGTGGGTGGAGCGCCACCATGCTGTGCAGGCGCCCCTTCAGCATGACGGGGTTGACGTTTTCTCGGACTGAGTTGCCAGCTGCGTCTGACACCTGCTCGCTTGTCTGAGTGTGGGTGCTCACATTTCACCCTTACTTTCTTTTGCGAACCTTTCCCAAAGGATGAATTTCAGATGTGGTTTTGTGCGAAGGTTCGCGTGGCCCTTGCTCTGGGGTCCCACCCACTGCAGGCTCCTGAGTGCCTGGCAGAGGAGGCCACCGATGGCTGCGGTGCTCATGCGCACCTGGATGGCTCCGAAGAGGAGGAGAGTGGCCGGAAGAGGCGTCCACAGCACCGGCTGCAGGAGGTACTTCTGAGCAGCCCCTTCCCTGCCTCCCCTGCCCCAAAAGGGCCTGCCTGGCGAGAGCCGGAGGCGGATTTCTTTCCCCGAGAGGCGTCCTGCGCGAAAGCAAGGCCCTCTTGGCGAGAGACGTCCTGCACCTCCACCTCCGCTGGCGTCCGCCTGTTGGGCCACTGATCCTGAAACACCTTTGCACTGTTAAGTGAGGCCACAGCCTGGCCCAGAGCTTGTGATCCTCCCCCTCGGGTGTTGAGTCCTCAGGGCAGAGCCGGCCCTGCCGCAGGATCGGAGCACCCAAAGCAGCTGTTGAAAAGCCTCAGGCGGCACCCTGCGCCAGTGGGTGCCCTTGGCAGGAGGCTGCGGTGCACGAGGAGGAGGAAGGCCGGAGGGCACTGGCACATCACCCGGAGCGTGCTTCGAAGGGAGGGCTAAGCTGGCAGGCGCGGGCAGGCGGCAGGAGTGGGTGTTTGGGGCTGCTTGGGCGCCACACACTGAATGAGCCTCATTTCGCCACCTTGGTGCGAAAAGTGGCTTTGCTGCAGAAGCAGCAGCCAGGTTGCTGCCCGTAGAGCTGTCATGGCTCCGGAACCGCTGCAGAGACAAAAGAGCCCGGGGCCCTTTGTTTTCCTCTTGGTTAAGATAGGGCCCTCCCGGGGTTGTGGGCAAGGTAAGCAAAGGCTTGCCCGCCCGCCTGCCTGCCCTGCCCTGCCCTGCCCTGCCCTGCCCTGCCCTGCCACTGCCAGCCAGTCCGTCCCCGGGCACCCGTGAACCGACCCCTCAAGTCCTGGCAGGGGAAACCGCCCCGTGCTGGGGCATCCCCACCGCCCGAAGACCCCAACACCACCGCTTGGTGCGGGAGGGTGCCCTCTATGGCTCTGCCCGGCGAGCCGAAGGACACGTGCCAGGAGAGGCCTGGAACCGCCTGCGCCAGTGTGTGGCTGCTGCTCCCTCGTCTGGACTCAGCCAGACCTGGCCTTGGAGCCACGGCATCTTCGGCCCGGAGTCCATGCCCGCCTGGGCCCGTCCTTTCTGCTGGGTGCCCCCTCCCTCCAGAGCATGCTGGGGCCCGGCTTGCTTTTGCAACTGTGTGGTTCTTCCCCGGCAGGGCGGGGCCTGCCTCCATTTCCAGAGCGGGAGTCCCTTCCTCTCCTCCCTCACTTGCCCCAGAGAGAGCTCTTTGCCCCACGTGTGCAACCTGGTGACGTGCCCCTCGGTCCCGCACTGGGGCGCCCCCAACGCAGTGCTGCCGCTGGGCCACCTGCTGCCCTTGCACAGCCTGGTCAGGGACGGCAGCCTCTGCATGAGCCTTCTGCGTGTTGGCCGGCAGCTGGACGGGCCCTGCAGGAAGCCTTGGATGCCGGAGGCGGTGGTCAGAGGGGCTTGAGCACCGTCCTGGAGCAAGCCTGACGCTCCAAGGGGAAGCTGAGAGGTCGTTGAGGCCCCATCGGTGAGGGTGTTCAAAGACAGGCTGGACATGCACATGGTGGGCATGTCGTGAGCGGAGCCGGCTGGTGCCAGAGGTCAGACTAGATGGCCCAGGAGACCCCTTCTGACTCGCTCTGTTTCTATGTTTCTATGTTTTCTATGGCACAGCTTGCCGAGGAAGGGGGCTTTTCGTGGGGGGGCTCATAATGGTCCAGCCACGGGAGAGGCCGCCCCACTCTCTGTTCCCCTCCTCCAACTCTGCACCTTTGCCAGCTCGGCCTGTTAGAATAGGCACCACGGCTCGGGGTGTGATTGTGCTCACTAAGCTACAATTCCGCTGACTAATTAATGGGCACAAATGCGTTTGGGAACAAATACCTGCAGACACAGAATTCACCTTTCGGACGTTGAATGGGCATTTCCCCGTTTCTGAAGTAGCGGCCCCCTACTAGAAGGGCATCATCGCGTGCAGGCCTGCCGGGTGTGCGTGTGAGACACTCGCACGCCCGTGCCAGCGAAGGCACGTGGCAGCGGCTTGGCATGCTGTGGCGGGAAGCGGCTGCCACGTGGCGATCCTGGGCTGCCTGACAGTGGTTCTCTCTGTCCTTCCAGGCCCGTTATTTCACCCACCACAGCATGAAGTATTTCTGGAATGAGGTGACCCAAAACTTTGGCTTGATAAAGTAAGAGGCAGTCATGGACGGAAGGGGACTGCTCTGCCTGCCCGGGTGCCTGTGTTTCATTTCATCGTCTCCTCTCCCTCCAGGGGCCTGGAGGAGGCCACATCCTGCTCTTCACTGCACACCGAGCACAGCACGGGGCTGACGGAGGCCGTGCAGGAGTACAGGTGCGCCCTCACAGAGAGCAAGGGGCGTCCTCCGAGCGGCCCCCCAGCAGGGTGGCATCCGGGGGGTGTTGGTGCCTGCCTGTCTGAGGCGGAAGGCTTCCTTTAAATCCCGAGCCGTCATAGGTTGTTCCGTCATTTGCCTTCCCCAAGCCCCTTCCTCTCGCACGGACCCAGGGCAGCCTGCGCTGTCCTCCTGCGCCCCATGGATCCTCACAGACACTCCCCATGGGGGAGGCCGGGCCAAGAGGGAGGGCCTGGCTCAGCGGCTCCCGGGGGCTCCCACGGCTGCGCAGCGACCTCACCGCCGCTGCCGGCAGCCCGAGAGTCAGGCGCGCCCCTGTCCATGGGACGCGCCTGTGGCCGCCAGGTGCTGTGGCTACGCATCCCATCAGCCCTCGCCTTGGTTGTGCTGGGCCTGGAGGGAGGTGCAGTGCAAGACAGCGGGGGCAGGGCACGTCCCCCGCCAGGTGGAGACTCCCCCCCTCTGGCCAGCAGCCGGCTTTCGCCGTGACGCCTCCCAGCCTTCGAAACGCGACGCCGCTGCAGCCGCACCCAGCAAAGTGTTGTCCGCTTCCTTTTGACACAGGCAGTTGTTCTACGGAGTAAATGAAATTGCCGTGAAGGTGCCCTCCACTTTTAAGCTTTTGATCAAGGAGGTAAGGGCCCAGCGCTTGCTGCTTCCTGGCCAGGATTTCTGCGAGTGCGGGGTGCGGGCACGGCGCCAGCAAGTCCCGCCGCTGGGTCACTCCCTCCGGTTGCGCACAGCTCTGGGTCTCGTGGGCTGGTGGCGGATCGTGGGAACCATTCGTATTTGCGCCGATTGGGTCCTTTGTTCTCCCCCCGCGAGCAGCTGCCCTCCCGGTCTGTGCGAGACACGTGCCTCTGAAATCAGGCCGAGCGGGTGGCGGCACGCCCTGCACGAGGGCTGCACGCCGTGCCCTGGAGGGCCTGGGAGCCCAGGAGGGCTTGGCGTGCCCTGGGCTGGCGCAGGGCGCACGAGGGGCAGGGGCCCGGGCCCAGCCGGCCCCCGCCACCTGCCCAAGCGGTTCCCATGCTGGTTCTGCGGCCGGAGGCCCTTCCCTCCTTCCCCTCCGCGGGTCAGCTTGCCCCGGCCCATCGTTTAATTCCAGCTCACTCAGAGACGATGATGGTGCCGGACGGCCGGGGCTCCTGCAGTGACTCTTGCCGGTGGCTCCTGGCGCTCAGCACGCAGGAGAGGTGATGAGCCAAGGAACGTAACGTGCTGTTTTGTGTTTCCTCTCTCCTTTCCTGCCCCCTCCCCCTTGCAGGTCCTCAACCCTTTTTACATTTTCCAGCTGTTCAGTGTGATCTTGTGGAGCACAGATGAATATTACTACTATGCAACGGCCATCGTGCTGATGTCTCTGATCTCCATTGCCAGCTCCCTGTACACCATCCGGAAGGTCAGTCCGGACAGAGCCGGCGGGGGGCCGGGCTAGCTAGGGGGGCGCCTGGGCTCTCGCGCCCCAGGCCGCCCTGCTGGGGACCTTCGCTCCCTGAGCCCTCAGCTGCGGACACCGTGCCCCCGGTGCTCTGGCACTCCAGGGGTCACGAGGCGTTGTGCCCCCCCCCCTCCGCTGGGGGGCAAGATCATGCAGGAGCAGCCGCTGCTTTGCTGCTCTGCACTCTGGGCAGAAGTGGTCTGGCTTCCCAGCCACCTTTCTGGGGGGCAGTTCTGGAAGCACTGAGCCGCTCAGAAGGTTGACGCAGCATAGCTTGGACTCACTGCGGGCTTCGTTCCGCCACCTGCAGCCAACAGCTTGTCGGGCTGGAAGTGCCCCTTCCGTTTTGACTGCCCAGTGGAGGAGCTGCAGCCCCTGCCAGGCCTCCCGCTCCACACGCCTTCCCTGGTTGGCAGCCCCTGAGTGCCACTCAGGAAAGGGGAAGGCTTGCCTGCAGGCGACCCGCTGGCCTTGCCGGGTTCCCATGTTCCGGTGCTGTGCAGGTCTGCCCGTGTGCCCAGGGTGTGCATGTGTCGCAGGCAGAGAATAACCGGGCTCTGGTGAAGCCGGGCCATCACGCTGTGGCGCGGTTCCATTCCATGCCTGCTTCCTTTCCCGGCAGTGCCACCCCCCCCCCCCCGATGTTGCTCCCGAGGGATTGCCATGACGTGGGCTCGGCTGGCCGCTGTGCTGGACCGGGCTGTGCACGTGGGGTCAGGCAGAGCAGCCAGATGGAGCAGCGTGCTCAGCCAAGCCGTTCCCGGCACAGCCCCCACCTCCCTGTCGGGCGGGCAGAAGGGCCTTCCTGAGGCCCCTCCAGAATGGTTGGCCACCTCTTGCTGGCTGGCAGATGTGCCAGCCCTCCACATCCACTCGCCACGAGGCCCCCTCCCTCGTCTGGCCCCGTGGTCGGCTCCAGGCCACCTGCTTGGGGCTTGGCTGCCCCGCGGGGGTGTCAGGAAGCACCTCTTTGCAGGGCTGCGGTGGTGCTTCTGCTTGGTGACGCCTTTTCCTCCCCGCTCCCCCAGCAATACATGATGCTGCACGACATGGTGGCCGCCCACAGCATCGTCAGGGTGTCCGTCTGCAGAGCCAGTCAAGGTAGGGTGTGGGGGGGCGGTGGGGGGCGTTGCCTGGAAAGCGACCCGCCGATTGGGCCTGCAGAGTGTGGCAGCCGACCCGCTTGGGGCCACAGTCCACGAGAGCCCCCCCAGGCCTGCGGCCCCCAGCAGACATGCAGCACCCCCCCACCTCCTCCAGCCACGGGGCCTCCTGCACGCTCGCACGGGCTGCGCTCGCCCGGTGGGAGGGGCTGCTGTGCTGGGCACGCCTGGGAGGGGTTTGTTAGGGCGGCCGGTTTCCAGCTCTGCTCCAGCGCAGTTGCTCTGCCCCCGGCAGATTGGGGTGTCCTCCCGACCTGGGCGACATGGCCGGTCGTGGGGCAGGCGGCATCGGGGAGCTGCTTGGTGAGCGCAGCGTGGGCCCTGTGTGTGCCGCAGGGACTCTGGCGTGGCCGTGCTGAGCTCACTGTGGTGACTGCCGGGAGAGGAGCCTCATCCCTCCACCGTGGCCCCCGGGACGCTGCTGGGGGAGCTTCCTGCTGGGCCCTGCGCGGCTGCAGGCGTCCCAGGGCAGGGATGGCCGCACGGGGTGGCTGTGGGGCCAGCTCGGCCCCCTCTGTCTCTCTGCCTCACGCCAGCTGGGCGGCTTCGCCGTGTCATGTTAAGGGCTTCCTCTCAACGACGGCTGGCTCTGTGCAGAGGCAGAACTAGCTGTTTTGGGGCGGGGAGACCTGAGCAGCCCCCCAAAAAAGAATCCAGAAAGGGAGCCATGTTGTGCCCGTCTCCATCTTTCATGTGTGCAACCATTTCTGTCATGCAGGAATTGAGGAGATCCTGTCCACAGACCTCGTGCCCGGGGATGTGGTCGTGGTCCCGCTGAACGGGATGATCATGCCCTGCGACGCTGTGCTCGTGAGCGGCACTTGCATCGTGAACGAAAGCATGTTGACAGGTACCCCTGAGGGCTCACGGGCCCCCCCGCGTGGGTCCCGTCCCGTCGCAGAAGCTGGGGGTGGGCTGCATCGCCCCGCAGCAGGCCTGAGACTTCCCCCTCCTCGCAGGGGAGAGCGTGCCCGTAACGAAGACCAGCCTGCCCAGGCCCAGCGAGGAGCCCCGAGCCCCGGAGGATGGGCCCTACAGCCCGGAGGAGCACCGCAGGCACACCCTGTTCTGCGGCACCACCGTCATCCAGACCCGCTTCTACTCCGGAGAACTTGTCAGAGCCGTTGTCGTGCGGACAGGTAGCGCCCTTGGGCCCCCCCGGCTCCTGGTTCCCGGTGGCTCCGTGCACTTTGCTGTGTCCTCATTACATCATAGGCCAGCTGATCGCTGACAGTCTCTCGCAGCTTATGTCAGTTAGTATCCAAAAGGTACTGAAGGAGTTTAAAAGCCTCCTGGCAGCAGGACATGCATCTAAAGTGTAGTGAGGAGTTAAAACAACAGAAGCTGAATGGCGAAAATCCCTGGGAAACATGGAGCCTCCCCTGGCGTTGGAAGAAGCCCAGTGCAGGTGCCGGGTGAGCCTCTCCGGGAAGCGCGTCCACAGCCAGGCACCACTCTTAGGAGCCGCTGAGCTCTCTCCCTTTGGCCAGTGCCGCTGCAGAAGGACCACTGAGACAACCCGGGGGCTGGGCAGGTGAATAGGGAGTAAGCGGCCTTCAGGCAGCCGAGCTCCAAGCCAGAGGACACTGAATCTTGATTCCAGAGTGCTGAATTGGGCTTGGGCACAGGATGGCCTGCCTCGATGGACCCCACATTTGTGCAGGGGAAGGGAGAGGGAGACGAGCCTCTTCGGCCAGGCCAGGCGGCTCCTCGTGGCCCTGCAGACCTGCCGAGAACAGCCCCTAACCCAGACCAGGCAGCCTTGGCATGGAGCGGCTGGGGTCCAGCTGGGATCCTGCCTCTTTCGTTCTGCTGGTGCTGCCAGTCCTTTGTTTTGGGGCCCAGCAAATGCCCGTCTGTGCTGATGTCAATGCCCTGGGCGGTATGGAAAAGTGGAGCGCAGTCCGAGTCCAGCCAGGGTTGATTCGGGTCCCTTTGCTCTTCCTCCCTCCCCCGCAGCTCGTGGCGAGTCTGATGCCCACTCGAACGCGGTGCCGGCAGCCTCGTCCGCGCCTTGGTGGAGGGCCCCTTGGCCTGCAGCCTGAGACCCCTTCAGGGGGATGCTGAGGGGGCTCCCTCCTCTCCCACACCAGTGCCTGCCCTGTGGCTGCCCTGTGGGAGGCCCGCGCACCCCTGCCAAGGAGACCCTGCTCCTCTGTGCTGCCTTCTCCCGCCCTCAGGCCTGAAGCCTGGCGGGGGCATCCCAGGAGGCCAAGCGGTGGGAGATCCGAGGCAGCTCAAGGGAGGGATTTCTTCGCAGGGCACATGATTCGGCTACGGGAATCACTCCTGCAAGGCGGAGTAGCAGCTGCTGGCTTGGCCAGCTGTGCAAGGCCGCCAGGCGCATTTTGGGAGGCCGGGGCTGTCGGCGCTGCTGGTCAGGGTGGCTGTGCAGTGGGCCTCTGTGTGCCAGCCACGAGGGAAGCTGGTGCACCGTGTGGCACGGAGCCGGACTGCAGAGGCCTTCGGCCTGACCCAGAGGGCTCTTGGAGGGTCTGAAGACCCGCTCGCTTGTGCTCAGTGATGATGTGGCCAGTCCCTTTCAGGCCGCTTCCCAGGAGGGGTCCCGCAGGAGAGGACCAGCACGAGCTGTAGCCGGGAGCATGGCAGGAACATAGAAACATAGAAACAGAGCGAGTCAGAAGGGGCCTCCTGGGCCATCTAGTCTGACCCCTGGCTCCAGCCGGCTCCACTCACGACATGCCCACCATGTGCATGTCCAGCCTATCTTTGAACACCCTCACTGATGGGGCCTCAACGACCCCCCGTGGAAGCCTATTCCACACCCTCGGGGTCCTGACTGTCAGGAAGTGCTTCCTGGCATCCAAACTGAACCTGGGTTCCCTGAGCTTTGCTCCGTTAGAGCACATCCTGCCTTCCTCTGCCGGGGAGAACAGGTCTCTACCCATCTCCATCTCTCCCCATCCCCTCACATACCTGCATGTTGCCAACAGATCCCCTTGGAGCCTCCTCTTCTCCAGGCTGAAGAGACCCAGCTCCCTGGGTCATGCACGCCTGCCCCCCGCAGCACCTCATTCTGCCACGGGGGGGTTTGCATGGCCTTACCTGCGTGCTGGCGTGGCTTCCCGGGCGGGGCCATGCAGGGGGGAGCATGCGTTTCTGCTGCATCTCCAAACTGCCCTTCCTCGCAGGCTTCAGCACTTCCAAGGGGCAGCTGGTCCGCTCGATCTTGTACCCGAAGCCGACGGACTTCAAGCTCTACCGAGACGCCTACCTCTTCCTGCTCTGCCTTGTGGGCGTGGCGGGAGTCGGGTTCCTCTACACGGTTGTCATCAGCGTCCTTCACGAGGTGGGCGCCAAGCCCCGCGGCCTCCCTGTCGGTCCCAAGGCGATCCGGAGCATCCCGCCGCCCGGAGCCGCTTCCCCTGGGCAGCCTCCTCGGGGCGCACTTCCCCTCCACGGGCTGGTTGCAGGCCTCGCCCGCAGGCATGAGCCAGGCACGCCAGGTGTGGGGCGGGCAGTGGAGGGGCAGGAGGCGGTGGCGCACTTCGCCCCCTCACCCCCCTCCTTCCCCTGGTCACTGCAGGGACTGCAGGAGGAAAGCTATGCAGCAAGGGGACGGCTTATAAAAACTTTAAATAAATAAATAAAAGTGCTCCCGGGATGGCCCTGTTCGCTTGCTCCCTGCTGGCCGTGCTTGGCCCAGGCTGGAGCAGCTGCTTCTGCAGTTTCCCTCAGAGGCCTCTAAGAGAAAAGCAGGCGAAGGTGCTGCGGCTCCCATGCCGAGTGGCCGCAGCCCCAGGCTCAGGTGGGGGTGCCCCTGCAGCAGCCGCCGGGACCCCTGCCGGGGATCCCACGGCCCCTCCAGGGCCAAGGAGCAGCCCTGCACTGCTCTGGCCCAAGCCCTGTCAGAGAGTGGCCCTCTCACCAGACAGGGAGTGCCACACGCGGTCGGGGAGGAGGCTGGGGCGTGTCTTGGGGGAGCCTGTGAGAGCTGCCGTGGTGCCTCCCCGCCCCACATTTCTTGCCATGCGAGCCGTTTGGGGATGGCTCGGCCGCCCCCCAGCAGCCCTCGGTGCCGCCACGGCCCCCACAGCAGAGCCGGCCTCCACGCCTCCTGCTCACGGAGCCCGCCCGTCCCGCAGGTGACAGCCGAGACCATCCTCATCAAGTCCCTGGACATCATCACCATCACGGTGCCCCCAGCCCTGCCGGCGGCCCTGACCGCTGGGATCGTGTACGCCCAGCGGCGGCTGAAGCAGCGCAGCATCTTCTGCATCAGCCCCCAGCGGATCACCATCTGCGGCCAGATGAACCTCGTGTGCTTCGACAAGGTCCTGCTGCTCTCTGGCCCTCCTGTGCGGGCGGAGGCCGGTCCCCCGCCTGGGCACGGTGGGAGGGGCCTCGTGGAGGCCAGTGTGGCCCCCCGCCCCGGGGGCTGCTGGGGGCAGGGGCAACCCCCGCCCTCGCCTTGGTGTGCCGCTTCCGCCTGCCACCTCCTCAGGCCTTCGGGTGGGGAGTGCTGCCATAGGCCTGTGGAGGAGGGCCAGGGGGCCCCGAGGAGGGCGGCCTGTGGGGTTGGGCAGAGCCAGAACGCCTCCCCCCGCTGCTCGAGAGGACGGGTGTGCTGGTCTTGAGGGAGCTGGAGGTCTCACGGGACCAGAGGAAGTCTAGTTCCTGCCCCCCACATGCCCCCAGCTTCTGCTTTCCCCGGAGCTGGGGAGGGCGAATGGCTCCCTCTGGAGCCCCCTGGGCAGGCCACCTTCGGGCCTGGCCCGCTTTCTCCTGGGAACACGCGGGGGTCACCTTGCAGTGCAGCAGCTCCGATGCTCTGCGGGGAGCAGCATGTGTGGCTCCTTCTGTAGGTCACTCGTGTTCCTCTTCGTGGCCTGTGTGTGTCTCATGCGTGGCTCCGTGTGTGCGGAGCCTGTTCCTGTGCTTCTGTAACTAGCATCATTGACTGTGTAGATGCCGTAGCGTGGCATGCGGGGAGCAGCCTCCCCAATTCGGCTGCGTGCCGGACCTTTTGGAATCCAACCCGCCTCCATCAGCCCCAGCCAGCCAGGATGTGGGCAGGGGCGCCTGGTGCTGTGGGCCAGGACTTCCGCAGGAGGCCAAGGAGGATGCGGTCAGCAAGGCGGGCGCAGGGGATGTTCTTCTGCGAGCTGCCTAGGAGGAAGGGCTCGAGGAGCCTGCTGAACAGAGGAGGGGGGCCGGGTACGTGCCCCGCGGCCTGGCTTGGTTTCGGCACTGCTCTGACGCTCCGTTTTCCCTCCACCCATCCATAGACGGGCACCCTTACCGAAGATGGCCTGGATCTCTGGGCGATCCAAAGAGTCGAAAATGCTCAGTAAGTGATGGGCCGGGATGCTGCCCCTGGCTTTCCACGCCAGTAAAATAAGGCGCCGGCCCAGAGAAGAGGTGCTGCCCAGGCGCGGGGCTTGCGGGAGAGGCGGCCCAGGGGCTGGGCGCGTCTCCCCGGCTGGGCGGCCCTGCCCAGCTGCATTCCGCTGGGCTGCGAGCAGATCCATCCAGCACTCTGGCCAGGTCGCATTGGGTGCCCTGTGAACGGTAGGCTGGGGCTGGGGAGGGTGCTGGCTTTAGGAGGAGAACCCACGTCCTGGACCCACCTCTGCCTATCCCAACAACTTCTGAACCTCTTCTGCTTCCACGTTCAGTTTCCTTTCGCCCGAAGAGGAGGTCTGCAGTGAGAGCTTGGTCAAGTCCCCCTTCATCGCTTGCATGGCAGCCTGCCATTCCCTGACAAACATCGAGGGTGTGCTTTCAGGAGACCCCCTGGACCTGAAGATGTTCGAGGCCACCGGATGGGTGAGGCGGGGGGGCAGGCCAAGGCAGCGGGGACTCTGCTTGCCAGGTGGGGGCAGGGAGCAGCTCAGCGAGCGCATCGCTCGCATCTCTCCGACCCGTTAGCAGAGGTTGCAGGGCACCTCTTTGGACAGCACCTGCCACGTGCCGTGGCCTGCTCAGCCCAGCGAGGGTGGCTTCCGTGTGGGCTGCCGGAGGGGTAGCTCAAGCGGAGCTTGCACAACGGATCCAGCCGTGACGGCCTGCCACTGTGGCTCGCGTAGCCGGAAGGGGAGTGGTCGCACACCACAGCCCAGCGCTGCTGCAACAGGGCTTGTGAGCCGCTGTGCCTGCCAGCCCAGCCCGTGGGCCCTGAGCGCTGACTTGCACAGCCCAACATGGAGCTGGCCGCATGCCGCTTGCACTTCCTCGGGGGCAGAAGCGCTGCTGGGCAGGACACTCCTTGGCTCGCTTTGCTCTTTCGAGACCTTCTCGATGGTTCGGGTACGAGGGGCAGGGCCAGTGTTATGCTGACTGCAGGTAAATCAGATGCGAGGTACACTCCTGGACACGCTTAGGCCAACAAGGGATCCCAGCTCCCCGCTGGTTGAGGCATGCTGGGAGGGAGCGGTGGGACTCTGCCCGGCCTCGGCAGGTTGTCTGGCCCGGTGGGCTGCGCGGGGGAGGGGGGAGGTTTTCTGATGTGCAGCGGGCGGGAGAGCCCCCTCTCGCCCCGTCCGTTTCACTGGAGGCACTGGAGGAGTTTCACGCCTCAGTCAATTGCCAGAGCTGCTGGCGCAGGAGGCAAATGGTGTAACATAGACACAGAGCGAGTCAGAAGGGGCCTCCCGGGCCATCTAGCCTGACCCCCAGCTCCAGCAGGCATGTCTGAATGCACATGTGCCTCATTCAGATTCTCGAAGAAGCAACCGAAGAGGAAACAGCCCTCCATAATCGGATCATGCCCACTGTGGTGCGCCCACCGAAGCAGCTTCTTCCAGACGCCAAGCCTGTGGCCGACAAAGAAATGGTGGGTCACCACAGAGCCCTCCTCCTCTGCTCCTGCCTTGGCCGCAGGCCTTCCGTTCCCTTCAGGTCCGGCTTCTCCTGCTCTGCCCCGGCTTGCCCAGTTGCCTCGACACAGCCAGGGGCCTCCCGTGGGAGATCCTGTGGTGCGGGGGGCCGCCATTTTGCGTGCCTGTCACGTGCCGCTGCCCATCAGCTTTCTGGAGGGTTTCTTGCAATCAAGTGCCACAGAGAGAGAAATTAATGTTTCCCCTCCCCTCCCCCTCCCCTTTTTATTTCTTGTAGGAGCTCTTCGAGCTTTCGGTGAGTGCCTTCCCATTGGTCTCTTGGCCTTGCAGTCCCCGTCAGGTCAATGGGCCGGCTTAACTGCCGCTTTGCTTTTCTCTCCTCACCTGCTCGTCGTGTGGCGCCAGGAGAGTTACGAGATCGGGATCGTGCGGCAGTTTCCGTTTTCTTCCGAGTTGCAACGGATGTGTGTGGTGGCGAGGGCCCTCGGGCAGAAGCGCATGGATGCCTACGTGAAGGGAGCCCCGGAGGTGGTCGCCGGGCTGTGTGTGCAAGAGACAGGTATGTGGCTGGCACGTCGCGTCTCCCACGGCGGGCCACATGCAGCTGGTTTAATCCTGCGGTTGCTGTGTTTATTGTTTTGCAGTGCCTGCTGATTTCGAAAGGGTGCTGGAGGAATACACCAAGCAGGGCTTCCGGGTCATCGCCTTGGCTCACCGCAAGCTGGAATCCAAACTGAGCTGGCACAAAGTACAGAACGTCGGCCGGTACGTTGCTCGGGGGGCGTGCTGGGATCCCGGCATGCGCAGCTTGGCTCAGCTTGGGAGGGCAGCCTTGCAGTGGCCCAGATTCTGCACATCGCGCCCAGCATGGGGACTGTGCATTCCGTGCATCGCTTTGGCTCCCGCCACCTCCTCACCTTGTGGCAGCCCCCTCTGGAGAAGGCCTCCGAAGGCCCACGAGGCAGCGGTGCCCTTGGGCAGCCTGGCCGATCCGGGGAGCCCGCCGCAGCCTCTCTGGTCCAAAGGCGCTGGCGCCAAGGAGGCCAGAGGGCGTAGGCCTCCCTGTCTCAGGCGGCACTGGGCAGGCAGCTGGTGGCGACGAGGAGCCTGCCTCCAGGCCCGCCAGCCGCACACGCAGCGCTCCGGCGTGGGTCTGCCGAACCCTGGCGCTTATTCTTGCGCTAAAAGCCTCGCAGCTGCAAGTCCCCGGCTATTGGGCTGTTGCTGTTTCCAGCCCCTTCCCTGGAAACTCCTAACGTGGCCCTTCTTTTTAGGCTGCCGTGGTACCTCGGGTTGATTTTCGCGAGCCCTCCTCCCCAGCGCTGCTGCCTCATCCACAGGCGGCGTGTGCAGTTCAGATGTTGTGCCTCGGCACTCCCACTTTGCAAAGGGGTGTGGAGCTCTCTGTGGTCTCCTTAGAATCATTGCCCCCTGCCGATCCAGCCCGATTCTGCCCTGGCTGCTACACCCGGACTGATTCTGCTGTTGGATGAGGCAGCGGCTGCCATGTTGCTAACGGTGTGCTTGTGCATGCGTGGGTGCATGCGCGCTTTCATCTCCTTCCTGTTCCGTCCTTCCGCAGAGATGCCATCGAGGGCAACATGGATTTCATGGGGCTAATTATAATGCAGAACAAGCTCAAGCAGGAAACCCCAGCTGTCCTTGAGGATTTGCATCAAGCCAACATCCGCACCGTCATGGTGACAGGTTTGCACGTCATTCTCGAGACCTGCTGGCCACCGGGAGCTGTGCTCCTGCCAGGCTGGGGGCTGTAGTGCAGCTGGAGCCTGCATGTGCCATGAATGCACAGCTGTCTGGCTGTTGGCTGCCCCCGCCAAGCCCAGTTTAATTGGTATCCACTGGGAGGAATGGTGTGCATGCAGAAGCGTGGCCACCCTGCAGCCAGCAGGCAGGGCACTGGCTGTATCCACACAGCAGCATAACCCAGCTTGTGTGTAAGCATGCGGCTTGTGGGTGGAGCGACACCCAGTGCACCCGACAGGCAGCTGAGCTCCCCAGGGGCTCCCCGGCCTCTCGGTCCTCCCATGGGTCTCCGAGGGGACTCTGCGGCAGAACCCGTCTGGCTCTCTTTCCGCACGCCAACTGCAATTCCTTTCGCTGCCGCCACTGCCTCTCCTCCCTTTTAATTTTTTTTTTGAGATTTTTTTCATGCTCCCAGAAATGGCAGCCAGCGGCAGCACACAGACACATAGAGACGGAGCGAGCAGCCTGTGCTGTGTGAACCCAGCCTGCGGCTTGGGCTCCCCCTGGTGGAGCTCACTGGGGACGGTGGGAGCTGCAGCTGCTGTAACTGCGGGGCACCGGACTGAGACATGCCCCAGAGGGGCCAGGCGGGGGGCAGCGTGGGCTGTGGGCACCAGTGGCAAGCTGGCCGGGGGCTTCTGGTGTGGAAGAGGCGGAAGGAGGAGTCCAGGAGGGGAGCTGCGGCCTTGGAAAACCCCCTGCCCCGTCTCTGCTGGTCCCACAGGCGACAACCTGCTGACGGCCATCTCGGTGGCCAGGGACTGTGGCATGATCCTGCCCGAGGACAAGCTGATCATTGCTGAGGCGCTGCCCCCGAGGGATGGGCAGACAGCCCGGATCAGCTGGCACTACGCGGACGCCCTCGCCAGGGGTACCGGCTGCTCGCCAGCCATTAGCCCAGAGGTAACCGGGAGCGGGCACGTTGAGTGCACGGGTGCGCCCGGGCTGGATCAGGCTGAAGGGCTCTGGCCTGGCTCCTGCTTGCCCCCTGGCTAGTTGGCCAGCAGCCCCAGCAAGCCCTCGAGCCGGGGAGGAGGCCTGGCCCCTGCCCCATGCTCCCTGAGGGCAGTCGCCGTGCGTCAGCACACTGGAGACAGCACCGGGCCATCCCGGCAGGGCACACGCCGTGGTCCTTCCGGCCTTCCGAGCCAATGGCTGCTGGTACTGGCGCCGGATCGCCCTGTGGCTTATTTCAGGCCCTGCACCCGTCCTGCCGAATCGCCGCAGTCCTGCGTGTGGGCACGGCTGGGGCCGCCGAGCCACCCCAGAACTTAAGCACAATAAATGATGCTAAAGGACGCCGGCCTTCTCTTTCCAGCATCCCGTTAGATGGCATTTTTCCGGTGCAGAGCTCAAAGTTCCACCAGAAACCCAAAAGGGAACGGCCCGTTTTCAGAGCGCTCCCTCTCCTTCTCTTTTCCCACAGGTTATCCCCATCAAGCTGGCCCATGAAAGCCTGGAGAATCTCCAGGTGGCCAAATTCCATTTTGCCATGAGCGGAAAGTCCTTTGCCGTGATCCAGGAGCACTTCCAGGACCTCATTCCAAAGGTCTGTATCTGGAGCTGCTCTCCTGGGGAGATAGTATTAGCTGTGCTAATCAGAGGAGAACTTTTTGGGTGCAACCTCTGCGCACAGCAAAGCCGTGCAAAAACGGGACGCTTCCCCGGCTCCCTGCCCCTTCCTGGAGTTGCACGTGGAAAAGCAGCCTTGCTTTTGTACACGTCGGAGTGTGCTGTGTTTCTCGTTTGGGTTGGGTTGGTTGTGTGCTAAGACCGATTTCAGCCTGTTTCTTAGTGCCGCCCAAACAGCCACCAGGGAGCAGTGCCGTCCAGCCAGAGGGCCAGTGCTTGGGACAGAGCAGCTGGCCGGCAGGCCTGGGATTCATTAATTCGTTCTTTCCGTCCTTCGTTAACAAGCGAAGGGAACACTGAGCGCCCCTGGGCTGGAGCAGCCCTGGAAGTTCCTGGCCACGGCAGCTCCTCCCCTCACTGTGCTCCTGTTACTGCCTTTTCCAGCTTGTGCTGCACGGCACCGTCTTTGCTCGCATGGCGCCCGACCAGAAGACCCAGCTGGTGGAGGCTTTGCAGAACGTCGAGTAAGCATCCCTGCGCTGGCGCGGCCGCCGATGTCAGTCCGCCGAGGCCGGGCTGCCACTCTCGCCAGCCGCCTTCATGCAGCCCGGCCCAAGCAGAACTGGCCTCGAGCCATCCTGCGATTCGGGGGCGGGGGGCAGAGCTGCCGGGGCTGCCTGCCCAGGGAGGGGGCCGCTCCATGGGCTGGCTCTTTGCAGGTGGCGCCTGGCTCGCCTCTGGGCCGGGGGACTGCGGGTCTACACCCGGCAGGGACGACGGGCTTGTGTCTCCCACGGGGGGCAAGGTCCACTCTGGAAGGGCAGGCGGGCAGGCAGGCTGGCTGGCCGGCCGGGGAGGGTGCCCCTTACAGTGAGGAAGGAGAGGCGGGCACGGAGAGACCACCCAAGGGTCGCCGCCGCTCTTTCAGGTCTGGGCAGCTCTGCTGGGGCCCCACACAGCACGGGCCTTTTGCCTGGCCCTGGACCCTGCAGGGGTGCCTCTTCCACAGGGAGGGGAAGGCACAGTACAGCGCTCCCCAGGAATGGAAGTGCTGTCATAGAAACAGCGAGGCAGAAGGGGTCTCCCGGGCCATCTAGTCTGACCCCCGGCTCCAACCGGCTCTGCTCACGACATGCCCACCATGCACATGTCCAGCCTCTCCTTGAACACTCTCAGCGATGGGGCCTCAGCCACCTCCTGGGGAAGCCCCTTCCATGCCCTGGGGGTCCTGCCTTGCTGTCCCTGGAGGCTGGGGGGGGAAGTGCCCACGCACCGCAGAACCAGCCGCTCTCCGGCAGCCGGGCGGCCTCCAGAGGAGGCTGCTTAAACACCTCGACTCCCTCTTGGCAGTGGGGCGCAGGTATCTGGATGGAGGGGGTTGGGGCAGGCGTCCCCGTGCCTGAGCCGTGTGGGGCTGGCCTGGCCCCCTCTCTCCAGCACTGCTTCCCACCGGTCCCGCTTCATCCTGTCTCCCCCACCCCGTCTCCAACTCTCTGCCCGGAGAGGATGGCCCGGCACTGCGGTTTCTCCTGGCAGCGGATCAGGCTCAAGTCCCGGCGGATGGCCCGTGGCCGCGCAGGGCAGGCGGGCTGCACCGCTCTTGCTCCTGCCCTGCTCGGTGGCCGCCTTGGCCAAGCATCTTCACTCAGCGAGGCTTCTTCACTTTCACGCTGGCCAGCCAGTTGGGGATCCCCCCCACCCCAGAATGCAGGCCGCCCTCCCCGCATCCATCTTCCCGGCCACCTTCTCCGGCCGCTTGCTCGCCCCACACGTGACACATCCAGCCACGTGCTCGTCGCTCGGACGCGAGAGGTGGCGCTGGCAGTGGGGGCCCGGCTTTTGCACGGAATCAGGTCTTACAACCAGGTTGCAGGTGTTGCAGCTCCACCTCACTTGCTTCTAGCTGGGAGTCATGCCCTGGCGCCACACCTGCAGCGAGCCTGACCTGCCGTGGCCTGTGGCATGTGCCCACGGCTCTGAGCGCTACTAAGCACCGAGTCTGCCTCCCTTTGCAACTGCCGGCTGGAAGGCCAGTGGGGGCGGGAGGGAGCCCGGCCGAGCATGCCAGGGCTGATGCGCTCTCCGGTTGTGCTTTCCAGCTACTGCGTGGGCATGTGTGGCGACGGGGCCAACGACTGTGGTGTGAGTATCTGCCTGCCGCCGCTGCCGCCGCCGGGGCCTGCCTGGCGCATCAGCCCTGGCAGAAGGCGTCACCTTTCCTCTCCCCCCTTTGCACGTGGGCAGGCGCTGAAGCGGGCGCACGGGGGCATCTCCCTGTCGGAGCTGGAGGCCTCGGTGGCATCGCCATTCACTTCCCGGACACCCAGCATCTCCTGCGTGCCCAACCTCATCAGGTGAGGGGCCAGGATCCGTGGGGCCCTTCTGTGCGGCTCCGTGGCTCAGTGCGCCACACCGGCCTTTCACCTTCAGCACCAGGCACACACAGAGCGGCCAGCACCCACCGGGGGAGGCAGGCCAGGGCCGTTTGGAGAGCCGGGCAGGAGTGGGCTGCGAGTGGCTGCCTGGGGGGCGCCTGGAATCCCACCACACAGGCCTCGTGGAGCGACTGCCCGTGACGTGCAGGCCCATGCGTCCTCCAGGCTCCACGGCGGAGTCTGCAGAAGGCCAGCTCCTCTCAGAAGGCGCTTGCGGGTGTCGGAGGAGACCTGCTGCGTCTTTGTGCTTAGTGGGAGCCTCCTGAGGGCGGATCCTGTGCAGTGCTGTAGCTGACGGGGAGCGCTGGGGTCACCTGGGACAGGCTGCTCTTTCCCCCAGCCCCTGCTGGGGAAGGAGGGCACTTGGATGAGCAAACAGAGGGTTACGAAGGAAGACTCATACTGGGGAAAGCGCTACCAGCCCTGGACAGGGAAGGGAGGCTGGCGGCCACACGGCACGGATTCCGACCACACGGCACGGATTCCGACGGAGACGACAGGGCAGATGTGGCTCAGCTGGGTTTCAGCAAGGCCTTTGACAAAGTGCTGCCTGATATCCTGATCGGGAAATTGTGGGATTTTGGGATAGATGGATGCACTGTCCAATGGATGAGGGCACAGACTACAAGCAGAGGGTGACTGTCCATGGGAAGCCAGTGATGAGCCGTGTCCCCCAGAGATCAGTTCTGGGACCGATTCTGTTCAGCCTCTTCATCAGTGACCTGGAGGAGGGGACAGCCAGTCTGCTGACCAAATTTGCGGATGGTACCAAAGTGGGGGCGGTGGGCACAACCGAGGAGCAGGTAATTCAGAGGCAGAAGGATCTGGACTGGCTGTGGACGTGGGCGGGGGACAGCAGGATGGCATTCAGTGTGGATAAGTGCAAAACTTGCACTTGGGACACAGGAATGGGTGTCACAGGTACAGGAAGGGGGGCACGTGGCTGCAGAGCAGCACTTGTGGAAGGGACCTCGGGGTGCTTGGCTACAGCAGGCTGAACATGAGCCAGCCGTGTGACACGGTGGTCAAGAGGGCAAACGCCACCCTTGGATGAACAGCCAGAAGCGTGGCTTCCAGATCAAGGGCGGTGTTGATACCGCTCTGCAGGACTCTGGTGCGCCCACAGCTGGAGTCCTGCGTCCAGTTCTGGGCTCCACTTTATAGGAGAGAGAGAGCGAGGTTAGAATTGGCTCAGCACAAGAAGGGTAGCCGGACTGGGAGGGATGACACATGAGGAGAGGTGGAAGGAACTGAGTCTTTTCAGCCTGGAGGAGAGGAGACTCCGAGGGGTCATTTTAGCGAATTCTAGGGGACGTCAAGTGGAGGAGGGCCATGAGCTGTTCTCCCCTGCAGTGGAGAGCAGGACGCATTCCAGTGGGGCAAAGCTCAAGGCACCGGGCTTCAGGCAGGATGTCAGGACGTACTTCCTGACGGTTAGGACCTCTCGGGTAGCTGAGGGAGGTGGTTGAGGCCCCATGAGTGAGGGTTCAAGGAAAGACTGGAGAACCACATGTCGGGGATTGCATGAGCGGGGCTGGCTGGAGAGGGGGGTCAGACTACATGGCTTGGGAGGCCCTCTTCTGGCTCTCTCTGGCACTGCTTCTGAATGTGCTGCTGCTGGGAACGCGGGTGTCCTGAACAGGCCGGCCCTGGAGCGTGGCCTCTGATCTGCTCTGGGCTGCATGCACCTCAGTGTGTTCCCCCACATCCGTTTTGGCAGGAGCAGTTCTCCGGGGCAGAGGAGCACCAGGGCCGTGCCTCTCCCCGCCTGCCCCTTTGCCCTCTGCCCACACTGCACCCCCGACGGTCGCAGTGGGCAGGCCTCCTGGGCGGGAGTCGCTTGTCCCCCTGGGTTTGGGGGTTGGGGGGACTCTGCCGGCGGCGTGACATGCCTGCCAGGCGGGGCAGAAGCACCTCTGCCCTGGAGGCCCCCCCCCCCCGTGCAAGCCACCCGCCCCTCCTTGCCCCCCGGGCTGTGCTGAGGGTGCCCTTGTTCCGCAGGGAGGGCCGTGCTGCTCTCATCACCTCCTTCTGCGTGTTCAAGTTCATGGCCCTGTACAGCATCATCCAGTACGTTAGCGTCACCCTGCTGTACTCGGTGAGTTGCTGGCGAGGGCCCCCCGTGGCATTGCCAAGCCGGGAGCTGCTGCCCATGCTGGGAGGGCGGGGAGCTCCTTTGGCGCACTGCTTGTGGACCTGGCACAGGGGCGCCCGGGCCTCCTCCCCGGCCAGATCCGTCGGCACTGGAGCACATGAGGCACGGAGGGAAGTGATCCAGTCCGCCCTGCTTGCGCCCTCTGACTCTGTGCGAAGTCGTCCCCGCCTGGGCGCCCCCTTCCCTGCTTCAGCCGTGGATTCCAATTCTGCTGCCCACCGAGGGCAGCCACGGCGGCTTGTGGGGTGCCTCTCCCGGCTCAGAGGCCCCCAGGGCTGGCGCAGAACGCCAAGGATCTTGCTTGTGGCTTCTTTGCAGATCCGGAGCAACCTGGGAGACTTCCAGTTCCTCTTCATCGATATGGCGATCATTCTGGTCGTGGTCTTCACCAGTGAGTGCGCAGCGAGCGTCTCGGAAGGCCTTGCTGTGCCAGGACTGGGAGCCTGAGGATCCTTCTGCAGAGGCCCTCGTGCTGGCCTCCCCTTGCTTCCCGTTGCCTTCCAGTGGGCAACTGGGAAGCTGCTGGGCGAGGTCCCAGGCATGGACACGCCCTGAGCCCCCTCCTGCGCCCCTGGCCTTGCGGTCCCAGCCACGTCCTCAGAACACCTGGTGTGGGATGGGGCAGAGCACACGGACTGTCAGTCCTCCGTTCGAGGAGCCCTGGCAGCTCCCAGCTTTGCGGGGGGCAGGCCCCAGCTGGTGGAGGGTCCCTCTGCTGCGCAGGGCGGGTGGGGCTGGGCCGGCCCCGCTCACACCCCCTCTCCTCTCCCTGCAGTGAGCCTCAACCCGGCCTGGAAGGAGCTCGTGGCGCAGCGGCCGCCCTCTGGCCTCATCTCGGCGCCCCTGCTCTGCTCCGTCCTCTCGCAGATCCTCATCTGCCTCGGCTTCCAGAGCCTGGGCTTTTTCTGGGTCAGGCAGCAGCACTGGTACGAGGTCTGGAGCCCGTTCTCAGAGTAAGTCACCTGTGGACGGTGGGCCTGCGCCCGTTGGCGGTTGCGCATCTGGCTTGTCATACCCGCTGCGCAGGGAGGGCCTCCGCCCAACAGCAGAACCCCACCTGGCGGCACACAGCTGCTTCTTTCCCACCAGCTGGCCGTGGAACTGAGGCCGTGAAAGACGCGAGGATGTGGGGGCAGTGGGGAGTGGGACGGGAGACGCCTGGGGAGGCGGGGGGGCTGCCCTTGGGGAGCCGTGCGAGCCTGGCCCCCTCGTGCTTTCTCTCGGCCTGCTGCTTGGGTTGGTCTGCTGCTGGTGTTGGGCTGGGCCTGTCGGCCTGTTTGCCTCTCACCTGGGCTGGAGCAGCACTGCCGGGACGAGTGGCTTGCCTGCCTGCCTGCCTGCCGGCCAGGAGGGCTGTGCATCTGCGGAGGCCTGGCTTAGATCCGCAGGGCTGCCTGCCAGAGCCGCCCTCTGGCAGAAGGAGCCGATGGTCAGCCAGGAAACTGGGGCGGCCTTTTCGCCGCTCGAAACCCGACTGAGCTGGGTGGTTAATCGGCGAAATGTTGCGGCCCTCGGAGAGCGGATGGCTGGGCTCGTGTTACTGGAGCTGCCAGGTGGGCGCACGTTGGAGGTGCCAGCCCCCGGCCTGAGCGCAGCCTGGTGCTCCCCGTGCCAGATTTGGAGAGGGCGGGGGTTCCGGCAGGCCTGCATGCCCGGCTGGGGGTCAGCTGCGGGGGAGGGGCACAGCCCCTTCTGCCGCCCATCATGGCTCAGAGCTGAGGGTCTCGTGTGTTTCAGTGCTTGCAACGCATCCAAAGCCGTCCTCAGCAACGTTTCTGTGCACACGAACGTGTCGAAGCCCGACAACCACAATATCAGGAACTATGAGAACACGACCATCTTCTTCGTCTCCAGCCTGCAGTATCTCATCGTTGCCATTGCCTTCTCCAAAGGAAAGCCCTTCCGGCAGCCTTGCCACAAGAACTGTGCGTGTCTGCCACGGGACTGGCCTCGCGGGGTGGGGGGCTCGTGCTGCTCTCGGTGCCCTGTGGGCAAGCCACGGCTCCAGCTGTCTGCTGTCTTGGCTGGCCGTGCGGCTCGCCCGTGGAGCTCGGGGAGCTGTACTGCCGAGCGGGGCTGGAAAGGGTTCTTCTGGGGAGGCTCCAGGGGAGCGGGGGTCTGGGGCACAGAGACAGGCTGCCGGGCCGAAGGGAGGGGGAGCCGCAGCAGGCCCTGACGCTCAGCCGTCGTGCCTCCCACCAGGCAGCGGATGGCAGTGTGGGCTCAGGCTCCTCTCCTCTCCTCTCCTCTCCTGCCGACCTTGAGCCTCGCCTTGCAGCGGTTGTGCTGGGAAGGGCTGCCGCGAGCGGGCAGTCTCAGGCGCCCTGTCTTCTCCCCCCAGACCTGTTCGTGTTTTCGGTGCTTGGCCTCTGCGCCTTCATGCTGCTCATCATGCTGCACCCGATGCAGCCCGTCGACCGAGTCCTGGAGGTGGGTGGGAGGCGTCGCTGCCCCGTGCCTCCCGGGAGCCCTGAGGCACAGGACAGGAGGGCTTGCGTTGCCCCCCCCGCGAGCCAGGGGCTCCCAAGCAAGCCTGCCCGCACCCCGCGAGCCAGACCGGGCAGCCGAGCGCTTTAGGGGGCGCTGGGGAAGGCTGCTGCAGAGCTTGTACCTTGTCCCCCTTCCTCTGCACTGGCCAGTAGGGGAACCAACACCCCCGGATTTAAAAGGAGGGCCAGACAGCACCCTGGATCTGGGGCCCCCCGTTCCCTTCCAGCCCAACCCAAAAGCGAGTGGAGGGAGCCGCCCCTCCGGGTTCGTGCGGGTTCTGTGCACTCTTGAGCCCACCAGGCATCTCTGTGGGGCGGGGGGCGGGCAGGTGCAGCTCTTGTGTTGCTGAAGCTTCAGGCCCAGAAGGCCAGGGGGTCCTGGGCCTGGCGGGGGCCTGTCTGGGCACAGTGATGGGGGGGGGGTCCTGCTCGTGCGCACCGGACAGCCCTGTGGTAGCCGAGGCCCGAGCAGCGAGCGAGAAGCCACGTTCCGGGCGCTCGGGCTGTGGGGCTGACCTCCTGGGGTGCACAAGGGGGTTGCCTCGGCGTCTGCCCTCATGCCCGCCCCACAGAAGCCTTACCCTCTGCCTTGCAGCTGGTCTGTGTGCCCGACTCGTGGCGCCACTCGGTGCTCCTCATCGTGGTCGTCAATGCTGGCGTGTCCGTCCTCGTGGAGGTGAGCCCACGCGTGGCCCGGAGGCACATCGCTCGCCGCCCACTGCGAACGCCACGCGGGCCTCCTTCTCCTCAGCAGAGCTTGAGGGTGTCCGGCGCCCGATGCTCCAGACCATGTCGATCATCACTAACGCTGGGGGGGTGGGTTGCTCCCGGGGCTGGGAGAACACATGCGCTGGCCCCGCATGCTCGCCCGTCCCTGCGCTTGTCTTGGCTCCCGAATGCTGGGGAGATGCCTGAAGGTCCCCCATGACCTCCCAGCTGACGCGTCTTCGGCCTCTTCAGGGCGTGTTAGGGTCTAATGCAGAGTGGCGCTGAGTCCCTGGTCGGAGGTGCTTAAGGCTGGGAACCGCATTCTGCACTTGGCGCAGTTAGTGGGGAACATCGGGGTGTCCATTGAAAGGGGCAGGAGATGCTGCAGGCCTGGATCTGGGGTTGAGCCCTGTGGCCTGCAAAGCTTGCGGAGAGAGTGTGGCCTGTGGCCGCGCTCACGGCACACATGGGGCAGAATCCCTGCCCCCTTTCGGGGCACAGAGCAGAGCCACTGCCCCCTCGGCACCGCATTCGCCCGCTGCACGCCCCCTCCTGCCCTGAGCCCCTGCCCGGCATCGGTGCCGCTTGTGAAGCGCTCGCTCGCTAATCATGTGTGGTCACCGGTCTTCTTGATTCTCCTGCTCCCCGGATCATACGCAGAATTTCCTCCTTGACATGGTCCTTTGGAAAGTTGTCTTCAACCGAGACAAGCGAGGGGAATACCGCCTAGCCTCTTCCTCCTCCTCCTCTTCCTCCTCCCACCACCCATCACAGGTTGGAACGCTGCACTTTACTCTCCGCCCTTCGAGCATGCGACCGGCTGCGGTGTCGGACTCCGGAGGCTCCGCATGGGGTGGGAGGGCTCCTCCGCGCCCCTCTTCCCACCGGCCGGTGGGAGCCTCTGCCCGCCACGGTCTCCTTTCCGCATGGGGTTCAAATCCTGCCGCAGCCGAGCCCCGGCTGTCCCGGGGGGCTTCGCAGGCAAGGCCAGGCGTGGCCTCCCCTCCTGCTGTTCCTGCGGGGAGTTCAGTGGGGTGCGAGTCCACGCAGCCCGGCGAGGCGGGCTCTCCAGAGCAGGTGGGGCTCACCCGGGGTCATGGGTGGGAGCCCCACGCAGCCACCAAACCACGCTGACGGCCCGTGCCTCTTTCTCCTGCCCCAACCGGTGCCCAGAGCCTTTCCGGCTGCCCCTTCGAAAAGCCTGGCTGCGGGGATTCTCTGCTTGGACTCCCTTCGTGGACCCAGCACTGGCGGGCGGGAGGGGATGCCATGCCGGCTGTCCCACTTCGTGCATGATATTCATATACGGCCCCATTCCCGCAGACTCGCGGCGCCTTATGAGAAATTAAGCCAACAGTGAATAGCCCTGACCAGGGCAGCATGTCGGCAGTGAGAGCGGACCTGGAAGTCCGGGCAGGGAGGGGCAGGCAGGTGGCTGTCGCAGGGGGGCCCTTCCGGGCCCCTGCCCATTGCTGTCCGTGGCGAGGCATGTGCAGAGCCGCTCCTGCTCGTGCGCGGTCCAGTGTGGGGTGTGTCACCGTGGCACTAGGCCCCCAAGAGGGTCGTACTCTGCCTCGGCCGCAAGAGTCGGCCTGCCTCCCATGTCCGGGGAGCCTCGCCCTCTCGCTCTGTGGTGCCATCCCGTGACGCCAAGGCAGGGAGAGTGCCACATGGTGTGGCAGGTGCCGCGGTGCCCTCCTGTGCGGCGACATCCTGGGGGCCGCTGCCTCGCGTTCGAGCTGCTGCGGGGTTCCTTCTGGCGCACATCCCTGGAGCTGCCAGGGGCCAAGACCCCCATGGCGCCCGGGGCTGAAGACCAGTGGCAGCCCGCGTGGTCGCGCCCAGCAGCGCTTGCTGCGGCTCTGGCAGCCAGGCTCCCAGCTGTCTCTCTGTCCCGCCCTAGGAAGCTCTGGACCGCTGGCGAGGATGCTTCGTGCCTGCCCTGCTCCGCTTCGGGAAGAAGCCCCCGCAAGCGAAGTACATGCACCTGGCCCAGGAGCTGCTTGCCGACCCGGAGTGGCCGCCCAAGCCCCACACCACGACGGAGGCCAAAGCCCTGGCCCGAGAGAACGGCTCGTGCCACATCATCACCCCGACGTAGCAGCAGGAGCCTGTTGTCCGCCCCGCAGTGGGGCTCAGGGATGCTGCAGCCATCCGCGCACACGGGTCTCGAGCGTGGCCTCCGCCCCACCTCTCCCTTTCCCTCGGTGTCCAGTGAGAGAGAACCTTGTCCGACAGGCACAAAACGCCGGCTCTTCCAGAGGCCTCCCAGGGCTCCCCCTTGGCCGCTCCCGTGCGCAGGCTGCACCACAGGGCACCCGCGAACCCTCTCCTGGGTCTCTGGCCCCAGCAGGGCAAGGCCTCGCCCCCAGCGATACCCAGCAGGCGCCTGCCCGGGCCTGGACGGTGGCGAGCGAGAACACCAGTGCTGCCAAGCCCGTCTCCAGAGAGCCAGCTTGCCTGTCCGTGACGGAAGCCTGTTAGTCCACAGAGACCCATGCCAAGCAGCCGGCTCCACCCTGGCCCAACGGAGCAGCAGTCCTGCGGCTGGACCTCGCGGCTGCTCACCTGCACCCGACTGGACGGGAGATGCTGCCTGCCACAGTCTGGCCCTCCTGCTCTGGCTCAGCACAGGGAGGGGGCGGGTGGTGGCGTCCGTGCGCCCACGTTTCTGCCACCCTGTCCGGCGAAACGTGCTTCAGAGCTGTGGGCGCTGCCACCAGCCTTGGACCTGTTTATGTGCTTGTGTGGGGACAAGTGGGGAGCCATTCCGCCTTCTAACGGGGAACTCCGGGCTGGCGGGTGCCCAGGCCAGCAGGCTGCCCAGGCTGGCCACCCATGCCTCCGCCATCCGGCCCTCTGATGTTGATGGGATCTGGCAAGCAAGGGGCCATTTCCGCCCTAAGCGCCCCCATGTCGGTCAGCTGGCGGAGGAGCATCAGGGCCGGCCCACGGTCGCCTCGCCTCAGCGGCTGCCCCAAGCACTTTGGTGGGTGCCGCTAGAAGCAGCTGTCAGCCTTCCAGAAGAGGTGACAGGCACCCAAGCGCAGCAGCGTGGAAGTGCCCGGAAACGGTTGTGGTTAAAGTCCGTGGGGATCCCGGGGTTGGGCTGCGTGCGCCTGTTCTCCCCCCGCCCATTCCAAGGAGACCGTTGCGCATGTGCCGCTGCCACCTTGTGTGGCACACGCACCGGCCCAGGATGGGGAAGCCCAGAGCCAAGGGGCCCAGCCTGGCCACGAGGGCTCCTCCGCCCGGGAAGGGGGCGCTGTGCCCCTCGGGTGGGGACACAGGCACTGTGCCGCCACCCGCCTGACATCATCCCCCAGGAGCTGCTGAGCCTCCTCGGAGGGCGGCTGGCACATGAGGCTGCTGCTCCCCTGGCCACAGGGCCGCTGGCTGGCTCTTGCCCGACCTCTTCGCCAGGCGGCCCCAGCACCCTCGGGGCATCCCTTCCGGGCAGGCCGTGGGGCTCCCGAGAGCGCCACGGGGCGTGGAGGCAGCAGAGGGGCGGGAGGCGGTCGCCCCTGCGGGGAGGGGTAGCTGGTCTGCCCCTGGGGGGCAGCTTGGGTCTTCACAGGAGTGGGGCAGGAGCAGCCCCCTCGCCCTCGGAAAATGGAACCAGTTATTCGGGCAGGAAAGGAGTCGCCCCAAGAAGCTGTGCACCCCTTGGCAGGGAGCAGCGGCAGCTTGTGTGTGGGGAGGGGAGGCCGTGTGTGTGTGTGTGTCGGGGGGAAACAGGAAGGGGCAGTGGGTGGGCAGCACAGCCTCGTACGTCTTCCAGGCACGTCTCTCTCCAGCCGTGCTCGTGCTGGGGGGCAGCGGCTGCCGGGGAGCCCCCTTGGGGTGCTGGCAGGGGCCGCCTCAGGCCGGGGCCCTCGAGCCAAACAGTCTGCATGTGTTCAGCACACGTGGGGCCAGAGCCCCCCCGTCCCTGGGACTGGGTGGGTGGGTCGTGCCCGCCGCTCCTTCGGGCGGGGGGCATCCCTTCCACGGCCGTCCCCGAACTCCCCGGGGACCTTGCAGTGGGGGCACCCGTCCCCCGCCGGCCGTTGGGAGTGGTATCGCCTGCTCAGATCTGGGGAAGCCGGGAGCGTCATGGCTCTGCTCAGCTCCCACTCTGTGTTCCTGGGCTGGTGGCGTTAAAATCAGCAACCAGAAGGATCCGTGTTTCTGTGAAATCTTCCTGCACATCAGGTGAGCAACATCATTTAGGGAGACCTTTGCCATGCTTCGACGAGGGCTTTTTTTTGTATTTCTACAGTCAGGTCCCGCATCGTGTTGATAACTTGGATTCAGAGTTTCTTATTAAATTATTTGTGTTATGCAGACCTGAAATCTAATTCTATCTTTTGGTATGTTAGGATTATAAATACGGCCAATTAAATTCTATTTTTTTATTATTATTTATGCACATACCTAAAGCACTCACTGGCTCAAGGAAAGAGCACTTGTTGAATTATATCTTTTAAAATATATAACCAGACTTTTAAATGATACGTCCCTCAGGGTTATTTTTATTAAAGTTTTTCCGTTCCTTCCATCCTTCCTTCCGTCCTTCCTTCCTTCCTTCCTTCCTTCCTTCCCAATGAGTGGGAACCGCAGGATGTTCCCGTGCGTCCCATGCCTTCTGGAGCAGTGGGGCCTGGGGGACGCAGGAGGCACTCGGCACCCACCTGTGGCCCCCGGGAACCTCCTTCCGCACGAGGGGCCCTCCTGGGCAGCTCCGGGCTCTGTGTGGGGTGGCGGTGCCCCCCGGGATGGTCCGCATGCCACCTTGGCCAGGGGAGGGCGGGAACGCGCAGAGCCTGCCGTGCCACGCTCTGGGGACCACCCTTCGTCCTGTTGCGCTGTTTAAATTGGACATTTTAGCAAAGTGCACTAATTGTTTTTAGTGGACAGTGTTGGCAGAGAGAGCGGTAAGCAGTTCACCCGTAACTGGACGAGTCCTCCTTCCGCGGTATCGCGCCTGCATCTTCGGTGTTTGTATTAGAGAGGGCTCCCCTTCCTCAGTGCGGCAGGTCCTCCTGACCGGGAATGGCTGCCTTGATCCGCACAGGTGTCGACGCCTCAGAAGGGCTTCCTGACTTATCCCTCCAAATTCCAGATTCTAAACATGTGCTGACATACGATGAAAACGTTTCTTCAATGGCTGAAGGCTGTGCTATCAGGCTTTAAGAAAACTCATTTCCAATGAATGTGCAAGCGGTTTTACGCACGCCTACCGGTACCTTCTCAGGTCAAGTCCTGTTGTAGCCGGATCAGGCCCCAGAGCCGTGGAATGTTCTGGGCACCTGCTGGCCCGCAAAGGGCTCCTTCCAACCCAAAATGTAGCTTGCTGCTTTTATGATGGTACCCAGTTGTAATAAAGGCATTTTGTACAATTGTACTTAGTAAAAACCCTGGTAAAGCTCTTTTTGTTCTTCAGGCGATTTGCAATAAAAACGTGATCGGCTTGCCCGTTGCATTTCCTCTGCCCCCCCCCCCAGTTCTGCCTTCATCGCGGGGGGGGGGGCTGCTTAGTCAGCAGGAAGAGCGATTTCTCAATAAAGCGAGAATTCTTCAAAATCCTTATTTTCTCCTGTCAAAAGGCCCTGAGGTGGTTCTTCCCGACAAATAAGCAACCCTGGCTAATTGAAAGCGGCGTTCAGTAGCCAACCAGCCTGCATGCCAAGGCCTGCCTGCGAAAACGCGCCTTGGCCTGCCCCCAGAAGAGCAATGGGGAGGGGGCCGGTGGGGAGCAGCCCCCAAGGGCCCCGCACGAGGGCCGGCCTGGGAGAAGCCTCGCCTGCCACAGGCCTGGCACCCTCCCGGCAGGGCGGCTCTTCCGGGAGGGTGCAGCCTCGACCTGCCCGGCTTGCCCAGGCCTGGCAACGGGCTGATTGGGGGGCGGGGGGGCTGGTCCCTGGCCGGCCAGGCTGCTGCCCAGGAGGATCCCTGCACAGCCTGTGCCCAAAGTGGAGAAGTGGAGGTGGGGTGAATCCATTGGAGAGCCTTTCTGAATGCTGCCTCCTCGGCCCTCCCTAATAACGGCCTGGCCCTGCCTCCTCTCCCCCAAAATGCATAAAAACAAGCGCTTTGTTTTATTTTGGTGTGACTACACTTAGAATATTGCATGCAGTTTATTGTTTGATTTCTAACGCACCCTGTTAGTCACACGGCTCCCAGGGCAGGTTACAAGAAACCCACATGAAATCGTATAAAAGCACGAGGAACTGCAGTAAAGCAAATGAGGAGACACCCAGGCTGACCGAACCGGTGACTTCATAAAATCATGCTGGTGAAATGCAAGGTCTTTGCCTGGTGCCCAGAAGACTATGGAGAGGGTGCCAGGCCAAGCTCCCCATGGAGCTCATTCCCGAGGCAGGGGGACACTCCAAAGTGCCCTCCTTGGTCCCCATCGGGACAGACCAGCAGTACCTCCGTCTTCTCTGGATTGAGTTTCGGTTTATTGGCCCTCATCCAATCCAAGCAAGGCCAGACTCAATCAAGGAGCATCCACAGCCACACCTGCATCCAGCGAGGACAGGTAGAGCAGCGTGTCGCCCGCACACAGGGGCGGCTCCCCCCATGCCTCCTGACGATCTCGCCCAATTGTTGCCGTGCCTGGAAAAGGACGTTGCGAAACTGGGGAAAGGTACCGAGGGGGGGCAACGAAAATGAGCGGGGCTGAAGCAGCTAAAATAACGGCTGGTGTGGGGAAAGTGGAGACGAGGGACCTTGTAATAACTGAACCCAAAAGGTTACCCCATGAAGCTGATTCTCGGGGTTCACACAGCATGGCAAGCAATCCTGTGTGGCTACCGTGATTCGCAGTCGTGCACCGTGATCTACCCAGCAGACGATCAAAGCGTTTCTCTGTTGTCCCTGCACAGCCCTCCTGCTTTTGGCACATGTCCCATGAGCCACCGTGCCCGCAGTTCAGTCCCAGGGCTGCATTGCTCCCTGCCCATACTGCCCGCCTCTTCCTCATTAGTAGGCAGGGAAGAACACGGGAAGCTGGATGGCTGGAGGGGCTCCAAGAGGCGCTCTTGCCAAGGGACTTTGTGCTCGTGGCCTAGTGGGACCGTGGAAACCATGATCCTGGCCTTGGCCAACACGATGAGCCAACAAGGGCGAAAACCCAGTGGCTCGTGTTTGGGGGATTCAAAGGCGTGTGGGCTGGCTTCCTAGGAGTGGGATGCCAGCCAGTCATGCTGCCACTGAGGGGGCATCGTTTTGCTGTGACTCCCCCAGGAAAGAACGTCGTTTGCAATGGGAAGACTGAAAACGGAAGTGCCATGCGGGCCACAGGGAGCATCTTAGCCAAGGGAGAAGAGCAGGAACCG
This sequence comes from Varanus salvator macromaculatus, assembly GCA_023646645.1. Classification (NCBI taxonomy): domain Eukaryota; kingdom Metazoa; phylum Chordata; class Lepidosauria; order Squamata; family Varanidae; genus Varanus; species Varanus salvator. The sequence continues at coordinate 4,673,238 of JAIXND010000761.1, read as the reverse complement.
GGGTCATTTTGTGCCCCAAATGCTGCAGGCAGTGCTGGTGGCCAGGGTCCTTGGCTCCCTTAATGGGCAGCACACCGTGGGCCCCCCTGAAATGGGCTCAGGGCTGAGACGGGCTGGACAGGCGTCTCGTGACCAGTTCCTGTCGGCAGGGACCGGTCCCCGGAAGCCGTGCTTGGCTCGGCCGCTCCAGGGTGCCTCCTTCCCATGCCTGCTCACGCGGTATCTCTTCCTGCCTCGGGCCAGGAAGGCCGCAGCACGAGGCAGCCCCCGCGCCTGGTTTGCCTGCTCCCGAGCGATTAGCTCTTGGCAACGAGGCCGCGGAAGTCCCCAGGGCTGGAGCAGGACCCCCCCCGGCTCTTATCTCGGCCAGCGTCACGGGCCCGCCCTTCCTGGAGGCTGCGGGCACGGCGGCGCCTTCATTTGGCAGCCTCCCCGGGACCGAGCGAAGCATCTCCGCGAGGTGAGTGGCAGCTGTGGGGCTGGGTCACCTGGCTGGCCTACAGGGTGGCCAAGTGGCTCTCCACCCCCGGCCCCTCGGGACCCCGGCCTCTTGCAGCACTGGGGTGCAGATGAGGCCCAAGGGGAGGGACCCGGGTTGGGGCGCCCCTGCGGTGGGCGCAGGGCCTTGGCCAGTCCTGCAGCAGGAAGAGCCCAGAGGCCCCTCCTCTGTCTGGCGGTGGCGAACCAGCAGCCCCGTCGGAGCCACAGGCGCAACTGACCCGGCATGGCATCCTGGGGGGTGGCGGAAGCCTCGCTGAAAAGGCCGGCCCAGTGCGCCGCTGCTGTGCACACCCAACTCCATGCCAGGCATTGGAAGTAGGATCGCCAAGACCATATTCCCCTTATGCACCTCTTTGGCACGATTACACTTGGAATACTGTTGTTGTTGCCCCTGAAAAAGAATATTATTGAGTGGGGAAAGTGCAACTAAGACGCTGGACAGGCTGGAGCAAAGGCTGTAATAGTTGGCATTGTATCCCTACGAAAAAAGGCAAGTAGGGGAAACATGACAGAGGTGTTCAACATTTTTCATGGTGCAGAGAAAGTGGCGAGGGAGACATTTTTCTCCGTGTGTCTCCAGAGTGCTTGAACCTGATTGGTGGAAGTATCAGGACAGATGGAAGAAAGGCATTTTAATGGAGTTAAACTGTGGAACTCACCACCACAGGAAATAGTGATGGCCTCTAGTCTGGAGCAGGATGCTTGCAGGAAAAGAAGCTTTTCCCATGTTGTGCGAGCAGATCTCAAATATGCCTCACGCATGTGCACAGGGGTCCCTCCAGGGCCGCCCCTGAAATGGGGAATCGTGGAATCATAGAACAGAACAGTTGGGTCCAAGCCCCTGCTCAGGGCAGGACCCCCAGGTGGGCCATCCCCTCGGCCTCTCGAACACTCCCCAGGTCAGGGATTCCATTGCTGTCGCAACAGCGAGTTCCCCCGATATCTGGCCGGAACCAGGTTTCCTGTAACCCGAGGCTGCCATTCCGTGCCCTGCAGTTGGGGATGATGGAGGAGGGAGCCTGGCTTCCCTCTTTGCCACAGCCATCCTGTCTCCCCTCGGCCTTCCCTTCCCTCCCCTCCCCTTCCCTTCCCTAGGCTGCACGTGCCCAGCTGTTCCCCCTCCCCTCGCAGGGCTCCGTTTCCCCCCTCCAGAGCTGGACGCAGAGGGGACGGGGGACGGGCACGTCGCCTGATGTGGAAGTGCCGTTTCTGCTCCTGGAGCCCAAAATAGCGCTTGCCTTCTCGCAGCCGCCTCACACGGGCGACTCCGCTCCAGCTTGCGATCTGCAGCAACGGCTGCGCGACCCGAGCGGGTCGGCCCTCCCTGCTAGACAGAGCTCTGCCAGCCTCGGCTTCTCAGTCATCTTGAAGCCACGGCTTTTCCACTTTTCCGCATCTTTTCTCCCAGACTGAGGTTCTTCAGTGCTCCTCCGGGATGGGTGCTCATCTAGACTCAGAGTTACAGACAAGCACCAACACAGCCAGCCTCCGCCGTGCTCTTCCTCCCCACCCCCATCTTTGTGAGTTTCTTCTTCCGCCGGCCAGGCCCCTTTCGGGGCTCACATGTGTCAGAAGGTCCCCAAGCAGCCCCGGCTGAAGCTGAGCGAGTTCGTGCTTCTGAGGTCGGCTGCCGAGGACGTCGCGCCGGCTGCCTTTGGTTCCAAATGGAAGGAATACGGTTGCCACTCTTCCTGAGGAAAACGAGGAAGCCAGGGCAGGGCTGCCCACTTGGCGAGCCAGGGCAAGGGACTGCAGCGGAAACGGCGGGTTCCCCTTGAGGCCCAGGATGGCCCCAGCACCGCGAGCCAATTACCGTATTTTTTGCTCTGTAAGACGTGCCTGACCATAAGATGCACCTAGTTTTTAGAGGAGGAAAACAAGAAAAAAAATATTCTGAATCAAATGGGCACATAATCGCAGGCACATTCCCCATCACTTCCCCATGGGCTGCACATCTGACAGACTTACTGCACACACATATTTGCTCTATAAGATGCACAGACATTTCCCCTTACTTTTGAGGGGGGAAAAAGTGAGTCTTATAGAGCAAAAAATATGGTAATTGCTCTTGGGGGAATCCTCTTTCTTGCCACCAGCACAAACTTGCTTCTGGCATTCAAGGCTTTCCCGAAATGCATTAGGAAATGTGGCCAACTCGGGCTCGCCACTGACTTGCCCTTCTCGATGTTTCAGGCCAAGATGCGGCTGCCGGGCCTGCCCCTCTGGCCAGCGGCTCTGCTGCTGCTCCTCACTCAGCCCAGCACTGAATCCGAATCCAAGTCCGAATGCAGCTTCGTCCTGAAGGACGCCTTCCGCTGCTCTGGAGCCGGAATCCACAGCCTGGCCTCGCTCGGCATCCCCAACAATGTCACCCAGATGCTGATCGTGGGCACCAGCATCACAGAGCTGCCGGACGGCTTGTTCTCCGAGGCGAATCTGCTGCAGCTTCTCATACTGTCTTCTAACCGGCTCTCCACCGTCTCTCCCAGATCCTTTAGAAGCCTGGTGAATTTAAGGACCCTGAAGTTGAACAACAACAAATTGAAGCAGCTGCCCAGCGGTGTGTTTGATTCTCTGGTCCACCTGCAGCAGCTGGTCTTGGAGAGCAACCAGCTGTCCAGCCTCCAGCCGGGCATCTTCGACCAACTGAAGGGCTTGCAAGGGCTCCTGCTGAACAAGAATTTCCTGACTGCGCTTCCGGCCGGGCTCTTCCACAACCTAATCAAGCTCGAGGAGCTGAACCTCTCCAGAAACCAGCTGGGCACCCTGCCGACAGACACTTTCGCCACCTTGCCCAAGCTCAGGAAGCTGTTCCTGTACTCAAACCGCCTCGCCTCCATCGAGCCCGGCTTATTTGCTCACCAGGGCAACCTGCTGGAGCTCCGGCTGCACTTGTGTGCCATCCAGTCCATCGCCCCCGGCGCGTTTCACAGCCTCCTGCAGCTTCAGGTCCTGACCCTGTCAGGCAACCGGCTGCCCTCACTGCCCGCCGAGCTCTTCCTCCACCTGCACCACCTGTCCGAGCTGACCTTGCACAGGAATCCGCTGCAGGCCCTCCCGCGCCAGCTGTTTGGGCAGATGCCGCACCTCCAGAGGCTGTGGATCTACGACACCGATCTCACCACCCTCCCGGCCCTCGCGCTGAGCAACCTGACCCAGCTGGAGCTGCTGGTGCTGACGCGGAACCCCCGCCTGAGCGCCCTCCCGGCCGAGGCCTTCCATGGCCTGGCCCACTTGCAGGTGCTCTCGCTGCACTCCAACAACCTGTCCAGCCTCCCGGACCAGCTCTTCAAGGGGCTGGGCAGGGTCCAGGAGCTGTCCCTCTTCGGCAACCGGATCGCGACACTGCCTCCGAACGCCTTCCAGCACCTCGAGGACCTGCAGACCCTCTACCTGAACAGCACTGGGCTGCACTCCCTCCCCGGGGACCTCTTCACCTCCCTGCCCAGGCTGCAGAAGGTTTGGCTGGACGGGAACCCCTGGCACTGCCACTGCGAGCTGCGGGCCTTCGCCGCCTGGCTGCGGAAAAGCACTGGCATCGTGCAGAACGCCACGGCTGTGACCTGCCACAGCCCCCCGGCACTGCGGCACACCCCTGTCCTTGCCGTACCCAAGGACCAGCTGGCCTGTGTGGGCACCACGGCCTCTGCCCGCCAGATGTCGCGAGGCACCACCAAGGCCACAACTGCACCCTGGCAGTCGACGCCTGGCCCCTCGCCAGCACCCACCAGCAGCTCGACCCCCACCTCTCCTTCGCCTCCCCCGGACACGACCCCCACCTCTCCTTCGCCTCCCCCAGACACGACCCCCACCTCTCCTTCGCCTCCCCCGGACACGACCCCCACCTCTCCTTCGCCTCCCCCGGACACGACCCCCACCTCTCCTTCGCCTCCCCCGGACACGACCCCCACCTCTCCTTCGCCTCCCCCGGACACGACGAGCCCCACGCTGCCTGTCACGCCTCCCAGAGCTGTCCCTTCGGAGACGCACTTCCTTACAGAGGAATGCTACTGGCTGGAAGAGGGGAAGGAGCCTGAGATGCTCTCCACCGTGTGGCCGAGGGGGCCGGCGTCCACTTCCACGGGCCACATCGTTTGTTGGTTCTCCAGCCTCTACCTTGTGGCCCTGCTGGCGCAGGCAGTGGCTTTCACAGTCACTTCGTACGTGGCTCACCGAGTCAGGCGACTGGGGCACAGGAGGAGGAGAGCCACCATGGCTGCCACAGCCACCTCCTCCGTCCATGCGCTCTCGGCTGTGGTGGCTGAGCCAGGCACTTGGGCACCAGGGGACGGAGACTGGTGCACCCTTAAGCTGGTTCTGCCAGGCACCCTGCGACTGGCCTGAGCTGGCGGCATGTGGTGCTGCCTTGTGGGACCGCCCCCCCCAGTCTGAGCAGTGGGCCCTTTGGCTCAGGTTAGCCAAAGGGGGCTTCTACCTGTTCTCTCCCATTGGGATACATTGAGGGGGGGGGGAGCCTTCCGGTCACCGTGTCCAGAAGGGCGCACCTGGCAGGGCAGACCGGGAGTGGGGTTGCCCAGCCTGGTGCTGCCCCGCCTGGGCTTCTCCTGTGCTCTAGTCTGAGTGGGGCGCCGGACGTGAGCATGAAGCGCAAGATAAAAGCATGCTGATCGAAACCGCGTGTGCAGAACATGCAAGTCTGCACATACTGGACTGATTTGCGGGACTCTGAGTAGAGCTGGAGCTGCGTTAGGGTTTAAGTGTCAGCTTTAATTGAACATAACGATTTAAATGCCTCAGTGACTCGCTGCTTCTTGCAACTGGAGCGAAGCTGCCGCCGATTAGCGCGGAAGGCGCGCCGGTGGCCGGTGTCTCGAGGCGCGAGCGAGGCCTGGGCGGACCGTGCGGCGACACGCCGGGCGCGCCTCCCGGGCCGGGCCGGTCCCGCGCCCGGACGGGCCCTGCGCTGCCCGCTGCCCGGCCTGCTCCGGCCACGGGGCGGGGGTGCCCCGAGCGCCGCGCCCCAAGAGCGGTCCTTCGGCCGGCTGCGCGCACGGCCCGCCGGGCGAGGGGGCTCCCCGCGCCCCCCTCCCCCCCCGCCGCGCGGGAGCAGGGCCGCCGCCGCCGCCGCCGCACCGTGGCGCCCGGCCCGGCCCGGCCCGGCCCTCCGCGCGGCTAATTTTAGCGCTGCTCTCATGCGCGAAGCAGCCGCGGCCGCAGCCGAGCGCTGGCTCAGCGGGCCGGGCGCGGGGCGGGGGGCACAGCCCGGCGGCCCGGCGCGGCTCGGCTCGCAGGCCGGCGGGGCTCCCGCAGCGGCGAAGGCGTCTCCGCGCCCCGGGGAGCTCCAGCCCCACGGGCAGCAGCGGGGGGGGGGGGGGCTGCCGTGCGCCCCGGCCGTTCCCGGGCACCGGCTGGGCCGCGAGTCACGAGAAGCCACGCCGCGTGGGCCCTGGGTTGGGGGGGCTGTCGCCACATTCCAGCTGACAGGCGCCCGTGTTTCCTGCATGCTCCCCCGCCTGCATGATGCCTGCCTCTCCGCTTTCTCCACGCGGTGCATCACGTGAAGCGGCTCCATCAGGTCTCCCCTTCCGCGACTTTTCCCTGAGCCGAGCGGCCCCAGTTGCAGCCGCTGCTCCAGCCCCGGTCGTTTTGCTGCCCCGCTGGCACTTTTCCCAGCCCAGCGGCGCCGGAGCCGCGCGCAGCGTCCTGCTTGCAGCTGCGGTGTGTGGAAGGCGAGTCCCTTGTCTCTCCCGCTTGTCGTGATGCCTGCGTGCAGTTTGCCTTTTCCCAGCCGCTCCGCACTGGGCCGACCTTTCCATCGGGCTGGCCCCACACGCAGAGGGAGCCCCCCGCTGCGCCCCCCCCCCCCGTCTTCTTCTTCGCGTTCTCCTTCTCCTGGCCTCCACTGGGCCTCGCCTGCTCTCCTTCTCTGATGTGCCAACGGCTCAGTTTCATCATTTTGCTTTCGGGGAAAGTTCTGGCTTGCTTTGGTCCAAGGCCCACTTGCTTGTCTTCCTGTTGGCCGGGGTATTGACAAAGCTTTCCTCCAGCACCATGTTTTGAGCACATCCACTTCCCCCTGGCCCCTTTCCTCACTGCCTGGCTCTCACGCTGCCCCACCCCGTGCTGCCACTCTCCAGCTACTGCAGCCTCACGTCTGCAGGAGTTAAGGGGCTCCTGACGTGGCTCCCCCCACATCTCCCGCTGCAGCGAGGGCAAGTTCTGGATGGGGCAACCAGGCCTTGGCTGCCTTTCGGAAAAAGAAGCACGTGGGGCTCCTGCCGCTGGTTCATTTCCAAGCGCCTCCGTGTTTGGCACCGCTGTGCCGTCTGCTCCAGCCAGGAATCTGCTTAAGGAAAGAGCAGGCCTGGCCAGCCAGCCCCGTCCAACTCTGCATGTGTCATAACATGGTTTTGCTACTGTAGGAAAGCCTTTTCGCTCTGCAATCTTACTCACAATGGTGTGTTTTGAAAGTTAAATCTGTGCATCTGATACCAGTCCTATTTAAAGTAGACCCCTTGAAATGAGTGCTGTATCCAGTGAGAAGTGAGACTCACACTGGACACAGCCCTGTGGTGGGGTGCACTCAACATGCAAAGCCACTCTGGCGTTACAGTGTGGTGGCTTAGCACATTCTCCACACCCAGCACCTCTCCCAAGGTTGGGTTCTGCCCACCCCAACAAGCCATGGTTTGCTGTAGCTTGTATAGCCATTCCTGGGCTTTTGCAGTCAACTGAACCGGGCTGTTACAGGTAGAGCTCCAAAGCCCACAAAGAGCCCGGCAAGAGTACAGAGAGGGCTGTCGCCATGGCCCAGGGTGCCCAAGTGGCAGGAGGACTCGGAAAGGCGGAGGCAGCTCCAGGCCCTCACGATGCCCACCCTTCTGCAGAGCATGCGGGGGGCCCGCAGTACGGCCCCATGTGTGGCGGGACCTGGCCAAGGGGACCAATCGCCACGGAGTGCATTTAACCCCAACCCTCGTGAGGGAGGTGGAGAGTTAACACCATGTGCGGTGAGGACCTTCGGACCTTAGCAGAATGTTTGGAGGAAATAAAATAGCCACATGCTGTGTAAAGGTTTTGGAATGCATGAACAGACTGTACTTTCTTGAGGGTGGCTGTGTTCGTCTGCAGCCGCACAAGCAACCAAGAGTCTCCAAGCATGAGAACCGACACAAGCCCTGCTTGATCTGCCCAAGGCCCACCTAGTCCAGCTTGCTGCTCACGCAGGGCGAGCCAGCTGGCCCAGGATCCCTCAAGTGGGGCAGGAAGGAAGCAGCTTCCCACCCACACCCCACCAACCGGAGCGCCCAGACGTCCCATCCCAGAGGCCGGAGCCTGCGAGTAGCCATCGGGCTAGCAGACCCTGGCGCCCCCCTCCTCCGGGAGCCTGTCGGACCCCCTTTCACAGGCATCCACGTTGCCGCCCATCACCGCTTCCCATGGCGGCCGATTCTTTGCTTTGACAATGTCCTGGTTGCAGAGGGGTCTCCCTGTCTGCTGCCCATGGGGCCTCAGCTCCGAGTGTTTCGGGGCAGGGGAGAACTTCTCCCTCCCCCCTTTCTCTGCACTGCACATTATTTTAAACACCTCGCTTGCTCGCTCGTGTCTCCCCTCCCTTGCCGGTTCCTCTGAGCTGAGCAGCCTGGGTTGTCACAGCTGCTCTTCAGGGGAAATGGCTCCAGCCCCCAATCATTTTCGCAGCATCTTTTGCAAGTCAGTCGTGTCCTTTTCTGGGTGAGGCGCCCCGACATGCGTGCAGCATTCTGTGTGCGGGCGCATCAAAGGGTTGTACTGGGGGGGGGGGGCGAGCGATCTTGGCATGGCCTCCCCCTTTCGCAAAAAGTGCATTGAGAGGAGGGGCAGGAGGGGGAATGGGGGGCCCGGCCCAGTGGGCGGCTCTTGCCCCATGTGAGCATTAGCCAGTAGGTTGCTGGTTGGCTGCCTCGCTCCCGAACGAACAGACAGTTGGAAGCTGGAAATTCCACCCCCAGTTCCACAAGCGAGTCCTGTTGCGGGAAGCCGCTGCGTGGTCTTCCGAGCCCCTTCCGGCTCCCAGGGCTGCACCTCCGGAGGCCGCCCTTCCCCGGCGCAGGTCCCAAGGCTAGCGAGGGGCTCTCTCGCTCAGACCAGCTCTGTCCCGCAGGGCCACAGTGAACGGCACTGCGGGGTGGTGTGCTCTTGGGGCTCGCTTTGCGTGTGCTTAAGAGTGCAAACCAGAAGACAAAACTAAGCGCCACATGTACGATGCAAACGCAAACACTGACATGGAACAAAAATAATAGTTCCATTACTGGGCCAAAGATTCGTGTCACAAATAGAAGGGGGAAAACCCCTCCCAAAACGGATCCTTTTGACAGCTCAAATCCTTTCCCTTTATTTAGAACATAGTCAGCAAATACACCCCAAATCTCATTAAATTTAGCTTTATTAAATTTAGCCTCTTCTCACTTTAACATCACTTGTTGTCATTAATAGCCATATTGAGACAATTGTAGTATTCCCAATTCTTGGCTACAATCAGGCTTGCTGCAGTTGTTAAATGTGTGATGAATTCTTTGTTCTTCCAACTCTCTTCTTTTTTACCAAGTATTGGCAGCAATGCAATCTCAGGGCACGTGTCTATATTTAGACTTAATGCTTTGCTGCCCTCTTTAAGAACCTCCCCACAAACTTTCATTGCGCAGTCACATTCCCAGCACACATGAAAACATGTGCCCGCTTCTCGACCGCATCGCCAGCACGGATGGGACTCTGGCTGCAAAGAGCTGCATTTTCTGTGTTGTCGAGCTTTTGTCTTACAACATGACAAAGACCAGATCTCGGCTGGGAAATGTTTCTTCTGTCCTAAACATCTCCAGATGTTGTTGCTCACGTCCCAGAGAGGCCGAGCACTTCTGGCAGGGCCGCCTGCGGAACTGCAACTCTCTTGCCCGTGCGGATGTGTGTGTGTGTGTGTGAGAGAGAGAGAGAAAGCGCCCCTGTGAACATGCACATATGGAGAGGAAGGAGGCGAAGGAGGCCTGGCCCGGCCCCTGAGCGTGAGAGAGCAGGCACCACGACCGAAGGCTGTTGAGAAGCCCAGCATATTCGAAAATATATTCTGAAGCTTACACAGGGAAACAGTGAATGCCCCTTACCTTCCTAACCGAATGGTTTCTAGCCAGGTGAGCGCCAAGGGCCATGTGAGACTCCAGGCGTGAGCCCGTGTCCTGTGGCACCACCTGGGCCAGCTGCCAGGTGAACAACTCATGGTGGGCCTGGCGGACCCCTGGACTCACCGTGGCTGGGCCCCCTCCCTCTTCTTTTGCCTCCCCCCCAGTCCTTGTGGGGATGTCCCAAGGGACACCGCAGAAGGACGGCGCACGTTTGCCGGCTGCTGTGAATGTTCTGTGGCTTTGGGCTCTGCAAGCACGGTGGTCCAAGCATTTAGGAAAACTCTGTCAGCCGCAGGCCACCCGCTCCGCTTGCCCTGCAGGGCTGGGGGGCACCTCCCCCTGCTGTGCTTTAAGGGGGCTTATCCTCAGTGATGTCCTCAGATACTTGCAGGTTTGAAGGGGCTCACATCTGCGCAGCTGGGAAGGCTCCCATGCACCCACCCTGGCCACGCGCCCACAAGAGGCCGACCTCCTACCTCCTCACGTTCCCCTGGAATGAGGGGAGATGGTGCTCTTTGTGCGCACGCCATGCAAAGGAAACAATAATTGAACTCTTGCCCAGAAGCCCTGCGTGAGAACACACTCCAACCCGCCCTGCCCAAGCGGGGTGGGGGGCGGCTGGGGGTGGCAGGGCTGTTCCAGAGCCTCTGACACACATGGAGAACAGAGCTGAGCAGGTGAGATCTCCAAAGCCACTTGTGTCCTGCTGCCTCCAAGCTGTGGAGTGCCTGGAAAAGAATCGGGACCCCCACCCATGTTTGCGCCTGGACTTCTCCGAGGCCTGGCTGCAGATCATCTTCTCCGGAGCCTGCGAAGAAGAAGGCAGCCTGCCTGGAAGCTCTGTGGTCAGAGGCTGGCAGATGAGCCAGTGGAAGCATTGCCCAGCGCCCTCTGAGCTCGCTGCCCACCCCTTAAGGCGGACAGAGCAGGGGGTGCTGGTGGGGGCTGAGGAATCTCCCCTCCTTCCAGGGGAACACGAGGAGGTGGGAGGTCAGCAGGACGGCCAAAATCCTCTTGCCAGACAGTTCATGTCCTGAGATGCGGATTCTTTCGGGAAAGGAGGCGGCTGAGATAAGCAAACTCCATCTCGCGACCAGGAGGAAGCTGGTGGACATCCAGGCTCGCTGAGCCAGTAACCAGAACTCTTTCCTTAGGCTGGACTGATGAGCCACGGCGGCCAGCATTCGGGCCCGCTTTTGGACCGTCTTCTGTCACCCCGTGGGGTGATCCATGTCAAGGGAGGCTAATCAATTAATTGCTCTTGCATCTGGTGCCAGAGTCCAAAGGGCTGGGCTTCTGGCGAGCCTTCAGTGCCCCCTGCTGAGGTTTCCTTCAGGAAGGGCTGCCCGACTGGGGGCTTGCTGGGTGCCCCAGCCGTGGTCCTGCTCGTCCGCGAGCAGCCACTCCAGAGGAGGCGGCTCGGGGTTTTCTCGGGCACTGGAGCTCCGGCTCCGACAAGCACCCACCTCGTCTCCAGGGCTGATCAGCAGCAGCGGTCCAAGATGCAGGAGCGCCCATCAGCCGGTGCCAGATCCCTTGAGCTGAGGTCAGAGCCTGGCTGCAGCGAGGGGCTGAATGAGGGCCAGGGGTGGCCCAGGCAGCTGGTGGGGAGGTGCCTCCTCTGGCTGTGGTGCTCATCCCACCCCAGAGGGGACCAAGCTGCCCCCGAGTGGCATTCCTTGACTCATGTATTCCGGAACACGATCCGCACCATTCCCCACCCAGTGCGCGTAAAAGTGGTCCCGGGAGCCTGGGAGTGCATGATTTGGGGAGGTTGTGCTACAAGACCAGGTGCTGTGGGATGTTGCTTTGGGGCTCAATGCAGAAAACAGGGTGAATTTGGTTTGCTTTTCTTGTACTTTGGCCCGAGAGCGTCTCGCTCCATGGCGGCGAATGCATAAAAGGAGCAGCGGCAAGCCAGAGTGGGTCCCCCCGTGCGATTTGGCCCCTCCAGAACCAGGAACGACTGGCCCTGCCAGGCCACGAGGGGCCCCTGATGGGTTTTCCAAGGGTCCAGCCATCCCACTGGCTGCTTCACGGAATCTGCACCGAAGAGCTCTGAGTGGGAGCTGGCGCGGCAGGGGGGCGCAAGCAGCTGGCAGCCGGGGTCCCCGTCCCCGAGACACCCAGTGGGGCCACAAACAGGCCTGCCCGCCGACGTGCTGCTCCTTCCCGGCCGTTCTGTCTCCAGTGGTTCGGCCATGGACGGTGGCTGTCTGGCCTTTCCCCACCCAGAGGGGATGCCGAGGCGCCTGCAGGGAAGAGGTGCCCGCTTGTCCCGCAGCTTCCAGGGCCGGGCGATTGGGCAGCAGCGTAAGAGGAGCGAGGCAGGTGGCAAAGCCAGTGCCCTGCAGAGGGATGGTGCAGAGGGAGCGCACGGTGACTAGCGAACAGTTGGCAGGATGCGACTGGCCAAGCAGTCCGGGCAAGAGCCGCAGCGAAGGCGCTGCCCTGCCACCCCCACTAAAGGGTGAGCTGCGGTATTCAGGGTCCGCACCTGCCTGAAGCTTCCGCTTATCAGCAAGAAAAAAGAATGTGAGGTATTAAAGCCTTGGCATGCCGGTGTGCCTGGAAAGTTAGGCATGCGCTCAGGTTTAATTAGGCAGTTGGAAGAGGCGCTCTTTCATCTGATGCTTTTCATGGCTTGCCTGGCGAGGCAACTCAGCCGCTGCCCTGGCAGGCTTCCCTTGGGGCCGTGGAAGCGGCCCTTGCAAGAAGCTGTGGCTTGGTCCCCACACTGGGGCTTCCTCTCCGCCTCCTGCGCTTTCTTTCTTTAAGGGGGCACGGCAAGAGGGAGCCGACTGCGAGATCCCACCAGGCTTCAGCAGCGTTTTGTAGAGGCCAGAGGAGAGCCCCAGCGGCCAGAGGAGAGCCCCCTACAAGCGCCTTGGAGGCCGTCACAGAGAGGAGCAAAAGATTCCACTCCTCCCTGCAGGCGGGACAAAGAACAACCAGTTTAAACCACAGTCCACCAGCTTCAGGCTGGACATCAGGAAAAGCTTCCTCCCCGTCAGAGCAAACGGCAGTGGAACCGGCTGCCCAGAGAGGCGGTGGGCTCTCCCACACTGGAGGCAGTCAAGGAGAAACCGGGCAGCCATCCAAGTGGGGTGGTGTGACATGGCCTCCTGCAACAGCAGGGGCTGGATCCGACGGGCTTCTGGCCCCTTCCAGCTCTCCTGCTCTAGGCTTCTATGCAAAACAGCCATGTGGGGCCATACCCAAGGCCCACTCAGTCCAGCACCCCACTCACCCAGTGGCAGGCCAGCTGCCCGCAGGATCCCTCGAGTGGGGTGGGCACTCCCCCTGCCCAAGCTCCTCAGCAACCGGAGGGCGCAGGCACGCTGCCCTGGGGAGGGCGGGGGCACATGGCCAGCAAGGCTGGTGGGCACAGAGAACCTAGACAGATGCATGTTGGCGGGGCGGGGGGGTCTCTCCTGTGTGATTATTGTAGAAGTCTGGATGGTGAACCTGTCCATGACCGCACACTGGGGATGACATGAGCTGGAGCGGGGTCAGGCTAGAAGGCCTAGGAGGCGCCTTCTGACCCGCTCTGTTTCTGTGTCTCAGAAACAGCCTTTTGCACTGCACTGCACTGCAGAAGCCGTGCCAGGGCCTGGCTTTGGGGTCAGGCCCGTCTTCCGGCCGGCATCCGCCCTGCGGCTCCAAGGGCCCTGGTGAGCCAACTGGGCTGCGCAAGACCTGCTGAAGAAGCACGTCGGAGGCCCTCTGCTCTGGCCCCTTGTCAGAAAGGGGCACTTGTGGCATAAACGGGAGCGATTCGAGGGTCCCCGGGCGGAGCCTGCTGTTCAGGCAGGACTGGGGCTGCAGCCCACCGTCACTCCGGGCACCCTGAGCTTCCGGTGCATGTGGCTGCTGTGGGCAGGAGACAAGCAGGCAGTGGCTTCCGAAGCACACCTGCACCGAGCGGGCCATGCATCCCAGGAGCTGCGTGGCCTCCCCTTGGCCCCTTTCCATGGATCCGGCTGCCTGCCACTCAGTCCCCGAAGCACCACAGCCCCATCCTGAGTGCGGATGCGGGAGAGGACCGCCAGGCCCTGCTGTGCCCCTCTTCTAGCACCGTCCAAAGCCGTTCATGCCAGCGGAGAGGCCCCACGCCTCCTGGCAGCCGCTGGCAAGGGCCGGAGTGACTCACATGGGCCTGCCTACCGGTCCCTCGGATGGTGCCGAACAGTGCGGAAGAGCAAGCCTGGGCAGGCCGTGGGACCGTGTGTGCTGAGCCTCCGCCGCTTAACAGAGGAGGAAGCGGTGGGGGGTTCCTGCTGCTCGGCCACTCCTGGCCACAGTCCTGGCTGCCCACGCAATGGCAGCAGGATCGCCCCTGCTTCCTGTGTGAAAGCGCCAGGCTGGTCAGGAAGCCAAAGAGCCCCAGGGAAGCTCACAGACGGCTTGCTTCTGCTTCTGGTTCAGTTCCTGCGATGAATAAGTCGCAGGGCGGTGCTCTGGGAAGGAAAGGGAAACTTGCGGGTTTCTCCTGCGAGGCCGACGGAATGTGACCCACGCAGCAGATCTGCTGTGCATTGAAAATGGTGGCTGGAAGAGGCCGCCTCCTTTCATCCAGCTGCCAGGGCTGGATGGGACACGTCTGCCGCCAGGGTCAGCCAGGGCTCGCTGCTCCGGAGAGGGAGGCGCTGGCAGTGAGGAGAGCCGGGCTCGTTCTCACGGGCCTTGGCCGGCCCTCATCCGGCATGCCCTCCGCATTCACGGGCGCTGCCTGGTTTGGGGTGCAGGGCCATCTGGACGTGAGCATCCGGCAGCCAAGCGTGTGAGTTGTGCTGGCACAAATGCATACAAATCCTGGCACCCCTGCGAGGAACCTCAGCTGCCGGTGATACAGAAATAGAGTCCACGGTCTTCAGCAACCGTCCTCTCCCTCTCCGGGTGCAGTCTCGGCTGTCTCCTCTCTTCAAATCGTCATGCTATTTTAACCCTTCCAGGTTAAGCCATCTTCACTGGGAGATCAAACATGCTTGTGGCCTTTTCTCTTTTTCACTTCAAAAGAAGACACGTCTCTGGAATGAGGAGCTGGTGAAATGAAGGGGGAGAGGGGGGTCCAAAGGGGTAACTCTCTGCAAAATACTTGGGGGAAACTCAAAACCAGAATGATGGGAGTTCAGCTAGAATGTGAACCGCGTGCAAACTGTAGAATGCAAGGTCACGAAAGCTGTAAGTTGTGGCCAGCATAGAGTAGTGTCAAGAAAGACTTTAAGCAGCAGAGAGAGGAGGGCTTGCTACGGAAAGTGGAAACCTTGGCTTCCAAGGAAAGAACAAAAGGGAATGCAAAAGTGAGCAAGGGTACTCGGGGTGGCCAAAAGAGACTTTGAGGCGCAAGCCCCCAAGAGAAAGCCAGCGGGATGCGGGGCGCGGGGCGCGTGGGTCTGGGGGCCTGGGCCGTCTGAGGGCTGGTCCCCACCCAGCCATGAAGCTGACTGGATGACAAGCCAGTCGCAGACTCTCAGCCCAGCCTGCCTCGCAGGGCTGTTGTGAGGATAAGATTGAGCAGGGAGGAGTGCAATGTGAGCTGCCTTAAGCTCCTTGCAGGAATAACAGTGGGATCTAAATATAAATAAATAACAGTTCCCAGGCCAAGAATAGAGAATTGTTGAAATATATCAAGCGTAAGAGACCACCTAAGCAGGCAGCTGGAATTCCGGACCACGAGGGGGTTAAAGGAGCACCAAAGCAGCTGAAGAAGCTCGTGTAGGGGCCAATCGGGCACCTTCGCATCAGAGCTGCAGGGCAGCAACCTGTGCCTGGTGTGATGCTTCCAGGACGGGGGCATGAGGTGTGGGGGCGAGCAGTGGGAGGAGAGCCGGCCCTCGGCCCCGGCATGCTGGGTGCGGCTGATGTGCTGTGTGGGGTGGGGGGCCTGTGCCCCGGCTGGCAAAGGACACGGTGGTGAGACTCCTGATCTTCCCGCAAAGATGCACGACACCTTCCCCTGGCAGGACCCCCCTCCCCACCACGGCTTCTCTCTACCCAGAATGCTCCCTCTTCAGAAACACGGAGGGAGAGCAAGGGTGCAGCGTGGACATTTGCTGCCTGAGTGCCATCAGGCTGAGAGTTCGCCCTGCTCATTTCCCCCTGATCAAACGTCCCCCTGCCTTCTGGGTGCCGCGCACACCGCATGGGTGCGAGGCTGGCATGGCCACAGGCGTTCCGCCCTCCGAAGATCCCAGCCTCTCTGGAGGGCACGTACCAACGGAGGCCCCTTGTCCCAAAGTAGCTGAGCGTGGGCCGGAGGGCAGCCGAAGTCATGTCCAAAGGAGGGAGCCAGGAGCAGGGAGGCTGGCGAGCCGGAGCTGCATCCCGGCCAAGTGGTTTGAACGGCTGTTCGAGATCAGAGGAGTGAGCGTGCAGGAGCAAGGATCGCCCTGGCTTCCACGAAGGGAGGTTGCTGGCCAGGGGGAGTGCCAGCAAGCCCTTGGGCAGGTGCCCGGGCAGGATGTGGGCAGGTGTGCGGGACTCGGCATGCTGACTGTCAGCAGCCTGGCGTGGCTGATCAGCCCCTCTGTGCCAGAGGCGCCCAACAGGCCACGAGGGTGCCACGGACAGGGCCTCCCCTCCACTCCAGACTTGCAACAGGTGTCCAGGGGAACTGTAGCTCCCCCCGCCCCAGCTTTTGCAAGCAGGGATCACTTCAGGCTTAGGAACACCTTAGCAGGTGAGCTGCTGTCACCTGTCGAGGGATCCCAAAGGCACATCTGCTCCCCTGGCTGGACCCTGGGCGGGTGGGCGCCTCCCGACCTTGCCGGCAGGCGCTGCCCGGCTGATTCACCAGCCTGGTTCTCCACGCCCGCTCCTGTGGCTCCGTGATCCTCTGAAGAAGCGAAAGGGCAGCAGTACAAATAGCTGTCCTTTCCTTTTGCTTGTGGCTGCGCCAGGAGCGCCACGGCAGGATCAGCGGAGCTGCACCCCTGCCAAAGTCGCCAGCCATTTGGACTCGCACAGCTTGTTCCGGCTTCATCCTCTTCCCTGGAGACCATCAAGTGGGGGCTGGCAGGCACTGGCCTCCCGCCTGGGGCCGGACGTGTGCCAGGGCCTGCCAGGCACCCTGTGCGGCTCACAGGATCACCGCTAAAGTCACTCTCACCTGGACTGTTAACAGGAGTCAAGTCGCAGGTTTCAAAGCACATCAGGAGTTCATGAGATGAGATGCACAGACAGACAGACCGACTGACCGACCACATTTTTATTTATGTATTTATGTATTTATTTGGGGTATTTTTGGTCCGTCCAATCACACCGAGTCTCTGGGCGGCTCACAGCAAAGCCATAAATGCACAGCAGACACACATTGTATCCGTTGGTGTCCTGAATAGATCCTGCCATGAAGGCCCAGAGAGTGACCTGTGCCGCTCGGTTACGGGCATCCGGATTTGAGGAACGCCAGCCCCTTAGTGTGGACTTGTTCCACCGGGACCAATCACTGCACCAACCGGTTCAAGTTTTGGACGTGCGGAGCAAAGATTCAGGTTCCCAGCATGGTGCCCACTGTGGAGATGCCCGGCCGGGCACAGCGGAGCAGGTGCCTCCAGGCCTGGAGTGGATGCGCTTCATGTCAAGCACCCTCAAACGTGGGTGCTCAGCACCGAAACTGCCCACCCCACCAGCTCCTTCCATCGTGATCCCCCTGCAGTGCACAGGTGCTGGTCGTACGGATCCCGTCGCCATGCGGGAACGGGTCCACAAAGGACGAACGTGGGAAATGCAAGTTGCCGGTTCGCAGGAGCGAAGCCCAGACCCGCCCCACTCGCTGGTCCCTTTTCAGCAGAGCAGGTCAGGCCCTGTCCGCAGGATCACACAGACTGTGAGCCACCCACCCCTGCGGCTTTTCTCCCGGTCCCACCCTCACTCCAGGCACTTTCTCTAGCCTACCTTCCTCATGGGCTCACAAGCTGTGTGACGCTTCCTTTGACCATCAGATCTGGCATGTCCCCCCATATTCTGCCAGACTAGAGCCTCTCATTCTCGTGCGGGATCCGAGGCCAGCGAGAGAGAGGCTCCGGCTTCGTGCCATCTGCCCTCAGCCTCCCGCCAAATGGCTTCCTGGGGTGACCCTGCCAGGAAGGGGTGAAAATGGCCTCCCTCCAGAGCAGCCCCCTAGCAGGCATACCTGAGGCCTCCAGCTTGCCTCCCTCACTCCTACCGCTCCCCTGAGCCAAGGAGCCCAAGCTGCATGCCTGGGAATCACACGGGGCTGGGAATCGCGCGGGACCTTTTGGGGTGTCCCTTGTTACATGCATGTGGGATGGGCCACCAGCACGGTAGGCCCGAGGGCCGGAGATGTCGCTTAGCAGGGCTCGTCCGCCTGCAGTCTGGGCTCCTGCCCCCAGCCTCCCTTCCTGCTCCCGCGTACAGAGGCTCTTGCGGGCCTTTCACTGCCCCCGCCCCTGGCTGAGCAGGGAGGCACTCGCCCACGCGCACGAGGCTGCACTTCCCACGCCACGGTGGTCTGGCTTGGTGAGTCAGCTTCAGGGCACCCCGTGCATTGTGTAAACCCTGCTCTCATCCTGGGAAGGACTTGGATGGCCTCTGTCACCTGCCGCTGGTTCCTAGCCCCTCCACTTGCTCCTGGGCAAGTCATGCATGGGCGAGTCATAAGAAGTGCAGCTGGGTAAGGCCAGAAGGCCACCGGGTCCACTCCTGCTGTTGCAGGTCACCAGTTTACGCCACCCCTCAGATGACTGTCCAGTTTCTTTCTGAATGTTTCCAGGGTGGCAGAGCCCATGACCTCTCCAGGCAGCTGGTCCCACTGTCATATTGCCCTGACAGTGAGGAAACGTTTTCCAGATGTCCAGCCTGAACCTGGGTTCTCGCGACGCGAGTTGATGCTTCCATGCCCCACATTCTGGTAAAAGTGAGAAGAGATCTGGACATCCCTCTTTGTGACAGCCTCTGAGGTCCTTCTAGAGGGAGACCATGTCCCCCCTCAGCCTTCTCTTCTCAAGGCTGAACGTGCCCAGTTCTCGGGCTCCAGGGAAGGTCACCGCCCTCGCTGTTTTCCCATCAAAAGGGCCCGGGAAGTGAGGGCCGAGGGGAGCTGCCAGCTCCAGCAGGCGAGGGGTGGGATTTCAGGAAGCCCCAGCAGCATCCCCCCCGTGACTCCGAGCCAGGACGTATCTCCCCACCTTCTTCCTCTCCCTTTCTCTCGCTCTGTGCTCAGGGGATGCGATTTCAAGAGCCGCTGACGCTTCTCTCTGCTGATTCATTGGTTTGGGTGGTTTAAATACAGGGAGGAGGAAGCGGGCGCAAGAGGAGCGGCCCCAGGCTGGACCGGCCAGCCCCGCGGAGCCTCCTCAGCACCTGCCTGCAGCGGCGCAGCCCGCGCGCTCCCCCGCCGCCCGTCTCTCCCGCTGCCGGTAAGTCTCCTCGAGCGCCGCGGCTGCCCTGGCTGCCCAGGTGCCCTCTGGTGCTCCAGGTGCGACCTGCCCTCCCGGGAAACGCCTGTGTGCAGAGCGGATGGGCCTGAGGCGCAGGCGATGCCCAGCAAGCGAGCGGGGCCGCGAGGGCCCCCGCGTCGCCCCCGTCGAAGGCACCGCGGAGCGAGCGAGCGAGCGAGCGGGGAGAGCGCGGGGCGCGGAGCGGCGGAAGGCGCCGGCGCTTCGTGTTCGTCCCGCCGATCTCCCGCCGGCACGAGTGGGGCGCGCGGGGGTGGGGGGAAGGCTGCCCCTCGCGGCCGCCCCCAAGCCGTGGCCCGCTCGGGCGCTCCGGGCGCTCCCTCGAGGCAGCGGCGGCCCCGCTCACTTCGCAGGCGCCCCGCGGGGAAAGTGCTTCCATCTGCCCGAGCGGAGCTGCGGCGGGGCCGCCTCTGGAGGGATTCCTTCCCTTGACGGCGGCTGTTTGTTCTGGCGGACCGGCTGCTGCGCCTGGCAGAGCGCCCGGCCCCTGGGCCGCCGCCGCCGCTGTTGCCGATGCCGATGCCGGCAGCCTGGCCCTGCGCTTGCGCCGCCTGCCCCCCCCCCCCCGCGAGGGCCCCGCGCCTCCTCTCTGGTTGCTCCCCTCAACAGCAGCCCTGCGAGGTAGGCTAGGTGAGAGCCCAGGGCTGCCCAGAGTCACGCAGAGAGCTTCATGGCGCGGGGGGGGGGCACCCCATCCCGGTCTAACATGCCAACCACTGCGCCTATATGGGCTGCCAACGCCTCCCATCAGTCCTTCCATCTTTTATTCTGCCATCTGTCACTGACGGAATCGGGCTGATTTATTTATTTAATTTATGGGTGCATGAGGATTTTTGTGCATGTGCGAACGCACATTAGTGCCTCTTGTACTAATGTGCATTCACACAAGCACAAATGAAGAGAAAGCATCTCGGTTGGCTGAGGAAGGAAGTCGCAGGTCCGATTCACAGAAATCCAAGCTCATTTGGATCCATCGTGGATCCCACAGAAGATCCCCACTCCGGAGTGTCTGGAGGGTCAGTGGTCGGGGGGGGGGCAGTGGGAGAAGGCACCCCCTTCGGGGACTCCCCACTGCAGCTGCAGAGCCGCACCGGTCGGGTGGCAGGGGTGGGACTCACCAGAGCCTACCCGCCATTGCCCAGCCAGAGCCAAAGTGCCCCGGCTGCGGGCCACACGAGGTCCCTCTTGGCTTGGAGATGCGGGGCTGGGACCTGCCTGTCCCCTTCAGGCTCAGATGGGAGGCTGCCCCAGACCAGGACGGCCCATGGAGGCCCTCTGCGTGTGCTCCGGGCCAGCAGCCCACAGATTCCTCCTAGCAGCAGCGGCACACAAAGACAGGCCGGGGTGGCCGGGCACACGAGACCCTCCCTCTGCGCCCCAGAGCAGGGCCTGCGCATGGCTGTGTGCTTGGGGTGCATCACCCCCAAACATGAGGGCTGGAGCCGGAGCCCTCCAAGGCAGGTCTGAGGGTATGCAGTGCTGCAGTGGGGAGACGAGCAGGGGGCAAGGGGTCCGAGGCTGCCCGCCACTTCCTGCAGGGCAAACGATCCCAGAAGGAAGGCATGTTTGGCAGTGGAGCAGCTCTCTGCCCCCCTGAGGGAACACATGAAGGGGAGGCAAGGGGGGGCTGCACAGTGGATCGTGGCAAGGGCTGGAGGCTCCTCTGCCCCCCAGAAAAGCCACGCAGCTGCCCCACACCCTCAGAATGCTGCCTCTGAGGACTGAGCACGGGCAGCTTCTGGAGCAGAGGCCTTCCTCTTCCGCAGGGAGGCGGTGCCTCCTGCCACACCTGATGGTGCTGGAGAGGTGCCTGGCTCAAGGGGCCTCGCGGGTGGGCCTCCAGCCCCTGCCTTCCAGCCCTGCTCCCCTCCCGCAGCACACGTTGATTGCCTCAGTCGTGGGGGACTCAGGCAGCCTGCCCGGCAGCACTGAGGGCCAGCCCCCAGCCCCGCGTGCCTGTGAGGGAGCCTGGTTGTGCCTCCGACAGGGAAGACTTTCTGGCTGCAGTCCCCTCCCCGCCTTCTGGAGAAGGGAACGACTCCTGCTGACTTGGTGTGCCATCTGCTCCCTGCTCCACGGAAGGCAGGGGTGGAAGCCCCCGGTGTGGGAGCTCAGCAGCCGAGAGACAGCCCTTCCAGGGGAACTCTTGTGGCCCCGGGGCCACCTAGGAGCTCAGCGGGCAAGCAGCCCTTCAGGTGGAGGCCGCGGCTGCCAGTGGGATGGCCTCGCGGCTCTTCTGGCTGCCCCTCCTTGAGAACGGAAGACACGAGCCTGGAGCCCCACAGAGTTCCCGTTTGGGGGCAGTTGCACAACAACAGCCCTGCTTGGCAGCCTTCCAGGGCGGCTTGCAGGCGACGCCTTTGGGGCACCCCCTGCCGCAAGATGGTCGGGGCCCAGATGTTCTCTCCCAGCCTTCCTGCGCCTTCACGCCGCGTCCTCCATCTCTTCCTGACCACAGAAATTCTGTCGATGAGAAAAGGTGGCGGCCTTTCAGGAGGCCTTCCAACAACAACGGCAAGGCCCCCCCTTCCGGCCCACCATGATGGGGGGGAACTTTGCTGCCAGAGTCCATCTGGCCATCCCCCCCTCCTGGCTTCCCCCACAGCCATGCGGGGTCCCCTCTGGCGGCTGCTGAGGAGAACGACATGCATGGGGGGCTCACGGGACTAGACCACCAGCTCCCCAACCTGGAACCTGATGTATCCAGTGCAGGAAGGACCGTGGGGTGAAGGGGCCCCACCACAGCAGTCCCTCTCGCCCCAGCCCGGCCTTGCTGCATCGCCGCCATCGGGGGCACCGAGGCAGCAGGCCCGGCTCACAGAGCCCCCCACCCCCCGCCTGCCAGGCTGCCGCAGACGGCCCTTCCCTCACGGCCCAGGAATGCCTGCTGACAGCAGCGGCTGCGCTCGGAGGAATGCGGTCCAGCTCCGGCGCCGCGTTCAGAGCACGGCTGGGCTTGGCACGCACGAGCCCTGTGGCCACAGAGCCCTCCGGCCACGGCTTTGCTCAGAGTTTCCAGCCGAGATGCGAAGCAGCGATTATCCCGATTATCCGGCCGCTCCGCCTCAGCCGGCGCTCCCCGCCCAGGAGAAGGCCTGCCCCCGGCTGTGGAGGGGGCGCACGCAGGCTCCCGCTGGGCTCCGGGAAGTCCAGGCCCGCCTGCAAGGGGGGTGCCCCACCCTGTCTGCTCTCGTGCCCACAGGGGCTGCGGCGGGGGGGGGCAGGGGAGCTGCTCTTCCCATGGGCATCCGTGCATTTCCTTAGAGCAGCGAGGGGGCCACAGAGCCCACCCCGCATGCCACACCCACGGGATCAAATGAGTGTGTGCCCGTGTGTAGGGGAGTTCTCAGGACAGCAGGCAAGCTCCTCCAGACCGACAAGAGTTCCTGCCCATGTGCAGAGAGCTGTTCCTCCCAGGGCACATGTTCATGCCGCCCCTCTGGGCAGGCACAGCAAGGTGCAGGGGTGCCACTGAGCATAACTGGATTGCATAGCTGTGTGTGCAGAAGTTGTGGGGAGGCCCCAGGCCCTCCAGGCTGCCCAGGGGGCGCCATAAGGAAAGGGGGCGCAGAGTCCGCCCAAAGCAGCCACCTGCCTGAGGACGTGGCTCAAAGGACCCCTTTGCAGAGTTGTCTTTTGCGAGGGCACGGAAAAGGCTCGTCCAAAAGTGCGGGGGGGGGGACCGGCTTGCACGGGGTGCCCACCGGCTTTTCTCTGTGTCACTTGTGAAACGCCCCCCCCCGGGACGCCTGGTGCCCCCGCCTCACAGCCATTCCGCTCCCCCGGCTTGGGGGCAATCCGGGCTTGATTCCCGCCCGGGACCACCCACCAAGCCCCCTTTGGCTCGCCGAGGGGGCAGAGGCGGCAGGGGGGCGCAACGCGAGCTCCTGGGCCCACCCCCAGCTCGCAACAGCGGGTTCCGCCTCTTGCGCTCCGGAGGTCTCTGCAGAGACTGCCTGCAGGCGAGCATCTGCGCCGGGGGGGCATCAGCCGCTGTGCCCCCCACCCGCCGAGCAAACGTGCCACAGCAGCCCTCTCCGGGTTCGCGGGGGCGCGACGCCCCGGCCCTGCAGCAACCGCAACCGCAAGGGCTCCCCCAGGCCGCCGCCGGAGGAGCCCCCCCGCCTCAGAGAGGCCGCGGCAGCGCCCCTCCCCTCGCCCGCCCGGGCTCCGCTGCGGGGGCCGTGCGCCCCCGCCCCCAGGCAGCCTCCGGCCGGCCGGCTCGGTGCCCGGGCGCGCCGCTGAGACGGCGGGGGGCGCTGGCCTCGGAAGAAGAGGCGGGGCGAGGGCGGGGCTCTGGCGCGTCAGCCGGTGTCCCGCCGCCTCCCGTGGACTCCGGGCGGGCAGGAGACGCTCGGCGCCGCCTATGGAAAGGCGGACTCGGGGGGGGGGAGGGAGTGGGGTAGGAGTCATCCCAGGCCAGGGCCTCCACCGCCCCCTCCAGGTGCCCTTGGCTATCCCTCCCCCCCACACGCACTTGTGGGGAAAGGCACAGCTGGCGCTGGGGGCTCAGCGACCGGCTCACTGGACTTGCTGCCTTGGTGGCGGCAAAGCACCTTGCCCCTGCCCCCTCCAGGGCCTGCCTGAGAGATTCAGGAGGAGCACCCCCCCCCTCAGACTTGGATTGAGCCCTTTGCACAGAGACCCCTCAGCCAGCGGGGGGGGGCAACAACTCCCCCTGGCCAGGTTCCCCCACTGGGCATGGGGCGGACCCTGCCTTCTCCCTGACTGGAGGGCTGCTTCAGTAAGAGCACGTGGCAGGCAGCCACCCTCCAGCCACGCTTTTTCCGAGCAGCATGCTGTGCGCAAGCGTAATCTGGGCTGGATTGATTTCGGTGGAAGGCACGCAGCCCCAGCCACAGAAGCAGGGCTGCTGGAAGGCACCAGGCGAGGCGTGATCGGGGCCGAGGCCTCTCTCTGGCCGGGCAGCTTTCCAGGCTGGGACAAAATGCCCTCTGCCCCGGCTCCCCAAGGGTCCACATGTCCCCTTCCAATCAGGCAGGGGGGCTGGGAGGGGGGCTGCCGGGGCTGTTCCGCTTCTGTGCCTCATGCTGGCTGTGTCCGCTTGTCTGCAGGCCCCATGGCACCGTGTGGCCCCGCAGCCCTCCTGCTCCTCGGCTGCTGCGTCCTCGGCTGGGCCCGCGGCCAGTGCCCGGAGATGTGTACCTGCTCCCGGTCCGCCCAGGTGGAGTGCGTGGGCCCCCAGATCACGGAGATGCCGGCCCCACTGCCCAGCCACGCCATGATGAGCCTGCAGATCCTCGGCACGGGCATCGTGTCGCTGGGGGAGGCCGCCTTCGGGAATGCCTCCATGCTCATCGCCCTGCGCATGGAGAAGAACAGCCTGAGCCGCATCAGCCCCGGTGCCTTCCACCACTTGGCCTCGCTGCGCTACCTCAGCCTGTCCAGCAACCAGATCCGGGAGCTGCCGCTGGAAGTCTTCCAGAGCCTGGGCAGGCTGGAGTCGCTGCTGCTCTCGGGCAACCAGCTTGTCCGCATCCACCCGGCACACTTCACCCAGTTGAGCAGCCTCCGGGAGCTGCAGCTGCACGGCAACAGCCTGCAGGCCATCCAGCCGGGGACCTTCGACCAGCTGGGCGCCCTCACCAAGCTCAACCTGGCCAGGAACCGCCTCTCCCGCCTGCCCCCGGGGCTCTTCGCACAGCTGCGGCACCTCCAGGCGCTGCGCCTGTATGAGAACCAGCTCACCGAGGTGCCTCCGGGGGCCTTCGACACCCTCGCTGAGCTGCAGGAACTGGGGCTGCACCAGAACCGGATCCGGCACCTCCCCGCCGGGCTCTTCGCGGCCAACCGCAAGCTGCAGAAGCTGTACCTCTCCAACAACGGCCTCGAGGCCCTTCCGGAAGGCCTCCTGCTGGACCTGCCCGAGCTCTCCCGGGTGTCCCTCTTTGGGAACGCCCTTCAGGAGCTGCGCCCCGGCACCTTTGGGCCCATGCCCCTACTGAGGGAGCTGTGGCTCTACGATAACCGGCTGGCCGCCTTGCCGCACCATGTCTTCGCTAACCTGACGGAGCTGCGGCTGCTTGTCCTGAGCCGGAATTGGCTCCGCTCCGTCTCCCCGTCCGCCTTTGCTGGGCTGGCGGAGCTGCAGGAGGTGTCCCTGCACACCAACGAGCTCCGCACCCTCCACGCCGAGACCTTCCGTGGCCTCACCAAGCTGCAGAATGTTTCCCTGCAGCACAACCAGCTCAGTGCCCTGCCGGGCAGCCTCTTCCAGGAGACGCCCCACCTGGTGAACATCCACCTGCACAACAACTCCCTGGAGCGCCTCCCCGCGGGCCTCTTCGCCCACCTGCCCCAGCTGCGGGAGGTCCGGCTGCACGACAACCCCTGGCGCTGCGACGACCGGCTCCTGGCGCTCCAGCGCTGGCTGCAGGAGAACAGGGCACGCCTGGCGGGCGGGCAGCCCGTGTGCAGCCGGCCGCCTGCACTGCAGGGGCGGCCCGTCGTGGAGCTGGAGGACGGGCAGCTGGGCCCGGGGGCCCCCGCGGCCACCGCCGGGCTGAGGCCCCCCTCCGGCCGCACGGAGGCCCCGGCCCACGGCCCGGCCGCAGAGACCCCGCTGCCCACCCTCAGCCAGCCCTCGCTGCCCACCCTCAGCCAGCCTCCGCCCCTGGAGGGCGAAGCCGGCAGCGCCGAAGCCGAGCCTCAGCTCCCTACAGCGGCCGCGGAGCTGCCCGGTCCCGGTCCCGGCCCCGGCCCCGGCCGCGCCGAAGGGGGCATCTGGGGCCTGACGCGCACCCAGACAGGGGTGGTGGTCACCTGCATCGTGGTGGGCTGCGCCTTGCTGCTCATGGCGCTGGCCGCGCTGGCCGTCCTCGGCTACCGCAGGAGAAGCCGGGCGCAGAGCAGGGCGTAGGAAGCTCGGGAGCAAGCCGCCGGCAGCCGCCCGGCTGCGCTCTTCCTCCCGCAGCCGCCTCCCCTCCGTGGCCGCCTCCGCACCCAGCGCGCCCCGGCCGACTCTCCCCTGCGCGCACCGCTCAAGCTCGGCGGGGAGCCGGGCCGTCCGCGCGCCTCCCGCATCCTGCCCGGGCCCGGCGCGCTCGGCGCACGTGTCCCCGCAGCGGCCTTTCCCCGCAGGCGGGGCTCCGCGGGGGCGCGCACGCCCCTCCAGGGCCGGGCCGGGGCGCCGTGCCGCTGGAGGGCGCGCGGGCCGGGGGGAGAAGGCGGCAGCTGCGCGGGCGGGGCTTAGGGGCCCACAGGCCGGGGGGCTCGGGCGGGGTCGCCACGGCGGCGGGGGGTGCAGCCGTCGGTGCTGCGGACACATGTGGACAGCCCCCTCCTGCAAAGGGCGGGGCAACGGTGCGGCGCGAGCCTTCGGAAAGCGGAGGCGGGCGCGGCGTCCGGAGGCAACTCCGAGCCCTTTGACGCGGCAGCGCGGGCCCCGCGACGGACTGGGCGCGCTTCCCGGGCCGCGGGAACTCTTCGTGAGGCAAGGCCGGGCACAGCGGCGGGCCTGGGGGAGGCGGCCGCCTGCTGCGGGGCAGAAGTGCGGGCGTGCGGAGCGCGGCCGGCATCCGGCTCGGGGTGGGAGCGGGCGGGCCACAGGCGCTCCAAGTAGGCTCTGATCTGGAGACTCGCGGGGTGCTTTGCCCCCTTCTCCTTTTGTTGCGAACGTCGGCACGTCCTTTCTGAAGCCCCCCCCCTTTTCTGGGCTCCCCGTGCGCAAGGAGCGGGGCGCCTTCTTGGCGGTCCCCAGCGTCTCCCCTCGGTCCCGGCCCGCCCGTTCTCCCGGCGGGGCAGCCTCTCCTTCCCTTCCTTCCTTCAGCGCTGGTCCTTCCCCTGGGGCGGGGAACCGGCTCCCACCAGCCCGGCTCTCCCAGGCTCGTGTCAAGAATGGGCCGGGGCCTGGCTTCATTTTAGGGTGTAAAACTTTCCTCAGCAATTCCTTGTAAACGGAAGACTCTTTGAAGCGCCGCTCTGCTCCATGCCAGGATCTATTAAAAGCTGCTGTCACCATCGCAGTGCCTGCCACGTTTTTCGGGGTGGGGAGGGGGGCATGATGGAGGATGGCAGGGCGGGTTCTAGGGTGGGAGCTGCAGGTCTCCTTCCAGATGCCCCTGGAGCTCCCGGCCAGGACATCCAAGGTTTGAACACCGCTGCACTTGGGCAGCGGGGCCTCCATCCCCACTGCCCCCCCCCAGAATCAGCCCAAGTGGCAGGCCCCCCCCCCCGCATTTAGCCCACAGAGGCTTGAGTCGAAAAGGTCTCTGATGCTTTGTGCCACTTCCATGAAGAGGGCCAGTGTGGAGTTCGGAGGAGTGGAGTAGGGCCGAGCAGGGTGCTTCGGGGGGGGGGGGGGCAGGCGCAGGTCCCCATAAGTCAGCTGTGGGTGATGATGTGGGGACCAGCGCTGGGACATGTCCCACTTCCTTCCCCTGAAGGAAGCCGGGCTGTGGTGTGGGGCCTTCGAGATCCTCCCATGTCTTAGTTCATGGGGGAGGGGGGAGTTGTGGGGGGATGCTGCTGGACAAGGGTTAGACCTGCCCTGTCCGCGTGCAGTGCTCCCCCCAAGCCACATGCTTCTTCCAAGGCCAAAGCAGCAAGATGGTGCGGCCCAGCAGCCCCGCAACGCCGGGGCTACGCTGCTTCCGAGAAGAGCGGCTCCGTGGCAGCCGCTGGTGTTGGCAGCAGCCCTGCCTCCTGTTGGGCACCCGGCCTTCCCTGCAGGAAGCCAGCCAGCCCAGCCATGCCAGCTGCTGGAACGGCCCCAGGCCCTCTGGGAGGGCGGCCTGGGTGGGGGAGGTGGCAGCACTGCAGCAATGTGGCAGCCTGGGGCACCCCCCCCCCCAGCAAGGGGCAGCAGGCCGTGCACAGTGTCGGCAGAAGGCAAGCCGAGGGTGGGCACAGCGGGGTGTGGGGTGGGGGAGGTCAGGCTGCACCTTCCTGGGGGCGGGAGCCAGGAGAGGCCGTGGGTGCCACGTGGGGCGCTCGGCAGGCCCTTGCTTGCGGCTGCTGCAGAAGGGGCAGATTCCATGCGCCGGCTGATCTGAGGGGGCAGGATAAACAGCCGCGGCCTCGGGACCTTCTGTGGGACTAAAGTGCAGCTGCTCCCGACACGTGACACCCCGCCCAGCCTGCCCCTCCGCACCCGGCCACGGCAGCACGCACCTGCCCCGGGATGGGAGGCCGCAGCACCTGCCAGGTGAGAGCAAGCGCACAGGTGGGGGCACCCAGCCTGGCAAAGCCCTAATGGATGGGCATGGTGGGCCTTACCGAAGCAGCGGGGGGACGCTTTTCCCCTCCCTTCCTCCTTGAGCTTGGCGTCGCTTGCTGAGCTGGCAGCAGGCCCACGAAGCAGCGCCCACGCCAGGGCTGGAGAGGCGAGACTCTGACGCCCGAGGCAGCGCTGGCCTCCCTCCCTCTCTGTGTGCGGACCCTGGCCTGCACCAGCGCGATCCTCTTGCACCCACGCGGGGCCGGCAGGGCGCTGGCCCTGCCCTGCCCACAGGTTCTGCCTGGAACGGGCCCGGAGGAGCGTGGGCGCTGCAAGAAGGCCATGGGGGTGAGGCGGTGTAGACCCCCTGCCCGGGTGGGGGAGTCGCTCTTTGTGGCTGCTGCTCAGGGTTAGGTTAGGGTTTTGGGGAAGTGGGGGAGGCCCCTTTTCCCTCGGGAGGCTCATCCTGGCAGCGGCCCCTCCCGCCTCTTCCCTGCCTGTCCCACCCAAGGCCGGGGCGGGGGCGGGGGGCAGCTGCAGCAGAGCCTGCTGCAGGGGGTGGGGAGAGCGGGGACTCTGGCCAGCTGCTGAGAGGCCTGTGCCTTGCCTGCCCCCTGAGGCGGCCAGCCACAGCCCAGAGCGGCTGGGGACGTGGGCCGTTGCCTCCCCCAGGCACCATCCAGGAGGCTGGTCAAGCTCGGCAGGTCGCTGACACTGGCTGTGTCTCCTGACTGGCAGAGAGGGCCCAACGCCATGGCTCCTGCTGGACGCATGGCCGCACAGCGAGTAAGTGCCCAGGGGGCCCAGGAGGCATGGAGGGCGGCCGCAGCTGCCCCGGGAGGCTGGCGGGCAGGCTGGGGGGCTTCTCCCCACAACACCCCCTCAGGGTGAAAGTCACAGGGACCCACAGGAGGAATCCCCCCAGGCTGAGGCCTGGGCCGAGGGAAAGGGGGTCCTTTGGGCAGGGCTGCGTGCCAGGCGGTGGAGGGGCGGCAACAGAGGCCCTTCCTTGCAACGCGTCCCGAGCCCTGTCCGCACTCTGGGGGGCCTCGGGGCCTTTCTAGGCCGTCAGTGAAATGCACGGATGCCCTGCTCCTGCGGCACCCGTGGCCGCTGTGCATGCAGGGGGGCCTAGTCGTCCATGACTGCGCCCAGCAAGGTCCGTTGCCCGCATGGCCAGGAACCGCTCCGAGGCCTGCATGCAGAGCCACGCCGGCAGAGCCGCTGGGGACCCGGGAGCGGGGCCCGGCTCAGGGCCGACCGAGGGGAGGCTTCCTCTCGCAAGGCAGCCGGGAGCTGTGGGGATGGCTGGGGACTTGGCAGTGGGGGGGTGGGGGTGGGAAGTCCTGCAGTGTCTCTAGGCCGTGAAGGGCAGAAGGCACCCCCAGGTCTCCAGAAGCCAAAGACCAGCTGCTGGGCGGTCGGGCTGTTACCCCCCGGACTGGAGGCTTCCCAGCTGGATTGGACGGAGAGGCCCCTGCAGGAAATGGCAGGCCAGAGCGGATGGCCAGTTTCACACTCGTCTTCACCGTGGATTCATCGGGACCAGCTTTGCACGTGCCTCCCATGCCTCTTCCCATGCCTGCCGGAGCTCCCCCACGCTGCTTGGAGGGCATTGCTCATGCTTGCTGCTTCCCCCCACAGGGCCAACGGGAGGCCAGGGGTCTCCCGCTCCTGCTGCTGAGCCTGCTCCTCATGGCCTGGCCTGGCCTGGCCTGGCCCTGCCCCCCTCCGTGCCAGTGCTTTGGGGGCACGACCGTCTTCTGTGCTGAGGGGTCTCTCCGGGACATTCCCAAGGGGATTCCTCCCAACACCACCCAGCTGCTGTTCGTGCAGACTGCCCTGGACGCCCTTCCTGGCCAGGCCTTTGCCGGGAGCAGCACCCTCCGTAAGTTGCTTTTCCTCGATAGCCCCATCTTCTTTCTGGGAGAGGCCACCTTCAAGGGATTTCCCAACCTCCAGGAGCTGGAAATCTCCAACAGCAAGCTGAGCGAGCTGACAAGCGAGGCCTTCCTGGGTCTGGCCAAGCTCAGCAAGCTCTCCATCAAGTTCAGCTCCATTGAGGCCCTGCCAGAGGGCCTCTTCAGGAACATGCCAGGGCTGGAGACGCTTCACCTGCAGGGGAATCGGGTCAGGTCGCTGCCCTCCAGCCTGTTCTGCGCTTTGACTTGCCTGCAGACCCTCTTTTTGTCCCAGAACTGCCTGACTGAGCTGCCCGCAGGGGTCTTTGAGCCACTGCGGCTCCTGAGGGTGCTGAAACTGAGCGACAACCGCCTGCCGGGCCTCCCGGATGGCCTCTTCCTGTCTCTGGTGATGCTGGAGGAGCTCTTCCTGGACGGCAATGCGCTGGCGGAGCTGCCCGCAGGCCTCCTCTCCCCGCTATCCCGCCTGAAAAGGCTCCAGCTCCAGCACAATGCGGTGGCACGCCTGGCCCCCACCACCTTCGCCTCCCTCCACAGCCTGGCCTTCCTGAACTTGGACGACAACCAGCTGATGGAGCTACCTGACGGGCTCTTCCAGGGAACCCCCCACCTGCTGGAGATCTCTGTGGCCCACAACCGGTTGCAGGCGGTCCCAGAGGGCCTTTTTGGCCAGCTCCCCGACTTGCTGGTCCTCCGACTGTCACACAACCACCTCCACCGCTTGCCTGTCGGGGTCTTCCAGGGCTTACCGGCCCTCGGCAGGCTGTACCTGGACCACAACAACCTCAGCAGCCTCCCTGGGGAGGTGTTCGCCAGCCTCTCCAGCTTGGAGTTCCTGGACCTTGCGCACAACCAGCTGCTGAGTCTGCCGGAGGGGATCTTCGACTCCAACGAGGTCCTCTTCAACGTGGCGCTGAACGGCAACCCATGGTCCTGCGACTGCCACCTGGCGCCCCTGGCCGAGTGGCTCCAGTACACCGACCTGCCCCTCAACGCCCAGGCCCTCTGCAGGAGCCCGGCTCACCTGAGGGGGCGGAGCCTCCCCGGGGTCCAGGTGCAGCAGCTGGTCTGCAGAGGCGAGCCGGGATCCAGCCGGTGCCGAGCGGAGGCCCACGATCTCCCGGGAGTGGCCCAGTGCACCTACGAGGACCCGACAGGGGCTGTCCACCTCGTGTGTGACCAGGGCGAGTGCCACCAGCTCAGCCTGTGTCTCCCTCGCGCCGGGGACTTGCCTGCCCCGGGGCAGCATTTCAGCCGGAACTGGACCCTGGGCTCGGCCTGTGGGAAGAGGAGAGTCCGGGTGACCGTAAGCATTGAGGAGGAGGAGCGCCCGCAGGAAGCCGAGGCCGGGCCCGCGGGGTCCGCGGCGCCAGCTCTCGAGGAAGCCGCCTAAGCAGAAATTCCCGCCGCAGCCGCACGGGGGCAGCACTTGGAATGGCTCCAGGCAAGCTGCGTTCTCGGCAATGAGAGGACGCCCTGCGATGCCATCGAGCGCCGTGGTTCGCGACTACCTTGTGCCCGCGGAAATGGCGCCCCCCCCCACTTCTCGGCCCAGCCTTTCAGGGAACGGGCCCTTGACGGACACGAGCCGCCCTGCTGCGAAGCGCTCCGCGTGGGCCCCCTGCGGGAACTGGCAAGGGCACGGCGTACTTTTGCTGCGCCGAGAGCGGTCGGAGAGTTGCGCGGCCGGTCGCCGCCAAGGCACCCCAAGGCCGCCGGCTGCGGGCGGCGCAAAGCCACCCGCCCGCGTGGAAGCCCCCGACCGGGAGGCTGCAAGGACGGCGGCAGGCAGCGCGGTGCCCCGGGCCGTCCTTCCAGGCGCCCCGTCCTCCCGGCCGCGCAAGGAGGACGCGTGTCCTTCGCGGGGTCGGTGGCCGGTTCTGGAAAGCGCGGGTCGGCAGGCCCGCGCGCGGCATCCCGGGCTCAGCCCCGCGCCTGTGCTGCCTCGCACGCCGTCCTTGCCCTTCGCCAGGCCGCCCGGGCAGCCATTTTGTGGTGGCGCCCGGGACACCCGCTCGAGTTGTCGGCCGGGCCCACGACCCCTGCGGGCAGCCGGCGCGTCTGCGGCGGCCCTCGTGCTCCGGGTCCCGCCGCGGGCCCAGCGCTTTGCCCGGCCTCTCGCGGCCGAGCGGCACCGGTCCCGGGGGCTGCCCGAGCGAGCGCTGAGGGAGGGGCGCGCGGCGCCGCGGAAGCCTTCCCGGCGCGGGGGCGCGGGGTCCGCAGTCCCGGGGCGTCGGGGCTCCGGGCGCTGCCGACGCGGGGAGCGCGCCGGGCCGTGCTGCACGCGCGCCGCCTGGTGGCGGAGGCGGCCGCGCTCGCCGCAAGAGGGGCCGGCGCCGCCGGAGGCTCCCCGGGCGCCGCGGGCGCGCGCAGCTGAAGGCGGGGTGGGGGGGGTCGTGCCGCTCACCCACGCGCGGCCCCGCCGGTGGGAAAGGGAACGCCGCAACTGCGCTGGACTTTCAATCTCGTGGAGCGCATTTCGGGGCAAGTGCGGAGCACACGCACGACGCTCCCTCCTCCGCTGCTCACCTGCCGCCGCCTCCCCCGCTTAAATCAGTGGGCGCCTCCGGAGTCCCCCGCCGCCCCGCCCCCATCCTGCTTTTGCATCCCGCCTTTCTTCCTCTTGCAAGTAGCCTGAGGGGGCTTACAAAGTCCTCGTCCTCTCATTTTATCCCGGCAACAACAACCCTGTGAGGTAGGGGAGACCGAGAGGCAGTGGCTGCCCCCTCCGCCCCGGCTATCTCTCCCCGCAGACCGCCCTGCAGAGGGCAGAGCCCGGCTGGCCCGCCTCCCAGGCCCGGGGCGCCGCTGGCGATAAAGCCAGCGGCGCTGCGCTGCGCCCTGAGGCAGCCTCTGCCCGACCTCGCCTCCTCGGTGACGCCTCCAGGCTGGGCAGGTGAGTGGCGCTCCCTCCGCGAGGCCCCCCGGCCGCCTCCCCTGCTCGCGTAGGCCGCTGGGCTTTGGCCGGCGGCTCCCCCGGGCCTGGGGCTGCCCGGCTCCTCCGCTGGCTCGCAGCGCCCCAGAGCCCCGAGCCTCCGCGGGAGCCTGCAGTCGGTCAGGGAGGGGGCCCTGCGCCAGGCGCTCGGGGGGGGGGCATCCCGGTTTATCACCCGCAGAGGGGCAGCATCAAGGCGATCCTTCCCAGGGGGAGGGAGGGAAACGCGGAAGGGCTTGGCGCAGGTCCCGCTCCACACCCCCTCCCGCTCCGCGCCTTCCCTTCTCTGTCGCTCCAGTGGCCGGGAGCGCGCTTGGGGCTGCGCTGCAGGCGCTCGGTTTGGCAGAGCAGGATTTGGAGGTCGGGTCCCTGCCTTGGAGGAGGGTTCACTGCTCCGTTTTTGCCCCCTTTCTCCCCCACAGCAGGGAGGGTCTTCCCACCTCACTGCAAGCCTCGCCACAGCCCTGCGAGGGACACCAGGCCAAGCGGGGCGACCGGCCCAGGGGAGCCCGGGGACCCTCATGGCCGAGTGGGCTCTCCCTAGCTTCTCCCTGGGATACCCGCTGGAGGACTGAGCTACAAGTGCAGGGCTGGAGGAGAGTTGCCGCGATAAGCCTCATCGCCCTTCAGGCACACCCACGTGAGCGGCCACACGGTGGAAGCTGCCTGGCACTGCCACGTGGCACGGCAAGCAACCCGGTGTGGCGTTCATGGTAGCCGAGTCTTTGCCTAGACGTGCCCAGCAGACAATTAAATGGTTTCCACACTAGTGTGGTTCTACCCTCTGTGCACAGCCCTCTCACTGCTGGCACATATCCCATCAGCCACCACACCTGAAATTGAATCCCATGCTGGAGCCAGGCTGGCACAGCTCCTACACCTATCACTATTTGCAGGGGGTCCTGTGGTGGCAGCACCCCAGGACCAGGAAACCCCAATGCCAGGTTCAGACAATTGGAGGAGCCGTGGCGAAGTGTGGGAACGACAGGGCAGACTGCCGCTGCTTCCCATCGTGCTGAACTGAACTAGCGCAACGGGATGTGGACAGCCTGACAGACCATTCCGCGCAACAAGGCTTGTCGTGACACGCGAACCCACCTGGTGTGTTGATGTGACCGCTCCTCCTTTCTTTCAGCATGTTGCCCCAGAGCATCCTCTTCCTCCTCCTCCTCGAATGTGGCAAAGGCCAGATGCCCTGCAGCAGCTTGGGGGGTCTCACCTGCCCCAAGCCCTACCAGGACGTCTACACAAAGACCAGAGATATCACAGAGATCCCAAAATCAGTCAGTGCCATCATTACTGAGATGTTCTTCGTGGAAACCAGCCTTGCTGAAATCAGAGCAGGAGCCTTTCAAAACATGTCCAATCTTGTGAAAATTGACTTTATTAGCAATAAGATCAGAACGATTGAGGTGGGAGCATTTGATAATTTAGGGAAACTGGAGGAGCTGGAAATATCAAATGCAGAGTTAGGGAGCCTCCCCGTGGGCACCTTCCGAAATCTTACTCATTTGTGGAAACTGAACTTGCGGGATTCTGGCATCCAAAGCATCGAGGAAGGACTCTTTGATGATCTTGAGAACTTGCGGGAACTTTATCTGCATCAGAATTCAATCCCGTTTCTTCCTGATGGTGTTTTCAATGAGCTTCCCAAACTGACCTTGCTACATTTGTCTGGAAACAAAATTCCCAGCATCTCCAAGGATGTCTTCAAGCAGCTGCCTAAGCTGAAAATTCTCCGGCTGCATCAGAACGAGATCAGCAGCCTTGCGGAGGGCAGTCTAAGCAGCCAGCAAGGCCTGGTGGAACTCAACCTCCAGAAGAACAGAATCCAAAGCCTGCCGCCCACTCTGCTAAGGAATTTGGTCAACCTGGAGAAACTTTATCTGGACAACAACCTCATCGAGGTTCTCCCAGATGAGGCGTTCCATGGACTGAGGAACGTGAGACAGCTGGCGCTGGCTTCCAACCAGCTGCAGGTGGTCCCTGAGCGGCTGTTGACAGAGTTGCCTCGGCTGCAATCACTGGACCTGAGCAAGAACAAGCTCCGTTCCCTGGAGAGCCTGAGGCTGCATTCTTCTCCGGAACTGACCACTCTCAATCTTCAGAAAAACCAGCTGGAGACCATTCCCAGGGGTCTGTTCGACAATTATGGCAACCTGACTTTGGTGAACCTGGTTGAGAATCCATGGAGATGTGACTGCACTCTTCTCTATCTCTACCAGTGGATGAAGGCTAACTCTGGGCGCGTGAAGGACGCTGCCAAGGTGAAGTGCACGAGTCCTGATGACCTGGCTGGGAAAGCCGTAAGGTCACTGAGGGAGGAGCAGCTGATCTGCTTAACAACCGCACCCATTTCGGTCACCTCCGAAAGCAAATTACTATCCGTGTCCACTCTTCCACCTGTGGTCACAGGAAAAATAAGCACAGCACTTCCCCCGGGCAGTGAAATGCTCACCACTGCTGGTGCTGAAACGTCCGCCATTCATGAGCCCACCTCCACCGGGCCGACAGCCACAACCACCAGCATTGCCAAGAGCACAGAGCCTCCAACTGCAGGCCCCCAAGTCACCAGCAGGGGGAGTCCCACCAGATCCCTGGAGAGGAGCAGCAGCAGCCAGACACCCCTGGAAACAACCAGCACCAGCGCCACCACCAGGGCTCCAAAGGCAAGCGCCCAGGTCACCACCAGCGTGGAAAGTCCCACCTCAACCGAGAGAAGTTCTGAGGGCGCCACCACAGTTCCACGCACAGCCTCCACAGCCATCACAAGCACGAGAATGCTTCCCACAGCAGACCGGAGCTCCGCCAGGGCGCCACCCACATCCTACCAGCTCACATCTTCCACCAGTAAGCAAACAACAGCCTCTGAGTTCACCAGTACCACAACTGCTGTTGCCACCTCTCACACCACCCCCAAGACCCCACTGGCACCCACCTCAGGTGCTACTAGTGCCACCGCAGCCCCTCACATTTCCACCACAGCAGCTCCCGACGTGCCCCAAAGCCATACGGAGACCTCTGCGCCAGCCCCTGTGATCAGCACCACCGCTGCCAAAACACACACGGCCATGCCAGTGCCTGAGAGCCCCCCGGCAGGGCGGCCCTCCTCCCCCGGGGCATCTCCCACCCCAGCCAGCACGGTCGCGTGCCTCTGTGGTGCTGGCACAGCAGGAGGGTGCGACTCTTGCTCCTCGACCACGGAACCCACAACCAGGCGAGATGCATCGACACCCCCCCGGACGGCCACCCCCGTCACTTTCACCATGGCAGAGCCGCGGGGGTCTGTTTCCGGCCTGGCTTCAGCACCTCAGGCTGCCTCCAGCAGCAGCTTTTGCCCGTCAACCGCCAGTTCAGCAACGGCCTCCCTGGGGAGCTCCGAGACCAGCCGCCCCACGCGCGTCCCAGTCTTCCGAGCCCAGGCCCTGGCCTGGGGCCTCTCGCTGAGCTCCGACTACCAGTACTGCAAGCTGTCTCTTGCCATGTACCTGCCCCTGCTTTGCGTCGAGCTCTGCTGTGCCGCTGCCCTGGCGAGGTTGGTGTACAAGCTGCACAAAGGGGCGCAGTCTGCAGGCAGACCGCCCGGGCCGGTGAAGCTGCTGCAAGTGAAGCCCAAGGAGTAGAGGCGCCGGCAGTGCCGGCGGCAGGAGAGCCCGTCCTCCGGCCCTCCGGCGGGGCTGGCCGGCCTTGGCAGGCATCAGGGGGCGCTCTTGCTGCTGCCGGCCTCCCTGTGCTGTCCTCTGGCTTCCGAGGGCGCGGGCCAGGGTGGACTGAGCGGGAGTCGAGCGCAGCCTGGCCCAGTGGGAACCGGCAGCTGCCTCGGCCCAAGTCTGGCGCCTGGACAGCGGACAGGCTGCCGTCTTGCTCACTCAGCTGAGGCGTCAGGTGACAGGCAGTACTTCTAGCAAAAGCATTCTTGCTGATGTGCTGTGCATCTTCACTGAGTTTTCATGGGCTGGGAGCCTGCGGGTGTTAAAACAAGGTGGGAAAGCTGAGGTGGAGCTGG
Source organism: Varanus salvator macromaculatus (assembly GCA_023646645.1). NCBI lineage: Eukaryota > Metazoa > Chordata > Lepidosauria > Squamata > Varanidae > Varanus > Varanus salvator. Next base: position 4,636,161 of record JAIXND010000761.1, on the reverse strand, counting down.
CGGGCGGGAAAAGCAGCGTGTGCATCAGGCAAGCGGCAGGGAGGGGATGCTGCTGGCACGGAGCATCGTTTGCACGCTCCGGTTATAAGGCAGATGAGTTAAGGTGACATAAAAGATTGTGAGAAATAAATAGAACTGAAGACACTCGCGATTTAAAATAGCAAAATAGTAGCAAGCCGATGAAAGGAAACAGGCAGGGGCCTACCTGAAAAACTTAAGGAAATGTGCCTAGCATGAATGTAATATCTTACTCTAACTGGGAACTTTGGAAAAAGTAGTCACTTATTATTCTGGGCAGAGTTCTGTATTTGCTCGCACATCATGAGCAGCTCACAAGAAATCTCACAAGCGGGAGAGCGCAACCAGAGAAAGGCGAGGACCGGGCACCGGTCCTTAGCTGGGCTTCTCGAAGCGTTTTTGCTCTAGCCAGAATGTCATTTGGGTAAGATACGCCTAAAGAAGTCTGTTCTTAAAGAGGGGGGCTGTGCCTCAGAAGGCTTTGAAATGTTTGCTTCTAGTAACTTTGCATTTTCATGTCATGTTCATATACTCTTGTATCTTGTATTGCAAAAAATGCAAAAACTGCTGAAAACGTAAACAAAAAATAAAAAGAGCCAGCTAAGAATGTTCTCCCTTTTGATACCAGAGGCCGGTGGACTGGCATTTCTGCTCCTCAGCAGTAAAAGGAGGAGTTACTTGCTGCTTCAAGACCACCTAAATATTAAGCGTGGATCTCATAAAATTCCTAACTAAGATAAATATGTCACACTGCTTAAATGTGTACAGACACTGGCGTGCATGCATGCCTGGCCTTAGGACAGAGGAAGGGTGGCGAAGCTCGGAGCTGTCCGGCAGGGGGGCCAAAGCCCGCTGGCGTCAGGATGCTGCACAGCAAGAGCGCGGGGGGGGGGGCATCTCTGAACGCGCGCAACGCCGCACAGAAGTCACACTTCTGCGGGGGGGGGTGTCTGGGGCCCCCCGAGGGCGCCTCGGGTCCTGGGGGCCAGATGCGGCTGGCAGTCTCGCGGGGGCCCCGTCCTGCGCGCCCGGGAGCAACGCGTGCTGCCTCTGGCGGGACGTGCTTCCAGCTCGCGGGGCCGAAGGGAGACCGTCGCGGCGCTGCGCGGCGCGCGTGGACTCGGCGCAGGGAAGCGCTCCCGGGCGGCGGGGGCCTGCGCGGCGTTCCTGGCAGGGCGGGCTCCGCCGGAGAGCCGGCCTGGCCGGAGCCGCCCCCTCCGTCCGTCCCCCGAAGGGCGGCCTGCCCGCGTCCCCCGCAGAGGAGGCGCCCCCGGGCAGGCGCGCTGCACGGCTGCCGGGCGCGACTGGCTGCGCTGCGGTTGCGCGTTTGGCGGGGAGCGGGCACGGAGCGCGCAGCGGCGCGAGGCGACCTGGAGGAAACCTGCGCGCGCTCTGCTCCTTCGCTCCGGGCTGCGGGAAGGGAGAGCCCGCGTAGCGCAGCGGCCGAGAGCGCGGCGGGGCTCGGGCGCGTCCTGCCCGGCTGCAGAGCCAGCCGGGGCGCACCGGGCCAGGCGCAGACGCTCCGCGCGCCTCCCTCACAGGGTTGTCGTGAGATGATAGGAGTGCGGGGAAGAGAATTCGATCCGTGGAGGCCCTGGAGCGACCAGGCGTCTCCCAAGCAGTGTGCAGGGCGCTCCTGCCTGGAAGGTGCCAGGTCTGCCTGGGGGCTGCGCGGTCGGCATGGGGGGCTTCCAGTTCTTGCCCACATTAACTCTGGCATGCTTGTCCCTGTCTTGCAGGGCTGACTGCCTTTGCCTCGAATGGCAGCGGGGCTTTTGCACAAGTTTTGAGGCGTATCCTGAGGGCATTTGGGCTGCTAAAGGATCTCTGGAAATGCACTGCTTTCATGTGGTGGAGGAAAATTGCACCTCTGTTGGCCATGGCTGGAGGAAGGAAGCTTGATGCCCGGGGAAACACTAATGACGGTTCATCTTGCCGCTGGTGCTGCAGGTTGGGGGTCGATAAGTAGCAACACCCCAAAGAGCCAGCGGGAATTTGAGGCTGAGGCCTGCAAAGAAACCTTCTGTTTTGGTCACATGTGCCTGATTGTGTGTGTTCTAATGCTTGGATTCGTCAGTCATTCTCTGTGTTCCTTGGTTGTCCTCAAAACACAGGATCACAAATAGCAGAGCTGGAAGGGGCCAGGAAGGCCATCCAGTCCATCCCTCTGCTGCTGCAGGACACCAAGATACACCATTCCACTCAGAGGGCTGCCCAGTTTCTTTCTGAATGTCTCTAGTGTGGGAGAGCCCACCTCCTCCCTAGGCAGCTAGTTCCACTGCCATATTGAGAAAACTTTTCCTGATGTCCAGCCTGAATCTGGGTTGTTGCAGCTTGAATTGATTATTCCGTGTCCTGCCTGGCACCTGGGACAGTCCTTCCCGCCAGTCAGGGTCGACCCTGCCAGACGGGACGGGTGGAGGGGCGGGCGAGGATGCGCCTTGGCAAGAGGCAGCCATCACGCGGAGAGTCCCTCGCACGCGGCCACGAGGTGGCGCCAGCGGCCAGCGGAGCCCGCGGACCGCCCGCCTGCCAGCGTTCCCGCGAAAGGATCCGGTCTGGCCCGTCCTGGTTCTCCGCCTCTCTTGAGGACTGTGCTCACTCAGGGGAGAGGGTAAGGCACTCCGTACATGCTCAGAAGCGCGACTGCCTTCACGGCCACATGACATGCCCCAGGCAGCCTGCGCCCGTGCCAACAGCCGGCCCCCTGCGCGCCTGATGCAAGCGCTGCCTGGGCACCCCCTCGCGGACCCCGCGGAAGCCGCTGCAGCGGCCTCCCCCCCTCCTCCCGAGGCCTCCAGTCCCATTTCTAGCCCCTGGCGGGCGCGCGCCCGGCCGCCCGCGGTTTCTCGGTCCCCGGCCCCCCTTCGGCCGCCGGGCAGCGCTGCTTCAGGGAGACCCCCCCCCCGGAGGGGCCCCCTGTGCCCGGCTCCCGTACGCTGCCGCGGCGGATCCCAGGGGCCTCGCAGGCATCTGGGTCAGTGGAAACCCTGCAAAAGGTGCTAGTGGGAGGGGGCCATGGAGCGGCCCCCAAAGCAGTGCCCCCCACAATGCGCCTTGAACCTTCTGCGGAAACAGCCTCTGCCCCAGCTGTCCTTTCTGCCCTGCCCCCTCCTTGGCTTCGCTGGCGGAAGCGCCCCCTGCCGGACCCGCAGGGACGTGGGCCTCCCTTGGCGCCGCCTCCGCGTGTCGCCTTCAGCGTGGGGCCCGGTTCCCCCACAGCGGCCAGGGCGGATGCCCCCCCTGCACCCAGAGGACCTCTAAAGCTGCTCCCCTGGCTTGCCCTCCAGGTCGCCACCCACTGAAGGCTCTGCAGCTCCCTCCAGTGGGGACTGGGCAGGTGCCAGGAGCAATGGGACTGCGGGGGGGGGCATTGCCCAGACCTGTCTCAGCCCCCACCTGACAGGAAGCCCTGACTTGTTGGTGGCACCAGAGTAGCCGCAGACCAGCAGCCAGGGTGCCCCGCTGGCAACATTCGCACACTGCATTTGAAGGGGCCCACGGAGAGCAGCCGGAACGCGGCACGTGCAAGAGCCCTTGGGACGCACGCGAGCAGTGGGAAGGCGCGGTTCCCGTGGGTGCCTGGATGTGCTTTTGGCGCCTGTGATGGTGTGCGGACGGCATGCTCCCTCGGCTGACGGCCTCCTGACAGGGCGCAGACGACAGAGGGCCTGAAGCATCGTGCCTGCCCTGAAAGGGCCTGGGAAGGTTTCTGGAAAGGGCCCGGCTCTTTCCCAGAAGAGCTGCCCAGAGCTGCCACCATCTGCCCCCCATTAGGCAGCTGCAGGCGGGTCTGGGAACAGAGCAGCTCCACTGCGTCGTGCTGCTCACTGGAGCCCTGACAACATCTGGAAAAGGCATGAGCGGATCGGGGGGAGCGGCGCTTGTTCCGGGAAGGCAGCCAAGTGGCCTGCAGTGGGGTAACCAGAGCCAGACTGTGGTTGGGGGGGGGGGTGCCTGGCAGCTCGTCCATCTGCCTCCCAGAGTGTCTTCAGAGAGAGCTCTTGGCAGCCACCCCTGGGGGGGACTTGGGCTGGTAAGAGCTTGGAGGGCCACCTCTGCCCTGAGCTAGGTTGGCGGGGGATCAGCACCACACAATCAGGACCTTGGGGCTGTTCCAGGGGGCCTGAGCATCCGTCCTTCTCAAGTCAGCGAAAGAGCGCTGGACTGTCTCAGGTGCCCCTGCTGTGAAAGGGGGGCGGTCAGGGAGGCCCGGTGCCCCTGTGGACCAGGGCGTCTCCCGCAGCAGAATGGACCCCGTGGCCCCTGACAGGAAGGCCCTGTGCAGCCTTTGGAGAGGGAGAGGCGTCCTCGGCCCTCGTCTCTTCCGCTCACTGCTCCCCGGCTGCCGTCTGGGAGGGAAAGGGAGGAGGCATGTTCTGCGCCAGCACGGCTCTGCTTGCCGCTACTCTATTGCCAAAGTGGCCCCAGTGGCGCAGGTGAGCTGCCTGCTGAGCAGGAGGCCAGGAGGAGGCGGCTGCTGGTACGGGCACTGCCTGCAAGGGGACACAGTGGCGCGTTGACCGTGGCCATTGCCCTAAAAGAGGCCCTGAAAGGTTCGGGGTCAGTCCGAGAAGTCCTGGACTGGCGAAGTGTGCCCCACCGGGATTCCCCGTGGGGGATGGGGGGCGAGGAGGAAGGGGCCCCCTCTGCAGCACGGGGGGCTTGGAGCAAGTTGGCTCCTCGTGGACCTTTGCAGGACAAGAATTTGGAATCTGGGCAATTACAGCCTTTCAAAAACGCCTCCTGGTGTTCGACTTGTTTAAGGACCTGCCTGCTTGGGGTTCTTTCCTTCATCATCGGCTTCCCTTCCTACCCGGGGGAAGGAGGCATGGCAGGCCTGTCGTGAGCAGGGCCTGCTGGAGCCGGGGGTCAGACTAGATGGCCTGGGGGGAAACCCTTCTGGCTCACTCTGTTCTGTGTTTCTAACTCTCCCGGGAGCAGCCCTGAAAAGAGCGGCTGCCCACACGCTGCCACCCCTCATCTCGGCGAAGACCAGTGGGGCCGAAAACCCTCCGTGGCACCGAACGGGACAGGGCTCGGCACTGCTGGGGGACCGCAAGGCGGCTCTGCGCCTGGGTTGGGGCTGGGCACACTGGCGGTGGAATGACCACACACAGGCGGGCAGCACCCCAGGGGAGGTCAAGGGCCGGCAGCCTTGATCAAGTCATCCTGCTGCCATTGCGGGGCAGCGCCTGTCCGGCCCGCCAGGCCTGACTGCTCTTGTCACGGGAGGATGAGCCGACAAATTTGGAGCAGCATGACACGGGCGCTCCCCTGCCTGCCGAATGAAAAGCACCTGCCCCCTTTGCGTGGCCGCACTGCTCTTTCCCGCTGGGAAGGTGCCCCGTGTCAACTGCACACTGCCTCTGGGGCCCGGCTGGGGACGGGATGCGCAGCTGCCCCCGTGACTGGGAGGCCCCTTCGAGATAAAGCCCAGCCTGGCCCGGTGAATGGCCTCGCGGCCACGGCGCTCTCTTGCAACAGCCTCTTGCCACACGGTGAGCCTGAGAGCGGGGCTGCGGGGCACGGGGTCCTTGCTCACTGGCTGGCTCGCTCCGACTCCGTGGCTGCTGCTGCATCCCATTAAGAAGGCGGCCCAGCGGCTTCTAAGGGGGACCCTGAGGAAAGCCGACAGGCGCGCATGCGTGGGCAAGGGTGCTCCCGTGGGCCTTGCTTGCTTGGACTTCCCAGAGGCTTTTCATGAAGCCCCGCAGCACAAGCTCCGAGCAAACAGAACAGCCATGGAATAAAAGCAGGTGGGACTTGGTGGAGATCGTGGGCAGGAAAGCAGCCTGGCCGGGATTCTCCCTCTGGACAGGGACGTTGTGCCTGGCCAATGGGAAGGCAGGAGGGACCAGTGGCCAGCGCTCCACACTGAGGGGTGGCCACGGATGCGAGATGCTCGCAGTGCCCCCCACTTCCCCCCGGTGCTTCGAGCAGAAGGGAAAGGCGCACGCAGCTTCCTTGGGGCACGGCAAGCCCCCGCCAGGATCCAGGCTCTTCTGGCTGCCAAGCCCTCCCCAAGGTTCAGCACACCCTGCCAGGCCGCCCCAAAGAGGATGGAAGCTCTGGCCACCTCATTCCCTCTTGCCCCTTGCTCTGAAGTGAGGCTTCCTGGAGCCCAATGAGGGGAGAATGGCCCTCTTAGCAATCCCGGGATTTCCTTCCTGCCTCTGCTGCAAAGAGAAGGCATCCGGGCACAGGGACCGAGGGGGCCCCATGGCTGTCTTCGGGGCGAAGGCTCTGCTGCCACCCCGCAGGTCCCCAGACTCACCGTCTAGCCACACAGAGGCCTCCCAAGCCCCGTCCAGGCCCGGCTCCCCTGGGGTGCACCCAAGCGGCGCTGTTTCCGGGCGGGTGCTCCAGAAGCTTCAGGGTGCAGATTTGAACAGGCTCCGATGGAATCTGCGCCTTGAATGCAGAACTGCAAAGAACGAAGTGAGAACACGGAATCTCTTCCAGACTCCTAAGAGGCGCCTCCTTTGGGGGAGCAAGAGCAGCTTCCAGGTCCTTGCGACCGGTTCAGCGTGCGGACACGCTCCCTCCTTCCTCCTCCTTTCCCTGAAAGCACGTGAGAAGCCCGCCTCAGCCAAGGCCCCCCTAAGCTGCCCCCTCCCTTTCACACACATCAGCCCCTGCGAGCCAGGGCTCGAGCAGGCCCCCTCCCCCTCCCCTGGGCCGTTCCGGCCCTCATGGGCTCACGTCTGGCTTCTCCGATTCCCCCATGGCTGCCCCTCCCTCTAGCCCCCACCTGGCCTGGCAGAAGTGCCACTGGAGGCCAAGGGACGCTGCGGCAGGGCTGTGCGCAGCTCAGTGGGGTCTCCGCTTGCAGTGAGAGGACACGGATCCTTCAGGATGTGGGACGGGCCGTGCCCCGGCTGGCTCTGCTCAGTTCCTGCTTCAGCCTTCCCGGTGCTCTTCCTGCAGTTCCACGCTATCTGTTCACATTCGTCCTTTGTGGCCTGGCTCTGCTTCCACCTCCTGTGCGAGTCCTTTGTTTCTTTCAGGTTGTCTCTTCTTGTGGAGTCGCACGGGCATCCTCTGCTGCCTTCCACACTTTTTTCTTGATGGAATTGTGTGTAGCGTTGCTTGGAGAACCTTCTTTTTCACGATTTCCTACCCCCTTGGGCTCCTTTTCCCTTAAGAGAGTTGCCATGGCTCTTCGCTTAATCATTGTTCTGAGTTTGCTAAAGTTGGCTTTCTCCAAGTCAGGGATACGTGTTTGGCTGCAGTTAACCTTCGTCTCCTGTTTAATTGAGAAAATTGAGAATTCAAGCCTCGCCAACTAGCTAAGATGTTTCCAAATATGTCAAATAGATGTTGGAAATGTAAACATAAAGTGGGTACTTTTTATCAGATGTGGTGGACTTGTGACAACGCAAAAAAGTACTGGATTAAAATACATAGATGGATGGAGGAAATGTTACAAAAATCCTTTGCTTTTAAACCCAAAGTTTTCTTGTTAGGGATTATAGTGGAAGATGTTAACAGACAGGAAATCTATTTGAGGTTGCATCTAATCACAGCAGCGAGGATTGCATTTGCTCAATATTGGAAAAGTGAGGAACTGCCCACCGATGGGTTGATTCTAAGAAAGATCTTGGACTGTGCAGAAATGGATAGACTGACTTTATCGTTGAAGGAGAAAGAGGATACTGATTTCTATCGAACTTGGGAACTACAATCTTTTTATAATTGGCTGGAGAAACAGGACTTGGCATAAATTTAGAGATTTTTACAAACTATGATAAGACTTTTTTCTAACTATGAAACTAAGAAAAAACTATGACTTTTTTCAAACTATGAAACTAACTGGAATTTGATATTAGAATGTTAAAAAATATGTAGGAGAAGGTTGACCCAGTGAATCCAATGTTAATGTTTGTGATGTTTGATTTTTTTTTTTAGTGTTAGTTTAAACATTTATGTATATGTATATGTATATATATATGAGAGAGAGAATTCAAGCCTCACATGGTCCCTTTCCCCAGCATCCCTGTGGCTGCTGTTTGTCCACCAGGCCGTCCCTGGTAGGTAGTGTTAAAGCGAGGGCAGCCGGTCCTCCCACGGCGTCCTCTGCCTTCTGCTGGAGGAGGTTGTGGGTAACGCGTCAGGAATCTCGTGAGGGGCCTTCAGCTTAGTGTCCTGCACTAGCAGGGGGCTTGGACCCGTCGGCCTTCTGGCCCCTTCCAGTTCTGCTATTCTACGATTCTGTTATTACTCACATTTCTATACAGCCTGCAGCCGAAGCTCGCTGAGCGGTTCACAACATAGCCCCGACCTGCTTGGCTCCCAGGATGAGGCAGGATCAGGCACATGGGCTCCACGGAAGCTGCTCGAGCTCACGTCTCATGAGGAGTGCGGCTGGGAAGGCCATTTTGCCTTGGCCTTCCTTTCCAGCAATGGCACTCAGTGCCCCTGCTGGGAAGGCCGCCTGTGATGTGGCCGGGCCTGGCCTGGCTGCAGTGGCCACTCGGGTCAGAACAGACGTGGCAAAGCTTGCGCACTTCTGCCTGCCTGCCGCCCGAGGAAGGTGGGCCGGTGGGTGGGCTTCTGTGTCTGCTGCGTGGCTTTGTACGGCCCGCAGGGAACCCCGGTGGCTCTCACGTGCTGGGACCACATGATCCTTGCAGAGGAGAGCAAACGCAGCCCGGTTTTCTGCCGAAGGGCTCAGCTCTCTGCTTCCTACCACACCCTTGCCAGGCACATGGTTTAAGCATCTTTGCTTTGCTTCGCTTTGCTTCGCTCCTCACCCCCACCACTGCTCAAGGCAACTGCTTTCCAGCAAACCATTTCTGCAAGATCCTGCCAGCCCCAGAGACAAAAGCCCAGGTAGGTGCCTCAGCATGTGCCTGACCTTTCCCATCCCCGGGCAAATGTGCAGCAAGCGAGCACAGGCAGCACAGCACAAAGGGGGCCGGGTTGGGCTGAACAGTGCAGGGACCTCGCTTGCCGCAGCTCCCTGCTGCTCGGCCACAGTGGGGACCATGTCCCCGGAAGGGGGAGAAGCCGCCGATCCTCTGGCACCGGGCAGCCGCAGCTCCCCGCATGATCCCCAGCAGCTTCCTCTGAAGGGAGGCAAGTCCCCTTAGATAATGAAGTAGGAACAGGCAGAAAAGAAAGGCCCTCGGGAGGAGCGGCAGCCTGCCTGCGGGAGAATGTCAGGGCGGCGTGGGCACGACCGGCACAGCTGCACCGACTGCAGGCGGCCCAAAGAGGCAGCGCTCCTCTGTGTGGCGGGAGACCAGAGATGCTCCTGCCCGTGCCCTTCCCAGCCCTGTTGGCCAAACACTGCACCCCCTCTGGCTCTCCTAATGAACTGGGATTGGGAGGGGCAGCCACCAGAGGGTGGGGGGCTGAAGGAGCCCCCTCTGCCTCTGAACACCAGCAGCGGAGGCAGACAAGCCACAGGCTGCTGAGCAAGACTCCCTTGGCGGCCCATTGGCAGGGAGAAGGGCTCACCAGCAGCCCTGCTCCGCTCAGTGGCACAGCAGCAGGTCGCCAGGACCGTGGGGCACCCCACACGAATGAGGGGCAGTTTGGCCCAAGAGGCACACGTTCTCCTTCATCCCCAGTGTGGGCAGGCAGAGCACTGCCCTTCTGAAATCCATTTCAGGGCAGCATCAGCTTCAGCTCACATCTTTGTGGGGTGTCAAGCCAGCGCAGGACTCTGAGCGGCTGTTTTGTGTGGTAGATATACTTCTGCCTGGCCAATATTTCCCGAAGGGGGTGCAGGGAGACAGGTGACTTGCCCAGTGGCTGGATTCCAACGGCCCCCAGTGCTGGCCTGTGGGATAAGCCCCATCCAGCCCTGCCTGCCCAGGCCCAGCTGGCAGCGGATCGTTCTGCCCCTGGGAGATGGGAAGGGGGGCTTCCCAAGCGTCCTTCCTAGGGAGCGCTTGCACGGACACAGCTTTCCCAGAGGAAGGGCCAGCCTGGTATGGCCCCTGCGGCATTTTAAGCACTGAGAGCATTGCGATCTCTCTGTCCATCCTGGCACAGGATCAGGGTGGGAAAGCCCCCAAAGGGAAGTGCTGGCCACCCCTGTAGTGCCTGTGAAGGATGCACCTGGTCCCCGTCACTCCCCACCCGCCCCGTGCAGCTCTGCTTTCGCACCACACCTGTGACGCCAGTGCAAAGCCCTCGATGAGCTCATGCCAGAGGCATCCAGCAAAAGGCAGCTCCTGATTCTAAGCACAGTCAAACTATCAAGATCATGCCAGGACATCGTGGATTTCTAACCCTAACCCAACCCGGGTGCTTGCCTCAACCCCTAATACAGGGATGAATTTCCGCCGAAAATTAGGAGGTTTTGAAAAGATGTTCCCTGCGTAGTTGTTTTGACACAGCTCTTCATTTCTGCCCATTCTAAATTGAATTCCAAGCATGAAAATCATGCCAAGACACCTTGTTTTGCTAACCCTAGCCCTAGCCCTAACCCTAACCCTAACCCTAACCTTGCCCTGGTGCACACCCCTAACACTAGTATGGGGCTACGGTTTCATTGAAAAGAGGGCGATTCTGCGAAAGCCCTCCTTGAGTAGAGTTTTCTCCACTGCTCATCATTTCTGCCCATTCTAAACACATTCAAACCATAAGATTTATGCCAGGACAACTCATTTTTAGAACCCTAACCATGCCCTGGTGCTCATCCCTAACCCTAACAGAGGCGTGAAATGGCGCTGGAAGGGGCGAATGTAAAAACCCCTCTTTGAGAAGCTTTTTCTGCACAGCCCATATTTTCTGCCCATTCCAAACACATTCCAACCATCAAAATCATGCCAGGATGCCTATTTTTTCCAACCCTAACCCTACCCGGGTGCACACCCCTAACACTAATAGAGGGCTAAATTTCAATGGAAAAGAGGGCAATTCTCAAAAAGCCTCCCTGGAGAAGCCTTCTCTGCACAGCTCTTCATTTCTGCCACATCTAAATCAATTCCAACCATAAAAACCATGCCAAGACACCTCGTTTTCCCAACCCTAACCCTGCCCGGGTGCACACCCCTAACCCTAATATAGGGATAAATTTCGATTCAAATTAGGGCCATCTTGAAAAAGCCTTCCTGGAGAAGCTTTCACTGCACAGCTCTTCATTACTGCCCATTCCAAACCGATTCCAAGCATCACAATACTGCCCAGGCATCTCATTTTGCTAACCCCAACCCCACCCTGGTGCACACCCCTAACCCAAATATAGGGGTAAAGTTCCATTGAAAAGATGATGATTTTGAAATTTCTTCCTGGAGTAAATTTTTCTGCACATCTCATCATTTCTGCCCATTCCAAAAACATTCCAACAATCAAAATCATTCCAGAACAGCTCGATTTCACAACCCTAACCCTACCTGGTGCACACCCCTAACCCTAATATAGGGGTAAAGTTCCATTAAAAGGAGAGATTATGAAAAAGCCCTCATTAAGTAGATTTTTCTGCACAGCTCATCCTTTCTTCTCATTCTAAACACATTCCAACCATCAATGTCATTCCAGGAGAGCTCAATTTCCCAACCCTAACCCTACCCAGGTGCACACCCCTAACACTAATACAGGGGTAAAGTTCCATTTAAAGGGGCGATTTCGAAAAAGCCATCTTTGAGTAGAATTTTCTGCACAGCTCATCATTTCTGCCCATTCTAAACGCATTCCAACCATCAACATCATTCCAGGACAGCTCAATTTCCCAACCCTAACCCTACCCTGGTACACACCCCTAACCTTTATACAGGGCTAAATTTCCATTCAAAATAAGGCCATTTTGAAAAAGCCTTCCCGGAGAAGCTTTCACTGGACAGCTGTTCATTTCTGCCCATTCGAAACCAAGCATCAAAGCATCAAAATAATACCCAGACATCTCATTTTGCTAACCCTAACCCTACCCTGGTGCACAACCCTAATCCTAATATATGGATAAAGTTCCATTCAAAATAAAGCAATTCTCAAAAAACCTTCCCTGGCTAGCTTTCCTGCACAGCTCTTCATTTCTCCCAATTCTAAACTGATTCCAACCATCAAAATCATACCAAGAAACCTCGTTTTCCTAACCCAAACCCTACCCTGGTGCACACCCCTAACCTTAATATAGGAATAAAGTTCCATTGAAAATAGGGCAATTCAGAAAAAGCCTTCCCTGAGTAGCTTTTTCTGCACTGCTGATTATTTCTGCCCATTCTAAACTGATTCCAGCCATCAATATCATCCTGGAGTCATGACGGCTCCCTTGCAGCAGCTGATGCCCTGAGGCTGGCTGGCTGCTCCGGCTGAGCCCTCCGCTCCCATGGTGCAGAGCCAGATGCCCAAGAAACACCCACCAGCCAGGCACCAGGGCACATTCCTCGTCCCCCTCCCTCCTTCCTCCTCCTCTGTTTCCTCAGAACTGTCTCCCTCATTAAGCAAAGCTAGAGTTTCCTGTGGATTATACCCAAACTCCTGTGGGCCCGGGATGCGCATCCTGGGCTGCCGGCAGCCGGGCTCGGCAGGCGCAGGGGACTCCCTGGGATGGGTGGTCCGTCCGCACCTTTTGCTGGCCGGGCTCCAGCGAAGCACCTCTGGCCAAAGCTGTGTTCTGCCACGGCCAGGTTCCAAGTCTGACTTGGTGCCCCCGAGGGCAGGGAATTAGGGAAAGGGGCACCAGCTGGAGAGACTGCACCCCCCCCCCCCGCCTTGTTCCTTCCCTCTGAATCAGAGCAGCCATTTTAATGCTCCACAGGGGTTTCCGGAACGGGATGGTGGCCGTTCTTTAGCATGCCCGTGACGTACATCAACACACACACAGCACCAGCCCCCACGGTGCTTTCTTTGGGGAGCCACAATGCTGGGCATGCAAACAATTAATTCAAAATTTACACTGGGGGAATCCTAAGCAGCAGAATCAGGAGGCCCCCATGGGGCCAGTGGGCCCGATCCCCCACACAGTGCAGGCCACAGGTTGCCTGCCCCGCATGCTGGGGGAGGGCAACTGCTGGAGGTCCGTGAGCCACTTTGCCCCCTCCCTCAAGGTCTGCCACAGGCCATGGGGCATCTTGCTGTCTACTGTGTGCTCCCCTATGGCCAGGATTGGTGGCCTGCCTCTGAAACCCACCAGCAACCTCTCCGAGAGCCCACTGGTTAAGTGGGATCCTCTGGGTGCTCTGTGGTCCCTATGGGTGCCAGTATTTAGCTTCGTGTCTGGTTCCTTGCTCCTAGATGAACAAGGTGGCTAGGGTCAGAGGGAGCTGCTCCAGCTGGTCCAGGGCCTCTGGGGTGCCAGCAGCCAAGCGCCCAGGGAGTGAGGGGCCAGGGAGAGCTAACCGGCGTTGGGCAGCGGAGTTGCAGAGGAAATGGAGGCCGAGGCGGAGGGGGGAGGGGCTCGGACTAGCCTAGCAAGCCGGCTTTTCCAAGTGCCCGGGTGCTCCTGAGAGCTGCGGCCGAAGGGGGTGGCTCCTCACAAGCCCTTTTCAGTCTGCGCATCCTAAAGCATTTGGTGTCACCGGCTCACTCCAAAGTCCAGACCATGTACGAGTAACTTGACAAACATCGGTCCTAACACGGAACACTGTGGGAGCCCGGCATGTACATTCCTCCATGGGGACAAATGGCCGTGTCTTTCCGCTCTCCATTTTCCATTCTTCAACCGGTAAGTGAGCCATAAAAGGACCCCCCTCCCCTCCCCTCCCCTCCCCTCCGCACTCCCATTGCATGGTATCTTCAGTGGGAGACTTGCAAGCATCTTTGAGTAAACCAGGCAAACGGATCATCCTTTTCCTCGCACTAACTGACATTCTCAAGAAACTCTAACAAGTTAGCAGGCAAGACTTACTTTCATGGAAGCCTTGCTGATATTTCTCCAGCAGGACTTGTCCTTCGTGGGCTTGTTTTATCTTTGGTACTGCTGTCAAACCATTAATCTCAGGCAAATGCCAAGCTAGAAGGCGCCACTGGCATTTCCCTGCACCCGCCTCCTTCAAAATGGTGCCATGCTGGCCGTTCTTCACTGCTCTGGATCACAGGCTGATCTTAGGGATGTGTTAATTATTTTGTTGTTGCTGCCGCTGCTGTTGCTGATCGGCAATTTCCAATTTGAGATCCTAAGAACCTGAAAATGGATGCTATCTGGAGCTGTGATTTATTATCTTCAAGCTTTCAATAAGTATCACCTTTTGACATCACCGTTTGCCTCAGTCCCTCAAATTCTTCCTGAAAGCCTCCGTTTTGGGGGAGTGCTGCCCTGTGAGGACAGGCAGAAGGAATACGCTCAGCCTCTCCACCATCTCCTCATCCTCCTTTGGCTCTCCCTCAACTCCATTATTGCTCGGTGGTCCAGCTGCCTGTCTAGGTTCCATCCTTCTGATATAAAGAATTCTTTATTGCTGGCAACAAGCGCCTCAAAATGCCCCTTTGCTTCTCTGCCTGCCTGCCCCTCCTTGCGCTTCCTTTTTGTCTTCCTGACTTGGGCAAGTCTCTCCTGTCTGGAAGGAAGCCGCCTTCTCCTTAATGGCTTCCTTGATTCTTCTCGTGAGCCCGGCTGCTGACCTCTTGGACGTGGTGTTGTGCCTCTGGCATTGTGGCTGTGAGGAAGCACAAGTGTTTGGAATCCTCCCGACCCCCCTTTCCACTTCCCTACTACAGGTCTCTCCCTGCAGAGAAGTGGGGGCGCTTTCACGATCCAGCGTGACTGTGCTGGGCTTCCTCGTGATTTTTCACATAAATTCTGTTCCATCTGTATGCACCGTGGCCACTGTTTTCGATTGGTTAAACAACAGCTACATTCTGGCCCCGGGCATGGCACCCAGGACTGACTCCAGGCCGGACTGCCTCTGCGCAGGCTTGCTGCGTGCGCTTTCGGCCTCAGAGAGGGCCCTGACGGGCGCCACGGCAGGCCCCTGCTTGCTCTGCCCCGTGGGCAAGACGTCGGCTGGGAGCAGCCTCGCTGCGCCGCTGGCCTTCCCTGGCCCTCTGTCCCGGTGGGAAAGACTGAACACTCCAGAGCAGCACCCCCATGCCCGCAGGCCACATGCTTCATTGCCCAGGGAATTTCCACAGGGCAAGGGGGAGCAAGCGGAGCCCCCCGAATGTGACGGCCATACGCAAGCTGGGCAGCCAGTTTGTCTGAAGCCGGGCGCTTCTGCCTCCCCAGATCACTTGCAAACTCCTGAGGAGAGGTCAAGGGCCGGCAGCGCGGCTCAGCAGCCTTGATCGAGTCATCCTGCCGCCGTCACGGGGCAGCGTCTCCCTGGCCCGCCAGGCCTGGCTGCTCTTGTCACGGGAGGATGGGCCAACAAATTCCAAGCAGCAGGGCGCGGGTGGATGGACAGCACCTGCCACCTTCGCCCGCCACGCTGCCCCCTCATGCTGCCTGCCTGCCTTCCTGCCCTCACGCCACTCCTGAGGCCTCGCACCAGCCAGGCAGAGGGGCCTGTGGCCACGGCTGCGTTTCCTGAGGCCGGCTTCTTCAGCCTGCTCTTCGTGGAGGCCATGCACTCCTCCGGTCACAAGGGAGGTGGGGGGGGGCATCCTGGCCTTGAGTCGTCCCGGCCCCCCGATCAGGGAGAAGCAGTGGGGCCCGTCTGCAAAGGGCAAGCTGTCCCCACAGCTGCCCACCTGCCCAGGAAGGATGCCCCCAGCCTCTGGCCCCCCCGCCCCCCCCCAGAGCCGGGACCCTCCTCCACCTCCTCCTTGAGGCTCATCAAACCACCTCGCTGCCCCCCAGCCCCTTTTGCGTGCCACCCGGACCCCTGCTGAGCCCGAACTCTGCTTTCCAGGGCGTCCGGCTGAGCGGAGGGCTTTCCTCAGGCGTGCCCGGGAGCCACGCCAAGCCCCTGTGCCTGCCCAGCCGCCGGTGCCGCCTTCTGTGCGGGCTGGGGCTATGGGGGCTGGCAGCACCACCCCGTGTGTCATGTCGCCTCGCCGGGGAGGTGAGGGTGGCCGTGCTCAGCCTCCTTCCACACCGTGCTCGGCCTCTGCCCACACCGTCCTCCGGAGCCTCAACGGTTAACGGGCTGCCGCTGCAGAGAAGCGGCTGTGGAGACCGGGAAATGAATGTCACAGTGCGAGCCCTGGGCACAAAGGCGCAGGTATGGCGCCCTGGCAGGGGGTGACCTTTCCGAGCAGCGAGGAAGCCGTCGCCGGCCCTGCTGGGAAGGACGCTGCCTGCCAGGCCGGGCTGCCCGCTGCTCGGCCACAATGCCGCCTGCGCTGGCTCGGCCAAGATGCAACGGGAAGGGCCGCCCGGGACAATGCAAGGCAGGCCATGTTCAAAAGGGCCTGGGGGGCGCTTTACCGCCGTGAATAAGCAGAGCCCCCCCACTCAAGCTGACATCATTTGGAGCTCTTTTGTGCCGCTTCCCGGCCCCTGCCGGCGCCTCTGGCCCGGGAAGCGGCACAGAGCCGTCTCGGCCAGGGGGCAGCATGGTGGTGGGTTGCCCCCAGGGCCAAGCCGGCATGGGCATGCCCTTCTGCCCACCCAGGCCTTCCTGGGGAGGGGGTGCCGTCGGGCCCCGCGGGACATGGGGTGCTGTGGCAAAAGGGAGCCAAAGTGCCGCCGGGGTGAGAGGGCCTGCCTGGGAGGCACGAGACCTGGGGCGGTTTTGAGCCAGTGCTCCCTCGCAGGGCTGTTGTGAGGGTAAAATGGAGGTGGGGAGGACCATGCCAGCCCCTGGGTTCCTCACAATCAGGGAAAAGGCAGAACATATCTATGCAATAAAAGTCAAACACGTGCTAAAAGGACTCCATCTACACACACTTCAGCACCTCCCTCCAAAACGATCCCGTTTGCCAGCATTCTTGGACCTGGAATGCTCATCCTGCACAAGTGAGTTCCGGATCAAGGAGGTGCCTGCGGGGACAGGGAGTGAAACTCTCTCGGGCCAGAATGGAGGACTCTGCCAAGGCTTTGCTCTTAAGTGGGACTCTCACACATCCGCGGTTGCAGGTCAAGCCGGGTCGCCTCGCCCTGGCCCAGCAGAACAGGTTTGGACTCACCAAGCTGTCCCAAGTAATCCCAGTTCCACTGGGATTCAGGCCTAAAACTGTGCACCGTGATCACGGGAACATATGCAAGACGGCTGTTGTGACAGAAGCACTTCCTCGAAGAACAATGCCTGGCCTTCTGTGCAGCCCGGGCGTCTCTGCACGAGCCATTTACTGCAATCCTGCGATCCCGCACCCACGGAACCAGGCAGGGTCTCCTTGTTCCCCCTGGGGGCTCTCCAGTGTCCTCTAGCCTGTTCCGTGGACTTACTTTGTATTTCTTGAGTGAAAAAGGCCTGGTGTTCAATTTCTAATTGTGACAATTGGGAACAAAAGCCTCATGCACGGGGCAGAGCCACGCTGGCGCAGCTCGACTGCAGCACCGCCAGTGACTGGGCCATGGCACGTCTAGAAAGACAGAGAGGCTCAAGGCCCGGGAAGAGCCGGGGCCGAGGAGACATCTCCCCTCCGCAGCGAGAGCAGGAAAGGCCTCACACGGCAGCGGCTTCAGCCCCCGTGCAGGGAGCCCCGGGAAGGCGGCAGCACACGTGCCGGGCAGTGGCACACACCTCCGCGGCAGCCCTCGGGCGGCAGAAGCAGGCTGCTCTGCGGCGTGGCTCGCTTGCCCCGTGGCCTTCATCGTGTCTGCTGGCAGGAACGATGGCCGCCACAGGAGGGCCGCCAAGGGTCCACAGTGCCTACCCTGGGGCTGGCGAGTATCCCCCCTCCCCGCCCCTGGCAAGCCCCCTGCAGACTGTCTGAGTTCACAGTCGGCCTGGGCATGAAAGGCCCTGGAGCAGAGAGGCTGGCGGTCCCAGCGCTCCTGACCCGAGACACCCCCCACCGGCGCACGTGGAGCCTCTCCACAGGGATTCCTCCGTTGTCAGGATCCAAGGCTGATGCCGGCGGGGCGAACATTTTCTGCTTTCACAGGAAAGTGCAGAGTAGTCTCAAGAGACCCCTGCGCTTTCCTCCCTGCACCCCATTTTTTAAATTCACCACCAGAAACGGTGGCTCAGTGCTCACGGATTCTGTGGCTGAAACACGCCATGGCACACGCACGGCGCCAAGTGCCGGACTGCCTTCCTGGGCACACCTGGCCAGGTCACCTGCACTGGGGGAGTGTGGCTTGCTGGGGAGGGGGGGCTCTCCTCCACCAGCCGCTGGCCTGTTGGTGGCTGGAGCCAGAGGGTGCCACAAGCCACACCAAGGCTGAGGGTCTGGCAAGGGTACCTGGCGCGCACCAGCGTCCGCCAGAGCAGACGGCCGTGGTGGCCTCTCTTGAGGCGCCCTGCTGCGTCGGTGGGTTCTGGGTCTGGCTGTCATGAAAGGAGCAGAGCAGCGGAGAAGGGGCTTGGGGGAGCACACGCATGCCTGCACCCCCTTCGGTTTCTGCGCCACCGGTCCTGGAGGCCCCCAAAAGACGCCGAGAGGCCGTGAAGGCGGCAGGCTGCCGGTCTGGCCTTTGCTGCATCCTCTGCCAGCAGTGAGCGTGACTCCTGGGGCCCTCGGCAGCCATCCAGAAAGACCGGAGGCGCCTAGCTGGGCGGGTGCGGATGGGCCCCGAGGAGCCACCCACCTGCTGTGCGGGCGTCTCAGGACACCTGCAGGCGCCCCGGGTGGGTCACGTGAGCATGGCAAGGTGGGCCTTGTTTGCCGTGGCACCTGCTGCAGACGCTTCCCTTTAGAGGTGCTCCGGGCACTGCCCCCACGGCCCCCCCAGCAACTCGAGAAAACCGTTTCGTCTGCCCAGCATCTGAAGCTGCCCTGTTTGCCAGGAAAGGCCGGTGCCTCCCAGCCCTTCGGAGGGGAATGTCTTCCACCTGCCTTGTCTTTCGTGTTTCGATGACTGCTCCGTGCATGTGGGTGCCACCCTGGCACCAGGACACCACCAGGTCCCCTTTGGGTCCTTCTGCATCTCAGGACAGCTCTCCCTGGGAAGGTGGGTGCCTCCCAATGCCCCCCACCCTGGGCAGAGGGGCTGTTCTGGAGGAGGCAGTCTGCACACGCCCTCCCTCTGAAAGCGAGCTGGAGGCACCCGTCTGTGGGGGGCACTGGGCAAGCAGCCATTCTGTGCCAGGGCGTCCCCCCCTGCGCCTCCTTCCACCCCACTGCCAGCCGAGTGCAGCGCGTGAGCCGGAAGCCTTCCAGCCCCAGAGCGCAGCCAGGTGGCCTGGGAGGCGTTTTCCCCACTGGCCTGACTGGGCCGTGAGGTCACCCCCGCGGTCGCCCCGGGGTTGGCACGTGGCGGCAGCACAGCGCCCCTTCCCGGGCCGGCAGCCTTCCCGTGAAGAGTGCGGCGGGAGACCCGGCACCTCGCTAGTTCAGTGGCCGCCGCCTGCCGCTGGGCCTCCTCTGACGGCAGCCCTTTGGGGCCTCTGCGCAAAGCAGCCGCATATCCAACCGGGAATGTTCTTCCAACCAGGAAGTGGGATTTGTTTCCCCGAAAAGCTGCTATCCTTTGTATTCCTCCGAAAGGGAGCTCCGGGCCGTGGGCAAAGGCAGCGCCCTTCAATTCCAGCCCAGCCCTTCCTCCTGCAGCAGCCAAGAAAATCCAGGTGCGGAAGCGGAGCAGCGCGCGAGAGCACGTTCCGGAGTGGCCCGCTTCGCTTCGGGTCTTGCGGAGACGCACTTCCGAGATGGGGGCGGTGGGCGGTGGGGAGGGGTTTCCTGAGCACGCTGTCCCGAGTGTCACACGAGCCCCCATCAGTCTCCGACGCGCTGGCACATCTGGAGCGGAGCAGCGGCCCTGCCCGAGCCGCTCCTCCCCGGCCCGCCTCGCTTCGCTCCGCAGCGTTCCCCGCGGGGCTGCCCGCGCATCTCTCCCGCGAGAGACACTCGCGGGTGTGTGGGGGCACTTCTGGAAAGCAGCCCCACTGAGGCCCATGCGGCCTTGCGGCCCGTGGGGGGCAGGCCGTGCCGAGCGGAGTCCATCGCCCCGCCCGGGGGGCAGCCCCCAGTGTCTCCCAGTGTCTTCTGGACTGGTTCTGTCGCCATCCAGCATCCAAGCGCGAGCGGAAGCTCCGTCCCGAGCTCGCCTCCGCCAAGTGGCTCAGCACAGAAGCGCGTGCCCTGGGTGTGCACCGGGGGAGTCGCACGCGCGTGCATGTGCCCCCCCCCCCCGTGCCAGGGCGGCCTTCCTCAGCCAGGCAGCTTTCGCGGAGCTTGGAAAGGCCATGAGGGGTGGGAGAAATTCTAGGTAGCCACGGCTGCCACCCCAACCCCCCCCCCCGCAGAAATTGGATCCTCTTCCTCCTCCTCTGCCTCCCGGGGCAGCCAACCTAAGCCTCCTTCTGTAAACAGCCTGCTGACAAGGAGTCCGTGCAGGGCCTCTCCTCGCCTTGGCAGATCGCCTGCCAGATAATTTGGGCCTTGGAGGTGGGAGCTCGCTTCCCTTCAGCCAGGCGAGGGCAGCCATGGCCCCTGAGGGGCCGAGGCACAGCAGAGAGAGGAGGGGCGCGAGGCACCGTCTCCCAAGGGCCCCCCCGCCGAAGACTGCAAGCCGAGCTGGCAGTGCCACTGTGGGAGGCTTTGCCTGGCTGGGGGAGGTCCTCTCTTTGCAGCAGAGCTGGAAGAGGCGCGGGGGGGGATCAACCTGCGGGGGGGGGGCGCAGCCGCCTGGAGCAGAGCAGCACGTGCTTGGCACCCATGCATTTGGGCAGGCGAGAGCGCCTGCCTTTCTCCCAGGGTGCTGCAGAGCCGGGACTGGCAGGGGAAAGCGCTGCAAGACCCTGGCATCCTCCCCACCCCCTGAGGCTCCCTGCCTCCCCCCCATCAGCTTGTGGGTGGCTTGGCCTGGAATGGGCCAGTAAGGCCCCTGGGGGAGATGGGAAAGGCCACCCTGCTCTGCCCAGGGGATCGACGCCCGATACCTGCAGCTCAGGCTCTCCCTGCAGGGAGCGGTGGGGGCTGCTAGGCGCGTACGTGCGCTTCCACACTTGTGCACTGCTCATTCCCTCGGCCTGTGGGGGGTGCCTGCCCCGTGCCCCCCTCTGCCAGTGGGGAGAAGGCTGGAGGGAGTGTGGTGCCACCACTAGGCAAGCGCTCCCCTCAGGCAAAGCTCCTCCTAGGCGCCTTGCCCCAGCCGGCAAAGCAGGTCGCTGGTCCCCGGGTGCACCTGGCAGGTGTGCGCTTGCCGCTGCTGCCTCTTCCGCATAATGGGCCATTTCCGCGCTGATGCGCATTTTTATAGCCTGGTTGTCCGGTGCTTCCGGCCTGGCCTCGAGGCTCGCCTCTGCTGGAGACGGAGAAGAGCATCGCAGGCGCGGGCTCCACGAATTCATGGCCCTGGATCACACCCGGCCCCTCCAGCGGAGGGAGGAGGCGGCAGACCGGCGGGGAAAGTCCCCCGCTTAGAACCGTGAAGCAGGGGGAGGGGGAGTCCCCGGGCTGCCCCGCAGCTGCACCTTGGCCCACTTCCCAAAGTCCGGAGCGTGGCGCTTCCAAGGGGCTGGTAGTAGGCGAGGCCCCGTGCCCTGTGGGGGCTCCTCCACCCAGAGCCGGGCCCTCCCGCCCACCCCGTGGCAAGCCCCTCACACTTCAGGCTGGGGCTGTGCAGGGCGCCCCCCCCCGCGCTCCCGCTGCAGAAACCCGCCCAGGTGAGGGCTCTCTGCGGGGGCCAGATCAGGCGTTGCCCCCCCCCCGCCCTGGGAGGTGCAGCCGAGGCAGCAGGGACACTGCAGGCAGGCTGGGCCTGGTGGGGGCTGCACGCTCCTGCCCCCGGCTGGCGGAGGGGGGCTGCCGAGCGAGCGAGCCCCGTGTGGGATCCGCGCCATGCCGGGTCAGAGGGCCTCGCTGTTGACTGGCAGCTGCACGGCAGGCAAGGCCGCCCCTCGAGTGCTGCCGGCTGCCTGTCAGCCAGCCAGGGAGGACTCGTGTGTCCAAGCCGCGCTCTCCCTGGCCGGCGGCCCACCGCTCCTTTCTCACGACCTCGCCTGTTCCGGAGTTCATCGGGGAGCCATTCATTTCCTGCCAGAAGGCTGCCTCGCCTGCCTCTCCTGGCGTGTGTGCGTGGGGGAGGGGGGAGGGGGGACCCCCTGGCTGCGGAGCCTTGCAGGGGCTGCTGCGAGCCGGCCTCTCTCACGTCGCTGCCTGCCTGGAATCAAAGGCTGTGCGGATCCCACACCATCTGGAAGCACTCAGGACCAGGCAGGCAAAGGCCTCGCTCACTCGCTCGGCCGCATCAGGCAAGGCTGGGCTGGGCTGGGGACACCGGGGCGAATGGCCACGGGGCAGCAAGGTCTGAGAGTGGCCCCAGAGGTGGCCGGTGTGGGCAGGGGGCAGGAAGCTGGCCAGGAGGTGCCCTGCTGACATCCCTGCCAGGACAGGGTCCTCTCCGGGGTGGGAAGGGGCTGGGCTGTGTCCCAGGAAGGAGAGCTGGGCAAGGGCTTGTACGTGTGCTGGCTTCACTCCCGCCTCCTCTCAGCCAGGGATGGGCTGCTCCGGGGTCAGCCTGGGGCTCCCATCCTCCGCAGCCCCCCCCCCCCCCGTGGCTGGGATCAGCAGGGAAGAAAAGAAGGCCAGGGGACATGCCTTCAAGGCACTGGGGCCCTCCTGGCCTCTCGCGGTGTCCGTTTTCCACCGCACCGAGCACCATGGCCACCAGATGCAGCCTTTGGGCCAAGGGGCAGAGCTGGCAGGTAAGGGGCCAGCACCACAAAGGCGCTGTCAGCAGCTGCATGGGGAGCCCAGTGGGCCAGCCGTGCCCTTCAGGGTGGCCCGTGGTGGCCACGAAGGTGTTTGCATCATCTCCAGTTAACCAGGGGAGCCTGCCTCGCCCCACAGGAGCACCAGTGAAGGGGCAGGATCTGCCCCTTGGCCATGGTTTCGCGGGTGGGCAGGAATCGCCCGCTCCTCCAGCAGGAAAGTCAAGTCGTGGGACCAAGGCAGCCTGGCGCCGGGCGAGGCCTCCAGAGCACCAGGTGCTGCACGAAAGCACCCCGACTCCCTCGGGTCGTGAAGGAGCAAGGTCCGTGCGGCCCACGGAGGCTGCCCCCTCGCCTGCGGGGCCAAGAGCAGCAGTCAGTCAGTGGTGGGCGCTCCCAGGGGGCTGTTGGCTTCCCCGGGAGAGGGTGGGAGGTGCCCCCTCCCCGCGCACCTAGGCGAGGCCAGGGACGCTGCAGCTGAGGCCCACTGGGGGGCGGCAGGGCTGCAGTGCTCCCGCTGCCGGCCCTCGCGCCTGCCCCAGGCGGGGCTCCGCTCCGGGAGGCGCCGCGGATCGAGGCTCTGTCCCTCGCAGTGGGGGGGGGGGCGGGGGCGAGGGAGCGCCGCCTGTCCTCAAGCGAGAGAGGAGGCAGCTCCTGCCCGGGGGGGGGGGGTGCCAGGAGGGGCAGCAGGGCCCGCCCCCCGCCCGCCCGCCGGCCACGACGCGGAGCTGCAGCCTCCCCGCAGCGCGGCGGCAGCGCCAACGCGCCCGTCTTGCAGGGTCGGGCAGCGCGGGGAGGGCAGCGCCCAGCCGGGACCCGGCCGCAGGGAGGGAGGGAGGGAGCCGGCGCGGCCCCGCCAGGCGGCGCCCTTGAGCCTTCCCCGAGCGAGCGGGCCGGCCGGGGGGCTGTGCGGTAGCCCGGCGCCCGCCCTTCCCCCCGCATTCCTTTGCCCACACCTGAATGCAGGAGGCACCTGGGCCGCCCAGAAGCCAGCGGGCCTTTGTGGGGCATCTGCGAGGAATTCGCGCCAGCTCCCGGCACAGGCCGCGGGGCGGGGGGCGCGGGGCGCCGCTGGGACCTGCAACCTGAGCCGGCCCTTTATCTGACGCCCCCGCCCGCCCGCCAGCAAATGGGGCATGACTAAGGCCGGCGCACGGGCTGCGGTGTCCCGGCTGGTGCGCAGAGCTGCCCTCGCGCTTCCGCCCCACATGTGTTGCGAATTAGCGGGGTGAGGGGAACGCAGCGCCTGATCACCACCAGATGTGGCGGGTGTTAAATCATCACAGCCCGGCCAGGCCCTGCGGCAGGGACGTCTCTCAGGGGCGCGCAAAGCCGCTCGGGCCTGCCCTGCCCTGCCCTGCCAGCTGCGTGGGGGAGCCCAGTGTGGCTGCTGCCCCCCCTGGCGGCCCTGTGGTGTCTCTGAGCCCCGGAGCGCGCCAGCCCTTCCCGGAAGAAGGGGCCCCGAGGCACACCCAGCTGCTCCCGGCCCTCGCCTCGCCGAAGTGGGCCACAGTGTAGCCGCCGCCGCCGCCGGGAGTTCATCCCGAGGCAGGCGGAGGAGCTGAGTGGCTGCGCGCCCCACGGACGCAGGCGCCCCCCACACCTCCTCCGGCAGCCAGTGCTGGAAACGCGCAGCTTTTCCGTGCAGCCCTCCCACTGTTCTGCATGCCGGGCTCTGGGGACCAGGTGGCCGAGGCACCAGGGTTCATGGCGGCAGTAGGACAGGCCAGCGGCGCGGCAGAGTGCCTGAAATTTGGCTGGACCGGCGCGACAGCCAGCACAAGAGCCTGGGGCATGCGAGGCCGTGCTGGGGAAGTGTCCAGCTCCCGAGGTGCTGCCCAGGGCCCAGCAGGGGCCCAGAGAATGCCGGGCCCCGAGTCTGGATGCAGGTGCTGCAGGCCAGTGCAGGCAGGTCGTGTGGGTCGACCTGAGCATTGCGCTGCAGCAAAGCAGTCCCCATGCAACCCCCCTCAGTGCCTCCTGCCACACCAGTGAGCGGCAGGTGTGAAGGGCTCCTGCCTTTGACCAGAATTAAAGGGGCTGGGGGCACATAGCCCGGAGAAACTGCTCCTGCTCCCCCCTCTTCCCTGGACACATCTGGATCTCCTCCTTTTCCTCTCACCTGGTATGGCCCAACTGAGAACCCCCCCACTGCACAGCTGGCTCTGATGGAGATGGGGGAGGTCTGCAACACACTGCACCGCAAGGGTAGCTGGGAAGCCTGCAGAGGAGCGTGCCATTGGCTGCTGGCAGTACAGCAGGTCAAGCGCAGATAATGGTGCAGGAGCCCCGAATCGCCAGGTGAGCAGGTGGGGCGGTTGCTCAGCACGGGCTGGGGAAAGCGCGGAGCAGGCGCCGGTTTCTTCCCCAACTGCTTTCCCAGTGGACACGGGTTTGTTGGTTGCCTGCAGTGTTTTCTTACTGCCAATGTTACTGGTGGGTCTTCAATGTATATTTTCTGTATGAAGATCAGGTTTTCCAGCACTGCACCAGTGAGCCTCTGCACTTCAGTTGAAACCCTGATCACGTCACCCTCGGCACGGGTCATCCTTGTCTGTCTCGCTCACTGGGAAGCGACAGATCAGACTGTTGGTTTAACACATCCCGTTCCTTGGTTCTCTGAAGAGCCTCCGCTCTCCCCAGCCCTCCCTGACACAATCAGCCCCTGTGGAACCTATTCCGGCTTCGGCTGTCAGAGCAAAAGGCCACACGGTTTTTCCTGCCGGGAACTGACATGCTGCCTGGGGAGGAGCGAAAGCAACCCCTCCCTGGCCTTCTCAGCTGGAAGCAAATGCCCCCTGGTCTGCTGTGAAGGGTCCCGTCCCTGCTGCCTTCTATAGGCTGCCCTGAAGGATCAAGGCAGCAGCCATCTCTTCCTGAAAGGGCACAAGCTGGACCCCCTCCTGATCCCTGGAGGTGTCCTGCTCGGAATGCAGGAATCATGGAGCAGTGGTGTGGGGAGGGGCCAAGAGGGCCCCCAGGTCCACCCCCTGCCATTGCAAGGTGCCAGTTGGCACCACCCCACTCCCATGGCTGTCCAGTTTCACCCTGACTGCCTCTAGTGTGGGGGAGCCCACCGCCTCTCTGGGCAGCTGCTTCCACGGAGCTTCTGTTAAGACGCATGAGGCCTCCCTCCCCAAGCCTGCCCGGTCTAGCTCTCTGCCTCCCGTGGGTCTCCACCCTCTTTGTTGGCAGAAGAATTTGGGGGGCAGCTTCAGCACATTTCTTCCTGTGGAGAACTTGTCCAGCTGCGTCACACGGGTGTGGCTCCCCTTCCTTTCTCCTCAGAGTTTCTGCACTGCCACAAGGAGGTGGGGTTGACCTTCACTGCACCCCAGTTCTCCTCTTGCATCACCCGCAAAGGTGCCTCACTAGCCTTGCTCCAGGGCATAAGATCAAGCTCTCAGGACGGTCCTCAGGAAGGCATTTGCGGGCACTCTTGGCTCAGCTCCGGTGGCCACTCAGCCCGGCGTGGCTCCGCTCCTTCCCCAGGGCCTCTTTAGCACTGCATCTCTGACAGGTGACTGGTGTGCCCTGCATCTGACACAAATGCCCAGCAGCCTGCAGGGTGAGTGGGCGGGCTGCCCCCCACTCCAGGAGCAGGAGAGCTGGAGCAGGCTCCCGAATGTGCCCTCCCACCCCCGCCACGCTCTCCCTGCCACGCTCTGCTCCCTGCCTCCTCCTCCAGGGCCTTCTGTTGCCCACCTGATCACTGCCTTGTCTCCTGTGCCTGCAGCCTCCCCGGCCACCAGCACTTCTGGGCTGGACAGGAGCTCCCATCAAAGCGCAAGAAGGCAGGGAGGCTGCTGGAGGGGGGCCGTACAGGGGGAGGTGGCCCGGTGCACCCTCCACAGCCTCCTCCGAAGGGGAGGATGAGAAACCCTCAAACTTCTCCAAAAAGCTCTTCCCCTTTCAACTTGCTCTCTGAAAGCAAATCTGCTTCCGTCGTTTTAAATAAGAATGATCCCAAAAACTGGAGGAAACGTGGAACTCAGCAGCATGCCAGCCCCGCTGAGAGGCAGAGGTTCCAGAAGGCCCACCTCCGCCCCGGAAGCGGCAGCCCAGTGCCTGAGGCAGTGAGGAGGCGCCCTTCAGGGGAGCCCTTCTGCAGGGAGCTCACTGGCAGGGGTCCGAGCCGGTCACTGGGGCACTTCTGCTCCCCAAGCTGCCTGGGCTTTCCCGAGCAGTCCGTTAATCCCTTTCTGGGGATTTAAGATGCTGCTTTTCGCATTCTTACTGCTGGGAGCTCTTGCGTGCAATTGCCTTGGGGCCTCTTGGAGGGCTGAAGGGCAGCACGGTGAGATTTGCATCCGGAACGGCTGGGAGTGTGGAATCCGCAGCAGGACCGCCAGCACGGCAGCAGTGGACGCCCCCCCACACCCCTCTGCTAGCCCTCTCAGGTGGACCTGCCCCGGAGACCCCCCCGGGCAATGCGGCCCCTCTGCAGAGGGGGTTTCGGGCCCTCAGCCCTGCTCCAGCAGCATGCACCCCTGCCCCGCACAGTCCATCCAGCAAACCACCACGGCTGCCACATGCCCCTCCCCGACTCTCCGCAGAAGCATGTCCAAACGGCTGAGCGGCCCGTGAGCGGGAGGGCGTTGCAATGGCAAGATTCAGGGCTGGTCCCAGAGAAAGCGCTCTTGCTGCCCCAGTTTCCAGTCCGGAGGCCCCGCATCTGTTCCGAGGGGGAAACGGGCACCCCCCTTCTCCCGCGGACTCATGGCGCAGCCGGGCTGCATGCTCTGGCCCTGTGTGGGAAGGACCCACCGTAGCCCAGGGTGGCAGGAGGCCCGCTTGGCCAGCAGGCCAGTCTAGGCAGGGCTGGGAGGACCTCTGCCTGGACCCCTCCTGTTTGGCCAAGGGGCTGGCCCTGGCACTCAGGACAGGGGCAGCTTCCGATCTCCCCTCCCAGCTACGCACCCGTGCAGATACAGGTCTCTGGGGAGCCTCGGAAAGTGCCAAGGCAGACACGTTTTCTCTGCCCTCCCCCCGGTGTGTCCGGCTCTCAGCCCCACTGCCACCCCTGCCCCAGAGCAGCACAGCAGGGCCGACACTGGAAGTCTTTATTTTTCACAAGTGGCTTCCAAAAGGGAAGGAAACGCTTCTAGTTCAAGAGCAAACAGATCTTTGGTGTCACTTTTAAAAAAGGACCATGGAGGACAAGGGGACAAGGTCACAGCGTTTCATCTGACTTTCTCGCATGCCCCACCCCCTGTGCTGGCAGGCATGGGCAGCAGCGGTAGCGCAAGGGTGTGGCTGGATGCAGATGAAGGCACAATCCAGTACAGGCAGAGGATACGGGGCACGCCAGCTCCCGCTCCTCCAGCAGCAGCGCCCAGAGTCAGCCTGGTCGCCAGAGCCCCTGCTCTCCAAGTCCAGAGGCAACGGCCTCCCCCGCCCACTTTCACCACGGCCTCCAAACAGAATCCGCTGGGAGGGAGGGCACGCCAGAGCCAGGTGAGAGGGCGACTGCAGAGGGGAGCCCCGAGCCCACCCCTCCGCCTGCGTAGACGGGGAGGACGGCGCTGCTGTGGGGCACAAAGGCCGTGCTGGGGATGAGGAAGGCAAACTGCCCGTCCGAGGCCGGCACCAGCTGGAATCCCCCGTACAACTTGGCGGCCTCCCCGGCTGCGCTGCCCAGCTTGCAGGGCACCACGCTTCCAGCAGGCGGTGCTGCTCCGGCAGGAACCTGCACCAAGGGCTGCCCGAAGGAGGCCCCCGGCTGAGCCCCGGGTGGCAGCGCGGCAGGCGGCGGGGCCGGGTAGTTCATAGCGTTGATCTGGCTCATGCAGCTGGCCAGGTGTGCGAGCAGGCGGGTGCGCACCTCCGTGTTCACTCCCTCGCAGGTGGAGAGGAAGCGGGTCACCTCGTTCATGCACTCACTGAAGCCAGCCCGGTATTTGCCCAGCACCGTGGGGTCAGTGTTCAGCACAGCTGTACAAGAGAGGAAGGGGCAGCGGTCAGAGGAGGGCTGAGCAGGCTTAGGGGGCAGGCGTTGTCCCTCCGTGCTGCGCCCCAGCACGCAGCACCCCTGCCCTCCTCCTGAGGCCAAGCCCGGGTGCGAGGGCCAGAGGGGACTCCTCCCCACTCAGTGAGAGCCAAGGCCCAGGTCCTGTGGGGCGGGAAGCTCTGCACAGCCTTCGAGAGCATTAACAAAGAAACGCCTTGGGGAGCTGGGGAGCGGGGCTCCGTCATTCCCTGGCAGGCAGAGGCCTCAGTTTGCTTCTCATTATCCCCCCCACTTCCCGGCTGCACGCGGCCTGCTGCCCGCCCTTCCCCTCCCCTGCCCTCCACCCGCCTGCTTTTCCGGAACAGTAACAACTTGGAGTTGTGGCTATAAATAAGAGCCAGACCGTGGGAAAGCCGTCCTGAGCCAAGTCAGTAAAGCGCAGCTTGAACGGCATTCAAAACCGCAGGCGGAAGTCTGGAAGAGATCACCTCCGGGGGGGGGGGTGCCCGGCCACTCACCCGTCATCTGGGCACGTTGCAGGTTCCGCAGATGCTTGACTGTCATTTCTAATATGTCGGCCTTCTCCAGCTTGGAGTGCCGGGAGCTCTGCAAGGCAATGAGGGGGGGGGAGACTCGTGAGTGGGGTGGGGGTGCCTGGCCACAGGATGTGGGGATGCAGGCCCACTGGCCGGCAGGGCAGCAGCGCCCTCCCTCCCCTTTCCAGGAGGCTTCTGAAGGGCACGGGAGGGAAAAGGGGGAGAGGCTCAGCACGGATGCTCCAGAAAGGGGCCAGGCAGCGCGACTCCCCAGGCAGGGAAGGCCGCCCGATGCCCCAGCCCTCAGCATCTCACAAGGGGCGCAGCGGGTTTCCAAGTAGCTCCGAGTTTGGGATCCTCGCAGGCAAGCGCTCAGCACACAGCAGCGGGGCGGGGGGCAGGCCCCACCTCGGGCTGCTGGGAGGGAAAAGCCCTTGTACTGTGAGTCCTGCCACCTCCGTGCTGGTGGCACCACGTCTTCCTTTAGCGCTGCGCGGCACGCACCTTCCTGCAAGCAAACCCGGCGGCACAGCACGGGGCTCACTTCTGAGGAGGGGGTGCGTGAGCATCCCACCCACTCCGGGGAGAAAACCTGGCCGGCACAGCGAGGAACCGCCAGCACGTGCCTTGCGCCCCATCCAGAGTCACCTGCGCACCAGGTAACTCCCCAGCCGGCGCTCGCGGGCCGTAGCCCCTGCCCCAAGGCCGCCTCGGAAGAGGATGCCCCCTCCCCGCGCCCGCTTACATCCTTCTTGAGGGCGTCCAGGATGAGCGTCTTGAGCTGGCCCAGGCTCTCGTTGATGCGCGCCCGCCGCCGCTTCTCCATGATGGGCTTGGACGACTGCAAGAGAGCAGCGGCGAGGGCGCCGGGTGAGCGCCGCGGCCGCCCTGCCCTGCCCTGCCCGCCGGCCTCCCCCGGACCGCGCGGCCCTCACCTTGCGGTGGTCCGAGGCCGTGCGGGGCTTGTCGGGCGTGGCGCGCACGCTGGCCGGGGCGGCTGCCACGGGCGAGGAGGAGCTCTTCTCCATCAGGTCGGCGGGCATCCTGGCCCGGCCGCGCCCGACGGCCGAGCCCCGGGGCAGCCGCGGCGGCGGCCCGGCGACCGGCGCGCCGCACGACCCGCCCCGAGGCCACGCGCGCGGCGCCGCCGAGGTCACCGTCCGACTGCGCAGGGCCAGCCCCGAAGCAGGCGAGCGCGGCGGCGGCGGCGCCGCCGGATCCCGGCGCGGCCGGCCCCGCGCGCCCTCGGCACGCGCTCGCCCCGCCGCCCGCCCGCCCCGCACAGCTGTGGGCCGCGCCGCCGCCGCCGCCGCCGCCGCCGCCGCTTCCGAGGGGACTCCCACGCCCAGCCCGGCGGTGGCCGCGGCCGCTGCCCGTCCCGGCGGCGCAACCCCGGCCGGCTGCCCGCCTGGCGCCCGCTATTTATAGGCTGCGCTGCACGCGAACGGCTCGTGTGAAACTTCCCAAACTTTCTTTCCCACAGTGACCGTCAGCCAATGGGAGCGGGAGGCACGCGGCCCCGCTCGTGGACGGCGCGCACCCATTGGCTGCTCGGCGCCACGACCGACGGCCAATGGCGCGCGCCCGGCCGCGGGCACCAGGGGCCGCCTGTCAATCAAGCCGCGCGTTAACCCTCGCCGCGCCGCGCCGCAGCGGAGCAGGGTCCTGCCGGCCCCCAGACCCGACGGGAGGGCGGGGGGCGCGGCGGGCGCGAGAGCCCTTTGCGGCCGGGGGCGCGCTGGGGGGCCCCGCCGCGACGGGACGCGCGCGAGGGTCGCCGCGCCAGCCGCCCGCCCCCGCCCCCGCCCCGGCAGGCAGGCAGGCAGGCCGCGCACGGGGGCGCGCTCGGCGGAGCGCGGGCGCCGAGCGCGTGGCAGGCCGGGGGCGGCGCGCAGGGGCGCCGCTGGTCGAGCCGGGGCTCCGTTGCCGATGCTCCCGGGCGGGCGCAGGCCGCGACCCCGGGCGGGCTGCCAGCGGCCCAGCACGGCGGAAGCGTCCGCAGCGGTCCCGCGGGCAACCGCCCGGCGCTTCCTCGCGAGGACGGGCGGGGGGGGCGGGCGGCGGGCGCCTTCCCGGCCAGGCGCAGGGCTGCAAGCGGGAGCCGCAGCCGGAACACGTGCCGGGAGGTTTACTGCAGCCGTCCCCGGAGGGAGAGGGCCGGGGCCGGGGCCGGGCCAGGGCGAGGGAGCGGCAGCGGCAGCGGCAGGGGCAGGGGCAGGGGAGGCGGGCGGCGGCGTGCCGCTGCGGGCGCTTGGCGCGGGCGGCGGCGGCGGCGGCCCGGACGGAGCCTCCAGGGAGGGACGGGCGGGAGGCTGCAGCTGCCGCGCCTGAGCCTGGGAAAACCCCGCCCTCGCGGAGGGAAGTCAGGAATGCGGCCTCCCGGGCGCGGGGCTCCTCCGCGCTCCCCCTCTCCCCGCCATGGGAAGCCCGGCTCCCAGGGCTCCTCGTCCCCGGCCGCGGGGGGCACTCTGGGGGCGGGGCAGCTCGCCCGCCCCAAACGGCAGCGCCGGCGCGGTCCCGCCTCGCCAGCGCCGCGCGGCTGGCGGATCTGCGGGCCCGGGGCGGCTGCTTGGAGCCGGGCGAGTGCAGCGGCGGCTTTGCCGGCCGGATCAGGCCCCGCCAGTGTGCGCGGGGGCGCCTCGGTGTAGGATTGACCTGGGTGGAGGCCTCTGGAGCCGGTGGCTGCAGCGGGGGGGCGCGGGGGGCGCCTGGAAGAGCCTCTCTAAATCTGCAGCCGGAGGTGGCCGTCGCGCTTGACCAGCTGCCCGCTGGCCGCCGCTTTCTCACAGGCCCGTGGCAGGCGAGCCCCACTCAGGCTGGGCTTCCGTGGTGTGTGTGGGGAGGGCAGGGCAAAGCCGCCTGGCCCCACCGCGTCGCTGGGCTGTGGCTGCAGCCTCGGGGGGGGGGGCAGCACCTGTGGGCGCCAGCTCTGCTGTTACTTGGCAACCCAAGCTCGCACCCAAGCTCGCACTTGTCGTGCAAACGGGGCGGGCGGGGGGAGCACGGAATCACGAGTTTGGATCTCTGGCCCCCCAGGAATTCTCCAGGCAGGATTCAGCTCTGACCGTGCCCGCGGGTAGATGCCATCCTGGGCTGGGCAGACATGGGCTGCTGCGCCAGATGAGTCGCCATGGTTTGTCATGCATGTTCCCCCTGGCAGGGTGAGGGGAGCCAGCCAGTGAGCGTGGGCTCGCGCATCTCTCACTTCCTGGACTGAAAGCCGCCCGTGGGTCTGCGGCAGGGGCTCCCTGGCTGCTAGCCTGAGATGAGAGGTGGACCCCTGCCTTGGGGCGAGCCGCTCGCTCTGGCACCTGCACGGTTGATCTGGTTTCCGGGTAGAACAGGAACTCGGGCTGAGGCAGGCGGCGGCCGACTGGGCTGCACCTCCGCTGCCTTGTGGATTCCCAGGCTTGCTGGCAGAGCTCGGGGGAAGGAGGCGCAGTCGTGGGAACTGCTTTCCACCCCTGGGTGCTTCCTAGGCAGAACTGGCTGCCTGACTCTGGGGGCCAAAGGACTATTGGAAGATCACCTACAAGTTGCAGCTCTAATCCCATCAGCCCCTTCCCATGAAATTGGCTTGACAGTCATGAGAACCCGGGGGCGAGAGTCCTTCGGCTGCCACATTACAGCCCCATCTCCAGCCTTTTACCCCCCAGCGTGGCGGGCAGGAAAAATCTGTTACTTTTAAGTTGCAGCATCCTGACTGTGAGACGTTGGGGCTGGGAACCGCCTTCGCTGTGGAGGGATTACTGCTTTAAAAGTTTAAGCTGCATTCCGGTACCATGTCACTCGCCTCCTGATTCCATCATCGGCATCTTCGTTGAAAGGATCTTGGGTGACAAGGCTGGGAAGAACTCTGCTTGCCTCGAGGAGCCCTGGAGGGGGCTGCCCAGCCTCAGCTGGATGAAGCCCCCGCTCCGTGCTTTCCGCGCGAGTCACAAAGCGCCTGCCCCGTCTGCCTCACACACGCAGCAGATCGGGATGCCTGCTTGCAGACCGGCCCTGCATTAGCCCAGCCACCCTGGACTGCACTGTGGCGTCCGTTGCCTGGAGCGCGCGAAGCACCAGCACGAGGGTGTCTGAACATGTGCAGAACGCATCCCCTCACCATTTAACTGCCTCCACAGCAGGGCAGGCAGACTACAGGCAGACCCGTGTCTGTGCATGCAGAGATGCAAATGCAGCCCTTTCCAGGCAGGCGTGCAGCGGGACGGGAGGAGGGCAACGGGGTGAAGGGCACGCCACATCCTCCCAAGGTGCCATCTTCTCTAATGGGGCAGGATGGGACTGAGGACCACATGGCTCCTGCAGGCTGCTCGTGTTTTGCACCCAGTGCCGCAGGCAGCCCGCTTAAGACTCGAGAGGCCACCTCCGGAGACTCGGCGTGTGATGGGCATCTCCTCCACGCGGAGTGGCCCAGGCAGCCCGGGCCAAGGCATATCTCCTCAGAAACAAACTCTGCTGTGTTTGGTGGGCAGGTGACCGCGATGCTGGATGGCAGAGGCATGGCCCTGGCCATGTGGTAGGACGCTCAGCCGAGGAAGGCCCCAGTCCACACTGGGAGTGGCACAACCCGGGGTAACTGGCTTTTGCCCCAGGCTGTGTGAGGGTCCCTGTGTTTCGTTGCTCCTCCTGTTTATTATTTAAAAATGAAAAACACCCATACAATGCAATTGAATGATGCAATCAACATCATTTAACATGAGAGCCACCAACCGAACTGAAGCCAAGGTGGTGGGGGCGGCAGCAAATCCCCACCGCATGAGGAGGACTGTGCCTGCTGGAATCGGGGCCAAGGAGCTCATCCCAGAACCGTCACCAAGGCTGCCTGCCTGGCCTTCGGGACTGGGGGAGCCGCAGCCCCTGGCCTCCCTTTGTGATTGGTGTCTGGTCCGCCAGGGGTGCCAGGGAGGCAGTGGTCCTTCCAGTGGCCCGTCTCAGGCCCCAGAGGCCAAGGGGTGGCCTCTGCGTGATGCGCAGAGGCCCGCTGGCGGTCCAGGCAGTTCCCAAGCATTTGCTCAAGGTGCTTTCTGGCTGCACTTCCAAGCCCAAGCAGCTGCTGTGCCCCCCAGCTGTTGGGAGATGTGGCCCATTGGATGTTGTAGCACTACGGAGCCCAGCATCCCTTGCCGCGGTTGACTACGCTGATGGAAGTGGCCACCCAGCAGCCTGGATGAGCCCTGCCCCCATGGCCGCTCAGCTCGCAGGGCTGGGACTCTCCGGCCGGCTGGGGGGGCGCTGGGGCAGCTGGCCCGGGCCGGGGGCGCACGCCTCCTGGCCCACTCTCGCGGCTGAGCTGCTGCTGCCCCCCCCCCCCCCCGCAAGGGATGCAGCTTTGAGAGCGGCCTTTCCCGCTCCGAGAGCAGAGCAGAGCGGTGCCGAGCCGGCGCGGCCCCGGCCCCGGCCCCGGCGGGGCTCCCGTCCTGCGCTCGCGCGTTACCTGGCTCCGGCAGCGGACGGCATGTGCTGGGCGGCGAACGGGGGAGGCGCGGCGGGGGCGGGGGCGGGGGCGGCGGCGGAGCATCTTGCCAGAGGCCTCGGAGGTTCCCTTTCTTTCCCCTCTCCTTCTCCCTCCGCTTGACTGACTTTCTCACACGCGGATTCCCACAGTGGCTCCGCCGGCTTAGGCTGAGTCACCGGCTGCCAAGAACGAGGCTTCCTCTAATCAGAAGCGCCCCCCCTCCCCGCGCTCTTTCATCCCAGCCCCCTCCCCCTCCCCATACCTGATCTGCACCTGGCTGGGGCCGGTCCCACACGTATCACCTGATCTCGCCTTTTCAGAGACCGTGAGAAAAATAAGGCCCAGGAAAGGAGAGCCTGCCTGAGCTCTCCCCAGAGCGGCGTTCCCAGCCCGCCTGCAGCCTCCTGGGCACACCCACACCACACACACACACGTGCACACGCACACCAAAGCGGGAGAGTGGGCAGAGCAGGGAGCCCTCCTGTGGGGTCGGTCCGGGGGCAGCCGGCCTCTCGCCTTGCAGGGCGGCCTGGGCACCCGACTCCCTCCCTTGCCGCGGGAGCCAAGGGGCCGGGCTGGGCGTGGTCCGGGGGCAAAGCGCAGGGGACCCTGCCCTGGGCCGCCGAGCCGCTGCCTTGCTCTGCATTTCCACCTCCGAAGTAGGGCATTACTCCTAAGGTCCGATCCAGGAAAAAGCATCCCCTTGAACACAGTGCTTGTCCCAGCAGCTCCGCGCTCAGAGACTAGGATGCCGGCAGCTCCTGCCCAACCCAGCGGTGGTGTCATTTTGGCTCCAGGGGTGCCACGCCTTCCCTGGTGCAGCCGAGGCCCTATCTGCAGGGCCAGTTTCTGGTGCCAGCCCTCAATCAGCAGTGAAGGTGGCCCCTGGGGCTCTGAGATTCAAACTCTCGGCCAAGCATTGGTGCAACCTGCCACTCCTTTTCCGGTTGTCACACATGCACACCTGCTGATGGGAATGGAGATCGGTTGTGCAGCCTGCATTCTCTTGCACGCTCACTGGGAGACGAGTGAGCGGTAGGAGTGGGGCTTTCTTTGGCCCTGAAAGCCTTTTTTCCGGCATCCTTGAGGAGAAGAGGCTCTCGACACTTTCTGCTATTTGACATGGAGCTGATCTTTGTGCCCCCATGAGAAAAGCTTCTGGTGCTAATCCCTGCTTCTACCGCTCCTGGAGTAGTTGGATTGATGGCCACGGAGGGATCTGCTGGAAGGCATTCCTGCCCTGTGAAAGCTGGGCCAGCCCTCTGCAGCTCCTCTGCAGCTTCCCTCTCCCTCGGTTAAAAGTGTGCTCAATGCATTGCAGTTATTGCCACACATACGACTGGTTCTGTGCATGGGTGCATGTGTGCGTGCGTGCGTGCATCTAAGGGCTGTTTATTTCGGGGAGCCTGGCTCTCTAGCAAGAGTCCCGAGAGGCAACCAAAATATGAGCTCTTACAATAATCTCGCCTTCCAGGGTCAACCATGCTGATAAGCGGGCACAGAATAAAGTGCTCATCGCCCACTTTTCTGACCCCCCCCAATGCCACCTTATGCACCTACACACATGGAACAGGGCACAGGCCTCCTCTCAGGGCCAAAGCCACCTGCCCCTTGGCCACGCTCCCGGGCATGGAGCTGCCCCTCCCAGGGGACTCTCAGCATGCCAGGGCCATCAGTGCTTGGCTGCGGGACGGGTGGCTGCTGCCTGCAGTGGAAAGGGGGGCTGGCAGGCTGGGATGCCTGGACACCTGGCCTGGGTTCTGCACCCCATTTTCCCTCTGTGGAAAAACCTGAGAAGGAAGGTCCATGCGAGGTCCTGCAAGTCACTGCTTGGAGAAGAGGGGACACGGGACTGTGCGCCCTGCTCTGGGGCTCCCTCACATCCCAGGGGGCTGCATGTGTGTGGGGAGAGGTTGTTCCCTCACCCACAGAGCTGGGATGTAGGTCGATCATTCCCAAGCTCTTCTGAGGCAGACGAAGCAGGTGTTGGCCCCAGAAGACGCACTGGGGAAGGAGGCTGAGCCCAGCCACCTGCTGGAGAGGGCCCCATCTCACCTGCATCCTGCCCCCAGCAGTTGCCACTCCTCCAAGATGAGGGCACAGCTTTCCTGGGCTCGGTCCACAGAACCGCCAACCGAGCCGCGTGCCCACGCACAGCTCCTCCACTGCAGCCCCCCTTCCCAAAAGGACATTTTGTTCGAGGTGCAGGGGAGTGAGTTCTGGTGCTGTGTGTGCAACACAGGCCCCCCCTGTGGCTCTCCGGTGACTCACAGCAGCCTGGGAGCCAGCTGTGACCCACTGAGACAGGCCGTGGGGATGGTTCAGCCAAGCACTTCTGTGCTGGAGGAGGGCCGGCCACCAGCACTGCCAAGCTGGGAGCCGAGCCAAGTCCAAGTGCCGAGCCTCAGGCCTCCTTTTGCTGGGCAAGCGAGTGGGGCTGCCCCAAACACGCCCACAGGCATGGCCCGCGTCACCCTGGGCCCAGGCAGAAAAAGCCAAACGGCAGAGACCCTGGGGGCTGAGAACGTGCTCCTTTCCTGTACGGAGGCCCTGTGTGCTTCCGCTGCCCCAAAGCCCCCGCTCTCTGGGTGCGTGGCCAAGGGGGCATCCCGGGGTTCTTGGTGTGCCTTCAGGTCTGCCCACTGCTGCCTTTGCCCCTGGAAGCCCACCCCAGCTGAGCAAGAGAGAGCCCGCCCAGCAGCTGCTGCCAGAGCCCCCCACCCCCACTCAGAGCCGCTGCAGCAGCCAGAGCGGCCTCCGTCTGCAGGGGGTCGCCGGGCTGATGCAGCCCCGACTGGCACCCCAGCCCTCCTCTCCCAGGCGGCCCCTCGTTGCCAAGGCAGGCCCCCTGAGCACGGCGCACCAGGACGACGTCTTTGCCAAGAGAAGGCCGGGGATTGGTGGGGCACCCCAGTCCCAGGCTTCTCTGCTCTGATTGGGTTCATGGGCCAGGCTGCAGGGTGGCGGGGAGCCCGGCGCTGGCACATTGGCCAGGTGGAGATGCTTGAGCCCTCCTGGCTGGGAGGCATCTTCCAGCAGGCTCCATGGAGGGCTGTGGAGGCGGCCCCTTCCGAGCCAGGCTCTCTCTCGGCTAAGGAGTCCCGGGGTGCCAGACCTGTTTTCCAGGGGAAACGCTGGTCCCTGGCTGGACCAAGGAGGGGCACCAGCCGCCATCTTCCTCTCCCCTTAGACCTCCGAGAACCAAGGCCAGGAGCGAGGGGAGGGGCTCAGCCCCTGCCTGCCCTGGGCCCTCTGTACGGCTGGAGGCAAGCGGCCACCGAAGGAAGTGCCCCGGGAAGACAAAGCGGGTCCTGGTTTCTTCCGGCACGGGTGGAGCAAGGGCCTGCGGAGGCCCTGCCGAGCCGGCCTTTGGCCTCAGTCGCTGCGAGCCCCGGGGCC
Source organism: Varanus salvator macromaculatus (assembly GCA_023646645.1). Taxonomy (NCBI): domain Eukaryota; kingdom Metazoa; phylum Chordata; class Lepidosauria; order Squamata; family Varanidae; genus Varanus; species Varanus salvator. The sequence goes on along the minus strand of JAIXND010000761.1, from coordinate 4,598,202 downwards.
TCCTGCACCCGAGATCCCTGGGGCAGAGCCTCGGGTGCATGCCTCTGGGCCAAGCGGGCCAGCTCGGTGGCGACACTCCCATGAGGGACTTTTGGCGGCTCTGCTGGGGCTCCTTAACGCTCTGCGTGCCCTGGCCGCTGCCCTAATGATTAATCCGAGGTGGGGGCGCCTTTGATGTGGCCTGCCTGGTTTGCACAAGAGCATCAAGCATCCTGGCGGAGCGCTGGTGGAAGCTCAAATATTTGTGCGGATAAGGGAGGAGACGGAGCGGGGGTGGGGGGAGCAGGGGGGCACCTCCCCCTCTGCTGGGGGGCCGGGCGAGGGAAGGAGGCTGCTCGCCCTTCCCACCCAGCCTCAGTATGAGCAGGCAGCACGACTGGCCATGGGGGTGGGCAGCCGCCCCTGGAGGGGCACTTCTTGGCCGTGGTGCAGATGCCAGGCAGCTCCTCGGGCTCAGCCACAATGCTGGACTGGACCCGGCACCCCTGCTTTGTAATCGGGGGAGGCACCTCAGCGACCCCCTGCCACTGCCCCCTCCCAGCAGCACCGCCTTGCTTGCCCACGCTGCCTTCCAAGTAGTCCTGGGAGGAAGGAGCAGGGTTTCTTGGAAACCAGGCCCTCTGGCTTGAGGGCACTCTGGGCAGGCCAGCGCACCGGTGGGGAAGGGACGTCCTTCTGCTCTGCACGGGACCAGGGTGGCCCTGAAGGGGACCAGGCCTCCGCAGCAGGTCTGCCGGCTCTGCCTTCCGTAGCCTTCCTGGCTGGGCTGTCCTTGGCAGGAGTCCGTCCTCCTTTCTCTCTAAGTGAAGGCAAGTGCAGGCTGGCCGATGCTCCCACCCCCATTCCTCCGCCCCCTCCAGAATGCAACGCCCAGAAGGACAAAAGTGGCTCCGTGAACAGATAAAACAGCCCCGTTTGAGAGGGATGCCTTTTAATTCCTTGTAGGAGGGATCGGAATAGTGAATGGCCGAAACGCCAGATTTTAAAGACAACCTCATAATGACGCATGGCGGATCTGGACCGTCAGGCCTTCTCTCTCCGCGAAACGTAAACCGCAGCGCATGCACACTTCTAAACAAATCTGTGGTCCCTGCTTTTGAAAAGGATTACGTGGCTTCAGGCTGGCGTCCTCTATGAAAGACAGAAGGGAGGGAAGGGGGAGGACTGATGCTCGCCCGTTCCTCTCCTTCCTGCTCTTCCCTAGCAGCTTCCGAGGAGGAGAGGGGGCTGCTGCCAGCCAGACAGGCCCCACAGGCCCCGAGGAGGCTCCCGCACGCCACACCACGCCGCCCTGCCCTGCCCGCTCGCCCCACATGAGCCGTGAATTGCCTGTTTGTCGGTGACCTGCTCTGGTGACCCATGAACGGAGGGATGCGCCTCGGGGGAGCCGGGCAGGTCACCCCGGGGCAATTGCTCTGGGGGAACGCTGGTGGAGAAGGTTTGGGCCCTGGCAGCAGCCCTATGAGAGTGGCAGGAGCGCCAGGCGAGGGGCGCTCAGAGGGAGCCCCCAGCAGTGGCCTCCTCATCTCCAGGACTAGGGTCCGGGGCTTCGTCCAGGCCTCACTGCCCTTCGCCCTTCATTGTCTGCCTGGTTTGGTGAGGGGCATTTTTCTCTCCTTAGCAAAGCAGAGTCAGGAGAGGAGGAGGCACAAGCGTCTTCCCCGGTTAATTCCCAGGGCGAAGCGGCTGCCAAGGCAGTGGCAGCTCTCAGGAGCTTTTAAGGGGATGGTGGGAGCTCATGACGGGGGGGCGGGGGTCCTCTCATCTGCAGCCAGCTCCATGCATTGCACATGCTCTGACGGAGACCCCACCTGCCAGCCCTTCCTGGAAGAAATTGGCTGGCCACTGTTGGAAACAGGAAGCTGGGCTAGCTGCTTCTTGCAGCCTGAGCCAGATTAGAACTGTGTGCTCCTCAGGGCAGGGGCCTGTCCTCAGCACCTCCTCTGTCCGCTGCCATGCACCCTGGCAGGGCTGCGGGGAACCAACAAGATAACCCAGCAGCCCTCCGGGGGCGCGAAGGAAGGACAGCGCCGCTCTCAGGGGCTTCTGAAGGAGGCTGTGTGTTAGCCAAGGGGGTGGAGTTTCGCCCTTTTGCCCCACCGTGTGGGGCCCTGTGCCCACCCGCCCCTGTGCAGGACCCGAGCACAACCAGGGCGCAGACCGGGCATGCGAGCGTGTGGCAGTGCGCAGTGGGCCAGGCCTGGGGTTATGCGCACATGTGCCTCCTTCCTTCTAGCAGGCTGGGGGTTAGGGGCCACGAGAGAAGCCGCCTCCCCGCTCAGCCCCCTCTTTCAGCGGGAGAGCATCTGATTGGGAGCTGTGCATGCAGTGGAGCGGCCCCCCAAGACGGCCGATCCCTCGTCCCCTTCGGCATCCGCCCTGCCCTGTCCTCTGGCTGGCAGGGTGCAGAATCACCTTGGGCCAAGCCGGGGCTCCCTTCCTCCGCAGGCGGCAAAGCCCCCCGCCCATTTCCGCCGCCCACCAAGCAGCTCCCAGCGGAGGCAGCGGAAGTGCAGGCTGCCCCTTGCTGCCGCCATTCGCACCTGGGCGGGCCCGCCCCCCCCTCACACAGCGCCCCCCAGCCAGCCTCCTTGCTGTGCTGGCAGCGGAGCGCCTTCGTTCCCGGGCTGGGAGGGGAGGGGGGTGCCGTTCCTCAGCAGGCGCCCTCCTAGCCAAGCAGGGGCTGGCCCGGCCCCGGCGTCCCCCTCAGCCGGCCCAGGGCAGAGCACCCAGCCCAAGGGAAGGCGAGCGACAGACCCGCTCCCTTGCCAAAGGGACACGGAGGGCAGCTGCAAGCAGCTGCAAGAGGCGGTGCTGCGTGAGGGCAGCCCAACAAGCCTCCACAGCTGGGGTGGGCACCCCCAGCCCCCCCCCCACTGGCCCTGCCAACCGTCAGCGGGTCGCTCGCCCCTGCCAGAGAGCCTGCCAGAGTGGGGCCCTGGCGAGCTGCTGCTGCTGTCAGCTCCAGGCCCCTCTCTGGCCTGCAGGGCAGGGCCGTCAGCGGCCTCAGCCCCCAGGAGCCTGGCAGCATGGGGCAGCCTGCCTGCAGCCCCCTGGCCCTGCTCGCCCGCCGGCAGCTCTTGGCCTTTGAAAGGGACTCGGTCCCAGCCCGCTCGTGGCCTCCACCAGGCTCAAGGGCGGCAAGGGAATGCAGCTGCTGGCCAGCCTGCTCCCACGGGGGCTGGGGGGGACGCAGGCTGGCTGCCCGGAGCAGGGGAGGCTCGGAGGCTCGGCCGCCCGCCCTGCTGATCCTGCCTCGTCAGCACAGCGCCGGATCGTCTTGCTGCAGAGCCCTGCTTATCGAGCAGATTGCTGGGATGGCCGAGCCCCCGGGGAGCCTGGCAGCCCAGCTCGGGTTCGGACACCTGCTGTGTCGAGGCGGCCAAGGACCTGGCTGAGGAGCCGCCGGCACGGCCGAGCACGAGGCCGGGGCAGCCGGCAGCTGATCGCGCCCTGATCGCGGGCAGAGCTCGGCTCCCGAGCTATGTGGCCCTGGGCCGAGTCCCGCGCGCCTTCCAGGCGCTCCACACAGGGAGTGCATTCATGGCCCGGTGCTGCCACGGGGGGGGGGGGGTCCGCCAGGGCCCTAGCACTGGCTTGCCCCACTGGAGGGCAAAAGCGTGCCCAGAAACGGCTGCCAGGGCCTGCCCTGGACACGGGGGCACAGGAACGGGCTGCGTGCCAGCTGCTCCCACCTTCCTCATCCTGTGGAGTCTGGCCAAATGCCTGGCTGCTGGAAGCAGAAAATCCCAAAGGAATCTGCTCCTCCCACATAAAGGTGTTGTCAGCACAGCCGCGGTCACATCCGCCCCACCTACGAACTGCTGCTGGAAGCGACCACCTGCCTCGGCCGTGTGGCACAGCCCGGGCACTTGCGCATGGCACATGGCCACGTCAGCCCCCCTGCCCTGCTCTGCTCTGGGCTCGTTCTGGGGGCTTTCTCCCAAAGCTGGCTTGGGCAGGGGGGCTCTTCCCCCAGAGGAGAGCTGCAGAGCCATGGACACCCGGCCACCCGGGGATGGGCTGGCCTCCTCCTCTGAGCCCAGGCCCTGAAGATGGAGCCCCCAGAGGCACAGCTGCCCTTCGCCCCTCCTCGACGCGCAGGCCAGTGCCCCCTCCTTAAGGGGCTCGGGTTACAGGGAATGAGGGAAAGCAGCAGATCGCAGGCCGGACTCTGGCCAGAGGCCCCCAAAGAGCCACGACCTGCCTGCTTCTGGCAGCCCCGTGGAAAAGTGCAAAGCCGTCGGCATTACCAGCAATTCCCGGCCCCGTTTCTGACGTGCCTCCCAAGCCAGGCATGACCAGAGGAATTCAACCCAGCCGCACTTCCATCCCGGCTCTTCTGCGGTGATCCTGCACAGCCTATGCTCTCACCACAAAATCCCTGGTGGGGGGGGTGCAGCTTCTGCCCCCCCCCCGCAAAAGTTTGCCTTCTGCCATCCAGCAGCAGACTCCTCCGCTCCGTGTGCTGGAAGGGCTGTGCAGACCCCCAGCCTTCTCGCTGTTCCTGGAAAGCCACACACGGGAGCTTTCCTGCCCGCCCCCCTCCACTCTCCACCCATGGGCGCCTGAGGGCCCACCTGCCCCAGCCTCTCCACCGACCCGGCTGAGCGGCCAGGCACTGCGGGCGCCCCGGAAATGCTCGCAGTGAGGGAGCGCCCGTGCCCAGCCTGGCCTGCAGAGAGCAGCAAGCCAGTGGCAAAGCGCCCGGCAGGGTTTGGACTGCAACGAATCACCCTCATCAATGGGCCAAAGGCGGCCCTGCCTGGAACCCTCCTTGGCTACGCAGGAAGAAGCTGCCCTGCATGTGTGGGCGAGCCAGCCAGCGAGCATGGCGGGGAGGGCAGACCACCGAGCAGTGGGCGGACCGGGGGAAAGCACGGCCCGGCCCGGCACCTCCAGGCCGCCCAGCCCTCTTGGACCGTTCAGAGCTGTCCTGCTCACTGAGAGCTGCCCATCGCTCAGCGGTGCCCGGCCTGGTGCACCGCCGGACACTGATCCAGCCCAGCCTGCGTCTTCTTTGTGAAGCAGGCACCTTGTGGAATGTGGGAGCCAGTGCTGCTGGGGCGTGGGGGGGGGGGGAAGTTCCCCTTTCCTTCTTTTCAAAGTGCACCCCAGAGCTGGGCAATGGCAGAGACGGACAGCCCCCTCTGTGCCTTTGCTAAGCAAAATGCACAGGAATCCACAATCCAGTTTGGGAGTATTGTTTTTAATGCCTCGGGCAGCACCCAAAGGAGGGCCAAGCCAGACCCTCGGCTGCTGGACCCCCCACCCCCTCCTCTGTGGCCCTGGCCTGGGGCCCTTTGCCGGCTCCATGCCCTCGGAAGATAAGAGGCTGGGGGGGGGGCTTTGCCCAGCTAGGCTGGCTTTACCAGATGTGTATGTGGCGTGGCGTGGCGTGGCGTGGCCGCCCATCTGCCTGCCCACCTGCTCCACTACATCTGCCACAGGCACGCAAGGCGGGGGGCACTGCTTGCCTGGGAGGAGATGGGCTGCTGGAGCTGTGGGAGGCTGCGAGGGGAGCCGGGGGGCACGGGTGAGATGCAGGGTGCAGCATCAGAGTCCAGGGTGCTGGGCGGGCTCATGGGCAGGCTCCGTGGCTCGCAGGGCTGGCCTTGTGGATGAGGAGCTGGAGTGGCAAATGCAGGTACTCCACCTCCCCCAGGAATCCCTTTTCTGCCTGCCTTACTCTAGATGATCACACCAGGTGGCTGGTGATCAGGGGAAGCCAACGAGAGGGCAAGATTCCAGAGGAGCAGCCCTGTCCTGTGCAGACGTCTGCTCGGAAGCTGAATTCCAGAGGAGGCCGACAGGAGCCTCCAGCCCAGGGTTCAGGCCATTGGCTAAGCTCTTCCTCCGTCAGCTCCGCTGGCTCCCCGTCGAAGTCCGGGCCAATTCAAGGTGCTGGTTATCACCTACAAAGCCCTGAATGGCTTGGGACCTGGTTACCTAAAGGAGCGCCTACGCCCATATTTGCCCTCCCGCCCCTTGAGATCGGCAGCAGAGGCCCTTCTCCGGGAGCCCTCCGTGAAGGATATCCGGAGGGTGAGCACCCGGAGGAGGGCCTTCTCTGCGGTGGCGCCCCACCTATGGAATGCACTTCCCAGAGAGGTCTGCCCGGCGCCATCGTTATGCGTTTTTCGGCCCCAGGCCAAGACCTTTTTATTTAAATGCTATTTTAATTGTCAAGGTTTATTTGTTGATTTTAAACTGACCAGGCTGTTTCCACTATTTTATGTATGTTATTTATTCTATTTTTTATTTTTATGTTTGTATTTCTATGCGGAATTTTAATGATTGTAAGCCGCCCCGAGGCTTATGCCTGACCCTGTGGGGCTCTCCTTGCACCCTTACTAGGCACGGCCCTCCCAGGGACCCCACGTGATGCCAGAGCCACAGGGCTGCAGTCACCTTGAAATTTTAGATGGGGGGGTCCTGCCCCCCTTGCATTGCATGGGGCTACTTCACTGCCCCCTGCTCCACGGGTGCCCCAAGTGGAGTGCGCTCCCAAGAGGCAGGACCACCCGCCCTAGCCCCTCTCTCACCATTTCGCGGTTTGTCTGAGTTCACCCAGACAAAAGAGGCGGAGCTGCGCCAAGGGCTTGTTTCGACGTTACGCAAAACCGCTCTGGGCATAAGGCGCTGCAGCAGCGGGCTCAGTGCCCCCCCCGCGCCCCCCGCGCTCGTGCAGGCGAACTATGTCCGCAACTTTGGGTGTTTCAGGGCAGGTCGCGCTCCCCCTCCCCTCCCCCTCGGCTCTCTGCCAGGAGCGCGCAGCGCTTCCTCCCCCTTTTGTTTCCTTCGCGCCCGTCGAAATGCTAATCGCTTCGGAGAAAGGCTGATCGCAGGAAATGGATACCTGAGCCGGCCTGCCCGGGGGGCGGGAGGGCCCGGGGAGGTTAATTGGGGGGCGGCGAGCTGGCCACGCTCTTCCCCGGCGGCCCCCGCCCGCCCCGCCCGGCTCGCTGGGGGGCGGCCTCGGCAGGGGGGCCTCGGGCTCGGTCACGCACGAGCGCCGGGGCGCCCTGGCCGCGGGTCGTGGGGGGGGGTCGCACGTGGCCCGCGCCCCGGGCTGATCCGCGCCGAGGCGGCCGGCTGGCTGGGCCGGGGGCTCCCGGGCAGGGGGCCGCTCTGCCGCCCCGGCCCTGCCCGAGGCGCGCCACGCTCGGCTGTGCAGGCAGCCCCGCAGCCGGAGGGCACCGTTGGGCGCGCTGCGGTGGGGCGCAGCTGAGCCGCCCACGCCAAAGCCCGGAGCGGGGGGAGCTGCGCGGGACACCCTCCTCTTGCTCAGAGAGGCAGCCCGCCCGGCCCCCTCCCCGCAGCACTCTGGCTGTGCAAACTTGCCCGATGTGTATTCAGGCGGCGCCCCCAGCCTCGTCGCCCGGAAGCAGACAGAGATGCTCAAGCGCCCTGCGCGCTGCCAGCCGAGATCCATCCTTTCAACTCCGGATCCTGCTGGGGGGCTCTGCAAGGGGGAGGGGGAGCGCGCCACGTGTTCCGCTGCCTGAGGCGGCCTCGTTACCCTCCTGCCGAGGAGCGCTCCAACTCCCAGGCTGTCCTGCACACTGGCTGACTGGGGATTGGGGCTAGCGCATTTGGCGGGCACCCGCTTGGAGAAGGCTGGCTGGGCCCACACGCAGCCGCTCTCCCGCCTGGCCCAGGCCCACATCTGCCCCGTTGGAGAGGACCGGAGAAGCGCCTCTGCACGGAGCGGGGGCGGCTGCCTCCGCGCCATCGCGGGGCTTTCCTGGAAGCGACGAGAATGACGTCCGCTCCCCTGGACCGAGACACTCCAGCATCTCCTCCGAGGCTGCCCGGTGCCGAGCGATGCCGGGGGCGGGGGCGTTCCCTGGGCCAGCCCTACCCCTTTACAGGTCACCCCGAAACGCCTCCACGTGGGAGCAGCAGGGTGTCCCTCCTGCTCCGTCTGGCCCCCTCTGGTGCCCCACGTGCCAAGTCAGAATGGCTTGTGGGGGCAAGTATCGCGTGGCCCCCTGGAGGAATGGCTGCACTGGCCACCTTGGTGCTGGCTGCCTGCTCGGGGGTGAGGGGCAGAGGCAGCCCAGGCCGGTTCAGCACGGTTGCGGGGGGGGGCATGCTCGCCCTCCCACCGGAGAGGGAGCCACGGCCTCCAGCGCTTCCGCGCAGCATTACAGGCGTGGTCAGCCAGCTCAGGGTACGGGGCAGTCCAGCCCTTTCCTCCTGCTGCCGTGGGGCAGAGCCTGCAGCCATGTGTTTCTCGGGGGCCCATGCAGGCGAACCCCCCAAACGATGAGGCCCCAAGACCCTCAGAGCTCCTTGAAGGCCGCCTGGTGCTTTGCAGTGCTTTCCTCATCCGGCTGCAGCGAGGACGCCCATTCCACCCCGTCCGACTTCGTGGCTGCCGGGTGGCGCAACATTCGCACCAGCCATTGAGACCAGAATGGGCCCCCTTCACTTGCTTTGCTTTTGGCAGAAACCCAGTGTGCCGTCAGCCCCCCCCCCCCCCCCGCAGCATCAGCCTCCAGCAGGGACCAGCAGGCCACTTCCAAGGGCTCTCGGCCACTCACGGCTGATCGGGGGCACCGCTCCCTCCCTCCTTAGCTGTGTGCAGCCACGTGGCCTCCATTTCGAGGCAGGAGAGCCCCCAAGCTGGGCCAGAGCAGCCCCTGGTGCTGGACGTCCTGTCCGCTGTGAGGTCCACGCGGCAGCTGCCCCGGCGACCCAGGGGGAGACGCGGGCTGCCCTGAGCCGGCAGGCGCCGCCCTGGGGGAAGGAGCACACGCCTGCATAAAAGCACCCCTTGCTCCCTGCACCCACTGCTGAACACCAGGCCTTGCTGCTCTGGCAAGGCAGCGGTTTGCTTGCTTGCTCCTGGCACAACAGTAACCCCACACCAGACAGTGCAGAACAACACAATCGTGTGTCAGTGTTTTAAGATTTGACTGTTTTCCTATGGGTTTTATTGTTGGCTGGTTAAGACTTTGATTAGAATGCTGTGTTGTATTTTATCTTGTCTTATTGTTAAACTGACCTGAGGCTACAGTAAGGGACGGTCTAAAAAGTTTTAAATAAATAAATAACCTCAAACATTAGAAAGAGCAATAGAACAACACTGAAAGTGTGCCCACCAGAAGTCCAGATTGTATAACAGGCACGGTCCCTTCTGTTCAAATGGCATTAAAATACCAGCAGAATAAAACGGCCTCCATCTGGCACTGCAAGGAATACAGAGAGGGGGCACAAGGTGAACATCTCTGGGGAGCTCATTCCAACGTTGGGGGCCATTCTCAAAAAGGCTCTTCTTCTTGCTGCCCCCTCCTTGTTTCCCAAGGAGGGGGCTCCCTCAGATGTGGATCTAAGGGACTGGGTAGGTTCATATGGGAAGAGGCGCCCCTTTGGATAGCCTGTAACGCTAGTGTTTAACCACCTTGAATTGGGCCCGGACTTCAATTACGAGATGCTTTACGTGCTTGTGTTTGCCAGTCCTCCTTAGCAATCCAGGTGCCCTATTCTGGACCACCTGAAGTCTCCCGACCATCTTCAAGGAGAGCCCCACATACTGTGCATTGCAGTGGTCTAGGCACGAGGCACGAGGCTACCAGTGCATGGATAGCAGTCGCTAGGTCCTGCCTGTCCAGATACGGCCAGCTGCTGCTGATAAATTGGCCTCAACTGATAGAAGGGGCTCCTGGCCACGGAATCCACCTGGAAGTGGAGGGACAATTCAGGGTCCAGGAGCACCCCAAGCTGTGAATCGGGTCCTTTAGGGGAAGTGCCGCCCCATCCATGCCAGGCAAGGAATCTCCCATCTGAACAGTATCCCCCTCTTATCTGGATTAGATTCCAGTGTGTTAAGCCCATCCAATCCATCACAAAGGCCAGCTCACATTCAGCGTATCCACTGCCACACCTGCTCAGAAAAATAAGAACTGATGACAACTCAGCCCACACCTTCTGGTGCCCTCCTCCAGCATCTCCACGTTGCTGTGAAAAAGCATGGGGATAAAAGAGAGCCACCACCAATGCCAGGCACACAGCAGCCAGCGATCCCCCAGCACCAGCACCGCCTTCTGGACACGGTCAGCCAAGTAGGGGAGGAGCCACCACAGTGCCCTGCCTCCCACTCCAACCCTTCCAGACGCATGCCATGGTAGATGGGACCAACGGCCCCTAAGAAGTCCAGGAGAACCAACAGGGCTGCCCCCCCTCCCCGCCTCCCATCCGTCTTCCAGCATAGATCATCATCCCACACTGGCTGGAACTAAGACTGGAACAGCCACAAGAGCTGCCTGTCCTCGGATGCTCAGTGAGGCGGCCAGAGTGCCGGCAGCCCTGCCCGCTCGGCATGCAGCACGGCCTCGTCTCTGGGGCTCCTCGGGCTGTGGGGCTGCCAGACACATGCTGCTTGCAGCAGCAGACCAGCCACGGAGGTGCGTAAGGCTGCAGGGGGCTGTGATCCTCCTGCCCCGAGCAGCCTGGGCTGGTTCACCAGGCGTCACTGGAGGAGAGCACTCCTGGCCGCTGCCACCCTCTGCGGATCCCCTGGAGGTGGTGCAGCCAAGCAGTGTGATCGTTAGCAAAGCGGTTGTGTCCAGACAGAAGCTCTCCCGGATGTGGTAGACGCACAGGAGCCGTTGTGCCGTTCGGGGAGCTCGCAGTAGCAAAGTGAGCGCCACTGCAGGCAAGCTGTGGAACGCAGAAGGGCGGAAGCAAACCGGCTGGGACACGGGCTCCCAGGCCCCTCGAAAGCTCTTTGCTCTTCGCCCCAAATATGCCACCGGGCTGCTCCAGGCTGCAGAATCCAGGGCAGAGGGCCCCAGCACTGTGGCCCAACCCGAGCCACACTCAGCCCCGCGAGGGCGTTGCTGCCGCCGGCCCAGAAGCGCGTGGCCAGCTGAGCCCTGCCTGGGCCACACAGCACAGTCTTCCTGTTCGCCGCCATCGCCTTCTGGATTTCACATGTCAGAATTTATGGGGCTCTTGGCCTCACATCAAAAGCACCTTGCTCAGCCACTTACAGTAAAATCAAAGCAGAGCGAACAATGACTACGCGGCAAGGTTAAAACACCTCATTGCAGGAACAAATTGTTCTTCTGACATCCAAATAATGGAATGTGTGCCTGGGCAGGCCGGAGCCGAGGCAGCTCACTGGCACGGCCCGTGAATGTGGCATGGCTGTCGGGGCTGGCCCGTGCCGTTGGAATGCGGCGGGACCGCCGGTCACCAGTCGGGGCCGCCACAAGCAGGAGCGGCATTCTGTGGGAAGCGCCCGCCCACGGCCCCCACATGGAATTGCAGGTCTGGGTGAGGCTCCAATGCGCACGGGTCTCTTCCCGGGACCTTCAGGGCTGGCGTGCATGCAGAGAGCAGAACTGATTGTGCTCGGCTTTTTAAAAAAGGAAAGCGAGTTTGCACGGAGCACCTGTGCATGTTTGTTCCACACGGAGGTCCCTCTTTGAGGAATCTCCTCCCTCCTCACAACGGCCCTGTGAGGTAGGCCAGGCTGGGAGTCAGGGATTGGTCCAAAGAAACGGGTGAGCTTCAAGGCAGAGGAGGGACTGGAACGCTGGCTGGGAGGGGGACTCTTGCAGGCCACCCCCCTGTGATGACCCCAGGAGCCAGACCCTGAGCAGCCTTGGGAGCACCTGGGGCGGGGCAGGCGGCGGGGAGAGGGGGCTGCAGGAGCTCGGCCACAGCCCTGTGGGCCCCGCGGGCCACAGTTCCCCAGGGACCTCTGACTGGCCTCTAAACGCGCTGCTGCCCAGGCGCCCCACACCCTGGCCATCCCGCTGGCAGCCCCGCTCCGGCCCCCGGCCCCGCCCCCCCCGCGCGATCTGCTGGCATGGGAGACAGTGGGGCTTTCTCTGGTCTGCCCGGACTCTGCCGGGGGAGGGGGCTGCCGGGGGCTTTCTCATCAGAGACACAAAGTGTCTTTATCCCGCGGCTCCCTCTCGTCCCTCTGAAGAAGGGGGCTTTTTATGAAAAAACATTGTTTTATTAAGGGGGGAGGGGCCGGGGGGCCGCTCAGCCGATGCATCCCAGCGGGGAAAGTGTGATGCGACGCGAGCGCCAGCCAGAGCCCCGAAAGGCCGCGGCGTCCCCGCGCGGGGGTCTTGGCACGGCGGTCGCTCCCCCCGAGGCACCTCGCGAAGGAGACATTCCAGGGCACCAGCTCATCCGGGCAGCGCGGAGGGGGGCGGCCTCAGCCCTGGCAACGCGGCCGGTCCCGAGTGGCGGGCGGGGGGGCGCCTTCTCCGCCCGCGTTCCGGGAAGGGCGGCGGGCGGCGCGGCGCGGCGAGGCGAGGCGAGCAGGGCGCCCGTCCGGAAGGGCTGCGGAACCGGGACGCGCTGCGCCAGGCGCCCAGCGTGGCATCGGCGCTGGCCCGGGCGGGGGCCCCGGGCGCCCCGTCCCGCGCTGCTCCTGCTCGTTCCGCGAGCCAGGGCAGGACCTCCGAGCCAGCCCCCCCCCCCCCCGCGGCCACGGTCCCGAGCGGCTGCCCAGCTCCGTGCGGCGCTTTCCCGGCCAAAGGGCTGCCGGGCGCGAAAAGCGGGAAGCGCGAGCCGGGCAGCCTTTGGCCCCCCTCCCTCGTCTGGGCTACTGCCAGGCTGGAGTGGCGAGCAAAAAAGCGGAGTCGCCGCCGCCGCCGCCTGGTTGCCCGGGGCGGGAGCAGCGGGGGCCCTCCCGCCAGGCCGGGGGAAGGGCCGGCCGCCGCCCGAGCCGAACGAGGCGGACACGGCCGGGCCAGCGGGAGGGAGGGCAGCGCAGCCCGCGAGCACTCGCCCCGCGGGGGACCGAGAGGGTCGAAGACGCGGGCGCGGCGCACGGAAGTCTCCAAGCAGCCTGGAGCAGCTGCGGCAGGCAGGCTCGGAGGCGCGGGGGGAGTCACGGGGCGCCCCGCAGCCCCTGCAAGCGCCCGCCTGGCGACGCCGGCCAGCCTCCTTCGGCTGCAGCAGCGGTTCTGGGCGCCTTGTTTGGCGAGGGTCGCTGTGGGCCCCTTCCGACGAGACGTGGCGCTCCTGCCATGGACAGCCCCCCCCCCCCCGCGGCTGCCTTTGGCTTCCCAGTCCGGCTGTGCAGTCCAGCTGCCCTGGGGTGGAGGATCCCAGCTCCGCATCTGGGCCCTCCAGGCACGTGGGAGGACCTCAGTCCCATCCAGACCAAGCTGGGCAAGGCCTGCTGGGGACCACCAAGCTGCTGCCGCTCTGCAAGGGCTCTTGAGTCACGGGCCCCTCGTCTGGTGGGGTGGAAGGCCGCTTTCCGTGTGCCAGGCAGGCACCCGGCTCCAGCAAGTGCAGCAAGGCCAGGCACCTCTCCGGTGCCCCCGGCTCCGTTCCCCGGTGGCTGGAAAGCAGCGACAGTCTCCCCACGACAAGGAGGCTGCTCTGGTCATCTGCCCACACGAGCCCTGGCCTTGCTCAGGCTGCCTCAAAGCCCTCTGTGCCTGTGGCTGCCCAGAAGCCCCGGCGGGGCAGCTCCACCGCTAGCACTGGGGTGTGAAAAAGATGTACCTTCGCCTGCCCAGCAGTGGCTGCCTGGGGATGGCACGGCCCTCGCAGCCCCGTCCCAAGGGGGTGAGGCAAGGAGGGCACCAGAACAGCCAGCGAGAGGCCCGCTCTCCTGCTCAGGCACCCCGGCCGACGTCAGGGCACTGGCCAGGTTACAGGAGCAGGGGGCTGCCCATGAGCCAGAGGCGGTGCCCGGAGCATCTTTGGCATCACAAGGAAAGCCGTGCCAGCTTGGCCCACACCTGAGCAACACTCTGGCCGGGTGTGGCGCTCTTCTCTGGAGAGCGCAGGTTCAGGCCTTGGGGAGCCTCCCAAGAGCCCTGAGGGGAAGGGCTGCCATGGGGAGAACGGCTGGTTGGTCACGCAACTTCCTTGCACAATGAGAGTCGTGGTGAAACAGGCCGACTCTTGGCCGAGGGCAGGGGCTGACTGCAACGCGATGCATGAAGAACTGCTGTGCAGAAACCCACAATTTGCACACACAGGCCACCAGAAAGCAAAAGCCATGTGCATTTTGCAAGGGGTCTGGCAGGTGGGCGGCCCCACCAGTCCTGCGCGCTCATTTGATCTTATGCTCGGAGAAGCTGGTTTCCCAGGGCTTCCTACAGGGGGGACTTGCTGGACTCTGGCTCAGAGGGGAGCTGCACGTCCGCCATGCCATGTGGCAGAGGAACGAGTTCTCCTTCGCTGGGTCATCGTGACTGAGCAGCAGCAAACCTAACCCTAACCCTGCTCTGGTGCACAGCCCTAACCCAGGTCGGCAACCCGCAGCTCCAGAGCCACATGCGCCTCTCGATTCCCTCTGCTGCGGCTGCAAAACGCGCCGGCACAGAACAGCCGCCGATCTGTTTCATAAATGCAGCACGCTATAGGTTTTTTTATACATAGCATAAAGGTAAGAAGCAATATATGCAGCGTTATTTTCATTTTGGAGGCCAAACGAGTTTTGCGGCTCCCAGTGTTTTCTTTTCTGTGGGAGACGGGCCCAAATGGCTCTTTGAGTGTTAAAGGTTGCCGATCCCCTGCCCCTAACCCTAATCTAGGGCTGAAGTTCCATTGAAAAGAGGACGATTTTGAAAAGCCTTCCCTGAGCAGCTTTTTCTGCACAGCTCTTCATTTCTGCCCATTCTAAACCGATTCCAACCATCCAAATAATGCCCGGACACCTCGCTTTGCTAACCCTAACCCTACCCTGGTGCACTTCCCCAACCCTAATATAGGGCTACAGTTCCATTGAAAAGAGTGAGATTCTGAAAAAGCCTTCCCTGAGTGGCTTTTTCTGCACAGCTCAGCATTCCTGCCCATTCGGAACACCTTCTATCATCAGAATCGTACCGGGGGGCGGGGGGGAGTCAGAAAGGGCCACCCTATAGAGGGAAGCCAGGGAGCCCTCTTTACACAGTGGGGCCTTGGGGTCTCTTCTGGGCCATATCCTCGCAATGTTTTCCAAAAGTCAACTGCAGTTTTCAATGTGCTTTTAAAATGTAATTTTGAGACGTGCATTTACGCAACCAAACTGCCTTTTCTTTTAAAACCATGACATCCAGCAGTATCCCTAATAGTGAAATCCAATTCCAGCCTTTGGATCAGGATTGGCTGGAGATGTGCTCCGCACGCCCTCCGCCTGCTCAGTTGGCGGCCCCCCTGCCATCCGGTGGTCCTGGTGGCGGGGCCTGAGCCTTGAGCCACGCTGGCCTTTTCCCACCCCGAAGCCTCACTGTCGTGGCTCTGGCCGCACTTTGCCACCTGTGCGTGGGGTCTGCTCCCTCTCAGGCCCACCTGGGGAGCTTTTGCACATGCCAAGAGTCTTCTGCATTGCTGGTAATTGATTCCAGCTTGATGAGGGCAAGGCATTTTTCGACAGCCTGCCCCCTAATGTGATAAGCCATTGGAACGGCCATTGCAAAAAGGTCTCCTTTGGTGGACCCCATGCTTGTCTTGGAGCAGGCCTGAATGAGGTCAGTTATAAATCCAGGAAAATAGCCGTTTACAATGGAAAAACTGACACAAAGAGGGTGTGTGTTGGTGCACGGGCGGCCACAGGAGCTGCTGTCCGGAGGCAGGGCTCCTGCCGTCCGTTCCTGGCCGCAGCGTGCCAGCCCGTCTCCCAAAAGGCCGTTTTGTCAGCCCCGGGCAAGGAGTGGGCGTGCGCAGGGGAGGGGCACGATGGCCACAGAGGCATCCTGCGGGCAGCCCCCCCCCCCCGCTTGCCATGCCTGGAGAAAGACCCGGCCACCGGCAGCCCTCCGGCACAGGGAGGGCCAGCTCCGGGGGCCCTGTGCCTTGCGGCTCCAGGCTGCCGTTCTGCACTCGCAGCAGGAAGAGGGGCCGAGGTGCAGAGGCATGGGCTGCAGAAGGGAGTGAGAGCCGGCGCAGGCTTGCCTTCTTCCGGTCCAGCTGCGTAACCACGGAGATCTGGTCCAGCACCCAGACCGTTACATCAGCCCCACGCCCTGGTACAAAGCGACCCTGTTTGATCTGCGAAACACGATCCGGCTCCTTCTGCGCACATCCTGCTTCCTGCAGAACTGAGAGCCTGTTCAGGGCAGGGAGCTGCTCCCCGGACCGCTTGCCCGGAGCACCTGTGGCCAGCCTGCTCGGAGTGGCCAGAGCGCACTCCGGGCCCAGCCGTGAGATGTGGCAGCGGGGCAGCGGCCGGGAGGACCCCCCGCCTGGCTGGCTGGGCCGGTCCCTGCACAAGAGCCCCCTGCCCTCCGCACGAGTCTCCTCCGCGCAGGGCGGCCTCCAGCCTCAGCTGTGGCATCCCCACATTGTACTCAAGGAGGGGGGGCTGCGGAGCGAGCTCTGCCTCCCCGGAAGGTCTTCAGGGCTGTGCAACCTGGCAGAATAGGCTGCCCACAGACCCCTGGAAGGGGCACTCCTCCTTCCGCATCAGGAGCCCCCCGGCTGTAACCCAGCCATGCCAGGGACTGGCTCACGTGCCCTCAGCCCCCCGCTCCGGGAATGGAACACCAGCAGCCCATTTCCCTCTCTGAATATGCAAGGCGGGGGGCTGGTTCCTCGGCCTCGCAGAGCCACCCACCGTTTGGGGAAGGGTCCTAAGCACAGAAGAGCACCCGAGAAGCCACGCTGGACCAGCCCCTGCCCTTCCAGAGCAGCACTCTGCTCACGCGGGCATCGCACTGGGGCAGGGCAGCGGCCGAAGGTCCGTCCCAGGCAGGGCCGCCCCCCGAGCCCTAGGAGCGTGAGGAGAGCCCCACTGGCCGGGAGCAGCCCCTCCATCGCTGGCTTTCCTCCGGTTCTGGGGGCCTCAGTCCACCCAGGCCAGCTGGGGAGGCGAGCGCTCTGCCCAGCCCTCCCACATAGCCAAGGCCCAAAGCAGCTCAAAGGCAGCCTTGGACTGACTCATCGCAGCGGGGGCAGGGGGAGGCTCCGCTTTGGTCTTGGGAGCTGGCCTCTCCGCACCCTCCCTCCCGCAGCACGTCCCACCCGGTTTCAGCCCAGGAGCCGTGGGATGTGGGGTGGGCGGTGCTTTGTGGCTTTGGGACAGCCTGGCGCAGGGCTTCCCTTCCAGCGGGGATGGGGGGGGCTTCATTTCGGCATGAGGAGGCAGGGGAGGGGGGCTGGATGGTGTGGCACGTCCTCCATGGCTCCCGGCCCCTGCACCCTTCCCAGAAGTGCCCACTCCTTCCGCAGGGATCCCCCGAAGGGCTCGCAGAAGGAGCAGCTGACGGGCTGGCGTAGCCGGGCTGGATTTTCTGATGCAAGAAGCACACTCTGCACGTGCTTAGAATCTCCTTTCCTCTGGCGTTTGGCTTCCAGAGGAGGCCCTCACTGCGCCCTTGGCCCTTGACTTGTTCGCAGGGGAGGGTCGCTTCTGGGCGCCGCCACCTTCCATGCCTCACCCACTCGTGTCTCACCCCCCCCCGAGAGCCCTTGGAGGAAGAGGAAGGTGCCACTGAGCCATTGGTCGAGGCTTCTGCTGGCCGGCCAAGCAGTGCCTGGCATGGGACCCCCCCCCCCCCACACTTCGCCTGCTCTGCGCTCGCCCTCTGCCCCACTCCATGCCTGCGGAGGGGCACCGGGCTGGATCACGCCCCCAGAGCCCGCCTGGCGCTTGGCCAGCCTCCCCTCCCCCCAGCTCCCGGGACCGGCGTCCTGCCGGCGGCTCCCCGGGTCAGAGAGAGAGCCGGCCTCCGCCAAGGAATGCCAGGCTGCGTTCCTCCCCCCTTACGGGCGCCCCGGGAGGCCAGGGCCAACTCACCCCCGTACGCATGCCTCCTGCAGTGCCTGCAGCCCGCGGAGCTGAACACGGTGGGGGAGACCCGTGAGGCCCTCCCCACTCCACCCCTCCAGCCATGGACTCCAGGCGCGGGGCCGGGCACGTGGCGAGCATGCCTTGACACGGGAGCCACGGAGGGCGACTGGCCTGTGGCCATTGGTTGCCGTGGCCCCAGCTGGAGCGCCAGGTGAGGCCACGTGTGTGCGATGGCTTGAGGGCCCTGGGAACCGGCCGGGCTGCCAGCCGGTTGCTCTGCGTCGGAGCCGTCAGGGCAAGCCACGTGTCTTCCAGGGTCTCACCGAGCAACCGTGGGGCTTCTGCCACCAAGGCTGCAGCGGCTGTTTGCGAGCCCCAGGGAGGGAGCCCGGTGCGGCCTGTGCAGTTTCGGAGAAGGAGAGCAAAGAGGCGTGTGCCCCCCAGATCCAGTGGGGCTGAGTGCCCCACAGCTGCCTAGACCCGAGATAACCTCTAAACCTCCATGGGCCGCACGGGTCGCTGCAGCGGAAGTCGCTGCTCTGGCCGGGAGAGACGGCCAGTCACATTTTCCAGACCGAAGGCATGATAAATATCAAAGAGCTACGCGGGAACGGCCTGCTTGTTTGCGGCAGAAGAAAAGCCGTTTTGTGCCAGGGACAATGCGGGGCTTATTCAGAGAGCGCTCCCCGTGCCAAGACCAAGCAACCGTCCTCTCCAGATCTTGGCACACTTCCTGCGGGGCCAGGAATCACCTTCCAGGGAAGCACCGGTCCCAGGGGCAGAGGCAGGTTTGGGGGTCGTGGCCAGGAACATCGGGGCCCCACAGGAGACACGCTCCCCCCCCCACGTGGTTTTGGCTCAGACTTGAAGTCTGGTTCGCAGCCTCTCTTGGGGCGAAGCCCATGTGCCCTTCCCGCATTCGCATGTGCTGGTCGGCTCGTCCTTGCCCGAAATATCCCGATCCTGCCCTCCCTTCCCAAACCAGGGCTGACTTCAGCAATCCAGAGACTGTGCATGAAGCGCAAGCGGCAGCGCCCAGTGCTGCACCACCAGCGAGAGCCACCCAGCGCCCACTTCGCCTCTTCGGAGACAGAGAAAGCCGCTCAGCAGAAACACCCCGGGAAGCCCGTGGGGCCGGTTCTCATCCCTCCGGAAGGCACGAAGGCACACCGGAAGCCTGGCACAGCCAGCGGGGAGAGGAAGCTCCTCCGAGAACTGGCCCCGTCTGGAGCAGGGCGTCTTGCAGTGAGGTGGAAGGGGGGCGCTTCCCCTTCCCCACACAAAACGGCGGGCCCGGCTGGGGCTGCGCTCAGGTGCGTCCCTCACACGGAGCCGTTTCCCCAACCTGCAGAAACACCCGGAAGAAGAGGAGGAGGAGTGCCGGAGGCAGCTCACCCTTGCCCAGGCCTGCTTGGGTGCGCCCCTGGAAGCCCCCGTGAATTCCCGAATAGACACGCACGTGCCGGAGTTTTCCTAGGATGCGGCAGCCGCACGGGAAGAACCCGGCTGTGGCAGAAGGTGGCTGGAGCAGCCGCCACTTGGGGTGCTGCAGGCGCGGGAGGCAGCCGGAGGAGCGGGGGCTTCAGGACCCAGCCTCGCCTCCCAGCCCGCCGGTCTGCGGCAGTCCAGAGAGGGCCCCAAAGGGCTCTTCCGCCCTGGGATTTCTGGCGAGTGTTTCATGAAGCGCATTTCTGAGGGTGGCCGCAAGAAAATTCACACACGGCAGGCCAGGAATGTGGGAGCTGCAGCAGGCGCACATCTGGCCAGCCACTGGAAATGTGCCGCCCAGATGTGCTCTGCCAGCAAGCCAACTTCACGGTGCGTTAACAATTCCGAGTGATTTCAGACTTCAAGGCCTCTTCGGGGCTCTAACCGGAACCTCATGGCTCCCAAATTGTTTCCTCAGCTTGACAGCTGGAAGTGGGAAGATGTTTGGAGCAGCGCTGGGGGAGGGGGGAGATGTTCCTCCCAAGCCCCCAGACAAGGACATTCCGTGCCCAGCAAAGCGCCGGAAGGCACCCCGTCCCCCCGCCCAGGATTTAGATGCAGCAGGACTGCGATGGGGATCCGTCCACTTGGGTCCGCCTGGCGTCACTCAGGAGCGCTTCCAGCAGGCTGCTCGGAGCGCAGGACGCCCCCAGTGCCCGACCTCCAGCTGGAAGCCAAACACGCAAAGCTGCCTTGCGGAGGGGAGAGAGGCTGCCTCTCTGTCCCGTCTGGTTTGTGGCCTGCTCTGTCCGGGGACTGGCAGCATTCCCCAGGCTCCTCCCAAGCCTGCAGACTGCAGAGACGGTCCTGGGGCTTCTGTGCCACTGAACGGGGCTCCCCCAGCCTGGCGCTCGGCACGGGCTCCAGCATGGAGGCTCTGCGGCTGCATCTGGAGGGTCGGGGAGCCTGTGGCTGCCGTGCCTGCTTCTCCATTCCTGTCCCTGAGACTCGTTGGCCGTGGCCACCGCTTGCTGCCGACTGTCCGTGTCCCACCTGCCACCGTCTCACCCCCTCCAGGACACTGGCCGCCCCCAGGAAAGCTCAGGCCCCGCGAGCTGTTCCATGTGACCCGTCGGTGTGAGGGGGCGCAGTCACGCGGCTGTGCGGCACCGTGCCGTGAGCCGCACGTCGGGGCTGCCGGGCCTGCACGGACTTGGTCCGGCATGGAAGCCGGGGCGGCTCTCCCCTCGGCGAAGCGGGAAGGCGCCGAAGAGGCAGGCCGCTGGCAGTGGCTGAACTCGGAGCAGAGGAAGCTGCTTCCTGCGCAGCCGGACCGGTCCGCCCGGGACAACCGACACGGGCTTCCTTGTGGGGGGCAGGCCGGCATTTCCCCCGCCTGGCCTGGTGCGGCTGGGCTGAGCCTGGCGCTTGGCATGCAGGGAGGGCGCTGCTGCCCCGTGGTGGCTCCGGCGGGCTGGGGCTGCCTTGGGCTTGTGGGGCTGAGCTTTCAGTGGGTATGGGGCCTGCAGCGCAGAGCCTCACCTGGGGCGAGCTGAACTGACGAGGTGAGCGGAGCACGTGTCTGCCTGGCTGGGCACATGCGCCTCGTCCCAGCTATCAGGGAATGGGGCCTGCCGCCCCTTCAGGTCTGGGTCAGAGGCCCTTCCCGGGAGAGGGGGAGGGTGGCTGCCAGCAGAAGGGGCTGCTCTGCGTTGGCACCCCAGTTCTGCCAGGCGCACCCCAGAGAGGTCCGCCTGGTGCCAGCGCTTTATTCTTTTCGGCGTCTGGCCAACCCCAGTATTTTAAGGATTACATTGAGGTTTTAAGTGGCTTTTTGTTGCACGGAATGGATGCTGCGCCCCACAGGGGAAGAGGTGAAATGCGAAATACCCACGGAAACACAGAGGGGCTGGAGCGCTGCCCCACCCGTGGCAGGCAATCCCACAGCTCTCCTGCGTGCACGTGGGCAGCCTCTCGTGTTTGCCTGCAAATGCAAAGCGAAGCCCCCAAGCCCTCCTGCCTGTGGGATCAAGGGGGGCCCCGAAGAAGCGGGGTGGCCGCCTTTCGCAGGGCCCGCAAGCCGCCCGCTCTGCTGTGGTTCCACGGCTTCCTGGGCCGCATTTCTGCATTATTGTGAGCAGACTGCCTGCCCCGAGCACCCTTTAAGGGCGATGCTTTTGTTCTGACACCCAGCCTGAGGGGCCGGGCGGAGTGCCACAGACTGCCCCTGCACCAGAGGGGGCTGCAGACCCAGGGGGCCTCACTGGAACCCCCCCCCAGCGGAAGACCCCAAGCGAACAAGCCAGCCAGCCAGCCCGTCGGCTCCGGCTCTCCCTCCCTTTGTTGCTTGGCTCTCCCCACAGGTGGGGCACCTTGCCACCTACCCCCCCTGCCCCCCCGTGCAGAAGGGGAGTGGGAGGATGGGTTCCTGGGTGGGGCTTTTATTGCTGCACCGCCCCTGCCCCCCCGCGGCCCCCCCCATGCGCCGAAGTCCTCAAGTCCTCTGGAGGTAGATGGGCCCTCATTCCCATCCCCTTGCCAAGCCCATTAGCCACAGGGAGAGAAGCCCTTTCCATGGGGGGGGCGAGGGGGCCCTTCCTTCCAGGGCAATGGCCAGAGTGGCCGGGCGATCGAAGGTCTCCTGGCGTTTTATGGGGGCCACTGCAATTAACATGCTATAAAATCATTAACAAGCAGTCCTTTGTGAACTGCCGGGAGCATTATCATGTCCCGGGCCTGGGGGGGGGGGGGGCGGGGGAGCAGACGGGGCCCAGACTGAGGTGGGGAGGAGAGGGCGGCCTGCCAGGGTGGCGGGCAGCTCCACGCGGGCCTCTCCCTTCGGCCAAGCGGCCTTGGGGTCGCCCGCAGGGGAGAGCGTGCCTGTGTCCGGGGAGCCGCGTGGCCCGAGGGGCTGAAGGAAGGGGAGAGGGCCGCGGGCCATGTCGGTGCCCATCCTCGTTTCTTGCGTTCGCACACTGACCCACGTCCAAGCAGAATCCGGAGCAGAGAACAGCACGGGTTAACACAGACCAGTAATTGCCAAATATTTGGGAAGATGACGTTGAATATGTGGCCAGTCATCCGCCAGGGCTTCCTGGAGCAAGGCTGTCTTCAGAGGGCACCGGACACAGCCCGCTACTGGCGCCCGCCTGACCGCCAAGCAAGGGGGCCCCAGAGACAGGGGCTGCCGCATGGAAGGCTCTTCTCCTGGCAGGCTCCAGTCGGGCCCGGCAGGCTGGCGGGGGGCAGCCTTGGCAGGTCTCCTGGGTGGGGCGCTGGTGCCGGGGCTCTGCCCCGCCTGGAGGCAAGGAGCAGCTCCCAACGGGAGGCAGCCCTCCTGGGCTCGAGCGCCACCCCTGCCCCTGCAGGGATCCAGCCCGGGGCTGCCCCCAGTGAGCCCCCTGCCCGGGAGAAGCCGGAGCCGGACCCTCTTGGGGAGGGCGCCCGAGGGCTGCCACTCTGCACCTCTGCCTCCTCACGCACCCAGGACTGGCGCGGTGGGGGGAGCCCCGAGGCAGGGCCTGCCCAAGCACCCGGCACAAGCGGGTCAGGGGCGGGCCTCTCCAGGCGGACCCCCGGCTGCAGCCGGCTCCGCCCATGCAACCCCCAGCATGGGGTTGTCCTGTTTTTCCTTGGATGCCCTCACTCATGCCCCCCCACCGCCCTCGGAAGCCCCTTCCATCTTCCTCCATCTCATCTCACATGGCGCCCCCCCACATCTGGGTACACTCCTTGTGGGCCAAGGGGGAGGTCTGTCCCCATCATCTGCCGGGACCGGGAGGGCCGGCCGGTCTGCGGGGGGCTCTCCCAGAGGGACAAGCCCTGCGAGGGCCTTCTGCCGCCCCCGCTGACGGGCCTGCGCAGCCCACCTGCGGGGGCCCTGCGTCTGGGTGGGGGGCGGGGACCGCAGGACCCTTTCTGTCTTCAGTCCGGGGCAGTTGCGGGCCGTTTCTGCACCTTCAGTGGCCTTTCCAGTTGCACCGGGGCTTTTGCGCTGCTGTCCACCCCGCGGACTCCGCTGTAGGATTTCGGCAAGGTGAGCCAATACAGTTAATTCTTTATTCTTTGTTTTATTCAATGTCTGAACTGTAAAAGTCGGTGACTTTTTGGAGAATAGAGGCGTAGAAAAGTTTTCCGGACAAATGCAGCCCAGAGAACTTCAGCATCCTGCTTGTTGGGGGCGGGGGGGCAGGCTTGAGCAAAACAGGGAAGGGGTGGGGGCAGCTGGGAATTCCGCGGAAAATCGTCCTCCTCCGGGGCTCATGGTGCCACTTCCTCCGGGCAGGAAAAGGGGAAAGGACACCCTGGGTGCTCCCGACTCCCCTGGCACGGGCGAGCAGTGCCCCCCTGTGCCCCCCCGTAGCGGCCCTTCGGCCAGCAGCGGCTCTGCCAGCTTTGCTTCGACGGCGACAAAACCGCCAGATCGCGTCTCCTTCGCGACTTGCGGCAGCCCTCCCGTGGCGGCAACGGCATGGGCCGTTCCCCGATGCAGGGACCCCCCAAGTCAGCAGCGGGGGGAGGGCCTTGCCTGGGAAAGGGGCTGCAGCCCCCCTTTTCCATCTGTCCCGTGTGTGTGGCCATAAGGCCCTCTCGGCAAGGTCCGGGGTCCTGGACTCACAGAGGTAAGACCCCACACTTCTTCGAGATGATGAAGCTGTCAGGGGATCGGAGATGCCCTCAAAAGCAAGGACGGCCCACGCTGGGCCCCAGCGCTGCTCCCGGAGGAGGAGGTCCGTGGCTGCTGGCACACGGGGCCACCTCCGCCTCCAGAACCAGGGCCGGGCTGCCAGCGCTTGGGGGCTGATGCTCCAGCGCCCCTCAGGCAGTTCCCCTTGGGCACCTGGCGGCCAACAGAACGTTGGGCCAGGCGGAGCTGCGCCTGGGGCAGCATCGGGGCCCTTCGGGGGCCTGGTGAGGGCCTGCGCGGCTGCGCCCATTCTCAGCCATGGAGGCCAGGCGCCGGCGCACCTCTGGCCCAGGGAGTCTGCCACTCGGGGCCGGGGGGCACAGCCCCTCACCCCCTGGGCACGGGCCCCCCACCGCACGGCACGGAGGCGCTGCCGCTCTGGCTCGCCTCCTCCCCCCCACCCTCCGGACGGCCGGGCCTTTGTGCCAGCTCATCTCCCGCTCCGGATTCCCTGATTGTCTGCAGAGATCGTGTGTGGTGAGAAGGATCAGCGCTTGTAATCTCCGGGCGAATCCCCCATTATCCACTGTGCTGATTGACTGCAGGGTTCAGCCGGGGAGCATTGTGCGGTCTTGGCTCCAGGAACGCCGCCCCCAAGGGGAAGCAAACACCCTCCCGGGGTGGCCCCTCTCGTGCAGGGGCAGGGAACGCGGGCAAGCGGCTCTCCCATTCTCCCGCCGCTGCCAGCTCCGGCTTAGCGCTGCCGGCCGATTCTTCCCCGTGCTAATCTGGAAGATCAATGCAGACAAAGCCCTCGCTGGAATCTGTTTGCCAAGCGTGCAGCTGTGTCAACCTGCGAAGACAAAGCCGGGCGGCTCTGTCAACAGGCCGCTCGGCTCAGGTAGCCGTGGGGTGAAGGGCCACGGAGTCAGAGGCTGCCCTGCGACCCCCTCCCAGGCCAGGGCCGGGCCTGGCACAGCCCCAAGCAGAGCGGACGGCCTTGCGGAGTGGGGCAACGGACCAGCGCCCGGGGCTCATCCGTTCTGCCCAGGGAATAAGGCTGCCCGCTCGCCCCTCAGCCCTGAGAGGGGAAGATGCGCTGCGAGGAGCCGGCCCAGAGCTGCCTTGGCAGGTGGGGAGTGCGTGCACAACGTGGGCACCTGCGCTTGCCGCACAGGCGTGGGGTCACAGGTCTGGCGCCGTTGTGCATTCCCACCACGCAGGTGCACTGCCCGGCTGAGGTGGCCCTGCACGGAGGCCGTGTCGGGAGGTGCAAAGGGGCAAACGGGCACTCTGGCTCAAAAGACGTCCTTCCTGGGCCCAGTGAGCAGCTCTTCCTCGAGACTCGCGCATTGGGAGGGCTCCCACCTGGTCAATTCAGCGGCTGAGCGGGCCCTTTGCATGCAGGAAGTGGCAGGGCTCACCTCCGACGTCTCCAGCCCGAAGGTGAGGGCTAGTCCTGCAGTGGGCCAGGGGCCGCCCCTCCAGGCTCGCTGTGGCCACCCGCCCTGGGGGCTGCCCCTTCAGCATCACGCTGCCCCCTCTGCTCTGGCAAAGGCGCACCCAGAAGGAAGGAAGGCCGCGTCTGTCTGGCGGTGCCGCGGATGAGCTTGCGTGCGAAGTGGGGCAAGACCCACACGGCCCCGTCAGCAGTGCGTGGGCTTGGACTCGTGCGCCTTTCAAGGCTCGGCTTTGAGACAGTGAATCACAAGCCTGACGCTTACTAATGGCTTCGCAGCCCTCGGAAAACACCGCTGGGGAGATTTTCCCGCTCACAGCCCCATAGAAGAGGCCATGACATCATGTCTCTTGGCACAGAAAAGGCGGCCGGGATCCCCTTCCCGGGAAAGGCTGGCACGGAGGCCGGGCAGGCTGTGGCTGCCGCTCCTCTGCCCCGCCACAGAGATGAACGCGCAGCTTTGGCCGGAGGGGCATTGCGGGTCTCCAGGGTTGTGCGTTGCTACCTGCGACACACGTGCTCCAGGAGGCATGGCAAAAGGAGGGTGCGGGTGTTGCACAGGCACTCCTGGGGCCGATGCTCCGGTGCCCTCGGCGGGTGTGCATCCCCCAAGCACAGAAATGAGCCCCCGCCACTCCCCGGGGCCCCGGAAGGGCTGAGAGCCCTCCACGCTCCCCCTGCAGCCTCCCGGCCACGGTGCGGTGGGAGAGGGGCTTCCTGGCCAAGAGAGAGGAAAGGCCCTCCTGCCGCCGCCGAGCTGGGTGCAGGGGCTCAGCCCCCCACGCCTTGGCACCCCCTGGCCTGCCCCGCTCAGCAAAGGCCCCTGGCCGCTGGGGGGGTCTGCAGGGCAGGCCAACAGGGAGCTCCACAGGGCCCCCCGTGTCCGCAACCTTTTCAGGGATGCTGCTGGGAGCCCCCGGCTCAGCCCCCAGCTCCTTCTCTGCTCTTGAGTCTGTTGAAGAAGCCAGTGCCCCTCGTGCCACGTGGTCTGCAGCATCTCTGGGGCCTCTGCCCCCCCAGCCAGGGGCTTGCTGCCCCAAATCCTTACTGAAAAACGGAAGAAGCCGGAATCGTGGCACAGCGTCCTGGAGCACCGTGGTGGAGTGGGCACTGTGGGGGGGGGTGACAGGACCCTCTGTGGCTCTCGGGGGAGGGGGCTCAGTGTCCTTCACAATCATTTGCACCCCCACACAAGCGGGGTGTCTAAAGCCCCCTTTCTTTCCTGGGCAGGTGCAACCTCTCTGGAGGAGCAGAAATCAGCGGTGAGCAGGGCTGAGGAAACGCAGAACCGACCTGGTTGTTATCAGCTTAAAAGGGCCCCTGAAGAAATGCCACGGAGACAAAACAGCGATTTTCCAGCCAAGCAGGAACTTTCTGCCTCCCCGAAGCTGTGGCAGCTCTTCCAGGGACGCTTGCTTGCTTCAAAATGCAGCCAGTGGAGGCGCTGGAACATCTGCGCTCGTTCCTGCATACGGGGAGCAGCCAGTGGCGCCCCGTTTGAAGCGGGGCTCAAGCGACAGCGATAAGTAGCCCTGCCCAGTGAAATGAACTCACGGCCCTTCGGTGGCCCTGCAGTGCCCGGCTGGCTTTCCGGGCCCTTCATGGGCTGTGGCGAAGCCCAGGATGGGTGCTCAGGGTCAGGCCTCATCCTGCCTGAGAGAAGCAGGCAAGCGCGATTTGCTTCCCTGGGGATCAAAGACGCGAGGCATCGGTGCCGGGAGAGCGACGGGGTCAGGCCTCCCCCACCCAGCGATGGGACCTCTCCCAGGTGGCCCAGCTCCCAGGGGAGCTTCCAGCCCAATGTCACTGCTGTGGCCAAGAGCCTGGGCTGCGGGTGGATGCCCTCGACCCGGCCGAGCGTCTCTGGGGAAACAGGTGCTTTTCTTCCTTGACTTTTGCCTACAACAAAATGCCCCATCCCTCCGCTGTGTATCAGCTCCTGGAAAATGGGGGGGGGGGCAGAGGAGGGGCTTTCCCTGCTCTGCTTTCCACCCCTTGACACATGGTGGAACTTGGGGGCCCACAAGGGCTGAGCAGGCTGCACAGTGCACAGAACATGAAAGGGAGACAGGGAGGGAGCTGTTTCAAATATTCACAGGGACTAGAAACCTGGAGCGGGACTGCTGGTGGCGCAGTGGTTTAAACTGCTGTGCTGCTGGGCTGGTTGATCGAAAGGTCGCTGGTTCGAATCTGCACAACGGGGCGAGTTCCCGTTGCTCCGTCCCAACTCCTGCCAACCTTGCAGTTCGAAAGCATCCAAATGCAGGTAGATAAAAAGGTACCACTTCGGTGGGCAGGTAACAGCGTTCCGTGCACTGCGGTGTTTAGTCATGCCGGCCACACGACCACGGAGACTGTCTGGGGACAAGCGCTGGCTCCCTCGGCCAGGAAACCTGGAGGCGAACGTCGTCTTTCAGCCCCGTGGTCACAGGGCTCTAAGATTTCCCCGGAGGCCACAGGACCTCCTGCCTTAAGAATAACAGACTGGAGCAGAATTTCCCAGGCACGGCTTAAGGGGCGGCAGGTTTGCTTGTGCGTTGGCCGAGTGGGGTTGTCTGGATGGCCTCTTGCCGCCCGTCCCCGATTCGGGCTTTCTGAGGAGACGGGGGCTGCTTAGGCGTTGCAGCGTGCGAGAGGGAACGGCCAGAGCCGTCCTTTTTCCTTTCAACATCCGTCATTTTCGCAGCTCCGCATCCCTGAGCACACGCAAAATCAAATAATTTCAAAACGCAGCAGATGTTCAGCCCGTTTGATCTCCAGCCTCAATGGAAACAAAAGAGTTTGAAGTCCCTGATTATGGGAGAGCAGTCGAAGAAAGAAAAAGCGAAGGGAAGAAAAGAAAATATTCAGGCGGGGAAGCCACGAAGGACCACGTCCAGCTTTGATCTCCCCACAGAGCGCCTGGAGTGGGGGGGGGGCGGTCCCCTCTCCTGCCTCCCCCCCTCCCCCCCCCGCCGTTGAGGGACCTCAGGACCAACAACCAGCATTGTCTGCTCAAAGGAAAGTCGCTTGAACTGCAGAGCTCCGTCCCTCCAAGAGGAGACCCTATGAGCTCCGGCGGCCCTTGATGGAGCCTCTCGCAAGCCACGGGGGCCCCGCTGGCTCTGGGGCGGACCTGGCCGGGGCAGCCCTGCATGGGCCCGCAGGGGAGTCGCCTGGCTCCCCCCCCCCGTGCGTGGCGCACCTTTTGGCTGCTCTTGCTGCCAGGTCACAGGGGGGTGGGGGGCCCTGCGGAGCATTCGGCCACACAAAATCCGTCTGCAGATCCCACTGAATGCTGCATGGGATCAGGCCCAGGGCCCTTCTGCCACCTGGCTGCCCGCACAGCGTCACCCCCCCTGCTTCTGAGAACGCCGCTTGCAGCAGCGGGGGCTGTGGGCAGCAGCCCCAGCTTCCCCACCGGTTGCAGCCCCGCCTGGGGAGGCTCCACTCTTAGCCCGACCGGACCTGGAACTGTGGCCACGTCCACAGCATTCCAGAAACGTGGACACATTGCGAGGGCTTTCTTCTGCCTCTAAAGCCCCTTTCCTGCATCCATCCCATTATGCGAAGCAAAGCGTGACACGCAGAGCCTTCCCGGGAGCAAAGCCACGGACATGCGTGTGGAAAAGGGCCCCTGAAGCCTGGCACTCTGCTCCCACCAAATGTGGCACTGCGTGGCTCGAGAGGGAGCCAGAGAAGCTCCTCTGGCGCTCCAGGAACAGCCCCGGGCAGACCTTCCCAAGGCGCGGGGTTGGTGGCCCCCAGGTGGCACGGCAGTGGCAGCCGGGGAAACGGAGCAGTGGCAAGAGAGAGGGGCTCACTCCCTGTCCCTCTGCGGGGACCCCCCTTGGTGCCATGCAGAGGTGCTGGAATACAACCCCAGTATCCCCAGAGAGGCAGGGGTGGTTGGCATCGAAGCCCAGACTTCTGGGGTGTCCAGGTGGGGAAGGCCAGGCCAGCATGATGCCTGTGATGCGCACCAGGGGCAGGCCGGTCAGCCCATGAACGCCATTGCGTGGCACGGACAAGCTGACCCACCGCCGGCCTCGGGCAGTGCAGGACACGCCGCAGCAGCTGCCTGGAAACCT
This sequence comes from Varanus salvator macromaculatus, assembly GCA_023646645.1. Lineage (NCBI taxonomy): Eukaryota > Metazoa > Chordata > Lepidosauria > Squamata > Varanidae > Varanus > Varanus salvator. The sequence goes on along the minus strand of JAIXND010000761.1, from coordinate 4,568,911 downwards.
CGATTCGTGGCACCAGGAGGATCCACGCGGAAGAGGCTACGAGTGGCGGCTGGTGGTAGCAGGACGCCCAGGTGCCGCCCTGACGCGGCAGCGCTGCAGGGCAGCCAGGACACCGAACTGGCTCAAGTTCCTGAGCATATGTGCAGGAAATGTTTTGCAGGCAGTGGGTCACATGCCCTGTCTTGGGGCGACGATGAGGGATGAATGCGCACATGCACGGAGGATGCAAAGGGGAAGATGTAGCGGCGACATGGGAGAGGATGTTGCAGCGCCACAGCGGGACCAGCGGCCGATGGCGGGACAAGTCGCTCCTCGAGCGAGACGGGCCATAACCAGTCCCAGGTGGAGGTTTGATGTTCAGGGAAGGCGGCTGCGTCAGGACAGAGAACATCTAGTCGCTGCTGGCCGAAGCAATTCTCAGTCTGGCTTCTGGGTTGCCTGGAATGCATCCCTGCAGGCTGGAGCCACACGACAGGGACTGAGCGCTCTCGCCTGCGGGGGCAGCGCATGTGCCTGACTTGCTCGCTGGGCGGGAGAATGGGCTTGCGCTGAGCCCTGGGCGCTAGTGCAGCTGCGCGAGAGGCCCCAGTCCCTTCTGGGCGCTGCTGCCTGGCTTGCAATAGAAGGGCACCCAAAGGCGCATCTTTATTTGGACTTTCCCCACACAGGCACGCAGCCGGGCCGGCCCCACACGGCGTGTCTTCCTTCTCGGAGCCCCCGGAGCCACGGTGGCAGAGCCCCCTTCCCGGGAGTCACGCGCAGGCCTGGCACGAGCCGCCGGGCAAAGGGGGGCTGCGAGCCCCATTGCCCCAGCAGCTGGGTTCCCGCCGGCCTGGAATCCTTCCCCTTGCAGGGCTGTCGTGAGCATCAAGGAGGCCAGGAAAGCCGTGCAAACTGCCCAGGGTGGGATATACTTGAAATGGTGTGTGATCTTGTGAGCCACCCGTGAGAGCAGGGAATTCCAGAGCGTAGGACTTCTGCGCCACGTGACGCAGCGATGAGCCGAAGGAGCAATCCTGGTGCTCGCCAGGGGGGAAGCACCCTGCATACTGCCCCAGCAGCTGCTACAACAGCCCTGCAGGGCAGGCCGTGCGTAGTCCGATGACTCCCGGGAACGGAGGCTGAGGCGGGTTCCTGCCAAGGCCGTTCCAGGAACAACTCGTGGCAGAGAAGGGGGCGGGGGGATCATTTCCCCACCCTACTTCAACCCAGGCTGCATTTCACCCAGGCCTTCGTCCCCAGCAAGCAGCCCCCCCGCCAGCCCCCCTCAGGTGCCAAAGGCCTGGCTGCCAGGAGGGGGTCACTGGGCAATGCTGCAGCCCCCCCCCCCCCGGGGGGAAGGAGCAAGTGTGCCTGTGATGATGGCGCTGCCCAGCCCCCTCCCTGCGGAGCCGAGGATACGAAGTGCTGTGTCTATTGGGCTTGTCTGCACAGGGCACTTGCCATGTACCGCTTGTCATTCCCCATCACTGGTGTTTGCAAGTTCTTTAGACAATGTTGTGACTCTCCAGTTTGGCGTCTGTGCCTAACAAGTATTTTGGGAACTGTTTTCGAGTAGGGAAATCCAGCCTTTCATTGTGAAAGGGTAAGAAAGCGCCATTGCAGGTTGTGTGTTGTGCTGTTGCGCTGCACCACACTGCCACCTATAGGCCACGAGGTGGATTAATCCCTGATTAGTGCCAGGGATGACGGTGGGGCAGTGCTGGGAGGAAGACGTGCCGGGGAACCGCCCAGGAGGGGTCCCTCTTTCCGTGGCTCCCCACACTGCCGCATGCCTCTGTGCGTCCTCCCAGGGCAGCCCCATCTCAGGCCCCTGCCCTCGCCTGGGGGGGCGGGGGGGACAGAGAGCAGGCTCTGATCCAAAGAGCATCTCCATGCTGGGGGGGGGGCACCCCGCCTGGCAACACCGTGGCCTGAAGTCTCGCCATGGGCCCAGGATGCCCGCAGCACAAGCGGGGGCCTCGTGCCCGGAGAGGGGGAGCCCCGAATGCGGCAGCAGGTCTGGCTCGGCACTGCGCGGGCAGCGAAACCAGAGCACGAACACCCGCCGGGCTCTGCTCCGTGATCTCCCCGCCAGCCAGACATTATTTTTGGATCCCAGCTTCTGCCCTTCTCCCCTTCCTTCAAAAGGGACGGACGCTTCCAGCAGCAAGAACGCGGCAAAGCGTCCGGCTCAGCGCTGGTGCCGTGGGAGCCCAGCCCCCGCCTCCTGTGCCCCTCGGCGCGCTTGAGCATGGGAGTCGTGGCCCCCCTGCCCGGCCCGGCCCTGGGTGGCCTCCCCCCGGGTCCCCCCTTGGCCTCCTTCCCAGCAAGCCGGGCTCCAGGGTCCAGGCCCTGCTCCGCCTCCTGCGTGCGACTGGCACTCCCGCCCAGGCCCCACTCCAAGCCGTCACGCTTCTTCAGCTCCTCGGGATGCCGGCGTCTCAGCTGCCCCCAAATGCGCCATCCCTGGCACGCCCCCTCCCAGAAAGGGACCCCCAGGCCCAAAGAGCCAAAGCTGGCCACTTTCTGGTGCCGCTTCAGAAACGCTGCTGCAACGGAGCTTATTGATCCTTCGAACGTCAACCATGTCAAGTATTAAATAGCCGGGTTACATCCTTTAGGGGACATTTCTCTGGAGCCCCAGGTCCACCAACAGCCCTCGATGGCCGGGAGGCCGAGGGACGAGCAGGGGCTAAAAGGACGAATTTCTGCCCGGGGCTCTGCCGGCGAGCTGCCCTCCTGAGGGCAAGGAGGCCTTGGCTCAGCGGCTGGGAGAGTCCTGCTCGCACTCCGCCCCCCCCCCCTCCCGCAGCTGTCAAGGGCCGGCTCTCCATTTCTGCACGGTGGCCACATTCTCCCTTGGGGACAGCCGGGCCTTCCTTGCCACCTGCCTGCTGGCCGGATCCAGTGACACTCAGCACCGCCCTGCAAGGCCGGCGGTAATGGCGACTCTTGCCGCGGAGGGGCTGGGGAATGGAAGCCCCCGCCAGCCCAGACGAGGGCCCCCACCTCCCCCCCTTCAGACGGGGGGGTGCGCAAGGTGCCCTTGCCTGTGCAGTGCCCCTCTGGGCAGGTTTCTCCTCTTCCCGGCTCTGCGGGGGAACCCCAAGCAGGCAGGGTGGGCCGGGCCGGGCAAGGGGGCAGAGCAGGGGCTCCAGCACACAGCAGAAGAGCAGGCCGGGGGCTGCTGCCCTGCTTGGCCCCTTTGGCCCCGCAGCCTCCCCCTCTGGGGGCGCCTCGCTTGCCTGGGGGGCAGCGTGCATGGTGGGGAGGGCAGCCTCCGTGTGGCCAGCCCAGAAGAGGGGTGGCATCAGCCAGCTGCCCCCGCAGCAGGCCGAGGACTGGGATGGGCTGAAGGGTTCAGCACGCCGGTGCCCAGAAGCCCAGAGGGCTCAGGCCAGGGCAGGGAGGGGCCTCCTCTGGGAGCGCACGTGGCAGGAGTGGCCGGCCCTCCCGCCTTGGCCTTGGAGGGTCTGGCCTTGGGACCGGCCCCGGCCCCGCAGCAGCAGCAAGAGCGCCATTGATGAAGCGCTTCAGGTCGAGCTCCCGGGATCTCTCACGTGGCCACGTTTGGGCGAGCGACATCCAGCATTATGTCCAATATCGCCCCCCGCCCGGCTCCAAGGCATGGCAGCTGAGCCCCCTCCAAGCTGTCGGAAGATGCAGTCCACCCGGCTCGCCACGTCTGCCGCGGGATGCCCTGCCAGGCAGTTTGCCCCTGAGCAGGCTCAGCTCCTCAGAGCAGGGCTGGCCTCCGATTCAGGCTTGCGCAGGAGAGAGCTTCTCAGAGCTAGCCGTCTGTCCGTCTGCTTGTCCTCCCCCGGGTGCCCCCTCGGCTTGACCCCGTAGGCAGCCCCCCCGTGGGACCATGCCAAAGGGCAAGGGAAGGGATCGGAAGGAGTCTGGGGGGGCCCGGGGCCCGGAGACGGCTGGCAGCCCTGGGGCCAGGCGGGAAGCTCCGCGAGGTGCTGGGCCACGCCGGCCCTTCCTGCGGCTGGTGGCGCACAGAGGCGCTGGCACGGCCGGGGAATGCCGAGGCGCTGGGCGCTGACAGGGGGCTTATCGGGGCGGCTCACGGAGACGAGCCCCTGGCGCGGCTCCTCCGGGTCGTCTTACAGGCAGCCCGCAAGCGTAATCCATCAGGTCCCGTCAAGGTCTCAGCCTAATCCCACAGCCCGGCACTGGGGAAGGGCTGCAGCCGAGCCCACGCCTTCTCCCCACAGCCGGGCCGGCCCCACACTGGCTCGCTCCTGCGGGCCACCAGCTGGGGCGGCTCCGGGCAGGAGGTCTGGCCCGACCCTGGCAGCCCAGGCAGGCTGGAGAGCCCCCTCCCCGCGAGCCGCAGCTGCTGGGCAGTGGATGGCACGGCGCAGGGGCTGCTGTGCCAGGCGAGCCGGGGCTGCTCCCTCAGGCCAGCTCGTCCGCGGGCACCAACACAGGCCGAGGCAACCGGCCCAGTGTGGGCGCCGGGGGCAGCCAGCAAGCCCCCCGGGGGGACTGCCAAGGCGCCCTCGCCTCCCAGGCAGCCGAGCCCTCGAAGGGACGGCCAGCTGGCCTGGCCCCTCCGCACTTCGCCTCCACCGGTGCGTTGGCTTGGGAAGGGGAGGCCGGACCACCACCGCTGGTGGGCTCCTGCCCCCGCATCCCTGCTCCCTCCACGTTTCTTGGAGCGGTTGGGATGGCTGGGGTGGGGGGCACGTGTGCCTCCCTGCCTCCAGTCACAACCTTCTTCATGACCGTGCACCTGCAGGATGCGTGTGCAACACACCTGGGAAGCGGGGGGGGGGTTGGGGGAGGCGCGTGTCACTTTTCCGGAAGGGCTGCAGCCAGAGCGAGGGAGGGGGGCTGCCCGTCCTGGCCTGTGCTCTTCTTGCAGGGGGCCGGCTGGCCAGCCACCAGCGGGGCCCCCAGGCGGGGCAGGGATGTGCCCGGTCCTCTTGAAACCGTCCCTGGGCCGTCCCTGCACCTCCTGGAAGGGAGTCCCACTGTTGGTTTATTATTTATGCATTTATCTAATTGTATTTGCATACTGCCCCCTAGCCAGGAAGGCTCTCTGGGCGGGTTGCCAAGTTCAAACATATAAGCAGAGAGAAAAATAGCGGTATCCTAATAAAAGCACGGCATAATAAAATATGGAATATGGTAATGAACGACAAACTGACAACAGAACTAAAAATTAAAAAAGGGTTAATAAAAGCAAATAAATATAATGTAATTTGGGAAGATGTTGTAAAAGCAGCATTAATAGAGGGTAAAGGTTGTAAGCCTAATCAAGATTATACGAATTTTTGGAGGGGATATGGATATAATTAAAGTATATTATATATTATTAATTGTTACAATATATGAATTAAAATGGAGATATTATTGGCCTCCCGGGTGGTGGGGGCAATATATTATTTCCTTTTTTATTCATTAGTTGGGTTTTTGTGTGTAACACTATTAATATTATGATGTTTGTTTTTAATTTCTTTCTGGATTTAAAAAAATAATAAAAGGGGAGGGGAAACAGTCACAGCAGCCAATAATCAGCATGAATGGAAGCAGTCCCAAGGCAGCTAACCAAGCTGGTACTGCAGTGGCATCCTTAATAAGCCTTGTTAAAACTGCAATTTTAACTATTAAAATGCCTGGAAAATCAAAACGTTTTCCCTGGTGCCAAAAGGAAAACAGAGCAGGTGCCCAGCAAACCTCTCGAGGGGCCTTATTCCAAAGATGGGGTGCCACACCTGAGAAGGCCCTGCTTCTAGTTGTCACTCTCCTTTCTTCCCCATGGTGGGGGGGGGGTCCTTGAAAAGGACCCCAGGGAGTGACCTTAAGGCCCAGGTCGGTACACGCGGAAAAGGCATTCCTTCCTTCAGGGACCCTGGCAGCTTCGTGGGAGGGCCCCGTGGGGCGCAGGGGGAGGGAAATGTCCCCCCCTCCACTCCACCCGGACCGTGCAGAATCTCGCCTTGCCGGCTTGTCTTTCTAAGCTAAGCCATCCCAGCCCCCGCAAGCTCTCCTCCCGAGGAGGCCCCGGGCTGCTCTTCTGCGCACTTGTTCCGCAATACCCTTCCCAGGTACGGTGACGGGAAGGCCACGCCGCGCTCAGCCTGCCGTTGCACCAACGGTTAGTAAGGGGCAGCAGGGCCTCGGCAGCCCCGTTTCCCGTTCGTTCCTTCCTTAGTGAAGCCAAGCCGGGAATCTCCACGTTCACCGCACCTGCGCGGTGGGCTGGCATTTCGCACCCCGAGGCCCCTCCCTTGGCAGCAGTGCAAGCTCAGACCCTTTCGGCTCGTGCACGGAGCTGGGGGCTGTTGCCCAACCCGGGCCACGTGGCGCTTGCTTACGGCCGCCTCGTGCTGCCCGGGCGGAGGGCCTCTGGGAACGCTTTGCGATTCCTTTTCGATCGACGCACCCTGGCAGAGCGGTGCCTTCAGCAATACCACCACCTCACCGCCACCTCCCAAGTTTATTTATTTATTTGGCACGGATCCCATGAGAATGTAAGAAAAGTCGTGCTGGATCAGAGCAATGGCCCATCCCGCCTGTCCACACAGGGCCAGCCAGCTGCCACAGGGTCCCCCAGCAGGCTGGGCGCAAGACCTCTGCCCGCCCGGCTCCTCGGCCACTGGTGTGCGCAAGCACGCAGTCGGCACGCTGCCTCCAGCACTGAGCGGCACGGATCGCTGCCTCCTCCACGGATCTCTCCAGCCCCCTTTCAAAACCCTCCAACTGCTGGCCACCCCCACTTCCGGTAGCCACAGTCTGTCTGTGCACGCCAGGCAGCTTCACGGACGAGCCTTTCGGGGTCTAGTCTTAGGGGAGGGGGAGAAAAAAGAGCCCTCGGTGGGGGTGCTGCCCCAGGGCCAGGACCAGGCCTGGCCAGGCCCCTCCAGCTACCCCTCCCCTGCTGCCTCCTGAAGTGGGAATGGGGAGCCTCGCCACCTGGCTCGCCCCTCCTGCCTGCACCCCGGGCCGCGGGGGGGGGCCTTGGGGACGCCGCCAGCGCGAGCAGCCGCCCCTCCGCGCCCCCTCGGGCGGTCCTTGGGGGCGGCCGGCCGGCCGGCCTCCCCCCTCCGGGCCACGCCGCCGCGGCCGGCAGTTCAAGAGCGCCCTCTGTGGGCCCCTCGGGAGGCGGCGCCCCGTCCCGCAGCCCGGCCGCCGGCATCCAGGCGCCCCCGCGCTGCGCTGCGCTGCGCGGCGCTGGCCTTGAGCGGGGCTCGTCGCGAGCGGGCGTCGGACTGGGGCCAGGCGAGGGGTTCGCCCCTCGGGATCGCGCGCTGCCGGCGCGTGGGCGAAGCAGGGTGCCCGCCCTGCCCTGCGCGCTCAGACCGCCCCGGCACTGGGAAGCCTGAGCCATGGGGGGGGGGCCTCCGCTGCGCGCGGGGGCCGCACGGGGGGCTGCCCGGCACACACTGTGGCGCCTGCGCCTTCTGGGGCGAGAGGCCGCAGCCAGGGCTGGAGAGGTGCAGTCTTCCCAGCTGCCCTCGGGGGACAGAACTGGGGGCCAAAGCAGCGGCCCATGGGCAGGCCTGTGCCCCTGGAGCGGGGCCCCAACGCTCAATGCCCCTGGCGCCTGCGTTCTCCCCTCCTCTGGCTACAGCAGCCATGTGGGCAACTTTTGTGCTGAAACCGGAAGGCATAGCCAGTCAGCGAAGGAGAAGGGATGGGGCTTGCTAGGGCCCAGAATCACAGGAGAGGAGAGTTGCGAGAGGCCAAGAAGACCCTCGGGTCCAGCCCCTGCTGCTGCAGGTCACCAAGTTGCACCATCCCACTGGATGGCTGCCCGGTTTCTCCTTGAATGTCTCCAGTGTGGGAGAGCCTACCACCTTTCTAGGTTGCTGGTCCCACTGCCGTATTGCTCTGACCGTGAGGAAGCTTCCCCTGATGTCCCGCCTGAATCTGGGCTGTCGCAGCTTGACTTGATGATTCCCTGTCCCACACTTTGGTGTGAGTGAGAATCGCAGACTGGACTGTGGGACTGCTGAGGACATAATCTCTCTTGACTTCAGCAAAGCTTTTGACCAAGCGCCCCAGGATGTCCTGATTAGCAAACGAGCTCCAAGGGGGCCAGGTGGAGCCACGACCAGGTGCAGCCACGGCTGGCTACAGAACGGGACTCGGAGAGAGCTCCTCGGGGCACCTTCTCAGACTGGGGGGAGGCAACGAGGGGGGGACCCACAGGGCTCAGTCCGGGGCTCATTCATCATGTGGAGGAGGAAGAGCAGGGAACAATTGTCCCACTTGCAGATGACACAGAACTGGGTGGGGTAGCTAAGACCCTGGAAGACAGAAACAAGATTCAGGGTGATCTTGATAAGTCGGAGCGCTGAGCTGAAAACAACAGAATGGGATTCAATAGGGACTGATGCCAAGTTCTGCACCGGGGGAAAAGAAACCAAATGCAGGGCTCCCAGATGGGGAGCGCTTGGCTCAGCGATGCCGCCTGTGAGAAGGGTCCTGGAAGGGTCGATCACAAGCTGAATGCTGGTCAACAGTGTGATGTGGCTGCAGAAAAGCACGGATGCTCTTTTGGGCGGCATCAATAGAACATCGCTCCCAAATCGTAAGAATGCCAGTTCCACTATACTCAGCACCGGTCAGGCCTCACCTGGAGTCCTGCATCCAGCTCGGCCCCACAGCGTAAGACAGATGCAGACAAACGGAAAAGGGCTTGGGGGAAGGTAACCGGGACTGGAGACAAAGCCCTGTGAGGAGAGATGGAAGGGGCTGGACACGTTCAGCCTCGAGATGAGAAGATGGGGGGGGGGCAATTTAATAGCGCTCTTCCCGTACTCGAATGGCCGTCACACAGGAGGGCCAGATCTCTGCTGGGTCACGTCAGATGGGCTCAAGTCACAGGAAGCCCGATTCCAGCTAGGGATCGGGAATGATTTCCCAACTGTTAGAGCTGTGTGACCGTGCAGCCAACGGCCTGGGGAAGTGGTGGACTTCCCCTGCGAGAGGCGTTCCGAATGCAACTGGGCAGCCATCTGAGAGCGCTGCTTTAACTGGAGCCCTGCACAGGCCCTCCGGCCCCTTTCGTGCTGCTCTGCTGTGATTCCAGGGCTCCAAGCTCACCACTTGTTTCAGCTTGGGCAGGGCGTGTCCCAGCTTGGGCAAGGTTTCTTCTTTCCCGGGGAGGCCCGGTGCCAGTCAGCCAGGGGAATTCTGTTAGCCTTAGGCCAACTTGCCACAGCCCAGCCGTCTGATGGGAGTACCTGCTTGGCCAACCAGGAAGGAGCCTTCATTCCCAGGCGCTTAATATTGCCCTCTGCATAAGCAGCTCTTGGCTCACTCAGGACTTCCCGGGCTCCTGAGCTTCTGTCTGCCCCCGGTTGGGCGACATGCACCAAGTAAAACCTCTCCACGGGATCCCGGGACTCCTGCATCAGGTCAGGGCTGAAGAACGTGAGGTGCTGCTTGCTGGGCACCCGCAGGGAGGGCGCCCTGAGCTGCCTCACCCTAGCGGCTGAAGCCGCAGATGGGGCTGCAACTTCTCTGCAGCTTCCAGAGGAGCCACTGGTCCTCTGGGCGTTTCAGCTGCGTTCCCAGGAGCCACGCCAGCTTCGTAACTTGCCGTCCATCCCTGTACGTTGGGTCATGATTATTTTAAAATACTGCACCCCGAAAGGGCCCCCCAGCACGTCTCCTGGTGCCAGACTTCTCTGCAGCAGCGACACGGAATCGCCTTCCCCAGCTCGGCTGAGGTGGGCTTCCGATTCACCGCCATCAGCAATACGGCCAAGCGAGATGCTTTGGGGAGGGGGTTGAGCTGCCTGCATGTTAACACCCCGCATTAAGATCAATTGATGTTTTTTATGTCTCCTCACCAAGACGGAGAGGGGGAAATATCCTGTCTATCGATTCCCAGGCACGGAGGAACGACTAATAGGGTGAGGCGTCCTATGTGAGGTTCTTTGTGGGTCTTGTGAGAGCTGCCAGCCAAGGAAACGTAGATGCATACAGAGGTTGCGATTATGCTAATGAGCCACTGAATTAGTGCATTACACGCCCCATTAAGTACGACTGTGCCAAGCCTGAAAGTACTAATAAATTTTGTTTCTAGGGTCAGGAATAATTAAATGATGGATTCTCTGCCATTACTTAGCCTGGAAATTAAAGTTTGACAGCTGCTTGTCTATTCCAATTTGCTTAAATGGCATCCTTCCATCTGAAGGGCTGGGCGGAGGCTGGGAGATGCTTCCGCTGCTTCCCGAGGAGGCCCTTGCCTTTGAGGGATCCCGCTGAAGGGCCCCGATCTGTGCTCAGGCCAGGCCCTTCACGGGCTGGCCGGCAGAGCGAAAAGGGTGCCCCTTCCACGGGCCATGCGGACGGACCCCCATCCTGAGTCCACACACCCAGCGTGTTCGTGTTGCTGAACATTTCTACAGTCTTCATGTGCAACGTGCTTTACCAGCTGCATTGCTTCGACCAAGTTCCATGGCCTTAATCCAGTCTATTCCTGCTTTGCGGATGGGAAACTGAGGCAAAGAGATCGTGACTTTATTTTTCACAGAGCAAGCATGACGTAAGAATGCTGCAGCCCTTCCCCATCTGGCCACATCTCTGAGCGTGTGTCTCTGCCGCAAGATCCACACAACTCCACAAGCTTCACAGTCCTCCCTGGCTGGCTGCCTCCTGATTTTATGTCCAAATTTTGAAAGGTGCACGACTCCTGAAGAAATGCTGATGAATAAATATTGGGAAACATCTACTCTGTGCAAGAAAGTATTCTAGAGGCTGTTTCTGTTTCCTCCCCCTGCCCCCTCGCTTCCCGTTCCCCTCATACTACGAGTATTTACTCTTTGTGAAAAAGTTGAGAGAAATCCCTAAAACACAGAGAGAGAGAGAGAGAGAGAGAGAGAGAGAGAGAGAGAGAGAGAGAGAGAGAGAGAGAGAGAGAGAGAGAGAGAGAGAGAGCGAGCGAGCGAGCGAGCGAGCGAGCGAGCTTATTCTGGTTAAATAGGTTTGGTGAGGCTTTTCATGTGTTACCCTTAAGAGTTCCGGCTTTTGTGAACCGGGATGTGTGCGCCCATGCCAAAGATAACCTGCAGAACATGCATGGAAAGGGGGAGGACCCCAGGCGGGTCTGGTTTCTTCTTTGTGTGAAGCTGGAAACAGCTCCGCTAGGAGCTGCGCGGAGCCCTGGACCGCCTCGGGCCAGCGCTTGCTGGAACCTGACGCTCTCCAGATGGGGTGGCCTGCATCGCACAGAAGTTCCAGCCACGGCCTAGCTGGCTGGGGCTAATGGGAGTTGAAGTCCAAGCCATCTGCAGGGCACCCACTTGGAGAAGGCTGCCATTTGGTTTGTCTCCGTGACTGGAAGCCGTCGGCCGTCACCATTAGCAACAATTAGCCCCAATCAAAACAGTCATTTCTGTGCAACGTGCACCAACGCATGACGACCGTGGGCGAGGATGACAAATGAGGGATCGGGATTATGAACCCCACAAGCACTGCCACGCCACCCCAAATGTCGCACTCGCGTGTGGGCGCTGAATCGCGCCTGGCTCAGCGCACTCTGGTTATGCTCCAGCGAGAGCGATGCCCATCGATGGCGTTCAAACCCGCACCTTCCTCTGCTGGAAATTAAGTGCCGGCGCAACCCGAGTCAAATGTCGTTGTCAGAACCACGGGGCAGGCGAAGTTGGGCGCGGAAAACAAACGAGCGCAACTCCTCAGCATTCAGAACAATCGCGGAGAAGCCCCCGCGCGGCCAGTGCCTGGGGCGCCTCGGTCCCGGCCGGCCCCGCTCCGGCGAGCCGTCTGTCGCATGAGGCCCGCAAAGGCCGGCCGGGGGCGCTGGCGGGGTCCCCCGCACGCGGCAAGCTGCCCCCGGCCCGGCCCGGCCACCTCCGGCCCCTCCGCGCCCGCCCTCGCTGCGGGCGCCCGCCAGCGGGAGCGCTTCCCCGGAGCGCCTGGTCCGGCCCGCGCGGGTGCCCGGAGCCTTCGAGGGGAGTGGCGGCGGGGGCGCCGCGGGGAGGGCGGGGGGGGGCGGCGGGAGGCGCAGGGTCCTTCGGGCTCCTCGGCAGATGCGCGTCTTGGGTTGGATTCTCAGCGCGGCCGAGGCGAGCAGAGCACAGCGCAATGTGCGGATCCCCGCTGTGCGCGCGCCGCACGGGAAGCGACGCGGCAGGGATCGGGCCCCTGCGCTGTTCCCGCCTTGGAAAGGGCAGCCCAGCGGCCCCGATCCCCGCACCTCCCCTCCCCCCCTCCCCTCGGGAAGGGCACCGCGTTCCGTGCTGACTTTCTGCTTTGCAAAAGGCGGCGCCAGGCCTGGCCAGCGCCGTTCCTCCCGCTCCTTGCGCGGGGCCAAGCACGACGCCTCCTCAAGGATCCGCGCACTTCCCGTCCCCCCGCCCCCCGTTTCTTTGCTTCCCAGTCAGCACAGAGGTCCAGTGTGGATCGCCTCCGACTCTCCACTGCAGCTGCCGCTCCCCAGTCTGCATGTAAAGTCCAAATCGGTAGTTCACATCGCAACTGGGTCGCTCTGGAGGAATAGACTGCATTACTGGAGAGGTGCACACAGCGGGAGGCAAAGGGCTAAAGCACCCCCATTCCCCCCAGTATCCTGGTCTGTGTAGCAACATGTGGTTTCCACTGCCAAAGAAGCAGACTTTGCCCTGAGAATGCGCTAATTTCTTCTCCAGAGCCTGTGAAGAGCCAGAGTACAAACGTCTGGAGGAGCTTTTGCTAGCCCGGGTGATGAAGCTTGCAAAGAGATGCACGCCAGCGCCAGCTCCTGGAAGGCTCTCCTGCGAAAGGGCAGTTGCTGCACGGTGACCCCTGCAGGAGGCCCTGCCGCATCTCTGGACCCTCCCCGGGGCATCCGATACCATCGCCCAGGGCATCCTCCTGGGCTGGGTGCGGGAGGCCCCCATTGCAGTGGTTCTGCCCCTCCTTACACGGTAGGCTCCAGACGGTGGTGCTGGGAGATCCCGCTCTGCCCCTTGGGGTCCCTCGGGGGTCAGCCTGGCCCCCATGTTGCCAGTCATCTACGTGGAACTGCCGAGTGAGATTATCCAGGGTATTGGACGGAGCCGCCATCAATACACTGGTGACACACAGCTCCACTCCTCCATTCCATCTTCCGCAGGTGAGGCTGTGGGCTGGCTGAACTGGTGGCTGGCAGCAGCATGGACTGGAAGGGGGCTCAAGCCAGACAAGATCGAGGTGCTGCTGATGGGTGGGCAGGGGATCTGCAGCCTGTTCCAGACGGAGCCGCTCTCCCCCGAAGGAGCAGGGTCATAGCTTGGGGGTGCTCCTGGAGCCGCTTTTGTCGCGGAGGCCCAGAGGGCCTTCTAACCAGCTTTGGTTGGCGGCTCAGTGACACCTCCACCTGGACAGAGACAGGCAGCTGTCAGGTGGCTGCGGTGCACTGCATGGGGCTGCCCTCCCGTCTGGAGACTGTCCAGAAGCCACAGTGAGTGCAAAACATGGCTGCCAGGCTAGTAACAGGACCAGGCGGTCTGCCCACTGCCACCGGCTGCTGGTCCCCTTCCGAGCACAATTCAGGGGCTGTTTTTCACCTATAAAGCCCGACATGGCCTGGGACCATCATAACTGATAGACCTCCTCTACCTGAACGGTGCCATCGAGTCCTGGGCCTTTCTCAGACTGCCACCTCCCAAGGAGGCTCAGATGGTGGCAACCAGGAGAAGGGCCTTCCAGTGGTGGCCCCAGCTGTGGATCGAGCTCCCCACTGAGGCCCACCTGGCACCAACCTGAGCATCTTTTCAGTGCCAGAACACACCTGTCCTTTCCTCTCCCGCAGGGCATTTAGCTGGAACTTTATTAGTTTTTATATTTCCAGGTTCAGTTGGGTTTTATTTTGCTTATGTTTTCCAAATTTTTTATTTAAATGTAGTTTTAAAATTTTGGTATGGCAATTCTTTCCTGAATGTTTTCATACTGTGGGCCCGCAGCGTGTGTGTCAGGCTGCCGGGCTCCTCCGCGTCCTCCGCGACAGCTGCTTTCATGACTTGCGTGCTTCATCTTGGTGCCATTGCAAGGGGTGGCAGCTATAGGACCTGGCGACCCACCTGGGGCCCAGGAAAAGGTGAGCTAGATGGAGAGTAAGCCAAAGGAGTAAATACTCTAATGAGGAGAGTGGCCACAAATGTGAGGAAGTGCAGCATGGGGGCTGCATCCAGGTCAACTCTGTCCCGGGGCTGGCCTGGCAGTGAGTCCCGGGGCCCACCCGCCGCACTGCCCTGCTCTGCAGGGAGCTTCCCTGAGCTGGGGGGGGGGAGTCCACCTCCAGCATTCTGCTTTTCCCCCAGGAACAGACTGTCTTCCCCTCACCCCCTCTCCTTTCCAGAGAGCCAAGCCCGGGGAGGGGGGGCGGTTTGTAGCCAGGAAGGGCAGAGAAAAGGACAGCCTGACGAAAACCCTTGGGGGGGGAGGGCTTTTGTTGCCCCTCCCAAGATGCTCCAGGCAGCAGCTGTGTGGGGCAGGGCTGGGGCTGGGCTGGGGAGGGGGGACGGGGTCTCCAGAGAGGCTCCCAGGAGGACGGGCATCCCCAGCGGAGGGAGTACAGGGGCCTGCCCTCCCAGCGTGGCCCTGAGTGGCTGGTGTGGCCTTTTGTCTCCTTGCACAAAAATCTTTCTGCTCCAGCAGCTTCGGACAAGGTCCTCGTTAACTCCAGCCCTGCCGGGGCAGCCGCTGTGCAAAGAGCCCAGCCCGGCGCCCCAGCCCCGACACAAGCCTGCAAACAAGCAGCCAGGGGCTCTGCCGGGCGGCGTCTTCCGTTCGCGGCCCCCGGCATGCCTCCCCCTGCCTCGGAGCCCGCTCGGGCTCGTCCCAGCTCGGGAGGGCAGGCCGCCCGACAGCACGGCTGTCCGACAAGCTGCAAGGAGCAGGGCTGGGAGTCCGGGTGCTGGAGAGGAGTGTGTGGAAAGGAGGGACCTGGGCTGCGGCAGGAAGGAGCGCGAGCAAGCCGCTTGGGGCATGTTGGACTAAGGCGGGCGGCCAGCACTGGCCAAGAGGTTTGCATTCGGCTTGTCAAAGCCCTCTGGCTGCCCAGACTCCCAGAGCAAGTCTGCCATTGCGCAGGGAGCGGAGAAAACGGAGCAGAAGGGCCTCCGGGGCCTGCCAACGAGGGAAAGCAGCCCACCTGGAAGCACGCGGCCCTCCTCCGTGGCTCGGGGCCCCCTGGCCCAGCCCGGCCACTGGCCGCTGCGGCGGCTGGACACGTGGGCTGAGTCACCGGGGCACGTGGGGTGGGGGCCTCCGGGCACTGCAGGCGACTCTGGGCAGCAGCTTGCTCGGAGCAGGGCCGAGAACATGCTGGGCTGGCTGGTGGCCTTTCTGCAGCCAATGCCCGGAGGGGCCCCTCTGCCCCCCAAGAGGGCCACTGGGCCAGCCCCCATCCCTTCACCTCACGGAAGGCTTTTTCAGGAGTGATGCCTCCTGGGGGGCGGGCATGAGATTCAGCAACAAAAGAGCAGGATAGAAAATGCAGCAAGAGCAGCAGTGCAGAATGGTGCTTTTCAAAGCAGCAGTAAAAACTGTGAGGCACGTTGAAGAGACTGAAAGGCACCAAGGCAGAGGGCAGCAGCTGGGAGCTGCAGGCCTGGCTGGACACCCCACAAGGTTGCCCGGCCCGGCTTCACCCCAAACCTCCGGGGGCTTCAGGGAAGATCCCTGGGGCAGCCCTGCGAAGGCAATGCCCTGCCCGGAGCCACCCTCTGGCAGGGCCGTGGCAGAAAGGCCGGGCTGCGTCGGGGCGCCCAGCCCTGCGGGGAGGGACAGCTCTGGCCGCGGCTGCCTCTTCGCCGCCCGCAGCGCCACACGGCACCAGTGCCAGCGCCTGCCCTGTGCAGCCACGAGCCCCGAGGCCGAAACGGCCGCGCCTCCTGGAGCCCGGAGCTGCCCGCCACGTGTGGCTGGAACAAAGGCCCCGGCAGGGCTGTGCGCGCCTGTGGCGGAGCGTGCGCCCAGATGCGCTGGTGCGCACCGAGGCACTCTGCTCTCCCGCTTCCTTGCGTGCACCAATGTAGGTCACCTCGTCCCCCGGGAGGCAGGAGGGGAGTGAGTGGCTGGGAAAGCTAATGAAGATCTATGAGCTGAGCGGGCGGGGGGGGGCTCTGGGGAGGGGCGGCCGGGCGGCGCTTATGTGTGCTCCCCCTGCGGAGCGGCAGGGAGGGCCAGGCGGGAGCCCGGGAGCAGCGGGACGGCACAGCCGCAGAGCCCACGCTGCAGCAGTGGGACGGCAGCCAGGAGCATCCTGCTCCAAGGAAGGGCAGCTGAGCAGAGAGGATGGGCTGGTGGGGGGGGGGCTCCAGACACCCCCTCCCAAGTGGATGCAGCCCCCGGAGAGCGGGTTTGTATCAACCCGCGAGTGGCGGAAAGCCAAGCTCTCGGACAACCTGCAGGAGACACCTCGGTCCAGCCTGGATCGGGACCTGGTTTACTGCAGGGCTCTGGGAGGGCAAAATGGAGCCGGGGGGGGGGGGGCCCTCAGCCACGCTCCTTTGAGGAAACGGGGGACAGAACCCCGACAAAATGCAGGTCAAAAATGCATGTCTCACAGAAGGGGGGCCAGCAGAGCCCAGGCTCCCAGCTCCATCATGCACTGTCCCCATGGGGAGCCTGGAGCCCCCTTTGCAGAGCAGAGGAACCATGGGGGGGCTGCTCCGTCAGGGCCCTGCGACGTTCCGGATGGTGGCAACGTGGGGGGGGGTGCGGGTGGCAGCTGTCTCTTGCCACCACGCCTGACCTGTCCGCGCACGCGCATGTTTTGCATGACCCCGGGGAGGCATCGGAGACGTCAAAGCAGAATGTGCCCTGCGTGAGGCGAGGAAGGGTCCCGCCGTCCCGCCAAGAGACTTGCCAGAGCTCTGTCAGTGGCGCTTTCAGAGCTCCCGGGGTCCTGCAGGGCCCCCTTTCCATTCGTCTCGAGTTCCCAGGCCAGGACGGGGCGACCTCTGGAGACTCGGGAGACCGCAAGAGACGCGGACGCAGGAAAAGCAGCGGAAGCCCTTGGAGCGCTGCAGAGCCGCCCTGCGGAGACCAAGTGCAGAGCCAGGCCAGGGAGCCGTGGGGGGGGGGGGGCTGAGCTGCCCCTGCCCATGGCAGCCCCCCGCCCACGGGATGCCAGCCATGCCCGCAGGGCTGTCTTGGCAGCACTTGGGCCAGGCCGCGGCTCTGCTTTCCGTGCTGTGGGAGATATTTGAGCAGGTGCTAAATTCTGGAAGCCGAGCAGATCAGAGGCGGGAGAGGAGGGAAACGGGGCCTTTTAGCGGGTGTCTTAAGAGTCCTGTAAGCCTGTTTGAAAGGGGGGGGGGGGCGCAGCTGCAGCCCTGTGGGGGTGCTATCTTTTGCACAGAGAACTTGAGAAGTGTGCCTGGATTAGACCCATGCTCCTCACCTGCTCACGGTCCATCAGAGAGGACTAGAAGCATGGATGGAATCGTTTCCCAGTGGCCAAGACCAGTTGCCACTTCATGTATACCCAGCACCAGAGAACAACTGCAAACAAAGCTTGCGCTCCAAAGTGCGCAGCTGCGCAGGCCATGCCTTTCCAGGGGAGGAACAGAGCCGCTTCTTCAAGGGCTCCTGGTTCACCTTTGGGGAGCGGTCAGACTTCTGGGGGTGACGTGTCCCCCCCCCCCGATGTCTCAGTCCTGACCTGGTTTCAGCATCGTGTAGCCTTCAGTGGCCAGAAAGAGTAGAAAGCAGCGTGGCCAGGCCGTTCCGTGGGGCAGGAGGGCAAGAAGGAGCTGCAGGCACGGCCGGAGGCAGACGTGTGGGCCGATGGGGCAGTCGGGCGAGGGAAGAGCAGCTGGGCCAGAGCCAGCCCACGGCCCAGCCCCACGGCCCAGCCTGCTCCAGCCAGGGGTCTGCTGGATGGTCCCCCAGACTCCCAGAATTTCTGAGCATTGTCCAGGCCTGGTGGGGCTGATGGAAGTTGCAGCCCGGCACATCTGCAGGTCGCCAGCCCAGGAAAGGCTTGATTCGTGCGTCGCACATGCCGGTCAGGGTGCCTGGGCTTCCCCGTCTGGCCCGAGCACACTCCTGGTGGGGGCCATGCTGGGGAACCGACTCGCTCAAAGCCGCGTCCCGACTGAGAGTGGGGTTCGGGCCCCGCCCCGGTGCTCCCCATCCCGCCCCCTGCCCATGAACGCAACCACACTGGCTTCGGAGTCCAGTGCACTCCGAGTGACCACGGCTCCCCCTCACGCCCACAGGGGCGCCCCTCAGGCCGGCCTCAGCTGCCCTTCCGGGTCCCGCCTCTGCTCGGACTCAAACCCTCCAGCTCTGTCCGCGCTGTGGACTCGGCCCCTGCCCAGGGCAGGGGAGGGGGACATGGCCCGCCGCCCACTGTGGGGCAAGGGCCACCTTGCCATGAAGGCAGGGCTCGGCCAGGCCCCCTCGCTTTCCTCCGGCTCTTCTGCAGCGGCCACGGAGGCTCCTGAGCGTCCGCAGGAAGCCTGGCTGCACGTAGACGCTGCTGCGAGGCCCCACTTGCGGGTTCCCTTCTGGAGAAGCCTTTCCGCGAGCGTGGCGGGTGCAAAGCCACGCTTAATTGTGCAGCCAGTGTGTTTCCAAGTTTTAATTGTAATTTGTAATTGTATTTATTTATTTACTGCTGTGAGCTGTCCCGAGGCTATGTAGCAAGGGGACGGCATATAAAAACTTTAAATAAATAAACAAATAAACAAACAAGCGCGTTCTGGGATGGACCTGGAGCCAGGCAGGGCTTTTCACACGCGATCCCCACTCTCCCAAGGATTAAAGGCCAGGGGATGTGGCAGGGAGCGTGTGAGTGTGCGAAACACGCACAGGTTGATTCCACCTGCTTGGGCTGGCAAACAGCCCAGGCCAGCAGTGTGCTGGCCGGATGCCGGGCCCCTCATATCTTGGCAATGGAGTCCCCCCAGGAGCCCCCCGTCCCGTGCCTTTGTGGCAGACGGGGCTGGAGCAAGCTGGCTGGGCTAAGGGGCCTCTCGCTGTTTTCCGGGGCACGGACTCCGAGGGGCAGGCAGGTGCGGGGTGCCGGGCGGCCATGTCCTGGACGCATTCCAGGCCTCGCTCCGCCGGGGTGGATGGGGCCGGCGGTGAGGTGGGCCGCTGCCCGGTCCTCTGGGCAAGTCAGTGCCGCCGCTTCCTCGGATTGTTCTGCAATCAACCGCCTTTGAAGAGGGGAACAGAAGATGCTGCAGGGGTGCTGAGCGACTGCCCGGCAGGCCCTGGGGTGCCACTCAGGCCCAGGGCCCAGGCTTGCCCGGAGAGCAGCCGATGCATCTCCCGGGGCACCTGCAACGTGTCCCCGGCCACGTGGAGCAGCTCTGCAGCCCAGGCGGGGGGCGTGGGGCGCTCAAGGCGCATGAGCAGGGGGGCAGCCAAGTCTGGCCCGGAGCTCCCGCCTTCCCTGCCCCGACCCCTGGAAGCCCCGTCTGCGCATTATGCCCACCCGGGCAGCTGCCAGAGCCCAGCAGGGCTGGACGGTTTCAGTACCTGCCTCCCCTCAGGGCCAGCTGGTGGCTGGGCAAACCCAGAAGGGGCGCAACCGCAGCAGTGCGCACCCGCCCAGCCCAGCCCAGCCCAGCCCGGCCCTGCCCTGCCCAGAGCAGCTGGCGGACACCCGCAGGCCGCCTCCGGGGTGATCTGGAGCCCTCACGACCGCCGGCCATTGCCAGTGTGGCGGCTGCGGCAGCCGCCTGGCCCCAGGGCCCTGGGTGCCCAGACGTGCCAGCCAACAGCCTTTGCAGGGAGCCCCACAGCACGCGGCCTCCCGCTGGACCTCCTGCCAGGCACAGGCGGGGGACAGCGCGCAAGGCCTGCGCCTGCCGAACCACAGAGCGGGGTCCGGGCTGCCCCCCGCTTCGTGTTCGGAGCTTGTGCTTCCGGCCCTCCCCACCTGCGAGAGTCACGGCTTGTACCCCGGATTCCTTCCGCTTGGGTGGGTGCAGACAAAGCTGCATTAACTCCCCAACCTGCAAAAGACAATTGGAAGCAAAAGGTGCGGAGGCGTCCCCCACCCTCCGACAAGCCCGGAAACAAGCAGAGCCGGGAGGGGCCCACAAAGGAGCCGTCCGCCCACCAGCCTGCGGCAGCCATGGACCCCCCTCGCAGCCCATTCAGGGCAAAGGCGGGCAGGGGCGGGAATGCTGCTTTGGGGGCGGCTGCTACACGACGAAATTGGACAGGCCTTGGCCTGCCTTCAGCCTCTTTGTGTCTGCCGCATAATAGACACAGTGAGCAGAGCAGGGGATGGCGGGGGACACGCCACGTCGGCCGCAGGGCGATACAGCGGGGCCTTTGCAAATGCTAATAGCATCACCCTCACGCTTTTCACAGGAGCCCGAAAGGCGCCCCTGTAGGGAGAGGCCCGCAAAAGGCGCCCTGTCTCCGCATCGAGGGGGCAGGAGAGCGGCCAGACAGGCGAGTGGGCTCGGGCTCTGCGCTTCGCCTCCTCCGAGCCCCTTCCCCATCTGCTGAACACCAACGGCCAGGGGACAACTTCAGCTGCCTGCGGGCACCCCCAGCCCGCCGTGGGCTGCACTCGGTGTCTCGCTGCCTCTGCCGCTTTCCACACAAGCCCTGGCCCTGCAGCCCTCGGGGTTCATGTGGGGTTTCCCACCCCGGGAACTCCCACCACGTGTGGCAGGCAGTCACTGTGGCGCGGACTGGCTCACAGGCGCCTTTGCTCTGCCAGACACGGGAAGAGCATCATGCTGGCCAGAAGTAAAGATTTAAAGCAAAATGCCCATCCAGGCCATGCCTTCCTCGGGCCATTCCCGAGGTCACAGCGTCCTGTGCAAACTTCCGAATTCTCCAGAGCAATTCCTCAGGAAAGGTGAGGAGAAAAGCAGCGGAAGCTCCAGCCATGAGCTTCAAGTTGGGCCCTTCCAGGCAGAGGTCGGAGGCTGCGCAACTCGCGGACCTTGGGACAGTGGGAAGATGGCCCACCGTCTTCGGCCCAAGAGACTCGCCTTGTCTACCCTGTGAGGCCAGTGAGTGGCCCACAGCCGCCCAGTGAGCCCGGCGAACCAGTGGGACTAGAACCCGGGTCGCTCCAGGCTCAATCCGGCACTTCACCCCGCAGGCCAGCTTGGCTCTCGGTGGCACCGGCAGTGGCGGCAGCGCCTCTTCTCACACGCCTCCTGGGAGGCTGCATTTGTGTTGCTCTTTTGTGTGGGTCGGCCAGGCCTGCGGGAGGATGCGGAAGCGAGAAAGCGCCTACGAGCAGGTTGCATGTGGAGGCTTCTCCAGCGTGTCAGTCAGAAATTTCCTGCAGGCCGAGCACGAGCCCCTTGCCGAGCAGGGACCTGGCGCCGCTCTCGTCCTTCTACCTGCCGGAGTGAAGGCTCTCCGCTGCTGTTTAGTGCAGGGGAGCATTAAAGAGGCGTGTGCCGTGATTTCTACCACGTCCTCCTTTTGGACCTCAGGGACCAAACTCAGATGGTTTAAGGAGCAGGATCAGGGGTTTGGTGGCAGCCTGTGCTTGGCAGGGTCGGCACGAATGGCATAAAGAAACCTCACAGCAAAAAGCACCCACCCTCTTCAGGAGCAGCGGTTCCGCTGGGAGGAGAGAGGGGATGCCTCTGAAGGTGAGGGGGCAGAGAAGCTCCAGGAGGGCAGCCACTGGGCAGCAGCGGGAGCCGACAGCGGCACCTCTGGTGCAGGCCTCGCGCGAACTCTGCTCCGTGCTGTGCAGAAGGCGGCCCAGCTAAACCCCGTCTCGGTCATCTTACCTTGAAAACCCTGCAAGGAAGCAAGCCAAAAGAAGAGGGAATGGGGAGAGCGGCAGAGGGACCTGCGGAGGATAAAATAAAGAGACGGTGGGGAGAATGTATGGAAGGACTACACAGAAGACCTAAAAAGATGGCAGAGTCCTTCAAAGAGACCCTGTGAGGAAGAGGCTGCAGCAGCAGAAACAGGAGGGAAAGCGCTTGGAAGGAAGGGAGGAAGGACGGACAGACCTCGAGTAGACAGGATACCAGAACTATTCCAAGCTGCAGCAAATGAATCTTCCCAAATCCTACCAAGACTATGCCAACCAATATGGAAAACAAAACAATGGCCCACCGACTGGAAATGTTCGGAATACTTCCCAGTCGCCAAAACAGGAGATGCAAAAGTGCGCGGCGACCAGAGAAGCATCGTGACCTCCTGTGCAAGCAAAGTGAGGCCGAGGTGTTGCATCACGGAGGATGCCCATACTCTGAGGAAGAAATGCCTGGCATTCAGGCTGAATGCCGAAAAGGAAGAGGCGCTCGGGGCCACACTGCAAAAATAGTTGGCTGCCGGAGCACACCAAAGAACTTCAAAAGATCCTTGACTCCTTCTCCAGACCAGAAGTCATGGATGGCCCTGGAAGGAACGGGGGCCTCAGTGCTTGATTGCGCTGCTGCTCAGTGTGGGTCCTGGACAAGGGGCTACGCTGAGGATGCAGGAGCAGAATGGCAGTGGCATCAGCCAAGGCCGCGTTTGTTTGTGTGTTTGTGTGTTTGCTTGTTTAGAACATTTCTATGCCGCCCCATTCGCAAAAAGCCTCGGGGTGGCTTACAAAACCGCCTTTCTATTCAACTTGTACACAGGACGTAGTATAAGGAAAGCTGGATTGGAATCAGAGAAAAAAGTGAGAATTGGCAGAAAACCCACGATAATGCAAGACATGCGGATGATCCCTTCTTAGTGACAGAAAACAGCAGCAAACTGACACCATTTCCGAGGAAAGTGAAAGCAGCAAACGCAAAAGCAGGACCGGCGTTGAACATTCAGAAAACAGCAATCCGGACTACAGGACACCGCTGCAAGGTCCGCTGCGAAGAATCTGAAACTGTGAAGGGTTTTACGTCAGCTGTTCATTCAAACTGAGACTGCGGCCAAGAAATGAGCAGAAGACGGAAACTTGGAAGCAGAGAAGAGGCCGTGAAGGAGCAGCAGGGGCAAGGGGCTCGCGCCACGGCAGTCCCCGTCACGGCGAGTGGGCGTGAACGCGGGACGGGCAGCGAGCGGACGGGAAGAGAATGGCTGCACTTGGAACATGGGGCTGGGGGAGAGCTTTGCAACACCCTGAGCCAGCAGACACAGGACGCGGGGGCCTGGACTAAGCCAAGCCAGAGCCGTCCCTAGGGCAGTGGTGGCGAACCTTTGAGAGACCGAGTGCCCAAACTGCAACCCAAAACCCACTGATTTATCGCGAAGTGCCAACATTGCAATAAAACCTGAGGTTTTAGTTTAGAAGAAACAACACAGCCAGTCCAAGCAAACATCCATCCATCCATCCATCCATCCTTGGAAGTGCACTGACCGACCATGCAAAAGCTTGGAGGAGTTGCGGCTAACGAGTTGCGGCCCCTGATGTCATCGCCTGGCGCTGCTATTCCTTTCTGAGCATGGCCCGGATTTGCGCTGTTATCTGATGCTCAGCTGCTGGGGAGATGCTGGGGTGACTCTGTCGTGTGCTGACAGAGAGGGCCCTGCGTGCCCACTGTGGCATGCGAGCCATAGGTTCACCACCACTCCCCCAACCCTAATATAGGGCTAAAATTCCATTGAAAATAGGGCGATTTTGAAAAAGCCGTCCTTGAGTAGCTTTTTCTGCACAGCTCAGCATTCCTGCCCCTTCTAAGCACATTCCAATCACCAGATTCATGCCAGGACACCTCGTTTTTCTAACCCTAACCCTACCCTGGTGCACACACCTAACCCTAATATAGGGTGAAATTTCCACTGAAAAGAGGGCGATTCTGAAAAAGCCATCTTTGAGTGGCTTTTTCTGTATGGTTCATCATTTCTGCCCCTTCTAAATACATTCCTACCATCAGATTCATGCCAGGACACCTCTTTTTTCTAACCTTAACCCAGTGACGGTTAAAATTTTAGAGACCGAGTGCTCAAACTGCAACCCAAAACCCCCTTATTTATCACAAAGTGCCAACACTGCAATAAAACCTGAAATTTGAGGGTTTAGTTTAGAAAAAACAACTCACAGCCAGTCCAAGCAAATATCTCTCTCTCTCCTTGCAGTGCACTGACCGGCCATGTGAAAACCTGGACAGGTTGCAGCTCGTGACGTCATTGCCTGGCGCCGCTACTCCTTTCCAAGCATGCGCATGGCTCCTATGTACGCTGTTATCCGATGCTCGGCTGCTGGGGCGACTTCGCTCGCGTGCCGAGACGGCTCTGTGTGCCCACTGTGCCGCAGGTTCGCCACCACTGCCCTGGGGCAAAGCCAGCACAGCCGAAGCTGTGGCACTTCAGGCCCGTTGTGGGAGGCCAAGTCTCCCAGGGAAGCCCGTCCGGCCAGGGGGAGCCGAGGGCAGGAGGGGAAGGTGCAGCCATGCCCGAGGGAACCCATGGCCGCGAGTGCAAGGGCCGAGCGGGGCTGTCCAGGGCAGGGCCTGTGGGAGAGCTCTCGTTCATCGGGTCACCCTCAGGCGGAGGCGACTTGGCAGCACGACAGCAACAGACGGATGCCGAGCGCTGCATGGTTGCGCCCGGTCTGCTTGGCCACGCACCGGCACAAAGGCCTTGGGATCACGGCTGCCGGCACAGATTTGGGGGCACACTAGCTTGCCCTTCCACCCATGTTTGCCTGCGCAAATCGGCCCGTGCGTGCCTGTCTTCGCCGGGCTGCATTGCAAGAGTGGGGGCACCCACGGTTGGCCAAGCCCCCGCCCCTCACCTCGTGCCCACATGGCCTGCGTTCACGGCACGGAGCCCTGGCAGAATTTTCTCGCTGGAGAACACAGGTGGGATCGCGCCACCGCCGCCAAGCACCTGCAGGACCACGTCTCCCACCAGCCCCTTTTCCACCGCGACTGGGCTGCGCTCCCCCCCGCCGCATTTTCAGGCAAGATTCCCATCACTCGTCCTGGAAGTCGAATGAACATTCATGGAATGGATTGATGGACGAACTGCTGGGTAATGCACTATAATTTCTGTGTTCAAACAAATCATGTGGTAATTAGGGTAATTTTGTTTTAATACACTTTCAGGTAAAGTGGAGTCGGCCCATCTCTCCGCCGTAAGCGGCTTTCACTAATTACAGGGAAAATCCATCCTCTTTGCACTCGGCGATTGCCATGAAATGCCGGCACTTGGCGCCTGAGCACTGCGATCCATCTTAACTAATTACGGAGCTGAAGGGTTGGTGTTCTGGGGAAGCGCTTGGGAGAGCGTTTCTGAAGCTCAGCTTCGCCTTCCTCAAGGGGGGGGGAGGGGAGGGGAGGGAGGGGGAGGGGGGCTCCTCAGCCGAAGAACAGAGGGGGCGTGCGGCGGGGGGTCCCTCGGTGCCGGCACGGACAGCCTGCACCTCCTGCGCATCCAGGCCGCATCCCCGCTGCCCTCGGTGCAAGAGGGCAGATGGGCGCCGGGCGCTCTCCCTTCCGGGGCACAGGCTCCAGAGCCCTGGGCTGCGAGGAGGCCCAGCGGCTTCTGGTGCAGCTCCTGTGCCGCACTGCACCGCACCGGCTGTCCAGGAGCACATGCCCTTTGCTAGCGCAGCCCCCACAAGGCAGGCTCCAGCCGGGCCCACGGAGCTCCTGCCCTGTGCTGGCTGCTCACCCGGGGGACGGGGCGGCGGACCCTGCCTTAACCATGAAGCGCTCCAGCTGCAATGGGGCACAGAGGCGGGCAAAGGGCGGGGGGCTGCGTTTCCAGCTGCCGCTTCTGGTCCGTTGCGCTTGGGGCAATGGCCAGCCCCACACTGCCCCTCGACGCGGGTGGACGGAGTGGCCTGCCCCCTGCGCCCTGGGACAGAGCAGAGAAGCCAGGAAGTGTTCAAGACTGGTGTTTATTTCTTTCCTCCTCAGTGACATGTACATCCAATAAATAACGGTTGTGGGAGACACCTTCATGCTGATTCTCAGGTCGGGCAGCAGTGAGTCATGGTGGAGAGGGGCACCCGAAAAGCAGGGGAGGGCACGGCACTGGCCCAGAGGACGGGCTCCTCTACCGAGATCCCGGCTGGCAGCGCCCGAGCGGCTGGGTGGTCGCGGGGCCTCGGGGCACCAGCGGGGCTCCCCCGTGCTCTCTGATCTGCGCAGGATGACAGGGGGCTCCGACCTTTTGTGCTCTGAGGGTGCGAGCTCAACAGAGGCGCTTCTGCCCACACTTCTGGTTACTGCAGGGGCCACCCTGACCTCCCCCACCATGTGCCTGCAGACACCAGAGGCAGAGCGGAGTGTGCAGGGACGGGTGCCTCAGCAGGGCACGCTCCGCCGAGGCGGGGCCCCTGGGAAGCCACTGCCACAGGCTGCAGGGTCGGGCTGCAGCAGCACAGGTGTGGAAGCAGGTGCACAGGGGAGCCATCGCAGTCCAGCGACCTCCTGCGGCTGCGGGGGGGGGGAGCTCCAACACACGGGGGGCCCTCCAGGGAGGGTCTGCCATGAGGGGTGGAGCGCCTGCTGAAAGCCAGGCGGGGCTTGCCAGCTGTATCGCCCAAACAGCACGGAAACCGAAGGGGCAAACGCCAGTGCCAGCCTGGAATGCCCCCCCCCCCGCCCCGGCCAATGCAGCTCCCCAGGAGGGCCTGGACTGGCAGGCCGGGAGGACGAGCTGTTTCCTCGGTGCCGGAGCGTGAGAGAACGGAGCAACCCGCTGGCACGGAGCGATGCACAAAGGGCGCCAGCTGGAGAGCCCCCGGGCAGTTTCCTCGGAGGCGGCCCCAGCCTGAGCATCCACCCTCCCCCCCCGCTCAGGCGATCGGCAGCATCAAGTGGCTCTTTTCCTGAGGTCCCCCAGAAACTCCCCCTGGGAACAAGGCTCTCCTTTGTTACTGGCCAGGGTCCCCTCTGCTCATGTTTGCTCTCGGCGTGGAATCAGAGCGATGGAGAGCCTTGGGGAGCTGGCGACCCCCAACCATAAAAATGCCCAGGATCCCACCTTCCTCCCCCGCTGCGGAAACAAGCGGCCAGATGGGGCAGCTCTGCGGGCCCTGTGCCCTCGCGGGGCAACCGTGAGGTCCGTAAGGACATTTCCTGGAAGCCACCCCCCGGCCAGGGCTCCTTGTGTGCTTCACAGCCAGGCCCACGGTCACACTCCAAGGTCTCACTTCTCAGCAGAGGATTTAAAAGCACATTTTAGCACTTGGGGGACACCAAGTTTGTATCACACATACAAACAAACATGACTCAGAACATGTGACCAATATATGTACAAATGCTAAAAGGTTATTTTACGGCCTGCAAGTGCGGCACACAGCAGAGCCCACGGCTGGCTAAAACGCCTGGAGGCCGGGGAACCCGCCCGGCCGGCAGCGAAGCCCCTCCTTCCGCTCCGAGGCTGTACGAAAGCCACACCAAAAGAACACGGCACAACCGGGACGCCGGTCCAGCTCGCCACCACAAGGCCATCAAGCCGGGCTCCTGCTGGTGGGGCGGTTTCTCTCGCACCATCCAAAGAACGCATTTCATCACTGAGTCTCCGTATAATTATCGTGTTGCCTTCGGTACACTTTAGGGCACTCTTAAGAAGCAAAACAGGGAGAAGGAGAAGACTGGAAGGGTTCCACTCGGCCATTTTCAGTGGTGCGTGTTCCCGAAGGGGGCCTTGTCTGGATGGGGGAGGTCTGCTGGGAGAAGAAGCAGAGGATTTCACAGCAAGGACGCGAGCAGCTCGCAGCCCACGGTGTGCCTCCTGCAGGGCCCGAAAACCCCAAAGCTGCTGCCGAGGGGCTGCGTGGCAAGCCATGGGGCAGCCTTCCCCTGCAACGGAGGCCAGGGCCCAGACGCGTGCGCTGCCCAGAGGCATGCCAGGGCTGCTCCTACACCAGGAGCCCTGGGGGATGCCCGCAACCGCCGGGAGAATCCAGGATCTTCCAAGGATCGGGACCACCAAAGGACACAAGGGCAGGCGCGGGAGTGGGACGCAGAGCAACGCCTCAACGCTGTGAAGCCCCCACGGGCTCTGCCGGGCCTGGTCCCCCTGCCAGCGCTGGAGGAAGAGCCTCTTTCGACCACTGGAGGGAAATGCCCACCAGGCTGCCCTCCGCCACCGAGACGAGCCGCGCATTGTGGCTCGCGGGAGGCCTGGCCGATGCCCCGTGCTTTCCTGTGCGGAGCGACTCCCTTCTAAGGCAGGGCGGGGGCCAAGAGCACGCCCGTCCCGCCATCTGATCCCCGAGGGGGGAGCCGCAAGCAGCTCACAGCCGCGCTCAGAGCAGTCCCGGGCTCAGGCAGCCCCCGGCCCAGATCTTCAGCTGGTGCAGAAGCCCCTGGGTGGCTCTGGGGACGGCGGAGCTGGCAGTGTTGTGAAAAAGAGGGAGGGGAAGCGCCTTCGGGGAGCAGGGGGGTCAACTGGAAGATGCCCCAGGGCCGCTTCCAAGCACGAAAATGCGTCAACCGACGACCAGGCAAGGGGGGCTTCCGGCTTCTGGCCAGAGGACTGCCTCAGGCGGCCCGATTCGCCATCAGACACACCTTACCTGCAAGGAACAGCTACTTCTCTTCTTGATGAAGGGCCTCAATGAAGACTTCGAGTTTTTCCTGGATCTCTCGAACTTTTTCTGGAAAGATTAAGAAGCGGCTGTCAGAAGAGCAGACCCGAGGCACCAATGCCGCTCTGCCCGGCTGTGCCCCAGTGCCGGGCCCCGTGACAAGGCGAGAGGCGGGCTTCCCTCCCAGCGCTTGCCACGTCCTCAGAGGCCGCAAGCGGGTGAAGCGTGGCCCAAAGAGGGGTGCGAGAAGCCACTTCTGACGTGCTGCCATGCGCAGCGCCAGCTCTGCAGCCGAGCCTGAGGCACAACTGGGTGTGCAACAGCATGGGTCCAGGCCATGGCTCCTGCCGATGTGGCCAAGGCCTCAGTGCTGGCGGGCTGGAAGGGGGGCACCACATCTGCGCTCTGGTCTTGCAACGGCCTGCGGCCTTTCCTGGATGTCGCGCTGCAGGGTGCGCAGGACACGCTCGGCGTCCTCTTGCCATTATGGCGCCCCCTGCACAACCCGCTGTGCGATTCCCTCTGGGCTGCTCTTGCCAACATGGCGTTACTGCAGAGGACTTGGGCTCTCGGACATGGCAGGGCTGAGGAGACCGGAGCTGGACACGGTGAGGGCCACCGATGGCGAGGCTGAGGAGCAGCTGCCCTGCCCGCCGAAGGCCCACACCGCTCAGAGCGGGCCCTGCCCAGGCTCCCCACTTGCCGCCGAGCGGCCGTGGCCGGAAAAGCCTGCGTGGGGCAAGCGAGCCACCCTGACTGGGGACTGTGGGGCGCCTCCCGGCTCCGGAGAAGGTGGCGCTTGGCACACACGCGCAGGCCCAGCGTCCTCAGAGCAGGCAGGATGCAGCGTTCTGAGCGGCGAGCTTCACCTCCAAGTTGAAACATGCGTCCCTGCATGGGGAGCCCCGGCACGGCCTCTGCCGTCGCTGGACCTTCACAGGGAGACGCCAGGAAATCGTGGTGCCTGCACAGCAGCCTTGGGGCACATGGCCCCCAGCCTCACGGGACGCCTCAAGCGCTGCCTGTCCGGGGCCGCTGCGCCCCCCTTGCCGAGCAGCCCACCGGAATGTCCTTCAGATCGGCCCTGCTCTCCGCGTCGCTCATGCCTTTCAGGCCGCTGACCCCGTGCTGCTCCGCCGACCCCGGGGCCAAGGCGCTGCCCCAGTGGCTTCTGCGCAAACAACCGCCCCTTTGACGGCTTTCAGGGCAGAGTGAAAGACGCGGGCGCCCAATTCTTGCCACACCTGTGGAACAGCGGCCCGAGCACCGGAGGAGCAGGGCACAAAGCCCATGCTCCCAGCCTGGCGGCCGCAACGAGCTGCAAGACACTCCCCCGCCCCCCACCATTGACTCAGTGTTGACTCAAAAGATGAGCTGCTCCGTGCCTCGCCTCATCCGGCCCCTGATCTGGTCATGAATATTCCCATAATCCCGTCTCCCAATACCCCATACAGCCGGGCTGCCACAGAATGGAGAAATCCGCTATTCAGGCGCCTTGAGAGACCCATTCATGCTCGCGGGCTCTTTATCCCCACATGAAACAGCACCCACGACCCAGCTCGTTTTCCTTTCATTATGCCTCCGACGCTGCCTCCGCGGGGCTCAAAAACAGACTAATTGATCTGTAATTACGGTTTGAATACACACCGTGAACACTGAGGAACAAAGCTCCGAGGACAAGGGCTGCTTCTGCCAGTAACATCGGCTCAAGAGGAGAAAAGACTTTAGAAACCGCCCAGCATCAGTTGCTGGAGCCACTCCGGCCCGGGAAAGAGCAGCGCCGAGACCCCCAGGCACGGTGGGGCCGAGACAGGCCGGCAGCACGGCGGGGACAGGGGACGCTGGGCCAGGCGGTGCTTCTTCACTGGCCCTCATGGGACCTCTGTCCCCCAGGTCTGGCTCCCATCGCTCATGCCAAGCTGTCGCTCGCAGCAAGTCTGGGACCGGCGTGGGAGGCAGCGCGGTCTGGCGGCGAAGGTGCCGACCGAGGACCCAGGAGATCCGGATCCGGAAGCCCCTCGGCCATGACTCTCGCGGGGGACTTTGGGCCACTCCCTGGCATTCAGCCTAACCTACCTCACAGGCGCACCAGAGTTGTACAGAGTGGTAGTAATTCCTCTCTCGATCTAGAAGCCACACTTCTGGCTATGCAACCAAGGGTGGCATTCGCCCTCTTGGCCACCACATCACACGGCTGACTCATGTTCAGCCTGCAGCCGACCAGCCCCCCTGGAGAGCACAAGTGCTGCTCTCCAGCCACTTGTCACCTAACCTGCACTTATGACAGCTATTCCTATGGCCCAAGTGCAAGACCTTGCACTTATCCACACTGAACGCCATCCTGTTGTCTCCCGCCCACTTCCATAGTCTGTCCAGATCCTTTTGGATCTGGAGTACCTGCTCCTCAGATGTGACCACTGCTCCAGTTTTAGTATCATCTGTGAATTTGATCAGCAGACTGTTCACCCCTTCTTCCATGTCGTTAATGAAAAGATTGAACAGGATCGGCCCCAGGACAGAGCCCTGGGGGACCCCACTTGTCACTTGCCGCCATCCTGATGATTCCCCACTAATGGTTACCTTCTGTTTTCTGTCAGTCAACCATGCCCTAATCCACTGGACAGTGCTTTGGTGTATCCCAAAACTCCTCAGTTTCTCCACCAGGCTATCATGGGGCACTTTGTCAAAGGCCTTGCTGAAATCCAGGTATACCACATCCACTGCATGACCTCCATCCAGCCACCTCGAAACCTTGTCATAGAATTCCACAAGGTTTGGCTGGCAGGACCTGTTTTTGCAGAAGCCGTGTTGTGTGGCTGTCAGCCTCCCTTCCCTATCTAGCATCACTAGATCTCTCTCTGTTATGAGCCTTTCCATTGTTTTTCCTACAATGGACGTGAGGCTAACCGGCTTGTAATTCCCCATGTCCCTTCTACTACCCATTTCTTTCCTATTTGTCCAGCAGAGAAAAGGGCCGAGCCCTGAGCGGGACCCCCGGCCCTGAAGACGAAGGGCGCAGAGACCCACTCCGGGGGGGGGGGGCGAAGGCCCTTTGGCACCACAATTGTGCATCCCGCTGGCCAAGGCAACGCGGCCTCAGCACTGAGCGCTCTTGCACACCAGTCGCCCACGTGCGGTTGCTCCGGCCAGCATTGCCAACAAAACCGTGCCAATGAATTTTATCTGTTGACAACGTGGCCGCTGCAGAAATGGCACAGGGAGTCTCTCTCCGCGCCGAGCACGGCGATGCGATGGGAAGCGGCTCGAACCAAGAGATCCCAGCCAGGGTCATGCCCCGCTAATTTTTTCCCTTAAAAATCACCTTACGTTAATGCTTCACATTTCTGAACTAGTTTCCTCTTGTTCACATACCATGTTGGGCAACAGGAAAAAGAGAAACCGTAAAGAGAAAGCCACCCAGGCTGCCCTTAAAGAAACAGAGCGCCATCGATCACTGGCAAAGACAGATGTATAATAAGAGGCCCCCTCTGTTTCTTTAAGGCTCCAAAACCAGATGGGAAGTGAATGGACAGTCAATGGGTCAAGAAAACACAGGGGAGGTTCCGCTTGTCTGCTGCGCTTATGTTCCCAGCAGAGAAAAGGGGTCAGGGCGGAAACGGCACGGCCGGCTGCTGGAAAGGCCCTTTCTTCGCGTGGCCACAAAGACGGCGCTATTCCTCACACCACTGTCAGGCGGGTGGAACGATGGGCTTGTCAAAAGGTCTTCCACAGCCCGGGCTTCCCAAAGAGGCTGAGCCGGCAAAGGAATCTGGGGAGATTCTTAAACAATTAGCTCATTAGTGCGGCGAAGCCCTGAGACAAAGAACTGCCAAATGGAAAGCATCTGAGCGGGATTTATGGCCATTCAGGCAGAGTTGCCCCATGAATCATTATGAAGGTTATTACAGGCTTAAAGTGAAAGCTTGCAAAAAGCGGCATACGCCGCCCTGCGATGGCCGACAACGAAGAAGTGCGCCCAGAGAACACACTGCAAGCCACACGCAACACAGCTCATTCCTGCCAACGGCAAGCGAACCCTGCCTGGGAATTCCAGGGAGCAGGAACTGGGCTGTCACGAACCAAGATGCTGCAGCCGTGGACAAAGTTTGGCTGAAACTGGTAACAAAAAACTTGCCCTCCTGGTTTGGGCAGAAACACCTTCCTCACAGGCTCATAATCACAGAACAGGAGAGCTGGAAGGGGCCGGGAAGGCCCCCAGGTCCACCCCCTGCTGCTGCAGGACACCATGTCACACCACCCCGCTCAGAGGGCTGTCCAGTTGCACCTTGACTGTCTCTAGAGCAGGAGAGCCCCCCCACCTCTCCAGGCAGCTGCTTCCTACAAAGTTCCTAGGAAGTATTTCCAAGAATCCCGGCCTGAGACTCCTGGGTAAGGGCGTATGTTTCTGCTTGTTTCCAGCTGGGATGACTGGTCTGGCGTATGGAGAGCTCAGCTGCAGGGGTGGCAGAAACATGCTGGTGGACTGCACTTGGCGTTCCAGGTACGACTGCGAAGGCCATGTGCTTTTAGTATGGTTCTATTACGAGGAGCACTTGGAGAACAGCTATGGTTCAAAAGCACTGGGAATGCGTTTGCAGCTTTCGTTTGACACTGAACAAGAGCTTAATCTCTCTGCAGCCTCTCTGGGTCAACACCCACAGTTGGTGCCTCCACTGCGACAGCAGGTGCTTTCCAGAGCACTGGCCAGGCCAGGCTTGGTACCTTGGTACCCTGTGAGCGTTCTGGGTGCCCTTGGGAAAGACTAATGTAAAGAAAAAATGTGCACACGGTGGGACTCAGGGAAAATGCAAGGGACCCCACGCAAGATGCTCCCCGAATGCATGGGGACAAGTCCAGCGCAGCCGCCACTGCTTGCCAGGGGGGGAATGCCGTGGAACCCGACTGAGCAGCCACGGAGTGCAGCTCTGGCGCTGCGCCCCTCCAAGGGCTCCATGCCCAGTGCCGCTCCTCCACTTGGGGACTCCCAGGCACAGAGGGGCCCATGGGCAGGATGAGCCCCTCAGCTTGGGCCTTACTGCAAAACGGAGGGCAGAGGGCTTGCCGACAGGCAGCGGCCGAGCTGCTCTGCTCACGGAAAGTCAGACCCTGAGCAGCAGCGCAGGGATTCGAGCCCTGGCGAAGGACTCCGCTTCTGCAGCAGCAGGAGCGCAGTTTTCCCGACATCTGAGCAAAATGCTCACTCCCCGCTCAATTGGGCACGCGAGGGAGCAGGAATCTTGGGCCTTGGAGCACCCGCCAGGGCTCGCCACTGCTCCCACGCCGGCATCCCTCAAATGCGCAAACCGAGCTGCTTCTCTAACAGCCCCATACAGAGCAATCCCACAGTCCGGGGGGGGGGGGGGCAGGCTCTGACCCTCCTCTCTCAACTACAGCCAAGCGAGAAAGCACAGTGAAGGAAAGGGTATGATGGGCACTCGGGGCAGGGGACCAGGGCCACCCAAACAGAAGGCACTCTGGCGGCACTGCAGCTTCCTTCTGCTTCGACTGCTGCGATCGGCTGCTTTGCGCCATCAAACAGGCCACCACGGTTTAAATAACCCACCGGGGCTTGTTTTAAATCCCAGCAATCCTGGGGGCTTTGCCCTGATCACCTGTGTGGGGAGAGCTCCTCGTGCTTCTCTGAGGCAGAGCCACCCTCACAAAACGCGGCCACAGGACCGGCTGCACTTAGGCACGTAATCAGTGAAACGGTGCCGGCGTTGCTTCTTTTGATCATGTGAGCTGGGTGGATATAAAATACACACTTAAATATCAATAACCTGCCCATTAAATCTTAAATCAGGTTTTAATAAATTTTAAGAGTGAAACAGTAAAAGCAAGCCACATCCATACCTTGCGCGAAATCATCATATATAATCGAAACTGTTCTGTTAAAAGCCAAAGGAAACAAAGAGATTTTAAAAACTCTCTTACAAGCAAAGGACAGAGGCAGGAGGGAATTAGCTTCTCTGTGCACGCAGACTTCTAAAATTCAACTGCGCTGCTTATTCTTCAGTTTAAGTTGTTTACTGAGATGGGGCTTGAAAAGATACTTGGCAAGCTTCTCGACTCATCAGTTTTTCCTAGAAATCGGAATGGGTTCCACATTCCCACCCTGTAGAAACACTGAACAAGGACAGGCACTGGCTCGGCACATGGACGGCGGGGTGAGACCCAGTGCCACCAGCGCAGAGCGGGTGCAAGAGCAGCTGGAGCTGGAGCATGCACGAGGCCGGCCTGGCATGGCACTCCGCTTCCTATGGGGGCCCGCAGGGAGGAGGAGGAGGATGACATTAGTGCCAGCACCCCGGGAATGTTCTGGCAGCTTCTCAGACTTGGTGCAGCACTATTGGGCATGGCAGCCCCGGAGCAGAGTCCCCGGACCAGCCCTGCCGGCTCGCTCGCCGCTTTGCCAAGGAAGAACGCGGTGCTCTCATTCGGTGCCCCCTTCCAACGCAGCCTTGCTGTGGAGGCCTGGCAGCGCTCAGCCCAGCTGGTGCCTCTGGATTTGGCCTCCCACTGCAGGCTGGCCCCGAGCAGAGCCAGTGGCATTCACGCTGCAGGGAGCGGGAGGAGCCCACACGCAGCAGGGCGAGGGGGCTGCATCAGAGGAGCCCCGCTTCTGGGCAGAAGGCCCACCGAGAGGATCAAGGCGCCGCTGATGGGGCAGCCGCACGGTGGCCAAAGCCCCTTCCCCATTAAAATGGAAATGAGCCAGGACGGCCCAGCAGCTTCCAAGGATGAGGGTTTTGTCCAAGAAAGGTTCCCTTGCAGGTCTCCCAGGCAAACCGTCTGCAAGTTGCATGGCAGCAGACTCGCATTACGGAAAAGGCATGGGCCTCGCAAGCCAGAGCCCTTTAAGACACGGGATGGCAGGACCGGCTGTGCTCGCAGAGATGCTCTGGCCCGGCTCCACCCCGAGGGCGACCGCTCAGCGGCACGCGGGGAGCAGAGGCAGCCCCGCCAGAGAGAAAGGAAGGGGTCTTCTGGCCACACCTCCCCACTCACAAGGTGCAACAAGCCCCCTGTGGGCACCTCCTCGCTGGCCAACCGACTCCGAAGCCAGGGAGCCGCAAGGGCTGGGAGAGGAAACAGCCCGGCAAGAGGGACAGACGGCGCGCCGTCTTTGGAGCGCCCTGAGCGCTCAGGTTCTCTTCAAACGGGGCCTGCGAAGGACGGGCTACGCTGATCCCATAGTGTCGTTTACTGCATTTCGTTTTCTTGAGAACGGTTCACTGATATTTGAGAAAACGACTCGAAAGATACATGCAAGCACACAGCCAAAGTGTTTGTCCGTCAGCCTGGACCTCGCCAGCCACCCCTGGCAACCGGGCAGGTGTGGCTCTTCGCGCAGGGTTCCGAGGTGACAGACCTAAACCCGCCATCGGGCGCATCCCGGGATGATTTCCTGTCCCTTAGGCCCCCTGGCCCCAGCCAAAGCAGGCGCTGAAACACTACTTTCCCTCTCGCCCAGGCTTCCCAGCGGGAGACACCTCAGGTGTGCCGCTCGTTAATGGCTGCCGGTTCCCCTTCGCTGCTGGGATGGTCTCCGGAGCGCCGGCAGTCAAGCCACGGCAGGACAATAAAGAGGAAGCGGTGCCCATCGCCCAAGAAGGGCACGGGCGGGGAAACGCCGACCTTCCAAGGGACGGGCTGAGCATGCTGCGCCCCGGGATGCGGCCTGCCGGTTGCCAGCGGGACAGGCAAGTGCAGAGCCTGGCTCAGCGGGCAGGGAGTCTTGCTGCTTGCGCTGCGTGCGTAAAGTGGGCCCAGCACAGCAGCTGAACTGGCCAGGATCCAAGGCAGAGATGGGGGTTTGAGCCAGAGAAGCCAGCCTGGACTGTGGCCAGAAGCCCCACAGCTTTTCTCATGTACGACAAAGCTATGCGGAGAAGGACTGCAAGTCCACGGGGACAGCGAGGGTGCCTTCGATGGGCTCAGCGGACCCCTTGTGCGAAACAGCAAATGATCTGGCATCGCCGTCGGCACACAAGCGGCAGCCGGGCCAGAGGGAAGCTGGGCATTTGCCCATCTGGCTAGTTCTTGATATGGCTGGGCAAGGGGTCGTGTTGCTGGCCCCAAAGGGGTTGCCTGGTGGGGAAACGCACTCAGAACAGTCCCTGTAGGCAGAGCAATGGCAGAGCCGCCCGGAGAGGCTGCAGTGAGGGGCAGCGGTGCACCCCCCGCCCACTGGGCTCGCAGCAGAACGCCCGGGGGGCTCCAGAGTCGGCACCCCCAGCCTGGCCGGCCAACCCTGGGTGGGCGCCAACAGCTCCCCTGCCAGGCAGGCCTTCCCCGGCCTCTGATGGGGGCAGGAAGGGCCAGGCCAGAACGGGCAAGGCGCCGGCGGCCAGCAGCTGCGCCAGCCTGGCTTGGCCTCGCAGCCCGAAGGGGTCTCTGGCAGAGCAGCGCTTCTTGGGGGCTTGGCCACGCCGCTGACAGCGGATGGAGGGGCTGGACACCCACCCCCCCTTTGCAGAGCTGGCTTTCTAGGCAGCGCCCCAGGTGTCTGCTGCGCTTTCCCCCAGGAGAGCACTGACAGCCCGGAGACGCGGGAACTGAGAAGAACTGCAGCTGAAGACAGAGGGAACGGCTGAAGGTATCCTTGCAGGGCCCCCCCACCCCCCCATCCTATCTGCCAGGATCAGCAGTCCAGCCTGGAGGATCCGGCGACACGGGGAGGAGGCCCATCCGAGAGGGCCAGCAGCCCTGCAGCGGCTCATCCCATTTGAACCTTGAGCAAGAACACATTTGGAAAAGCCAACGAGTGTGGGGGCTGGGGGGGGCACCACCAGCCACCGCATGCCTCTACCACGTGGCACAGGCAAGCAAGAGAGGACGGCTATCGCCACCCCGTGCCCGGGCACTTCCTGAGTAGATTCCATGACAGTTCAGTAAAGCGGCGCTTTGAGCACACGGCCACTATTTAACTGGGCAACCGAGCCCGCCTTTTGGACTAGCCAGCGGACCTGACTCTGGTCCTCTGTCCTGGCGGGTGCGACTGGCCGCGAAGGGGCAGCTTCAGCCACTAGGACTTTGGCCCGGGGCTGCGTGTCCATCGATCCCCTGCCTCACGGAAGGCACGGTGGCCCCGTGCTGGGCCAGGCAGCCGTGGGAGCGTGCCAGAGGCCACGGGTCCTGCCGGGAATTTCCCTGCCTGCGTCTCAGAACCGGCAGAGCGGCTACAAGATGATGCCGTTCCAAGCAAACCACAAGCGGTTCCTTCCATCCGCTCCTGGTTTGGGAGGATGTTGATTTCCCAACCCTGGCAACAGAGCTGCTAAGTTTTGAATCCTCACAATTTTCTTTTTTAATCAGCATCAGCAGGCCCAACCAACCTCTTTAAGGACCTCATGATCACTTCCAAATCGCTTCCGTGCAGAGGAGAAAATAGATTTTACGGGAATGAAATTTCAGAAACATTGTCTAAGCTGGGAGTACGTTGCGCAATATTGACTCAGTGAGGAACCTGAATGACCGGGAAGCTCTGGGGGGAGAGACGGAGCAGAACGCGACGCAAATCGAGGTGCAGAGGCGAGACGCTGCGCTCAAGGCAGCTCTTTCCAAAACGCAGTGAATAAACACAGTGGGGTCAAGAGCCCCCAGGAGCCCGAGACGGCTCTCTGCCCCATCACCCAGAGAAGAACGCAAAAATAAAGAAAGCGCACGTTCGCGCTGGGAGCAAGCGTTCGCCCTGGAGGCAAAGCAGGGCAGCCGGCAGCGGGGTGAAACCGCCCCGACACCAGATCCAGTCGGAACCAGCTGGCCCTCAGGAAAACAGAGTCCCGGGCAAAAGAGAGGCTGGCAGCGCTCAGTATGCTCTGGGATTCTGCACACACGAGCGTCTCAGACCATTCCTACAAAACCAATCTCCACTCTGAGCGGCTGCTGGGGGAGCGCCAACCCGACCCGTTTGGGCATCTGGTGGTTCTGCCTGCGGCTACGAGACGGATCGATGCGATCGCAGGAGCTGCAGCCCCGAGGGTGGAGGAGCTGCGCAGGGCTGCCGGGAGAGGCCCCGCAGGGGGGCGTCCGCTCACGGGGTCGCCATCAGTCAGAGGTGACTCGACGGCACGCAACCACAACAAGCTTGGCTTCCCCTCGCACTCCGATAGCAATAAATCAAACCCGGATGCTGGAATAGCACATTTTTAAAATATCCGAAAGGGAGGCACAGACATAAAGCCTGGTGAGATAATTGATGCCATTGCTGTTGACGAGTACGCGGAGAATGGTGCGGATCCTGGGGCTGGTTTTACAATACTTCGAATAAATGCCGGGGCCCAGAGCAATCCCAACGGATCTGAGGGTGAGCAAGAACGAAACGGGCCGAGAAGCCCCTCCGGATCCCCCGGAAGAGCCAAAGGCCTTGCTGGAAAGGCACCGCGGGGCTGCCAGTGCCGCAGGAAAGCCCGGCCCACACGTCAGCTGTGAGGAAGGGAGCGGCCCGCAGGAAGAGGCTGGCCCGCAAGCGGCTGGCGGCGCAGGGGGCAAGGCAGCGACAAGCCCCAGCAAGCCCAGGGGAAAGAAACGGGATGCACACAAACACAAGCGGTCGCCGGCGGCTGCCTGGGAAATGCCGAGCCTTGAGCGGCGAGACGGCAAACAGAGGCGGGAGGTTGGCAGGCGGCACCAGCGGCGCCTTTCTCCTTCCCTCCCTCCTTCTCTCAAGGGGACCCCCCCAGATGCAACCTCCTGCAGCCTCTCGCAGGGGGAAAGGCCTGCTGGACGCCGTGGGGCCGCTTCGTGTCCCTCCAGCGCTGAGCCCCGAGGACCCCCAGGTGGGCCAGACAGGGTGGAAGCACTGCTGGGCCCTTTGGTGCGCGGAAAGGTGTGCAGGCCGGCCCGGCTGCATGGCAGGGAGTGCACGCTGCCGCCATGGCCCCGCTGCAGCAGGGGGCGGGGGGGCGGGGGG
Source organism: Varanus salvator macromaculatus (assembly GCA_023646645.1). Taxonomy (NCBI): domain Eukaryota; kingdom Metazoa; phylum Chordata; class Lepidosauria; order Squamata; family Varanidae; genus Varanus; species Varanus salvator. Next base: position 4,529,633 of record JAIXND010000761.1, on the reverse strand, counting down.
GCTTCCTGCTCAAAAGGCCGGGACCCCCTGGCCTTGGGCTTTCAGAGCCGTCTCCACACGCCACAAGGGTGCACCCAGCTGCAGAGCCCCTGGGGGACACCTCTGCCAATCTGGCAGCCCCGTCCACACAGGGGGAGGAGGGTCAAGCACTAACAGCAGCCCCTCCCGCTTCCGCTGCTCGGGCAACTTCGTCTCGGGCATAATCGTTCCTGAGAGGGTCCCCGTCCTGGGGGTGGGGGGAGCAGGGCGCCCCACAGAGCGCAGTGGCGAGGCCCCAGGCCAGGCCAAGCGAGAGCTCAATGCGAGATGAACGCAGGTGCACGCATCCCAAAGCAGCCGAGCGGGAGGAGCACGGGGCCCTGGGACAGCGCCCTGCCGGGGCACTCGCCCCTCCGCCCACCGCTGGCCAGCCTCTCCCGGGCTGCTTGGCCTGGAAGGGAGGCTTCCCAGGGTGGCTGAGGCCACTAGTCGCTCCGGAGGCGCAACGTCAGTCTGGGCTATCGATCAGCGGAAAGGGTTAAACCCCGACCACGGCCCACTCCTAATCCCGGGCCCCTGGCGCTCCGCTCAAAGGGCACACAAAACACGTATCCCACGAGATCAGGCCGTTAGCGCAATGCATGTGTGAACTCGTTTCTTCCCGCTTGACCCTGAGCGCTCCTGCAGCGCCTCGTGTGCGGCCGGCCGGCTCGGCTCGAGAAGAGCCCTCGGGAGAGCCGGGCCCGTCTCTGACCGGCACCTCCGAGCTGCAAGATCAGGCCTGCCCCCGGCAGGGCGCAGCACGAGAGGCAGCTCCTGGACACGTGCTTTGGCCGTGCACCAGCCCCGGGAGGTACCAAGAAAGCAGGACACGTGGCTTGCCAAGGTTTTGCCCACAGCTTCCTTTATAAGCTCTGGGACCATTGAAAGCCATACTTGATCTTGCCTCGACAGCATTAATACTGGAGCTATTTATATCCCAAAAGCCACAGAATATTTATTAAGATAATAAAATCATACTTTATGTTTTCAAGTTTCTGTAAAACTTCTGATTAGCTCTTCAGTATGGACTTTGCCTACTTGGCACGCGTTGGCCTTTTGAAGGAATTCCCGCACTAGCAGGTGTCTCAAGGTTTAGCCATAATTGTCAGAGGAGAGAAATGAACAGCCAGAGGAGAACATGCCTAGTGAAACGCAGAAAGCTCCAGAAGGAGAGCGGAGGTGAGATCAAAAGGCCCGCACCAAGCGTGAGTCTGCCTCACGGCAGCCACTTCACAACAGAAGACGCCGTCCAGGCGCATCTCGGAGCCAGCGGACAAAGCAGAGCCCTTCGGACAACACCGCAGCGCCATGTGTCAACGGTCCCCTAGCAACCGCGCAAGCCTTCTGCATCCGGTGGCAAGCCCCGACAGGAGAGAGGCTTTGTCGGCCAAGAAATGTTTCCACTTAGAAACTCAACTGGAGGTTGAAAAGCAAATACTGACGGAGAGAGACGAGGAGGAGCTCCGCAGCGGCCGGAGAGAAGCCCACCTGTGCCTCCACCCCCGCGAGAAGCGCCCCGGGAGTGCGGAGAAGGCACAGACGGCCTCTGTTTACGCGTGACAAAGGAAGGGTGAAGAATGGCGTTCGGGAAGCGCCCTCCCCTCCGCTGCTGTCATCATTCCTCAGATTCCTCTACTGCCCGTAGCCGAAGCTCTCTGGGCAGCTCACAACGTTACGCCCCCCTATCCCGATTTCAACCAGGCCCGACCCACTCAGCTTCCAGCTCGGGATCAGGCACCGCAGTGGCTCCTCCGGCAGCCAGGCTGCTCCAGAGGGCCACTCGCCTCTGCAGGGACAGGAGGGCACAGGGCAAACCGCAGCCGCCCTCCTTGCTTCCTGAAGGAGCACACGGGGCAACTCCAAGGTTGTGACTCCTGCACTGCCCGGAGAGGTGTTTCAGGCGCGGGGGCCGCGTGCTGAAAGCGCACAACGAATGTCACCCCGCGCAGCTTCTCAGTGTATCTGTAAAGCTACGGCAAAATGGTGGCGCACCAGCAGAGTTTAGAAGCAGGTGTGCTGTCAGAGGTTCCTGGCACAGTCATGGCAACCAGAGCTAGCCAAGAGGGCCGGCACCAAGGCCCATGCTCCTTGGCCTTTACACCTGGGCGACAGAGGCGTTTCTTGGCCTGAGCACAACCGCCAGAACTGAGAACCAGCTTCTGGAGGAAAGGGCGCTCTTGGGGGACTTCTGTGCCATCTCTTTCGAGCACGGGAGATACTCACTGAGGTCCTCGGCGAGCTGGACTCGTTTCCCCGTCAGCAGCTTTACCTTCTTCTCACTGTCCTCTGCGAAATCCTCCAGCACCTCTTTGACATTCTTTTCCAGGCGCCTCACTGTAGAAAAGAGGCAACTTTCAATGGGACTATTTTTACTCTGGGGCAGAAAGGGTGGTGGTGGGAGTCTGACCGCAGAGCACGCGTGTTCAGAACGGCATATTTGTCTGAGGGAAGAGACAGGCTGTGCCCGAGCGAAGGCTTTAACCGCCGGCCCCTCGGGAGGGACACCTGAGCCAAAGTTTCAGGCGGACAGAGTACACCGAGCCTGGGAGCAGGGCTGTGAAGGGATGGGACCCTCGCCACTCATTCATTCTCGGACTTTAACCAAGTCGGCAGCCCAGGGAGCCCGAAGCGACCACTCCGGGCTCAGCACAGGTCCAGGAGGTCCGCTGGACCAGAACGGCTGAGAGTGGCTTCATGCTGCTCCTGAACGAAAGCTGCCCTTGGGCGGCACCGGGCGGAAGGGGGCTGGGACAAAGGGCTCTGAGGGCCACCCCCACGGCCTCACCTTCCGTGTTGGCCAGCTGCTGCCTCAGCGTGTTGGCCGTGATGGCCAGCATCCTCTGGATCCGCCAGAACAGGACCACGTCGTTGCACTCCAGCTGAAACACCGGGGGACAAATCAGCCCCGGGGACACGGCCAGGCAAACCTGGAACGGGCGGCTCCAGGCAGCCCCAGCTGAGGTGCCCCGAGGCCACTCCCCAGCCCGGGAGCGATGTGCTCAAGTAGAATATGAACCAAAACCTAACAGTAAAAGGCCCACACGCTGCTAATCAACCATGTACTGCTGAAAGAAGAAAACCTTCTAGCCAAGGATGGGAAGTTGTTCCAAGGTCGAGGGGCCACCATGGTAAAGGCCACGCTTTCACAGCCACAGCTCTTGCTTCTTGCGAGGAGGAGCATGTGAAGCAGGGCTCGGGTGTCCACTGTAGGCTGATGCAGGGAAAAGCCGCCCTGCGGAGCTGCAGCTCCCTGGCCACGAACAGACTGGGTTTCAGAGCGTTTATGTGCTTACTGAACAGAGGCCATCAACGACACAGGGGACAACCCGGTCCTGTGGGTCCAGATGCCTGGATACGTTTTTACTGAACTGAGCGCCCGCAGACCTTCTAAAAAGGTACGCCCATACGGACATCAAGGCACTGCTCCGCAGCCTCTTGAGCAGGTAAAGGCAAGTGGGCTTTTGTCTTACTTTTCTTCTGATCCGGGGCTATGTATATTTCTGCTGCTGCTAATTGACTCAAAATTAATCCTAGCATTCCTATTGCCAGTATCCTTTACGCAACACAACTGAGCTATTTTAGGATCAAGCAGAATCAAGTATCTGGTTGGTTCATTAGCCAGAAGCCAGCATGGAGGGGACAACACTGGCTGGATAGACTTGCGCCTTCCACTACTTGTCAAAAAACTTTGTACCCATTAAAGCATTAGAAAGCCACAGTGAAACAGACAACCAAAGGAACAAAGCTTTAAAAAAGGGTGGGGTGGTAACAGACAAACGAGCATTATCTGGGAACCACCATCATCGTTACCGTCGTCAACCAGGACTGGACTTGGAATCCTGCATAAAAATGCCGAGATATTTCCAGAGGAAAAAGGCCAAAATACAGAAAAATGCTCAAGTACTGAAGAAGAGAGAGGGGCTTCTTGAGGCACCAAAGGCCCTTGAAGGAGAACTGAGAGAATGGGGGGGGGGGAGCGCCTCCTTCTTGTAACAGAATGGAGCAGGGAAAGAGGTCCCACCAAACACCCTTAATGAGGACATCTTCCCAGTTAACGGGCCTGACGTAGGCGCAGAGCCCACGCATGTGGCGCACGGAGCTCCCAAAGGAGAGCATTTGATCTGTGGCATTCCCTGCCCTGGGAAGTGCTGGTGGCTGCCAATTGGGATGGCTTCAAAAGGGGAGCTCCCCGTGGCTACCAGCCTTGCCGGCTGCTGCCTCCAGAATCAGGGGCGTGGGCACACCTGCACGCTCCAGCCACCGAAGAGGGATCCTGGAAGTTGGGCTGTGGCTGCGTGACTGGAGCACTGGGCTGCGTGGACCGGGGTCTGGGTCTGACCGGGCATGGCTCTACTCACGTTCTTTTGAATAAACTACCGGAAAGCAAAGGTGAACGGGAAAGGTTTGAAGCCCACGCTTCACAGGCACAGAGAGGAGGCTCCGTGGCACGGGCTGTTCCATGACCTCGGAGCTACCCCCCAAAAGGTTCTGGCCCCTGGTTCCTCAGACCCAAGAGCTCAACACTTGCGCCTCCGTCACTTCTGCCAGTGGAGATGCAAGCCCAGGGGCCTAAGGGACAGCGATGCACAATGCATTATAATGCACTGCACTCAGCAGCTTCGCAGATCGGCAGCAAAAGCAGCCAATCCACCTTCACGTGCAGCGAGTCGTGCACTAATTTCTACTCCTGTCTTACTGGCGGGGAAACAAAGGCTGTGAGGCGTGAGCCCGCAGAGCACCTGGCTTGCCTGAAGCCGTGGCAGGCCAGGCATCCTCGGAATGTGGGCCGGATGCCACAGGAGGTCGCGCTGCGGAGAGCAGCGGTTCCTGCAGGCCCCCGCGTCCCCTCCTTGCAGGCCTGGCTGGTCCGCGGGACGCTCCACCAGCCTCCGCTCTGGCACAGCCTTGCCGGGGCTTTGCAGAGGACGGGGCATCCGTGGGCGACACGCGGGAGCGGCCCTGCCGCCGAGGTGCTCGGCTGCGCAGGACGGCCGGGGCCCTGGCAAGAGGCGAGGGAGGCAGGAGCGCAGGCCGTCCCAAGGCCGCCCCCTGGTGGCGCGCCCCAGTGCAGCCGGACCCAGCCGGCCGGCCGCTTCCCTCCCTCCCCAGGCCGCGTCCAGGCCCCGGAGTCCCTTACCTCCGAGTCGACAAAGTGCCGCTGGTAGTAGTGGAAGCCCCTCCGGCAGAGATTGCAGTGGCCCAGGGCCCTCTTCAGGAAATGTCGCCTGTACACCTGGTGCCAGGTGTCTTTAATCTGGGGGCAGAGGGAAGCGCCTGGTTATTGCTGGGCCGAGCCGGGGGGCGCCAGAGCACGTGGTGCCACCCAGGGGAAGGCTCGGCCTGTCCAGGTGGCCAGTGAGGGGGAGCAACTCGGGCCGAGGGACACTCCCAGGAGCAGCACAGTCCCCTTCCGGGAGCAGCCGGCTTTTTCCCAGAGGCGGAACGACAGAAGCCCGTCCAGGAGCCTCCTCCGTGCGGCTCGAAGCGCCACCGCGAGGGCGGCAGTTAGTTTGGGCAGCCCGTGGCGCTTGGCACCGCAGACACTGGGGGGCTGGCAGGTTGTGTCCAAAAGCACACGGTCTGGGAAAGGGCAGCCTGGGAAGGGGCGCATGCATGCCCCGCTGCAGCGCTCGCTATGCCTGCCTGCAGCACCTTCCGCGAGAGCTGTGGCCAGCACAGTAAAACGCACCAACTCTCTGGGAAGTGGCCCGATGTGTTTGACCCTCTAGCTGGGACCCGTCCCCCTGGAAATCGCAACTGTGTGACGTCCGCTGGCTCCTCTCAGGCACAGAAATGTGATTTTCAGCTTCTGGGGTCTTGCAAAAGCTTCTCGCGTGAGCTTCCACCCAGCCGAGGATCAGCTCGTGAGGCTGTGCCACAGGCAGAGAAGTCGGGCCTGGCGAGGCTCTGCTGAGGCCTCCAGCTCTTTGACAGCACTCAAAAGGCAGGCTTCTTGTGTAAGCAGTCTTTCTGACAGGGTTCCAGCCATGAAATCTGTCAAAAACCCTGTTAAGGAAAGCCATTCCTTTTGACGGCTGTCAAAATTAAGTATTTTTGAGAAAGGCGAATGAGTGGTGCAAATCTTGGCCTCTTGAAAGTGCCTCCAAGTTTGGAGGAGCGTGGAAAAGGGGAAAGGCGCCGAGAATTGCCAAAGCTACAGAGTCCCTACAAACCAACCCATTTTTTTAAAAGTCGCAAAATGTTTGCGCACTTAATGTTTTGTTTAAAAAAGTGGCGAACCGGAGGGAGCCACTGCCATGTGCTGCTTGGCCACTCTGGAGGGGCCATGGTGGGGGGCGTCACGCAAGGGCTCCAAAAGAACAGAACGGAACGCAGCGGCGGTGGTGCCCAGAGCAGGGCAGTGGCTGGGGCCCAGTGAGGCCTGGTGGCTGGAGTGCTGCTGGGGCACCAGTGGATGTGCCCTCCCTGGGGCGGCACAGGAAGTCCAGCAAGAGTGGGAGGGGCTTCGGCCACCCTTGCCGAAGCAGGGCGTCCCACGGGGAGCAGCCTGGGCCCGCACCACACCACAATCCCCTGTGGCTGGCTGCCTGTGGAGGGCTGCTGTGCCCCCTGGCCTCCCGCCCTCCTCTCTCACACGCAGGAGTGACACTTCTGGTGGGCGCGGAGAGAATCCCGAGCGTGCCCAGGCCCTTTCACAGTTGCCTCTGGCAAGCGCAGCTCCAAAAGTCCTACACACGCCGGGGAGCTCAGGCAACATCTGGCAGCCAGCAGGCAGGCAGGGCCCCCCGCCAGAACCAGCCTTGATGTTCCGTGCACAAGTGGCTTAGATTATGGCTTCTGCTTGGAGCCCACCTCTCCTTCCACTGGGTATCAAAGTACCCATAAATCGCTGGCTGGCGACACCTTACCAAGCATGGGTCGACCGCCACTCCTCGCGCCTCGAGGTTCTTCCGGACGGTCGTGACCTCGTCGTTCGCGAGGTAGGCCGGGTGCTCCTCATTGCACTTGATCATTTTCTCAAGCTCATTCTTTGTTTCGTTGCGGACGGTCTAAAAGGAGAGAGGCACCTTTTCTTACATGGCCGCTTCTCTCACCTGGTGTCAAGAAACAGTAGCGGACTTTCAGCACCACTGACGGCACTATCGGGCTACACCCCACTGCTGCCCACGCGGGAGGACGATCACACGACCCACCTTTCGCTTCGTCTCTGCACTCGCAAGAAAGTTTTCTGGCGCATCAATGCATCAAATAAGTGTGCCGTGCATGAAAAACTGCAGTGCTTGGGAAAGACACATCCCCATGGACCAGAATCCCTACCGAACAGATACAGGCCCAGGGATAGGCAGGACACTGGAATCTGAAGTTTGCTTAATTGATCCAAGAGCTATTTCTCCTGCAAAACAGCACTGAGTGGCCAAGCAGGATCTTGGGGCTGCAGAAGGCAGCTCAATGGAAGCAACACCCCAGAGTGCAGCTGCTGTGAAAGGACAAACTCCGCATTAGGCATCATCGGGAAAGGAGCTGGAAGTAAAACTGACTCAGTCCCATCAGCCTTATGCAGATCCGTGGTGGGGCCCAACCTGGGAGGCCACGCACGGTTCCGGGCCCCGAACCTGAAAGCGGAGACTGCAGAGGTGGAGGAAGGGCAGGAAAGTGCTGGGCTCTGGCTGGCGGGTGGCAAAGGAATCACACGCACAGAAATTAATTAATTTTGCAGCTCCTGTATAAGGAACGCCTAAAGCATTGGGGGTTGTTTAGCTTTGCAAAAGGATGAGTCAGTGGAGGGACGAGTCAAAGGGGCATTGCATGATGCCTTGCGTGGAAGAAGCGGGTCCAGGGAGACAGGGGAGCGAGGGAATCCGCCCACAGACTGTCTCCCTGCCCCTCTTCTTCACAACAGGCGTCCATCTGTGCTCTTCTATCACGTGTTCCCTTCCCCGCCTTTTTGCAAAGTGAAATAGTCCCTCGCAGGGCAGGTGCTCTTTCCCGGTGCCCCCTGAGCGCCTCCTCCGGCTGGATAGCACCCATTTCTCGGTAGAGCGAAAGCTGGCTCATCTCCCTTCAACACAAGCCGGACAGACCCGCTTCCTCTCGCCGGCCGGCGACCTGCTTTACCTGTTCTTTGGTGCGCCCCATCCAGTACAGCCACCGCTTCTTCCAGTCCGGGCCCACCATGTCCTCAATAACAGATTCGGCTGGACAAAATCAAAACAGCGATGCCTCAGGACCGGGCCGCCTGGCACTGCAACCTGCTTCCTCTCCTGGCGGCAAGAGGCCACAGGTGGGGGGCAAGCCGGTTCTAACAGGGGCGCCTGATGGACTGCGAAGCGGGGGGCGGGGGGAGCGAGCAGCAGTCCAAGGGGAGAGGATCACCGTGGCCTGCTCAGAGGCGGCCGAAGGGCTGCGCAATGTTTGCGGGAGGAGCAGACAATGCCAAAGGCCAGTTTCAACGGCGCCTGAGGGGCTGCAGGCACTTACTGTCCTTCAGGCGGCTCTGAAGCGTTTCTTCCATGAACTGGATGGCTGCATCCCACTGCTGCTTGTCCGAGATGGAGCGGTCCTCCAAAGCGTTGTGCTGGATCACTCGCTGCCAAGGAATGGGACAAGGAGCGTCACTGCCCGCTCTTCCGGTCAGTCACCAAACCAGGGGTATTCTGGTAAAAGCCTAACTCCAGAGGAAAAACGGTTTTCCGACAGCTCAGAACACTTCTCCGTAAGAACACTGGGACGCCCGGAAGGCACAGCACGGGCTTCACCCGCGCAGGGTGGCCATGCTTCTCTCTGTGGAGGTCACTGGCATACGCTGGCTACGATTTCAACAGGGCCAAAGGGTGGCAAAGCTACTGAATCTGTGTCAGATCTTAGGGCAAGAAGCTCCTGTAAGAGTTGGCATGCGGCAGGTCAGCAAAACACGGTTTTGGACAGGCAGGTGTGCGGAATTTGTTTTGGGCAGAAAACCTACCAGATCCCCCGGCTTTTGGCTCCCCGGAAGCCTGCACTCTGGGTGGGCATGTCCTGGGCTCGTGAGGCGATGACCAGGAAGCCCGCTCTGGGCAACACGCAAGCAGTGCCTCTCTCTCGTGCCCAGAACTGCCACTGGCGCCTGGGATTGCTGGCCGGGGAAGGGCGCTGGCTGGCCACCAAGGCCCATGAACGCTCACCGAATTCTTCTGGGCTCGGCCCATTTCCTTAGAGAGCCGAGCGCCAGAAGAAGTCTGATGGGCAGGTGTGAACCGGGTTCCGGAGAAGCTCGGCACAGCCCTGGTTTTGCAGTGGGCGAGAGCACAAGGCGTGTGTGGAGGGGCCCCTCCCCTATCTGCACTGAGCTCTCCCGGAAGGACCCGCCTCCGAGAGAGATGACGGCCTGGCCTCACGTGCAGCAAGCGTCCGAACGCCTCGTGGGGCGGATGCTCAGCTTGCATACCCTGCGAGAAGTCTGCTTCGGAGACAGAGCCGCTTGGCTGGCAACTGTGACGCGAGCATGCTATTTTACGGGATCCTTTGGAAAGCTGCCACAGCCCTCAACCCCCCGAAAAGACCTGCTGGAGTTGGGAGCCACTCGCTCTCTCGATGCCTCCCAAGCAGCCTCGGAGGCGTTTTGCAAAGACCGGCGGCAGTGAAGGCAAAGGCCTACCAGGCTGTCTTCTGCCCGCTCGTTCCACTTGTGCCGCTTGATGCTCTCATCCCTGACAGCCTGCTTCAGTTTGTCGAAGATGTCATCGTGCTCTTTACCCTTCTCCTCAGTCATGAAGCGAGAGAATTCCTCCTGCAGAGTCTCCCAGGCAACCTGCAAACGTGGCAGCAGAACCCCAGGAGTGGCCAGGTGCCGGCGAGGACGGGGTGTGCCACACGAGGCGCACAGGCAGCCCACGCAGCAGAGCCGGCGTCGCACGCTTGAGGCATGCCGCAGCGGAGCAGATGGGAGCGGTGGCCCACCTGCTAACCGCACGCACCCCTCCCGCCGGCCTCACTCCAGCCGGCTCTGCACGAGGCGGAACCCACCGCGGGCAGTGGAAGGCAGCCTGTCTCCCTCGGGGCCTGGTCCAGGGGCTGGATTCACGGGGTCTGCCATCTTGCCCAGAAGGGCAACCGACTCCTTCCTTCGTGGGTCGAGGGAAACGGTGAGCAAGGCGCTTGGCATGGGCGGTGGGGCCCCTCCCTCAGCTGCCTTTACTGAGCCCACCCAGGCCTGCACCAGCCGCTCCGCCAGGAGCCCAAGTAGCACCGCGGAGCAACCGCCATCAGCCACGTTTCCTCTGCACTGACCCCCACGCCATTTCGGGTCACTGCGGCTCCCCCTGCCCCCCGTTTCTTCCTCATTTCACCGTTACCCTGGGGAAACTGGGAAGCAGTCGCTACAGCGACAGCCACTTCAGAGCGCCCCAGCACAGACACTGGCCAGCTGCCACTGGCTCACCCGCAACAGGACTGGCACCCAAGGCTGCAAGCCGGCCCATCTGCAGGAGCACGGGGTCCGGACCACTGCAGAGCGCCATGCTCCTGCAAAGGGGTGGCCTGCGCTTTCCCAAGCACCGGGCGTCTAGGGAGACCCTGGAAAAGGCGGCGGACCCTGGGAACAGGCAGATTCAGCACCCAGAAGCCTCCAGGGTCCCTCTGGGGAGGGCGACCCGCATGACTCGCGGTTTTGCTTCTCACGGGGCAGCTGACCGCAAATGAGCAGCAAAAGGCTCGTGGGCAGCCCTAGCTGAGCGATGCGGAGAGCCCAAAGGGAGCGGCAGGCAGGCCTCCTCGGGCTGCTCGGACAGCCCAGCAGAGCCTCACCTCAACGGCCTTGTTGGGCAGCTGCTTGTCCGTCCACTGCTTGAGCTTGATGTCCACTGTGGTGTTAAAGGTCCCCGAGTTGGAGGTTTGCGCTGCGGGGAGGTAGATGTTCTCTATCACGTGTGTCGAGACCCTCTCCCACAAGGACTTCTGCAGGATCTCCTCCCTAAGGAGGGAAACGGAAAGGTTGCTCTGCTTCCCCACCGATGGGCCACGGGGCCCCCGGCTCCGAGCCACAGACCCTCAAATAGGGCCAGCATTCCGGGAGCGGGGAAGCCCCGTGCTTCAGCTGCACGCAGAGCAAGTGGATCAGCCGCTGCGGAGCGGCGGAAAACGCTTCCGAGGCTGAGCACTCGCGCTGCGAGACGGAGGACCCCCTCGCCCACCGCCAGATCCAATCGCGTGCTTGTTAGGATCGCCCAGTTTGATGACTGGAGACTTGTCTGCAGTCCAGTCACTTGCGCAAGGAAGCTGAGCAGCTCCAGCATTTCCTTCAGTCAGTGCAAGACATCCATCGCTACAGTTTTCCACTGACACCCAAACTGTACCAAACCCAGAACTGCCACCTGAGCCCAAGCGGATTCAGAGCAGCTCCTCCCTTTGAAAGTGGAGAAGGCGCCCGTTGTTCAGCGCTCGTGAGAGCCGTTCTTGAAAATGTAAAAAAAACGGAGCGCAAAGAGCAAGAAGGGCTTGTAGAGACTAAAAGCAGAGTGTCTCTGCGAGAGTCTGTGGGGTCCTCCTCACCACCTCCCAGCCTTGTCGGACAAGAGGCCAGCGACACGAGGCACCGTCAAGAGCGCCGCGTGAGGGCTGCATCCTCAGCAGAAAGCTGGGCTGCTAAGGCCAAGAAACCCAACTTTTCGTCCTGCAGAACCTTTCCGGCTGAACAGCAAACTCGGCAGAAGAGTTTGCTCCTGCCCGCTCCTCCCCTGCAGCACCCTGGAAATCCAGTGGCTCAAGTGTCCCGACCCACAAAAGCCGTTTGGGAAGGGGGAGCTGGCCCTCTGTGGGTGCCGCCACTCTGCCGGTGGACTCACAGGATGGGATTTGGCTCATGGGATCAACAGCCCCTGCGTGGAGTTGCTCCAACCTATATTTAGAAAGCCCCCCCCCCCGCCTCATTCCTGGAACAAGGACAGTCAGCTTAAGCGATGCCCTTTCTTCGGAGAGAAGCAACATTGCCAGCCAGCGGCAGCAAGGCGAGGGGCACCCGGCTCTCTCAGACAGGCAGAACCAGGAAATGCTTTATAGGCAGAAGTGGGGGTGGGGGTGGGGGTCCAGATGGGAAAGAAGTGCATGGCATCCCCACGGGATCCCAGGGAGTTTAGGGCAGCCGGTTTTTATTTTAATCTTAGCGTAACCTACTATTTGCAAGACGACACAAAACAGAAGAGCAACAGCCCCAGCGAATTACCGTACCAGTGCTTTGGCGTCACCTGGCTCAAGCTTATGACTTCATCCAGGATTTCGTTCTTTGCTTTCTCGAACAGTTCATTCTAGACAAATAAGAATGATGATGATGATGATAATTGTGGCTATGAAGACTCATGAGCTAAGCCAGGTCATGTCCACCTGTGGCCCCAGTACAGCGGCTCTGGCCACGGCTCCACTGGCGGGGGGCTGCTCACTCCCGCACGGGACTGCTGCGTGCGAGGCCTGGCCTGGCCGGCAGCCTCTCCCCACAGGGCAGAGAGCCCCTCCTGCCCGTCCCTGCTCCCAGAGAAGCTCGTAACGGGGCCCCAGCTGAGCAGACACTCTCCCTTGGGGGTACGGGGCACAGGCAGAGCCTTTGCTCGTTGGGCAAAGGAGACGGGAGCTCAAAGATGGCTCTGTGTCTTGCAGCCTCCTCAGGTGGACTCGGAACGGCTGCTTTTCCATGCCAATTATGCTCAATTCCGGCAAGGTCTCACCAGGAGAGTCCTCTTAAAAGTACAGCTCTGTCAGGGAATTTCTATTCGCGTAAAGCACTTTGCCGTTTGCAAAAAGGCCCGCGGTCATGCAGAAAAATTCAGCAACATGCAGAAAAGGGACATGTGAAGTCCAGGAAGAGAGCGCCCTGCTGGCCCCAAGAGCGGTGTGGGGGTGTGGCAGCCCCTGTGGCCAGGGAAGCCACACCAGAAGCGAGGCAGAAGCAGCCCCCGCAACACAAAGGGCAGCGGGGGACCGAGGGCCCCTTGGCAGCTGGAGGCTACGCTCACCCGGTCAAGCTCCCGCAAGCGGGGATAGTTGTTCTTCCACTCCGTCTCCAGGTTAAAACGTGTCGCTGTGGGAGGAACAGAGGGAGAATTCAGGTCTTGCTCTTCAGGCTGCGGCACAAGGCGCAGAGGGAGGACCCCGGCGGGAATGCAGAGCGGCCGAGGCAGCAGGAACGGCTCAGGTGGCAGGCAGAGGGACAGTGCGTGGCTGCGGTGCATCAACCCCCGCAAGGGGACCGCCGCCAGCATGGCAGAGCCGCGTCTGCCTCGTCTGCTTCCGAGCCTAAAGTTTCCGTTGCAGAGAGCAGAAGGCCCTGCTGGGTCAGATACTGCTTCCCCAAGAGCGCACACGAAGCACGAACACAGCAAGGCCGATCCTCAGGCCGGAGGAGGCTGCTTCACTCCTCCACAGCGACACAGCGACACAAATCTTTCACGGAATCCCCTCTTGGAACATGTCCATTTCGCTCGATCGGCCCCGTTTGGGGGCCCACAACACTTGCCCCCCCCCCCGACAGAGGAGCATCTGCCTGGCCCGCTGGCCCACATGCTTTGAAGGGAGTACGGAGGGATGAATCCTGGGCGCTCTGAGCAGCAGCTGCGCTTTCCCCGTCTCAGCCGCGTTTCTAAGCGGAGGCCCCTCGTCCGGACCTCTGCTGGGCGAGGGGATCCCACAGAATCGGTCAAGGGTCCTCTGCTCCTTGCCCCCCCCCACTGAGATGAACCATCACGGCTTCTTTCGTCCCCCCACCTTACAATTTGCCACGGCAAAGCAATCGGAGGCTTCAAGAGACAGGCAATCCTTTCATGCCAGAGAATCACAGAACAGCCGAGCTGGCAGGGGCCAGAGGGCCCTCAGGCCCAACCCGCTGCTCAGTGCAGGATGCCAGGCTGAGCCATCCCTGTCGGATGGCCATCCGGCTGCACCCCGGATGCCTCCAGGGCGGCGGGGGGGGGGCTGCTCACCGCCTCCCTGAGTCACGGGGTCCATTGTCGCGCTGCTCCAACAGTCAGGAAATTCTCCCTGATACCTAACCAGCATCTGGCTTCCCGGAACCTGAGCCTGTGATTCCATTGGACTCAGTAGTCCGGATGAGGCCTGGCCGGCACCGAGTAAGGTGGAACTAGTACTTCACAAGATTTGGAAGTGATATTCGATTAACGCAGCCTAAAACAGCGTTTGCCCTGTTTGCTGCCACCTCACGTTATGGACTCGAATTCAGCTTGTGATCTTAAACAATTCCAAGACCCTTTCACTTGCAGTATTGCTGAACCGAGTATCCCCCATCCTGCAATGGTGCATTTGGTTTTTTTCCTAGGTGCAGGAATTTGCCTTTGTCCCGGTTAAATTCCATTCTGTTCTTCTCAGTCCAGTGCACCAGCCTATCAAGATCACCCTGAAACTTGTTTCTGTCTTCCAGGGGCTTAGCTACCCCACCCAGTTCTGCGTCATCTGCAAATGGGACAATTGTTCCCCGCTCTTCCTCCTCCACATGATGAATGAGCCCCGGACTGAGCCCTGTGGGTCCCCCCATCGTTGCCTCCCCCCAGTCTGAGAAGGTGCCCCGAGGAGCTCTCTCCGAGTCCAGTTCTGTAGCCAGCCGTGGCTGCACCTGGTCGCGGCTCCACCTGGCCCCCTTGGAGCTCGTTTGCTAATCAGGACATCCTGGGGCGCTTTCTCAAAAGCTTCTCTGCAGGCAGGACAGGCTGTCCACAGCGTTCCCACAGTCCACCAGGGAGGTCACCCACTCAAAAAACTGCAGATTAATCTGGCAGGATTTGTTCTGGAGGAAGCCATGCAGGCTTCCAGCATTGCTTTCAAGGCTGCCTGCTTTCCCATCTGCTCTAGAAGATTCCCAGGAGTTTTTATTTAGAAATTTATTTATTTTATTTAGAAATTTATAGGCCGACCCTTGCCACAAGCCTCGGGGCGGCTCACAATAACTGACTACACTGATCCGACCAACCTTGAGTGGAGCTAAAAAGTTACTGCAGCTTTTTTGCAGGCCTCAGTGTGAGAAACAGGAAGAAGTGCTCCAGGTAAGATGCCTGACCAAGTCCTGAGGACGCTGGGAGGGCCCTGAAAAGCAAATGCCCTCAGCTCCTCAAAGGGAGCCCCTCCCGCCCCCAGGATGCCCCAAGGTCTGCCAGCCCACCACCTTTGAAAGCATCTGCCTGCTGCTCCACAGACTCGCGCACCATCTTCCAAAAGCAGTCTGAGACGGCCAGGCTGAGGTTCCGCGTGGTCACCTGATGGGCCTTCAGCATGCAGTTCCTACGAAGACACACAAGCACAACCCGGGGGGATTTCACCAGGACGGGGGAAGAATTTCTCATGAACAGAAACGGAGGCCCCAAAAGTGAAGACAGAGGAAGGAGGCAAGGAAAGGAGAGGAAGTGCCGATGTGAGACATTCTCCCTTCATCGTTCCCGCATCAAAATCCCCAAAGCACGCCACTTGGACGCCGGTTTTCTCTTGAGGTAAGAGTATCATTGCATTTAGGAAGGAACCAGAGGTTCACAAACTTCATCAGGTCTTGGCAGCTGGTCAGGATCTGTGGTCACCCCACTGGGCCCTGCCCTTCCCCAGCACCGAGTGGCATCTGGTCTCCAATGTCACACAAGAGCATCACCAAGACAAAGTGCAGAGTTGGGGCGACCCTCCCAAGCCGCAGCCATTGGCTCGAACTTCGGGAGAGTTGCAGAGCTCGCCACTCGCCAGACAAGGGAGAGATGCTCTTAATGGTGAGAGGAATTGCGAAGCCCTGCTCAGAGCAGCATACGCTGTACAAACGCCTACTGGAAGGAAGCACATTTGCAGCCAGACAGGGGCTGCAAGCCACTTGCTACGGATCAAGCCCCCTGGACACAACAGGGCTTACTTCTGAGTCAGCAAGCAGAGCCTCGCACCATACGGAAAACAGGGCCATTTCACATGTTCAGTATGCCCAGTAAATTATCTTCAGGCCCAAATCCCTCTAGAAAAGTCCGGCATCAATGCACGAAGTGCTGCCTTTCTCGAGATCATACGCAGGGAGTTCATGGACTAGCCTGGAAGTGCATTTCCACTGGCCTGGCCCCACAACACCTGGCGGTCCTCTGCTCCAGAGTGGCGGAAGAGGCCTCCCCCATTCACAAGGACGCCAGGAAGTGCTCCAAGCCACACTGAAGTGCCTGGTTCCTTGACGCGCCCGAGCAGTTTATGTCCCGCTAGAAATTCTGAAACCTGAACCAACAAGACACATTTCAAAACAAAACAAAAAAAACATTAACATACTTCAGCAGTTTGGAGTTTTGGAAAAATTCTTCTTCATACTCTCGAATAGATTCAATACTTTCACTGCTATTTCCTAGAGAAAGAAGGAAACCAAGAACATTTAAACTCTTCCAACACATCCAAGGACCCTCTACCAGTTGTCCAGCAATACACTCTAAATTACCTTTTCCTGTAACAACTGCAAAGTAGCCAAGGGCCTTCATTGGGAAGAGTTTTCCTTCGATTATCTGCTGGATCTGCGAAAAAAGAAAAGAGGTAAGGCTGATCCCACTGGCTTTGTTTTCCTTCACCCAGCCTGGGCAGAAGAAGCAGGAGGCAGAAGAAGCAGGGCCTGCTCGTAAATCAGATTACCCTGGGGAGGGGCAATTAACCACTGAGGGAGAGGGGTGTGGGCAGGCAGGTGGGTTCTTGGTGGTGTGAACAGACCCCGAAATGCCCCTGGGCTGTGCGGGGCTTGGTTCACCATGCCAACCACTCACCCCAGCAGGCCTGCAAGACGCGGCATGCTGCAGCTGCAGTCTGCGTACGTGAAACGTTTTCCCAGCGTTCACTGCAAGTCCCTGTGGATTAAGTGAGCCAAGGCGGGCTGCGGCGATCACGTGCCCTGGGCCCAGGCTCGCAGGCAGAATTCAGCCCGACAACATCAGCTACAGGATGCCTCGAACCACAGGGCTCTGAAGCACATCAACTAACCAAAGCAAGCGCAAGCCGGAGAGAATTAATGCGTGGCTGCACTTTCAAAGTAGCCAGCAATAATGATCTCGTACACAGAAGATGGACAGCAGTATAAGCAGTGGATGAGGGTGTTCAAAGACAGGCTGGACATGCACATGGTGGGCATGTCGTGAGCGGAGCCGGCTGGTGCCGGAGGTCAGACTAGATGGCCCAGGAGACCCCTTCTGACTCGCTCTGTTTCTATGTTTCTAAGTACCTCCTGCCCAGGGAACCTGCATGCAAAGAAAGGTGCCGGAAGGCACCGTTCGAATGCGCAGCGCCTGTGGGGGTCCTGGCTATGCGCCACAGGAGAGTCACGTGGTGCTTTGTCACAACATTCCACTCACACCAGTTCCCAAGCACCCCATTTTTCTTCCACAAGCCAAGAAACAACTTTCTTCCCTTTGCACAGCTGGACAGATGCCCCCCAAAACCACACCAAACAGTCTGCTGCCAGCAAGTGGAGCCACGACTGCCAGGCACGGGCACAATCCCAGACGGCCGTGGCCAGAGCCACGCAGAGCACGCCCGGCCTCCGCCAGAGCCCACTGCTGTGTCCAAACGTGCCGGGAGGCCGGCGGCCAGCTCCCTCCGGGGCACCCCAAGGCGCTTCCCTGCCTGCTCTCCAGGCAGTGCTGACAGCCCCTGCGGCACGACATCAGTCTTCCTGCCTTACCCTGCTTGGACTGGCCACGTTCTTCTCGGCGAGGTCCACTTTGGTCAAGACGAAGATCGTCCTTTTGCCCTGGGGGTCCATTTGGCTGACCAAGTCGGTGACGATGCTGCGTTCTGCATCCACCGACCCGTCTGGAAGCAAGCAAAGCAGCCCAGGTTTGCGGCGACTTGGCACAATATGCAAAGCGCTTTCAAGAAAATGCGTGAGGCAAACACAATGGACTTGAAGAAAATAAGAGACAAGCCAGCCAAGCACGAGCATCACTGTTCCACTCCGATCCCAGCGGGCAAAGGACTCGCGGTCACGGAGGCGGGAAGTGGCACTGGCTGCCGCCATCCACTGGTCCAGCCACAACGCCAAGGCGGCGGCCTTCCCGCCCCATGCTTCCACCCCAGGCCACAGAGAGCAGGCCTGCTCTGGGCCCCAGGAGCCCCTGGGAGGATCCGGGCGAACGGGGGGACGATGGCAGGGCCTCTGCGAACGACGAGCCCAGGCCCCGCCAGGTGTGGGACAGAGCCCTCGCCTACCTTGGATGCAGAGGATGATGGCATTGGGGTTCTGCATGTAGGCTTTGCTGATGCTGAAGATGGTTTCCTTGGTGTCTGGGGCCATCCCCGACGTCACCGTCTGCTCAGAGAGACCAGGAGGACAGCAAATCGAGCGGCGGCTGACACAGCGACCCTGAACGGCAGCTGCTGGATCCCCCACAGGTGCCTGCTGAGCATGCTCCGGAGGCTTCCTCGGAAGGGGACCGCACAGCCTCTCTGTGTCAACAGCTCTAGGGCTCAACTTTTCTCGGGCTAGGAAGCACGTTCAAGCACGAGGCCCATTCCCAGGCGCGCACACGCCCCTGCTCTCGCTCCTGCCCCCAGGCGTCCTGCAACGGCCGGCTCCACGCTCCATTCAGAGCAAGGGCAGAGGGAGCGATGACCAGCGCCCGCAGGGGACGAAGGGGAGACGGCGACCCACAAGCACCGCATACGCACGCTAATCACGCCGGGCAAATCCACCAGCACCATTCTCTGCAGGCCGGGACCTTTCACACTGAGGGAGATGGTCTGCAAAATTAAACAGAGGCGTTTCCGGATCAGTCCAGGAAACTTTGCGGAGAGACGAGAACGGAGACGACTGAGCTTGGAGGAGCCCACTGAAGCGCCTGTGATTTCTTGGACGGGGACAGGATGAGGCCTCATCAGAAACTGCGAGAGGTGGGGGCGGGAGGGTGTTTGTATGGCCAAGCAGAGAGAGAACAGGACAACACCCAGGCCTCACCTCAGAGCTGACGGTGCAGCCTTCGCCCACACTCTTCCTCATTCTGATCTCAATCTCATTCCGCAGGGCTGCAAGCTGTTTCAGAGAAATCAGAAATAATCAGAATTAATAATCAGAATGGAGATACTTTTGTGCCAGTGGGCAACCAGCTTCAGGTTAGTTCAGTGATGGCGAATCTTTGAGAGACGGAGTGCCCAAAGTGCAACCCAAAA
Source organism: Varanus salvator macromaculatus (assembly GCA_023646645.1). Lineage (NCBI taxonomy): Eukaryota > Metazoa > Chordata > Lepidosauria > Squamata > Varanidae > Varanus > Varanus salvator. Next base: position 4,510,523 of record JAIXND010000761.1, on the reverse strand, counting down.
CCCACGTATTAATCACAAAGTGCCAAGACGGCAATAAAATCTGAATACTGAGGTTTTAGTTTAGAAAAAACAAATCAGAGGCAGTTCAAACAAACACACATATAGATACACGTATCCATGGCACCACACTGACAGGCCATGCGAAAGCTCGAAAAAGTGGCGGCTCATGACATCATTGCCTGACACCACTACTCCTTGCTGAACATGCGCATGCCTCCTATGTGCGCTGTTATCCAATGCTTGATTGCTAGGGTGATGCTGGGGCAACATCACCCTAGCTCATGTGCTGACAAAGAGGACTCTGCGTACCTGCTGTGCCAACCGTGCCATAAAACCGCCACCACTGCCCTAACACGACCTGGGTGCACTCCCCTAACACAAATACAGGGCTAAAATTCCACAGAAAAGAGGACGATTCTGCGAAAGCCTTCCGTGAGTAGCTCTTTCAGCAGAGCTCAACATTTCTGCCCATTCTAAACACATTTCAACCGTCAAAATCGTGGCAGGACTCCTCGTTTTTGTAACCCTAACCCTACCCTGGTGCACACCCCTAACCCTAACATAGGGCTAAAGTTCCATTGAAAATAAAGTGATTTTGCAAAAGCCTTCCTTGAGTAGCTTGTTCTGCACTGCTCATAATTTCTTCCAATTCTAAAGACATTCCAACTGTCAGATTCATGCCAGGACACCTTGTTTTTCTAACCCTAACCCTACCCTGGTGCACACCCCTAACCCTAATATAGGGGTAAAATACCACTGAAAATCATGTGATTTTGCAAAAGCCTTCCTTGAGTAGCTTTTCCTGACTGCTCATCATTTCTGCCCATTCTAAACACATTCCAACCTCCAGATTCATGCCGGGACACCTCGTTTTTCTAACCCTACCCCTACCCTGCTGCACACCCCTAACCCTAATACGGGGTAATGTTCCACTGAACAGAGAGCGATTTTGAAAAAGCCTTTCTTGAGTTAGAAGAACGAGGTGTCCCAGCATGGTTTGGATGGTTGGAATGTGGTTAGAATGGGCAGAAATGATGAGCAGTCAGGAAGAGATGCTCAGCTGCTGGGGCGATGCTGGGGCGACTTCGCTTGCGTGCCGACAGAGAGGACTCTGCGTGCTCGCTGTGGCTCGCGTGCCATAGGTTCGCCACCACTGGTTTGGTTTCTTTAAGAGAAAGGGTGGAAGGGGAATGTTCCAGGCCCGTCCCTGCTCCATCTCCGCTGAAAAGGAGCAGTCGCTCCGTTTCACTGCTCCTGCAAACTGGGGCCCAAAGCAAGCTGCAGAAGATGGAAGGAGCAGGGGATGGAAGCTCGGTGCTCGCTCAGGTGCTGACGGCCCAAGGCAGCCACGTCCCGGCCCCCCGCTGCCCCCAAGAGCAGGGTGCAAATGCTCTCTGAGGCTTTGGGAACAGTCACCAGACCCCTACATCCCCCCGGGAGGTTTGCATAATTATTCCAGCCAACGGCTGGTGGACAGGACTCCAGCTGTATATAATCTTGCATGGACCGAACACCCAATGAAAAAGTCCAGTGATGCCGGCAGTTTCGAATAGGATCAGGCGGGCCCAGAAGCAGCCTTTTCCCCTGTGAACTGGCTCCAGCTCCCAGAGGAGCCTCCAGAGCCAACCCTGTTCTCTGGCCGATACCGGGCACTGGGGCTTTGTCCTGGTGGGCTTTTGCCCCAGTGGCTCCCAGACTGCGGAACAGGCCCCCTCCCTGGAGCGCCACCAGCCTCCCTCACTCCTTCACCTTTGGCCATCCACTGAAGGTCTCTTCTAGCAGGTTTTAACCTTTAAACCACGTTTTAACGGTTTGCTACTTTAAGATAATTATTCTCAAAATCTGTATCATTGTTAAGTGTTGCTATTTTGTTTGCTACTTGGTTATGGTAATTTGAACTGTAATTCTTTTGCAGCACTTGATGTTACCCACTAAGCCATTTTGACAAAGTATGATAGAAATTAACATGAACTGTTAAAAAGCAGAGTTCCAGGATGTCCCGATCCGGAAGGAGCTGCCCTTGGAACCTGAAGGATGCCGATTTGCCCGTGGATTTTATTTGCAGTGGGGGGAGAGGAAAGAAGGCCCGATCCCCTCGCCACCCACACAGGAGGAATTACTGTAGTATCATGAAAAGTTCACAAACAGCCAAAGTGCTCAGGCACAAAGGGCCAATGGAAGAAGCAAGTCTCCGAAGTGGGTACTTGAGGCCTGAATGTATACTAAAACTTTCAGTAAATGACGGTGTATAGGCCTTCCATGATTTTCAAAAGTTATTGGGTGACTCCACAAGGCACGCAAGAGTCCCGTCCGTTATGGCTTCTCATGCTCTTCCAAAAGAAGCAGCATTTCAAAATGCAGACAGAGGCCAAAGAAGCACAGCATCTTCTCTGCCCCGGCGTTGCACAGCTTCAGCTTGTTCTCAAGGCAGCTGCACAAGGAGTCCACGCAGGGCCTGTGAAGTGCTGGGCAGCGGCGACGGGGGAGAGTTTGTCAGTGCAAAGGCCAGCAAATCCAGGCTTTTTTCCTCGAAAGAGCCCAAGGGAGCTGGCATGGTCGTCCTCCCCTCCCTTTCGCCTAACAGAAGCCCCTCGAGGGAGAGCGAGCGGAGGATGAGTGGTGGGCCCAACGGCATCCAGCCAGCTTCACGTGGGGCCCAGGACCAAATCCCACCCAAGCGCTGCACCTGGCGGCTTTTCCATCCATGAAACATTTGCATCCGGTCCCCGCCAAAAGCCTCAAGGCCGCCCTTGCGCAATGACTGAGCAGGGCAGGGGAGGCCGCAGCAGAGAGCCGCCAGCCGCCTCCATGGCTGGGGGATCCGGGCCCTGCTCCCGGGGTCCTGGCTGCCGCTCCTTGCAGCAGCCAGTCTTCACCGTCCAGATCTCTCTCCACTCGCACCCGCCCACACGGGTCACTCAGTCTCCGACTTACAGATGCAACTGGAAAAAGCAAGCGCTCCGATGATAATTTCTTTCGAAACTTACATCCTCCTCCTTGGTCAAATCAAACTCTCGAGAGCTGTCCTTGAAGACGGCCACATGGTGAGGGCCTTCGCTGAGAGTGACCTACATCCAGAGGGGAGAAAGGCACGTCAGATTACCATACGAGCAAAGCAGTCCTTTCGCGGGGGGGCCTTTCCAACAGATCCCCGGAGGCCTTGGCTCCCCACCCGTCTCCGGGCAGCTACCTTCACAGGCGACCGCGTCATCATTTCTCCGGAGCCTCGAGGGAAGATCCGGGCCTGGGCGATCATTTCGAGCACACTGGTTTTCCCAGCACTCTGGTCTCCAACCACGACGACCTTAATGGGAAATATTCAGTCACTGACTTTTGAAAGGAACCAAAGCGCTTTTTTCGGTTGGGACAAAGTGCACTTTTTGCTAGTCACCCCCAGATTCAAATCAGGCAAAATCTCCTTCACTTTTCGGAGGAAATGGAACCTTCCAAAGATCTGCTTTTTAGTTAGGGTGCTGAGCTAGGCCAGGTGCTGCCTGGCATGGTTCAGAATCTAAATGGGATAGATTTTGAACAATGCCAGGGCCTGAGGGTGAGGGGGCAGAATCAGCCGGGGGCCAAACCAAGCGCTGGCTTGTGCCCACTTCCTGGGGTTGCGGGAAGGCTCAGGCTTGCTGTGGGCACTCCCTGAAGGGTGGAGGGCCCAGGGTTCTCACTTTGCGGCCCCTCCCCGTGGACTGAGTCCTGGGGACATCATGCCGTGGAGTGATGTGGGTGATGGTCTGGCTCAGGACTGGTGGGACCAGCAGCCTAGAGAAGGTCATGGAGTCCCGTGTTCCATTCTGGGCCCCTCATTACAAGAGGGGTAGAGCCAGGTTGGAAGCAGCGCAGCGAAGGGCCACTAGGAAGGTGGCTGGTTTGCAGGGGAAGCTGTGTGAGAAGAGACTGGGGGAGCTGGGCCTTTTCAGCCTGGAGAGGAGGAGACTCAGAGGGGACCTGTTAGCAACATGCAGGTACATGAGGGGGTGCCACGCAGAGGTGGGTCATGACCTTTCTTCCCCTGCGGTGGAGAGCAGGATGCATTCAATGGAGCAAGTTCAGGGAACCAAGATTTAGGGTGGATGCCAGGAAGTCCTTCCTGACGGTTAGGACCCCCAGGGCATGGAATGGGCTTCCACGGGAGGCGGTTGAGGCCCCATCGGTGCGGGAGTTCAAAGATAGGCTGGACACGTGCATGGTGGGCATGTCGTGAGCAGAGGTGGCTGGAGCCGGGGGTCAGACTAGATGGCCTGGGAGGCCCCTTCTGGCTCGCGCTGTTTCTCTGTCATCATTTGTTCTTATCATACCTGTTATGTGTTTATGAATTGCCTTGACTACCCACAGAGCTCTGGCTACTGGATGATACAGAAATGAAATACCCGGCAACAATTCATACGCCATTCCTCTTGCTCATAGCAGCACCAGCAGCCATGCCAACCTTTCCTGGAAACAGCAGCTTACTTACCCGAGGTAAATGATCGTGGGTGTTGTAGCTGGCATCGTAATCTGACAGCGTATCCAGGACTTCAGAATACATATCAATCAGGGATTTCTGAGGAGGAAAGAAGTGAAGTTAGCCTGGGGAACTGAGCCAAAGCCAAGCACACGGAAGCCCTCTTGCAACCTTGGAGGAGTGGGTTACTGTGTGCTCACTTATCTCTGGAATCTACTCTCCAAAGACCACTTACGGAAGGACACGGTCATTAGTGTTACCATGAGTAGTAGCACTCTATTACTATTACCGTTGCGCCCCCTGTAAGCCAGGCCCTTCCCTCTCAAAAGGAACCCAAGGTGGAAAACCGCTTCATGAACGAAAGGTCCTGCGCCGGAGCTGTTGCCTCGTCCAGTTGGACACCCCATGGCAGAATGACCAGAGGAACTCAGACCATAGCCAGGCCCGACCCTGTCAGACTGGAATGCAAGGCTGGTCCCAGAAGGATGAGCAGCGATACTCTGGAAAGCGTGGTGGTAAATTTCCAGCGTGTACAACTTGGAAGGTACAAGCTTTGTGTGCAGTACCTTCAGCTTCCTCTGATGAATGCCCTTGTCATCTTTCTGCAGAACGATCTTTCGCAGCTCTTTGTTCTCCTTTTCCAACCGCTCAAGCATCCTTTGGTACTTCAGCTGCAAAACAGGGTGGGGAGAGGAGGATGGTGAGAAAAATCTAGGCTGCTCGCGTGTTGCAGATCGCTGCACTCTCCCGAAGAGCCTCCGTAGCAACACGGTTACCAAAGGCTCTAACACAGGAGGGACACTGAAAACACTGGCTGTGACTGCAGAGAAATGTCATTCCAATTACATTTTTAAAACAGTGGTTTCGGTAAATCACAGCCAGGTCCGGGCAGTTCTGCAGTGAGGAGAAAACAGGCAATGCATTTGAGTCTAGCAGTGTGGGTAAATGTAAAGAACAGCTTGAAGGGTCCTGGGGATCTTACAGTCTAAAAACAGACACGGAAGAAAAAGGAAGGCAGTGGAAGAATGGGGAGAACAGGGTGGGATATAAATTCCCAGAAGAAGCAAACAACAACCCCTTGAGCTTCATCAAGTTTATTATTATTATTATTGTCAAAATGTATGCACCACTTCCTGGCACAAAAAGGAGTCTTGATGTGACTTACACACACCATGATTAAAGCAAGGAAAAAATTAACAAGCCATAATCAACACAATACATAAACAACATAAAATCCTAACCTAAAAACAAAACAATACAATGTGCCCATCCACAAATACACACAGTCTTCCTCACTCACTGCAGAGTTTGCTCTAACTGGGGCTTAGCTCAGGCCCAAATGTTCAGCTTTTGCTGGAACGGCAGCACAGGCACCGTGAGGCTCCCCCAGGGAGAAGGTTCCATAAGCACAGGGCCAGGGCGGGAAAACCCTTCCGGGGCTGATGCCACTCAGCTGCTCTCCAGGGACCCTCAGGGAAGCCCCTCTGACACTGACTGACAGGAACTGGAGAGGCTCCCACGGGGAGAGGTGGTCCTTCAAACACTGGGCTCATGAGTCAGGTGCTAAAAGAGGCACTTTGATTTGGCTCAGAAGCAAGCAAACCGGCCAAGAGCACAGGCGAGCTGGGACGAGGCTTCTGGTTCATACTGCCTAGGCCCAGCCCACAGCCTGAATGCTGAAATCCGTGGTTGCCGACCATTTTATTTATTTATTAAAACATTTCTATGCTGCCCCATCGCAACAAAGCCTTGGGGCGGCTCACAACAATAAAATTATACAAATTCATTTAACAACCTTCCCACCCGCCCTGGTGCATCTCGGCAAAACCCTATAAAATACAATCCAACTTAATAATAAACAAATTAACAATTAAAATACGATTTAAATAAAAAGGTCTTTGCCTTTCAAAGGCAGCCCAGCACAAAAGACTCTGACTTAACCCAGAGGTGTCCAGAGCACAGACCACGGATGCTGGGCTGCCCCATCCACTCAGGGCCGCGCCTGGCCTACCAGCTGATGCCCCCTCCGCCCACAATAGTGACGGATCCTGGGGTGCCCCTCAGTGGTGCCCAGCTGCTTCAGGAGGCGGTGCATCACTGCCCCTGGGCAGTGGGGGGATTCTCTGCTGGGGGAGCACACTGGCTCTGGGTGGGCTCAGCCTCCGCTTCGGGCCCTCACCCGGTCCATCGCCACGGCTGGGAATCTGCACATCCACAGGAACACTTGTCCAAGATGAAGGCAGGAACGGCAGCCCAGGTCAGGCCATGCAACAGCCCACCTCGCTCAGGAGCTCTGGTGGGCCTTGCGTCTTCTGAGCCCAGCCCACTTCGCCAGTGGCAGCTTCGCCCCTTCCCCGAGCAACCTGCCCCAAGAACACGCGGGCTGCTCCAGGGCTTGCTTCCCACAGCAGACGGCTGTGTCAGAAGGCGCGCGCAGCCGAAACGCGCCTTGCCACTCGGGCCCCCACTGACCAAGCCCAGGAGGTGGCACGCTGATGGGGCGGCCACTGCCTGGCCACCCCGTTCAGAAACAAATGTGTCTCCAAGGAGCACAGAATGCTTGGCAAGCTTTTAAAAACCACTTTAAAAGTGGGGGCTTTGCGCTTGCAGGGCTCTGGAAAGGGAAGCACTGCCTTGGCGACCCCCTGGGGGACCTGCTGTCAGAGGGCAGTGGCTGCCGGCCCTGGACAATGGCCCAGGTGTTCTCCCCAGTTTCCCTCTGACAGCTGTCGCTCGGAAAGCTAAGATGCGCGTCACAAAAAGGGGCGGCGGGTTTGAGGGCACATTCTTCCTGCTTTCCGTTGTTGCTGTGATGGTCCTCAGGCTGAGGGACATGCTGCGCTTCTCCTGCACCCCACGTCCCTTTTGAGGGAAAAGGATTTTCTTTGAAAGGGGAATATACCGCTTTTCGCCAGGGACACAATCTGTTTTTTAAGGGTGGCCAGCCAGTGGCAGCCCATCCATCGTGTCCCTTGGGAGACTCTCACTGGTGGTCCAACTGGGGACTGTGAAAAAAGACATCTGAATAAACTGAAAGGGGGAAATGCTGGGGCAAGCAGACAAAAGCGAGCCGGCCAGTCAACCATCACAGTTGACCAGGCCTGCCACAGGGCCCCTGCGTGGGAGGGAAGGGCAGGCTAGCCCAAGGGGAGTGGGACCATCTGCTGGGTGCGCATCTCAAACCCGCCCAGGATTATTGTAAGGACAGCTTCGTGCAACGTGCAAACACACGTGCCAAGAGTCAGCAGCATCCTGGCAACAGGAAGCCCCAAAACCTGGATGACCCCACCGGGCAGTTCCAGGCAGGCATTCGAGAACACGGGGAAGGACCTGATCCCTGTGGAGCCCCACGCGGCTGGCTGCGTGGTGCTGGGCAACCCTCCCAAAATGGCTCCCCGGGCAGGAACGAAACCACCGCGAAGCCATGAAATTACAAGCGACTGGAGCGCGAGCGCGAGGGAAGGGACTCTGCCTTGAGAGAACGCAGCCTTTCCCTTCAGTCGGGATGCCTCCGGAGGCTGCGATCGTGAGCCGGCTGGCTGCGAATAAAGTCTTGCTGAACTCAGTGAGACTGAGTTCTGAGGAAACACGCTTAAAATCGGGGAGTGTTATAAATGTTAGAACAGTATGAAGAAAAAATAATAAAAAATGAGGAACGCCCTTGGGAACAGAAAACGTGCGTTTCCTTCTGATCTTGTAGTTCGTCTGGCAAATGTGAATTTTGGCTTTCCCATCAGCAAGGTGATCATACCTGAGTGCGCAGCAGTTCCTCTTGGAGCTGATCCAGCTTTTCTTTGTCCGAAACCTGCAACAGCCAAAATCATGAGTGTAAACATCATTAGTGTATTATATATTCAGGTAACAAGAGAGCCACAAACCGAGAGCTTTAAGAATCATGCCTTTCAGAAGACCCATCCAAACAGGTAATTTTGCCAACTGATGGCTTGAGACAGAGAGGGAGTTAAAGGCAGAGTCCCCTTTGTAACTTAACGCCAAGAACCTTGCAGTACACAAACTGGCCACATCCCCAGAAGCAACTTGCCGTGACGAGCACACATTTTCTTGAAACGAAGGGGCATGTGGACAGTCCCTTGCCTCCTGCTGCCTTCAACAACACAGCCGTGCACTTTTAGCAACCTTTCTGCACCGGCACTGACGGTAAGGGGTTAACCAGTTGTGTTCCGGGGGGAACACAGAGCACCGATTTCAGAGGTGGGACCTCCTACGGTAGCCCATCCTTTGCCTGATATTCACTCCAGGCAGGCCTGCGTGAGTTTCGGCTGGGGCAACACCACACAGATGTTACGGCAGTAAACCATTTCTAGGGTGCCATATCGTAAAAGTTTGGCTCCGTCTATGCAAAGGAATTGTGGAGAAATCGCCTTTCTTAGCTTCGGAAGGGCTGACTGCAAATGAAGAGGGAGAGGCAGAATATGTGCCTTGGGGGCAGAGACGGAAGTGCGGGCTGCAGCCACTCTCTCGTGCAAGGAGCAGCAAGAGGCCTCTCCACACGGAAGGACGCAAGTCCCCGCTGCCATTCACCCACGCGAGATGAAGGAGAGCGGAAGGGGCAGCGGGGACACGGCCAGCGACCCAGAGGCCCTGGATGGGCTGGAGGAGGCACGTGCCAGGGCGCCTCCGAGGGACGACCATGCAGCTGGGCAGTCCGAGCAGGACTTAACGCCGGGCACTGCAGCCACGTTTGCACTAAAAGGCTCAGGCCGAAGCGATTAAGAACGAAGCGTTGCAAGCAAATGGGACACAGCTGGCATTTTATGAGCCCGACTTAGCATTCTCAAAAAACCTCAGAACTAGGTGTGCGAAACTGGCCAGCTGGTTATTTTCCCATGTAATTTTGTATACAAGTTGTGGGTATATTTTCCAGCATGACTGAAGGCTACCTACATAACCCAGGAAAAGCCTTCGTATTTTTACTCAGTTCTATTTCCTAGGGGCTTTCAAAGCACGCTGTCCTTTCTGGGAACAATTTGTCCACATGCCAGAGATTAAAGTGCGGCTTGCCCTTCTCCTGTCTAGGGCCGTGCCGTGTCCCACAAGGCTCACAAAGAGGCCCGGCGGAGGCTGGCCTGCGCACTGGTCCGGACTGTGGGCACGTCTGCAAACTGCATCCCGCAGGGGATGGGGATGCGTTGCCTTGAGAAGGGAAAGCCGGCAGAGATGCCCCCGTGCTCTTCCAAGTGTCTGCAGGTCTGCCTTGTGGAGCTGCTCTGCTCTCTGCCGCTCTGCGGGGCGCGTGTGAGTGGCAGGGAAGGCGACTTCGGCCAAACATCAGGACTGGCTTCCTAGCGTAAGAGTTTGCAGCGGCAGAGGAGGCGGCCCTGCGAGGTGGCTGGCCTCCTTTGCTGCAAAGGCACCGAGAAGGGGTTGAACTGCACAGCCTCCGAAGCCCCCTCCGGCCTCCGCCTCCCAGCCCTCTGCGCCTGTTCTCCCTACAAAGGAGGCAGGGAGGAAAGAGGCGCCAGCAGTGGCAAGAACCGTCTTTCCCGCTGTGAAGTGTGCGTGAGCCTGGGTGGAATGCCAGTTCTGCGGCGGTGGCAGCTCTGCTAACCGAGACGGGCTTTGGACCAGAGATAGCCATGGAGGCAAACGTGCCAGGCACTGACCCAGCGCGGTGGATCAATCCGATTTCCCCACATCAAGAGAGGATGCTTCCAGACTATCAGGAGGTTCAAAGGGATCATGGCCAAAGCTCTTCTAAGCAGAGCAGGACCGCGGTTCTGGTCAGTAAATCCAAGGAAAATGTAAGGCAAGTGAAACACAGTCATCACACATGACAAACACTAAAACGGTTGGAAGTACCTCTGGATTATTGTGCAATGATCACAAGCCATGGAAGAGCAAACCGTCAGCGAGCTGTTGGACAAAACAAAGCAGCCCCGCAGGTCCTGCTTACCTGGGAAGACTCCTCTGGAGGCCGCTTCCCTGGGGTCTGTTCCAAGCACGACCCTGGGAGGACTGTCCTGGACATGCCCCAGAGCTGTTCCTGCCAGCTCAGGCCAGGGCCGGCTGGCAAGGGAGTGGCCACAGCCACGGGGCTCCCTGAGTGGCTGTGGGCCAGGCGCTGACTCCTGGCCCATGGGGCTGAGGTTGTGAGCAGAAAATGGAGAGGTGGAGGAGAGGAGGGCTGGGCCAGCCACCCTGGGGCCCTTGCAGAAAGCGCGGCCTGCAGTGCGACTCGACAGCCGATCGGGGGCAGGACCCTTCAGTGCCGTCCTCAAAGCAAGGCGCCCGCCTGCCCCAGTCAGTCTCCAAGGGTCCTTTCATGGCAGGAGCCCCTGACTGGGCACATGGGAAGAAATCGCCACAGGGGGTTCACCGCTAAGCGCAGGGTCTGCCCCACTGAAAAACAGCAGCGCTAGGCAGGCTGTGGTGGATTAGAGGAAGGGTCCGTCCCGCCCGGCATCCTGTCCCCACGGGGGCCACACAAGCGCCTGTGGGAGTCCCAGCTGCAGCACACCAGGTGGCAGCGCCCTCCTGCTCTTGCTCGCAGGGCACATGGCGTGTCCGGGGCCTCACTGGAGCTCCCAGGCCCTGCCCCGGGAACCAGCCATCCTCCACGGGCTCCCAGAGGAGGGAGCTCTGAGCAGCCTTCATAAGAAGCTGTCACGAGCGCTTTGCATCCGTGTGAGCAACCTCGGGAGATCTGTGCACCTCTCCGATCCCCACGCAGCCCAGCATGGGTGCCAAAATGGGGGTGGGGGTGGGGATTAAAAAAGCAGTACCTGCAGCAGCCGTGGAATGCCAAGAGGATTAACATTGGCTTGTTTCACAGAACCACAGAATAGCAGAGCTGGAAGGAGCCAGGAAGGCCCTCAGGTCCACCCCCTGCTGTTGCAGGACACCAAGTCGCACCGTCCCCCTCAGAGGGCTGCCCAGTCTCTTTCTGAATGTCCCCAGTGTGGGAGAGCCCCCCACCTCCCCAGGCAGCTGGGTCCACTCGTGTATTGCTCTGACAGTGAGGAAGCGTTCCCAGATCTCCAGCCTGAATCCTTAATCTGTTGCAATTGATGAAGCGATTCTTCCATGTCCTACACTCTGGTATGAGCATCTGACCCTCTGGGCGCGCCATATCAGACACGGGGGCCAATGCATTTGCGAAAGGGGTGGGGTTGCAACTGGGGGCTGCTTGCCAGGCTGAAAATATAAACCCCTGAAACAGACGGAGGGTTGCTGGCCCAGGCTGCACTCACATTTCCTGCAGACGGCCAGGTCTCTCCCACAGATGGATGTCTCTTGTGGGCAAGCGCAAACCTACAGACGTGGCTTCTATTTGTCCCCAGGAGGCGGCTGAGGCCCCGTCGGGGAGGCTGTTCAAGGAGAGGCTGGACGTGCACATGGCGGGCGTGCCGTGAGCAGAGCCAGGGGTCAGACTAGATGGCCCGGGAGGCTCGCGCTGTTTCTGTTTCTAAGTGAAATCAAGCGCCAGCCCTTCCCACAAGCAACAGCACTTTGTGATCTAAATTAAATCACCAAAATCAGCAGATTAAAAGGGAGTGCCAGGAGGAAGCTGAATTAATCAGGGTTCTTAGGAACAGTTAATTGCTCGCATGGCACCAGGGCCCAAAAGCACAGTTCAGTGAGGGGTTCATTCGGGGGAGTCAAATCACGGGGTCTGATTGGGGGGGGGGCGAGAAGCGTCCCGCAGCACCGAGTGCCTTCTGAAGCCATCACCTTTCGTTTCTGTTGGGCAGCCCCTGGGCCAGATTGGTCGGCGGCTCTGCGCGCCTCCTCTTCGTGCTGATGGATTTGCTGCTGCAAGAGAATGAGCTCGCCAAGGAGACCCTGCCGCAAGTTTGTAACAGGAAGGAAAAAGATGGAGGTGAGGGGAGCAGTAACGTCAAATCAAAGGGTGCAACACAAAGACGGGGGCAGACAAAGGAGCCAGCGGTGTGGCTCACACAGCACCCCCCCGAGGGACGTACAGAGCGCAACCACGCCAAGAGCCTCTGGGAACTAGGAACCTTTAGGGTTTAAAAGCAAAGACGCCTTAAACAGCTGCGTCAAGACAAAAACGCTTCGAATTGTCACAAATGAGGCCTATGAAAACATCAGACAAAAAACGGAAGTTGTCTGGAGAGCACCGAAAATGTTCGTTAATGCCTTTCCATTTTTATTGATGCTCAGTTCTGTCACTCGAAGTTACCAGAAGGCTCTGCATAACACGGAAAGTCAATCCTCGCTCCTCCCACGTGCCAAGAACACACCTGCAGCCTTCACACTACACAGGCACCTCTTCACCGCAGTGCAGTCAGGCCAGGGATATGCACAAGGCACCCGTGTGGCTGACCCAGGCTGTGCAAGAGTGCACCATTTCCATTCCTCTGGCTGCTGTCCAACGGCCACATGCCCAGAAAATTCCTTTAGACGGTCCAGCAAGGAACATGGTACAAAAAAGCACAGAAACAACCAGCTGCACATGAAACATGAAGCTACACCACTGTGGGAAGCCCAAAAAAGGGAAAATGGCAGCCCAATCCCAACCCAACAGGATCCGAATTGGTGGCACCATAAAAACGGCAGCGGACATCCTCATTCCACCACAGCAAAACCAGCTGCACGAGCGCAATGCAAAAAAGTGGCGTTTTTCGCAGGTGACTGAGCGGACACCTGCTTTCCACCCAAACTGCCTGACTGCCTAACATCATGTAGCATTGTTCTACGAGTTCCATTTCTGCACGGAGTTTTACAGAGATGATCAGCATAAGCAGCATTAGGTGCTCCTTCTGGGCCGGAAGGAGACCCTGGACTGTCCTGTCTCACTGGCAGAAGAGGCAACAGGAGCATCCCAGGCAGAGGACAGAGCCAGTAGGGCAGGGCCCGGCTGACCAGCACAGGGTGACCGCAGCGGGGCTCCCACAGTCTCACGCAAACGACCACAAAGAGGTCGTCTCAGCGCGACTTAAACGCAGCCCTGCTTCCCTGATGCTCAGATCCCACTGCAGTGCACACAGCATGGTTTTGGAAGGCTCTAGAGTGTCCCTCCAGAGCAGCTGCCAGTTATGCAGCCCCTGCGATCAGGTGCCAGGAGTGGGGCAGCCACCTGGAAGAGCTGCCAGACTCGGGCAGGCAGAGGCAGTCATGCCACCTTGGGAAGGGCGCAGGACACCGCAAGGCAGCCCCAGCTAAGAACCTCAGGGTGAACGGCCATTCTTGTAAACCAGACACGAACGAGGCGCGGGCTGCAGGCAGCATCCCGAGCTCTGTCTGGCCCACGGTCTGGAAGCCTGGGTCTCCCGCGTTCTCTTCCTAAACGGCTCTTCAGCGCTTCCCGGCCAGAGGCTTTCGCTTGCTTAACGTGGTCTTCACGTTAAGCTGGCAGCCCACCCCGGTCGGCCTCTCCTGCCCACAATGCTGGCATCGCGCTGGGGAAGGAGCTCGGTGGTGCGGTGGCCACTCACGCCCCCTTCGCTCTCGCGGCTCCTCTGGTGGGGCGCCCAGACCCGCCCACCGCTGGGAAAACACCACGGCAGAATCACGCTGCTGGCCTGGCCGCGCCCACGGGTGAGATGGGTGAACTGGCAGCAAAGTCTCTGTGGGGCACGGGCAGAGGACTGCAGACATTTCAGGGGCACGGGGGCGAATTCTCGCCAGCGCTACTGAATCGGGGCCTGGCCAGCAGCACTGGCGAGGGGCCTCTACGCGTGGTCCTGCTGTGGCAGCAGCGGCAGCAGCATCCACAGCACAGCGAGGCTGCCGCTGAAGGGCAGGCCGCCGCTCACGCCCCCCGTGCCATCCACAGAAAGCGCCACTGCTGGCCGACCGGTCCCCTCAGGCAGAGTGCCGGAGGGAGCCACGAGCAGCGCAGCCATGGGAATCGCGGCTATTGCCGAGGGAGAGGCTCGAGCTGCTCCTGCTGCCCCCACCCCATCCTCCCACCACTGAGCCCGACCGGCTGGGCAGCAGGAAGGACGGCGGCGCTCCCAGGCTGCCGGGAGCAGCCGCTGGTTGCCCGCCTGCGGCACAGAAGAATCTATGGAGCAACTCTCCCCCATGAAGGCTACACAGAGGCGAGCGGGCCTTGCCTGGCTCCCTTGAACACACTGCAAGCCACCTAGGGAGGCCTCGGCAATGAGAGGAGGCCTATGACCAGATGCAAATAAACAGAACGACCGGTCAGGCACAGCACTCGAATTTAACTGGGCCAGTTTGCCAGGCGAGATTCCCCAGGCGTCGCAGATCAACAGCAACAGCGTAACTGCCACCGCACTCATTTTGGAGGTGTGACCATCAACATGAAACTTAAGGCTTTTTAAAAAATACTGATTGACATAGATATGAGTGCAACTTGTCCACCAAAAAGATATTCAAAGCGATTCCAGTATCAAGAGGATACACAGAATCAACACAGAGCGGAAGACGATCCCGGCCACAAAAGCAGCTTCCTTTGCCAGCAGGAACAGAAGCGCTGCAAAGCGCACTGTGCAGGGAGGCCTGTGCTGCACGCCTGCGGTTAAGCCATTTCAAGAGAGCGGGCCAGGTGGATGCCCCACAGCAAGCACCCTGCAAGGCTCGCTCCGGCTGCCTGCCCTCCATGAAGAAGAGTGCGGCACCGCAGCCGCCACCGCCGCGAGCAGTTCTCGCCTGTCCACGCCCAAGCTGGCACGGCTGCTGCTTGCTCTTGGGGTCCTGGCCACGCATCTCGGGGAAACCCTTCCGGGGGCCCAGCCGGCATGGCAGCTCTGCTCCACATTCTGGCCACGTGCAGCAACACGCCCCCAGCTGCTCTGCCATGCCCGAGACGACACGGAAGTGAAACCTTGCTGGGAAAAGGACACTCCGGGTTGGCTGGACGATCCATTCGCAGCTCTACTGGGAATAACTGTACACATGCCCACGTGAGCACGCAGAGGGGCGCCTGCCTCCTCCCCACAGGGCACAGCACTTCTAGGAACAGCACGTGGCCCCCTCCTGCTGCCGAGCCGCAGCACAGGGCACAAGCCTCCTCCCTTCAGGGCCACTGCTCCAGCTTCCAGGACTGCCAAGAATGTGGGGTCGCATGCCCTGGATCCCTCCTTTCTCTCCATCTACTGGCGCTCAGGCCGAGCCTCGGAAACGCCTCCTGGCTGCCACTGGTCGAGTGATGGCGGAAGCCCCTCCTCCGGGCCCCTAACCCCGCCCGGGCCAGGTCCTGGGACCCAGACCGGCATTTAGCAACATGCGCTATGTAGGGCAGGGCAGCAGCGATGACGCTGAACTGGGCACCCGGGCGATCTGGGTCCTGGTCCCCACGGCCCCCATGTTCACTGGGTGATTGCGGGCCAGTCACCCACCTTCACCCCCACCCTACCTTATAGGGTTGTTGTGAGAATAAAATGGCGTGGGGGCCTATGTAAGCCACCCTGGGTTCCTTGCAGAGGAAGAAAAGCAGGATAAAAAGGGTACAGTAACTAATGATTCAGCAGGAGGAAAGTATTTTTAGTTCATTAAACACCGTTTTTGATATTTTAATGGGTAGCTTGACCTTATCAATTTTATAACTGCGTATCGAAAGCATTGTTATCCGTTTCAGCAGCAGGGCAGGTTAGAAAATGAAATACACTGGTTAACATTTTGTGAGCAGGATGTGAATTGCACATTACAAATTTAAACAACATTTTCTCTTGACACAGAGCGGCTCATGATGACAGGATAAGAAATCTTGATTTAGACTCAGAAGAGCAAAAGTCGCATGGTTTTGCGTGCCTGGATTTTTCAGGCACTAATTTTCAACCTATGAGGAAACATGCCCAAACCTTAGTCCAGGACGGGCAGCTTGCGGCCCCTCCGATGCCTTGCCCTACGCCTCCCATCAGCCCTCGCCACTGACCACGCCGGGCGGGCAGGCGGGCCAAAGCCCCCACAGGGCCACAGGTTGTCCACGGCTGCCGCAGCCCTGGCTCGGCTCGGCTCGTTTCTTGCCTGCTCAAGCACAGAACTCACCTTCTTGTACTGCTGCTCGCTCCCCTGGTCTGTGGCCCTGAACGCTGTCTCCCCCGAGGAGCCTGGGAAGGAAGAGGAAGGAGTCACTCAACGCAGTACGCAATTTGACTAGAGTGAGGGCAAGCTGCATGACTAAAGGAATCCTCTTTTGTGCAACTCAGGCTCCTCCCTCTCTCGAAGGATCTCTTCCGTGCGGCACAAATGTGGCCAACACAGCCCGGCCCTGAGACGGCTGGGGCAATGCAGCACGTCGGCCGACAGAGCCAGAATGAACATGGAGGACCACCCCAGCGCACTGCAGGGTCGGACTGCACGGACCTGGTGCCTGGGGGTGGCAGACACCGGACCGCCCTGTCACTCTACACAAGCTGTCGGAAACTCTGCAGCAAAATGCTTGCCTTTATGCAGGCAACTGACTTTGCTTAAATGAAAGACACACAAAAGCGCCAATTCCCCACTTTCCTCTGAGGACTCCGTTTACTTGCATCAAAGCAGAACATGAGCAGAAGGCATGAACACCCAGAAAGCTTTCCTGCTTGGCAGAACCGGGTTTAGCAAGGCCGGCTCCATGGTGTTCCCCAAAACAGTTCCAACTCCTGCCTACACGAGCTGGCATGGTTTTAGTTGCCATTTTGACAATGGGGAGCAATGTTAAGGGACAGAAAAAAGTGCTTGTTACACACCTAACAACAGAAGTAGATCAGAAGCTCCTATGACTTCACTAACCAAATTGTTACCTGCAGAAAACCAGCAAAAGAGGGGAAATAAAAATTATAAATACACACAAATGGCAAAGCAACTATGAGACCAAAGTGGCTCGCACATGGCAAGGGCCACACAGACACAATGGCAAACTTTCCAAACATGGTGTGCCAACAGATTCAGACGGAGGGGTGCAAAATAATTCACAGTGAAGTGAAAACTACACACACACTCTCTCTTTTTTTTAGAAAACCAAAGTGCATAGGAGGGTCTCATCTACTTGTCATTGGGTTCGACGTGCAAGTACATTCCTTCTGTTCAGGCTCCTTGCAGTTTTTCTGTGCAAAGAGGAATTCGCAAAGGCAATGCACACAGTACTGCAGGATGCCTGGGCAGAAGAGCGCCCGCTGCCGCGGGAGCCCAGCACCGCGCTGACGGCAGCCGTCGAGTCCACGAGTCGCGGGGCAGCAGCCAACCGGACAGCTTTAGCAGGAAACTGGACGCATCCATGCAGGAGGCGGCCGCTGAGGGCTGCTAGTCCAATGCCCACAGGCGGCCCCCAGGCTCAGAGGGAGGGTGCCTTATGCATGCCAGTCCCTGGGGACCAAATCAGGAGGGGAGGGAAGAGACACTGTGCAGAGCCCTAGGAATATGCCCGGGGGATGGCAAGAGGAGCGGTGTCAGAGGCTACGCCTGGGTGGTGGAGGCTCCAGCAGCCACTAGAAAGCTACAAGGACCCTTTGCTGGTGCGCGGCGCTAGCCTCAGGTCTTCACGCTTGTACCTACACAGAACAACCTCCCCGTTCATGGCAGAAACACATACATGGAAATGGCAATTCAGCCACAATCGTGCTATACAGTAGAAAGTGCACCCACGCTCAAAAGATGGCTGCCAAAGAGCGAAGAGGTGCTGCGGAAGCATCGTGAGCCGAAACATGCTCAGAAACAGCGAGGTCAAGACAGAGCCCTGACGCCCGATGTTGAACTAGGAGTCCAAGGCGCCACCTCTTCCAGCAAAAATGAGCAAGGCAGGAGCGCAGTATCCCAGGAGGCTCCGGCTGGCTGGAACGGTGAACAGAAGCTCTTCACGCCACAACGATTAGTTGCAGGTCTTACTCATAGCGACACTTACCCTAACCAACTCGCTGAAGAGTAAGGGGATTAAAAGATTACAAACGGCTCCTTTGCAGAGTGTGGTTTTGTCAAGCCACACAGGATAAAAACTCCCTCACCTGGCGTGAAGAAGCCTGTCAGTGAACTGATGCTCTCGCCAATCTTGTCAAAGTCAGGCATCAGCTTGGCTAGGTCTTCTGAGTCCGGCAGCGCCTTTCTAAGCTTTTCTAGAAAAAGAGCAGGAGAGGATTAGTCACCCCTGGATTTTTTTGAGAACCAGCACTGAGGACTGCCTCAGGCTTAACCCAGATCAGCTTTTCAGTGCAGAAGCTCAGGCTTGTGTGGAGTACATGTCAAGAAACTGCCATAAAGAGTTTCTGTGTTACGTTTTAGGATGATACACAATAGCATTAGGGTACCTGGAACATCCTCTGAAAATATGGAGGAAGAGCTGTATGACTATTTTAAGCCCGGCAATCAGTTTTTAAGTGCAGCACTTCACCAGCAAGTGCAAGGACTTCACTTGTCCTATGAGCAGGCTGCACCTCCCGTCTGCACACTGAAGCCTCTCCAGCCCTGCCAGGAAATCTAAGCTTGTTTCTTAGCAGCCAGACACGATCTCGTTGATTCCAATTCCTTATCCCTCTCGTGGAATACGCCCACCCTGGGCCAGGCTGAATCCTTAGAAGCCCTTTCCCCAAGTCCTGGAGGGGTGACTACTGGAGAAGGTAGTCCTGTTTGAAAGCTCTTGGGTGGGAGGGTCCAACAGGAGGCTGGCCAAAGTCAGTGACAAAATCAGGGGCTGGAATCAGGAAGGGGGAAGCCAAGACTCTCGGGTCAGCAGGCCCTGTGATTTGCACCAAGGAAGGAGGCTGGGCCTGCTCAAAGCCCCTCCTTGCCCCGGGAAGGGCAGGGGTCCGCGCAACAGCAGCAGCAGGCCCAGTCCGAGCAGAGGGGGGAGCGCACCTCTCTCGCCAAGCCATGGTTCTCACCCTCCGAGGGCAGCCTTCCCCACCTGGTGCCCTCCGGATGTTTTGGATTATAGTTCCCAGGATTCCTGAATATTGGACATGCCTCTTTTTGGGGCTGATGGGCACTGATCCCAAGGATCTGGAGTTATCAAATGGGACATAAATCTGCGTTTGTTCCTGCTTTCTTTCCCTTCCCCCATCTGCTCCCCTTGAAAATAATTCAGTCTTCTCAATTGTTCAGACTTGGTTGTTTCATGGCCGGACCCTTTCTTTTAGGGCAGGAATGGGCTGCTGCTCGCACGGTCCTGATGGCCAGTGCAGCTCACGCGAGCGGCAGCTCACTGCTCTCTGGAGTCTCTCTGCTCCCCACTCTTTCTAGGGTTCTTGCAAGCACAAGCTCCTTTGAGCTTTGGAAATGTAAGGCCATTTTTCAACATAATGGATGAGCTTGAAGTTCCTTCACCAAATATCCATCATGTGCAAAGGGTTGTGTCCAATGTCATTTCTTAGAGCGCACCCACAAAGGTGAAACGAATGGAGCATCGTGCAGCCTCATGATGCACATTTTGGCCTGGCAACAAGAAGAAAAGAACCAGGCAGTCTGAAGCGACAAGAAGTCCTTGCTGCCTTCTGAAAAAGTCAGAGGTTTTCCTGAGAAGATAGAATGATTATGCATTTCCCTCAGTACATCTGAAAGTCAAGTGCATTAGAGGCAAAATGGAACTCGTCACCCACCAAAGTCAATGTACTCCTCAAGTTCCCATACGAAGTCTGGTATAATCCACTTGTACTCCTCGAGATCGGGCAGCATGTCCTTCCACTGGTCAAACGTCTAAAGTGAACAGAAAGACATCAGTAAGTGTCGAATAAGAGCAGAGTGCAGGACGAAAGGGAGTGCCCACGCTTTCCCCTTCGCCGGCTTGGCTACGGATCCCTGCGACATCCAGGCCTTCTGATCCATTCCAACTACAGATTAAATAATCCACCAGTGCTGATTTATTCTTAAATGCCCTCTTTTGAGGCTGGGGACCCTCTGCAGAGCTGGTGGTACGTGCACACTGACTGAGGGGAAGGCCAACAAGGCGTCTTGACTTGGGATCTCGGGCTTTTCGTGGGACCCAGCTCAGTGGAGGCGTGTGGTTTGCCTCTCGCTGGATCCATGCAACGGATGTTGGTGCGCTCTGGCAGAATGCTGAAGCTGTGTGGGATGCGCAGCCCAACGGGTCAGCACTCAGCTGATCAGGAGCACTAGCAAGTGAGAAAGGATACCAGGAACGCAAAGGTAACACCTTCGGCGATCTAAGCTGGCAACTCCTGAGTAACGGTTTGTTATTTATGCTTTTTGCCACCAACATGGCCTGGGACCCACTCGTTTCAATTCGTGCAGGCCTCCGTTTCAGGGAGTAATCGTGGAAGAGAGACAGCACTACAGTTCCCGTCGCATCTCCAACCTCTCAGCATCGCTCAAGACTCCACTTCCACCACCTGTCGTGCCCAAGCGGGCAGCTGAGGGAAGCCCCTGGCAGCGGCACCACCCCGAAGGCCCTCCCTGCTTCTGCCCGCATTCGGCACTGAGCAAAAGGAAGGGCGAGCACCTCTCCTCGTCACGCTGTGGCTCCACCGGTGGGCATGAAAAGGCGGGGCACTGGTGGCACTCTGGCGGTTCTGAAGCACCTCTAACCACTGCCCAGGCAGGCTGAGGAGCATGGGAGTGGCGGCCCTGATCGCCTGGAGAGGCTGGCCTAGAGAAACCAAACTGGGCGTTCTGGCATTCAGCTCCAAGCCAACATTGTTCTGCACTGGCAAAATAAGCAGAGGGGCAACATGGATGGCCAGAACACAGAGAAACACAAGGAAAGGGAGGAGACAAAGAAGGGTGAGATGAGAAGCAAAGTGTGGAATGTCCCGTCCCCCAGGAGCACCCTTATTCCACCCAGCCTTTCATGGGACACTTGCTAGCAATTTTATAAGCCCCCACCAATCTCACCCTGGTGGGATCTGTGAAGGCTTGCTTTGCAGGATGCAAGTCTGCTCTGTGGATAAAACAGCGGTACCCTCTCCCCTGCCGAATCACTATTATTATTGCGGTCGCTGTTATCCAAAGTAGCAGCATTTATATCCTGCCTTTCTTGCTCCTGTGAGAAACCCAAGATGGCGCTGTTTATCTACCTCACAACAACCACCCTGTGAGGTAAGTTGGGCTGAAAGTAAACGACTGGTCCACAATCCCCAGCCCAGTGGAGCCAGAGCCCAGCTCTCCCGTCCAGTGCTCTCATCACCAAACCCCACTGCCTCTCCTGAGCACATCACGTGACAATCCTAGACAGCGCCAGTCTCAGAAGCAGTGAGCGCACGGGGCAGACGACAGAGAATTTCTGCTACCGCAGAGCTCAGTACCTTTTTGGCAGTGTAGCCACCGCCCACGGCCGATCCGAGGAGGATGTAGCGAAGTTTTAGAAGCCGTGATGCCACTCGGGCTAACCAAAAGTTCCTGTGGGGTTGGAATCCATGCTGTACAAGGAGCCTAGTGTTGCGCAAGGGCAGATGCCGCAGAGTGGAGAACTGCTGCACAGAGGTCCACGACGGAGGCCTTTGGGCCTTGGCAGTCGGACAGCAGGAATGACGAACGCTTCGGGAGACCAGATGCAGCTTCCGCAGGGGGGACTTCCCCTGGGTTCTGTAGGCCGTATTTGCTAGATGTTGACAGACGATGCTGAGGGAGAGAGAATGCTTGCTCATGCAACGCCCTGGCCTTTGCCAGGACTCCAGGCTCCCGGAAGGCTCCCCTCTGCAGGGTGACCCAGTCACCCATTTGGCACCCCCAGACTTCAACTAAGTGCAGAGCATAGCGATCAGCAGCTTCTGCTTGAGGTGCAAGGAGAAGGTCGCTGTCATTCAGGGCCAGCTGCGTTTATGGTGACTAAAACAGTATGAAGTGAGCAAATACTGAAATTTGCAATCGAAAACCAGCAGTACATTTGTTGGGCCTCAACTGATCAAGAACGGTGTTGGTCGCTTTTTCTGTGGGCACATCACAATCGAGCTGCTAGATGCACCGCTCAGGACTTGAAAAAGGCCACGGGCACACACGGTGCTTTTGCGATCGACTACTTCTCTTGAAAGCGAAAGGGACCACAGTGTGCCTTATCTCTAGCCAGATGAAGAGTGAGCCAAAAGCAGGCAAAAGGAAAACCTGTCAGGCGAAAGTCCTTCCACGTTTCCCCATCCTAAAGTGAAGGCTCAGCTTCACTGTCCTTGGATCCCGAGGCGGCAAGCCGAGCCTCTGAACAAGACGTACTGCTCGGCGTGCCAGCTGCGACCCTTCTCGAACCAGCCTGACTTCACAGCAGTTCTCCTTGCATGAGCCCCATCGCATTTTGACACTAGTGCAAAGTGCTACCTAGGAAAGCCTGCCCGCTTCCACAAAATGGGTCAGCAGGGCTGCCACCTGAAGCATGGCCTCGGAACCTCTTCATCCTCGCTCTGAAAAGTCCTGCACTGGCTGCCAAATGCTTCCCAGGCTCAATTCAAGGTGCTGGTTTGGAGCTTTAAAGCCCCAGCTTGGTTACCGAAGGGAGTGAGTGTCTTCCCATGAAACGGCCTGGCTGTTAAAGGCTCCAGGAGAGGCCCTGCTGAATGCACAAGGCTCCTCTGCAAGTTGGGGATAATAAATGAACGAAGCAGCGCCTCGCTTCTGGCTCGGTCAAACGGCTCAGCCAGCGAGCCCGCTGATCCCCTTTGGGCCCTACCAGCTGCCCCGGAAAGCCCCCCCCCCCGGTGCAGCCGCGAGGTGCAGCAGGCGGTGCAGCAGGGGCGTGGGATGCCACCTCGGGTGGCACACGCAGGCGGGCTGAGCAGAGCCCTGCAGCGGCCGCCGCCTCGGACGCGCGGAGATGCGCCTGCGCCTCCGCGGCACAGCCCGCTTCTGCAGCCGCCCGAGATCGGGTCTCCCCGGTGCTGCGCGCGGCGGGCGGGCCAGGCCCCCGGCGGGAGCGCCCGCTGCGCGACCAGAGGAAGCGCCGCGCCGCGCCTCGCGGGCGTGACGAGGGCTCGGCCGTGACCCCGAAGCCTCCTCGGCCGCCGAGCGCCGCAGCTTGCAGGAGCGGCGGGCTCCTCGGTGGACCCCGGCGGCGCGGCGCCCCCCTTCCGTCGCGGCGGCTCCCCCGCCCCCAGCGCCCAACCGGCTGGGCAGGACCGCGCCGCGCGGGGCCGCCCTCGCTCGAGGGCCGGGCCGCCGCTTGCGCAGGGCCGCGGAACGGGCCGCGCCCCACACTCACCAGGCGGCCGCCGCCCGGGCCCGCCACATGCTGCCGCCGCCGCCGCGGAAAGGCCCGCGCAAGGTGCCCAGAATCTCGCCCGGCCGCCCGGCCGCCGCTTCCGGTCCGTCGCGCTGTGGTCCGGCGGCGAAAACGCCCCGGCAGGGGGTTCCGGCGCGCGGGCGGAACGGCGCGGGGACCGCTTTGAGTGCAACACCGGCGCGGGGCACTGCCGGCCACAGAGCTATGAGAGTGCAGACGGGTGTGCCCGGCTCCGCCAGCGCGCTCGCTTCGCCCCGCCAGCCTCCGCTGGGAAGGCCCCTGCGCGGGGCGGGCGAGGATGCCGCCTGGCACGCCACCCCTGCAGGGTGGCCCGCGGTCTTCCCGAGGGCGCAGAGGGTCGAGAGCCCCAGCCTCTTCCCGGTCTGTGGCCGCTGGAGGACCCGCCCCGGGAGAAGGGACTCTGGGCGTGTGCAGAGTGCCTCTCCCGGGGCGCGGATTCATCCCGCGGGAGAGGCACTCTGCACACGCCCAGAGGCCCTTCTCCCGGGGCGGGCCCCACGGAGCACCCTGTGCGACCGGGCCGGAGCGGTGCTTGCGCAGCGTCGGAGGCGCGGCTCTCTTCCCCGCGGGGGACCCGCAGCCTGCCCGCGCCTCCCCCTGGGGGCTCCCTGGGGGGCTGCGGCGGCGAGGGGGCGCTGCCGGCGGGGCTGGGCGAGGCAGGCGCGGGGCCGCGGGGGGCCGTGGGAGCTGCCCGGAGAGGCTGCCGGGCCTCCGCGGGCCCCACCAGTGGGCTCCGCCGCTGAGCCTCGCTGCTGTGCCGCCCCCAGGTGCCGGGGGTGGGCGGCCCTGGCCTGGCCTGGCCTCCGGTCGGGTGGGCACGGCCAGCAGGCGTCCTCCTGCGGAGGCTGGGTTGGGCTCCCGAGGGCCGGGCGGCTCCTTGAGTCTGCCGCGACCCCTGCCCTGCCCTATCTGCCCCGGTGGCACCGTGGACCAGCGGGGGTCTCAGGGGCAGCCCCCTGCAGAACACGGGGCACCAGCCCCGTCCAGAGCTTAGCAGGGCACAAAAGCCAGGGAGGGGTGGCGGGGTTGGCACATCCACGCAGGGGAGGCCTCCCCGTCCCCTGCGCGCCCACCAGCAGGCCTCCTTGTTCCAGGAGCGGACCCCTGCAATGAAGCAGAGCCCCCCCCCCCCCAAAGAGGAAAGCCCAGGTGGCTGGTACTGGAGTGCAGGACACGGAATCCATGGCTCAAGTTCTGACTCGGTTCAGGAGAGAGCGGGAGAAGCCCCCTCCCTGTCAGAGCGGAGCTGCAGTGGAAGCGGCTGCCGGGACAGGCGGTGGGCTCTCCCACACCGGGGACATTTGGGGTCAAACTGGACAGCCACTGGAGTGCGGTGGGGTGAGCTGGTCTCCTGCAGCAGCAGCGGGTCGGCCCCTGGGACGCCTCGGCCCCTTCCCACCCACCAGTTCTGTGATCCTGTGGAGCGGAATTAGTCCCTGGATCAGCCTGGCCGGCAGCCCTTCCACCAAGGGACGAGTCCGGGCTGGGGAGTTTTCTCCTCCCCGCTCTTCCGAATCCATTCAGAGGTGGCCCCATGTAGACGCTTGCTTGGGTTTTCTAAAGAAAATAAGATTTATTTATTCATTTAAATATTTATATGCTGCCCCATCGCAACAAAGCCTCAGGGCGGCTTACAGCATAAAAATACAAACAATTTGTATACATTAAAAAACCTATATGTCTATCCCCACCCCACCCTGGTGCATCTTGGCAAACCTAAAAATACAATAAATTACGTATACAAAATCATGCACAATAGACCAATAAATTTGCATGTGTTTAAGAGTGTGCACAGGTATGCGTGCATTTTTTGCAACTGTCTTGGCACCCATGTATACGTTAAAGTGTGTTTGCACACATGTGCCATGCCTGCGCATTTGTCCCCCCTCCCGCCGTGCAGGAGGGATGTCCTGGAGGGCAAAGGCAGAGGCCTGCATCCCCCGCTCTGCACGGTTCCCACGACCTGGTGGCGCTGCAGCAGCCAGGACAGAGAGAGGGCAGGCTCCCCGGGTGCTCGCTCGGCATTGCCAGCTTTCATGTGCCACTCCACTTGGTTGGTGTTGGCACAGAGATCAAGCAATACCGGTTTTGCTAATTCTCTCGGGGATGCTTCATCAGTCCCGTAATCTGCCTGGGTGGATCCGTCGCTGGCAAGCGTGGCCAAGCGAATTCTCCCGACCGGCGCACACTGCGGATGGGCCGGCTGCCCCATGGCAGCCGCCCCGGAGCAAGGCAGGCACGCCCCACCTGTAGCCGAGGGAGGAGCTGTGCGTTCACTGCGCACCGGGAATGCATGCCCAGGCGCATAAGGGGGGCACCTGCTGCCTGCACCGGCATTGCCGCCCGTCCCTGTGGGGGGAGCTCTGGCACCGGCCCTGGTGGAGTCCCATGGGGGAGAGACATGGGGGCACCACCGTGCTTTGCTGAACGAGGGGGAGGAGGCCGAAATGGTGGGTCCTGGCCGGATCAGGCTCTTCCCAGGTGATGGGAGCAAGGGCCACTCCCTGAAGGCAGGCATTCATAGAAACATAGAAACAGAAACAGAAACAGAAACAGAGCGAGTCAGAAGGGGCCTCCTGGGCCATCTAGTCTGACCTCCAGCACCAGCCGGCTCTGCTCACGACATGCCCACCATGTGCATGTCCAGCCTGTCCTTGAACACCCGCACCAATGGTCCTCAACCACCTCCCATGGGAGCCCATTCCACACCCTCGGGGTCCTGACTGTCAGGAAGTGCTTCCTGGCCTCCAAATGGAGCCTGGGTTCCCTGAGCTTGGCTCCGTTGGAGTGCGTCCTGCCTTCCTCTGCAGGGGAGAACAGGTCTCATTCCTCTCTGGCCCCGCTCCACCGGAGCCATGGCAGGTGGGGGGTGGATGTCATTCATGCAGGGCTTTGAAAAACGAGGGAGAGGAAGCCCAGAAGCAGCTGGGTGCTTCGCGAGAGGAACAGTTTCTCTGTTAAATGAGGGAGCCTGCGGAAAGCGTTAGCCGAATGGGAAGAGCTGTAGAAAGCGCAGCTCTCTGAGCTAGTAATTAACGGTCTGACTGGCAGGAGGAGGCGGGTGGCGCATGGGTGTGAGGCAGCAATACTAGGGATAGTCCTCTGGGACGCCCTGCCGGCCCGCTCTCTGTTGGCCCCGATCCTCTGCACCTCCTGCGTGGCTGCCCATGCAGGCAGGCTGGCCGGCCAGCCGGGGACTTACTCCCGAGCTTCCCTGCTTCCTCTGCTCGGCTTGTTCTGACACCTGCAGGTTTTGGAGATGGATGTGGGTGTTCCTGGGAGGCAGACGATCCCTTTTTCCTGTCTGGGTCACAACGGAATGCTTGAGATTTGGCTGCCTTTGCTCTGGCTGTCCCAGTGGGAGGTCATCTGAGCATAAGGGTGCCAGAGGAGCCCTGCGGGGTCACACCGTGGCCTGTCCCAGTCCCGCGTTCTGTCCTTGGGGGCCGGCCAGCTGCCCATGGAGGCAGGACACGGGAGCTACGGGCCCCTGCTGCCCTGGCGCCCCGCAGCTGGGGTGCACTGGCACCCCCCCTCTGAGCCCAGAGGTGGTGCTCGGCCAGCAAGGCTAGTGGCCCTGGACGGCCGTCTCCTCCCTGAGCTTGCCCAGGTGCCCACCCTGTTCTGGAGTGGGTCACCCCCTCCAAGACACGGGTCTCCCGTGCAGGGCCCGTGGGCGCCCCCAGCAATGCCCACACAACTCTCACACTCTGCCCTCTGCAGGCCCTTTTTTCATACATGGGAAAGGGCCTGGAAGGCAGGCAGGAAGAGAAGCAAAGTGAGAGCGGAAGAGAAGGAGCAAGGCTGGCAGCAGGGCGGAACAGCAAGGGGAAGGGAGGCCGGGGAGAAAAGGCAAGGCTCGGGGCGCGGAAGCGGGAGGAACTGCAGGGGAAAGCACTAGGCTGCAGGCTGGGAGCAGAGAGCGTGCGAGGTTCTCAGAAGGGTCTGTGTGGGGCAGGCCAGGAGCTGCTCCCTTCCCTGCTCCCTCCCTCCCAGCCACTGCCCCCACCCACTGCTTAGCATTGCACTATAAACAGAAACAGAGCGAGTCAGGAGGGGCTTCCGGGTCATCTAGTCTGACCCCTGGCTCCGGTCATGGAATCCCTGGGATGTGGTTTCCAATCTTGCCTCATCCAGGCTCTAGCAGTTCTGTTAAGGGACTGGGAACCGTCATGGCACATGGGACTGACTGCTGTGCGACGAAAGGATGGGAGAGGGGAGGGCTGAGGACACGGCCGGGGACTGGACTGAGGGGCTCACCCTGTTCCCTCCCTGCTTCCGTCAGCGCCGCTGGCCCGCATGGCTCCTGCCAGATGGCCCCACCGCCTTCTGCAGCAGCCTGCTCCTGGAGCAGGGGCTTCACCAGCCCAGCCGCCACCTGCCAGCTGGGAAGGGGGTGGGTAGGGGGCTTGCGAGTGGCCGGGGCCTTTCGCCACTCGGCCCCAGGGCAGTTCCCAGCAAGGGAAGTGGCAGCCCTGCACTGCCAAGGCAAAGTGGAAGCCGAGAGTGAAAGCCCGCCAGCAGGCAAAGGCAGTGGTGGGGAGAGCCGCTGAAGCTCGGAGCTTGGGAGTCTTCAGAGGGGAGAAACTGTCCAG
Source organism: Varanus salvator macromaculatus (assembly GCA_023646645.1). NCBI lineage: Eukaryota > Metazoa > Chordata > Lepidosauria > Squamata > Varanidae > Varanus > Varanus salvator. The sequence continues at coordinate 4,482,433 of JAIXND010000761.1, read as the reverse complement.
GGGCAGAATTCATCTGGGATTGGAGAAGGCCACTAGCTGACAGAGAAGGCCACTAGCCCAGGGGCTCCGTGCTGCCCCTCCTCTGGAAATCAGTTGCTGGGGAAGAAGGGGGTGGGAGGGTGCGGCCGCCCAGGAGCCCCCTCAGGGCTAGATGGCCCCTGGTCCGATTCTGCATCAGGGCCCTTTCGAAGGACGTGGCGTGAAAAGACCAGCGAGCTGGAGCCAGGCGGTCCCTTTGGGGGCGCGAGTGGTACGTGGGGGCCCAGAGCAGAGCAGGCTTTGCAGCCTCTCTTCCCAGGCGTTTGGCTCACTCGGTTTCTTCCCCAGGGCAAGAAGTGCTTCTGGTGGCAGCTGCGGGGGGGGGGGGGACCCACCGGGGGCTTTTTTGGCTCCAAGCCGCTCGTGCTTCTTTTTCGGGGCAAAGCAGGCCTGCACCCGGGGCGAAGCCCCCCTCGCTGCGTCGCCTGCAGGAGCAACGGGTGTCTCTCCTCCGTGGCCACTGGGCCGCCTTCTGTTTCTTCGCTCAGCCACAACTGAGCCCGGGGACACGAGGCCACGCCTGTGACTCAGACACAGAAAGAGGGGTGGGCACGCTCGGGTCCCGGCCCGAACGTTTGCGCTGACAGTGTGCTGTGTCGGGTTTTCCAGGGCAAGTGGCCCTTGCTCTAGAGAAGCCCCGGGGAGCCCGGCACTGGTGCCCCCAGGGACGGCCACGGGGAAGAGCTGAGAAACGCTTCTGCTGGAGCGCTGCCGCGGCTGCGTGCAAGAACGCACTATTCTTCAGCAGTCCACAGCATGCGCTTAATCCGCAGCTGCGGGAGCTTTATGAGTAATGCGAGTTGCGTAACTTTGCTTACTTGGGACGATTTTAATCGCATGCATGCTTGGTTGCCCAAGGAGTGACCTGGCAAAGGACAGGCCCAGGACGAGGAGGATGAGGAGCTGCGTCTCAGGGGAGCCAGGACAATCTGTGTGTGCAGACGTGCAAGGGAGGGAAGGGGCAGGAGCAGGGAAGGACGGGGCCCGGGGCTTCACCCCCACCTGTGAGATCCAGATGAGCGCGCATGCCACGCCACCCACCCCAGACCACGGGTGGCCAAGGCCGCGGCGGTTCCTGGGGACGCCCCGGCCAACTCCTGCCTCAGCCGAGCAGGTCTAGAGCTCAAGATCTCTGAGACGCAAAGGGGCCGAGAGGCGGCTCCAGGCCCTGCAGGTTCCTTTGCCGATGCCCCCCAAGACTGGCCCCACGTCCCTTCCAAAAGCTGCCTGGCACAGGCTCAGGTGCCCGCGGGGGCTGAGCAACTCGCCTGATCGTAGATCACAGCTCAATTGCAGAACGCGCAACACACCATGGGGGAGGGGGCCCCGTGCCCTGGCCCTGCGCGGGGCCAACGTTTCCACAGACCTAAAGTGGGCTCTCTGGGGCTGCGTGCAGAGCCAGAGCCACGGACTGGTGGGGATCCACGATGGCAGTGCCCCGAAAGCGCCCCCCTACGCAGGAGCCGGTACCAGTTCTGGGAAGAGAGCCCCACCCTGCCAGGGGAACAGGCCAGGCAGGAAGGGTGGCTCGCGGTCAGTGGCCAGGTGCAGGGAGCCGTGCCACCGCCTCTGCATGCCCGTTCTGGGAGACTCTGCCCTCAAAGCAACTGCCTTTCCATGGAACTCCCCGAGGAGCTTCCGGCTTCACGGAGAGACACACACCCTCCTGCTTTTACCCCGCCTGCCTCAGTCTCCTAGAATATCACTCTATTTCAGGGCGCATCTGGATGTCCAGGTGCTGCAAGGCCTGGGGTGAGGGAGCAGCTTTCCCCGGGTGCCCCCTGATCCAGCGTGCGCTTCATCCTTTCTGTTGCAGGAGATGTTCAGCTACAGGACGCGCGGCTTCCGCAGGGCCCTCTGTGCCGCGGGGCGCATCCTGTCCTGCGGGACCCTCCTGCTGCTCTTCCTCTGGAAGCCGGAGTGGGGCGTGTGGACCAACTGTGAGCCGTGTGACTTGGTGGAGGCAGACGTCATCTTGCTGAGAACCACAGTAGGAGAACCTTTGCTCCTCATGCACATGGAGACAGTAAACTGGGGAGCCGGGGAAACCAGTGGAATGGGACTCAGAGCAGGGAATTATTCTCGTGCTAGCGCAGTTCCTCCACGCAGTTCTCATTCAGTGCGGAAAAGCAAGGATTGCTGTCGGAAAGAAATTCGGCAGAGTGGAGCATTCTGGAGAAATCCCCCAGGGTCCGTTCAGGGGATCTGGCCCTCCCCTTACCTGTGAGGGGGCCAAGGCGTGTGCCCAGGGGCCGTGTCTCCCACCATGCACCTCTCCGCCAGCAGCCTTCTGGGCTTCCACGGAGGGTCAGGGAAGGTGCCCTCAGGGGAGTCGCCTCAGGAAGCAGGGGTGGCCTTGGAGGCTGAGAGCACGGGGAAGGTGGGTAACGGAGGCAGAATGCGTGCCAGCTGCGCCCGCAGAACAGCCACGAGAGCTGAGCCGAGAGGCCCCAGAAGGGTTCCCTCGGGACTGTCCTGAGAGCTCCTCATGAGTAAAAGCCACCCTGAGGAAGCGTCTCTGAATTTTCGGTCATGGTATTTGGCCATGACCACTCTAGCCCCTCCTCCTGCACCTGTGGAACCGAAGTCCTGCTGTTACGGCCATTCCTTCCTTAAGAAGCATCTAGGGAAGATGGTCCGATGGGAGGAAGAGCGGTCAGCCACAAACTGACCAGACAGCAGGTGGCCGGGGCCTTCGGAGAGACGCGGCGGCTGCTCCCGAAGCAGGTGGGAAGACCTCAGTTGGGATGCAGTGGAGCTGGGCCTTGGACTCATGCAGAGGGGCAGCTCCGCGGCTGCCCTTCATTCGCGACATACTCCCTGTTTCTGCAGGATGAATTTCACAGTTACACCCGGAAGAAAGTGACCTGCCGCTCTCTCTCCTCCTGGAACATGTCAGATCCCAGCCACCCAGTCATGGCTGACGACGGTTCCCTCCTGAATAAAGTCGTAACGAAGCCAGAGCTGAAAGTGAGTGGAGGTTCTGGAGCCAGGGCTGCCAGGTTTGCCCCCGGGGCTGCACAGAGGCACTGCTCTCAGGAGGACGCGCTCTCGGCTGGCCGCTCGCAGGTCTGGCTCCGAGATCGCAGCCACTCCGCCGATTCCACACAGCTTCGGCCAACCACAGGTGACCCAGCGCGAGCCACCTGAGCTCCGGAACCCGCCAGGCCCCCCGCAGCTGGGACTCCCGGCAGCGGTGAGCGTGCGGCGCTTAGCTCAGGGCTGCCTGCAGTGGTGGCCGGGGGTGGCGGGGGGGAGATGTTCCCCAGGTGCCATTTGGCGCGGTCCTTTAGGCAAAGCAAAGTTTGGACCATCTGCTCTCAAGCCACCAGGGGCACGCGCCCCCTCAGCGGGGAGGGCTGACCCTCGAGAGGAGAGCCACTTCCGAGCCCCCAGCCACCCCAAGCGCCACCCGGGCACCTTGAGGTCTGCATCACGGGGGCCCTCGCAGCGGCGGCCTGCTAAAGGCAGCCAGGCAACCTGGTTGCGCTCACCCAGGATAGGGCCGCGTCACCCGGGTCCCAACAGCGTGATGAGCCGCCTCCAGGGGAGGCAGCAGAGAACCGCCCTCCCGGGTGACCTGGGCTGCATTCTCACGGCACGACAGCCCTCCATGGGTTAGGGTCATCTGGAGCAGGTGTCGGGCTGGCAGGCATCCTCCGGGACTGCTGCAGGCACCCCAGCCCTGCCCGGAGACGCTGCCGGGGAGCAAACTTGGGACATTCTGTAGGAAAAGCGGGACCCTCCCCGGAGCCACTGCAGTCGCCATGATGGCTGTGGATGCTGGGAGCGGGTACACATGCCCTGGCTCCCACCACACATCCCAGGAGCCCTTGGTCCGGGGGGCAGCTGGCTGCTCTGGGGTGCCTCCTTGCCCTTGGGGTGGTGCGCGCTTCGCCCCACGACGGGCTCCCAGATGTCTCCGCCGCTGCTTAGGCGAGAAGCCACCATCCAGGCACCGCCTGCCCTGAGCCGCTGGCAGGACTGAGGGTGGCGGATGAGAGGCAGCATTCTTGGCGGGATGTGGCTCCGAGGAATGTTCCTGGAGCAGCCAAACAATGGCTCTTTTGACCAGCTCTGACGTTTCCCTTGCGGCTCAGAAACATGGACAGAAGGCCGGCCAGCCAGGAACAGGCGGCCTGATCCGCCAAGAAGAGCCGGTGCCCAGCTGGGCAGCCCTCCTGTGTGCCGAGCGGAGGCTGCGCTGTGGCCGGGAGCCTGAGCTGGGGCCAAGCCTCCCACTGGTCCCCCGCTTCCTCTCAGCCCGCTCACATTTTGAGACACAGCAGGCCTGAGAGGAAGTCGTGAGTGCAGGAGGGACGGATTCTGCGGAGGGTCGTCCCAGGCCTCGTCCAGGCGGGACGGCTGTGGAAGGTGCGATCACGCTTCGGTCACTCGAGAGAGCCCGGGCAGGTGGGGGGTGGCTCTTGAGAGGATGAGTCCAGCCTTCCCGGCCTGGCGCCAGCCAGGTATCCTGGAGTGCAATGCCCATCATTCCCAGCCAGCATGCCCAGCTGTCTAGAGAGACTGGAGCTGCACTCCGATATACCTGGATGGCAACAGGTCGAGGGAAGGCCTGAGAGGATCCATCCTGCAGACGTGTCCTGGACAGGAATTGCCTGGGGAGCAGCGTGGGGTGGGGGCATTGAGGCTTCCTGGCAGGAACGGGGCAGATCGAGGGTCCCTGGGGAGGCAGCACTCCCTGCGGGGCTTCCGGCAGCAGCCGCGTCAGCCCTCTGCCCCAAGAGCTTGCTCCGGTCCTGCGCTGGGCCACGTGGGCAGGCGGCATGCAGCTCCTGCCCAGGTCCCTTCCAGTGCCTGCCGCCTGAGCAGCAGGGCGAGTGCCGCGGGATCCCTGCCAACGGCACCCAGGGACCCGGCCCCACACGAAGCCCCACTGCCGGCGGGGCGGACAGCGACGACCATCGTGATGGCTGCAAGAGCTACGGGATTCTCGGCAGCGTCTGCGGCCTCGCGGCGGCCCTGGTCTTCCCCAAGGGAAAGCACTTCCGGCAACCCGTGCACACAAATTGTGAGAGGCCCCGAGCCAGAGCGGGGAGTGATGGGGAGGGCCCTCCGGAACCAGACCCCCCCCCGCACACCCACAAGGCTTTACTTTCGTAGCCAGAGCCCCTCCTGGGTGGGGCGGGTTTTTAGGGGTCGGCCTGGCTTTGCAGAACTCCGAACTCCACCGAGCCGTGCAGCTGGGGACAGGCACACGGCGCGCGCCCAGAGGTGCCCCCTCCCCTCTGCTCTCTGCCGTCGCAGGTGGTGCTGCCTGCCCCGCGTCACCAGCGTGCTCTTGCCTCTCCAGACGCCTTGTCCTTGCCCTGGAGGTGCAGCTGGGCGCCTGCCTCTTCTTCCTCTTCGCGGACATCGGCAGCCTCCACGCCACTCCCTGTGTCAAGGCAGGCGCTGCTGTGCGAGGGCGCCCTCCCCCAGCTCTGCCGCAGGGGGCTGGAAGTGGGGGCTCGGGCAGGCTGGCCCGAAGGGCACGGCAGCCTCGTCCATCGGTCACGTGTTGCAGCCCCGCAGCTCCCCCTCAGAGCATCCGTCTGGCAGCAGATTCCCAGCAGCAGGGTGTGGAAGAGCGTCCGGCCGAGGGCCTCCCAGGGCTCTGCGGCCCCTTTTGCCTGGGCTGCGGATGCCGCGCCCGCCGGAGGGAGAGGAGCAGCTCCGTGGCCGCAGCCCTTTCCGCCACTCATCCACTCGGGGCCGGTGCAGCCACTGCCTTGCGCAGGGCGGGGTCTTCCCGGTTGATGCCCCGCTGTTCTGATTCACACGAGGGCTCTAGCCGGAGGTGCAAGGTGGCTGTGCCCCCCGCCAGCAGACTTCCACGCCATGTCACTGACGCCCCTCCTCTTCCTTTTGGAGGACCCTCCAGGGCAGGAAGGCTGCCCGCTCTCGGCCCGTGCTCCGGGGAGCGGGCCTGCTCCTGGCTTCAGCTCCGAGATCGGCAGTGCAGCGGCAGGTGGGCCGCCTCGCAGAGCAGCCCAGAGGTCCCTCGCACTCGGCATCCCCCACGCCGCTCGGGGATGCCGCCGGCCAGGCCCTGGCGGAGCAGCCGGCCCAGGGGCCCGGCCGGCTCAGCGCGCGTCGCGGCCAGCAGAGGCGCGGCAGGCAGGGGCTGGTCTGGAGGAGCAAGATCGTTCTCGGCGCCCGAGGAAAATGCAAGCAGCAGCCGGGTTCCTTCTCGTGCTGAGCCATCGCCGCGCCCCGGCGACGAGCTCCCCGCGCCCGAAGGCAGAGCGGGCGGCGAGCATTTCGGGGAAACGCTCGGAAAGCGGCCGAGCGAGCTGGTTACGCCTCTTCCTGCAGCGCAAGGAGCCTTGCGCAAGACGCGCAGCCGCAGGTGCTGAGCCGCGCTGGCGCAGCGACACCCGGTCGCAAAGTACTTTGGGGGCAAGCGGGAATAGACGGTCCCGGCTTTGCTCTGACCCGCCCCCCCCCGCCCTTTCGGTCTTATGTGGCCCAACTCAGCGGTGGCACCCCCTTCCGCCGGGGCGCAGTTCCGCAGCGCGAGAAATGGGGCTCAGCCGAAGGCGCATTCGCGCAAGCGCAGCGCTTCCGGACAAGGGCCGGCGGCCTTTCTTGTTCCGTGGACCCTTCCTCGCGGGAGCGGCCCTCCCTGGCGGGGGGCTGAAGCAGCAGGCCAGGCCTGGCGTCAGAGGAAGAGCCTGGCTTTCCAATGTCTTGTTCTAGGGCCACCATGCGTAACGGCTTTGATGCTCGGCACATTGTTTTAAGGGTTTGTTGCTTTAAATTGCTGCGTGTCATCAGTACTCAATAGACTTTATTAGTGCTTCAGTGCATTTTAAATAGTCTACCAGAAGATTTAAACGTGTTAGACATCCAAAGGCAACTTAAATGCAAAGTAATGTAGGCGGCATTGATATAAGTTATTAAAACCAGCGCAGCTCCATAATTAGCAGACGTTCCGCAGGGAGGGGCCCTCAGAGAAGACCTGAGGAGCGGGGGGGGGGGTCTTCAACTGGCCCCAATCAATTGCAGCGGTGGGAGCCTCGCAACTGCTTCGGGGAGGAGGCCTGTGAGTAGGATCATGCGGCCAAGAACCGGAGCGGCCCGGCGGGGCGCCTCTGGGGCTCCGCGGGTGCTTTGGGGGCGCCTCCCCCCTCCCCGCGCGCTCCACTCCGGGCCACGAACGCCGATTGCCGCCCCCAACCCCAGAACGGCGAGCCGGTCTGCCTCCGGCGCGGCGCTTCCTCTGTCCCGCGTTCGTCTCGGCAGAACTGCCTCTCCGGGGTGTCTGCTCCCCCGCGGTCCAGGTCATGTGCCCGCGCTGGGCAGGCGGAGCGCGCGGCTCCGGGCCCTGCTGGGTCTCTGGAGAGTCGGGAGGCGCAGCTACACCTGACGAAGTGCAGCCTGAGGAAGCAGCCCAGCAACCGCGACGGGCGCCCGAGAGCGCGGAGGAGGGGAGATCCGCGGGGGCGAGCCACGATCCGGTCGGCGCAGCTTGCGGGGACCGGCCGCCCCTGCCAGGGCGCCGCCGAGAGGGAGCAGCGCCCGACCGCGGCCCGGCCGGCGCGCCAAGGCTGGGCACCGCAGCCCATCGAGGTGCGAGGACGGCCCGCCTGGCCTGGCCTGGCCTGCTCGGCGTGCCGGTGCCTCCGCCCGCCGGTCATTCCGGGGGCCCAGAACAGCCCTCCCTCCCGCGGCGCCTCCGTGGGTCCGCGTGGAAGCGCCCGCCTCGCCTCACCTCCTGCGCTCATCGCCGCGGCAGGCGCTTTGCAAGGCCGGCTGCGGGCAGCCAGGCGGGGCACTGTGCCCCAGGCTCAGTGGGGCTCGGCTCTGAGTAGACCCGTGTGGGGTCGCTGCTCCCAGTGGGGTCGGGGTGACGGCTGCAGGGGTTGGAGAGCGCCCCCGCAGGAGGAAGTGTCACGGGCGCCCTTGGGGCACCGAGCGTGGGGCTCTGCTGGCGCCTGGGGAGGGAGGGGCCGGGCCGCTTGCCCGGGGCATCCGCGGCTCGGCTGCAGTCACGGAGCTGCCTCTGACGGAGCCGCCCCTCCGCAGGGCCTTCGGGCTGCCGCGGAGGGGCCGCCGTGGTCCCAGGACGCTCCAGCAGGAGCTTCCCCGGCCCGCCTGCGAGCGCCAAGCCCGGAGCCGCAAGCCAAGCGGGGGGTCGCTCGGGCGGGGGTCGCCCCGCCGCCAGAGTCTGCCTCTTGGGGTGCCGGCGCGGGGTCCATTCCAGCCTCTCCCGGTGGAGGCCGCCTCAGTAGCCCTGGGGCTAAAGACCGGGAGCCGGGGGCCAGCACGGGGCCGCGGGGGAGGCTGCTGCTGTGCCCTGCCGCTCCTCCCTGGACTGCGCCCGGCAGCAGGTGACTCACAGGGACGGGTGCCCCGCGCTGGTCCGCCCTCTGGTTCCTCGCCTGGACGCCCGGGTCCCCCGAACGTTCCCCGTTTGGCAACCCGCCTTTCCACCTCAGGGGTGCCTGGCGAGCCCTCGCTGCCCTTCCCTTCCCTGCCCTGCCCTGCCCTGCCTGCCTGGCTGCGGGAGTGGAGGCGAAGCCACGCCGCCCGCCCCGCGCCGGCAGCTGCGTCACGCGTGCCCACGGGGGCTGGCGGCGGCGCCAGCAGTTTTGCCACTAGCGTCGCCACCCGCTGCACCAGCAGCACCGGGCCCGAAGGCAGCGGCGCCTGGGTGGGGCGCGGAGGGCTCCGCGGGAGGGGCCGACGCAGAGGCGGCGCTGAGAGGGCGGCCCCGGGCAGAGCGAGCGGGGTCTCTGGCCTTGGCGCAGCGCCGGGCTCACCCGTCGCGCGCGGTCTCCGTTTGGGCGGAAAGGGTGAGCGCAGCCGGGTGGGAGCGCCGCGGCCGCGCCCCTTGACTGGCCCCAGAGCCTGCGAGCGAAATGTTCCGCTTCGGGTGGGGTGGGTTGGGGTGGGGGGGGCACAATCGCGCCGGCCCCGCAGAAACCAGGCCGAGGAGCCGGCTCAGCCAAGAGCAGCCAGAGCCTCTGCTTCCCTTCCTCCCTGCCAGGCAGGGACGTCTCACAGTCGCCCACGGGGTGTCTTGTCGGAAAGCGTGTGAGCCTCCGGGGGGGGGGTGGAGTGTGGACCCTCCCTGGGCAGGACATTGCAAAGGGGGGGGGGGGAGAGGAACGGCTCGGCAGCCTTTGGGGCAGGGCGGCTGGTCCGCTTGCCTGCCGCCGCTCCGCGCACTCTCCAGTTCGCGTTCTGCTCGCACGCGGCCAACCCCGCATGTGGGGAGGCTGCAGAGGCGGCCGCCCACCCGTGCTCTTCAGGACCCAGCGCACGTGGGCATCCTGCCTCGGGCCCTGGAGCGGGGGGGGGAGGTGCAGAGCAGCTGCAGCCCTAATCCCCTCCGGAAGCCAAAGCAGAGGATGCCGGGACACCTTGGAAAACCGAGTCCTGACCTGCAGCGGGCGAGGCGCTCGGCCCCTCCCTCGAGCTGCCCCACGGAGCGCGCTCTCGGGGTCTGAGTATTGGGACAGAGGGACAACACGCCCGCTCCACTTTCTCCACCCAGGCATAGTTTGAGCACCTCGACAGCCCCCCCGCCCGCCGCACCCGTTTCCCAGGCTGAACCGCCTCGGCTGCCGCGCCCCCCCCCCCGCCCCGTGGGGCAGCTGCTCCCGCCCCGGAGCAGCGCCGCGCGTCCAGCCCTCGAGTCCCCCTGCGTGGGCGGTGGCCAGCTCTGGATGGCAGTCCTCGGACGGGGCCTCAGGCAGCCTGCCCTGATGCGGGGGGCGGGGGTGGAGGCACGCAAGAGGGACTTACACAATCGATAGCACCCGAAACAGGTTTTCTCAGGTACCGGTTTCACAGAAAGGTGTGCGGCTGCCGGCTCTTAAAGGCGGCCGCAGCACCCGGGGAGGCGACTCCTGCCTGCCCGCCGCAGCTGCCCGCCTGCCACCCGCCACCTGGGTCCCGCTCGGGTGCGGGCACCTGCCACGTCCGATGGGGGAGAAGCCGCCCCTGGGGCACCATGCCCTGCTCAGCAAAGGGAAGGAGGATGAGATGGTAAGAGGCGGGTGCGGACTGGTGCTGAGGCCCCGGGCGGGTGCCCTGAGCAGGCGCTTGGCTTGCGGGACGCCGCCGCGCTGGGCACCGCTCCCCTCCGCCCCGGACAGCTCGCGGCACGGGCAGCGCCTCCCTCCGGGGCTTCTTCCAGAGGAGAGGCGGCGGGGCTGCGGCCGGAGCCTGCCTCCCTCAATCGCCTCAGGCTGGGCACGATCCGGCCCCTCCGCAGCTCTGCCCGCGCCGAGCAGCGGCTTTTCCGCCCAGCAGGTCCGGCTGTCGAGGTCCTTTCCAGGCAGGGCTCCGCTTGGTGTGGGGACACGAGAGGCCCGCGTCGTCCTGCTGGGGGGCTTGTCCCGAGGGGGGGGGAAGGGCCTCGGGGTTCTCGCAGCTCTGGGTAGTGCTTTGGCCCCGGCCATCCCGGCGCCCTTCCGACCCCGCTTCAGGTGCGAGGCAGGGCACGCTTCGCCGGGCTTCCGTCCCTTCCAGGTGGTGCTGCGAGGCTGCCGCCTCTCGCGGGGCGGGGGGTGCGGGGCTTCTCCGAGAAGCCGCTGCAGCTGGCGGGAGGGCGGGTGGCTCGGGGCGCTCCGGCCCAGCTCCTGGCCCGTTTTCCGCCGCCAGCTGAGGATGCTCGGGGTGCCCCAGGGCAGCCCGGCCAGCCGCGCTCTGCTCGGATCGCCGCCTGCAGTCGCGGGGCCGTCACGTCGCTTCTCCCCGCAGGAGGTGTTCGGCTACAGGACGCGCGGCTTCCGCAGGGCCCTGTGCGCCGCGGGGCACGTCCTGTCGTGCGGGGCCCTCCTGCTGCTCTTCCACTGGAAGCCGGAGTGGGGCGTGTGGACCAACTGCGAGCCGTGCGACCTGGCGGAGGCGGACGTCGTCTTGCTGCGAGCGACCGTAGGTGCCCTTTTCCGTGCTCTCTCCTGCGTGCATCCACAGTCTCTCACGCGTTGGCGACGACAAACGGCAAGCAGAGCGCGAGGATGCACGGAGGGATCCTCATGCGGATCAGCTCCTTCGCGTCGTTTTTGCTTGTCTAATCCTCGGGCTGCAAAGATCATCGTGACTTGCCATTCCTGGTCCGCCGCACAGTGATCCACGCAGTGCAGACTTGGGCTTTTCTTGTTGGTTGTTCATTTCTTGCGCCCACAACCTTGGCTTAATTTTTACACAAGAACCAGCTAGACCTGCTTGGCTTTCTGCGAGCTGATGCCCCCTCTGAAGCTCGGTTGTCCAGGAGTGGCATCCGAGGAGCTGTTGCTTGTTCCTTCTTCTGGTGCGGAGGCTCTGATGCCAGGCTGCAGAAGCCGGTGGCTCCGGACTCCACTCGCCTGGCTCTGGCCACCCAAGCTGAAGCCAATCGGGGGCAGCCAGGGTTTTTCCCAAACAGTGCCCGGACTCCCTAGACTGGTTTCTCTCAGAATGAGTCACTGGCATCTAGAAATTGGAACTATTTTCCTCGAGCAAGGATTATCTTAAGCGCTCGCAACCATGGACACGCTTATAAAATTAATTGCGTGTTCCTGCGAAGCCTTCTGTGTTCCGGTTGAACCTGTGGAGGTGACACTGGGGAGGGAGGCCTGCCCATGCCGGCATCCTGGGCCCCTGCTCGAGTCGGGCAGTCCCCCTCCAGCAGGAGCGAGTCCTCTCAGTGTGCGCTGGGGGCATCTGTATTCCCCTGTCCAGGACGAGTTTCGCAGGTACAGCAGGAAGAAGGTGGCCTGGCTGGACCTGTCGTGTGTCTTGGACGGCCAGAGGCTGGACCTCATCCCCAGCGCAGAGCGGGGCTCCGTCATCAGCAAAGCCATCATGAAGCCTCAGATGAAAGTATGCGCCAGGCCAATCAGAGGGTCACCGCAGGCCCGGGCATAGCAGGCGGGGCGGGGGGGGGGGTCTGTTTCGTTTCTGCCTTGGCCTGAACTCCAGAGTGCCAGCTGGCATTAGCCTGAGGCCGGGGCTGGGTGGAATCCACCCAGGCCGTCCCCTCCCTTGAGGCGCTCTGCCTGTGGAAGTGGGGTGTGCCAGGCCTGTGGGGCGCTATGGGAACTGTGGGGCTGCACAGCCGCCTGCCAGGCTGCCTTTCATGGCTCCGTGCCTCTTGTAGGTGAGATACATCCAGGTGCAAAAGATTCGCTATGTCTGGGACCGCTCGGAAAAGCAGTTCGTCAGAGTTGGGTGAGCTGTTTGAATTACAGTGGCTTTATTATTTATTTACGTATTTAATGAATTTAAAAATGGCACCCGTCGTCCTGTATGAGGGTTCTGGGACACAGAAGTGACCTTCCTTGTGTCATGCCTCCCCCCCTTCAGGTCACTGGAGGACAGCAACCCTTGCTCTGAAATACACCGCAAATTCGGAGATGGGCTGACAGAGAAGGAGAAGGAGCTCAGGTACAGCCCACGGCTGTGCCCAGGTTTAGAAACATAGAAACATAGAAACAGAACGAGTCAGAAGGGGCCTCCCGGGCCATGGGGAGGCACTCCTCAGAAGTTCCCTGTTCGACACTCTCGTGCTCAGCGGGGGGTCCGGGAGAGGCTCCGCAGTGGACGTGGCACAGTCTCAACCTTCGCCATAGTCTTAAGCGAGCCTCTCACACACACACACACACACACACACAGGGGGGAGGGGGAGGGGGGAGAGGAAAGCAACCCATTGCCTGACAAACCTTAAGAATATGATGTGGTTCCCGGGGTCCGAGTGCTTTCCTAACTTGGGTTATGGCACAGGCCGGGATGGGGTACTCCTGGAAATGCCTGCCTGGGTTATTTTCAAAAGTGGGATTACGAATAGAAGTCCTTGCCCATTCAGAGCGGAAAAAGTCGAATCGGCCTTTTCCTCAACTGGGCTTGTGGTGTCATTACCCAGCCCAAACCAATGCTCCTCTGGATCGCCTGGGATCGCACGGTGCAGAAGAGGTGGGTCCCCTGGGCCTCCCCTCCCCACGACCCCTCGGCTGGGCTGCTCCTTGTGCCGAGCACTGCCAGCAGCACTGCCTCCTCCCCTGTTTCAGGAAGCTCGTGTGCGGCCCCAACACCATCGAGATCGAGATCCGCCCAATCTGGAAGCTGCTTTTCAAAGAGGTGACGGGGACATTTGCAGCCACATCCTATGAAAGGGTTCCAAGCGGTGTCCCATGGTCCACGGCAAGCACTCCAGGCTTTGGAGGCAGCCTCGTACGGCTTAGGGTGGCTTTGGAGGGCTAGAGTGAAGCTGGGGAATGGAGCGAGAGGGGCTTCCAGGGGCCCTAGAATACCCTGGTTGAAGGTTAGTCTCGTTCAATGGGATTTTTAGGAGTTTAAGTTGCTGGCCAAAACAAGACCAGGAGCAGACTGAGTAGTGGCCGGGAACTGCTAATATCAGCGGAGTAAAGTTGGAAAAGATCACTTATGGAGCACAGTGTTAAAATGTGACTTACAGAACATTTCTGAGCAGTTCAAAGCCATCAGGCATCGCACTGAGGCTCTCCGTGCCATTGTGCTGCGCGTCACAAAGGATGGGCGTGAGAGCTGGGCGGAGCAGAAAACTGGCAGGAAGAAACGGGATGCGTTCAGAACATGGTGCCGGAGTTGCCCTGGACCAGCAGACAGATGAACGAGGGGTCCTGAATCCAATCAAGCCAGAACTTCCTCTGGAAGGAAGCGATTAAGAAGTGATTAACATCAGAAGGCGAGACTCACCGAGGGAGGCAAAGCTCAGCCTTGAATTTACACGCACCAAGCAGGGCCCTTATGCGGAGGGGCCTCGCTCGTGGCTTGCCATAAGTTGGGGGAGCTTTGAGGGCATGCAGTGGCGGCAGATGCGCTGGCCAGCCCAAACCTTCGCGGCAGGCCAGTTTCATCTCTCTCTCTCTGTCTCTCTCTAGATCCTGAATCCTTTCTACGTGTTCCAAGCCTTCACCTTGACGCTGTGGCTCGTCCAAGGATACATCGAGTACTCCATTGCCATTATCATCCTGTCCATCCTCTCCATTGCCCTCACGGTGTACGACCTGCGACAGGTAAGTCAGGTTCCATGCTTGCTTGTCCAGGAACCCACGAGCACCTGCTCGCCCCGGAGCCTCCGTCCGCTGGTGGACGATGCTGCTCTGCTCCTCCGCACAGCCCTCTCCACACCCGCCAGCCAGGCTAGTGCGCCTCCCACCTGGTGGGAAGAAACCGTGCGACCTCCCCGCCACCCGCTGGCTTGCGGCCACTACTCTTATGACCTTTATCGACTTTGCGAGGGGGTGCGCGTGTGCTTCCGTGTCCACAAGAAGATCCCTTGTGGACAGTCTCAGGCAGCAGCCCGTGAACACGCCGGCCCTGCCTGCCCTTGTCCTTGGTCTGGGAAGAGGTGTGGGGGCAGTGGGCCAAGGATTTCAGCGGGTCGCTTTCTGTTCCCCACAGCAGTCCATCAAACTGCACAACCTGGTGCAGGAGCACAACCAAGTCCAAGTCACAGTCTGGACCAAGCACAAAGGTGTGTATTGCGAACCTGAGAAGCAGCAGCCCACCTCTGCCCCGCGCCCCATGCCAGCCCCCCCCCCCAGCACCTCCGAAGCCCATCCTGCTGTTCAGCAGAGCAGCTGCAACTCAGGGAGCTGGTTCCAAGCGGAAAAGTCTTCCTGGCTTGGCCACCCTCGCCGGAGGGGCCTCCCACGGTCACCTTTCCCACCACCACCAGAAGGACGCCGCAAGGGCCCGTGGAGGAGCGCTCCTTGGTGGCAGCTTCTCAGCAACGGCCCAACCCTTGCCAGGAAAAGAGCACCATTTCTTTTACGGTTCAGTTTTCCAGTGCAGAGCACATGTATAGATGCTTTCTTTTTGGCTAGTATTTTAGCATTTTTAATGTGAAATTACAACAAAAAGGGGGGAAGCAAAAAAGTCCCCCACTGCGAGAGGTTTTGTTTACATCCACGGACACAAATGAAGTACATTTCTGTGCACATAGAACTTTCTCGCAAATGATGCACAAGGTCCAGCAAAAGTTGGACATACCCAGATAGGGACCCTTCAAATATCGAAGGTTTTGCAGCATCCTCAGTCCATTGCGCTGGAGGCGGTCTCTGCCTGCCAGCTTTTGGCCCTCAGAAGGGCAAAGAAATCCACCTGCACTTTGCATGAATTAATGTTCATGAAGCAGGGAGAGAATTTAGCCCAGCATATACATCAGCAAATATGAAAGGCTGCTCCAATACAACTTTTATCTCTATGGCGACCTGCCCCTAATACAAACAAGAACTGGACATGATCCATGCATGCTTTTAGCAGAAGCATTAGAGGCACTCACTAAGCGGATTAGAGAGACGTTCTGGAATGCGACACACACGGAAGTAGGATCTGTGCTGACCAAGAGGCAGCCCAAGATCCACAGATGCAGCAGGTGTGGGCACCAAAGTGGCCACCCCTCCACGGGACAATCCAGTTCCCTGCTTGAAATCCTACAGGTCGCATCTATTCACCTGTAGCAAGCACTTGTTAGACTGCAGATCACGGTGCCAACCACCACAAACACTTCCAGCAATGAGCAAGTCCTGATGCTGTAAAAGGGACCCGAGCCAAAGCTGCCCCGATGACGCAGCTGGTGCAAGTCTCTCCTGGCCAGCGCCTGCCAGTCGATCCAAAACAAACATCGCCTTCCTCACCATGCCCCCACCAAAACATTTTCTGACCGGTTTTAGATCTGGATTACCCTATAAAGTCAATCGTTTTATACCCTATAAAGTTGCAATGTGTGGCTGTGAAAGCTGGACCACAAGGAAGGCTGAGCGCAAAAGGATTGAGGCCTTTGAGTTGTGGTGCTGGAGGAGACTCCTGCGAGTCTCTTGGACCACAAGGCGATCAAACCGGTCAGTCCTGGAGGAGATCAAGCCTGACTGCTCTCTAGAAGGCCAGATAGTGAAGATGAAACTCAAATACTTTGGTCACCTAATGAGAAGGAAGGACTCCCTGGAGAAGAGTCTAATGCTGGGAACAATAGATGGCAAAAGAAGAAGGGGACGAAAGAGGATGAAGTGGCTAGATGGAGTCACTGAGGCAGTTGGTCTGAGCTTAAGCGGACTCCGGGAGATGGTGGAGGACAGGAAGGCCTGGAGGAATGTTGTCCATGGGGTCGCGATGGGTCAGACACAACTTTGTGACTAACAACAACAACGTAAAGTCAATCAGTCATATTGTTTATTTATTTATTTTAATTTATTTAAAACTTTTACATGCTGTCCCCTCATGCCTCGGCATCTCAGGATGGCTTACAACATAGAATTAAAACAATAAACCAGTAACAAATACAGTAAAATTATATAAAAACCAAAAGAAAAACAAAAAATAAAAAAGCGACTTTTAATGATAACATTAATATTTAAAATAGCCTTTAAATAAAAAGGTTTTAACCTGGCACCAAAAAGAAAATAGACTTGGTGCCAGGCGCACTTCTCCAGGGAGCACATTCCATAACCTGGGCGCCACCACAGAGAAGGCCCTGGTCCAGTAATTGTTCTTTTTATCTCCTTTAAAGAGGGCTCCCGGAGATCTTAAGGGATGTGAGGGCGTGTAGGGGAAGAGGCGCTCCTTCAGGTACCCTGGTCCCAAGCCATATTGTGGTATGTGTGGCTGTTTAAAAACCCATCAAAGCCCATTTTAAAATCAACCGTTACTTTTGACCTCTCTTGTACATCGGCCAGGCTGCACTTTTCTACAGCCTGAGCACCCAGAAGCTCTGCTTCCGTGGAGAAGCCGGAGGGCGCTGAGACCTGTGCAGCCCAACTGTAAGGCCTGGGGGGTCTCACTGTGAAGGGGCGCTGCGCTCGTGGCTTTGGCTTTGTGTCTGACGGCTGTCAAGCGAAAGCAAAGCAAGGTCAAGTGAAAATAAAGACTGGCTCTGCCAACACCTAGCAGGTGCTAACCAGGACATTATCCGGGCATGATTGTGGAAATCGTGAAAGGTGATCCCTTCTGCCCCAAAAGTCAGGTGCAGGGGAGCTGTGGCCGCTGGAAAGTCTTGCATCATGGCCAAGGGAAACATCCGCCAAGCAGCAAAGGAGGAAGCAGATCCCTCTGGCTGGCTCTCCCCTCAGGTGGAGTCAGGGACAGAGCCCAGCTCTTGGGTGCTGGCTCCAAGTCTCAGCTCGGGTGGCTGGAAAGTAATCCTTTGCTGGTTTGCTTTCCCAGTAACTTAATGCTTTGTTTAGTGCTTCCCTTTCAAACGGGTAATCCCCCACCTTCTCAGCCCAAAGTCAACAATGGCAGGAAACAGAATTTGGGCCGAGCTGAGGCTGCCAGCATCTCCTCTCTGAGCCTCCTCCTCCTGCTCTGCTTCCATGTTTCCCCAGGTGGCTCCAAGTCGGAGTCGTGTCATTTAGTGCCAGGGGACGTCCTCCTCCTGGAGAGCCAGAAGCTGTCTCTGCCCTGCGATGCCATCCTCCTGGAGGGGAGCTGCGTGGTCAACGAGAGCATGCTGACAGGTGCGGCCCCCTCCCCGGTCTCCCCTGGCCCCGCCTGGCAGGCGCACCTGCATTCTCCCCCCACCAGCGGGGCTTCTCTGGAGCAGGAGGCGCCTCTCCCCGGGGGCTGCCCCGCATCCACAGTGCGTGGGCCTCGGGGTGGAGCCTGGGGTAGCTGCACTCAAAGCCACTCCCCGCCTGCCCCCGATGAAGCACTGCGCTGGCAAGCCATCCATCTGGGGGTGCACAGCACTGTTTGGCATTCACCCCCGGAAATCCCAATCCCCAACTCTAACTAAACCTAAGCGGGCCTAAATGTGTGGCTTCTGGAGCACACCAAAGATTTTCAGTAGAAGATCAGCCGACGTTGACCAGGCTGTAGCAGATCCTTTGACTGCGTGGACCACGAGAAGCTCTGGGTGGGCCTGGGGGGGTGGGGGGCTCAGCACTTGGTTGTCCTGGTGCCTAAGGTGGGTCCTGGACAAGGGGCTACGCTGAGGACAGAAGATGGAGGGACAGGAGGTTTCCCTTTGGCAAAGGCATCAGCCAGGGGTGCGTTTTACCTCCTGCTCTCCTGAGGGGAGAAAAGCTGGATTAGAGTCAGAGGAAGGAGTGAAAATTGGTGGATCGCACAAGGTACGCAGATGACGCCCTGCTGCGGGCAGTGGCTCGGAAGAAAGCAACAGAGAAAAGTGCAGAAGCAGGACTCCAGATGAACATTAAGGGAACAAAAATCCTGATTAAATGATTAGTATAATTATTACACCTCTATACTGCCCCATAGGACTGCAGGTGGCGCAGGGGTTTAAACCGCTGTGCTGCTGGGCTGGTTAATCGAAAGGTTGCCGGTTTGAATCTGCACACGGGGTGAGCTCCCATGCGCCGTCCAGCTCCTGCCAGCCTTGCAGTTCGAAAGCATGCAAATGCAGGTAGATAAAAAGGTACCACTTCGGTGGGCAGGTAGCAGCGTTCCGTGCACTTTGGTGTTTAGTCATGCCGGCCACACGACCACGGAGACCGTCTGCGGACAAACGCTGGCTCCCTCGGCTAGGAAACGGGGATGAGCACCGTCCCCGAGAGTCAGGCATGCCTGGACGTCACGTCAAGGGGAAACCTTCACCTTTACCTTTTACTGCCCCATAGCTCATTGGGCTCTGGAGGCTCACAAATTTAAACATATATAGAAGAACAGCACAATGTTTAGAAAGCAAAGACCACAATGAAGAGGCAGTCTGTGGCCGAGAGACGCAGCCCTGGAAGAGGCCAAACGGGCCCAATGCACGGAGCCCCCTCAAGGTCCTGAGGCCACCCCCCACTCTGAGGCAGGTGCCGCAGGTGTGGTGTGGGGGGGCAGGACTTTGGTAGGATTTCGCTGTTAACAATGAAGAGGCTGACATTGTGCAAGACGTCACTGGCGCAGCTCAGGCGCCGGTCCCCACTCGACCACGGGGCCCAGCGGGTGACCCTGGCCAGTCGCTCCCGGCCCAGGCTGCCTCACTCAGAGGTTCTGCGTTGATATCGATGACAGACACGGACCCCGTGATGCCTTTGCAGGTGAGAGTGTCCCGGTGGTGAAGACGGCCCTGGCCAGCGCAGACAGCTCCGTGCCCTGGAAGCAGCACGACATGGAGGATTACCGGCGGCACGTCCTCTTCTGCGGCACGGAGGTCATCCAGACCCGGCGGACGGGCAAAGGGCCGGCGAGAGCGGTGGTGCTGCAGACCGGTGAGGCCTGACGACTTGCTCTTCCTCCGAGCGGGGTGTGCGTGAGCGTGTGAGCGAGCGAGAGATTGCAGCACCCAGGTAGAGCACATCGCACGAAACAAACGTGCTCTTCCGGCAAGAATGAATTAATCACTGCAGGTTTCAGGTGTGCGCTGCCCGATAGCCGCAGTGCCCGGCCCGGTGGGAGAGCGGGATCAACTCTGTGATGAAAAGTCTCAAGCCTGCCTTCCTTCAAACTGCATGAAAGCATTTAGAGCTACAACTGCACTGTCTTTTCCTTTGTATTTTTCCGACATTTGGAATTCTGGACAGGGCTGAATTTTGAGTTTTTCAGAGATAAAAAGGTGTAAAAGGCCGCGTTTGGCCAGTTAATTCTCAGGCAGTGTTCCTGTGCATCGAACCTCTATGTCCATCAGGTCACAGCAAGGCCAGGCCCCTCGCCGCCCCCCCCCCCCAGGCTGGAATGATGCTGTGTGCAACAGGGAAGGGAGATGTATGGCCCGGGGCTAGTTGGCTGGGCTTGGACTCAGCGCTGAGCGGTCCGTTCCCCTGCCCCATCTGGGGTGGCATCTGCCTGAATTCACCCCGACTGAATTCAGGCAGGAGGATGAAGCCCCCAAAACATGGGAGCAGTTCTGGGGATGCTCCTCATTGGAAATACTTTGGAGACCTCAAAGCTGGGAAATTTGGGGGCCACAAGCAACACAATATACGAGATTAAGCAGGCCTTGGAGTGGCAGGACGTTGATTAGATCAGCTCTGGGGCTATTCAACTTTGTGGTTCAGTTTGCTGAGATTTGAAGACCACATGCAAGAGCCAAATAACATCTGACTCCTCTTTTGCTAAAATTTCAAATTTCACCTGCGAATACTAATGCTTCCAAGAGTTGAGGACAAAGAAGTCCCTCTTGTTCGTTGTCTGGCCATGTGAGGGACAGGCGACGCCAGCAGGTTGTTTTGTATTTTAAAACCCGTCTTTGAAGTAGCTGCACTCGAGCAATAGAGAATGATCCCCCGTCTCCAGCCAGGACCGGGAGCTCTGGTTATTAGCACAGCAAATGTATGTATTTCGCTTTTTGCGGTGATCAGTAACCGAAAACGCCTCAGCAGGAAACGGTACTCGATAAAAGCAGGACGCATCCGTTGACCAGGGAAAACGGAGTGGGCAGGAGTCTCCCAGGCACTGCAGCACAAGGTGCCGGAGGTCAGACTAGATGGCCTGGGAGGCCCTTCTGACTTGCTCTGTTTCTATGTTATCCCGACCAAGACTGCCTCTTAGGACAGCTGCTGTCAGCGCACCTGGCTCCAGGCTTACCTTTACAAATCCTGACTTTCTTGACAGGTTTCTTTTATACTTTCCACCCTCTTGTGTCTCTTGGATAGAACACTAAGCAACTGACTCCTGTTGCTTCGTTCTCGGGGAAAAATATTCTTCACAAGCATACAAAAGTGCAAGAAGGGTCTTTTTCGTGGCGCCCAGCCTCACGGTGGGCTCACTGCCACAGGAAGGTGCGGTGCAAAGGACGCCCGTGGTTGGTCACTTGTGCGTGACTAGTGCTGGGTGGGGATGGTTCCTGTTGGTGCCCGGGAGGAACGATGGGGCTGGAAGAGGCGATTGTGGCCCAGTCCAACCTCTGCTTAGTGCGGGAATCCGGTTTAAGCAACTCCGAAGGGGCTGCCTGGTCTCTGCCTGAAGCCCTCCTTCGATGGAGAGCTGCCACTTCCCCTGTTCTGCCCATGAGAAAGTTTCTGTGCCGTCTGGCCAAGATCTGCCTCCCTGTAATTAAGCCTGCTGCTCCGTGCCCCGCAGACGTGGGTGCCCCGGGCTGCAGCCCGCTCTCTGCAACAGCCGGAAGGGCTTCCGCCTTCTCCTTCCAAGGCAAAGGTTACTGTTCCTGCAGTCTTTTCTCATCTTGTGGCCATCTTTGCTGCTCTCCCCTGAACTTGTGCCGGTTTATCCAGACCCTTCTGAAAGCGCAGCACCCACAGCGGGGCCCAGTGCTCCAGCGGGAGGTCCCTTCTCTGCCTGGCCGGGACCACCCAGGGGAGCGGGGGTCCTGCTTGCACCAGGCCGTGGGTTTCTCCCCACACCCATGTGCACAAGAGCGGTGCATGTGCCCCTGCAGGATTCAGCACCGCCAAGGGAGACCTAGTCAGGTCCATCCTGTACCCGAAGCCGATGAACTTCCGGCTGTACCGGGAGGCCTTCCGGTTCATCGTGTGCCTGGCCGTGATTGGCGTCCTGGGGCTCGTGTACGCCGTGTGCGTGTACAGCAGCCACAAGGTGAGTCCCGGGGTCCTGTGGGGCCACGGCCGAGCCCTTGAGGGCCACCTGGGTGGGCAGGGGAGCGGACGAGCAGGGGGCCACCCCCACCCGGCCCGGCTGGGCTGCTGGCGGAGGCTTGATGCGCTGGAGGGATGCGCAGGGCGCTGCACCGCAGGGGTCCGTAGCGAAGCGTGGCAGTGGGCTCCGGGTTCGGCCAGCCCGCCGGGCCCTCCCGCAGGGCCCCCACCCCATTGTCTCTCCCCCACTCACTGAGCACGCTCAGTCCTGGCCGAGCGAGCGGTGCTTGCACCTGCCCACCCTGGGACTGCACAAAGCCCAGGGGAGAGGGCGGCTGGCCCAAGGGAGGCAGGGGGCGCCGGGAGTGGGCGGGGCCAGCGCGTGTGGGGGCGAGCCACGTGAAGGGGGGGCAAGCAGCTGCGCTGGGCACTCACGCGGGGGGGGCTTTCAGCAGGTAAGTGACAAGAGGGGCTGGGAAGGGGAGCCGAGCTGGGCCGGCTGCGCGGGGCTTCGGACGCGTGTGAGGGCGGGGCGCGGGGGGGGCTGCCCCGGCGACTTGGCCGCGGAGGTTGGAGAGCCGCGTCCCGCCGGGAGCCCCGCCGGGTCGCCCCTGGCCGGGCGAGCGGGCGCCGCGGAGAGCAGCCCCGCGGACGAGGACCGGGCGCCCGCGCAGCCCCGAGCCCCCGGAGCCGCCCCCGCCTTGCGCCCGCCGCCCCGCTCAGGCCCGCCCGGCTCAGGATCCCGCGGCGCGGCCGCGCCTCTCCGCAGCAACCGGCGAGCAGCACGGTGGCCATGGCCCTGCTGCTGCTGACGGTGGCCGTCCCGCCGGCCATCCCCGCCGCGCTGACCACGGGCATCGTCTACGCCCAGAGGCGCCTCACGCGGAAGCGCATCTTCTGCATCAGCCCGCAGCGGATCAACGTGTGCGGCCAGCTCAACCTGGTGTGCTTCGACAAGGTGCGCCTGGCTGGCGGGGGGCGGGGGGGGACGGACCCCGGGGCCGAGCGTGGGTGGGCGGCAGGGCCGCGGGGCCAGGAGCGGGCGGCCCGGGGGAGAGAGCCACTCGTGTCCAGCCCCTGCCCCTGCGTCTGTCCCCCAGCAGCAGCAGCCCTGGGGCTGCAGCACGCCTGACTGGGCGTGAAGCCCCTCGGACAGCCCCATATAAAAGCTCTTTCGTCTCGGGACTCACCGAGGCCCCCAGGAGACTGCACCTGGCCAAGGCCAGCAGCCGTACAGTGGCTTCCATGGGAGTTGCGCCCCGCAGACCTTCCCCTTTCCCCAGCCGTCTTCCCCGCCCTTCAGCCCCCTCGGCTGCATTCCCTGATGAGGGGATCTGGCTGGCCGGCTCTGCGGGAACCCCTGGAAGGGTCGGGGGCCTGGTGTTGAAGCCCCTGCCTCTTTCCCTGCACCTAGACCGGCACCCTGACGGAGGACGGCCTGGATCTCTGGGGGGTCATCCCTTGCCAAAAAGGGAGGTAAGGCATCTTGACTGTGAGCCTCGCCTGTGTTTGGAGAATGCGATTTGCAAAGAACGGAGAGCTTGCACCTGCACCAGCACTGCACCCGAGAAAAGTCAGGAGCAAACCTTGATCCATACAGAGGTTCCTTCTGGCCCAGGTTATTTGTCTGGCTGCTGCATTTGGTACAAGCTGCAGCTTCTGAACAGTCTTCAAGGGCAGCCCCATGTGGGATGCATTGCAGTAGTCTGATCCCAAGCCCTCCAGAGCATTGATTAGTGAAGCCAGGCTGTTCCTGCCCAGAGAGGGGCCGAGCTGGGCCACCAGCAGAAGTTGGTAGGGGGCTGTCCCTGCCACCGAGGCCACCTGAGCTCAGGTGACAACGAAGGATCTGAGAGGGTGCCCGCACAGTGAAGCTGCTCCTTCAAGGAGCGGGCAGCCCCAGGTAGGGCGGGCTGAGCACCTTCCCCATTCAGTTAGTCCCACCAGATGTCAGAACGAATCCGTGACACACTCAAGAGTAGCTGAGGGATGACACCCTCTGCCCCCGCACCAGCTCCCCCGGGAGTCTCAGCCAGGAATGTCCAGGCCTTCTAGGATCTCCCACATCCTCCTTGGCTGATATGAAGGAGCTCAGTCTGCAGGGCAAGGGTGGGGCGGGGGGGCTTCGATGAAGGCAGGGACTACATAGAGGCTGTGTGACCACGCTGTGCTTTTCCTGCATGGACCCCGTAGCCAGAAACTGGCTGACTAATGCAGAATTTTGCGTCCTCGCCCACTGAGCTTTACCTGAGGTTTTCCCCCGGGCCGGGGGAGCCGCGCAGAGTATCCTCAGAAGAGGAGCGGTGCTTGTGTCATGTCGACGGAGGCTCCCTTAGGCAGCCTCCAGCAGCTCTCCACAGGCCGGGCCCGAATCATGCCGCTTCCCTCTGCAGCTTTGGGGGCGTTTTCAGCTTCGCTGGCAGCCCGTTGCCCTGGGGGCCGCTCTGCAGAGCCATGGCGACCTGCCACTCCCTCCTCCTCTTGGACGGGAAGATTCAGGGCGATCCCCTGGACCTGAAGATGTTCGAGGGCACCAAGTGGGTGAGTGTGCACTCCCTCCCGCAGCCACACGGGGAAAGGGCGGGCGCCGGCTGGCGGTGCCCGGGACTCTCTGGCACGTCCTCCAACGAGGCATCGTTCCCCCTTCGCCTGCACAGGAGCTCGAGGAGTCCGGTCCAGCGGAGGACACAGCCGGCCTGCCGGAGAGCCACATCGTTGTCAAGCCTGGGCCAGACGCTTCCCAGGTAAGCAGCGCCGCGTCACCCCCAACAGCACCGCGGGGAGCCCTCCGTGCGCAGGCGGGCCGCCAGAGCTGGAGCTGGAGCTGGAGCAGCCTGGAAAGACAAGCCGGGCTCAAGGCAGGGCTGGAAGTGCTCCCTGCTCTTCGGCTCTCCTTGCGACTTTGACAGACAGGAAGGAGATAACCTGGAAGGCAGCCCGGTGGTTCCTGTCCAATCGGCAAATAGCTCTCTGTGACTTCACTACTTCCTTACTTAATTGATTAAACATATCCCAAGATGTTGGCCTGAGGGCCCCTTTTCCCAGCAGCTTCAGGGCAGGAATGTGGGAGAACACATGTGCAGGGAAACGCTGGGAAGGCAGGAGGGCCGGCAGGCTGACAGGGTGCAGAGCAGGCCGAAGTCAGAGGGAGCACCCCCCGCCTCTCCCTTGGGGCAAAGAGAAATGGTGACGGCGAACCGGCCTTCGCATGTAGCCTCGCAGAACCATGGCCAGCGCCCTCGTGGAACCGCGATCCGAGCCCCCTGCAGCCCGGCGGGACGGCCACGCCGTTCCCGTGCCTGGGGAGTCCAGCAAAGAGCCGTCTGTTGCTCCCCCTCTCAGGCCCCCGTGGAAGGAATCGCGATCCTGCGCCAGTTCCCCTTTTCCTCCTCTCTGCTGCGCATGTCCGTCGTTGCACAGGACCTGGGGAAGGACGCCTTCGACCTCTACATGAAGGGAGCCCCGGAGGTGGTGGCGAACCTGTGCGAACCAGCGACAGGTGCGGCACACGGGCCAGGGCGCCAAGAGCAGCGTGGCACCTCCCGCTGCAGGCTCTCCGCGCACCACAGGCGTGTCCTGGGCCACGCAGAGCCCTGCGGGGAGCATCCCGTGCGCGTCGCTGGGCGTGCCGCAGGGGCCGGCAGGGCAGCGGGGCGTTTGGAGCAGGTGAAAAGCCACGGCTCCTTTCGCTTGGGTTCTGCTCTGCTTTTCGCTCAACCCTCCCCTTCCCACTCGGACGCTCGGTCCCTGGAGTCCCTGAGGACGGCCCCCAGAGGCAGAAGGAGTGCCCCCCATGGGAAGGAGGTGCTCACGGACCCAGAGGAAGGTCAAGCGGCGGGCCGAGGGTGGAGCCTCACTTCAAGCAATGCTTGATTTACAGCTGCCTATAAATTAGATCGGCCAGAGGCCGCTCTTCCTAGTAAATTACAGGAACTGCTATCGGCTCGCCTGGCTTCGTTTGGATTGCTTGGTTCCCAGACTTTTTGGCTCGTGTCCTGGGCATTCTCCTGGACTCCCTCGTCTGGTGCTCCGGCCGCCTGGCCACGACCTTCAGTCAGGACTGAGGGGTTCTTTGCAAAGTGGGACGGGGACTTGGGGTTTGCGGGCACGGAGCAGGGCAGGTGGGCACTGTCAAACCCAAGTACAATGAAGTATACTTGTACTATACCCCATTTGTATATGGGGTGAACCCCAGAAGCTCCAGGCTGTGGCACTGGCCAGGTTCATGCCCCTCCTTAGGAGGAGAGGCTGGCTCAGCTCCACAGATCTGGCTGGCTCACCTGCCCCGTTCGGATGAGAAGGAGCACGTCACGCGGGGCCCCGTGCTCTCCCAGTGACTGGCAGCCTCCTTCGCACGGGGATGCACGGCCGCCGCACGCTTTCGTAGCGACTGGCAGGCGGGGCTTTCCCAGTGGACTGGCACCATTTCACAGCTCCTCAGTGGACCAGTGGCCGGGTTCCCACAGCCTGGGAACCAGCACTCAAGATTGGGTTGTTGCTGAAACACGGGTTGTTGTCTGAACCCAGCTGTGAGAACAAACCATGAACTACAGCCAACCTGCCATTCACAACCCAAGCCCCATGGCTCCCTTGCATGAGTTGTCTGTGGTTAGCCATGGGTTGCTGCTGCAGGTGAGCTGAGACAATGCGCCACCCTGCATTTCAGCAGCAACCCATGGTTTGACGACAGCTCAATCCATGTGCAGCACTTGAGGGCGGGTAAGCATGTTGTGTGAACCCAGCCAAAGTCCATGAATTACTTGACTAGAAAGGAACCTCGAGGCCCATGAGGGCGGAGCTGGGAGGCAAAAGCAAGTAGCTCAGCTGGCCACACGGGCCAGAACAGGAAGCAGACCATGCGGTCCAACGCGTGGCCCAGCCCAGTAATAAGCAAGAGGCCTTTGGAGAGCCTGGCCATCCCGATCGCTGGCTGCAGGCGGCATCGCTGCTTCCCTGGCAAGACCCCGAAGGCGAGGAATGGCTCCCTGGGGCAGCTCTCCTGGTGGCGCTTTGGCAGTACGGGAAGAAGCTCCCGGCCACACAAACGGAGCTGGATGTGCCGCCCGGGCCGCACCTGTGCCTGCCCTCTGGCCTGGCCAGCTGTGCCCCAGCAACCTGGAAGCTGCTGGGCTGCCCCGGGACAGCGCTTCAGCTTCGTCTCCGCGGTCTCTTGGCCGCTCCCTGACTGGAACGTCTGCCTTCCACCCAGTGCCAACCAACTTCCAAACGGAGCTTGAATACTTCACGTCGCAAGGCTTCCGAGTCCTTGCCCTGGCACACAAGGAGCTTGCCGTGAGCGGAGGTGTCGGCCTGGATGCCGTGGACAGGTAAGGCCTGTGGCAGGTCAGCTGCAGCCGGCGCTGCCCGTCTGAGCCAGGTAGCCACAGTCCAGCCCTCCGACACGGACGTCCTCCCTTCCCACCTGATGCTCGGGTTCAAGGCAACATGGGTCACATGCATGTGCTTGCGCAGGTGCCCCGGTGGGGCCTTTTTCAAGCGCTTCTGTGCACATTTGGCCAAATGTTTGTTGGTGCTTCGCTATTGGAGAAAACATCCGAACTTTTAAAAAGGAAGCTGCTCTTGGAAACTGCTCTAGGAAGGGACGGGGCGGAAGGGCAGCTTCCTGGTTGTCCGTCAGAGGCGAACCCTTACGTCAAGCAGCGAAAACCGCAGTTCCCTTCTTCGGAGCGCTGGCCTGCCCCACATGCACGCAGGTGTGTGCTTTCGCAGGGGCTCGCTGCTCCAGTCACAGAAACCTGGGGGCAGCCTTGCGGGAACTAGCGCAGGTGTGCTCCTTCCGCCATGCTGCACGAGGGCTGCCATCCACATGCCTCTCGGTGTCTGGGGGCAGGCCCCTTGCCCACTTTCCCCTGAGAGATGCTGCTCTCCCCGGGCGTGAGCGGTTGTGTCGCTCGCAAGGCTGCAACTCTCGGAGCTCTGCAAAAGCTCCAGTCCCAGATCTCCAGGACAGGGCCGGCCGGCACCAGCGAAGAGGCAGCGCCTCTGCCCGGTGCTGTGGGCCCAACGAAGGGTCAAAAACCATGTGGAATGGGCCGCAAGCCCTTTGAAGCGGCTGACGCTGGATGAGACCAAGGGCCTGGCCAGTCCGGGATTTCGCATGCATTGTGGCCAGCCAGGTGCCCGGCCAGTGCAGCATCGGCCCTGCAGCTGGGGGCTCAGGCACTCCGCCTCCAATTGTGGAGGGGATGCCCAGCCGCCGGGGCGGGTAACGGGTTGGCGGAGTCCCTCTTGAAGCTGGCGGGCTTGCTGGCCGTGCCTCCAGCTTGTAGCAGGTGCCTTCCCCGTGTCCGTCCTGGATCCCCACCAGTCAGCTGCATTGCGGCGCACGGTTCTGGAGAGCCTCCTCCGGCCCTCTTTGTGTGCACCTGACACGATTGGCAACGCCTCTGCCGTGTCCCCCACACCCCACGCCTTTCCCACCTGCTGGCCAAGCTGAAGCTCCCAGCATCGCAGCCTTCAGGGTGGCGCCTCCTCCGTGGGTCACAGAAGAGAAGTGGCTGGCCCTCAGCCAGCGACCTCGGACTCCTACTCGGGAGCAGCCTCAGGGGGCCGACCTGCAGGAAGCTGGCCCTTCGCTGTCTTCCTGGCCTGCCGGGTTGCAGTTTCCGGCCGCAACAGGCGCTGTCGCCTTCTGCCTCCTCCCCAGGGAGAGCCTGGAGGCCGGCCTGACCTTCCTGGGCCTCTTGGTCATGGAGAATCGGCTGAAGAGTGAGACCGCGCCCGTCCTGGAGGAGCTCAGCGATGCCCGCATCCGGAGCGTGATGGTCACAGGTACCTTGCGGGCAGGGGACTCGGTGGAGCTGCGGCTCTGCCCTCACAATGTGGGGTGGGGGGAGCTGCTGCTGCGGCGGAGGGGAGACTTAGTGACCCAGCCACGCCTCCGCTTCAGCCCTGGCCCACTCGGAGCAGCGGCGCGTGGCGTCCAGCCGGTCCGCAGGAGCTCCTCACGGGCTCGCTTCCGGCTCCAGCAGGGCTGCCTCTATCCTGGAGCAGTGATGGCGAACCTCTGAGAGAAGGAGTGATCGAACTGCAGCCCAAAACCCACTGATTTATCACAAAGCACCAACACTGCACTAAAACCTGAAAATGGAGGTTTTACTTTAAAAAAACAACACACAGCCCGTCCAAGCAAATATCTATCTATCACAGTAGCAGCGCATTGAAGGGACATGCGAAAGCTCGGATGAGTCGCGGCTAATGAGTCCCAGCTCGTGATGTCATTGCCTGGTGCCACTACTCTTTTCTGAGCATGGCCCTATGTGCACTGCCTCCTCTTCCCTGCCCCAGGGGTTCCCCATCCCCCACTCCCGGACGTCCCTCGCTCTTGTGCAACCCATCCTGAGGGTGCCTTGGGGAGTCCGGAGCAGCATGGAAAGGCCAAAGGCAGGCAGCCACCGCGGAGGCCGGGCTGCTCGCTCAGGCGGGGCAGCCGCTCCGGGCTCGGGGTTTTCCAGCTGCGCCCTTGGCTGTTCCCAGCTTGGCGTCGTTCTGCGTCGCAAGCCGAAAACGCGGCGGGCGCATCTCTGGCCGAGCCTTTGCAGCCGCAGTGTTCCGCTGGCCAGGCATCCTGCGGGCCGTGCAGAATTTGCCTCCTCCTCAGGGCCCGGCACCCCATCTGATGCCGAGAGGCCCCCAAGTAGGTCCCGGGGTAGCTTTCATCCCCCATGTTTCTGCTGCTGTAAGGAAGAACCGATCCCGCTGGCGGCCCTTGGCTTCCAGCTGCCCCGGAGCTCAGAATTAGGCCAGGCCCAATGGATCGACAGCCCCTCTCTGTGTGTCAGGATCAGGCTCCCCTGGTGGCGGGCACGGGGCCGGGCACGCCCCTGTGGAAACCGACCCTGGGAGCTTCTTCCAGGTGACAATCTTCAGACGGCCATCACGGTCGCCAGGAACTCCGGCATGATCTGCAGCGGCAGCCGAATCATCCAGGTGGAGGCCTGTGAGCCGGAGAAGCCCAGCCCTGCCTCCATTACCTGGCAGCTGGTGGAGGAGCTGCGTCCGGGCACGGTGGGGAGCCAGGTAAGGGGCCCCCCGGAGCTCTGTGGGTCGGAGGAGCGCTGCGTGGGCTGGCCGGGCCAGCTGGAAGGCCTGCAAGCGTCTAGCCGTGGCTCCGGCAAGCCGGAAGCCAGGACAGCTCAGAGACTTACTAGAAGTGACCAAATGAGGCCTTTACGTCCAGGGCGGGGGGTGGGGGCAGGTGCCCTTCACCTGGCCAGGTGAGCGAGCGCGTCCGTGGAGGAGGAGCAGCAGGCGGCTCTTGAGCCTTCCCGCTTTCTGCAGAGCCGCATCGCCGTGGAGCCGGAGCCAGCGAGCGCCTTCCATTTCGCCCTGAGCGGGAGATCCTATCAGGTCCTCGTGAAGCACTTCCGCGACCTTCTGCCAAAGGTGAGGGGGCGCGTCGCGGGGAGCCCTGTGCCGCTGCTGCTGCGGCGCGCCCTTCCCGCCCGGGGCAACCCGCGGTGCCTGCGGGCTCACCGGCCCGCACCACACCTTGCACTGGGCTCTCCGGCACGAGAAGCGTGGCCACCTCGGTCCACGGCCCTGCAGCCTCTGCGCTTCCGCTCGCAGGTCCTCCTCAATGGAACGGTGTTCGCGAGGATGGCGCCGGCACAGAAGTCCAGCCTCGTGGAGGAATTTCAGAAGCTGGAGTAGGTCGCCTGTTGAGGGAGGCCGGGGGGCGGGGGTGCTTCCTGAACGCCCCCGGTGTGGAGGCCTGCGGGCCGCCCTCTGCCACCTCCTCTCCCAGGGAGACCCCTCTGCACGGAGAGGGTGCGGGCGGCCCCACGGCCACCGTGTGAGGCGAGGCGCTTGCGAAGGGCTTTCGGCGGTTGTGTTGCGCCCGTCACAGGGGGCCACATCCGTGGGCTCGTCTGTGAGCCTGGGCTGAGGTCATCCTGGACACGCACGCTCTGATCCCAGGGCCCGGGAATCGCATCCCACAGCGCAGGACGTCCTTCACAGCCCCCTCAGGGGACTCCCGGGGAACTCTGCGCGCGCACACTTTGATGCTTGCAGTGCCACTGTGCCGGGGTGGCGTGGTGCGGCAGCGGCAGGGGCTGGAGCCGGGCCCTCGTGGCCCCTCCCAGCTCTACCCTTTGTGACCGTGAGACCACAAGCGGAGGGCACAAGGCCCTGCTCAGCTGCTCTCTTCTGCCTTCCAGCTACTACGTGGGGATGTGTGGCGACGGAGCCAACGACTGTGGGGTAAGCCACAACGTGCGGCTTGTTGCCGCCCCATCGTTTTTCACCCCCCCCCATGCAAGCACCCCTCGACCCCTGCTGCACTGGGGAGGGGGAGTTTGAGTGGGCGGGCCCCCCGTGGGAGAGCAGACACCCACGCGGGACAGGGGCTTGCGGGCCGGTCCAGATCTTTGCGGGACAGAAAGGCCGCCCCGTTCGCCGGGCTGCCGGGGAGGCCGCGGGGGGCACGGCCACCCTCCTGAAGGGATGTGCCATCTCTGGCTCTTCTAGGCTCTGAAGGCGGCCCACGCGGGGATCTCCCTGTCCGAGCAGGAGGCCTCGGTGGCCTCCCCCTTCACCTCCCAGACCCCCAACATCCAGTGCGTTCCGGAACTGATCAGGTGCGCTTGTGGGGCCTCCTTTCTCCGGAGAGGCTTGTGGCTCTTGGGCTCCCAGCCCTGCCCAGCGGCCCAGCCGGGGACCCCCCCAGGCACGAGGTGGCTGGGGGGGGGGGGGGGCTGCACTGGCAGCCACCGGGGACGGGCCGCCACTCCTGCCCGTGTCCTCCGAGCTTCCCCCGCCTTCAGGAGGGTCTCGCTTCGCACCCCCAGGGAAGGACGCGCCTCCCTTGTGGCTTCCTTCGCGGTGTTCAAGTACCTGACCCTCTACGGCATGATCCAGTTCATTGGCACGGCTCTCCTCTTCTGGGTGCGTAGCGTACGATGGCGTGTCGCTGTCGCCTGACCTGGCTGGTGGTGGGATGTGGTGGTGGCAGCCCCCCCCACCCCACAGGCAGCCGCCTGTCGTTCCTGGGGGGCGGAGGGTGGCACGGCAGAGGCGTGATGGCTTCCGGGGCCACACACGCCTCGCTCCCGGCTGCTCCTGGAAAACAGGCCTAGCCTGTTCTAAAATGCAGAAAAGCCCCCAGGTCCCGGCGGATAAGCACTTCTGGAGAGATGTCCTGGGTGGGAAGGCACGTCTGGGGCGCCTCGCGGCTTGTGGGGCAGCAGGTGCCTCTGCCCAGCCGGCTTTGACAGTCCCAGGCCTGGGGGACACTCGGCAGCCCCCCAGACGGAGGACCGGGCTATTTCCGAGGCAGAAACGGCCCCTCGTCCCCGCCTGGTGGGGGCAGAAGTGACCTGAGCGGCCGAACGAGCCTGCATGAGCTGCGTTTGCCCTTTCAGCAAATACAGATCTTTGGGAATTTCCAGTACCTCCTGCAGGACGTCTGCATCACCCTGGTGGTGTGTCTGACCAGTAAGCCGTGCGCCCCGCTCTCGGCCCCTGGACCGCCACCCCCCCTAGCCCCGCGTGGCCGGCCGGCAGGACTCGCGTCGCCCCGCCACAAGCTGCCCACCTGATCTGGTCCCGGGGGGCCTCTGCAGCCATGGGACAGCCCCCTGCACCCATGCTGAGCTCAGGCCACTGGCGCCTCTGTGGGGAGGCCCTTTGCCCCCCTGGAGTGGGCTGCCTGCCCCCGCTGCTCCGGCCCGTGTCTTCGTTCCCCCTCCCTCCCCCGGCCGGGGCCGCCCTTCCTTGCCTTGCCGCCCGCGAGGGCTGATGCCAGCTCTGCCTCCCCCACAGTGAGCCTGACCGGCGCCTACCCCCGCCTGGCCCCCTACCGGCCCCCCGGGAGGCTCCTCTCGCCCCCGCTGCTGCTCTCCGTCACCCTCAACGTTGGCTTCGCCCTCGTCGTTCAGGTCTTCGCCTTCCTGTACGTGAAGCAGCAGCCCTGGTACACGAAGCTGCGCACTCACAGGTGAGCGGCGTCCGAGGAGCCCCCCCCCTCCCGCGCAAGGTGGGGACCCTCCTGGCGGGAGGCGGCCCACTGGCCCCAGCGGCTCACGGCGCTTCCCCACAGGGCCGGGGGATGGGGGCCTTGTGGGCATCTGGGGATCCGCCAGGGCAGACGAGGCTCTGCCTGGTCTCCCGCCGGGCCCCACGGTCTCGCAGCTGCTCGTGAGCAGGCCCGGCGGGCTCGGGGCCAGGCGCTCCCTGGAGGGTGGGCATGGGGGGCAGTCACACAGGGCAACCTCCTCCTTCCAGCGGGTGCCCTGTGGGAAACCGGCCCCTGGATCCGGGCAACGGGACAGCCAACGCCACGGCCCAGGACCTCGGCGTGCTGAGCTACGAGGACGCCACCCTCTGGCCACTGGTGACCATCAACTGCATTATTGTGGCCTTTGTCTTCTCCAAGGGGAAACCGTTCCGGAAGCCCATCTACACCAACTGTGAGTTCAGCCCTGCAGGCCACCTTCCCTTCAGCCCCCCCAGCCTGGCCGGTCCTCCCTCAAGCCCCCTCCCTGCAGACAAGCGAGACCTGGCCCAAACGGGACTGGCCCAAGCAGGGGTCTCGCAGCGTCCAGCCCACTGACAGAGGGCTTGCGATCAGGAACAAGGACACGGCTTCTCGGGCCGATGGCGCTTCCCGAGATGCGTGGCACTCTGCACGCTGCCACGGTGTGCCTTCTCATGGCCCCGTGTTGCTGCTGCCTGGCACAGGCGGGCCAAGGGCTTTGCCTTCGGAGGGGGACTTCTGGGGAGGGCTTTGGGCCGCCTGAGCCCCACACGCACCGCTGCAGGGAGGGAAACCCCTCGTCCACGTGCGGTGCTGTCCGGAAGGGGGGCTGCCAGGGCAGGCAGCTCCCCTTCCCCGGAGGGCAGCGCAGCACGGCTGGCTTGTTGACCCCCAGCCGGGCCCCCTCGGAGGCCCCTCCCCCTCCAGGGAGTCACGCCCCCCTTCTGCTCCCCCAGACATCTTCTTCTGCCTGCTGTGCCTCCAGCTCGGGGTTTGCCTGTTCCTGTTCTTTGCCGACATCGAGGCCGTGTACCGGGGGATGCAGGTGAGGGGAGCACTTTCCCCGGGAGCGCCCCTCAGCGGGCCACCGCACGGACGAAGAGGAGCGCTGGGGGCAATCGGCTTTGCCCCACGGCTGGATTCTGGCCCCAGATCCCCCGTGAGGTTCTCAGGCAGCACCAGGGCTCCCTCTGCTGGCCAGAGACCAAAATAGCAGCCTGGTGGTTGCAGGACCAGGTCCACCGTCAATCGCAGCCCCCTGGGATGTTACGGGCACCACCTGGGAGCCCTGAGGGAAGGGCTGTACCAGACTGGGGTCTTCACCCTCCCCTCCCTCCCCTCAGCTGCTGTGCATGCCCACCCTCTGGAGGGTCTACATCCTGATCATGCTGATGGTCACCTTCGCCGTCTCTCTCTTTGTGGAGGTAAGCAGGCACCGGCTCCGGCGCTGCACGGCTCCTTCCCTGGCGGAGGGCAGCCCCTGCCATGGACCATGGGCACTGGGGGGCAGCCCAGGAAATGGTCCCTCGGCCTCTGGAGACGTCGCCCCCCCCTTCCCACTTCTGGGCTTCAGCAGCCGTCATGTGGGGGCTCGCGAGCAGAATAATGCATGATGGGAATACCCCCCCACCATCACTGCTGGGCTTCTTTCGGGGGGGGGTCATAGAAATGGGCTTAGGTACACAAACAACATTACATGCATGGAGCGGGTGGGGGAGAAGCCACTGTGCGAGTCTCTCCTGGCTTCCAGTGTCTCCGCTCCAGGATAGGAATTGTGGCAAGACCTCCTCAGGGTGGGGGGGATCATGTGGAAGAGCCCCCCGCCTGGCAGCGCAGGCCACCCTGCCGGCAGGGGGAGGAGGAGGAGGAGGGACTGGTCCTGCAGGGCCACCTTTGCCTCTCAGGAGGGAATGGAGGCGAGGGGGGGCGAGTGGCCAGGCTCTCCCAAGGCAGCCCCAGTCTCGGGAGTGCCCACGTTCCGGTGGGAGGGGTCGCCTCCCCACGGGTGCTCCTGCCCAGCCCCAAAAGCAAGGGTGACCCCCGCCAGAGCTGAGTCAGGCTGGCCCCTTGCAGGATGCGATCCTGCAGAACCACCGCCTCTGGCTGCTCATCAAGGCCCTGTTTCGGTTCCGTTCCTCGAGCCGCTACCGGAAGCTGCAGCGGCGGCTGGAGCGGGACCCCACGTGGCCTCCCTGCGGCCGAAGGGACTTCGCGGAGGACGGGAGAAGCGAGGCCTACGTCAACCTGGCCTACGAGGGGAGCGAGCGCCCGGCTGAATGAGACGCACCGCGAGTACGGGGGGCTTTCTCTGCACCCCCGCCAAGATGCCCTGCAAGCAGGCCGTGGGGTCCCCCGTCCCACCCCCCGCTCCGTGAATCAGCCCATAAAGGGTTTGCCACTGCCAGGAACGGATTCAATCACCCCATGGCCGAGGTCACCTGGGCGAGAGGCTGTGGCCGCCGTCCCTCTGCGGGGGCAACAAGCCATGCCAGCCGCCCCAGGGCCCCCCCGAGGGCTGCCACACCCGCCTGCCAGACCAGTCTGACCTCGGAGGGACCTTCCCAGAGGAAACCAGCCGATGCTTTGCTCTGCCGGCCAGCAGGACTGTGGGCGAGCTGAGCAGCAGGCGTGGGAGCCGAGGGCCTTCTGGCCCCTCCAGCCCTCCCTGCTGTTCCACGAAGCAGAAATGGCCGGGCTGCGTGGGGGGGGGGCTGCAGGTGGGGGCAACTTTCGGTGGGCATGAGCACAGTAAGCACAGCGTCTCCTGAACGCCTCACAGGGCTTCGGGTGTAAATAAACGGCTTGTGCAACAGAAAAACTGGTCTCAGTCATCAATAAAAATACTGATTTATTTTGAGAGGGAAGCTTCAGAAGTCAAGATGGGGCTGGAAGAGAAACCGGCCCCAGAGGTATCGCAGGTGCTGCGGAAGAGTCCGGGAGCTGGGGATTAGTCCTGCTCGAAGGCTGGGTTGGCCACGTAGACGTGGCCCAGCTGAGCACGCGGGAAGAGCCCGGAAGGCTGCAGAGCCACGGGGGCCGCTGCTGGGGGTGGGATCCGGGTGCGCTTTCTGTCAAGAAAAGAGACTCCCCATAGAGGGCGGACGGGCCACTCCGCCCCAGAGCTTTGCTCCCCCTCGGCGGCCAGCGCGGCTCTTCGCTGCTTCTGAGGGCGGCTTGCTCAAGACCTCCCCGCGGGAGGCGGCCCTTCGCAGCCCCCGCTTCTCTTCCCGGGGGTCCTCACTGAGCCCCACGGCTGGTTGGACCACCCAGTGGGACTTCCCCCCACCCCACTGCAAGATTGCTCCCTAGACATCGCACAGCCGACTGTGCCACACGCGGGAAGTCCCAAAGCGGAACCTCCTTCCACACGCGCTGGGGGCTTCCCCAGGAGGGAGGCTGCGCACTGCTCCTCCCGCACAGCCCCACGCGACCCGCCCCTCACACAACGCCCGCCCCACACTCCCGCTACCTCCCCCTGGGGCCTCCTCCTGGCCCTGCGGCTCCCCTCGCCTGGTGGGGGGGGCAGGGGGCTACCTGGAAATGCACGAACAGGACACGACTGCGGCGACCAAGGTGAGGGTGATCAGCGCCAGTGCGACGCCCACAGCGATGTAAACGGCCTTGTGGTCCCATGGTGGGGGTGGTCCTAGGCACCAAGGAACAGCCAGAGGGGATGAGGAACGCGCTGGGCCGGCTGGACCCCTCCTGGCCCGGGGGCGGGGAGACCCTCCCCTGCCCCTCGTGGCCCCCAGGCTGCTCTCTGCCCCTCGGCTTCTTGCAGAAGAGCGAGCTCCCTCGCGCGGTCTCATTTGGGGGCTGCAGGGGGACTGGCCGGGGTGGGCCACGAGCCCTTTGGGCTGCGCCCCTCCCAGGACCCCCAAGGGCGCCAATGCAAGGCACCGCACGGCTCACGGGGCGCCCCGCTGGAGAAGCGGGGCAGAGGAGCGGCCTGCAACGCCGCAGGGCCCGCATGGCAGCTCTGCAGCTTCCGCCAACCCGTGGATGTTCTCGCTCGCGGCAGCAGGGAGGGTTGAGGGCCACCGCTGGGAGGCCGGCTGGCCAGCACCGGCCCCCTCGTGCCCAGCCCAGCCCAGCCCGCCTCGCGTGGTCAAGGGCCCCCCAGGCCAGCCCCGCTTTGGCCGGAGGAGGGGGCTGGGCAGCGCGGCGCCCACCGGCCCAGGGCCAGCCGCACGGGTCGCGGGCGCCGCTTGGCACTGAACCGGCTGCTGGCAAACGGCCCTGCCCGCCCGAGGCGCCCCTGCTCCTCGTCCGCCAGCGGAGCCGGGGCCCCCACGCCTCTCCCCGGGGCGCTGGGTCGGCGGCGGCGGCTGAGGCCCAGGCCCGGTTTCCGGGGCGCCGGCGGGAGAGGCGGCTCTACCTGTTGGGGGCGCCGGATCCGTCCCGGGCCCGGTCGCGGTCTCGGTCTCGGTCTCGCACAGCGGTCCGCTGTAGCCCGCGGGGCACTGGCAGAGGAACGGGGCGGCGGCGCTGCCCGTCGCGACGCACACGCCGTCGTTCAGGCACGGGCTCGGCAGGCAGGGGCCGGCTGCGCGGGCGAAGAGCGTCAGGAGCGGCCCCAGGGCGCCCGGCCCCCCCTCCCCCCGCAGCCGGCCCCTCCCCCTCCCCCTCCCCCCGCAGCCGGCCCGCGCCCCCCGCCGACCCCCCCCCGCGCGGCGAGGCACTCACGGCTGTAGCACCCGCGGGTGAAGTTGGCCACGGCGCAGAGCTCCCCGGGGGCGCAGGCCGTGGCGACGCAGGCGGCGCTGGAGCTGTCGGTGCACGTGCACGCGCGGCTGCAGTCGTCCGTCATGAAGGCCTCGCCGGCCTGCGGGGACAGCGCGTGAGCGGCCGCGCCGGGGCACGTGCCGCGCTCCCCCCCCCGCGGCGCCTCCGGGACGCGCCGCCGCCCCCCCCCCGGGCCCGTCGGCGGGGCGCGCGGCCCTACCTTGTAGTACCGGCCCTGGAAGGCGCAGCCGCACTCGCGGAAGGGCACGCAGGCGAAGCCGCTGAGCACGTGGCCGGGCAGGCACTCGCAGCCCTCCAGGCACGGCCGGCGGCACTCGGCGGCGGCGGCCAGGTCGGCGCACGACGGCGGGCAGGCGGCCATGCAGGCGCTGTAGCGGCTGTTGGGCGGGCACTGCGGGGCTGCGGGCGGAGCACAGGCGGCCCGTGAGCCGGCGGGCGGGCGGGCAGGCGGGCGCTCCGGGGCCGGGCCCGGGCCGGCCGGCGGGCCGAGCCGAGCCGAGCCGAGCCGTCCGCGGGGAGCTCCGGGCGCGCCGCCCCCCCCGCCCCCCGGCCAGGGCTCCCGAGGGCGCAACGCTCACCGCAGGCGGCCGCCTCCCGCCAGCCGTCCAGCCTGACGCCCGCCTCCTGGCAGGCCTGGACGTACTGCTCCAGCGTGGGGCACAGCGCGGCGGTCCGGTCGGCCACGATGCACATGTCGAAGAGGCACATCCTGCGGGGGAGGCAGGCGGGCGTGAGGGGGGGCGGCGGGTGCTCGGCGCAGTGCGGGGCTCACGGATCGGGCCCGCCGCATTGCCTCCCCGCGATGAAGGCGCGCTGCGTTCCCGCTGGAGAGCGGCCGGGAGCGCAGCCCCGCTCCGCGTCCTGCATCCCGGCCCAGCGGGCTGCCTGCCCCTCGCGCCCCCGGCCCGCCATGCAGGGTGTGTGGGGCGGCGCCGCGCGGCGCGGAGGGAGGCAGGCCTGGGGCCGAGCCCCGCCGCGGGCAGTCGGGCGTCCGCGGCGAAGCCCCCCGCTGCCGCCGAGGCTCGCCGGGAGCAGTTGCTTGCGCAGAGCGGTTGCGTGGGGCCGCGAATGTGGCGCAGGCGCGGCCTCGGGATGGGGACCTGCCGCCGCCGTCGGAGCGGCTGAAGCGCCGGCAGCGCCTCCCGCACTCCGGGGAAAGGACCGGCCCCACGAGCGGGGGGTGGGAAGAGGCCGCGGGCGCGCGGAGAGGCGCGCGCTGGCCGGTCGGAGCCCCGAGGGCGAATGCGCGGGGCCTCGCATCGCCCGGCGGAAATTTCGCTTTTCAGGGCGGACAGTCGCTCCCACGGGCAGCGCAGGCGCCGCGCGAACGGAGAGGCCCGGCGGGACGCGCCGCCCTGCTGCAGCCCCGCGCCCCTGCCCAGGGTGCACGGGAGGAGGCCTCGCTCCAGATACCGGAGATGGATGGGGGGCAGGCAGGAGCAGAGGCGGCAGCGGCCGGCTCGTCATTTAGCATGGGGGGGGGGCTGTTGCCCCAGGCCAGAAAGTGGTGAGGCCGCTAGGCTGGCTCCCCTGAGCCCCAGGCAGGGGGACGTGATGTGAGCTCCAGGGACCGCTCCCATTCTGAGAGCCGCTGGTGCTGCAGCGTTGGACTGGGGACCCGGGGGTCCGGGTTCTGGACCCGCCTCAGCCATGGAGCGCACCGAATGACGTGGGCCATGTGCTCCCTCCCAGCCCGACCGACCTCGCAGGGTGCTTGGCCCCCCGCGTCCTTTGCTCTGCTCTGCCTCCCAGCAGCCCCCCCCAGCTCCAAATGTCCCACCGAGTAGCAAGGGGGAGTGGAAGGCAGGGCTTACTGCAGGAAGGGGCTTGGCGGGACGTGGTCAAAGCAAGCCTGAAAGACCCCCTTCGTTTCGGCCAGAATCCCGCAGTGGGAGCTGCTGTTGGCCTTGCTCATCTGTTCGGGGGTGCACCGGTACATGAGCCCCGTGTCGGCCGGCTCTTCCTCAGAAACCGCGGCTCGCCTGGGAAGGAAAGATGCTCTCAGAGCGCACAGAAGTCGCATCCTGGACAGAGGGCGGCAGCGACTCCGTGGCCTCGCTGAAGCGTCTCTTTGTGTGTTCCCGTTTCTTTTTTTTTTACTTTACGCGGGGGGGGGGGCATAAGGAATTGGGAACTGGGTGAGCCTCACTGAAGCCGCTGCTCTGAACCGGAATGTTCTCTTTCCCAAAGCTATTTTTAAGCGGCAAGGGAGCCTCCATTCACAGCTTACACGGGACGGGTACCAGTTGCCTTTTCATGTACGTGGCTGCCACCACGGGCAGCTGCAGGCCCACAAAGGGGTACCTGGCAGGACCCACCCGCATCCGTGCTGCTGAGCGCTTCCGAGGAGCGCAGGAGCCTTTCTGGAGGCGGCCGCAGCCGCCCGTGGATGGCTGGGCTGTCCCGGCCTGCGTACGTGGCTCGGTGGGCCGGAGCACGAGGCTTTGCGGAAGCAGCCCGGGCCATGTGGGCCACCCAAGGGGCCGCCCTCCTCGCTTTGGCCCGGGCAAGCTGCAGGACCACCGGCCGTGTCGGTGGGAGCTTCTGGGAGGAGGAAGCAGCGGCACTTGAGGGGCGCCCGACCCGGCAGGCAAGGGGCGAATGCACAGGTGTGTGGTACACCTGGGGAGCCGGGGGGGGGGCTCAGACTGCCGGCTCAGACCTTCACGAGCAGCCCTCCCACCGAGCCCTGGGCTTCCAGACCCTCTACCTGCGCCGGGACACTCCTCGTCTGACAGGGACACGCCAGCTCTCCCCGAAGGTGACCACGTCCTTGACCAGGTTGCCGTCTGGCGTGGTGAAGTCGTTCTTGTACTTGCCATCGAAGTTGCCGCACAGCCCCTCGACGTTCCTCTTGTAGGTGTTGGGGAGGGTGATGTCTGGGGACGAGAGCCGTTCGCGCTGGTCAAGATCCAGCAGGGCAACTGCGCGGGCTCCTGCCTGGCCCAGGGGCCTTGTGCTCCAGCCCCGCTGGGTGGTGCTTGTGCCACAGTGGAAGGTGGGCGTGTGGTCAGGGACAGGCGCTCTGTACATGCCCGCCCACCCACCTGCTCACTTGGAGGAAGTGCTTTCCAGTCTCAGGCTTCAGGGACAAGCCCTGCTGCTGAAAGGGAGAGCCAGCCGAGTCCTACCTACTAGGCAGTGCAGCCCTGCCTCGAGCTGCCCTTTCTTGCAGCCCCCTAAACACTTGATCCGCCTCCCCCTGGCCAGAGTGGCCTCTGGCGAGGGCGACCACTTGGTTGGCCGTCCTTCCGTCGGTCCCCTGAGCCGCTGCCTCGGTGCTGCAGCCTGCCCCGAACCTTGCGGGTGGAGGGGCCAGAGGGCAAGCAGGCTGCAGAAGGGACGCCCGGCCCGGCCCGGCCCTTTGGCCAGCAGCCCACGGCATGGCTTCCTCCTCGGAACCCCACTTCCTCGCCGCCAAAGCCCTGCTGGAGACCTGCACTGCTCCGCTACCTGAATTCTCAGCGCCATCGAAGCTGATGGACAGGCCGAAGTCCGTCTCCAGGTAAATCCTCGTCGCGGCCTGCTGGACACGCAGGCCCTCGTGAGGCTGGGCTGGGGACTCGGTCTGCACACCGTCCAGCTGCAGGACGGGGAGAGAAGGGTGTTCACAGGGCCCCTGCCGGAAGCAGGCCGTTCGATGCAGTGGGGAGTCATTCCATGCCCTCCGGCACCCGCACTCGGCCCCCTCCCAGGCCGAAGGAGTGCCTGGAGGGGCAGTGGCCTCTGCGGCCAGAGCAGGCAGCTGGCCAGCCTCAGCTGGAGCGGGAGGACCGGGAGCTTTGCTGCTGGAAGAGCGAGCTGACCCAGCCTGGCAAGGCTTGTTGGGGAAGGCCGGCCGGCCGGCCAGCCAGCTGCTGCAGAGAGGAATCGTTGGAGCAGCAGAGTGCTCCTCGAGGAGCCACCGGGCTGGCGTGCTGCTGTCCACCCGCACTGGTCTGTGGCAGGAATGCCCCAGTCAATGTCCGGGAGGGGGTGGCCGTGCTCAGAGATGGCTGGCCGCGGGGCTCCCCGGGGGACGTGGCACGCGAGCAACCCAGGCAGGCGCCTGCGCATTCTGCTCGGGGCTGGGCCGGAAAGCTGACAGACGGACGTTTCCACGTCAGCCCTTTGTCCAGTTTCGATGGTAGTGAGTTGACTCAAGGTGCGATTCGTGTTTTGTAACGGCAGCACTATGGGCATTAAAAAACAAGAAGGGCGGCGCGATCTTGGCATTTGTGCCAACGGCAGAGCCAAATTCCCCCCGTCAGCCCGCCCGCCCCGCTTTCCTCCGTAGCGCCGGAGGGAGGACGCCTTGGCACGTGGGGAATCTGGTGCCGCTGCGCTGTGGAGAGGCCGACACCGAGAAGGAAATGTGCAGGGCCAGGATTTGCCCCTCAATCGGCAGCCCTGCCCTCGTGCACCCATGCCCAAGATCTCCCCTAACTTGTTTAAAAGTACCAGTTACTATTTTACCTGAGGCTTTTGCAAAGGACAGCATATAAATATCCTAAATAAATAAATATTTGTGCAAATTCCAAGAGTTCTCCCCGCAAATGGCACAGATTGCAATACGCACAAATAGTAATTCATATAAATGGTGGAACCTGCAAGAAATGCTCATTTTATCTCTGGGACTGGGGGCCAAAGAACAGCACCACCGTTTGCCACCGCCTGCTGGAACCGCAGCTCCGCTGGCTTAACTGGGCCGGAGCTCGCAGCATCACGGTGGCACCTCGGCAAAAGATCCACTTTGGCCATTCCTTCGGCCAAGACCAGGGGATGCTTCCGTTTGGCGCTCCAGCGGGTCCCTTCACACCAGCGGCCCTCCGGTGCCCCCCACCCCTGTGGCACTGATCATGTGGACGCTGACCGCCTCCTGAGAACCCCTTTCTGGCCCCCTCCTCACTTCCAGGCCCAGCACAGCGCCACGTCTGCACCCTCAGAGCCGCCCCCCCGCCTTGCCCCTCGCCCGCCGCTCTTGTGTTCTGCCCGTGGTTTCTGCCCTTGCGGCCACACCAGCACCCGGCAACTGCAGGCCCTCGCTCTCGCTCGCAGGCGGTCCTGCCCTTTCGCCCTGCTTGCCCTCACGCCGGGATGGGCCTCCTGGGATATCCCCCAGCGGGATGCCCCCCACCTCGACACCCGCCTGCGGCTGAGGCCCTTGCCTCCAGCAGCCATGGGCTAGTTCCATGCTCCACCGCAGCCCGAGTCCGTAGCCAGGCCAAGCGCGGTGGGTGCTCAGCCTGGGCCTGGGCCAGGAAAGGTGGCGGCAAGCAGGCGCGGCTGGGGGAGCAGGGACCGGTGGGTTGCCAGGGCTGGGTGCCCCCACCCTGACGGCCTGCAGCACTGAGCGGCCCGAGCCGAGCAGGGAAGGAGCGCTCACCACCAGCTGCTTCCCTTGCCGGAAGTGGACCGTGTGGTTGTAGACTCGGATCAGCAGCTCCTGGAGGATCGTGGCTATGCCGGCGCCGGGCTGCAGCCGGTTCTTCCCCTCGATGCTGAACGGCTCCAGGCGCTGCAGGGCATCAGGCCGGCTCTGGGAGACCACGTAGGTGCTCGCCCCTTGGAAGTGGTGCAGCAGGCCGTCGAAGGTCATGTAGTGGGGGTCCCCCGTGATCAGGCACTTCCCGAACCCTGCGGGGCGGAAGCGGGAGCACGGTGAGGCTTGCCAAGCCCGGCCGGCCGGTCGCGCTGCAGGGCTGCCATTTCCTGGCCGAGGCCCCGTGGGCGCTTTGCAGCCAGAAACGCCTTTCTGGCCCTCACGGAAGATCTCCGGCCACCTCTGCTGCTTGCAGGGTACCCACCAGTGCGGAGAACCCGTGACTGGCTCACCATGCAAGTCCACTGGGGCCGGAGACACATTCCAGGCCATCCACGCGGCCCAGGCCCCTTCGTGTGTTCCAGAGCCTGGGCCTGGCTCAACTGGAATCGACCCGGGGGCTGCAAGGAGGCCGGGCGGAGGTGCCCCCACCCCCCAAAGCAGCAGGCGATTCCAGCCCGCTCGCCAAGATATGTGCGGAGCTCGGCCTCTTGCAGCCCCTGGGGTTAATTAGCCCATTAAATCACATCCCACCTTTTTTCCTTTCAGGGAAACATAGAAAGACAGAAACGGAGCAAGCCAGAAGGGGCCTCCGGGGCCATCTAGCCTGACCCCCGGCTCCAGCCGGCTCCGCTCATGACATGCCCACCATGTGCATGTCCAGCCTGTCTTTGAACACCCGCACCGATGGGGCCTCAATCACCTCTCAAGGCAGCTTACATATTTCTCTCCCCCCAGCAACATCCACCCTGTGAGGTAGGCCGGGCCGCGAGTGCGGCTGCCCCGGCGTCGCCCACACTTTCACGCCCCCACCACGTGGGCACGCACCAGTCACCGTGCAGCCGTACTTCCCGTTGTTCTTCAGCTTGCAGATCTCGCCGGCCTCGCAGCCGAAGCTCTGGCACTTGATGGTGCCCCCTGCCCGGCAGCGGCATTTCTGGCTGCAGTGCCGGGTGACCCAGCTCTCTCCGGCCTGTTGCCAGAAGATGTGATGTGAGGAAAGGGGCCGCCTCCGGGACCACGTTCTGTGGGCCCTGCAACGAGGGTGCCCTCCTGCCGCCTCTGTGGGCCCGCTCTGTGACCACCAGCCCCTGCAGCTCAGGGGGAGCCCAGATCTCCCACCCAAACCAAAAGGCTCCACCCAGGTGACGGACGGCCGGGCATGGGGAGGGGTCTCCCCAAGTCCTCTTGGCCTGGCCCAGCTCAGCCTCTTTGGGGAGAGGGCTCTCCGTGGTCAAGGTGGCACGGACAGGTGGGTGTGGGGGAGACAGACAGCGCAGGGGGGAAAGGAGTGGGTCCCTCTGGCGGGGTGGGCACAGGGGTCTCCCGCCCCTCGCGAGCGGCGGGAGGGCTCGCCTTGTGGTAGCCGCCGTCCTTGTCCCGGCAGCCGCACTCGCTGAGCGGCACGCACTGGTCGTCGCTGAGCACGTGGCCCTCGCTGCAGACGCAGCCCTCCTGGCACTCCCCGGCCGGCTTCTCACAGCGGTCGCTGGCATGGATGTCGCTACAAGTCGCGGGGCAGGGCGAGACGCAGTTGGTGTAGGAGCTGTGCGGGGGGCACGGCAGGGCTGCAAGAGAGCGAGCGGGAGCGTGGGCGGGGTGCCGCGGGGGTTGTGCCGGCACCAAGCGGAGCAGGGTCGGAGCGTGTGGCCGTCCAACGAGTCAGCAGGGCAGGCGGGCGGGCGGGCACCACACGGCCTGCCAGCACATGCGGCCCCCCCAGCTCTGCCTTGCTCGCTCGCTTGCCCCAGCCCCACGCCATCAACACGCTCCTGCATGCTGCAGATGCATCGCAGGGAGTGGAGGCTGGCAAAGTCTCCATTGGGCGAGGGGGCAGCACCCGGCCCCAGAGCTGCGGAGATCCCCCCAGCCATGGCCGTGCCGCCTGGGGGCTTTCTCCCCCTCTGCAAGGGCGCCCCACCCTTTATGCTCCTTCCCAACACCCGCAGGGGAGGCCCCGGTGCTCCCGGCCGTCGGCAGCCTGAGGCCACGTCCGCAGCGAAGGCAACAGGACCAGGCCGGGCTCCTTGGGGGCCCAGGAGCCGCCTGCGTTGGCCCGTCACCCTTTGCCTCCCCAGCTCCCGGCTCGCCCTCCAGGCCAC
Source organism: Varanus salvator macromaculatus (assembly GCA_023646645.1). Classification (NCBI taxonomy): domain Eukaryota; kingdom Metazoa; phylum Chordata; class Lepidosauria; order Squamata; family Varanidae; genus Varanus; species Varanus salvator. The sequence goes on along the minus strand of JAIXND010000761.1, from coordinate 4,437,607 downwards.
TCACGGCAGAAGGTGCTGTTCCTCCACTGGATGGAGACGCCCTCCACCTTGCAGGCGCTCACGTAGGCCTGCAGGATGGCGCAGAGCGTGGCACGCATCCCGTCGTACTTGCACATGTCGTACACGCAGGTCTGGACGAAGAGCTCCGGCTGCACCAGCCCGTGGCACGGTGCGAAGGTGGTGGTCCACAGGGCGCCGCACTGCTCTTCGATGGCGGGCTGCTGCTCAGCGGTGCACGGGGGTCCCAGTTCAGGGCGAGTGTCTGGCAGGCAGCTGCAGCGGGAGAGGCACGGGCGTCGGGCCGGGCACCGGGACCCTGCCTGCCCGTGCCCCCGCGAGCGGTTGTCGCGAGACGGACTCCGGCTGTGTGTGAGGAGGGCCCTCTGGCTGCTGCAGCTGCCTGGCTGTGGGAGGGGGAGGGCGCTCCGCACTGGAGGCCCCCGAGGGCCGCGGGGCAGCCGCGTGTCCAGGAGGGTTTCACTCGGTGCCTGCCCTGGTCCCGCTGGACCTGGTGGCCGCTTGGGCCTCTTCCGGCGCTGCCGCTCTCCACGCTGTCCTCTCACTTCACAGGCTCCCCAGCTAGCGGCCCCCCACTCTGCGAGCTCTGGGGGTGCTTTCGGGGAAGGGCACATGCTCCTACCCATAGGGCAGTTTCAGCCGGCCAGAGCCCACGCGGGTTCAGTGGGGAGAAGGGGGGCCGAGGCCTCAGCGCTCCAAGGGGGTCCGGGAGGGGATCTGGCCAGAGACCTCTGCTGACCAGCCTCTCCCGGCCGATGTGGCCACTGCCTTCCCTAAAGCAAGACCGCGGCCAAAGTGTCTCCCTCCCTGAGCGACAGGTGGGGGGGTGGTCATGGGTGCCTGAAAGGGGCCTGGCAGCCAGAGGCCGCAGAGGCTTTCAGGAGCACATCGTGGGGCCACAAAGCGAGGAGCAGCCCCTACCTTGCGTCACTGGCGTCCTCCACCTTCCAGCTGTTTCCGAACTGGGTGACGTTTGCGGCCTGGGCCCCGTCCGGCATGAGCAGCTCATCTCCACGCAGACCGTTGTAGTTCCCGCACAGGCCACAAACCTGCGGATCAGACCGGATGAAGCGCCGCTTCCGCTGCCAAAGCCCTTCCTGCCCCGTGTGCTCAGCTGAGACGCGAGAGAGCTCGGGCAGCCCCATCATCCACGAGGCGGGCAGGCCATGCTGCGCAGCCGTATGGAGAGACGGAGCCGCACCCATCTTGCCCCAAGGCCTCCTGAGAGCTCCTGGGTCCCGGGATGGGGAAGGAGGAAGGCTTTCCAGGTCGGGGTCTCTAGCCGGAGCAGCCGGGACCGGGCCTGGCACTGTTTGTTCACGGAGCCGTGGGCCTTCCGGGGGTGCCGTGGGTCAGCGCACGGACGGCCCAGTGACAATGCCAGCTTGCTGTGCATGGAGACCCAGTACCAGGGATTGCTGGGAAAGGGCCCCGAGTGGAGCACATTCGTGGGCAGCTGGGTTGGCCTGGTGCCCCCTCTCAGAAAGCACCCCGTGAGCTGGAACGGGCCAGTCCCGGGCGCAGGCGGGCAGCCCCTTTCCGCAGGGCAGAGCCGCAGTCCCGGGTCCCAACGTCCAAAAAATGGCTCTGCGGGACGTCGGGGTGCATCATGTGGAGCAGGGAAGAGCGAGGTGCGTCTCTCTCCCTCTAGGGACATGAAGGCCTCTGGAATGACCGGCAGGAGAGGCCAGGCGGAGAAGAGGCCAAGCTGCCCCATGCGCTGCTGACCGGGGGACCCCTCCCGCCAGATGCGCTGGCCGCCCGCTTGGAAGGGGGTCGGGTCGGGGATCCCTCCGCGGGGATTCACCCAGCGTTGCAGACGGGCTGTGGCTGGATGCCTCTCGGCGGGAGTCCATTGCCCGGGCGCCCTGCTCGGCTCCCCGGCAGCCCCTGGCCAAGCACGCCCGCAGCCCCGAGGCTCGTCTCCGGGGCCGGGCAGGGCAGCCCCGGCCTTCACGGGCGCCGGCACGTGAGGGCCCGTCCGGCCTCATGTGAGCCCCAGAACTGGTCCCACTGCGCCAAGCGGGGGGCGTGCGCCATTCCCAAGAGGCCGCTCAGCCCCGGCCTGCCCGAGACCCACCTGCGAGAAGTAAGAGCTCGGCACGCTGATTTCCAAGTACTGGTTCCCGTCATATTTCACCAGCAGCCCAAAATCAGTCGTCACCACCATGTAAATGCCCACGTTGCCCACGGAGATCGCGCTCCTTTGGACGCGCCGCTCCACTGGTGTGTAGGCTCTCTCGCCGTTGAACTGCGGGACGTGGAAGCCAGTTAGTGGCAGGTCAGCCCCCCAGGAGGGCTGCTCTGTGCTCCCTTCATGGAGGCCACAAAGGTCTCCTGTGCTCCCCCAGCCGTGCTAAATTCTGGATCGGCAGATCGCGCCGTGCAAAAGTGAACGATGAACGCGGAGCGCCTGGCGGGGGCTGCCTCCGGCTCCCTTTGCAGGGATGCCAGCTGGGGCACAGGGAACCTCGGCATGAGGGCGCCCTCTGAGAGGCGCTCCTGGCAGGGCGCTGCTGGCAGAGGCCCAGGAAAGCCCCAGGCACTGCTCAGAAACCCCAAAAGAGCCTGCGGCGGCCCCCAGGATCAGCGCTTGCGGGGAGCCTCCCTCGCTACGCTTCCCCCATCCGGCGTGTCGGTCCTGCGCTGGGTGTCGGGGCTGCACCAGGTTGAGTGCTGCGTGCTCAGTGCCCGAGCCGGAAGCAAGTGGCCCCGAAGCGGCAGAAGTGGCCGGATGCCCCGGGGCTGCTCCCCTTCCGTACCAGGATCCTCTTGTTCTTCTGCAGGGAGACGCGGGTGCCGTACACGTCGATGTGAATCTCCCGGAGGTACGTGGCGCCCCGTTGGCCTCGGTCTTCATTTTTGCCCGTGATGTTGAAGGGGGTGGCACTGCTGTTGCTGCCGCAGACGGTCACGAGGGTGTAGGTGCAGGTGCCCAGGAAGGTGTGCATCACCTTGTCAAAGGTGTAGTAATGGGGATCCCCAACCACGTGGCAGGATGCTTGGCCTGCGGGAGCACCAGGAGGTCTCAGCTGGGGCAGACACGGCCGGGCCCTCTCCAGGGACCCCCATTACGACGCCCCCCAGGCCCCGGGGAGCCAGAATGAGGACGAGGCAGCCCCCCTCCCCGCAGAACCCTGGCTTCCTGGGGCTCCGGCCGACCCCTCCTTCCCCGGTTGCTTTGCCTGGCACCTTGGCCTCCTGCCTTCCTGTGCCGCAGCCCAGGGCATCCCGTGGATGCCGAGAAGCCAGGCTCGCCGGCCCGCGGTGGAGCTCACCATTGATGTGGCAGGCCAGGACACCGTCCTGGACACGGCACTTCTCCTGGATGCCGCACTCCCATGGGGTGCAGGCGATGGAGCGGTCCTGTCCGCAGGTGCAGCGCTCACGGCACGCCTCGTCGGTGAACCAGCTCTCCCCCAGCTGCCAGGGAGAGAAGGGGGCCGTCACGCGTGCGGCGCCTCCCCCCGGGGCACCCCAGCGACAGAGGAGAACTTCCGCCTCTCGGAGTTTCCTTCCGCGGTCCCGGGCTCCACTGGCTCCCGGCCTGGCCCCTCAGCCGGGTCAGTCCTTGCCAGCACTGGACAGCCGGCTTCCCTCCAGCGGCCTCCGACTCAAGAGAAGCCCTGGCTGCTTCCAGCGGGACCAGATCCGCGGGCCTGCTCGCCTGGCTTCCAACTCCTGCCCTCGCGCCCAGCTCTCCCCTCCCCTGCTGCAGACCCCCGGTGCCCGCCGTGGTGGAGCCGCGCTGGCCCGGAAGCTCCGGGGGCTCGGGAGACCTGCCTCGTGGTACTGGCCCTGGGGGTCGACACACCCGCAGCTGCTCGCGGGGACGCATCTGTCTCCGCTCAGGAGGAGGCCTTGGTCGCAGAAGCAGCCTTCCACGGCCGGCGGGCCGCAGGGGCCGGGGGCCAAGGGGGCGGCACAGCTGGGAGCGCACCGGGTCCCGCAGCTTCGGTAGTGGCTGCCCGCCGCGCAGGTGATGGCTGGAGGGGGAAGTGGAGAGGTCTCAGCTGAGGGAGTTCCCAGCGGCCGGGCCAGCGTGCTTCTGCCCGCCGGCCTCCCGGGCACATCAGCAGCCGGTTGTGCAGGCACGCCACCACGCTCTTCGCCCGCTGCCTGCTGGAGACGGAAGCCGGGCCGGTGTGGTGGCGGTGGCGTTCTGCACATGCCCAGTGCAGCGTTCAGAGGCGCTGACCAGTGCCGAGGAGGGAGGGGGAAAGAGCCAAGCCCAACACAGCCCCAGCTCACCCGTGAGCCCCGTGGCTGAGCGGGGACATGCACCCGGGTCGCCTGAGCCGACCCTGCACTCTCAGCCACGCCGCCACACCAGACCAGTCCCCCCCAGGCTGCCTGCCCGCCCTGAGCCTGCTGGGGCTGCGCTCTGCCCAGCGGGAGGCTGGATTGGGGCCCCACTCACGGCAGAAGGTGCTGCTCCGCCACTCCAGGCACACGCCGGCATTGGCGCATGACTCCGCGTAGGCCTGCAGAGTGTTGCAGAGGGCCGTCTGCTGCCCGCCGGTGAGGCACAGGTCATAGACGCAGTTCTCAAAGGCCGTGGTGGGGTCCACCAGGGCGTGGCAGTCCCTGAAGGCGCCTGCGCACGGGGAGAGGGGGGTCAGCGCAGCCCCTGCGCCCCGTGACTGGCCACCTCACGAAGGCAGAGCCGGGCACAGACCTCGTGGGCTTCCGCTGCTCCAGTGAGGGCCTGGCGGTGCCCTAGCCCCGGCAGGTGGGAACGGAGGTCTGGCCAGCCAGGTGCTGAGGCCAAGGAGCCCCCTCTTGTCTGCTCCCCTTGGGACCCCCTCAGGTGTCGGCAAGGGGTCTTTTCTGGCTTGTCTCTCCAGATCCTTCTTGACCAGCGTCAAGAACCCAACCAGCTCTCGCCAACCCAGTGTGCTCAGCTCTGCCTGCGCCCTGAGGTGGGGCCCGGAGGGAGGGAGGGGCCCTGCAGGGGCCACGAGGCCCCCTACCTGCGGGATCGGTGATGTTCTTGCAGGCCGAGTTGCTCCGGATGTCGCTCTCCAGCTCCGGGTCACAAAGGGGTTGTGGGGGGCTGGAACACCTGCCAAGGACCAGGGATAAGGAGATGCCCTCGCTGCTGCCTCGTTCGGAGCAGCCTTCCTTTGCTGGAGAGGGGGTCCGGGGTGGGGCTGCAAGGGCTTGCCTTGCCCCCAGCCCGTTCCAGAGCCCGCAACTTGGGTCCATTTCATCAGTGCAACTTGTGGCTTTGTTTCATGGGAGGCTTTCAGAATTGCCCTGAGGGCTCCCGTGGGGCAGGGCGCTGCATCGATCCCGCAGGGCTGTTCCGGGCACCCGGTGCCACGCTGCATGGCTTGCGCAGCCATGCCCTCTTCCTGCTCCTGCCAGGTGGGTGCGCCGTCAGAGGCTGGCAAGGGAGGGGCGCGGTTCTCCTGCCCCCAGACCCAGTCCTGGCTGGGACGGCTGCAGCCGTGGCCCTCCCATCTCTGGTGAATCGGGCTCCTCCCAGCCTGAGCCCCTCCTGGGAGGACATCAGCCAACAGGAGCACAGCCACCCCCGCAACCCACGCTCGCCAGATTGCGCCGGTGGGATGGCTGGCACCATTTGAGCCCCGGGACCCTGGAGGGCGCCTGTGCTTTGGTCTGGAGTCTGCCCCTCTCGCTCCGCAAACAGCAGTTGCAGCTCCTGGGGAGCCTCGGACGCCCAGCAGCGACGAGAGATCAAGCCATGAAGCCGGGGGCCCCCTCACCCCCCTCTGAACCTCGGCTTCATCAGACCACAGCAAGTAGCTGCTCTCTGTCTTGGACATGTGGGGAAATCGCACTGGCCTACCTTGCAGGGCTGTTGTGCGAGGGCTGCCGAAATGATGTCTGAAATGCTCCCAGGTGCTCCGTACGTGTGAAAGGGGATTAGTACGATATGGGAGCTGGTCTGGTCTCGGGCATCTCTGTGGCTAGGAGGGCGCTGCTGCTGGACCCCCGAAATCTCAGTACCCCACCCCCTGGACCGGAAGTGGGCAGGGAACAGGCGCAGGGCAGCAGGGCACATCTGTGCTGGGGGGCAGAGGCAGCAGCCCTGGATCTTCGGGGAGCGCGGTGGGAAGGACCTCAAGCGAAAGTCAGCTGCAGCCATGCAGGAAAACCGGGGGGGGGGGGCTGCCACGGCACGGGGCGCCTGCGGGCCCTCCGTGGCCACTTCCCGCTGCCAGAACGCGCCACCTACATGGTGCCATTTTGCGGGACGAGCCAGCTGTCGCCGAGGACCGTGGTGCTGTTCGCGGGCCGTCCGTCGGGCTGCAAGTGGTCATCTGCCGGGTCGCCGTTGTAGTTGCCTTTGTGGGGCAAGAAAGGAGATCGCTCTGCCTGCTGGGGGGCGGTTTCTGCCTGGCCTGCCAAGGGGGTGCCCGTGGCTGGCAGCTGCCCCCCGTGGGCCAGGTCAGGCTCCCAGCACAGTGGCCGGGTGGCCCCAGGCGGACTGCTCCAGCCCCGCCGGGACGGGCGGAGGAGAGCCGTTCAAGCCTTTTGCCCCGCTGCTTTCGAACGGCAGCTGCTGGAAATTATCCCTGGTATTCCTGCCACGGAAGGCCTGCAGCTGGAGCTCAGCCCGACGAAGCGGCGGATTGCAGGCATGGCCTGCAGCTTTCCCGGGGCCCGCAGGGGTCCCGGTGGCCCCCTTCCCGTGTTCCCAGGCGAGTGCTGTGCCGTTTTACAGGCAGCTGCGGTCAGGAGTAAGGAGGGCTGCCTTCTGATTCGGGGGGCTGGGTGGCCCTGGCAGGGTGGCCGGGGCCTCTGTTGGCCGCATTGGTCCCATCGAAATGGGTGCTTGGCGAGGGCGAGGCGGGATCTGGGGCTGGCTGTGGGGGCTGAAGGAAAGCCCGGCGGGAGCGGTGCTTTCTCTGGGAGGATATGGGAGGAACGAGACATGACTGCCACGGAGCACGTTCTGGGCAAAGAGGAGGCGAATTCTGGGAGCGTGGCCAAGAGGAGGAGCAGCTGAGGCCCTTCCTGCCTGCCCACCTCGGAGGAGGAGGGGCCCTTCCCGGGGGGCCCGGGGGGCTCCGGCACACAGACCTGCAGGGCCGGCCAAGCCCAACCGGGGGCCCTGCCTGCTTGGCGGTGCCAGCGGCAACGGGGCTCCGTCATGGAACTGCCCAGCGGGTGCTTTTCTGCCAGGGCCTGTTGCTTCTGCTAAAAGCCACATGGATCAGGCCAGAGGTCCCTCTGGGCCAGCACTCCGGGCGGTGGGGGCAACCTGGCTCCCACAGGGCCCCTCCAGCGGGGGGGGCTCTTCCCGCCCGGCTCCCCCCCATCCCTGGTGTCCGCAGGCCGGCCGCCTCTGGTGGAGGCCTGACACAGTGCCCGCCAGGCTGGCTGCCCACAGGGCCTCCTCCTACCTGGGCTTCCGTCCATCTCCCTTCCTGGGCATGGGCCTGGCCTGCAGGAGGAGCCGGACCCCCACCCGTGGGGCGGCTTCAGCGGGAGGCCTGCAGGGGGCCTCATGGGCCCTCCCCCGCCTGCTGTCGGAGGCTACAGCTCCCAGCAGCCCCAGCCGGAGGCCCCGGGCAGGGAAAGGAGCAGGCCGGCCGGAGAGCAGCCTCGGAGAGGGCCGAAGGGGAGTCCCGGGCAGGCGGCTGAAGCTGTGGCCAGACCACCCCCTGCCCCCCCCAGGGGCTTTGCCCGGGGGGCAAGGAAAGCCTGCGTGCGAGGCCCACGCAAGTGGGGCCGGCAGAGATGGCCTCCGCTGCGCGTGTGGAGGGGAGCCCTCTCCGTCGCCTCGGGGAGCACTTGCCCTGGAAGGCAGCCTGGAAGAGCCGCAGAGCTGGGGGCAGCGGTGGGAGCCCTGCGGCTTTGGGGGCATGCCACTTGGCCAGGAAGCCCGCTGGGGACCCTGGGCCTGCCAGTCCCTCTCGGCCCAGCCCGCCTCGCAGGGTGCTCGCTATGAGGACGAAGCGGAGCTACCGAGCCACCCTGGACTCCTCCCAAGAGCAGAAGAGGCGGGATGCAAACCCTGCCTTGGGAGGAGGACTGGTAGAAATGCTTTATGTTGCAACAGCAGAGCTGCCAGGGATGGGGAATGTGCCGCCGGGTGGCTGGGGCTCTCGGCCTTGCAGAGGCAGCCCACGTGGCCCTTGGGCCCAGCGAGGCCCCCGGGCAGCTGCTGGCACCCGGCCTTGCCCTTCGGGGTACAGGGGAGACGCGCGCACGCTCACGGACGGAGAGGGCGCGGGGAGCGCCTGGGACGGACCGTCTCCGACCGAGGAAAGCGACGCCACCCTGGGCGGACGCTCCCTCCTCCGGGCCCCCGCCAGGCGGCCTGCAGCCCACCCTCAAGGCAGGGCCAGCGGCACCAAGTGACTCTGCCCAGGGGAAGGCGAGCCTGGCGCCTGGGGGCAAAGCGATGGCTTCTACACAATTCCAGGGAGCAGAAAGATGCAGGATCGCATCCTCCACGCTTTCGGTATTTCAGAAGTGGTAATGTTTCCGTTTATACATTTTTATGTTCTGATTCTGCTCTGGCTTTCACGCCCCGTGCAGAAACCGCTCTGCTCCGCCCTGGCCCGTGGTCTGCAGGCAGCAGCCGGCCTCATCTCCGGAAGAGGCGAGGGATGTGGGGGGGGGATTCACGGCCTGCAGCGGGCCGGGTGCCCTGCACAGGGCCCTCCAGGGCCGGAGGATCTCAGGGAGCGCCTGCGGGGGAGAGCAAGGCCCCAGGCTCACCGCACAGGCCGCAGAGCTGCCCTCTGTAGGCAGGAGCCACGGAGACGGCCACGTAATGGTTCCCGTCGTATCTGACGCCCAGGCCGAAGTCGGTTTCCAGGAAAACGTAGCTGCCGCTGCGCCACACCGCGATCTTGCTCTTCCCGATGGACACGGGCAAGTTGTGTCTTCTGCCGTTGATCTGCACGAAAGGCGTAACGCCTCTGGGTCTCTGCAGCCCTCGGAGGCCCGGGCTCTGCCCCCGTTCTGCTGTGAAGGGGCCCCCCTAGAGGAGCTGGGAGCCCCCTCGCCTCTCGCTCCCGCTGCTCTGGGTGCCGGGGCCTGTTGCTGGCGGCCTGTGGAACGGCTGCTCCGAGGACCGGGACTCTGCCCGGGGCCGCCGGGTGGCCAGGCAAGGCTCCGAGGGCGGGGGAGCCAGGGCAGGGGCTCTGCTCTCGCAAGGCTGGCCTGCAGCTAGGGCCCCACGGGCAGGGGATGGGCTTCCATGGGGGGAGGTGGGAGCCCCATCGGGGAGGGTGTTTGAGGACGGGCTGGGCGTGCACATGGTGGGCACGTCATGAGCAGAGCAGGGGTCAGACTAGATGGCCCGGGGGTCCCCTTCTGACTTGCTCTTTCTATGCTTCTGTTATCCAGATGGGGGTTGCTTTGCCAGTGTGGCCCAAGCCAAGTATTTGGGGTGGGGCAGGCTATCTCTCTAAAGGCCCTGCGGTCCCTTCCTGTTAAGCGAAGCCTTTGCCCAAGCTCCGTGGAGAGCCCGGCATCCTCTGCCCTTGGGGGACACAGTGCTCGAAATGTGTTTGCTCCCCGTGGGACTGCGAGGAAAGGCTTGTCTTTCTCTCCAAAGCTCATGTCGGCACACGGGGCCGAGGTCTGTGCCATGAAGAGAGGGCCTCCAGGGCCTCCGCAGATGCTGGGCCCACTGCAGAGGTCGTCTGGGAGGCCGGGGGCCGCCACGGGAGGTGTCACTGCCCGGGCGGCCCTCCCGGTCGGAGCGGGGGGGGCGAGCTCAGGGGCTGTGCCCAGGAGAGTGGCCTCCGAGACCCCACAGGTGGGCTGCCCGGCTGCTTTCTGCCTGCTGCCATTTCAGCTCGTGCACGGCAGACTTATCCCGGGGGTCAGCAGAGACGTGGCTCGGCCGCCCTCCTGGGCTATGGGGATCCGATCTAGCAAGGCCAAACGCTTCTGTGGTGTCATCAGGCCATGCCCACATGGGCTGAACCGTTTCTTGTAAGGGCAAAGAGGAGATGCAGGCGCATCGGTGGCTGAGCTCGCTGCATCCACAGCCTCTCCAGGTCGTGTCGCGTGTCCCGTGAATCACACGCACGGCTCTCCTCCCACCCTGCCTGTGGCGTGCCGCGGCATCACCGCTCTTGTGAGCATGATGGCAGAGCTGCCAGGCAGGGGCCGCAGAGCCCCCGGGAGCACTTGTGTTCTGAGCAGGGGCGGGTGCCGCTTACCTGGACTTTCCCATTCTTCAGCAAAGACACCTGGTGCCCGTACACCCACACATGGACCGAGCCGACATAAGACACAGCTGTGTTGGCCCCTCGGTGCTCATTGGAGGCAGAGACGTCAAAGGCCTCCAGCCGGCTGCCGGAACTGTTGCAGAACTTGGCCAGGGTGTATGTACAGGTGCCCATGAAACTGTAGGCTCTCCCGTCAAATGTGGCGTAATGGGGGTCCCCAGAGGCACTGCAGGTGGCACGGTCTGGAGAAGGAAGAGGCAGGAGCTAGCCGGCAGCCCCGTTGCCCCCGGAAGGCCCTCGGGGCAGCTGCCAGGCGCTTGCGGCAAAGCCAGCCCCGGCCCCAGCCCCGGGCGGCCAGCCTTCACCGTGGCCTGCCCTGCTCCTTCCTGCCCCCTCGCAGCTGCCCCTTCCTTGCTTGGCAGGCCGGGGGCAGCAGAGCCAGGGGGTGGGGGCAGCAGGCCCGTGGCACGTCTCTCTCGCCAGCACTGCTCCAGTACTGGTTCCGTCGCTGAAGCAGTTGGAAAAGCAGCTGGAAGCACCAAACGGGAGAGACTGCGCGCAGGGGCTCTCGACAGCGGGCCCACAGCGGGACACGGCCCTCGGCCAGAAGGCAGGTGCAGGACTCATAGACTCATCGAACAGCAGAGTTGGAAGGGGCCAGGAAGGCCCTCAAGTCCAACCCCTGCTGTTGCAGGACCCAACGTTGCACCGTCCCACTCGGGGCTGCCCGGTTTCTTTTTTCTAGTGTGGGAGAGCCCGCCACCTCTCCGGGCAGCTGGTTCCACTGCCCCATTGCTCTGGCAGTGAGGAAGCTTCCCCTGATGTCTGGCCTGAATCTGGATGGTCGCAGCTTGAACTGATTATTCCGTGTCCTGCACTCTGGATCAGCAAGAAGAGGAGATTTCCAGAGGGGATACCGGCCGAACTGACGTGAAAATGAACAGAAGGCTCTTGGGCAGGGCAGACGGGGCCATGTGGCTGTTTGTGTCTCGGTAGCTCTCTTCAGGAAGGCAGAACATCGAGGAGAGCAGAGCCACATGGCTGCCCACAGACGACCGCTGGGCACGAGCCCCAAATGTTGGGAGGTGTCCCTTCAGCAGCAGCCCCACTCGCTCGCTTCACGGCTCCTGCTCGCCTTGTCACAGGCGTGAGCCTTGGAGCCTCACGCTCCAAGCCCTCCAAGCAGGTCAGTCCATCACGGGCGCTTTCCCCTGGACCCACAGCCCTCCAAGCCGATGGAGCCTCAAAGGGCGCTCAAGCTCTCCTGCCGGGCGGTCCCGTGGCATCGCGGCAGAAGCAGCAGGCAGCGAGACGGCATCGAGCGCCTGGACGGTGCCTGTGAGCACTGCCCGCCCCACCGCCGGGAGACGAGGCCCTGCCCAGCCGCAATTCAACCGGCGCAGAACGCAGAGCTGCACATGCCCAGCAGAGCGGCAGCAGGAGAGCCGGAGGCAGTGCAGAGGCCGCGTGCTGGAAGGCCCCCGAGCACCACTCCCCGCAGGGGGTCCCCCCCCCAGTCTCCTCCCTCAGCTGCTCCTCACGCTCCAAGCCCTCCAAGCAGGTCGGTCCATCACGGGCCCTTCCCCCTGGACCCGCAGCCCTCCGAGCCGACGGAGCCTCGCGAGAGAAGCTTTGGGCAGCAGAAGCCAGGAGCGCTGGCCGACGCAGTGGGAACGCCCTGGCATCCCGGTCGAGCAATTCCCGATTCCGGAGACTCACCTGGAGGTACGGGAGCTGGCGTCCCACTGGTGGTGCTGGTGGGGGTGGGGGTTGTGGGCGGGATGCTTGTCGTGGTAGTCCCAGCTGCGAGGGTGAGAAAGGGCTTTCACGCTCTTATCCTGGGCCGCTTGTACCCAGCACAGGCGTTTCAGGGGCCCAGACGTGTGGGTCTGGCCTCTCGGCATACCAGCCGAGCAGCAGAGGCACCGGCTGGGAGAGAGGGCTGCGTGGGGAGGGGCCTGGCGGAGACAAGGCAGGGGCTGGGCAGGGGAGCAGGGGCCAGGAGCAGCGGAGAGGAAGGGGGAAGGCCAGGAGGGAGCAGGGGGCCAGGAGCAGCGGAGAGGAAGGGGGCGGGGCCAGGAGGGAGCAGGGGGCCAGGAGCAGCGGAGAGGAAGGGGGCGGAGCCAGGCAGGCCAGAGGGGCCTGGAGGGAGCAGGGGGCCAGGAGCAACGGAGAGGAAGGGGGCGGGGCCAGGGAGGCCAGAGGGGCCAGGAGCAGTGGAGAGGAAGGGGGCAGAGCCAGGGAGGCCAGAGGAGCCAGGAGCAGCGGAGAGGAAGGGGGCGGGGCCAGGGAGGCCAGGAGCAGCGGAGAGGAAGGTGGCAGGGCCAGAGGGGCCAGGAGGGAGCAGGAGGCCAGGAGCAGCGGAGAGCAAGGGGGCGGGGCCAGGAGGGGCCAGGGGGCCAGGAGCAGCGGAGAGGAAGGGGGCGGGCGCCAGGGAGGCCAGAGGGGCCAGGAGGGAGCGGGGGCCGGGGCCACTGGCCTGAGGGACAGATAAGACCACGCTCGGCCACTGCATGCCCTCTTGACTCTGGCTGCTGGGCAGAGCAGCAGAGACCCATGGCTGCCTGCAGGGGACCGCTGGGCACCAGCCCCAAATGTCTTCAGCAGCAGCCCCACTCGCTCGCTTCACGGCTCCTGCTCGCCTTGTCACAGGCACCGAGCCTCTGGACACGGCAGGGAACGCCCACGCCCACCGCAGCGGCCCAGGAGAGGCGAGGGCTCCATCCTGCGTGCCTCCAGCGGCACAGGAAGGATGCGGAAGGGGACCACCTGCCTCGGCGGCCGGTCGAGCTCCCGGGACGTCAGTCCAACACAGGAGCTCCCCCCTGCACCCGCAGCCTCCAAGCCGACTGAGCCTCATGCGCGGAGCTCAGGCAGCACAGGCCAGGAAGACGAGCGGACGTGGTGGGAACGCCCCGGCAGCCCGGCTGAGCAGCTCCGGGTCCCCAGAGACTCACCTGGAGATGGAGGGAGTGACGTTCCATCGGGGCGGGTGGTTGGGGTGGTTGTGCTGCTGCTGGTGGGGGGGACACTTGTGGTATTCCCAGGTCCTAGGGTGGGAAAGGGCGCTCAAGCTCTCCTGCCGGGCGGTCCCGTGGCATCGCGGCAGAAGCAGCAGGCAGCGAGACGGCATCGAGCGCCTGGACGGTGCCTGTGAGCACTGCCCGCCCCACCGCCGGGAGACGAGGCCCTGCCCAGCCGCAATTCAACCGGCGCAGAACGCAGAGCTGCACATGCCCAGCAGAGCGGCAGCAGGAGAGCCGGAGGCAGTGCAGAGGCCGCGTGCTGGAAGGCCCCCGAGCACCACTCACCGCAGGGGGTCCCCCCCCAGTCTCCTCCCTCAGCTGCTCCTCACGCTCCAAGCCCTCCAAGCAGGTCGGTCCATCACGGGCCCTTCCCCCTGGACCCGCAGCCCTCCGAGCCGACGGAGCCTCGCGAGAGAAGCTTTGGGCAGCAGAAGCCAGGAGCGCTGGCCGACGCAGTGGGAACGCCCTGGCATCCCGGTCGAGCAATTCCCGATTCCAGAGACTCACCTGGAGGTACGGGAGCTGGCGTCCCACTGGTGGTGCTGGTGGGGGTGGGGGTTGTGGGCGGGATGCTTGTCGTGGTAGTCCCAGCTGCGAGGGTGAGAAAGGGCTTTCACGCTCTTATCCTGGGCCGCTTGTACCCAGCACAGGCGTTTCAGGGGCCCAGACGTGTGGGTCTGGCCTCTCGGCAGAGCAGCCGAGCAGCAGAGGCACCGGCTGGGAGAGAGGGCTGCGTGGGGAGGGGCCTGGCGGAGACAAGGCAGGGGCTGGGCAGGGGAGCAGGGGCCAGGAGCAGCGGAGAGGAAGGGGGAAGGCCAGGAGGGAGCAGGGGGCCAGGAGCAGCGGAGAGGAAGGGGGCGGGGCCAGGCAGGCCAGAGGGGCCTGGAGGGAGCAGGGGGCCAGGAGCAACGGAGAGGAAGGGGGCGGGGCCAGGCAGGCCAGAGGGGCCAGGAGCAGTGGAGAGGAAGGGGGCAGAGCCAGGGAGGCCAGAGGAGCCAGGAGCAGCGGAGAGGAAGGGGGCGGGGCCAGGGAGGCCAGGAGCAGCGGAGAGGAAGGTGGCAGGGCCAGAGGGGCCAGGAGGGAGCAGGAGGCCAGGAGCAGCGGAGAGCAAGGGGGCGGGGCCAGGAGGGGCCAGGGGGCCAGGAGCAGCGGAGAGGAAGGGGGCGGGCGCCAGGGAGGCCAGAGGGGCCAGGAGGGAGCGGGGGCCGGGGCCACTGGCCTGAGGGACAGATAAGACCACGCTCGGCCACTGCATGCCCTCTTGACTCTGGCTGCTGGGCAGAGCAGCAGAGACCCATGGCTGCCTGCAGGGGACCGCTGGGCACCAGCCCCAAATGTCTTCAGCAGCAGCCCCACTCGCTCGCTTCACGGCTCCTGCTCGCCTTGTCACAGGCACCGAGCCTCTGGACACGGCAGGGAACGCCCACGCCCACCGCAGCGGCCCAGGAGAGGCGAGGGCTCCATCCTGCGTGCCTCCAGTGGCACAGGAAGGATGCGGAAGGGGACCACCTGCCTCGGCGGCCGCTCAAGCTCCCAGCACGTCAGTCCAACACAGGAGCTCCCCCCTGCACCCGCAGCCCCCAAGCCGACTGAGCCTCATGCGCGGAGCTCAGGCAGCACAGGCCAGGAAGACGAGCGGACGTGGTGGGAACGCCCCGGCAGCCCGGCTGAGCAGCTCCGGGTCCCCAGAGACTCACCTGGAGATGGAGGGAGTGACGTTCCATCGGGGCGGGTGGTTGGGGTGGTTCTGCTGCTGCTGGTGGGGGGGACACTTGTGGTATTCCCAGGTCCTAGGGTGGGAAAGGGCGCTCAAGCTCTCCTGCCGGGCGGTCCCGTGGCATCGCGGCAGAAGCAGCACGCAGCGAGACGGCATCGAGCGCCTGGACGGTGCCTGTGAGCACTGCCCGCCCCACCGCCGGGAGACGAGGCCCTGCCCAGCCGCAATTCAACCGGCGCAGAACGCAGAGCTGCACATGCCCAGCAGAGCGGCAGCAGGAGAGCCGGAGGCAGTGCAGAGGCCGCGTGCTGGAAGGCCCCCGAGCACCACTCCCCGCAGGGGGTCCCCCCCCCAGTCTCCTCCCTCAGCTGCTCCTCACGCTCCATGCCCTCCAAGCAGGTCGGTCCATCACGGGCCCTTCCCCGGGACCCGCAGCCCTCCGAGCCGACGGAGCCTCGCGAGAGAAGCTTTGGGCTGCAGAAGCCAGGAGGGCTGGCCGACGCAGTGGGAACGCCCTGGCATCCCGGTCGAGCAATTCCCGATTCCGGAGACTCACCTGGAGGTACGGGAGCTGGCGTCCCACTGGTGGTGCTGGTGGGGGTGGGGGTTGTGGGCGGGATGCTTGTCGTGGTAGTCCCAGCTGCGAGGGTGAGAAAGGGCTTTCACGCTCTTATCCTGGGCCGCTTGTACCCAGCACAGGCGTTTCAGGGGCCCAGACGTGTGGGTCTGGCCTCTCGGCAGAGCAGCCGAGCAGCATAGGCACGGCTGGGAGAGAGGGCTGCGTGGGGAGGGGCCTGGCGGAGACAAGGCAGGGGCTGGGCAGGGGAGCAGGGGCCAGGAGCAGCGGAGAGGAAGGGGGCAGGCCAGGAGGGAGCAGGGGGCCAGGAGCAGCGGAGAGGAAGGGGGCGGGGCCAGGCAGGCCAGAGGGGCCAGGAGGGAGCAGGGAGGCCAGAGGGGCCAGGAGGGAGAAGGGGGCAGGGCCAGGCAGGCCAGAGGGGCCAGGAGGGAGCAGGGGGCCAGGAGCAGCGGAGAGGAAGGGGGCGGGGCCAGGGAGGCCAGAGGGGCCAGGAGCAGCGGAGAGGAAGGGGGCGGGGCCAGGGAGGCCAGAGGGGCCAGGAGCAGCGGAGAGGAAGGGGGCGGGGCCAGGGAGGCCAGAGGGGCCAGGAGCAGTGGAGTGGAAGGGGGCGGGGCTAGAGGGGCCAGGAGGGAGTGCGGGCGGGGCCACCGGCCTGAGGGACAGATAAGACCACGCTCGGCCACTGCATGCCCTCTTGACTCTGGCTGCTGGGCAGAGCAGCAGAGACCCATGGCTGCCTGCAGGGGACCGCTGGGCACAAGCCCCAAATGTCTTCAGCAGCAGCCCCACTCGCTCGCTTCACGGCTCCTGCTCGCCTTGTCACAGGCACCGAGCCTCTGGACACGGCAGGGAACGCCCACGCCCACCGCAGCGGCCCAGGAGAGGCGAGGGCTCCATCCTGCGTGCCTCCAGTGGCACAGGAAGGATGCGGAAGGGGACCACCTGCCTCGGCGGCCGCTCAAGCTCCCAGCACGTCAGTCCAACACAGGAGCTCCCCCCTGCACCCGCAGCCCCCAAGCCGACTGAGCCTCATGCGCGGAGCTCAGGCAGCACAGGCCAGGAAGACGAGCGGACGTGGTGGGAACGCCCCGGCAGCCCGGCTGAGCAGCTCCGGGTCCCCAGAGACTCACCTGGAGATGGAGGGAGTGACGTTCCATCGGGGCGGGTGGTTGGGGTGGTTGTGCTGCTGCTGGTGGGGGGGACACTTGTGGTATTCCCAGGTCCTAGGGTGGGAAAGGGCGCTCAAGCTCTCCTGCCGGGCGGTCCCGTGGCATCGCGGCAGAAGCAGCAGGCAGCGAGACGGCATCGAGCGCCTGGACGGTGCCTGTGAGCACTGCCCGCCCCACCGCCGGGAGACGAGGCCCTGCCCAGCCGCAATTCAACCGGCGCAGAACGCAGAGCTGCACATGCCCAGCAGAGCGGCAGCAGGAGAGCCGGAGGCAGTGCAGAGGCCGCGTGCTGGAAGGCCCCCGAGCACCACTCCCCGCAGGGGGTCCCCCCCCAGTCTCCTCCCTCAGCTGCTCCTCACGCTCCATGCCCTCCAAGCAGGTCGGTCCATCACGGGCCCTTCCCCCGGGACCCGCAGCCCTCCGAGCCGACGGAGCCTCGCGAGAGAAGCTTTGGGCTGCAGAAGCCAGGAGGGCTGGCCGACGCAGTGGGAACGCCCTGGCATCCCGGTCGAGCAATTCCCGATTCCGGAGACTCACCTGGAGGTACGGGAGCTGGCGTCCCACTGGTGGTGCTGGTGGGGGTGGGGGTTGTGGGCGGGATGCTTGTCGTGGTAGTCCCAGCTGCGAGGGTGAGAAAGGGCTTTCACGCTCTTATCCTGGGCCGCTTGTACCCAGCACAGGCGTTTCAGGGGCCCAGACGTGTGGGTCTGGCCTCTCGGCATACCAGCCGAGCAGCAGAGGCACCGGCTGGGAGAGAGGGCTGCGTGGGGAGGGGCCTGGCGGAGACAAGGCAGGGGCTGGGCAGGGGAGCAGGGGCCAGGAGCAGCGGAGAGGAAGGGGGAAGGCCAGGAGGGAGCAGGGGGCCAGGAGCAGCGGAGAGGAAGGGGGCGGGGCCAGGCAGGCCAGAGGGGCCTGGAGGGAGCAGGGGGCCAGGAGCAACGGAGAGGAAGGGGGCGGGGCCAGGGAGGCCAGAGGGGCCAGGAGCAGCGGAGAGGAAGGGGGAAGGCAGGAGGGAGCAGGGGGCCAGGAGCAGCGGAGAGGAAGGGGGCGGGGCCAGGAGGGAGCAGGGGGCCAGGAGCAGCGGAGAGGAAGGGGGTGGGGCCAGGGAGGCCAGAGGGGCCAGGAGCAGCGGAGAGGAAGGGGGCGGGGCCAGGGGGGCCAGGAGCAGCAGAGAGGAAGGGGGCGGGGCCAGGGGGGCCAGGAGCAGTGGAGAGCAAGGGGGCGGGGCCAGGGGGGCCAGGAGCAGCGGAGAGCAAGGGGGCGGGGCCACCGGCCTGAGGCACAGATAAGACCACGCTTAGCCACTGCAAGCCCTCTTGGCTCTGGCCGATTGGCAGAGCAGCAGAGACACATGGCTGCCTGCAGGAGACAGCTAGGCCCCAGCCCCAAATGTCTTCAGCAGCAGCCCCACTCGCTCGCTTCATGGCTCCTGCTCGCCTTGTCACAGGCACCGAGCATCTGGACACGGCAGGGAACGCCCACGCCCACCGCAGCGGCCCAGGAGAGGCGAGGGCTCCATCCTGCGTGCCTCCAGTGGCACAGGAAGGATGCGGAAGGGGACCACCTGCCTCGGCGGCCGCTCAAGCTCCCAGCACGTCAGTCCAACACAGGAGCTCCCCCCTGCACCCGCAGCCCCCAAGCCGACTGAGCCTCATGCGCGGAGCTCAGGCAGCACAGGCCAGGAAGACGAGCGGACGTGGTGGGAACGCCCCGGCAGCCCGGCTGAGCAGCTCCGGGTCCCCAGAGACTCACCTGGAGATGGAGGGAGTGACGTTCCATCGGGGCGGGTGGTTGGGGTGGTTCTGCTGCTGCTGGTGGGGGGACACTTGTGGTATTCCCAGGTCCTAGGGTGGGAAAGGGCGCTCAAGCTCTCCTGCCGGGCGGTCCCGTGGCATCGCGGCAGAAGCAGCACGCAGCGAGACGGCATCGAGCGCCTGGACGGTGCCTGTGAGCACTGCCCGCCCCACCGCCGGGAGACGAGGCCCTGCCCAGCCGCAATTCAACCGGCGCAGAACGCAGAGCTGCACATGCCCAGCAGAGCGGCAGCAGGAGAGCCGGAGGCAGTGCAGAGGCCGCGTGCTGGAAGGCCCCCGAGCACCACTCCCCGCAGGGGGTCCCCCCCCCAGTCTCCTCCCTCAGCTGCTCCTCACGCTCCATGCCCTCCAAGCAGGTCGGTCCATCACGGGCCCTTCCCCCTGGACCCGCAGCCCTCCGAGCCGACGGAGCCTCGCGAGAGAAGCTTTGGGCAGCAGAAGCCAGGAGCGCTGGCCGACGCAGTGGGAACGCCCTGGCATCCCGGTCGAGCAATTCCCGATTCCGGAGACTCACCTGGAGGTACGGGAGCTGGCGTCCCACTGGTGGTGCTGGTGGGGGTGGGGGTTGTGGGCGGGATGCTTGTCGTGGTAGTCCCAGCTGCGAGGGTGAGAAAGGGCTTTCACGCTCTTATCCTGGGCCGCTTGTACCCAGCACAGGCGTTTCAGGGGCCCAGACGTGTGGGTCTGGCCTCTCGGCAGAGCAGCCGAGCAGCATAGGCACCGGCTGGGAGAGAGGGCTGCGTGGGGAGGGGCCTGGCGGAGACAAGGCAGGGGCTGGGCAGGGGAGCAGGGGCCAGGAGCAGCGGAGAGGAAGGGGGCAGGCCAGGAGGGAGCAGGGGGCCAGGAGCAGCGGAGAGGAAGGGGGCGGGGCCAGGCAGGCCAGAGGGGCCAGGAGGGAGCAGGGAGGCCAGAGGGGCCAGGAGGGAGAAGGGGGCAGGGCCAGGCAGGCCAGAGGGGCCAGGAGGGAGCAGGGGGCCAGGAGCAGCGGAGAGGAAGGGGGCGGGGCCAGGGAGGCCAGAGGGGCCAGGAGCAGCGGAGAGGAAGGGGGCGGGGCCAGGGAGGCCAGAGGGGCCAGGAGCAGCGGAGAGGAAGGGGGCGGGGCCAGGGAGGCCAGAGGGGCCAGGAGCAGTGGAGTGGAAGGGGGCGGGGCTAGAGGGGCCAGGAGGGAGTGCGGGCGGGGCCACCGGCCTGAGGGACAGATAAGACCACGCTCGGCCACTGCATGCCCTCTTGACTCTGGCTGCTGGGCAGAGCAGCAGAGACCCATGGCTGCCTGCAGGGGACCGCTGGGCACAAGCCCCAAATGTCTTCAGCAGCAGCCCCACTCGCTCGCTTCACGGCTCCTGCTCGCCTTGTCACAGGCACCGAGCCTCTGGACACGGCAGGGAACGCCCACGCCCACCGCAGCGGCCCAGGAGAGGCGAGGGCTCCATCCTGCGTGCCTCCAGTGGCACAGGAAGGATGCGGAAGGGGACCACCTGCCTCGGCGGCCGCTCAAGCTCCCAGCACGTCAGTCCAACACAGGAGCTCCCCCTGCACCCGCAGCCCCCAAGCCGACTGAGCCTCATGCGCGGAGCTCAGGCAGCACAGGCCAGGAAGACGAGCGGACGTGGTGGGAACGCCCCGGCAGCCCGGCTGAGCAGCTCCGGGTCCCCAGAGACTCACCTGGAGATGGAGGGAGTGACGTTCCATCGGGGCGGGTGGTTGGGGTGGTTGTGCTGCTGCTGGTGGGGGGGACACTTGTGGTATTCCCAGGTCCTAGGGTGGGAAAGGGCGCTCAAGCTCTCCTGCCGGGCGGTCCCGTGGCATCGCGGCAGAAGCAGCAGGCAGCGAGACGGCATCGAGCGCCTGGACGGTGCCTGTGAGCACTGCCCGCCCCACCGCCGGGAGACGAGGCCCTGCCCAGCCGCAATTCAACCGGCGCAGAACGCAGAGCTGCACATGCCCAGCAGAGCGGCAGCAGGAGAGCCGGAGGCAGTGCAGAGGCCGCGTGCTGGAAGGCCCCCGAGCACCACTCCCCGCAGGGGGTCCCCCCCCCAGTCTCCTCCCTCAGCTGCTCCTCACGCTCCATGCCCTCCAAGCAGGTCGGTCCATCATGGGCCCTTCCCCCGGGACCCGCAGCCCTCCGAGCCGACGGAGCCTCGCGAGAGAAGCTTTGGGCTGCAGAAGCCAGGAGGGCTGGCCGACGCAGTGGGAACGCCCTGGCATCCCGGTCGAGCAATTCCCGATTCCGGAGACTCACCTGGAGGTACGGGAGCTGGCGTCCCACTGGTGGTGCTGGTGGGGGTGGGGGTTGTGGGCGGGATGCTTGTCGTGGTAGTCCCAGCTGCGAGGGTGAGAAAGGGCTTTCACGCTCTTATCCTGGGCCGCTTGTACCCAGCACAGGCGTTTCAGGGGCCCAGACGTGTGGGTCTGGCCTCTCGGCATACCAGCCGAGCAGCAGAGGCACCGGCTGGGAGAGAGGGCTGCGTGGGGAGGGGCCTGGCGGAGACAAGGCAGGGGCTGGGCAGGGGAGCAGGGGCCAGGAGCAGCGGAGAGGAAGGGGGAAGGCCAGGAGGGAGCAGGGGGCCAGGAGCAGCGGAGAGGAAGGGGGCGGGGCCAGGCAGGCCAGAGGGGCCTGGAGGGAGCAGGGGGCCAGGAGCAACGGAGAGGAAGGGGGCGGGGCCAGGGAGGCCAGAGGGGCCAGGAGCAGCGGAGAGGAAGGGGGAAGGCCAGGAGGGAGCAGGGGGCCAGGAGCAGCGGAGAGGAAGGGGGCGGGGCCAGGAGGGAGCAGGGGGCCAGGAGCAGCGGAGAGGAAGGGGGTGGGGCCAGGGAGGCCAGAGGGGCCAGGAGCAGCGGAGAGGAAGGGGGCGGGGCCAGGGGGGCCAGGAGCAGCAGAGAGGAAGGGGGCGGGGCCAGGGGGGCCAGGAGCAGTGGAGAGCAAGGGGGCGGGGCCAGGGGGGCCAGGAGCAGCGGAGAGCAAGGGGGCGGGGCCACCGGCCTGAGGCACAGATAAGACCACGCTTAGCCACTGCAAGCCCTCTTGGCTCTGGCCGATTGGCAGAGCAGCAGAGACACATGGCTGCCTGCAGGAGACAGCTAGGCCCCAGCCCCAAATGTCTTCAGCAGCAGCCCCACTCGCTCGCTTCATGGCTCCTGCTCGCCTTGTCACAGGCACCGAGCATCTGGACACAGCAGGGAATGCCCACGCCCACCGCAGCGGCCCAGGAGAGGCGAGGGCTCCATCCTGCGTGCCTCCGGCAGCACAGGAAGGATGCGGAAGGGGACCACCTCAGTGGACCACTGGGCAGGAGCCCCATATCCTGGGAGATGTCCCTTCAACAGCAGGAGGGTTCAACTCCTCTGTGCCCCTGGGCCAAGGCGAAACTGAGGCAGAGGAGACCAGCTGGCTCAGTGACTAGTCGCGCTCCAAGCCCTCCAAGCAGGTCAGGCCAACAGGTCTCTGCCGGGTTGCACAGATGCTGCTGCTCACCTCGGCCCTTATTTTACTCTCTACCCCTGCACTACCCCCGCTGCGCCAGCCACTCAGCCCCATCCCTACCCATCCTGCCCGTAAACACGCAGTGGCGAAGAAGATGACTCCAGTTGCAGCTGCACCCTCCAGGAAGCAGCCAGCCACGCTCGCACAGAGCGCTTCTGTGTCACGATGCTCAGCGTGAAGCGTGCCTGCGGCCGGGCTGCTCCTGCGGGCCAGAGGCCCTCTGCCGGCTCTCCTGCGGCACGAAAGCCCCTGGGAGGTGCAGAGCAGCACGGGCACCCGTGGAGAGGAAGAGCAGGAGGCACTGCAGAGCCTGGATGCAGGGAGTGCACCCTGAGCGCCACTCACCGCAGGCGGTCTCCTCCCTCCAGTCCCCGAGGGCCACGCCGGCCCCTGTGCACGCCGCCGCGTACGCCTCCAGGGTTCGGCAGAGCTGTCCCGTGTCTCCGCCAGTGGCGCACTGGTCATACACGCAGCTCTCGAAGTACAGCTGTGGCGGGATGCTCCAGTGGCAGGCTGCGAATGGCCCCTGGGCAGCCAGGATCACTCTGCAGCGGTCCTCAAAGCTCGCCTCATCTGCTGGGCTGCACACAGGAGGTTCTCCAGGCTCGGGTTCGCACCTGCAAGTCAGACAGAGCGGAGAGGGAACACCGTCACCTGCTTTCCTGCGAGGACAGGCGGCCCAAATCTCTCTTGCGCGGGCCTGCTGAGCTGTGGAATCTGGCGGGCTGAGGCGTGGAATGGGCAGAGGCACGGGGGGGTGGGAGGATGGGCCCGTGTGCTGGCCTTGTCCGCGCTGGCCTCCTCCTGCCCTGCTGCCATAGGACCACATGGAGAGCTCTACTGGCACAGAGCGCAGGCCCCTCCGACAGGGCGGCAGGCTGCTCGGGAAACCCCCAGGAGGACGGAAGGCCCCTGTACCCTCCCCTTTTCATGCTGCTCCAGCTGGCACTCCTCCTGGTCGCTCCCGAGGGGCAACCATCTAGTATCACTGGATCGAGTGGAAACCGACTCCCGAAACTTTGCCTGGGCCGGATTGTGCCGCGGCCTGTCCTGCCCTGCCCTGCCCTCCCCTCCCACAGGAGGCAGTGCACCCCAGCATGGCAATCTGTTAGCCAGCAAGGTACCCCGCTCAGAGCTGCCCCGCTCTTCGAGTGCTCAGCCCGCCCTCCCCTGCCCCTCCCGCCCCTCTGCGGAAGCAGCCCGTGCAAGACACGGCGGCGGTGTGGGAAGGCCCTTGCAGCATGGCATTGAGCCCAACCGGCGGTGCCGGGCGAGTGGTGCCGGCGAGACTTACGGCCAGTCGTTGTCCGTCACGGCCCAGCTCGTGCCGAAGGCGTTGGCATCGACTTCCAGGATTCCATCGGGCCGTCGGAAATCGTCCAGCTGGCTGCCCGAGTAGGTGCCGCAGAGCCCGCACAGGTGCCCCTTGTACCTCTCGTCCACCTGGACGAGCAGCTCCTGATCGCCGTCGAACTGGGCCAGGAAGCCAAAGGAGCTCTCGACAAGCACGTAGCGGTCGCTCTCCCGCACTCGGATGCCCGCGGGCAGGCTCACCGGGAGGTGCACACGCGCGCCGTTCACCTAGAAGGGAGGACAGGGGGAGGCCGCTCATCGTCCAGCTGACGGTGCCCACGCTGGCGTCAGGTAGGGCTTGCGGAATGGCGGCACACATTCCTCTTTGCGGACGTCAGCCAGGAAGCCGGGGCAGCCCACTCCCCCTTCCTCCTCCCCGGCCTCAGGAAATGAGATGCAGAGCGGCGCTGCTCTCAGGAGCCCCTGAGGAACAGCACTTGCAAGCCACACACAGCTGGGCTTAGCAAACCTGCTGCTGCCCCGCCGTCGTTCCCCCTGGAGCCGCTGCCTGGCGTTAGTGGAGGAACGAGCACACTCCGCAGAGCCGTCCTCGTGCAAACCCGCCCGGGAGAGCCTCGCAGCACATCTCGGAGCGTGACACTCACGTAGACCTCGTTCTTTTTCCTCAGGATGATGTGCAGGTGTCGGAACGAGACGGCCACGGAATTGAGAACCGTCCAGGTCGGGCTGCCACGATGTTCATTCCGGGTGGTCACGGAGAACCGCTCGGAGGCGTTGCTGCAAACCTCCACCGCTGTGTAGTTGCAGCTGCCCTGGAAGTGGTACAGTCTCCCGTCAAAGGTGACGTAGTGCGGGTCCCCGTAGATGTGGCAGGTGGCCCTGTCTGGGACGTAGCAGCCCAGGATCCCGTTCTGCACCGCGCAGATCTGGCCCGCCGGGCAGGTGTCAGTCGAGCACTCCAAGTTGCCGTTGCCTGCGCAGCGGCACCGGCCCACGCAGTCCTGTTGCCAGAAGGTGTCTCCTTTCTGTTGGAGGTGAGAGAGAGTGCCCGTCAGGCTCGTGGCTCATGGCCGCAAGTGCCTGCAATGGTCTTTGGCTGTGCCCGGGCACCAACCTCGTAATATCTGTCTCCAGCGAGGCAGCCGCAGTCCGCCGGCAACACACACCGCTGCCCACTCAGCACGAACCCTGGGTCGCACTCACAGTCTTCCCTACACGGCTTGCTGCAGTTGACTGGTGCAGGCAGGCTGAGACACGTGGCTGGACAGGCGATGCCACACGGGTTGTAGTGACTGTTGGCGGCACATGGGAGGGCTGCGGAGTGAAGCAAAGGCAAGCCGGAACAGTCAGTCGGTGCCTGTGGCTGGCAGGTGGCCCAGCTGCCCACCCCGCAAGAGGAAGTGGCTGCCCCGACCGGCAGGCGACGGCTGCCCCACATCAGCACCCTTGTGGAAGAAGCAGCCCACAGCAGGGCTCCAAATGGCCCTTTCCCAGGGTGCTGCCCCTCCTCCTCCCGAACACATGTGGACTTCAACTTACGGCAGAAGGTGGCGTTCCGCCAGCCTGGCAGCTGCACGCCAGCATCCTGGCAGGCGTCGGTAGGCCTGCAGAGCATTGCACAGGGCCTGCTGGCTGCCCTGCAGGGCGCACAGGTCGAGACGCAGCTCTCGAAGAAGCCTGGGATTGATCACTGGCAGGCAGCCTCGCAACGGGCCCAGATGCTGCCAGCAGGCCGGGGAAGCCTCTGACTGGTGCCCTGGATGCCCCGTGCTGGTCTGGTGAACGCAGCCTATGGGATTGTCCGTAAAACCTCAATCGGGCCAGGAGAGGACAGTGCGCCTCTGGAGCGGAAGCCCTGCTGACGCGCAAGCCACGGCAGGTCGTGCAGTACCGACATCTCCCGTCAGGGCTTCCCCTGCTTGTGCTGCACGCTCTCGAGAACGGCCGCCCTTGCGAGCCGACCAAGCAAGGGGGCATGCTGAGCTGCCTGCTCCACATCCGTGCAGCGTTCCTAACGTGCTCGGAGAACCCTTGACTGTAGAGCCTCACCGTCGCAAAGTCCCTGTGTCACAGAGATGTCGTCCACGGCCACGTCACTGCGGAAGTCCTCTCCCCGCACACCTTCCAGGAGAATCTGCAAGAGGGAGCACCTCCCGTCAGCGTCACGTGCGGACGGGCTCCGTCCTCGGGACGGCCTCGCCGTTGCTCAGCCGGCGACCCCCAAGCCGCTACCTGCATCCTTCTGCTGCCGGCCACGTTGACCTCCGCCATCAGCCATCGGTCGCCCTTGTTCCCCGTTTTGGACCAGATCAACACTGGCGGTGCGCCCCCGTCGATCACGTAGACGCGCAGTGCCATTGTGCGGCCACGCCGAACATGTGGTACCAGAACCGGAAGCACTGGGCCCAGCTGAGGAGCACGTGGGGCCAAGCAGGTGAGCCACATCCCCGGGTTGGCCTTGTCGCCTTCCGTGTAGATGCAATAACCCCCTGGAAGAGCGGAGCGCGCGTCAGCGCAACGGGCCTTCAGGAGTACGGGGGAGGCCCCCCGGCCTCGATGACACTCCCGGGCGTCTGGCAGGGAGGCCTGTTTCCCGTCGCTGCCGGGCAGCCTCTGTTCCCTGGGCTGCTCGGCATTGCCCGCTGTGCCTCACCTCCTGTGGTGTGGTCGAAAGAAGGCCCCGTGAGAGGCGAAGGGTCGGGCCTCGGTGCCGCGTCCACTGGAAACTGTTGTTGGTCGACTGTGTCCAGGAGCAGAAATCCATGTCAAAGTTGCAGGCGGGGGACACGGATGCGGAGCACCTGCCAGCAGCACACCAAGGCAACGGGAGTGAGGTGCTTGCAGGGGAACACGGCCCACCGTTGCCCCTGTGAGTGTCCCTCCTGCACAAAGCAAGGGCCCTGGGGACGTGGGCTCCAGCCGCAGGAGGGCACACCGTCTCTCCCGGGTTGCACGGATGCGGCCAGCCACGCTCGCACAGAGCGCTTCTGTGTCACGACGCTCAGCGTGAAGCGTGCCTGCGGCCGGGCTGCTCCTGCGGGCCAGAGGCCCTCTGCCGGCTCTCCTGCGGCACGAAAGCCCCTGGGAGGTGCACAGCAGCACGGGCACCCGTGGAGAGGAAGAGCAGGAGGCACTGCAGAGCCTGGATGCAGGGAGTGCACCCTGAGCGCCACTCACCGCAGGCGGTCTCCTCCCTCCAGTCCCCGAGGGCCACGCCGGCCCCCGTGCACGCCGCCGCGTACGCCTCCAGGGTTCGGCAGAGCTGTCCCGCATCTCCGCCAGTGGCACACTGGTCGTACACGCAGCTCTCGAAGTACAGCTGTGGAGGGATGCTCCAGTGGCAGGCTGCGAATGGCCCCTGGGCAGCCAGGATCACTCTGCAGCGGTCCTCAAAGCTCGCCTCATCCGCTGGGTTGCACGCAGGGGGTTCCTCCAGGCACGGGTTCGCACCTGCAAGTCAGACAGGGCGAAGAGGGAACACCGTCACCTGCTTTCCTGCAAGGACAGGCGGCCCAAATCTCTCTTGCGCGGGCCTGCTGAGCTGTGGAATCTGGCGGGCTGAGGCGTGGAACGGGCAGAGGCACGAGGGGGTGGGAGACGGGCCCGTGCGCTGGCCTTGTCCGCACTGGCCTCCTCCTGCCCTGGTGCCATGGGACCACATGGAGAGCTCTACTGGCACAGAGCACAGGCCCCTCCGACAGGGCGGCAGGCTGCTTCCCGAGGTGGCCAGGAGGCTGCCTCGGGAAACCCAGGAGGACGGAAGGCCCCTGTACCTTCCCCTTTTCATGCTGCTCCAGCTGGCACTCCTCCTAGTCTGTCCCGAGGGGCAACCATCTAGTATCACTGGATCGAGTGGAAACTGACTCCCGAAACTTTGCCAGGGCGGGCTTGTGCCGAGCCTGCCCTGCCCTGCCCTGCCCTGCCCTGCCCTGCCCTGCCACAGCAGGCAGAGCACCCCAGCATGGCAATCTGTTAGCCAGCGAGTTGCCCCGTTCTTCGAGTGCTCAGCCCGCCCTCCCCTGCCCCTCCCGCCCCTCTGTGGAAGCAGCCCGTGCAAGAAACGGCGGCGGTGTGGGAAGGCCCTGGCAGCATGGCACAGAGCCCGACCGGCGGTGCCGGGCGAGTGGTGCCGGCGAGACTTACGGCCAGTCGTTGTCCGTCACGGCCCAGCTCATGCCGAAGGCGTTGGCATCGACTTCCAGGATTCCATCGGGCCGTCGGAAATCGTCCAGCTGGCTGCCCGAGTAGGTGCCGCACAGCCCGCACAGGTGCCCCTTGTACCTCTCGTCCACCTGGACGAGCAGCTCCTGATCGCCGTCGAACTGGGCCAGGAAGCCAAAGGAGCTCTCGACAAGCACGTAGCGGTCGCTCTCCCGCACTCGGATGCCCGCGGGCAGGCTCACCGGGAGGTCCACTCGCGCGCCGTTCACCTAGAAGGGAGGACAGAGGGAGGCCGCTCATTGTCCAGCTGACGGTGCCCACGCCGGCATCAGGCAGGGCTTGCGGAATGGCGGCACACATTCCTCTTTGCGGACGTCAGCCAGGAAGCTGGGGCAGCCCACTCCCCCTTCCTCCTCCCCGGCCTCTGGAAATGAGGTGCAGAGCGGCGCTGCTCCAGGAGTCCCTGAGGAACAGCGCTTGCAAGCCACACACAGGTGGACTGAGCAAACCTGCTGCTGCCCCGCCGTCGTTCCCCCTGGAGCCGCTGCCTGGCGTTAGTGGAGGAACGAGCACACTCCGCAGAGCCGTCCTCGTGCAAACCCGCCCGGGAGAGCCTCGCAGCACATCTCGGAGCGTGACACTCACGTAGACCTCGTTCTTTTTCCTCAGGACGATGTGCAGGTGTCGGAACGAGACGGCCACGGAATTGAGAACCGTCCAGGCCGGGCTCCCGCGATGTTCATTCCGGGTGGTCACGGAGAACCGCTCGGAGGCGTTGCTGCAAACCTCCACCGCTGTGTAGTTGCAGCTGCCCTGGAAGTGGTACAGTCTCCCGTCAAAGGTGACGTAGTGCGGGTCCCCGTAGATGTGGCAGGTGGCCCTGTCCGGGACGTAGCAGCCCAGGATCCCGTTCTGCACCGCGCAGATCTGGTCCGCCGGGCAGGTGTCTGTCGAACACTCCAAGTTGCCGTTGCCTGCGCAGCGACACCGGCCCACGCAGTCCTGTTGCCAGAAGGTGTCTCCTTTCTGTTGGAGGTGAGGGAGAGCGCGCATTAGGATCGTGGCTCGTGGCCGCAAGCGCCTGCAAGGGGCTTCGGCTGTGCCCGGGCACCAACCTCGTAATATCTGTCTCCAGCGAGGCAGCCGCAGTCCGCCGGCAACACGCACCGCTGCCCACTCAGCACGAACCCTGGGTCGCACTCACAGTCTTCCATACACGGCTTGCTGCAGTTGACCGGTGCCGGCAGGCTGGGGCACGTGGCTGGACAGGCGTTGGCGCACGAGTTGTAATGACTGTTGGCAGCACATGGGAGGGCTGTGGGGCGAAGCAGAGGCAAGCCGGAACAGTCAGTCGGTGCCTGTGGCTGGCAGGCGGCCCAGCTGCCCACAACGCAGGAGCAAGCGGCTGCCCCGACCAGCAGGAGAGGGCTGCCCCCCCGTCGTCTCCCTCCTGGAAGATGCACCCCGCAACAGGGCTCCAAATGGCCCTTCCCCAGAGCGCTGCCCCTCCTCCTCCGGAGCACACGTGGACTGCAACTTACGGCAGAAGGTGGCGTTCCGCCAGCCCGGCAGCTGCACGCCAGCATCCTGGCAGGCGTCGCCGTAGGCCTGCAGAGCGTTGCACAGGGCCTGCTGGCTGCCCTGCAGGGCACACAGGTCGAAGACGCAGCTCTCGAAGAAGCTCGTGGGATTGATCACGGACAGGCAGCTCGCAAAGGGCCCGCGCCTGCTCGTCAGCAGGCCGCAGAAGGCCTCTGACTGGTAGAGCTCCTGCTTCTGGGGGGTGCATGGCTTGCCATCGGGGGGAGTCCCGCAGGAGGGGTGGTCGTACTCGGCATCCGGCACTTGCCAGCTGTTTCCCAGCTGAGTTGTGCTCTTGGCCAGCTCTCCGCTGGGCATCATGCGGTCGTCCCACCGGAGGTTGTTGAAGTTGCCGCACATGCCGCAGGTCTTGTTGAAGTAGGTCGTGGGCACCTTGATCTGCACCGTGGCGTCGGTGTCGTAGGAGACGGCCAGCCGGAAGTCTGTCTGCAGGGTCACGAAGCGGCCGTCCCGGCCTGCGCTCACAGAGCCGTTCAGCAGGTGCACTGGGAGGGTCCGGAGCACTTTGTTCACCTGAGGAGGGAGAAGCCACGCAAAATTCCCATGGTGCCTGAAACCGAACCGCCGGGGCTGTGAAGTTGCTGGCGCGGATCCACTTACCAGCACGTGGCCTGCGTGGCCCTTGACAATCTCGATCTGCTGCCCGTAAACCTCCAGCAGGACCCGTTGGACGTAGGACACGGAGGGGTTGCCACGGTGCTCGTTCTTCGCCGCGATGTGGAAGGAGGGCAGCCCCGAGGCGCCGTCGCAGAGCCGTGCCAGGGTGTAGGTGCAGCTGCCCATGAAGTGGTGCGTCTCCTTATCAAAGGTGTTGTAATGCGGGTCGTTGTGGACCCGGCAGATCCCATAGGTCTCCTGGTAGCAGCCTGGGACGCCGTTCTGCACCCCGCAGTAGTGGTCCTTCGGGCAGGACGCGGGGCCGCACTGCAGCTGGCCGCCTGGCCCTGGGCACGTGCACTGGGTGGAGCAGGAGTCGTCGGTCCAGAAGGAGGTGCCCGCGGGGTAGTACGTGCCCTGGTGCCAGCACCCGCACTGGTGGCTGGGCACGCAGGCGCCGCTGTACAGCAGGAACCCGCTGTCGCAGACACAGGCCTCTGCGCACGGCAGGCTGCAGGTGACGGGAGCAGCCGGGTCCCGGCAGGTGGCGGGGCAGGCGCTCGCGCACGGCTCATAGTGGCTGTTGGGCGCACAGGACACGGCTGCAGGGAGAGAGCGCACCTCCGTCAGGCAGGCGCCCTACGAGCACGTCCCTGGGACGGCTCACTCCGAGCGAGGGCATTTCTCAGAGGGGAGGCCCAAGCGCCCGGTGCTGTGCGGCCCGGACCCCCTGCCCGCTTGTACGCGCAGTGGCGGACACAGGCCAGGCCGCTCCGTGCAAACTTACGACAGAAAGTGGCATTCCTCCAGGGCTCCACGCGGATCCCCAGGGCCATGCAGGCGTCGGCGTAGGACTGCAGGCTCCTGCACAGGGCGCTGGGGTCCAGGTGCAGGGCGCACTGATCGTACAGGCAGCCGCGGAAGTGCCCCGTGGGGTCCAGTCTGCTGTGGCAGGGCCTGAATGGCCCCGCGGCATCCGTGATGATGCCGCAAACGCTGCTGCTCTGTGCCGCTTCCTTCTCGGCCGCCGTGCAGTCCGGAGGCGCCCCTGTGGAGCAACTGAGAGCCGGGAGCAGCACGTCAGCCTGATCCCGGGCTGTTGGAGGGGGCAGCCCCTTACGCGCTCCAAGCAACACACCGTCCCTTTCCCAAACGGCCCTTTATGTGCAGTGCTGGCCAACAAACTGCAGGCACCCGCTGCATGACATGTCCCTTGACCGTTCTGGTGGGCCCAAGCTCAGAGCGACACGCAAAAACCGTCGCCAGTGCCTGCCCGAGCGTCTGGAGAGGGCAGCCTTGAGGCCCGCCCTCTCGAGTCCCACTCTCGCCATTTCCCGGCCATCGCGGCCCTCCTCCGAAGAGCCGGTGTGGCCCCGACCCTGGGAAGCATGGTTAGCGGCGACGATCGCGGGCGCAGGGAAACCTCCCCCCTCCTCACGGGGAGCTGCGAACCTGGTGAGGTTGGAGGTCTGCCAGCTGCTCCCCAGGCTTGTGGAGTCTGGCTCCAGCTCTCCCTGGGGATTCTGGAAGTCGTCGTCCGGGTCGCCGTTGTAGTTTCCACACATGCCGCAAAGCAGGCCCCGGTAGGTACTTGGGAGTGTGACCTCCACTTGATGGTCTCCGTTGTACTTCACTCTCAAGCCAAAGTCCGCAGAGACCACCGTGTAGAAGCCGCTGGGCAAGATGTTCAGGCCGGGCGATGGGCTGGACGGGACCACGACTTCCTTCCCGTCAACCTGTGCAGATGCAGGAATGCCCATCGGAGACCGTCCGGCACCGGAGGGACGCCACACCCTCCCCGCCTCTGCGAGCGCATCGCTCTCCCTCCCGCAACTCCTACCTTCACTCTTCCACCCTTCTCCAGCGTGACCCGCAGGCCGAGCACGTCGACGTCCACACTTCGGACGTAGGACACCCGCGTGTTGCCCCCTCTGTTCTCGTTGGAGGCTTCCACGTTGAAATAGGGCAGCGAGCCCTCCGTCCGGTTGCAGGGCCGGGACAGGGTATAGGTGCAGTTGCCCATGAAGTGATGCGTCTGCTTGTCGAAGGTGTAGTAGTGGGGATCCCCCGACACCAGGCAAGACTCTGCAGGGCACAGAAGGTGATCTCAGCCGGCCCGAGGGTGGCGCCG
Organism: Varanus salvator macromaculatus; assembly: GCA_023646645.1. NCBI lineage: Eukaryota > Metazoa > Chordata > Lepidosauria > Squamata > Varanidae > Varanus > Varanus salvator. The sequence continues at coordinate 4,405,834 of JAIXND010000761.1, read as the reverse complement.
GGGAGCAGCAGGAAGCAGGGGCCACTGTCACCTTGAAGCCCCTCCTGTGCACCACGACACATGGCTCTCCTCCCACCTTGGCGCACGCAGGCCAGCTGTGGCCCTGGACCGGGCCAAGAGGGCTCCTGCTTGCCCTGTGCGGGGCGTCAGGCTCCGGAGCAGCAAGGGCTCCCTTCCTCTGTGCCCCCGGGGCAAGGCGAGAATGTGGCAAAGGAGACCAGCTGGCTCAGCTACTGGTCGCGCTCCGAGCCCTCCAAGAGCGTCAGTCCATCGCTGGCGCTTTCCCCGGGACCTGCAGCCCTCCAAGCTGACAGAGCCTCGCGAGAGAAGCTTTGGGCAGCAGAAGCCTGGAGGGCTGGCGGACGTGGTGGGAACGCCCTGGCAGCCCGGTCGAGCAATTCCCGCTTCTTCGTGACTCACCTGGAGGTACGGGAGCTGGCGTCACAGTGGTAGGGCTGGTGGTGGTGGTGGTTGTGGAAGGCCCAGCTGCGAGGATGAGAAAGGGCTTTCACACTCTTCCCTCGGGCCACTCGTACCCAGCACAACCGTGTCGAGTGCCCGGGCATTGCATGTGAGCACCGCCCTCCCCCATGCCTGGGAGACGATGCACTGCGCAGTGGCGCCTCCAACGGGTCCAGATGCTGCCAGCCTCCCGGGGAAGCCCCTTACGTGCCCTGGATGCCCCGTGCTGGTCTGGTGAACGCAGCCTATGGGATTGTCCGTAAAACCTCAATCGGGCCAGGAGAGGACAGTGCGCCTCTGGGAGCGGAAGCCCTGCTGACGCGCAAGCCACGGCAGGTCGTGCAGTACCGACATCTCCCGTCAGGGCTTCCCCTGCTTGTGCTGCACGCTCTCGAGAACGGCCGCCCTTGCGAGCCGACCAAGCAAGGGGGGCATGCTGAGCTGCCTGCTCCACATCCGTGCAGCGTTCCTAACGTGCTCGGAGAACCCTTGACTGTAGAGCCTCACCGTCGCAAAGTCCCTGTGTCACAGAGATGTCGTCCACGGCCACGTCACTGCGGAAGTCCTCTCCCCGCACACCTTCCAGGAGAATCTGCAAGGAGGGAGCACCTCCCGTCAGCGTCACGTGCGGACGGGCTCCGTCCTCGGGACGGCCTCGCCGTTGCTCAGCCGGCGACCCCCAAGCCGCTACCTGCATCCTTCTGCTGCCGGCCACGTTGACCTCCGCCATCAGCCATCGGTCGCCCTTGTTCCCCGTTTTGGACCAGATCAACACTGGCGGTGCGCCCCCGTCGATCACGTAGACGCGCAGTGCCATTGTGCGGGCCACGCCGAACATGTGGTACCAGAACCGTAAGCACTGGGGCCCAGCTGAGGAGCACGTGGGGCCAAGCAGGTGAGCCACATCCCCGGGGTTGGCCTTGTCGCCTTCCGTGTAGATGAAATAACCCCCTGGAAGAGCGGAGCGCGCGTCAGCGCAACGGGCCTTCAGGAGTACGGGGGAGGCCCCCCGGCCTCGATGACACTCCCGGGCGTCTGGCAGGGAGGGCCTGTTTCCCGTCGCTGCCGGGCAGCCTCTGTTCCCTGGGCTGCTCGGCATTGCCCGCTGTGCCTCACCTCCTGTGGTGTGGTCGAAAGAAGGCCCCGTGAGAGGCGAAGGTGTCGGGCCTCGGTGCCGCGTCCACTGGAAACTGTTGTTGGTCGACTGTGTCCAGGAGCAGAAATCCATGTCAAAGTTGCAGGGCGGGGGACACGGATGCGGAGCACCTGCCAGCAGCACACCAAGGGCAACGGGAGTGAGGTGCTTGCAGGGGAACACGGCCCACCGTTGCCCCTGTGAGTGTCCCTCCTGCACAAAGCAAGGGCCCTGGGGACGTGGGCTCCAGCCGCAGGAGGGCACACCGTCTCTCCCGGGTTGCACGGATGCGGCCAGCCACGCTCGCACAGAGCGCTTCTGTGTCACGACGCTCAGCGTGAAGCGTGCCTGCGGCCGGGCTGCTCCTGCGGGCCAGAGGCCCTCTGCCGGCTCTCCTGCGGCACGAAAGCCCCTGGGAGGTGCACAGCAGCACGGGCACCCGTGGAGAGGAAGAGCAGGAGGCACTGCAGAGCCTGGATGCAGGGAGTGCACCCTGAGCGCCACTCACCGCAGGCGGTCTCCTCCCTCCAGTCCCCGAGGGCCACGCCGGCCCCCGTGCACGCCGCCGCGTACGCCTCCAGGGTTCGGCAGAGCTGTCCCGCATCTCCGCCAGTGGCACACTGGTCGTACACGCAGCTCTCGAAGTACAGCTGTGGAGGGATGCTCCAGTGGCAGGCTGCGAATGGCCCCTGGGCAGCCAGGATCACTCTGCAGCGGTCCTCAAAGCTCGCCTCATCCGCTGGGTTGCACGCAGGGGGTCCTCCAGGCACGGGTTCGCACCTGCAAGTCAGACAGGGCGAAGAGGGAACACCGTCACCTGCTTTCCTGCAAGGACAGGCGGCCCAAATCTCTCTTGCGCGGGCCTGCTGAGCTGTGGAATCTGGCGGGCTGAGGCGTGGAACGGGCAGAGGCACGAGGGGGCGGGAGACGGGCCCGTGCGCTGGCCTTGTCCGCACTGGCCTCCTCCTGCCCTGGTGCCATGGGACCACATGGAGAGCTCTACTGGCACAGAGCACAGGCCCCTCCGACAGGGCGGCAGGCTGCTTCCCGAGGTGGCCAGGAGGCTGCCTCGGGAAACCTGCAGGAGGACGGAAGGCCCCTGTACCTTCCCCTTTTCATGCTGCTCCAGCTGGCACTCCTCCTAGTCTGTCCCGAGGGGCAACCATCTAGTATCACTGGATCGAGTGGAAACTGACTCCCGAAACTTTGCCAGGGCGGGCTTGTGCCGAGGCCTGCCCTGCCCTGCCCTGCCCTGCCCTGCCCTGCCCTGCCCTGCCACAGCAGGCAGAGCACCCCAGCATGGCAATCTGTTAGCCAGCGAGTTGCCCCGTTCTTCGAGTGCTCAGCCCGCCCTCCCCTGCCCCTCCCGCCCCTCTGTGGAAGCAGCCCGTGCAAGAAACGGCGGCGGTGTGGGAAGGCCCTGGCAGCATGGCACAGAGCCCGACCGGCGGTGCCGGGCGAGTGGTGCCGGCGAGACTTACGGCCAGTCGTTGTCCGTCACGGCCCAGCTCATGCCGAAGGCGTTGGCATCGACTTCCAGGATTCCATCGGGCCGTCGGAAATCGTCCAGCTGGCTGCCCGAGTAGGTGCCGCACAGCCCGCACAGGTGCCCCTTGTACCTCTCGTCCACCTGGACGAGCAGCTCCTGATCGCCGTCGAACTGGGCCAGGAAGCCAAAGGAGCTCTCGACAAGCACGTAGCGGTCGCTCTCCCGCACTCGGATGCCCGCGGGCAGGCTCACCGGGAGGTCCACTCGCGCGCCGTTCACCTAGAAGGGAGGACAGAGGGAGGCCGCTCATTGTCCAGCTGACGGTGCCCACGCCGGCATCAGGCAGGGCTTGCGGAATGGCGGCACACATTCCTCTTTGCGGACGTCAGCCAGGAAGCTGGGGCAGCCCACTCCCCCTTCCTCCTCCCCGGCCTCTGGAAATGAGGTGCAGAGCGGCGCTGCTCCAGGAGTCCCTGAGGAACAGCGCTTGCAAGCCACACACAGGTGGACTGAGCAAACCTGCTGCTGCCCCGCCGTCGTTCCCCCTGGAGCCGCTGCCTGGCGTTAGTGGAGGAACGAGCACACTCCGCAGAGCCGTCCTCGTGCAAACCCGCCCGGGAGAGCCTCGCAGCACATCTCGGAGCGTGACACTCACGTAGACCTCGTTCTTTTTCCTCAGGACGATGTGCAGGTGTCGGAACGAGACGGCCACGGAATTGAGAACCGTCCAGGCCGGGCTCCCGCGATGTTCATTCCGGGTGGTCACGGAGAACCGCTCGGAGGCGTTGCTGCAAACCTCCACCGCTGTGTAGTTGCAGCTGCCCTGGAAGTGGTACAGTCTCCCGTCAAAGGTGACGTAGTGCGGGTCCCCGTAGATGTGGCAGGTGGCCCTGTCCGGGACGTAGCAGCCCAGGATCCCGTTCTGCACCGCGCAGATCTGGTCCGCCGGGCAGGTGTCTGTCGAACACTCCAAGTTGCCGTTGCCTGCGCAGCGACACCGGCCCACGCAGTCCTGTTGCCAGAAGGTGTCTCCTTTCTGTTGGAGGTGAGGGAGAGCGCGCATTAGGATCGTGGCTCGTGGCCGCAAGCGCCTGCAAGGGGCTTCGGCTGTGCCCGGGCACCAACCTCGTAATATCTGTCTCCAGCGAGGCAGCCGCAGTCCGCCGGCAACACGCACCGCTGCCCACTCAGCACGAACCCTGGGTCGCACTCACAGTCTTCCATACACGGCTTGCTGCAGTTGACCGGTGCCGGCAGGCTGGGGCACGTGGCTGGACAGGCGTTGGCGCACGAGTTGTAATGACTGTTGGCAGCACATGGGAGGGCTGTGGGGCGAAGCAGAGGCAAGCCGGAACAGTCAGTCGGTGCCTGTGGCTGGCAGGCGGCCCAGCTGCCCACAACGCAGGAGCAAGCGGCTGCCCCGACCAGCAGGAGAGGGCTGCCCCCCCGTCGTCTCCCTCCTGGAAGATGCACCCCGCAACAGGGCTCCAAATGGCCCTTCCCCAGAGCGCTGCCCCTCCTCCTCCGGAGCACACGTGGACTGCAACTTACGGCAGAAGGTGGCGTTCCGCCAGCCCGGCAGCTGCACGCCAGCATCCTGGCAGGCGTCGCCGTAGGCCTGCAGAGCGTTGCACAGGGCCTGCTGGCTGCCCTGCAGGGCACACAGGTCGAAGACGCAGCTCTCGAAGAAGCTCGTGGGATTGATCACGGACAGGCAGCTCGCAAAGGGCCCGCGCCTGCTCGTCAGCAGGCCGCAGAAGGCCTCTGACTGGTAGAGCTCCTGCTTCTGGGGGGTGCATGGCTTGCCATCGGGGGGAGTCCCGCAGGAGGGGTGGTCGTACTCGGCATCCGGCACTTGCCAGCTGTTTCCCAGCTGAGTTGTGCTCTTGGCCAGCTCTCCGCTGGGCATCATGCGGTCGTCCCACCGGAGGTTGTTGAAGTTGCCGCACATGCCGCAGGTCTTGTTGAAGTAGGTCGTGGGCACCTTGATCTGCACCGTGGCGTCGGTGTCGTAGGAGACGGCCAGCCGGAAGTCTGTCTGCAGGGTCACGAAGCGGCCGTCCCGGCCTGCGCTCACAGAGCCGTTCAGCAGGTGCACTGGGAGGGTCCGGAGCACTTTGTTCACCTGAGGAGGGAGAAGCCACGCAAAATTCCCATGGTGCCTGAAACCGAACCGCCGGGGCTGTGAAGTTGCTGGCGCGGATCCACTTACCAGCACGTGGCCTGCGTGGCCCTTGACAATCTCGATCTGCTGCCCGTAAACCTCCAGCAGGACCCGTTGGACGTAGGACACGGAGGGGTTGCCACGGTGCTCGTTCTTCGCCGCGATGTGGAAGGAGGGCAGCCCCGAGGCGCCGTCGCAGAGCCGTGCCAGGGTGTAGGTGCAGCTGCCCATGAAGTGGTGCGTCTCCTTATCAAAGGTGTTGTAATGCGGGTCGTTGTGGACCCGGCAGATCCCATAGGTCTCCTGGTAGCAGCCTGGGACGCCGTTCTGCACCCCGCAGTAGTGGTCCTTCGGGCAGGACGCGGGGCCGCACTGCAGCTGGCCGCCTGGCCCTGGGCACGTGCACTGGGTGGAGCAGGAGTCGTCGGTCCAGAAGGAGGTGCCCGCGGGGTAGTACGTGCCCTGGTGCCAGCACCCGCACTGGTGGCTGGGCACGCAGGCGCCGCTGTACAGCAGGAACCCGCTGTCGCAGACACAGGCCTCTGCGCACGGCAGGCTGCAGGTGACGGGAGCAGCCGGGTCCCGGCAGGTGGCGGGGCAGGCGCTCGCGCACGGCTCATAGTGGCTGTTGGGCGCACAGGACACGGCTGCAGGGAGAGAGCGCACCTCCGTCAGGCAGGCGCCCTACGAGCACGTCCCTGGGACGGCTCACTCCGAGCGAGGGCATTTCTCAGAGGGGAGGCCCAAGCGCCCGGTGCTGTGCGGCCCGGACCCCCTGCCCGCTTGTACGTGCAGTGGCGGACACAGGCCAGGCCGCTCCGTGCAAACTTACGACAGAAAGTGGCATTCCTCCAGGGCTCCACGCGGATCCCCAGGGCCATGCAGGCGTCGGCGTAGGACTGCAGGCTCCTGCACAGGGCGCTGGGGTCCAGGTGCAGGGCGCACTGATCGTACAGGCAGCCGCGGAAGTGCCCCGTGGGGTCCAGTCTGCTGTGGCAGGGCCTGAATGGCCCCGCGGCATCCGTGATGATGCCGCAAACGCTGCTGCTCTGTGCCGCTTCCTTCTCGGCCGCCGTGCAGTCCGGAGGCGCCCCTGTGGAGCAACTGAGAGCCGGGAGCAGCACGTCAGCCTGATCCCGGGCTGTTGGAGGGGGCAGCCCCTTACGCGCTCCAAGCAACACACCGTCCCTTTCCCAAACGGCCCTTTATGTGCAGTGCTGGCCAACAAACTGCAGGCACCCGCTGCATGACATGTCCCTTGACCGTTCTGGTGGGCCCAAGCTCAGAGCGACACGCAAAAACCGTCGCCAGTGCCTGCCCGAGCGTCTGGAGAGGGCAGCCTTGAGGCCCGCCCTCTCGAGTCCCACTCTCGCCATTTCCCGGCCATCGCGGCCCTCCTCCGAAGAGCCGGTGTGGCCCCGACCCTGGGAAGCATGGTTAGCGGCGACGATCGCGGGCGCAGGGAAACCTCCCCCCTCCTCACGGGGAGCTGCGAACCTGGTGAGGTTGGAGGTCTGCCAGCTGCTCCCCAGGCTTGTGGAGTCTGGCTCCAGCTCTCCCTGGGGATTCTGGAAGTCGTCGTCCGGGTCGCCGTTGTAGTTTCCACACATGCCGCAAAGCAGGCCCCGGTAGGTACTTGGGAGTGTGACCTCCACTTGATGGTCTCCGTTGTACTTCACTCTCAAGCCAAAGTCCGCAGAGACCACCGTGTAGAAGCCGCTGGGCAAGATGTTCAGGCCGGGCGATGGGCTGGACGGGACCACGACTTCCTTCCCGTCAACCTGTGCAGATGCAGGAATGCCCATCGGAGACCGTCCGGCACCGGAGGGACGCCACACCCTCCCCGCCTCTGCGAGCGCATCGCTCTCCCTCCCGCAACTCCTACCTTCACTCTTCCACCCTTCTCCAGCGTGACCCGCAGGCCGAGCACGTCGACGTCCACACTTCGGACGTAGGACACCCGCGTGTTGCCCCCTCTGTTCTCGTTGGAGGCTTCCACGTTGAAATAGGGCAGCGAGCCCTCCGTCCGGTTGCAGGGCCGGGACAGGGTATAGGTGCAGTTGCCCATGAAGTGATGCGTCTGCTTGTCGAAGGTGTAGTAGTGGGGATCCCCCGACACCAGGCAAGACTCTGCAGGGCACAGAAGGTGATCTCAGCCGGCCCGAGGGTGGCGCCGGGGAGCAGCAGGAAGCAGGGGCCACTGTCACCTTGAAGCCCCTCCTGTGCACCACGACACATGGCTCTCCTCCCACCTTGGCGCACGCAGGCCAGCTGTGGCCCTGGACCGGGCCAAGAGGGCTCCTGCTTGCCCTGTGCGGGGCGTCAGGCTCCGGAGCAGCAAGGGCTCCCTTCCTCTGTGCCCCCGGGGCAAGGCGAGAATGTGGCAAAGGAGACCAGCTGGCTCAGCTACTGGTCGCGCTCCGAGCCCTCCAAGAGCGTCAGTCCATCGCTGGCGCTTTCCCCGGGACCTGCAGCCCTCCAAGCTGACAGAGCCTCGCGAGAGAAGCTTTGGGCAGCAGAAGCCTGGAGGGCTGGCGGACGTGGTGGGAACGCCCTGGCAGCCCGGTCGAGCAATTCCCGCTTCTTCGTGACTCACCTGGAGGTACGGGAGCTGGCGTCACAGTGGTAGGGCTGGTGGTGGTGGTGGTTGTGGAAGGCCCAGCTGCGAGGATGAGAAAGGGCTTTCACACTCTTCCCTCGGGCCACTCGTACCCAGCACAACCGTGTCGAGTGCCCGGGCATTGCATGTGAGCACCGCCCTCCCCCATGCCTGGGAGACGATGCACTGCGCAGTGGCGCCTCCAACGGGTCCAGATGCTGCCAGCCTCCCGGGGAAGCCCCTTACGTGCCCTGGATGCCCCGTGCTGGTCTGGTGAACGCAGCCTATGGGATTGTCCGTAAAACCTCAATCGGGCCAGGAGAGGACAGTGCGCCTCTGGGAGCGGAAGCCCTGCTGACGCGCAAGCCACGGCAGGTCGTGCAGTACCGACATCTCCCGTCAGGGCTTCCCCTGCTTGTGCTGCACGCTCTCGAGAACGGCCGCCCTTGCGAGCCGACCAAGCAAGGGGGGCATGCTGAGCTGCCTGCTCCACATCCGTGCAGCGTTCCTAACGTGCTCGGAGAACCCTTGACTGTAGAGCCTCACCGTCGCAAAGTCCCTGTGTCACAGAGATGTCGTCCACGGCCACGTCACTGCGGAAGTCCTCTCCCCGCACACCTTCCAGGAGAATCTGCAAGGAGGGAGCACCTCCCGTCAGCGTCACGTGCGGACGGGCTCCGTCCTCGGGACGGCCTCGCCGTTGCTCAGCCGGCGACCCCCAAGCCGCTACCTGCATCCTTCTGCTGCCGGCCACGTTGACCTCCGCCATCAGCCATCGGTCGCCCTTGTTCCCCGTTTTGGACCAGATCAACACTGGCGGTGCGCCCCCGTCGATCACGTAGACGCGCAGTGCCATTGTGCGGGCCACGCCGAACATGTGGTACCAGAACCGTAAGCACTGGGGCCCAGCTGAGGAGCACGTGGGGCCAAGCAGGTGAGCCACATCCCCGGGGTTGGCCTTGTCGCCTTCCGTGTAGATGAAATAACCCCCTGGAAGAGCGGAGCGCGCGTCAGCGCAACGGGCCTTCAGGAGTACGGGGGAGGCCCCCCGGCCTCGATGACACTCCCGGGCGTCTGGCAGGGAGGGCCTGTTTCCCGTCGCTGCCGGGCAGCCTCTGTTCCCTGGGCTGCTCGGCATTGCCCGCTGTGCCTCACCTCCTGTGGTGTGGTCGAAAGAAGGCCCCGTGAGAGGCGAAGGTGTCGGGCCTCGGTGCCGCGTCCACTGGAAACTGTTGTTGGTCGACTGTGTCCAGGAGCAGAAATCCATGTCAAAGTTGCAGGGCGGGGGACACGGATGCGGAGCACCTGCCAGCAGCACACCAAGGGCAACGGGAGTGAGGTGCTTGCAGGGGAACACGGCCCACCGTTGCCCCTGTGAGTGTCCCTCCTGCACAAAGCAAGGGCCCTGGGGACGTGGGCTCCAGCCGCAGGAGGGCACACCGTCTCTCCCGGGTTGCACGGATGCGGCCAGCCACGCTCGCACAGAGCGCTTCTGTGTCACGACGCTCAGCGTGAAGCGTGCCTGCGGCCGGGCTGCTCCTGCGGGCCAGAGGCCCTCTGCCGGCTCTCCTGCGGCACGAAAGCCCCTGGGAGGTGCACAGCAGCACGGGCACCCGTGGAGAGGAAGAGCAGGAGGCACTGCAGAGCCTGGATGCAGGGAGTGCACCCTGAGCGCCACTCACCGCAGGCGGTCTCCTCCCTCCAGTCCCCGAGGGCCACGCCGGCCCCCGTGCACGCCGCCGCGTACGCCTCCAGGGTTCGGCAGAGCTGTCCCGCATCTCCGCCAGTGGCACACTGGTCGTACACGCAGCTCTCGAAGTACAGCTGTGGAGGGATGCTCCAGTGGCAGGCTGCGAATGGCCCCTGGGCAGCCAGGATCACTCTGCAGCGGTCCTCAAAGCTCGCCTCATCCGCTGGGTTGCACGCAGGGGGTCCTCCAGGCACGGGTTCGCACCTGCAAGTCAGACAGGGCGAAGAGGGAACACCGTCACCTGCTTTCCTGCAAGGACAGGCGGCCCAAATCTCTCTTGCGCGGGCCTGCTGAGCTGTGGAATCTGGCGGGCTGAGGCGTGGAACGGGCAGAGGCACGAGGGGGCGGGAGACGGGCCCGTGCGCTGGCCTTGTCCGCACTGGCCTCCTCCTGCCCTGGTGCCATGGGACCACATGGAGAGCTCTACTGGCACAGAGCACAGGCCCCTCCGACAGGGCGGCAGGCTGCTTCCCGAGGTGGCCAGGAGGCTGCCTCGGGAAACCTGCAGGAGGACGGAAGGCCCCTGTACCTTCCCCTTTTCATGCTGCTCCAGCTGGCACTCCTCCTAGTCTGTCCCGAGGGGCAACCATCTAGTATCACTGGATCGAGTGGAAACTGACTCCCGAAACTTTGCCAGGGCGGGCTTGTGCCGAGGCCTGCCCTGCCCTGCCCTGCCCTGCCCTGCCCTGCCCTGCCCTGCCACAGCAGGCAGAGCACCCCAGCATGGCAATCTGTTAGCCAGCGAGTTGCCCCGTTCTTCGAGTGCTCAGCCCGCCCTCCCCTGCCCCTCCCGCCCCTCTGTGGAAGCAGCCCGTGCAAGAAACGGCGGCGGTGTGGGAAGGCCCTGGCAGCATGGCACAGAGCCCGACCGGCGGTGCCGGGCGAGTGGTGCCGGCGAGACTTACGGCCAGTCGTTGTCCGTCACGGCCCAGCTCATGCCGAAGGCGTTGGCATCGACTTCCAGGATTCCATCGGGCCGTCGGAAATCGTCCAGCTGGCTGCCCGAGTAGGTGCCGCACAGCCCGCACAGGTGCCCCTTGTACCTCTCGTCCACCTGGACGAGCAGCTCCTGATCGCCGTCGAACTGGGCCAGGAAGCCAAAGGAGCTCTCGACAAGCACGTAGCGGTCGCTCTCCCGCACTCGGATGCCCGCGGGCAGGCTCACCGGGAGGTCCACTCGCGCGCCGTTCACCTAGAAGGGAGGACAGAGGGAGGCCGCTCATTGTCCAGCTGACGGTGCCCACGCCGGCATCAGGCAGGGCTTGCGGAATGGCGGCACACATTCCTCTTTGCGGACGTCAGCCAGGAAGCTGGGGCAGCCCACTCCCCCTTCCTCCTCCCCGGCCTCTGGAAATGAGGTGCAGAGCGGCGCTGCTCCAGGAGTCCCTGAGGAACAGCGCTTGCAAGCCACACACAGGTGGACTGAGCAAACCTGCTGCTGCCCCGCCGTCGTTCCCCCTGGAGCCGCTGCCTGGCGTTAGTGGAGGAACGAGCACACTCCGCAGAGCCGTCCTCGTGCAAACCCGCCCGGGAGAGCCTCGCAGCACATCTCGGAGCGTGACACTCACGTAGACCTCGTTCTTTTTCCTCAGGACGATGTGCAGGTGTCGGAACGAGACGGCCACGGAATTGAGAACCGTCCAGGCCGGGCTCCCGCGATGTTCATTCCGGGTGGTCACGGAGAACCGCTCGGAGGCGTTGCTGCAAACCTCCACCGCTGTGTAGTTGCAGCTGCCCTGGAAGTGGTACAGTCTCCCGTCAAAGGTGACGTAGTGCGGGTCCCCGTAGATGTGGCAGGTGGCCCTGTCCGGGACGTAGCAGCCCAGGATCCCGTTCTGCACCGCGCAGATCTGGTCCGCCGGGCAGGTGTCTGTCGAACACTCCAAGTTGCCGTTGCCTGCGCAGCGACACCGGCCCACGCAGTCCTGTTGCCAGAAGGTGTCTCCTTTCTGTTGGAGGTGAGGGAGAGCGCGCATTAGGATCGTGGCTCGTGGCCGCAAGCGCCTGCAAGGGGCTTCGGCTGTGCCCGGGCACCAACCTCGTAATATCTGTCTCCAGCGAGGCAGCCGCAGTCCGCCGGCAACACGCACCGCTGCCCACTCAGCACGAACCCTGGGTCGCACTCACAGTCTTCCATACACGGCTTGCTGCAGTTGACCGGTGCCGGCAGGCTGGGGCACGTGGCTGGACAGGCGTTGGCGCACGAGTTGTAATGACTGTTGGCAGCACATGGGAGGGCTGTGGGGCGAAGCAGAGGCAAGCCGGAACAGTCAGTCGGTGCCTGTGGCTGGCAGGCGGCCCAGCTGCCCACAACGCAGGAGCAAGCGGCTGCCCCGACCAGCAGGAGAGGGCTGCCCCCCCGTCGTCTCCCTCCTGGAAGATGCACCCCGCAACAGGGCTCCAAATGGCCCTTCCCCAGAGCGCTGCCCCTCCTCCTCCGGAGCACACGTGGACTGCAACTTACGGCAGAAGGTGGCGTTCCGCCAGCCCGGCAGCTGCACGCCAGCATCCTGGCAGGCGTCGCCGTAGGCCTGCAGAGCGTTGCACAGGGCCTGCTGGCTGCCCTGCAGGGCACACAGGTCGAAGACGCAGCTCTCGAAGAAGCTCGTGGGATTGATCACGGACAGGCAGCTCGCAAAGGGCCCGCGCCTGCTCGTCAGCAGGCCGCAGAAGGCCTCTGACTGGTAGAGCTCCTGCTTCTGGGGGGTGCATGGCTTGCCATCGGGGGGAGTCCCGCAGGAGGGGTGGTCGTACTCGGCATCCGGCACTTGCCAGCTGTTTCCCAGCTGAGTTGTGCTCTTGGCCAGCTCTCCGCTGGGCATCATGCGGTCGTCCCACCGGAGGTTGTTGAAGTTGCCGCACATGCCGCAGGTCTTGTTGAAGTAGGTCGTGGGCACCTTGATCTGCACCGTGGCGTCGGTGTCGTAGGAGACGGCCAGCCGGAAGTCTGTCTGCAGGGTCACGAAGCGGCCGTCCCGGCCTGCGCTCACAGAGCCGTTCAGCAGGTGCACTGGGAGGGTCCGGAGCACTTTGTTCACCTGAGGAGGGAGAAGCCACGCAAAATTCCCATGGTGCCTGAAACCGAACCGCCGGGGCTGTGAAGTTGCTGGCGCGGATCCACTTACCAGCACGTGGCCTGCGTGGCCCTTGACAATCTCGATCTGCTGCCCGTAAACCTCCAGCAGGACCCGTTGGACGTAGGACACGGAGGGGTTGCCACGGTGCTCGTTCTTCGCCGCGATGTGGAAGGAGGGCAGCCCCGAGGCGCCGTCGCAGAGCCGTGCCAGGGTGTAGGTGCAGCTGCCCATGAAGTGGTGCGTCTCCTTATCAAAGGTGTTGTAATGCGGGTCGTTGTGGACCCGGCAGATCCCATAGGTCTCCTGGTAGCAGCCTGGGACGCCGTTCTGCACCCCGCAGTAGTGGTCCTTCGGGCAGGACGCGGGGCCGCACTGCAGCTGGCCGCCTGGCCCTGGGCACGTGCACTGGGTGGAGCAGGAGTCGTCGGTCCAGAAGGAGGTGCCCGCGGGGTAGTACGTGCCCTGGTGCCAGCACCCGCACTGGTGGCTGGGCACGCAGGCGCCGCTGTACAGCAGGAACCCGCTGTCGCAGACACAGGCCTCTGCGCACGGCAGGCTGCAGGTGACGGGAGCAGCCGGGTCCCGGCAGGTGGCGGGGCAGGCGCTCGCGCACGGCTCATAGTGGCTGTTGGGCGCACAGGACACGGCTGCAGGGAGAGAGCGCACCTCCGTCAGGCAGGCGCCCTACGAGCACGTCCCTGGGACGGCTCACTCCGAGCGAGGGCATTTCTCAGAGGGGAGGCCCAAGCGCCCGGTGCTGTGCGGCCCGGACCCCCTGCCCGCTTGTACGTGCAGTGGCGGACACAGGCCAGGCCGCTCCGTGCAAACTTACGACAGAAAGTGGCATTCCTCCAGGGCTCCACGCGGATCCCCAGGGCCATGCAGGCGTCGGCGTAGGACTGCAGGCTCCTGCACAGGGCGCTGGGGTCCAGGTGCAGGGCGCACTGATCGTACAGGCAGCCGCGGAAGTGCCCCGTGGGGTCCAGTCTGCTGTGGCAGGGCCTGAATGGCCCCGCGGCATCCGTGATGATGCCGCAAACGCTGCTGCTCTGTGCCGCTTCCTTCTCGGCCGCCGTGCAGTCCGGAGGCGCCCCTGTGGAGCAACTGAGAGCCGGGAGCAGCACGTCAGCCTGATCCCGGGCTGTTGGAGGGGGCAGCCCCTTACGCGCTCCAAGCAACACACCGTCCCTTTCCCAAACGGCCCTTTATGTGCAGTGCTGGCCAACAAACTGCAGGCACCCGCTGCATGACATGTCCCTTGACCGTTCTGGTGGGCCCAAGCTCAGAGCGACACGCAAAAACCGTCGCCAGTGCCTGCCCGAGCGTCTGGAGAGGGCAGCCTTGAGGCCCGCCCTCTCGAGTCCCACTCTCGCCATTTCCCGGCCATCGCGGCCCTCCTCCGAAGAGCCGGTGTGGCCCCGACCCTGGGAAGCATGGTTAGCGGCGACGATCGCGGGCGCAGGGAAACCTCCCCCCTCCTCACGGGGAGCTGCGAACCTGGTGAGGTTGGAGGTCTGCCAGCTGCTCCCCAGGCTTGTGGAGTCTGGCTCCAGCTCTCCCTGGGGATTCTGGAAGTCGTCGTCCGGGTCGCCGTTGTAGTTTCCACACATGCCGCAAAGCAGGCCCCGGTAGGTACTTGGGAGTGTGACCTCCACTTGATGGTCTCCGTTGTACTTCACTCTCAAGCCAAAGTCCGCAGAGACCACCGTGTAGAAGCCGCTGGGCAAGATGTTCAGGCCGGGCGATGGGCTGGACGGGACCACGACTTCCTTCCCGTCAACCTGTGCAGATGCAGGAATGCCCATCGGAGACCGTCCGGCACCGGAGGGACGCCACACCCTCCCCGCCTCTGCGAGCGCATCGCTCTCCCTCCCGCAACTCCTACCTTCACTCTTCCACCCTTCTCCAGCGTGACCCGCAGGCCGAGCACGTCGACGTCCACACTTCGGACGTAGGACACCCGCGTGTTGCCCCCTCTGTTCTCGTTGGAGGCTTCCACGTTGAAATAGGGCAGCGAGCCCTCCGTCCGGTTGCAGGGCCGGGACAGGGTATAGGTGCAGTTGCCCATGAAGTGATGCGTCTGCTTGTCGAAGGTGTAGTAGTGGGGATCCCCCGACACCAGGCAAGACTCTGCAGGGCACAGAAGGTGATCTCAGCCGGCCCGAGGGTGGCGCCGGGGAGCAGCAGGAAGCAGGGGCCACTGTCACCTTGAAGCCCCTCCTGTGCACCACGACACATGGCTCTCCTCCCACCTTGGCGCACGCAGGCCAGCTGTGGCCCTGGACCGGGCCAAGAGGGCTCCTGCTTGCCCTGTGCGGGGCGTCAGGCTCCGGAGCAGCAAGGGCTCCCTTCCTCTGTGCCCCCGGGGCAAGGCGAGAATGTGGCAAAGGAGACCAGCTGGCTCAGCTACTGGTCGCGCTCCGAGCCCTCCAAGAGCGTCAGTCCATCGCTGGCGCTTTCCCCGGGACCTGCAGCCCTCCAAGCTGACAGAGCCTCGCGAGAGAAGCTTTGGGCAGCAGAAGCCTGGAGGGCTGGCGGACGTGGTGGGAACGCCCTGGCAGCCCGGTCGAGCAATTCCCGCTTCTTCGTGACTCACCTGGAGGTACGGGAGCTGGCGTCACAGTGGTAGGGCTGGTGGTGGTGGTGGTTGTGGAAGGCCCAGCTGCGAGGATGAGAAAGGGCTTTCACACTCTTCCCTCGGGCCACTCGTACCCAGCACAACCGTGTCGAGTGCCCGGGCATTGCATGTGAGCACCGCCCTCCCCCATGCCTGGGAGACGATGCACTGCGCAGTGGCGCCTCCAACGGGTCCAGATGCTGCCAGCCTCCCGGGGAAGCCCCTTACGTGCCCTGGATGCCCCGTGCTGGTCTGGTGAACGCAGCCTATGGGATTGTCCGTAAAACCTCAATCGGGCCAGGAGAGGACAGTGCGCCTCTGGGAGCGGAAGCCCTGCTGACGCGCAAGCCACGGCAGGTCGTGCAGTACCGACATCTCCCGTCAGGGCTTCCCCTGCTTGTGCTGCACGCTCTCGAGAACGGCCGCCCTTGCGAGCCGACCAAGCAAGGGGGGCATGCTGAGCTGCCTGCTCCACATCCGTGCAGCGTTCCTAACGTGCTCGGAGAACCCTTGACTGTAGAGCCTCACCGTCGCAAAGTCCCTGTGTCACAGAGATGTCGTCCACGGCCACGTCACTGCGGAAGTCCTCTCCCCGCACACCTTCCAGGAGAATCTGCAAGGAGGGAGCACCTCCCGTCAGCGTCACGTGCGGACGGGCTCCGTCCTCGGGACGGCCTCGCCGTTGCTCAGCCGGCGACCCCCAAGCCGCTACCTGCATCCTTCTGCTGCCGGCCACGTTGACCTCCGCCATCAGCCATCGGTCGCCCTTGTTCCCCGTTTTGGACCAGATCAACACTGGCGGTGCGCCCCCGTCGATCACGTAGACGCGCAGTGCCATTGTGCGGGCCACGCCGAACATGTGGTACCAGAACCGTAAGCACTGGGGCCCAGCTGAGGAGCACGTGGGGCCAAGCAGGTGAGCCACATCCCCGGGGTTGGCCTTGTCGCCTTCCGTGTAGATGAAATAACCCCCTGGAAGAGCGGAGCGCGCGTCAGCGCAACGGGCCTTCAGGAGTACGGGGGAGGCCCCCCGGCCTCGATGACACTCCCGGGCGTCTGGCAGGGAGGGCCTGTTTCCCGTCGCTGCCGGGCAGCCTCTGTTCCCTGGGCTGCTCGGCATTGCCCGCTGTGCCTCACCTCCTGTGGTGTGGTCGAAAGAAGGCCCCGTGAGAGGCGAAGGTGTCGGGCCTCGGTGCCGCGTCCACTGGAAACTGTTGTTGGTCGACTGTGTCCAGGAGCAGAAATCCATGTCAAAGTTGCAGGGCGGGGGACACGGATGCGGAGCACCTGCCAGCAGCACACCAAGGGCAACGGGAGTGAGGTGCTTGCAGGGGAACACGGCCCACCGTTGCCCCTGTGAGTGTCCCTCCTGCACAAAGCAAGGGCCCTGGGGACGTGGGCTCCAGCCGCAGGAGGGCACACCGTCTCTCCCGGGTTGCACGGATGCGGCCAGCCACGCTCGCACAGAGCGCTTCTGTGTCACGACGCTCAGCGTGAAGCGTGCCTGCGGCCGGGCTGCTCCTGCGGGCCAGAGGCCCTCTGCCGGCTCTCCTGCGGCACGAAAGCCCCTGGGAGGTGCACAGCAGCACGGGCACCCGTGGAGAGGAAGAGCAGGAGGCACTGCAGAGCCTGGATGCAGGGAGTGCACCCTGAGCGCCACTCACCGCAGGCGGTCTCCTCCCTCCAGTCCCCGAGGGCCACGCCGGCCCCCGTGCACGCCGCCGCGTACGCCTCCAGGGTTCGGCAGAGCTGTCCCGCATCTCCGCCAGTGGCACACTGGTCGTACACGCAGCTCTCGAAGTACAGCTGTGGAGGGATGCTCCAGTGGCAGGCTGCGAATGGCCCCTGGGCAGCCAGGATCACTCTGCAGCGGTCCTCAAAGCTCGCCTCATCCGCTGGGTTGCACGCAGGGGGTCCTCCAGGCACGGGTTCGCACCTGCAAGTCAGACAGGGCGAAGAGGGAACACCGTCACCTGCTTTCCTGCAAGGACAGGCGGCCCAAATCTCTCTTGCGCGGGCCTGCTGAGCTGTGGAATCTGGCGGGCTGAGGCGTGGAACGGGCAGAGGCACGAGGGGGCGGGAGACGGGCCCGTGCGCTGGCCTTGTCCGCACTGGCCTCCTCCTGCCCTGGTGCCATGGGACCACATGGAGAGCTCTACTGGCACAGAGCACAGGCCCCTCCGACAGGGCGGCAGGCTGCTTCCCGAGGTGGCCAGGAGGCTGCCTCGGGAAACCTGCAGGAGGACGGAAGGCCCCTGTACCTTCCCCTTTTCATGCTGCTCCAGCTGGCACTCCTCCTAGTCTGTCCCGAGGGGCAACCATCTAGTATCACTGGATCGAGTGGAAACTGACTCCCGAAACTTTGCCAGGGCGGGCTTGTGCCGAGGCCTGCCCTGCCCTGCCCTGCCCTGCCCTGCCCTGCCCTGCCACAGCAGGCAGAGCACCCCAGCATGGCAATCTGTTAGCCAGCGAGTTGCCCCGTTCTTCGAGTGCTCAGCCCGCCCTCCCCTGCCCCTCCCGCCCCTCTGTGGAAGCAGCCCGTGCAAGAAACGGCGGCGGTGTGGGAAGGCCCTGGCAGCATGGCACAGAGCCCGACCGGCGGTGCCGGGCGAGTGGTGCCGGCGAGACTTACGGCCAGTCGTTGTCCGTCACGGCCCAGCTCATGCCGAAGGCGTTGGCATCGACTTCCAGGATTCCATCGGGCCGTCGGAAATCGTCCAGCTGGCTGCCCGAGTAGGTGCCGCACAGCCCGCACAGGTGCCCCTTGTACCTCTCGTCCACCTGGACGAGCAGCTCCTGATCGCCGTCGAACTGGGCCAGGAAGCCAAAGGAGCTCTCGACAAGCACGTAGCGGTCGCTCTCCCGCACTCGGATGCCCGCGGGCAGGCTCACCGGGAGGTCCACTCGCGCGCCGTTCACCTAGAAGGGAGGACAGAGGGAGGCCGCTCATTGTCCAGCTGACGGTGCCCACGCCGGCATCAGGCAGGGCTTGCGGAATGGCGGCACACATTCCTCTTTGCGGACGTCAGCCAGGAAGCTGGGGCAGCCCACTCCCCCTTCCTCCTCCCCGGCCTCTGGAAATGAGGTGCAGAGCGGCGCTGCTCCAGGAGTCCCTGAGGAACAGCGCTTGCAAGCCACACACAGGTGGACTGAGCAAACCTGCTGCTGCCCCGCCGTCGTTCCCCCTGGAGCCGCTGCCTGGCGTTAGTGGAGGAACGAGCACACTCCGCAGAGCCGTCCTCGTGCAAACCCGCCCGGGAGAGCCTCGCAGCACATCTCGGAGCGTGACACTCACGTAGACCTCGTTCTTTTTCCTCAGGACGATGTGCAGGTGTCGGAACGAGACGGCCACGGAATTGAGAACCGTCCAGGCCGGGCTCCCGCGATGTTCATTCCGGGTGGTCACGGAGAACCGCTCGGAGGCGTTGCTGCAAACCTCCACCGCTGTGTAGTTGCAGCTGCCCTGGAAGTGGTACAGTCTCCCGTCAAAGGTGACGTAGTGCGGGTCCCCGTAGATGTGGCAGGTGGCCCTGTCCGGGACGTAGCAGCCCAGGATCCCGTTCTGCACCGCGCAGATCTGGTCCGCCGGGCAGGTGTCTGTCGAACACTCCAAGTTGCCGTTGCCTGCGCAGCGACACCGGCCCACGCAGTCCTGTTGCCAGAAGGTGTCTCCTTTCTGTTGGAGGTGAGGGAGAGCGCGCATTAGGATCGTGGCTCGTGGCCGCAAGCGCCTGCAAGGGGCTTCGGCTGTGCCCGGGCACCAACCTCGTAATATCTGTCTCCAGCGAGGCAGCCGCAGTCCGCCGGCAACACGCACCGCTGCCCACTCAGCACGAACCCTGGGTCGCACTCACAGTCTTCCATACACGGCTTGCTGCAGTTGACCGGTGCCGGCAGGCTGGGGCACGTGGCTGGACAGGCGTTGGCGCACGAGTTGTAATGACTGTTGGCAGCACATGGGAGGGCTGTGGGGCGAAGCAGAGGCAAGCCGGAACAGTCAGTCGGTGCCTGTGGCTGGCAGGCGGCCCAGCTGCCCACAACGCAGGAGCAAGCGGCTGCCCCGACCAGCAGGAGAGGGCTGCCCCCCCGTCGTCTCCCTCCTGGAAGATGCACCCCGCAACAGGGCTCCAAATGGCCCTTCCCCAGAGCGCTGCCCCTCCTCCTCCGGAGCACACGTGGACTGCAACTTACGGCAGAAGGTGGCGTTCCGCCAGCCCGGCAGCTGCACGCCAGCATCCTGGCAGGCGTCGCCGTAGGCCTGCAGAGCGTTGCACAGGGCCTGCTGGCTGCCCTGCAGGGCACACAGGTCGAAGACGCAGCTCTCGAAGAAGCTCGTGGGATTGATCACGGACAGGCAGCTCGCAAAGGGCCCGCGCCTGCTCGTCAGCAGGCCGCAGAAGGCCTCTGACTGGTAGAGCTCCTGCTTCTGGGGGGTGCATGGCTTGCCATCGGGGGGAGTCCCGCAGGAGGGGTGGTCGTACTCGGCATCCGGCACTTGCCAGCTGTTTCCCAGCTGAGTTGTGCTCTTGGCCAGCTCTCCGCTGGGCATCATGCGGTCGTCCCACCGGAGGTTGTTGAAGTTGCCGCACATGCCGCAGGTCTTGTTGAAGTAGGTCGTGGGCACCTTGATCTGCACCGTGGCGTCGGTGTCGTAGGAGACGGCCAGCCGGAAGTCTGTCTGCAGGGTCACGAAGCGGCCGTCCCGGCCTGCGCTCACAGAGCCGTTCAGCAGGTGCACTGGGAGGGTCCGGAGCACTTTGTTCACCTGAGGAGGGAGAAGCCACGCAAAATTCCCATGGTGCCTGAAACCGAACCGCCGGGGCTGTGAAGTTGCTGGCGCGGATCCACTTACCAGCACGTGGCCTGCGTGGCCCTTGACAATCTCGATCTGCTGCCCGTAAACCTCCAGCAGGACCCGTTGGACGTAGGACACGGAGGGGTTGCCACGGTGCTCGTTCTTCGCCGCGATGTGGAAGGAGGGCAGCCCCGAGGCGCCGTCGCAGAGCCGTGCCAGGGTGTAGGTGCAGCTGCCCATGAAGTGGTGCGTCTCCTTATCAAAGGTGTTGTAATGCGGGTCGTTGTGGACCCGGCAGATCCCATAGGTCTCCTGGTAGCAGCCTGGGACGCCGTTCTGCACCCCGCAGTAGTGGTCCTTCGGGCAGGACGCGGGGCCGCACTGCAGCTGGCCGCCTGGCCCTGGGCACGTGCACTGGGTGGAGCAGGAGTCGTCGGTCCAGAAGGAGGTGCCCGCGGGGTAGTACGTGCCCTGGTGCCAGCACCCGCACTGGTGGCTGGGCACGCAGGCGCCGCTGTACAGCAGGAACCCGCTGTCGCAGACACAGGCCTCTGCGCACGGCAGGCTGCAGGTGACGGGAGCAGCCGGGTCCCGGCAGGTGGCGGGGCAGGCGCTCGCGCACGGCTCATAGTGGCTGTTGGGCGCACAGGACACGGCTGCAGGGAGAGAGCGCACCTCCGTCAGGCAGGCGCCCTACGAGCACGTCCCTGGGACGGCTCACTCCGAGCGAGGGCATTTCTCAGAGGGGAGGCCCAAGCGCCCGGTGCTGTGCGGCCCGGACCCCCTGCCCGCTTGTACGCGCAGTGGCGGACACAGGCCAGGCCGCTCCGTGCAAACTTACGACAGAAAGTGGCATTCCTCCAGGGCTCCACGCGGATCCCCAGGGCCATGCAGGCGTCGGCGTAGGACTGCAGGCTCCTGCACAGGGCGCTGGGGTCCAGGTGCAGGGCGCACTGATCGTACAGGCAGCCGCGGAAGTGCCCCGTGGGGTCCAGTCTGCTGTGGCAGGGCCTGAATGGCCCCGCGGCATCCGTGATGATGCCGCAAACGCTGCTGCTCTGTGCCGCTTCCTTCTCGGCCGCCGTGCAGTCCGGAGGCGCCCCTGTGGAGCAACTGAGAGCCGGGAGCAGCACGTCAGCCTGATCCCGGGCTGTTGGAGGGGGCAGCCCCTTACGCGCTCCAAGCAACACACCGTCCCTTTCCCAAACGGCCCTTTATGTGCAGTGCTGGCCAACAAACTGCAGGCACCCGCTGCATGACATGTCCCTTGACCGTTCTGGTGGGCCCAAGCTCAGAGCGACACGCAAAAACCGTCGCCAGTGCCTGCCCGAGCGTCTGGAGAGGGCAGCCTTGAGGCCCGCCCTCTCGAGTCCCACTCTCGCCATTTCCCGGCCATCGCGGCCCTCCTCCGAAGAGCCGGTGTGGCCCCGACCCTGGGAAGCATGGTTAGCGGCGACGATCGCGGGCGCAGGGAAACCTCCCCCCTCCTCACGGGGAGCTGCGAACCTGGTGAGGTTGGAGGTCTGCCAGCTGCTCCCCAGGCTTGTGGAGTCTGGCTCCAGCTCTCCCTGGGGATTCTGGAAGTCGTCGTCCGGGTCGCCGTTGTAGTTTCCACACATGCCGCAAAGCAGGCCCCGGTAGGTACTTGGGAGTGTGACCTCCACTTGATGGTCTCCGTTGTACTTCACTCTCAAGCCAAAGTCCGCAGAGACCACCGTGTAGAAGCCGCTGGGCAAGATGTTCAGGCCGGGCGATGGGCTGGACGGGACCACGACTTCCTTCCCGTCAACCTGTGCAGATGCAGGAATGCCCATCGGAGACCGTCCGGCACCGGAGGGACGCCACACCCTCCCCGCCTCTGCGAGCGCATCGCTCTCCCTCCCGCAACTCCTACCTTCACTCTTCCACCCTTCTCCAGCGTGACCCGCAGGCCGAGCACGTCGACGTCCACACTTCGGACGTAGGACACCCGCGTGTTGCCCCCTCTGTTCTCGTTGGAGGCTTCCACGTTGAAATAGGGCAGCGAGCCCTCCGTCCGGTTGCAGGGCCGGGACAGGGTATAGGTGCAGTTGCCCATGAAGTGATGCGTCTGCTTGTCGAAGGTGTAGTAGTGGGGATCCCCCGACACCAGGCAAGACTCTGCAGGGCACAGAAGGTGATCTCAGCCGGCCCGAGGGTGGCGCCGGGGAGCAGCAGGAAGCAGGGGCCACTGTCACCTTGAAGCCCCTCCTGTGCACCACGACACATGGCTCTCCTCCCACCTTGGCGCACGCAGGCCAGCTGTGGCCCTGGACCGGGCCAAGAGGGCTCCTGCTTGCCCTGTGCGGGGCGTCAGGCTCCGGAGCAGCAAGGGCTCCCTTCCTCTGTGCCCCCGGGGCAAGGCGAGAATGTGGCAAAGGAGACCAGCTGGCTCAGCTACTGGTCGCGCTCCGAGCCCTCCAAGAGCGTCAGTCCATCGCTGGCGCTTTCCCCGGGACCTGCAGCCCTCCAAGCTGACAGAGCCTCGCGAGAGAAGCTTTGGGCAGCAGAAGCCTGGAGGGCTGGCGGACGTGGTGGGAACGCCCTGGCAGCCCGGTCGAGCAATTCCCGCTTCTTCGTGACTCACCTGGAGGTACGGGAGCTGGCGTCACAGTGGTAGGGCTGGTGGTGGTGGTGGTTGTGGAAGGCCCAGCTGCGAGGATGAGAAAGGGCTTTCACACTCTTCCCTCGGGCCACTCGTACCCAGCACAACCGTGTCGAGTGCCCGGGCATTGCATGTGAGCACCGCCCTCCCCCATGCCTGGGAGACGATGCACTGCGCAGTGGCGCCTCCAACGGGTCCAGATGCTGCCAGCCTCCCGGGGAAGCCCCTTACGTGCCCTGGATGCCCCGTGCTGGTCTGGTGAACGCAGCCTATGGGATTGTCCGTAAAACCTCAATCGGGCCAGGAGAGGACAGTGCGCCTCTGGGAGCGGAAGCCCTGCTGACGCGCAAGCCACGGCAGGTCGTGCAGTACCGACATCTCCCGTCAGGGCTTCCCCTGCTTGTGCTGCACGCTCTCGAGAACGGCCGCCCTTGCGAGCCGACCAAGCAAGGGGGGCATGCTGAGCTGCCTGCTCCACATCCGTGCAGCGTTCCTAACGTGCTCGGAGAACCCTTGACTGTAGAGCCTCACCGTCGCAAAGTCCCTGTGTCACAGAGATGTCGTCCACGGCCACGTCACTGCGGAAGTCCTCTCCCCGCACACCTTCCAGGAGAATCTGCAAGGAGGGAGCACCTCCCGTCAGCGTCACGTGCGGACGGGCTCCGTCCTCGGGACGGCCTCGCCGTTGCTCAGCCGGCGACCCCCAAGCCGCTACCTGCATCCTTCTGCTGCCGGCCACGTTGACCTCCGCCATCAGCCATCGGTCGCCCTTGTTCCCCGTTTTGGACCAGATCAACACTGGCGGTGCGCCCCCGTCGATCACGTAGACGCGCAGTGCCATTGTGCGGGCCACGCCGAACATGTGGTACCAGAACCGTAAGCACTGGGGCCCAGCTGAGGAGCACGTGGGGCCAAGCAGGTGAGCCACATCCCCGGGGTTGGCCTTGTCGCCTTCCGTGTAGATGAAATAACCCCCTGGAAGAGCGGAGCGCGCGTCAGCGCAACGGGCCTTCAGGAGTACGGGGGAGGCCCCCCGGCCTCGATGACACTCCCGGGCGTCTGGCAGGGAGGGCCTGTTTCCCGTCGCTGCCGGGCAGCCTCTGTTCCCTGGGCTGCTCGGCATTGCCCGCTGTGCCTCACCTCCTGTGGTGTGGTCGAAAGAAGGCCCCGTGAGAGGCGAAGGTGTCGGGCCTCGGTGCCGCGTCCACTGGAAACTGTTGTTGGTCGACTGTGTCCAGGAGCAGAAATCCATGTCAAAGTTGCAGGGCGGGGGACACGGATGCGGAGCACCTGCCAGCAGCACACCAAGGGCAACGGGAGTGAGGTGCTTGCAGGGGAACACGGCCCACCGTTGCCCCTGTGAGTGTCCCTCCTGCACAAAGCAAGGGCCCTGGGGACGTGGGCTCCAGCCGCAGGAGGGCACACCGTCTCTCCCGGGTTGCACGGATGCGGCCAGCCACGCTCGCACAGAGCGCTTCTGTGTCACGACGCTCAGCGTGAAGCGTGCCTGCGGCCGGGCTGCTCCTGCGGGCCAGAGGCCCTCTGCCGGCTCTCCTGCGGCACGAAAGCCCCTGGGAGGTGCACAGCAGCACGGGCACCCGTGGAGAGGAAGAGCAGGAGGCACTGCAGAGCCTGGATGCAGGGAGTGCACCCTGAGCGCCACTCACCGCAGGCGGTCTCCTCCCTCCAGTCCCCGAGGGCCACGCCGGCCCCCGTGCACGCCGCCGCGTACGCCTCCAGGGTTCGGCAGAGCTGTCCCGCATCTCCGCCAGTGGCACACTGGTCGTACACGCAGCTCTCGAAGTACAGCTGTGGAGGGATGCTCCAGTGGCAGGCTGCGAATGGCCCCTGGGCAGCCAGGATCACTCTGCAGCGGTCCTCAAAGCTCGCCTCATCCGCTGGGTTGCACGCAGGGGGTCCTCCAGGCACGGGTTCGCACCTGCAAGTCAGACAGGGCGAAGAGGGAACACCGTCACCTGCTTTCCTGCAAGGACAGGCGGCCCAAATCTCTCTTGCGCGGGCCTGCTGAGCTGTGGAATCTGGCGGGCTGAGGCGTGGAACGGGCAGAGGCACGAGGGGGCGGGAGACGGGCCCGTGCGCTGGCCTTGTCCGCACTGGCCTCCTCCTGCCCTGGTGCCATGGGACCACATGGAGAGCTCTACTGGCACAGAGCACAGGCCCCTCCGACAGGGCGGCAGGCTGCTTCCCGAGGTGGCCAGGAGGCTGCCTCGGGAAACCTGCAGGAGGACGGAAGGCCCCTGTACCTTCCCCTTTTCATGCTGCTCCAGCTGGCACTCCTCCTAGTCTGTCCCGAGGGGCAACCATCTAGTATCACTGGATCGAGTGGAAACTGACTCCCGAAACTTTGCCAGGGCGGGCTTGTGCCGAGGCCTGCCCTGCCCTGCCCTGCCCTGCCCTGCCCTGCCCTGCCACAGCAGGCAGAGCACCCCAGCATGGCAATCTGTTAGCCAGCGAGTTGCCCCGTTCTTCGAGTGCTCAGCCCGCCCTCCCCTGCCCCTCCCGCCCCTCTGTGGAAGCAGCCCGTGCAAGAAACGGCGGCGGTGTGGGAAGGCCCTGGCAGCATGGCACAGAGCCCGACCGGCGGTGCCGGGCGAGTGGTGCCGGCGAGACTTACGGCCAGTCGTTGTCCGTCACGGCCCAGCTCATGCCGAAGGCGTTGGCATCGACTTCCAGGATTCCATCGGGCCGTCGGAAATCGTCCAGCTGGCTGCCCGAGTAGGTGCCGCACAGCCCGCACAGGTGCCCCTTGTACCTCTCGTCCACCTGGACGAGCAGCTCCTGATCGCCGTCGAACTGGGCCAGGAAGCCAAAGGAGCTCTCGACAAGCACGTAGCGGTCGCTCTCCCGCACTCGGATGCCCGCGGGCAGGCTCACCGGGAGGTCCACTCGCGCGCCGTTCACCTAGAAGGGAGGACAGAGGGAGGCCGCTCATTGTCCAGCTGACGGTGCCCACGCCGGCATCAGGCAGGGCTTGCGGAATGGCGGCACACATTCCTCTTTGCGGACGTCAGCCAGGAAGCTGGGGCAGCCCACTCCCCCTTCCTCCTCCCCGGCCTCTGGAAATGAGGTGCAGAGCGGCGCTGCTCCAGGAGTCCCTGAGGAACAGCGCTTGCAAGCCACACACAGGTGGACTGAGCAAACCTGCTGCTGCCCCGCCGTCGTTCCCCCTGGAGCCGCTGCCTGGCGTTAGTGGAGGAACGAGCACACTCCGCAGAGCCGTCCTCGTGCAAACCCGCCCGGGAGAGCCTCGCAGCACATCTCGGAGCGTGACACTCACGTAGACCTCGTTCTTTTTCCTCAGGACGATGTGCAGGTGTCGGAACGAGACGGCCACGGAATTGAGAACCGTCCAGGCCGGGCTCCCGCGATGTTCATTCCGGGTGGTCACGGAGAACCGCTCGGAGGCGTTGCTGCAAACCTCCACCGCTGTGTAGTTGCAGCTGCCCTGGAAGTGGTACAGTCTCCCGTCAAAGGTGACGTAGTGCGGGTCCCCGTAGATGTGGCAGGTGGCCCTGTCCGGGACGTAGCAGCCCAGGATCCCGTTCTGCACCGCGCAGATCTGGTCCGCCGGGCAGGTGTCTGTCGAACACTCCAAGTTGCCGTTGCCTGCGCAGCGACACCGGCCCACGCAGTCCTGTTGCCAGAAGGTGTCTCCTTTCTGTTGGAGGTGAGGGAGAGCGCGCATTAGGATCGTGGCTCGTGGCCGCAAGCGCCTGCAAGGGGCTTCGGCTGTGCCCGGGCACCAACCTCGTAATATCTGTCTCCAGCGAGGCAGCCGCAGTCCGCCGGCAACACGCACCGCTGCCCACTCAGCACGAACCCTGGGTCGCACTCACAGTCTTCCATACACGGCTTGCTGCAGTTGACCGGTGCCGGCAGGCTGGGGCACGTGGCTGGACAGGCGTTGGCGCACGAGTTGTAATGACTGTTGGCAGCACATGGGAGGGCTGTGGGGCGAAGCAGAGGCAAGCCGGAACAGTCAGTCGGTGCCTGTGGCTGGCAGGCGGCCCAGCTGCCCACAACGCAGGAGCAAGCGGCTGCCCCGACCAGCAGGAGAGGGCTGCCCCCCCGTCGTCTCCCTCCTGGAAGATGCACCCCGCAACAGGGCTCCAAATGGCCCTTCCCCAGAGCGCTGCCCCTCCTCCTCCGGAGCACACGTGGACTGCAACTTACGGCAGAAGGTGGCGTTCCGCCAGCCCGGCAGCTGCACGCCAGCATCCTGGCAGGCGTCGCCGTAGGCCTGCAGAGCGTTGCACAGGGCCTGCTGGCTGCCCTGCAGGGCACACAGGTCGAAGACGCAGCTCTCGAAGAAGCTCGTGGGATTGATCACGGACAGGCAGCTCGCAAAGGGCCCGCGCCTGCTCGTCAGCAGGCCGCAGAAGGCCTCTGACTGGTAGAGCTCCTGCTTCTGGGGGGTGCATGGCTTGCCATCGGGGGGAGTCCCGCAGGAGGGGTGGTCGTACTCGGCATCCGGCACTTGCCAGCTGTTTCCCAGCTGAGTTGTGCTCTTGGCCAGCTCTCCGCTGGGCATCATGCGGTCGTCCCACCGGAGGTTGTTGAAGTTGCCGCACATGCCGCAGGTCTTGTTGAAGTAGGTCGTGGGCACCTTGATCTGCACCGTGGCGTCGGTGTCGTAGGAGACGGCCAGCCGGAAGTCTGTCTGCAGGGTCACGAAGCGGCCGTCCCGGCCTGCGCTCACAGAGCCGTTCAGCAGGTGCACTGGGAGGGTCCGGAGCACTTTGTTCACCTGAGGAGGGAGAAGCCACGCAAAATTCCCATGGTGCCTGAAACCGAACCGCCGGGGCTGTGAAGTTGCTGGCGCGGATCCACTTACCAGCACGTGGCCTGCGTGGCCCTTGACAATCTCGATCTGCTGCCCGTAAACCTCCAGCAGGACCCGTTGGACGTAGGACACGGAGGGGTTGCCACGGTGCTCGTTCTTCGCCGCGATGTGGAAGGAGGGCAGCCCCGAGGCGCCGTCGCAGAGCCGTGCCAGGGTGTAGGTGCAGCTGCCCATGAAGTGGTGCGTCTCCTTATCAAAGGTGTTGTAATGCGGGTCGTTGTGGACCCGGCAGATCCCATAGGTCTCCTGGTAGCAGCCTGGGACGCCGTTCTGCACCCCGCAGTAGTGGTCCTTCGGGCAGGACGCGGGGCCGCACTGCAGCTGGCCGCCTGGCCCTGGGCACGTGCACTGGGTGGAGCAGGAGTCGTCGGTCCAGAAGGAGGTGCCCGCGGGGTAGTACGTGCCCTGGTGCCAGCACCCGCACTGGTGGCTGGGCACGCAGGCGCCGCTGTACAGCAGGAACCCGCTGTCGCAGACACAGGCCTCTGCGCACGGCAGGCTGCAGGTGACGGGAGCAGCCGGGTCCCGGCAGGTGGCGGGGCAGGCGCTCGCGCACGGCTCATAGTGGCTGTTGGGCGCACAGGACACGGCTGCAGGGAGAGAGCGCACCTCCGTCAGGCAGGCGCCCTACGAGCACGTCCCTGGGACGGCTCACTCCGAGCGAGGGCATTTCTCAGAGGGGAGGCCCAAGCGCCCGGTGCTGTGCGGCCCGGACCCCCTGCCCGCTTGTACGCGCAGTGGCGGACACAGGCCAGGCCGCTCCGTGCAAACTTACGACAGAAAGTGGCATTCCTCCAGGGCTCCACGCGGATCCCCAGGGCCATGCAGGCGTCGGCGTAGGACTGCAGGCTCCTGCACAGGGCGCTGGGGTCCAGGTGCAGGGCGCACTGATCGTACAGGCAGCCGCGGAAGTGCCCCGTGGGGTCCAGTCTGCTGTGGCAGGGCCTGAATGGCCCCGCGGCATCCGTGATGATGCCGCAAACGCTGCTGCTCTGTGCCGCTTCCTTCTCGGCCGCCGTGCAGTCCGGAGGCGCCCCTGTGGAGCAACTGAGAGCCGGGAGCAGCACGTCAGCCTGATCCCGGGCTGTTGGAGGGGGCAGCCCCTTACGCGCTCCAAGCAACACACCGTCCCTTTCCCAAACGGCCCTTTATGTGCAGTGCTGGCCAACAAACTGCAGGCACCCGCTGCATGACATGTCCCTTGACCGTTCTGGTGGGCCCAAGCTCAGAGCGACACGCAAAAACCGTCGCCAGTGCCTGCCCGAGCGTCTGGAGAGGGCAGCCTTGAGGCCCGCCCTCTCGAGTCCCACTCTCGCCATTTCCCGGCCATCGCGGCCCTCCTCCGAAGAGCCGGTGTGGCCCCGACCCTGGGAAGCATGGTTAGCGGCGACGATCGCGGGCGCAGGGAAACCTCCCCCCTCCTCACGGGGAGCTGCGAACCTGGTGAGGTTGGAGGTCTGCCAGCTGCTCCCCAGGCTTGTGGAGTCTGGCTCCAGCTCTCCCTGGGGATTCTGGAAGTCGTCGTCCGGGTCGCCGTTGTAGTTTCCACACATGCCGCAAAGCAGGCCCCGGTAGGTACTTGGGAGTGTGACCTCCACTTGATGGTCTCCGTTGTACTTCACTCTCAAGCCAAAGTCCGCAGAGACCACCGTGTAGAAGCCGCTGGGCAAGATGTTCAGGCCGGGCGATGGGCTGGACGGGACCACGACTTCCTTCCCGTCAACCTGTGCAGATGCAGGAATGCCCATCGGAGACCGTCCGGCACCGGAGGGACGCCACACCCTCCCCGCCTCTGCGAGCGCATCGCTCTCCCTCCCGCAACTCCTACCTTCACTCTTCCACCCTTCTCCAGCGTGACCCGCAGGCCGAGCACGTCGACGTCCACACTTCGGACGTAGGACACCCGCGTGTTGCCCCCTCTGTTCTCGTTGGAGGCTTCCACGTTGAAATAGGGCAGCGAGCCCTCCGTCCGGTTGCAGGGCCGGGACAGGGTATAGGTGCAGTTGCCCATGAAGTGATGCGTCTGCTTGTCGAAGGTGTAGTAGTGGGGATCCCCCGACACCAGGCAAGACTCTGCAGGGCACAGAAGGTGATCTCAGCCGGCCCGAGGGTGGCGCCGGGGAGCAGCAGGAAGCAGGGGCCACTGTCACCTTGAAGCCCCTCCTGTGCACCACGACACATGGCTCTCCTCCCACCTTGGCGCACGCAGGCCAGCTGTGGCCCTGGACCGGGCCAAGAGGGCTCCTGCTTGCCCTGTGCGGGGCGTCAGGCTCCGGAGCAGCAAGGGCTCCCTTCCTCTGTGCCCCCGGGGCAAGGCGAGAATGTGGCAAAGGAGACCAGCTGGCTCAGCTACTGGTCGCGCTCCGAGCCCTCCAAGAGCGTCAGTCCATCGCTGGCGCTTTCCCCGGGACCTGCAGCCCTCCAAGCTGACAGAGCCTCGCGAGAGAAGCTTTGGGCAGCAGAAGCCTGGAGGGCTGGCGGACGTGGTGGGAACGCCCTGGCAGCCCGGTCGAGCAATTCCCGCTTCTTCGTGACTCACCTGGAGGTACGGGAGCTGGCGTCACAGTGGTAGGGCTGGTGGTGGTGGTGGTTGTGGAAGGCCCAGCTGCGAGGATGAGAAAGGGCTTTCACACTCTTCCCTCGGGCCACTCGTACCCAGCACAACCGTGTCGAGTGCCCGGGCATTGCATGTGAGCACCGCCCTCCCCCATGCCTGGGAGACGATGCACTGCGCAGTGGCGCCTCCAACGGGTCCAGATGCTGCCAGCCTCCCGGGGAAGCCCCTTACGTGCCCTGGATGCCCCGTGCTGGTCTGGTGAACGCAGCCTATGGGATTGTCCGTAAAACCTCAATCGGGCCAGGAGAGGACAGTGCGCCTCTGGGAGCGGAAGCCCTGCTGACGCGCAAGCCACGGCAGGTCGTGCAGTACCGACATCTCCCGTCAGGGCTTCCCCTGCTTGTGCTGCACGCTCTCGAGAACGGCCGCCCTTGCGAGCCGACCAAGCAAGGGGGGCATGCTGAGCTGCCTGCTCCACATCCGTGCAGCGTTCCTAACGTGCTCGGAGAACCCTTGACTGTAGAGCCTCACCGTCGCAAAGTCCCTGTGTCACAGAGATGTCGTCCACGGCCACGTCACTGCGGAAGTCCTCTCCCCGCACACCTTCCAGGAGAATCTGCAAGGAGGGAGCACCTCCCGTCAGCGTCACGTGCGGACGGGCTCCGTCCTCGGGACGGCCTCGCCGTTGCTCAGCCGGCGACCCCCAAGCCGCTACCTGCATCCTTCTGCTGCCGGCCACGTTGACCTCCGCCATCAGCCATCGGTCGCCCTTGTTCCCCGTTTTGGACCAGATCAACACTGGCGGTGCGCCCCCGTCGATCACGTAGACGCGCAGTGCCATTGTGCGGGCCACGCCGAACATGTGGTACCAGAACCGTAAGCACTGGGGCCCAGCTGAGGAGCACGTGGGGCCAAGCAGGTGAGCCACATCCCCGGGGTTGGCCTTGTCGCCTTCCGTGTAGATGAAATAACCCCCTGGAAGAGCGGAGCGCGCGTCAGCGCAACGGGCCTTCAGGAGTACGGGGGAGGCCCCCCGGCCTCGATGACACTCCCGGGCGTCTGGCAGGGAGGGCCTGTTTCCCGTCGCTGCCGGGCAGCCTCTGTTCCCTGGGCTGCTCGGCATTGCCCGCTGTGCCTCACCTCCTGTGGTGTGGTCGAAAGAAGGCCCCGTGAGAGGCGAAGGTGTCGGGCCTCGGTGCCGCGTCCACTGGAAACTGTTGTTGGTCGACTGTGTCCAGGAGCAGAAATCCATGTCAAAGTTGCAGGGCGGGGGACACGGATGCGGAGCACCTGCCAGCAGCACACCAAGGGCAACGGGAGTGAGGTGCTTGCAGGGGAACACGGCCCACCGTTGCCCCTGTGAGTGTCCCTCCTGCACAAAGCAAGGGCCCTGGGGACGTGGGCTCCAGCCGCAGGAGGGCACACCGTCTCTCCCGGGTTGCACGGATGCGGCCAGCCACGCTCGCACAGAGCGCTTCTGTGTCACGACGCTCAGCGTGAAGCGTGCCTGCGGCCGGGCTGCTCCTGCGGGCCAGAGGCCCTCTGCCGGCTCTCCTGCGGCACGAAAGCCCCTGGGAGGTGCACAGCAGCACGGGCACCCGTGGAGAGGAAGAGCAGGAGGCACTGCAGAGCCTGGATGCAGGGAGTGCACCCTGAGCGCCACTCACCGCAGGCGGTCTCCTCCCTCCAGTCCCCGAGGGCCACGCCGGCCCCCGTGCACGCCGCCGCGTACGCCTCCAGGGTTCGGCAGAGCTGTCCCGCATCTCCGCCAGTGGCACACTGGTCGTACACGCAGCTCTCGAAGTACAGCTGTGGAGGGATGCTCCAGTGGCAGGCTGCGAATGGCCCCTGGGCAGCCAGGATCACTCTGCAGCGGTCCTCAAAGCTCGCCTCATCCGCTGGGTTGCACGCAGGGGGTCCTCCAGGCACGGGTTCGCACCTGCAAGTCAGACAGGGCGAAGAGGGAACACCGTCACCTGCTTTCCTGCAAGGACAGGCGGCCCAAATCTCTCTTGCGCGGGCCTGCTGAGCTGTGGAATCTGGCGGGCTGAGGCGTGGAACGGGCAGAGGCACGAGGGGGCGGGAGACGGGCCCGTGCGCTGGCCTTGTCCGCACTGGCCTCCTCCTGCCCTGGTGCCATGGGACCACATGGAGAGCTCTACTGGCACAGAGCACAGGCCCCTCCGACAGGGCGGCAGGCTGCTTCCCGAGGTGGCCAGGAGGCTGCCTCGGGAAACCTGCAGGAGGACGGAAGGCCCCTGTACCTTCCCCTTTTCATGCTGCTCCAGCTGGCACTCCTCCTAGTCTGTCCCGAGGGGCAACCATCTAGTATCACTGGATCGAGTGGAAACTGACTCCCGAAACTTTGCCAGGGCGGGCTTGTGCCGAGGCCTGCCCTGCCCTGCCCTGCCCTGCCCTGCCCTGCCCTGCCACAGCAGGCAGAGCACCCCAGCATGGCAATCTGTTAGCCAGCGAGTTGCCCCGTTCTTCGAGTGCTCAGCCCGCCCTCCCCTGCCCCTCCCGCCCCTCTGTGGAAGCAGCCCGTGCAAGAAACGGCGGCGGTGTGGGAAGGCCCTGGCAGCATGGCACAGAGCCCGACCGGCGGTGCCGGGCGAGTGGTGCCGGCGAGACTTACGGCCAGTCGTTGTCCGTCACGGCCCAGCTCATGCCGAAGGCGTTGGCATCGACTTCCAGGATTCCATCGGGCCGTCGGAAATCGTCCAGCTGGCTGCCCGAGTAGGTGCCGCACAGCCCGCACAGGTGCCCCTTGTACCTCTCGTCCACCTGGACGAGCAGCTCCTGATCGCCGTCGAACTGGGCCAGGAAGCCAAAGGAGCTCTCGACAAGCACGTAGCGGTCGCTCTCCCGCACTCGGATGCCCGCGGGCAGGCTCACCGGGAGGTCCACTCGCGCGCCGTTCACCTAGAAGGGAGGACAGAGGGAGGCCGCTCATTGTCCAGCTGACGGTGCCCACGCCGGCATCAGGCAGGGCTTGCGGAATGGCGGCACACATTCCTCTTTGCGGACGTCAGCCAGGAAGCTGGGGCAGCCCACTCCCCCTTCCTCCTCCCCGGCCTCTGGAAATGAGGTGCAGAGCGGCGCTGCTCCAGGAGTCCCTGAGGAACAGCGCTTGCAAGCCACACACAGGTGGACTGAGCAAACCTGCTGCTGCCCCGCCGTCGTTCCCCCTGGAGCCGCTGCCTGGCGTTAGTGGAGGAACGAGCACACTCCGCAGAGCCGTCCTCGTGCAAACCCGCCCGGGAGAGCCTCGCAGCACATCTCGGAGCGTGACACTCACGTAGACCTCGTTCTTTTTCCTCAGGACGATGTGCAGGTGTCGGAACGAGACGGCCACGGAATTGAGAACCGTCCAGGCCGGGCTCCCGCGATGTTCATTCCGGGTGGTCACGGAGAACCGCTCGGAGGCGTTGCTGCAAACCTCCACCGCTGTGTAGTTGCAGCTGCCCTGGAAGTGGTACAGTCTCCCGTCAAAGGTGACGTAGTGCGGGTCCCCGTAGATGTGGCAGGTGGCCCTGTCCGGGACGTAGCAGCCCAGGATCCCGTTCTGCACCGCGCAGATCTGGTCCGCCGGGCAGGTGTCTGTCGAACACTCCAAGTTGCCGTTGCCTGCGCAGCGACACCGGCCCACGCAGTCCTGTTGCCAGAAGGTGTCTCCTTTCTGTTGGAGGTGAGGGAGAGCGCGCATTAGGATCGTGGCTCGTGGCCGCAAGCGCCTGCAAGGGGCTTCGGCTGTGCCCGGGCACCAACCTCGTAATATCTGTCTCCAGCGAGGCAGCCGCAGTCCGCCGGCAACACGCACCGCTGCCCACTCAGCACGAACCCTGGGTCGCACTCACAGTCTTCCATACACGGCTTGCTGCAGTTGACCGGTGCCGGCAGGCTGGGGCACGTGGCTGGACAGGCGTTGGCGCACGAGTTGTAATGACTGTTGGCAGCACATGGGAGGGCTGTGGGGCGAAGCAGAGGCAAGCCGGAACAGTCAGTCGGTGCCTGTGGCTGGCAGGCGGCCCAGCTGCCCACAACGCAGGAGCAAGCGGCTGCCCCGACCAGCAGGAGAGGGCTGCCCCCCCGTCGTCTCCCTCCTGGAAGATGCACCCCGCAACAGGGCTCCAAATGGCCCTTCCCCAGAGCGCTGCCCCTCCTCCTCCGGAGCACACGTGGACTGCAACTTACGGCAGAAGGTGGCGTTCCGCCAGCCCGGCAGCTGCACGCCAGCATCCTGGCAGGCGTCGCCGTAGGCCTGCAGAGCGTTGCACAGGGCCTGCTGGCTGCCCTGCAGGGCACACAGGTCGAAGACGCAGCTCTCGAAGAAGCTCGTGGGATTGATCACGGACAGGCAGCTCGCAAAGGGCCCGCGCCTGCTCGTCAGCAGGCCGCAGAAGGCCTCTGACTGGTAGAGCTCCTGCTTCTGGGGGGTGCATGGCTTGCCATCGGGGGGAGTCCCGCAGGAGGGGTGGTCGTACTCGGCATCCGGCACTTGCCAGCTGTTTCCCAGCTGAGTTGTGCTCTTGGCCAGCTCTCCGCTGGGCATCATGCGGTCGTCCCACCGGAGGTTGTTGAAGTTGCCGCACATGCCGCAGGTCTTGTTGAAGTAGGTCGTGGGCACCTTGATCTGCACCGTGGCGTCGGTGTCGTAGGAGACGGCCAGCCGGAAGTCTGTCTGCAGGGTCACGAAGCGGCCGTCCCGGCCTGCGCTCACAGAGCCGTTCAGCAGGTGCACTGGGAGGGTCCGGAGCACTTTGTTCACCTGAGGAGGGAGAAGCCACGCAAAATTCCCATGGTGCCTGAAACCGAACCGCCGGGGCTGTGAAGTTGCTGGCGCGGATCCACTTACCAGCACGTGGCCTGCGTGGCCCTTGACAATCTCGATCTGCTGCCCGTAAACCTCCAGCAGGACCCGTTGGACGTAGGACACGGAGGGGTTGCCACGGTGCTCGTTCTTCGCCGCGATGTGGAAGGAGGGCAGCCCCGAGGCGCCGTCGCAGAGCCGTGCCAGGGTGTAGGTGCAGCTGCCCATGAAGTGGTGCGTCTCCTTATCAAAGGTGTTGTAATGCGGGTCGTTGTGGACCCGGCAGATCCCATAGGTCTCCTGGTAGCAGCCTGGGACGCCGTTCTGCACCCCGCAGTAGTGGTCCTTCGGGCAGGACGCGGGGCCGCACTGCAGCTGGCCGCCTGGCCCTGGGCACGTGCACTGGGTGGAGCAGGAGTCGTCGGTCCAGAAGGAGGTGCCCGCGGGGTAGTACGTGCCCTGGTGCCAGCACCCGCACTGGTGGCTGGGCACGCAGGCGCCGCTGTACAGCAGGAACCCGCTGTCGCAGACACAGGCCTCTGCGCACGGCAGGCTGCAGGTGACGGGAGCAGCCGGGTCCCGGCAGGTGGCGGGGCAGGCGCTCGCGCACGGCTCATAGTGGCTGTTGGGCGCACAGGACACGGCTGCAGGGAGAGAGCGCACCTCCGTCAGGCAGGCGCCCTACGAGCACGTCCCTGGGACGGCTCACTCCGAGCGAGGGCATTTCTCAGAGGGGAGGCCCAAGCGCCCGGTGCTGTGCGGCCCGGACCCCCTGCCCGCTTGTACGCGCAGTGGCGGACACAGGCCAGGCCGCTCCGTGCAAACTTACGACAGAAAGTGGCATTCCTCCAGGGCTCCACGCGGATCCCCAGGGCCATGCAGGCGTCGGCGTAGGACTGCAGGCTCCTGCACAGGGCGCTGGGGTCCAGGTGCAGGGCGCACTGATCGTACAGGCAGCCGCGGAAGTGCCCCGTGGGGTCCAGTCTGCTGTGGCAGGGCCTGAATGGCCCCGCGGCATCCGTGATGATGCCGCAAACGCTGCTGCTCTGTGCCGCTTCCTTCTCGGCCGCCGTGCAGTCCGGAGGCGCCCCTGTGGAGCAACTGAGAGCCGGGAGCAGCACGTCAGCCTGATCCCGGGCTGTTGGAGGGGGCAGCCCCTTACGCGCTCCAAGCAACACACCGTCCCTTTCCCAAACGGCCCTTTATGTGCAGTGCTGGCCAACAAACTGCAGGCACCCGCTGCATGACATGTCCCTTGACCGTTCTGGTGGGCCCAAGCTCAGAGCGACACGCAAAAACCGTCGCCAGTGCCTGCCCGAGCGTCTGGAGAGGGCAGCCTTGAGGCCCGCCCTCTCGAGTCCCACTCTCGCCATTTCCCGGCCATCGCGGCCCTCCTCCGAAGAGCCGGTGTGGCCCCGACCCTGGGAAGCATGGTTAGCGGCGACGATCGCGGGCGCAGGGAAACCTCCCCCCTCCTCACGGGGAGCTGCGAACCTGGTGAGGTTGGAGGTCTGCCAGCTGCTCCCCAGGCTTGTGGAGTCTGGCTCCAGCTCTCCCTGGGGATTCTGGAAGTCGTCGTCCGGGTCGCCGTTGTAGTTTCCACACATGCCGCAAAGCAGGCCCCGGTAGGTACTTGGGAGTGTGACCTCCACTTGATGGTCTCCGTTGTACTTCACTCTCAAGCCAAAGTCCGCAGAGACCACCGTGTAGAAGCCGCTGGGCAAGATGTTCAGGCCGGGCGATGGGCTGGACGGGACCACGACTTCCTTCCCGTCAACCTGTGCAGATGCAGGAATGCCCATCGGAGACCGTCCGGCACCGGAGGGACGCCACACCCTCCCCGCCTCTGCGAGCGCATCGCTCTCCCTCCCGCAACTCCTACCTTCACTCTTCCACCCTTCTCCAGCGTGACCCGCAGGCCGAGCACGTCGACGTCCACACTTCGGACGTAGGACACCCGCGTGTTGCCCCCTCTGTTCTCGTTGGAGGCTTCCACGTTGAAATAGGGCAGCGAGCCCTCCGTCCGGTTGCAGGGCCGGGACAGGGTATAGGTGCAGTTGCCCATGAAGTGATGCGTCTGCTTGTCGAAGGTGTAGTAGTGGGGATCCCCCGACACCAGGCAAGACTCTGCAGGGCACAGAAGGTGATCTCAGCCGGCCCGAGGGTGGCGCCGGGGAGCAGCAGGAAGCAGGGGCCACTGTCACCTTGAAGCCCCTCCTGTGCACCACGACACATGGCTCTCCTCCCACCTTGGCGCACGCAGGCCAGCTGTGGCCCTGGACCGGGCCAAGAGGGCTCCTGCTTGCCCTGTGCGGGGCGTCAGGCTCCGGAGCAGCAAGGGCTCCCTTCCTCTGTGCCCCCGGGGCAAGGCGAGAATGTGGCAAAGGAGACCAGCTGGCTCAGCTACTGGTCGCGCTCCGAGCCCTCCAAGAGCGTCAGTCCATCGCTGGCGCTTTCCCCGGGACCTGCAGCCCTCCAAGCTGACAGAGCCTCGCGAGAGAAGCTTTGGGCAGCAGAAGCCTGGAGGGCTGGCGGACGTGGTGGGAACGCCCTGGCAGCCCGGTCGAGCAATTCCCGCTTCTTCGTGACTCACCTGGAGGTACGGGAGCTGGCGTCACAGTGGTAGGGCTGGTGGTGGTGGTGGTTGTGGAAGGCCCAGCTGCGAGGATGAGAAAGGGCTTTCACACTCTTCCCTCGGGCCACTCGTACCCAGCACAACCGTGTCGAGTGCCCGGGCATTGCATGTGAGCACCGCCCTCCCCCATGCCTGGGAGACGATGCACTGCGCAGTGGCGCCTCCAACGGGTCCAGATGCTGCCAGCCTCCCGGGGAAGCCCCTTACGTGCCCTGGATGCCCCGTGCTGGTCTGGTGAACGCAGCCTATGGGATTGTCCGTAAAACCTCAATCGGGCCAGGAGAGGACAGTGCGCCTCTGGGAGCGGAAGCCCTGCTGACGCGCAAGCCACGGCAGGTCGTGCAGTACCGACATCTCCCGTCAGGGCTTCCCCTGCTTGTGCTGCACGCTCTCGAGAACGGCCGCCCTTGCGAGCCGACCAAGCAAGGGGGGCATGCTGAGCTGCCTGCTCCACATCCGTGCAGCGTTCCTAACGTGCTCGGAGAACCCTTGACTGTAGAGCCTCACCGTCGCAAAGTCCCTGTGTCACAGAGATGCCTACGCAGCATAACAGAAAAACCAGCTCCTATAGTAGTCAATAACAATTTTCCAAATAAAGTAGGAAGAAAGCAAGAGTGGAAATTAAGTGGACTTCAATGTTTATATACTAATGCCCAATGTATAGGACACAAACATGAATGTGGATTCTTGATGAAGGAAAGGA
Source organism: Varanus salvator macromaculatus (assembly GCA_023646645.1). Classification (NCBI taxonomy): domain Eukaryota; kingdom Metazoa; phylum Chordata; class Lepidosauria; order Squamata; family Varanidae; genus Varanus; species Varanus salvator. The sequence goes on along the minus strand of JAIXND010000761.1, from coordinate 4,367,554 downwards.
AAGAAGATTTGAAAGTTATAGCCAAAATTTTGTGAGACGAATCCCATGAATCAAATTCAACAATCTTAGGATATAAGGTGGGGATGGACCGAGTGGGGAGATGGCTGTGATCATGCTGTGGGCAGTGGGAGAGATGGCCAAGATCGCGCCTGTCTTTCCTGCACCAGCATGCCTGTGATTGCACCCGTCTTTTCTGCACGAGCAGAACTGCGATTGGTCTCTCCCCCTGCCCGTGTTCACGCCCGTCTCTCCCCCCCCAAGCATGCCGGGATGACGGGTGTGATCACGGTCGTGCTGCGGGGGCAGCGAGATGGCCGCAATCTTTGTTGTTCTTTGTCACTTTGCTTTACATTTTTCTGATTAAAAAAATACTTACAGAACGGATTAACCTTATTTATATTGAACCTTATGGGGAAATTTAACTTGGCTCATGACCAATTTCGGTCACAACCAGAGTCCTGCAATGGATTAAGTTTGTGAGCCAAGGTACCACTGTATATGCTGATTAAAAGCTAAATTGCAATTGTGGTCTGTAAATAAGTTATTACTAAATTCAGAATTCTCTCCTCCTAGTTGGATGCTAAATAACAACTGTGGATCGTAAAAAAATTAGTAGTATGAATTTAAGACTTTTTCTGGTAGCTGGATGTCAAAATGTAGCAAGAGTGCAGAACGTGTCTGACGAAGATTTAAAGTGAAACAAGGCCTTTCACATAAACTTCACCCATCAGATTTGTGTCTGTATAGAGTAGAGAACAGTTGTGAAATGAACGGGAAGAAGAGATCTTCACTGGAAAAAGCAATGACTTTACCAGCATCTCAGTTATCGACACAACCAGACAAGCTTTATATGAATTCAGAGAAATGAAGACAGATATGAAAGAGGATATGAAGAAACTAAATGTCAAAATAGACAATATGCATGTAAGAATAAAAGTTTTAACTAAACAAACTCAAGAGAATAAACAAATTATCATAGAAGTGACCATTCAGATGGAAGAACAAGATAAAGAGCCAGTGTGGTGTAGTGGTTAAGAGCATGGGGCTGGAACTCAGGCAATCCGGGTTCGAGTCCCCGCTCGGCCATGGAGTCAACTGGGTGACTTTGGGCCAGTCACAGACTCTCAGCCCAACAGGGTTGCTGTTGTGGGGGTAAGATGGAGGAGGAGAATGACGTAAGCTGCCTTGAGCCCTTTGAGGAAAAAGGCAGGATATAAATAAATAAATAAATAAAATAAAAACAAATAAATAAAAAGTTAAGAAATCAGATGACCAAGTTAGATCAGGTCTCTAAAAGTGTGACTGAGATCCTGGACAGACAACAAGGATCAAATTTACTCTTTCAAGTATACCCAGAGGATGGGAATGAGAATGAAGATAAACCAATTCAATTAATATTGGATTGGGCTAAATCTATTCTTCTAGATGTTTTCTTTACAAGATGCAATACACAGAGTCAACTCAAGAAGAGCTGAAAGAACACCAAGAGACATTGTAGTTTGATTCTAGTCATATACAAAAAAAGAACAATTGAGGCAGAAATTGCAGAATATGACATCAATCATGCTCGAAGTTTACCAGATTCAAGTGTTTCCTGATTTATGTACTGAGACTTTGCAATGGAGGAGAGATGTGTTCCAAGTTTGTCAAATATTAAAGAACTCCATTAAATATAGATGGGGGTTTCTGATTTTTTTGAGGTTTTCATATAATAGAAAATACTACAGGAGGAAGCACTGAAGTTATTAGGAGGAAGCACAAAGGAGGAAGCACTGAAGTTATTAAAGGGGCTTGGGATTATCAATGATGATGAATACGCAGCACAAATGCAGAAATTAATAGATCTGTCTATAATTTCAAGAAGGATGACAGAGAAGAAGAAAGAACATCGGCCAGAAGAGGAGAAATTGGATATTGCAGCAGGAGGTTCAGATTCCCTGTAGAAACAGAGAGAAGAGGAGAGACAGAAGAAGGAAGCAAGAAGAGAAAAGAAGACTTCTATGTAATAGATATAGAAAATATATGTAGTCAGTAGTGTTGTGGTTGTTATTGAATGTTTCTCAAATAATAAGTATTGATATAATAGAAATCTGAGTATGGAATAAAAAGGTGTAGGTGGTCAGGGAGGGTGGAGAAAGTGTCTGGGATCTGCATAGGGGTGGCTCCTCTCCCCCCGCCCTGGAAGCCTGAAGCGGCAGGGAGGAGAAAATCTCCAGAAGATGGGTAGGGGGGCTTTTACATATTTATTTGTTTTATTTATATTGCGATTTATATCCTGCCTTTTTCCTACAAGGGCTCTCCACACCCACTGGCATTTTTGCCCCGCTCATCGGTTGTTAGTGGTGCTGCTCTTCTCTTTTCCTTGGATCTTCTTTTATCTTGATAATGTCCTATGCCTGTTTGAGGGGCCCATTGGGTCAAAAAGAGTTCTGGGCATTTTAACTATCCTAGCAAACCAGCCGCCTAAGCGTTGTTCCAATCACAAGCACAAACAGAGAAACAGAGTGAGTCAGAAGGGTCTCCCGGGCCATGTAGTCTGACCCCCAGCTCCAGCCGGCTCTGCTCACGACATGCTCACCATGTGCACGTCCAGCCTGTCTTTGAACACCCTCCCTGACGGGGCTTCAGCCGCCTCCCGTGGAGGCCCCTTCCGTGCCCTGGGGGTCCTGACCATCAGGAAGGACTTCCAGGCATCCAGATTGAGCCTTGGTTCCCTGAGCTTTGCAAGGAGGGTCTCAGGGCAGATTTGCCCACACCGCACGTGTCCCGTGCTCCCTTCCCAGATGGCCTCTGGCCAAGCCCTGTGCTTGCCAGCCTCCCTGGCTTCCCCCACCCAGTGCCCTGAGGGCTCATGAGGGCTCCTGAAGCAGGGCTGCCTCCCTGGTACCCAGTAAGTGCCCTGAGAGGATTGCTCTTCCGGCCACCCTGAGCAGCTGAAGCAGAGAGGAGTCACTTACGGCATGGCCCGCTCCTCACGGCTACATTGTCCACCGCCGTGTCACCGTACTCAGTCAGTCCCCGGACCGCCTCGAAGACCACCTGGAGGAGTGGGAAAGCAGTGCTGGAGGCCCCGTTCTGCACGGCCAGAGCCCTGGGGTGCCTTGCCTCGCCTCGGCCACCCCGACTGGCAGCTGTGGCCCCCCAGCGTGCCAGGCAGCGCTTTTGCTCAGGGCTCCCTGGAGAGGCCCTGGAGACGGCAGCCGGGGCCTTTGTCAGTGGGAGCTGGATTCTCCCTTCTCTAAAGGCGATGCCAGCTGGGGATGATGGGCTTTACAGTCTGGTGTGGCTGGAAGGTGCAGGGCTGAGGAAGCCAGCCTTGCCCCCCTCCCCCCATGGGTTGCTGCCATCCCCTTTTGAAGGCAGAACTATCCCTGCATTTTGCCTGAATCCCATGCGCCTGGTGCCCGGCACCAGCAGGGGGCTGGACCCGATGGCCTTCTGGCGCCTTCCTGCCCTGCCCTCCTGTGATCCTATGATACTGTCCTGCATTCTGTGGAAAGGCTGTCCTGGTGCTGCCAACATGGGGTCTTGTAGGAGAGGGAGAAAAACTACAGCCGAACTCTCCCGCCCCCCCCGTCCCCCCAAGTCATCTTAACGCAGCTGCAACAAGGCCAGGGGGTCAGCCACACGCACGGTGGCTGTGGGGTCTTGAACAGGGTGCTCGCCCAGCTTTGCCACGAAAGCAGTTGCTGAGCACTGGGACACGTTTTATTTGTCCCAGCAGCTTTAATTTCTGTTCCTACATTTTTTTGTGAATTTGTAAGCCGCTTTTCCTGTATCTATATTTTGCACTGTGTTTTGTTGCCTGGTGTGGATGGCTGTTAACTGTCCAGGCAGCGCTGGCTCTCAGGCAGCACAGACATGAAGCTGCTGCTGGTGGTGGTGGCGCTGCCCGGGCGGGCCGCCTGAAATCCTTTGACCCTGACCCTGACCCTTCCTCCGCTGGGGCGTTTCACACAGGAGGTTTTGCCTGTCATTTCACGTTCACCACGGCCAGGCTCTCCCGCTCCACCCACTCAAGGGCCATCCTAAGCTCTGGTATGAGAATCAGACAAAACCAACCCAAAATCCACCAAGACTCTTGAGAAGCCTCAAGACCCAAGACATTTTGCCACCCGAAGAAGTGGACAAGTGGGGACGGGGGTTGTCTGAGCAAGCAGCTGGATGCTGCACTGGCAGCAAGGGGCTGCCCCCCTGCACGGGGGCAGCATGCCAGTGGAGGGGGGGCCAGACAGGCCGTGGCCAAGCAGGGTTCTGCGTGTGTCCCGTCCGCCTGCCTTTCCACCTGAAGACGCTGCCCCGCTGTGCCCCTCTGATGGGGCCGGCCCTGATGCGTGACGCCCCCTTGCTCCAGAGCCCTGGGCTCTGCTGGTGCCTGGAGGAGCCCGCAGAGCCCCCTGCCCTCTCAGGGACTGAGATCTGCAGCTGGTGGAGGAGCCCGGGGTGCCGTTGCGGCTTTGGGTGCATTTCGTAGTCATGTGAAACAAGAGGAGCGTAAGGCGGACTTTCCTCTCTCTTGCCCACCTCTCCTAATACTGGAGCCCGGAGGTGGGATCGCCCCAGGAAGCTGGTGGGTGGGGGGCTCAAGGCACATCAAAGGGAGCCCTGAACACCGTCCGGCCAAGCCATGGAAGCTGCCACCAGAAGATGCCAGGATGGCCTCTAAGCTGGCCGGCTTTAAAAGAGGGCAGTGGAGATGTGGGTACCTGTTGTTGTGGTAACATGCCTCCGCCAGGATCAGTTGCTGGGCAGGAGGAGTGAGACCCTTCCTGGGGGCTTCTCGCAGAGGCACCGATTTGCCACAGCAAGAAACGGCTTGGCCACAGCGGCCTCTGGGCCAGTCCATCTGGAGGCCGTTTTTGGGGTTTAGACCCCTCCCAACTTACTGACTTTCTGACTCACTACAGAAAGGGCAATGGAGATTTTTCATCAATCAATCAATCATCAATTGCTCAATCAATTAATCTGTCATCCATCTGTCATCCTTCTAGGCCTCTGGGTGTTGGCTGTGTACTCCAACCTTGCGAAGCATTCAGTGCTTTTGGACGTTACCTGGATGCGTGTCTGTGTGGCAAAATGCACCTGCTGGAAGCCGTAGAGCCAGGCTGCGCTCTGGGTTCCGCTTCGGCTCCACACTACGGATTCCTCAGTGCCAGCCAGGATGAGGACGTTCAGCTCCTGCTTCTCCTCTGGGCCAAACATGTGATACCAGAAATCGACACACAGTTCTCCCGAGACCAAAAGCTCTGGGCTTTGCAGTCGGTTGGTCTCAAATGGGATGAGATTGCTGGCTTCTTGGTATATGAAATAGCCCCCTGCGTGAAGAAAGAAAGAGCGTGAAGTGGAGGGTGGCCACTTTGGGGGGGGGGAGCAGGATCTACTAGCCGTGGCAAGCAGATCGGCACAGCAGGAAGCAAGATCGGAGGCGAGGAAGCGGGCACCGCGGCAATGGCCGCTGGGGGATGTGGCAAATGCCAACGAAAGCAAAATGATGTGAGCCAAGTGGGAGTCTTTGAATTGGGAGGACCCATGGAAACAGGAAGCCCGAGCTGAAGGGGGGTGAGGACCCCGCGTGGATTTAAGGGGAAAGCGGGAATTAAGTAATGACTTGGGACATGCCCACGGAGCAAATCGCCCTGATGCTTAAGGGGGCCAGTTGAAAGGCGCTGGTGCTGAGCGCGGGCTGGAAAGGGGGTGCCGGTGGGGCGCTGGCAGGTGCAGGAGTCGGGGCAGGGGGGGCGCACACTGAGGTGGGGGTGGGGCGCACAGGTGGGCGGGCACGTGCGGTGAGGGGAGGGGAGGGGAGCAAGGCGGGGGCGAGCATGCCCGCGATGCAGTGGCTTGCTCACTTGGAGATCGTTTTCTCCGAACGAGTACAAAATGATCTCCTCGTGAGCAAGCCGCCACCTCCCCATGGGGGGGGGCAGGTGGGTGCGCGCGCAGCACGTTAAAAACCTCTGAGGCGGGCTGCATAAATGGCTATGGTGGGCCGGATCCGGCCCCTGGGCTGTAGTTTGAGGACCCATGCTTAAGCACTTAAGGGCCTTAAGGGCCGCAGCTTCTCCCAAGGAATCCTGGGAAATGTTCATGTGAGGGGGCAGAACAGCCCCATCCAGGCCTACAGTTCCCTCAGGCTTCCTTGTGAATTTTTGTGCACTCTTATATTTATTTATTTATTATACATATTTGTATGCCGCCCCCTCGCAAAAAGCCTCGGGGCGGCTAACAGCAACAGCAACAAAAAATACAATTAAAAAAAAAATACAATATCTAAAAACTATCTAAAAAGTATCTAAAAACTGGCCCATCTCAAAGTCTTACTATAAAAATAGAAATATATACATATAACAATAATATATAAATATAACAATTGGAAAATTAACAATTAAAATATTTCTTAAATAAAAAGGTCTTCGCCTGGTGTCGAAAAGCAAATAATGACAGCGCCAGGCGAGCCTCTCTGGGGAGCGCATTCCATAGGTGGGGCGCCACCTCAGAGAAAGCCCTCCTCCGGGTACTCAGCCTCCTTATCTCTCTCATGGAGGGGTCCCGGAGGAGAGGATCAGCTGCCGATCGTAGGGGGCAGGAGGGCAGATATGGTCGCAGGCGCTCCTTTAGGTAGCCAGGACCCAAGCCATTGAGGGCTTTATAAACCAGCTTGTCTGGGGGATGGCTACTCTTGTGCGTAAGAAAGCTGCACGAAGCTCAAACGCAGTGCTGGGCATTGCATGAGCAGGGCTGCCTGGACCCGGGGGTCAGACTAGATGGCCCGGGGGCCCCTTCTGACTCGCTATCTTTCCATGTTTCCATGCTGTGTGCTGAGCTGCTATTCTGAAACAGCTCTGGGGTCTCCAGCTCCAGAGTCACTACTCTGCCAAGGACCCGCTGCACAGCGGGCGGCCTTCCTGGAAACACTTAGAATGCCATTTCCTTACTTCTCAATGCTTATGGGCTTATCTTTCATTCTTTTTAAAAATCGGTTTTCTTTGGTTTATTTGTTTTCTTAAAAAGGCTAGAGAAAAGGAAAAGGAAGAGTGAAGTAGAAATAATGCCAAAGGATCTCACACAATTATAACATATAAATTCTCTCTGTCAGTCAATTCTTCGCTGGAGCTCACAAATAGCAATGCTAACAATTGCAGCGCTCTAGACCAGTAATTTTTCCAATCACTTCAAGTCAATTCTGACTCACCAGCCATTTTAGAAGCTGCATCTTCTTTTGTTCTGTGTTATTTAAACGGCATAGAGTAAAATTTCCATTGGTCAAGAAACTCTTCGAATGGCCTTCCGCTTACATCTTTAGTAGGTTTTGCCGTGGCTGCGCAGCCGGCCACCTGTGCGTCCTCCTTGACGTAGGAGGCTCCCTGCCCGGCGCCAGCCGCGCTTCCCGGGCATCCGGAGCGCCCTGCCCTCGCGCTTGGCCGCCGCCGGAGCCCGCGGGCCTCTGGGCGAGAAGGGCGCGGAGCCGGAGCCCGGCCGCGGCCCGCGCCGAGCCTGGGCGCCCCGCTGCTCGGGGCCCGCGGCGGCAGAGGCGCGGAGGGGCTCCGGGGAGCGCCCGGCCCGGTTCCGCCGCAGGGCGCGCAGAGCTGGCGGCGGGAGGCGCTGCGCCCCGCGCAGGAGCGCGCCCGTCTCTGCGTGGCCGCCTCTCGCACGGGTCCCCGGGCGCGCGCAGCCGGCGGCGCGGGGCTGCGCGGGGCCGGGGCGCGCCTTGGGCTGTGGCCAGCGCGGCGGGTGGCTGGGCCGCGGGCAGGGCAGCGCAGGGCAGGGACGGCCGCCTTCCGCGCGGCTGGTGCCGGCCTCCCTGCTGCGCGGAGGCTGCTCTCCGTGGGCGCAGGACCGCGCGGGCTCTGCGGGCGAGGCATGTCCCTGCCAGGTCGTGCCTCCCGATCCAGGGCTGGGATCGCAGCTGAGACCAAAGTGGCGGGCCGAGGGCGCAGGACGACCCTGCGCGCACCGGAGCCGGAACGGCCACCTGCCACCCTCTGGACCCTGGCTAGGCATCTCCCCATCATGGTTAAATAGCGAGTCCCACATGAACCGCGGGGCCTTTGGATCCAGTCCAGATGAGCGAGTGGGCGGCCAGGTGGCCTACTTTGCAGAGTACCGCTCCCTACCTCAGGGTGCCCTCTGTTTCACCAGAATTTCTCATGGTCGGCTTTGCTACAGCTTTCAGCTCTTTTAAATTTATTTGAATGCTGCTGTGTGCCTATAATGCTTGTCTTTTATTGAGCTTTGGCTCTGCGGTGGTATGGAATGGAAATGAATTAATGGGAAGAAGAAATGGGAGGAGGGCCTTTAGACTTGCCCCCAAAATGACCACTTGGGCAGCAGACTGAGCCGTGGCCGCTGGGGTGAAAGACCTGGCTCTTCTTGCTTCTGAGTCGGCGCCTCAGCACATGCAGCTGTGTGCGGATTGATGCCCTCTTCTCCTTGGCTGGCCTAAGAGCACGACCGCAGGGTTTCCGCTCCACAGCTGTGCCGTGTTTCCGTCCGCCCCTGCACCTCTCTGTTTATCTATCTATGTCCAGCCTTTTTCTTACAAAAAACTCAAGGCAACTTCCATCATTGCTCTCCTCCTGCACTCAGACTTATCCCCACAACAACAGCCCTGTGAGGCGGCTTGGGCCGAGAGCCCAGGACTGGCCCAGCGTCACTCGGCTGGCTCCGTAGCTGAACGGGGACTGGAACCCGGCTGCCCGAGTCCCAGTCCTGCTCTCTGGCCCAGCCCGGCTCTGCCTGCTTTCTCCTCTGGAACCGCTCCATTGCCCCGGCAGAGTGGGCAGGTGAGCGGGAGGACCTGAGAGCGGGTGCCCTTCTGGCGCCTGGAGCCCGGAGCCTGCCCTTTCACCCCTGAGCAGGCTACTGCCAGGCGTCAGCAGCCAGGACCGGGTGTCCCTGGTTCCCACACCGGGCTTGCCTGGCAGAAGCTGCCCTGCTGGGACCAGGCAGAGGGAGCGGCGGAGGAGGCGCAGCAGCTCCACCCTGCCCTTGGCAGCCCAGAATTGCCCTGTCAGCTGCTTTCCTCTCCAGGAAGTAAAAGAAGCTCTGAGGTGCGTTCTTCCCTTTTGAGGCAAAAACAGGCACGCGGGCGTGGAATGTTCAGTGGTCAAACGGGCAGGGACAAAGGTTAAAAGCCCCCCCCCCCGTTAATCCACTGCTCAACCTGAGGTCACATATTAGATGGGGGGGGGGCAAAAGGCCCCAGAATGAGGCGTACCGCGCGTTTCTGTCCTAAGCCTGCAGTAGCCTTTAAACAAATTCAATGAAAGCAGCAAACAAATAGCTGAAGCTCCCAGGCGCCATTCTAGGCCACGCACTGCTTTGGGGGCCTGCGCCCCCCCCCACGAATGGGAGAAGAGGGGCCCGGAGAGACTCCGCGCAAATGCCGCGGAGGCTGCAAAGGTGACCAAGGAGAAGCGGGGACATCCCCTCAATATCCCCCACACGCCCTGATTTGGCGCGCGTTCCATTGGTTGCGATAAAAGCGAGCACTTACTTCCGTCGGGATAATCGCCCTCTGGGCCCGTCCCAGGCGTCGGCGTGGCATGGCTGGTCCGAATCCAGGTCCCCTGGTGTGTGCCACAGGTTTGTGTCCAGCCGCAAAAGGGCTGGGAATTATTGTTGAAGTCACACCTGGCAAGGTAGTCTGAAACAGGGAGCCCCCATGAGGTGGGGATCCGAGGCCAGCAGGGCAGGAGCGAGCCAGAGCCCCCCACCCAGGGAGGGACACCTACCTGCTCCCGGAATCCAGATCCCCAGGCTGAGAGCCGTGTCCCCGTCTTTCGCCCAACTGCAGGAGACACAAGCAGATTAGGTGGGGTTTTTTACTTTTTAAAACCAGTGTCGTTCTCATTGTGATGCAACCTGTGCAAACGCCCTCCCAGCTCTTCTAGACCCCCCTTTACCACCTGGCATTTCAGCCCAGCCTGCAGAAAAGGTAAAATTGGAATATGAGGACAACATGCAATATAACAAGAAACAACTAATCGGAAACCTAATCCAGATCAAACGGAGGCGCCACTGGCGGGGGATCCTCTGTCCACGTGGGTGACATGGCACTGCCCTGGACCGGGTTGTGCTCTCCGCAACAGTTCTTGGTTGCGGGTGCTCCTGGAGCCAGAATTAGCACTGGACTCTCACCAACGATGACCAATCTGGACAGGCAGCACCTGGCGACAGTAAGCCACGCTCCGGCACCCTGTCATCGCGATTATTGTCATACTCTCTACTGGGACTGCCTTGAAGATGGCCTGGACATTCTAGCGGGTCCAGAACCAGGCAGCAAGTCGGCTGGTGAGGCCGGGCCGAAATGGGCACTCCACGCCAGTGCTCTGCCAACTCCCTGGGTTCCCAAGTGCGGTCTGGGGCTGATCCAGAAAGCTGGCATCAGTATTGATGGCCCTGGCCGACCGGGGGCCAGCTTGCCCAAAGCAACCCCTGCCCTCACGCCCGCCTGCCCAGACCCTGCGGTGCTCGTCTGAGGTCCTCCGACAGCCCCGACTCCGGAAGCAGCTCCCCGTAGCGGTTCGCACGGCGCCCTCTCTCCTCTCTTTTTGGGCCCGGGCAAAAACCTTTCATTTGCCTGACATTTTAATTGTTGAAATATTTTTAAGAGGACTCTTTACCTTTTGGTCTATTTGGCATTTATTATATTCCATTGCTGCTACACCCATAATTAAGGTAGGCTGTGGCTGTGGGTATTTTCTTTGCGTGTGTGTGTTTTATGATTGCTATTTTATTTCTATGTTCCCATGTTTGATCGAGTGTTACAGTTTTTATTGTATACATTGTCTGTTATGACTTTGTAAACATAGAAACATAGAAACAGAGCGAGTCAGAAGGGCCTCCCGGGCCGTCTAGTCTGACCTCCAGCAGACTAAACTGCCCAGAGAGCTGCTTTGACTAGTGGGCAGTGTGGAAACTAGAGAATAGATAAGCAAGCAAGCAAGCAGAAGGCAAGGGAACACGGCTGCCAGCAGGGGCTACGGGGGGCTTCTGAAGGGCTCATGAGGGGGACGTCGAGGAGGAGAAGCAGCCTCAGGGGGTGCCCACGGAAGAGAAAGGAAGGTGCAGGGGGCGGAAGCCAGGTGCTCCGGTCCGGGTGGAGCGCTTGAGTCGTGGCCGGGGCGGCTGGTGCCCAGAAAGCACGAGGCTGGAGCCCTCGTTGGGCCTGCTGGTCCCGTCACAGAAAGCTGCTTTGCCCGGGCCTCCCCAGAGGACGCCCCCTCGACTGGGCGATAGCTGCAGCTTGTGGTGTTCTGTGCCAGCGCCTCCTGTTTTGGATTGCTGGGCCTCTTTTATTATTTGGATCATTATTTTTTATTTTATTTTTTATCGATTAGCTTTATTTGGAAGCTGCCTGCTAGCATCACACTCTGGGCAGCCAACTTAAGTGCTTCTGTCGGGCACGGCTCTGGCAGGCCTCCTGTCCTGAAAGGCAGCCAGGAAACAGTCAAATCGATAAATATCCCCCCACCCCTGCCGCCCAGTAAGTCTGTGGGCCATTGAACTGCGATGCAAACAGCTTTCCTTCCATGCTCGGCTTGCCTGGCTGCTTGGGGGCTGCCAGCTGGACCTCTCCCCCCACCCCCGAGCCTGTGCTGTTTCAGGCCCCTGGGCTGTCATGTCCCCTCGGCACGGCACTTGCACAGGCTGTGCAGGAGCTGCTCGCCAGTTCCGCTGCAGGAGCGCCAGCGCATCCTCGTCCCGTGTGGTGTGGGAGGGAGGGATGCGGCAAGCATCTCCAGGGTGCCTCCTCTGCTTCCCGCCAGGACTGTCCCAGCATTCCGCCTCTTTTAAGAGGCTGATCCACCAATCCAAGAATGCCCCTGCTGAAGCTGGGCAGTCGCCTGAGCCCTGCAACAAGACCCCCCCCCCAACTTCGGCAGGGGACGCCCTCACGCGGTGGGTGGGAGTGAAGCACATTGCACTGCAGGCCGGACCGAAATCCGGAGTGGCTTTAGTGCAGCTGGTGGGGTCAGTGGGCACATCTGGAATTTTAACTGATGTTCAGCATCGTGGGCATTCTCACAAAATGGCTGCCATTGGGTGCCCACCCCTTCATGAAATGGCTGCAAACACTCGTTTCTGAGAAGGAAAATAGGAGCCTGCAAGGAAAGTCACTTGCCCAGGAAGCCAAGGCAAGGCAGGGCCCCGAAAGGCCAAACCGGAGCTCGCTCTGCCCATACAAGAGGAAGCCGGAGGGCGCCCTCACAGTTGACTTAAAAAACAAAAAAAGCTCCAAATTCTCCTCAAGTTAAGTGCAGGAGAGGCAGGAGGCCTCCGAGGCATGAAGGGAGCCTCATGATCCGTGGTATCTCGCTTGCAAGGGCAGGATGATGCAACCCCCTCCCCCCCCCCATGAAGCAGCCGTGGCTCATTCAGGACACCAAGTCACACCACCCCACTTGGGTGACGGTCCAAACGCTTCCTGACCGTCTCCAGTGAGGGAGAGCCCACAACCTCCCCGTCTCGTGGGCTCTATTGTCCTGCTGCTCTGACAGGAGGTTCTTCCTGGCGTCTAGTCCAAATCTGGTTCCTTTTAACTTGAGTGTAATTCAAATTAACTCGAGTGAATGGGTGCAAATTACCCCCCCCCCACACACACCCCTATCTCTGCAATGAGGACTCCAAAATGAAAAAGCAACTGCTTGCCGCTGCCGGCCCCCCCCCGCCCCCGCCCCCGCCCCCGCCCCAAGAACCAGGACAGCGTTGCTTCCCTGCTTAAGCAGCTGGCACGGAATCAAGGAAGAGTGCCGAGCACACGGTGTGGAATAGTAGGTAACTTGGCCAACAAATCCGAGCGAGGCGTTCAGCTGTGAGCATCTCGAAGCGCCCCCGGGCGAGCGGCGGGCGAGCGCCAGGACGGCACGGGCGAGGAGCCTGTGCAGCCGTCAGCCAGAGGGGGAGTAGCACCTCCGCCTCCCCAGAGAACGGGGCAGGCGGCGGGGGTGGGGGGCGCCGGGAGCCCTGGTGGCAGCGGGGGCGCCCCCCGGCCCCCGGCCCGGCCCGGCCCCGCCCGGCCCGGCCCGGCCCTCTGCCCCCGGGGGAGCCGCGGGGCCCCGCCAGCCCTTCGCGGGGCGCGGGGCGGAGACGGCGCCGCTTACCCCTCGGTGTCCGCCACTGAGAGACACAAGAGCAGCGCCGGCAGCCGCAGGATCCGCGCGGCCCCCATGCTGTGCGGACGCGCCCCCGGCTGTGCCTGCTGCAGCAGCCTGACCTCAGTCCATGGCCCGCGAGAGCCGGGAGAGGAGTGTGGTTGCCCCGGGCGGCTCGGGCTATAAGAGCGGCGGGGCAGGGCCGGCGGAGCCGTAAAAGCGAGGTGCGGGTGCGCGAAAGCGCGAGGGCGCGGACAGCCGCCTTCCAGGAAGCCTCGCAGCGCGGGGCGAGGGCCCGGCGAGCAGCCCCGCGCAGCGCCGCCCACACCTTTCCCGGGAGGAGGAGATGAACTGCAAATGGATTGAAGTCCATGGACAGATGAATGTGTGGACGAAATCGGGGGTTTTAGGCTTGTCACATCCAGGGAGCGCTGTCCTAACAGGTGTCCTCAAGCGCGGGGGCCGCTGTCCGCTCTTCGTTTGCGGGCAGCGGCCAGAAGCATTGGCTCCTTCAGCCCTGGAACAAACCTCGCTTCCTGCATCTGGTGCCTGCCTCCTTCCTTCGGCACGGTTTGTTCTGCTTTGCAAAACAAAGGGCAGCAGCATGGGGAAGTGCCGGGGAGTCCTGCTCCCGCCAGGCCACTGCATGCTCTCCAGCCTCATGCGCGTTTCAGACAGTGGCTGGTCCTGCACACTGCCCCGCCAGAGCCCCGTGTTGCACGGCTGCCCATGGGCTTTGGCATACGTGGGACAGCACCACGACCAGCCCCCCCTTTCGGCCTGGGGAGGCCCGGCGAGGGAGGGTCCCGAGAGGTGAGCCACACCCGGCTGACCAGGCAGAGGGCTTTCTCGGGCTGGGCAGTCCCGCCTCTCCCTGGGTCAGAGCTGCTTGGCTGGGCTTCTGAACGTGTGCATGCGCAGTTGCACATCCATGTATGCATGCACGCATGCACCCACACCTCCTGCTTGCTCAGCCCTGCTTTGGTTGGGGTTGTTTCAATGAGTGCCTCCAGCCTACCGCCGGCAGGTCCCCAGTGAGTCACCAGCCCTGCCTCCTGTTCCAGCATCCCGTGGCCTTTGCTGGCTCCCTCAGCTCAAGGCTGCCCACGTCCAATTGTCCCCAGCTCAGTGTCTCCGCCCTCATTTCAAAATCTGGCGGCCGATCATGGTGGTGGGTGACTTCTCCAGGTGGGCACATCATGTCCGCTCTCCAAATCGTTTGGGAAAGTCCCCACTGTGTTCCCAAAAGCAGCGTGCCTTTTCCTGTGACGGTTGCGACCAGTCCTTCTGCCAAAGGACCTGGAGCAGCATTTTGCCCCAACGACAACCCTCTGGGGCAGGCTGGCGGGGCAGAGGTCAATGGCCCCCCTGGCCACCCACGCGGCCAGGATTACCCAGCAAGCCCAGCACCTTCTGCGCTGGCCTTCCAGACCAGATGACGTGAGATCTCTGAGCTGCCCCCCCTGCACTGTGAGACCCCCCCCCAGGCATGGCTGAAGCAGCTCTGTTGGGTGAAGGGCTGTTGGCCGTCCTTCCCACCCAACCCCGTGCCATATTCTTGATCTCAAGCTCGCTTCCAGCCAAAGCGGGCATTTTCCCACTGTGACGCTGGCAGGAATGTCCCCAAATGTGCTGAAACGGAGGGGGCAGCAGCGGGCAGGAAGGGGGCGGCCTCCTTCTGCTCACCGGCCACTTGAAAGCCCTAAAATACTTCAGAGCTTATCAAGGCCGGATTGCAGCTTTGCGAGGCAGCCCTGGACAGAGTGGCTGTCAGGAGCGGCGGGCTTATCTCTGCTCCTCTTGCTGTCATCAGTGACGAAGGCCACAGGGCACCTTCCCCCTCACGCAGGGAGCAGGGAGCGGTCCTTGCAGGCTCTTTGTAAATGCCCTGGATGCAACGTGAGGTGAAGCAACATGCTCAGGTCACCCATGCACAGAATTGTAGAGCGCACTGCGTCCGTTTTCTCGGAGCCTCTCAGCCAAGGCTGGAGGACGTGGGGAAGACGTGAGCTCTCCCTTGCTGGAGACCTTCAGAAGGCGTCTGGACAGCCATCGCGGGGGGGCGGGGGTGCAAAC
Organism: Varanus salvator macromaculatus; assembly: GCA_023646645.1. Classification (NCBI taxonomy): domain Eukaryota; kingdom Metazoa; phylum Chordata; class Lepidosauria; order Squamata; family Varanidae; genus Varanus; species Varanus salvator. The sequence continues at coordinate 4,352,381 of JAIXND010000761.1, read as the reverse complement.
TGGTGTCTTGCAGCAGCGGGGCCCAGACCCGACGGCCTCCCGGCCCCTTCCAGTTCAACTGCTCTATGATTCTGCAAATCCAGGCTGTGTAAGTGAATGGCTGGTAGGCCCAGGAAGCCCCTTCCGAGAAACCAGAAGCCAGAGGAGCAGGGATGTAGCCTTGTTGCACCTGTAGGCGAGAGGCAGAGGAGGCAGGCGATAAACCCTGTCAGATTAGTCGGGGTTCATGTTGAAATCAGAGGATTGTCCAACCCTTCCTGCCCTCCTTTGCTTCATTCTTGATAAGCACTTGGCAGGCGATCGCACTTTATGATCCAGCCAGGAGAGCATAAACGCTTCTGCAGGGCTGCGTGGCCTAGGGCACCTCCAGCCTGAAGGGGCAAGAGGCTCTGAGCGCCGTTCAGGACTTTGGTCGGCAGGACAGCTCCCTGCCCGGCCGCATCACAGCGGGGAGCCGGCGAGTGAGTGAGTCGCAGCCCAGGCACCGCCTGGCGTGGCGAGGGGGCAGCCCAGGAGGTGCCAGCGCCTTCCGGAGACTTCCGTGCACGGCCCCTCAAGGAGAGAGCTGTGGGAGGCCAGGGCAGGGGGCAGAGGCCCGCAGCCAGAGTGCGGCCACGCAGACCCACCCACGTCGCGACTCTGGGGTCCCCCCAGCAGGCTCTTGGCTGCAAGGTGAAGTGGGGTGTCCTGCTTGCCTCTGGCGCCATGGGACCCCCCCCCCGGCTCACGGCCCGCGTGTGCCACTCTCACGTCTGCACGTCACACGGGTGGGGGGGGGGCTGACCTCTGCACTCTTCCGTCAAGCTCTACTCCTCTGGGAGGGCCCTCCCCAGATGCGCGCAAGCCCTTGTCCTGCAGAGACGCAGCAATGGCGCCGGGCTGCCCAGATCGCTGATGCGGCCACCTCCATGGGCGGTGGGGTCGTGCCAGTCCTTCCGGAGTACCCAAAGACTTGGGGAGTATTCTGCTCACTTAGCTTCTTGCGCAGATCTGTTCCACTCCCAACAACCTTCTTCTATTCACTGCATCTTTTGAAACTTGGCACTTCTGAGGTAGGGTTAATTCTGTGTACATAGACTTGCAAAGGAACTGTAGGGTTGAGGTCTTTTTCTCGGTGCTGTATGTTTATTTAATAACATTTTGGCTGTGAGGAAGAGTCACGTGATCTCTGCAGACACAAGTCCACAGTTCTGAGCACTGCAAAACAAGCATCTGTGCTGATAGAAATAGATTTTGTCTAGATAGATTTTCTATTAGATTTTCAATAGATTTTCTATTGCCCAAGAATAGAAACCTAGAAACAGAGCGAGCCCGAAAGGGGCTCTTGGGTCATCTAGTCTGACCCCTGGCTCCAGCCGGTTCTGCTTGTGACATGCCTACCATGTGCATGCCCAATCTTATGGAAGCCTCTGGAAGAGCAGGGCATTGTGAATGGATTAATGGAATTCGTTGACCAAAGAATGTAAACATTGCATGAATATACAGCCCCATGCTAGATAATTAAAAACCAATCCTTATTTCATGGTGAATAACCTTTGAACTATAATGTATCATGAATAGAAAACTATCTTTGATAGATTTTTCCTCAAAAACATTTTATTTAAAAATCCAAATTAAATTTTAGAAATCCATGTTTTTCATTTAAAAAAGATCTAGTTTGTCCACCCTGGAAGGCATCCATTATAAAGTCACTGCAAGCAAGTGAGCCCGGCCTTCCTGCCACCTTTGCAGTTCTGCTGTTCAGCATCAGAGGGAGGGAGAGGCAGGTCTGCCTGCTTTGCCTCTTTTTGCGTTCTTCCCTCTCTCTGATGAAGGGAGTTGCGGAGTTCTGGGAGCTCTCATTAGATCTGGATAAAAGAAAATTTTGCCCCCCTGCAGGGGCCGAGATCAACAGCTGCAGCTGAGCCCGTGGAGGAGGCCATGCGGGTCTTGTCTGTCGCACGTGTTAAAGGAGAGCAGCTGCCAGAAGAACGGAGCAGCCACCCTCCTTCAGCCGAGCGCAAACGTGGCCGCTCGCATCCGAATTCAAACCCAGACCTCTGAGTGCCGAGCACTGCGACCCCCCTGCCTGCCTGTCTGGATGGATGGATGAGCCCCCTGCCGTTCTCACGAACTTCCCATCTTGCTTACGAAGCCGCAAGTGGATTTTGGCAGCTTCTTGCCTGAAAACTGCATTCTTGGCCATCCCTGGACATTTCCTGTAGTCAAGGCGATGGTTTTCCCAGTTGCAATGCATGGCTGTGAAAGCTGGACCATGAGGAAGGCCGAGCGCAAAAGGATTGAGGCCTTTGAGTTGTGGTGCTGGAGGAGACTCCTGCGAGTCCCTTGGACCGCAAGGCGATCAAACCGGTCAGTCCTAGAGATCAACCCTGACTGCTCTTTACAAGGCCAGATCCTGAAGATGAAACTCAAATGCTTTGGCCACCTAATGAGAAGGAAGGACTCCCTGGAGAAGAGCCTGATGCTGGGAACAATAGAGGGCAAAAGAAGGGGACGGCAGAGGATGAGGTGGCTGGATGGAGTCACAGAGGCGGTTGGTGTGAGCGTGAGTGGACTCTGGGGATGGTGGAGGACAGGAGGGCCTGGAGGAATGTTGTCCATGGGATCGCGATGGGTCGGACACGACTTCGCGACTAACAACAACAACAGACATTTCCTGTAGATGAATTCTTTAATGCACGCAGACACCTGTGCTTAGAGGGATGCTGGCAGTTCTGCTGACTACAGTGGACCTTGGCTCACGAACTTAATCCGTTCCAGGACTCTGCTCGTGACCCAAAATGGTCATGAGCCAAGTCAAATTTCCCCATAAGGTTCAATGTAAAGAAGGTCAACCTGATCTGTGACCTTTTTTTAAATCTGAGAAATGTGAAGGAAAGTGATAAAGAACAGCAAAGATCGCGGCCGTCTCCCCGACCCCCCCAGCACAACCACGATGCACCCGTCATCCCTGCGCGCACCCACCATCCTGGCGCACTGGGGGGGCAAGGGGGGAGAGAGCGCGATCGTGGGCGCCCTGGGGGGCAGAGATGGGCCCGATCGTGCTGGGGTGGAGGGGGGATGGCGATCTTGGCCATCTCCACCCCCGGCATGATCTCAGCCATCTCCCCACTTGGGGGGCGGGGGCGGGTAGGGAGACGGCCGCGATGATGGTCACCTCCCAATGCAGAGTTCACGACCCGAGTTACATTTTTAATGAAATTTTTGTTTGGACCTGATTTGGTCATGAATCGAAACATCCGTGAGCCGAGGAGCCACTGCATAAGGAAGTCAGGGATTCTGTGTTCTTTTTTTAAAGCCCCACCTTGCGAAATGACTAAGGATGGTCATGTGTGCGTGCATGAGAGAGAGAGAGAGCGAGAGAGAGAGATCAGCTTACCACATCACCGCCACACAATGCACACAGCTTAGAATTAAACCCTCTGCCAGGAGTGGCATGTCCAGAATTCGGCACATTCCAGGCACAGCTGCCCCACGCGTTTGGGTCGTGCTGTGTTATTTTAGCTACGCTGGCTCACCCGAAGAACTGCGGGGATTGCGGGTTGTTGTGGGTCGCTTCTCCCCCGGTGCACAGTTCAACTCTTCCCCTCTGTGAGATGTGCTGCTGGCACTCAATTTGGGGGGCATGGGGGGCAGGGGGCAGGTTAGATAAGTTCCTGGCGTAGCTTCTGATCTGCACAACTGCTGGCATTCTCCAGCGTCAGCGGCAGGGCCACCTGGCAGGAGGGGACCCGGCCTCCCTGTCCTGCCTCAGGCTTCCCGTGGGCACCTGTCCGGCTCCCACACAACCCCAAAGCTGCAGCCTTCGTCTGCTTCGGCGGGCGCAGCCCCTGCGTCCTCACGTGGGGTGAGGGTCCTTCCCAAGCAATGCTTGTGGTTTGCAGGAGGCGGGAAGCAAGCGGGCGAGGTTGTCTGGTGGCCCTCGGATTAGACCGCATGGCCCTGGGTCCTGCCTTCCTCACTGGTCACTAGCTTATTTCTGGGCACGGTTTGGTCCTCAAAGCCCCAAAGGCCTCAGAGCAGGACAGACATAGCCCTTTCCCCCACATGAAGCTTCCAGAGCCTGCCTTAGGCAGCCCCCTGATCAGCTACCTGCTAGGGGCATTATCTCAGAGGGGAACACAGGTAGTTTCATTGCAAAAGAGAAAACCAACTCATCTTGAAAGCCAAATACAAAGGTGAGGAAACCTGTAATTAAAGCTCCCCTTCCTGTGGGAATCAAGAACTAATTAAGGAGCAATTCATCAGTCATTCTACAACTGCCCTGAACAAGAAAAAGAGACAGGCCCACGTGGCCGGCGCCTCTGCAGCCAGGGCTCCAGTGCCCATGCGATGTTCAGGAACATCGTTGTTGAGGCCCCATCGGTGCGGGTGTTCAAGGATAGGCTGGACGTGCACATGGTGGGCATGTCATGAGTGGAGCCAGCTGGAGGCCCCTTCTGACTCGCTCTGTTTCTATGTTTCTAGCCCTGAAAAGTCAAGGGCGCAGTGCAGAAAAAACAGTGCCCATGCATAGCACCGTCTCCTGGGTGTTCCTTGAAAAGTTGCCAGAGAAGGAGAGCCATTTTGGACCAAAAGACTGTGCACTTGCTTGTCCCTACTTTACTAAATAGAATTTAATGTACAAATGAGATGTTCTCACAGCACGAAGCCTGCGGGAGAATGAAACAAGGAAATTAGACGATGGACAGGAGTGGCCACGAGGAGTACAGTCACCCAAGGAGTGTCTGGACAGAAACAGCTTTCGATTCTTTTGATTTCAGTGCCTGGGGATCAAGGAACTCTGCTCAGCGTGCTGATGGGGCTTCCCCCTGTTATCTCGGAAGTGATTGTGTTTGCAGTTTTACAGATGAGAAAGATCGAATCAGTGACCCTGGAGCAGTGCTTGTGTAACCTGATTAGACTATCATTTATTTGTTTAATTAAAAAATCCAACCCAGTTATTGCATCTAAACACGATTCCCGTCCCCTGTGTCAGGATGGATAGTAAGCCAACTGGACAGTAACCTTCTGCCACCCCGCTGGGTCTCCTTTGAAAAATGTGCGGTGGTCTGGACACAGCGGCATTGCGCAAGATGCTCTTTCTGACCGGGGGGGGGGGTTCAGGGGCAGCACACCTCCCTCCTGGCCAGCAAGATGCTGCTCAAGGGGGCTCAGCCCGCCAGGCCAGACAGACGAGAAGACACGAGCCGTTGGGCTCTCTGGGTGTGTGAGCTGAGAGGGTGGTCGGGGGGAGTTTAGCCCTTTCCCCTCCTGCTGCTGCACCTCGCTAGAAAGCTGCAGCTGCATGGGGAGGAAAGCCCCCTGCCGTGCCCCATGTGCAAGGGCGGGGGGAAGAAGGGGCTGCCCCAGCCAGGGCACGGGGCCTTGACGGGGCCAGCGCCAGAGACAAAGAAGGGAAGCAGCCCTTACAACCCCATTATTGCCAGTGAAGAAAGAGGGTGGCCGGAGGGGTGGACCCAGGAGCCCTGGTTCCCTGCAGCATGGCCAGTGGGCAAGCAACCCCCTCCCAGGGGGCTGCAGCCGCTTGTTCTGGAGTGGGGGCCAAGCCACCAACGCAGCACTGCCCTTGCGCATCTCTTTGCTGGGCCGCACCTCGGATGAAAGGCAAGTCTGGAATGTGAACACAGAAGGGTATCACCTTTTTAGAAAGGACAGGAAGGGAAAGCAAGGCGGGTGTGTGGCTTTATACGTCAGGGAAGGGATAGGATGCAGTGAGATAGAGTGCAGCACAGATGGGATTCGGTAGAGGCAGTCTGGGTGAAACTTAGGGGTTTTGACAGGGAAAGAGACCTGACAGTGGGGGTATGTTATCGCCCTCCAGGTCAACTTGAGACCCTGGATGATGTCCTGACAGGCCAGATTCTAAGGATACCTCGGGGGAGAGACACAGTAATTATGGGGGATTTCAATCTCCCGGATATTACTTGGGAGACTCACTTGGCAGTGACAGCCAGGTCACGTCGCTTCCTAGAAGCTATAGAAGGAGGATTTTTCACACAGAGGGTCCGAGAGGCAACAAGGGGGGGAAACATCCTGGACTTGGTCTTGACCAATAGGGAGGGGCTGATAGATGAAGTACAGATTAGGGGAGCTCTGGATGCGAGTGATCACTCCATCCTTTGCTTTGAGATCAGGGGATTGGGGCCGTGCAGCAGGGCGTGCACTAGAAGCTGGGACTTCAAGAGGGCCAACTTGGGCCAGCTGAAGGCCAGACTGGGGAAAGTCTCCTGGGATAGGTTACTGGAAGGTAAGCGAGTTGAGGAGGGGTGGATGGCACTCAAAAGGGAGGTTTTGCAGGCGCAAGCCCTGACAATACCTCTAGTCAGTAAGGTGGGGAGGCGGAGGAGAGTGCCGCCATGGATGCGAAAGGAGGTGGTTAGGGGGATTAGACGAAAGAGGAACCTCCATAGGAAATGGGTACTGGGGGAAATAGACAAAAGGGTATACCGGGAGGAGGAGGCCCGTTGCAGAAGGATTCTTCGCAAGGCTAAGGCTGATTATGAGCTGAGACTTGCCAAGAATATCAAGAGCAACTAAAAGGGCTTCTTCCAGCATGTAAATAGGAAGAGGAAGGGGAGACAAGTGGTGGGACTACTAAATAAGGAGGAAGGAGATCCAGTGACTGATATGAGGGAACAGGCACAGATGCTAAATGACTCTTTTGCCTCTGTGTTCTCCCCAAAGCAGGACGGGGGATATCCGCATAGATTAGATGAGGCTGGGGATTTAGGGACACAGATTAGAGTCATCCCCCCTTGAAGTCGAGGGGCTCCTCAGGGCATTGGACATTACAAAGGCGCCAGGCCCTGATGGGTTACACCTGAGAGTACTTAGAGAGTTTGCAGGGGTTCTCTCACGCCCGCTGGCCTCCATTTTTGAGGCCTCGTGGAGTTCCAGAGGACTGGAGGGTGGCATCGGTGGTCCCAATTTTCAAAAAGGGTAGTAGAAGGGACATGGGGAATTATAGACGTTAGCCTTACATCCATTGTAGGAAAAACAATGGAAAGGCTCATAATAGAGAGGGATCTAGTGATGCTAGATGGGGAAGGGAGGCTGACAGCCACACAACACGGCTTCCACAAAAACAGGTCCTGCCAGACAAACCTTGTGAATTCTACGACAAGGTTTTGAGGTGGCTGGATGGAGGGGATGCAGTGGATGTGGTATACCTGGATTTCAGCAAGGCCTTTGACAAAGTGCCCCGTGATATCCTGGTGGAGAAACTGAGGAGTTTTGGGATACACCAAAGCACTGTCCGGTGGATTAGGGCATGGTTGACTGACCGAAAGCAGAAGGTAACCATTAGCGGGGAATCGTCGGGATGGCAGCCAGTGACAAGCGGGGTCCCCCAGGGCTCTGTCCTGGGGCCGATCCTGTTCAATCTTTTCATCAATGACATTGAAGAAGGGGTGAACAGTCTGCTGATCAGATTTGCAGACAATACTAAAAATGGGGCAGTGGCCACAACTGAGGAACAGGTACTCCAGATCCAAAAGGATCTGGACAGACTATGGAAGTGGGCAGGAGACAACAGGATGGCGTTCAATGTGGATAAGTGCAAGGTCTTGCACTTGGGCCATAGGAATAGGTGTCATAAGTATAGGATAGCGGACAAGTGGCTGGAGAGCAGCACTTGTGAAAGGGACCTCGGGGTGCTGGTTGACTGCAGGCTGAACGTGAGCCAGTAGTGTGATGCGGTGGCCAAGAGAGCGAACACCACCCTTGGTTGCATAGCCAGAAGTGTGGCTTCTAGATCGAGAGAGGTATTACTACCACTCTATACAACTCTGGTGCGCCCGCAACTGGAGTATTGTGCTCAGTTTTGGGCCCCTCATTACAAGAGGGATATAGCCAGGTTAGAGTCAGTGCAGTGAAGGGCCACAAGGTTGGTGGCCGGTTTGCAGGGGATGCCATATGGGGAGAGACTGAGGGAACTGGGTCTCTTCAGCCTGGAGAGGAGCTCTGAGGGGATCTGTTGGTGACATGCAGGTATGTGAGGGGGTGTCACATGGAGGTGGGTAGAGACCTGTTCTCCCCTGCAGAGGAAGGCAGGATGCGCTCCAATGGAGCAAAGCTCAGGGAGCCAAGGTCCCATTTGGATGCCAGGAAGCAGTTCCTGACAGTCAGGACCCCAAGGGTGTGGAATGGGCTTCCACGGGAGGTCGTTGAGGCCCCATCGGTGAAGGTGTTCAAAGACAGGCTGGACATGCACATGGTGGGCATGTCGTGAGTGGAGCCGGCTGGTGCCAGAGGTCAGACTAGATGGCGCGGGAGACCCCTTCTGACTCACTCTGTTTCTCTGTTTCTATGTTCCTGCCTCCTGCCCTGGCCACCATGCTGAGCAGAGGACGTCCGGGGGCAGGAGCGAGTGGAGTGGAACGGGTGGGCAACTGAGGTGGTTAAATGGCTGCAGGAAGTGGGGCTGGGCCCCATTTTGGGTGGCTCGGAAAGGGGATTGGACAGATGCACGGAGGTGGAGGCCCTCCCGGCAGCTGTATTCCACTCTGGTGCTGGCAGCGAGTTGCTCCTGTGCACTCTGTGCTGGGGCACATGGGGTGGAGGGTGCTGCAGCGGCCACGCCCAGCTTAGGGGTTCCTGCGGGCAGCAGGCTGGCGGTTGTGTGGGCCGGACGCTGGCCAGAGGGAGCCTCGTCTGCCCCAGAGGCCCCTTGCGCCATGCTCCTGGGGCTTGTCTGTGGAAGGCCGGGGGCCGCCTGCGTGGGGATCCTTCGAAGGAGCGCGGCTCCGTCCCGCAGGGCAGCGTCTGCCCAGCGACTCCTCTCGTGCTTCATTCTCACAGCAGGTGTTCCGTACGGAGAACAGCCCTGAGGGAGGCCCCTTCCGGGTGAGGCCGCCTGCGTGCTGTCGCCTCGCCTCCCCACGGCCTTTCGCGGCATCCCTGGAGGTCATGGTCCTCACCCTCTTCCAGCCACCCGAGGAGCCTCCCGTCCTTTTCCAAACTGTGGGGAATCCAGGCATGCGCCAAAGACGGAACTGTTGCGTGATGTCCCTCTGCCTGGAGGTGCGGGAAGCCTCATCTCGGAAGCGCCGGCGTCTTTCAGAAAACACGATGTTTGGACTTAATGACACAAATAAGAGAGAAGAGAAACATTTTTCTAGGAACAGTCCAAGGGGCAGCGTCACCAGGCTAGGCATCTTTGAGTCAAGCGGGCAGAGGTCGTGGGGCAGAGTCTGGTGCTGGGCCTGTTGCGCAAGAGGAGCCGGTACCTGCGGGGCCCTCCTGGGAGCGCTCCGGAAGGGCTGGCAGGGCAGGACCGGGCAGCGCAGCGCCTCTCTGCCAGCAGCTGCCCACTGAGCCCGCGAGGGCTGCAAGACGCCCGGCGTTCCTCTAGGCTGCAGGTGCAGGACGTCCCCGAGTTACGAATGTCCGAGCTGCAGTCGCCCGGCACTTGCGACCAAACTGCCGTAAAGCCAGTTGCCGACCGAAGGGTCCCCGTCCTGGTGTGCGCAGGCCCAAAATACGTAACAGGGGAAGGCATTCTTTAAAAGATTTATTCTTGAGACTAACCGGCTACCAATGAGCGTTCCAGATGGCGCGCCTGAGCGGCCCTCAGCTGGCCCTTTCACACTTTGGCCATTAAAGGGTTACTGGCAACCCAGTTAACACTTCGCAAGAGGTTACAGTGGCACATAAAAAGTTGCGATTGCGGTTGCAGCAAGATAAAGCGAAAGAAGGTGCTGCCCTTTAGCAGGTCTGAGGTCTGCTTTCTTCCTCTCAATCAGAAATCTTATCTCCAGTGCTTGGCTCAGGCTTACTCTCTGTAAGACAAACATTCGGTGAATCACAGCAAGGTTTATAGTAGGGCAAAGGTATGTATATTTGCCCATTCGGAGTTGATAGTGTGAATTTCCAAACTCCAATAAATGTACTTTAGCAGAACTTTGAGGCGATGAGGGGGGGAAACATCCTGGACTTGGTCTTGACCAACCGGGAGGAGCTGATAGATGAAGTACAGATTAGGGGAGCTCTGGATGCGAGTGATCACTCCATCCTTTGCTTTGAGATCAGGGGACTGGGGCCGTGCAGCAGGTCGAGCACTAGAAGCTGGGACTTCAAGAGGGCCACCTTTGGCCAACTGAAGGCCAGACTGGGGAAAGTCTCCTGGGAGAGGTTACTGGAAGGGAAGCGAGTTGAGGAGGGGTGGGTGGCACTCAAAAGGGAGGTTTTGGAGGCGCAAGCCTTGACGATACCTCTAGTCAGTAAGGTGGGGAGGCGGAGGAGAGCGCCACCATGGATGCAAAAGGTGGTGGTTAGAGGGATTAGACGCAAGAGGAACCTCCGTAGGAAATGGGCACTGGGGCAGGTAGACAAAAGGGTATACCGGGAGGAGGAGGCCCGTTGCAGAAGGATTCTTCGCAAGGCTAAGGCTGATTATGAGCTGAGACTTGCCAAGAATATCAAGAGCAACAAAAAGGGCTTCTTCCAGCATGTAAATAGGAAGAGGAAGGGGAGACAAGTGGTGGGACCACTAAATAAGGAGGAAGGAGATCCAGTGACTGACATGAGGGAACAGGCACAGATGCTAAATGACTATTTTGCCTCTGTGTTCTCCCCAAAGCAGGACGGGGGATATCCGTATAGGAGATTGGATGAGGCTGGGGACTTAGGGGCAGAGATTAGAGTCACCCCCCTTGAAGTCGAGGGGCTCCTCAGGGCATTGGACATTACAAAGGCGCCAGGCCCTGACGGGTTACACCCAAGAGTACTTAGAGAGTTGGCAGGGGTTCTCTCACGCCCGCTGGCCTCCATTTTTGAGGCCTTGTGGAGAACGGGTGAGGTTCCAGAGGACTGGAGGGTGGCATTGGTGGTCCCAATTTTCAAAAAGGGTAATAGAAGGGACATGGGGAATTATAGACCGATTAGCCTTACGTCCATTGTAGGAAAAACAATGGAAAGGCTCATAATAGAGAGAGATCTAGTGATGCTAGATGGGGAAGGGAGGCTGACAGCCACACAACACGGCTTCCGCAAAAACAGGTCCTGCCAGACAAACCTTGTGGAATTCTATGACAAGGTTTCGAGATGGCTGGATGGAGGGGACGCAGTGGATGTGGTATACCTGGATTTCAGCAAGGCCTTTGACAAAGTGCCCCATGATATCCTGGTGGAGAAACTGAGGAGTTTTGGGATACACCAAAGCACTGTCCGGTGGATTAGGGCATGGCTGACTGACCGAAAGCAGAAGGTAACCATTAGCGGGGAATCGTCGGGATGGCAGCCAGTGACAAGCGGGGTCCCCCAGGGCTCTGTCCTGGGGCCGATCCTGTTTAATCTTTTCGTTAACGACATGGAAGAAGGGGTGAACAGTCTGCTGATCAAATTCGCAGACGACACTAAAACTGGAGCAGTGGCCACAACTGAGGAGCAGATACACCAGATCCAAAAGGATCTGGACAGACTATGGAAGTGAGCAGGAGACAACAGGATGGCGTTCAATGTGGAGAAGTGCAAGGTCTTGCACTTGGGGCATAGGAATAGCTGTCATAAGTGCAGGTTAGGTGACAAGTGGCTGGAGAGCAGCACTTGTGAAAGGGACTTTGGGGTGCTGGTTGACTGCAGGCTGAATATGAGCCAGCAGTGTGATGCGGTGGGCAAGAGGGCGAATGCCACCCTTGGTTGCATAGCCAGAAGTGTGGCTTCTAGATCGAGAGAGGTATTACTTCCACTCTACATGACTCTGGTGCGCCCGCAACTGGAGTATCGTGTTCAGTTTTGGGCCCCTCATTACAGAAAGGATATAGCCAGGTTGGAGTCAGTGCAGCGTAGGGCCACAAGGATGGTGGCTGGTTTGCAGGGGATGGGGTATGAGGCGAGACTGAGGGAACTGGGTCTCTTCAGCCTGGAGAAGAGGAGACTCAGAGGGGATATGTTGGCAACATACAGGTATGTGAGGGGGTGTCACATGGAGATGGGGAGAGGCCTGTTCTCCCCTGCAGAGGAAGGCAGGACGCGCTCCAATGGAGCAAAGCTCAGGGAGCCAAGGTTCAATTTGGATGCCAGGAAGCACTTCCTGACAGTTAGGACCCCGAGGGCGTGGAATGGGCTTCCACGGGAGGTCGTTGAGGCCCCATCGGTGAGGGTGTTCAAAGATAGGCTGGACATGCACATGGTGGGCATGTCATGAGCGGAGCCGGCTGGTGCCGGAGGTCAGACTAGATGGCCCAGGAGGACCCTTCTGACTCGCTCAAACTAAAAAAAAAAAAAAACTTCTTGTCAATAGCAGTGGTGAGAAGGGGGAAGGATTTTCGATGGCTGCTGCTTAGTGAGGGCAGGCGGGGGCTCAGCCGGCGCATGATGGGGACCGAGTGTGACCTCCCAGCCGCCTGGCCGGGCTCCTCCCGGGGCGGCTGGCGGGTGTCCTGGCAGCCACGATGCCTGTGCTGCTCTCCCCACATGCGAGGGCTCTCCTTGGCCCTCCTGCCCCGCCTGCACAGTCCTTGCAGCCTTGCTAGAGCATGCCATGCCCAGCGCCAGAAAGATCCCCCCCCCGCCCTGCCGTCGCCCACGTCCCTCTGGTCACTTTTCTTGGGACAGGTCAAGGCGCCCTGGATCCTGACCTCCCGCCCCAAGCCCTTCCAGGAAGCAGCTCCACTCAGACCCTGTGGACTTCCGGCTGGCATCTGCATGCGCTGGCCGGATCCGCCGAGACCTGCAAGGCAACAGCTCCAACCGGCCTGAGACATTCCCTCCCAGGCAGGGCCATCCCTGCGGAGGCGAAGTTCGGAGCAGGCGATGCCACAAGGCACCACGCCACGCCCCTCAGCCGTGGCACACGATGGGGCTGAGCCCGGCTGGGAGCCCGGCGAGCGCCAGGACGGCCTGCTGGGGCCACGGAAGAGCGCCCCCACTCCGCTCCGCTTGAGCCTTGTGCCTAGGCGGAAGCCTGGCCTTGGGCAATGCCCCAGCCTCCGTCCCGGCCTGGGAAGGGCCCCAACCCCAACCCCAACCCTGCCTCCTGAGCGAGCAGGAGCAGCGGACCAGATGCTGAGCCCCTCGCTGGGCTGAGCAGCCGCCACCCAGCCCGAGCCGAGGGGCCCCCTGGCCTGCTGCAGCCCTTCCTTGGTTGGCACCAGGGCCAGCAGCCGGGCACTGGCACCCCCACGCGGCATGCGGGTGCTGGGGGCCCCCAGCGCTGCAGCCCAGGGAGTTGTGCCACGGGGCCCGCAAGGCTGGGCATGAGCCTCGGGCCACAGGACACTCTGCTGCGTGGCTGCTGGGGGGGGGCATGTGGCTCCTGTTCCAGGCTGACCAGTGCTGTCCCGACCCAGACCCTGTGGGGCAGGTGGACATGGCCACCGGTGGGGCGCAGCTCATTGGCAGCCCTGCAGGAGGCAGCTACAGCCAGCCAGTGGCCAGTGGCTCCCTTCCGAGTGGGGCTGCCCCATGCCAGGCTAGCCAGGAGTGAGCCCTGCAATTCTCAGCATGGGGAGCACAGCCCACACCTGCCCAGGAGTCTCCAGGGGCTCATGGGGTGGCAGAAATCAAGGGCAGGGGCAGGCAGGGGCAGAAAACGACCTGTCGTTCGGGCCGGCCACTGGCCACCATCAGACTCCCCAGGATGGTCCAGGGCCGCTTCTCAGCCACTGCAAGGCCAGCCGAGGGGACGGTTTGCTGGGCGCCTCCTTTGCTAAGTGCCCTCTAGAAAAGGACGGGGAGGAGCCCCCATGAACGCATGGAAGGGACCCATGGAAGCCCACACGGGGCCTGTGCATCCGTCTCATGTTACTGGGCTCGCTGCCACTTTAGCTGTCTTTTTGGCACTGCTACCCAATGCGGAGAGGAATTGCAAAGATAAATCAAGCAGCCGATCCTGGGTGCAGTGGAGAGCCGCGCAGGCCTGCGCTCGGCAACCGGGGCTCTCGGTCCTGCCCTGCCATGGAGCCCGCCAGGTGACAGTGGGCCAGGCACGGCCTCTCCACCCAGCCCACCTCCTGGGGTGGGTGTCACGGGAAGGAGACTGGGGGGAGGGGGTATACGCTGCTTTGTGCACTTTGTAAGGAAAAAGGCAGGATAACAAGGCCAAATACAGCATCCCATACCTACTCATTTGGGTCTAGGTGCCACTCACTCTTTTTCCTGGTGCAAAAGCTCAGCCTCGCTCTCTCCCTCCTCAGCCCCCAAGTTCAAACTGGGATTCTTTAGGGAGCGCAGTTTAGTTAGTTCAGAAAACAAATCATTTGACAGGTTCCATCCAGGATCGCTGGCTGCTGCTCACCCATCTCCCCCTCCACCCTTTCTTGCGCAGATCTCTGATGTTGTCATGGTACTTTACCAAAATACTTTGCTGAAGGCAGTTCATTGTTTTGAAATTGCGGATTAATTCTGAAACTGAATTGAATGATTGATGAAATATACAAAAGAGTCGCACACAGGAAGCAGAAAGGGTGCTGGGCCTCGGAGCAACTTAAAGGCCAATGAACTTATGCGGCTGTGTGTCCGTGAGTAAACTTGCGTATCGCTGCTGATGTATTTCTTGCTCACCCAGCTCTGCCGCTTCCTATGCAGCATCAGCCCGGTCCCCGCCGGGAGTGCTCTCTTGCGCATGTCGGCGCCTCCGAGCGGACGTCGCCCACCCTTCGGGAGAGCCCGGGTAAGAAGGGCTGCGAGTCCGTGCTCTTTCTGTGGCACGGTCATTCCATGGAAATGGTCCCGTCCAAGTGGACCGGCCCATCCCGGGACTCAGCCCCCCGTGCCCTTGTGCGGGCAGGGGAACAGGGTCGGGGGCATGAGCCTGCCTGGATCCCCATCCAGGCTGAGACGGGGCTGCACCGGCACGGCGTCGCCGGCCTTCCCCTGCCTGAACATCCCCAAGGTGGTGCCTGAGGTGGGTTTGGCCCTCTCGGCCTTATGGATTTCGCGGGCACCTTGCCAGGATGAATCAGGCCAATGCAGCTCGGGGCGAGCAGGTACTAGAGCACTGCATGTCAGGGCAAAAAGCCCAGCGTCAAGTAGAGGCTGATGGGACCTGGGGTGGCAGCGACTGAGTGGGAGTGGCGGACAACTCGGTGCAGATGCCGGCCCGGCACTCAGATGCCGTGAAGAAGGCAAACTCCAGGGAAGGCATCATTTCTGGAACAGAAAATAGCGCTGCCAAGATCTTGCTCCCTTGTGCAAATCTTTCGTGCGGCCACACTTGGAATATGGCGTTCTGGCCTGGCCTGGTTGCCTTACTGGAAGAGGAATTGCTGAGCTGGAAAGGTGCGGAGAAGGGCAGAAAACTGACCAGAAGGAGCGAGGAGCAGCTGTGGCGCGTGGGGCTGTTCGGCCTGGAAAATGGCGAGCAAGGGGGCATGAGAGAGAATAATGCATGGGGGAAGTGGGGGGGGCATGTTTCACCCTCTTCCATAGCACTTGAACCTGGGGTCATGCCATGAAGCTGACTGGCAGATGAGGGAAATGCTTCTTTACACAGTGTAAAGCTAAACTATGGAATGCGCTGTCACAGGAGGTGGTGACGGCCACCGGTTTGGGTGGCTTCAGAAGAGGCTGCACAGATTCATGGGGGAGGGGGCCAGCCGTGGCTACTAGCCTTACTGGCCAAGTGCTCCTCCCTTCACTGGGGGGGGGGGGCGGATGAGCATACAGCAGGTGCTGAGGAGCTGGGCAGGAGGAGGCCTTGCGCCCTCCTGCTGGAGGGATCCTGGGGGCAGCGGCTTTGCCACTGTGTGAATGGGCTGCTGGACTAGATGAACGCTGGGTCTGATCCAGCAGGGCCCGTCTTCTGTTCTCATCAGGCTAAACTTATTTGTGCTGGGAAAAGTCACATTTGAAGGTCACATGATCAAAGACCGGCCCACCATGGGGATCCAATATCCTTCCGGCCAAGTGGGGAAGGCAGCTGAGCAAGAGAGACGAGATCGCATTATTTATTAATCAAATTTGCATCTCACCCAGCAACTTGCTCAGGCTACCATTACTCACAATAACCCTGTGAGGTAGGCTGGTGTGAGAGGTCGTGATTGGCTCCAGGCCACGTGCAAAGTGCCAGAAAGCTCCCAAGCAGCTGAGTCTATCTTCTGATCCAGACTTCCCAGCATCGCGCAAACCGTATCGTGAAAGCACTGGCGGGCTCTCAGCAGGCTGCATGAAATCGGCTCCAGCGAAACATCTCACTGATTCGGGCTCCCGGGGGCCGAGACACGGGCCCAGCTCCCCCGCGGGAGCAGCTGCGCTCTGCTAATCTGTGGAAGGAAAGCACGTCCGCCATCCAGGAGGCGCACGTCTAAAGATAAAACAGGCGTCTCATGAGTGGAGCTCCCAGGCACAGAGGCAGCCCGTGCCCGGCGAGCTGCGTGGGGCTTTGCGACCGCCGTTCTCCCAGGGGTTCTGCTCCCAGGTTCTTCGTGGCGCGGAGGTGCTCTTTCAGGAATTCCCTTCTCCTGCCTTTCTGTATGTTCCACTGCACACCCCCTGGGTGGTGCTGTGGTGGTGAACTGCCCGTGCGCACTGGGATTTCATGCCCCCCCCCCCATGTCTGGCTTTGATAGTTAGATAGATAGATAGATAGATAGATAGATAGATAGATAGATAGATAAAACCTGGCATTCCTAGATCTAAATGAAATGTGGGGAGAGTCTGCCCAGAATGGGAAGCCCTGGGAGAAGATAAAACAGCGGCACGGGGGATTTGATTTCTGTTGGAAAGCTGAACAGCAGTTCTGGGCTTTATCTATTTATTTATAAAAGACATAAGTCAAAAGAGAAAGATCCTGTTATCCTGACGGTTAGGACCCCGAGGGTGTGGAATGGGCTCCCACGGGAGGTCGTTGAGGCCCCATCGGTGCGGGTGTTCAAGGACAGGCTGGACGTGCACATGGTGGGCGTGTTGTGAGCGGAGCCGGCTGGAGTCGGGGGTCAGACTAGATGGCCCAGGAGACCCCTTCTGACTCGCTCTGTTTCTATGTTTCTATGACTAGAATCCGCAAACTAAATAAATACTTAGAAACATAGAATCATGGAATAGCAGAGTTGGAAGGGGCTGGAAGGCCATCGGGTCCAACCCTCTCCTGCTGCAGACACCAAGTCGCGCCATCCCGCCCAGATGGCTGCCCAGTTTCGCCCTGAGCGTCTCTGGTGCAGGAGAGCCCCCAGCTCTGCGGGCAGCTGGCCCCACCGTCCTATTGCTCCGAGAGGGTGGAAGCTTCTTCCCAGTACTTGGCTCCTAAGCTTTCCGACAGCATTTTCATTGTTATAATGGGGAAAATTGTATATAAATTGTATATAATATATACAATTGTATATAAATTGTATGTAATATATACAAAATTTATATGTTGTAAGCCAACCCGAGGCTTTGTTGCGATGGGGCGGCAAATAAGTGTTTTAATAAATAAATAAATAAATAAAAAAATTAATTTGAGAGAGAGAGAGAACAAATGGGAAGGAAATACACTGACTTGAAATGTATCTCCCTAGGATAACTTTAGCAGCTTTCCTCAACCTGGTACCCACCAGATATGCTTAACTACAGCTCCCATCATCTCAACCAGGATACTCCTGCTGGTTGGGGATGAAGGGAATTATATTCCAAGGCACCTGGCAGGCACGAAGTTGGGGAAGGAGGCCCAAATAAATGAAAGGAGGAAGAGCCAAAGGGACCTTTTTAAAAATGGGCAAATACAGCTCAGTGTCTGAGTGGACAGGACAAAATGCCCAACCCCAACATGCACTGAGAGGGGCTGCGCAGACCGACTCCCCGGGGGGACCCCTCTGAGTGGGGCGGGAGGCTCGGTGGGCATCGGCTTCGTCCGTTGTGGGAAATGGAGCCTGGGCATCCACAGGTGGTCGGCCCGTGGCAGGAGACAGGCCGTGGCAAGCGCTGTGGCCTTCCGGGCAGCTGGCCAGCTTCGAGGAGAGGAGAGGCTGGTCGTGGTGGGAAACGACCCCGGGCCGGGGAGCCTTTTGTCTGTTCCCCGGGGCTCTTCCTACATTCTATTCTTCTCTATTTATTGAAGACTTTTCTGTACTGTCATTAATTCTGGAGGATCCCCTGCCAGTTTAACCGACTTGTCTCCACTCCTCTGCTGTCCTTTTGGATCGGCCTCTGCCTGCAGCACGTCCTGCGACTCTGCTGCGCCAGCCCCTGCCACGCATATGAAGGTGCCCTGAAACCCCCAGGCGTCTTTGCTCCGTCCACGAGGGGAGCCCCGAGTGCAGCAAGTGATACGAGCGGCTTCAAACCAGCTGTGGGTGTTTCCTGGTCTCTTTGACAAGGCCCTCATCACGCCCAGAAGCTTTCCTCCCCCTGAATGGAGATATTGGCCTCCATACAAGGAAACAACATCTCTGGGCAGCTGGAGGAAACGGAGCTTTGATCTGGCGCACGTCTGCAAACTGACGTGCCAGCAAAGTCTTCCGTGTGCCCCGAGACTCCCACCTGTGCAGCTTCCGCGTGCCACAGAGATGTCATCCACGGCCACGTCACTGAGGAAGTCTCCCCCTCGCATTCCTTCCACGATGATCTAAGAAAGGAAGAACTCGAGGTGCCACCCCAGAGGCCTTTCCGGAGGGCCGGCAGCGGCACGTGACTGCAGCCCATTCGTGTGTGAGTAGCCCTCCCTTTTGCATTTTCCCGGCACGCTGCCACTGGGGGTGGCCGGGGGTGGCGGGGAGAGAAAGCGGCAGTGTTGGCCCATCTCTCGGCATCCTGGTTGAAGCCGTGGGCTTGTTCCATCTCAGCATCCCACCAGGAAGAGAAGCCGATGCCGGAAAGGGCGGCGGACAGAAGTGGGTTCTTCATGGAGAGACACCTACCTGGTCTGTGTTCCAAGCCTGGCCCCAGATCCCTTTGCTCGGCCCTGAAAGGGGGATGCAGGCAGCTTAGGGTGCTCTGGGCAGCATCCCCGTCTCTCCACTGCTGCTGGCACACCTTTTCCCCGCCCCACTGCGGACTGGGGGCTCCATTTCACCAGTTTTATTTCAGCTGCATCAGAAAAGCCCCGAGGCTGGAGGAGACCCACAGGCCATCGGGCCCGCTTGCTCTTCTGCGCCCACAGAAGGGGAAGGGGAAGGGGAAGGGGATCACTTCTTCACGAGGTTTGAGCTCGAGAGTGGCCTCTCCCTCTGCAAGGGTGCGGACCAGATTGTGATGGTCCGCCCCCGGAGTCGGATGGATCCGGATGGATTCCTGAGGGCTCTGGGGGATTTTCCGGCTGACAAGGCTGGTGCTCCTGTGGAGGCCCTGGTCGAAACATGGAATGGGGAGATGACCAGGGCCATCGACACGATCGCTCCTAAGCGCCCTCTCCAACCAGGCAGAGCCCGTTCATCTCCCTGGTATACACTGGAATTACGGGTGATGAAGCAGGTTGGGAGACGGCTAGAGCGCAGGTGGAGGAAATCACGTGAGGAGTCCGACCAAACACATCTTAGAGCACACTATCGAGCCTATGCTGTGGCGGTGAGGGCGGCGAAGAAGCGATTCTTCTCCGCGTCCATTGCCTCCTCGCAATGCCATCCGGCGGAGATTTTTCGGGTGGTGCAGGGGCTGCTAAAACCTGGCCCCGACAAAGATCTGGTGCCACCCTCGAAAGCCTGCTGTGACGATTTCGCCACGCATTTCAGGGAGAAAGTTGCTCTGATTCGTCACGAGCTGGACTCCACTCTTGATACGGATTCTTTTGGGGAGGGTCCAACCATGCCTGCTTGTCCCTCATTATTGGATGAATTTCAGTTTTTGCGGCCCGATGATGTGGACAAGGTGCTTGGATCAGTACGCTCAACCACCTGTTTACTGGACCCGTGCCCACCTTGGCTACTAAAGAACGCCAAGGACGGGATTGTGCCCTGGATCTTGGAGGTGGTCAACGCCTCTTTGAGAGACGGCCGGGTGCCGGCCCCCTTAAAGGAGGCGGTAGTCCGGCCAGTCCTAAAGAAGGCTTCCCTGGATCCAGAGGTGGCCGCCAATTATAGACCGGTGGCCAACATCCTGTTTCTGGGTAAGGTGCTGGAGTGGGTGGTGGCAGGACAACTCCAGGCACTCTTGGAGGAAACTGATTATCTGGACCCATTTCAGTCCGGCTTCAGACCTGGTTTTGGCACTGAATCCGCCTTGGTCGCTCTGTATGATGACCTGTGCAGGGAGAGGGACAGGGGGAGTGCGTCCCTGTTGGTTCTCCTGGACCTCTTGGCGGCTTTCGATACCATCAACCATGGTATCCTTCTGGAGAGGCTGGTGGGACTGGGACTAGGAGGCACTGCTTGGCAGTGGTTCCACTCCTACCTCAATGGCCGATTCCAGAAGGTGGTGCTGGGGGACTATGGCTCTGCGCCATGGCAGCTATGCCATGGGGTTCCGCAGGGTTCCATTTTGTCCCCCTTGCTTTTCAACATCTACATGAAACCGCTGGGGGAGGTCATCAGGAGGTGTGGGCTGCGGAATCATCAGTACGCTGATGATACCCAGCTCTACCTCTCGTTTTCCACCGATCCAGGTGAGGCGGTGGCTGTGCTGAACTGGTGCCTGGCCGAGGTAATGGGCTGGATGAGGGCCAATAAACTGAAGCTCAATCCAGACAAGACGGAGGTCCTGTTGGTAGGTGGGTCGGGCTTCGGAGTGGGGGACCTGACCCTAGTCTTGAATGGGGCTGCACTCCTTCTGAGAGACAGGGTCCGCAGCTTGGGAGTGCTCCTTGACCCGGAGCTGACCTTGGTAGCCCAAGTGTCAGCAGTGGCGAGGAGCGCTTTCCATCAGCTTCGGCTGATCCATCAGCTGCATCCCTTCCTGGAGTTCGACTGCCTGGCGACGGTGACACATGCGTTGGTGACTTCCCGGCTGGATTATTGTAACACGCTCTACGTGGGGCTTCCCTTGAAGACGGTCCGGATACTTCAATTGGTGCAAAATAGAGCTGCCAGGGTACTGACGGGGACTGGGCGTGGTTCTCACATCACCCCAGTTCTCCGTCAGCTCCACTGGCTCCCCATTGAAGTCCGGGTCCAATTCAAGGTGTTGGTCCTTACCTATAAGGCCCTAAACGGCTTGGGTCCTGGTTACCTAAAGGAGCGCCTGCGACCATATATGCCCTCCCACCCCTTACGATCGGCAGCAGAGGCTCTCCTCCGGGAACCCTCCGTGCGAGATATCAGGAGGGTGAGTACCCAGAGGAGGGCTTTCTCTGCCGTGGCGCCCCATCTGTGGGATGCGCTCCCCAGAGAGGCTTGCCTGGCGCTGTCGTTATTTGTTTTTTGGCGCCAGGTGAAGACCTTTTTATTTAGACAGTATTTTAAATGTTACTTTATTCTAATTTAAGATTGTTATTTATTAATGGATTAATTTATTTATGTTATATGTTTTAATTTTTCCTAGAGATGGGCCAGTTTTTAATAATTGTATATGTTTTAAGTTGCTGTGATCCGCCCCAAGGCTGTTGCGAGGGGCGGCATACAAATATGTATATAAATAAATATAAATAAATAAATAAACCCAGCCGGACACCTCCCTGCCGGAGAAACGCCGCAGTGGATCCCTGCCTTCCTACTTCCTAAGTCCTAATTCCCCAGAATACAA
The DNA here is from genome assembly GCA_023646645.1 of Varanus salvator macromaculatus. Classification (NCBI taxonomy): domain Eukaryota; kingdom Metazoa; phylum Chordata; class Lepidosauria; order Squamata; family Varanidae; genus Varanus; species Varanus salvator. The sequence goes on along the minus strand of JAIXND010000761.1, from coordinate 4,330,850 downwards.
TAAAACAACATCTTAATCTTGGAAATGGCCCAGCGGACACCAAGAGCACACAGTGAGTGTGCACATGGAGCATGGCTGTGGGAAGCAAGCTGCTTACGCCCGGACATCCATCCCCGAGAGACACGTGACGAGCGCCATGCGCCAGATGCATCGCGGGATCTCCCTGCTCCACGTGGAGTCAGGAGTCGAGTGAGAGCAGGGCAGCTGCTCAGAGATTGCAGGAGTGGCAGGATGGAGCTGAGGGAGCCGGAAAAAGGTGCTGGCAGAGCTGGAAAGCAGGAGAGGCAGCGGCTGGGAAAGCACCCGTAGGCCTTTCCCCCAAACCGTTTCATTGGTCAAATCCCCTCTGCAGGTCGATTATTCCTGAAGCAGAAAGAATTTAGGTGCCCGCGTAACGCACACACCACTCCCACAGAGCAGGGCAAGTTGTCTGCATGAGTGGGGAGATGGAGGGGGTTAAAGAGCCCCTTCCCAGGGCTCTGCTGCGATCCAATTTGAACATGCCGCCTCCCTTGGCCCTTCCCTCTCCGCCCGGCTCATTGGCAGCATCCTGGCCAGTCGGCCTGCAAGATGCCCGGCCTCCCAGGTCCGCCGCTCCTGCCTGGTGGGGCGGCACTGTTTCTCACTCCTAGGCCACGACAGTTTGCTTCCTGTGAGGAGCTGATAGGCACATAGGAACCGAGCAAGTCAGAAGGGGCCTCCCGGGCCACCTAGTCCGACCCCGGCTGCAGCCGGCTCGGCTCAGGCAATCCTGCACGACCATTAGAAACACTAACAAGGTCAGTGAGAGGGCGCGTCGCATCCTGTGATGTCAGCAATCCGTTTGAAACCGTGCTTCGGTGTGGGCACGTCCCCCATCAGGACAACGGATTCATCTTAGGTGCCTGCTTGGTTCTGGAGTGTGCACTGAATGATACACACGCGGCGTACGCGGCTTGCCCAGACTTCATGCCGCCTTCCAGTGCTGCACTTCCACTGTTACTGTGCTTTTCCCCGGACTGCGTGTGGCTCTGTGTGGGGTCTTCCTCCAGCCGGGCACGTTGGTGACCTTTTCCTGAATGATTCTGAAGGGCTGCATGGGCATTTGTGGTGGACGCGGGACGTTGGTTCGGGGTGCGGGGTCACAAAGAAGGTGCTTCGGGAAGCCTCGAAATTACCTGTGCTGCTTGTTTGGGGTTGTATATCAAAAGTTTGCTTTTGTACCAGAGGCTGGCAACTGTCTCTGGCCAACACTTGAGGGTGTGGACGCTTTTCTTTGAGAAAGCACCTCCTTTCCCCAAACGTTTAGCTGCAGCTGAACCTGGACTTCACGCAGATTTCTGGCCCACCTGCCAGACTTGCCTGGAGCAGCCCCTGCTGCCGGCTCCCCGGTTCCCGGATCCCTCAGCCCCCCCCCCCCCCGCGGATGGCCTCTTTCTCACGTGCCGTGTACCGCCTGGCTCTGTCGCTTTGGTGCTCTCTGCTCCCTTCCAGCACGAGCAGTGACTTCTCGCCTGCCCAGGCAAACTTGCCGAGAGAGCAAGAACACGCGGATCTGGAGGCTGGGAAGGGCTGTGATCTTCAGAGCACCAAAAAGCGCCTTTGAGATGATGGAGAAGGCTGTGCTCCTAGCAGGGGAACACTTCCGAGGGCGTGCATTGCCTCCTGTTCCCATTACGGCCGGTTCGGTGCAGGAAGATGGTTTGATCAGGGCTAGAGCGCCTTCCTCCTTGGCTGACAGAAGGCGGTGGAGGCGCTCAGGGTGCCCATCAGTGGCCCACGGAGAGAAACCAGCCGGAGCGGAGGCCCAGTTGCCGCCTCCACAGAAAGTGGTCCAGGACACACGCCACGCCCGAGTTTCTAAATAGTGGGAAGCCAAACAAAAGCTGCTTACAGTGTCTGAAGGATCGGCTACTGCCCAGCAAAACCGAGTGATGATAGGATTGGAACAATTTCCTAGAAAAGCTAATGAAGAAAGACGGGTGGGTTTCTGACATGAAACTGCAAGGCATCTTAGCTCAATTATGCAACAATGGATTGAAATGTTACCTGCAGAGATTTGGAGCACAAAGCATAGGCACCGATGAATTAATGCACAGAGAAGCATCAGAGAAGCACCCCTCTCCCGTTTAGTACATTCCTGGGCCTTCTGGTGAGACTGTGTGCGCCTCACCCCCCAGCCCCCCTCGAGCGGGAGCATCCGTCTGACGCAGCAGTCCATGCGTTTGGCGATGTGGCTGGGGTCGAGAAGCGCTTGTCTCGGGCCGCACGCCTTTCTCCTGGTGCCGCAGGACTCCTCGTTCGTGCTGCGACAGCCGAACTCCACTCCCTGTTGAGAGCTCTGATCAGGGCACCTCCAGGCTGGGCTGGGCAAGGTCTGAGCCCCTGGTGGCCGGCCAGGATGCGCCCTGCAGAAACAGCCTGGCTGGCCCACAGGTGTAGGAATGGCACCGTGCCTGCTCACCCAGCCGTGGCTCCCTCCCCACTGAAAGAGCCGCTGGCAAGGGGTAGCAGGATGGGAGATTTCTCTGTCAGGACCAGTGTGGTGTAGTGGTTAAGAGCATGGGACTGGGACTCAGGCGATCCGGGTTCGAGTCCCCGTTCAGCCATGGAGCCAACTGGGTGTCTCTGGGCCAGCCACAGACTCTCAGCCCAACCTACCTCACAGGGTTGTTGTTGTGGGGATAAGATGGAGGAGGAGAATGATGTAAGCTGCCTTGAGCCCTTTCTAGGAAAAAGGCAGGATTTGTTGTTGTTAGTCGCGAAGTCGAGTCCGACCCATCGCGACCCCATGGACAACATTCCTCCAGGCCCTCCTGTCCTCTACCATCCCCCGGAGTCCACTCCAAAAATAAAATAAATAAATAAGACACCAGTCCTCCCCCCGCCCCGCACTTTCTGTCATGCGGGGTGCATGCAGCATGGCACACCTGCCGAACAACCACCTGCTCCTTCAGCCACCGCCAGGGCGACCGGCTGCTGCCATCCCGTGACAGAGCCCAGGGCGGTTCTCCGTGTCACATGCCCCAGCACGACCGATCCGCGAAGCTGAGCACAGGGACAAGAGGAGCCGGCTTTGCGGCAGACGATTCAGCTGAGCGTGAGGCCACGTGGAAAGGAGAGCTTCTGACAGAGCCCAGCTGCAGCCATGCCCAGCTCCCTTCAGCAGCCTCCCCATTAGCAGATGCCTGAAGTGGAGAACAGATTCATCTGCCGGCAGCAAAGGGGGCACCGTGCACCCTCCTTTCCGCTCCAGTGAAGGGCAGGAGTTCCTCTGGAACCAGAGAAGCCGCTTATGAACTAAGGCAGGATGAGGCCAGGATCGCTCCAGCCACTCCCAACCTCCCTGGAGCGCATGGTGCTCGAGAGCCCCGTACCCCGCGAGGTCGTCGCCTGGAGCGCCACCTCCTGCCAGCCGTCTCCTGACCAGTCGGCGCTTGGGGTGTCACCTCCAAGGCAGAGGCCAGAGAATGCAGTGGGGGGCGGGGGAGGCTGCTCCCCACATCTCAGCCCACACTGCTTGCTGCTGAATCGGACTTTCATCAGGTGTGGTGGGGGACACTATCCTGGTACCAGCCTGGAGCTTGGAAAGGGCCTGAGTATGTATTTATGTATGTATGTATGTATGTATGTATGTATGTATTTAAAACATTTGTATGCCGCCCCCATTGCAACAAAGCCTCGGGGCGGCGCACAACATAGAAATACGAAAAACATTAACAATTTAAAACCATTTAAAACTGGCCCATCTCGAATTACAAGTTAAAATAATGCCTGGAGTTTGCTCCTCCCAACCAGGGGACCGATCCTCTCCCTGCTCTCGCTCCTGACCACCTCAGGGGCAGCCCCAGGTCCGTTGTGGAGCCATCACGAGCTGCAGCGCACAATTCGTGCAGCATCTTGGTCTGCTCTGCTCTGGACCACAGCTCGTGGCGGCGCCAGCTGCCCGCGCAGGCTGTGACTGCGGCTTGCCGTGCTGTGTGAACCTGGCCAGGGCGGGCTATTGGTGTGGCTACCAAATCGCCCACAGCCATGACCAGCCCCTGCATTCTGGGGGGCTCATTAGCTGCACCAATCACTGGCCCTGCAGGTTCGCTTGACAGGGCAAGCCATGCCCCTGGCGTGACCATTCGAAGGCCTGCCCGCCCCCAGCGCTAAGCCCAGGAGCCGCGTGGAGCGTGGTGGTTCTGCGGGATGTGAGAACGGGTCCTCTGGCTTCTTCCCACTCACCCGAGCAAGGGTTGCTTTCAATAGGAAGTTGCCCATTGGAGAGCTTGCAAGTCTGCACACTTCTTGCGATTTCTGGGAGAGCCTCAGCACACGGCTTCAGCCTCCGCTTTGTTTTGCACTGACACTGAGCTGCAGTTTGTCACTCTTAATGACTCCTTCACGGGGATCACAAATAGCCAGCAGTTGCTCTTCATGAGACGCATGGGTGGCACGACGGGAAGATACTTGCAGCACCATCGCTGGGGACAAGGCCCGATTGCTTCCTTCCAGCGCATTTCCAGAACAAAATATCAAAATATCTTTGAATTTTAATTGGCGGCTTTGGAGACAAGTGGTGCATTTCCTCCCACTAGGCCGGGGTTGCTCACCGCAAATGCGCTTGTTACCCTGGCAGTGGCGGGATGGATCCGGCGTCAGCTGCTCCAAGCATCCTTTCACAAGGCACTGATGTGGTTGCGATACGCACAGGGCTGCCTTTGAGCTCCACTTTCCTTTGTTCAACAGCTGGAGCACAAACGACGTCTGTTCCACAAAACCAGCATCTCACCCCACTTACCGGCCTGCTTGTTAAAGCCCTCCATTATTCCAGGCTGCTATCCGGACCCTGCCGTGGGGCACACGGGCCTTTGCTGCTTTCAGGTGGACGGCCCCCAGCACCGCCCTCCCGAAGGCTCGGTGTCGGGGGGGGGGGAAGGTGGGAGGAAAACCCAGGAGGGGCCTGTGTGGAGGGCGATCGTGTCAGGCCCACCCCCAGTGAACTGCCATGGAGGTGGCAGGAAGAGGCACCCGAAAGTCTTGCCGCCTCAGGAGAATTTGTCTTGGCCTGAGCTTACTTTCCCTTTCCTAGCTGAGGGAAGAGCACCGTCTGGCTCCACTGCCTTGTGTGGAGGTGGGGGGCACCGTTCTTTGCTTTCCACCATGCGGAGATCCCCTGGGAGCTGCAAACTGTTAGCGGTGGGGCCCCGAGACATGTGCCGGGGCGGGGGGAACTGACAGAAGCACAATTTTCATACACGTACCCACCTTCCCAACAACCACACAGCTGGGATCCATGTGCAGGCAGGGCAGACCCCTTGAAACTTGTCCTACTGATCCAAGCAGAATGCGCTACTCGGCTTTACTCCAAGCAGAACGCGCTACAGAGCCGGTCCAGTCGTGCCTGTGACATGCGCGGAGCGCCCCATCTGCTTCTGGGCTAAAAGCTGTAGATCCAGTACACAGTTAATCGATCTCGGCTGCAGAGCTGGCTGGGATGACTCGGGGCCGTGGCGGACAGCTCTCCCGGGGGACTGCGCCCATCAGCCGCTCCCCTCGCTGCCAGGGGCTTGGGGGCTGCAGCAGCCACTCAACCAGAGGGGTCAGCCAGCATGGAGTGCCACTGCCTTGTGCCCTCCACGTGGACGAGGAGGGAGGCAGGCCTCCCTCGGCCTCCTTTGCCCACGCTGCACCCGTGGGCTGGACCGGCCGACATGGGCGTGCCAGGCTTTTGTGATAAAAAGGTCCTTCCTGGCACACAAGGCTCATAATTCCAAGAATTCCCACTGGGAGCACATTATTAAAATGTTCATCCCTCTAAAATGTCAAGGATGCACGAGACGACAGGAAAAGAGCCACCGCAGAAAGCGTGTGCCTGCTGGTTTGGATAATCTTTATTATGCCTTCGCAAGCAGAGAGGCTGCTGGCTCTGATCTGACAGCGAAGCCTTTTCGAGGGAGAACGGCACGCCTCACGCCCCGGTTTTCCCGAGGGGTCCGGGGTGGACTGCGCTGCAGCTGGCCGTCCCGGGAGCACCGTGCTTTTGATGCGTGGCATGCTGCGCCCAGGAGGCTGCAGTGCCAGGGCGAAGAAGCGTCTGCTTGGGAGTGCAGAGTACAGAGCTTGCCCCAGCAGCGGCTCTCATTTACCCCCAGAGCCCCAGTCCACCAGCTGCACTTGGGCGGATCTGCAGAAGCCCGTCCTCATTTCCAGATGGGCCTCAGAGGGGCCCTTCAGTGCCCCGGATGCAGGCAGCTTGGCAGCCTCTCGCCCTCGGCCCCATTTTCTGTGTGGGGCGTGCACAGCCGGCCAGCCCCGGGGAGCACCACCGGGTCGCCCTCCAGCCACCCTGGCGAGGCTGGCTCCTGCCTGCTCATCACACCGCCGGGGGCCTTTGCCGCCCGGCCCCTGCAGGAGGCCTCATCGCGGCTCCCTGGGAGGGCCTGCCGTGACGGCACGGAGACACTGTGTGTGCTGGGCCAGGCCAGAGCATCCTGGCCGGGCCGGCCTCATCGGGGGATGCACCAGCCCTGCCCGCCTTCTTCGCAGTTCCCTTCCTGGTCCGCACACACAAGTCGGTTCAGGATACTCCCTAGAGCTGCACTGTGGAGACACCCTGGGTCCCTGGACTCACCAAACGCTCTGCTTCTCGCTGAGATCACAGCCGGAACCAAAAAGGCTGTGCATAGGAAGCGTCCGGTTGCGGAACCTCTCCATGCTTATGTGAGCAGGCTGTAGCGCTGCTGCTTTTGTGGTCTGTTTGGGCCTTACAGAAGCCGGAGCTGGGGCAGATCAAAGGAAGCCCAGCTTCACACAGCCTGCAGTTAGCAGTGGAATCCGCTGCCATGGGAACCGGCGATGGTCGCCCATCTGGGTGGCTTTGAAAAGGGGCTGGGCAGATGCATGGGGGAGGAGGCTACCCGTGGCTACTAGCCTTGTTGGCTACCTGCTGCCTCCTTCACCGGAGGCGGCTGGCCTGCACGCACCTGTTGCTGGGGAGCTTGGGTGGAGGAGGCCTTGCCCCCATTGCTGGAGGGATCCCGGGCAGCTGGCTTGCTGCTGTGGGTAGAGAGTGCTGGACTGGATGGACCACAGGTCTGATCCTGCAAGTCCTTCCTGATGTATGTTCTGGAGCAGTTGCGAAGCATTCAATCCCTCTCAGCAGGGGAGCCTTGCTTAATTTTGCGTGCATTCGAGGTCTCTTGTAGTGCATGACCTTCCTCCCAAAGGAAAATAAAGGAATCATTTGTTCTTCAAAACAGAAGCAGCACCAGCCCCATCGGACTGAAGGCTGCAAAATCTAAAACCCCGGCCGGAGACCCCTCGAGTGATAGGGAAAGAAGAGCAACTTCACTCCAAATTAGGGACAGCCGTCAGCAAAGCATCCTGCTTGGTATTCTTAGAGCCAACCAAGAGGGGGCAGCAACTGGGCATCCAGCCGCCTCTCTGACACTAATAAATAAGCGTGACCAGTAGAGATTGGGAAAATGCGGGCGCACTGGCAGCATGAGTGACGGAGAGCCTCTCCGACAGGGCTTCCTGTTGCCGGAGACACGATTTCCACAAATTCCGCCTGAGGCTGGTGCTCCGGTGAGCGGGGAGCCTCGGGGTCCACATGCCTCATGTTCTGCTGCCCTATATCTTCACAGAGCCGACAGCAAGGCCCGCAATGCCAAACACGATCCTCTGGCAGCCATTCTTATGGGACTGAGGGAGGCTGACTTCGAAGTAGACCGGTCTAAGTCTACCCAGAGAGCATCGTCCGCTTGGACTCCTGTGGCCAGTGCTGGCCACCACGGTTTCGGACGACTCTTCTCAAAGCGGAATTCCTCCAGGGGAAGGCAGCGCAGGCGAGGCCTGGAATGGGGTTTGGTGGGGAAAATGGAAGGGGGCGGGTATGTCTTGCCCGGAGAGAAACCGCTGTGAAGTCAGCAGTATGATGCGGTGGTCAAGAGGGCGAATGCCACCCTTGGTTGCATAGCCAGAAGTGTGGCTTCTAGATCAAGAGAGGTATTACTTCCACTCTACACGACTCTGGTGCGCCCGCAACTGGAGTATTGTGTTCAGTTTTGGGCCCCTCATTACAGAAAGGATATAGCCAGGTTGGAGTCAGTGCAGCGTAGGGCCACAAGGATGGTGGCTGGTTTGCAGGGGATGGGGTATGAGGCGAGACTGAGGGAACTGGGTCTCTTCAGCCTGGAGAAGAGGAGACTCAGAGGGGATATGTTGGCAACATACAGGTATGTGAGGGGGTGTCACACGGAGGTGGGTAGAGGCCTGTTCTCCCCTGCAGAGGAAGGCAGGACGCGCTCCAATGGAGCAAAGCTCAGGGAGCCAAGGTTCAATTTGGATGCCAGGAAGCACTTCCTGACAGTTAGGACCCCGAGGGCGTGGAATGGGCTTCCACGGGAGGTCGTTGAGGCCCCATCAGTGAGGGTGTTCAAAGATAGGCTGGACATGCACATGGTGGGCATGTCATGAGCGGAGCCGGCTGGTGCCGGAGGTCAGACTAGATGGCCCAGGAGGCCCCTTCTGACTCACTCTGTTTCTATGTTTCTATGTTTCTATGTGAAGAGACAGGGTGCCTGACCCCGAAGATTCCTGGCAGGGAGAAGCCCTACCTGGCGATGCCTCTGGGATCGAGGCCGAGACCCCGCGCAGGCACAGCAGCCTCGGGGCACGACCTCCTCTGCCGCGAAGCAGGCCGCCTGCGAAGCACCGGGCGGCTTCCTGCAGGGCGGCAGCAGAGGTGGCGCGGGGCACTCCGCAGCAGCCTCTCCGCTGCTCAGAACACGGGCCTGGATGACCCCGGAGGGCCCTTTTGCCTCTATGGCTCGATGAGGTACCAGATCACATGCGCACCCAGAAGGCAAGCAAGGGGAAGATCTCCCAGCTCCTCCACCCACCGCCTCGCCTTAGCAGAGCTCCACCACCAGAGGGAACAAGCACAGCACTGGGGCAGAAGCCCTCGGGGTGGACACGAGCTTGTTACTGCGCGAAGCCCCCCCCCCGCCCCGCCGCCCAACGTGGAGTCCTGTGCCACTGCCCCATGAGACGGCCCTGTTCGCGGGCCTGCGCTTCCTGGGCAGACCAGCGGAGCAGGCGGCGCCCAGCAGAGCGCAGAGGGAAGCAAGCGCGTAAAGCGGCCGCCGCGGGTCGCCGAAGGACACCGGCAGATATGCGGCTGTCTTGCGACGCACGTGGGAGAGACGTGGCGAAGAGCGGCCACAGCAGGGGCTTGAGCAGCGCCGAGTTCCGGGGGGCTCTCAGCCCCCACGACTGCCCAGCAATGCAGGCGCCACCGCCCGTCCATGCCAGGGCACTTCCCCGGGGGTGGCCGGGCTCGCCCGCTGCGGCAAACGCGGGGCGCGTGGCTCGCAGGGCAGCCGCGCCGGCGAGGGAAAAGGCCGGCGCGGCCCACGCACTGGCGGGGGATGCTCGTGGGCCCGGCGCTGCCCGCCCAGGCCTCCGGGCGTGGGGCCCGGCCGGGGGAGCCGCGTGGGGCTGGCCATCGGCACAGGCGCGGGAGCGCGGCGCCTCGGCGGCAACGGGGCGCGAGCCCACGGCCCTGCGCGCCCGCCGCTGCCCGGGGAGCCCCCCTGCACGCCCCCGGCGGGGCGGGGCGCCGCTCGCTCCCGCGATAAAGCGCCGGCGCCGGCCGGTCCCGGCCTTACCTGTGGGCGCCGCCGCCGCCGCCGCCCGAGAGGCGCTCGCCCCCTGGCGCTGGGGCCGGGCCGGGCCGGGCCGGGCGCGGGCGCGGGCAGCACGGCGGGAGCTGCGCGTAGAAGCCGCTCGTTGATCGCCGTGCGCGGCACTCCCAGGCGCGGTCCTCCCGGGTCACTGGCGCGCCGCCGGCCGGAGAGCAGGAGGGGGAGGAGCCGGGGGCGGGCGAGCGGGCGGGGAAGCGGCGGGCCCGGCCGGGCGGGGGAGCGCCCCCGCCCCGCCGCCATTGCAGGGCTCCCCCGGATCTCCTGGCGGCGGCAGCAGCGGCGGCGGCGGCGCGGTCGGCGCGCGGCGCGGTGTCTCGGGCCGGCCGGCCGGCCCCTCCGCTCGAAGATGGCCGCACCGCCTCTGGCTGCCAAGGCAGGCGCCGCCGCCGGCCCCGGCGGCCCGGCCCGGCTGACTGGCCCCGGCGGGGCCGCCGCCTCGTCCTCCGCCGCCGCCGCCGCCGCCGCCTTCCCGGAGCTGGATTTCCGATCCGGGGCCCGCACCGAGGAGCTGAACAAACTGATCCAGGAATTCACGCGGCACGACCAGCGCGAGTACGACGACCAGCGCGCCCTGGAGATCCACACGGCCAAGGACTTCATCTTCTCCATGCTGGGTAAGTGCCTCCCGCGCGCGGGCCCGGCGGCTTCGGGGCGCGGCGCTGCCGGCGCATCCCCTTGCGGCGGGGGGCCGGGGGCGGCTCTCCCCACACCGGCCCGGCCCGGCCCGCCCCGCCCGAGGGCGCGGCAGGGGCCGCGGGAAAGCCCGCGGGGGGCGGCGCCGGCCCCTCCAGGCGCGAGGCGGGGCGGCCGGCTGGCTTGCGAGCGGCGGAGCAGGCGCGGCGCGGGGGGCGCTCCGCCCGCCTCCGGCTAGCGCGGGCACCGGTTTCCTCCGGCCGCCGCCGGCCTTGGTGCGGCGGGCAAACGGAGGCGGCGGGGCGGGGGCGCCGGCGCCGTGCTCCCGGGGACGGAGCGAGGCCGGCGCCCGGCCCGCAGAGGGGCGCGGCGGGGCGGGCCCCGCGCCGGGCGGCCGCGGCGCTTCGGCCTGGCGCAAGCCGCGCCCGCCGAGTGGAGGCAGCCCTGGCCCGGGCGCGCGGGAGGCGAGGCGGCGGGGACGGCCCTCCACGCCCGCCGCCCCTTCCCCGGCCGGGCCCTGGGGCGAGGCGGCTCCCCGGGGGGCGGAGGGGCGCGCCTGCTGCCCGTCAGCCGGCGAGCGGCGCGGGGCCCCGGGACTCGCCCCCGCCCGGCCTCCGGCGCAGCGGGACCCGCGGCTCGCCCGCCCCTCTCGGCAAGACAAAGGGCGCGGGCGGGCTCGCCGCGCGGCCCCTCCCTGGCTCCGAGGGCCCGGGCCCGGCGGCGGGGGCTCCGCCTTCGCGGCCGCTCTCGCGCGGGCCGGGCCGGGCCGGGCCGGGCCGGGCCGGGGCCGGGGCCGAGCCGCCACTTCGGGCGACCCCTCCGCGGGCCTCGGCTGGGCCGGCAGAGATGCTCCGCGCCGGGGCGCCAGGCGGGCGCGTGGGACCTGCGGCCCGTGCGGGGCGTGGCCGCGGCGCTCCCTTCCCCTCGCCTGCACCTGGGTTGCATTCCCACGTCAAGCTGCACGGTGGGCTCGGGTTAACGGAAGAAGCCTCGGGTTGCGCGCTCCCGCCCGCAGTAGGCAGCGGGAAGAAGCCTGACGCCCCGCTTCCGTTCTTGGTTAGCTGAAGTTTCAGGCCGACAAGTCTGAAAGGTGGTGTGCAGAAACAAGCCAGCTTCGGACCATGGCTTATCAGATGGGCTTGTTTCAGTCAACTGAAGGTAAATGAACCACAGTTTAGGTTGTGGATGTGATGCTAGACTGCAGTTGATTGGAAATACAGCAGGGCCCACATATTTGCTGGCTTGGTTCCCGCCCGTTCGGCCAGAAAAAGAAGTTGCAAAATGGCAAAGGAAGGCTTAAGTGCTGAGGTCGGAAGGGGCGGAATGGGAAAAAAAGGTATATAGTTTGTTGGAGTTTGTTTTGCAGCTCCCCACTCGCCGCCGGCTGTCGGCACCGGCGGGCCACTGCGCCTCGCTGTGCGGCAGGCGCATTGCATCGTGCTTGCTGTTACCCGTGGCTTCTCCTGGGGGCGAGGAACGATCCGTGGATGGGGGCCCTGCTGTGCTAGGCTTGCTGTCTGTTGAGGAGAGGAAGGCAGCTGGTGCCACCTCATCATGAAATGCCACCAACAGACTGGGCCAGTGCGGAGCTGACGGGTCCCTGGGCCCTTCGAGGCGGGACATCTGGGTTTAGCCTCAGGTCAGGCCGGGGATGCGGTCTTGGTGAGGCCCGCCGAGTGCCTGCGGCAACCCAAGCCTCCCTGGCATGGATGCCAAGCTGGCCTGGTTTCTGTGGGTAGCTGGTTGGGCCCCAGCCCCGTCAGAAGAGCCTCTTCGGAGGATGACCTGGGGCTCGCCGAGCCAAACGCCCCAGCAGGCCCCTGCTTCAAGGGCCCGGGGCAGGTGGCGTCCTGGCCTGCACGCCTCTGCCTCGACTCAGCCTGGGAGAGCCGCTGCTGCCTGTGGCCAGCCGTCTCGTGGGCTCCTGCGCTGCGCTCGGCAGGGGCCCGCTGGCCCGCTGTGCTCTGGTTGCCTGCCCGCCGGGCTGTGGCCGAGGCGTTTGCCGCCCCGGCCCTGCTGAACGTGCTGCAGAAGCAAAAGGGCCACTCCTCTCCCCTAAGCGCTGTGGCCACGGCTGTCCTTGGAGCCCGGCCTTCCTGTGCCATGGCCACTAATGGCTTTGAGCAGGAGCATGTGGCTGTGGCCCACTCTTGGCATTCGATTTGGGGTGTGCGAGTCATGGGGCTGCTGCTCCTTCCTGTGCAGGTGGGCACCAGGAGACGCCTTGGGCCGTGCCGAGGTTGCGTGTGTGGCAGGCCCTGTCCCATGACCAGGCCAACATGCTAGAGCAGGCGCATACAGAACTGCTCAGGGCGTTTACATCCCTGCTCGCTCTCCCTGCCCCTCTCAGCCTATTATCCCCCCTCCATTACCCTCGGCACAACCCCCCCGGGAGGCAGTCAGGCTGAGGGCCACTGGCCCAGTCACCCAGTGGACCTCATGACTTAGTGGGACTGGAGCCCGGATCGCCCGGCCCGGCCTGGCCCGGCCCTCTGAGGCGCTGCATGCACAAACAGCCCGCGCAGGCCCACCACATGCTGGGGCTCAAGCCTGCTCCCCGGCCAGGGAGAGTACCTGCCGGTGTTTCCACCTGCCAGAAACTCCCCTCGGCGTTCCCAGAAGGTGACTGCTCTCCGCCTCCATCCCGTGGGCACAGATCTGGTGTCAGGACGCTGGGAAGGCGGCAGGAGCACGTTTCAGCCTCCCTGGAAGCTCCGTCACCAACCTCGGGGTGGCCCTTCTCCAGCAAAGGAATTTCAACAGGAAGGGGATGTGGAGCTGCTGGAGGGAACTCACTGGCTGCTCTGAAGAGCAGGTCGGGCACGATGAGCCCCGGGCAGAACAAGCGCCCGGCTCTCCCTGCCGTTCCGTCGGTGCAGTGAATGGAGGCAAAGCGTCTGTGGCACGCCGGTGAGCAGGCTGGACTTGGGACCTGGGAGGTCTGGCTGGCAGTGCCCACGTGGCCATGAAGCTCCAGTGCGCCTTTGGGCCAGCAGCAGACTGAGCCCGGCCTACCTCACAGGGCTGTTGCTGTGAGAGCAAGAGGAGGAGGACGGGGTATAGATACAGTGCAAGAACAACAACCGTAATCATAATACCGCACGCTCTATATGTCGGCCAGCTCCATATTGCAGTTGTGCGGTTGTGTTAGCACCCAGTGGCATTCTGGGATGGCAGCCGTTCTTGCCATATCTCTGCACGGGCTTCTTGTGCTTCCGCTCCCGCAGACAGTGTAGCCCCCCCCCCCAGCATGCACATACGAGCCCGCCTGCTTGAGGCCAGCAGAGCGCGCCTGCCTGGTGAAGCGGGCCGTGTCCGGGGCGCTCATTCCGGAGCCGTTCCGCGAGCCTGAAGGGGCCAGGGGCTCTCGGGGCTGCACTGAGGGAGGTTTGCGTGGGGAGCCCAGCCCGGCAGTTCTGCCTTCCAGGGCTGGTTTGTCAGCGTGCTGGGAAGCAAAGACCTGGCGGGAGAGGCTGGGCAGGTTCCAGTCCAGCTTTTATTCCAATATAAGTGACTTCGGGGGGAAGGGCAGGCCATCGAGAGCACCTTTGCACATAAATCTTGGGTGGTTTGGGCTGTGCTTGTGGCGAATGTGCTCCTGCTTTCTTGTCTTGGGCTTTAGCCGGGCAGCTTGTGGCGATATTTCGAGATTCCTGCTCTGGGGAGGCCGCACCACATGGAAATGTGGTGCGTTCTGCAGGAGCAGGCGGCTCCTGGGGACATGCAGCTCAGCGGTCCCCGCTCGGTCCTGGGCCTCGCCAGTGAGCGCTGGGGAGGCCCACATCGCAGGCCCGGGGAGGACCGCCGGGGCCCCTGCCGCCTCCGCCGGGGCCAGCAGTGCGGGCTCCCGGGGCCTGATGCAGGGCCAGGCCTTGCTCCGTCCCCTTTGCAGCTGCCGGTGCTGCGGCGTCGTTGGAGGCGTTCGCTGACTGCTTCACATTCCTCACATATTTTTAGAGACCATAATTTTCATGGAGGAAATGACTCTGCATTTCTGGGAGAGATGGATTTGCGAGCAGAATGGGAGTCCTGCAGTTGTCCCGAGGAGGGCAGCTCGGGACACGGGCCCTGCCACGCGCGCGGGAGCCCTGAGGCTCAGCTCTTGGCGGCGCCTCCGCCTGGTGCAGCGAGGGCACCTGCCCGAGGCGCTGGAGAGCCGCTCCTGCCAGTCTGGGTCACAGAGTGCTTGGTGAGCCAGGCCGGGCACTGGCTCGGCCGCCGGGTCCCTCTTCCCCACCGCCTGCGCCTGCTGGTGGCAGCTGTGTGGCCTTCCCCGTGTCCTCGTGGCAGTCAGTGACCTGCACCACCCCGGCCCAGCCAGGGGTGCAGCAGGGCTGTTTGGACCCCTGCCCCAGCACGGTCTGCCAGGGGGCCTTGGCGCCGTTGCCTGCCGCTCGGGTGGCGCAGGAAGCCACGTGCCGGGAGGGCAACTAGGCAAATGGGTGGGGGGGGGGCTTGGATAGAAGCCGGGCCAGCACAAGGCTGCTTCTTGCTTCGGACAGGCGAGGACGATGCGTCTGTTGCTCTTGGTGCTGCTGGGGTGGGAGACCTGGACCCACCTTCCCCCCCCCCCCACTGCTGTTCACAGGCATGACGTTTGTGTGGGCCCCACGGCAGTCGAGCCTGGAGTGGTTCTCGCCCCATGAGCGCCTCTCAGCCTTTTCTGCGCAGCTGGGAGCCCAGAGAAGGCCGCCTGGCCCGTCCCGTCCCGGGATCCTTCAGCAGAGAAGAAGCCGTTTCAGGACGCAGCCGCTGCCCTGGGCAGGCTGCCAAGCCCCCCCGGGGGGGCACAGGGGTGATCCTGTGCAAGTTCAGGCTGGCAGAAAGGCCTGCAGAGCTGAGCTCCTGCTGCCCAAACCGCCCGGCGCCTACGGGGATGGGGTGGCGTCGACTCGTGAAGATTTTGAAAAGCATGTGCCCTGGAAGAGTGCGCCTGGAGGGTGCAGATATTCTCGGCAGGCGCTGACTGGGATGTGCTGACGCACCCAGCCCGGAGGGTGGAGAGGCGCTCCCGAAAGCCTGCGTGCCACTGGCCGGACTGGTTCTGGGAACCAGGTATGGGGTTTTTTTTCCTGCTTGGCAAGGTCCGTGTTGTCTGCGTTCCTCTGCCTTTCGCTCTTCTGTAAATTAAGAACCATCTCTGTCGACAGTGAATCCGGGCAGCGGGTACTGCCGGAACGGGGAAGGGGCCACGGGTAGTGGCGGCTTGGTGGAATCACCAGATTTGGCAGCCTGGCAGGGACGGGGCAGCTCCCTGGCCGCAGGACGCTCTGTGTGAGGGACCGTGTGCTGCAGCGATGGGGTGGCGTCCCCGGGGGAGAGGCAAGGGGGGCTGATCGGTGGGCTGGGACCATGAACAGGAGCCCCCCACCCTGTGGGGC
The DNA here is from genome assembly GCA_023646645.1 of Varanus salvator macromaculatus. NCBI lineage: Eukaryota > Metazoa > Chordata > Lepidosauria > Squamata > Varanidae > Varanus > Varanus salvator. The sequence continues at coordinate 4,315,162 of JAIXND010000761.1, read as the reverse complement.
TGGCCCCGCCGGCACGCTGCTGCTCAGGCCCAGCTGTGCTCTCTAAGGTGTGGGCAGGTAATTACAGGGCTCGGATGTGAGGTCGCTAGGATACAGCTGGGCTCACCCCCCCCCCCATAGCCAGCCACCAGGAAGCCCGATCCCACTCTGGAGGCGTGCAGATGTGGAAGCGAGGCCCCCCGCCCCAGCAGCTCTTGTTGGGAGGCCCCATGCGGCTTTGCATGAGCCTCAGCTCTCCTGCTCTCTGTCCCTCTGCCTGGCCTGGGGCGGGGGGGGGGGCAGAGGGTGCAGCGTGATGTGGCCAGCCCCCCCCCCCCCGCAGCTGCCTGTCTGGCCCGGCCAGTCTGAGCGCCTCCGGGTGCCGCGTGGCCGCCCTGCGTGACTGTGGGGCCCAGCCAGGCGCCCTCCCCCCCAGGGCCTCGGGGCTGACCTGGTTGAGCGGGGTGGGGGGGGAGCTTATGGGAGTGACCCAGTTATTCTCTCATAACAGATAATCCCTCATTCCCGCTGTAGGAGAGTGTGTGTGTGTGTGTGCGCGCAAGAGAGAGAGTGCACACTCGGGTTGAAGGGACTGCCCAGCTGGCCTGATCCAGAGCCGTCAGCGTCCGGCGCATTTCCTGCAGACGCTTAATCGCGACGGGAGCTGCTTCCCCACGGCCAGGCGGGGGGCCTTCCCCAGTCCGCTGCTCCCCGGCTTCATTTAGGCGACTTCCCACAGGGGGCCTCCTTGCAGGCGGCTTGTGGCCAACCCAGAATAAGTCCGGAGCCCTGTGCCCTCCCGCGAATGCGGAGCGGGCAGCCACATACCGGAGCCAAGCTGCTTCCTCCGCCGTGCCAGAAAGGAAGAGGCAGGTGGCTCCCTGGAGCCCACCTCTCCGGGGAAGGGGCTGAGGCTGGCCAGTGCCCGGGCCCAGTGCCAGCCCCTCGCTTTGCCCGCAGGAGGTCCCGCAGCCTGTCCCGGAGGCGGCTGGGGAAAGGCCCGCCTGAATCCTTGAAAGGGCCGGGGGACCGTGAGGGCAGCTGCCTGTGCCCCTGCTCGCCTGTGCTGTTGAACGCAAGGTTGTTCCCGTGCTCAAGGCTTGGGCTGGCAGATGCTTGAGCAGCGGCCAGCCTCTCCGTGCCTGAGGTGCTGGCTTCCCCCTCCTTCCCCTGCCCCCTCCTCGTGTCCCAGATCTCCTTGCGTGGCTGCAGCCCTGCCATGCTGCGTGGGGTGGGGGTGGGGGGCACTGCTCTTGCCGGCCGGAACGACTGGCAAGCAGGGACCACTCCCAGCCAGAGCCCTTGGCTTCTCTCCTTGGCTTGTTTACGGTTAACAAGGCTTCCTGGCTTGGCTGGGTCACTCCCCGAAATCGTCCGGGATTCTAAGAAAGACTGTAAAATATACCCTGGCGTTGTGTTAATGGCAGGCCAGGTTGCCGGAGCGTGTCCAAGGCAGTCCTCAGGGCCGCTGTGGGAAGGCCCTGGGGGATACAGGAGCCCTGCTGTGCTTGCTGCTCAAGTGGGGCAGCGTGAGGGAGAAAGGGGGCCGTGACCCGTGGGGCTGTGCCACCCGAGTTGCCCCGGACATGGGCACTAGGGGTTTGGGGATTCCCCGAGAGCGATACGCCAGCCCCGGTTTCCGAAGGAGATTATTTGTTATTGCAGTAGTAGCCAGAGCTAGCTGGACTCAAAATGTTAGGGGGCAGACCTTGGCGCACGCAGGATCCCAGCCCGCTGGGTGCAGGTGGGACAGCAGAGTCCAAAGGACAAAGGGAGTGATTGGCTCTTCTGGCTTTCGGACGTAAGGTATCAGGTGCACGTGTGCAGCATTCTGTGCGATTGAAAGACACGGTTCCTGGAACGGTCCTGATGCTACGATTTGCACAAGTGTTAAGAAACAGTGAGGTGCAGGGCTAGTATGGAGTCTCCCTGCCTGGACAGCCGGGTTCCCGCTCTGCCTGGCAGCCAAGCGCAGGCCCGTTGCTGCCTCTTGCCCGCTGCACTGCCTGATGAGGGGTGCTCTGGGCTGCTGGCGTGCGGGGTACGTGGCCCTCGCACCACCTCAGTGGTGGAAAGGGAGGCTCCTCAGTTCTGCGGAAGAGACTGCCAGGACCAGGGCAGCTCTGACCACAGCCTGTTGCACTGTTGCAAGCAACTGGGCCCTCGTGCCGAGCGAGGCGGGCCTTTTAAAGGGCTGGAGCCCCAGGCCTGCTCTTCAGGGCTCGGGCTCCAGCACCTGACTGGCCAAATGCGAGACTGCGGCTACCTGCGGCGGGGTGCTTTGTGGCCTCGTGCCCCCACAAGCAGTTCCCTGGGCATGCAGCTCCTGAGGGTGTTTTCCAGGGAGGCCAGATGTGTGCAGAGACAGATGGAGCCGGTGGCAGGATAGGGGCCCCGACCGGCCTGTGCTTCTGTGGTGACAACCTGCTCTCTTTCAAGGGCTGAGTGGGAGGCCGAAACGAGCAGCAGGAGTTGGTGGCCCCCAGAATCAGGGATCCAGGAGCTGACGGCTGCTCTTTCTGGGGTTGGGGTGTCACAGCTCCAAAATGGGGGAAACACACTGGTGTTCCTCGTGCCGTCAGGAACTGCCGTCTGTGAATCTTGCTCTCCATAAACAAGCCCTTCATGTATTGGCATGGCGCATCCCTCTCCTGCCCAGCCTGCCTGCTGGATTTAGATCCTCCACGACGTGCTGCAGCTGCGAGTCAGAGCGCCTCACTCCAGTCACCATCCGTGGCTCAGTGCAGTGGGAACAGGAGCTGTGGGGTCTTTCCTGGGAGTCTGGAGCCAGGAGGCCTGATGCTCAGAGGGGATATGTTGGTGACATACAGGTATGTGAGGGGGTGTCACATGCAGATGGGTAGAGACCTGTTCTCCCCTGCAGAGGAAGGCAGGATGCGCTCCAGTGGAGCAAAGCTCAGGGAACCCAGGTTCCATTTGGATGCCAGGAAGCAATTCCTGACAGTCAGGACCCCGAGGGTGTGGAATGGGCTCCCACAGGAGGTCGTTGAGGCCCCATCAGTGAGGGTGTTCAAAGACAGGCTTGACATGCACATGGTGGGCATGTCATGAGCAGAGCCGGCTGATGCAGGAGGTCAGACTAGATGGCCCAGGAGGCCCCTTCTGACTTGCTTTGTTTCTATGCTCCCTGGAACGCAGCTGTGCAGCCCGATGCTCGTGAGCGGGCTGGAGGCACGTGCCAGTCAGCCGCCCAAAGGGAGAGTGCGTGGGGAGCATGCCTTGTGGTGCGGTTGCATGTGGATCAGAGAGCGCATCCACAGTCTGTTTGAACTGGGGCCACGGCAGTGCGTTGGGTCAGGCCCCTGTGCCCAGTACATCACTTGCTGACCGGTGTGCGGGAAGGAGCCCTCATGGGCGAGACACCCTTGACGGCTCCTCGAAGGCTGTCCTTCTGACAGGAGGCAGAAAAATGTGTGTTCACGAAGTCACGGGCCAGTTGGTACAATCGCCACAGCTTAAAGAAGCCACGGTTTAGGCCACGGCATGTGCCAGGCATCGTTTACCCAGTTACCCTGCTGGACGTGGCTGGTCAGGCCACCTGAACCTGGATGGCATGGCTCCTTTGAAGGGGAAAGGACCCTCGGCTGACGTGGCAGCGGCCCGAGGGCTGTTTGGCAGTCATTGGCCCTCCAACACGTCACGCTGCGCCAGGCTGAGTCATCAAGCACACAGTGCCCAGTGCACACCAAGCGAGCCGGGCCACTTTCTTGCACATGTGAAGCAGGCTTATGGGCGAGCGGGGAGGTCTCGCGGGCTCCATGTCTTCAGCGAGCACCACGCATGCCTGTGGCGGATCCCCCCCTCCCTGCCTCCCCTTGTTAAGTCCCCCAGACAGGATCCAGGGCTGGAAGAATCCTCGTGCCGGGTGCCCTGTTGCTCCCGTCCCGATGCGGTGGAAGGAGGCGCATGGCATCGGTGTCCCTTGCCCAGAACAGCCTGGGCTGCGCTCTGCTGCATCCCCGTGCACACATGGCTCACTTCAGCGGGGCGGAGCCGATCACCTCCTCGGAGAAGCGGCCCAGGTGGCAGGACATGATCCTCGGCATTCAGCGAAGGGTCTGCGCCAGCTTGTCTCATCCATCCGCTGCCTGTTGGCTTAAGGTCGTTATTTTTAAAAGCAGCCCGACTGAGATAGGATAACGGAAATGACACTGCTGTCCACGTGCCTGAAGACGCTGCGTGGAAAGGCTCGCTTGTACCTGGGCGAAGGGCTCGGGTCAGTTTCACGCTCTGTTTGTGCCCTTCGTGTGCATGGGAAAGGTGAGGCCAAGTCGCTCGCAGACTGCTGAAGATGCGATTCCCACACCGGCGTGGCTGTGGAGTCTGGCTTTGCGTGGCCACCTCAGTGGTGGCACCATGAACGAATGAAGGCAAGAACAAACGTGTTCTTAGCCACTGTGCCTTGAGAGGCTGCAGCCCTCCTCGGGAATTGGCCGTGAAGCGCAGCACGACAGAGAACTGTTTGCCTGCGTGTCTGTCTGCTGTGCCTTCCCAACAGCTGGAGCTCGGAAAGCGGCTGTTTCCAACCCGGAGCCGGAGGCCGAGCTGGCTGGAAGTTTCAGGCCGTCCCAGCTGGAGGCACGAGGCTCATTTCAAGGCTCCCTGGATTTGCCATTCCCTTCTGACTTGCCCAGGCGGGAACTGGGAACAAACTTTGCTCTGCCCCGGGAGTCGGCCTTTCTGTAACTGGGTTGCGTAGTCCGGGGTAGGCACGGCCTGCACTTCCCTTCAGAGCCTTATTTTATCATGAGAGTGGAGGCCAGCGAGGCCAGATCCGTTCAGCGACTCCCGTTTGGCAGGGGCGAGACACAAGGAATGCCAAGCCGGAACGGGAGCAGGCACTGCGAAGCTCCGTCGGGGGGGCGGCAGCGCTCGGACCCTCCGGCAGCTGTTGGAGCAGGCCTGGTGTGGCAGCCCGGGGCCCTTGCCCGGAAGCAGCGACCGGGCCGGCGTGACCAGCCCCTCCTCGGACTTGTGCGTGGGCCTACGCAGCCCCCCCCCCGGTGCCCTCTAGCTGTGCAGGGCTGCAAGCCCAGAAGTCCCAGCCAGTGCCTGATGGTTTAGCCTTCCTGCAGCTGGTCCTTCGAACAGAGCGCAGCCTGGACTGCATGAGGAACATAAACCTGCGTTTGAGCAGAAGCAGCCAACGGGCAGTGCAGCCAGAGCAGGCCGACTCCAGTGCCCGCCCGTGTGGATGATGCCACCGCGGGGTCGGCAGGCGCTGATCGCCGGTGCCCTTGCACGCATGGCCCGGCTCCAGCAGCGCTGCTTCCAGGCCGGAATTGGGCGTGGAGCCTGGGCGCAAGCGGGCCCGTGCTGCGGAGTGCTCTCGGGGGCAGCGCATCGCCCACCCTTTCCCCTCCTGCCTGCACACGGGCAAAGCGGCCTTTCTGGCAGAGCAGGGCGAGCTGGCTGGACCGGGGCGGGAGGAGACATGGTGTGCGACGCAGCTGCAAAAGCCGAGCACATCTGTGTGGGTGTGGAATGGGCTTCCACTAGAGGTGGTCGAGGCCCCATCGGTGCGGGTGTTCAGGGAGAGGCTGGACATGCACATGGTGGGCATGTCGTGAGCGGAGCCGGCTGGAGCCGGGGGTCAGACTAGATGGCCCGGGAGGCCCCTTCTGACTCGCGCTGTTTCTACGTTTCTATGTTTCTATGTGCTGCTGGTGCTGCACAAACCGCAGATGCTGCCGGTATGGGGTTCTGCACCAGAGGGAATAAGCAGAGCGCACGGGCCCTTGGCGGGAGGCGATGTGCCTGCGGGCAGCAGCTTCTGATCCTTGAGGGAAACCGAGTGCTCTGACCATCTGCTGGAGCTGTTTACTCTGTGCGGCAGGTGCCGGCCCGGCTCTCGGCAGATGCAAGCACCTCCACCGGCCGCGTGCAGAGCAAGGGGCGGAGCCTGCCTGCAGCTTGCTCACTGCACGCGCCTCTTTGCGGTGGATGCTGCCGTGGCGAACTTCCCCTGTGCTGGACAAGGCTGGAAGCGGCCCCTGCTCAGCCCTCCCACATATGTGGGTCACCCTCTCCCTACACTTTGCATCCCAGGGTGACCCTCCGCTCCGCCGGGCTCCCGTGCCAGAAGCAATCCTGCTTGAGGGAGCCAGGCCGATGCCAGGATTCGGCTCCCCTGCCCCCTTCCGTGCTCCCTGCAATGTACATGTGGGGCATGCACGCATGCGCACAGCCCCTTTTAGCGTGATGGCGGAAGTGCCACACGCCACACTCCGAGCGCGGTTGCACCACAGTGTCTCAGAACATGCGCCCCTCCAGCCCTGCTTTCCCATACCAGCCCCCGTGGCAGTTCGTGCCAGGCTGTGGGGTGCTAACCCACGGGGAGGTCTAGGGCCCCTCTTGCGGGGTGGGGGACATTTTGCCCGGCACGGGCCCACAGAAAGGGGGGGCTCTGATCAACCCTGGGCAGCCCGCTGAGCCCTTTCCCCGCTGCAGATCTGGAGAGAGAGCTGGGCCCTCCCCTGTCCCCAGGCTGTGGGATTTGGGGCACATGGTCTCAAGTGAGTCGTGGGAGCTGCTGCTGCTCCAAGCCGAGGGTCAGGGCAGCCTGAGGCGCTGCGGGGCCGGCACCCACCACAGGGAAGCCCCCTTGTGCCGGGCTCGGCACCTCGGATTGAAGCCTCGCCTGCCTCGTGGACACGTGCAAGCGGCTGAGCCGTGGGGCTGTGCCTGGGGGGCCGGCTCTGCCGGCCCCGGGCCCTTTCAGCGGCTGCGCGGGGGCTCGTGCTCTGAGGGCTTTTAAGCCGTGGGGTGGCAGCTGTGCTGCTGGGGAGGGGGCAGCCCTCCAGCAGGACCCAGGCCCCATGTGGGGCAAGGCAGATTCAGAGGTGTCTGCACTGACAGGCCCTGCTGAGCAAGTGGCAGGACGGGGCGGGGGTCCCGATCCTGACTGAGCGCGTGGGGCTGCAGCCTGCCACCTCTGAAAGCGCAGCACCCCTCGTGCAGCGGCAGCTTTCGGCTGGGGGCGAATTAACCTGGGCCGGGAACGGGCCCTCTCTGCCCGTAACCTGTCCATTGCTCCAAAGGGGGGGGGGGGTGCGACCAACCAGTCTTGGCACAGCTGGAGGAATATTGTGGAAAATGGGCTGAGAGCGCTGCGTGAGGGCCAGAGGAGGGTCCCGTCCGTCCATGGGACGGGGTGCCCGAGGCCCCGTCATGTCTCCGCCCCTTTTCCGTGCACAACGGGGCTGGGGAAATGCACCAGGGCTAGAGCATCCGGGGTAGGGAGGCTGGATTCACCTTTGTCAGCTGATTCGGCACGTGAGCCCCAGATGCGAGCGTGGCCTGGGCGTCTGCTCACGCGACAGCCGCGTCGCTGCAGCACGCGGGGCCGATTGCCGAGGTGCCTCTCCCGCGTGGCCAGTCCGCTCCAGAAGGTGATGCTCGGGGAGAGTGCTGGCCCCGGGGGATCCTAGCTCACGGGACTCCTCTGGGCCAGTGCCGCCCCACACGCCGTTCAGGCGTTCACCATGAAGCCGTGGAGCAGAGCCTCCTGGAGATTCGGAATGCGTTGCCACTAGGTGGGCAAGGGTGCTCCTCTGCTGCCCCGGCCCTCTTCCTCTGGTGAGGCTGCGCGGGTGCCCAGTGGCGGCTCGGCTGTGGCAGCGCCCCGGATGCTCAGTGGAGAAGCAGCTGAGACCAGGCACTCCGGTGAGCGGCTCTTCTGACCAGGCGGAGGGTGCTCGGCGGGCTCTGGGTGGGGCGGCGGTCTTCTGGAAGCAGCGGGAGCATCGTCCGGGGGCTCCCCGGTGCCACCTTGGTTACTTGAGGCCCGGGTGGCCTCAGTGGCACGCAGCGTCTTCTGCCAGCTTTGGCTGGTGGCCTGGCCATGCTCCTGCTTGGCCGGAGGTGGCCTGGCCTCAGGCACCCGAACCCCGACGACCTCCGCTCTAGGTGGCTGCAGGGGCATCGTCCGTACGCAGCTACTCAGCATCCCCTCCGTCCAGTTGCACGTGTCGCACCTACAAGAGGGGAATTGAATTCTAAAAACAGACAGACAGACAGACAGACAAAGAACGGCACATAGGCGATGGGAGGAAGGCCAGGCCAAACGGAAGCAGAAAAGCAAGGAGCAAGGAATCGCAGGGATGATGTCGGAAAGGCTAAAGCGGTGAATGAACTGAGGCTCGCGAGGGGAACGAGACAACAAAAACCTCCTTCAAATACGGCCAAAGCAAAAGGCAGACAAGCAGGAAGGGAGTTCAGCTACTCCCTGTGGGTGGAAGAATGGCGACAGATGCCAAAGACAAAGCAGCTGCTCTGGCTCAGTCTTCTCCCAAAAGAAGATTTATGTCCCTCCTGATGAAGGTGTTGCACAAGCTGAAGGGGCAGGAGGGCAGGCCAAGATTGACAGGCAAACGGTCAAGGATCTTCTAATTGGACTAAATGAGTTCAAATCTCCAGGGCCTGATAAAATTCATCCCAGAGTCGTAAAAAACCTGGCAGAAGAACTCTCAGAACCACTATCTGTCATCTTTGAGAATTCATGGAAGACGAGAGAAGTGCCAGATGCCTGGAGAAAGGCTAACGTCGTCCCTGTTCACAAGAAAGCGGGGAAATGAGGAGCCTGGGAACTATCGCCCAGTTAATCTGACATCAGTCTTGGGAAAAATTCTAGAGGAATTTATAAAACAAACGGTCTGCAAACACCTTGAAGACAATGCAGTAATTACTGGAAGCCAGCATGGATTTCTCAAGAACAAATCCTGCCAGACTAATCTGATTTCAGTTTTTCACTGGGTTACCTTCCTCGTGGACTGTGCAAATACTGTGGACGTAATCGCTCCAGACTTTAGCAAAGCCTTTGGCAAAGTGCCCCACAGCATCCCGATGACCAAACTAGCAAAAAGGGGCCGATGGGGCAGCCGCTTGGTGGATCCACAGTTGGCTGCAAGATCAGACTCGGAGCGCTCAGCAAGGGCACCTTCTCCAGGTGGGGAGAGGGGGCAAGCGGGGTGCTGCAGGGCTCCATCCTGGGACCAGGCTCCTCCAGATTTTTTTTAATGATTTAAATGAGGAAGTACAAGGGAAGGTAATTAAATTTTCAGATGACACAAAGCGGGTGGAATAGCAAATACCCCGGAAGGCAGAGAGAAGATGTGGGGTGTTCTTGATAGGTCTGAACACTGGGCAGAGAATGACAGAATGAAATTTGGGGTGTGGGGGGGAATGCCAAGGCCTCCACTTAGGAGAAAGAAACCAAATGCACAACCACAAGAAGGGGAACACAATCGTGCAGATGAGAAAGATCGTGGGGTTGTGTAGATCACAAGCTACATACGAGCCAACGGGGTGATGCAGCTGCAAAAAGGGCAAAGTCATTAACAGAAGCATCACCTCCAAACCCGTGAAGTGCCGGTTCCACTATGCTTGGCACTAGGACTCACCTGGAGCCCCGTGTCCAGTTCTGGGCACCTGCATTTTGAAAAGACGCAGGAAGGCCAGCGAGGGTGTAGGGGAGCCAGCCAGGGGGACGCGGGGGCTGGAGGCAAAGCCGGGCAGGTTCGGCCTCGGGAAGAGAAGACGGAGGGGGGAGAGGATGGTGCTCCACAAATTCCTGGAAGGCCCTCAAAGAGGAAGGGCAGGATCTCTCCTCAGCCGTCCCAGAGGGCAGGACTCAGAATAACAGACTTCAGTGAAGAGAAGCCAGATTTCAACTAGACATTGGGGAAAATTTCCTGACCGTCAGAGCAGCATGGCAATAGGACCTGTTGCGTGGGGAAGTTGTGGTCTCTCCCTCGTTGGAGACATGCAAAGAGCGTCTGAACAGTCACTGGAACGGGATGGTGTGACTTGGCGTCTGGCAACAGCAGGCCCTGGACCTGACGGCCTTCTGGCCTTTCCAACTCTGCTCTTCTGGGATTCTATGATTCTGTTTAAGAAGCAGCTCAGCTCTTCCAGAAGCCAGTGGTGCTTTTCCTTTGGGACGGATCCACCGCTCAGCCTCGCGCTTAACAATGTTCTCTCGGCTCGGCCAGATTCCCTGCTGCAGCCTGACTGGGCCCCATCGCCACATCCTTCCGCGACACACCTGTGGCGGTGGCGTCACGCCGTTGCTTCCTTGCCTGGAAAGATGCTCACACATGCGCACCATGCTCAGCGTGCCAGGCAGTGCCGTGGGCTCGGCCGGCTGAACCTGGGTCAGAGCAGTGGTGGCCTGACTGCTCCCCACTGTGGGCGGAATCCTCCAGAAGAACGACGCCACCCCTGAACTCTATGGTGCCGGGGTGCGGGGGGCACGCGCCTCTGCCCAGCCTGGCAAGGGGCAAGGAGCAGCCAGCAGGCACGGTGTGGCCTTTGGTCCTCCTCCCCCCTCCTCCCCTCTCCCCCGAAGTGCTGCCTTTTCTATGGGCTGAACTGGGAAGAGGTGAGGTGGAGAGGGGGCCCTCCCCCGATCGCTGCCCCATCTGTGGAACAAGGGCCAAGAGGGCTGCCAGCGCCTGCACAGGCTTCCGCAGGCTGGCTTGCTTTCTGCAGCGGCGTGCTCTGCCCTCGCCCAAGGGAGGCCGGCCGCCGGAGGGGAAGGCTGGGCGCTGGCGCTGGCACACACGCTCCTCTTTGCGGCTGGACCAGCGGCGCGACGGGACTCCCTGGCAGAGCCGGGCGAGGCGATTCAGCGCAAGGCCTTGCAAAAGAGCGGCAGGCAGGCAGCCTCCGATGGCTGCTGGAATCGGGGTGCGTGGGCGTATGTGGAGGCTGATTTCACGTAGTACTTTCCCATCGTCCGAGAAATACCAAAGTATCAGACTCTGCTGCTCTGTATTAAACATTCTGAAAAGTTGCGGTTCTGTTAAATACTTGTGCATATTGAGGGACTTGGCACTTAATACACCATACTGTGGGATCATAGTCATAGAGTAGTAGAGCTGGAAGGGGCCAGGGGACCGTCAGCTCCAGCCCCTGCTCCATGCCGGACCCCCAGTTGAAGCGCCCCCTCAGGCGGCTGTCCGGCTGCATTGTGACTGCTTCTAGTGTGGGAGAGCCCAGCAGCTCCCTGGTCGCCGGTTCAGCGTCGTATTGCGTGCAGAGTCAGGAAGTTTTCCCAGATATCTCATGGAGCCAGGCTTCCTGTTATTGCGTGTCCTGCACCCTGGGTTGATTGAGAGGAGAGCCGGTCCTTCCCCTGCGAGGCAGCCTTTCAAGCACCTGCAGAGTGCCGTCCGGTCTCCCCTCGGCCTTCTCTTCTCAGGGCTGAACATGTCCAGCACCTTCAAGCTCTCCTCGCAGGGCAACAAGGACGATTCCCCGGTGCATCCTTGTTGCCCCCTCTGAAACATGTCTGCATCTTTCTCCAGCTGTGGTGCCCAGAACTGGACGCAGCGCTCCAGGTGCGGCCTGACCAGTGCTGAGCGCAGGGGAGCTACTAGTGGAGCATGATATGCACATGATCCTTCTGTTAAGGCAGCCCAAAAGAGCGTTCGCCCTTTGCAGCCATGTCATGCTGCTAAACCATCTCCTGCTTGTGGTTACACTTCTGAAGAAATGGGGGGTGAATTGCCCTTGGGCAGCAGAGCTGTGGTGGGAGGCGCCCCCTGCCCCTGGCCAGGGGAGCCCGGCTTGCCTGCTGCCTCCCCGGTGGGGGCATCACGGCCCCGGGGAGAGCAGGCTGGCCGCTCCTCTGGGCCGGTGGGTGCAGGAGTGGCAGGCCCAGGCCCAGCTCCCCCATCCTCTCCCCTTTTGCAGGCCTGTTAGATCGCGAATCCTCAGCGGGGCAGGGGCAGCTTGCGCGGCTGTGCGTCCGTCTCTCTGCAGCCGCACTCAGAGACGCGTGCGGAGAGAGGTGGCTCCTGGAAGACCGAGCGCTTCCGCCCAGGCCTGCGAGCTTGCGGGCACCATCCTGCTCCCCGGGTGCGTGCGGCGCCGGCCTCGGCCAGGGTGTGTGGCCGGGGGAGGGCAGTTGTTGGAGAGGTCGCAGGCACAGGACTTTTGGGCCATGATTGGCATCGTCATGGGTAGCATTTCAGTCCCGCCTCCTTTCCTTGTGGGCTTTGGTTTATGCCCACAGCAGCAACCCTGTGAGGTAGGCTGGGCAGGGAGGGAGCGCCTGGCCCGAAGCACCAAAGCCCACAAGGACTCCAACGCTCGCTTCACTGCCCCGACTCTCAGCTTATTCTTGCTCCAGCCGGTTCCCCATTTTTCTCACGGAAGCCTCCTTTTTGCACACCGCTTTGTGAATAGCGCTTGCTGATGTGGTTTTCGGTAAGCTGCCGCGTTCTTGGGAAGTCTCACCCACTCGACTCTCCCTTGCAGCTTCCTTCTTGCCACTTCCTTTGTTTCGGGGCAATTCCGCTTCTGATGTCAGATGTGTCTGCGATGGGATCCCTTGCCCGAGTTCCCCTCTGGCGGTCCTGCGCCCACGATGCGCCTCGGGGTCCCAGGCAGTTGGGGCGGGGGCCAGCCTCCCGTCGCTTTCGTGATAGACCTCCGGCGCAGCAGTGGGCAGGCAGACCCCCGTGCTTCAGGCCTCGCCTCCGCCCTCGCTGACCCCCCGCCGTGCTGGCAGCTGAGCACTGCCGTCCCGACCTCCGGAGCTCGCCTCCCGCAGAGATGAGCCTGCGCACACCCAGCTGCCCCGGCGGGAGTCACCCCGGCTCCCTGTCTTCTCCTTTGGATGCCCCCGGCTGTGATCCCCACCGGAAGATCACGGCGAGCGTTTTGGGCGGGGGCACGACCACACAGCCCAGTCCTGGAGTGAGGCTGGATTGTGCCCATGACGCTGGTTCTTGCCATGTGGAAGCGGTTGGGACTCGCCGTCCGTCTCGGCTGCACTTCAGGGTGGAGCCACCGCGTTTCCAGGGCCAGGCTGTCACGGGGCGAGGAACTGGCCACCGAGCTCTTTTGGCCGGGGTTCCCTCTGCCAGGTTTAGGGGCGCTGCTGGTCAAGCGCTTGGCACCGGCCCTCCTCTCTCCTGCAGGCGCCGAGTTTTCTTGCCATTCTGCTTCCTCAGCCCCTTGAAAAGCACAGTTCCCGAGTCAAAGGGCAATCCTGTAGAATAAGCCGCTGGCGCAACGAACAGCAGCTTTTTGGGGAACAGCCAGGCGAGGCCGGTGCTTTCCGAGCAGAAAGCTCCTGTCAGCTGCAGTGCGTCTGCCCCCCTTCGCTCCCCGCTGCCTTTCAGACTGTCGGCGTACCAAAAATGGCTGATATACAACCGTGTGAACATCTGAGCTGGCTCAAAGACATCGTGGGCTGATCGGGGCTTTTGTGCGCTGACGTGCAAGGCCGGCCGTGCGAGCACTTTGGGCAGCTGAGGCGGCACTCGAATGCCCCTCCTCTTGGCACTGCCAGGTCGCCATTTCCGCAGCTCAGCGCCTGCCTCCAGCTGCCTCCAGATGTGTGGGACTGCAGCTCGCAGCATCACACTGCTGTGTTGTTGAGAAGGGTTGTGGTTAAGCGGAAAGAGTCTCCTTTCCTCGTGATGTCAACAGAGATTAACAGAGGTTTTGTGTTGGGACAGGCTGTGCCCTGGGCAAGCGCAGAGAAGGAGAGCGCTGGCTGGAAATGCCCAGCGCGTCCTCTGGAGGCCCGGCTCCTTAGAACCCCTTGAGAGCATCCCCAAACGGGCCCAGGGATGGCCTGGCAGATCGCTTACTTGGGCTGCGCGGAGACTCCAGGGCCCGGGGGGTGGGGGGTCCTCTTAGGTGGACCGAGTGTGGCGAAGGACCAGAAGGCAGGCGTGAACAGGTAATTCTTGGGTGAACGGGGAACTCTTTCCGTGGAGGGATGTGAGCGGTGGGTCCCACGGAGATCTGTATTAGAACCAAGTTTTTCCACTTATTCATACATGAGCCAGAATCAGGAGTGAGCAGAGGTCAGGTTTGCTCATTACACCAAATTATTTGGAGTGGTTAAAAGCAAAAGGGATTCTGAAGAAAGCCGGAAGATTTCTCCAAACTGGGCATCAAAATGGCCATCAGGCGTCTGTATAGGATGCACAGTGTAGAAACAGTCCAGCATAAGCTGGTATCATCTGAGCTATAGAGGTGATCAGACCGGGGACAGGATATTGGTGCTGTGCGAGGCGGCTCAGTCAGCGTTTCGGCCCAGAATGCAGCGGCTGTGAAACCAGAAAACCCCAAGTCAGGTAGAATTAGGAAAGGAATAGAAATGTTTGTATCCTGTCCGATACACAGAAGTCTCAGGAAGATCCAACAACAAAGACGCAGCTTCACCTCTATAATAAAAACCTGATTAAAATAAGAATTGGGTCTTGAAGTAATGGGAAAATAGAAAGGTTTGGCCTGGGGCCCAAGAGAATAAAGTATCAGTGCCAGGTGTGCGTCTCTGGGGAGCATGTGCCACAATGAGGTGCCACCGCGGAGAAGGCCCTCCTAATCTCCATCACAAAGGGGGCCCGAAGAAGGCCCTCCAGCCCAGACCTGAGGGGGCAGGCAGGTTGCAGCTGCCTCGCTGGGGGAGCCCTCGCAGCTCCGCAATGCGCCGTGCGATCGATCCACGGATTGCGCCCTGACCACTTTCCCCGTCTCTTCCGCCGTTCCTTGCCTGCCCCGACCGACGTTCGCCAACCTTCGGAGGCAGACGTGCGCTGATCCAACCTGTGGGACTCCGCTCGGCAGCTCGCGGCTGGGTGAAATGGGTCGGGCCGCAGCCGCTGCTCTCCGCCGGGTGAAGTGGGGCGCTGCAGAGGAGCTGGGCTGGAGCGTTCCTGCCCTCGGCCGGCCTCGGCGCGGCTTCCGCTCAGCGGCTGCAGCGCAGGGTTGAGGCTGCGTCTGGCGGCCGTTTCCCAGCAGGAAAGCCCCGCCAGCGGAGCTCTTCGGCCGTGCCCGCAGCTGAGCCTGGCACCATGGCGGGCATTTGCACTGCCTTCCACGCGGTGTGGGCAGCGGCCCAGGGAGGCACTCCCATTGTGGGGAACCCTATCAACTTCGCGACGGCGCCATTTCCCACCCTGGCTGTTCCCCCCAGGCCCGGATCTGCAGCTCTTCTCTTGTCCAGGGCGTAGCCGTTTCCTTGCGTCCCGAGAAGCAGCTGTGTAGCGTGTTACTTCCTGTTCAGAGCTTGCCAGCCCCTGTGCAGTGGGGCAGGTGTTCAAGGAGAGGCTGGACACGCACATGGTGGGCATGTCGTGAGCGGAGCTGGCTGGAGCCGGGGGTCAGGCTAGATGGCCCGGGAGGCCCCTTCTGGCTCGCGCTGTTTCTGTGTTTCTGTCATCTCCCGATCAGAGATGAGAAAAGATGCTGGTTTTGCTAGCCTGGCTAAGAGGAAAGGACAGGCCAGTGCACAGCCTGTCCCAACCTGGTGGCTTCCAGAGGTGTTGGGCTACAACTGTCATCGTCCCCATCCAGCATCACCGGACGATGGCCGCTGAAGTCCAACATGATGTTCTCCCAGTGTTTCTGGACTGAGGCCATGAGATCCCTAGAGGGCCACGGTGTGGTTGAACCCGAGGTGTTCAGCGTGGCAGGCTCCCGTCCCAGCCACGGGGCCGCTGCCCCACTGGCGTCCAAGCCCTGGGCTTTCTCCGGTCACGGGCTTTGCTGAGCTGTGGGCCATCAGCAGCAGCACGGAAGGTCTTCGCACACTGCACCGTCGGCTGCGTATCGTGGGGCTGCCTCGCCGGTGGGCCGGCCGTTGGTACCGATTCATTAGACTGCAGGCTTGCTTTAAGATGGCCTGGCCTCGGGGCAGAGCTGGCCAGGGGAGGGAATGAATGGGGTGAGACCTATTCTCTGCCTTTGGAATGAATGGGGCGAGACCCACTTCTGGGCTCTGCCCCAGACGTGCCATGGCCTCCTGCGCTGCCTCCTGCCCTCCAGCGCCAGGTAATTAGGCCGGTTCCCCACTTAAAAGTTCAGGCTGCAAGAGCCCCTGCGAGGTGCTGGGCTGGTCTTCGCGTCTGCAGAATCGGGCCCTGGGCTACAGGTCACAGTGGGTGTTTCTCCGTCGTTCCTGCTCCGTTGCCTGGGACGGACCCACTGTTTTCCTCGGATTGTCGGGCACGTCAGGCAAGAGGCTGTGGCCCCGATCCAGCCTCCCTGCCGTTGCATTGCTGAGGGAGGGGCACTTGTCGCTCAAACAGATGTGGCTTCGATTATGCCCAGTGAGTTTGCTGAATCGGCCGCCCGACACTTCCCAGAGCATCTGCCAACTGCTGGCAGGAAAGGAAATCGTGAGCAAGTTGCACAAGTCTTTGGACATGTCAGCGCCTGGCGCCAGGTGCCCGCCACCCTCTTTTCCCCGCAGGTCGCGCTCGGGGGCCTCGGAAGCTGCCGTGTGAGCCGCACCGAGCAACCGGGCTCTCCCACCTCGCTTTCGGCAGGGCTTTCCCCAAGCCTGGGGAGCCGGGAGCCGAGCCCGGGGGCCCCTGCAGAGCAAGCGCACACAGCAAGCACAGATATGGCCAGACTCCACGGGCCTCGGGGCAGCGGCGGCGGATTGGCTCACAGCAGCTGAAAATGAAAGCTTTTGCCTGGGGCCTGGGGGCTCCTGCTGCAGATGAGGAAGGAGCCCAAGAAGCCCCTTGGCGGAGGAGGGGGGCGCCTGCTCACTGTGCGGGGCAGGGGCACCCGGGGAACGCCAGGGCAAGAGGGCCGTAAGCAGGGCTGTCCGAACAGCATGATGGGCCCCGGGCAAAGCAGTGCACTGGGGCCCCTGCAACAACTACAACCACTGTTAATTTTGGAAGTTTTCCAATTTTCCAAGGGTTAGCATACACAGGTTAATATGGGGCCCACGGGCAAGTGCCCTTCAGGCCCACATGTTCAGCCGGCCCTGGCCGTAAGTGCTGGGCAGGCTCCCATAGGACAAGCGAGGGTCCCGGCGCTCAGGGGCTGTTGGGGGGAGCGAGAGCTTTGCCGGGGCTGCCGCGACCGCCTGTCTCCTCCCAGCATAGTGCAGCAGGCCCAGCTTGCTCCGAAGGGCCACCCGGAGCCCTCGCTCCAGCAGGGGCTGCTGCTGCTCCCACAGACCCCCTTTAAGCAGCCCCTCCACGGGGTGTTGCTGGGAATGCCACCAGGAGCTGTACTGGAACAGGGGCCCCCATCCGGGCCCCTGGCCGCTCTTTCCCCTCCCAGGCTGGCTGCAGGCTCTTCTAGCTGAGCCCTGGATCAGAGACCCCCTTTCGACCGATTGCACTGGAAATCTTCCAGAGAGCAGCTGGAAGGAGCCGTCCCGGCCTCAGGCACTTGCAAAAACGCGGCAGCCTTCTGAGAAACGGGAGTCCGTGGCGCTCGAAGGTCTGTCTCAGGCTGCACAAGGGCGGCGGCGGCTGGACTTCCAGATTTTACGGCTGTGGTTATAAATGGAGGGAACTTTAGACCCAGCCGCAGTTAAACAGTGACTGATTCCTGGCTGACCTCTCTCTGTCTCGGCTTGACGGAAGTAGATAGGACAGGATGGAGGGCTGGCGCTCGTGCAGGCCAGGGCTGAATTTATGGCCCAGCAGCCTCTTTTCAGTGCCAGAACCCAGCTCTTAAAATGCGAGTGAGGCCCTCCGCACATGGGCAGCCAGAGCATCTCCTGCCCCTCACCATGCGCCACAACCGCCCGCCCCTGCAGGTTGGGGGCGAGAGAAGCTGGAAGCGATGCGGCGTTCCCTTGCTGGATTGCGAAAGGGCAGCCGGCGCTCAGGGACCTCCTCGAGGCTTCGTGCATCAGGAGGCCAGTGTGGTGGCTTGGGGGTCGAGAGGGTGGGACTGGAGACCGGGAGCCGCTGGTTCCAGTCCCCGCTCGGCCATGACACACATTTTGAGCCGGTCGCTCCCTCTCGGCCCGACCCACCTCACAGGGCTGCTGTTGGGGGGATGAATGGAACGGTAATGCATGTGCTCGCTTGCCCGCGGGCATCCTGTGCCTGGGAACCCTCCAGGCCTCCCCCCTCGCCCCCCCATGTCCTGGAGAGTTGCACTGGGAGGGGGGCTGAAATTGTATGAAGGGCAAGAGAAAAGATGGGCTCTTGCTGCGGGGGGTGGGGGGGCTGACCAGGCGCACCGCAGAGATTCTGCTTTGGAGCTTCCTCTCTGGCGGCCCTCTGCGCGGGGTCCGGTCCACGGGTTTTCTGGAGCGTGTGCAGGCGCCCGCAGCGTGGGAAGCGGCTGCGCGAGGCGGAGCTGCAGTCCAAGGAAAGGGCAGCGGAGTGGCTCTCTCCACTTTGTTTGGAGACCTTTATAGACATCTGTAATGCTTCTGAAGCATCGTGCAGGCGGGGATTATCCAGGTCTCTCTCATCTAAACTGAGGCTCTGCCTCCCTTTTCAGGAACCTCTTGCACTGAAAGTGAGGGGACACCTCAAAACTAGAGTAAAACCTGAACTGTAAGGTGGGGGGAAAGGCGGTTCCTTTTTAAGGATTAAGATCTGGGGGAATTGACGGAGCTTGCAGCATAGGAAGAGCCGAGCTGCGTTTGAGCCAGTTCTGGCAAGCGGCCGCGGCAGCTGCGTCTGCAAGGGCAGGCGGGTCGTGTGGACGGAGCCCCGCCAGAGCCTCCCCAGTCCGGGGCCTTGTTCTGCGCTTGGCCAAGCAGGTGCCCCAAGGGAGGCCCCCAGATGACAGGATGGGGTGCAGGGCCCCCTCCCTGCAGGCGCTTCCTAGCAACTGGCGTGCTCAGGCACCCCCTCCTCTCATCTGGGGGTTCCGTCTGCCCATAATTTTGGAAGCAAGTTTTCATCCCAAAAGCCCGTGTCCCAGAGCTTGAACGGAAGTAGGTAAGCAAAGGCCTGCAGCGCCAGACACCAGGTCCGTCCACTCCAGCGCCCGTACACCGGGGGGGGGGTCCAGCTGCCCCAGGATCCCTCCAGCAAGAGGGGCGCAAGGCCACTGCCAGCCCAGCTGCTCCGGCACTGGGGGATGCCCCCGGGGGGAGCAGGAAAGCCCACAGAGCTGCCTGAGGGAGCGAGCGAGCGAGCAGGCAGCGCCGGAGCCCCCAGGCCTCGGGAATCTGCTCGGTTCCCCTTTGAAGCCACGTGGAGGAGCCTCCCCCGGGGCCTGCCCCACCACCCCATCAGCTTCGTGGGATGGGGGTCCAAGTGCCGTTGGGGAGGGAGGAAAATGCTCTCCCTACGCTGCGCACTCCTTAAGTGCCTCCATCACATCACGGCGGCCCCTTCCTTGACGCCGGGCTTCCCGCCCCCCTCCCCGCCAGAGACCACAATGGGGACATCTGTTCCCGCGGACCGGCCTGTCTGCCTTTGCAGGCCATCAAACACTGCCTGGAGGGGGGGCGGCTGCGGTGAGGGGCTGTTCATCACCCCTGTTGCTGGGTGGGGCGGACGACTGAGGCCTTGGCCAGGCCTGGCGCAGAGTGGGCTGGCCGGCCCGTCCCTCTGATGCCTGCAGCAGGGAGCCCGGCGGCGGGGCCGAGCCGAGCCAGCAAGGGGGCAGCAGCCGGGGATGGTCGCATGTGCCAGCAGGCAGCGGCGGTGGCGATGCACACTGGATGCCAGGCTGCGGTTCGCCGCCTGGTGGCCAGAGGCAGCCCGATTCGCCCCTGCGGGCTGGTGTGGGCCGGCTCAGCGTGGGTCGGCTCAGAATCGCAGAAGAGGAATGTGGAAGCTGCTCGGTGCGCCTTGCTGGGCTCTGGACGTGTGGGAGGCTCCAGGCCAAGGCCGCGCATTGCTGTCCCTCCGTGCAAGGTGCTCGGGAGGTTGCATGGAGCCCCCCACCCGGCCAGTCCGCCAGGAGTCCCACACGGGGCATGGACAGAGCAGGGGCCGAACTCGCCTGGCAGCTCCCTTGTCACGCCAGAATGGGACCTTTCCGCTGTCTTTGGCCAAGAACATCTACTGCCTTGTGGGGTGGCTACCCCACCATCCTCGCTCTTCCAGAAGCACTAAACCCCAAGACCAGCCTGGTAAAGCATTATGTAACGCCTTCAAAACGGCTCATGGACCAAGTGCAGATGGGACGCAGTAAGGCCAAAAGCCTGGAGGAGCGCATGGGCGGCGTCTGGCGGCAGAAAGTCCCCCGCGGGTGCGCTGAGCAGGTTGCCCCATGAAGGGCAGTCTCTGCCCACGGGGAGGCCTGGCCTGGCCCCTCCCCACGAACCTGGGACACCGCTTCGCGCATGCAGGAGGTCCAGACGGCACCTCGCTGGTGGTCGTGGGACCCGCCTGGAAAGGGCCCATCCGCGGCTCCTCGCCCGGACCTGCTGCGGGAGGGACTGGCCCTCCCCTTTCCAGTTTAACGGCTTATGGGCTCAGTGTGGGGGGAAAGCCACCCTCCCTGGCACCCCCTGCCCCCCACCCTCTCCGTAATCCCATTCGCGGCCTTAGTCACGGTGCGGCCTGGTCTAATGGGCTTAGGGCGGCCTCGCTCTCCGCGATGGGCGGCTGGCCGGGGGCGTGCACCGCTGGTGGCGGGGGCAGGTGGGCGCAGGAGCACCGGGAGGGTGCCTGGGGGGGTGCCTCCATCTCCTGTGCGTGCAGGTGAGAGGCGGGGCAGGGACGTCCCGCCCGCTGCCAGAGGGGAGGCATGTTGGCGGCGTTAGTCTGTCTGTTTGCCCCGAGCGCGCATTCGGAGCGCGTTGTGGGCTCCGAGGATTCAGAAGTGCTTCCCTGCAAGGACGGTGGGGGCTCCCTCACAGCCTGAGGCATGGCCATGTCTCATCGAGGGTGCCGGATGGGAACAGATGGGGCCTGGGGGGTGGGCGGGTGTATCACCAATGCCCCCTTGAATTTGGCAGCAAGCAGATTGGGCACAGGTTCTGGCAGTGCCCCCCCCCGGCAGCAGAATGGCATGAGTTGGCACGGCAGCCGGGGCACAGAAGCGTCTGCGCATGAGGTGCGCACGCATCTCTCGAGGAGGTGGGGCTGCTGTCTGGCTCCTGCCTGCTGAGCAGAAGGGGCTTCCCTTTGGAGTCTACAGGGTCGCTGTCATACAGACGGCACGTTGCCAGCGGGTGAGCCCCCTCTCCATGCGCCTGCTCGCTCGCAGGCTGGCTGTGCCTGTCCCCACGCCCAGCCAAGGGAGACCGGCTGTGGAGGTGGTCAGTGTGCACCTCTGAGCCTCTCGCACTCCGAGCGTGGCACACTGACGGCCACCTGGCCTTGCCACTGCTCGGCTGTCTGATCCGGCCCGACGGCACTGAAGTTGAGTCGCAGGCCGGTCATCCTTTAGCTGGCGCTTTAGAGATGTGTTGCACTCCCACTCCCATCATCCTTAGCCAGCAAGGCCCACGAGGGAGGGAGCATTTCTGGGTGGGCATGAAGGTTTCACTTCACTTTTGATGACCTGTGCATTTATCTAAGGTATATTCATGCCCCTGAACAGAAGGTGGAAAGGCGCATGCACGGAGTTCTTGGGTCTTTGTGAGAGGGCCGCATTCACCCCTTCCTTTGGGGCCTGGCCTGCCGAGGGTCCTCTTCCGCTCCCTGCCCACTACGGCTGGTCCTACGGCTGCACCCTTTCATGCTGCTGGTGCATAGAAGGCTTCCGGCGGAGCGTGGCTGTGTGGGAAGCCGTGGCAGGTGTGTGGCTTGTGCATCCGGTGCTGCTGCTGCATGTGGCAATGAGCAGTTGGGAGCAGCTGCCGCAGATGCGAACTCACTTTATGGTGACACATGTACTAGGAAAGATTGCTAAGGCACTCCCAGCAAATGATCCAGGTCGCCCAAGGCGCCCTCTGGCGACCAGTGGAGCCGGAGCCCTCCCTCGCTGTCTTGTTCCGGAATGCGCACTGGAACCGGCTCGCTGGCGCATCGTGTAAATGCTACTATTAATAACGGCAAAACGTGAGCCTGAAGCAGAGCGACAGCCCCTCTTAGCCCTCGTGAACCGGCATGCACGGGCAGCTGTGCCGCGTCTCAGCCTGGCCGAGTCCTCGAGCGCCACTGGTGCGCGCCTGCGTGGCATAGTGGCGGCATCTTTGAGAGCGAGCCAAGGCAACGGAGGGCCTGCCTGGGCCGGCCTCCGTGTCCATCGGCCGGGAATTCCTTCGGAACGAAATTCTGCGCTGTGCTGAGCGGGGCTGCGCAGCCCCCTGGCAATGGCGGAGGCTCGTGCCGGTGCAGCAACCGCCCGGAAGATGGGCATGCTCGCTCGCTGTCCCAGGAGTGGTGTTGCGGGAGGGAGGCTGTGCGACGGTGCGGCTGGTCCGGAGGGCTGTTTCAGCCAAACATGGCATGTGCCACGTGGAAGATCACGTGCTGCACCCGCTGGAGCTTTGGATGCGGCTGGAGGGGCTGGAAGCCGCGGAGTCGGACTGGCCCTTGGCCCCTCTGGGGAGTGTGGGAGAGGCTGTCACTGGGGGTCTGCCTAGGCAGGGGCTCACAGCCCACGTCTGGTTCTGGCCTGGGGGGTGTGAGGAACTGGGCACAGCAAGCTGGGCAGGCTCCGCTGGCAGGCACAGGGCAGGAATCTCCTCGCTGGCCCTGGTGGGTTTTTGGAAGCCATCCGTCCTGGCAGCATCTCTCGTCGTCCGCCGCCTGTGCACAAGAGGCCAAACTGGGACTCTTTCAGGCAATTCCGCCCACCTCGTGGACGGCCCAGCTGGTGAGGCTGGAGTGGAGGTGGCGGGGCCCTCCGTCCAGCCCCGGGTTCTGCCTTCCGGCCTCATTGGCTGTGGGCCCGTTGCTCCGGGAGTCTCCCTTTGGCCACTGCCTCTGGCAAGAGGAGGCTCCTGGCCCGGCGTCTTCTCCGGCTTGCTCTTCTTTGCATCCAAGGCCTCTTGGCACTGGCCGAGGCTTTCCGAGAATGGCCAGGGCAAGGGGTCTGACCACGGCTGGCCCCTCTTGAGAATAGAGTGCCGTGTCACTCTGGACCGCGCCGGCCCCAGCCGTGTGGGGCTTTGCGTGCCGCTGGCTGGCCTGCATCTGGCTGCCCCTCGCAAAGGAACTCTGGGCATCCGGTCCAGCCAGCGGTGGTTGTGTTGCTCGTCTAGGACATACCACACGCACACAGACGCACAAGCAAGCGCACCAGCCAAACTAATCTCACCGAAAGAGGCTGAAGGGCCTCCGAAAATCTTGGAGGGGGAGGCTGGCGGTGCAGGATCCCTGTATGCTTCCCCGTGGCTGGGCAGCGAGAGGGGCGATGTGAGCCGGCTGCAGGCCCGCCTGACCGCCCTTGCCGAGCCAAATGCCACACCCCGTGTCTGGGCAGGTGGTGCCAGCCGTGCTGAGGCAGAGGAGACCAGTCTCTGCGGGGACCCGGGACAGCTGGCCGGCGGCCTTGCCACGGATCAGACCATGCCCGGCCGGGCAGCCTAGCACAGGGGGAGCCTCGCAGCGGCAGGGCTGCTGCTTTGCGTGTGGACAGGCCCTGGGCGGCTTCTCCGGGAGGGCTGGGAAGGACGCCGCCTGAAGCCGGGGGTCGGGGAGGCCGATGGCCAGGGCAGAACGCCCTTGCAATCGTGGAATCACAGAAGAGGAGAGCTGGAAGGGGCCGTGAAGGGCACCAAGTCACACCGCCCCACTCTGATGACCTTACCTGGCCCAGGGCCGCCTGACCGTGCTGCTCCGCAGCCGCAGAAGCCTCCGCCGGGGCCACGCAGGCTGGCGGTGTGGGCAGCTGCAGCGAGTGCAGGTGCGGCAGCCGCGCTGGAGCAGGCTGGGGTGGGGGGTGGGGGGGTGGGGGGCAGGCGGAGAACGGGCTGTGTAGGTGGGCAGGCATTTCCCTCGGGGGCTCCTCGGCCACTGGTGCATGCAGGCCTGTTATCAGAGCTGGCAGCCAGTCCACAAGGCTAGTAGCCATGGATTGCCGCCTGCGCCATGAACTGGCCCAGCCCCCTTTTAAAGCCATCCAGATGGCGCCCACCATTCCTTCCGTGGCAGCGAATTCCGGAGCTTCACCGTGTGCTGTGTGAAAGCAGAAGCTTCTGAACCGCCTTCAAAGGCAGCCCTGTGTGGCGCCGGTCGCTGTCCTCTCACCTGCAGATGGCCAGGGCACCGGCCACCGGAGCCAGGTTGGCCTGCCCAGGTAGGCATACAGGTGGACTGTAGCCTGAAGTTGACGGTGGGCACTCTGGCAGTGAGGCCACCTGACCCGCAGGTGACAGGTGGTTCCGGAAGAATCCCATGACGCGGAACCTGCACCTTCAGCAGGAGCCCAGCACCTGTCACGACAGGTTAAACACCTGCCATCCAGGCGGAAGAACCGCACACCAGCTGCCACCGCCACTTCTTGCCAGGACTGAATTTCGGTGTATTAGCCTTCAGCAGCCCAATGTCACAGGCAGGCACCGATCCAGCCCGTCCGGATGACGGAGCCCTCTCATACTCTGGATAACCCACCAGGGGAACAGTCTGTGGGCGCCCCCTGCTGGAGCAGAGCGTGCAGGCGACCCGGGCGAGCTTATGCGTGCCCAGGGACACGTCTGGCCGGCCGGCTCTGAGACTTGCTGCCCCATCCCGTCTTTCTCTGCAACATGCATGGCTTCTTGCCTGCTTTGGCCCCGAAACACGTTAGGCGAGGGGAGGACAGAGTCCCGTCCCTCCCTTCCCTTCCCCTCCCTGCCCTGCACACCAGTTCGCTGCCTCCCGCTGCTGCTCCGTCCTCATCGCCTCGTCCCCTTTGGAGCAGAAGGTGCAGACTGGCCTCGCGTGCCACCGCCTGACCACGGCGGGAGCCACGGCGGCACCGCCAGCTCCTGCACCGGAGCAGCCGCTCCCCATCTCGCTGTGGACGGGATGCTTCTTTGTGAAAATGCTTTTCAGGTGCATTTTATGGGCGTTTAAGCTCAGGCAGTTTTCCGTGTACCGGACAAGAGGCACGGGACTGGGAGCAGCTGCAGCAGATGACGACCCTGTGGCTTAAAGCAGAAATAATATAACCCAAATCTGGAGAAATATAAACCAAACTGGACTTTGTGAGCGCAGAAGATTTAGTGTCGTTTCATGCAGCTTTCATGGTCTGTGCACCCCCAGGGAAGAAATGGCGACAGTAAACTCCTTTATCCTCGTTGTCGGTTCTCTGTTCCACGACTGAATTTTCCTTTCTGCTCTCTTTCCCCAAAGCCCAAAACATGCGCGCACAAGAGGCTAACTTTCCGCATGTGGTCAGAATCGGTGTGCAAGTCCAAACTGTCCGCAGCGAGTTCCTCTGAGGGGCTTAAGACTCCCCTTATGACGCTTGAAGTAGTCCTGTTCCTGGGAAAACGGGAGCTCCCAAGGGAGGCGTCCTCCGAGGAGGTTCCAGCGTGCCTGACATTCCCCGTGCAAAGGCGGTCTTGCGGCCGGTTCACCCGAGCGTCTCGCGAGAGCAGTGGCAGCTGCAGCCCAGAGCCAGCGTGGGCGCTAGCCAGGCGGGCTTCCTGCTCTCAGTGGCCCCGGGCACCTGCCGGTTCTTGCTCAGTGCGATGGCTGTTGATGTTGCGTGCGTTGCCCTCCGGGGACCTCTCCTCTGTTTGCACCGCTCTGCTCCCCTGGTGCAGGTGGGCTGCTGTGAGCTGACGGAGCGGAGCGTGGAGCCCGCGGACGGATGGTCGGGGCGCAAATCGGCAGTTCC
Organism: Varanus salvator macromaculatus; assembly: GCA_023646645.1. Lineage (NCBI taxonomy): Eukaryota > Metazoa > Chordata > Lepidosauria > Squamata > Varanidae > Varanus > Varanus salvator. The sequence continues at coordinate 4,289,749 of JAIXND010000761.1, read as the reverse complement.
GGAATGAATGGATCTCGTGGACGGCCTCCATGTCTGCGATCTCTCTCTGGAGGCCGACCAGCCGTGCCGGGAGCAGCGGGTGGCTTCTCTGGAGTCTCGGCCATTCTGGCTGTTCCTCCTCAAGCAGGTGGGCAGTGCTGGGCGAGTCCCCGCCGAAAGAGATGAGCCACGGGTCCAATCCTGCCCTGCCCTGCCCTGCCCTGCCCTGCCCTGGGTGCATTTCTTTCGACTCCACAGCACCGCTGTCTCTTGTGGCTGCTGCTGGCGAAGCGGCTCAGACTTGCAGATCCAGCTTTTAGCATTTCGAGGAAGCTTCCGAAGGGATCCAGCTAGAGCGATTAGCACAAATATGACACACACTTAAAATATAAATCAAATTGCACCAGCAATTAACAGTAGCAACATGCAGGGTAGCACAGCAATTGAAACCGTCGGTGCCGAAGTTGTCTGTAGATAAAAGCAAGACCGCAGTCGTTTGATGTTTCTGTTCTCGCGGTTTTTGCTTTTAAAATGGCTTGGGGAGCAGCTTGGGGGGCCCTGGGTTGGGCCTCTGATCAGCTGGGCCCAGGAGGGCACCCTGCAACCCGAGGGGGTTGTGGGGGGAGGGGTCCGAGTGCTGCCTCCCAGTGGGGTTGGGAATTCTGGAAGCAATTCTCCACATGCAGGGAATGATCTGCCCGGGGGAAAGCCAGGCAAAGCCCTTCCTCTTTACAGTCCCCGCATCTCCCAAGCATTCAGACGCGGGACCTCCATCCTTGGCCTGGAGGGGCTGCCTTTGGTCCTCGCCCAGGTGTGAGTGAACTTGCTCCAGGGCCAGGATGCCCCAGGCAGCGGGCAGATCCTTCGCAAAGAGCCTGGCCCAGAGGGCAAGAGCAACAGAGGCCCTGGGCCTCTGGGCGTGGAGAGCTGCCTCGCTGGCGCAGCCCGTTTGCTTTCCTTGTGCCGCAGCCCCTTCGTTTCGAAGTCACTTTCGTTTCGAAGTCACAGGTGCCGCTGTGGGGCCAGCCGGAAATCCTGCAGGAGCCACAAGGCAGGGGGCTAGGAGGCCTCAGCTGGGGGTCTTGGGCCATCCAGGTGAAGGGGCTGCTGAGAACGAAGGGCTGCCCAGGTGCCCGCCTGCCTTGTTGCAGCTCCCGGGGCTAACGGGAGAGTTCCCATGGTGCATTTCCTTCCTGCACAATTTGCTTCTTCCTTGGAACTTCTTCCTTGGCGCCCTGACTGTGCCTTGTGCTTCCACTGCCCACATGGCTCGAGTTGCCCATAACCTCAGAGCAGGGTGTCCAGCCCAGTGTCCAGCCCCAGTCTGAATTTGGCCTGCCAGTTCTCTGCCTGTGCATCCGGCCCTGCGGAGAGCCCAGCCACTCGCCCACCGGGGGGCTTCTGGCGGCTTCCGCCTTGTCGGAGCGGGGCTTCCGCAAGGAAGGTCAGCCGCTTGTCCACATGAAGCTTGGCTCTGCACCCCTGCTTCTCACCTGCGGGTGCCGGAGGCAGCGAAGTGGGGAAGGGATGGGGGAAGGAGCCGGGCCTCGCCTCTTCGAAAGAGAGGCCTGGCCTGCAAGCCTGTATTTAATGAGGCTCAATAGAGATTTTTTTAGTGTGGACCTTGAGCTCTGCTCTTTATTTTTGGAACAGAGCAATGAAAGTTGCTGACTGCCGCTCAGTGGAATAATCGGGTGGAATAAGGTGTGCGGCGGGAGAGATGCTGGGAAGATTCCCGCCCACCGCTCCAAGATGCCGCCTCTCCTCCTATTGCATCCTGAGATTTCGGAAAGGGAGCAGAGCGTCACACGCACTTGGCATGTGATTTTAAAAATAGTTCCCCCAAAATAGCCCCATCCATCCCACAGGGCTCTCTTTCAGAAGCGCGCTTATTTAGCAACACGCTTCAACACAAAACCCAGCAGCAGCTTCAGCACCTGAAAAGGAGCTCTCTTGACTCAGTGACTCCGTCCCCTTTGCCTCGGCTGCCCTTTGGTGGCACGATCTCAGAAGGACTTCTTGTTACCTGGGGGGGGGGGGGCGGTGGCTGTGGTCGCTTTGGAGATCATCTGCTCCATTTAACCCGAAATGCTGGCACTCCGCAGAAGCTGCGGCTTTTGTCTTGAAAGTGCACTTTGTGCAAGACCTCGTGACCCAGCGCCTCAAATTTAGCATCCGAGGGGCACTCGCCCCAATGGCAGTTGCTTTGCTGGGCCTGGAGAAGGGCCCCAGGCCGGGAGGGGGCCGTGGGGGCCCTGGGCCGGCTGTCTCTGGGGGAGTTGTGCGGCCGGTGGAGGGAGGAGCGCGAGGAGAGCGCCCTGCTGCGAGTGCAGCCCCGCTCGTTCTCGGCCGGGAGCTGGCCAGCCTCTCCAGAGCGGCCTGGGTGAGAAGGGGCGGATCTGCCGCCTCCCGTCCAAGAGGGGCCTGCAGCTTGGCCTCTGCTGCGGCCGCTTGGTAGGATATGTGCTTGCGAGGTGTGACGTGCCTCATTTGCCGTGCGCTCGCGGCAGCAGACGCGACCTTGCTGCTCGCCTGAGTTCAAGGGGCCGCCTTCATCTCTCTGGGCAGGGACGGGGTGGGGTGGCGATCTGCCTCCCTCAGTTGTGGCGATCACGGCAGCTTGTTCCCCGCTGCTCACGCCGCAGAGCCGTTCTTCCCGGGGCGACTGTGATGCTGTGCACCTGCCTGGACTTCCCATTCCCAGAGGTTCTGGGTTGGCTGGTCATCCCCGAGTGCAGGACGGGGCGCAGCGGCACGAGGTACCGGGAAGCAGGCTCTGGCCGAACATAGGAAGAACTTCCTGAGCATTGGAGCATAGAAACATAGAAACAGAGCGAGTCAGAAGGGGCCTCCTGGGCCATCTAGTCTGACCTCCGGCACCAGCCGGCTCCGCTCATGACATGCCCACCATGTACATGTCCAGCCTATCTTTGAACACCCGCACCGATGGGGCCTCAACGACCTCCCGTGGAAGCCCATTCCACGCCCTCGGGGTCCTAACTGTCAGGAAGTGTAGCAGTACGACTACAGAACCAATGGCCGAGGGAGGTGGGGGCTCTCACACATGGAGCATTCAAGATGCAGCTGGGCAGCCCTCTGAGCGGGGTGGTCTAACTGGGAGTCCTGGGCTGAGCAGGGGGTTGGACCTCACCCAGAAAAGTTGGTAGTGTAGGTCTCCTGTACACTGGTCAGACCTCATCTGGAGTGCCGCGTCCAGTTCTGGGTAGCACCGTTGAAGAAAGATGCAGACAAGCTGGGAAGGGTTCAGAGCAGGGCAACACGGATGAGCCGAGACGGGAAACAAAGCCCTGCGAGGAATGGTGGAAGAGTTGGGCATGTTCGGCCTCAAGAAGAGAAGGCTGAGCGGAAGATAAGCTCTGACTCGCGTGCAGAACTACTAGTCCTCATGCTGGAAGCTTTCAGGACTCCAGGTGAGCCTAACCAGTGCTGAGTGAAGGGGGACTAGCGATGGAGCGTGACTGGCCTTGACAGTCTTTTGGTTGTGGCACCAAGCTGTCCTCCAGGGAGGCAGCACACCTGGCGAGAGCACAGGTCAGCCCAACAGACACGTCCTCACCCCTCGCGCCGGGGGCCCCGCTCGACTGGCACTGGTCTCCTCTTCTTGCAAGCCTTGGTGTCTGACCTGTAGCCTCTTGTCCGGCGTTGCCCGGGGTGGCTCGCTGTTCCTCCAGGGCAGGCTGCCCTCCAGCCACAGCCTCCAGGCACTTAAGCAGCTCGCGAGTCCCAGTTCTTTTGCAACCAAGCGACAAGCCCCTCTGCCCATTTTTTTAAGAACAGGGAAAGTTTGTTTGGGCCGACTACCTGGGAGACGACCAGCCGGTTTCAAACATCACTTTTGCACCTGTCCTTATTTAGTGCCTCCTTATTCCTTCAGCATCTTAGTCTCTGCAGACTCCCATCTTCCTCTGCACCCTTGCAGCTGCTTTCTCCGCCCCCCCCGCCCCCCCAGGTCTGGGGGCTGGTTGAGTAAGTCTGGAAAAGAACAGCCTGGGGCAAGGTTGGCTTGCGGGGGGGGGGGGGCTGCCGGGAGAGAGGCTGCCAGCCGTGCCCTTGGCTTTGCAGCCTCCCTTCCGCGATGGCTGGCACCGGGCCTGCCTCGCGCCAGGAGCTGCGCAGAGGAGGGCCTGTTGCTGAGGCGGGCGAGGCCGTGCTGCAGCTTTGCCCTGTGATGCCACCCCTGCAGAGGATGGTCCGGCGGAAGGGTGGGGAGGCGCCAGCGCTGCGTGCAGATGGCACGAGGCCGTTGCCTCTGGGGCCAGGCGCCGGAGTGGATCAGCCGATCGCTCCCTGAGTGGAGAGCCTCGGAGTGCCCCGCTTCGGAGGACCGCGCACTGAAAGAGCTGCGTCGGGAGCCCCCCCCCCCCAATCTCCAGACCAGCCACTGGGTTGCATCCCTTGCTGGACAACCCTCGGATCCTGGGAGCACGAGCCCCGCGCGTGGCCCGAGCAGCTCTGCAGCACTTCGAGCATGAGGGGGCGTGCGAAGCAGCGGGGCCTGGTCGCGGGGGCTGCAGCCCCTGGCCCGCCAAGCGAACTCCGGCAAAGCAGCCTTTCCGTGGCATTGCCACGTCTTCCCACAACTCTCTTCCGGGGGGCCGCCTGCATCCTGCCTCAGACTGAATGGGCAGGGGGCAGCGAAGCCGCCCCTGCCCTCGAGTTCTAGCCCGCTCATGCGGCTCCAGGCCCTGCTCACGTACACACGGACTGCTGGCACGCTGTCTCCTCTTTGGTGTTGTGAGGCAGGCAGGAAAAATGGCAAATGCATGAATTTGCCCCAGATCCAAGGACGCTTTGCGCAATTCATTGTCTGCTCCCTGCAGGGACACGCCCGGCAAGCCCCGCCAGACGGTCTGCCCGAGGGCTTGACTCGGGGCACGGTGGGCTGGGGGTCTCCGCGTCGCCGCTGCACCTCTTCCAGGGGACGCCTGGACCTCGCCAAGAGAGTAGCGTCCTCCTGGGGAGCGGCTGGGGGCCTCTCTGCAGGTCCCGGGGGGCGTGCAGCACGCCCCCGGAGGCGAACTTCTGCAGCTTCCAGTGTGGAAATGGGGGTGCCATTTTGCCTTGAAATGTCGGAGTGCCCATGCTGCCTCTACCTGGACGCGGTCATTAGCTAATTAGTTAAACGATTAGTTTCCTTTGACTAATCAGGCGTTGCTTCAAGCCCTTCTGCGGTCACAAAAGAAGCTTTGCTGGATGGGAACAGTGCCTGGCGTGAGATCTCGGAAACCTGCCGCCGGGGGCGTGGGGGGTCCGCTGCAGCCCCTTGTCCCTCCCTGTTGCTAGCACAACATGAATCCGCTGGGTCAGAAGCCAAGCAGGCAGCGCCCGGAAGACAGGCCGTGCGCTGCTCACTTGTGTGTGCACGTGTGTCTGCAGCAGGGGGTGACGCGGGTCCATGCCACGAGGGGCTGGAAGCACAACGCTCGCCGGGGTGGGGTGGGGTGGGGGTGGCACCTGCAGCCACCACCGGCAGGCGCTCAGAGCGGCCCTGGCAGGATGGGGGCCTTCTGCGGGCATGGCGGCTTGATGCCTGCATCCTGGGAGGGTCCCCAGAGGGGCTTCCGTGCACTAGCTGAATCTTGGACCCCACGCGAGGAGGCTGTCTCTGCCGCAGGCCCTTGGATGCTCGTGAGCAGCTGCTGTTCACATGGGGGGGCGGGGGGCATTCCGGCTTGCTTGAGCAAGGGGCGGATTCCTGATGGCAGCGGGCGGGCGGGCGGGCAGTCCGCCTCTGGCCAGCATCTGCAGCTCAAACATGGGCTTTCCCCTTTAATTTTTATTGTGCAATACAAAACCACACCAGCAGAGCCAAGCTCAAGGAACCAAGGTTCAGTTGGGATGCCAGGAAGGACCCCCAGGGCATAGAGTGGGCTTCCACGGGAGGTGCTTGAGGCCCCACCGGTGTGGGTGTTCAAGGACAGGCTGGACATGCGCATGGTAGGCCTGTCAGGAGCAGAGCCAGCTGGAGCCAGGGTCAGACTAGATGGCCCAGGGTCCCCCTTCTGACTCCCTCTGTTTCTATGTTTCTATTAACAAGGGGTGCAGGGAAGAGGGGACAAAACTGAAACATTACAAGTTTTGAATAAACTGCAAAAAGAACCACAGTATCAATTAGCTATATATTATACATCTGTATGTGTTGGTATATAACAGAACATACCACTGTTATTAAAAATAATTATGCATAGACTTCAACAACGGCGCCCCAAATTTCCATACATTTATCCACTTGTCGGTTGTGCCTAAGGGCCACCTGTTCACAGCTTGAAAGACTCACGAAATCCTCCACGCCTTGTGTTACTGGAGGTGGCTGCTTATCCTTCCAGTGTTGTTGTTTCAGGCTTTTAGCTGTCGAAAAGGCGTGGAAAATCCATTTACAGTGACCTTGCTCTGCGCGCCAAGAAAAGAGTAGATAATTCAAAAGGACACCTGCATCCTTGAATTATTGCCTCCCCCCGAAAGGAAGCCGCCATCAGGCGTTGCCAAAAAATGAGCATTAGCCGCACCGTGCCTCCAACCATCGGTCGATTTAACTACGCTGTTATCAGAGAGACGGTGTGCTGTGCAGGATCCTCAAAGCATCGTTTTTGCCAAATTAGAAATATAGAAACAGAGTGAGTCAGAAGGAGCTTCCTGGGTCATCTAGTCTGACCCGTGGCTCCAGCCAGCTTCAATCATGGCATGCCCACCATGTGCATGTCCAAATTAAGCCTTAGTCTAAGCTCCATGACCCCACAGGAAATGGATAATACTGGAGCGCTCCCCTGGCTGGGCAAGATGAGGGGCTCCGGTTCATGCTTCCATCCTCGGGGAAGACCCCCGGACCCTCTTTACTCTCCGGTGACAGGCACCTGCAGGCCCGACTGGCAGGCTGAGGGACCTGCTCGGCCTCCGCCGACACTTCCAGCGGCGGCTCTGCGGCTGCAAAAGCGACAGGGCCAGGCCCGGATCCTAACACGGGTCCCGCTTGCGTACGTTGCCGTGTGGCATTACCTGGCGACTGATACTTAGCCCACGAAGCCGAAAATGGCGGGGCATCCTTGCCCGGACCGACAAGCTGATCCGAAGTGAAAACCAGGCTGTCGACCAAAGTTAAAACCCTCCTATCCAAGTCCACTCGCCAGTTTTCAAATCTGGGTTTCCCTATAGTTCTGCATATGAGATTGCCTCAGACTGTAACTGGCGAGGAAGCATCCCTCAGCGCTCCAGTTGCCCCCCGAGGGGCGTGTTCCCTGTCTGGTGTGATGTGAGGAGCCCCTGCAGCCCACCAGTGAGGGATCCAGAAATGGGCATTGCAGGAACGGCCTGGGAGAGGAACCTCAGTGGGAAGGGGCAAGACCTCGTGCCCGCCAACAGATGGGGCCGAGGGTGGAGCACCATCGGGGAATCCAAAGCACCCTCGTTGATCGAAAGTGGCGACCCTTTCGAGGATGTTCATGGTGGAGTGGAACCCGATGAAAAATTTACAAAGCGAGACATTCATCTTCTGGAAATACTTGCCAGGTGTAAATAAAGGAATAGCACATACAGCATAAACAATTTGAGGCGGCCTGCTCCACGGACTGAGCTTTAGGGATAGCCCTCTGCCGATGTCTCTTGATCCCACTTTGATCGACCGACTCGAGTTTGACGTCATCATTTGCGGTGTGCCTCTTGGCACAAGGACTCGCAGAGAGGGAACAGGCTCGGCCAAAGTCCAAATGGCTGGTGTGATGACACACCAGGAAGTCCGTTATCTCCAGTAGCCAGGAGTCCCAACTCTGACCCTTTAACGGAATAATCAGATACGTGTCCACAAGGATTAATCATCGGTGTGAAGGCAGGAACGGCTGGCTGACGTTCCAAACTAAACAAAAGGCCCGTGGCTTAAAGAGTTGGCTTAGCAGCACAAATCCACGGCTGTTTGGGGCGCGTCCAACGGCGAGCGGCAGGGTTCCTCTGGCCGGGTGTGGAATCAGTTAAGCACGGCGGCAATTGACCTTGTAGTTAGCTATGTATGCAGAAGTGGTCGGTGTGGCTCAACGCTGACCGAGATGTGGGCTGGGGCAGGGCGTGGGTGTCGAGCATCATGCACTCGCACAAAGGCGCCGAAGTGGGCTCGGGACAGTAGCGAGAAGGGCCACCTCGTGCAGGCCGAAGACGCTGCGGCCAGAAAAGGCCCTTTGCCGAATGCATGGGATGGCGCATGGGTCTGGTGACCGCGCATTCCTGCTTGCAGGCAGAATGCGTACTGCTGTGGGATGGGGCTCTTCCCATGGGTGCGCTTGAGGCAAGAGCTGCTCCTGCGCAGGCTCCCGCCCTGAACCGCCGCAGGGCCGAGCGGGCACTCTGTGTGCGCTCTGCTCCTTTGGAAGCTGCTGGCAGTGGAGAACAGGGTGGCGATGTGGCCGGCCGAGGCGCTGACCGCACACCTGCACTGATGAGCTGCACTGCACCGGGAGCTGCACTGCCTCTAAGCCAGGGCGAAGGGCTCAGGGTCACCCCGCAGGGCCCAGTGGGGCACTGGAACAGGTGGCCCTGGGCCACCTCTGCTGCCGGGCTGATGTCTCCAGGCGTCGCCTGAGCAGTGGAGCGAGGCCCCCCCTGAGCCAGCCCCTGGAGGCACGCGGCGTATGGGGGCGACACCGTAGGACGAGCAGGGAGCCGGACGGATTCGAGATGCGGTGAGGGGCGCCAGGCCAGACGGGCGACCGGTGGCATCGCATCCAGTGCCCCCACTGGAGGCTTGGCCCCCAAGCGCTGGGAGCCACCCTGAGAGGGGAGGCCGGCCTCTGGGGAAGGAAGCGGGGGGCAGCCATTTGGGTTGGGATCCACTCTTCGCATGGGCAGGTGATGCTTCCACAGACCAGACGGGTTGTTGCTTTGGTTTATGCAGCTTGTTAGCTGCTCTCGTCGAAAACAGCTCGGCATCGCCACAAAACCCGCTCAGCTGCAGTACTGTATCAGCTTTTCATTCTAACATGCTGGAAAGAAAAAGCTGGGAGAGAAGAGCCCTGGGCAGACCCTGCGGCCTTTTGGGCCTCCCATCGGTGCGCTCTGGCTTCTCTTACGCAAAGGGTGCGGGGCCCACCCATGCGCCTGTGGGTGCCCCGAAGGTTTGCACAAGATGGGCAGCTTGTCAGATGGCACAGGGTTATACCATCTGTGCAAAATCGTGATCCGCACTGGTGCCCGTGCTGTTCAGAAAAAGCCACCCAAGTCATGGCCCTTCTGAGAGAGAGAGAGACGTGCACCAGAAAGGCCCACGCTGGCCGGCCCTTGGCCATCAGACCGGCAGCGGGCAGGATGCCTGCTGGGCTCAAGGGAGCCGGGCTTCCTGGGGCCGGCGAATGGGAGCTGGAAGACGCACGGTGTTTCCTCCCGGGGGGTGGGGGAATTGGGGCATGCTGCAAAACGCGGCTGGAGCGGATGCGCCCTCCAGCTGTTGCTGCTGCGTAAAGTCGCCCTTCTCTCTTTCTGCAGGCATGGTGCAAAAGCTCGACCAAAAACTCCCCGTGGCCAACGAGTACTTGCTGCTTTCTGGGGGCGTCCGGGAAGGCGTGGTGGACCTGGACCTGGACGAGCTGAACATCTACGCCCGCGGCACTGACTACGACATGGACTTCACGCTCCTCGTGCCGGCGCTGAAGCTCCACGACCGGAACCAGCCCGTCACGCTGGACATGCGCCACTCGGCCTTGTGCCACTCGTGGCTGAGCTTGCGGCTGTTTGACGAGGGGACCATAAGCAAGTGGAAGGACTGCTGCACCGTCGTGGATCACATTAACGGGGCCACTAACTATTTCTTTTCCCCCACCAAGGTGGCCGACTGGTTCTTTGACTCCATCAGCATCGTCCTGTCGGAGATCCAGAAAAAGCCGCAGCGGGGGATGCCCAAGGTGGAGAAGGTGGAGAAAAACGGGACCATCCTCTCCATCATCCTGGGGGTCGGCAGCAGCCGCATGCTATACGACATTGTGCCGGTCGTGTCCTTCAAGGGCTGGCCGGCGGTGGCGCAGAGCTGGCTGATGGAGAACCACTTCTGGGACGGGAAGATCACCGAGGAGGAGGTCATCAGCGGCTTCTACCTGGTCCCCGCCTGCTCCTACAAGGGCAGGAAGGACAATGAGTGGAGGCTCTCCTTTGCGCGGAGCGAGGTCCAGCTGAAGAAGTGCATCTCCAGCAGCCTCATGCAGGCCTACCAGGCCTGCAAGGCGGTCATCATCAAGCTGCTGTCGCGGCCCAAGGCCATCAGCCCGTACCACCTGCGCAGCATGATGCTCTGGGCCTGCGACCGGCTGCCGGCCAGCTACCTGGCCCAGGAGGACTGCGCGGCCCACTTTCTGCTCGGCCTCATGGACGACCTGCAGCACTGCCTGGTCAACAGGATGTGCCCCAACTACTTCATCCCGCAGTGCAACATGCTGGAGCACCTCTCCGAGGAGACCGTCATGCTGCACGCCCGGAAGCTCTCCTCGGTGCGCTCGGACCCGGCGGAGCACCTCCAGACGGCCATCGAGCACGTCAAGGCGGCCAACCGGCTCACGCTGGAGCTCCAGCGGCGGGGCAGCGCCAGCAGCATCCCGTCCCCGCAGTCCGACGGGGGAGACGCCGGCCAGCCCGACGACCGGCTGGCCAAAAAGCTGCAGCAGCTCGTGACCGAGAACCCGGGGAAGTCCATTTCCGTCTTCATCAACCCCGACGACGTCACACGGCCTCACTTCAGAATCGACGACAAATTCTTCTGAGGTGCCCCGCACTGCCGGCTGGACTAACGGTTCCCTTCGACCCCGTTTGGGCTTTTTAAAAACATATCCGGCTTAGGTTAGATTTGTCGAGAACACCAAAAAAGTCGTCTTGGTTCTCCAGGATGGTGCCGTACGTTCTTGTTTCATTTGCTGCTACCCCGACCTCCCGTTTGAGTATATGCATTTCTGTAGTTTTAAAGAATAATTTGGAAACCCCCCCCCACGCACACGTGTGCCGCGTGTGCACACACGCCCATACACACACCTGCGTGTGCGCTTTGTGTGTATGTACATGTGTGCTGCCTGGCCTCCTGGTTTTCTGGCTTCTTTTGTGCGGGCTGAAAGTTCCCTCTTCCTGATTCCCTGCAACGCGACCCTTTTTCTCCTTTTCTGTTGCTGCAGTTTGCTTTGCTTATTCCAGTGCCCCCCTTTTGGTGAGTGTAAGAAATTCCAGGCAGGAATTTTTGGTTCGCTTCCTGTCTTTGGCCACGGCCCACTTCGATTTGGCCTACTTCGCCTTTCTCAACCAAGTTGACTTTGCAAACAACGATGCAACAGACTTCTCAAGTTTTGGGGTATCCCTTCTCATCACCTGTTCTTGAATGTAATCGTTTGGAATTGAGAACGTTGCTTCTGCCAATCTTCCATGCGGAATAAGGTTCTGGAATGTTAGTTTTTAGTGTGTGTGTAATTATTCAATGCCTTATTTAAAAGCTATTAAAGAACATATCATTATAAATGTTAATTGGCACTAATTTGCCCCTGCTGTGATCCACTGGCTTTTCACTTCTTTTAAGAGGAGCATCTGTCAGGGTTCTCCATCAGATGTGACGCCGGGCAGAACGCCTCGACCAAGCCCCACCCGAGGCCCATCAGCGGTTCCTGCTGGATCGTCCTGGTGCATGATGGGTTACGCAGAGTGGAGAGGCCTTTGGGGGTCTCCCTAGCCTAATCCTGGCCTTTGGGGAAACGAGCCTCCCTCGATTCCCTGCTTCTGCGAGATGCAGCAGTCACGATGGCTTCTTTTTGCGGTATTGTGAACCTGGCACCGGGGGAGCCCTTGGGGCATCTTCTCGTTGGGGCCTGTGCAGTGGCGAGATGGGAGCCCTGGAGGGGGGCACTCCCGCTTTGCCCCAGGCACCCCTGCAAGCTCGGGCTGGGCGGCTGCCTCGCAATGCCCCTTCGGGGCCGGTCCTCGAAGTCCCGTGTGTGCGAGCGGCTGGGTGTAATTCAGCCTTGAGGCCGCAGGGGCCTCAGCATCTGTACCCGGTGCTGGTGTCTCTTCCTCAGCCTCACTCTAGAGCAGGCCCAGGGGGCCCAAGCCAGCTCTTCAACCCCTCCTCCCATCTCTCCCACCAGGTCCCTGGCCCAGCCCCCCCCCACCCCATGATGCTGTGCAGTAGGACGTGGGGTGAGCGACGAGGCTGCCGGCGGCCCTACATTTGCAGCAAGGTCTATGGGACCCCCACTTCAGCCCAGCACTGTGGCTCAGGATTGCAGGCCGTCTGTCCCAAGGAGCCTGGCCCAGCCAAGGCACCGCACCTGCGAGTCCGGGGGGTTGGGAAGACCATGCCAAATAGGCATGCAAGCATTTATTGAATAGCCAAGGAAAAAGAGATGCAGAATGTGAAGATGCAAAGAGCTGGGAGCAACAGGAAGCCCCTCTAGCAGCGGACTCGGAAGGGTCCTCTCGCTGTTGCGGGTCTGTCAGGTGCTCACAGGCCCAACCCCAGTCCTCCCCAGCAGGCAGTGGCAGGAGTGCGAGGAGAGACTGGGAGAACTGGGCATGTCCAGCCTTGAGAAGGTAAGACTGAGGTGGGGGCATGATATCCCTCTAGAAGCCCCTCAAAGGCTGTCACAGAGAGGAAGGCCAAGATCTCTTCTTGCTGATGCGAGTGCAGGACACAGAACCATCCAGTCAAGCTGCGGCAACCCAGGTTCAGGCTGGACATCAGGAGAAGCTTCCTCACGGGCAGAGCAATACGGCAGTGAGACCGGCTGCCCAGAGAGGTGGGGGGCTTCGCTGCTCTGGGGACATTCAGAAAGGAACTGGGCAGCCCTCTGAGGGGTGGTGTAAACTGGTGTCCTGCAACGGCAGGGGGTGTACCCGAGGGCCTTCCTGGCCCCTTCCCACTCTCCTCTCCTGTGATTCTATAAGTGAAGTGGCTTCAGTAAGCCAAGCAGCTTCATTCTCCCAGCAAAAGCAGTGCTTCTCTACCGCAGAGGGCAGCTTCGGGGCAGCCACACCTGGCGCTCTTCCTCACGAGCTGCAGGTCATGAGGCTTTGGGGTGCTTTCCAGAAACTGTCTTGGCTTTGGGGCACTGGGAAGGTTCAGGGTGAGCCTTAGCAAGCTCCTCCCAGTTCTTCCAGTACAGCCCCTGCAGTGCACCAGAGCACCGAGATGGGTTTCCGGGCCCGTTCTTCGGCAGTGCTGCCCTTCAGAGCCCACTGTCCTGGTTGAGTGGGGCCAGTGCTTGAGCTGCCCCATGCTGCTAGGGAGGGCGAGGGCCCCCTGTGGCGCACAGGCACAGCTCATGCGGTGTGTGCAGATCCCATGCGCCACCTGGCAGCATCTCCCAGAAATGGGGTCCAGGCCAGGCACAAACCGTTCTGTCCCTCGGGTCCTGCGGAGTCTGCATCAGGCAGAGCAGACGATGTATTCCGGCATTCTGCACCTCCTACGTCGCAGGCGCCTCTGCGAGGGAGGCCAGCAGCGGGTCGGAGACGCGGGAGGCGGTAGAGAGGCGCGAGACTTGAATCTCGTATTTCGCAGCTCACTTTTTCCCATTCCTCCTGTCTCATAAGGCCAGAACCTGGTGGGGTCGTCCCATGCAGCTGCTTGGTGGGGGATTCGGGTGAGACAACAGGGAGTGCTTCCCAGTGCAGAGTAAAACTGGAATTCGCTTTCACAGGAGGTGGTGAAGGCCACCAACTTGGACAACTTCAAGGGGGTTGAACAGATCCATGGAGAAGAGGCAGGCTGTTCGGTCCCCTAGGACAGCGATGGCGAGCCTTTAGAGACCGAGGGCCCAAACCACAACCCAAAACACATCACAAAGTGCCAACATTACAATAAAACCTGAAAACTGAGGGTTTAGTTTAGAAAAAACAACTCGCAGCCTGTCCAAGCATATATATAAATAAATATCCGTGGCAGTGCAATAAATGGACATGCGAAAGCTGAAACGAGTCATGGCGCCAGGAGTCACTCCTTTCTCGGCATACGCAAGACCACTGTGTGCGCTGTGAACCGAGGCTTGTCTGCTGCAGCGACGCTGCGGTGACTTGGCTCGCATGCCGACAGAGAAAGCTTTGCGTTCCCGATGTGGCACACCTGCCATAGGTCCACCAACAATGCCCTAACCCTAACCCTGGAGCATTCCCCTAACCCTAACATAGGGGTAAAATACAATTGAAAGGGAAGATTTTGAAAAAGCCTTCTTGGAGTAGATTTTTCTGCGCAGCTCATCATTTCTGCCAATTATAAACACATTCTAAACACATTCCAACCCTCAGAATCATGCTGGGAAACCTCATTTTTCCAACCCTAACCCTACCCTGGTACTGACCCCTAAACCTAATAATGGGCATAAGTTACATTGAAAATAATTCGAATTTGGAAATGTCTTCCTAGAAGAGCTGTTTCTCCACAGCTCATCATTTCTGCCCATGCTAAACCCATTCCAACCCTCAGAATCATGCTATGACACCTCATTTTTCCAACCCTAACCCTACCCTGGTGCTGACCCCTAACCCTAATAATGGGCAAAAGTTACATTGAAAATAATGCGATTTTGAAAAGCCTTCCTAGAGTAGCTTTTTCTGTGTAGCTCATCATTTCTGCCCATGCTAAACACATTTCAGCCCTCAGAATAATGCTGGGACACCTCGTTTTTCTAACCCTCACCATCCCCTGGCGCACTCTCCTAACCCTAATATAAGGCCAAAGTTCCTGTTGCTGGGGAGCTTGGGTGGAAGCGCTCTCTTGCTGTCCTGTGTCCACAGCAGCAAGTTGGGCACTGGGTGGGCACAATGCTGGTCAAGAAGGACCCCTGTGCGCTTATTCATGCAGCTGCACATCCCGAGGGACATCCGGTCCGCTTGGCTTCTGTTATTGACTCGTGCTCCCGTATCGCAAACACAACAAGGACTCCGATTGGTGAGCCCTTGTCCTGATCTGCTTGGAAGGAGGGTGGATTGCTGGCCAGGCTCTGCAGCAGGGCCCTTCTCACAGACCTTTGGGCCTGTCCTGGGGCCCTCGCGCGTCCTCTGGCCAGTATTGTTAAAGGGGACGATTCACGTGAATGGGGTTTGATAATGCACGAGTCCGTAGCAGGAGGAATTACCCCGTGGTCTCTCACTTTCCTCCAGTTCACCTCTCCCTCTGCCTGCAGGTTTGATCATGATCCCGGAATTCTGTCCTGCGTGTCGGATGCTTCTCTTTCAGGATGCAGCCACCACAAGCTTCCCTGATGCTTTTCCCCCTTGCACTGGAAATGAAATGCAGTGTTTCTTAAGGCCGCCTTTCGGAAGCGCAGCTGTGGCAGGGAGGAGAGGAAGGTCTGGATCCTCGTTCCACCGTGGGTGTCAGAGCAGCAGAACTCCTTCCCATTCCGGTGCTCTCCAAATGCGAAGGGCTCTGTTCCCCCTTGCGGTGCCTGGGGCGGGAGCCCATGCCAGGCCTTTGTGGGTTCCTGGTAAATCCGCTGCGATTCCCCCCGCCCCCCCCCCCGGACAAGGCCTGGAGCGCAGCCCCCTCCCCCTGCTAAGGAGTGCCAGCAGAGAGTGCCGGGTGGGGAGCCGCCGTCTCGCTGCCGGGCTGCGGGCTTGGGGACCGGCCGGAGTCATGGCTGCCTCGCTCCCGCCCAGCGCCTGGCACGCTCTGCTCTTGGCAGCCTCTGAGGCCAGCGCTGCCCACCCCCTCCAGCCCTTGGCACACACGCCCTCTTGGGCCGCTTGCAGCTGGCCGAGAGTCACGGCCCGCCCGGCTGCCCCTCGCAAAGGGCTCGTGTAAACACATGCTGGCAAAGAACGGCCGGATCAATGCTTCCTCGCCCTGGCGAGGGGAGGCGGGGGAGGAGGGGCTCATTTCACTGCGCTCCGTCTCCAGCTGGACGCCCGCCAGGGTTATTCCACAAAGCAAGGAAACCAGAAAAGGAGTGCCAGCGAAAGCGGCAGTCATGCCAACGGGGGTGGAGCCGCAGTGGCCATTAGCTGCAGCAGAGGAGAAGGCCCACCGTGCCGCCCCAGCCTTGGGGATCAAGTGCCCACACGTGCGTACACCCCGAATCAGGCCCCCTCTTTGCCAAAGCCTGTCTGTGGCAGCCCTGGATGCAGGTCTGGGATGGCCAGTGCTCCCCTCCCCTGTTGTCATGAGGGCAGCAGGAGGCGGTCGCCCCCGGCCCGGGTGATGACGTGCGCCCCTCTCTCCTGCAGCCCCCACGTCCCTGGCAGTGCAAGGCCCGTCTCCCAGAGTCACCTTTGCATTTTGGCAGGAGTGCGGGTGTGCCGCTTGCGATTTCTGCCTGCCCGGCCGTGAGGGCGCCTGCGTGCCCCTCCCTCCACGGGGAGGTTGGTGCGGCCCATCCCTCCTGCAGGGGAGGGCGCCTGGCTTGCTTCCTCCAGGCCGTTCTTTTTGTGAAACACCTGCACATGCCTTCCGCACTGCACGGGACACCAGCTCTGGGATCCTTGTGGAGGGGCGCCCACCTCCGTGGCTGGTGACAGGCTGCCTGCCGTGCAGCTGAGCCTGGGCCAGGGCTAAGCGAGCGTCATACAGCCGACTGGGTGTTCTGCACACGGCCCGGAGGGCTGCTGCTCCACCGCCTCGGCCTGCCAGCACTGTGCCCCCTGCGTATTGCCCTCCTGCCCCGGCCGGCTGGTTCCCCCGCAGAAGAGTGCTGGCGGAGCTGCTCCGGCAGAGCGCTTGGGAGAGGGGCAGGCCTGTGCCGGCACCTGGAGCACCTCCGGGCAGCGTCCGCCCAGCTCTCGCTCTTCCCATCCTCCGGCCAGTCCCCTGCCCAGCTGTCCCAGTGGGCAGTGGGACCTTTGCTCCTCGGCGGCCTCACTCCTTGCGGGGGCTGGCGTGGCTCGCAGGGCAGTGCCCCCAATGGCTCCGTCTCCAGAAGGGAGGCACCTGATCAGGGTCTGCTTGGGAGGGGGCACTTCAGCAGCTGCCCAGCTTCTCGGGTGTGGGGCCTCTTTTGGCTGAAAGCCAAATCCCATTTTGGAGCCGCTCACATTCCAGGGTGAGTGAAGCTGAAGGGGGGGTGTGGGGGGGAGGCCAAACAACAACCCGCCCACCCCCGCCCAAAATGCAAGCACATTTCGGGGGAAGATTCTTCCTTCTAATACCGAAGCCAGGAGGGTTGGCACTGTCTTTTGGGGTGTGGAGACCCCCCAGCATCAATGTGTGGGAGAAAGAGGGCGGGGCTGGGAGGACGGGGGGGGATCCAGGGAAAGGGGGCCGGCCCCGCCCGCGGGAGGGATTCGCCTTGAGCGCGAGGCTTTGCGTTCCGCCTTGCGAGCTGCGAGTGCTTCCCGGTTGAGAGAGAGAAGAGGGGCGAGAACGCGGGGCGGGGGGCAAGCGGCGCCCCCCCCCCCAGCATGGCTGTGCGAGTGCTTTCTTGGCAGCTCCCTCCACCGGAGATCTCTGGCCTCTCTGGCGGGGCCGCCCGGTCCCAGACACCCTCCCGGGAGGCGAGGCGCCCCTCGGGCTCCTAAGGCTAAGAGCGCAGAGCGGGCGGGAAGGGGCGGCGGGCGGCTGGGATGCGCGCCGCCGCCTCTCCTGCGCTCGCCGCCGCGCCTTTGAGAGGGCGGAAGGGCAGCGAGCGGAGCGGGGCCGCCGGAGGGCCATGGGGGAGCGGCGCAGCCCCCAACGCCCCCGGCTGAGGGGGCCGGGACGGAGGGGCCGTGGTGCCGCAGCCTCTTGGGTCGCCCTGCCCTCGCTCGCCGGGCCGCGCTGTTCAGCTCCGCCTCGCTGATATCTGAAGCATGCAGCCCTTGGGCTGAGGAGAACTTTTCTCCCCGGCCCCGCCGCCCCCCCTCCCTGCAGTGCTTTTTACTCCTAAAGCAAAACTCGGAAGCTGGGCTTAAAGGGAGACCTCGACTCGCGCACATGCCCAAACGCGAAGGCTTAGCCGTGGGCCTTGGACTAGTCTCCGGCACTTTCCAGTCCGTGACTGAGAGGCGTTTGGGGGCCTTCCCTGCCGAACCTGGGGGACCGGCTCCTGATCCCCAAGCTTTACTGCCAGTCGGGACTTGCCCTGACTCTCTGCAGGGTGTTTTTGAAATGTGTCCCTCGCTCTGCTCAGGTGCTGAGGACGGGCTGAGAGGCGTCCAGCTGCCTTGCTTCGGGAGATGTTTCTTCTTCGTCAGGGGGCTTTGTGTGATCGCCAATAAAATGCTACAGCTTGTAAAAGTGTAAGAAGTTTTTTTTAATAATTAAAACCTTTCTCTTCTTAAAAGGCCGCTTGACAAGAGTTACATTTCTCTCAACATTTTTCTCCTATTTGTGCTTTGAAGAATGTGGGCGGAGAGCCGAATTTGTCTGCTTTTAGCATTGGGAATGTTGTCTCCAGAAGTATTCCTTGAAAAAAAATTCCTTCAGCAATTGATTTCTGAGTTCCGAATGATGGATGAGATGAGTTGACCTGGTCCTTGAGCCAGCCTTGAGGGACAGCTCTGAGTGGCCAGTTCAGGGGGTGATTAATGGATGGAAGGGGGATTCCTTCTCCTTTCCCCAATGCCTGCAGAAGCATGGCAGGGCTGCGCAGCCTTCTAGGCCAGGCTGGTGCTACTCAGGAGTAGGCTGCACAGATCGCTGAATGCATTAACGGGGTTGCAACACAGTGGCTGCAGTGGCCACGGCGAGAGGAACTGAGCTCATGAAGAGCCCCGAGAGTCCTGAACGGCTACGGTCTGCCATGGTGCAGGAGACGGGGAGCGTCAACGGTGGGGAAGGGGGTGGCTCTCCCATTCCAGGGGCGCACATTACTGTCTCTGTTTCTCTCTTTCTATGAATTGGCAGTTTCCGTGTAACCTCTGTGCCTTATTAACGCAAGGCAAAGCAGCGCCTCCCCTTGGCGTGTCGAGGCAGCTGCAGCCCGTCCCGCAAAAGCCTCTCCTTGCCCGCCCGATGGGCTGGGAGTGCGCCGCACGCTGGCCGGCCGTTTGCGAGCCCGAGCTTCAGGGCGGCTGGCGCCACGTTGGCCCCTGCCATACGGAGGCAATGGCCGGGAACTGAAGTCCAGCAGCAGAGCCCCGCGAGTGCCACCGCCACGCACAGCACTTCGCGAGCAGCGCTGCCGAGGGGGACTACTCGGTAACTGCCTTGTCAGCTCCCATTACGGTCACCCGGAGCGACTTCATCGGGGCCTGTCGTCTGCCCGGCTGCTTCCTGCACAGCCACGCGCTGCCGGAGCATCAGCATCGCAACCAGCAGACCGAGCGGGGAAGGACGTGTGGCCTGGGGCCCGTTGGACCGCGCCACGGAGAGGCCTCGCCCAGCCTCCTAGATCCGCAGCCGCCCGCAGCCCCTTCCTCTTTTCCAGGAGAGGAAGCCGGCCTCGGTGCGTGCAAAGCCATCCTGCAGGACCGCTGGGCAGGCTGCTCGGGGGTGCACAGCATTGGCTGCCCCGGCTCTGGTCGCTCTGGGCAGAGACCCTGGGGTGACCCCGGGCCAGGTGCCCTGGGGCTGGCATGGCTTCCCTTGCCCCAGGCGTCCATGTGTGCCCTTCGTTCGAAGCCGTTTGGGGTGCAGTGCCACTGACTGCAGCCTGCTCGCTCGGATGCCCCCAAGTCAGGATCCTCTGGGACTCCCGCGCCCACCTGCTGAAGCCAGAAGAGCGGAGGAGTGGTGGAGGTCGTCCTGCCCTCCCGCACTTTCCTCTTTCAGCCCATCCAGGAAAGGCCCGAGGAGGAGGGAAGGCCGCTGGTGCAGCGTCGGGATGAGCCCTTCCGGGCCGTCCAGCCTCTGCCCTCTGTGCCCCCCTGGAGCTCCTGCTCAGGTCTTCAGCCTTGGGATTGGGCTTTCCTCCGACACACATTCCAGGGACACACGGTGCCGGACTGAGTGGAGCAGTGGGGGGGGGGGGCTTGGAAAGGGGACAATTCCAGGCACTGAAGTGAGCAAAGTGGGGGGCACATGCCAAGGCCAGGCTCCCCAGGTGTGCCGGCAGCCTCCGAGAACAGCCAAGGTGTGCCGCTATCGGGAGGGGCTTGAAACGGGATGTCATGGCGCCGGGAGAGCAGGGCTAGCCAGCTGGGGGCTGGCATGCAGAGAGGAGAAGGATCGGGCCCAGACAGAGTCATGAGGAGAGTTCCTTGGAGCGATTGGGTGCAGCGAGCTGCTCGGTGCGTGCGTGGAGAAGCCTTCCGGTTCTTTGTGCTTCTGAAAAGGGTTTGGCCAATACCTGAGGTTTTGCAAAGAAGGTCTGTGGCTCTGAATGTGCGAAAGGAGGGAGCCCGGCTCGGGACACAGAGGGCCCAGCGGCCCGGTTCGCTCCAAGCCAGCTCTGGCTTCGGGGCAGATCAGACCCACTCCGCATCCCTCGGGCATCGCAAAGGTTTCCGGTAGCTGCCTGGGCCACCTCAGGGGCTGTCCCTGCGCCTTGGTCCCCAGGAGGGCCCAGTGCTGGTGCTGCAAGCGCCTGCGGGGGGCGGGGGGTGACAGGCCCTCCCTGGGGCGCTGCCCGCACACGCTGGGACCCAGTCCATCGCTTCCTTCGGCCGGCCGCACTCCTCCACGCATTTACCCGGGAGCAAGTTCCACCGAGCCAGTGGGCCCGGTTCCGAGGAGGCGCGCCTGGGACAGCGCACACTCCTGGCCTGCCTTTAAGCATCGGATAAAAGCGTTTGGGCTTCAGACTCGCATTTGCTATTGATCTTTTTCGTTATTTTTAAAAGGGCTGTTGGCTTCCTTAAGGGTTCCTTTTTGGGGAAATGGAATAATGAATCAAAAGAGCCTCTGACTTAATTGTTTTTTTCCTTTTCCTTAAAAGAGGCAAGGCAGTTCCTTTCAGCACAGCTATTTGACGTCCATCTGAGGCCATTAGAAGCCGCCCCGCAGATATTTTGCAGCTGACATCCAGTCCTCTTCCCTGTAATATCGGGGTCGGGCGAGGTCAGGCAATCTCCGGGACAAGGCCTGGGTTGGGGGGCCGGCGTGTTGGGCCTGGACCGATGGGCTGGCTGCAGCTGCCCTGGCCCTGCCCGGCCAAGTCCAAGGGCCCAGTGCTAGGGCAGAGGGAGGTGAATGAAGCGCACCTGGAGGGGCCCTGCCCCACGGCCCACATGGGTGGAGGCACTCGGCCAGAGCAGCCTCCCAGCACGGACGCCCGTGGCTCGCCTTGTCCCTCCGGAAAGCGGGGCGTTTTGGGGGACTGCGCCACGCCGTGGGGCTCTGCTGGGCTGGCCAGAGTGAGCACCGCTGTCAGGGCCGGGTTCTGCTGCCTGCCCACCACTTCTGCCCATGCAGGCTTCCCACTCCCCAGGGTTGCCCCGCTCTTTGAGGCGGCTTCCGCCGTCGTCGCGCCCAGTTCAGATTTTGGCAGGACTGTTTTCGTCACAGTGCCAATATGTCTTACGGCTCAAGCGCTCTGCGAATTCAGCGAAAACAGTTCGTTGCTTCATTGCTCTTTGCCCGCAGGGAAGACCAAGCAGCTGAGAGCAGCTCTGGAGGCTGGGACTCCGTCCGTGGGTGCTCCCCCACCTCCCCCTGGGGGGGGGCGCTGTGTGGCCAGAGGAGGCCTTGGGAAGGGGGGGGGGTGTTGCTTTATTCCTGCGAAAGTTGCGGAGGTTTGCTTGATGGGTGGGTTGGTGGGTTTTCTACGGGGCTGACACCACCAATTTAGTCAAAGCCCGAATTCTGGGGGGTGGCCCTGGAAGCCTCGGGCACGTTTTCCACGCGGGTTGCAGTGCTTCGTCCACACGCGGCCACGGACGCGGCCACCGAAAGCTTGAGCGGCTCCCCCTCGATGGCGGGAAGCGTTCAAAAAGGCGCTGGGTGTTACTTTACGCGCGACTCCCGAGAAAGCTGAGCCCGCTGCCCAGGAGGGCTTGTGCGCTGCGGCGCCGCGCCAGAGGGACCCGGAGGAGCAGCGGACCCCTTGCCAGCCCCGCCGCAGCCCCCTCCCTGCAGAGCGGGGCCAGGGGACCCGTGGGGGCGCGGAGCCGTCGGGGCCCCAGTAGCGCGTGGGGACCCCGCGAGCGCGAGCCGGCCCGCGCGGGCGGCTGGACGGGGAAGGCTCGGCCGCCCCCCCGCGGCTCCCTCGCTCGGGGGCCTTCGGCCGGCAGGGGGCGCCCCGGGCAGCTGGCGGGCGGAGCAAGCCGGGCGGGAAGCGGCGAAAGGGTGAGGAGAGCCAGCGAGAGCTGGGCATGCTCAGGCTGGAGAAGAGCCGGCTGAGGGGGGCATGACATCCCCCTAGAAGTCCCTCGGAGGCTGTCACAAACAGGGAGGGCGAGGTCTCTTCTGGCCGGTGCCGCAGCACAGGGCACCGAATCACCAAGTCAAGCTGCGACAGCCCAGGTCCAGGCTGGGCATCAGGAGAAGCTTCCTCACTGCCAGAGCAACACAACGGTGGACCCAGCTGCCCGGAGAGGTGGGGGGCTCGCCCGCACTGGAGGCATTCAGGAAGGAACTGGGCAGCCCTCTGGGTGGGAGGCTGTGAACCGGGGTCCCGCAGCAGCAGGGGGTTGGCTCGGCTCTGTGTGTTTCCGTGGCAAGCGGCTTGTTGACCAGGAGCGGCAGGTGGCCTGCGCCTTTAGGGTCCCTTTGCCCGTGCGGCATGGGCTGGGCCGTCCAAGTGAGCCCCTGCACCTCCCGGCTGCCACTGCAGCCTCCTGGGAGGGCAGCCGGGGAGCCCTGCCTGGACGGCTGCAGGCGAGTCGCAGCTCTCCTCCGAGCGGCAAAGCACGGGCATGCGCTGGCGCCCGGGAGCACGCTCCGTCCCGTTTTCCGTCCAGGCCTCGCCCTGCTGCTCTCCTGTGGCACAAACCCCACCCGGCCGTGCAGCTTCGGTGCAGCCCTCCAGCCCACCTGCTCCTAGCCACGCTTCTCACTGTGCGCCGAGCCTGTGTGCAGACACCGAGGACTGCCCCCGGCCTTCTCTGCCCCGGGCCTTGGGAGGCTGCAGGGGGCTGGATGCCCCGGAGGGCTGCTCCATGCAGCACCCCTTTTGTGCCCAGGCGGCCGTCTGCCCCGGGTGCCCTCTGGAGGTGCTGCTCTTGGACTTCCGCTCCCCCCTCCCTCCCAGTCGGCATGGAGTGCATCAAGTGGGCCCCCGGCCGGGTTGCAGTCAGGGGTCACCCATAAAGGGCTTGCGCGGATGGTGTCCGGACAGCTGCAGACACTGGGTGGTGTTGGGAAGGAAGAGGGAAACCGAGGCATGAACAAAGTGGAAGTGGGAAGCGAGAGGCCACAGGAAGTGGCGCCGCCCGTGGGCAGACAGCACAGCACAGGAGCAGGGCTTGCCTGCCCCCCAGAGGGAGGACACGGAGCATGCAGACACCTCCCTGCCCCCCCCCCCCATGCAGGACTGCTGTGGTGCGGGGCTGGCCACTCTTTCGTTGCTTCGTGCTCCTGTGGCTTTCTTGTGCGAAGCCAGCCTTCACGACGTGCTGCGGCCCCCATGCAGAACCGGCCTTCCTTCCAGGCTGTGACTGTCTGGACCTGTGAATGCCCTTTGGGAAGGATAGTGCTTATCTCTCCCTTTTCGAGGGGGTTTGGCTGCATTGGCCGATGGCAGCAGGCAAGGCTAGCAGGCTGCATATCAGTGGACCGCGCGTGCCTTTCCGTTCCTGCTCCTTTGACCAGCTCGCCCTGGCGCTCCAGCGATAAGCTGGGGAGCCCTTGCAGCTCCATTGTCCAGAACATAATCACAGCCTCGTCGTGTCTGTGAAGGACGCAGCCTGCGTGGCTGAAGGCGGCTGGGGTTCTTTGCTGCTCAGCTCCAGCAGGACACCGAGAGCCCGAGCTATTGATAGACCCGCGTGTGGGGAGGGACCAGGGAGGCAGCGGCGGCGGCTCTGGGAAGGCAAGGCAAGGCAAGGCAAGGCAAGGCAAGGCAAGGCAAGGCAATTCGATCCCTCCTGGCAGGGCGTTTTGCTCAAGGAGAGCTGACCTCTGCTTGCACGTGGATTTGACCGAGAGGAGAGACGATAACCATGGGGAACGAGGGAGGGAAACAGTACTCAGAGCAGCTCCTCCATCGGATGTTCAAGGGAGCGGAGAGAAGTCACAGTGACGCGGCACTGGACTGGCCCACCTAGTCCAGCCTGGCCTAATCAGACTGGCCATCTCAGGGCATCTGCTGGCCTTCCGGCTCCTGCTCTCCAAAGCCCTTCAATGGGAGGCCCTGAGACGCGCCTCCTCGCTCCCCACAACCGCCAGCTAGCTCTCCATCTCAGAGCAAGCAGCACCAACACTGCTCTAGACTTTCCCGGGGGGCGGTGAATATTTGGATCCTGTCTGGGGCCAGGGGCAGTTTTGCGACAGAAACTGGCTTCTGATAAGCACACTGGAAGAGCCCTGAGGCTGGACTGGACCCGGGTCCACCTGGCCCAGCGTCCTGCTCACATGGGGCCCAAGCAGAGGCCTGCAGGATCCCACAAGTGGGACATGAGTGCGGCAGCCCCTCGCACCCATGCTCCCCAGCAACTGGTGCACACAGGCACTCCGCCTCTGATCTGGAGGGAGCCTCGAGCCACCTGGAGAGGAGTGCCTGAGCACTTCCGCCGCCTCTGTCTCCTCCTCCTCCTCCATGGATTTGCTCCGTCCCCTCCGTGGGCCATCGCCACTTCCCACGGCGGCGACCTCCACAGCTGAACCACGTGTCCTGTGGAGAAGCCCCTCCCTTGCTCTGCCCAGAGCCTCCCTCCAGCCGGCTCCGTGGGTCAGCCTTGGTGGGCTCTGCGTTGATGGGAGAGGGAGAAGACCGCCACTCATTTTAGTTGTCCTCCTCTGCACTTTTCCAGCTCTACAGTGCTCATTTTAGGTGAAGTGACTCGAGCTGTAGCGTCTGCTAGGTGTGGTCACACCCTGAGTTCATATAGAAGCAGTTCGATGGGGCTGACAGTGCTGGGCACACGCTCTGGCTCTCTCCTGAGCTGCCTGCCAATGGATGCCAAGGAAGCTGTGCAAGTCCTGGACGGGCACCAGGAGACGGTGCTGGGTTGGACGTCCTCCGGCAAGCTGAGGCTCCGTCGGCACGGCGTGGAGCGGCCGAGCTGGGGCTGGGCTTGCAGCCTGCTCTGGCAGGGCGCACAGCTTGGCGCACAGCTGAACCCAGCTTTGCTCTTGGAGGGCAGGCAGCTGCTGGGGTCGGGAGCCCCTGGGCCCACCTTGGGCAGGTCAGCAGCTGCGCCTCCTCTTAGGGAAGGTGGGCCAGGAGCAGTGGAGCTCACGTGGTCAGCAGGACCTCGTCTGGAGTGGCCCCCTGGCTGTTCTGGTCAGGCTGGATTTGAGGGAGGCGGTAGAAAAGGGGCTGCTTTGCCAGACCTTTGGCTTCTTTGAAGATGCTTCGAAGTGCTGCCCCCCCCCCCCGTGATCGTTGGCTTGTACGTGATGGGGGGCGGCTTCCAGTCCGTCTCACGGCACTTCCTTGAGTCTGTCCTGAATCGCCCCCCGTTCAGCTTCACGGGGGGACCCCTCTGGATGTTGGGGTCCGGGGAGAGGGAGGCCTCTCCGCTCCCTTCCCTCCAGGCGTGGATTTATACACTGCGCTTGTGTCTCCCCGGCCCCGTTTTTGCTTTTTTTAACACCCTGGGGAGGAACTTGCCTCGGCCAGGGCAAAGATGGAGGGAGGCTGCGGGAGCGGGGGCCCCGCTCTCCCAGAATCTGGGGCTGGCACAGGAACCTCTCGCGGACATCCGGCTAACCTCTGGTGCATTCGGAGTGCACAAACGCTGGCCTGTGTCACCTCGCCGTGTGACTGCGCTTTCCCAGCATCCCCGCAGGCGTGTCCTGTGTGGTGGAGCCAAGCCTGCGGGGCGTGCGCCATGCGGCCATTTATCCAGCTCCATCCTGAGTCTGGCTATTCATCTTGCTGATAATCCCGCCCAGCCCCTCCGAGAGTAATTCAATTTAATCACGGTGGAGATTGAGGGCTCGGATTAGGCTGCAGCGCTGGGCTGCACCCCCCCTCGCATCTGGTGCACGGGAGGAACTGCCCCTTGCTGGTGTGGGTGACGCGCAAGGGAGGGCCACCCTTCTGCCTCTGAGCTTTCCTGCGCCTGATTCTTTGGGGAAAACCCATGTCGGTTTGGTTTGGGGCAGGCCAGGGGGCTTCATGTTGAAGAAGGGCAGCGTGCCCCGGAAGCTGCCTTTTTGGTCCAAAAACGTGCGTGCCTGGGAGCCAAGCGCGTGTTGGCTGTTAATAATCATTGTTTTTAATCCCGCCTGTAATGTGCAAGCTGCTTTGTTGATCTTTGGTTTACCCCTTTGCTGTGGAACGGCTCTGGGAGGTCAGTCTGGGTCATCCTGCCCTGCCCGGGGGCACTGGCGTTGAGAGAGGAGGCGACGGGGCTGCAGAGTCTGGCTTCCATGCGCCCACCAGGACCCCCCCCCACCCTGCAACGTTTCCCAGGGGAAAAGGGAGCCGCACTGGGAAATGGCCTTGCATTGGCCCCCACCATGCCTGCCCCCCCACCAGTTAATGCCATGCTGAAGCGGGCGGGCCCACTGGCCCCTCCCCTGCTCGCCTCTTGCGGTCTGCCCAAGTGGTTTGATCTGGGAGCCCTCTCCACCCACATATATGGGGGGGGGGTCCCTTTTATGCTGCTTCCAGTTTTGATCTCTGGCCTTCCCGCTTTCTCAGCTGAGCAACTTCTGCCTAAGGCCATGCCTGCTCCCAGGCCTCCTCCTTGGGCTCTTCTTTTACAGACACACACTCACACAGACAAGAGTGTCCAGAGAAGACCCTTGAGAAGGGGTCCTGCGGTCCTCCGCACCCCCTCCCACGCTGGGCCCCATCAGGCTGCGGCATCACCAGGATCTGGGGCTGCTGCCCAGCCCCAAGTGCCGGCGAGGACCAACCTTCCCTTTGGCTTTGTGGCAGCCGCTGAAACGATTCGGGGCCGCTCGCTTCCTGTCGGGTGCATTTGGTGGCTGATGGCTTGGCCCATTTCCGCAGGCCTTCCCTCTCTCGCCCTGGGGCCGACCTCCCAGTCCGGCTCCGCTGCAGGAGTGGGCAGAGTGGCATCGCCAGCATGCGAGCACGGAGGCGCTGCCAGGAGCTGAATACCAGGTGGGCTTTTCTAGCTGCCCCAAGCCTCTAGGTGCCCCTGGAGCTGTGGGGGAAATGGGGGTGCATTTTAATAGGGGTGGATGAGAAAATGGGTTTTGCCCAGGATCGAGATTCCAGTGTGCAGCTGCTGGTGTGGGCACAGGCTCAGGGGCAACTGCACCCCCCCCCCGAGCTTGTGATGCGATTCATGCACCAAAACCTGCATTCAGCAGTGTTTGTAAAACGCACACGAATGTGCTTCAGCAAATGGGAGAAGAAAGAAAAAATTCAAAATCTATGTACACACACACAAAGGAGAAAAACACAGCTCTCAATTTAATGCCAATCTGAGCTGGGGGGATTCTCAGGAATGAATTCAAAGATCTTGGTAAGCTCAAGTTGATGGTGATTCCTGTATCCCTAATTTTCATCAGTCACTGGTGTTTCTGTTCAGTTGTTTTCATCAAGCTGTTGCTCATGTCGGACTGCAGGCCGCTATTTCTTGGGGGGGGGGGGTGATTCAGTCCGTCGGCCAGCGTGTTCTTAGAGTGGGGCAGGGGAAGGAGGCGGACTGCTTTCTGCGTTCGGCCATGGGCGGCCCCTGGTAGTGTGCAGCCCCCCCCCACCAGCCTCTCACCCCACCTGCCACACAGGGCTGCCCTTGGCGGGGTGTGGGGGGATGCCTCTGTGCTCTGCTCCGGAAGGAAAGTGGGTGAAAGGAAGGGATGCGCGCCTCACCCACCCCTCGCATGCACAGGCCGGTGGGGGCAGTGATGTCCACCCTGTACTGTGGCTTTTTGTTTAGGACCAAGGGAGGAAGAGTAGGGGCTCATGTCCCCCACCCAGGTAGATCGCTTCCTGAGCCTTAAGTGGGCCAGCCGGGGACGTAGATCCTTGAAAGCTTCGCCAGGAAAAGCTTTGCCTGCCCAACTCTAGGGCAGTGTGTCTGGGGATCAGGGAGCCTGAGGCCACGAGGGTGGGGGTGGGCTGTGGGGCCCCTTGTGGGGAGGTAGATGGGGGCAAGGATTTCAGGGAGCCGCCGCTTGCCACAGAGGTGAAGGGGAGCTGGCCCTGCCGGAACCCCTCTTCTGCTCCAGGGGTGTCTCCTGGGGACTCTCTCCAGCCCCAGTACCAGAGTTTTCTAAGTAAGACAGGAGGCGACTGAACCCACGGCCTTTTCATTGTGCCGCACCAGTTCACACACAGCGGGATTGTCTCGAGGCTGAGTCAGAGCAGCGGCCACCCAGACCTTTGCTCTGCCGGCCACCCAGACCTTTGCTGTGCCCGCCAGTCGCCAGCCATGGGAAGCCCACAGGCGAGGCACCAGCCCCTCTTTCTGAAATTCTCTGGCGGCTGGTGTGCGCAGCGCCCTCGTGCCAGAAGAACCACGTGGCCACTGCTCAGACTGAGAAGCACCTGGTAGCGGCCTCCGCTCTCAAACCCATCCTCCCCACAGGCCGGCGGGGCATCTTCTGACCAGGAGGCTCCTGGTGTGCAAAGAGGGACTCTCTGGGGGAGCAGCTGTGGCTCCGGAGCCAAGCCCCTCTTTGCACACGAAGGCCGGAAGCAGACTTCCATCTGCAAGTCGCTCCACAACAAGCAACCCACACTCCTGGACACAAACACAAACAAAAGCACATCCCCCAAAGGCCACAAATTCACGAGCTAGTGGGCACATCTGCAAAGCAGGGGATTGGAAAATGCTTCACCTTCTCAAAATGCACAACTTTTAAATTGCCTCCCTTTCAGCCTGGGGGAGAAATTTGGGCCCATTTGGCGATTGTGCCAAATTGGAGGGTTTCTGTGCGGTTTCCCCGCGGATTGTGCAATTTGGCCATGCCTGGGAAAGGACGGGCGTTGCAGTTATGGGTGCGAAGCGAAGAGGCCGGGTGGCTCCAGGCGCCGCCATCCGGAGAGCCTGGTCGAGCGCGGGCTCCTCGCTTTGGCCCATCCCTGCCCTGGTTCCGTCTGTGGCAGCCGCTGCAGGGAAGGAGAAAGGTCGTGTGCCTGCAGTCCTGTCGGGCGAGATGGAGGGTCCGGAGCCAGGTGAAGGACGCCTTACTCAGCCAATATTTTAATTGTTGAGCTAATTTTAAAGTTTTACAATATGCTACGGTATTTTACATCTTAGTGCTAGTGTGCCTTTGTCATGCCTTTACTGATAAATATTTGAGGTTATTGTGAAGTTTTATTGTGCTTGATTGTTTGGATTTTATTGCTGCATGTTAATCTAATATTATTTTTTTATCATGTCAATTGTTAAATTTTGTGATCCGGTAACCCACCCAGAGAGCCTTTCTGGCTAAAGGGCCAGGGCATCAGGTAGAACTCCAGTCAGCCAGCCAGCCGGCCAGGCCTGGAGAGCTGCCGCTGCCAGCTCCTGCCGTGGCCCCGCTGGGTGGACCACGCCTGGCCTGCTGCAAGGCAGCTTCCCGCCCAAGCTGCCCTTGCTTGGCCTGTCCTGAGCCTCCCCCTGCCGGCTCCACAGCTCTGCTGGGGTCCCACGTTACGAGGGAGGGAGCAGACTGCCTCCCACGCTGCAACTTTATGCACGGCTTCCTCACGCCTCCCCTTTGCCAGGCTAAACCGTTGTGCCCTTTCCTCAGCGGGGAGGCCCTCCAGCCCCTCGATCATATTTGCTTGTCTCCTTCCGCACATTTTGCAGGCCTACATTTTGGTGGGGTGGGGAGGGGGGTAGATGGAACGGCAGGAAGGGGAGAGGCTGCTTTTGTGCTGACGCGGGCCATGCACCCGTGCCTGCGCCTCGGTTGTGCTGCAGCAGACCGACTCGGGGCCTCCCCTCTTGCAGGCAAAGCTGCTGCCCACCCCCAGGCCGAGCTGCTTTGAACGAGCCACCTTGGTGAACCTCAGACCTTAGTTCTGGAAGTCACATGCTCGGGTGCAGAGCTCCCAGTTGTGCACGTGGATGTACACCGAAGGGTGTCCAATGAACAAGCGTGCGGCATGATCAACAATGGAACGCATTGTGCCGCACACAAGACTTGCTCCCCAGGGTGCCTTGCAGCGCCCCAGAGGGTGCTGGGAGAGAGCCCCCCCTCCCCCAGCTCACAGCATTCCCCCCACAGCATTCCCCTGCTTGGAATACCCAATGCGGATCGCTATCCTCGCTTTTCTCCAGGTAGCTCTTCGCGAATTCCTCCTGGGCAGCTGCTCAGCACTCCCGCTTCCGCTTCGGAGGGCTTTTAACAGCAGTGCTGGCTGCACAGCTCCTCGCAGGAGGGCAGGGCGGACCGTGGACCTGATCCAGCTGCCATTAGAGCAGGTGCAGAGCGTCCCATCGAGTTTCATGGCAGCGGCCTGGCGGCTGGGCTTCGGAGTGCTGTCTCATGTCTGCCGCCAAGCGCAGGCGAGCCCCCGTGCCTGCCCGCCGCACTGGGGGCTGGACTTCCTTTGCGGGAGGCGGGTGCGGGAGAAGCGAGCCCCTGCGGCAGGGGCGCCGAGGCTGCCCAGGCCGCTGCCCGGTTGCTCGCGTGCGCGTGTGCGCGCGGGGAGCCTCGGACGCGGCCCCGGCGGAGCAGGAGCGGCCCGGAGAGGCGGCGCGCCTGTGTGGGGCGGGGGTCCAGCCCGGGGCTTCGGGCGAGCTGCGGGGAGCTGTCCGTGGTCCCGGCCCCTGCAGCCCCGCAGGCTCGCTCTGGCGGCCGGGGCGACTCTTCGGGGCCAGGCCGCCCTGCGCCGAGCGGAGCGGAGCGGAGCGGGCGCTCTGCAGTCCGCCCAGGGCGGACCCAGGAATGGCGCGGCCGGGCCGTCCCCGTGGCCGCAGCGCCGAGGAGGGCCCCAGAGCCCCGGCAGACCCGCTCTGGCGGCTCTCGCCTCTGCTCTGCCAGGAGCAGCTCAGCGGCGCCTTTCCCTCGGGACCCCGCCACCCCGCCGTCCTTCCACACCGACGCTTCCTGCTGGGGAAGCGCCCCGCCCGGGAAATTGGGCGATGCAGGAAGTCCTTCCTGGCGGTTAGGACCCCCAGGGCATGGAAGGGGCTTCCAGGGAGGTGGCCGAGGCCCCTTGGTGAGGGTGCTCGAGGGTGGGCTGGACAGGCACGTGGCGGGCATGTCGTGAGCGGAGCCGGCTGGAGTCGGGGGTCAGACTAGATGGCCGGGGAGGCCCCCTCTGACTCGCTCTGTTTCTATGCTAGTAAAGTGTAGGAGCTCCCTGCCCGTGAGCCCCCAGGCTAAACTAGCCCTGGCCGCGCCCCTTGGAAGTGGCTACATTCCCATGGTTGCTTCTGCTGCATTTCCCCCAAAAAGGCCTTGCACTGGGGAGAGGCCCTTTCAGGGGGTAAGGCCGCTTCCCGGTGGAGCATGGAGACACACGGCTGGCTGGGGCTGATGGGAGTTGTGTGCCAAAGCAACAGGGTGGCCACGCGGGAGGTGAGGAATTGCCTCTGGGAGAGCCACGTGGGGTGGGCCGCATGTGTGGAGGCTCCGACTGGGCCAAGCTCTGTGCACATCTAAGCCAGCCCATCAGGGCGGAGGGGGCAGGGCTCTTCCGCAGCATCCTCACTTCCCCACCCCAGCCTGGCACTGCGTTCCTCTCCCTTAAATTGGGCTCCCATTAGCCGGCGTTCCCTCTCTTCGCCAGCATCATGTGACTCACTGGGCTGTTGGGTCGATAACTCTGCTTTAATGGCATCCATTAGGCGCTGGCTTCACCACGGTCTCCGGCTTGGCTCGTTCAGGAACATGTTGGCTTCTGCCTGGGCTGACTTCCCGCTTCCCAGGCCAGCACGATGTGGTGCAGGCTTGCACCCATGCGCTCGATGATCCGAGTCCTTCCCTGGAAGGGGCGCCGCAGCACCCACAGCCTGGGCGATGTTGGCTGACTGGCCGGATGGGAGGCAAGGCCAGTGTCTGAGGAGGCAGAGGGGGGGCGTGATGGGAAAGGGAGAGCACTCTCTGGGGCCTCTTGGGCCCTCCAACAAGTGGGGCGAGAAGCAACAGCTGCAATCAGCTGCAACTCAGAAGCTCTTTCTGGCCTCGGTGTGCAGTTCTGGCAAAGCCCCCGATGTTCTCTCGAACGGAGCCCTCCCTCCGTTGGGAACTGCAGCAGGACAAGCTCCAGTCTCGCTTTCATCCCGCACTGGGGGTGCGGCGTGTGCGGGGGGAATGAGCGCATAGTAACGGGATCTTTGCGCAGCCTCTCATCCAGCGACACATTCTGTGCCAAATCTAAAATGGGAGGAAAACGGAAGCGTCAAGTCACAAGATGATGTCACGTGACACTGTCGAGCACCTCCAAAGGTGACCTGTACTTTGATGCCGGGCCTCCCTGGACTGGGGCAGAGTCGTATCCTCCCTCCAAGAAGGCTTGCTGCTGTGAAGGTCTTGTGATCCTTAACGTGGCTGGCTAGATCGAAAAAGAGGCCCCAGCCCAGGTCTTGAGCCCTGACTCTCTCTTCTCCTTGCACTTTCTACCTCTCCAGCCGGTACATGCCCCCTCCGGCCACTCGCAGTGTGTGCAACGGCTCGAACGGGCCTGCCTTCCACATGGAGCCTGGCGCCAGTGTGGGGCAGATGGAAGTTGCACCAGGAGCCTCTGCATGGATGGCCAGGAACTCCAGCTCGGCCTCCCTCCGGCCTCAGAGACCTTGCCTGGTCCACGGGCCACGTGCATCCTGGCTTCTCTGCAGCCATGAGGGCTCGCAGCAGAGAGAGGCAGCTCGGGCAGGTGGATTCCCTTGCACCAGCACCTCCCACCGGAGTGGCAGGATTTCGTCCCACTCGTGTGCTCGGATCACAGGGCAACCGTCCCGGCTGCTTCAGCCAGCACCAGGCTCCTCCAGGCGCCAGCAGTGCCGCAGGGGCTCCAAGGAGGGTGTCCGGGATTCCTTGCCACTGGCATTGCGGGGAAGCCCCAGGCCGTGCAATGCGCCACTCGGGCCGTTGGAATGCAGGCTGCAGAAGCGGAAGGGGACATGCTGGTGCTCTGTGGAGGGTGCTCACTCGAGGCTTTGCAGAGCCCATGGACAGGGTGCCCCAAGCGGACGCTCCTCCTGCGCTGCGCTCGCTTCTCCCTCCACAGGACCCTTCTGGGGAAGGGCGAGATGCCGATCTCGTGGCTTCTCCTCCTCCCACTGCTGCACCGAGGAGCCTGCAGAGGACCAGGAGCAGCGGCTCGGGGACCAGGAAGGCCTCCTCCTGGGCTGTGGGCCCTTGCAGCTGGCCAGTTGTGCCGGCCCCCGTGCTGGCCCCCGCTGCAGCAAACTGAGAAGGACAGCGGGTCCTTCCCTCCACACCATTTCGGAGGAGCCAAGCTGTCTGCCACCCACGCGCACCCAAGCCATGCCAGCTTCTGTCAATCCAGCTTTGGTAAAGTTCCGGGTTCTTCTAGCAACACAGGACAGTGAATACCGTTTGTGCGAAGTGACACACCTTACAAGGGGAGTCAGGCTGCAGGGAGAAGCCCTCCAGGCGGGCCCCAAAAGCTGAAGCAGGTGTCACTGGGCAAGCCTTAGGGTGTTTATGGCTCTGACAGGAGCAGACGCCCTCAGCACCAGCAGAAATCCCACCAGAAGGTCAAGGACGGTGCTCTACTCGGGAGCAGGAAGGCCAGAGCCCCAGCTGACCACCTGGAAGTGGCTTCACGGACTGGTACCATCCCAAATGGCAGAGAGCTCTCCGGAGGAGAGTTGGCCTCCTGCAATGGAAGATTCCTGCTCTATGCTCGGAATTTAGTTTTCTTCAGTAAAAGGAATGGAAATTATCAGGGCCAGAGAAAGGCAGTTCATAAACAACACTGAAATTGCTGCTCTTCGAACAAAAACACTCACTTTATGGAAGAATTGCATTTTTATATTTTATCCCAAAACATGAATGTTCCAGATTAAATAACCTCATTTACAACTGGGGCTATTTTCCTGGTATGGGTCTGTCTAGGCCCTCTTTATTCATATTTTTGATTATTAATTGATGTCCTACAGAAGTTGATGAATGCATTTGTTCGGAATGATATAATGAAAGAATAAACTGAAATGTGGGATTAAAAACATTAATTAAAGGCTATTTCCTGGGGGGGCGGGGGGGCTGTTTTGCCAGGCCTAGTGAAAAGCTGTTATATATTCACAGAGTGACGAAGCTTCCAACCTCCCACGGAAGCCGCTCTCTGCGGCAAGGGCGCTTTACCCAGCGCAGGTCCAGGGCCAGACTGGCACTTCCGCGCTGGGCCACCTTCCCTCCACCGGCGTGGCCCCCGTGGGAGCGCAGAGGCTCAAGGCCCCAGAAGCTGGACGAGAGGAGAGGAGAGAGGAGAGGAGAGGAGAGGAGAGGAGAGGAGGGCAGGGCAGGGCAGGGCAGGGCAGGGCAGGTGTGAGCCTGCACATTCCCCACTTCCACGGTGCAGAAGTGAAGGTGAGCAGCTTCTCGTGCCCACGCTCTTTGCTGCCCGAGTCACTTCGGAAGCGCCTTAACTCTGCCCTTTAATGGAAGCCTTTTCAGCCCTCAAATATTCCAGCCGTGTCCCTCGGGGCCAGTGCGGACACTAATCGGAAGCTGGATGGGGAGCTGCAGTGAACCATGCACCCGACGGGCTTCCCTGCACAGGCCGCCGGTCCCTATCCTCACCCTTTACCATTTTCCCCCAAGTAAAGGCTCTTCAGAAGTCACTGAATGATTTATTTGCGATACTGCCCAATAGTCAAAGCCGAAAAAACAGTATTAAATATACCAATTAAAACATAGTTAAGCATCATAAAAGTTAGCAATTCAACATTTAAAAACAAATAAAAACAGAAAAAATATTTTACATTAAGACGACCTGTTAAACCTGGTCTAACGGGCCCCAGTAACTAACTCAGTTCCCTGCAGTAGAGGATAGTCTCTACCCAGCACCAAAAAGGTAGTAAAGTTGGTGCCAGGCAGGCCTCAGTGGGGTGCCCATTCCAAAACTGGGGGCCCCCACTGAAAAGGCCCCTCTTCTTGTGCCACCATCCGAGCCTCCTCGGCGACACTGCTGCCCGCCAGCTACACCAGTCACCCCCTTTCGTCATCCTCCCAGCGGGAGAGGCCAGGCCCACGATGCAGGAGCGTCAACAGAAGGGGCCCTGCACCGGCTTCTTGTAGAAGGTCCTCTTTACACGCAAGGTGCAGCTACGCGGAAGAGCAGATCTGCCCCCGAGGGGGTGACTCCCATGGACCCCCCCCCACTGCCTCTGATGCTGCTGGAGCTGCTGGTGGCGCCCCTCTGTGCAAGCAGCCCATGCGCTGCACCAGCGGATCCCCCCCCTGCGTGGACGTGCACCCCACTGCCCAGGCTTGCTGAGAGGACAGGAATGGGGCGGCTGCAAAGCGCCCTCCCACAGCCCCACTCGGGGTGGGCTGGGCAAGGGGACAGGGAGAGGCCCCTGGCATGCGGAGCCTTGAACCCAGGGCCGTGGCAGGCCTGGCGCCACCCTGCCTGCTCCCCAGGGCAGTTCCGGGCCTTGATCAAGCACCACACGGGGGTGGAGAGGACGAGTCCTTGCCTGGAAGCGGGAAGGACGGTGGCCCCTCCGGGCGGATTGGGGCCCTCTGTACTCCTTCGCACCAAGACCACGTTGCCGCCTCCGAGCACGGGCGGCCACTGGGATGGCTGCAGAGGCGCCCCGGGGCGGGGCGGCCTCCACAGAGCGTGGTGGGGGCATCCCAGTCCCATGGTGGCCGTGCGGCTTCCGGAGCTGCCCTGGGGCTGACACCTGTGGGGGACCCACTTCTGCCTGTGCTGGGCAGGGAAAGGCCTCCTGGGACCGCCGGGGCAGGCAGCCCGCCCTGTGACCCGTGTGGTGAAGGCTGCTTGGTGCCTCGCAACGGGGTGCCCCGCCATGCCCATGGGCACCACACCTCACAGCACAGACCACCTGCCCCGGTACCTGGGGGCCCATGATCCACAGAAGGAAAGGGACAGGGCAGCAGCACAGTGGCTGTCCTGGGCAGGTGGACAGACCACACGCCTGCAGGGACTCTCCAAAGCCAACCAAAGCAGTTCACAAACATTTCAGGAAAGGTCCCAAGCAAAGGAGAGCATCAGGACACTTGGACAGTGACCAGGAAGGCTGTGCCTCCAGCGGTCCCGCACTGCCTCCTCCCCCCACACCCAGAGGCCCAGGCGGGGAAGCCGCAGGGGAGCACCACATTCCATGCTCGGAACCGTGTGGGCTACCCTGGGGCCCTCCGGTCTGGCCAGGAGAGGCAGCCCCACGGCCACCGTGGTGCGCCGTGGTGCGTCAGGGCCCACCTGGGACATTTTCCTGCCCTGTGGAGCAGCTGATGGCAGGACTGGTCTTCCCTGCCGTGCAGAGCCACAGAACGGAGCGCACCTTCCCGTGGCAGGGCAGCCTCCTCCTGCCCGCCTGCAGGTGGCTCTTTGCCCGCCCTCTCCTGGCTCCTTTGCATCATGCGCTAGAAAGCCTTTGAGATGCTCCGCTCCAGTTGAGGGGGCTCCTTGCAGGCCATTACAGGGTGGGGGTGTCTCCTCCCCTCCCCTCCCCCCCCCCCTTCTGGGGCTCCAGTGGCAGAAACGGGACACCGGTTTGCCTGGGCCGCTGCTTGATACGGAGCTGCCTGGCCCCTTCTCTGCCCCACTTTGTCTCTGCCCCACTTTCAGTGCCTCTCTTGCCCATGCTGGAGCCGTCAAAGGAACGCCAAGGCCGGGGAGCCTGTGCTTCGCCATCAAGTTGCAAACCCCTCGGTTTGGGTCTGACAAGGGGCTTCCTGTTCTCAGAGCTCTCGGTGTGGCAGCACAGGCTCTTGGGCACATCTGGCGCACCTTGGGAACCGGGCCGCCGCGGCGTGATGCAACATGCAACGATGATTCCCACTCCGACTGGCTGTTTTCACGTCTCCTGCTGCTCACCCAGAAGAGGGACGGGGCTACGGGGCCGGCGTGAGAGGCAAGCACAGGAGCTGTGCCCCTCTTCTCCTGGACCTCGGCTGAGGCTGGGTTCCAGCAGCTTCCCCACCCTCCAGGGACGCCATCACCCCTCGGGCAGCGTACCCAGGACAGGTTTCCACAGGGCACGGCTGCTGAACCTGGGATCCACGGAGCACTGCTTAAAACACATCTGGCCCGGCTTTCTATCTCAAGGAGGCTCCACGGGATCAAAGGGAAAACCAGGGATAAAAGGTGCTACTTCGGGAAGCAGCAGCACCACGTCCTATCCCTGCCCCGCCGGGATATAATCACCATGAACACAATCAGGCACAGGCATGCGAACGTGCAGGAAGAGAAAGAACCTGAACCCGAGGCCAAGCGGTGGCAGCGCTCCCAAAGCCTGCCTGTCTCCAGCGCCTGTTGCTCTGTGTGTGTGTGTGTGTGTGTGTGTGCACGCCCGCACATGCGTGTGTGTTCTGGGGGAACAGGGAGCAGTGCCTTCATGAGCAGTCTTACTGGGAGAGCAGGCTCACCTTGGAAGAGGGAGGCCTTGGAAACCCTTGATTGGCAGCTACCTTTGAGCCCCCCCCCCCATTTGAGAATGAAGCCAGGGGATGCAAGCAGCGGGGGTGGGGGGCTTCTTACAAGCAAGGCCGCCTTGTAAGAAGCCCAGCCAAGGGGAAAGAGGGGGCCGGGCGGGGCTCTGGGAGGCGGGGCAGGGGAGAGGAAACCGGGGACTTCCTGCAGAGCCCTCAGCAGAGGGTACACGGCTGCAACCACGAGAGCCAGAGGCCGGGCCTCTGGGTCCCTTGGGAGCTGCCCCCCTGCCCAGCTGCCCCCTCCGCTCCCAGCCCCCCAGCGCTGCCTGGCTTCCCGTCTTTTGCACAGAGTCCCCCTTTCTGAGAGCTTGACCCAGCCCCCCCCCCCCGAGGCCGAGTTATGCCGCGGGGATGTGGCCCCTCCTCTTAGGCCTCTTCAGGCAGGAAAGGTTCCCCAGGCCGCATTTCCTGCTGGAACGCTGGCTGCTGGAGGCCTGCAAGCCGAGCCACGATGGGCTCGCCCATTTTGCCTTGCTGGCTGCTCCTGGAATGCTGCCACGGAAGCTTCTCTGGGCCAGGATGCTGCCTCTGGCCTGAAAGAGGCTTTGGGGCGGGGGGATAACGCAGGCCCCGGGAAACATAGAAACAGAGCAAGTCAGAAGGGGCCTCCTGGGCCATCTAGTCTGACCTCCGGCACCAGCCGGCTCCGCTCACGACATGCCCACCATGTGCATGTCCAGCCTGTCTTTGAACACCCTCACCGAGCACACCAGCTCTGTTTCCCCTTGCCAGAGTGGGGGGGGGGGTGCTTTGCCAACACCATGGCCAGCGATGAGCTGGCCTTGGCCACGAGAGCTGCCTGCCTTTCCCCTTCCAGGATTCTCTCTCCCCCCCCCCCAGATGAAGCCCCAGGCCCAACGAGGGAGCTGGAGGCCAGCCGCACAGCCTCCGCCTGCCCTCCACCACCAGCCACCAGCCTCTTGGCTTCATGGGAGGCGGAGCAAGACGGGCAGGTGGGCCACCACTAGCTGTTTCTGGCAAGAACCCCGGGCCCTCTCCTGCCCCCGCCGGGTGCGGCCTCTCTGCTTCCGAGCCGAGGTGGAGGGACAGCCAAAGCGGCGCTCCTTCTGCCCCAACCTCGGCTCTGCGAGTCTTTTCTTCTGGCAAACTCGAGTGACTCAAGATGCAACTTTCACAGAACAGGGCTGGGGGAGGGAGCGGGGAAAAGGGGACCTGGAAGAGGCAGGGCTCCCACCTAAACTCCCTCGGTAACTGGTCCTGGTCCCAAACGCCTCGTGAGGTGGCACAACCCACCTCACCGGGTTGCTGGTGTGAGGAGGAAGAGGAGGAAGAGGAGGTCAGCCCCCTTGAAGTTCCTTGAAAAGGGAAGAGGGCGGGATGCAAATATATCCATAGGTAGCCAGCACAGAAGGTGCTGGCTCGCCTCCAGGCCCCGCCCCTGCGGTCGCTCCAGGCCAGCTGCTCCAGGCCGTCGGGGAAGCTGCCCTCCTTGGCCTGACGGGAACGCGCGCGGGCCCAGGGGCCAAGTGGCCGGCCTGGCCGGGCAGCGGCGGGCCTTGCCTTGCCCTCTCCAGCCGGGCACGCGCTTCCAGCCCGCGAGGGGAGCGGGCGTGCGCTGGGAGCTACCCTCTCCCGGGAGCCTGGTGTCCCCGCCGCGCCCCCGCCGCAGGCTCTCGGGCAACCCGGCCCGCTGCGCCGCCCTCGCCGCCCGCATCTGGACGGCCGGCGGCCCTGCCTCGCCGAGGGAGGGCAGCCGCCGGGCCGGCCCCTTCCCCCCCTCGCGCGGGGCTGCGGCGCGGGAGCCCCGCCGGGCGGCGAGCGGCGCGCAGGGGGCCGCGGAGCCCCGCGCGGCAGCTCCGAAGGGACACGCGCCGAGCCGCGCCCCTCCCCGCCCCGTCGCGGGTCGAGGGCTCCCGCGGAGGCCCGGCCCGCCCGGCCCCACCGGCCACCCAGCCCGCGCGCCGCGCCGTGCCTCCCGGCGATCCAGGCCGGCCTTTGCCGCCAGCGCCGCGCTGCTGCGGGGGGCGGCGTCGGCGGCGCGCAGAGGCGGGGGGGGGGGGAGGCGGCGGCGCATGCGCCCCGGCGCCGGCCGTGCCGCTCCGCCGCGCGTACAACAGAGGCGGGCGAGCGGGCGGAGCGGCCACATCTACCTGCAGCACCAGAGGCGCCGGACAGCTCCGCGCGGCGCCCGCCTCGGCCAGGTGAGCCCGCCGCCTCGCCCGCGCGTCCGCCGCCCGCCCGCCCGCCCGCCGCTGACGCCGCTCCGCGCTCGGGCGCGAGCATCCTCCGGGGCCGGGCAGTCGCTTCTGCGCGGCGGCGGCGGCGGCCAGAGGAGCCCGCGGGCGGAGACGTCTTGAGGCCGGGCGCGGAGCGGGCTACGCACCGCCCCCGAGCGCCGCCGGCCCCTCCATCGGCAGCGGCAGCGGCAGCACGAGCAGCACCCTCCGCCGCTGGGGCAGCCCCGAAAGTTCTCGGCAACTTCCCGGCGCCGGGCGAGCGACGCCATGGAAGGCAAAGGTGAGTGGCGGCGGCCGCGCGGCTCCTGCCCGAGCACTGCAGAGGCGGGCGGGCGGGCGCGGGAAGGGCCTCCGCGGGGCGAG
Source organism: Varanus salvator macromaculatus (assembly GCA_023646645.1). NCBI lineage: Eukaryota > Metazoa > Chordata > Lepidosauria > Squamata > Varanidae > Varanus > Varanus salvator. The sequence continues at coordinate 4,249,780 of JAIXND010000761.1, read as the reverse complement.
CCGTGTGGACGGGCTGGGCCTCCGGGGGCGGGCGGGCGCGACCGTCCATTGCAGCAGCGGCAGCGGCGGCGAGGCCGGGCCAGCCAGGCCGGCGCGGGGGCCGCCCTCTGCGCGCCCGCCGCTCGGCACCCGCAGCCGCAGCGCCGCCGCCCGCTTGAAGGCGGGCAAGCGAGCCCCGCCGGCCTCGAGGCGCCCCGCGCCGGGGAGAGGCGGCGGGCCGCGCGGCCAGAGCCCGGCGGACTGCGCGGCTGCGTCCTGCTGGTCGGAAGCGGGCTTCCGCAGGCGAGGCAGGCAGGCAGGCAGGCAGCCAGGCGAGGCGGGAAGCGCCCCGGCCTCCGAAGGGGGAGAGCGCGGCCGGGCAGCCGCTCCCCGCCGCCGAGCCCGCCCCTGCTGCATGCCGGGCTCGGCGCACCGCGGCCCCAGGCTGCGGGCGCGCAACGCAGCGCTCGACCCTCCGGAAACGCGGGGGCAGGCAGTCCGCGCGGGAGGCTCGCCACGGGCCCGGCCTCGCCCGCACTCGCGGCCCCGCACGCACCCGCCCTGCCTGGCGGGCCGCGCTCTGGGTCGCGCTCCGGCGGCGCTCATGTTGCCGGGGGGCCGAACTCGCCTCTCGAAATCTTAATTACGGCTCGACGTGGATCGCGGCAGCCACCGCCAGCCAATCGAGGGAGGTGCGGAGGGCGCTGCTCTTGCGTGGCGCCCTTCCCCCTCCTGCCCCCACCGTTACACAAGGTGTCTGGGAAGGAAGGACTGACATGCGGGGGGGGGAGCGGGTGTGCGTGTACTTTGCCGAAGGGGGAGCCTACAACCCTGGGCTTGTTTTCGTAGCTGCCACGCCAGTCGGCGGATGTGTGGGAATACCTTGTTATTGGGGGGGGGGGGCGGTGTGGCGAGGCATCCCTGGGCTGAGCACAGGCCCGGCGACATGGATGATGCTCACAGGCGGCAAGGCGAGATGTGCGGGAGGGCGCCGCCACGTTCGCCACCTCGAGCCAGGCTGGCTTGCTCGCGAGGCAGCCTGCTTCAGCGCTGCCAGTCTGCATGCTCCATGCGGGGAAGCTGGGGAAAGCCATGCCTTACGGGCGAGCGGGCGGGCGAGCGGGCGATAGCCCGAGATATGCACAGTCACGCATTCCGGAGGCAGATGGATCGCTCTCCGTGGAGCTGATGACGGGGCTGGCAAGCCGGCGGGCAGCCAGGCATCCTCCGGAACACGGGCCTCCTCGCCTTTCACGGCCCTGGCAGCTGAGGCAGGGCTCCTGCCGGTGACTCTGCGATAGCCGCGTGCCGCGGGGTGGGAGCCGTCCCCTGGTAGTGCGAGCCTGGGCAGGAGGCGAACCCGTCGCCACTGGTGCCCGAGCCTCGGACGGACGCTGTGGCTGCATCTCTGGAGCTGCTCGGTGTCCTGCAGAGCAGGATGCAGCCCTGCCTGACGCGTTCCCAGGGGGGAGACCGCTGGGAGCCCTGCGCGCTGTGGTGCCATCCCTGCAGCACGCGGTGGGCCGAGGGAGGCCTGGATGGGGGCTGCTTCCGGTGGCTGCTAAAATAAGGACCCCGTGGCGACCATGGTACCCTAACGACTGCTCCAGGGCCGGAGGGTGAAGGGGCTCATCCAGAGCCCAGCCTGCCACAGAGGTCTGTCTCTGCCCGAGCCCCCGGACAGATTGACTGGCCTCAGGGAGCGGCAAGACACGCTTGGCTCCAGAAGGGCGCTGGGGGGTTGAGTGGACAGGCTGGCGAGGGGCTGAGCTGCGCAGGAAGCACCCTGCCTCTGGAGGGGGTCTGGTCGTGGCTGGCTCTCCTTGGCCCGAGGAAGCCAACTTTTCTGGTGCTGATGCTCATGAGCATGCTTGGAGTTTTGGCATCGCATAGTCAGATGTACAGGGGATTATAAGGGATGGCAGCCTGAAAGAACCGCTCCAGAAGCTGGAATTCTGTGGGGCAGCAGTGGGGCATCAGGTGACCTGTGCAAGGGCGCAGCTCTGCTCAAGCTCTAGCCCCAGGCTTACGCCCCCATCTCCTCTCTCTTTCCAACGCCCAAACCACCCATGATGCCTAGAAGCCATTTTAGTATTTCTCTACACTTAAAAGAGATTTTGCCTAATTTTCTGCAAAATAGGGTTGGTGTGGATTAAATTTTGTCTCCCCAGTTGCAGCCTGTAATCCCCCTATTGTCAGGCCCCATCCTTCACTCCCGAAAATCTTCAGCCCATGTCCAGTAAGCGCTAGCTCAGCACCGCGGCTGATGTTTCCCTCACTCCGAGCTCAAAGAACTTCTCTCGTAAATATGCTGCTTTTCCTTAGAACTGCAGAGTTAGTGCAACCCATAGCTTCCCCCCACCAGGCAGATTTGAGGGGAGAAGGCCTCCAGCCCACGGGCATGGCTGCTCCCGTTCTTCAGTGGGGTGCAGAGGATGCATGCATCCCCAGGGCTCCCCTTTCCCCGACTGGGAAGCTGAGGTGTGCCTTCTTTTTTCAGCCGTGCTCGCAGAGGGGCCCCGTCCACAAGTGTGGCCCGCACCTTTGCACATCGCACTCTGCCGGTCCGGGCTGCAGGGGCGGGAGCTTGTGGAAAGCAGGCAGAAGGGGGCTGGCCGGCCGCTCCGCGGGCTCGGTGGGCCTCCCTTTGATCTGGGGAGGCTCTGCCCACAAGGTGCCACGAAGACCAGCAGCGGCCCTCATCGCCCCCCACCCCCAGGTCAGCTCTGTGCTGCAGGGAGCCCTTCTGCAGCTCAGGTGCCTCCGGGGCCTCTGGGGGGATCCTGCTGGGCTTCCGAGGGGAGCAGCCCCCGGGCAGTGGCTCCTCCGCCGCTTGTTTGGAAAGAAAGCAGCTTCTCAGTGGCTCTTTGGGCAGTCCGGGAGCCCTGCAGGTCCCTGGGGGGAGAGCTGCCCTCCTGGCTCCGCCGGGGGTGGGGGTGATGGCCCCCCGCCCTGGGAAGGGCTCGGGGTGGCCCAGCAGGGTTCCAGGCAGACCTAGCGCAAGCCTCCCCAACCAGGGACCCCGGAATGCTTCGGAGGGGCTGGGGCTGAGCTGGTGTGGCGCAGTGGGGTGGGTCGGGCTGGGGCTTGGAGGTCGTGCTCTGCCTTCCTCAGCCACGAAGCTGGCCGGGTGCCTCCGGCCTGTCACAGGGCTGCAGTGAGCATGAAACAGGCAGCAGAAGAGCCGGGGCAGCTGCCTTGGGCTCCTCGCGAGAGGAAGGAGGACGCGGCGTCCGTGGTAGAGCAATGGTGCCAGGGACCCGAGGAGGCCACCCTCGCTGCGGACAGCAGCCAAGACAACCGCGGAAGAGGCCTTTGGTCAGCCTGCCCTCCAGGTGCAGAGGACGTCCACTGCCTGGGGAAGCTGGGAGTTGCAGTAGCCGGGCTGGAGAAGCTGGGAGGGTGGGGACTGGGAGAGGTGGGGAGGAGGGTGTGCCATGCAAGCCCACCGAGCCCTGTGCTTGTGCATTGGGGCCCGGCTGTCGGGCCACGTGGGTGCCAGCAGGTCGCCAGCCTTGGCACTGTTCCGCCTTTGGCCTTGCCGCCGCTTCCCCCCGCTCATGCGGGGCTGCAGGGAGAGCCGCTGCGCTGGACAGAGGCCGTGTGCTGGCCTTGCCAAGGGGCCCATCCAACTTCTCTCCGCTGCCAGCCATGCCTTGTAAATATGTGTGCCAGTACAGACCTGGGCTTTCGGGGACATCGGGGGACGCCGTCGCCTTCGCCAGGGCGCTTGCTTGGCCCGAGGAGCATGTGATCGAGAGGGAAAGGCGCTGAAGCCTGTTCCAAGGGGCTAGCAAGTGGCCACAGCCCCTTGCCAGCCACACACTCTGGCAGTGTGGATTGTGTCCAGCCTCACCGGAGCTCTGGAACGTCGGACGCAGAACCTACCTGCCTGGCGGTGTCCAGGCCCAGCCCCTCCTCAGCCGGAAAGGGTGCGCGTCGCTGTGAGCCCATCGGTGGGATTCCGGGACCACCTTTGTGGGCATGTGACTGAGCCACAGAAGCTGAACCAGCAGATGAGAGGTGGGCTTCGGTTTCAGCAGGCATAGGGGGCTGATTGGACGTGTCGGCCATGAGCCCGGCTCCGCATCGGAGGAGCGGTAAGCTGCGGCACCCGTGGCGGTGGCGTCCCTCAGGGTCTGGGAAGTGGCCCAGTGCAGGGGGCGATTCATCCCCCGGAAAGCCAGCAAGGAGTCTGGGGGAAAGCGCCTGGCTGGTACTTTCCACTCTGCCCGCCCGTCCGGCCCCCTTCTCCTGGTCTGAGCATGCTGCTGCCTTCCGCTCTCCCAACCCACCAGCATTTCCCGGTGACTGACAAGGCCTGCACAGCCCCTGCCCCTTCAGACCATGCGAGTGCCACCTTCCCTGCCAAGGCCCGGGCCTGATCTCCACGCGCCTCATGGCCAGCCCAGTCCTCGCCTCCCGGGCTGTGGACCACCCCATCACTTGCCCACCCCACTGTAGCGGCTTCTAGCTGCAAAGGGGAACCTGGGAGCTTGACGTGGACCTGAGGGTGCAGGCAGAGGCTGAGGAGTTCTCAAACAGGGCTGGAAACTTGGAGCTAACAGGAGCATGGTTGGACTAAGCCGAGATGGGGCAGAGGGGTAGTGTGGCATTCAGAAGAACGACCCGGAGTTTCCCCGCATGCTTCAGCATCCCTCCTATCATTGCAGGCCCGTCCAGCCCCCACTCTTGGTTTGCCGTCAGTGTGGCCAAGAGGGCCAGTGGCGTGAAAATGCTGCTCTGGTTTAAGCTGGGAGCCCACTTGATGCACTCATTAGATGGGGCAGGTGCAGGCTGGGAAGCCAGGCCTGGATCTCTGCTCACCCATGGGGTGCTCTGCACGGCTGTGTTGGCCAGTGGCTTTCTCTCAGCCTGCTCTACCTTGCTGGGCTGTTGTGTGCATGAGATCCGTGTGGGAGAGACCGCGCATGCGCACCACCCCGAGCTGCTTCGAGGAAGGGCAGGGTGCAAGGAATGAGTGAATAAATAACAGAGCACGTGCTTGGAATTATTAGCTCACGCAGAGCCCCCATATCTTCCGCCCCGGGTGGCAGGACGGCAGCATCGCAGGCTCCTGGGACTAGTGCTGGAGCCGGAGGGACCTGGCTCAGCTGATGCACAGAGCATGTGGGGCCAGGCAAATCCAGGTTTTGCTTGCTGTCAATCAATGCCAGAAAATGCCAATTCCCTGGCAGCTGTAAGATTAGCGCAGGGCGGCCGGGGAAGCGGCTCCCCCGGCAAGAACGGGAGCACGCAAGCGGGGCCAGGCAACAGAAGTCACGTCCGTGGGTCCAAAAGCGCGACTTGTCCTAGCGGGGAGCCCAGACTGCTTGTGCACTGCTGTGGCCGGCGCCATTCACTTCGACGGGGCCTTCTCCGGAAGGATGAACACCCTGGGGGTGGGGGAGAAGCGCCTGGCTGCAAGGAGCACACCGTGAGCCCAAGCAGCCCCCCTGCCTCACAGTGGCCCCTTCCCTTCCTCCTCTCCGTCTGGCACAGCCGCACGAGTCGGCCCTCGGCTCCTTTCGGCCCTTTCTCCTCTTTTCGTGGCCGCTGGACTGTGTTTAAGGATCATTAAGACAACCAGCCGGGGACTGATGGCTTGCATTGCCCCTTTCGTGCAACCATGTGTCATCCTTGCTCCCCAGCTGGCGCCCCCTCGCGAAGCCCCTTCCCCAGCCTGTTTTTTAGAAGGCCTTCACCTCCCCAAGGGGCAGTGATGGCAGCAGCTCAGACGGGAAGTCCCTGTGGAGGGTTCAGCCCCGCTCAGGGCCACTGGTCCCGCTGGCCGCGTGGGGCCTCCAGTCCCAGAGACAGGCTGCGGCTGCTGGGGGCCTCAACCCGGAGGGGCCGCCGCCGATTTGTCTGCTCGTCTACCGCACTGCCGAGGCACCCCGTGGCCCTGGGCTCGCCGGGGGGCCCGCAGCTTGGGCCGGGCCCGTGTCCTGGTGTCCTGCTTGTGCGTGTTGCACGAGCAGCGGGTGGTCCCCTGCGTGAGTGGCAGCATGGGGCCGGGCCTGACCAGCAAAGCTCTTCCACCTCCTTGCTTCTTCGTCCTCCTCTTCCTCGCACCTCCCCTCCTGTGCCCCCGTCCTCCAGGATTGCCACGGGGCTCCTTCGCTTTTATTCTGGCCAGAGCTGAGCGAACTTGCTGACGAGGAACGAGTGCCGAGCGAGGCTGAGCCTTTGCTGTGGGCTGATGTTGCAAGATGATTTTCGGGGGAGAGGGAATGGCGTGTTTGCTCAGCAGAGTTGAGAGACAAAGGAAGGGCAAAGGCAGACGGGGAGCTTTGGGGCTGCTGGGCTTTTGCTCAGTCAGAACTTTTTGTGTGGACTCGTCCAGGCGCCCCCCCGCCCGCCGGCCCCGCTGCTTCCGCAGTGACTTTCTGCCTCTTCGCCTGGCTTGGAGCGCTGGGGAGCGTCTCCTACCCACCCCTTGCCTCTCGGAGACGTTGTTCTCTGCTTATATTTGATAGATGAAGCTAATCTGCTATATGCTGCTGCCCAAAGGATTTATGAGGAGCTGTCTGTAGCATTAAATGTTTTATTGACACAACAGGAGTGTGTGTGTGTGAAGGGGAGAACCTTTGCTGGTTCTAAATCATGGCTGATACATTATTCATGCAAAAACATTTTCCCGAAATGACTGAGAGAAGAGGCAGCCTCCTTGGGGGGCAGAAGAGCTTGGATCAGCCTCCTCCGTGGACACTGGCAAGCCGGGGAAGCTCGGCGGGAGCGGGCAGGGCCCAGGCTGGGGGAGCAGGGCCTCGGCTCCTGGCGGGCAGAGTGCAGGCGGGCCTCAGTTCCGGCCTGGTGTCTCCGGGCGAGGCTGGGAAGGGCGCCCGCCTGCAGCCTCAGGTGCCGCCTGCGCATGTTGCAGGCCGAAGGCTTCCCACGGCCTTGTGACTACCCAGCGGAGCCCGTGCGCAGGCCGGCTTGCAGGCAAGGGGAGTGGCGGCGTGGAGTGGAGGTGTGGGACGGGGGTCTGCGTGGTCCGGCCCAGGGGGCACCTGCCACTCCACCTGCTGGAGGGATGGAGGTCCCGGCCGGACACTCCCCGCACCAGCCCAGCCCCATCAGGGTGTATCATCGTCAGAAACTGGCTGAGCTGCCTTCCCCTGGTTCTCTTGAAGGGTAGAAACTGGGAGAGCACGTGCACCAAGCCTGCGCTTCCCGGCCATCCTGGGCCTGGAGCCCCCGCCCTCCGTGGGTCTACGGCTCCTGCTGCTGCCGCAGCCGCATGACTGGGCTGATGGAGGGTGCCCTGCCGCGCAGCCGGGCTGGGGAAGGAGGCGCTTGTCGTTGTGCCAAGAGGACGTGCACCCCAGGGAGGGCAAGATCGGTTCCAGTGTGCCTGGGACACGTGTGTGCCACCTTCCGCACAGCAAGCAACATCCCGAGGCGAGAGGCAGGCAAGCAGTCCTGACTTGGGGAGGGGCTGCAGCTCTGCAGGCAGAAGGCAGCAAGCGCCCCCGGCAGCCCCTCCAGCTGAAACCGGCAGGCTGGGCAGGGGGAGGAAGAGCTGCTTAGGGGGCAGAAGGATGCGGGAGGAGCCCTGAGGCTGGACCAGCCCCCCAGTGGGACATGGGGGCAACGGCACCTTCCTGCCCACACCCCCACCCTGGGGGGGGGGCGGGTAGCACAGAGCCCTGAGGGCCAATGGCCGGGTCAGCTTTCTCCTCCTCCTCCTCCAGGTCCCCTTTGAAGCAGGGGCTGCACGGCTTTGCTCTGCCTCTGCCGAGGAGCCCCTCCCTAGGCTGTCCCCGGCCTGCCCATCCGGAGCCGAACCTGTCCTGGCAGGGGAGCGGCTGCAGCCCCTTGGTCCTTCGAGATGCCCCCCTCCCTTCTCCCAGTGCTGCAGGATCCTTCTTGGCAGCAGGGGCCAGAGCTGGCATGTGGCTGCGCCACAGTGGGGCAGTGGCGTCTCCACTCCCCCATTGCACCTGGTGTGGCATTGGCCCTGTGCGCACCAGCCGCGCTCTGGGTCCACACTCCCGTGGATCTGCCTCCACCAGCTCCAGCGCCGCTTCTCGCTCAGGCCCTGCTAGCCCAAGCGCTCCCCCAAGAGCTGCCCCACAGCCCGCTGTGGCCCGACTTCCATGCGGCTCAGAGAAACGTGAGGCCGGCTGCAGGCTCAACCAGTCCTGCCCCAGAGGACGCCTGAGCAGCACAGCCCCCGGGCCAGAAGGGTGGGCGGCATGCTCCCAGGTAGCCAGGAGAGGAGAGGAGAGAGGAGAGGCCCTGGGTGGGCCGGCATGGCTGCTCCAGCGAGGGTGCAGGCCACCGGCACCAGGCATGCTCTGCCTGGCCTGCCACTCCGCCTGCAGCAGGATCTTCCGCACAAGGGTGCAAAGTGCCCGCACCGCGTGATGAGAGCAGGGCACGCTTGCCGTGTGTGGCGCTTCTGGCCAGGGCTGGTGCGGGGGCCTCCGTGCAGGTGCGCCCCACTGAAACCCCGCCTCCCCCTGCGCCGGCTCCATCTGCAGACTCCACAGCTAATTGTCTTGTGTTGGTTTACAAGCTGTGTGTGTGTGTGGGAGGGGGGGCCTTTGCTCTTGCTACGAAGCTGCGCAGGGGACAGAGCTGTCCTTGGGAGAGGCTTCGTGCCCGAGGGCCGGTCGTGCCCGTGCAGTCCTGAGGCTGGAGCTGAGGGCTGGTCCAGCAAGTGCCCCAAGTTCTGGAGACATGGGGTGGGCAGGGGCCTCCACGAGCGATGGCTCCAGCCGTGCATGCAGAGGAATAGCCAGGTCGGGCAAAAGCCCAAAGCAGGGGCCAAAACAGGGCTCCCACCAGGGCTGGAAAAAGAGAGACTCACTCCGACAAACAGGGACAAATTCATGTGAAATTTGACATTTCCGCTCATCCCCTGGGCGGGAGCCCTGCTGTGGCTGCAATGCTCCAGGCAGCTCTTTCAGCGAGACGGGGCCCTGCGGTGGCGGCCTCGGCCTCCTCTCTGCGGTGTGGGCCGGTGCGCGGGGACCTGACCGAGAGGGCGGAACACGCCGGCCGGGCATGTGGGGCACTTCAAAGGCGGCATGTTCCGGACAGGCTGCAGCGAGCCTTTTGGCCTGCCCCGGAGCCCTGAGTGTGCTAGTGTGTACTCAGGGCACTCACGCTCCAGGCCAGCTACACGGGGAGCAAAAGCAACTGTGCGCAACTGTGCGCAACCCTGCGCCTCTCGCCACTGCGGGGCCCGTGGGTGGCGGAGCGCCGGGCGCCTGCCTGGGCTCCATGGCGATGGCCAGGCGCTGCGCGGGCCCACGTCCCCTGGGCTTGGGTTGGGTTGGCCGGTCCGGGCGGCTCTTCTTCAGCGCGTTGCACAGGAAGGCTTTTGCGCGTGGGTCAGAAGGAAGCAGAGGGCCCCCTTCTTCCAGTGGGGGCCCTGAGCTCAGCGAGAAGCCGCGCGGTCAGGAAGTGTCATGCATGTACCTCCAGGCACGCACACAGCGAGCGGGGAAGGGAAATATCAATTTTTCATTCAGAGGCCCTTGTGCAGCGCTTTCCAGCGAACTGGCTATGCTGTGAAGCGCAAGATCGTGCGGGGGCCTTCAGACCCAGTGGGGGGAGGAGAGCCCTCCTTCTCAGCCCACGGCAGCCTGCCTGTGCCACAGACCAGCAGCGAGGGGCCCACGCGGGCGGGGGGCGGGCTCACAGTGCGCAGGTCGCGGCAGTCCTGGCTCCGTCGCATCCCGTGTTGTGCCGAGCGGCAGAACCCTGCCAGGGAGGGTCGCTCTTCCCTTCGCGCGCACGTTGGGGGACTCTGCCCTCCTGATCCCCCTCCGCTTGGGCTGGAACAAACGCAGTGACGCAGATATTCTGAGGGGGCTCGTTCACATCAGTGCCCTGGGCGGGAGGGTGCTTGAGCGGGCCCTGGGCGGGGGGCGCCCTTGTGGTGCCGCTTCCAGGGGGTGCTGCCCCCAGGGCAGCTCCCGCGCGGGTCAGTCTGGGCTGCGCTGGGCCGGCGCGCGTGGGGTGGGGCCGGGTGAGCGGCGCCTCCTGGCTGCGGTGGCTGCTCTGGCTCGCCCGCGTGCCCTGTGGGGGGCCGTCCCGGCGGCGTGTGGGGGCTGCCAGACGGCTGCCCCGTGTGCCTGGGCCTCTTTGCAGTCGAAGGGCTGCTGCCCTGGCTGAGGTGAGTGCCGTCCTGGGCCCGGGACGTTGGTTCAGACAACCGCGTTCCCCAGCAGGTGCCTCTGGCGTTGGGAAGCAGCCCCCGCGACTCCCAGCAGCAGACCCCCTGGAAGGCACGAGGCTCAGGGAACCCGCAGAGACGTCTGTGGGGCAATGGCAGTGGCTGCTGGGCCTGTGGGGGGGCGGTCTGGAGAGGACCAGGGCGCAGCAGGCCACCCGCGCCTCCCCTTGGCCTCCCCTGCAGCAACCCCCGGGTGGGGGAACGGCCCTGGGATGCGCTTCTGGGAAGGGCTTCCAGGCAGGCCAGCAGGGCCGGAATCTCCGCCAGCTGTTGCGGCTTGGGCAGTGCGCGGCGGTGCGGCAAAGGGAGGCGAAGAGGCCTGTGCTCTTGCGGCACTTGCCCGGGCGCTCGGTGCTCCGCCAAGCTGAGGCAAGATGCCGCTTCCCCAGGGGCCGTGGCTGCTGCAGTCCCCAAGGGCGAGTGACCCTCCGCGTGGCTTGGGAACGGAGGCCTGCCATGCACGCCCTTGGTGCGAAGCTGCTGCTTCCGACGAGCGTCCCCTGAAGCGCCTCCCCGGGAGGAGCCGGGCTGGTCCTCTTGGGACTGAGGAGCAGGGGGCTTGGCGGAGGCTGGTTGGCGGCAGGAAATGTTGGCGGGAGAGGCGAGGGGGGCATTTTGCATCAAGCATGGGAGCAGGGAAGAACCGTCGTGTGGCAGAAGCCGGGGGGAGCGGGGGGGGGCGGGCAGGTGCCTGACAGGCTTGGCTGGATGGGAGGGAAGGGGAAGTGGGGAGGGGATGGGGCCCGGGACTGGGACTGGGAGTGGGCCAGGGCCAGGGCCAGTCCACGGAGCCAGCAGTGCGGCAGGAGCTGCTGCTGTGGGGAACGGTGGTGAGGGGCCAGAGGCAGGGGCAGGGAGGTGGTGGGGGGGTGGGGAAGAGGCTCTCGCTTTGGCTCAGGCCTCCTGCGTGGCCAGGGCAGCTGAGTGGCAGCAGGGGCCCCGTGGGAAGGACGCCTGTGGGACTGGGGAAGGGCTGCTCAAGGAAGGAGCGTCCCGCTTCGGGCAGTGCTGCTCAAATGAAGCGAGGGCCAAGGTTCGGGGGTCTGAGGAGCAGCAGCTCTCTGGACCGCGTGGGGGGGGGCAGGCCCATCCCGCCGGTGGGGTGCAGTCTGGAGCAGGGGCCGTGGAAGCAGTGAGGGCTCCTTAGGGCAGCGGGCCGGGGCCGGGGGCCGTCGGGCGAGCAGCAGGGCACAGCCCTCCCCTCCCTTTGTAGCGCCTGGGTCAGCTTTCTCCGCTCTGCTCACCTGCAGGTCTTTGAATGTCACCTGCCCTCAACCTGTGTGGACCTTACCAAATATACCGGGGGGGGGCAGGTGGGGGCGAGGAGGAAAGAACCGACGTCTGGCTGGGGCACCCAGGCCGGGCAGCTCGTTCCAGGGTGGGCAGGCAGCTCGTGACCCTCCCAGCTGAACCCTCCCAGCTGGGGCTCGGCAGACTCCCTCCCTCCCTCCCCATCTCCCTGCTCGCCATCGTGCCCCTGCCGGCTGGCCCGCCTCCCCATTGCAGGGCCGAGAGGGAAGGCCGTGGGGCCGGCACAGGGCCCGCGTGGGTGTGCTCGGTGCAGGGTGCTTCCGCCGTCCTTCTCCTGCACGTTCCCGTGTGGATCGGCTCCGGGAACCTGCGGGAGCCCTCCTGCCGTGGGTGCAAGAATGCCCTGCGGCTGCCTGGGTCACCTCCGGCCGAGACGGACCGGACCGGACCGGCACAGCCCTGCCTGCTTGCCTCCTGTCTTGGCGTGGCGACGGACACGGGATCTGGCGGAGGGAGGCGTTTGCCCTGGGCCGGTCACCCTCATCGCCGCCCGCTGGCTTTGCAGGGTTGGTCGCTGCTGTGTGATCGCGGGCACTGGAAAAGGGGCACCGGGACGGAGCGTGACCACCCCCCACGTGTAGTGTACTTGGCACCACAGCACCCTCTGTTCTTTTAAAAATGCTGTCTCCCCCCCTCCAGCCTCAAGCAGCCTCTTTAGATTTAAAGGCCCACAGAGGGAGGCGTGAAGAAATCCCTGCCCCATTTTTTGGCACCGTGGGTCACACACCGTCTTCTTCTAAACCCTTCAGACCCTCGGCTGGTAACACCGGCTGTCTCACTGGCCATGGCCTGGGGCTCTGCAGGAGCGGGGGGGGGGGGTCTCCTGGGCGCGCTTGCCCTCCAAAGTCCCTTCTCTTCTCTTCCATAGCTTAAATCCCACTTTCCAGAAACAGCACTCAAAGCACTCTCCAATTTAAAAAGCGAGTGCAAAAGAGGATCGTAGCCTCCGTCAGAATCCACGTGCCGAAGCCGGCCCATAGAAGGTCAGAACCATGGTGCTATGCAGCTCTTTCTTTGGGGCGGGCTTGGAGGGCCGCCTTCGGCTGGCCAGTGGGCCCAGAATGTGGCCACCGTGCGCTGGGCTGGCACTGCAGGGAGCCGCGTGTGCCTCAGTCTCGTGGCAGCAGAGCCCCCCCCGCCCCCGTGGCTCCCAGGCCGACTCCACGTGCTGCTCTAGTCTGTGCAGCTCTGCGGGCACGTTCCCAGCCAGGCTGGGGCATGTCCGGAGCGGGCTGCAGGGGCCACCCCTGGAAGAGCAGTCCTCTGCACGGCCAGACGGAGGATGGCCTGGCTGGGCCACGCAGGCAGTGGGGGGACACTTTTCTGCCCCGGCAGGCATTGGGCCGCCCTCCAAGCGGCGAGGCCCAGGCCCCCTCTGGGACGGAGTTCGCGCCCCGTCTCGGGAGTTCTGGCAAGCGGGTGAGAGCGAGGCGTCCTGCGCAGGTCTCTTCCTCCCGATCTCTCCCACCCCCAGCACCAGCCAGACTGCGGCTCACTCCTGCTGGCATGCGATGTCCGAGGGGGAGGCCAGCCCCCCCCCAGAGCATGCCATGGTGAGAGGAGTGCCCCTCTGGCACAGGTGGCCCCACCGAGGACGCTCGTGCGTCATCCCTGCAGGGCCACATGGAAATGGCCCGCGTTACCGAAATCCCTGATTAATAGAGGGTTACCATGATAATGCCGCCGCCCATCCCTATCCAGGAGTGAATTACAGCTGGTTGCCTTATTAATCGCCAAAGCTCTGTGATCCACGTGTGCAGATAAGCCGAGGAGGGGCTCGGCTGCCCTGCCGGGACGGAGTGGCCAGATGCGACCGGTGCCTGTCTTGCCAAGCCGGCTCGATGGCTGGGTGCCTCTGTGGGCTGCCGGCGAGCTCTCAGAAACGGTTGCGTTGCGCGGCTCCCGTCTCACGTGGTGCGTGTGCCTCGTCATCACGGCCTTTGCAAGTCCCGGCCGGCGGGGCCGCTGCGCCTGCGAATTGTGCTCTTTCGCCTCTGCCAGGGTTCCCGCAGCTGGGCCGGCCGAGCGTCAGCTGGAAATTCGGCCACTGGGGTGCCCCGCCACCTGCACGCTCCAGCGGGGGAGCATGTCCCCCGTTTATCTTCTTCCTGACCCGAAGGTGCAAAAAGGGCCGGGATCCTTCCCGGGGCAGTGAGTGTGAGGAGGAGGAGGATAGCACCAAGCATGCCCCTCTTTCTTCGCTTCGGTAGGGACGCTTTGGCAGGGCTGCAGGCGCCTCCTTCCCCGTGGGCGACTCTCTGCCTCTTGATCACGGCCCTTTCCCATCGTGGAGGATGCCAGCCCTCCCTCTCCCTGCTGGCGCCCTGTGCGGGCTTCAAGGCCAGATGTGAGGAGAGCGCCACCGCCGTGGGCCCACGAGGCGCCCTGGCCTGCCCCCCCCCCCCACCGGCCAGCTCGGGCTTCGCTCCCACAAGCGAGCGAGGGAGGAGCGGAGGGCAAGGGCCGCCTCTGCCCCCCGCAGTGCCTGCACGGGCAACACCACAGCAACCCCAGGCGACTAGAATTCCTCACGGGTCGAGGTGGGGAGGGAGCTGCATCCCAGCCCGGCCGCGTGGGGAGGGGGGCTGCACTGCAATCTCTCACGCCTCTGGCGCTCTTTCTGCAAGGCCTCTGCCTGCAAGGCCTCTGCCCGGCTCACCAGCTTGCTTGCTTGCTTTCTCTTCTGCAACTCACAAGCTTGCTTGGCTTGACGGCAGCACAAACGGGTCTGATAAAATGCTCCTGCCAATCCTCTGACTGTCTGCGATTTGCCACATTGCAAAAACTCATTTGGCCCCATCCGACACACCAGGGAGCCGGGAAATCGATTCCCTGAACTGTTTCAGCCACCCAAAGTTTCCTGTCCGCTGCCCTGCCAATTTTTCTGCCACATAATTAGAGAACTTCGTCATGAAAGCCATTCCTTTAATGATCCCATTTTTAATTTGCGTTTGGTTGATAACGCCATGTGTTCACATCTGAACTCGCAAGCCAAAGCCCACGATTCCAGAAATGCCTCGTGGAGACTTTGCCGCGGGATCGAGCAGATGGAGAACTGGGATTATGGGAAGCAAACGCCAGTGATGCCGCATCCCATCAGCCGGCTGCGTTGCCGATTTACGTCGGCTCATTTGGTTTGTGTGGAGAGTTTTTTGTTTGCTTGCTTGCTTGCAAAGCAGCAGCTTTTTAAACTTCTTTTAATGGGAAGAATAGATCAAGGTTTTTCTCGTTGGGCAGGCTGGCATCACCTCCGTGTCTGGCCCTTCTCCTCCTGGTCTCCTTTCCCTGAGAGGGAGAAAGGTTCTTCCAGGCTGGGCTTTTACAAGCATCCATTCAGTCCCGTGAATGTACCTCAAACATTTGGCTTCTGGCAGGAATACAACAAATGCATTTTCAGAATAAAGAATCCAGACCATGGAGAAAGCAGCCGATGTTCTGGTTGGTGCTGCTGGCAAGGCGCTTTGAGCAGGAGGTTTTTTGGGGGGGGAGGCAGGAGGGGTCTCTCTCTCCCCATGGAGGACTGTTGACAAAGCCCCCGGCTGCCAGCAGCCCTTCCACAGATGGCCTCTTGCCCCAGGCCTGGTAACCAGAGGGTGCCGTGGGGCAGATTTGGCTCAGATGCTGCCGGTTGCTGGCCCCTGAGGGAAGTGCCTGCAGTATTTTTGAAGTGCAGAGTCCACTTTTAATAAAAACGGGGATTTTAACAGCGTAACTTTGGGGCTGTATGCGTTGCCTTACACTGGGCTCCTCCTCTGTCTGTCTGTCTGTCCGTCCCCCTTTCTGTCTCCCTCTCTCTTTGTGTGTGAGCAGCAGAGAAGGAGAGAAAACTGGAAGCAGCCCCTCCAGGAAGAACTTCTGCAATTATTGTAAAAAGACAACACGGGCAGAGCGGCCGGCTCTCTGTAGCGACTAATTATGTTCTCTTTTGCTGTGAAAAAGCATGTTTGCTCCAGGAAAATTACTTTGTGTGTCGAGAGAGGGAGTTGAATGGCATTAACCCCATTGTATTAATTGTGATCCGCCATGCGTGCTCGCGGTTGCCGTGCAGTGCCGTTTATTTGAAAAATGGCCCAAGTTCCTCCTGGGGTGATTTTGCAAAACCGCTGGCTCAGTAAGCGAGGCCCGTGTTTCGCCGTGTCCTCGTGAAAACCCCGTGCAGGAGACTGAACTGAGCGAGGGACGGGGCAAGAGCCAAGCATTTCGGCTTCCTGCCTAAGCGGGCTGGGGGCATCAGTCTCTGGCCGGGCCCGTGCTTTGCCGCCCGCATGTTCTGGAAGGCCATCCCTGGTCCCATCGTTAGAAGGTTGGTCATGGCAGGCAAGCGTCCCACCTCCCTCACTATGAGCAGCCCCAAGAGTGGAGGCTGCTGCTCATCGGGCAGGTGAAGCCCCCCGGCCCTCCCCGTCGGGGCTTCACCTGCCTGATGAGCCCGATGAGCAGGTGAAGCCCCCCGGCCCTCCCCCCGGCCCTCCCCGCCCTGCTCTGGCACAGTTACCTGCACGAAGCTCTCGGCCTGTTAAAGCAAAGGTGGCCGCGAGTCTCGAGAGACCGTCCAGGAGCCGTCTCCTGCCGGGCCTCGCAGATGTGCCGGTGGAGCCCGTGCGGGACGGAGGAGGCTGCCCCCAAGAGCCAGACGGGGCTCCTGCACCCGCTTCATGGGGCGCATCAGGTGCTGTCACGTGTGTGGAGGGGGAAATGCGAAGCGCAACGCCCGGGGGTCGCAAAACGGGAGGAGGCAGACCTGGCCGACAAGGAGCGCGGCGCTCGCTGGGCCTGTTTTCCGTGTGGGAGCAGCGCACTCGGAAGCGAGTCCCACGGTGTTTGGTGGCCTTCGCCGCCCAGTAAGGCTGCACCCCGACGCTCTGTCTGAAATCTCACAGCCTGAGTTGGCGTGTGCCCGTTCCATGCTCCACTGGGCCGGCTGTGGGCCATTTTGCTTCTGCCCATGCGCGAGGCGTGCCCGCCTGGTTCAGGCAGCTGCAGAAGGGGGCTCCAGAGCATGAACGCTCTTTCCTAGCCCTGCCCTTTCTCTCCCACCCAGCCCAGCAGCTTCTCGCCGTGCGAGGCCATCCCAAGCCCCCCTGCCCATGATGCTCCTCATCCTCTGGGCCCCTGCCCTGGCCCTTCCTCCCCCATGTGCCTTACACCTGGCTGCCCGCACCTGGCCATGAGCCCTGCTTTTTCTCTCCCGCTGGCCCCTTTCCTGCAGCCCACAGCCGTGAAAAGGTCTGAGTAAGAGGAAGGAGAACCTGTCACCTGAGCATTTTTTAACTTGCTCTTCAAAATTCTTCTTTCCAAGGGGCCAGGAGTGGAAATATCATGATGCTCCAGCTTGTGTGGCATAGAATCTCAGAATCACAGGGTCGGAAGGGGCCAGGGGGCCTGAGGTCCAGCCCTGTGCTCAGCGCAGGTCTCCAAGTTAGGCCGTCCTTCTCAGAGGGCTGCCCAGTCGCATCTTGGATGCCCCTCGCATGGGAGAGCACAGGACCCCCCAGGGCCACTGGCCCCATTGTCACACTGCTGTAACAAACGCACAGGGAGAAGTTAGGTTACCTTAAATCCATTTCAGATAACCTCATCTGGGAGGAGCAGAACTTGGGGGTTCATAGAATAGAGGGCCCCCCGGGTCTTCTGGGGCCGGGGGAACACAGTCTCATACCTCATGGGTTCATTTTCGCATCTCTCTCTGTTCACACCAGAAATCCACTTACACAGTGGAGGGAACTGGCTAAAATTGCGGAGTACCAGGTTAATGGGAAGGGGTGTGCTAGGGAAGGGAGGGAGGAACAGGTAGAAGAGAATTCGAGTTGGTGTTTACACTTTGCAAACAATAGTATTGCTTTTCCCTGATCTGGAGCATCCAGCGGGCCATTGCCTTGCAGGAGCGGGCGGTTCAGGGTCCCGGCAGCCTTTGGGATGCCACTTTCTCCACTTCCCCTTGGGATTCACTTGCTTGTCCAGCAGACTCCCAACCCTCCGCAGCTGCTGAGCTGCCCCGTCCTCGCTGGAGTGCTTGCTGCGGGTGGCGGATCATTCCGGCCCGTGAAACGAAAGGTTGGTGCAGCTTTGCAAACCTTGGGATGCTGTTTATAACAGCTTATTCGTCTGTCGCGTTTCCGTCCTGCTGTTGCAGCGACTGGTGCTCAAGTGGCAACAGCAGTCATGGACATAGGATGTGATAGCACAGAGAAGCGAGCCCGTGGGAAGCGGCGGTGCCCCACTTCTGCCGCGGAGCCGCACTTGGCTCCCACCTGTCTGCCCGCACCTGCGGGTGCCTCACGGGGGTGGGGGGCGCGAGCAGAAGGCATGGCCCTGCCGAGGGAGGGATGAACGGAGCTTCTCTGGTGGGCTGGCAGGGGCGTGCGGAGCACAGCGGCGAGTGAGCTTGGAGGATCAGGGCGCCTGCCCCGCAGCGTCACCTCTACCTGGGCGGACGCCGCGCAGCACCTCTGCTGCCGAGCAACAGCTGGGCTGTGCTGGGAAGGATGCCGGGGCCAGGAGCTTCAGCGCCTGCCCGTGTCCCTCAGGAGGAACGGAGGCGCGAAGGAGAGAATGGCGCCAGGCGGGGACCTGCCGGGGCAGGAGCCACCACGGCAGGGCACAGCCGTGTCCTGGGCACCGGCACTGCTGCTCCGGGGGCTCCGTGTTCCCGAGGCTGGTGGCGAGCAGCTCATGCAAAACCCAGTGCGGGAGGCCTCACGATGCTGGGAGCACCGTCCGGCCGTCCCCGGGGAGCCGGCAGGGCTCCTGGCAGCTCCCAGCATCTGCCTGGCGAGCCCGGAGCCTCCGTCTTGCCTGCCACAGCCCCCCCCCCACCCCCACAGTTCCTGCAGGAAGCTCGGCTCTGCTGCATTGCTGGAGCAGCGCTCGCTGCTCTGTTCCCCACGCCGCTGCCTGCGGCCCGGCGTGCACGTCTCCGGCTGTGGCCTGCGACGGCGAGCGGAGAGCCATGTGCGAGGGGTTCCGGTCTGGCGAGCATCGCCGCAAAGCCTCTTCCAGGCTCGCCCCCCCGCCTGCCCCCCCCACAACGGCTGCTGGACCGAAGGGCTGATGGAAGCAGCCTGGAGAAGGCGATGTCTTTGTGGAGAAGGGCCCCCCGTGAGCAGGGCCTGGCCATGCCGCTCCGTCCGCCCTGCAAGGTCAGGTGGACGCTGCCTCGTGGGAAGAGCCCCGCGAGGGCCGTGCCTGCGTTGCAGTGCAGCAGCTCATCGAGCCCCCCGCTCGCACAAACGCTCCGGCAGCGGTGCTGGTCAGTGGGAACCGTTTGGGCGGTTTTCATTTCCACCAGAAGCAAATCGCTTTGCCGGATCCACACCAAGCATCCCAACAGGCTCCGCATGGCCGTGGAGTGCAGAAAGTCGCTCTGCTCCCAGGAAAGCCCATTTTCCCAGATACTGTGAGAGTTGCAGCTCAGCTCGGAGGGACCAGGGAGTTGTGGGGGGCAGGGGGGCACAGGAGGATGTCGGCATCTCTGCTAGGAAAAGAGTGCAGGCACGTGGTCCCTTTGGGGCCAGGCGCTTCTGCCCCACAGGGCCCCACAGACACATGTGCCCATGCGTCAAGGCGGGGCTTCCAGCGGCCGAGCTGGCCCAGCCTGCATCTGGGCCTCTTCGCCAGCTGCAGCCCGGCTCATTTCGGCAGCGGAGCTTTCCAGGGCTCCCGCGGAAAGGAAATTTTGCCAGGAATCTTGTGTGCGCTGCTGGAGGATGGACGAAGGGAAGGTGGGGGGCAGCACGTTTCCCTGCCCCCCTTGCAAAGGTCGCAGACAGGGCTGGGGAAATTCCTGAATGAAGCCCCGGGGAGCAGCTGCCTGCCCGTGTTGGCAGCACTGGGTTGTGGGCTCAGGGGCTGACTCGAGCTCCGGCAGGTCGCTCTGTCCCACTCAACGCAGAGGGAGCGTGTGGCGCATGTTTGGGGTGGGAAGGGTTTCTGGGGAAATGTAGGGATCCGGAGCTGGTGTCTCTCTGCCCTGTTCTTGCGTTCGGTGGCTGCCCGGCATTGCTTTCAAACTGGACAGATTGGAAGAGGGTTGCGGGAGGTGAGCTAGTGCGGGGAAGAGCCAGGTGGCCGAAGCTCACGGAGGCGGAGAGGCCGAGGAGGTGAGCCAGGGCGCTGGCACTGTGGCTCTGGCCCCATGCAGCTTGCGGGCGCAGCGGTGCGCTTGGCTCGCGCGGCAAGCAGCAATCTGGGAAGTAGACGCATCCTGCTAAGCGGGCAAAGTGCCGGATGCTGGCAGGTATTTTTAGTCAGGGTTGTTACTCGGCTGCCTTTCAGGGGCGAGCCTCCCAGAGGTGGCGCATGCAAGCGAGGGAACAGCACGAAGGGGCGTTTGGCCCGTCGCCCGAGCATTTGGGGCTGGCCGGGCCAGCCGTGGGGAGTGACGGCACCGGCGGCCTGTTTTGGGGCGCCCCAGCTTGTCTGTCAGCAGGGAGGCACCTGCTTGGCGAGCACTGGGGGGCATTGTCCGCGACACGGGAGGGCTGTGCCGGAGCAGGTGGGCAGCCCGTCTCGGCCAGGAGCGGGGTTGAGCGCATGCCCGCCAGGTGCCTCTGGGACGTCCTCGGGCCCAGCCGGACCCCTCCCCTGCAGGACCTGGGGCCGAGAGGGCCTCCTCTTCCTCCTCCATGGGCTGGTCTTGGGGTGCCCTCAAGGCCTTCACGTGAGCAGCCGAAGCCCCCGCCAGGCAAGGCCCCTCGCAGATGATGTGCGTCGTGCACCGCACAGGGTTGGGCAGGGGAGAGGCCGCAGCTGCCCCGTGCATGCCCATCCAGGCCTGGCTTCCGGGGGAACCTTTCAGAGGGTGGCAGCCCTTGTGGAGACCTGGCGTGAAGCTTGCATGTGGGCGCCCCTCCCTTTGCGCCCATGGCTGACCCTCTCCTCGGTTTCGGTTTTGTGCCGAGCCTGGCTTCTCCGTCGCTGAGTGGATGTGACCAGCGCAGAGGCGCATCTCCCTGCAGGGGAACGCAGCCCGTCCTCTGGGCCGGGAGCCTTCGCCAGCCTTCCAGGGAGGACCACAAAAATGCCAGTCCAGCCGCTCCTCTGGTCTCAGAAGAAAGGTGATCTGAGGTTAAGGGAAGCTTGCCGGCCGGGTGGCCTGGAGACAAGCTGCTCTGTGGAGAAACAGGCGCGTGGCTTCAGGCGAAGGGGCTCTGTGCCCTCGGCTTGCCTCTTTCGCGAGTTCTGCTGGTGAGAGAGAGGGTCCGGCTGAGGCGGCCCCTGAGGTTTGTAGCCCTCCTGTTTACCCCCCCCCCCACCTGGCCTTGCGGGTCGCGTTCTTCCTCACCCCGGTTGTCCATCTGCAAAAGGCAGGGGAGGGTTGCCGAGGGCTGGGCTGAGATGGCCGAGGGGAAGCCTCAGGTCGGGGCTGGGGGCCTGTGGTTCTCCAGGCGCTTTTGGACTCCGGCACCAGCCAGAATGGTCAGCCTTCCGGCCGATGGAGGGGGCCATCCAACAGTATCTGGGAGACCACAGGCTCCCCGCTCCTGAATTGGACAATGCTGTGGAAGGACGTGGCCCCAGCCGCAGCGGCAAGGTGAGCCGGTGGCTGCCGGCCTAGCCTGGGCGGCCAGTTCCTGGGCTCTGGCTGGGGAGGCCCCGACGCCACTGGGTCCTCCCCGGAGCTTGCTGCCCCCCCGCTGCCGCTGGGAACGGCCCTGGCCGGGGCGGGAATCTGGCAGGGCAAGGCTCCCCTTCTCTGCCGCGGCTCCGAAGGATAAACGCGGAGCTGGCAGCCCAGAAGGTGCGATCGAGTAAAGCCGAGAAGCGCGAGCAGAGCCACAGAAGCATCCTTCTGTGGGCACCCGCAGCCTAGGCAGCCCGGCGGTGTCACGCTGCCTGCACCCAGTCCGTGTGTGTTACTGGTGTGTGGGGGGGGGAGTGTGCGTGCACACATGCGCACGTGCACACGTGTGGGGAATGCCATGCTATTCACTTAACAGAGAACATCGCCTTTTCATGGATAATTCGCAAAGGGTTTGACAGTGATGCTGAGCAGCAAGTTCCCCGGGCCGGCTGCTGTGGGGTGCAGTGCGCAGGCCGGGTCCCCCCATGTCCAGAAGGAGATGGCAGGCCCAGCGCCAGCGGAAGAGCTCGCGCATGTGATGTAGGGTGAGCGCCTGGCGCATGCAGTCGGAGGGGTGGGGGTGCCCGGCAGCTTAGGTGGTCCTCACAGGGGATTCAGCGCATTCGTGCGAGAGGAGGGGGTCAAGGCGTCGCCTGCTGGAGCTTTCTGGGAGCAGCCTCTGCGAAGCCCAGCCGGCTCTGCTCATGCAGAAGGTCTGGGCGCCCGGTCCCTGCAGCAGTGGCGGAAGGGCTGTCGCGGGGAAGGCGCTTGGCTTGCAGAACGGAGGCCGGCCGGGATGCGCCCCCCGCAGGGCAGTGTGGCCAGCAGGAGGGTCTCGGTGGGCCGTGCAGGGCTGCAAAGGCCACGCTCGCTTCGGCCACGCGGGGCGGCCTGGCCAGCTTCGTTCCGCAGGCTGCACCGGGGGCAGCGGGTGCGTTGCTGCGGCTTCTGCAGCTGGGAAGGGGTCCTGGGAACACATTTGGGGCGGGGGGCGGTATGGGGAGGGGGGTATGTTGCTGCTGAAGGGCAGCCTCCTGGTTGCCCGCTGAGGCAGCAGCAGCCCAGAGATGGAAGGGAGCCGAGGGCGGGCTTTGGGTGCCCACAGACGTCCTGCGCGCCCGTTCAGCATTCAGCAAGACCCCTCCCCCCTCCCCCACCGCCTTCGCAGCACTGACGTCTTCAGCAAGTTCTGTGTTCCCAGATTTCCCTTCTTTTGCACGTTAAAAATGTACCTGGACATCTGAAAAGGGATCCTGTGCCTCCGGGAAAGTCTAGGCTGCTCGGGCCTGCCGCACAGCTGGGTGCTCAGGTGTCGGCGGTGGCCAGGTGTGGCGCCGCACAGCCGAGGCTGCCGGGCCGACTGCCCCCTGCCCAGGGGCCTCGCCCAGCTGCTCGCGCACACAGGTCTCGGTGCATCCCAGTGTGGGCGCCTGCAGCCCCCTCCGCTTGGGGCTGCTCGGAGAGCTGCTCCGAGGCCTCCTCTGGTCCAGAACGCCGCACCAGTTGGGAGCACTGACTGGGAGCACTGACTGGGAGGAGACAGCCGAGCCGTTTGTTCTTTACTGGCTGCCAGTGGGTTGTTTCTGGACACAATTCAGTGTTCTGGCTGTGGCCTGTGCAGCACTACAGGAACAGAAGCTCAGTCGTCTGAAAGATCGCCCCCCAAAATTCTCCGTTCTGCTGGCCTCAGAGTGTTATTTTTAATACATTAAAATAAATAGCTACACCCTGCTGAATAGCATTAACTGTCATCAAAGAAATTCGGGAGAATGTTTTTCCCTGGCTTCCCCGTTCAGTAAAAATGTGCTGAACCTGCCCTAGCCTCCGTGCCTCTCAGAGCTAGAAGCGCATGTTATAAGGAATCTGAAGCTAAAATACATCCATGGGAATGACGGAGATTTTCAGGGCACGGTGCAATCGTAGCTCCCAAATACCGGCATCGTCAAGCGCCGCAGAACTCCGTGTTTGCTAGCAAGGATATGGAGACGAGGAGAGCATTTGGCAGGCTTCTGTGCCGGGGCGTGCTGGGTCCGCTGCTGCTTGTCTGAAGGAGAAGGGCCGTGAGGGGCCCGTCTGGCAGGCGTTCCTGCCGGGAGCCAGCCCCATGCGGGCTTCCTGTGGAGAAATCGGTCCTCTGCCCGCCTGCAGAGAGTCTGCCTGCTGAAAACCGGGCACGTTCGAGGCAGCACCAGCCAGGAGGCCGGCTGGCTGCACTTGCCCGTGTGGCGGGGAAGCGTGCGCTTCCGCCTCCCCTTGGGCTCCGGCAGAGGGAAGGACGTGCCTCGGACTCCTTCGTATATACTGCTTTATTTTTACTTATACATCCGTGCACGGCTCGAGCCCACGGCACCAGCGGCCCTTTCCCCGTGGCGATCCGCGAGAGAGGCTGCGGCTGCGGCGAGGCAGGGCGCCCACCCGCTGCCGTGCGGGAGCCCCCGGGGGCAGCCCCGGACCACCCCCGGAAGTGTGCCCTGGCGCCCGCCCCCGGTGCCCCGGCGGCAGGGCAGCACGAGCGCAGGCGCCAGCCGGAACCGCAAGGTGACGGCAGCCAATTGCATGCAGGGTTTGCTCTTTCAAAATCACTCGTATCCCATCGTGCATAAGACGCATCCCCCTGGTTTGCAAACTTAAAAAGAAGCAACGAAAAGGAACAGGGAAATGGTGTGTGGTTAGGGCGTCGCAAGGTGACCCTGAGGGCAGCCGCTGAAAGCTGCCAGGAGTTGCTGGCGAGGATGCGCTCTGCACCTCATCGCTCTGGGAGGAGGCCGTTCGGACCTGCTCCGGCTCGGCTCTTCCCGCCTGGCGGCTGCTGCGGGGCTGAGGCATGGCAGCCGGGCCGGAGGAGGCGTCCTCGAGGTGGCTTTAGATCACCCATAAAGAAATCCGGTGGCAGGGCGGATGTTTTCAAACATGTCCTTGCAGCCCAGGCGGTTTATTCCACTTGAGCTGGAAATTGATAGAGGGGGTTTAAATATAGAGTCATCTTGTTGCCAGAAAGTGCAAGGCAAGGTTTTTCTAAAATATGTATGATAACTTTGTAATTAGACAAGCAAGGCAGGAGAGCTGCAAGGCCGTCCCTTCTTATCAGGAAAAACGCTCCACTTTCTTGGAGGGAGCGACTTCTGAGCAGCGGTGCCTCCGTGCGCAGTGCAAGGCCGTGGGAGCTCCCTTGGTGTTCGTCCCACGGAGCGGAGCGGGCTCCCTTTGGATTGCACGGGGTGGAGAGCGTCGCTGGAGCGTCCGAGGCCAAACCAGGCCGGGTCTCTCGCTTGCAAGCCGGCTGGGGCCGTGGCGGGGTGGGGCGGGAGAGCCTTTGCCCCGCCGTGGTCGCAGCCTGGCCCCTGCCTCTTCCCCCAGGGTGGCCGCGCACCTTTGAAACGCCGGTTCAGCAAGGGCCAGCACTCCCAGGCGAAGCGAGCCGGCTGCTCTCCCCAGCCCTCAGCCCCAAATACTCGCGGGGCGAGCGGAGGAAACGGCCTCCGGGGAGCTGCTGCGCGGCACAAGCGCCTCCACGTCCTGCCCTTGCGCGCCGCGGGCGACACTCGCTCCGCGTGGCCCTGCCTGGCGAAGGCGCCCAAAGACGGCCTGTGAGTCAGAAGTGCTGACTCGGAGCTGCGCAGATCAGATCAGGCGCCGGCAGCGGGAGCAGCTGATCTGGAGAGAAAAGCGCCCACTCTGCTGCTTGGGAATCTAGGCCGCCACCCCCCCCCCCGCCGAGCAGCAGCTCCAGGCTGCCCCCCCAGCCGCAGACGTGGCCCCACCGAGTCCTCTGGGCAGTGGGGCAGGGAGCCCCAGGCGGAGGAGCCTGCACACACCACTTGGGGCTGCTGTTCCATTGCTGGGGGGCAGCCCACCCGCTGCCCCCACTGAGGGCGTGCCGGCCCCAGATGCCTCCGTCGCCACACGCCGAGGACCCCAGTGGGACTGCCGTGTCGGGTCCTTACGAGGGGGCAGTTCAGGGTGCGGGCCCCCAGGAGCATGTAGCCTGGCCTAGGATCAGCACCAGCATGCCCGACGCGTGGGGCACGGGCCTGTGCCCCCCCCCCCGCTTGGATTTGAGTGCAAGCACGCCAAGCGTCTTGGGAAGGGCTCCGGCAACAAGGCACCGAATGCGCAAGGCGGCTGCCCGGTTTCCGAGCGCCAAGCAGGACAGCGGAGCAGGAACTGCCAGCGAGGCGAAGCCGTGCCGCTCGGTGGATGGGCTGCTCCAGGCCGGCCAGGCGTGAGCCAGCAGCCTCCCCTTTGCAGGCAGGGGCTGCCGCGGAGCGCAGAGCTCGGGCTGCAGCAGAAAGTCCTCCAGGTGCAGCCCTGGGGAGGACGGGCAGGCGGCGTGCGTGCCAAGGGCCTTGCTCTGCCCCTTTCGAACGCTTCGCAGGTTGGGCAGTGCCCTCGTGAACGCAAGCCCGGATGCCCCGGGGTGGGCTGTCCCCCGCCGAATGCCGGGCACTTGCATGCTGAGCTGCCTCGGAAACCCCCCAGGGAAGCCGTGGCACCAGCAAAGTGTGGCCTGTGTGGAACGGGTTCTTCCCAGGCGCCCTCCTGGCTGTTGTGGGGCTCTTTTCCGCCCAAATCAGGCACCCCAGACTGTGGCTGCTGGTTAGGGGACACGTGGCTGGAGACCAGTGCTTGTGAAAGGGATGCTGGTTGACTGATGAGCCAGCCGTGTGATGCGGTGGCCAAGAGGGCGAACGCCACCCTTGGTTGCATAGCCAGAAGCGTGGCTTCCAGATCGAGAGAGGTATTACTACCGCTCTACACGACTCTGGTGTGCCCGCAGGTGGAGTATTGTGCTCAGTTCTGGGCCCCTCATTACAGAAAGGATCTAGCCAGGTTGGAGTCAGTGCAGCGTAGGGCCACAAGGATGGTGGCTGGTTTGCAGGGGATGCCCTATGAGGCGAGACTGAGGGAACTGGGTCTCTTCAGCCTGGAGAGGAGGAGACTCGGAGGGGCTCTGTTGGCGACCGCTTGGGGGTCAGACTAGATGGCCAGGGACCCCTTCTGGTTGGCGCCATGCCTGCCACTTCAGAGCCTGCCACTGCTATTCTGCCATTACCAAAAATCTCTCCCTTTCTTCTGACTGCTTTTCTTTCGGCACTCGCACCGCCTGCTGGGCCAGGGGAGCTGTGAGCAATGTTTTCAGTACCACTTTGCATTCCGAAAGTCAAACGAACTCTGCTGAGAAAGGGAGGTGCTGTGTTTTCACGTTAGGAAGAGCCTGGTTGTCTTTCTGCACTTAGCGATGAAAACGATCCCCAAATTGCTTGCCCACCCACGAGAGCCCTCCAAGAGGACTTTGAGAATTATACTAGCACGAGGGGACAGAGGGTCTGGCCGCAGAGCTTTCCTCTGCCCCGTTCTCCCTTCTGCACGCAGAACCCCCTGGTTGTTCCCATGCACTCGGAGGGAGCACTCTCGCGGATCGCGCCCCTCGTGTCTCAGCGGGAGCTATGAAGGAGACAAGGACCGTGCGGGCATCTCAGGGCATCCTACTCGAGCCTCTCCAGATCCAGGAGTCCGATGGCTTGATCTCTCAGTGCAGGTGGGGCCTGGGGTGAGCTTCCAGTGTTGCACCGTTGCCCACTGCGTTCCGGGGCGTGCCCCCAGGGTGGGGAGGGGGTCCGGTGCTGGCAGGATCGGCACTGCCCTCCTGCGCTTTCCTTTGGTTTCCAGGAGCTCCGTCCAGGAGCCAAACGGTCAGGGGGCTGTGGAAGGGTGGCAGCCGCCTGCCTGGCTGGGTCCAGCTGGCGAGGGGTGAGGGTCAGCTGGGCGGTGGGGCAGGGTCTCCGTTCGCCTGTGCAAGCGCTTCCAAACAGCCGCAGCGGAGAAACATCTCGGGTTGCCTTTGCAGAATAGAAATAGATCCAATTAGCACTCTTCTTGGGAGCAAACACAAGTCATTGGATGTTCGTGGCTACCTGGACGGAGAGGGAGAGGATCTCCCCCCCCGCCCCCCCCCGCTGCCCCAGGCATTCTGCGCCTCTCAGTCTCAGTCACCAGCAGCGGCGAGGGAATGCGCAGCTTTAGTGGTGCCAGAGCAGCCTCCACATCGGCGCCCCCGGGGGGCTCCTCTTCATCCAGACGGCCGGCAATTGGCCGGGGACCTGAGAAAGTCCCATGGGTCGTGGGCCTCTGTTTGCAAGCGAACTGGACTGCGGGGGAGGGGTCCCCTCTTTTGGTACTTCGGGGGAATCCTCGCGTCTTTGGGAACACACCTGTGACTGTGAAGCTGCCCCCTGTGGCCCAGGCCACGGGGCCCTCGGGGCTGCCACGGACTGTGGCCCTGGGGGTCCCTCAACCCTCTTCTTACCCAGAGCCCTTTTGCCTGAATGTGGCTGGGCAGAGCTGGGCGGCCCTCTCCTGCTGGGCCTCCCACCGCCCGGGGAGGCACTGGGTGCCAGGCGTGTCTCCCTCAGCGGGGGGCTCCACAGTGCTGGCAGCCCCCCCCCGTCACATCATCACGGTTTCATGCGCAGCGCAGCCTTGTCGGCTGGCTCTGGAAGAAGGATGCATCGTCCGCCTGTCTGTCCATCCCCCCCCCCCCTTCAGACCTGACCCGTAAATATGCGTTGCTTCGCCTCAGGAGAGGGTTATTCCGAAGTTGGTGCCTGGGGGGCTGCGGGTCTTTCCAAGTGATTCCGTGTTCTGTGTAAGGACTCCGGGAAGAGTCGGGCATGCGCGGCAGCTGGGCCAGAGCGTGCGACCGTGGGGGTGCACGTCTCAAGACCGCCGAGGGCATCCCCCCCACACAGGGGCCGCTTCGTTTGCAAATGACAAGCAGGCTGTGGCAAGGCGGGAGACGGTCGGGGGGAGACGGTCGGGGGCACGACGCGATCCCACTGCTTGAGCTGAGCTGGGCCGGCAGCGCCAGGGTGTGCGTGCCGCCTGCCCAGAGCCATGTTTCAGGGAAAGATGATTAAGGTAGCATTTAATTTTGGAATTTATAAGCAGGACCAATAATGCTAAATACGACTAATTACCCTAAATAGGCAGTGCTTTTCCGTAAGCAAGCCAGAAAGCAGGCCAGCTAAGCTTTTGGCTATTGGGTGGCGTAAAATGGCGTGAATGAATAATGGATCAGGTTTAAGCTGTTGGGCTTTTGCAGTAAAAAGGAATGTCTGGAAGGATTTGGGTTCGGGTCCAACTTGAGTCACAGGAGTCTTCAGATCAAGCTGGGGTCTTTGCAGCTCCAAGAGGAGCAACACCTTGAGCCGGATGCAGGTGAAGTCAGCTGTCCTACAGGTGAAGCCACTGCAGAGTGAGGGGGGCAGCGTGGAAAGGTCCTCCTTAAGAGCGGACAGAGCGGGGGGCACTCATGCCCCGAGGAGAGAGCAGCCCTTTCTCTGCCTCGGAAGCGCTTTCCCTGCTGAAGCAGCAACCTTGGCGAGTCCCTCGAGCGGCTCGCTGGATGGGCAGCCTCTGCTCTGTGGTGGGCAAGCCTGAGGACTACAGCCTTGGGCCAAGGGGTCTGGAGGAGTGGCCCACGCACGGGCTGCTCTCCAGGGTCTAGGAGCGACAGCAGGGGAGCTCTGGGAATCGGGCCCCGTCGCCCCACTGCCATTCGATAGCGCGTGACGCGAGCGCGACTCTTCCCCTCCGCGATCCTGACCGGCAGGTATGAGCCGGCCGGGCATCTCGGGGCCGCTGTGGCCTAGTGGCCCTTCTGTGTCAGCGCCCGCTTTCAGCCACGGGGTCTAAGCTAAGGAGCATCAGCAGGGGAGGGGGAAAGACAGACTGAGCCAAAGGCATGTGCGCTAGTGGACCAAATGCTACTAATTGGGTTTCCGAGAAGGACACTGTTTAGCTCTGCTTCATCTGCCTCAAGAAAGGAGGAGAGGTCATAGGGGCCCGATCCTGCATCCTTTTGGCAGTGCCCTCCTAGACGCCAATTGGCCCATGTGCCCCGTGGGACTTCCTCTCCCCACGGCACGGCTGCTCCGAAGGAGCCGGGGAAGAGGGCCTGCTTGTAGTCCTCGCTGCTCAGAGGCTCCGGCGCTTGACAGGCCCAGCTTTTCGGTGCCAGGGGCTGGCGATGGGCAGGGAGCCCTGTGGCTCTTGCCGAAGACAGGAAGTGCTTCTCCAAAGAGGAAGACAAAAACGGGTGCATGCGATCCCCCACATGACTGGCGGTGACTTTAGTAGGTGCTGCAAGTGAAGTCGATGTGCCACGCATCTTGTCGTGACGAGGGAGCCTGAGCAGCCAGTCGGCCTGCTGGCCCCGTCCAGGGACTCAGGATGGATGGGAAACTTCAAACCCCCAGGCAACTTTCTTGTGGTTCCTTTTCTTTAAGCCAGTGGCCGACTGGGCGGCCTGTCCAGGAGAGGACTGCCCCCTGCCAAGAAGGATGCAGGGTCACCCTACCTGCGTAATTCCAAGAGCTCCCACGCTGCAAGTCGGGGAAAGCTCTGGCCTGGGAATCGCTGCCCTGCTTGTCCACATTTCCGTTCTGCCCCCTCGCCCTTTCCCTGCGCTGAAGGCCGTTGCCATGCAGGAAGTGCGCCAGACTGGGCAGGAGCGGCCGAAAGGAAGGGGATGCCCACCTCCCTGGAGTCCGATCATTTTGATGGGTGTTTTTTCCGCCTGACTGCGGGCTGGCATCGCAGAGGACCGTACGGAGCAGAGTGCTTGTCTGCCGCGGATGCCCGCCTGGTCTAGTTCCTCACCTGAGCCGTGCTCGACAGCAACCCGAGCGGCAGACGCCCGCAGCATGGCAAACAGGGAAGGGGTGGTGGTGGTTGAGCTTCCCCTGATCTGCCACTGATCTGTGTGCGGTTGTCCTGAGCAGAGGCGCCTCCTGTTCCTGGCTCACGGGCCAGAGTGGCCCGACTCCAGAGGACCCGGCCTTGCGCCCGAGCTTTGGCTTGGCTTCCCTGCAGGTGGGCTGGGCCAGGCCGCGGGCAGAGCCGAGCTGCTCTCTCGAGCCGTAACCGCTGGAGACAGGTCGCTTCCTGGCGGAAATCCTCCGAGCGCTTCCCAGTGACAGGACTTGCCCCCGGGAGCGGCTTCGTCAGCTGCCTGCCGTGCTGCGTCTGGCGGACGAGGAGGGCCAGGCCGCCGTGGCCAGAGGGTGCGGAGGGGCACGCCAGGCAGGGCTTCCGCCACATTAGCGTTTTGCACACTCGTGAGCCAATTCTGTGCCGAGGGAAGTTGGCGTTTGCAGCAAGCGCATGGGGACCGGCTCCATCAAGGGAGCGGCTGAGCTGAGCGGGGATGCGGGCAGCACGTTCTGGCGGGCCGTCCCTCCCAGGTCGCCATAAATTGGAGACAGTTTGGTGGCACAGAAACAGCAATGACACAAATCCCACAAACCAAACAGATCTGTTTGTGTGCTTCCATCTGTCCAGCCGTTTCTGCCACTGTGCATAATTTATCCTGGCTCTGGGAGGGACGAAGCTGTAGCCTGGCCCGGCTCTCCCTTCTGGCCCTTCCCCTGTCTTCAGAGGTCCCAGCAGGCTGTGCCCCACATCCAACAGGCTCTGCCCCACATCCCACATCTGATAGACTGCTGGGTGGACCAGAGATCCAGAGGAGCGCCATCTTTTCTTATGGTTCAGCTGATCTCAGCCGGTCGGTCCAGAAACGGCCTCTCTTAAAGCTGAGGTCCTGAGAGAAGGTGGTTTGGGCTCAGGGCCTCACCGTTCTTTCTGGCGCTGCTTCAGCCTCCTGGTCCACACGCAGCCATGGGTGTGTGGTCATAATCTGCTTCCTGCTGCTCCGAAACCGAGCGTGAAGGCAGCTCGGGCTGTGCGAGCTACCCGGGTTCCCGCGCCACAGCTGAGCCTGGCGAGAGGCTGCGCAGAGGCTCCCAAAGCAAAGCTGAACACCCGCTTGGAAAGGACAGTCAGAACGGGCGTTCAGAAGGCTGAACACAGCAGCCCCGTGGCGATCAGCTCTCGGCGATCAAATGCATTCCCCAAAAGGCCGGTTTTAGCAGTCCTTCTGAGGCTTGAGAGGGGCTGGTGGGACACATAGCTGTAGTCTTTGGGTGCCACCACTAAGAAGACCGTGGCCGATGCCAGCTGCACCTCAGGCAGCAATGGGATGTGGAGCGGAGCGGCGTGTCCCCGCAGGAGCTTAACGGGCAAACGCCTTTTGGGCAGCTTGAAGATGCTCCCACAAAATAGGCAAGCCCCCGTTTGACTTGCAATCGCCGGTGGTTCCTCCTTGGAAAAGACACACTAGTGCCTTGGCGTGCGACCTGGCGAGGGGCAGTGTGCTATCTGGTGCGGGTGCTGGGAGGGCCTCGGATCGTGCCCCAGGTGTGTCGCTGGCAAATGGCGTGCCGGATGAGGGCTCTCTGTGGTGGAAGTCTCATTGGCGCCACAGCTCGTGGCCCATTGACACCATCTCACTTGGCATCACGGCATGACGTCTCACCATGCCTCTCCTTGCTTGCCATCTGCTAAGCTAGAAAGCCCCGGCAGTTGCAGCCAGTCCTCGTAGGCGAGCTGCTTCGGCCTCTGGGCCAGCCCCTGTGGTTGCCTGATCGGCTTCTCCGCCTGCTCTGCAAGGGTTATTTACATTTATCCGTTTATGTACTTATTTTCCGCTTAATTCCCTTTCTGCCGTTTCCTAATGCCTTGTTCTGTGTCAAGAAATCAGCAGTTTCGTTTTCGCTGCCTTTCCCGGCGATGCCCGGCACGAGGTTGCCTCTGCTCAGCTGCTTGCACCGGGGCCGTGCTTCCTTTGCATCACCCATCATGGTGGCAGGACCTCTGCTTGGTCCTTGCTGCTGACTCAGATCCCAACGGTGCTTCTGTGCAGTCAGGATTTCTCGGTGCCGGCGTGCATGATGCGCTCTGCCGAGCCAGGCTTGCCACACCGATGCCCGTCCTTTCAGGTTGGAGAAACCTTTGGAGCTCTGCACAGTCCGGTTTGGTTCAGCCGCTCGGCTGCCATCAGCCGACCTGGCCACCTCATTGTGCCGGGTCTTTGAGCAGGCTGAAAAGCTTCGGTCCCAAAGCAGGTCCCTGCGGAACCGCATGGTTTGCTGCTCTCCATTATGAGAAGCATCCATTCATCCCCACTCTCTGATTCCAGTTTTTTGTTCTATGGGTCCGTAAAGGGGCCTTTACTGAGTGCTGGAGCATGTGTGTTCGGGGATGCACAGAGCCGGCATCCCTGCCAGGGGCGGGGGCCAGGCATACAGTGACCCCCACAACGCGCAAGCGCACAAATGTCCAGGCAGGGATCAACACACCTGCACTGCGGAGATGGAAGTGCGGGAAAGAGCAAGCGGAACAGGCGGGGGACGTCTCCATGTGCAGCCGGCTGGTGCGAATGCGCGCTTCCGACCGGTTTGCACACACATGTGCTGTATCACATATGGGGATTTTTCCTTCTGCACTTGTGTGAAATCCTCGCGCAGGCAGCCCCCCCCCTTCCATGAAGCCGACTTCCTGCGGTCGCTGCGGAGGAAGGAGGGAAATGGGAAGCACCCCGGAATGGTACGCTGGACGCCATGGAGGAAAGGCAGCCTTCCCCATGCAGGGGGCCTGGGGGGGTGGGGGGTGAAGGCCCGTCGGCTGCAGCTGCCAGGGGTCTGCCGTTCCAGAGGGCGCCCTCTTGGGGAAGGCCATTGCAACCGAGAAGGAAACAAGCAAACAAGCCTTTATTAGCGTTTCAGTTCACTCGCTTTTGCCTTTCAGCTGGGATTCATTAGTCACTAATTGCATTTCGGGAAAAACGGCTGCCGGTGCAATCGGGCACGTTCTGTGCTTTGCGCTGCACGTCGCACATCCGCTTGGCCGGGTGAGGCCAACCTGCGCACCGTGGCGGCGGCTTATCCGGATCAGCAAGTGAGGGGGGAGCTGGTCTGAGCCAGGCGGGAAGCCGAGGTGCGCGGGGAGCACCTCCTCTTTCGCTTCTTGGCCTGGCTCTGTCTGCCCACCCCATGCATCCTCCAAAGAGGTGAGCCGGGCCATGTGCTCCCCTCCCATGATAACCCTGTGAAGTCGGTTAGGCTGAGAGGCGACTGCAACCAGGGTCCATTACGCCCGAGCAGGGGAGGATTTGAACCCAGGTCCATCCCCAAACCTGACTGGCAGTGTTCCCAGAGGAGGAGCTGGCTGGCATTTCAGCGTGAATCTCCACAGCTGCATGGTGTCCTTCCGCATCCCTTTCCTTTGGGGGCAGAAAATGCCTCTCTTCTGGGCCCCTTCGCGGAGGCTGCCCATCCGGAGAGGGCGCGGAAGGTGCCCCGGCTCAAGCTCAGCCTCTGTCCCGATCCAGGTGCGCCTCTCGCGATCCACAGCCCTTTGCGTGCTGAGAGAGCAGGGCTGGCGAAAGGCCATCGTGACTCGACCTCCGCGGCCTGCCAGCCCCACGCTCCATGTGCCTCGGGGTCTGTGCTCCCCTTTAGTGAGAATGCCCCACACCTCCTTGCTGCCTCCCCGTCTTTCTGGTTGTTGTGCTTTGAGTATTAACAGTCAGAGATGCTGCAGGACGCTTTTGTCTCACAGAATCCACACGCACGTCCTCAGGATACCTGCCGGATAAGTGGCAGTAGTGGGGAATTACGTGGGTGAAGCAGGAGAGAGACGAGGCGATCGCTGTGGACTCTTGTGCTCCAGGGCAGCGGGCGGGTCATTTCGGAGAGCCCCAGGAGGGCTGGCGTCCTGACTAAGGGCCTGCAGCCCCCGCGGGGAAGCCCAAGCCCCCACATGCTCTGCATGCTGGCAAGGCCCAGGCACCCCCTATTTAGAGAAATGTGTGTCCCCAAGGAAGAGGGTCTCCCTGAGTGCAGTACACTCAAAGAAGACTCCAAGCTGGATCAGGACCCTTCTCTCTGACTCCTCAGCAGTCCGCCTCTCCGGGAAGTGGTGTTCCAGCGGAGGGGCCAGCCTGTGCTTCTCCCACCGGCAAGGACATGGCCGTCCAGGCAGTTTTCCCGCTGTGCGGAGTGACTCCGCGTCTCCACTGAAAAGAAGCAGAGGATCAGGAGCGGCACCCGGTTGCGCTTCCGTTCCGTGGTCCTGCCTGCAAAGGGTCCTGGGAAACGCTGCACCGCGGGCACCAATCCTGGGGGATGCTGGGTGGCCTGCGAGTGGAAGGGATGGCGAGGAGGCGGCTGATCTCTCCCCCGGAGTTATAATTTACGGGGAAATCTGGGTTTGCAGCTCCTGCTTTGGGCTGCAGTGCAGCTGGCAGTGGCTGGGATGCCGTGCTGAGGTGAGGCAGCCTGGCTGCGGTGGCCGTTTGCTCGCTCGCTCGCTCACTCGCTCGCTTGCTCGCTCACGTGGCCAAAATGGCCACGCTTGTGCGAAGGTCGCAAACTCCTGCCTCAGCACAGCCAGCAGGTGCCAAGAGCCGCCTGGGCTTGCACGGCCCGATGCACACGCACACGAGCAAGCGTGGGAGAAAGGTTGGCGCGCTTGTCCTAGAGCAGCGATGGCGAACCTTTAAGAGACCGAGGGCCCAAGCTGCAACCCAGCACCCCCTTATTTATCGCAAGTGCCGACACTGCAGTAAAACCGGAAAACTGAGGCTTTAGTTTAGAAAAAACAACTCACAGCCAGTCCAAGCAAAAATATATATATCCTTGGCAGTGCACTGACAGGTCGTGTGAAAGCTTGGACAGGTTGCGGCTAATGAGTCATGGCTCGTGACATCATCGCCTGGCACTGCTACTCCTTTCCGAGCGTGCGCATGGCCCCTATGTGCTCTGTTACTGGATACTTGGCTGCTGGGGCAATGCTGGGACGACCTTGCTCATGTGCCAACAAGAGAGCGCTCTGTGTGCCCACAGTGGCACATGTGCCATAGGTTCGCCACCACTGTCCTAGATGCAGAAGCTGGCTTCTGAGCGCCTCGGCAGTTCTGAACAAATAAAATATGTCTCGATATTCCGGCGGTGACGGCAGGCCGCCTGAGCCATGCTTGCATGCGTCCCAGGCGCTGATGGAGCGCAGGTCAGGGGTGCTGCTTGCGAAAGGCTGCGCTGTCCTGCAAGGCTGGCTGTGGGCCCCTCTGCTCCGTTGGCAAGCCGGGGAAGAGCGATGCAGAAGCCGTGTGTGCGCTGGGTAAATGATGCGGAACTGGAGAAACTGGAAGCACACGTGGCGTCCACGGCCTGTACTGAATCCACCCGCTATTCATGCAGACGTCTCATCTGATGTCTCACAGCACCTTCCCGGAAAACTGGCGCTGTGCTGTGGCTTGCTTGTTCTGGACGGGAGGGTCAGTTCTGGAATACCAGAAACAAAGAGCAGCTTGTTTTCAGTCACAGATCGGTGGCACGATCCTATGTGGCGAGTTTGGTGGGAAGTAAGGCCCGATGCGTTCCGTGGCGCTTTCCCCAGGTAACCCTGCAAGGTGGCCGTCAGCAGCAGATTTTTCCTAAGGAATCCAGCCAGCAATTGTCTGCGGTTGCGTTTGGCGAGGGCTTGCATGGCGAAAACAACCTTGCACGGTTCCAGGTGATGTCGGAGAAGCATTAAAAGTATTCCGTCTCCAGCAGCCGGAAAGCTTGTCTGCTCCTTTCTAAGAGCCACAGTCCAAGGGAGTCAATTGGAGATGTTTGGGGCCTGTGTGTGCCCGGCAGGATGGTGCCAACTGGGTCCTGCAACAGGAGGGGTTGGACCCGATGGCCTTCTTGGCCCCTCTGAACTCGGCTCTCCTGTGATATGAATGATGCCCGGGCCAGCATGTTGCCAGAGGGAGGAGACACAGCCCCTCCTGCCCGAAGGGAAGCACATTTGCATGAGACTGGCGCCTGCTCATTTGCATCCGGAGATGCAAATCTAGGTATTGCTGCTAAAACAAAAAGAGGCGGCTGATGGCTTAGCGCGCACACCTGTGTCCGGGGCATGTGTGCGCGAGGCGCTTGTGTCTGGGGCCTGGCTGGGCCTGCGCTGCTTCGGGTGGGCTCCCGGCCCTTGGTGGCTCTTCCGCCTTTCGTGGCCCGTGGCTCCTTGCACGTCTTCCCGTGCCCTGCTTGGCTATTTCTTTGCAAAGAAAGGCGGCGGTGCGCCGCGCGTACACAGGCAGCTCAGGGGAGACCGAGGCAGACCAGCAGGCGCCGGGGGCGGGGGGCGGCGGCTGCAGCGTCGGCAGCAGAGGGTCCGGCCGGCTGCGTAATTGCTCCGTGTGGGGCCAGGCGTGGGAGCAGCTGCGTGGCCGGCGCCGAGGGCGCAGCGGGGAGGCGCGGAGCAGGTGGCTGAGCGAGAGGTGGCAGTGCGGGAAGGTGGCTGCGCAGCAGGGGCCTGGGCGGGCCGCAGGGAGAGGGAGGCCCGTGGAGCGCGCAAACCGGCGTGGATGCGGGAGCGAGCGCTGGGACGCCGTCCGGCACGGCAGAGCTTCGCAGGCTGGGAGGCGCTGCCCCGGTCAGTGCGGCCGGCAGGGAGCCTGCAGGGGGCCGGGCGTTAGGCCCACCCGTGTCTGCCATGTGTCCGCCGCCCAACGGCCAAAGCTTGCTAGGTGCGTCGCAAAAACTTACACCTTAAATGCCACACGAGAAAAATGTAATTTATCGGGTTTTAAAGGGACACGAGGAAAAACAGCAACCGCAACAAAACCCGGGACCTGACAAAGCAACTGAAGTAGGAAGCCCCCTGACGCGCCTCGCTCTCCCGCACAGTGCGCCCCCCCCCCCCGCCGCTTCTGGCGGGGCCTCTGGATGAAAGTGGCCGCCGGATTCTCGCTGCGGCCGATGGGTTTCCAGGCGCCTGCACGGAACGGAGCGCCTGCGTTCTGCGGGGGGCAGGACTGGCCGGCGCGCGTCGAGCGACGCCCCTCGGGGCTTGGCTTTGGGGGGGGGGAGCGCCCGGCCGGCGGGGGGCGCGGGGGCGTCCGCGGCGGCAGCGGGGCTGCTCTCTCGCCCAGGCCAGAAGGATCCGGGTGGAGTCACTGAAGGAAAACGAGCCTGCCGCTGTGCTTCGCTGCCTAAGGTAATTGATTGCATTTGGCGACAGTTGATCACCTGGTGAATTCTGTTCGCTGCGAAGGGCAAGAGCAGCCGAAGACGGACGGCTGTGGACGGGCCCGGCGCGGCTCCGCCAGGCCCAGAGGAGCTGCGTCTGCCCCGCTCGGGCGCAGGGGCTCCGCAGGCCCCCGGCTGGGGCGGGGGGGCTGTGCTGCCGCCGGGCGGGGCCCCTCGAGCTCAGGACCGGGCGAAGCGGGCGGGCAAGAGCCCTCTCCGAGCAGCCGGCCGCGCCGGGCCCCGCTTGTGACCCGCGCCGGGCGGGCCGCCGCGGACGGATCGGCGGGGTGGGACGCGAGAGGCGGCTGCTCCGGGCGAGGAGCGTGGGACGCGGAGGGCGCTGGGCTGCTGGAGAGCGGGTGGGTCCGCGGTGCCGCGCAGGGGCCGGGGGAGGCCGGGTCCGCCGGCGTGCAGCTCTGCAGGTGACGGTACGCCGTCGCTCCCAGCCTAGCAAGGGGGAATCACGTGCCCCCCCCCCCAGTTCCTTGAAGGAATGCAGCACCATCATCATCCTCGCCTAAAGGGCTTTGGGAGGAGCACAAGGGTGGGGGCGGGCGGGTCCGTGTGCGAGGAAGCGTAACGTGTGGATGGGGAAGGGCAGGGACGAGCGATCGTGGACCCCGGAGCGCTGAGGAGCAGGCGGTGGGCTCTGCCCCTCCGGGAGGCGGCGGCTCTGCCCTTGCTCGCGAGAAAGCCCTCAGCTCTCATGCGTATTCAAGGCCAGTTGCGGAGCTGCTGGGGGGGGCGGGGGGTGTCCGTGGCTGCTGGGACTTGCTGCGGCCACGCCTGCATGGTCCGCTGAGGGCCAGCGTGGCGCGGCGGTGCAGAGCGCAGGGCTGGGACTCGGCCGGCTGGGCCTAGTCCCCACGGAGCCCACGGGGCGGCCTTGCGCCAGGCAGGGCAGCTGTCGTGAGGCAAGACTGCGAGGAGGAGGAGGAGGATTGTGGAAGCCACTTTGAGTGCCTTGGAGCAGAAAGGGCGGGAGGATTTTCCGTGGCGAGAAAAAGTGAAAGAAGCGGTTGCGAAATGTGGGTCGGCTCAGCGCAGAAGGCGGTGCCTGGCCAGCAAAACCTCACCAGTGGTGCCGGTGAGACACGGTGGAGCCTTGCCCGGTTTCTTGGTGTGGGAGGTGAATGGCCTGAGACGTGTGAAGCTGCAGACCCCTGGCATGACCCACATCCTGGGAGACCACAGGGAGACTCCTGAGGCCAGCTCCGGCCAATGGTCTCCCGTCCTGTGCTGACCAGAGATGCCCCGCAGGGAAGCCCCTCTGCAGGCGATGGCCGCGGTGCCCCGCCACGCATGTTCCCAGCAGACGCATGACAGACAGGCTGCCTCTGGCCTGGGGGTGGCCTGCAGCCAGCAGGACCAGTAAGCCCGGGTGACCACTGCCACCCCCATGAACTCGCCTAGTCCCCTTTCAGACATCCAGGATGGCATCTGCCCCACACGCGGAAGGCCTGTCGGCTGCTGCGCCTCCTGTGCTGGGTGGCAGCCAGTGGCAAGTGCCTCTGAGAGCCTGCAGCTGCTGGGGGCCTCATGGACGAGCCGCGGGCCTCCCTAGAGGGGACACGGGATCCGCTCTCTGCCATCTGCTCCACGAGCTGACGGCTGCTGGCAGGCTTCCGTGGGCACCTGGATGGCCGCTGTGCAAGCAGAATGATGGGCCAGGCAGCCTCTGGCCTGGCCTAGCATCCACACTCTTCTCGTGCCCCTCCAGCAGTCCGGGGGCCAGTCATGGGCTCCGGCTTCACAAGTCTCCTGGGGCGACTGCCAGCACAAATCGCAATTTGGTCTCTATACATTAAGACACCCTCTTGGACTGATCGGTAAGCTGCAAGGACAGCTAAAGCGCGGGATGCGTGAGGAACTGCTAAGGGGTGGAAATCTGATGGGTTGGCACCCTCTCCTCTCCTCTCCTCTCCTCTCCTCTCCTCTCCTCTCCTCTCCAAAGTCCTGGCTTGCCAGCCCTGTGCTCCTGCTGACTCACTATTGTGTGAGTTGAGCCAACTCTGGGGCTTCCATCTCTAAGAGAGGCATATTTTTAAAAAAGTGGAAACATGGGTCAGATTGGGTCATTGGTACAAATCAGACTGATGCCATTTGCACAACTCGGAAGCCATCAGCACAATTGTTTGGTCACAATTTGTGCAAATACTCAAAGCCTTTTTCAGCTTCCACTTGGCACAAATTGAGCCAGCCTATTTTGCGGAAATCACGCAATCTGTGTTCACGAGTGTATGTGCAAGTCCTGGCCTGCCTGAGAGGTGAAAGTCTGCGGAAAGCCCCCCCTTTCCGGCTTGCTGCCACCATGGGATCAGCAGTGGGCAGAGGGCCTGTCGCGCTCCGGTGCGCCGGATTTCCAAGCAGGCGGGCATCCCCGCCTGAGACAGGGGCGGAGGGAGCCCGGCCCCACATGGCCAACCCGGATCGGTGGCCGTGGCTCCGCAGAGTGCACCGCCCTGCCTCAAGGGGGTGCCCAAATGGGTCCCAGTCCACCGCTGCCTCTTAGGGCACCCTTTGCAGCGCTCGGCGTGCTGTTTCGTACACCCCACAGAGAAGGGCACGATTGTCAGTCTGCCATTGTGTCCGGTGAGGGCTTGGGCACAGGCAGGGAAGTTTGGGGCGGAGGGGGAGCGTCCGGAGGGCTGCATTTGGGATGGGCCTTCCCTTGCTGGATTGTCTGTGCAGCGGGTGGGGGGGTGCAGGTCACTCGCCAGCCAGACTGGGTGGCCGACCGTGACAGAAGGACCTCTTGGCTGGGCTACGTGGGGCTGAGGCTGCCCGCCAGAGGAACCAGCACGTCCGTTGCCCTGGCACCTGCCCGAGGCAAGCGCAGGTCTTGCAATCAGCAGTCAGAGGCAGGGAAGGAGATGAAAACCCCAGTGGAGCGATTCAAGAGAAAGGTGTGCGTGCGCATGGAAAATCTGGAAGGCAGCGTATCACATGCCGGGGACAAGCAGAGCGGTGACGCCCCAAATTGGCTTAGCTAGGCATGGGGAGAGGGATGCGCAGGGATACTGGGACCCCTTGAAGAGCAGGTCGTGGGGTGAAGGGAAGCGGGCCAGAGAGCCAAGCGGCCTCGCTCGGTTCCGGTGGCTGCTGCAGGCAGGGCCGGTGGGGCACCTCTGAGTGGATGTCGCAGAGGTGGAGAAGGCCCATGGGGAAGGGACCCTCTTGGAGCGTGTCCTGTTTTAGAAAAGAAGAGCCAGTGGCCTGCCGCATAAATCAGCCCAGCCCACCGTGCCGCATCCTGACCCCTAAGGGGGGG
Source organism: Varanus salvator macromaculatus (assembly GCA_023646645.1). Lineage (NCBI taxonomy): Eukaryota > Metazoa > Chordata > Lepidosauria > Squamata > Varanidae > Varanus > Varanus salvator. The sequence continues at coordinate 4,209,548 of JAIXND010000761.1, read as the reverse complement.
ACGTCAGCTGCAGGGCAGCCCCCCCAGAGAAGACGCCCTAATGAGGCCGCCCCACAGCCCTGCTGAGCACGGTGGAAGCACCCTAGAAGACCCCCGGCCTCCTGGCAGCCAGGAAGGGGCTAAGGCTTGGCTGGCTGCCATGGGTGCTGGAGCTCAGGAGAACAGGCCTCGCCATCTGCCAGGCACGCTGGGAGGAGCGCTACCAAGCCGGGACTGTGGACCGCGGCGCATCCCGTCCTTCCCCAGCCGGCATCCTTCCATGCGCTGGACTCCCGGTCCAGCAGCTGCAGCCCAGCAGATGTGGAGGGCACCAGGCTGGGGGAGGCCTGCGCATGTCGGGGTCTTGCTCCAAATTCTCCCCAGTGCCAGGTGAGGCCGTCCCCAAAGAGGCGCTTCCTTGTAAGGTCCAAGGTCCTCGGCGCGTGTGTGGAGGCGGGTTGTGGGCCGAGGCTGGAGGGCACGCCGGCTGGCCGATGCCTCTGGCCGGTGTGGCTCGGCCCCCCAGCCCCCCGCCCGCGCACACCCCGTGCAAGCACATGAGGCAGCGTGTTCGTGCGTGGTGGTCCATCTGAGCAGACTGTATTTGGCCAGTCAGCAGGTTGCACACGGAGAGCTGCAGAAGTGAAGGATCAGCAGAAAGGAAGCCACCTGGAGAGCGGATGGGAAAGTGTGAACGTGCCCCCCCCCAGTGTGTGTGTGTGTGTGTGAGAGAGAGGGGGGGGTTTGCTTTGTCTGCCTAACCCTTCCTTCTAATTGCTTCATCCTTCCAAAGAAGGGAGGGCGTTAGACCTCTATAGGATTTAATCAACTTTCCTAGTCAGAATCGACAAGCTGAATGAAAACCACATAAAGGAAACGAAAAATCATTTTCGCTACAGCACCCCAGGCACGTTCATGTGGAAGCAAGTCCGGCTGGATTGTGTGGCGCTTGCATGTGAGCAGCTGCGCTGAGGCCCCCAAAGAAGTGAGCATGGGCCTTCGCCACGCGTGCGGCCCTGTGGAAGGCCACACCACCTGGAGCCAGCTCCCCCCGGAGGTGCGCAGGTGAGGCCACCATGGGGCTGGAGCACCGAAGCCCCTGCCGTTGGCCATGTTCCTCGGCCGCGGCATGAGAGGCAGCCCGCCACCGATAGTGGAGGCGCAGGCTCTCTGAATCCAGAGCTCTCTCCTGCTCGCGTCTGGGGCAAAGGGAGTTCTTTTCCTTCTTTTTGTGCACGGTATTCCAAAGGGGCGGATCAGCTGCACACGCTATTCCAAAAGCGTGGCTCTTTTCATGCGCCTTTAAAAATATTTTTGTTCTGCAAACCACATCGCAAGTTGTTCGCATCCAGTTGCAGGAGGCGTGAACTGGCCCCCTTCTGGTCTGCATAATTTCTCCCGCATCTCGTTCACCACCCAACTCCCCTGCAAAGGCAGGAAGTCTCAGGGAAGGGCCCCCCAGGAGCCATGCAGGCCCCTCCAAGAGCCGGTGGTCCTGGGGGAGGCCTCGTCCCTCGCCGAAGTGGGTCTCGGGGGCGAGCCCAAGCACATTGGTGGGCCACTGTGCTCTGCTGCCATTCCGAGGTGGGGGGTGGGGGGCAAGCACCCAGGGTAGTCCCGCCGGTGAGCGAGGGCTTGAATGCAGAGGAGGGGGCCGTGGACAGTTTGGGGAACCGGGGCAGGAAATCCAAGCGCCAGCCCATTCGTTCCCGCACCTGTGCTACCCCTTTGCTCTGAACGCACTGCATGATGGAGAGGCGGCTTGCCAGGTGCCCGGAACCTGCTTGGAAGTCGGGACCGCCGGCTGACCTCGCGTGTCTTTGCAGGCCGAGCGTTGCTCCGTTGGTGCCTGGGGGAGGCGACAGCTGGGGATGGCCCCCCGTCCGGAGGGTCTGTGCTGCCTCCAGCAGCCAGGCCGGGGGCTGTGTCCCCTGGAGCTGGGGGGTGAGGGGAGGCTGCTGCGGGCCCGGCCCTGCGCGTGGGCTGCCCATGAGCAGCTGTGAAGTCAGTTCTGGGCGAGTCGGACGGGAGCTCGAGGCCCAGCCGCGGGGCCCTACCATTTTCTCGAGTTCCCTCAGCACAAAAGTCCCCAGAGCGGCCCCGGGGCGGGGGGGGGGGTTGAGGACGCTTCTTCGAGAGAAAGGGGTGCTAACGGGGCGGGTGGGGAAAGCGAGGCTTCTCCCTCTCAACACGCACGGGATCGCGCCCTGTGTCGGGCTGAGAGACGTCACGGTGTTAAGAGATGATGGATGGCGTCACGAGGTTCAGCCGCCTTTCCCTCGCTGGTGATTTTTCATATCTTGGTTAAAAATACACACCATCCCAGTAACCTTAGAAATGGCAGCGTCGTCAATCACGGGCGCACCGGGCGTGGGGTGCCACGGGCGGCTTAATTTTTCACTGGTGTCCCATCTGATGAGCTGCGGGGAGGCGGGCTGGGCCCCGTGCCCTCGGAGCAAGGAGGGACCTGCCCAGCAACGGTGGCGGTGTGCGGACCCCGGACGGCGGGAGAACCGTGCGCCTGGAGCGCCTCAGTGCCCGGCCGGCTCCCGGCAGCAGCACGGCCCCCTTTTCGAGATCCCCGCTGCGAGCCGCTGGGCCGGCCGGTGGCGCGGCAGGCGTGAGTCAGCCCTCTTGCGATCGCCCTCTGCGTTCCTGTCCTGTCCTGTCCAGTCGCCAAGGCTCTCTGGGCCCTTCACAGAAATTCCTAAGCGAAGGTACAGTGCTAAAAATAGAGACAATGGAAGTGCAAACACAATGCAGCATTGTGAAAATTCCAATATGCAGCATATATAACCATTTAAACAACTAAAGCAGTTTTAATTTAAAAACTCTGGCTTGTTAAAAACCGCTGACGTAATCCCAGCATGGCCCATTAAGTGCCTGAGAGCCACGGGCCAGTCTGGACCTGCACTGCAGTGAGGCAGGTGCTGAGCGGACTTCGCTGGGGATGATGTACGTATGTATGTATGTATGTATTTATAACATTTTTATGCCTCACCCATCGCAGAAAGCCTCGGGGCGGCTTACAAGACGGGTAAAACATAGAATAGGGTAACATTAAAAATTCAATTTATATCCTGCCTTTTTCCTAGAAAGGTCTCAAGGCAGCTTACATCATTCTCCTCCTCCATCTTATCCCCACAACAACAACCCTGTGAGGTAGGCTGGGCTGAGAGTCTGTGACTGGCCCAAAGTCACCCATTTGGCTCCATGGCCGAGCGGGGACTAGAACCCGGATCGCCTGAGTCCCAGCCCCATGCTCTTAACCACTACACCACACTGGCTCTCCCTCGGGGGAAGCAGTGGGAGGAAGACAATGCCTGTAGAAAGTAGTGTCCAGCTGCAGACGGAAGGGCAGGCCTCGTAGCCAGGTCTCCCCGCTGAGCGACAGCTAAGGGCTGCCCTGTGCAAATGCCCCTGAGGCTGGGCCCACCGATCTGGGGTGACCAGCACCCGGTCCTCCTCCCCGCTGGGCCCTCAGAGCTGCTGCGAAGGGCGCCCCGCTCCCTGGTGCCGTGGAGGCGTTCAAGACTGGGCCGCCTTGCAGGAAATATGCAGCTCCAGAAGAAACGTGCGGTGCTGAGAGACCCGAGCGGCGCTTCTGAAGTCAAGCCTGGCAAAGCTGCGCTGTTCGCTGACGGGCTTCGCTGGTGCTTCTTCGGTTTCTCTTCACATCCTGCAAACCTTTCGCCCCATGAGCTGGAGTCGGCAGCAGCTGGGAGGAGAGCGCAGGGTGGAGCCCGGCCTGCTCCAGCACCCGACGCGCCAAGCAAGCGCAACCGTCTCTCCCCACTGCTAACGCCACAGTCCGGCCCGACTGCCACTCCCAGGCTCACCTCCCCCAACGTGGTGCCCCCCAGAGTCCTTGGGCATCTGGTCAGCATTACGATCGGGGCAGTGACAGCGCCGAGTATCTGGCACGGTGCTCTTGGAGAGCACTCCGGCCGGTTCTTCCCTCTGCTCCTTGATGGGTTTTTCATCCCTCGCTCCCAGCGGAGTTTTGTGGGGGCTCGGAAAGCTTCTGGACCTGACAGTCCTTCCCCGGGGGCACTGCTGCCTCCCCAGGCGCTTCTGCCGCATTGCCTGGGCTGCTGGATGTTGTGCGACGCAATGGCGACCCGCAGAGGGGGGAAGGGTGCCCGGTGCCGTGGCAATCGCTGTGCCTGCAGCCCCCCCCCCGCACCCAAGAAGGGGTGAGCGCATGGCTTGCATTGCAGTCACAGGACGCGTCCTGAGGTCACCCTTCTAAGAACTTGGACGGGGCCGGCGTATTTTAAGCCAGAATGAACTCCGGCGACGGTTGCCAGCCGAGAGCCTCGTGGCTCGGGTGGCACCCTGCCACGGGGACCATTAGCCGCTCCGCTCCTCTTCCTGGAAGCAGCACCGCACGGCTGCTCGGGGAGCAGCTCTGGAATGGAGGCTTGCGGGGCATGGAGAGGTGTGGGGACGCCCTCCCTCGCCCTCATCCGAGAGTCCCGCACCCGGCCAGTCACTGTGGACCAGGTGGGGCGTGGGGGGGTTGCAGTCTCCCCCCAGCAGGGGGTTGGCACTGGCCTCAGTGGGGGTGCACACCACTGAGTGGGGGGGATGCTCCCTGCTCTGTCAAGGACAAAGAGGATTGTGCGGAAGTGGCCACGCTGCGTGCTGTGGGGCAGCGCACGCCCAGTGGGGAAGGGAGGCGCAGGGCACTGCTCCCTGCCTCCCCCCCACCTCTCTTCCACCCTGCAGTGCCAGTTCCCCACTGGTCCCCCCTCCAAGCACTGGCCAGACCTGACCCGCCGGGCTTCAGAAGGGGGCCCACGCCCCTTCCGGACAGAAAAGCTGCGCCGACTCCCCGTGGAGGGTCCCGGACAAGCGGCCCAGCTCGGCCCCCCCTCCAGGGGCAGTGAAGGGATCCTCAGGATGTGGGGGGGGGGGCTGCCGCAGCAGCAGCTCTGGCTGCTACTATCTCCTCTTGGGCATTGTGCGCATGCAAACTGGGCACACATGCAATGCGGCTTTTCGAGGTCGGACTCTGGGCAGCATCCGCAAGTGCTCAGGACACCCGAGGCCACAGGCAAGACGAGTTCCCTGAAAGCTGATTGAGTAAGAGCTGAAGTGCACACCAGACATGAGGAGAGCTCGAAACACGCACCCAAAATCCCTGGCAGTGGGACAATTCACGTATAATAAACATTTCAAACTTCTAAATTGATTCCTCTTTCAAAGGCCGGGTTACCAAAATCCCCCCATAGTCAGACAAACGGGCTGTCCATACAGTGAATTTGAATGCGTGTCATTCCACGATACACAGAGATGCACAGAGAATTTGTGTGTGTGTGTGTGTACACGTGCGTGTGCTGTGGCAATCTGGTACTTCAAAGCGAAATGTATTTAACCAAGATTTAGCTCACCTTTTGCATTGTAATAAGCAGAGGACAAAATAAGACCCGCTGTGAAACTAGTCCTTAAAGGGGCCAGTGCCGGCTTGAGCTGCCATTACGTCCATCTGCAGGTGTGTGTTCTCTCCTGGCAAGTGTGCATGGAAGGGGGGTTGGCATGGCGGGTTTGATCCTGGGCGCCCTGAATGGGAAAGCGTTGCTTGCACAGAAGCGGCCTGCAATCAGTTTAAAAAGGGGCAGATACTATGCGAGTATCATTTCCCCTTAAGGCAGGGTTTCTAGAAAGATTACTCAATATGTTGCTGCTGTTTTGTAAATGGCCTTTTGCAGGTAGTGGCTGCTTGATTCGATGCTCGCCGCGAAATTTGGCTCGTATCTGCAGAACTCGGTTTGAATGCTGGCCGCCTTGGAGGCGCCACGACGCAACGTGCGCTCAGCGCGCGCGTTCAGAGGGGCTGGGGGCGAGGCGGGGAAGCCGCCTGCGGGGGGGGGGGGGGCGTGCCCTTCGGGGTGAAGTGCGTTGAAAGGGGCCCCATGGAGCCCCCGCCGCAGGAATGAGTGGCGGGGGTCTGCTAGAGGCTGGGGGATGCTCCAAAGGGGCGGCGGCGCTGCTGCCTGTGCCGCTGGAAGGACGCCGCTGCCCCCTGGTGGCCGCGGGGCTGAGCCGCGGCTCCCTCTCGCTGAGCAAAGCGGGGCGGTCGCCAGATAAAGGCGTGCAGAGAAGCTGCTGAGCTCCGTCCTTGGGTGCAAAGCGGACAGAAGGACGCACCAACATCCGGGAGGGGCTTTTGGCAGCAGACGGGCCTGCTGGGCTCCCCCCCCCCGATCGCCCGGGTCGCCATCGGGCGGCTTCCGTTGGGCTGCTTCTGCTCATGCCGGCCCTTTACGTTACTTTCAAAGTCTCTGGTTACTGGGAAAGGGATGGTTCCCCGGAAGGGGTGGCGGTATCGCAGAATCACAGGAGAGCAGCTGGAAGCAGCCAGAGGGCCCCCAGGCTCAGTCCCCAGCAGGGAAGGAGAGCTGCCGGGAGAACAGCTTTGGAAGCTGGCTGCTCCCGCGCATCCCTCTAGCCCAGTCTGGTCCACACTGACCAGCAGCCGCTGCCCTCAGGCTCCTTGCCAGCCTGGCCTGGAGGTGTGGCTGGGCCGGAAGCCGGGGCCTTCTGCGTGGACAGCCAAGCAGCCGCCCCTGCGCCCTGCGGTCTTTCCTGAGAAAAGCTGAGCGCTCAGCCCTGGCACTTGCTCGATGAAACCGTCTGCACGCCCGGGCTGGTTTGGATGCCGACCTGGGCTCTTCTGGCAGCTTCCGTGGCCCGCTTGGCCGTACTTGCCGGAGCCGAGGCTGGACACGCATCCTTGGCAAGGCTGACTGGCCCGGCATCCGATCTGGAGGGCCTCCGCATGCCGCCTGGGCCGTTCTTCTTCTGGCTTTGTGAATCGGCCTGAGGGGACCTGGGCTGGTGTGCTTCTTTCTGCCCGGGGAAGCTGGCTCGCTCCCCGGCATTTCCAGCAATTGCGGGCCTCTCCAGAAGTGGAGCCAGGAGGAGCTGGGGCTGCCGGAGACCGGGGGAACAGCTGCCAGCGCCACCAGAGGCCCCGGGGCTGGCTTCCTGAGGCGTGCAGGGCCCCGGCAGGGCAGGCGGCAGCTCCGTGCACACAGGCCGGAGGGAGTGCACAGCCGGCCTTGGGTCTCCTTGTGAGCTCAAGCAGAGCTGCAGGGGGCCAGGGCCTGGGCCAGGGCCAGGGCTGCCACGGCCTGGAGGGATGGGGCACCCACGTATGGCGCCATCTGCCACCCTTGCCAGTTTCCCCCATTTGCTCCGGCTTAATTGCAGTTCCGCAATGAAGTGTCCCCATCATTGCATTGGGACAAATGCCAGTTCTACACCCAAGCAGGAAAAGGGACCCCAAAGCACCATTATAGGGTGGGAGATACTTAAAAGTCTCAACAGGCTTGTTTGCAAGGGGGCGGCATATAAATTTGTAAAATAAATAAAAATAAACAAACAGCACTGCCAGCGAGAAGGATCTCGCAATTGTTGGAGATCACAGGCTGAATACGAGTCAACCACGTGGGGTGGCTGCAGAAAGGGCAAATGCTATTTTGGGCTGCATTGATGGAACTATCACTTCCACGTCTGGTGAAGTGCCGGCTCCCCTTTCCTCAGCACTGGTCAGGCCTCGCCCGGAGTCCTGGGTCCAGTTCTGGGCACTGCAGTTTTAAGAAAGATGCAGACAAGCTGGAAAGGGTTAAGGCAGCAAAGACGATCTGGGGACCAGAAACAAAGCCCTGTGAGGAGAGACTGAAGAGCTGGCCTTGAAGAGAAGACTGGGGGGAGACAGGGCGGCACCCTGCAAGTCCCTGAAGGCTGACACAGAGTAGAAGGGGAGGGTCTCTCCTCGGTCATCCCAGAGTGCGGGGCACGGAATAAGGGCTTCAGGCACGGGGGGCCAGGTTCCGGCTGGACACCAGGAGGACTGTCCTCACTGAGAGCGGCATGTGCATGGGACCAGTGAGCAAGAGAGGCGGTGGGCTCTCCCACACTGGGGGTGTTCAGGAGACAGTTGGACAGCCCTCTGTCAGGGTTGCTTTAACCTGGGACCCTTGCAGGCCTCTTCCACCTCTGCTGTTCCGGGATTCTGTGAGCCTCCCTTGCTGTTTTGCAGTGGCTTGGTCTTGAGTGGGCAATGAAAACATCATACAAGCACAGAAACAGAGCGAGCCAGAAGGGGCTTCCCGGGCCATCTTGTCTGACCCCCGGCTCCAGCCGGCTCCGCTCACGACATGCCTGCCATGTGCATGTCCAGCCTGTCCTTGAACACCCTCGCTGGGGAAAGTCAAAGGCAGAACAGGAAGAGGAAGGCCACCCAGGAGCTGGACCGGTTCCGTCACGGGAGCCCCAGGCTCGGTTTGCAAGAGCCGAGCAGGGCCGCTGAGGACGGGGGCCCCTGGAGGTGCTCCTTCACGGGGTTGCCCTTGGCGCAGGGCGGCCCTTCCCTTCCTCCTGTGCCCAGAGCGTCATCTCAAGGCAGCAGGGGGCGGATGAGCCAGGAGGGAGCGGAGGTGAAGCTCGCCCGCTTGGGGGAAAAGCAAGAGCCCACTGCAGCACAGGGCAGGTGGAAAGGCCCCGCGAGACAGCCAGTCCGCCGGGGCGCTCAGCTCTGCTGTGTGGAAGGGAGAACTGCTTTAGGGGCTGGGGGGCGGGGGGGGGGCGGGCCTGGCTGGCCAGGGCAGCTCATCCACTGAGGCCTCCTGTAGGAAGTGCCTCTCCTGGAAGCACCAATGCTTCAGCTCTGCAGGCAGGCCTTGCCCTGGGAGTTGCCCTCGAGGCAAGAAGCAGCTTCGGGCATCTAGAAAGGCCAAGGGGCACTTGTGCTGGGGTTTTTCCGCCATAACTGTAAGCTCCTGTGAGCAGCTCTGCGCTGGCCGACACCAGGAGCTGCAGGCATCTGGCCGGCTTGAGGACTTCTCCTTCGCACATCGGAGCAAGCGTGGAAGGATGTGAGCAGCTCCGCGGCCGCAGGCCCCAGGGGGGTCCCATGCAGACAGGAAGCATCGCTCTGCTACTGAAACCTCAGAGCAGGAGTTCTCACCCTACGTACGAGCAGATGAGTCCCAGGAGCTGCCTCCTCCCGCAGCTAGATAGTTTGGGCTTTGCAGCTTCTCCGTTCTAACAGGATCCTTCTGATTTGTGGTGCCCGCCGTGGACGCAACTCGACAACAAAAGCAACCTGAGGCAGGTGGACCCTGGCAGAGCGCTGTTCCGTGCTGCCCTGGGCTACACGTGGTTGGAGCGGTTTGTGGGGGGGGGCCGCCAGGTGACCCCTCTTTTGGGAAGCTGACAGAGGACCGTCTGCTGTTTGGATGTGCTCCGCATTTCATGGGTTGTCCAGTTCAGAGCGCCCTAAAGAGGAGGAGCAGGTGGTGGTTGGTGTGTCCACCGTCACGTGGCACCTGGCTGGGGTGGCACCCACAGCACCTGGTTTGGTCCCCTGCTGTGGTGAGAAGTTCTGCATTGCTATGCAACAGGAATCGCTGCTAAATCTACACAAGTGCACACATGTTTGCACATCGGAAGGCGTCCTCTCGTCCGGCGATGCGTGTGTGGCCAGCATCGCTGGTTGGCCGAGGGCAGGTGGCAGCCCATGTCGCTTTTGTGCAGAATTCGGGAAGCGTGACGGAATTCCTGCCTTAACCCTCCGGCGCAGTTGAAGGGCACCCTGGTGGCCATGGCAGGAACCGGCAGAGCCCAGAGGTCGCACTCTGCGCTCTGAGGGGGCTCGGCCTACAGCTGGCCGGCCAGCCCCTCCCTCAAAGTGCAGCCCCTGCCCAGCTGCATTGGCCGATGTCCTTCCAAAGGAGGGCTGTTACCCAGAAAAGACGGACTCCCCACCCAGGAGCGCCTGTCCCTTCCAGGAGCATCCAGGGCGCTGTTCACGCCCCCTGGGGGCCCCGTCGCTCGTCCTGCGGCTGGCGGTCCCCACCCAAAGGGGCAGCGGCTCTGGCGGGTGCTCCCGATGCGATGATGGTCTGGTGCCTCCCCACCCAACATCCTGTCCTTGGCTGCCTTGCCGGAGCCCCTGATTCCAGAGAGGAAAGCGGCACCTGAGGGTAACGTGGGGAAGACGAATGCCATGGGATCCCACGGCTGTTGCGGCTCAGGAACGTTCCTGCCCTTCACTTGCTCCGTGGAGCCACAAGGCTGCAGGCAGCAAAACCGGGAAGCTTTCGCAGAGAAGAGACTCAGGCCTGGTCTCCAAAGGAGACCCCCCCCCCGCCAAAGACCCCTCTCCCGCAGGGCACAGCAACAAAGCCATGTGACGCCTCTCCTCCTGAGGTGCAGGAGGGAAGCCACAGCACCAGGGCGAGGGGGTGGAGGGGGAATGCACCTTCGCTTCTGCCCAGCCCCACCGGCTGCCCCTCTGTGGCCTGCGGGAGGACCCCGGACCCAGGGCGGGTGGCACATTTTGGAGATAAAGCTTCTTAAGCAATTTGGCAAAAACGGGGCGTTGGAACCTGCGAGTCTCGCCTCCCAGGGAAGGGCCACCTTAGCCCCCCCTTGCAAGCAGAGCACTGAGAAAACGTTGTCCAAAGCTGAAGTGGGTGGTGCGGGCTTTGGCGAGGAGAGGCCTTGCCGGAGCGAGCCGCCTCCCTCCGGAGCACCTCCCCAAGCCACGGAGCCTTGTGCCGGGCAGCATTTGTGCCCTTGAAGGGGGAGTCTCCCTTCCGCACCCGCTCACGGTCCCTCTTGGTGAATGATCGCGGCGGAGCGCCTCCTCCACCTCGAGGCAGACCTGCTGCACCACCGAGGCTGCTGGGGGTCTGTCCTTGCCCAGGCTGCCTTGGCAAATTACGAGGATTTCCAGAATTCCGAGGCAAATTACTTAGGTCAGTCACCTAAGGCCTGGCAGAGCCGTTGCTCCACTTCCCTGAGGAACGCCCCCCTGCCCTGCTGCCAAGGAAAATCCCAGCTCTTGTGCGGTGGGCAGCCCCGTTTCCCGCTTCTCTTCTGCGACGGGCATCGCTGAGCCCCTGAAGGTCGTGCTGGGCCTTGGGGAGGGGTGGAGTTATTATTAGTTGCATTTGGTGCCGCCTGTCGCCGAAGCTCAGCAGGTCTCTGCTATGGCCCCACTTGACCCTTCCCCTTTCTCTGGGGCCTTCCCAGGTTCAGGGTTCAGCCCCCGAGCCGTACGGAGCAGGGACCGCCGTTTTCGCCAATTACATCGGTGGCTTGCCAGAAAGAGAGGCGTGGAGTGCAGAGCCGCCGGGCAGAGCCGTCTGCACCTCGCCAGGCCGAGTTGCTTCATGCGGAGCGGTTCCGTGGCTTCTGCAGGTGCTTGGCAGGGGCACCGAGGGTGTAGATAGCGGTTTTGAGTGTTCGGAGAGCTTCATGTGCCGGGCCTGAGTAATCCTTGCCCTGGGAGTTCAGTGAGTGTCGTGAGCCATGGAAAGGGGGGGTGGGAGGGCTGAGGGAGAAACGGGCTGGAATAAGGACACCCCCAGGGTGTATGCCCGGCCGGGTCTTCTCCCAAGAGAAGCCACAATGCGCTGCACCTCTTCCCGCTTGGCATGAGCTGGGGCGCTCGCTGTGAGAGGCCGCTGGGTTTCTTCGGGAAGTGGGCCAAGGCGGCAGGTTCTGGCTGATGCGGCTGCTCTGGGAGGAGGCGGCTGCTCATGTAAGCAGGTCCTGGACTGGCGGCCAGCACCACTGGGCTGGGCAGGAAAAGACCCATGCCTTGGGAGCCACTGCCCGACACAGCGGACGCGGGGGGCGGGGGGAGGCCAGCCGGGATCTCCCTGTGGATCCCCAGGTGATCTGGAGGGGGCTTCCATCTCCCGGTGTTGCGGCACTGGCAGCCACAGGCTGATTTAACCTTGCCCCCTCCCATTATTCTGCTGAAACGGAGGCAGCTGGGTGGGCAGCGGAGGACGGGGTATGAAGCAGAGGGTTCTGTGCAGAGGCCCGTGAGCGCCGCTCGGTTCCAGGACTCAAAAGGAGAGCTGGCTGCCGAATCCTTGGCTTCCGAGGACGCGCCTTTTCCCGGCTGGCTGCGGCCGGAGGAAAGCAGAGCAGAGCTGCGAGGTGGGAGCCCGGCTGCCCCACCGCAGGCCGCGTCCAGCTGGCTGGTTGGGGGAGCCCCACTCCGCTGCGCCTTTTCCTGGAGGGGACCGAGGGCTGAAACGTGGCAGTTCTAAAAACTCCACACCAAAAGCGCTCCGGGGTAAATCGCCGTATTTATTTCCAGCGCGTGGGCGGCGTCCCCCCCCATTTTAATCTGAGGCATCTATTTAAATTCCATAATCCCAGACATAACCTTGTCTCTCTTCCGTGTCAGGGCACCATAATTTAATAACTGAAACTCGCAACAATCTGCTCCCACCGCTCGCCGCCACGGCGCTTTCCTTCGCTGCGCCTCGTGGCCAACCGCTCCGACGCACGGAGCCTCTGCTCTGGAATTGGAAGTGGTGCTCCGGCCTCTCTCCTTCCCGGGAGGGCGCATCGCCTGGCCCGGGGCTGGCTGAGTTGCGTGCGCCCCTCGCCTGTGGCTGGCATGAAGGCAAAGACGAGCGGGGGCCAAAACGGAGCTGGATTGCGCCCTCTTGCCCAGCCCCTCCCTCGCTGCCCCCCCTTGCCAAGGCCTTGCCCAGCGCCCCTTCCTGCCTCGGGGCAGCCTGGCTACGGACGGATGGGGCAAGGGCTGGTTTGAGAGATGGCCCAGGAAGAGGGAGGCGCCAGGCAGGCAGCGGAGCAGGGCAGCCTTTGACCTGATTTCAGAGAATTCCAGACAACGTTGCCTGAGGAGGGGGAGGCACAGGGAGGGGGGAACATTCGCCCTTTCCGCCACCTCTGATTAATCCAGGCGGCATAATCCTTGTGCTGGAGTCTTCCACTGTTGGCAGCATGGGGGAAATACGGCGGAGAGCCCTGGGCCTGGAGGGATGTGCAAGGCAAGGCCCCTTTCTCCACCACGCAGGGTGTGGGACAAGCTCTGGAGACCCACTGGGAACAGCTGCGGCACGTGGCCGCTGGGAGCCCCGAGCTCGGTCCATGCGCCAGGTGTACGAGGGACGCGTCTCTGCTCCACCTGGCTTGCGGGTTTCTTTCACCCGAACTGGCGGTGCCTGTGACTGACCTGGTCAAGGAAGGCAATGACGGACGGGCCCCGCTCGGCAACAGACCTGCGCGCCCCAGATGAGTCTCCTGGGCTTCAGGATCCCATCTGTGATTCAGGCTGCGATCCCTCAGACCAAATAGCACAAAGTGGCACAAATATGGGACACACACACACACCCCCACACCCTGCTCCGCTGTATCGGAGAATAACAACTCTGCAATGATCAAAGCAGCAGCACGTCACTGCTCAAGCTGCATGGTAGAACAGTGGTCAGAATATTTATCAAAATGAAAAGTTCCATTCCTCTGAGCGCATAATGCCCTTGTCATCATGCTCCCGCCTGGCGGGCGGGGTGGGCACAGCCCTGGTCGCCCGGTTGGTAGGCTTCTGTCACCCGGGGTCTTGATACCCAGGCATGCCAAAAGCTTGCAGGATGAGCCCGCTCGCCTGTGGCAAGAGCCTTTGCCCAGCTCCAAGGGCGCGCCTTGCCCCTGACGCGAGCGCACTGCTCATGGCGCCAGCTTCTCTGTGCCCGCAGTCAATGCACCCAGAACGCGGCGTGCAGCCTTCTGGTCAAGCACAGCGAACTCCTGTCGACGAGGCATTGCATTTGTGCCTGGTGACGCGCTGGTGCCGTGAGGCGGCAGGCGGAGATGCGTGCCTGGACCGGTGGCTCTTTCCTCACCTGCGCCCCTCGCCAAGCGGCAGGAGCCCTCCGCCGTTGAGGCGACAGGTGGGTCGCATGCTTCTCAGCTCCCCATGCCTGGCTTGCTGCATTTCTGAAAGTAATGCGGGAGGTGCGGGAAGCAGCCACCCGCGTCTGGATCGTGCCCCTCCCAGTCTCCTCCGTTAAGTGCATGGGGAACAACTGAACCCTCGTCATGCCTCCTGCTCCAGAGGCCATGGAGCTTCTTGGCTGGATGCGTGCGCTAGCTCTCCGGCCCTGGCCTGACCTCCTTCCCCTTCGGGCCCTCCAGCACCAGCTCTTGCGGCTATTCGTGCACGTTTGCGTCGCCCCAGCCCTGCCTACAAGTCTGTTGCTCTTCCGAATCGAAGGCCCACGCGCACCTCAGCCCAGCTCTGCCGTGCGCACAGTCCCGGCCCTGCTCATGCTACCCTCCGCACAAGCACACACTCTGTTTTTCTCAGCTGGTCTTTGTTTCTGACTTATTCCATTCGTTTGTTCTTTAGGTTATGAATGTATTAATTTGTCCTAACTTTTCCCACAATCATTCCCGGGTTTTCACAGACATCCACACTCACGTGTGCCCCCTCTGCTTCCTCACCTCCAGCACACACATGTGCGATGGAGCAGGCTTGGGTGGGGACATAAGAGCCAGGGGGCCATTCCCCCCCGGGCCCCCCAGACCCCCGCTGTCCAGTCCTGCGCTCCTTCGGAGACTCTATTGGGTGCTCTGGAGGTGGCGCTTCTGTGGTGCCGCTCGGGATGATCTTCTTGCGCGGCAGGGAGTGCGCTCCTTCGCTGCAGAGCACCGAGCCCGCCTGGTGCTGAGGACGCGCTGAGGTGCTGCACAGAGGGGCCCAGAGCGGCCCTGCCAGGCTGGCCAGCTGCGCCCCCGCCCTTGCCCCCCTCGCGCCTCCCCTCTTGCCAGGCCGCTGCACACGCTCCCCTGCGCGCTTGTGCGGTCCCCCGCACCGCCAGCCCGGGTGTGGCCCTTGCACACTCACTCGTGGCTGAGGCCACTGGGCGACCCCGGTGGGATTTTAAAGGCCGGGCCGGGATTCTTCCGTGGGGCACCTCTGCCTTCTGCCTGCCTTTCAGAATTATTTGGGGTAGAAAGGCTGACAACGTACATCCTCTGGAGGGTTTCTGTCCCTCTGGGCGCTTCGCAGAACAGCAAGTGCCGACTTGGTCCATGTTTTGCTCTCCTTGGTCTGATGCCCAGGGCGATGAGGGTGGTGTACGGCCCACAACAAAGTGTTGCAGCGTGAAGCGCTCTCGCTCGAGGGGCCAGCCAGTCGGCCATGGGCTTTTCCGGGAGAGTCCGGCCCTGCCACCCGCCCGTGTGTATTGGCCCCTTCCCCACAACACTCCAGGCCCTGTGCCCAGGCAGTGCTCACCGGGCTGCTCTGATTCCCAAAGAGTTTGGCTGGCTCCTGGGTGGCCCCCCCGCCCCGCCAAGAGTTTTCGTCCTGCAGCCTGGGAAGTTCTTCCCCACCTGCTCCCCCCGCCCCACAGAGACACACGGGAGGAGGGAGGGAGGGAGGCTGCAGCTTTGGCCGAAGAAGGCAGGCGAGGCAGGTCCCCGGAGGAGGATGCGGGAGCGCCGCCCGCGTCGCGGAGGGGCCGAGAGCTGCCCTGCCTAAGCGCCTTATCCCTCTCTCATGACCAGCTGCTGAATCCATCACGCAGAAAGCCGATTAAGCGGCCACAGGCAGCAGGAATAATGCAAATTATCTGCAACCCGCAACTGCGCTGGCCTGCAAAGCTCCGCGTGCAGGAGACGTGCTGAGGGGTGCGGGGGGCGGTGGCGTGGCCCGGGGTCTCTGGCCGAGGCGGGGAGGGAGTCCCGCGGAGCAGGGGCCGAGTGCGTGCCGGGACCGCGAGGCAGGGGCCCCTTTTCGGCTCCTCGGGGGGACCCGCGTCCCCAAACCGTTCTCAGAGCGCTCTTGCATCTCAGCCAGGTGCGGGGCTTTTTTCAAGCCGTGGGCTCTTCATGGCACCCACAGGCCCGACCCGGCCAGAGCAGGCGGCATCGCCCAGGGGGTGCGTGCAACGCGGCGCCGCCGGGGACAGACCCCCGCGCCCCCTTCAGCTACCGCGAGGACTGTGGCCAAGCGCAGGCGGCGCGGGAATGCCGGCCGGGGGGGGGGTGCGCTTCCTTGCCCCGAGAGAGAGAGCCCTGCCTTGGCGCTGCGTGCGTGCGGGGGGGAGGTCGTCGGGGGGGGGCGAAGGGCACCGGCCCTGCTCGACGGCCCGCCCCTGCGAGGAAGCCTCTGGGCAGAGAAGCGGCGGCTCGGGCGCTGGGAAGTCCCCTTCACGCCCAGTTGTCCATGGGAGCGCGCTGTGGCTAGGCAGTGGGGAGAGGCTGGCGCTTTGCACGTGGTCAGAGGTACTCTGTTCTGCCCAGCACTCCCACGTGTTAGAGGCTGCTGCGGAGTGACTTTTTAAAAACTTCTTTCTTGTGTGTTGTTCCGGCCCTTTCGCCGCTGTCCTGTATTTCGGCACTACTGCGCTAGGGAAATAGGTTTTGGCGAGCGACGTTTAAACGTCCTCGCCACACGCAACGGCGGAGGGCGCCTTGCGGAGGCCGGCAGAGTCCGGCCGCGGTGGCCGGGGGCCCGCTGGAGCCGGCCGCGGCGGGCGAGGGGAGCGGGTGCGCCCAGGTGCCGGCTGGCGGTCTGGGGCGGGAGCGTCGAGGAGCGCCGCTGCCCCGCGCTCTCCAGGAGCGCAAGGGCCGCTGCCCCGGCTGCTCCAGCCCGCGGGAGGGAGCCCGGGCCGCGCTCCGCCGCTCGCCGGCAGGGGGCAGGGCGCGCGGCTGCCGGCGCCTCCTCCGGGCCCTGACGTCCTCCCGTGCCCGCCGGCCAAGCCCGCCCCCTCGCCGGCCAGCCCCGCCAAGTCCCATCAGGTGGCTCCGGAGCGGCGCGGAGCCGCAACTTCTCGCCCGGCGCCGCCGCCCCGCTTGCGCCGGCCCCCTCCTCCCTGCGCCCCTCGCCCAGCCTCTGGGCTGCCGGGGATGGGCTGCCCGGCCAGTGGCCGAGGGCGCGGCGGCCAGTAGCGGCTGGAGGGGGAGTGGCTGGGGAGGGGGAGGGGGAGGGGGCGACCGCGCTGTTTCCCGGGGGAGGGGCGGCCCGAAGCAGAACTCCATGAGGATCGTGGGGCTCTTCCGGACCAAAGGCTCGCATATGCTGCAGTGTCTCTGTGGAAGGCGCCTGAGTTCCAGCAGAAGTCCAGGTGGGCTCCGTTCCCCCGCGCCGCCCTCCCCTCCCCTCGCTGCGCGGACGGGCGGGCGCGCAAGCCGCGGGAGGCGCGGGAGCGGACGGTGCGCGGCGGGCGCGGGGCTCTCAAGGGCGCGCTCCCTCGCCTCGCCTCGCCTCGCCTCGCGCAGGGCGGCCGGGGGCGACGTGGCCCCGAAGCCAGCCGAGCGGGCCGCGCTGTCCAGGGTGCTGACGGGGCCGCGCCTCGCGGGCCGCCCTCTGCCCTCCCCGAGGGCTGCCCCTCCCTTGCTCCCCCCTTGCTCCCCCCCCCCCCAGCGGCGGGCCCCGAAGCCGGTCGCCCGCTCCGGTGTGGCGCGTTCTCCGTGCCAAGGGAGGGGCTCTGCAGGCCCCCGGGGCGGCTCTGCCATGTTTTGGCCGGCTGCGTCCTGGAGCGGCAGATAAGTTTCCGGGCAGCTACGGGGGACCTGCTCCAGCGCCTTGCGGTCGTGACTGCCACATGCGCCGCCTAACGTGGCTCGTGGACCTCGCCGTCTCTCACTGGCACCCACGCGCTGCCTGCAGGTGAGAGCCGGTTTCGCTTCCGCGTTTTTGTGGCACTTTGGCGCATCTGAATGTGATGTTTACACTGGAACAGCTCCTTGCCCAAATGTTATGTGTGAATGGCATCTGAGTGCGTCCGGCCAAGATGGCAATTCTTCCTGCCAGCAGGATGGAAGCGGTGGCCGTGGAGTGTGATGGCGACTGGCCGCTCGCTGGCCCGCCACGGATTGTGGTAGCCCACCCGCTCGCACGGTGGTTGGTGTCTGGCCGTTGCCGGGAGAGTTCAGCACGTTGGCAGTTTGTGCTGGACTCACAGCGGGCAGGGCCCGTTTTCCGGTCAGGCGGCTCTCTTACTTCCTCGGGAACAATTTCCTCGTCCGTGAAGACCCGTGACTCAAACTGTGCCACACGTTTCTGTCAAGAGGAGCTACTGCAGCTGCAAAAGTCCCTTTTGCTGTTGATGTTTCATCTCTTACTCCTAAATAATTATTGATTTGTTAAGCTATACTGGCAGGTTTAAGAAGGGATTAGGCAAGGTAATGGGGGAGACGGCTTTGGGGGGGCGTTAGTCTCAAAGGCAGCATGTTGCCCCTGCAGCGGGCCTCGTCAGCGCACTGCCCACGGGACGCGCAGGCGCATCGGAGGCTGGCTCTCTCCAGGCCCGCTCAGCCGGCCCAAGTGGCGGCAGCTGTGGCTCAGCGGGGGCCGGGCCGGAGTCCTCCCTGCCTTACCTGGAGAAGCAGGTGGAGATGCTGCCCCTCTGGCTGCAAGGGGGCCTGCCTGAACCTGGGGGATGTGGGCACCGGTGCACTCCTGTCCTCTGTGTGGGCTTGCCGTGGGCACATCTGGCGGCTGCTGTGGGAAAGAGGATGGGGCTGGAGCAACCCCGGGCCCGATCCAGCAGGGCCTCTCCTGCCTTCTTATGGCGCTCCCCCCACCCCACGTGCCTTCTAGTCACTCTTCCGGCTCAGTCACTGGCCGGGGCAGCACTCCTCGGAGTGCCCAGCCCATGCGCTGCTGGAAACGGCTTCTCCAAAAGGGGCAGAGCATGGGGCCAGGGCAGGGGCCCAAGGGCCTCCCCACCAAGCGCCCCCCTCAGCTGTTCCTGCAGGCACATGGCAGGGGGAGGGAGCAGCCCCCCCCCGGCAGACACAGCAGCACCGGCTGGCTGTGCATAGGAAGGAGGCTGGGGGGGGGGGCGACGATGCTTGCTGAAAGCACCAACCTCACGGGCCCTGCTTTTTCTGGGCTCTTCCCTTTCGGCCTCTCTGTGTTGGCATTTGATTTGTACAGCTCCACACACCCGGCTTAGCTATTTTTGGAATGTGTCTTGTTTCCCAACTAGGTGTGGGAAGAAAGGAGAACAGTGGTGGGACATTTAGCAATGGGCACCATAATTATCCAGCGCCCTGAACATTTTGCTTCTGATCAAAATAGTTTGGACATCTTTTTCTGTTCAAAGTGCAACAATGGGAAACGGTGTCTGATG
This sequence comes from Varanus salvator macromaculatus, assembly GCA_023646645.1. Lineage (NCBI taxonomy): Eukaryota > Metazoa > Chordata > Lepidosauria > Squamata > Varanidae > Varanus > Varanus salvator. The sequence continues at coordinate 4,190,640 of JAIXND010000761.1, read as the reverse complement.
ATGTTAGAGCTTCTTTTTGCTGCTTGCTTGGTCTTGTATTCTTCAAAAGTTAAATGGTTTCACCGGCACCTAAGCAAATAAAGCAGTGAATACTGACTCTGGTAAGAATGCAGAACCAGGAGCAAGGATATGACAGTCCGCCAGCCACATTTTGGTGAATTCTGTTGACCTCAAAGAATACGAGATGCAGACACAGCTGAAGGGCTGCCCTGCAGGGCAACCCAAGTTCCCTTTTGGGAGCAATCCCTACAGCACATGGTGGACCCTTCTTTTGGGGGGAAATATATGGGGTGCAGTGCTGTTAATGAACCTCTTCTGGTATAGGAACATGCAGGCTTTCGAGTTACACAGGCTCTCCCGCAGGCAGACAAAACTTTCTGTGTGTCGTGAAGGCTTTATATTATCTCACTGGCAGAAGCTGGACTCCAGGAAGGAGCACCCCGGCTTATTTTTGGTCCTCTCAAAATCTAGGTCGGAGAGGAGCCCACATGCAGTATGCTTGATTTGAAGGAAGTTCCCAAGAAAAAGAAGGTGTTTTTTAAAAGAAGTTTCACATCTGTCATCTGGAAGTGCAGTCCATTTGTCTCTGCCACTTTGATCGTGCGGGTGGCTTTGTAAAGCTCTTGTTTTATCCCAGGCGCTTGTGTCGCAAAAGGGCATATTCCTTCCGTGCCTGGCTGGCTCTCCCCGAGGAAGGCCTCAGCACAAGCAGTGACTGCTTCAGCGCCCGTCAGAGCAGCCCCTCGAGCACCTTGGACACGTGTCTCCTCCTGCCACAGGCCAGGACGACCAGCTGGGCCACGGCGTTGCTCCGGCACGCAGCCAGAGATGCAGCGCTCGCGAGTGTCTTGGGACTGCCTTTCTCCGTGAGAACGTCCCCCAGTGTATTTATCTGTTGTGGTGGGGATTGCGGGCGGGCAAGCGAGGAAGCTGGAATCCTCAGGTTCATGCATAGAAGCACTCCAGCGAACAGACTGTACGTGAAGCCACGGTGGCAGCTTGATCTCCGAGGCCGAGTGCCAAATGCTAGTTAGCAAAAAGGTCAGGATTTGTGTGGAGGCAGACTAAGAGGGATTGCAGCCCCATCTTCCTGTGGGGTCCAACGGACACAGGGATATGCTGGTCCCGGCAAAAAGCAGTGGAGGTGCCTGTCAGTTTTAAATGTGATTCTTCGCTGCTTTCATCTCACAACTTCCCTTTGAGGTAGGCTAGATGGAACAATAATGATTTGCCCAAAGAATTCCCCCATGGGAAACCTTGGAGCTCTCAAAGGGGGATGCCCATGCCTGCTGCTCATCGTGCGTTGCCTCCTAGAGGTTTGCATAACAGCTCTTAATCAGAGGTCAGAAGCTACGTGGTTTGCCAGGAATAAGACATTCCGGACTAGCCACATCTATGCTTTGCTTGGTTGTTTTGGCAGAACCACTGCTTTAGTGAACCGTGGGATGATGTGGGCATCCTGCGAAGCGTGCAGCCAGGAGCCATTGGGCTGGATGAGAATCTGTCGGGGGTGCAGCAGCTCCATTGCACAGTGGGCTGGACTAGATGATCTCCAAGGTCCCTTTTCCTAGGATGGGTCCGAGCTGTTCTTAGGTGCAAACTGAACTCTGCCTTCCTTTCTGTGTCCTCATGGCATCTTTTCACCTTGATTGACTTGGGATCTCACTGTTCCAGCTCTGCCTCTCTTCTGGGGAAGGGAATCTCCCTTTTCCCAGTGCACATGGCAAGGGGTCACTGGTCGCTGACTGGTTCCTTCATCTTGGGGAGGGCTTTTGTGGGGGGTGATAAGCTGAAGGACACTCCTGAGCAGTCCGTCTATGTCACAGGCATGTGCCTGTCAATCAGCCACCCCCAACCTGGTGCCTGCCAGATACTTTGGAGTTCAACTTCCATCAGCCACAGTCTGCATGGGCAATGGTCAGGAATGCCAGGGACTAGTTCAAAACATCTGGAAGGCATTAGATGGGGCCTTCTGGGGCTTGCAAGTGGCCATGAATGAACAGGAATAAACCGGAAAAGCTTCCTGGCCGTTGAGGGAGTGCGACCGACCACGGGAGCAGCGCCCTGGGCGGATCAGGGGCTCTCCCAGGCTGGAGGCATTCGGGAGGCGGCTGGGCAGCCATTGGAGAGAGAGGGTTTAACGTGGATTATAGACCATAGAATCATAGAGTAGTGGAGCTGGAAGGGGCCAGGAAGGCCCTCGAGTCCACCCCCTGCTGTTGCAGGACACCAAGTCACACCCTCCCACTCAGATGGCTGCCCAGTTCCTTTCTGAATGTCCCAGTGTGGGAGAGCTCACCGCCTCTCCGGGCAGTCGGTCCCACTGTCCTGTTGCTCTGGCAGTGAGGAAGCTTCTCCTGATGCCCAGCCTGGACCTGGGCTGTCGCAGCTTGACTTGATTCTTCTGTGTCCTGCACTCTCGATCAGCAAGGAAAGATCTTGACCTTCCTCTTTGTGGCAGCCTTTGAGGGACTTCTAGAGGGATTTCATGTCCCCCCTCAGCCTCCTTTTCTCAAGGCTGAACATGCCCAGTTTGCTCAGTCTCTCCTCGTGGGACAGTGTTTCCAAAGCCCTCCTCTGGACCCTTTCTAATTTACCTGCGTCTTTCTTAAATCTTGGACCGTATTCCAGGTGAGGTCTGACTAGTGCGGAGTAGAGGGGAACTACTTCTGCTCGTGATTTGGAAGGAATACTTCTGTTAATGCACCCCAAAATGGCACTTGCCCTTTTGGCGGCTGCATGGCCTTGTTGGCTCCCGTTTGCCAGCGTGGAGTCCTGCATCGCGCAGCAGCCGGACCCAACAGCCTTGTCCTTATATTCCCTTCCAGCTCCGCCATCCCATGACCCTGGGCACTGCACGTGTGTGTTGACATCCACAATTGGTGGCTGACTTTCAAATCCCAGCTGCAGCTTGTCCTTCTTAACGCCCAGCGTCGCCCGCAGGTGTGACTTGAGGTGTGTATTGCAGAGTTGGCAACCTCTTCTGGGCTCGCCCTTGAGCCCATGAGCAATGCAAACATTACGGCATCGACACCAAGCTGGCCTGATCTGTTGCCCCCACCGCTTTGCCGAACGCCCAGCCTGTTGGACCTGCTGGGCACTCGAAGTCTGTCTCATGGTTTTGTGGCACACCGCTTGTCCAAATGAAGACACAGAAACAGAGCGAGTCAGCAGGGTCCTCCTGGGCCATCTAGTCTGACCCCCGGCTCCAGCCGGCTCCGCTCATGTAATCCCCAGCATGTGGGTGTCCAATTTTTCTTGAATGCCGCCACTGATGGGGCCTCCGCCACCTCCCTAGGAAGCCCATTCCATATCCTCGGCGTCCTAACTGTCCAGAAGTGCTTCCCGACATCCAACCTAAAACCTGGTTCCTTGAGCTTTGCCCCACTGGAACGTGTCCTGCCCTCCAGCGCAGGAAGAACTGGCCACGGCCCTCCCCCTGCTCTGGCCTTGTGCCTCTGCCAGAAAGCGCCTGGGAGGGGCGTGCAGGTGCCCTCGTGCTGCGTGCGCCTCGGAGTCGCTGGCCTGGCAACAGAGGCACCTTGTTTTCTTGCGCAAAGGTCTCCTCCCTGGAGAGAGACGCTCTCCTGGCTCCCAGGCAGACTCTGCCTGCTTTTCCGCAGGAGGGAAACTGCACCTGCGGAGCACTTGCCCCAGAGCTGCCCCGGGAGCTCCTCTTGGCCCAGGGACTGGGGACTCGTGAAGCAGCTCGGATGCGCGGGGTTGGGTGGACGCCACAGCGCGGGAGGACTCACGGTGCAGGCGTGGCGCCACAGAGCAGCCTCCCACCAAGCCCGGGCCACTGGGCTCCAAGGCTCCTCCTCAGGTCCTTTCCCCGGGCAGAGGGCAGAATCCACGGGGCTCTCTGACTAGCAGGGGGGCCCTGAGAGCCACGTGGGAGTCTAACTTCGGGGCTGGCAGATGGTTGCATGCATGAGCACGTGGGCTCTATCACATACACCCCCCGTTTCGTAGAATCACAGACGAGTAGAGCTGGAAGGGGCCAGGAAGGCCTCGGGGCCCACCCGCGGCTGGTGCAGGACACAGGTCACCCCACCCCACTTTTGCCTGGAAAGCCCCCAGTGTGGGAGAGCCCCCCACCTCCCTTCTGGCACCTCCAGCCCCATCCGCAGCTGGCATGCTGCTTGCAAGAGGTTCTTGCCCTGGCCCTCGGAGCGAGAGGGATTCAGCGGCTCCGAGTGGAATGAAGGAGAGGCAGAATGTTCCACGGGTGGCGGAGGGCGCGGTGTGTGTGTGTCCGTCCTGCTTGTGCATTGCTGCTCTCGTTCATGTTATAAACTAGCTAGATTAGGTTTTGCAAAACCTGCTTCAAGTGCAGGGCTAAATAATATAGATCGAACTGGTGGCCACAGAGGAGTCTTGGGCCAGGCGCTCCGTGAGGGCCCAGGCCAGCCGGGGAAGAGCTGCTGGACTGCAGTGGTGGGACTCTGCTTCTCCCCGCTTTTCCAGCCCCACCTCCCCGTCCTCCTTGGCACGGCAAGAAGCGAGGGCTCACAGCATGTGGCCTCTGCCCTGCCCCAGAACTTCCACAGAGCAGAGCAGCCCCTTCCCCCCTTCCCCACCGGAGGCCTCCAGGTCTGGCCTCCACCTTTAGGGCAGGGAGGGGTTGGGTGTCCGTCTGCTGGGGACGCGAAGGACGGGGCCTGTGGCTCTTCCCCCAGGTGGGAGACGGGCCGGAGCGCTCCCAGCGAGCCACTGGCCGGGCCAAACGGCTCGCCACGGTTCCCACTCCACGCCTTCCCGCAGCCTTCAGTCCTGGCCTTTGTCTGTGCCCCGGCGTCCTCCCTCTCCTGCAGGCCTGAGCGCTGCGTCCACAGCGGCACCTCCTGGGGCAAGGCTGGCCGGGGTGGGTGGGAAGGCCATGGGGCTGGTGATGGACCGGCGTCCTCGGGGAAGGCTGTGTCTGGGGCGCAGCAGAACCCCTCACCCGTTGGCACGTGGCTCCCGTGCTGGACGGCCTCGGGCATGGGGGCGCTGCGCTGCCTTCTGTGGCTGAAGGAGGCCCTGGCAACAAGCCCTCGCTGCGTCGCTCTCGGGCCCTTCCTGGCCGAGGCCCACACAGCCGACCCGGCACCGCGCGGCCACCACTCCCTCTTGCCCTGTGGGCACCGTCTCGGGAGACGGCCGTTGGCCCCGAGGGACTGAGGGCGGGGGCGGGGGCCGCAGCATCCTCCGCTGGGACAGCACACCCAACCCTGCCCCCCCTCCATGGGCTAAGCTGCATTTTCGAGGACTGGCCTGCCTGATACTTCTCAAAAGGGAATCCACGTTCATAGAAACAGAGAAACAGAGCAAGTCAGAAGGGGCCTCCTGGGCCATCTAGTCTGACCCCCGGCACCAGCCGGCTCCGCTCACGACATGCCCACCATGTGCATGTCCAGCCTATCTTTGAACACCCTCACCGATGGGGCCTCAACGACCTCCCGTGGAAGCCCATTCCACGCCCTCGGGGTCCTAACTGTCAGGAAGTGCTTCCTGGCATCCAAATTGAACCTTGGCTCCCTGAGCTTTGCTCCATTGGAGCGCGTCCTGCTTTCCTCTGCAGGGGAGAACAGGCCTCTCCCCATCTCCATGTGACACCCCCTCATGATGCATGTTAGCCCCGACACCCCCCGGGTCACCCATGGTGTCCATTCCCGCAGCAGGGAGGGCCACCTGTGCCCTTAACAGTGGCTGTCAGGCGCCACGTGCATCTCCCCCTGGCATGGCGTCCACGCAGGGGGTGGCTCCGGCCACTTGGTCCCAGGGCGAGCCTGCTGCTGAGCAGAGGAGCCGGGGCAGGAGCAGACGGTGGGACCCGGGGCAGGAGCACAGCCCTGGCAGGGTCGGCCCAGCCCCGGCTCACGCCGGCCCTGGCAGGCAGCTCGAGGGCCCCGCCACCTCCCAGAACGGATGCGGGAGCCCATGTTTTGGTGCTGGGCCAGCTGGCTGCATCTGCAGCGGGCGAGGCCTATAAATAGAGCCTTCCTCCCGAGGAAAGCGGGAGCTGCATGGCGAGGCTCAGCGATGACAGCGGTGCCTCCTCCTCAGCCCTGACACCCCCTGGAGAGAGGCGCTCCTTCCCTTGGGCAGACGCTTCCCTGAAGGGCTGGCTCGGTGCCCCGGAGACGGGCTGCGTGCTCTTTTTGTGGCCGGGGACTGCAGGCGCGGAGAGAGGGAGACGGCAAACCGGCCCGGCCCGGCCTCCACTGGGGCTTGGAAGATGCTGCCGGTCTGAGGGGGAGCCAGCCCCAGGCCAGTGTGAGTCCAGCGCGTGTGCCCCTCCAGACGGCGGCACGCCGGGCTTTGGGGGAACCTCGAGGCAACAGATCGACCGGTCGCCTGCTCTGGGCCGTCTTAATTTGGAAGAGCAAACGCGGGCATGGAGCCTGCAGGCAGCTGTGACGAGGGGGCTCTCTCCACGTCTGCTAGGCGTCCTTTGCGCTGCGCACGGCTTCTCCAGCGCCAGGCTGCCTCACCCTAGAATCCTGGAGCAGCAGAGGTGGAGGGGCTGGGGGGCCACCAGGGCCCCCAGCCCCTGCTCAGCGCAGGCCCCCCAGCTGAACCGCCCTCTCTGTGATGCTGGGCGCACTCTGCCTCGTTAATGCTTCTGAGCGCAGTGTGATGCTCCGCGTTTGCTTCATCAGCCGCGGCGCAAGAGAGAGGCTTTTCTGGGTGGGTCTTGCGTACCACCATGAGCTCCTCGAGGAAAGGCACATTTGAGGGTGAGGGCAGGGTCAGGGCTCTCTGTCTTCAGCGACAGAGAAATAGCAATCAGTGGGGAACGGCGCATAGCAACCGTAGTGCACGCGCGAGGCCTTCCGGAGCGCTTAAGCCACTCCTCCCCGCTGGCTATTTTGGGCTCACAGATCCTGCCGCCCCCCCCCCCCCGCCAATGTGCTCTCCGGCGATCAGAGATAACAGCCGTGCTTCGGTTTCCATGTGTGTGCATCTCAGCGTGGAGCCGCGCAGGAGCTCCTCGCTCTTCCTGAAGCTCCGCAGATGGAAGCCACGGACAGCCTCGTGGCTCCTGGCACCCGGACGCTTGCACCAGCTTTGCCGGCCACGGCACACGGCACCAGATGCCGGACGCATCGCTTGTGCACTGGATCTGGCCGCAGCCCGGTGCAAATGGAGCTGCTTTAGGCCCAAATTTCTGGTGCTCCCGAGTGAACGAGGCGCCCCCAAAGTGCCCCAGGCCGAGGCTGGGTTCCTGTGGGGCTCGTGGTGCCATCTGGGCTTTCAGATCTTCCCAGCACTGGGAATTGTATGAACCGGCTGCGCTCCGTTCCTCCCACCGATTTGTTCTGTGAGGAGTTCTGGCCGGTCGTGGGGTAGGGAGGAGTCCGAGTCCGATCAGCCAGGATTTCAAATCTTTTCCGTTCTTCCTGACATCAGCTTGAGCCTCCTCTTCGAGGTTTTCCTGCGCACTGCATACCACTCCATTGCTAAAAGCTTGAGGGGGCTTTTCATCATGCGGACCCCCGTGCCCCCTTTCCTCTTTCTGAAATGTTGTGTGCCCTGTGATCTACACTGTTTTTATAGAAATGGCCTGAGAGCCCACAGGGAAGGGAGGCCCCCCCCAGCAAATCTGAGGACCCCCTTCCTCACAGGCTGCCGCCGCCCTGCTTCTGAGGCTTTGAGGTCTCCCGATTGGGCCCTATGATCCACATGTCGGAAATACAGGGAAATAAGCACGGCCACTTTTGGATAAATTCTGCTGCATCTGAAATGCACGGACTTGATCTGCTCAGAAGTAACAAGCGCAGCTGGACATTCCAGTCAATTCTGCCGAGAATTAAGCCTAATTATCAGGAGGTAAAAAAACCCCAGAGCCCTCCCCCACTCCCCTCTTTTTAGTCCCCTACTGCCTGGCAACAGGGACTCATGCACTGGTGACTTCCCGACTAGATTTCTGCGACGCGCTCTACGTGGGGCTGCCCTTGAAGACGGTCCGGATACTTCAGTCGGTGCAGAATAGAGCTGCCAGGCTGCTGACGGGCGCTGGGCATGGTTCTCACATCACCCCAGTTCTCCGCCAGCTTCACTGGCTCCCTGTTGAAGTCCGGGCCCAATTCAAGGTGCTGGTCATCACCTATAAAGCCCTTAACGGTTCTGGCTACCTAAAGGAGCGCTTGCGTCCATATATGCCCTCCCGCCCCCTGAGATCGGTGGAGGAGGCCCTCCTCCGGGAGCCCTCTGTGAAGGATATTAGGAGGGTGAGCACCCAGAGGGGAGCCTTCTCGGCGGTGGCGCCCCATCTATGGAATGCGCTCCCCAGAAAGGTCCGCCTGGTGCCGTCGTTATTTGTTTTTTGGCGCCAGGCCAAGACCTTTTTATTTAAACGATATTTTAATTGTTAATGGGGTTTTTATTTAATTGCTTGTACATCTGCCGAGAAACTCCAACATAATTTTAATTTTATACAAATTGTTTTTGTAGGCCGCCCCGAGGCTTCGGCGATGGGTGCGGCATACAAATGCTACAAATAAATAAATCCCCCCTCCACCCCCGGTGCGGCAGGCCTCATCTGGGTCGAACAGTGAGGCACAGATTCAGACTCCTGGATCCTGACCTGGGTTCCTTCGGTACCGCAGCCGAAGTCAGAGGCTTCTGCATGGGCCTGTTTGCGCTGCACAGCCGCCTCACTCCATGGAAACCCTCTCCATTTTTGTCTCTCAAAGCTTTTGCATATTTGCTTCCCAGTGTCACACAGAGCACCGCTAGCTTAAAAACAAGGAAACAGAGCAAGTCAGAAGGGCCCTCCTGGCCCATCTAGTCTGACCCCCGGCTCCGGCCGGCTCCGCTTGTGACACGCCCACCATGCCTGCCGCAAAAAGCGAGAGCCGGCTGCCGGGCCACGCGGGGAAGTTCGGCGGTGCAGCCAGGCCCCTGCCCCCCAGAAAGCCGCAGCAGAAGGCTCGGCAGCGGCTAATGCCGTTGGAAGGAGCCAGAGGGAGCTGCAGGGTGGGTTGGACGAGGGGCAGCGCCCAGCGGGAGCCAGGGGAGAAGGGGCTCCCCGCTGGGCTCCCCAGCGCCCCTGCCCGGGGACCACCACTCCTCCTCCTCCTCCAGGTCTGCCTTTCCCCTGCGCCCCTCCAAGGACAACGGGCAGCAGGTCTGCTCCCAAGTGGCTTCTTTGCGGGAAGCGGAATCTGGGAGAGTCGCTGGGGAAGCAGGAGTGGATTACAGCAGAGCCAGTGGGTCGCCTGCGTGAGGCGAGCGATCCCTCGAGAGCGCGTCCCCGCTGCGGCTGGTTCCCCTCTGCTCCGCGCCGGCCAGGTCAGGGCACACCCGGAGTGCTGCGTCCAGGTCCGGGCCCCACAGGTGCAGAGGGGCTGGGAAGGGATCAGAGGAGGGCAGGACGGATGGACTGAGGGCCGGAAGCAAAGCCCTGCGAGGAGAGAGCGAAAGGGCTGAGCCTCGAAAGGGGGGCACAGTATCGCTCTCCAAGGCCCCACCGGGGAGGGTTCCCAAGGACAGGCTGGACATGCGCATGGTGGGCGTGTTGTGGGCGGAGCCGGCTGGAGCCGGGGGTCAGACTAGATGGCCCGGGAGGCCCCTTCTGCCTCGCTCTGCTTCTCTGTTTCTACTTGACAGTCTGTCACAAAGAGGAAGGCCAGGATCTCTTCTGCATCATCCCAGAGCGCAGGGCATGGAATATCGGGCTCAAGTTACAGGAAGCCTGCTTCCGGCTAGATAGCAGAGAAAAGATCCTGTGAGAGCAGTCTGAGATGGAGCCGATGGCTTGAGGGGGTCATGGGCTCTCCCACCCTGCTGGACAGCCGGCTGAGACGGATGCTCTCCCTGGAAGTATTCCACGGAGCAGGGGTTGGACCCGCCGGCCTCTTCCAACATTGCTATTCTAGGATTCCGCAAAGAAAAGCCCAAGTCGCTTCCCTCTGTCCATCCCGCTCGGCCCGCAACACAGAGAGAGGCCTGCCAGCCGCCGCCTGAGGGGCTCGACCCCAAGGCCTGCCCCCGCCCCCGTGCCTGCTCTTGCGCGGGGGCAGTCGTGGTTCCACGCTCTGCCTTCCCTGTGGCCCCCCAGGGCTCGCGTGACGGGCCCTTCCTGGGAGGAGCTGATTCTGGCCAGGGTCTCCTCTTCCTGCATCTGCAGCAGCATTGGCTCCAGGAGGGGCCCCTGGCTCACAGGAGGGGCCTCTGCGGGATGCCCCCCCCCCATGTGCGTGCAGCCCAGGGCCCCCTGGCCCTCTGCGTGGCACTTTTAGGGGGCTGGAGGGGAGAAGAGGTGGGGAAGGCCCCTCCTGGCCTACATCTGGACCCAACCCTGTGCCGTGTTCTTCTTCGCATGGAGTAAGCGCAGCCGCCCCCTCCTGCGGGGTTTCAGGGCAAGGGCCGGCCGGCCCCTTGCACCCTTCTCTTGGCAGGCATCTGCCCCCTGCGCAGGCGGTCCTGTTTGCTCGGCTCCGGCCACTGCCGAGCCCATGCGGAGCTGCTCTTCCCTCTTCCCCAGTGACTGGATTCCGCTGTTGCTCGGCTATGGCACCACGTACCGTAAACATTTGCGGAGTCCCTGAGGCAGATGCTGAAGTAAATACGGGCCGCGGAGTCAGAGGCTGTTGCTGCAGCCGCTCGGGCTGAACCTGTGCTACTCAAACCACAGGCAGGCTCTCCGGGTAGGAGTTGGCACGGCGGCCGCCAGGCTCTTCTGCGCCCAGAGATGGTGCCAGCACCGCTGTCCCGCCGCCCTGGGCCGCTCTGACCCGTGCTGGGCCCCGCTGGAGTGGCTCACGGGCAGGAGGGCCTCAGAAGCAGCCTGGGGCCAGAGGGGCCTTCGCCTAGCCCACCCTTGGACAGCAGTGGGCTGGCAGACGGCCGGGGAAGCCCGCGAGCTGCCCCGGGGCCACAGCTGTCTCCTGCTGTGGACAGACGCTGCCTGGTGCTGTGGTCGGGCTGCGAGAGTCTCACGGGGGTGCAGGGAAGGGGGCTTCCAGGACTCCCCGCTGGTGACGGGATCGCTTCGGCTTCCGGTGTCCCCAGGACCAACGAGAGCAAGATCGTTGCGGGCAAACGTGGCCCGTCCCCTTCAGAAAGTGCGAGATCCAGGGGTGAGGTGGGACCCTGGGGAGCCCCTTCCCCTTGTGCCCCAGTTCCGGACAGGACCCTCTGACAACACTGCCTGCGCCTTTGTGAGTCCCAGGCTGGCTGCCCCCCCACCCCCCCGGCACGTCTTCTCGTGTAGTATTCATGGGAAACTGCCCCTTTGGCTCTGGAGATGCCCCTGGGCGTAAGCTTTAGTGAGAGAACAGGCAGAGCTCCAGCAGGCTCTTTGCCGAGCACCCCAAACGGAGTCCCCTGCCCCTCCGGAGGCATCCATGCTGTGCTGCCAGGCTGGAATCTGGGTCCCTCTGCCCTCCAGTTTCTCCTCTCTCTCTTCCTCCTGTTATAAATGCGCTCTCTTGCGCAAAGAGTCGTTCACACTGGTTGGCCAGTAAGCCGTTCCCCACCGCCGTTGGCTCCACCTGGATGGCACGCGGAGATCTCCAGCGCTGGCTGCGTCGATCTGGGCGGGGAGCCGGGGTGCTGCTGGGGCCTGGGGAGCCAGCGCTGGGGCTGAGGGGCACGTGGACTCAGCCCTCGTCTCGCTGGCGATGCCTCGGCGCCTCGGAGCTCGCTCGCCTCCTGGCTTGGCTGGACGGGCCTGCCCCACTGCTGGCTCCAGGGCAGATCTTGGTCCTTCTGGCAGGACAGGCTGCGAGCGAGCGGCGTCTCAAAAGGGGGGAGGCAGCTCCAAGGTCAAGCGGGCTGCCCCTGGGAGGGCTGGTGGGGGAGGCAGCCCAGCCCCCTGCAGCTGGAGCGTGAGACGGGCGCTGGCGGCCTTGCGCTGCTCACTCTGGTCCAGCCTGAGCCAGCCGGGGCTCAAGGCCAGACACCCCGAGTCAGGGGCTTGGTGCAGGTGCTGAGGAAGAAACGTGCTGCTCTGCTGACCCCGGCAAGCTTCGCGGGCGGGGGGCTGCCTCACTGAGGGCCCGGCCCGGCACCATGTCTGTCCATGCACACGTGCTTTGCTTCCCAGGATTTCATGGCAGTCATCACCGACGCTGCCTTCTAGCTTGGAGGCACTGGGGGCCAGGCACCCCGTCGCGCCCCCCACCGCCTTCCCACCAGCTTTGCCAGCTGCTCTGGCTCCTGCCGCCTCCAGCAGCCGCTCGCTTGCTCACTGGGCAGAGAGTGGATGCAAGGAGGCCAGGCACCTGCCCCCCACTTCCCTCTGCGGTGTCTGGGCCAGAGCCAGAGGGGTCCCACAAATGGGCTGTGGGGGAAGCGGAGTGGCAGGCTCAGGGGGCTCCCACTCGTGGGCTTCTGCGGGGTGCTGGGCCCCAGCAACCCCCTTGCCTCGAGGCCGGCCTGCCTGTCAGACGCCCCTCGGCCGCTTCCTCAGCTCTCTGGGCTGTGACTGCCGGAGGCTTCTGCACGGCCAGCCGGGCCCTCGGGCCGCATTCCTGCCGGGTGACGGGCCACGCGGACTCCAGCGCTCCAGGAGCGAGTGTCTTCCTGTCTGCGGGTGCTGGCTGCCCGGCTGCTCCTGCCCGGGGGCTGCAGGCTGGTGGGGGTGGGGGCCCCCTCGGCATCCACGGGGAGATGCTCCTGACGCTTTGCGGCCCCTCTCCCGCTCTCCGCCCCGCCTGTCGCTTTCTGATGACTGCACGGTTTGTTTTTGAAAACGAAAAACTGTTGATTGGAGCTCATTTGCAAGAATAGCACAAAAGGGTCTTGATTGGGGAGTGGGGCGCAGGGCCGCCTGGCTAATCTATGAGTGCAATCGCCGTGATTGCTGGAGGCTCGCTTCTGGGCGCCCCCCCGAGTCTGTTTTTTAGCTCTCGTGCTCCTGCCCGGCTGCGCACTTGCCTCTCAAGCTTTGCAGCAAGCCTAGCACGGTCTGCGCCAGACTCCCCCATGCTGGTGCCCACATGGCGGGATGATGGGGACTGGAGTTCAGCACATCTGGGAAGCTCCCGGTTGGGGAACCTTGGGCCTTCCTGACTGGCCGCTGCCCTCCGTCAGCCCTTGGCCCTTCTAACGGGAGGTCTGAGAGGGTAGCTGGGGGAGAAAGAGGCGGAAGTAGAGACCGTCTCTGCTTTGCTCCGTGCGGCTGCTCTGGGCGCCTTCGCCTCCCCGTGGTCAAGCTCAGCTCGGGAGGGCGCTGAGGAGTCCGCTGCACAGGTCTGTGGCTCCAGGGCCGGCCCTACCATGAGGACGAGCGAGGTGGTCGTCTCGGGTGGCAGAGACTTGGCGGGGGGCTGGGGACGCTGTGCCCTGCCCTGCTCCCTGGGAACTCACCTGCCGCTCTCAGGTGGTGGGGGCGGCTTCCGGCCTTCCTGCCGGCCCAGGCAGGGCCTGTGCAGGAACGGGCATGGGGGGAGCCCCCTGCTCGTCTCACCAGGTGGCAAAGCCTCCTGGCTGGCCTTGTGGGCCCCTCCCAGGACGCCCCCGGCCACTGCTGCTGGGAAAGACGCATCTCTGCCCCGGCGGCTCATGGGGCTGTCGGACGCCCGCGGCCTCCACGCTGCAGCTCAAACGCTTCAGCGGGCCAGACTTTCCAGGTGCGGCGTGTCCAGACGGCTCGAGCACCGCATGGGACCTTGTCGAGGGGGGGGGTTGCAAGTGTGGGGAGATTCCGGAAGGTGGAAGCGCCTCTGACTGGAGATGCTCCGGCGGACAGGAGAGAGCAGAATCAAGCAGGGGGACGGGGGAGGGGGGACCCTGTCTCCCAGCCCAGCCTTCAGTGGCTTGGAAAAGGGCCGTCGCACCTCATCTGTTTATCAAGTTTGGTGAAATTGTGTATGGCCTCAAAAGCCTGCCGTGCCTGTTTCACCAGGAGCAACGGGGTGAAAGAAAAACATGTTTGCACTTGTGGGAAGCGGTTGCTCGTGTCCCCAGTGACGGGCGCGCTCTGGAAAGCGCTAGCGTTCTGTGGGAGCCGTTCCGGAAGGCCCAGCAGCTGCCAAAGCGCCCGAAGGAGAGGCGCAGGCGGGAGAGCCACCCCAGGGCGCCCACCCGCCTCCTGCAACGGTGCCGCTCTGGGCCGCTCGCTCCCCTGCCCTTGGAGTCCGGACCTGCCGCAGGGAGGAGGCTGGCTGCTGCGGAGCCGGGAGGGTCGGCCGGGCAGCCGCTCTGCGGAGGCTCAGGGTGGTGAAGGGAGCACCCGGCTGCCCGGTCTGCCTTCGCTGGAGAGGCCGGCCAGGGGCTGGGGCTGGCCCTCTGGGGGAGGGCAGCGGCGCCTCAGAGGCCCCTCGGTTCTGCCGCAGCATTGACGTCCACGTGGATGAGCAAGCCCCTTCCCAACAGTGGGGGAGTCCTCCCCGCCGCAAGGGCACTGCTCCCGGGCTGCTCCAGCCACCGCCACCGGCTGGCTGCCTTCGGCCATCGCAGAGTCCGCTCTCAGAAGGCAGATGGGTCCCTCTCCCCGGGTGTGCCCCCAGCCCCCGTGATCGCCCCAAGGAGAGACTCATGCTCCCTCCCGGCAGCTGGGAAAAGTGCTTCCCGGCGTGTGGGCTCAGCACTCTCAGCGGGCCTTTGGCACGAGGCGCCAGGTCAGCTCCGTGCAGGACGCGCGCCGACTCTGAAGCAGAGCGGCTCCAGCTGCCACAGGCGCGACCTCGGCTCCGGCAGGCGCGGGCAGCAGCGGCCTCTGTGTCTGGTGCAGGGCAGGAGGACCGGCAGCCAGGGGGCTGCGGCTGGCCGCTTCAGGGCCAGGAGCGGAAGGGCGCCTCGGGGCCACGGGTGGCCGCCAGCACGTCGATGGGGACCTGCTGCGGTGCCCCGTAGCCCTGTGTTGTGCCTCCGTGCGCGGGGTCTCCAGGAAGAGCCCTGGCCGCTGAGCAGCCCCGCCGGCCCCACAGAAGCCCCCAGCACACACGCTGCAGGTGCTGAGTGCGAGTCCTTGAATCAAAGAAGTGGAGCGCCGGACGGGCCAGAGGGCCGGCGGGTCCAAGCCCCTGCAGTGCCGGCCACCAAATTACTCCGTCCAGACAAATGTCTGCAGCGAAGCAGAGCCCGCAGCTTCCCCAGGCAAGGGGTTCCACTGCTCCATCGCTCTGGCAAGCAGGAAATTCCTGCCGGTGTCTGCGCTCAGTGTGGCTTCTCTTCACTGAAGTCTGTTATTCCCAGTCCTGCCGTCTGGGATGGATGAGGAGAGATCCTGTCCCTCCTCTTTGAGGGCCTTCCAGGAATTTGTGGAGCGCCATCACAAATTCCCCCTCCGTCTTCTCTTCCCGAGGCCGAACCTGCCCGGCTTTGCCTCCAGCCCCCGCGTCCCCCTGGCTGCCTCCCCTGCACCCTCGCTGGCCGTCCTGCGTCTTTTCAAAATGCAGGTGCCCAGAACTGGACACGGGGCTCCAGGTGAGTCCTAGTGCCAAGCATAGTGGAACCGGCACTTCACGGGTTTGGAGGTGATGCTTCTGTTAATGACTTTGCCCTTTTTGCAGCCGCATCACCCCGTTGGCTCGTATGTAGCTTGTGATCTACACAACCCCACGATCTTTCTCATCTGCACAATTGTGTTCCCCTTCTTGTGGTTGCGCATTTGGTTTCTTTCTCCTAAGTGGAGGCCTTGGCATTCCCCCCCCACCCCAAATTTCATTCTGTCATTCTCTGCCCAGTGTTCAGACCTATCAAGAACACCCCGGATCTTCTGTCTTCCGGAGTATTTGCTATTCCACCCGCTTTGTGTCATCTGAAAATTTAATTACCTTCCCTTGTACTTCCTCATCTAAATCATTAATAAAAATCTGGAGGAGCCTGGTCCCAGGATGGAGCCCTGCAGCACCGCTTGCCCCCTCTCCCCCTCGCCAGCCTCAGTTCATTCCTCGCTTTAGTTTTCCTGACGTTGTCCCTGCAAATTCCTTGCCGCTTGCTTTTATTCTTCCTTTGCAGCCTGGCCTCCCTTCCACCTCTTATACACGCCCCTTCTCGTTTTCAGACAACCTCTCCGCTTTCTGTGAAGCCACCTGGGCGTCCTCTGTTCCCACTGCTTTTTCCTTGCTGGAATTGTTTGCAGTTGTGCCTTAAGGCGGTTCTTTCTAAGGATATCCCAGCTCCTTTCCCTTCGGAGTGGCTTGTCATGGGACTTGGTTTATCATCCCCCTGCATTTGCTAAAGTTAGCATTTTTGAAATCCAGGGAGCCTGTTTGGCTACCTTCAATTTGAGCTTCCTTTATATTGAGAATTCAAGCATGTTGTGGTCACTTGCTCCAGAGTCCCCATAGCTGTCACTTTGTCCCCTGTGCCTTCCCGTTGGTAGAGTCACGGCGAGAAGCCATAGCTCTCGTTCCTGCATTTCTTTACAGGGTCTGTATCTTTCAGTGCAACTCTGCTTCCTTTTCTGTTTCTCTTTGAACAGCTTATATCCTGCAATTTTTGAATTCCATTCATGGGAGTCGTCCCTCCATATTTCAGCGATGCCTTTCAGGTCGTATTTGCCCTTGTGTACCAAGAGTCGTGTGGTTTGTTTCCTGTCTTTTGGGCATCGGTGCAGAGTCATCTAACGCCACACAAATTATTCCCTGGATTCTTTCCTGCATTTTTTGGGAATCACTTGCCAGCAGTCCATCTTCCAAAAAGCTTAGCCCTTAGTCCCAGAATCCAAATTTCTGTCTTTTCCTCTTCCACAAAGTGGAAGGATCGCGGCTAAAACTACCTGGGCCCAGTGTGCTAAGTTTTCCCCTCTAAGGTTTTGAGCCCAAACCCTGGAATTTCCTCAAAGCTCCAGTGCCACTAGTTCCCACGTGAATGAGAAGAACGGGATGTGTGTCAGGAGGCTGTATGGGCATTGGTGGTCTGTTCGGTGTATCGTAGGTCTTTGTTCCTGGGAGACGGCGCACCGGATGATTCCAAGGGTCTTCCTGGCACACGTGTTTTTCCAGCTCACGCAACAGGGAATCTCCGACAACTATCGCTGTTCTCTGTTTGTCGCTGCAAACTTTGCTATTCTTTTCCTTACTTGATTGGCCTTCTGTCCCTTTTTCAGAGTTATTCAGTATGTCATGTCATTCCTCTGCAGCAGGGTTCTCACTCCTCTCTTCCTCAAGTAGCGTAAAGCGGGTTGAGAGTTCCACTGGTGCAGAGTGCCTCGCAGTTCTCCTGCACCTGCCACCTCTTTCCAGGGAGCTCCCTTCCCTTCCCTTCCCTTCCCTTCCCCGGGGTTCCCTTCTTCTTGCTCAGCTTGCTTCTTCTCTGCTCTTAACCCTTTCAGTCCCACCGCTCAGCTCTTCCTCCCCTTGCTTTCCCTTGAGGGTGCCCCCCCCCCGCCTCTAGCACCGTGTGCTCTAGCAGGGCTGCCACCTTGCGCTGGCTGCATGTGCAGGCCATGCTGCCCTCGGGTCAGAAAGCAAGCATCGCACGGGTGTCGCGGGTCACCACACCGAGGCCGTTCTTTGTGCCGCTTTTGTGACTCGGCCTTCGGGGGCTGCGGTGGCAACGGGGGCGTTCTCCTGCCTGCACGAAGGGTCAACAGCGCAGTGCTGCAGGTAGATGGGAGCGTGTTGCAAGGAGAGCGCAAGGGTGGGGGGGGACCAGGGGGGCAAGGGGGAGATTGGCTCGGCAAAGCGTGGCAAGCCTGCGCCCCCCCCCCGTGAATGCCCCCCCGTGGCTCCCCTGCTGTGTGGCTCCCCGGCCCGCACGGAGGCGGAGCGGGTCCTGCCCTGGGGGAGCGGAGAGGCTGCCCGGCGCCCCCCCCCCACGCCGCGCAGGGCCCCCCACGGGCGCCCGCCCGCCCCGCCGCAGAGCCTCCGCCTCCGGGCCTGCCGGGCCCTGTTGCCGTGGAACCGGCCGCCAGCCTCATTACGGTAATTGCGCGCGGGGGGGGGCCATGTCCCTCCCTCGCTCCCTCCCTCCTCCCTCCCGCCCGCGCAAGCGAGGCCGCGCGTGGAACTGGCGCCCCCGCGAGGCCGACCCGGGCACTGCCAGCCAGCGCGCCGCCCCGCGCACTGTTTCTGCGGGACGGGCGGGCGGGCGGGCTCCTCGAAGGCCAGGAGCGGCTTCCTCGGGGCAAGGACCTGGGCGTGCATCGGGCAGTGGCCACAGATCTCGGGTGGGGGGGGCGGCTCAGAGAGGCCTCTGCCCCTCGATGCCGCGGTGCCACGGGCTTGCCCCGCATCCGCAGCTGAGCCGCGGTGGGGGCCGCTGTGCGGGGCGGGGGGGACTGAACAGAGGCCACTTTGGGGGGGGTCTCTGGCCGGGCTACAGCGAAGGGTTTCTTCCTTCCAACGTCCACCAGCTCCGTCGGAACAGGAATCCGAGGGTGGCGGATCTGTGTGTGTGAAGCTGCGTAAGCTCTGTTCTGGAACTGAGCATCAGTCCCTGGGCCCAGAATGTGCGCAGAGAGACCCCCGCCCAAGCCGTGCGCATGCCGGCTAATACACCTTCGCCTGGTCGGTGGAACTTGTGGGTTCTGGCCACAATTAAGCCCTGCGGTGCTCAAATCTGATGATCCCAGGATCAAAGTTTGACTTTGACTCGATTGCTTAGTCTCCGTTTTGCTTCGTGTCGCTGACTCGTTATCCTTCTAATCCCAGCAGGATGAAGTGCACAAGGCAGGGAGAGGAATACCTTGTCCAAGGTCACTTGGAGGGGGACCGCGGGATGGAGGCCGTCTGGACACGGTTTTTGGGCCTGAAAACAGGCACTTTGGGATGCGGCAGATGCCCATCAGAGCCCCCCCGCCTCCCTTCGCAGCCCCCCTTCGCCCCTTTGCTCAGTGTGAATCCGAAAGAGATACAGACTTCCCACCTTTGCCCCAAAACTGCAAGGGCAGCTGAGGAGAAGGGGGGGGGGAGGCAAAGCCGAGTGTGTGTTGAGCATCGGGTACAAGCTGGAGGGAACTGAGACTATGGCGGGGGGTGGGGGCCTTTGGCCACTGCTGTTGGTCAGGAAAAGTGCTCCCCCCGGAAGCTGCACGGCCGGCAGACCCTTCGCTCTGCACGTGGCGACGCCTGCGCTCCGCTGGCAGGAGCTGCGGCTCCCGAGTTCGGTGTCCCTCGCCTTCCTTCCATGGCACGGAAGAGGCGGCAGGGAAACCGTGGGGAGGGCCCTGCAGGGGTCCCTGGGGGCTTCCCGCTTCCTGCCGGTACTTGCTTCTTGCCAGGTCAACAGGTTCTGTGGGAGGCAGCCGGGAAGGGAGCAGTCCAGCCGTGCCTGCCAGGTGATCGGCCGTTCGCTCCACTGGCTCGGGGGGCCCGCCTCAGCCCCCGGGGGCCCAAGGGGGACCAGAGCAGCAGCTGTTAGCCTCAGGCCACAGTGAGCCAGGCGTGGGCTGCTGGGCATTGTTGGCCGGCAGGCTCCGCCAGCAGAGCCAAAGGTGAGAGGTGGGGGCTTAGTCCAGCGGCATGGGGGGGCTGCAAGTCCCCGTCCCTGGAGGAAAAGTGCCCACCAGGGCTCCCCAGAGCTCTGCCAGGCACGGGGGGGGGGTGTCGAGGGAGTGGTCAGCAAGAGGGAAAGGCCGGGCTGGGTGAGCGCACATCTGGCCTTCCCCAGCGAGCAGCAGCCACGCCGCACGTCCGCGGCTCCACGTGCCCCTAAAACCCACAAGGGTTCCCCCTTTGTGCTCCCTGGAAAGGGGTCGTGGCCAGAGCCTCTTCCTGCCCGCCCTCCTGGCAGGCCTGCGGAGGCCGAGGTGCCTGTGTCTGGCGGGTGAATGAGGCCTCCCTCCCAGGCTAAGCCGTCTCCTTGCATGAACTTTCGTTGGGGTGGCGAATTGCTCCGAGCCAGCCTTGCAAGCGCATCGTTTCCTGGCCTGGATGCTGTTGCTGTTGGTTTTTTTTAATTACCCCCGGCTTGGAGAAACTCTTGACCTCCTACTCTTGTTAGCTTTAATTGTGTGGCCTGCCTGCGGTTTACTGTGAATGGCAGCCGACACATATTTTATGTAAATAGATGTTAAAAGGTGTCCTGGGGTGAGTGCAGGTCACAGGGTACCTTGACTCGGGGCACAGTTCCAGGTCTCTTTATGGCTGGAGCAGTGGGCCTTTGGGGGGGGGTTGCATCTTTATTTCCTTTCAGCCCCCAAGGCAGCAGGGTGCACATGCCTTGCCCTGCAGGAGAGCGCAAGTAATTGCAGGCAGCGGCTGACCTTTCCGTGCTGGTCGGAATCAACGCCGGTCTGAGATGTTACCTGCAAGGGCTGCGGCCTCTGAAGATGCCCCTGGAAAGACCGAGCATCTGCCCCTGGTGCCGCTCTTCACTCCCCTCTGCCCAGAACAGCGGCTTTCTGGTCTGCAACTCCCCCCCCCCCCCCGTGTGCAGACGGGGCTCATTCCTGTGTCTGCGGCAGGGATTCCAGCAATCTGGCGCCGCCCTCGACTTTTCATCGAGTTCCTCGTTAACCTTTGGAATAGGATTGTCAGGGATGGATGTTCGTGTGGCTCCATGAGGGGAGGGCCAGGTGCAAAGCTCTCCTGGGCAAAGGAGGAACGGATCCTCCTTCCCCGTCATCCTTTCCACAGTTTGTTTGTTTGTTTTATTTATATTGCGATTTATCTCCTGCCTTTTTCCTACCAAGGGCTCAAGGCAGCTTACATGTCCTCCTCCATCTTATCCCCACAACAACCCTGTGAGGTACTTTGGGCTGAGGGTCTGTGACTGGCCCAGAGTCACCCAGTTGGCTCCATGGCCGAGCGGGGACTCGAACCCGGATCGTCTGAGTCCCAGTCCCAGCTCTTCACCACGACGCCACACTGGCTCCTGCCACGCTTTGCCATGCTGTGCTTTCACACCATCGTTCATCCCTAAAACCTTTGCTCCCCACAGGCACAAGCCCTTGTGCCACCGGGGGGTGGGGGGCAGAAAATATCCCCCTGCTGCTGCAGCCACCCCACACCTGCCCTGCCGGCCTGCCCTTTGCCCTGCTCTCCCTCGGGCTGGCCAGCGGGTGGACTCCCCGCAGAGCCACCCAGTCTGGCTCCGAGTTCTGTCCCTGGGCCAGCCGGGCGGGTAGCCCTTGGAGCCAGCAGAGGACGGGGGGCTGCCCCGCCGGCGATTCTCCGGGGCACTTCTGGCACCGCATCCTTGCTCCCGACCTCACGGGGGGCTGAGCAGGCCTTTGCTCGTGAGCCCTGGGTCATGACCAAAGCTGAAGGGCGTGGGGGTCTGCGATGCAGCAGGTGTGTGGTGGCCCTCTGGGTTTTTGCCCCGCTGTTCCCTGAAGGAGCCTGAGGGGAGCCAAGCCACGGAAGGGGCCGAGGGAGCTTGTGGCGAGCAGGCATTGCCGCCTGGCCGGCCGCCTCGGCCGCAGCTCCGACCTCCGCCCCACACTGGGGGTGAAGGAGGCGTTTGTTCGAACCGAATGGACTGGCCCAAGGTGTCCTCCACCCTCACCCGTTTTGCAGCCTGGGGATGCAGGTTGCAACAGGTGCGGCCACGCCACTCTGCGGGGGAAAGTCTTCACAAGAGCTTGTTCCACGAGCGGCCATTGCTTGCAAAAAGTGTGTGTGTGTGTGTACGAAAAAGTGCAACAAGTGTGAGGAAGGGTGCATGCGACTGTGTATGAACTTTTGCTGCCGCCGTGGAGTTTGCAAGCCGAAAAAGGCGCGGAACACAACAAACCTGCAGGTGGGAGAAGCAGCCGAGCGCACCCAGATGCGCTGAATCGCCCCGCTCAGCACGCCTGGCAGGTGCCTCCTCTCAGAGAACAGAGCAGGTGAGGCGTGCTCTACCCGCCCCCCCAGCACCTTGTTGCAGGACAGGGCTAGGAAAGACGCATTGGGAAGGTGCTTTGCCAAGACGGAGCGTGCAGCTGTGGGCCCCAGGTGGGATCAGAGGCTGCTGGAAGCGCTCGCCTCGGTCAGGTGGCTGTTACACCAGGCGGCGTCCGTGCCCTGCAGCGCTGGGGATCTCCAGCTTCTGCTTGCTGGACTCTGTCAAGAGACATGAACACAAAGAGGCCCCCACGGGCAAATCACTCGCTTGCTCTTTTGTCCTGCACTGATCCTGCAACCTTTGTGATCCTGGGCTTCTGTGCCTCTGGCATCTCTCCCCGCCGGTGCCTTTACAGCATCCCTTTTGGGATTCGCTAAAGTCCGTCTCCCTTCCTGGCCACCAGATGGCGCCACTTTGCCATCTTTAGCGACATAACCGGAAAGGCAGGCGCGTGGATACCAGACGCGTCTCTCTGCCTGACCTGCATGGTGGGTGTGCACATGAAGGAAACGAATACGTGATACTCCCTCTAGCCCTGTTGCTGCAGGGACCTCGCGTTCTCCATGCGCTGCGCGCGACATTCAAAGGATGCTGCCCTCGGGGAAACGCAGCCCTTCCTCTTGAGTCTCAAACTCGGGATATGTGCTCAAGGCTAGTGAGAACATGGCTGCAAGATCTGTTCTTCTTCAAGGTGCTTTCTGCGCAGCTCCTGCAGAAAGCACAGCTTTTGAGCAACCCTGGCAGCTCTGCTTCCCGGCGGCGCCTCTGCCCAGCTCTGCACGGGCTCAGTTCTAGGACTGATTCTGTTCAGCCTCTTCATCAATGACCTGGAGGAGGGGGAGCCAGTCTGCTGACCATATTTGCAGATGATACCAAAGTGGGGGCAGTGGCCACAACTGGGGTGCAGGTGATCCTGTGGAAGTGGGCGGGGGGCAACAGGATGGCGTTCAATGTGGATCAGTGCAAGGTCTTGCACTTGGGGCATAGGAATGGGCGTCCTAAGTACAGGTTGGGGGACAAGTGGCTGGAGAGCAGCACTTGTGAAAGGGGCCTCGGGGTGCTGGTTGACTGCAGGCTGAACATGAGCCAGCCGCGTGATGCGGTGGCCAAGAGGGCGAACGCCACCTTTGCATGTATAGCCAGAGGTGTTGCTTCCAGATCTAGGGCGCTGTTGCGACACGACAGCTGGAACACTGTCCCCAATTCTCGACTCCACGTTGTAAGAGAGACTTAGCTAGGCTAGAATCAGTTCAGTGCAGGGTCACAAGGATGGGGAGGGATGTCCTATGAGATGAGGCTGAGGGAGTTGGGCCATTTTGGCTTGGAGAAGAGGAGACTCCGAGGATCTTTTAGTGACTTCTGGGTACGTGAGGGGGTGGCATGTGGAGGAGGGCCGTGAGCTGTTCTGGAGGGCAGAATGGGTCCCAGTGGGGCAAAGCTCAAGGCACCAGGCTTCAGGCTGGATGTCAGGAAGAACTTCCTGATGGTTAGGACCTCTCGGGTAGGGAATGGGCTTCCGCAGGAGGTGGGGGGGGGTGGCATCAGTGAGGGTGTTCAAGGAAAGATTGGACAAGCACATGTTAGGTATATCAGTGGAGAGGGGGTCAGTCTGGATGGCCTGGGAGGCCCCTTCTGATGTGCTGGATGGCCCCTTTATCGCTTTAGCTGCTTCTAGGCACCCCTGCACCTGAGCAGCAGTGCCAGGCTGCGCCCAAAAAAGTGTTTGGACAAGTAATAGTCTTGTGGGAAGCACATCCGTCATACTTTTCCAATCCCCAGGGTCTGGTGAATGGCATTTCTGCTTGAATCACATTTTATACAATGCGCGCACATGGGCATGCGCAGATGCTACATGTGTCGTCACAGGTCAGTGGCGGGGTGAGGATGGCAGGCAGAGCTGTGGCTGCCACATTCCGTTTGTGGGCTTTCTGGAGGGGTCTGGTGGGCTGCTGTGGGAATCCGGTGACGGACTGGACGGAAACACTTTGGCTTGCTGTGTGCATACGCACAGAGAGAGAGAGAGAGAGAGAGAGAGCTCAGAATCCTAAATGAAATGCCAGCACTCCCCGCACATGATGGACTACAGTTCCCTGTGGCCGGGGATGCTGCAAGTTGTAGTCAACTCATCTGAAGGGCACTGGATTGGGCAGGGCTGGTTTGGTGCATTCCAGGGAGCCTTTGACCAGTCCAAGAAGGTCCTTGTGGGGCACGTCTGTGCGGCGCCCTTCTAAGTCTCTGGTGCATCATCGGCTGCGGCCACAGCCCCGGCCTGGCCTCTTGTGCAACGCAGGATGAGGGCACCAGCGGCACACGTGTCCCAAGGCCTCGCAGCCCTTCCAGGCTCCGTGCGCTGGCCCAGAGCAGCTGCCTGGAATCCCCATCTGGGCAGCTCCAGGCAGAGAACTGAGGGGCTGAGCAATTCTGCAGCAGAAGGGGGGGGTGGACGGGGGGTCCAGACGAGTGGCTATGCATGGGGCGGGCAGGGTGCACTTGGTTGGTTGTTCTTCCTACCAGGGAAGCTGTGTCTGAAGGGGGCGGGGGGCTCCATCCACAGTGCAGTCCAGTGGGTGGCTGGAGACAAAGAAGGCCTACCTCCCCCAGGAAGCTCCAGCCACCTGCTCGGAAGTAGAAATCAGCACCACGCACGGCCGATGGGAGCAGGGCGCTCCGTTCCGCGCTGGACTGCGGACAGCCTCTGCTCTGTGCTGGTGCCGCCTTGCCGGGCAAGCGCTGTGTCAGCACGAGGGGCCCCCTTCCAGCAAGGGGCCCTCTCCCTCCCGCAAAGCCATCTGTGAGAAGCGCCCAAGGCAGCCCCCCCAGCCACTGACGGGGGGGGGCACCGGCTGCCAGACGCAGGGGTCTCGTGCCTCCCCGGACGGTGGCACCGAAGGGCCCCCGGGGGGCCCCCGCAAGATCGTGGCGAGCAGGGCAGCACCTCGCGTTGCGCCAAATGGCTGCGGGCAGAGCTAGAGGAAGCCCCCGCGAAGGACGGCGCTGCCCCCGGCCACGGCCACCCACCCCAGTGGGACGCGTGCAGGAGAAGGGCCGGTGCTCCAGCGCGGGCGGGCCCGTGCCTGCCCGTGGGAGCGCCCACCCGCGGACGGGAGCCTCCGCCGTCCGCGTGGGCCGCGGGAAGGCGCCCTTGCAGCGGCGGCCGCGGGCCACGGGAGGGCAGCAGCGCGCCTCGGATGCGGGGCGAGGCGTGTGCGCCGCCGGCGAGGCGCGGCGCGGCGCGGCGGGGGGCGCACGGGGGGCTCATTCCCCGCCCCGCATCCGAGGCGCGCTGCCTGCCGCCCTCGCCGGGCAGCCGCTGCGGCGCTTTCGGCGCAGCCGGGGCCCCTCCGGGTGAGAGCCCTGCGGGCCCACGTGGCGCGTCCCGGGCGTGTCGCGGGGCTGCCTGTGGCTTTCCTCGCTTGCCACGCGCGGAAAGGGATGCGAACCCGCCCGGGGAGCGAAGCCGGCCGTGCTGGCCCGGGCCTGCGGCTCAGCGGCAGGCGGGCTGCCCCTGCGCGCCCCGCTCGCCCGCGTCTTGCTCGCAACCCGCCCCGCGGGGCGGCCCTGTTGGAGGAGGCAGGTGCGGGGGGGGCACTGCTCGCGCGCGCCCTTGACGGGGAGGCGGGGGCTCCCCGCGGGCCCCGGGGCCGCTTTCCAGGCCCACCGCGGTGCCACCCGCTCGGTGCGCCGCGCTCTCTCTGAGCCCCCCGCCCCCCGCCCCGGCTGGCCCAGGGGGCAGCGAGCCGGGGAGGGGCCGTGTGCCGCCGTGGCCTGCCAGCTCCCGTGGCCGCTGCTGAGAGCTGGGCTGCCTGTCTGCCCGCGAAGCCGTCTCCCGCGCTCGGGACCCGAGTTCCCCGTGTTTCTCACCTCACCGGGCAAAATGCCTGGGGCGGCCCTGGTGCAGAGGCTGCTCTTCCCTCTGGCTCGACCTGCCGGTTGGGAAGTGTGCCTGGAAGAGAGGAGACCCCAGGAGCTCTCCTGGCAACTTCTTGGCATTTATTTTTATTTTTATTTAAATATTTTTATGCCGCCCCTTGCAGCAGCCTCGGGGCGGCTCACAACAGTAAAAAAATATGTTATCAAACATGGAAGGGGATGCCATGTGGAGGAGGGCCGTGAGCTGTTCTTGCCTGCAGTGGAGGGCAGTGCATGTCCCAGCGGGGCAGAGCTCAAGGCGCCGGGCTTCAGGTGGGATGTCAGGAAGTGTTTCCTGATGGTTAGGACCCCTTGGATATGGCATGAGCTTCCACGGGAGGTGTGTGGGGAGTGGGATTAGTGAGGGTGTTCAATCATAGACTGGACATGCGCGTGGCAGCCATATCATGAGTGGAGCCAGCTGGAGCCAGGGGTCAGACTAGGTGGCCCAGGAGGCCCCTTCTGACGTGCTCCGCTGCTATGTGCCACGGGCAGCCGTCGCGCCTTCCTGCTCCAGGCCTCTCTGCAGAGGGTGCCCTGTGGGCAAGGCAGAGCCCCCCCTGCAAAGTGGGCAGCCGCCATGGCAGAGCTTCGGGGGGGAGGGCGGTCGCTCTCAGTACTGGGAGGCCAAAGGGGTGTTTGCTGCTCCACGGGAAGCATGTCCTTGAGCAGGGAGCTGCCGCCGCACTGAATTTCGTAGCAAGTGAAGGTTGTGGCCGTTTAGATGGTTGAAATGGTTGTTTGCCTCTCGATGGATTTTATCTTTAGACATTAACAACTTTTTACTTCACTATGTAGTTTTTGGATGCCACCCTGAAATCTGGGGATGGGGGGGGGGGAGGTGCAGTTTATGAACACTTCACAGGAATCATACCGGTGAGAGTCTCCGAAAAGAGCCTGGGAGGGTGTGGGAACGAAAATGCTCCGTGCGCCATTTCAGGCACTGTGAGGAGCACGTGCAGCGCACACGTGCCCGCGCCTGTCAGGGTCACCAAGAGCCGCCCCAGGTGGAGGAGAACAGGGGTGTGTGGACAGGGCCCGGGCCGGTCTTTCTGTGGGGTGTGCCGATGGGCCGCCAGAGGCATGCTGGCCTGCCTGCATTTAGCGCTCCATCCCTGGGGAAGAGGGCCACTGCCCTTTTTGCCCCACTGCCAGGCTGGTCCAGCCCGGCTCTGCTTGCGAAAGCAGCCTCCCAGTCGGGGCTGGCCGTCCGTTGCTGCCTGGCCCAGTCTGGCTCCAGCCAGAGCACCCGCAGCCCAAAGGGATCTGTGCCGCCAGCGGAACGCCGGCCTGGGCAGGCCAGCTCTCCCGTGGAACGGTCGAGCCAGGCGTACCGGCCTGGGCATTTCCCCAGACTTGGTGGAGCGGCCTGGGGAGCCCGTGAGCCTGGCAAAGGCCCAGCGAAGCCTCAAGCCACTCGGCCTCTGTGTGGCCGAAACGGGGCTCGCTGCTGCGTGTGGGAAAAGGCAGCCCCAGGCAGAGGCTCTGCCTCTGGATCTGGTCCTTCTGGTTTGGTGCTAACACTTTCCATAGGGAAGGTCTTACGGCACCTTAAGGACTGGCCACTTTATTCTGGCAGGTGGCTTCGTGAATGCACGGATTTCAAAACCTGGCACCCACCTGAGATCCCTTCGTCAAGAGAGGCAGCCATCTTTCAGTGGGTGGAACAAGGGCAGTGGCTTGGGGGTGGGTGTCTTCCTTACACCACCCTTGGCCATCTGCCGGCCATCCACCAAGAGCGCCGCACGTGAGCACTGTAGGCCACTGCCCGTGCGTCCCGCCTGCTGGTTCCCTCTGCCTCCTCCAGGCTCAGCAGCCTCGTCCTCCCAGATGTGCTGATCACAGGCTGCTGCTTCACCTCTGTATCAGGCGCGGAGGCTCGGGGCAGGAGAACGTGCCCGTCTTTCCGGAGCCCCGGGCTCCTCGCGGGGTCTTCCGGGTGGCCGTTTTGCTGGCCCAGCAGGCACCGATGCCCGTCCGGCTTGAAACGCGGCCCCTGCTGCCAGGCTGGGTGTGTGAGAGCCGAGTGGCGATGGCGCAGGGCGAGGGCTGCCCGAGTGAGGCTGGCGGGGTTTGCTCGGCTGCACCCGGGCTGCCTTGAGACAAGCCGGACCTCAAGCTGCGCTGCGGGGGTGGCTCTGCTGTGGCAGGAGAAAGCCACCCCACGCATGGAAAAGCAGAGCTGCCCTGCAGGTAGAAAGCAAGGGTGTCAGGGAAGTGCCTTCTTCCCCGTGGGCATGTCAGGCTTGGTGTTTGCGGCCTGGGGGTGGGGGCTGCAGCCGTGGGTCTCCTCCGTCCAGGCAGGCGCAGGATTCACTGAGGGGCATGTCAGGTCAGCCTCCCACATCGTCTCTCCCCCAGGCACGCCAGTTTCCACGCAGGTGCCAGTGCAGCGATTCACCGCCCGGGGTGGCTGCCTGCATCCCTTCCTCTTCCCCTTCCCCTCTCTCTGCCTACTCCTGCCTTGTGCATGCTGGAGTGCCAGTCTCATTGGGAATGATGGGAACTGCAGTCCAGTACACCTGCGGGGCACCCGTCTGCAGGAGGGGCTGTGCTCTCAGCGAGGAATGGGCCGAAGAGACGGGCCAGCAGCACCTGGATGGGAACCTCGCATCTCGAAGGCCCCGAAGGCAGCCAAGCATCGCAGCTCTGGCTCCCTTCCTGGGCACGGCCCTGCAGCCAGCGATGGGTGGACCGTAAACTGCCGCCCCAGCATTTCATTAATTAAGCTTCCCAATTACCCTGGGAAGTGCTCGGGCCCCTCTGGCTCTCTCTAAATTGGCACGTTACAAGATGGGGAATTCTTGGCTCCACAACCCTGCGAGAGCAGGATCTTGGAGTGGTTGTCGGTTGCAAGCTGAATATGAGCCAACGGTGTGATGTGGCTGCAAAAGGGGCAGTTGCCCTTTGGGGCTGCCTTAATGGGAACGGCGCTTCCAGTGGCGCGACGACGTGCCAGCTCCCCTTCGCTAGCACTGGGTAGGCCAGGCAGCTCTGGGCACCGCAGTTTGAGAAGATGCGCGCAAGCGGGGAAAGGTCCAGAGCGGGGCCTTGGGGTGATGTGGGGCTGGAAAGATTGAGGGGGCTGGGCGTGTTCCGCCTCGAGAAGAGACGAGAAGACAGAGGGGAGGCAGCGACCCAGCCGTACTGGACGGGCTGTCAAAGCCCGCGGGGGGCAGGACCTCTTCTCCAGCAGCCCCGAGTGCAGGACAAGGACGATGGGCTCGGGGTACACCAAGCCAGATTCCTGCTAGACATCAGGAAGAACTCCCTGACTGTGCAGGCAGTGCAGAAGCAGACACAAAGCCAGTCGGAAGGGGCCTCCTGGGCCATCTAGTCTGACCCCTGGCTGCAGCCGGCTCTGCTCGTGTAATCCCCAACATGTGGCCGTCCAATCTTTCCTTGAACGCCCTCACTGGGGGGGCCTCCCCCACCTCCCCTGGAAGCCCATTCCATACCCTCGTGGGTGGAGGGGGCGGGAGAGGAGCGACAGACAGGCGGGAGGGCCCTGCTCCTTCCCGGATGCCCCTTTATTTTCACAGTGGTAGCTCCCACCCAGCCCCCTTGGAGGCGGCTGGGGAACCCCCATCGTGCAGCTCTCTGAAAAGCCCCCCCCCGTGTGGCCCCCAAACATCTGCTCGAAGGGCTCTGAAGTTGGCTCCCCTTGCTGGGCCGGATGCGCCCCCCTCTGGCACTGGCTGCTGGTGGCCGTCCTGTTCTGTGGTGCGGGACCAGGGAGACACGAGGGGGCCGTCGCCAGGCACAGGTTTGCTGCGTGGCAAAGCCACACAACTTGCGGAGACGCCTCGGCTGCTTCGAGGAGTTGTGGGTTTCTTTAAGGATGAAGGAGTCAGCTGGAGTCAGATAAGACCGGAAGAAACTGAATGGAATTTTGAGAAGGGATTTGGTTTACTGTTGAACCCTGTGAACCGATAACATGAATGTCTTAAACGCGGAAAAGTAGGACAGTCTTACTGCATTGGGAGGTGCATGTGCAAGAAACCTGGATGCATTTTTATTTTATTTAGAAACCTGTTTCCTCAAAGCCCAGGATTCGCCATGCGCCACGAATGAATGTACGCACGCAGGGTTTTGCATGTTTGCACAGAACGAAGGCCTGGAAAATACAGTTTTTCTTCACTTTTCTCACGGTGCAACTGCTTAGTGTGGTGGGGGATACAAGATGCGCGTAAGGGAGCTGTGGCAGCGTTCCTTGGCTTTTCCGCGCGGGCTCTCCAAGCCTAGGACCCATTTTTCATTTGAGTCTTTCGGTATCCCCCAGACAACAGTGAAAATCTGTTTCTCTCCCTACCCGCACCTGCGCCACCCATCCAAAGCAAAGGGTGAAAACACTGACTGGCAAGAGAGGGTTAAAATGTGGTCATTCCAGGGCTTACCCGGGCCTCTCTCTAAATTCTCCCACCCACGCCTAGGAGCGCAGGAGTGCCAAAACAGGATGAATTTTAATTCTTTTGGCTCATGCAAGAAGGGGCTGCTTTGCAGAGGATAAAATATTAATAAAACATCAAGCATGTCTCTTGTTTTTGCTTCATAAGCATCCTTGACGATGGAGAAAAGCAGGTTTGTTTGAGCCGCTCTAACAAGAGCTGCTGAAACTCCGGGTGTCCCCTGAGCGGCCAGTTCCTCCTGGACCCGGAGCTGCTGGCTGGGCGAGAAATGCGAGGGGCCTCGCTTGCCCCGAGGCTGCAGGCCAGAGCAGGCCTGGCTGGCCCCTGCTTTTCAAAGCGATGGCGGCCCCCAAGCCTCCCGTGCCTGGGGGGGGGGCTGTGTGTGGCCCAGAGGGCCCTCCCCACCTTTGCTCACCCTGCAGCCAGGGCAGCGCCCGCAACGCCCGCAACCCACGGAGGAGGTCTCCGTAGGGACTGGCCAAAAGCGCTCCTCTCCAAACAACCCGAGGGAACAACCTCGGATTTTAAGATGGTTTCCAAAAGGATGGTGTGAGAGGGTTTGCATTCCCACCCTCCGGTGGGGTCTCCACCGGGGGGCGGGGGTCCCAGCTCACACATCCCGCCCTCTTCCACTCCACTAGTTTGTGGAGAAGCCTTTCCAACCAGGCCGGGCAGTGCAGGTCTTAGGAGTGAGCAGCGCCCACGGGGCGACAGCCAAGTTCACGGTGACTCGGTGCCTGGAAGTTGCTTGGAGATGCCAGTGCGGGAGGGGAGCTGCCGGAGCGGCTGGCCAACCCTCCCTGAGAGGCACGCGCCCCCAGGGCAATCCTCATGTGGGCCTCACAAGCAGCGGAGGGGGGGGCGGGAGGCCAGCACGTGGATGGGCGCGTGGGAACCTGTGGCAGCCTACATGTTGCGTGTCGCGGGATCTCATGCAGAGGCGCTTGGCATGGGCTCGCTCTGCCTGCTGGGCAGGTTGCTTTCCCCTCTGCGGTTGGGACTGTTTGCAATGGAGATGGGCCACGAACCGGCGAGAAGGCAGGAGGGGACCCTGTCAGACAAGCCAGCACGTCCAGCCCGCCTCCCCCCACCTGTGGGGCCTCCCCCCCCCACATAAACTGGGTGCTTCCTTTGTCTCCTGGGTCAGCAGGAATCGCCTGCACCATCGATTGGTGGGGGGCAGCTGAGCGGGCATCCCCCCCATGGACCACCGGGGCTGGTTCTGTTCACGCCTATCGATGACTTCACGTGCTTGGCACCGGGAGGCATTTCCCCTCTCTGCTGTGACGGTTGGTGAGAAGCCGTGTTCCCTCTGTAGCGGGCACGTAGCTTGGCTCACTTCCTTGAGCTGTCTGGAGGGGTTTGCTCTGCAGGCATGCTGTTTACTGAGCACCTCCTCTCTGGAGAGCGGCTTTGGCGGGGGGCGGGGGGGCTCCTCTGCGGCGCAGAGGGCTTTGTGCTCTGCCACCCTCCCGCCTCTGTGGCACACGCGCCGCCCGCAGCGCTCCCCCTGGACTGTGGTTATCTTTTTGTGCGCCGCTGCCATCCCCACCTCGCCTCCTCCAATTCATCACGGTGGTTCTATCCCCTCGTGCCACAGGCTGCATTTGCTGTTGTCAGGCAACATAACCCGCTGGCGGAAAAAAGTAACGAGCGATGCCAAAGTTGCTTTTATTGATTAGGACACTGAAATCTGATGCACGCTTGGCTGCGGTCGGGCGGGCGGGCGAGCGAGCGAGCGCGGGAGAGCCACGGCCCAGCAAAATGGCCGCGCCCGAGGCCTGCAGGTCTCCCCGGCCCCGGCCCCGGCCCCCGCAGCAGCACGAGCTCCTGGGGCTGCCTCGCCGGCCCGGCCCTGGGACCACCTCCGGAGCAGCGCGGCCCCTTCCGGAGGCGGCCGCTCCCCAAGTCTCCAGAGAGGGAGGTTTTGGCCCTCTCTGAACGGGGACGCGGGGACCGAATGCCAGTTCTTCTGAACAGAAAGGGGGGCTAGCTTGGCATTTTCTCCGCGGCTTTTCCCAGCCTGTGGCTCTTCACCTATTATCTTCTCCTACATAGAAATACAATTCCAGCAACGAATTAGCAGCAGCCCCGATCTGCTTGACGGAGGCCCCTGCTCGCTGGTTCTGCTTTCGACGGACGGCTGTGGGCTGGCTGCCTCTGTGGGTGCTCAGGCTGGGCGGCCAGAGCGGTGGTCTTGGCTGGCCTTGCTTGCTGTGGTGATGGAGGAGGGGGGCTCCGGCATGTGTGGAGCCGGCACAGCCAGAGCAGAAGCAGGGAGAGCAGGCTGCTTGGAGGGCCGGTGGTGGTCGCTGGCTGCTCGCCCACCCGGCCTGCTCCCCTCCCTGGCAGCACACCGAGGGGACGGGTCCCCTCACGCTCCGGCGTCCCTCGGAACCGCCCGCAAGACCTCCTCTGTGTTGTGGCAATAGTTGCGGCATTGTGTTGACAAATGCACAAATGAGCATGTGGGCTGGGGAAGGGGCCGCGTGCAACTTCTCAGTGGGAACGGGGGGGGGGCTTTTTCCAGGAATGCCTTTGCCTCCCAGTTGCTCCCTCCTCGCGTGAAAGTAACGCGAATGCGGCAAAGGGAAGGGCAAGCCTGCGGCTTCACCCTCCGAACTTCCAGAGCTTGGGAAGCGCCGAGTGGCAGTCCAGTCGCAGAGAGGGTCTGGGGGCCATGGCCTCTGGTGGCACCCCGAAACGGCTGGAAAGGTTCCGCCTGAGGCTCCCGGCATGGCCAGTCGAAGGCGTGTGGCCGGGGGTGCAGCTTTGCAACGTGGCGGAAGATGCCGGAACAGCCGCCTTTGACGTAGCGGGTGGGTGAGCCGGGTGGGCCGCTGGTGCCGAACCTGGCGGCTGGCCTGCTCCCTTCCCGCCCCCTCGGGCTCCGCACGGCTGCAAGTGGGAGGGCAGGGTGCCCCACCGCTGCGGAGGTGGGTTCCCGCATCCGGTAAACGGGTGTACTCGGAAGGAAGTATCACAGCGAAGTGCCCAGGCTCCCCGTGAGCGAGAGCTGCGATCGCTGCAGGATCCTGGCCCGGGGCGGATGGTCCAGGCAGGGAGCGTGGGCCCTGTGGGCCCTGCGCGGCTTGGGGGCTCCGTCGGCCTGCTCTGCGCCCCCGGGGCGTGTGTGCCAGAGGCAACGGGGGTGGGCGAGGGGGGGCCGCGCTGGCTCGGCCCCAGCCTGTGGCTGCCTGCCCGCCCCGGCGCCCGTTCCTGGGGAGCAGAGGGCGCCACGGGGTCCCCGGCCGAGGCCAAGCCCTTGTGCGTCGCTCGGCGGGCGCCTTCCTCCGCCCGAGCCCTTCGGCAAGGGGAGCCGCGGCTTGCCAGCCGGTCCCTGGGGAGCCCCTTGCCCGGGGGGGGGGGGCGGACGGGCGCGTGCGTCCCGGGCCGCCCCGTCCCCTGAGCTGCGGAGGGGCCTGCCGCGGGCCGCCCCATGCCCTCGGCGCGGCGCTGCGCGGGGCCGGCGGGCAGGGGCGCCGTCGGGGCGGCTTCCGAGGCTTCTCGGCCTGCCGCGGAGGGCTGGCGCTCGGCTTCCAGCGGCCCGCTCCACCGCCGGCCCGCGCCCCGGCCCCGGCACCGCGCGCTGCGGGATCGGCTCGCCGGGTCAGCGCCGGGCGTTCTGCACATGCTCAGAGAAGGGCTTTCCCGCCCTCCCCGGAGGTTCCAAGGCTGAGCGCCAGCCGGCCCCTCCCGCCGTGCCCCGGTGAGCCGTCGAATCAGCTGCTCCCGCAGTGGTCCCCCCCCGCGCTCTCGCTCCCTTTCGCCGCCCGGGCGAGTCTCTCATCCAAACCTCGGTCACGTAGGATTGCGTAGAAGCGGGGAGGAGGGAGGGGGACGGCAGGAGGGAGGGCGGGCGGCGCGGCGAGGCTGCCGGCTGGCTGGCTGGCTGGCTGGCGAGGGCTCGGCGGAGGCTCCCATTCTCGCCGCGCCGCGCCGCGCCGCTCCAGCCGGCTGCCTCCAGCGGATCGGGACCCGGCGGCCTCCCCGCCCCGCCGCCCGGGCGCCTCCCCGGGAATGCGAGCGAGGGCGGCGTCTCGGCGGCCCCCGGGCGGCCCATGAGTGGCGGCAGCGCCGGCGGGGGAAGCCGCTTGCAGGTGGGGGCGCCCGCCGGGGGGCGGCGGCGGCGACGAGCGGGACGACGCGGGCTCCGCCGCCGGCTGCTGCGATGGCTCGGAGGCGCTGAGGCCGGCGCGGGACGATGTGGCCGCCGCTGCGGGGCGCGGGCAGCAGCGGGGGCCGCCAGGCAGCAGCAGCAGCAGCAGCAGCAGGCGCCGCCGCCGCCGCGCCGACGGAGAGGGAGAGGAAGGGGCGGCGGCGAAGGGGGGCGGGCGTGTGAGAGAGCCCGCCCTCGCCCCCCGCCCTCCCCGCCACGAGCGTGAAGACAGACGGCGCCGTCCTCGCCTACGGAGCGGCCGACGACGAGCAGGGTCCCGGGAAAGGCCGCGCCGAGGCGCCCGCGGGGGCGAGGAGGGGGCGGTGCGGGCGCCTCCCGGCCCAGCGCCCGGCGATGCTGCCGCGACCCGCCGCCGGAGAGCTCGGTCGGGGCGCGCCGGCGCCTGCGGGAGGAGCCGCCGCCGCCGCGCCGTCGGAGCCAGCCGCTTCGTGGTGATGCGCCGCCGGGCCCTGGCGCCGGCCGCGGGAGAGTGAGCCGCCGCTGGGGAGCGCCCTCGGCCGCCGGGGCGCGCCATCGCCGGTCCTCCCCTCCGCCGCCTTCGCCCTTCGACCGCGCCCGTTGCTGCGCGCGGAACGCCGCGTCCTGGAGGCGGCGGCGGCGGCCGCGGAGCTTGGCGAGCGACGGGGCGCGCGCGGACCCCCGGAGGGGCCTCAGAGCAGCGGACGCGGCGAGCGCCGCCGCCCGGCCACCCGCCCGGCCCGCCGCGTCGGACCTGCCTGCGGAGCGGAGCGAGCGGAGCGGGGCGGCGCGTCCCCCGAACCCCCCCGGCGCGGGGGCCGCCCGGCGCCGTCCCAGCCTGACCTCGGGGCTTCCGCTGCAGCGATGGGGCGCCGTCGAGGGGGCGAGGATGGCTAGCGCCGGCCTGTGACTGCCGCCCCCGTCCGGCCATGGCCGCGGCCATCGCCAGCTCGCTGATCCGGCAGAAGCGCCAGGCCCGCGAGTCCAACAGCGACCGCGTGTCCGCTTCCAAGCGCCGCTCCAGCCCCAGCAAGGACGGCCGCTCCCTCTGCGAGAGGCACGTGCTGGGCGTCTTCAGCAAGGTGCGCTTCTGCAGCGGCAGGAAGAGGCACGTCCGGCGGAGACCAGGTCAGTCGGCGCGCTCGCCGCGGCGCTCGGGTCGGGCCCGTGGTGGCCGCGGCCGGCGGGGGGGAGGCCGCCGGCGCCGGCCTTTCTGCCGCCGCCGCCGCCGCCGCGGGAGCTGGTAGCCTGCCCCTGAGCCTGGAGGCTCGCCTCACGCGCTGGGACGGCGGACTGGCCCCTGCTGCGTTTCCACGAGCGCTTGCCTCACAAGCAGCTTCCGCAGCGGCGCCAAGAGGAGCCCGTGGCTGCGCAGGCGAAGGTGCCTCTGCGGTCCGGGAGGCCGTGGACAGGCTTGACCAACGGCCTCCGGGATAGCGGGGCCTGAACCGGGTGGGGACCCTCTCCGGTGCTGGGCATCTGGAGGGATTCTGCTCCCAGCATGCGGGCTTCGTGGAGCGAACAACTGAGAGGCTGGGTGGCCTTAATATCATGACAGGGGCTGCGATGCAGGAAACAGAGTCTCTGAGTGCGTGCAGAGTGCCTCCAAGGAACTGCGTCCGGCACCCCAGGTCCGGATGTAGGCTTTCCTTGCGGAAGGAGGCTGCCTCTTGGGGAAGCATGCTTTCGGGGCGGGAGAGGGCCAAGCAGCATGTGAGCGGTTCCCCAAGGATCAGGCTTTGGCGCCTGCTAGTCCTGCTGGCCACCGGCTGCCTCTTTGCACCAGTTGCTGGGGAGCATGGGCAGGAGGGTGCTGTTGTTGTTGTCACTGCATTTGGTGTACGCCCTGCCGCCGCCTCCAACCTGAAGTGGGCTGCTTGTCCTGTTTGCGAGCCTCGTTGTGGAAGGCACACTGGGCTCGGGTCTGATCCAGCCGCAGGCCCTTCGGGGTGCCGCCCTCGGGGGAGCGGGGCCCTTCTTAGTTTGGGGGCCAGGGCGGCCTGCGGATGTGGGGAGGTGCTGCACTGGGATCCCCGGCCGAGCTTTGCGGTTGTGGCCTGTTCTCAGGAGATGGCTGCCTCTTGCAGGTCCCCTTTTCTCCAAATGCACACGAGGCTTGAAGCCTCAACAAGCGCCTCTGTGCATACATGTTGCGCAGGCACACGAATCAGGAACCTGGGACTTGCTGTGGTTCCCCGCCGGTTTTGCACTCCATGGCGCAACTCCGGGGGTTGTGTGAAACAGCCAGTGTTTGGCCTCTGGGACCTGGATGCGTGAGGCCCGATGTTATGAAACGAGGGCGATGCTTCTGAGTGGGAGAACGCGTTTCCCCTTCTGCCTGCCCCCCCCCCCACCCCCAGTATCTGGTGTGCTAAGACGGGACATCCTAGCGAATCCCTGGGGCGCTTTTCTCAGGCGCTGCGCTCTCGGCTCTCAGCAGTGAATCCAGCCCGGCTGGCATTGGGCGAGGCGTCACTCGGCCGAGGAGCAGGTCCTTCCGGCTTGGTGCTCCCCGCCTGCCTGCCTGCCGGAGATGGCCTCGAAACCTGCGTGCACTGCCTTGCAGCTCCGCCGTGGCAGGACGGTGAGGCAGCACGGCGAAGACGGCATGCGGCTCCCCCAGTGAGGGAATCGTCATGCAAAATGGAGCCCTCCAGGTTCACAGCCAGGATAGCCTCTGATGCACCAGGCGGCCCTGGGCCTCGATCTCCATCTGTGAAATGGGTACATTCGGTCCCCTCGGCTTCTCTGTCTTGGCACGGCTCTAAGCAACTGCTGCCGTAGTTGTCTCTCCGCCAGGGGAACACACCGTGCTGGGCACCCGCTTCTCCCAACACCTCCCTCTGAAGCAGAGTTTGGGTACGTGTGGGGGCAGGCCTGGTTCTGGGGCGGGCAGTTGCCCCTCCCACAGACAATTTATCTGCCCCCCCTTTTTTTACAGTTGCTGTGGGTCTAAATGGCCTGGGGTGGGGGTGGGGGGAGGCCTGTTGTGCGGCTGCTCGTGTAACATCGGATGCAACCGGCTGCAATCGTGAAAGGGCCAGGCAGCCTGACACGGTGACGACGGTCGCCATCCGTCCAGGCTGTGTCCATCCACACGGACTAATCGTGAAGAACTGGGAGCTGCGTTTCTGTGCCTGCGCGCACCGTGAGGACCGGCATGGCCAGTGCACGGACCGGCCATATCTGTCTGCGCCGGGCAGGCCCCGTCCCCGTCCCTTCGCCCCTTCCTCGGCGCCTCTGCACGGTGTTCTGCAGAAGGCCTGACCCACGTGGCCCCGTGTCGTTCTAGATTTGGGTGATGCGCCGTGGCTGGCCGTGGGCGCGTGTTCCTCGGGGCGCTCTCCTCCCTGGCAAAGGCCCCCGGTCCACCTCCTTGGAAGCATTCTCGGAAGGACTGCAAGGGTGTGAGCCGGGTGTGGGGTGGGCAGGTGAGTGGGAGGGCGGGGAGCCTGCTGATCGGTGGGAGGCGGCCGGCCGTGGGGCTGCCTCGGGGCTCGAGCGCCCTCCCGGCTGCGGTGAAGGGGGAGGGCTGCCCACGGCTCCTTGCTCTCAGGTGTACTGGGGGCGGGGAGGCGGCACTCCCTGCTCTGGGGCTGGATGTCCCTGTTGCGTCCCGGGGTTCAGGCTGCCCTCTGAAAGCAGAGGTCTCCCGGGAGGGTGGCGTTGTGGTGCCCGGAGCGGTCAGGGCAGGGGAAGCGCTCCGGCTGGCCTGCTCTAGCAGCTTCTCCCAGCCCACGCGGACCTGCAGAGCACCCATGTGCCACTCCACCCTCTTGCGTTTCTCAGTCCAGATTTCCGACGCTTCTGGGGCTACTGCTTGGAGACAGTCTCTTGCCTCGGGGCTCTCAGGGGCCTCGGGCCCCCGAAAGAACCATTCCGCCGAGCTCGCTCTTGCGGCCGGCAGCCCCTCCCCAGGGGGCTCCTCGCTGCGCTGGAGCTCGCTGGGCATTTCTGCAGGGCCACGAATGGGGGCGCCACGTTGCAGCGTCTGGGTGGGCTTTCCCAGGCGGCTCTTTGGGGGCCGGGGCCAAGGAACCACTTCGGTGCTTGTGACGGCGCGGTGCATCCAGCGCGCCATGGAGGGAGCCCGACGGACGCCCGTCCTGGTGGCGCAGTGTTTGCGTAGTGCGCATTGTTTTGATGGAGCCGTGAGCAGCCAGAGGGTGCGGGGGCTGGTGGCAAAGGGTTAGGGTTGGGGTCTGGTGGAGACTGGGAAAGGGTCTGTGAGCGGGGAGTTGCCGGTGCTGCGCCCAGGCCTGGTGCTCCTTTGCAGGGCAGCGCCAGCACCGAGCGGCACGTGACACCCGTTGCTGCTGCGTCGCGGTCAGGCAGGGCGCTGAGCCTGCACCCGGTGTGTGGCAGGTGGGAGGAATTTCCCACCTGTGGGCATGCGTGGCCCTGCCTTTCGCCCATTACTGGGAACCCGTGTCCCTGGCCGGTGGAACACCTGTGGACATGTAGCTTCTGCAAGCACCCCAGGCCACCCCTGGCCCAGCCCCGGCCCGGCCCCCGTGGCACCGCATGCCCCCTGGCAGCAGGTTGGCGGTGGCCTCTGCGGGCCTCCCTGGTCCCTGCTACTTCCGCACAGCAGCGAAGGATGCCGGGCTGCAGGTCTGCCGGGCCGGCACTGCCCCTGTCAGCCTTGCCGCCCATCGCAGGCAAAGGGTCTGCGGGAGGGGGGCTCCCTCTCCAGACCTTTGCCTCACGCGGACGGGGTCAGCTTGCAAGCGCCCTGGCCCTGCCGTGGTCGTTCGGGGCGTGGGAAGGGTGCGTCGCTCGGATGTTGTAGAGCAGGCCGTGTCATGGGCTCTGCACGGGGAACATGGGTTGCGTTTCTGGATCCAGCCGACTCCCCTCTGCTTCAGTCACATGTTTGGGCTGCGGTTCTTTGCTTACTTATTTTTCTGTTCCGCCATTTCTCCTGCGAGGAGCGCAAGGTAGCTTGCACGAGCTCCCCCCCCCGCCCCGTCCGTCTTGTCCTCCCAACAACCCTCTGAGGCACGTCGGACTGAGAGGCCACTGCAAGGCCCCAGCCGCCCAGTGAGCTGCATCGCCACGTGGGACCAGGACCCGTGTCCCCTGGGTCCTGGCACCAGACCATGTTGGTTGTGCCGCCTGTGGCTCACCCTCCTTCCATCGGCGGCCCGTCACCAGCGCCTGCACTGGCTCCTCCTGCAGCACTCTTGCGCTCTGCGTGTGGCCCAAGACCATCTCCGCGCTGTACTGAGCGAGGAGGTGTGCGAGGCCCGCCTTGGTTTGGGAGGCGTCCCCTTCTTTGCCGGGGGGCTGCCCTTCCGGCCTGGTGGGCCTTCTCTGCTCCCACGGTGCCGTGGGGAGGCTGCATGTGTCCCCTGTCTGCTCCCACGGCTGATCTCTGGGGAACGAGGGGCCCTAACGGGGCGCTTTTCCTCTTCTTTGCTAGAAGACCCACAACAAGGCCGCCTGGAAGGGTTCCTGCCGGGATCGCCTGCGGCTCGTGTCTGCACGGCCCCCCTGGCTGCGCAGATCGACCGCTGTGGGAGCAGCCTCCCCATTTTCCCTGCTCCATCCAGGGTCAATTGGAAAGGGGGCCGATCGATCGTCGCTGGGGTGGACCGGCGGGGTCAGCCGCAGGCAAGCAGGACTGCGAGGCTTGGCAGGCCCCGGAGATGCGCTGCCGTTTCTGGCTTTCCTTGAGGCCTGGGAGCACGCATAGTTGGGCAGTGCAGCCCGGGCGCCCCGAGGGGGTCCGCACCTGTGCCCCGCTGCTGCTCGGCAGCCTTTCTGGATGTTCAGAGGAGCCCCGTGGCCACGCAAGAGGCGAGGGGGCGCCTCACGCTCGGTGCCGGTGAAGCGCCTCTTCAGCCGGCGTTGCTGCTGCGTCTGCTGCTTCTCGGGTGCTTGGGGCCCCGTGTGCCCTGCGTGGGGCTGAACCCTCAGATGTCGCCGCCCGCCTGGGGGGCTCACCCTCCCGTCTGGGAGGCGGGGAGGAAAGAGGGCAGGCCCCGCAAGCCCAGGTGGGGCCCCCTGGGGTCCCTCGCTGGGCTGCGGGGGGTGGGGGCGGACCTCTGGGGTCACTGTCCCTGCGTGTTCCTGGTCCCCCCAAGCACTGCCAGCCAGCAGAAGCGCCCGCAGTGTTCGAGCCATGAGCCTGGACTTCCCCTGGAGACAGAAGGCGGAGGAGCTCACGAGGCTTTGCAAAATGAAAGGCCTCAGCGGGGGGGGGGGCGGGGGGATCCGCAGGCGTGTGCACCGTGCATTTCAGCGGCAATTGCGTGTCGGAGCACGAAGAACTTTTCTCAGCCTCCTGTAGCAACCGCTGTTCCTGGTTCTCTGGCATTTCTAATTTGCGGCGTGCCTTGCCGATTCCTGTCGCTTAGCGCCACCCGGGCCGCCCCCCTCTCTTCCTGCTTCGCGGGCGGGGAAGGTGGGCTGGACATGCGTGGCTCCGTGGCAGAGCAGTGGCAATGTGTGCAGAAGGCGCGGGTTCAAGAGCCGGCACCTCCCCACTAGAGGGAGGCTGGTGGCGAGGAGGCTGTGGGGAGAGCAGCCGCTGCTTGGAGCGGCCTGGGCGGGCCACTGGATGATGTGGCGGACTGTCTCGTGCGACCCCAGGGTTGCCAGTGGCCACTCGGGGAGATCCCTGGAAGCCACAGTCCCCAGAGGGAAGCGCCCGACGGGCAGCTCTGGCTCGCCCTGGGATCAGCTCCGTGGAAATCCTCGCACAGCTTGGCTGTGAGCATCGTGCCTTCGAAAAGGATTCTGGGGCTCTGGGAAAGATGGCAGAGCCGCTTTGTGCAGGATCCGTGCTGCTGTTTTTAGGATCGAGTGGGATCCCCAGAGTAAACCTCTATCTCAGCCCACGATCAGAGCAGCACCAGCTGTTCTGGCTCGCCTGTGCATGAGGGCTGGATCCAGGACCTGCAAGGGAGAGGGCCTGGATTTGTGGGGTCCCTGCCCACCCGCAGCTCCTCGCTCGGCGTGGTCTCTTGGCCCAGCAGCTGCTCATTCGCAGAGGACGCCTTCCTGGAAGACACGCTCCCTGCCCGGCTTCTTTGGGTGTCCCCAAGAGCTTCTCCACCTCGGAGCACGGCTGCTCTCCCGGGTGCCTCTCGGCCCCAGCAGGGCAAGATCTGGGCCCCTCGGTGGGAGCGTCTCTGAGCTTTGGGGGCTGCCTGTCAGCTCCGCCCTTCCACAGCAAGCCCTGGCTGGTTTCCAAAGCCTCGGAAAGCCCTTGCAAAGCCCCCCCCCCGAGCCCCCTGCCAGTCCCAGCCCCAAGTGGCCGGCCCTTTTCGTGCACCGTCTGAGCATCGTGCAGGGCTGAGGATGGGCGAGGCCAGTGCGGAACATGGCAGCGTGGACGAGGTTTCCCACGGTGTGGGGGGCTGCTCATGTAGGGTGGGGGCCGCTTCGACCCATCCTGCTTCGAGCCCCAGTGAATGCCAGAAGGCGTGCAGAGCAGCGCCAAGAGCACGTCAAGGCCCTGCCGGCCTCAGCCACGCCAGGCCCGTCGTGGCCCGGGAGGGACTTGGGTGCCACGGCCAGCGCCCGTGGCCGTTTCCGGCTGCATGCAAAAGCGAGCATGCGAGGAACAGCTGGAGCCCGGCGCCCCCTCTGGAGCTGAGGCGTGGGTCGGGGCCTTGCTCCCTCTGCATGCCCACGTGGCCCCAGTGGCTGCGGCGGTCTGAACGGCCCGTGGCAGCTGGTGGCCCCCCAGGCACTGCCCTCACCCCGAACCCCAAGGAGCTCTCCATGGTGCTGGATGAGCCCCACTGCGGGTCCATTGCCGTGGAGAGTCCACTGGGCACCCGACCTGAAACCCGGGGACCCTGCTGCACCCCATGGGCAGTCACGCCTCTGCCCCACATGAATATCAGCGGAGCCAGAGCCCCGCCCTTATCCGGCTTGTTCTGGGGTTCTTCTCGCCTGGAGGGTCTTTGGGGGAAGCGCTGTGGCGCCTCCTGTCCGTCCGCTGGCTGGGGCCCCGGACGAGCCGTGGGGGCTGCCCTGGGAATGGAAGCGAGCCGCAGCAGGGCCCGCACGTCGTGGGCCACACGCTTGCTCGGAGTGCACCTTCTGGTGGCTTTGGTGTCACGCAGGAGACACCGCGGGCTGCCATTCCCAGATCGCCCCTGGGAGAACGCTGTGCAATCCAAGCGATGGGGGGGCTGCATTTGATGCTGAAATGCAAATTGTTCTATAGATGTAATTGGGCAAGCGTTGGCAAGGCGGGGAGCCGCACGTCGGTTGCTAGCTCGCGTAGGCAGGCAGCTCCCGGAAAAGATGGGGGGCCTGTAAGCTGGCCTTCCCCAGCAAGGTGCCCCTGGAGGGGTGCAGAGCAGCTCGCAGCGCGGGGGCCACCCTCCTCTGGAGGGCACCCCATGGGGAGGGCCGAAAGGAACTGAGGAGGAATTACAGCTCGCGCTCTGTACCTCTGACATCGTAGCTTTTGGAAATGGCTGATCATGTGTAACGACTCTTTTATTTCCGCTCCTATTTTCTTCTGCTTCTTTTAAAACTGTTCCTCAGACGAGTCTGCTGGCCACCTTACACGTGAGGCAGGGAATCTGATGCGCTCACGCAGCCTTTCTGCAGGTTTACCAAGTGCGGGGGAAGCTCTCCTGCATGGCTTGCGCTGAAAGGGACGGAGTGGTGTGGGGTTGCGCGTGCGAGAGCGCACCTCCGCAGATGGGGCTTCCGCCTCCCCCTGCTTGCGCTCCCCAACGGCAGCCCTGGATCGCCTCCCTCAGGATCCCCCGTGGGGCCGGGCCTTGGCTGACGGAGCAGGACGTGGAGTCGCCGCCGGTCCCTCTGCCAGGGCCTGGCTGGGCCGCTGGAGCCAAAGGGCTGGCACAGGAGTGCTCCCCATCAGCCGCCGGCCCCGGGTCCTGGCCGCGGTGCAGCTGGGCAGTCGGCCTTCCCAGAGGCGCTCGCTGGGTCCAAGCCCTGGCTGCTGATTCAGGTCCTTTTGCCTGGCTCTGGCCGAGGACCTCGTCCTGGCAGCCCTCCCCTCGCTGATGAAATGCTC
Source organism: Varanus salvator macromaculatus (assembly GCA_023646645.1). NCBI lineage: Eukaryota > Metazoa > Chordata > Lepidosauria > Squamata > Varanidae > Varanus > Varanus salvator. Next base: position 4,147,517 of record JAIXND010000761.1, on the reverse strand, counting down.
TTCCGGGGGCCTCCCTGGCAGTCGCCCTCCAGTCGCTCGCACGCTGGTCTCCCGCATCGCTGCTGCGGCTCATGAATCCTTGCTTTGAAGAACCAGGCAAAGGTAGCTTTGGCGAGCGGGCGTCTGAAGCGAGGGTGGGCGGGCGGGCGGGTGGGCGGGCAAGGGCTGCTGGGGGCCGGTCCTCACCTGCTCGGGCTGATCTACGGCGATGCTGGACAGCGATGCTCAGCCCGCTCGGACTGCGGGGCAGCAGGGAGGGGCCTTTCAGTGGCATGTTGGTGCCACGCTTGGGGCTGCGTGTGGATGGAGAAAGGGGCCTCCCCAGGGATCTGGGCCAGGAGGGGATCCGGGCAAGCAAAGGGGACGCTGAAGCTGGAGGAATGTGAGCAGCCGTGCCAGGGAAGCGCCGGGGCCAAAGAGGGAGTGGCGCTGACTAAACCAGAGGTGCCCAAGGCCGGCCTCTTTGCATTTCCTCCACATCTTCCGTGGCGTCCGTAGGAGATCCGTGGCATGTCCCATCCATGGCTGTACCTGGGACTTCTTTTGTTTCCACCGGGGAAGCTGCAATATTGAGTGTATCCGGCCCAGTGGCGTTGTGTGTCTGTGGTTCCTCCGTGTATTGAGCCTCGGCGTCCCCCCACCCCAGAGGTGCTGGAAGCTCCCGCGATCCAGCCGCCAACACTGGGAACCGAGTTGTGTAGGGCTGGACACCGGTTCGCCCACCCGGTAGACCCCCAGTGCATGTGTCGGCAGCAGAACGGGGCCTGTGGTCACAGGCTGGAAAACATGGCTCATGGATCTCCGGTGTAGCCAGTGATCGGTGGTGTGACGGGGCTCTCTTGGGTTCCTTAATCCTCCCTTGCCACATCCAGCAGTGAACTGCAGGTCCTTCGCAAATGCACCCGCCATGCCGGCCACCCACCTCATGCGCTGCATGGCGGGCCAAGAGATAAAGCAGTGGCTCACAACTCCTGCCCGGCTGCCGCGTGGCCCTCCGCAGAGGCCCCGGCAGGGAACGGCTTGGGGGGGAGCTGTTCAGGGGAGTCCACATTGCAGCCGGGAGTGGACCGGGGGAGAGAACAAGGGGGGGCGGACGTGGTGTGTGATGGCGCCGTTCCCCCGGGAGCTCAGCGGTGCCCTACTCCTTCCCCTCCCTCGGCTCCACTGTGAGGCCCTGCCTTGCATGGGGGGGGGGGCCTCCATTCCATCCCCAGCTGCGTCTCCCGGGGAAAGAGGCCTGCCTGGCTGTGGGCAGGAGGGCCGTGGCTGGCAGACCGCACCCCCCCCCCCCCATCCTGGGCCTTCCCGTCAGCATGAGCAGGAGGAATGTGAGCTTCTGCTTCACCCACCCGAGCCAGTGGTCCATGCCCAGGACGAGCACACGGTCCGCTCGTTGTGTGGATGCTCCATTTGGCTTTGGGGCTGCTGCTACCAGACCACGTCTGGCCAGCCTGGGCGCTCCGCTTGGGTGGCCCCGCTCCAGGGTGCACGGCCTCACCCCTGCTGTGCGGTGCCCGCGGTGGCAAACATGGGGTGGGGGAGGACAGGTCTGCCCCCCCACCGTTTCTTGCCACTTTTCAGCCCACATGCCCTAAGACAGCTGCGTGTGGAGCGGGCTGCTGGGAAAGCGCGGGGGCTGCGTGGGGGGACCACTGCTGAGTCATGGCAATTCCGCATGTCCCCCCGCCAGGTTTGCGCCACGGAGCCAGCCACAATCCTGACTGCTCCTGTGCGCCCCCCCCCCGCCATGCCCGGCCACAGCACACGACCGGCTTGCCCCTGGCTCTCGTGAGCAGCCTGTGAGTGCTGGCGCTTTGCCCCGGGCAGCTCTGTGTGCAGTGTGGTTTGCCTTGAACCCAGGGTGGTGGTGGTGGGGGGGGGGGCGTGCACGTTTGCGCGTTCTTCCACGAGAGGCCGTTGAGGCCCCATCGGTGAGGGTGTTCAAAGACAGGCTGGACACGCACATGGTGGGCATGTCGTGAGCGGAGCTGGCTGGAGCCAGGGGTCAGACTAGATGGCCCGGGAGGCCCCTTCTGACTCACTCTGATTCTATGTTTCTATGTGTGCCGGTCCGTCTGGGGTGGGGGGGGCTTTTGTTCATGGGGCTCTGCAGTGCTCTGAGCCGTCCAGGCAGAGGGGCCTGTTTGAGGCGGGGGCTGCTCACGGATGCATTGTGTGCATGGGGGTAGGGAGTGGGGAGCGGGATGCTGGAGGTGGGGAGTCGGCAGCGGGATGCTGCTTCCTTCCTGGCTCGGTGCAAATGGGTGGAAGAGCTGGCAGACAAGGGCCCTGGCTCAAGGTTTAGGGGCCGTTCCTCTGGCCCCCAAAATCCAGGCTGTGCATCTTGTAGCGCTCGTGGCTCAGAGGTGTTTCGTAAAGCATCCTGAAGTGTTGGATCTCTCCAGGGCTTCAGCTGGGCTCTCACCAGGCTCTCTGGTGTGTCCATCGTGGCTCCAGAGCCCCGTGTGGTGGGACGGCGGCCCCCAATCCCATGCCCCCTCTGATCGTTTCCATCTTAAGGCTTTGGGGGCTGGCGCAGGGGATGCAGCTTCAGAATTTTGTGGGAGGGGGGGCTTTTCCATCCCCATGGGCACCGGAAGCACAATTCCGGCCACATGCGACAAGGAGGGGCTCTTCACGCTGCATGCAGTTCGTCAGCCCTGGCAGGGACATGGTCTCCCTCTAGAGGTGCCTCAAAGGCTTTCCCAGTGGAAGGCCCACGTCTCCTCTTGCTGCTGCCGGAGTGCAAGAAACAGAATCACCAAGTCAAGGTGCGGCAACCCAGGTTCAGGCCGGGCATCAGGAGAAGCTTCCTCACTGCCAGAGCAACACGGCAGTGGGACCGGCTCCCTGGAGGGATGAGGGGCTCCCCCACACCGCAGGCATTCAAGGCGAAACGGGATGGCCATCTCAGTACAATGGTGCAGAGGGTGCTCTGCACCAGCAGGGGTGGACCCAGTGGCCTTCCTGGCCCGGCCCAGCCTGTCCCCACCATTCTCTGATACTGTGTGGCCCCGACTGTGGCACAGGGCCCCCCCGCTTGCCTCGGACTGCCGCAGCATGGCTCCGCCACCTGCATTGTGCCGGGGTGTTTTCTCTTCGGTGCACCGAGGCGAGGTGCGGCGAGGCACGGCAGCCACACGGGCAGGAAGAAGCCGTCTTGCGCCCAGTCTAGAGTCTTCTGGAGAGCCACTGCCATCCCTGCGGCGTCGGGTGGGGGTTCGCATCCCGGCATCGCCTCTCAGCAGCCGAGGCGTCTCTCCCACGGCGGCCTCCTGCTGGGCGGCCGAGTGCAGGAGAGCCGCTCCGTGGCTGGAAGTGCCGTCTGGAAGTAGGCGAGGCCCCTCTTCTGTGGCGAGAAGTGGATCAGGACCGGCGGGGGGGGGGGGGCTGGCTTCCTTCCAGCTCCTGATTCACCCGACAGAGGTATCATCCCGTTACGCCCTCCCCACCGCTCAGCAAGATGGCTGCTTGCGGTCTGTGCACTGCCGGCCCCCCGCTCTCCTCCCCAGCCTTGCTTTCCTGCCGAGGTGCAGCCTGGCCACGCAGCCCGCTCGGTCCTTTCCACGCAGGGCGTTGGGGTTGGCAGGGGCTCAGTATTTGGGGTCCCAGCGGCAAGGGTGTAGGAGGCAGAGCGGGGACTCCAGACAATCCTGTGGCCCCCTAGACAGCACCCCAAATAGATCAGTAACCTATTGAAGCCCACCACAGTGGTCAGTGGGAGGTTACCAGGCTGTTGCCTCTCGGGCCAAGGCTGGCTGGAGTCTGGCAAGGGGTCTCAGGAGGCCAGCGGGATATGGGGGTCCAGCCTGGAACACGGCTCCTCGCATGGGGCACGTCCCTTAGCCCTGAGTAAGCGTTTTACTGCAAATGCTGGAAGCAGCCGGCGGGGGGGGGGGGCTGATGCCTGGCAAGAGCCTGAACTCCCCCCACCCCCATCCGCTGCGATCAGGGTGGTAGAAGTTGCTGGCCTGGGCCTGGGGAAGGGGCTCCAGGGGGCACGAGGCACAGCCCTCTGTGGGCCCTGGAGGGCGTCTGAGGAGCCTTGGAGGCCGGGGTTCCCCCACGGAGGGGACAGAAGGCACAGCCACCCTGCAAGGAGAACCCCAAAAGGGGACCGAGCCCCCACTACTGCCAGGCAGGGGAGCCTTCCTTTCCCAGGCTCAGATCTCCAGCCTCGGGGAGGCCGAGTGGGAGGGACAGGGAAGCCCTGGGGGCAGGAAGGGGAGGCCACGGACCCGGCAGGTCCTGCGCCTCTGCGCCCCACCCCACTGCCCGGCAGCCCTGCGCCTCGCAAGCCTTGGTGACCCCCACCTGCTGCCCAGAGCTGGCATGGCAGGAGCCCTAGATTTGGGCGGGCTCCGTGGCTGGGACCGTGCCCGGGGCTGCTTCTGGTTTGTCCCGGAGCATGGCCAGTGGAAGGCAGCCTCCGACCCGGGGCCGAGCCCCATATTGGCAGCCGTTCCCTCCTGGCTACCTTCCCACCAGCGCAGGCCGGGAACCGGGGAGACGGCCTCCTCCGGCGGGTGCCAGCGCCACACACGGCGCTCCAGCCCAAGCGGGGCCACGCTGCGTGGCTTCTTCCTGGAACCCACTTTGGCCTCCACCCCGCTCTGTGCAACCGAGAAATGCCGGACTGGCTTTGCAGACGCCAGCTCGGCCCCCGAACGGAGCCATCTTTGCCCCCCCACTAAATGCAGCTGGCATTTAGTCGAGCGGCTTGTCTTTCTCCCTGGCGACAAAGCTGGCCGTGGAACGGGGGTGTGCGTGGAGCGTGGCGACCGAGGCAGCTTCGCTGCTGGAGGAAGGTGTGGGGCGCGTGAGCGGACGGGGGCGGCGCGTGCGAAGCGGCATCGCGGGGGGCCTGCTCATCGTGCCGGCAGGCGGCCTCGGGTGCGGAGGCTGAGCAGGAGCTTCGTCGCGGGTTCGCGAGCGGCTCCCGGAGCTCGGCACCCACGGGGGGCATCCAGGCTGCGCAGCGAGGCTCTTCGGGGGGCGGGGGGTTCGCAAGTACAGCTGCTGGGAAAGCACCGTGGCCCTGAGGGGGGCCTCAGGGGAGGGAGCACATCAGAGGGAAGGCCCTGCGGTGGTGGTGGGTGGGGTGGGGTGGGGTGGGGGGGTCCTCTGCATTTTCAGTGGTTTGCAGAGGCCCAAGCCTGGCACACGAGGCAGAGTGTAGGGAGTTCGGCCGCAGATGAGATGATTGCCGATCGTGTCGTGCTGACTGGGGAGGATGGAACTGGAGTGCATCGCACCCGGAGGGTCCCAGGTCAGGGAGGCCCAGCTTCTGGGCCCGGCCCAGCCGTTGCGCCGCCCGAAGGGATGCAGCTCGCAAGACGGCCTGGGCTGCCCGGCGGGGAACACCCCAGACTCCTCCCGGCCGGCGCCTGGGCTCAGGCCACCTCTCCAGCCAGGGCAAAGTGGCCCCGACGAAGCGAGCTGCCAGGCCCCTGATGCCCGGCCAAGGTGTGGATCAGCCCCCGCGTCCTCTGGCCGAGAAAGAGCTGGGAGGGGCCTCACTCGCCCACCACCCCAAAAGCGGCCCTCCGCCGAATCGGGGGACAGGCCGCCGCCTCCCCCCTGGAAGGCTTCCCGTGCCCCGGGCAGCCTGGCCTGGCCCCGCTCCGGCCTCGCCCGCGTTCCACATGAAGAGCTGCTGAATTGGGACGCCTGGGCGGAGGGGCCGCTTTGCATCTGTTTTCTCAGCTGCGCCGCTTTCGTTTGTCGCGCTGGGAGCAAAGAGCCGTGCGGGGCGTGACAGGCAGGCCCTGCCTGTGGCTGCCAGCCGTCCCCACCCCAAGCCCCTCGGCACCCTCGGTCTCACAGATGTCTCCCGCGCTCGCCCCGTCTCGTCTCTGCAGCCTTCTGGGACAGAAACGGGAATTGTGTGCTGGATAAGCAAGATCTGCAGTTGGCGTGGCAGCTGTGCGACGTTCCCGCCACTCTGGCTAGAGGGGCGCCTGGGAAGCTGCCCCCCCGGCCCATGCGGTGGGGATTGGGGCCAGGCAGCCCTGCGTGCCTGGGGGCAGAAGGCGAGGGTCCGGCAGCTGCTTACCCTGCCCGTCTTCCTCCTCTGCTCTGCGGAGGTGGCTGCCTGGGCACCGCTGCTCCGGGCACATGCCCAGTGGCACTTTCCTGGCCATGCGCAGATGCTCAGGCATGACTTGGAGGTGCTGCCACAGGTTTTGCCTTGGCCCGCTCTGCAGCAGTGGGGTGCTTCTTCCCCCTTGCTTGGCCCGTCTCGGTGGTCCGGCTGGAGGTGTCAGGCTGGGGAGCTGATGGCGGTGTCTGTGCCATCGGGGAGCCGTGGCCGCCTGCGGTTCCAGCGGGGAGGAGGTGTCGCTAGAGAGATGCTGAGATGAGCCCCGGGATGGCCTGGCCCATTCAGACGGGTTGCAGTCCCCTGCAGGAGGGGAAGCTTCCGGGGAGCGGAGTGGCCCCCAGACTTGGCAAAACGGAAGGGGGACCCCTCCTCAAAGGCATGGGTCTGTCCAGCAGGGCTCCCTTTGGGGGCTGCGGGGTAGAAAGGGGGCTCACGGCGCCACTTGTGCAGGCCTCTGAACTCTGCCTGGGGTTTTGTGGGTGGGTGGGGGCTCCCCGCTTAGGAGAACATGGCAGGGCTCCCGAACATGCCTTCTTGCTGTTATCATTGTTGCTGTTACCATATTTTTCACTCTGTAAGACGCGCTTGACCATAAGACGCACCTGGTTTTTAGAGGAGGAAAACAAGAAGAAAAATATTCTGACTCAAATGGGCACATCATCACAGGCACATTCCCCATCACTTCCCCATGGGCTGCACATCCGACAGACTTACTGCACTCACATATTCGCTCTATAAGACGCATAGACATTTCCCCTTACTTTTGAGGGGGGGGGGAGTGAGTCTTATAGAGCAAAAAATACGGTACTTCATCTCTGTACCGCCCGTAGCCGAAGCTCTCTGGTGGTTTACAGCAAAGTATAAAAGCAACAAAACACAGAGGAAAACCTTACCAAGAATTAACCGTTGATTTAAAATAGCATCAAAAGCGTTTTAAAAAGGCAAGAGAAAGACCCAGCCAAGAACAACAGAAGGCAAGCGGTGCTGTGCACATTCAGGCAGAAGACGTGCCCGGCGTCTCCCGGCAGGTGTGCCCCCGTGGGAAGCAGGGGGCAACCTGTGGCGCTCCCACGCCTGGTACGTTTCCCCTGCACGCACACGTGTGTGCAAGGACGTTGCCTCTTTCCGGCGACATGGGCACCTGCGGAGCTGTTGCGCAGCCGGTCCCCACAGGGCATGGCTGTTCCCCGGGCCGCCCACCTGCTGCAGGCCTTGGGCAGAGGAGGGCTCCCCCAGGCCTGCTGACCGGGGTGCCAAGCAGCGCACCCCGAACTCCCTCCTGTGCAGCAGGCGGGCAGGGCCCTCTGGTCCCCATGTGCTCCCGGCTCAGTGATGGCTGGATTGTGCCTGGCGGCTGGAGTCGGCAGAGCTGAGGGGCGGATCAGTGCCACCGGCCACAAGGAGGCAGAGGTGGTGATGGGCGGGGTGGGGGGCGAAGCAGGACACCGAGGGGGCAGGTGAAGGAAGGCTTGTGCCACCTGGAGCAGCCCCGGCCACAGGTGTCTCGGGCCACCCAGCCCTGCTCTGGGCCAGCACCGTCCCCCCAGCCTTCCCTTAGGGGTGCCTCTTGCTTGGTGGTCCTTCCCCACAGGCCTCCTGGGAAAAGCGTGAGCAGCCTGCGTGCTCACGCAGGGGCAGAAAGCTTGGCCTTGGGCAACACTGGCGCGCTGGAGAGTTTCACCAGCAAGGACTAGGAGCTTGGCATTGATGCAAAATACGGCCCGGAGCTGGTCAGCGTGTTCTGTTAAGGGAGAGGGTCGCCCACGCCTCTGCTGTGGACAGAGGGCCCCCTGCCCTGCTGCACTCGTAATGTCGTGGGGCAGGAGCGCGAGCTTCAAAGTAGCCCCCCCCCCCCCCGGCAGAGAAGCATGTTGCAGAAATCCAGAAAACGCTGCCCAGAGCCACCCTGCTGCGCTCGTGCTGCATGGCCATTCCTGCTGCCAGGTGCTGACCTGGAGCAGGGCAGGTGCCGTTCCAGGGTCCCCAGGGCCTCAGGCAGAAGGTGAGTGAGGAGCTCTTGGGGGCGGATCGTGCGCCGTCCCTCCGAGCAGACCAGGGCTCCGGATCCCTTTGGAGGTGCAGCAGGTGCTCACCTGCAGCGAGCTTGCCTTGTGCGGAACATGGCGAGGGAGGCGGCTTCCAGGCACGCCTGGGGGGTCTGGCGAGGCCCTTCTGGGGAGGAGCCCGTCTTGCGGCCTGCTCCGAGAAATGCAGGAGGCGCATGGGGGCGGGTGCAAGGCAGGCTTGGCCACCTCGTGGATGTGGGTCCCGTGCAGAGGGCTGCTCTGCTGTGGCTCGGCAGTGGCGGGAGGAGCAGCAGCCGCAGAGCTGAGGTGTTGCGCTGGGCCTCGGCGTGGGCGCCTCCAGCCGGCCGGCACACCAGAGCGGCCATCTTGCCCGGTGCGAAGCAGCCTCGCGCTCTGCATCTGTTCCATGGCCTGCGACGCCTGGCGCTTGCCGGCTACGAGGCCGGCAATATTGGCAGATAAATGATGCAGCGGGGAGGCGCCCTGGCAGACGCAGGGGAGGGCGGCCGGGAGCCGTCGACCACGTCGGACGAGGCAGGGGGCTTCAGATGGGGCCGGCGGCGATGCTCCCTGGCTGGAGGACCCCGCAGAGGCTTGGCCCCGGGACTCGGCCGTGCCATCTCGGCCGGTTCCTCCTCCACCCTGGGGGCCTCGTGCTATGGAAAAGGCAGCGGCGCAGGAAGGGCGGCACACGCTCCGCTCCGCTTCGGGTTCTGGCCAGAGCGGGGGAAGGCCCCGCAGGGCACGGTGGGCCCCGCCACACGTCGCGGGCTCCGCACAGGCGCACATTCCTCGCTCCCTTGGCACTCGGTACATGCGGCTCGTCCGTCGCTCGTGGTGGGAGCTGGCTAGGCGGAGATCCAGTCAGTCCTTCTCGGCTGGGTTCTGGGCCGGCTCGGCCACAGCGAGGGACACGCGGGGCTCCGTTCTGGTCGGTCCCTGGCTGCACCCGTCGTCCGGCCTTTCTGTTCCCGCTGCCACTCGTTGACGGAGTTGGATTTTTTAATCGGGTCTGTGAGAATGGTTTCTGCTTGCGCCTGTGCAATGACCTACCGTGCATTCGAGCAAGTCCCACTTCTGGAAGGTTGTTGGGGGTTTTTTAATGGTCTGCTAGTTTGCGGAATCTGTGGGACTCAGGAAAGTTGTGCTGTGGGTCAGGCTCTCAGAAAGAAATAGGGCTTAATGCGAACCCACTGCCACCCTTCGCTCCAGCCCGGACCAGCCTTGCGGCTGCCACGCCTGGGCAAGGGAGGTGGAGGAGAGACGGGGGGCTGAATCCACCCCATTACATATGGTGTGCTCTGTTCATCGCCCTGCCTTCCTTAGCCAGGCTCTGACTGCAGGGTTTGAACTACCGCGCCATAATCCCACAGCCGGTTGTAGTCAAGCACCCCCCACCCCCAAATCCACGCCTTGGTATGGATCCGCGCCAGGACAGCAGGTCTACTCTTACTTCCAGGAGGAGCTCACGGGTCTCCATTGCCCACTCAGGATGATGCCCCCCCCCCAAAAAAAGTCCTTGCATTCCATCCAGGGCAGCGCAGTCTTCCTGGGAAAGTCCGCTTCTCTCCAGCGGATCTCCCGTTGCAGCTAAGCTGCGGGGGGGGGGGGCAGGGGCTTTGGATGGGGAGCCCAAGGGCTTGGAGCAGGGCTGGGCACCCTCCCCGGGAGCCCTGTGCAGCTGCGCCCGCACTGGCTTTGGAGCGATGGGGCCAGAGGCTTCCGCCCTCCCACCTGCAGGCCCTGGATGGGAGGGACCCATAAACGGCGTGTGTGGCACATGGGAGAGGAAGGTCAGCCGCAAGTGCTTAGTCAGATAACCTCTTAGTCACTCCTCAGCTAAATAAGCTCAAATTGACATGGAAAAATTATGCAAAGCGCATCTTCGCTGTTTTCCTCACGTGCGCGAACGGCCTCGCCTGGCTTTCGGGGAGGGCGGTGCGCCCGATCTCCCTGGGGCGCGTGTCCTCCGTGCTGGAGAGGCAGCCACAGGGGAGCCGCCGTCAGCAGAGCTGTTCCCTCGCGCCACCCGTGTCCCCCTGCATGCCGCCCTGGGCACCTGTGGGCACAGACAGGCCTGCGGCTCCCAGCATGTGCTGCTCGGAGCGTGCCGGCCCCGGCTGGTAGCGCATCCGGTCCGGCGGTGCTGAAGAGCCTGAGCTGTGGCCGGAAGGTTCCCGGTACCGATGCTCCCGCGGCCTCGGGGTCTCTGAGGGGCTGCGGCGAGAGGTGAGGGGGCAACCCTCTCGTGCGCCTTCCTGCGTGTCCGGAGCAAGCCCAGAGCGTGCGCAAAAGCGCCGAGGTCCTGGGCGCGACCCACCAGCGCCCCGTTCCGCCTGGAAGCGCCGGTCCCAGCCTGGTGCCCGGTGGGGGCAGAGCTCCGTCCCGCCGGCACCGGGGCAGCTGGGTGCCGCCCCACTTCCTCGCAGTGTTTGCTCAGGCACACTCCCTGTCCCCCGATGGGGAGCCACTCTCTGCTGGGGGGCGGATCGGGGCTGCTCAGGCAGGAGGTGCTGCCCTGCTCAGGAGAGGCTGCCCCGCCCCGCCCCGTGCTGGCTTGATGTCGGAGGGCGGGGAGCCCTGGCATTCGGCGGGCGCAGCACCGTCCCATGCGCAGCACCGGTCCCATGCGCCTCTCTCTCCTTTGCTTGCAGAGCCCCAGCTGAAAGGAATCGTGACCCGGCTGTTCAGCCAGCAGGAGTTCTTCCTGCAGATGCACCCGGATGGGACGATCGATGGGACCAAGGACGAGAACAGCGACTACAGTGAGTCCCCGCTTCTTCTGCCCCCCGCTTCTCATCTCGCCCGTCGCTTTGTGGGAGAAGGCGCTGGACTGCAGCCGGGGCAGCTGCTCACACGCCCAGGCCCGGCTCTCCCGCCAGAGCCTGTGTTAGATAAGTCCCGTCTCCTCCTCCTCCTCACGTTCCCTCTGAACTCTCACTTAGCAAGGAGGCCTGTTGAGCTCTTGGGGGGGGGGGATGCTGGGAGGGCGAGCCGGAGGGGCGGGGGCACTCTGGAGGGCAGGCAGGGGAGGACTCCTGGGGAGGTGCAGAGAGCGCACCTTGCCTGGCCAGCACTGACCAAGGAGCCTGGCCCCGGAAGCATGGCTGCCCCAGCAAGGCAGGGGGTGGCCACACGCTCCCCCCCCGTGTTGCCCCTCGGGGCAAGTGCTGCGGGGGGCTCGCAGTTTCCCTGGCCGCCCTGGCGGGAGAGCAGGCAGGCGCTCGAGTCGAATCGGCCCCGCCGTCGGTGGTCGCAGCGGTCCCTTTCGCAGAAGGGCCTCCGGCACCGCTCCAGACCAGCTCGGCACTTGCTCCTGCCCACCCCCCCCCCCCCGGCAGCCGGCTCCCGGCCGGAGATCACAGACACGCCGGTGCGCCCGTGGCCAGACCCTCGTCGCTTGCGTGGACAGGGTCGAGGCGGCATAGGTGGCGTCCAGAGAGGGCCGCTCCTGTGCGCCTCGCCCTGCCCTTGGCGCTATTATTCACCATTATCCCTGTCACTGTCAGCTTCAAGAAAGCAGACCCGGAAAAAGAAATGGCGACCGCGGCCCCGGAATCTTGCTAGTGGCGGGCGCACGGTGCTGCCCCTCTCCGGATGGCGCTTTCCCGCCCCCCTGGCTCCGTGTCTCCCCACTGAGGAGGGGCCCGGCTGGAAGCACTTTGTGGGCAGAGCCACGCAGGGGAGGGCTCTCCGCCCGAGGCTCCAGAGCGCCCTTGGGCCGGGCTGTGGGGGCTGCTCCGCGGGCCCACCAGGCAGGTTCTGGTCAAGCAAGGGGGGAAAGTGGGTGGCACCTGCTGTTCCTCAATCCCTGGGGGCAGCAGCAGGGGCTGAACCGTGAGTCAGGATCGTGGGCTCAGGACCCCCGGTGGCTTGCTTCACCTGGTCGGGCGATCCTGGATCCGCCTCCTTGCTGGGGATCAGGTGCCGGGGCAGCTCAGGCCGAGACCCAGAAGGACGCCTGGACAGGCCGGTCCGAGTGCAAGGATCCCGGAAGCAGGCCGTCCACGTTCTGCACCCCTGCCGGGGCGGACATCGCCTCCCCCTGGCTCGGCCACTCGGCCCCTCGTGCTCCAGGGCGGGCTTTGGGGTCTCCCTCCTGCTCGGCTCCTGCACACCGTGGGCAGCCGTCTGCAGTCGGAAGGGAGCTGTTTCGGGTGCTCCTCAGCTGCCAGCCCCCACATCTCCACTTCCCACACATGTCCCTGAGCCTGCAGCCGTGCCCCCCGCCCCGCCCCACAGGTCTTGGACAGCTTCCCACAGCCCTTCCGCCAAAGGTGCAGCCGGATCACACTGGGGCCCCCCGTCCACAGAGCAGGCCCCTCCCTGCCAGCAAGCCGCCGTCCTCCCCTTCCTGGGGCTTTCCTGGCCTGCACCGCCTCCTCGCTTTGGCCAGCGGCCCTGTGAGCCCTCGGCAGTGGCTCTGCCGGCAGGGGCTGGGGGTGTTGCACCCGGGGCCGCAGGCTGCCCACCTCTGCTGGAGGCAGAGGACGCAGGGCCGGCGCTCCTGCCCTAGAGCCCAGCGTGGCTCTGCCTCCATGCAGCAGGTCGGTTCCTCCCATCCGCTCCGGCCCTGCCGCCGGGCGACTGGGTTGTGACCTGGGGCTGCTCCGGGTGTTCGGCTGGCAGCCTGTCCCTCCAGCCCCCCCCATCCTGCTTTCCCACGGTCTCACCTGCTCTCTGGCCGTCGAGTCCCTAGCAGGGTCGACCAACCTCGGCCCTCCAGGCACACAGCTCCCATCATCCCTCTTGGTGCCTGTGCTGGCCGAGGCTGCCGAGAGGTGATGACGGAAGCACCGGGAAAAGCGGCAGTGGCGCAGCCCTGCTCCCCCCCCCCCCCCCGTGGCCAGCCGGACAACAGGCCTTGAGGCGGGCTGATGTGGCGTGCGCCCTGTGCTCGGGAAATTCTCTCCGCGGCCAGGCCTGGGGACCTGAAGGGCCGCCCCGGGGGCCACGCCATCTTGCCCCCTCTGCACCGAGGGTGAATGAAGGAAACGCAGGGGGAGGTGGGGAGCCGCGGGACGCACTTCGAGGGCTGTGAGTGGCAGCAGACGTGGCTGCGGACCGACCCGAGCTAAGCAAACACGGAGGGCCCAGTGAGGCGGGAGCCCTTCCGGTGCATCCGGCCCCAGGTTTCTAATATTTAAATAAGGGGGACTGCTAATATTTAATTAGTTTTTGAAACTAATTATCTACTGCGTGCATCTTTTAACGCATCTGCTCTGGGGAGGCTCATGAGATTTTTCCTAAAAATACTCAGAGGCTCCAGATTGGCGGCGTCAAGGTGGCATTTTGCAGAGCAGGGTCCGATCACGGTGGCTCTCGGGTTGGGGTGGCGTGAAGCCAGCCCTTGCCGACATGCGTGTGCATCGGAATGGCCGAGCCCCCGTCGCTGGGGCTGCCCCGGGCCCCGGGCGGGGGCTGCCCGGGCTTGGTGGTGCAGCTCAGCTTAGCGCAAGGAACGGACATCCAGCCATGGCCCGTCTCTGGGCACCCTGCTGCTGCCCACTGGCTTCCGGGGCCTTCCGGGGGGAGCAGGATTCCTTGGTGGGCCGCCGCTCCAGGTGGCCCCGTGCTGCCCCCTCCTGGCCGGGAGCAGAGCTGCACGTGTGTTGGCTGCTGCAGGCCACGGGGGGCGGGGGGCCGGGGCAGGCGGCCAGGGCAGTAGGCCGCTGGGCGAGCAGGATGCTGGATTAGAGTGGCTGCCCCTTCGGTCCCGTGGGCTTCCTCCCATCGTTACTGTTATTTACGAGCATCATCGCGACCAGGAACAAGATGCTGCTTCCCTTTCCACGCAGGAGCTGAAGCTCCCCGGGAGGTTTGCAGCATCCAGAAAGTACAAGATAAAATGCAGATAACAATCAAGCATAAACATTTCACTACAGAGATTCTAAAAACACAGCTCGCACTCAAATAGCTACGCCAAGTTCATAAAGCTCGGCCCACTCAGCCATCCCCACGTGCTGTGTGGAGCCTGCCAATGCCTCGAACCGGAGGGAGCACATCGGGGAGGTTCTCCCACGGAGCAGCTCCTCCCGAAACGGGAGCACGCCGTTTATGGTGGGAGGGTTGGAAGAGCTGCCGCCCGCCCCCCTGCCGCCCAGCCTCCTCTTCCCACAGTGGCCAGCCAGCTGCTGGTAGGAAGTCCGCAAGTCCACTGAAGTGCCGCCCATGTTCCCCAGCAACCGGCATGCAGCCGCAGGGTTCTTCTGACACTGCGGTGAAGCTGGAGCCCCCGTGGCCGGTAGCTGCCGGGAGCTCCCTGTGTTGCACGCAAGAGCTGCGGCCAGGCCTGGGCCGCTCGGGGTTTGGGGCCGCCTTGGCCCCCGCCCAGGCTGCCGCAGGGGTGAGAAGCAGCCCCTGGAGCGCTCCAGAGGCACTGATTCGATCCCTTTCGGCGCTGGGCAGCAGCAGAGCAGCCGGCAGGCGAGGTGTGGCCTTCTGGGGCTCTGTGGTGGGCTGCGCACTCGGTGGCATCAAGCGCTGTGCTGGAAAGCGCTCCGTGGGACGTGGGAAGCGGCCACCCCCGGGCTTGTGGAAACGAGCTTCCGTTTGCCCCGCTGTCTTCTGCGAGCAGCCAAGGGGGCAGGGGCCGCGAGGCCGTGCTCCGGGGCACATGCTTTTTGCTGTGACGGCCCAGGGCACACGCCTCGGGCTCGCTGCTGAAGGGGCCCTGGCTCGCAGGCGAGGGGCTGGGGGTGGGGGCTGCAGCAGGCAGCGCCGAAAGTGCATTGCCCCCGGAAGCTCTTTGAGGCAGCCCCTTGTCACAAGACGGGTGGGTGGCGGGAGTGACGGACGGCAGCCATTTGCCTTCATTATCTGCAGTGATGTGCTCAGGGTTTTTTTCAGTCAGAAGCGCGTATAAATAGACCTGCTAATTGCCAAGCTCTGGGCACGCCGGTGCGGCACGAGGGCTGGGCCGGGAGCACGGCCCTCTTCGCAAAACCTGGAATTCGATTAGCGCCTCTGGCCAAACCCCCAGCGCTGCTTCTGGAGCGGTCCTGAAAGTCACGTGCTGGGAATCCGCCCTGGACCCCCCCCCCCAAATTGCTCAGTTGCCCAAGCAGCCCTTCCTCAAGGGAGGCCCAGCAGAGGGCGGTTTCTCTGGCCGTTTTGGTGAATTCTCCCTCCTCGGTGCCGGTGCTGGTGCAGGACGCACTCGGTTGGCAGCTCTGTGGGCCGGAACCGCCTCACCGGCTGCTTCCTGGGCCCTGGTGGACTTGGCCCCAAACCGGAGGCTCTGTGGGGGAGGCTCTGGCAGCCCCTCTCTTGCTTGAGCACAGGGCAAGCCCAGGGGCTGCAGCAGCAGGTGGAGCCGCTCGCACGTGGCCTGGTGCCGTGTTCACAGCCATTCTGGCGCAGTGGCCGGGGGGACTTCGTGTTGACACGGGCCAGCCAACTTGAGCGAGCCAGTTCTGGTCACGGCAGCTGAAAATGGAGAAACAGAGAAACAGCACGAGTCAGAAGGGGTCTCCAGGGTCATCTAGCCTGACCCCCGGCTCCAGCCAGCTCTGCTCACGACATGCCCACCATGTGCATGTGCAGCCTATCCTTGAACACCCGCACCGATGAGGCCTCAACAACCCCCCGTGGAAGCCGTGTGACAAAACAGATATTGTCACAGAATCATAGAGCAGTAGAGTTGGGAGGAGCCATGAAGGCCATCCAGTCCACCCCCTGCCATTGCAGGACATCATGTGACACCATCCCACTCAGAGGGCTGCCCAGTTTCTTCTTGAATGTCTCCAGTGTGGGAGAGCCCCCCACCTCTCTGGGCAGGTGGTCCCACTGCCGAATTGCTCTGATCGTGAGGAAGCTTCTCCTGATGCCCAGCCTGAACCTGGGCTGTCGCAGCTTGACTTGATTCTTCCGTGTCCTGCACTCTGGCACCAGCAAGAAGAGATCTTGACCTTCCTCTTTGCGACAGCCTTTGAGGGACTCATAGAGGGATATCATGTCCCCGCTCAGCCTCCTCTTCTCAAGGCTGAACATGCCCAGTTCTCCCAGTCTCTCCTCATGGGGCAGCGTTTCCAAACCCTGGGTCATTTCCGTTACCCTCCTCTGGTCCCTTTCCGATTTTTCTGCACCTTTCTTAAATCTTGGTGCCCAGAACTGGACACGGTATTCCAGGTGAGGTCTGACTAGTGCGGAGTAGAGGGGAACTACTACTTCTTGTGATTTGGAAGGAATACTTCTGTTAGTGCATCCCAAAATAGCATTTGCCCTTTTGGCGGCTGCATCGCATTGTTGGCTCATGTTTAGCCTGTTGTCCACAATTACTCCAAGATCTTTTTCCTTTTCAGTTCTGTTGAGCCACGTACTCCCCATCTTGTATCGATGCATTTAGTTTCTTTTTTCTAGGTGGAAGACTTTGTACTTGTCCTTATCGAATTTCATTCTGTTGCTTTCAGCCCAGTGTTCAAGTGTATCAAGATCGCCCTGGATCGTCACTGTGTCTTCTGGGGTGTTTGCTTTTCCACCCAGTTTTGCATCATCTGCAAATCTGATTCTCTTTCCTTGCTCTTCCTCATCTAAATCATTAATAAAGATGTTGAAGAGCACCGGGCCCAGCACTGGAACGGATCGCGGCCTTCCTCTTTGGGACAGCCTTTGAGGGACTCATAGAGGGAGATGAAGTCCCCGCTCAGCCTTCTCTTCTCAAGGCTGAACATGCCCAGCTCTCTCAGTCTCTCCTCACAGGGCAGCGTTTCCAAACCCCGGATCACTGGAAAGAGTGCAGAAATGGGCAACGGATACGGCCAGGCCCCTCCGGGGGGATGGGGCGGCTGTCAGCCCCTCGGCTTTTTTGCGTAGGAAAAGGGCCAGTAGGCAGCGAGATGTCCGTGCCATACAAGATGGCGCGTGGGGTGGAGAGAGTGGGGAAGGAGCCTGTTTCTCCCTCCCCCTTAACATGTGGGCCCAGCGGCTGAGGCTGATCCGTGGGAGATTCAGGGCAGACCCGCGGAGGGAGCCCCTCACCCAGCGCAGCGCTGAGCGATGGGCTTCCACGCCACTGGCAGATTTGGGGTGTGGGGGAGGCCGTGCATGGCTCCTGGCCTCGGAGGACCCAGCTGCCCGGGGGCCTCCCTCCCAGCCGTGGGGTCCGGCTGCTGGGGCCCTCCAGCCATGGCCCCCCGAGCACAGGGCCGCCTCCGTGCATGTGGAAGCCCCTGGCCCGGGAGGGGGCGCGCCCCCAGTGCTCGTTGGGTCCAGAACCGGTTCCTTTTGGACGGGCCTTGCCTCTGCAGTGGCTTAATTTAACTCATGTATTGATAGTTGTAGCTTTTTCATGTTCTTTTCTCACAGCAGGGCTTTTAGTCTGGCAATTTAGTTTTAATGATATAATGTTATGTTTTTGTGTTTGTGTTTAGGGCTCATTAGCTATTTTGCGCAACGTGGGGCTTTTTTGTGGGGGGGAGAGGCACGGTGTCCCTTTTTGCAAATAAAGAAATGACTAAGGAGAGGTCTGCTGTCTGGATCTCACCTGGGTTTACTCAGTAGGAGGTAGGGCTTCTATCAGGGCCCACGAGTTCCAGGGCATAGAGCTGATTGGCAGGCACGTTTTAATCTTACTAAAACTTAATTTTCATTTTATGCACTCCAATTAATTAACAAACGTGAAACCCAGCAGCCTTATTCGTTCCCCGGGGTTTGATGGTGTGCGCGGATCTGATGCTGGCGCCCTCAGGGGCTTTCGCTGGCTCGCTTCTGACCTCGGGGTCGGCCCGTCCTGTGGCTGCTGCAGAGAAGGCTGGGCCAGCCCCACACATGCGGCCCACGGCATGCCTGCCCTGGTCAGACAGATGCCTCAGCCTCGCTTGGGATGTGGAGCCCTGCGCTGGGCGCCACACGTGGCAGGAGACACGCGGGGGCTGAGACGGTGCCGGAGGGGCAGCCCACGTGAGCCGGGGCTGCAAGGCGAGCGCACAGCACATGGGGCTGGGCAGCTGGGAAGAAGGCAGGCAGGTGAGGTGGGAGGCTCAGGGCAGAGCCGAGGAGGCCCCTCTCCACGCAGCGCGGAGCTGAGCTGGAATCCGCTGCCATGGGAACCGCGGAAGGCTGCGCGTCTGGGCGGCTTCGGAAAGGGGCTGGGGAGATGCATGAGCGAGGAGGCTCCCCGTGGCTACTGGCCGTGTGGGCTCCCTGCTGCCTCCTTTGCCGGAGGCCACCGGCCCGCACGCACCCGTAGCCGAGGAGCTCGGGCAGGAGGAGGTCTTGTGCCCCCCCCCCCACTGGAGGGATCCTGGGCAGCTGCTTGGCCACCGTGTGCCTGGAGGGCTGGGCCGGGTGGGCCTCGGGGCTGGCCCCGTGGGGCTTTTCCCGTGTCCTCACACGACATGGCGGGGTGCACGGAACGATGTCCCGTGTGGGGAACGGCGACACGAGACGCTTCTCTCGCCGCATTGGCACCCGAAGGGGCCACCCCGTGAGGCAGGCTAGAGCCGGCGTTTCGGCACCCGGTGCAGGGGCCTGAGGAAGCCGCTGGCCCAGGAGGCCTTCTGGCCACGAGGGGAAGCTGGCCAGTGCGTGGTGGGCTGGCCGGTCCCCATGGACCACTCTGCCCGGAACGGAGGGCCGCGTGCCTCTCCTGCCAGGGGGCTGCCACCGCCCCTGTTCCTGCGCCCGGGTGGCCGCCGGGCCAGCAGCCTGCTGTGTGGGAAGGCGCTTCTCTTGTTCGTGGGCCGGATTGTGCCGGGTGGCCCTTCCCTGCAGGGTGTCCTCCGGCTGTGCTGGTTGGGGAGGCGGGCAGCGGACGAGGGCGGAGGGGGCCGGGGCTGCCCCGCTTCCTGCACACGGATTCACTCCCTCCCTCCCTCTGTCTCTCCTGCAGCCCTCTTCAACCTAATCCCAGTGGGCCTTCGCGTGGTGGCCATCCAGGGTGTGAAGGCCGGCCTGTACGTGGCCATGAACGCCGAGGGGTACCTCTACAGCTCCGTAAGTTCCCTCCACCTCCGGTGGGCCGGTCCGGCTGGCTTTGCGGGGCTGGGGGTTGGCCGTTCTTCGTGGGGATTCACGTGGGGGACTGTCGGAGTGCTGCTCCGTGCGGTGGGGCGAATGCTGCTCCGAAAGGCAGCCTTGTGCTCCGGGTGCCTTCGAAAGGGATGACGGTGGGTCCGGATGTAGTGGATGCGGGATTGCGGCAGAGAGCTGCTCTGGAATTGGGGATGTGGCAGCACCCGCGTGGGCCCCGCACACCTGTCTTGCCCGAGTCCAGCTGGTGGAAGGCAGGGAGTCGCCCTCCCGCCCGCCTCCCCCCTGCTGGCTCCGGGGCAGCGAAGGGACATTGTGCAGCGGCAGACTTGATCGGGGTGCTGCGGACTGCGAAGACGCCAGTCCCGCGACCTGCTTCTCCACCTCCAGATAACACCCGAAAGACCCTCCCGGCCGAGGTTCTCCGGCCGAGTTTCCCTGGCGTCTCCGATCAATCGGCCTGGCCTGGAGTTTGCTGGCCCCCAGAGCAGCTGGTGCTGCTAGGACAGGCACTGCGGCCTGGCCCTCGTCTGCATGCGGTGGCGCCGTCCTGCATTAGCATATAGATTGCCTGTAATCCGGAGGAATTCGGCGCAGGATGGGTGCCTGCCGAGCCGCCCCTCCACGCTGCGGCAGGAACCGGGCCCCTCGGAGGGCGGCTTGCTCGATCGGGACGCAGTGCAGGGCGGGGGCGATGCCGCTCGGCAAATCGCCCTCCGCTGTCACCGCACGGACTCCATGCGAAAGGCCGGTTCCCTTTGGCGCCCGCACAGGTTTCGGCGGGGGGGGGGGGGCGGCAGGATGCCTCGCACAGGCATCAAGCGGGATTGAATCTGCGGCCCGCGATAGGCCAGCCACGGGGCGGTCTCATGTGCCACGAGCCCGATGGAGAGCGCGATGGTCCTGCAGCGCCTCGCGATTAACCCGCATCAATCACTCGCCGCGGCGTGAGGAAGGTGAGGCGAGGGACACGCTTGGGGCGCAGGGAGGTTCTAGGGGGGAAATTACAGTAAAAAGCCTAATAGAACCTGTCAATTTGACTAATTCCAGCCCAATTGCTTTTTAAAAGTGGCATGAAAGGCCACAGGGAGGTTATTCATCAGGGACTCGTTTAAAATAAATAATTGATTCTTGCTGATTTATTAACCAGGGCCGTCCGCTCGCTCGTAATGTGTTCATGCTTCACTTGATTGCTGCCTGATTAAAGCTGCTATTAAGGTGTGCACTGGCGCGCTCTGCCTCCCGAGCGCGGCGCGTGCCTGGGAGAGTCCCGCTTGTTTACATCGCTGGACGTCCGGCGGGCCAGGGCAGGCGAGGCGTCCCGTCCCACTGAAGGCAGAGCGGCTTGCTTCCGAGTAGGCATGCGCAGGGTCGCATGGCAGCGGGCAGACGTGGCCGGAGCGCGCTCAGGGAGCAGGGCTCGTTTCTGTTCCCATCGAAGCAGCTCGCTTGGCTTATGGCCTTTTCGCACTGTCCTTCGGAGTGGGTGAAGGGGGCGAAAGATGCGGCATCAGCGTCCCAGAGCGGGGATCGTGATGTGCAGCGTCCAGCGCTGTGCGCGGCTGCTGGCCCTCCCACCTCCCTGCCCTCAGAGCCCCGGGCTGAGGCTGACCCTTGTGCACCCCACGCACAGGATGCTGGGCGGTCCCCCCTGGCTGGAGGGGATGCTGGGGAAGGGGGTAACTGCTCCCTTCCTCCCCCTTGTGCTGGCTTTCTACCTACAGGGATATTCGGAGCGGGGGTATTCTTGTCTTTACCTTGGGGAACATTCAAATCCTAGATGCTCCTACGTGCACCCAGCGTTGGAGCAGTGCGTTCCATGCGAAGTCTGGACATCTCTGGCAAGCAGAAGTTGTGGAAAAAGGAAGGGGGGTCAGGGTGGCTGGGGAGGGGGTGCGCCGCTTGGCCACCCAGGGCACAGGGCCCACCGGGCCAGCCTGCAGGGGGCGCCCTTCCTTTTCACGCCAAGCCCAGTTGTGTGCTCAGCGTGCCTTTGGCGCCCCTTGGGCTTCGTTGGCCTGGTTCGCACGTAATGCCAGACCGGAGCGTGGGCTGTCACTGAACCCTGGCTTGGCCTTACGTGCACGCCTTGCTCTGCGGTGCAAGCATAACCAGGAGGAGAGCCCGTGGGTCGCGAACTCTGGGTTTTTCATGGTTCCCCACTTGTAATTAAACCGTGATGTGTGTTGTAACAGCAACAACGGAGCAGCAACCCGCAGTGCAACCCAAATGTGACGCATCCCCTCGGCTGTTGTTCTGGCTTGCCTTGGCCCGTTCTCGGAAAGCTTCCCTCCACTTGGCACCTCTTGTCCACGTGGGCGAACTTCTCTTGCGGACCATCTTCCAGGCCATGCCCCCCCACCCGCTGATTGACGTGGGGCGCTTCCTCTCTTCCCCTGTGCAGGCGACGCTTTTCACGTGCTCAGAGGCCTGGTTAGCTCTGCCTTCTGATCGCTGCTGCCAGTGCTCCTTCTGCCTGCTTTGCGACTGTCTCAGAGCCCCTGTGCTCCCCGCTCTCCTTCTCACTTTTCTGGGGGTGCCAGTTTGGGGATCGCCGGTATTTCGCAGGGGGCAGAAACGAGCCAAGGCACGGCTGCGGGAGGCGGGGGGGGGCGCTGCTGGGGGCAGGCTTGCGTGGGGAAAGGGGGCTGGGGGATCTTGGCAGAGCGGCTGCAGCGGGTGCCCAGACGCCCTCGCTGCACGCTGACAAGAACCCTGAGTTTGGGGGATCAGTGAGGACCGTCCAGCCACTGTGCCCCCCCTTGGGCAGTTTGGCCCCGCACGTGCTGCCGCCCCTTCTGCCGTCCTCCGTTTCGGGGCCATCGAGAGTAGAGCAATTCCGGAACGGCTTTGGATCGAGCCGCTTGCCAGCGAGAGTCTCTAGGTTTTATCAGCTTGTATGGCTGCAGTTTCGGTCTCTCAAAACCTGCTCCCTCGAGAAGAGTCGCTCTCGAGACACGCTGGGAATGCAGGGCAGGCTCTGCCCCCCAGCAGCTGCCGCTCTGCCCCCCGCTGCCCACGCGTCGGCTGCCCGCTCCCCCCACCCCGGGCCACCTGCCCAGGGACGTGCGGGAGTGAGGTGGCCAGAGGTGGTCCCGGCCAGTCGGACAGCGGCTCCACCTCACAGGGGCTCCCCAGTCCTTCCGGCAGGAGTCTCTCCTGGAAGTGCCTGGAGCAGGGGCCTCGGAAGAGACTCCTGGGTCATGCAGGGTCCCTTCACAGAGCAACCAGCCAGCCCCCCACAGGACCCCGCAGGCAGGACAGCGGGGGCAGCTCCTGGCAGCTGGAGCACGTTGGTGCCCCGTCGCTGCTCTCGGAGGGGCGTCGCGCCGTCGGGACTGGTGGCCACCGGAGGCCACGTCCGTCCGCAGGGACTGGCCCAGCCGTCGCTGAAGCTGTCTGAGCTGGTGGGCATCACACTGGCACTCCCCCCCGGCCCACCTTGCAGAGTGCCCTCCTCGGGCACGGGTCTCTCGTTCAGCGCCCCCTCTCCCCCTCGCCTGGCCCTGCCCAGCTCTCCCCTGCTCACCTTTTTCCAAGCATGAGGAGCCCTGACGCACCGTGGTCCCGGCACCTTTGGCTGTGTGAGCGTTCACGCCGCCAAGCCGCGGCCCGGCCCTGGGTGCCAGGGCCCGATCCCGGTCCCCCGACCATGCTTCAAGGGCTGCTTCACGCGGGGGCCTGGGGGTGGCGGCGGGTGGCTGCTCCCAGAGCTCCAGCCGGGCACATCCTCGCAGCCAGCCGCAACTCCCCCGAGCGCCTGCCAGGGTCCCCCCAGCCCTGCCCCACCAGCAGGCAGCCACCTCTCCCGGGGCAGGGCTTGGATCCGGGGCCTCCCCTCCCTCCCACGACGATCCCCTTCGCCCCCAGCTGAGCTCCTGAGCGGGGCTGAGGAGTCCAGGGACCTGCGTCTTGCGCCGCTGGTTAAGCTGCGGGAGAAATAGAGGACCCTTCTGAGCACTAAAAAAAACCCTCTGGAAACACCCAGGGACATTTCCGGGAAGCCAGGCTCCCATCCGTCATGTCTGTGCTTTTAATCAGAACCCCTTTTCCGCCAGTGCACCGTCCCCAGCTGCCTGTCTTCAGCCCCAAATCCCATTTGAGCAAGCAAAGTGTAATTAAATTATTTAGTGGAAGTGGTTTGAAAAGCCAAGCGCACGAGCTGCAGTATTAAAGCCCCCCCCCCCCCGACTGGGGCTGGTGTGCGTGGAGCGGGTTGCGGGATGCAGCTGCACGATGCTCTCCAGAGCTTGTTGCTAATACAGGCATGCGGGGGTGGGGACCCCCCCCCCCGGTGTGTGTGTGTGTGTGTGTGTGTGTTTAAGAGCTCAGAAGGATGCTCATGGCCAGTCGGGTCGCTGGGACAGCTTCCCTCCCCTGGTCGGCTCAGCCTCTTCATTCTGCTCCACCAGCCCGCCTGATCACCGGCAGCTACGTCGGGGGCGGGGGGTAGCTGTGGCTTGGCCGAAGGCTCCCCCTCTCCCGGCTGCATCAGACGTCCTTGCTCGCCTCCTCTCCCCCCATTCGAGGTGGAGCAGGGCGCCCGGGTCTCCATTCCTAGCAAGCCGGGGCAACTCCTGGGCATGGGGGGGGGGTTGCATGTGTCAGAAGCAGATGGGGAGCGACTCTGGGCAGCCCCCACCGTGACCGGCAAGCAACCCTGGGGCAGCCGCCATGCAGCAGCCCCTCCAACACGGTGCCCGCCAGATGTTCTGGACCGCAGCGCCCAGTGCTCCCAGTGGCCGCACGGGAATGCCACTCCGGCCCCAGGCAGGGAGGCCGCTGGTCAGAACAGCGTGAATCAGACCTGCACCCCCCCCCCCCGGCGTGGCCTGGGACCAGCATCTCTTCGGCAGCCCCTCCCCCCTACGATGCCCCCACCCAGGCAGGAAGATCTGCCAGATCAGCTTTGCTGTGCGTTCTGCTCCAGGGAAAAGTCATCTTCAGGCCGGGCCTTTTCCGGCCGGCCGGCCGGCCCTGCGGCTTTGGAGTCCGCTCCACGGCGGCCTGCACCTCGGAAGGGCTTCCGACTCGGCCCTCTCGGCCTGTTCCTTGGACTCCGCAGTAGCTCGCCATTCCTGGAACTCTGCGCCGGGGCTCAGACAACACGATAGCTGGCCCAGGAAAGCCGGGAAGATAAATTGAGGTTTGTTGTGAGGGTGGGGGGTGGGGTGGGGTGGCTGCATCTGTGCAGGGTCTTAAATCGGTGTTAAAAGGAGCAGGGGTGGCTCCGAGCCCCTCCGGGGAAGGGACTCTGGAGGCAGTGGGGGAACGCAGGCCGGGTGCGGCCAGGCTGAGCCGGGAAGCTTGTCCAGAACGTCCAAGGATGGGCACGGGAAGGCGTGGAGATCAGAGGGGAGACTTCTCTTTCAGTGGGTGTGAAGGTTTGGGGAGAGTTGCTCGGGTCCAGGGGGCTTGGGGGGATGCCGGATGCCCCTTGGTGGTGCCCGGGGGGGCGGGCTGGAGGGCTGGCCCCGATGGCTCAGAGTGGGGCTTTTAGGGCCATAGCAGCCCCTTCGGGAGCTTTCTCCCCTTCCTGTGCTGGCCCTTCGGGGTCGGTGCCTCCAGGAAACACGCTTTTGGCTGCATGCAGTAAAATGCACGATATTTAATGATAAGCTGCACTGCATTTTGTCTCTGCTTCAACTTTGGTTTCAGTGTCAGCGATTCCTTCATGTGAGCAGAGAAGGCGAGGACGGGGACGGGCAGGGCAGCTCGTGAGAGGGCTCGGGGGGTCGCTGCGCCTCACAGCCTCTCCTCCCCTGTCAAAATGCACGCAGCTCCTCCGTCTTCTGTGGGGCTGCCCTCTGGCACGCAGGGCACGCAGCCCTCCGGGGCCCGGATCGGCATTGGGCGCCTGGTGGACTGGCCGAAGGGGCTCCTTAGCGCCATGTGTGGGAGCTCCGGCCTTGAGCCGGATTCCTGGGCAGGGAGCTGTGCTGTTCCCCGCACCGTTCCTTGAGGCTTCGGAATTGCGGAACAAATCCGGGATCTCTCAGCGTAATGGAAAGACGCAGCCACACAGCAGCTGTGCAGCGTCTGCGCAGGTCGTTGTGGAGGCCTGCTCTTGGCAGGGAGCCAGCAAGAGAGGGTGGGCAGGAAGCATCCGAAGCTTTGTTCTGTCGGCCCCGTGCATAGAGTCACCAAAGCGGGAGGGGTCCCGGGGTCGTCTTGTCCAGTCCCTTCTGGCTCAGGACATTCCTACCACACCCATCCCCGTCACACGGTCACCTCGAAAGCGAGAACGGGGCCTCTGGAGGAAGGCAGAACGGACGTGGCCCATCCGCCACGGGCAGCGCCTGGGTTTGCAGGCGGCTCTCAGAACGCTTCGCAGTCGTCCCTTGTCCAGGCTCAGCAGCGCCCGATCCTGCATGCCTTCCCGCAGCACTGGGCCTCGGGCCTCTCACCGGCACTGTGGCTGGTCCGGGCATGGGAGAACGCGGACTGTTTCTGCTCATAAATTGTGCGGCCCCCACCCGCGTCATCCCGAGCAGTTCTTCAGGGAAGGCATCCATGCCAGGAACGCGCTTTTGCATTCAAACATATGCCCACACCTCCGAAATGCATGTTTGCACATACGTGTGCATAGCCACACGTACCAATTCCCCCACCCACAGGTTCACGCTTTGGCTTGTGGGGAAGGTAAATCTTTTGTATCGGGAGAATGCCTGTTTTGGAAAAGTCTGTCTGTTGCAACTCAGAGAAATGGGCACTTTGTCGAATGTGCCTCTCCCCCAGCTCTCAACAAGAGCGACAAGCAAGACAAGAATGCCAAGCAAGTGAAACGAGCATCGAGGGACCATGCGGAGCGCCGGAGCGCCACACCTTGCCCTCTCCACTCAGCGCAGTCCAGCTGTTGGTCGCCTTGCACTGCAGTGCCCAGGGCTGGACCCGGGAAGGGCTGCCGAGCGCCCCGCAGCCCTCGCGAGCGTCGCCGGAGGAGCCTCTGTGGATTTCCACTCCGGATGCTGTTGACACCCAGACCTGCAGTCCCGGCATCTTCAGGTCGTCTCGTTCTGGCTGTGCGTCCTCCCTGGTCCAGCCGAGGAGGAAGGGTGGCCGGCTGCCAGCACCAGAAGAAGGCATCCTTTGTTTCCTCCGTGGTGCCTGCCATGTCGAACCCCTTGGCATTCAGCAGTCGGATGGCCAGACGAGTATCGCCTTCTCTACTGCTTTTCCTGCTGAAATGTCAGAAGGATCCATAACTCCTTGCGCTGCTCTCGAATTTTGCAGAGTCCCACATTTATCTCAGTCTGCAGATAAGTGAGAACCTGATAAGGGAAGGCCCCCTTTGCAATTCGTCCCAGTAATGAGACAGAACATCCCTGGAATGCATTCAAATAGAGAGAGAGAGAGAGAGAGAGAGAGAGAGAGAGAGAGAGAGAGAGGAGAGAGAGAGAGAGAGCGCCTATTTCGTTCACTGTCACAGCTCAATGCTCAATGCCACTATTCCAGAATTCCGCCTGCTTTCTTCCACTGCTCTCCTCCATGTCCTTCGTGGAAGCCAAGGACGCATGGTTTCGGTGTTTCAGGCTAAATGTGGCGTTCCTACTGGCAGCATTTTGGGGTTTGGGGGATGAGAACAGATGAGTGCACACACGGCAATTTCTGGATTGCATTGAGGGATCCGAATTTGCTTCTCTCCGGACGGGGACTCTTTGGGAGTGACCTTTCTGAAGGGAATGTCGCACACCGGAGGACGACTGCCCTGGGCATCTGGCTGGAGGGCGTGAGCCGCACCGTGGTCAGGCGTCCAATCCGTTCTCTCTGTCTGGGTTAGGAATAGGGAGTTGCCCACGTGCCCGAGCCGGGATGGGGCATATCTGGCCCTTGCAGCCCTTGCCTCGATGCCCAGAGTCCTCAGGGGCCACCGCTGGGGTGGGAGCACTGCAGCCCCCCTCCGCCTGCGGCCTCCCTCCCCTGGGTGGGAGAGCTCTCCCTGCCTGCGCTCAGCAACACACGGAGTCTGTGGGGACGAGGAGGGTCCCGTCCGGGCTGGGGGGCCCGGTGCGTCCCGGGGGCACCCTCGCCAGCCACACGCCAGGGCTCTGGCTTGGAATGAAAGGAGGGCGCATTTGTCTCTTCGGAGAAACGCTCCCTCCCTCTGCACGTCTTTCTGCTCCCGCGCTGCCTCCTCGATCCATTTCCCAAATTAGGCAGATTTTGAGTGGGTGGGGGGAGTTGCAAGAGGGGTGAGAGTCAGATGAAATCATTGCACATTTCCTTTCCCCTCTTCTCTGGCAGGAAATAAATCTTCCCCAGAATGTTAATTGCCGCAGTGATCGTGTGTGGCGAGGGCACGGGGCTCTGCGGCGTGCCAGCCATGGCTTTTCTCGTGCAGTTTAGGGCCTGCCCTATATTCTGGCAGGCATGTGAGAGGAGGAGTTGTCTGCCGTGGTGGCACGGCTTCTGCAAACACTGACGCGGCAACCGAACGTAAAAATGAAAGCCGTGTCGCTGATGTCTGAGCCGGAAGGCTTTCCCTGCGAGTCCTTTCCTCTTCTCTGGAATAGCGCTCAGAAGTGTGAGAAGTTCGGTTAGCAAAGTCTCCTGCAGCCCCTTAAAGATCGATGCACTCATTGGAAAGAAGCTTCTGTGGAGCCCACTGTAGCCATTGCATTATTAAGAGTGGGTTGCCATCCGCAAGAGCTTTTGCCGCATCACCGCACCAGTCCGTAGGGCACGCGAGCCTCGTTGCCGTTCTCATCGCCGCAGGGCCCCACTGGAACGTGTTCAATGAGACAGATGGCTTTGGAAGCGTGGAGGGACGGGGCTGGGGGCATGGGAATGGAGGCAGCCACCTTTGGCAAGCGGATCCGATGGTAGTTTGCCACATACCGAGAGTGTCGGCACCACCGTGCAAGGAGAAAGCAAGGGTTTCGTGCTGGCCGGCCGCTTGCCAGCCATTCACTGAGCCGCCTGTTTGTGTACTGGCTGGATGTAGGTCACCTTTGTCGTTAGTGAGGAGGAGAGCAGCTCGTCCTCGGTCCTTCCCACCGGGCTTCCTTCGGGAATGTTGGCACTGCTCCGCATCTCAAAGCCGCGGTGCTCCGGGGATGTGGCGAGGCTTTCCCGGCGCTTGCTTCCACGAAGCCAGGCCCCTCCAGCCGCCTCTCTCCGGCTCTGCCCCGACACTCCGCAATCATTTTAAAAGCTTTCCGGAGTGCCGAAGTCAGGCTGCTGATGGAAACAAGACAAGACAGGAAGATGGAGAAGCGAGCTGCGCCCGCCCCACTCCCCGCCCCCCCGAGAAAGTGGGGCTTTTCCCTTTTAAGGGGCTGAGGCTCCGTGCAGGATGCATTATTGATGGCGCAGCGTGGGTGTCCCGGCTGCGTGCGCGCTTGAGAAGCCACGGCTCCGACCCAGGCGGCAGCGGCTCCTCCCTGCCCAGAGCTTCCCGGGGAGAGAATTTGTGCTGTGTCTTGAGGCAGAGGCTGGCTGGTCCGGGAGGGCAGGATGGATCCCACGCAGGGCAAAAGGGAAATGGTGCTGGAAGGGCAGGAAGCGCAGCGTGGTCGGCCCATGGGAAGGGGAGTGGGGGCGGGCGGCCAGAGGGGGCTGGTTGTAACCTGTGAAATTTCCTGCGACTTAGCACAGTGGCCGGAGCGGATCCGGCTGGGGAAGGGAGCTCAGAGTTCATAGGCCCATTTAGCGATGGAGTGCGCCGGCCGGCCTTGGTGATTGTCATGTCGGGATGGAGAATCTGCTCTCGCAGGAGTTCTCAAAGCGGAGCAGCAAAAATTCTGTCCTGTTCGGTTACAGAGCAGTAGCAACACGCAGGCCTGGCGCACGGAGTCTGTGCAGTCATAAAGTCATGGAGGAGGAGATTCCAAATGTGACCCTGCCAAACGGCGCAGCTGTGGAAAGGTCCGGCTTTCGAGCGGGCCCTGGAGAAACAGCCTTGGCTCCGTCGTTAATTTTAATTAGCACCTCTCCCCAGCATCAGGACTGCTTACAAAGGTGTGTTGGCAGCTTTTCTTCCTCTTCATCCCTCCACATTTTTGAAGTTCGTTAAAAAGCTTTGCAGGGACGGACAGATTCGTGTCATCCCTCCCACGCCCCCTCCCACGCCACCAGGTGTCACCAGGAGAGCAGCGAGCAGCTCACATTTCCTCCGTTCGAGAAGGCTCAGGCGCCTTCCTTGAGGGGCGGGCGATCAGGCGCCCAGCACCCAGGCGGGCGCCAGAACACCCGCCATCTGTGCGGGGATTCTGGATGCCTTTCCAGGGGCTGCCGGCCTCCCCCACAGCCGCAGCCTGGCGAAGCAAGTCTGGCAGTGGAGGGAACATGCCCAGGTTGCTGTAGGGCCGGCCTGACGCGACCAGGGCAAGCGGGAATCGGTGCTTTAGCTCACCATGGGAATGGACATCACTGGCTAGCTGGGAGGGTCAGTGCAGCCTAGTGGTTAGAGCTGCCTTCCCCAGACTGGCACCCTCCGGATTTGTTGGGTTGCTGGCGGGAAGTGATGAGGGTTAAGTTCAGTGTGTACAGAGGGCCCTCAGTTAGGAAGGCTTGGTCCGGACGTCCAGGCTCGGCGTGGGGAGACCCACATTCGAGTGACGCTCCATCCAGGAAATGCGCTGTGTGACCAGCCACTCTCCAGCGTCCCAGCCAGCCCCCCAGGACAAGTGGGTGGCGGAGGGAAGCTGTCCTTCGGCCCGGTGCTTTTTGTGGAAAGGCTCAATGAACTGTCCTGAAATGGACGTAATGACAGGGGGTGATTTGACTGCTCCGTCTGCGGAGACCCGTTGGTGAGGACACCGCGAGTGGCCTCAGTCTCCCTGATTTTATTTTTCCAATCTTCTCTAATTGAATTTCCTTTCACTTACGATCCTTTCGCTTTAAGGCGATTTTAACTCCAGCCACGATGAAGGTTCATCTTAACTTCCTATAGTAACAAAGAACCAGTGCAAGAGTTAATCTCTTGCAATATTTTCAGAAATTCCATGCCATGTATATAACTCTTCGTGCTATAACAGCAAAGCATTAGTATGAACACAAGTCTCTGGCCATATTGTCAAAGATTCCACTCCATTTATATGTAGATTTTCCTATTGTTATTATCCCCATTATAAAGTAAGTTGTGCATAGAATAGCTTCCACTTATCATTAATTCTTTGGCTGCCTTACCAGTTACATAATTAGTTACCTAATTGGTTTATTGGTTTTTATTTGTACCTCCCTGCTCCGACTGAGGAAAAATGGCACTCGGAGGCGCGTCCTGCTTCCCACGCGGGATAGCCGGACACCCCGGAGGGCCCGGAGCGGCCAGCTCTGTCCTTTTCCAGTTCCGTGCCTTCTAGAAGCACATATCCTGCCAGCTTCCCCGAGAGAGAGAACGGACGGGCAGTGCCAGACAGAGAAGATCAGCGCTGCTTAAACATAGAAACAGAGAAACAGAGCGAGTCAGAAGGGGCCTCCTGGGCCATCTAGTCTGACCCTGGCTCCAGCCGGCTTCGCTCATGGCATGCCCACCATGTGCATGTCCAGCCTATGCTTGAACACCCGCACCGATGGGGCCTCAACGGCCTCTTAAAGCAGGCAGCCTGGCAAACCGCATGGACACGCGCCACACCAAGAGCAGCTGGCCAGAAACCCGCTGACCGCAAGGGCCACGGATGCTTCTCGCGACACGTCACGGCCATCGCTCTCACCGTGCAGCCCAGGAGCCGAGGCGCCTGCGCAGCCACAGCCGTTCGCGGGATGCACCTTCGTGTGCCGCCTGGAAGCGAGCGGGCAGGTCGGGGCCTGGCACATCTCCGCTGGTGGGGGGGCCGGCCTGGGCACGGGGCGCCGCCGTCCTCAGCCTGGCCGTCCTCTTTCGTGTGGCGGCAGCAGGAGCGGTGCTGCAGGGGGCACCCAGCCGGGCCGTGGGGTCCAGCCGGCTGCAGCCTGGACCACCCGGCTGTCCGTGGGCCCTGCGCCCCCCACCGCCTGGAGAGGCCTTCTGCCCAGAACAGAGTCCACTTTTAGCCACAGGCAAGGCAAAGCCTCGCGCATACCGTATTTTTCGCTCTATAAGACGCATCTGACCATAAGACGCACCTAGTTTTTAGAGGAGGAAAACAAGAAAAAAAAATATTCTGAATCAAATGGGCACATAATCACAGGCACATTCCCCATCACTTCCCCATGGGCTGCACGTCTGACAGACTTACTGCACACACATATTCGCTCTATAAGACGCACAGACATGTCCCCTTACTTTGGAGGGGGAAAAAAGTGAGTCTTATAGAGCAAAAAATACGGTAATTTCTGGTGCTTCGGGCATGAGAGAGGGAGGGGTGGCCTGATGGAGAGAGAAGCTTTCCGCTTGTTTTACCACGGAGGAGCAACGAGTTGCTTCATTCAGAGCCCCTGCCGGACTCCGCAATCATCTTGCACTTTAATCTCCTTGTCGCCCTGAGAGTAGGCAGGACGGAGCCTCTCGGACGTTTCCGGTGCTTGAAATGTGTAAAAAATCAAAGAGGTTCCAAGCTCAGGCAGACCCCGCCTCCTGCCCAACTGAATGCAGCCCCCCAGCCATGCAGGGAGCTGCCCAGGAGTACAAGAGCCCCCCCCCACCATGACCCCCACACACAAGGGCCCCCCGGGTTTCTATCCGCTCCACTCGGGTTGTATTCAGCTGGTGAGGCACAAATTGTGCAGCTGAGAACCAAGCCGTTATCCTTTGAAATCTGCATTCCTCCGGATCTTGCGGTGGTCTTCCCTGGTGAAAAATTTGCACAAAAATGCCTATATTAGGGAAACCCGCATCCAGGAATGTGCATATTAGTGCAAATAACACTGGGAACTGCATTACATTAAGGAAGCGGCTTGCAGAAAAAGCATTCACTTGGGGGTGAAGAAACTGCATACGAAAAAGGCATTACACATTTTCATCCCGGCTATAAAAAAATCGGCAGGTTGGGATGACCGGAACTTGTTTAAAGCCAAAGCTTTGCTTTGTGGTTTCCACAAAAGATCTGCGGTGGTTTGGCGCTTGTGCCAGGGTGGCCGGGTCCCACTTGAGGCCGGCCATCAAGTCCACTTCCAAGGTGGCTGGTCCGCCTCCGGAGGGGCCCGGCTGTGATGGCGGCCCAACGTGTCCCGGTCAGCGCCGAGGCTCGGTGACAGGCTGGACGGGGGCCCGCGGGGAGGGGGCTTGCTGCCTGTACCAGGTGATGCTGCACGGCCTAGAAGGGTGTGGGCTGCAGCCTGGGGGCTTGGTGGCCTGCTGCCGGACCCTCGGGGCAGCACGGGGGGCTTAAGGCCGCTCGGCCGGCGCCAGCGGTTCCTGGGCAGGGCCAGCCGGGCCACGCGAGAGAAGCGCCGGCCTCCGTGGCAGTGGGCCCCGGCCCAGCAGGCAGCTCCTTAGCCGAGGGAGCACTGGCTGCCCGTTGGCTGCTAGCCAGCTCGAAGGGCTCTGTGCTCGTGCAGAGAGCCCTCAGGAGCGTTGGGCCAGGATCCCTTTTTGGCCTGCCTGGCTGCTGAGGTCCTCGGGCGGGCACGTCCCACGCCCCAGCTGGAGCCCCCGGGGAGAGCCCCTTCCTCGGGAACGCCGGGGAGGCCAGGCAGGCCCCGACAGGGCTGCCCCCCCATCCTGCCCCTTTCCAGAAGCCTTTCTGGACTGGCCAGCCCTGTCTCGGTGGCTTCTGCTTCAACACACCGATTGTCTTTGTTTTTCTCCTTTTGTTCTGCCTCTCTCCAGGATTTGTCTGGGCGGGGGTCCGCATGCGGAGGGTGCAAACGAGGGGGCAGCCTGCTCCAGAGGCCCACCTTATGTACGCGCAGTGTCTGGCTGCACACCCTCCGCGGGAGCCTTGGGCCTAGCCCCTGGCAGAGCCGCCCCTCTGGCCCTCGCTGCTCGTGGCTGGAGGGCCGGGACAGGACGGGCCCCGCTCTGCTGGCCCCCTGGGATGGGCTCCCTGTGGCTGCTGGGATGGCTGATCGCGGGCAGGGGGGCGCCAAGCCCGTTCCCCCTTCGCAGCCCCCATGCAGCCCCTGCAAGCCGCTGTGCGTCTCCGACTTGCTGGGGGATGGCGGGGAAGCTCCTGAAACATCGCAGGCTGGCCCAGAAACACAGTTTAAGAATGGCCCGTAGCGCAGCTTGTCTTGAGAAATGTGTGTGTGACAGAGAGAGACCCATCAAGATTGGCTCCTGCACTGCCCAACAGCTGGAGCGCTGGGGGGGGGGTGCCGAGGTGCCCCCCTCCCCACCCCGTGGCTTTGCTTGTGGGAAGCGGCATGTGCTGCCCTGAACCCTCCTTCCAGTTACCTTTTACCGTCCTCGTTCAGTTAGATGGGAAAAAAGCTGCTCTGGCGGAGGAATTGAAAGGAGAAGATCATGGGAGAAATGGGGGGGCGCCACGGACTTCATGCGCCGGTTCCCCTGGGAGAGGCCACGGCGTGTGTGTGGCTGCGCTGCTCGCGTGGCTCGTGGACGGCGGGGCAGCCGCCTCGCTTTCCCCGCTGCGGGCCGGTGCCATCCGTGGGAGCCCTCGCCAGGTGTCCGCCCTGGGGGAGTCCCCGCCCTGGCAGGGGTGCAGGCGGCCTGGGGGCTGCACAGTGGCGGGAGGGGGCAGGCGGAGAGAGCACCCGTGGCCTCGGCCCTCCCCCGCCACCCCACATTAGGGGGAGCTTGAAGCCACCCCACCCCGCAAGGAAGTGGAGAATTCTGCCTCAACAAGAGGGAGCTGCAGCGTGGGGCCCAGTGCTGCCCCTCGTGGGACCCACGCCACAAACTGGAACCTGCGGGGGGGGGGGAGCAGCTGCGTGCAAACGGATGAGGGGGCTCTTCCCCCAGGACCAGGTAGTGGGATTCTCTGCCCGCAGGTGGGCTGCAGGGTCGGAGAGGCGGTTGCCCCCAGTCCAGACGCAATGAACGTAGCCACCAGGTGAGCATGGAGGGGGGATGGCCGTCTTCAGCTGTTCCCTGGACAGAGGCCGGTGGGCCGGCCGGGCTGCCTGGCCAGCCTCTGGGCAGTCGGAGCCAATGACTCGCTCTCCTGGTGTGCGACTGGAACCAGCCAGAAAAAGGAACGAAGAAATTGATTTAACCTGCCCTTTACCTCGTGGCAAGTAAATCAAAGGGCAGCGTCTCCCTGGCCGTTTTCCGCCCTCGACAACTCAATCGTCTGCCTTTGCTGCAGGTCCGGTGGAGGCGGGGAGGCCGCCCCTTGCCTGGGGTGGTCTTAAAGGTCACCTGGGCTTTTAGAGGCTGGGGGCCCAGCACGGCCCTCCTGGGCAGCCGGAAGCGTGGCTCGGCCGAACCGCCCCGGGCCGGGACCCAGCAGCTCCGAGGGCTGGGGTCCTGCAGGTCAGGCGCAAAAGCAGGGCAACCGAGAAGCAGAGCCACCAAGCCCGGCCCGGCCTCGCCCCTCTCCCCGAAGGGGGACGGCGTGCAGTTGTAGCGCCAGGACTCCAGCGCGTCGGGTGGGCAGCGCTGTCCGTTCCGCTTTCCTTGGTTGTCCATTTTTTGCAACCTTCTGTGCCGTTTGTCCCGAGCTTTGAAAAATTGCCTGGTTAGCGGAATTGAACAGCTCCACTGCAGCAGCTCGAGGTCTAATGGATGTATTTTGCGAAGGGGAGGTGCTGGCTGGACATTAGGAACGTGTGCCCAGTGGTGAGAGCGGTTGGGCGACGGACCCGGTTGCCGGCTCCGCGTGTGCTGACCCCTCTGGCCAGAGGGCAGCAAGTGGGGGGGGGCATCCTCTGACCGGGCGCCCTGCATCCAGCAGGGTGTTCCCCGAGACGGCAGAGGGTCCCCTCTGGCTCCGTGTTTCCAGCGTCACAGGTGACGAGCTCCTGGGGAAAGGCGGAGGGGTGAAGGAGCCGGTCAGAAGGTCTCGGAACGGACGCTCCCCTTGAGCTCTGCCGCGAGTTAGTCTGGATGAGCCAGATTTCGGGGTGTGGCGTGGGAGGAGAAACTGGCGCTTTAGAGGGGGGACAGCGTGCCAAGTGAGAGTGGCTGGCAGACGTGGGACGTGTTCCTGGAAGCTGCCTGGGGCGTCCTTGGCCGCGGCGGTGGAGGCGTCGGGCAGCCGCGGAGGAGTGCGGCTGACGGGCAGCTCTCGGTGTCCCCAGGCTGGGGCCAGCCTGGACAATCTGCATGCCCGCTGCAGCCGGTGCCAAGGAGCGAAGCCAGGACCACGGCCTGCGGGGGCCTCCTGGCCACTCTCACCGCCAGGGCTCCCCCCGTGGAGCCGTGCCCTGAGCAGCAAATGCGAGCCACACGTGCCTGTCATGTGCCTTAAATCTCTCCTAAAGCTGCTGGAAAGGTGAAGACGTGAATCGGGTGGAGAAGCACCAACCTTTGGCAGGCGGTGGCGAATTTCGCTCATTCCAGTCCTGGTCGTGCCTGTCGGAAGAGGCACACGGCGTGTGTGCAGAATCCTGCTTCCTTGCACGTGTGCAGAGGCGGGAGAGGGACCCGGCTGTGATAACTCTGCTCAGCCTTAAGGTGCCTCGGGAAGGTGGCGCTTGTTCCTGCTGCCATGGGCTCCCGCAGCACGTGCCACCGGGGAGATGCTGGCCCCTGTGCGGCAGGGTAGCCGGAAGGGCTTTGGGAGCTGCCTGCCCACTGGCAGACACTGTCCGGCTGTTCCAGATGGGCATGGGAACGGCCTGCCCCTTTCGCTCCGCTTCTCTTCCCGGATCTCGTGCGCCTCCACCTTCTCTCTCGCCAGCAGTGCCCCCTCTTCTGCTCAGGGGCCTCTGGGTGAGGTTTTGGGGGGTCTCCTCCAGTAGCCAACTGGAGTTTGTGTCTTTTGGTCTTTTGCGTCTGTCTTGGGAGCTCGGGCAGCCGGGGGGCGTTCTGTGACTCCACTGCAGCTCAGCTCGGGGGGTGAGGCGAAGGGGGGTGTTGCAGCCTGCAGGGATCCGTCAGGGTTGACCTGCTCCTGGGGGGCCATTGCCTGGACCCCCCCCCCACACACACACACACTTGGCTTGCATTGCCGCTGGGGATGAGAAATTTCTCATCTGGCCCTTGCTGGGGATGAGAAATTAAAATTTGCGAGGCTGCCTTATTAATTATAGTGCTCAAGCCCCATAAATCCCCACCTTCCCCCTCGTGCTTCTTGCGAAGAGGTGTGGTGGCGCGCATGAAATTCAGATAAGGTCAAGCAGGTGATTAATCACCCCTGGAGCCGGAGCCGAGCCATGGCTGAAATTAGAGGCAGGCTGGGAGGAGGGCTGTCCGTGGCCGCAAATCAAGCCCCGCGCAGCAAGGCCGGCCGCTCTTGTGTTCGCCTGGAGGAGACGCGCCCTTTCGTGAGGGTGGCTTTGGGTCTCCCTCACTGAGGGCCTGCCAGTGGGATGCATCAGAGCATTTCCCCTGCTCCGGCGAGGGGGCCCTTCCCCAGCCCCGCCTCACAGGGCCGTCGGCTGCGAGCTGCGGGGCCCAGGGCCGACCTGCGGCCCATCTCTGGCCAGGGGTGGGCCTGCCCGCCTGGCCAAGGCTGCCTGGAGCTCAGTCCCCGCAGCGCTGCCGGTGCCCCGGGGCCCCCGCCGAGCCTGGTGGGTGGGCTGCATCTCGTTCTGCAGCTCCCATGAAGACAGCGGGCCTTTTGGGGAGGGGTTTTAGGAACTTGCCCCCTAGTATGATGGGGGGACCAGGATGGGAGTGTCCGGGAGCCCTTTTCTCCTACTGCTTGTGCTGCCTATTCAAATGAATCGGGACCCCTCCCTGGCTTCCCAGTGCATAGCTAAGGAGGGGTGTGGATCAAGGCAGCTGTTCGCTCTGCGGCTGGGGTTGCTGCTTCTGCATCGCCTTATTCGCCGTTTCCTTCCAACGGGGCTGCCACGGACTTCAGGCTGGGAACCGGCGGGCGCAGGTGCCCAGACTGTGAATGGGACAGCCACCCCGCAGGAGCCGTAGCCCCTCGCTCATTCCAGTGGTGCAGTCTGGGCAGCGCTAGGCCCCCGACCCCTCAGCTCTCAGAAGAAAGGCTGAGCCCCGTGCCTCGTGCGCACTGTGCATGAACGCCTTGGATGCGCCGGCATGCAGCATGCGCTTGCATAACGTCGTCGTCACAGAATGGCGGTTGCCCTGACTATGTATGCACCCAGAGAAGTCTGCAAGGCGGGAAGCCCCCGCCAGTGACGAATTGCAGAGGAGTTAATCTGTTGCAGGAGGAGCCACGTGGAAGCTGAAAGAGAGCCGGTCTCTGCTGTTGCGTAAGCCTTGGTGGAGTGGAGCCGCACGGCCTTTACAGAGAAATGTCACCGGCGCGACATGGCGCGGCCTCTCCCCCTCGGTGCTCTTTGGGCCTCGCCGCGCCCTCCCTTGCTTCTTCTCCCTGCTGCCGACGCCTGGTGGCCAGCTGAAGAGAGCACTTGCCGCGCCTGGCAAAGTGGGCCCCTGTTTATGGAAGCTTTGCCACAGAGCAGAGCGCAGACTTCAGGACGGCCCAGGCTGGCTGCTTCCAGTCTCCTGCTGCCCCCGTCCTGTTCAAGCCCCCCCCCCCGTCCCAGGGACTCAGGCCACCCTAGAAGCCCCACAGGGACATCGGGGGCGGCTGCCGGACAGACGGACGGACGGTCACCTGCATGCAGTGCCAGAGAGGTGCCCAGCCATGCAGGCAGAGGCCTCCTGCCCCCTTATTTTCTCCCCATTGCGTGGGAGCGTCCGTGAGCCCCAGTGCTTTCCAGATAACATTCCAGCCATCCGGATTAAAGCTCGTGATGCGTTTGGGCAGGAAAGAAACAGTGCCTGGAATCTCCGGCAGCTGCATCGCCAGAAGCCAAGGGTGCCAGCTGCCAATATATCTGTGGCGGACCGTTCTGCGGTTCCTCCTCTGGACGGCACCCCCCGCCCCCTGCAGAAGATGCTGCGCAGGCCGGCATCGGGGGCAGGCGGCGGGCCAGGGGCAGGGGCAGGGGCAGGGCAGCCCTCTCCCTCTCGCTCTCCCTGCAGGCCGGTCCGCTCTCCTGGCACGGTGCTCTCGTCCATGGGGTCTGGCCCACGGTGGGAGAGCATCTTTCCTCCTGCGGGGAGAAGGGTGGGCGGTTCCAGGAAGGAGCAGCCCCGCTGCTCTTGGTCCCCCCGCACAGGCTCTGGCCTCCTGCGGGTGCTTCCCAGTGGGTCCGGTCCTCCCGTTCTAGGGCATTTCAGAGTTTCTGCAGCACCCCACCCCCCGGACCGTGAGCTGCAGCTGCTGAAATCACACGAGAGCCCATGCGCTGCCCACTGTCTGCCTAGGAAAGACGGATGAACAAGGCCCTTTCCCCGGGAGAATGTGCCTGCGCATAACAGCGTGGAGCGACCCTCGTGCTGTTGACTTGCATTGCACAAAAATATGCTGGGTTCTGTGGCTAAGCTGCAAGCGGCACACCCCAAAGGGAGGCGTAAGAGGGTAAGCGTGAGGATACTCCGTTGCCTGGCCGACCGTCAGCCAGACCTCAGGGAGATGTCCACGTTCCCTGTGTACTTTCTGGAACAGAGCCCCCGATAATCCAGGAGCTCATCCGCCAGGTGTCGGTCCATCAGTCCTCCGAGCAGGGTGGGAGGGTGCGACGCGGTGTCCTGCAACAGCAGGGGTTGGACTCGAGGGCCTTCACGGCCCCTTCCAGCCCCGCTCTTCTGTGATCCTGAGCATGCTTTGGACTCCTACCAGCCCCGTTCCCCCACGCCTGAGTAACGAGCCTGAGGACTCGGGGCTTATCCTGGGTCCTGGGGAAGAGGCTTCCCAGCAGTGCCTCCCCGCAGCAGCGCGAGTGGGGCCCGTCTGGCCTGCCTCCGCCGAGCAGCCCGCCCCTGCGCTCCCCCAGCCTCCCCCTCCGCCCCAGTTCCCCGTCTTCATTGCTGGGCAGGGCGGTTCTTTGCCCAGGCACACAAATGTCGGCCTCAGTATGGCCTCCTGGGATTCCTCTAAAATCCATAGTGGAAGCTAATTGGATGCTTCCCGCGTTGCCACGTCAAGCTGACTGATGTGCCTTTGAGCCGTGTGAGGCCTGCCTTCCCCGCCCGGGGGTGCGCAGCGCGCTTGGTTGCTCGGGTGGGGGTCGCTGCGGGAGGCGAGCCGGCGGAGCAGGGCACTTTCCTCAGAGCCCTGGAAGGAGGACGAGGCTCAGGCCAGGAGGCCTGGAAAGGCGCAGTGCTCCAAGCCCAGGTGGCTTCCTGGAGCAGAGGGGCCTGGCTGCTGGGAATGTGCCACATGCTTTATTTCGTGACCCACCAACCGCACCTGTGCAGGTGGACCTGCACAGGTGTGACCATCACTTATAGGCAGTCTTTCCCAGATCCACATTCTCCCAGGGCAGCAATATACCACGGACAAATGCGAACCGCTCCCAGTGGCTCTGACTCACAATACTAAGTGTGCAATATCTGTGCAAAGCTGGAAATAATTGCAAACGGTGTTGTTTATTGTCGTCTTAAGCTTGGCAATAAAGTGGGGGGGGGATAACTGGGCTGCCAAATGCTCATGGCTAAGCTGGGCCTCCTGGAATTCTAAAGCGAGGCCTAGGTGGCCCCAGCTGCTCCGCACAACGACCCTGTGAGGTAGTCGAGCTGAGGGGGAGTGACGTGCTCGGAGTCGCCCGTGAGCTCCATGGCTGAGCCGAGGCTGCAGATCTGCATTCTCAGGCCTGTGCATCCTTCAGCGAATTTCTGCTTCTGCGTGTTGTAGCACCGCGTCCGCGCATTTCTGCCTTCCTTTGAAGAGGGGCTTTGTATTTCGCACAGCTCTCTTCGTCTTTTGCCCAGTAAGTACAAATATCGTCGTCTTGGTCCCAACCGTGGGTTGTCACTAAAATTTCTCCACAGGGTCCTGCAATTGCTGCTCTCCTTTTTCATTCTTTACAAATAAGATGAAAATAATACATTCGGAATAAACCCGTTTTTTTAAGCCGATCCCTTTGCACTGGGCAGTGCAGCTGGAAAAGAAGAGGAGGGGGTCTGTGGTGCCGCCCTCCCCCACCTCCCTCTT
This sequence comes from Varanus salvator macromaculatus, assembly GCA_023646645.1. Taxonomy (NCBI): domain Eukaryota; kingdom Metazoa; phylum Chordata; class Lepidosauria; order Squamata; family Varanidae; genus Varanus; species Varanus salvator. The sequence goes on along the minus strand of JAIXND010000761.1, from coordinate 4,107,504 downwards.
TCCCCTGCAATCCCTCCTGCAGGCGGCTGGGGCCGAGGGTCCAGCGAGGGCGGGTCCAGTGGGCCCTCCTTGCCCCCTTTCTCCTGGAACCCTTCAGGCAAGGGGGTGGATTCAGGGCAGTTCCCCTGCTGGCAGTACGCCAGGGCGGCTCGTCCGCTGCTTGCACAGCCTGCCATCCTGCCGGGACTTGGGCTGCAGGACTCTCCCCTCTTCCCCTGGGTCCTTTGCCTGCTCCCGGGGGCGTATTCCCCTTTTAGCCCCCTGGAGACGAGCAGCAGTCTCTGAACTGCTGACAAGGCGGTCAAGAGGGCGAACGCCACCCTTGGCTGCAGAGCCAGAAGCGCGGCTTCCAGATCAAGAGAGGGATTACTACCGCTCTACACGACTCTGGTGCGCCCGCAGGTGGAGTACTGTGCTCAGTTTTGGGCCCCTCATTACAGAAAGGATATAGCCAGGTTGGAGTCAGTGCAGCGTAGGGCCACAAGGATGGTGGCCAGTTTGCAGGGGATGCCATATGGGGAGACTGAGGGAACTGGGTCTCTTCAGCCTGGAGAGGAGGAGACTCCAAGGGGATCTCTTGGCGACATGCAGGTATGTGAGGGGGTGTCACATGGAGATGGGGAGAGGCCTGTTCTCCCTGCAGAGGAAGGCAGGACGCGCTCCAAGGGAGCAAAGCTCAGGGAGCCAAGGTTCAATTTAGGTGCCAGGAAGCACTTCCTGACAGTCAGGACCCCGAGGGTGTGGAATGGGCTTCCACGGGAGGTGGCTGAGGCCCCATCGGTGCGGGTGTTCAAGGACAGGCTGGACGTGCACATGGCGGGTATGTCGTGAGCAAAGCTGGCTGGAGCCGGGGGTCAGACTAGATGGCCCAGGAGGCCCTTTCTGACTTGCTCTGTTTCTCTGCTTCTATGTAACTGCAACCAGGGGCAGACCCTGCAGAGTGCCCAAGCAGTGGTGGGCCATTATTTTTCTTTTGTGCCCAAAATGCGCGCATGGTGTTTGTTTTGCCTTGTTTTTTTGGGGCTTGGGCACGTGTGAAGGTTCTGTGGTGGGGAAAGGGGGAGCCTCTCCCGGGCCATGTGCTGGTGGCAACGGGTGGCAAAACTGTGGCCGGTTGTTGCTCGTGAAAACGGCAGCCAACATCCTGCCCTGCCCACACACAGAGAGGCTGCGTGAAGAAGATCCTCGGGCTTTGGCCGCCCCCACCGGTGACGGCACGAAAATCGATGCAGTCGGAGCATGGTGCTTGCGGAGAGCGTTGTGCATGGAAACCAGCAGCCCTGGATCGCATCAAGGCGGGGCTGTCCCCAGCAGCAAACATGGCAAACCGAAGGCAGTCCGACTTTGGGCGCATCAGGAGAAGGTGAGCCCCCCGGGAAGACCATCCTGCCAGGGAAAAGTGGAGGCAGAAGACAAGGAGGAAGACCTGGCAAGAGACGGGTGGGCTCCATCCAGGAAGCCGCAGCATGGAAGCCGCAGCGCAGCAGGCTCCCCAGGCCGGGGCACCTTGGAGGCCTTCGCTCACGGGGCCGCCAGAGGTTGAGGCAGCCTGACCGCACCGAACAGCAACTGCTCGCAGTGCCCCCAACCTCTCCACACACTCCCAAGGCTCCAGGTGTTCAGGAAGGTGGGAAGGTGGCCCCTTTTCACCAGTACCTGTGCGCGGGCCTGTTGTGCCTACTCCAGGGAGGAGGGACCTCCGGCACGGCCTTCCACTGTGCATCTTCTCCCCAGGTTTAGTGACAACACTCAACTGCTTCACACGGTCTCAAACTTTATTGATTTATTTTAAAGTGTATACTGTCGCCCATGATGGTTTACAAGTTTTAAAAAAGCAATTAAACAGTTAAAAACTGCTTAGTCCCAAAACTTGATGCTAAAATAATTGGAATACCATTTAGCAATTCAAAAGCTGGGCACATAAGAAGGGTTTGGGCCCAGCCCCGGAACGAGTGAAGCGTTGGTGCCAGGCGCATCTCTCTGGGGAGCATTGCATGTGGGGGGGGGCTACAGCAGAGAAGGCCCCGCTCCCCCTGCAGCCCGCCTTGCCTCTCTCAAGGGGGCTTTCTGCTCCGCGGATGCTCGGCAGGGCCAGGCTGGGCCGGGCAGGCTCCCATGGAAGGAGACGCGCCCTCAGAGGACCGTCCGGACCCACAGCGTCCAGGGCTTACATGTCGCCCTGAGCAGCGGCATGGCAGGAAGAGTGCGCTTCCCTGGCCTGGGGAAAGGGGCTGCGTGTGACGGCAGCTGGAGCAAGCAGGGAGGCAGCGAGGCCGTGGGGCGCCCTGGATGGGCACCGCTGGCTGCGCACTCTCCCGCTCGCGCATTGGGGGTGCTGGCCCAGCAGGAAGCTGACCCACCGGAGCGCCACGCCGGCTGGCACGGCCGGTGTGAGGACAGCGCAGGAAGGAGGTGGGGCCTGGTTTCCGCGGGAGGCGCCCAGCGCCTCTGCTGCTCCAAGTGTCCGATTTGCTTCGCCTTCCTGAAACGGGCTCTCCGCACAGAGGCGCTGTTGCCTGTAGATCGGAGGAGGAGAATCCGGGGAGGCCGCCCTGAATTTGGACTCCGGGCCGGGTCCCTTACTGGCCCCCACTGTGCTCCTTGTTGCAATGGCCCGCCTGCCCCCCCTCCCGGCCCGGGGCATCTGCGGTGGGGCCCGCACTGATGGCCACCCGGCCAAGGAGCCAGCAGCGGGACGGCAGGGGAGGCGAGCTGGCCGGCCAGGCAAGGCCCGTGGGCCGAGGCCCTGGCACCGGCCGCCCATGCACGCACGCACAAGTGCGCACGCTGCCCCGGCAAAGGCGCTCAGGGGGCTCCTCCCAGGCCTGGCCAGACATGCTGCGCCCACCCAGACAGGCGGTGGCCCCGCTCCTGCGCTCTGGAGGGGCCGCTTTCCCTCCGGCCAGCAAGCGGGGGGGCTTGTCCGCCTCCCGCTGCAGCTGGGGTGGTGCTCCGGGAGGGCCGGGGGGACCCAGAGCCGGGCCCAGAGGGGCCTGCTTTATGTGGAAGCCATTTGGCTCAAGCTGGCGAGGCGAACCTCTGTGTGTGGGGGGCTCAGGGCTTCGGTTGCACTGCAGCAGAAGTGGGCAGCGGCGCTGGTGGCAGCGGGGAGCAGGGGTCTGGCTTTGAGTCATTTAACGGGGGCTGCGGCAACCTGCCTGCCCAGCCAAGGCTCAATTGTCCTGCTGACGTGGCAGCAGCCTGGGACGGCTGGAGCGGGTTGTGGTGTGGAGGGGCCCCAGGCTGCCTGGGGGCTCAGCACTCGCTCCTGCGCTCAGTGGGCATCCATGTTAAGGATGTGTGCTTCGCACCAGGCTCCGTCGGTGCCCCTCGGCTTTCTCGCCAGTGGATCCTGCGAGCCTGAAGCCTGTCCGTCCAGGAGGGCAGGTACTGCTGCAGGGCTCGGTTCTGGGCAGCCTCCCCGGGAAGGGCAGAGAAGCCCCCCAGGGCTCGAGCTGTGCCCTCGGTCTCCCTCGGCGCACTCAGAGGGCCGCAGCAGCCGCGCCCCACTTCTGTTTCCCTGCAGGGTGCATAGAGAACTGGGGGGTGCCCGGCTCCCTTATCATGTGCAGAGTGCCGCGCAGTGTGCAGCTTCCTTGCCCCTCGGCCTCCAGCAGTGTGAACAGAGGGGCGAGGGGAAGTGGCCGCAGGAACCCCCGTTTCTGGCCAGTTGGCCTGCAGGAGCCAAAGAGCCGTCCTGCCGTTGCGCGGGCCGGAGGCGAAGGGCCCGGCTGGGGCCCGAGGCTGGCCCCCTGCAAGGGGGCTTGGCGAGGGGCATTCCCAGGGCCGGACACCTGCTCGGCTGGCCCTGGGAAAGGCCTGGGGTGCAGGGCAGGAAGCGAGAGCCACCCAGAGCCAAGCACTGGCTTCTCGGTTTGGAAGCCGTCCACGCTGGCGCTTCTGTGCCATGAGGGCCAGGAACTTGGTGTCAGGGGGAGGGGAGAATGGCACGCCACCTGGTAACGGGATCGGCGTGGCCTCCCCAGTGACTGCCCCTCCGTGCTGCTCGGGTGGAGCTCCTCAGCGGCTCCTCCACTCAAGGACCACGCAGGCAGCTCTGCCTTAGCGGCTGCCGCCACGTCAGCCCAGCTCACGACATGTGCATCTGGCAGTGAATGCCACCTTAGAAAGGGCTCTAGGATCACTGAGGGCTGGAATGCTGAAGTGCCCTTCTGGGACACTTGGTCATTCAAGTCCTGCACCATGGGGAGGGGGGGCCATTCAACCCAGTGCAGCCTGCAGAGGGGCCCTGGGGCGGCTGGAACATGGCGGCGTGCCAGCTCCCACCCAAGTCGGCCTGGTTGCTGTGCGGCTTCCCTCGCACATCTGGAAATTGGGTGAACAGCCCGCCTGCCCACCCCCTCCGGGACGTGGTCCCTGACCAGCTGCCCTCCCTCCTCTCCTGCCCACAGCTGCCTTTTGCTGAAATGTGGATTTGAAGCCGCCCTTCATCTCCTTCATTAAGCTTAACTCGGCCCTTCAGGAGCCGGAATAGGCAGCACAGGCTGACCCGGCACAGCCTGCGCTCCTTTGGGGGACACCAGAGGGGCTGCATTTCGGAGGTCAAGGACCAGCGACGCGTTTCCGCCGTGCAGGGCCAGGGAGATGTGGGGAAGCGGGTGCCCCTCACCCAGAAAGGCCCTGCCTGTTTTCCTTGCAGCCCTACAAGGAGGAAGCCCGCCGGGAGATGCCGTCCTGCACCAAGGCCGGGGGGCCGCGGGGCCTGAGCCGTGCTCGGGTGCAGCTGCCTCGCTCTGGCGGCTCCCCACCTGCCGCGCCGGAGCAGCTCATCCGTGTGATAAACACGGCGTGAGAAAATTGGAGGCTTCCAGGAGCACCGTCTCCATCCTGCCTTCGAAACACACGGGCAACTTTGCCCCAGGAGCCGGCCCTTTCATCTCGTATGGATACTGCAGCTGCGGGAATATTATCGACAGCTCAGCGGAATGAAAGGAGGGGGGAAGGGGGGGTGGCAGGCACAGAGGCGGCCGAAGCTGAAATCTTGATCAGCTTCGGGCTAACGAGGCACATCCATTTCAGGATCAGAGGCTGCGTCTGGGGGTGGGGTGCCGCTCGGGGGCTTCCCTTCTTTGGGTTGCAGTGAAGGGGCTTTCCAGACCCCCTGCGCTCACCTCCTGAGGCTCTGGAAGCTGCCCTGCCCCAAGGCAGACCGAGAGCACGGCCCTGAGCCCCGGGGGGGTTTCTCTGCCCCCCCCCCGGGAGGTCGCCCTGCAGCCCGGCTGTCCTCCTAGCCCTGCGATTTGCATGTTGCTTGGGCGTGTCGCTCTGGGGAGGGCAGGCGGACCCCTCCGATCTGCCGTGGGCACAGTGAGCACCCCAAGCGTTCTCCTGCACAGGCCCCTGGGGTGGCCGGGGCACCAGACGCCCCTTCCACGTCGCCTCCGTGCATCCCTTGCGCTGGCTGAGAAGCCCCCCGAGGGGGCAGCCTTGGCCACCTGCTGCACGGGGCAGTTCCCGGCTCGATTGCGCCGGCCTTGGCTGCGGCTCCGTTCGTGTCTGTGGCGCTGGGGCACCACCTGACCTGCATTTTGGGGTGGCACGGATGAGTGGAGACGGGCCTCTTGAGGCTCTTCGGGCCACTGCCAACCCAGGAAGCGCTGAAACAGCCGCCGCGAGCCCAGCTTGTAGCCCGCGGCCCAGCCAGGGCTTGTCGCAAGCCACTGTGGGGATCCAAGGCCAGGAGAGCCGAGGTCAGAGCCCTCCAAACTGGGCTGCTTGCGGGGTGGCCTTGGGCCAGGTCCCCTCTCAGACCCCCTGCACCACCTCAGGGGTGCTGCAAGGGTTAAACGCAGGGCAGGGAGGAAAGAGCTGCCCCAAATTTAGGGAGGGAGGGAGGATGAGATGGAAACAGGAATGCACGGGCTGTGGGCCTTTGACAGTTTGAGAAGCTACCCAGGGCACTGCCACAAAATGGCTGCCCTGGGAGGCGGGGCAAAGACCTCAGAGACCTGGAACAATGCAGAGGCGGTGGGGCGGGAGCTGTGAGCACCATGCAACCTTGCCTTCTGTAAAGTCCAGGGGACCCCCTTGGAAAGCCTGAGGTGCGGGCACGAGCCGCGGGCTGCGGGGCGAGCGAGCGAGCGAAGGAGGAGATGCATGCCGGACACACGCCCCGTGCGTCACCTTCCTTGGCACCCCAGGAGCCCCGAAACAGCTTTGGCAGGCTGTGCACGTCCTTCCCAGTCAGCCGCCCCAGGCCACGGGGTCGAGCTGCACCCACTGCCGCAGACCCCTTCTGGGTGGGGCTGATGGGATCAGTAGCCCAGCAGATGGCTGGCCACTGCTTTTAACAAGGGCGTGGAATGAACTGCCCCTTGGCTGCTGGGCCAGGGCCAGGGTCCTGGTATCCGCCTGGGGCGTGGATCCCCGAGCCAGCGCTTCTCCCCACCGCCTCACTCGGCCTGTGAGGGGGCCCGGCCCTGATCCGCAGCCCGCATCCCATGCAGCCCGCGGGGCGGGAAAGTTGTGGACCCCACAAAGGTATCACTGCAAGTCACCTGCAGCAGCGGTTCTCAGAAGATGCCCGGGACACGTCGAATTCTCTCCTGCCCGTCTCGGTTCCTCTCAGAGCGCGTGGGCAACCCGGCTGCTCTGTGGCACATGGCCGGCCGGCCTGCCTGGCCCCCCACACAAGCTGCCCGAGGAGGCAGCCCCTCCCTCGCTTTGCCGTGGGACCCCAGGGCTGCCCGGGAAAGGCATCCCTGCCCCCCACCCTGAGCTCTGTGCTAAAAGGCCAGCAGTTAATTGGTCATCTGTGGCCGGCCTGCCAGCGAGCTGTCGAAAATTTAATAATCTGAGCTCGGCGGGGGCTTGGGGGGTGCAAGTTCTAGTGACAGGGAGAATTGAATTCCCAGCTCTGCCTCTGACAGCTCTGAAATTGGGCTTCAAGGCAGGCGAAGAGGCCGGCGGTGGCGGGGGAGAGGATGTGGGCAGATTCCGTGGGGCCGCGAGGCTCTCTGGCTCGCATCGCAGGCCCAGGAAGCCCCTCTGCTCAGGCCAGGTGCTGGTGGACGTGGTGCAGCCCGTGGGCTCCCTGGCGGGAATCTGTCCTCCTGGCCGTGTGCTCTCTGGGAGCATCATTCTGCAAATGATGCTGTTCCAGGTGCCGCCCTTGCCTGGCGCTCCTGGCAGATTTGCCACGCGGGCCGGAACTGGGGCATAGCTGCTCCAGCCGCACCGAGCGGGAAGGCGAGAGCCGAGGCCAGACTTTGACTGAACGTCGCAGAAACGTGCAGACGGGGGAGGCCGCTCGCTTGCGGAAAAGCCTTGGGCAGGGATGCCGCCCCCCTTGCTGAAGGCACCTCCTCAGGGGGCTCGAGCCACATCCTGCCTTGCACACCAAGCGGGCACTGAGCAGCGGGCAGGACTAGGTGTGCTTGAAGGTCCCTCGCCCCTCTCTCAGCCTATGATGCCTCCCGCCAACCCACGTGGCCTCCGTGTGACATGGGAAGCATGGGAAAGATGCGGAGAAAGGATTCCCGGCGCATCGCGCCCTCCCCACACATGCACAGAGGCAGCCTTGGCCGTCCTGAAGCACATGTGCTGTTTTGGCGACCGCCCTCCGGGGGTTTCCGCAGAGGAACGTGTGGCTCTTGCAAGCCCTCGCGTCTCCGTTTGCCCGTGCTCGTCTCTTGGCGTGGCTCCGTGAGACTGGGTAAATGTGGCAGCCCCCAGGAGCCCTGTGCAAGCACCTCCCATAGTTCCCACCGTCGGCGAGGGCTCTCGGAAGCGGCTCTCAGACCGCTGGGGAGCTGCAGCCTGTGCAAACCGTGGTGACGGAAGGTCCAGACCCGGAACACCCAAGGCAGTTCTGGCCTGCCTCCGTGGCCTCCCTGCACACCTCCGAGCCCAGTTCAGGGGGCTGGCCTTAACCTGTGAAGCCCCAACATGGCTTGGGACCACCGTCCCTGGCAGAGCGCCTCTCCTGGCTGCAACCTACCTGAGCACCGCGATCGAGATCTGGGGCCTGCCTCGTAGCCGGCACCAACAAGGAGAAGGGCCTTCTCGCTGGCATCCCCAGCGGGGGGACACATCCCTGCTGAGGCACCATCCTTACGGTCCCCTTGGCACCGGGTTCAGACTGCCCTCTGCACAGGGCATCTCATCCGTTCACTGCGGATTTCTTCGCTGCAAAGCAGATCTTACGATTTAATCAGTATAAGCTATTTTTAGAATGCATTTTAATTTGGTTTTATTTTTTGTCTACACTAGATTTTTACGGTGCTTTAACGTTGTTTGCATTTTACATTATATTGCTCTGTGTCATGGTAAACTGCCCAGTGAGCTTCAGCTATTGGGCGGTAGAGAAATTAAATAATATTCAACAATGCTCTCCCCCTTTGGCATTTTATTGCCTCCTGATGAGCAGACAGAGGATTAGCTGTGAACAGCCTGTCCATTTCCCCTGAAATGCCCTGTCCGGATTGTCCCCGCGCCAGTTTCTGTGCCGTAAAGAGAGAGGAGGAGAGCTTTAAATACAATTTTCTCTCACGGTTCGTTTTGGTTTGTTACAGCAAAAGAGCAGTATGGGACGAAACGGTCGTGTGAAGCAAAATTGGGGTACTAAGAGGGGTTATTTCAGGGGCCACCAGAAGCCCCTTGTTCGTCAAGAAACCGTAAAGCAGAATCGGCAAGCGGAAGCTTTTGATTAAGGGTACAGGAGGTTCAGAAAGCTCCGGTCGCACGTTGACTGTCCAGACAACAGGCTAATGCAGCATTCACATTGCCTTGCGGAAATCCAGAGAAATTCATAACCCGTATCGGGAATGAGAATACAGACAACATGCTAGGATAGCGAGACTGATAAAAACTCATCTGGAGTCTTTCTAAAAAGCGTGGAAGGCAATTTTAGGCAGAAGGAGAGAGGACTTCCCTCTGCCTGAGGCCATCCTGGTCACCGTCTTGGTGTGCTCCTGGTCACAAGGTGGGGGAGGCCAGCCCCCCCGCCACCCCGAGAGCTGGGCTGTCTCTGCGACCTGCAGGGGCTGGGCACTGGCTTGCCGAGGTGCAAGTGCCGGCGCCTTCTCCCCCCGAACCACAGCCTCATCCTCCGGCGACGGGCACCGTGCCGCTTGGTGGGCGAAAACGAGGGGCAGGGCGGGACCCTGCAGCATCCGGGAAGGGGCCTTTTAACGCACGGCCCGCCTGCCAACCCAATTAAGCTGCAAACTGCTTTAAACCGGGGCGTTAACTAAGGGAGGGCGGCCTGGGTGTCCTGCTGGTGCTCATGTGGCTGAAACCCACCGTGCCTGGGCTTGGAGACGGTCCAGGGCAGGGCGGCTGCAGAAGCCAGTGGGGTGGGGGGGGCGGGGATCAGTCACCTGGTGCGTGGCAGCGTGCTCGCCCAGCCTGGCCAGTGGGCAGCCCGTGCCGCTGCAGGGCCACCGGGATGGGAACCTGGGGGGGCCGGCCGGCTTCTCTGGCGTGCGAGACGGGGTCTGCAGGGCAGCGAAGTCTGTGCCCCAGGGCCGCCCGTGCTGCTCGCGGTCTCCGGGGTCTGGGGGAGAGCAGCCGGGCCGTAGCCCTCTGGCTCATGTGTGCAGTCAGCTGATGGACACGCATCCTCGGGGTGCAGATCTGCCCCGAGGGGCGCTGGCGTGGGCAAGGCCTCCCACTCCCCAGGAGCCTGGTGATCCCCCCCTCCCCTTTCCCTCCCTGCCCTGGTCCCTCATTCTTCCTTCTGTTGCAAAGGGGCACGTGGAGCTGCGGTGGCTGGAAGGAGGCCTTGATGAGCATGTGCAGAGTGCACAGATGCCAACAAGAAAGGGTGGGTGGAGCTGTAGCAGTAAGAGCAGCCAGAACACTTGGAAACAGTAATATGAAGAATAATTACGGTTACGCTTCTGGTATTGCTGTATAGCTGGAGCAGTCTGGCTCGCTCCCAGGCATCTCAGAACACGAAAACCCCACAACGCTCAGGCGGTGTTTGAACAGCCTGAACAGATGCGCTGAGACCCCATAAAGCAGCCGGCTTGGCAGCCTCCTCGTCGAGTGACAAGGTGGACCCCAGGAATCCATCCCATCCTCCCGTTCAGGGGAGGGGGCTCACTGAGAAGCCCCCCTCCCATTGCCCATCTCTCCACCTCCCCCCGAGTAGGCAGATGTCTCGGGGCCTCTTCTGAAGCTGCCTTGACTGGGAAGCGCTTCAGTTCTGCCAAGCTTGGAACCAAAAGCACCAGCAGAAAGCGAACCGATCTGGATACGCCGCTCTTTATTTTTAGAAAACAACCCTCCTAATTTCACGTTTCTCCCACGACTCCAGCAGCACAAAAGGCCGTGCATCCACACGGAGAGGAAGCGGCGCTGCTATTTTAAACAGTGCGCCCACCGCTGGGTACATAGGATACAAAATGTTTATTGAAATTCAAGTTTGGGTCTTTATCGCGTGCGCACCATACTGGATGCATTGTGCAAAATGACAATGAGGCACCTATTCCTTCATAATGAGCAGTGTAGCATTTTCATCCTCTTGTTGGCGTGGCGGCAGGATGTGGTGCAGGGGGGCTGCACATGCCGGCCGGCCGGCCGGCTAAAAATAAAACCCGCCTCGTGCAGAGGATCGTCCTCTGGCTGATGCCATTCGGTACGAGAAAAACATGTTCACGCTGCGAGTGCTGTGGCCGAAGGGGCGCTCAGCGCATGAGTGCCCAGCGCAGCCCTGCGCAGGAGCCTCCCTCTCCCTCCGGGAGGCCCCCTGGGCACCGCTTCGGGGAGGGCTGCGCGGGAAGCGGCCTCTGGAGTTTCCCCCGCTCGTTTTGAGAGCGCCTTCCCAGCTGCATGAGCCACGTGGCTGGCTACTGAGCCCGACTGCGTGCCGTGGAGCCCCTTTTGCTCTAGCCAGAGCGCTGCTGCCCAGGGGGCTCTGGGGGGGATGAGGCAGGGCGTGAAGGAGAGGCGAGGGCTCTCGGTGGCTCTGAGCCCCGGCGGGCCGCGCAGCGGGATACTTGGGACCTCCCTGTCCGGAAGGCCTGCTGCTGGAGGGCCCCTGGGTTTCGCAGAGGATGCCAGATTGGACGGGCTGTGGGTCCCACCCCACAGGGCTCAGGTGCTCTTACAGCATCCCCCAAGCAGAGGAGAGGGCCCTCTTCCATCCCGAGGGGCGAGTCCAGCTCTGGGGATGCTGCCGGGGCAAAGCAGGTGCTGCAGCCCAAAGCCCCGGCAGCGGGAGGACGGAGTGCCTGGGGCAGCGAAAGGGGGCGAGACCCTCTGGGGAGCCCCCGGGCCTGGCTTGTCTGTGGACCACAGGTTCCTCGAGATCTGCTCAGCCAGGGGCTGCCTCCCCCAATTGTGTGCTCTCTCCACTGGCACAAATGCGCCAGGACCCCCAGAGATGCTTCCTCCTTGACTTTGGGGCGACCTCAGATTAACCCCTTCTTCCCTTTTGCCTTCTCCCTTGCTTGCTGCAGGACATCTTCACACCCGAGTGCAAATTTAAGGAGTCCGTCTTTGAAAACTACTATGTTATATATTCCTCCACGCTGTACCGGCAGCAGGAATCGGGAAGAGCCTGGTTCTTGGGACTCAATAAAGAAGGGCAGATTATGAAGGGGAACCGGGTGAAAAAGACCAAGCCATCATCGCATTTTGTACCAAAACCCATAGAAGGTATGAGGCCTCGCTGCCTGCTTTCCTGGCATGAGGGGTGTGCATTTGCTGAGGGAGGTGGAGGCATGGCTTGGTGTGGGGATTGGGAGGGCCTTGGCTGTAGGTCCCAGGGATCTTTTGCTTTTGCTTCCTGGGAGAATGCGGCTGGGCTCACTTGCTTGAGCAATCTGGGTTTGCTGTTTTTGATTCCTTCTGCCTATCTAGGCTCCTGATGGTTGCAATTGGGACTGTATGGTTGCTATAAGGAGGCCCTAAGGGGAGAGAGGCAGCCAGGCATCCCTCGTCTTGCCCCACAATAGCCTGCCATTCTAATTCGGAGGTGCGCACGCCGGCCATTCCAGTGGGCCTAAGAAGGCAGGTTGCAAACCAGGAGGGGGCCACCTGAGCTCAGCCTGGGCATGACGTTCAGAGACGGCTGGCAGGCGCAGGCGGGGCCTGGTCAGCCCTAGCTGGGGCTGCTGGCAGGGGCTGGCCGTGTGTGGAGCCAGGCCTTCTCCATGCCCGAGGCAGCGAAGGGCCTCCCCTGGCCACGCAGGCTCCCGTCCTTTGGCCGGTGACGAAGCTCCCTGCTCCCGTGCTTCCTCCTCCCTCCCCCGCGGTGCAGGGGGGGCCTCGAGGCTCCGGGATCGTGACTGCTCCCTCTCCTCTCCTCTCCTCTCCTCTCCTCTCCTCTCCTCTCCTCTCCTCTCCTCTCCTCTCCTCTCCTTGCAGTGTGCATGTACAGAGAGCCATCCCTGCATGACATTGGAGAGAAACAAGGACGCTCCAGGAAAAGTTCAGGGACGCCCACCATGAACGGGGGCAAAGTCGTCAACCAGGACTCGACATAGCTGAGAGAACCGCCACCCGCCCCAGCATCTGACTTCTCCCCGCCCGCCCACCCACCACCCGCCCGCCCAGTGAGCCCTCACCGAGACAGCGACGAACGGACGAACGGACGAACGGACGGAGCGACGCGGAGCTCCTGGCAGCGGCTGAGATGCTGAACTCGACCCCTCCCTTTGTGTAGGATGAGAAGGCGCTGCCTCTTGCCATGTTCTAGAATTCAGCACACACACACACACACACACACACACACACACACAGAGAGCAGGGGAGCACGTATGTCTGTACCGGTAGATAGGCAGGTAGCCAGAGATCTATTTTCAATCAGGACTCCATCAACATTTTAAACAACAGCAAAACTGTTTGCTCTGTGATCAAGGGGGGAAATGGTTCATCTCTGCATAATAATAATTATAATAATTACAATAAATTAATTACTATCTAACAATAATAAATACATAAATAAAGGTGTTATCTTTAAAAATAAAACAAATTTGCTTTTGGAGAACTGAACTCTGTTTGTGATGTGAAAGCCAGTGCGGAGGTTGCTGAGAATCATGCAAGTTCTTTCATTTCATTTATTGATTACATTGATACCGCACTTCTGTTCCTTCCAGGAACTCGGGGTGCCTTGTATCACCCTCCCCACCCTCCACAGTATTCTCACCGCCACCCCGGAGGGAGGTTAGGCTGAGTCTGCGACTGGCCAAAGTCTCCTGGGAGGCTGCGCGGAGGCCCGGGGCCGGGCTCTGGGGTCCCAGCCCAACATCTCCAGCCGCACTGGCTCTCAAAAGCCACCCCAGCAGCGGTCCCCCCACCTGGCAGACCTCGGGCACTTGGACCGCAGCTCCCAGAGTGCATCCAGCCGGACGGACGGACGCTGGCTGCGAATTCCCGATGCTGCAGTCCAAACACGGCTGGAGGGCAGAAGGCTGGGTGAGGCTGCCCTGAGAGCCTTCCACACCTTTGCGGGGCGGAGGGAAGTTTGCCTCGGGTTCAATCTCGGTTCGAGCAGAAGCATCCGAGAGAGCGCAAGCCTCGCACTGAGCCTCTTCTCACAGACGGGCCAGCCGCACAGGCGCCTTTGCATGCGCATTGGGACGGGCGCGCGCACCGCGCCACAGGGCAGGCTCACCTTGGCGGATGGAGCCTGCTACACATGCAGCTGCAAGTCGGCAGAGTCGCTACTCAGCCCCGTCCGTTCGCACGACCAACCGCCCCAGAAGGAATCCTCCGCGGATACCTGCGTGTTCCCCAAGCGACCGGGAACGTGGACGGCCTGGGGTGCTGGAAGGCGCAGGAGCCCTGGCTGGATGCGTGCATCAAGCAGGCCAGCCGTCCCTTCGGACAGTCTCCCAAAAGTGGGGTGGGTGGGGGTGTGTGTGTGTGGGGGTGTGAGAGAGAGAGAGATAGAGAGAGAGCAGTACAACAATGCGACCGACGGCCTAGGCGTGCAGCGTGCAACTGGACGGCCATGCGCCAGGGATGCTTTAATGTGGGGTCCCGCCGCAGCAGGGCCTTCTGCCCCCCCCCCCAGCTCTGCCCTTCCGGGCTCTGCAACGAGCCCTTCGTGAGTCTCTGCGGCCCCCACGCCAAGGATCGCCGCCGGCCTGCAGAGCCAGCCTTCGCAGTGCGGAGAAGGACCTGCTGGGGCGGCTTTCACGGAGCGGGGGGGGGGCCGGTTGGCAAAGGGGGGGCGCCCGGCCGTGGGCCCCAGTGTGCTCCGGCCAGGGCGGCGGGCCGATTGCTCGATCACGCCAAGGTGCGTGCGGGGCACTGAAGGGCGGAAGGAGGCGGTTGCCGGCGGGCAAGCCCCCAGCGGGCGGGACGCAGGCCGAGGGGTCCCGGGCGGGGCGCCCCCGCGGAGCTGCAAGGCAGCGGGCCCTGCACAAGCACCGGGGCTCTGCCGCGGGAGCGCTCCCGGGCCGGGGGCCCCTTCCGAGCGCCCCGGCAGCACCGAGCAGGGACACGGCGGGCGCCCGGGCCACTGCGCGCAGCCCTGCCCGCGCCCCTCTCCTGCGCTCCGGGCTCCGGGAGGCCTCGGGATGAAGCCCGCCCCCGCCGATCGTCTCCCCCCCTCGGCCCTGGCCCCCCATCTGGCGCGCACGCGGAGCCTGCGGCCCGAGGCGCGTTGCGGATTCCCCGGAGCCTGTACTGCAGCGCCCCCCGCCCCGGGGCAGGCGGGCATCGGGGTCAGCCACGTGCCTCGGAGCAGTGGGGCCAAGGGACCCCTTCCTGGCAGAGGCCCAGAGCCGCCCCTCCCAGCCGCCCCTCTTTTCCATCCCTTCACCGGGAGAGAAAAGGAGGGTTGTTCTGCAAGCGAGGCACACACACACGCGAGGTTCGTGTCAGTGGCTCAGTCTTGCGTTACGCTTGTGCGTGTGCGTGCACAGGCAGAGGCCCTCAGAGTGGTGCAAAAACACAACCCCAAATGGCATCTTACGAAAATAAAGTACAGATGAAAAATGCAGGAGTCCCCAGGGCAGCAGTTGTGAGAAGCAGCAAGCGAGGATGAGCATCTTCCGACTCCTAAGAAGGGGTGGTGCGCTTTGCTCCCGTTTCCCCACACTCCTGACATCACTGTCACAATAATAGCGCATGGTGTGCCCTCCCCGAGCCCAGCCCCGTCTTCCCCGGGGACCCCGCAGCTCCCTTCAAAGGCTGAGCAGCACTGCGGGAAGAACGCGGCTGGTGCCAGCCGGCAAACTGCGAGGCTGAATTCTGGGGGAGCCTCGGCTCGCCGCTGGGATGAAAGGGGAGCCTGCCTGCGGAAGCACAGGGCCCCAGCCAGGGCCGAGCTCGGGCTTGGACTCGGGCCCTGGCTCAGGCGCAGGCTCATGCACAGGCGCAGGCTCAGGGCACCGTGCAGCCCCTGCTCTGCCCTGCCGTCCCGGGGAGACGGCTCCGCCAGCTTCATCGGCACCTTGGGAAGGACCAGCTGAGCCTGGGGTGCCTGTGGGTGGAGCTGGTGGCCACGTGCCCTCTGCGCGCCTCTGCAGCCCCGCAGGGATGCCTAGCTGGGACCCGGCAGAGGACCTCCCCGCTGGCCAATCCCTGCTCCAGAACCTTCCTGGAGAGGAGGCCGCTTTGCTCCCTCTGTCGGTGGCCTCCACGGCAGAGCCGGGAGTGGCCCAGTGCTGGTTCTCGCCCGCTTCCAAGGGCTGCCTTGCAGCCGGCAGTCCCTGCTTCCTCTGCTGTGTTCCTTGTCTCGGGCGACGGGCCCTCCGTTGTCGGGTGGCAGTCCAAGCCCGTGGCTGGCCGAGAGCAGGCAGCAGGCCAGTGCTGCACCCAGCCACCGGTCACGCGAGCCCCGCTCCAGAGGCGACCGGCCCGGGCCGAGCCTGCGTGGGAGGCAGGAGGCAGGCAGGGTGTCCGAGGCTGTGCTGCGCTGGCTCTCTTCCCCCTGGAAGTCATTCTGTCGCCCTACATCTAAGATGTCAAGCAGCAGCCTGCAGGACCTGCCTCAGTCAGCAGTCTCTCCGCTCTGCCTCATCGTTTGTGCTGCCAAGCCTGCCCAGCCACTCGCTCTTCTCTTGCGGCTCCTGACCGGCCCAAGACTTGAGCTGCCGCTCCCCCCCACCCGCCATTCCCCCTTCCCGGCCTCCTCTAGCAGCTTCCCGACCCTCCCCATCACCCGCTCGAGCCCCTCCCTCTCGCCCAGCAGCCTGGCCCTTCCAGCCCCAGATGGGTCCGGTGGTTCAAATCCAGATCCACAACTTCGGCTGAGGAGGAAGTTCCACATTTCTCTCAACGCTTTGCTCTCAGCGCATTGCAGAAAAAACATCGTTTTCTCTTCTCAAGGACTGCACATACTAGCCCACATCGCCTCTCCTGAGAGCAGCCCTGCTGGTCCGGATCATGGTCCTCCCAGTCCATGCGCACGCAGGCAGGCATGCCCTCTGCTAACGGAGGCGGCCCTGTCCAGCAAGCCAAGTAGCCAGGGATGGCCTCCTCCTCCTCCATGGGTTTGCCCAGTCTCCCCTTAAAGCCGCCAAAATGGATGCCCATTGGTACGTCCTGTGGAAGCGAATTCCATAGGTTAACTATGCACTGTCTGGGGAGGCCACCCTGGGCTCTGTCCTGAATCTCCCACCCACCCGGTTCATGGAATAACCCTCTGGGTTCAAGTCTTACGGGAGAGCGAGAAGAATCCCCACTTCCTCCACACTGCATGACTTTAAACACCTCTGTCATGTCGGTGCTTTCTCCAGCTCAGCTATTACCTTTTCAGGGGAGGCAACCAGAAAGGAATGCAAGATTCTAGGTGCAATCACACCGAAGGCTTGTATGTGGGGAGTAAGATCTTGGCAATTGGATTTTCTCTTCCACGCCAACTTACGCCTTGCCTTCTTCACAGCAGCTGCGGTCTGGACAGGCATTTTTATGCTGCTGTGCACCACCGCCCTGAGACCCCCGCCTCGCTTGGTCACCCAGCTGCTCACCCAGCTGCTCACCCAGCTGCTCACTCAGGTCCCACCAGCGTGCGCATGAAGCTGGCACTTTTTGCCCCAAAACACGTCCCGTTGCACTTCGCTATCACGGTCCTGGGAAGCCACATGCACTTGAATGATTGCTCCGTTGAACGTTGTCCACGGAAGACTTAAGGTTGTAACACTGAGCAAACATGCCCATTAAAAGGATTCATTGTATTTGAATTGCGCTTTGAGCTTTTATGGCTGCCCACCAGTGTACGAAAACCCACACCATTAAGTCAGAAGGCCTTCCCATTAGTAAGGCGGCTGAGATTATCTGCGATAAAACTGCTACAAGATTACAAAACATTATTAATGGTTCAAGACACACTTTAAATTTATTAACGTATCTAAAAGATGGCGGGGGGGGGTGCCTGCTGTCCTTTGGAGACGATGCATGGAGGATGGAGGCAGGCGCTCTCACCAGAGCCTGGGGGAGCATGAAGGGGGGTGCGGAGAGGAGCCCCGTAAGCGGCTCTTTGGGAGAGCTGCACCAACACTGGTGGCGCCACTTTGGCCAGCGCAGGCGAAGCAGGGTGGGGCAGCAGTGCAGGTGCTGGACTGGAGCTGGGCCGACCCGGGCTTTGGGCCCGGTGCTGCCAGGAAGCTCGCCCTCGGCTTGGGCCAGTTCCTGCCTCTTGGTCTCGCCTACCTCACAGGGTCACTGAGGATAAAACGGAGCGGGGAGTCTCCAAGTACTGCCGGGGCTCCTGGAAGGCAAGGTGTGTGTGTGTGGGGGGGGGGGGGATGAAAGCACAAACTGTTCAACAAGGTGAATGAATAAAAGGGGCAAAGTCCTTTTGCTGTGGGAGCTGCCCTGGACCGCCGAGCGAGCGATGGCCCAGCACCTTGCTCATGCGCCTCGCAACTCCGAGCTGCTTTCCTGCAGAAGCACAGGGGGGTTGCTGCGCCCGCCAGCCCCCCACCTCGTCTCCTCCTGCCTGCTCGCCATGCGTCCTCCCCCACGCGGTGCGGTGCGCATGGCCGTCTTTAGTGCTGCCCTGCTGCTGGGGCCCCGCCGACTGATTCCTCTGCCAGGGGAGCCCCCTGGGCCACTCGCGCTGCCGCCATGCAGGCCGTGTCAGCGGCTGGTTCGCTCTCGGCTGGCCATTCATGGCACCGGAGCCGGCGTGGGCTGGCCGCGGAGGCTGGCTTCGGTCCCCTCCCCGGGCCAGTTGGCCTCGCCGTGGGCTCAGCAGGAACCAAGCGCTGCTCTTAGTCCCAGGCCCAGCCCGGGACAGCGGCTGCATCAGACAGACGCCGTCTTTGGCATTGGCCGGTTTCCCGAAAGCAACTGCAAGAAACAGCCGCTGCGACTCGTGGAGGAGGGCTCGTCTTCCTCGCCAAACCTCTGCTGCTCGAGGTTTGGCCTCCTCCCTGCTCTCCGGAGAACTGGAGCCGCCTCCTCATTGGTGCCTTCCCAGCACCGCCTCCTCGCCTCTCCTCTCCAACCGAGCAAGCCTCCCATGGAGTCTCGAGCGACCTGCTCGCTCTTGCGCTGCGGCACTTCTGGGTGGCAGAAGCCCACCATCCCCGCAGGGGAGAGTCAGAGGCCGATGGCTGAGGAGGAACAGTGCGCCTGGGCACCGGGCATGCGAGGGATGAAAGAGCCAGACTGTTGGGAGAGCTGGCCAAGAGGGGCAAGGGAGAGCTGGGCACCGGCCACCTGGCAAAGAGGGGCAAGGAGTGGTCTTCGAATGACTGAAGGGCCGCCATGGGGAAGGCAAGACAAAAGCAGGCCTTAGCTGCTCCTGAGGTCTGGATTCGACCACTGGCTGGAACTGCAGGGGGTTGGACCCGATGGCCTTCCTGGCCCCTTCCAGCTCTGCTATTTCGTGACTCTACACTTCTATGAAGAGCTGCGTGGAAAAGCGGGAGCAGGCGGAGCACATCAGGAAGAGCGGGCAGTGCTGATTCTGGGGGTCTTTCTGAGGAGCTGGAGGAGCAAGTCTGGGCAGAGATCCGTCCAGAAAAGGCTGCCGCTGCTTCCGCGCCTGTGTGTCCCGCCGCTTCATTGATCTGAGGCCTTCCTAACCAGGGGGCTGCTGGGAAATAAAAATGGCAGGCCCAAAAGCCCAGCCAGGCGCCCCCGGGGCCACATGGCTCACCTTGCTGGAACACACCCCGGTCAACACAAACGCTGCAAGTGAGTGCGGCTGGATCCTCCTACCCCGCCTGGGCGAGCCACCCAGGGGCTCTGCTGTTTGTGCCCAAACGGCAGCGATGCCACCGCATCCAGGGTCACCCGCGTTCTCTGGGCAACGCTGCCCAGCCGGGTTGCTCCAAATGGCGTCCCGGCACTCCGAGCAGGTGCCTCTTGGGTCTCTTCTTGTCCCTCGGAAAGGATTTCATCAGAAAAAGGCCTGATCGAGCATCCATCCCGCTCTTCCCACAAGGGCAGGCAAGAAGCTCTCCTTTCCTTTCCTTTCCTTTTTCCTTTCCTTTCCTTGGCGTGTCACCACTGTGACAGAAGCCTCTCCTTAAAAAGACATTTTAAGTCCCATCTGTGTTGGCACAATCCATGCATTTGCTGTCTTGGTTTCATAACTGCTTTCCAGTGATGTAGGTTTTCTGGGGTAGGGGAGAGAGGAAATTAATTTGCATAGACTGATCTGTGTAGGAAAAATGTTAATCAACACATGAGAAGATTTTGGATGTCCCAGAGAGATCTGATTTGTCGAATTTCACTTGTATTTAGAAAACAACAACGCTAAAGCAACAACAACACATGTCTGTCTCGATACTCAAATAATAATTTGGTCTCAAATAATTTCATCCAAATAATAATTGTAATTATTTGACCTGCAATATTGGAGAGAAGGAAATTAAACCACACTTTGAAATGCCATGTGGAATTGTGTGTTTGAATAGTTGCAAAGATAAATATACTGCCACATATTTCCCACACGTTTTTCAAAATGAAGTTAAAAGCGCGTACAGCACTAAAAAGCGAGCCACTGAAGCAGCCTGAGAGGGACCGGGGCTGGCATGCCGGGAAGACGCTCTCTTCCCTTGGGGTCCCCCTCTCTTCCATCCTGCGGCCGCTTCAGTGTCTTTCAGAGCTCCATCTCGCTCTGAGCCATTTATGTACCCCAAGGGCATACGCGGGTTCTTCCACTGACTTGCTCAAAATGATCGGCTGGAAACGATCATTACAAATGTGACACTGTGAAGTTCGCCCAGCATTGTGCTTCCACTCGGCACACAATCATGGTTTTTGTGGAATGGAACCTTTTCCGCCCGCAGGAGAATAAAGCTTGGAAAGTTTTCTGTGGGAAAATGAGAGCATTGGGAAATTGTCTGTCCTGGTCTGCCTCCCTCTTGGCCAAGGACCTGTTAAAAGCCAACCCGCAGAAAGCGACTCTGATTGATTTCAGTGCTCTCAGTATCCATCAATGATCCTGAACTGAGAGGCGGGTGGGCGTATCTGGCCCAGGTCAACTCTGCCAAAGCTCAGTTTGCATCATTCCACCTGACGGGTGGGCAGAGGGGAGTCACACGAAGGTGCGAGACTGCAAGGCGAGGCCCGAGAAGGCCCTGGGCCAAAGTGACGGGCAGCCAGGCTCCGGTGGACAGCAGGAAGAGCCTTCCGGCTGTTGGAGCAGTACAGCAGTGAAGCTGGTGACCCGGGGAGGTGGCGGGCTCTCCCGCCCTGCAGCACTCAAGAGGCAGCTGGCCGGCCAGCCGGGAGGGGTGGCTTAACTGGCAGTCCTGCGCTGAGCAGGGCCCTGCACCCCGCGGCCTCTGGCCCTTCCAACTCCACGGCTGTACGACTTCGATGCTAAGGCCCTTTGCTGGACTGGGATGGTTGCCATGCGTTCTGGTGGATAGCGAAGGAGTTCGGGGAAATGCACTCCAAGGTACGGAGGTGCACCAAGGAGCCGCAACGTGCGCAAGCCAGGCTGACAACGCTGGCTCTGAAGCAGGAGAGAGGGCGGCTGATGCGATCAGTAGTGGCAGGCGCGTTTTCAGGCTGAGCTGGAGCAGAGGAGGGGCAGATCCGCAGCCTGGTGGGGCAAGAGCCCAGCTCTCCAGCCCTCACGTGCTGCTTTTGCCCGTGCATCCATCAGCGGTGCTGCCCAGGATGTGCTCACGCGCAGCGCACACCGGGGCCTGTCCACCAGTGGGGCTACTCCATTGCGCAAGTCCAGTGGGACCTGCTGCCCTGAACACAGCGATCCGACTGCCACCCGAAGGAGGGAACCTCTCCCCCAAGCAGCTTTCCTGACCTGCTGCCCTCCAGTTGTGCTGGGGGGGGGGGGGAAGCTGGGAGTGGTGTCCAACCTGCTGGGGTGGGGGGCTGCATCAAGACATTGCATGAGGGGTGGTGTTCAGTGGTTCCCAAAATCAGTGCCACAAAATATAAGCTATAATATAACATTTCAACAATTACAATACTGAAAAAATAAAATGCTTTAGCCTGGCCCCGAAAGGGGTAGAGGGTTGGGGGCCAGGACACCTGTCTGGGAAGCAGCTTCCAAAAATGGGGTGTCACAGCTGAAAAGGCCCTCCTCCGGTGGCCACCGTCCTTACCTCCTGTATGTGTGGCTCCTGGACAAGGGCCTCTGATGATGCCCGGAGGGTCCGGGCAGGTGAGCATGAGGGGAGTTCCATCTTTGCACATGCCCCGGGGGCTCCAGCATTTTATTACTTGTTCTGCAAGGAGCGCGCGCCAGCGGGCATGGGATGCCCTCCCCACTGTGCGGTAGCTTAGGTGGAGATTGAATGACTGGCCAAAAGCCATGGCCCGAGCCTCTGGGCTGCGTGGGGTTTTGAACCCGGGTGCTGCCCGACGGGTCTAACACTCTCACTGTGCTGCCACACTGCAAGGCAAGGGGTGAGCAGCCTCGCCAGCTCCCTGCTTGTGATCCTGGGTCTTCCTTTCACTCGGGTGGGGAGCCTGGATGCAGAGAAACTGGGCCCCAAAAGCATCATCATTCAGACGCCCTGCTCAGTGCCACCTCTAAGAACGGGGGGGGGGGGGGATGACCGCCGTTGCGAGCAAGCGGTCCCTGAATGACACTACTGGTAATTAACTCCAGCACTGCGTGGGCTGCGAGAGTTGCTCTTTGTTCTGAACGTTTCCTTTAATTACAAATTAAAGGGTTTCGCGCGCGATATTCATTACGGCGCAGAAGTGCTCCCCTCCCTCCTCTTGGCAGCCCTACAGCTTGCGGGGCGATGCTGTGGAGGGCCCCGCGCAGCCGCCCCGGCCGAGCCAGCCTCCTTCCTGGTGGGCTGGTGGTTGGGTGGGTCCCCAGATCTGCCGTGGCTGCCGCCCCCTCCGGAGACCCGTTTGCCCCTCCGAGCCGAGTACGCGGCCCTGCGCCTCAGCCCGCCCGGTGGGGCGCCCGTCTGCATGCGCCCTTTGAAAGCGGCAGCCAGGACTGGAAGCCGCGTGGGGGTTCACCGGGCCCAGCCCTGGCAGCACGCAGGACCCCCGCCCCTGCCGGGCAGGCTCCTCCTCGGGCCCCGATCCTCCTCGGGCCCCGCCCCTGCCGGGCAGGCTCCTCCTCGGGCCCCGATCCTCCTCGGGCCCCGCCCCTGCCGGGCTGGCTCCTCCTCGGGGCCCCGATCCCCCTCGCTCCTCGGGACCCCGATCCTCCTCGGGCCTCGCCCCTGCCGGGCTGCAGCCTCTTCCCCCGCGGGATGCTGCGGAGCACGAGTGGCCGCGCCCCGCGCAGGGTCCCGGACGGGCCCCGGGGCGCCGCTGCCCCGGCAGGGAACGGGCGAGCCTCCTGCGCCGGGGCCCGCGGGCATGGCGGGGGGCGCAGCCGGCGAGTCTCCGGCGCCCGCGGGCCGCGCCCACTCCAGGGACGGTGGTCGGGAGCACGGCGCCCCGCACACGTTCCCCGCGACGCGGCGGTGCTCGGGCCCCCGGCGGGCCCCCGCCCGGCTGCACGGGGCCCCCTCGCGCCCCAGCCTTTGGCGCCAGGAGGGCCGGCCGTTAACATATGCGACCCCCTCGCCGCCGCCGGGATGTCGCCCCAGGAGGGCGAATTTGCCCGGGGGCGGGAGCGGCGCCCGGTTGCCCCCGCGCCTGCGGCCCCTCGCCGGCGGGCCTCGCCAGAGCGATGCCGGTGCTGGGGGCATCCCGCCCCCGCCCGCGCAAAGCGGCAGGGGCCGCGGATCGTCGGAGGGCCGGTCAAGGCAGGGATCAGCGGCTGTGCGACGGACCTCGGGAGGGTGGACGGGGGAGGCAGCAGGCAGCCTGCCCGGGAGGGGGCGGGGACCCGGGCCGGAGGGGCTCTGCAGTCCAGCATTGCCCTCCAGTGCCCGGCTCTTTGCAGAGCGCGTAGCGAAATGACAGGTCCCTGCCTGTGAGGAGCCTGCACTAGAAGTGGGAGGGGGGCAGGCACGGGCGCTGCGCCTGCACTGTGGCTCTTGCCCTCCCGGTCGTCTTACCTCCTCCAGCCCACATCTCGATTGGGCACGCTTCTTGGCTTGGCAGATTCTGCACGCGGCCTCGGAGGCTCTTGGTGGGCAGGGGCCGCCCGCCGATCTTTTTACGGTAAGATGAAATAAACTAAACTAAAATGAAATAAACCCAGTCACACTCGTTTAGCCTTCGTTTCAGCTCGGGATAAAGGGCCAAAGGTTGGGTCTGAGCGGGGAAAAGGCTTGGCCAAGCAGCCTTGGCAAGCGGGAAGGAACAGTCAGTGGCAGCCGCTATGCAGCCCCCCCAGCCCCCCACTCCGTGGAGGCTTCCAGAGCAAAGCCCCCTCCTCTTCCACGGCGGCAGGTCCTGCTTGGGGTGGGAGACTCCTCCGTGGGGCCCCCGCCTGCCAGGCCGCGGCTGCCTTGTGAGGGGGCCAGTTGCTCACTCTCTGTGGGATCGGCCGGCTGCCCCCCCCCCATGCAGGGACCAGGCGGGGAGGGGCAGGCCCTGGGCTGAGCATGCCATGAAGGGCCCCCGGCCTTTCTGGCCCCTGGGGCAACAGCAGCGATTTTAGGAAAGGCCCTCATCCGAGTGCACATCGTCTTCCCCCCTTCTGTTCCCTCGCCCAATTCCCTTCCATGAGAAAAAGGCCCCCAACCGAAAATTACCTGGGGGGTGACACAGCCCACCTCCCTGCTGAGGAGGCTGCTGCCCCCAGGGAGCTTGGGGGTGTCTGGCTTTGCCCCCCCCCCCGGGGTTCCAGCCGCTTTCTGGCAGCACGAGGTTTTTCTACTGGGATGTAGTGAGAGCAACCCCCTCCTGCCCAAAATTGTGGGGGGGGGGTCAGTAAAGCCCCCCCTCTGCCAAGGGCCCTCTTGCCTCATGTGTGCATGGAGGTCAGTGCTCCCCCCCCCCAACCCATGACTTTCCCCACTGCCCAGGTGAACAGGCAGTATTTTTGGCTCGGCAGTCTGGGCCAGGATTTGGGAGTCATGGGCTGCAGATTCCTACGTGGAATCTGTGCTGGGGAGCGTCTACATGGCCCGTGGCAACCAGGTTGCACGGCCCCACAGGCTCCCTTTCTGGTCCCCGTGCTGCTTAACACCACCAGGACCCTGGGGACACATTCCCGGTGGCTCAGGTCAGGGCCACCGGCTTGCTGGCGATGGCCACCTCTCGCTTTCCCCGGGAGAGCGAATCGAGCGCCGACCGGTGCCTGGACTGCGTGCCGGATGCGGCGAGGGGTCCGGAGCAGCGTGGAGGTTCTGCGGAGGTGGCTCCAGAGCTGCAGCTCCTTACACCATCAAGCTCAGAGTCTTGGGGTACTTTGAGAGCAGGGGTGGGGAGCCCCCGGCTGCTCATTTCCGAGCACAGTCCAAGCTGCCGAGGCTCACCCAGACCAGGGGGGGCCCCAGGCCCCCGAGGAACGCTGCCTGCCCCGAGACGTGATCCGCCCCGGAGGCTCTCCCGCGGGGCCCCACCGTCCGGGGCCTGGGGTGGCACTCGCAACTAGTGGGAGCTCGTTCTCAGGAGCTGCCTAAGCTTCTCCTTCAAAAGAGAAAAGACACAGGACGAGGGTCGAAGGCGAACTATACAGAAACAGTTTCATTTCTTTTGACTGACTCGGCGGGCCCTTTGCAGGGGAGTGCGTTGCGTACCCCACAGGGCAGTGCTTGTCCTTGGAGACGGTTTGTCCTTGTGAGCCTCACTCCAGCCGGCCCAGCGGCTCGCCCACTCCCTGCCCACGGATGCTCCCTTCTCCTTCCCTCCACGAATACCTCTGAATTCAGCTTAAGGGTACAAGACTCTCTTTTATTATGCATTTGCCTTTTCACATTATCCGGCAAGGTAATTTGCAGTAAAATGGGGAGGCAGTTTGCCTGAATGCCTCTGAAGCGCCAGAAACCACATCTTGCTGTGGACGTTTGATCCAGATGATTAGATCTCTGGACAGCTTTTGGCGGATAAAATCCTATACTTTGCCGTGTAGAGAGATTAGATGTTTATATACTGCAATCTATGATGTAGTCTGTTTTAAAAAACACCTTCAAACTTCCAACTTCCAAGTTAAGAAGCAAACCTTGTGGATTTTCTGGAAATCAGATAATTTACCCAAATTTATCTTTGCACAAATTAAACAGTAGCAAGTTCTTAACTTCCCTTAAAGGTAAAGGCAAAGGTTTCCCCATGACATTAAAGTCAGGTCGTGTCTGACTCTTGGGGCTGGTGCTCATCTCCGTTTCCTAGCCGAGGGAGCCAGCGTTTCTGTGGCCGTGTGGCCAGCATGACTAAACACCGAGGTGCACAGACCTAACCGAAACCAGTTGGCGATGGGGGCTGAGACAGCTGGCAGCAACCCTGCTCTTCCAGCCTGCCCTTGCTCCAGCCCCACGACCAAACCGGCATCCGTGGGCTTTCTCTCAGGGCCGAGTGGCCCGTCTCCCCACCCTGCGCCTCTCCAGATGTGCTGGGCTGCAGTGCCTAGCATCCTCCGGCCGGGACACGTTGGGAAACATAGAAACATAGAAACATAGAAACAGAGCGAGTCAGAAGGGGCCTCCTGGGCCATCTAGTCTGACCTCCGGCACCAGCCGGCTCCACTCATGACATGCCCACCATGTGCATGTCCAGCCTATCTTTGAACACCCTCACCGATGGGGCCTCAACGACCTCCCGTGGAAGCCCATTCCACGCCCTCGGGGTCCTAACTGTCAGGAAGTGCTTCCTGGCATCCAAATTGAACCTTGGCTCCCTGAGCTTTGCTCCATTGGAGCGCGTCCTGCCTTCCTCTGCAGGGGAGAACAGGCCTCTCCCCATCTCCATGTGACACCCCCTCACATACCTGTATGTTGCCAACATATCCCCTCTGAGTCTCCTCTTCTCCAGGCTGAAGAGACCCAGTTCCCTCAGTCTCGCCTCATACCCCATCCCCTGCAAACCAGCCACCATCCTTGTGGCCCTACGCTGCACTGACTCCAACCTGGCTATATCCTTTCTGTAACAAGGGGCCCAAAACTGAACACAATATTCCAGTTGCGGGCGCACCAGAGTCATGTAGAGTGGTAGTAATACCTCTCTTGATCTAGAAGCCACACTTCTGGCTATGCAACCAAGGGTGGCATTCGCCCTCTTGACCACCGCATCACACAGCTGGCTCATGTTTAGCCTGCGGTCAACCAGTACCCCGAGGTCCCTTTCACAAGTGCTGCTCTCCAGCCACTTGTCCCCTAACCTGTACTTATGACAGCTATTCCTATGCCCCAAGTGCAAGACCTTGCACTTCTCCACATTGAACGCCATCCTGTTGTCTCCTGCCCACTTCCATAGTCTGTCCAGATCCTTTTGGATCTGGTGTATTTGCTCCTCAGTTGTGGCCACTGCTCCAGTTTTAGTGTCGTCTGCGAATTTGATCAGCAGACTGTTCACCCCTTCTTCCATGTCGTTAATGAAAAGATTAAACAGGATCGGCCCCAGGACAGAGCCCTGGGGGACCCCGCTTGTCACTGGCTGCCATCCCGACGATTCCCCGCTAATGGTGCAGGGGAGGGGATTCCCCGCTAATGGTGCTAATGGAACTGAAGCCCAGCACACCTGGAGGGTCCCAGCTGGGCAGGCTGGCGGCGCTGGCCAGAGACACGTCTCGCTGCTGGTCTGGCCTCTTCTGGCTGGGGCTCAGTGCAGCGGAGAGTTGGGGGGAGGGCCCTGCTGAAAGGGGCGCCTGCAGGCAAGCCATGGCCCAGCCTCGCCAGGGAGCCCAGTGTGGGGGCTCGGCCCAGGCATAAGCCCCCACTCTCGCACAATGGGGCCGCTGCTCCCTGGAGAAGACCCCTCCCCTGGTCTGGCGCAGGGAGAGGCCCCGGGAGCCATTCAGGCTGCTTTCTCTCTCGCCCAGCTTCTGTCTCAGATCCCAGCTGTGGCTGAGCAGCCTGTGTCTGAAGGCAGAAGACTGATCGCCCTTGCAATTCCTCCCTCCTCCCGTGTCACTGCAGAGCTCCCGTCCTTCACGAGTGATCTGATCCCGCCAGGAGCTGCAGGAAAGGAACCCGGCTGCAGAACAAGTGGGCGCGGGAAGCCAGGCTCCCCCAGTTAGCAGTGCCCTGGCCGGCCTGGCAGAAGGGGCGGCGTGTCCCACGGCCGCTGACCATGCCCTGCCCGGCTCCTGGTGGCAGGCAGGCACCGGAGAGGAAGCCCGAGGTGGGTGGGCGGGCAGGTGAGCTCTGCACGTGGGCAAGCGACTGCAGTTCGCTTCGGAGCTCGCAGGCGCGGATCTGGCCTCTGTCTGTCCCGCGGCGCAGCCGG
The DNA here is from genome assembly GCA_023646645.1 of Varanus salvator macromaculatus. Taxonomy (NCBI): domain Eukaryota; kingdom Metazoa; phylum Chordata; class Lepidosauria; order Squamata; family Varanidae; genus Varanus; species Varanus salvator. The sequence continues at coordinate 4,079,904 of JAIXND010000761.1, read as the reverse complement.
GCTGGCAGGGCCCAAGGGGCGCTGACGTCATCTGCCACCCCCGAGAGAGGGCACGAGCGAGCCAGCGGCTGCCCCGGGTCTCCGCCGGGGACATTGTCGTGGGACTGCTGCGGGGGGGTCCAGGCACAAGCGGCTCAGCTGCGACTCGGTGGCCTGGCTCGGGCGCCGGCCCTCCGTCCGCAGCGCGCCTGGCCAGGCAGCGCGGTGCGAAGGCAACCTGCCTCACAGGGGGAAGAGCGGTCAGTGCTCCAGAAACCCCTCTTAGGCTCACGTGCCGCCGGTCGCGGTGGGGTCCAGGCCTGCGTGCAGGCGCTGGCCAAGGGACCCCGTCAAGACCGGGAGGTGGGGCCCCCTTGACCCTCTGGATGCTGCTGGGGACCGAGAGCATCGCCAACGGAGGGCCTCTTGGAGGCACCCCAGGACACCTGTTCTGCCCCGGACAAACGGGGGACCCGTGCACGATGTGGCCTCAGAGTGGAGGGTGATCCCGCCGCTCCCTTGGCTGCACCCATAGCCCCCTTCCCTGCGTTCAGTGCAATGAAGGCCAGGGGGCTGTTCGGAGACACGGCCCGCCTCCCTCAAGCCGCTCGCAGGGAGCCTCGCTTCCCCCGTGGACCCCTGCCCTGCCCTGCCCTGCCCAGGCGGAGAGGCCAGCAGAATCGCTTGCCTTCTGACGCTGCTGACCATCCGGAGATGGCGCGTCACCAGCCCTGAGAGGGGCTCTGGGGGTCTCCGTCGCGCAGGCCCCCGGGCCGTTCATTGCTCAGCTGGTGGGCTACGCTTGGCCTCGGCCGGGGACTCTGCGCCACCGTGCGGTGCCCAGCGCCTGGCCCGGAGCCGGAGCCCGAGCTTAAGCAGAGGCCTACAGCTGCTTGCAGAAGGGGGGCTTCCGTCTCCTGGACCCGGGTCGGAAGAAGCCAGGATGGCCTGGCGGGGGGGCAACTCCAAGCTGCCCGGAACGGGGCCAAGGCCAGCTCCGCCGTCGGCCAAATACGGCGCCCCCTGCAGTTTCAGGCCTCCCTTTTCTCCGCTGCTCAGTCCTGTTGAAGGTAACAAGGACAGCCAGAAGGACACGCTCTGCGCAGTGTTCGCTCGCCATGTTCTCCTTGCGCAGTCCTTCCCGCCTCTCTCAGGCGCTCGGGACGCCCCAGGCGCTGCCTGCGAGATGTTCCCTCAAGGACGCTCCCACGGGGCCGCCGTCCTCTGGGCTGGACGTCTAGGCCTTCCGAGTGCCACGGCCCGTCTTGAAGGCCGGAGAGGCTCTGAGCGGAGACCGGAAGGCGGAGGGAGGGAGCAGCGGCTGCCGCAGCGGCTCCAGGAGTGCCTTCGCCAGGGGCTGAGCCTGCCATGCACCCCGGACTCCTGGGTGGCCCCCGTGTGCACGAGGGATGCCCGGAGCAGGCAGTGCCGGGTGGGAGCGGCACGTGGGCAGTGGCTGCACCGGCGGGAGGCCCGCGAGGGCCCACCTGAGGTGCCCGGCTGGCCAGCCGTGGGAATCCTCTGGCAAGCAGCCGGCTCGGCTTGGCTCGGCTCGGCTCTGCCTTGCCCCGGGCTCCCAGCAGTGGGGGGCAAGTGGGCAGAAGCTCCCTGGCGGAGGCAGGCGGTGCCAGGCTGCTGAGCTGGAAGCATCTGGTGTCTCGCACTTGTCTGGAGAGCGTGTGAATATTTATGAACTAGGAGGACACGCGAACAGCAGCGCTGCCCATCTCGGAGCACGCAGAGCGGACACTGGGTCTGGAAAAGGGGCAGCGGGATTCTTCAAAGCAGTTTGCCCCAGAGATTATAACTTGCACCCCCCCCGCCCCCGCCCCCCCCCCCCCGCTCCCGCAAACTATTACACACCATGTTTGCAGACCTGTTAACAAAGTAGGGAATCGAGCCGCAAGATGCAGCCGACAAGGAAACTGGGAAGAAGGGGAAGCAAAGGAAGGAAAGCGCAAGGCCAGGCACCTGAGGGCTGGATCCCAGGGGTGGCTCTTCTGCACAGGGGCGGGAAGACCTCCGTCCCCAGAGGCTGGGGCAGCGAGGGGACCTTCCCGGCCAGGCGGCCCAGGGGGCAGCTGCCCTGCGGGGGCTCGTGCAGGCGCCCTTCACTGCAGCCAGCCTTCCTCGACCTCGGAACTGCACTGGGCCGGTGGGCACACATCAGGTGCCCACCTGGAACCGTCCTGCGGCTCTCATCCCTTTCCTCAAGACAGAGAGACCCCCCTGGAGGAAAGGGTGGACCCGCTGCGTGAGTCTCAGGACCGGCAGCGCCGGGAGCCCCTGCCTGGAGGAAGCGGGGCGGCAATCCCAGGCCGGCGATGAGCATGCAGTGCGGTGCGTGGAGTGCCTGTCTGTGCAGTGGGGCTGTGCACAGGCTGCAGGCCGGGCTTGCGCAATGCGCGGAGCCACAGGCGTTCGCGTGTTGGGCGAGCCCCTCCCCCCGCTCCCCCAGGAGCGCTTCCTCAGCCAGCCCAAGGAGCCGTGGCTGGTGGTGGGGCTTTTGAGGGGCTGGGGCAGGAGAGTGCCCCCCGGCTGCCTCCCCCTGCTCCCCCGCGTGTCCTGCAGCGTCCCAGGGACGTGGGCTGGAGGAGAGGCAGCAGAGGGCAGACGAGGGCTGGGGGCGGGGCGAGGGGGGGCCTGCTGCCCCAGCGTGGGGCATGGCACTGTCCAGGCGACGGTTGCCCCGTCCAAACGGTGGCCAGATTCTTAACTGGGGCCTGCCCCTTTCCCAAGCCACTGCCCACATAAATTAGGAAGGACAGCAGGGCCACCTCATTAGCGCTGCTCCGCAGATCATTCCCCCCCCCCCGCCCATCCCGCTTCCCTTGAGTGTGGTGTCATTTCACAGCGCAAGCTGGGAGCGTCGGGCAGGCCTGCGCATGGCTCTGGCAGCCTTTGTGGCCAAGGCGCAGCAGAAGAAACCCTCCAGGCAGGTGCTTGAACACCCTGGCGTGTGCATGCGCAGCCCACAGATGGGAACGCTGCTCTTGCACGAACATCCTGTGCCTGCATTCAAACCCTGGCAGGACCAATCCATTCCGGAGGAGTAACTGTCCCTCAAAATGCCATCCGTTTTTGCCAAGAATCCGCAAGGTCCGTGGCAGTCTTCTGCTTCGAGCACCGCTAGCATCAAACTACCTGCCGGGGATTTGGGAGGCGTAATCCCCACCCAAGGGACCAAGATGGCGCAAATTCCATCTAAGTCCAGGAGAAGGAAGCGCTTGCTGTAGCTGCTTGCTGATTTCCAGGGACAGTCAATGGGGGGCGCAAAGATCGAATTTCCAATTCGGGGTGCAGATCTGGATCCATGTTGATGCGGGTGATTGTGGGTGGTCCGCAGATCAGTCCGGGGGGGGCCGCTCTCCAGACTGGAGCCTCAAGCGGATCCGCTGGTCAGCACACACGTCCCGCGAAAGCGCCGTGTGGACGGCAGACACTGCTCTTTGTGCTTTGGCTTGTGATTGGTTTTCACGACGCCGGGTCCTCCAGCGTAGCTTTTTCCAAAGTGAGGAATTCCACATCCCTGGAAGGTGCGTCTCCAACGTTCGCTTCTGACGAGCCTGGAAAAGTTCTCCCAGCCAGAATTGGCTCTGCTCTGCTCGGCTCGGCTCGGCTGTTCCCTTCCCGCAAAGGTGACCCGTCTCCCCTCAAGGGCATGGTGCCATGCGGCGCTGTCTCCCTTGATAACAAAGCCATAATCCCCGCGGAAAATGACAGCTTCTAAATTGCCTCGTGTTCCTGGGCTGGAGACTTGGCAGCCAGTCAGCCCCATAAACCCTTCCTGCCCAGATCCGTGTGGGCCACTGCTCGTGCCCGGCAGTCCCGCTGCGACCTGTGTTGCGGGGGTGGGGTAGCATGCCAGGAAAGATGTGGGGCACGACCCACGGGAACGCCCCCCAGGTAAGCTTTCCGTGGAAGGTGCCTTTGGGCGAACTGTGGCTGCATCGAGCTTCCCGCTGTAGGCACTGCAATGAGCACGTGGGGATGTTCTGGAGGAGGAACCTCCCTGGAGGGTCCCGGCTCTCCAGTCGGGGCTCCCCGTGGGGAGGACAGTTGCAGTACTCATGTGCTCCAGAGGGGGGCGCTGGCTGCTCTCTGGCGCTGCAGCGCCACCGGGGCGGATGGCCAGAGACCAGTAATGCAGCTCGCAGCTCAGCAGGGACCAGGGATGCTGACGGCCAAATAGCGCCGTGGATTCTTTGGCTCCTCGCTCTGAGCAGTTTATTGCCCTGGCCGAGCACGTTCCTGCTGGACTGTTGGCTCTTGTCTCGCCTTGGGGCTTTGCACCGGGGGCCCACCAGCATTTCGGAAATGAATCCCATTTGATATTTATGGAGGTTCCCTCTCTGGAGCTGTCTGATTATTTCAGGAAGTCCGAAAGGAGCATAATCGCAGCTGCTCTTTCAAAGTGCCCAGTCCTTTCTCCATAAAAATGTGCTATTAACTTCCAGAAGGCGAGAGGCTGCCTCTCCTATTAAGCTGGCGGAAGGATGTGCTTCACAGCAGTTACCTGAATGGCAAAACACACATATTTTTAAAGTCTTTTGCTGCTGATAATCAAGGCATTTATGGATCTGCCACAGAACAGGTGCGCCTTCGGCCAGGAAGGACGGCCTGCCACGCAGAGCGGGCGGGGGCACCATCTCTCATCCTTCACCCACCTGGCCCCCCGCAGGGGGATGGACTGCTACCAGCGGATTCTGGTAGTTGTAGTCCAGCTCACTGGGGAGTGCTAGATTGGGGAAAGCTGTTTTAACATCCCCCCACCCCAAATAGCAATCTGACCATGGTTGCTTCTCCGTAACTGCTGCTGGCGTTCCAAGCCCCCTCGCCAAGTCACTGTCCCCTCGAAGCGAGGCGTTGCAAGCACGGGGGGCCTGAGCAGTCTCTGGGGTGTGTTTGCCCCCCCCAAACCAGGCAAGTGGAAGTCTCCTTCCTGTCCTGCAACTCTCTGATAAATGGGCGCAACGCGGTTGAGAAGAAGATGGATGCGGCGTCCTGATAAACCCAAACACTCCCTTGAATAATGATAATTATGGCTTTGTTCAGCTATACAGATAAGATCAATTTAATCATTAAACAGGCTGACACAGAAATTGCTTCCCAACCAGTCTCCCATTCATCTGCAGCTATAATTTTATTGAAGTGGGAGGTTTTTCACCCGGTACGTTTCTTCTTCCACGTTTGGTGCCAACTCTGACTTTGCTTTGCATTGGATACAGCTCCGGTCTGGCAAGACCGCCTTCGGGAAACCAAAGGTGGCCGCCGTAAACCTCTCGGGGCACCGCTGTTTGTGCGAAATGTCTGTTTCTTCAAAAGAGCAGGTAAGAAACCGGGTGGAGCATGCTCCGTCCTCCAGCGACTGAGGGCACATGGCCAGAACTTCTGAGAAAGTGCCTGGCCAGAGCAGAGCTGTTCACTCTGGGTCTCGGCAGCAGGACTGACGGAGCCGGTCTGTGCACCCCGCCTGCTGGAAGATGCTCCCCGCCAGGGCTCAAGGAAGCTCCAAAAAGCAGCTGCTTCTGCCTGCCTGCCTGCCTGCCTGGCTGGCAGAAACACACGCCGTTTTCCCCCTCTTGTCCCGGAAAAAAAGCCAGTCCACGCTCCAGAGATTGGCTACAAATGTCAGGTAGTCCTTCTGTCCAAGGACGCTCTCGGTCTGGTTTGCTGTTCGTGGGAAGCAGAGTGGACTGTGGCCTGGACAAGAGCAGTTCTGAGCAACCTGCCACAGACATGCCCCACCGACATCCCCCATGCAGGCCCTCTGGTCGTCTCTCCAGAGGAAAAAGGGAGTCGAAGGTGCTGGCCAGAGCGAGTCCAAGGTCTCCCTTAATGCAGGACAGGCAGGACAACTCAGGTTGGATTCCCTGTGTCCAGCGGAGGTTTTGCTTAGTGCCAACGTCCCTGACGACTAGAACCTCAACCCTGATTTCCAAAATCAGGAGAAGCAAACCCAGAGCAGGCATCTCGTGCAGAGGCTGTTCCACAAGACCCGGGGAGGCGCTTGGTTTATCCAGGCCAGTCAAACAAAAATCAGCTTTCTTGTCAGCCTGTTGGAGTAAGCGTGGTGAAACGAGCATTTGTGTCAGGTTAATTGTTCTTTGGATTGTCAAAAATCCAACGGAAAGAGAAGGCAAATATTAGCAAAGGCAAGCGGCGGCGGGTGCAAAGCCAAGTTGCGGGAAGCTGGGGAAGCGCCTGCCCGGCACAGGCAGCCTGCAGTAGGCACCCCGAGCAGAGCCTCTGCCAGCGAAGTGGGGGCAGGGAAGGTCGCTCCGACCTCCTCCGCACTGTCTGTTGCATGTGTAAATAAGGGATAATGGAGCCCGCAGAGCAGGAAAGGGTGTGGGGGGGAGGGGAGGGGAGGGGAGGGGGAGCAGCTCTTGCCTGCTGCATTTAGGTCAACGCTGGGAAGAGATGCGACACAACCGCAGTCGGGGATGTTTGTGTGTCAGTGAATACCCTCCAGATGTGGGCCAGGGCTGTCCCGGGATGCAGGACCGGATTGAGCCGACTCCTCCCCGAGCGCTCACACACGCGCATGGCGATCTCCGTTGCGCATTCTGCAACCTCTGGCCGACTTTTCTCAAGGTGATCAAAGCAGGAACGGCCCCAACCGAACGCGCTCGGGGCCACGGAAGCCTCCGTGGGTTTCCGCTCGCATGTGCAGAGGAGCACTTCCTACCACGCTATTCAAGGAGCCAGGCGCCGTTTGGACACCCGCGTGTGCAAATGCCCGTGCCATGACACAGTGCACAAGCGTTATCCCAGAGCCCCTTACCAGGGCTTCAGAGCACCCTCAGTGGCTGCGTGTGCCAGCTGGCACACTGTGCAATGCATGTTCACGGTGGATGTCCACGGTGCTGGAGACGAGGCGGCCGTTCCCAGCTCAGAGACTGAAGGAGCTTCGGGAACCCTGGGAGGGATCACAGTCCCCGAGGCAACAGCTCTGGCAGCGCGCACCAACAGCTCTTCTGCAGGGCGCCTGGCCCAGGTCGCAACAGGAGCACCGATTCCTCAGGGCCCAGAAGGCAGGACCTGTCCTGGGGGGCACGGACCCCTGGAGCACAAGCTGGTCCCCGGGGGAGGGCTCTGGGTGCCTCGGGAGCACACGTCCGGCGCTCAGGCAGAAGAGGCTCCTCAGTGGCCCCCCGATTCCCGTCCTCAGCAGCACCGGAGAAAGGCAAGTTCCAGGAGCAGAATTCCCTGCAGAAATATCCTAAGTCATCCCGCTTGCGTCCCGCCTTTTCTCCTCCCGAAAGGAACCTGATGCAGCTCCCTTCCTCCGGACAAGATCACTTCCCTTCTGCGGGTGCTGGCTCAGCCGAGGGCATGGCCTGGTTGCCGGGGCGGCTCCTCCCCGCGGGGGGCAGGAAGCGCACCTCCGGGCTCCCTTCCGACTCCGCCATCAGGGCAGGGCAGGGCAGAGAAACCGCCCCTGCGCCCAGACGCTCTGCCTGCTCAACTGCCACGTGGGGCTGGACCACGCAGCCGAGTGGGGGGCCTGGAGTGGGGGGCCCGGGCCCGGGCCCGGGAGAGATCTCTGTGGGGCTCCCCTTTGTAGCCACTGGGCTCAGTGGGCCCCATTCAGATCAACTCTGTTGGCGCTGACGTGCCTTCACTTTTGTTTCGCCCCGTGACTCCAGGGCATCCTCTGACGGGCAAGCCAAGGCCTGAGGGATCTGCACCTCCCCCGCTGGCCCAGAGGCGGCACTCGGTGGCCCCTCCAGAGGATGGACGGACGCTGCGCCTGACCTGTCGGGGAAGCTGCAGGTGTGTGGCTGCAGGGCAGATGGCGCTTCCTGAAGGGCAGGTGACCATTGCAGCTGCCGCCAGCGCCAGGAGCCCGAGGGTGCAGCCGGCCCCGTGCAGCCGCACCAGGAGGCGCGTCCTGCAGGCCCCTGGGGAGCGTGTGGCTCTGCCCCCCCCCCCCCAGGCCAGCCGGCCCTGCCCGGCGCAACCTGCAGGGGCACAGGGACAGCCACCGCTCGGCGTCCGTGCCGGGAGGCTCCATCACCCCGTGCCCAGTTGGGCAAGGACTGGCGCTCAGCTCAGAGGGGGCGGGAAGGCAAAGGGGCGTGCCTCCGGCTGCCCCATCACAAGCTGCGGGGCCAGAGGGCATCGCCTGGTGTCCGGGCCCCTGGGCAGGTCCGCATGGAGGCAGAAGGCCGCAGATTGTGGGAGCGGGTCCTGGTGGAGCAGGGAGCTGCCCGCTGCTCCGACGCGACGTCTGGCCTGCCTGGAGATGGCAGAGGCCCGGCTGGCCGTCCAGCAGCGACAAGAACGGGGCCTCCGCTTTATAGCCCAGCAACTCCGTGCTTCTCTCGCCACGGGGACGGGAAGACGGACTTGTGCGGGGCATCAGGCTGCACCGCCGAATCGCACCGTCTTCCAGTCCTCTCTCCCACCCCTGCCCTGCAATCATCTGCTGAGATGATGAGTGTGGATAAAAGGTGCCTTTTGAAAACAGTTTCTCTTTCCACCGCAGTATTTTTCTCTCTGGCAACATTTTTATCTCTCTTTCATTCCGAAGAAGTGTTTAATTTGTCTCTTTTAAGTTTTCTTTCCTCTAATCTGGGTGCTGTCACATCTTTCTGCCTTGTCTGATCTCCTTTGTTATCCTGCAGTTTCTTATCTTCCTTTCTTGCTCCTTTCCCCTTCCATATATAATTTCGGTTATTTTATGCCAGGCAGAGGAAGAAAATAATGTTTCTGGATTTGCAGAGGCGAGATAAGTCAGGAGAACCTTTGCAGCCAGCAGCAGCCGCCATCCTGGGCGCTCGGCCCTCTTTGGCTCAGTGACCTCTGTGCAGAAGAGGCTTCATCCAGCGACCCCAGGACCTCCCGGCCGGGGGAGACAGCCCTGCTGGGCCCCTCGGAGGCACAGGGCGCCCGCCCCGCAAGGCAGCGAGCGAGGTCGGCTCTCCCTCTCCCAGGATGCGTTTGGGAGACAGATCTGACTGCCGCAGAGCCCCTGAGCGGTGGCGGGGCGAGGGGCCCCCAGGACACCATGCACCACGGCGAGGGTGCGCTCTGTGGCAGGAGGCATCCCCAGCCTCAGTCCACGGTGGGGGCCTCTCAGCAGGCAGGTGCCAGGAGACCCCCCTGCCTGCTGCCCACCTTGGGGGTGGCCCCGGCCAGGCAGAGAGCGCTAGTGGGCGCCTCTGAGGCTCAGCAGAGCAGCGCTGCCCGCGTCACCCCGATCCCGCCTGGTCTCCCCAGATCCGTCGGAGAGTGGGGCAAAGCAGCAGGAGGGGAAACCATGCCGGCTGCCCTGAGTGGAGGGCGCAGCAGGCGTGGGCAGCGTTGGCGTGCAGGAGGCGGGTTCAGCCACTGCAGGGACCCCCAAGCGCCCCAACTCGCCCTGGAACCCCCAAATGCCCCAACTCGCCCCGGCAGTCAGGCTCTGTGGGGGCAGCCGCGGAGGCGCTGACCCAGAGTGGCACAGAAGGGGGGGCACGGGGGCCCCCGCATCCGCCCAGCCTTGACGCGCAGGAGGGGAGCGTGCTGGCCGTGGCGGCACGTGTGTGGCTTGTGGCTGGGAGTCGGGAGAAAGCCGGCAGCAGGGCGGTGGGAGGGGGGCCGAGGCCATGGGGGCCGACTTGCCCAAGCGCCCGCGAGCCGCAGCCGGCCCTGCAAGGTGGAGGCGCCCACGCAGCGGAGGGAGGACAGACCCCCCTGGGGCGGGGCGGTTGGGGGGCTCCTTGCCCCACCTCTCCTCGCGTTGAGGCTTTTGCCGGATGCTCCGGCTTTCACAGGACAGAGCTGATCCCCAAAGACGGGGCTTCCCTGGTCTAATGGCAGAGGAAAAAGCCCTTTGCTGTTTTCATTTTTATTTTTTAGCAAATGTTGCTTTACTAGGGATTACCTGTGGATTATTTCAGCACCACTGATGAGGTCGCGGGGGGATGGTGCCGATGGCCTTGTGCATTTTCAGTGCTTAAAGACTCACAGAATCATATTATATTCCCCGTAATATTATAATATCTGCAAGCGCTTAACAGTTTGGGCGGGGATAAGCAAGGAGCGATGGCTTTTATTCCTGGGCTTCCCGCACAGGCTTTGCGGCAGGGCGAGGATGTGGAGGGTCATGCGAGAGCTTAAGGGCAAAGGCGGGATTTCAGGAGGGAGCTGAGGAACAGTGAGGAGCTGGCCTGGCAGAGGGTTTCCGGGGCAGGGGCAGCTCCGGGCAAGCAGGCCAGCAAAGCCGCAAGCCGGAGGAAGCAGGACGCCTTGGGGCGGGGGCAGAGGAGGTTGGGAGCAGAGAGGTGGGGGCCAGGGGTTCAAGAGCCCACGGAGAGGGGAGGGGAGCTGGTGCCTTCGCTTCCGGGCCTGGTGGCTTTGTGCGAGTCGCGGGTGCCCGCAGGGCCTGGTCGAGGGGGCCATCCCATCCCCCCCCCCGCCCCGTGACAGGGCCCCTATGCAGCGCAGCCCCTGTCCCTCTCTGCAACGGGGTGCCTGCCGGGCTGGCGCAAGCCAAGAAGCAACGCCAGCCGGTGTCCTGCTGGCCTGGCCTGGCCCAGCCCCTGGCTCCGGGCAGAACCCCCAGAACCCCCAGAACTGCGAGCCCGGGGCCGTGGGTAGCCGGGGCGGCACAGCACTTAGGAGTGCGGGGCTGCGGAGCTGCTCAGGCGGCTCGGCCAGGTGCCCGCCCTCTGCCGAGCTGCCTCACAGAGTGGGAGATTGCTGTGAGGCTAAAATGGGGGGGGGGGCAGGATTGGAGAAAGGGGGACATAGACATGACTCATGATACAATGCACTGCAGTGCAACAGCTCTGAGTATTTGGGGCAGCAGCCTGCACAGTTGCCTCATCTGCCCTTGCACCTCCACCGCCTGGAGCTGCCCTGAGCCGGGTGGGGGCTGCAGCTCAGCGGGAGACCTGCTGTGCTTGCCGGGGTCCCGGGTCAGCCCCAGCAGCCCCCCCAGGAGGGCTGAGGAAGGCCCGCCGGCAACGTGGGGGGCCTTGGCAGCCCCGCAGGGTCGCAGGCTCTGGCTGGACGCACCGGGCCTGATGCAGAATCACGGTCTGCCCCGGCTTCCGAATTGTGCAGCTTCCGTTTGTACAGGGCAGCTCCCCGCGGTCCCCTTGCAGAGCCCGAGGGACCCTTTCCGGCGGCGGCTCTGCAGTGCGGCCCCTCTCTCTCGAGATCCCGGGATGCTCCTGCCACGCGAGGCCGGAGGTGGCCCAGGCAAGGCAGGCCCAGTCCGGCTCGGGCAGAGGCCGCCTCGGAGCCCCGAGAGCCTCCCGCAACTCAGCGGGGACGGGAGGAAGGACGCCGCGTCCGCATGCGTCGCACATCCATCCTCCTTCCGGGCAGTGCATCAATTGCTCAGAAGTGGCACCCTGCGAGCGCCTGCAACACACCCGGCATTTTCCCGTCTTCCCTGCCACAGAGGTGTGTTTATCGCCGCAGGAGCTCTGCCGGAGGGAGGGAGGCTGTCCGGTGGGGCAGCTCATCAGTGCTGCGGAGGACCTCGCCGCGAGCTTGCTCGCTCGCTCTCTCCTGAGCTCTGGCTGGGAGCCGCCCTCCGCGTGCGAGTCCCCGAGCCCAAAGCACTAAGCCCGGGAAATCCAGGCTCAGGCGCATGTGCCACAGGCCATTAGGCGGTGTGCTCGGCGCCCCGCCGCGCGGATTAACGGTCCATCCGGGGCTCGACGGCAGCCTCTGGCTCAGCGGCATATCCGTCAGCACCAATATTGATCCAGGCCACAAGCCTCTTGAGCAGGGACAAGCAAGGGGGGGGGCTCTCTGGAGGGGGGGAAATGGCCCACCCGGCCTGCCCACCCGGGGGTCTCAGAGGAGGGGCAAAGCAAGCCGCTCTCTGTGGCTGCACAGGCGATTTCTGAGCTCCGAGATGCGGGCACACTCGTCTCTGCCGTGGCCCTGGCCTGGCGTGAGGAGACGGCCGAGCCTTTGGCAGGAACGGTCTCCGGCAGCCCTGGCCACATCTGCTGGCCACGCCGGCCGCTTGGCATGCACAGACAGAGCTCTTCCATCGAGCAATGAGGAAGAAGGGTTCTGTGGGACCCACGCGCTCGCTCCGCCGGCTGCCCGTTTTGTGGCTGGTTCTGACAGGCGCGCCTTCGGCCAACCCTGCAGCCCTTTGGGTGCAGGCCGTGGGGCTCATCTGTGCTCTGTGCAACCCCAGAAAATACCGCAGAATAGAATGGATTTGGGGCAAGGCATCTCCATGCCCTTGTGACCACCAAACAGCCAGAGAAGGGCCGCTGCCGGCCAGCCCGTCTTTCCCCCTCACTGCAGAAAAATAATCTTGTTAAAAAGCCGGTTGCCTGTGAACTCAAGACACATCAAAAGCGGTACAAGTGATGTGGGAATTGGCTTTTGATCGCTGCAGACATTTTCCAAGACAATTCACTCTCCCCAGTGAACGCGCGTCACTGCTGCCAACTTCTGTGGGATTAGGAAGTCAAGTCAGAGCAAGGAGCCCCCGGGTGGTGCAGGAGCAGGAGCGAGCAAGAGCCGTTCGATTTCCCCAGGGCTGCCGGGCACTTTGAAGTGGATCCTTCCCCAGAAATATCGGAGGCCCTTCATGGGAAGCCGGGCTCCCTGCAGCAAAGATGAGCGTCCCAGGGGGTGGGGCGGGGGAGGTTGACGCGTCCTGCAGCTGAGCTCCTGCATGAACAAAACCGCCCCCCCCCACGCCCCTCCACACCCACACACACCACAGACCGTCCTGCCTGGTGCCTTCTATTTGGGAAGGGAGGGCTCCTGATGGAAGGAGCCGAGCCTCCGGGCCTTGCCTTTTAACCCTCCCCCCACCCCATTTCCAGAAGATGCCCCCCGCAGAGGCAGGCATCGGTGGATCCCTGGCCTCGTGCACGAGAAACCTGCCTGGGGAGCAGGTCACCGTCAGCACCGCATGATCGATTGAAGCAGAGTTTTGTGCCAGTCCAGCTGGGATTAAGGAACAGGCATCCTCCCTGAGCGGCAGCTCTCAATTTTCAGCTTTTGCCATTGTTTTAATTCCAGATGCGTTTCTTTTGCCCACAGCAACCTCTCCCCCTTGAGCAGAAGTGGCCCGTGCCAGAACTGGGGTCCCCCCCGCCCCCCGGCCACAGAACTGGTGCAACGAGGACAATGAGGATTCCTGGCTGAATTTTCGGAGTGTTCTGCGAAAGTGCCGAGGCCCGGCTGCGTCAGACGGGCAGAAGCACAAAGATTTGTTCTTCCCTCACCCATTTTGGACCACAACTCCCATCAGCCCTGGCAATCGACCGTGCTGGTGTGAGTTGAAGAGCGTTGCAGGCCCCCTGCCCGGCAGCGCATGGACCAAGCGGCTGCCCTGCCTGGCCGCCAAGTGCTCCATCCGCTGGACCCCTTCCCAAGCCCTGCCCAGGCTTGGAGGCTTGTGGGGGCGGGAGAGGAAGCCCACCTCATTCCGGATCCGGAGGGCAAGGAGCTTCTCCCACCTTCCCAGCGAAAGGGAGTTCCTTCGCTGTCTCCGGAGAGACATGGCAGTGGATCAGCCCTGGACTCCCCGGATCCAGTCCTGCCAGTTCCAGCTGAGTCTCTTTCTGCAGGCATAACATGGATTTAGGGGGGGGTGGGGGGGCTGGGTGAGTGTGGGGGAGGCTCTTTGGGACGCCCCTGTCGCCGCCCCCGCTCGACGTCCAACTGGTTCACAGCAGGCGGAATGTGGCACTCCGGCAGGCAGGTGCAGCGGGAAGCACCTTTTCTTCGCAGGGCCCCTGATCAGGTGTACGGGGCACCTGCGTGGGGTGGGGCGCCCAGTGCTTTAGGGCTGCTGCCCTGTCTTGGCCTGAGCTTTGAGGATCTCGGCCTTCAGGAGGCATTCGAGAAACGGAGCCGCTAAAGGCGCAGGAGCAGTGCCCAGGCCGGGCTGCGTGCACCACAGATGTGCTGCTCCAGAGCACGATGCCCAAGCCCACCTGAAGGAGGGCCGGAGGGGCCGGCGAGTGGGGCGGGGCAGGCAGGGGCAGGTGGGCATGGCACGGGCCACCCGGGCGGGCTCTGCAGGGGCAGAGAAGCCCTCCCGCACCATTCTTCCAGCCCGGCACGCCTGCTGCCTCCTGATCCGCCGATTCTCTCCCTGCATGGAGCCACTTCCCGCCACTGCCTGCACTCTGCTCCTGCATTTACCTGCCAGCAGGGGAGCGCGGTCCTGCCGCAGCAGCCTGCCATTAGCGGGAGTCGCCTGCTCTTTATGGGGCTCACTTTGAGGCGCTTTGCTGCCTGCTTTCCTGAAGAGGCGGAGCACAAAGGCCGCCCGTTGCCCCTCGCAGAGCTCCCGATGCCTCGGCGGCTGGGGGGGACTTCCTGCTGCAGCTCCCCAGGCAGGCCGGGCCGGGGCAGCGGGTGGGTGACCCGGAGGGGGCGTCCGACGTGCTGCTCGTTCTGTGCCCAGGTGAGACCCGGAGCCAAGACTGGCCGGGCGCTTTTGGGAGCAGTGGGAGCCCCACGTGCCTGCGGCTCCTGCCGCTGCAGCACGACCCTGCGGCCCCCCGTGGCGAGGTGTGGCAGGGGAGGGGAACCCCTCCGCCTCAGCTGCATGGCAAGGGGAGCAGCTGGAGCCCAGTGCCCTGGGCTGCAGCGGGCAGCACCGGGGCCCTGCATCCCGGGCGGGACATTCAGCCGGTAGCCCACGGCTGGCCCCAGGGCCCAAGTGAGCGCCACGGCCGAGCGGGAGCACCGCCGCGCACCTCGGCACCCCAGTCCTGCACAGGGCCAGTGTGCCGCCTGGCCTCCTGCACTGGCTGGGGCTGCTGGGGGTGGCAGGCAAGGCACCTGGGGGGCGGTGCCTGCCCTGCCCAGGGACCAGCCAGGCTCCTGCGTGAGCCCAAACAGCCCGCCTTGCCCTGCCCCTGGTGTCCCGGGACGTTCCCAAGCAGGGCCTGATCCAACCCATTCCACAGCTCCGCAGCCTGAGAGGCGCTGCCATCGGGCCTCCGAGCCGAGTCACCCATGCAGAGCCCAAAGAGGCGTTCCCCCCTTCGGCCTGTCCTGAATCTGCCGGTCTTCCAGAAGGCTGCCCGGCTTGCGAAGCGCTTTCCCTCGGCTGCGTGAGAGAGCGAGCGAGCAAGCGAGTGCGTGTGCAGTCAGGAAACCTTCTCCCCAGTGGAGAAAGCCCCCCTTTCGGGCAGCCATTTCTGGGGTGCTGGCAGAGTGGGAGGAGATCTTCCCGGTGGGTCCCTGCCCTCCCTCGGGGACTGGGCGTCCCCGGGGGGGGGGTGCTGTGCTCCGGTGTGCTCCTTGGGAGCGCCTGGGTGGCTGCTCCAGCCCTTGGAGACACCCGTTCCCTGGCCGAGCGCCCAGAGCACCGATCGATCGCTTGCAGGCCCTTGCTCAGCCTCAGGACAGGCCTTCATCCAGGCTGGGCAAAGGCTGTTGCAGAATCGGCCTGTTTCCGCTGTTCAAAACCTGGGCGGAAAGGGGGCCTTCAGGTGCCATTGAATGATGCAGGGAGTCTGTGGATGGAGGCAACAGCACCCCCTTGGCCAAAGGCAGCTTCAAAGCACTGCAAGGGCCCCCCCGGAGGGTTCTGGGGAGACGCTTCGGTCCCCTTTAAGGCATGGCGCCCTTGCACCCACGCGGATGTTCCCCCGTTTCTTGCTGAGCGCTGGGCTGAGAGAATCATTCCCGCCCCCGGCCTCTGGGCGTCAGGAGCCATCCCTCTGGCCCACAGGGGTTTCTTTTCTGCCGGATGGGGTGCGGGAGGGGGCCCCGGCCCGCAGGATGCTGCAGGGGGGCCGGTGCCACAGGCACCTCCCGGCTTGCCACCCGCTGCCAGAGCAGCTCCTGCTTCAGTCCAGTGCTGGATTGAAAAGGCCCGGGGCAGTTTTCAGACTGGCGGCCCTGAAAGTTCCCAGTCAGAAGCATCGAGTCTGCCTTTCTCCGGAGCTGCTTTCCGTGGTGAGGCAAAGAGGCAGCAGTGGGAAACCACGGAAAGACAGAAATGCAGAGCCAGCGTAGTGCAGTGGTTAAGGGCATGGGACTGGGACTCAGACGATCCGGGTTCGAGTCCCCGCTCAGCCATGGAGTCAACTGGGTGGCTTTGGGCCAGCCACAGACCCTCAGCCCAACCTACCTCACAGGGTTGTTGTGGAGATAAGATGGAGGAGGAGAATGATGTCAGCTGCCTTGAGCCCTTTGTTGGAAAAAGGCAGGATATAGATCGCAATATAAATAAAATAAATACATAAATGGCAGGCGGCATTCTGGGGCCCTCGCTCCGTGAAGGAGACGGAGGGAGTGCCCAGTCGGATCATCTGCTGAAAGCACTCCAGGGTCGAGGGGCTTTATCCTGCTTGGATTCAGCTCATTAGATTTAGATGGGGAGTGAACCGTGTCTGCCCACATCAGCCACCCAAAAAGGCAGACCCCCGAAGGCAAAGCACCATTCAAAACCACAGGAACCCAGCATCTAATATCAGGAATCACCCAGACCCACAATTGAAGTCCAGGCTTCTCCTTGTCCTGTTGATTGATGACTTCCGCTGTCAGTGGAGCTCTGGCAGCCGCACGTCAGCCTGGAGCAAGGCCAGGTGGAGGAAGGGGAAGGGGAAGGGAGGCTGGCCCAGCCAGCTGCAGCTCTCCCTCTCCCCTTGGATGCTGCGCAGCCTGCTGGTGATTCTGGGGACGTTGTGGTCTGGGGTCAGCCCATGATGGGCAGCCACCACGTTTATCCAGCCAGAAATGCATCTGCAGGGACCACAAGGCAGACCTGCATCATCACAGCCTTGCCTGTGCCCCTCACTTCTGGCAGAGCATGGCCAGGGGTGGGCAGCAGGGCACTGGGGCTGAGTGGGCAGCGGGGGCTCCAGGAGGGTGTGCAGCCTGCCCGTTGGAAAGGGCAGCTTGTAAGGCTGTCGCCTTAGCCGGAAAATGAACGTGAGTTTGCCTTCCTAGAGGACCTTTTCTGCACAGCTCATCATGTCTGACCATTCCAAACACATTCCAGGCATCAAAATCATGCCAGGACACCTCGGTTTTGTAACCCTAACCCAGTGATGGTGAACCAAGTGCCCAAACTGCAACCCAAAACCCGCTTATTCATCACAAAGTGCCAGCGCTGCAGTAAAGCCTAAGAGCAGCCTGCCCAAGCCGGCCGGAGCCGCTTCCTGCATGCACGCAGCCGCCACTCGCTGGGTCCGGCTGGCCTCCCGTTCTTGGCACTCTCACTCCTCCGTAGGCCAGGCGTGCAAGGACACCCCCAGCACGGCCGTGTCACGGCACCCAACAAGCTCCTTTGCCCCACGTTGTGGGGAAAGCAGGGCTGGGGCTCCCTTCGACATCCCAAGGCGCTCAAGCATCCCTGGAGGGCCATCCAGCGTGGATCCCCGTGCACTCATGCCGCAATCCGGCCCCATCCCTGCCCTACAGTAGAATCCGTTATTATGGAAGAAACGTTTCTATTTCAGCCCGGAAATTCCTCGGTGTCTTAACTGGGGCTTTTCTCCCAGGCCTCTAATTTCCTGTTGTTTTGCTCTTCTTGACACAACGGGCAGCCTGAAAAACCGTCCAAAGTCGGCGAGCTGCTTTGCAGCATCCTGGCTGGTGCGACAGAGGGATCCGCCCACTGGAGGATGGATTCCCTCCCCTGCACTTCCAAGGGACCGATTCCCTCAAAGCTTTGTTTTCCCGCAGAATCAGGAGCCGGGGGGACTAATGGGGGTGTTACCTGACTGTCTTTTGAAGGCAGACTGGAGTTGCCCGATGCATCCGGCAGCTTTCCCTCATAATCGGTCCCCAGAGACGGAGCCTTTCTCCATGGAGTGAGAGCCACTTCGTTCTCGCGCGGTTTTGCCCAGACCAGACTGCAGAAAGGTTTCGAGAGAGCAGGAGGCCTGGCAGCACCCTCAGCTTCCCTCAGTTCCCTTGATCAATGCCTCACCTTCACGGCTACCTGATTTGCGCGCGTATCCAGACACGGCCATGTGGATCTTGTGTGCATGGGAGAAGCAGCGCCTGGGGCGGCCGGGGGAACGGATGCGTGAGACCACCTGCCTCTTGCAAAGCTCATGTGTGCCACGAGTGGGGCTAGGAGTCCGGCAGGTCATCTTTGCTTGAGCTCCCTGTCCCCACCCCAGTCCCTAAAAGCAGCGTGGAAAATGAGTGCCGCTGAGCGGAGGCTTGTGCAGACGCCAGCGCCTGGTCTGGGGCCGCATGTGGGCCCCCCGCTGCCTTTTTGGCCCCCGCCAGCAGGCCGGTTGCTCATGTGGAGCTTCCTGGAATCAGGGTGTGCAATGCAAACATGGACCCCTCCACTGGAAAAGAGATGCTGCCCCCCGTACCCCCCCCACTGGCTTTGGGAGCTGAGGGGCACCCCCTCCCCAGTCTCTGGGGCTGAGTGGTCAGACTTTGTCCCTGCAGCTGCTCCCTCATCCCTGCCTGGCCCAAAGAACTTGGCGCCAGAGAGCACCGAGAAGCACATGCCAACACGGGGATGCGCAGGCTGCTGCCCGTCTGCCCCACACGGTCCTCCCTCCCCTCGGGCAGCTCCCACTGGACCTGGGCTCTGGTCAGGGGCCCCGTGCTTGGGCCCTGGATGCACCCTCGGTTGCCTCGGCCGCCCTCCGCCGGCACAGGACCTCCCCTCCCATCAGCAGGATGTCCCTGAGTGTGGCCTGGGGGGGGGGGCTGGGGGGTTTCCTGTGGGATCCTGACCCCGCCTTTGTTGGAGGTGAAAGCAAGGTGAGAGGGACCTTCACTTTCATCCAGCTTCTGCTCTGACAGGAGCACCACTCCTGCCCGCTGGGGAGATCCACCGCCGCAGCGCAAGGCAATCCGGAGAGGCGCTGCCCCCCGCCTCCCCGTGGCACCTGCTCCCTCTCCCACAGGCAGCTGCACCAATGGCAGAGGGACCGCAAAACACCTGGACAGGAGGGGTGCGGACTTTGCTCGGCCTCCAGATTGGCCAGCGGCGCTCCTGCCCACCGGTGCAGGGGGCTCCTTGCGAGCCGGTCTCTCGTCCACGCGGCCCCCTGCAGAATCCATACACATCATTTGATCGGCAAGATGGAAGCCTCTCCAAGCCCCTCTGGCGGAAATAGATTGCTGACTGGTTCCCGCTTGAGGCTGAGCAGCAACCGGACCCACGGGGTGGGAATGGGCTGCCCAGGTGCGGCAAAGGAGGGCCGCTGGCTCTGCCCGGCGGGGGGGGTGGCTCGGGGGGTGGGGGCAAGGGCAGCTCGGGGTGTGCGGAGCCCCCTTGGCGAGCACGATCAGGACCTGTGGTGCCGCTTGGCAAGTGTGGGATGGGTGGGTGTCGGATGCGCTGCATCGGTGGTCGGTCTGGTGGAACTCAGAGACGGCGGTTCTGGCTGGACCCTCGCAGGTGCCGCCGTCTCAGAGCAGGTGCTTTGGCTCTGCAGGCGAGGCCTGCTCTAGCCCGCTCTGGGACAGCCCGGTGCCTCCCCGCAACTCGATTTGGGTTGGGGGCCACAGTGCCCCACAGTGGGGTGGGGAAGGGGGCCGGAAGGGAGGTGGCCCTCAAGCGGCTTTGGCCCACGACCTCACCCCATAAGCAAGGGGCTTCCAGTCCCCACAACCCACCAAACGGAGCAAGGGCGACCTCACTTGGGGTGATCGGGGGGGGGGGTGAGGAAGGGCTGACCGGCTCTGGCCAGCATCTTCCGCCCCTGGGAAGGCGCCCTGTGAGTGGAAGACGGGCAGTGCCAGCGCTAGCTGGAGTTTTCAGGAAACTCAGCAGGAAGAGCAGGATGCGCCCTGCCCTTTGGGCGTCCCCTGACAGGGCGCATGGGGCACGTGGGGGCGCATGGGGCGTGCTGCGCTTTCCTCTTCCTTTCCTTGACCTGCTTGGGTGGTGGCTTTTTACAAAGGCTGCCCTTGGACATTCTGGCTCGTTCCTTCCGGTGCAGTCGCTTTCTTCAGCCTGGCAGCCTCCAGATGCAATCAGCAACGATACCCATCACCCCGGCCAATCCCTCTGCTGGCTGGGGATGATGGCCCAACATGCCTAGAGGCAGGAGGGGCAAGGGGGCTTTGACAGCTGCCTGATCACGCCCAGATTCAATAGCTGAAGCTGTTCCCAGCACGGGGAGACGCGAAGGGGTCCCCTTGCCTAGCTGCTCCCCCCGGGGGTGCAGAAGGCAGTGAAGGGAGGCTGGGGCGGGGGTCCCGCCAGCACGAGGGGCGGGCCTTGCGCGCGGTCCGGAGCAGTGGCTGCCGCGCCGTCGCCCGGGCTCCCCGCAGGGAAGGCAGGAAGGCGCTGCCCCAGAGAGCCGGCCTTAATGGAAGGAGGCGGCCGGGCAGTCGGTCCGGGGCGCGCGGAGAAAAACCGCGGAGGCCCCGGAGGCGAGGAGAGGCGCCCCGAGGCCGGGTGACCCGCCGCGCCGATCGTGGGGAGCGGCCATCTCCCCGGCAGACCGGCGCGCCCCCTGCCTCGGGCTGCAAACGCGCCGGCGGAGCGGTCCCCGCGGCTCCCGGGCCCGGCGCTGGCGGGCGCGACTCGCTCTCCCGTCCCCGCAGCCCTCGCCGGAGAAGGAGCCGAGGGCGGCCCGCGATCCTGCAGGGCCGAGAGCAGGAGGCGAGTGCGCGGGCCGCCCGCCTTCGGCCAGGCATCGCGGCGCGGCGCAGCGTGAACCGGGGAGGCGCTGGGCACGGGCTACCGAGCGGCTCTTGGCGGGCTGAGACCGGACCGGACTCCCCGAAGCAGCGCCCCCAGCAGCGCGGGAGCACAGAGCCCATCGTTCCCAGCCAGCACCTTCCCGAGGAGCGAGGGGAATTGCTGGTCGCGCTGCGGGTCTCCCGCAACTGTGCGGTGCAGGGGACCTTCCTGGCGCAGGACGGGCCTCCGGGAGGTCTTCCCACGCTGCTCGCTTCAGTCCTGCCCCAAAACGGAGGCGCCGCGAGCTGCGCCACGTGGCCCCAGGACCTGGGGGGGGGGTGTGGGGGGGCTCTTTGCAGCGGGAGCGTCGCGCGGCTCTCCGCCCGGGGGGCACGTGGTGCTCAGAGTCGCTTCAGGGGGCCACTTTACGGGGGAGCTCGGGCAAAAGCGGGGGTGAATAGACTCGCGTAGCTTAGCTTGGAGAGCTGCCGCCGCCGCCCAGCGGCGCACTAAAACCTATCGGTGAACGAGCAAAAGCCGCGAAAGCTCGGAGGGGCGCGGGCAGAGCCGGACGGGGGGCCGGGGAGGGGAGCAGGCTCCTGGGGAGCCCGGGCAGCCGGGTCGGACCTGCAGCGGGCCAGACCTGCGCCGCCTTCGTCCTTGCCAACCCCACCGGCCAGCCCTGGTGCCCCCGGATGCGCTGGACTTGGGCTCCCATCAGCCCAAGCCAGCATGGCCGGCCGTCAGGGGTGATGGGAGCGGCAGAGAGTGGTCGCAGGAGTTGGCTCATCCCGCCCTGGGCTCATCCCGCCCTGGGCCGCCCGGCAGCCCCGCCCTTCCTGCCCCGCCGCGCTCCTGGAGGGCTGCCGCCCGAGCACCCGGAGGCTGCCCCCGGGGCAAGCCGGCGGATCTCGCCCCCCCGCCCCGTTGCTGCGCCGTCGGAGCGGAGCAGAGCAGCGCCGGCGCCTCTCCGCGGGGGAACCTCTGCCTTGCGCGCCGCCCCCGCCCCCGCGCCCTGCTCTGCGAGCCCCTTCCCAACCCTCAGCGCAGCGGGAGCCGCGGGGGTCTCACGGGCCGCCCTGCCTGGAGCCGCCGCGCGCTCCCGAGGCGCCGGGCCGGGGCGTGATGGGCGGGCGGGGGGTCCGGGCTGCCGCGCCTCTGCGGACGGGAGGAGCAGGCCCGGGAGGCGCGCCCCGTCGTCCAGGCCCGCCACGCGCGCGGTCATCGGGGGGGGGGGGGGAGGGAGGGGCAGAAGCCCGTCCCGGGCAACGTCCCGCCATACCCGCTTCTCGCGGTGAAACTCGCAGTCGGCCCCGCTGCGTGAGCGCTTCTGCCCTCCCCGTTCTCGGAGGGCAACCCCCCCCCCCCGGGTGGCTGCAGCGACCGCAACCGGGTCGCTCCACGACCGTCCGTCGCTCGGCGAGGCCTCAGAGCCCTGGCTGCTTCTCCTGCCCGCTTCCAGCCCTCAGCACTACGCTGCAGGCCGAAGCCCCACAGGTGCGTTGCCCTCTAGCACTCAATTTGGATGCCAGGAAGCACTTCCTGACAGTTAGGACCCCGAGGGCGTGGAATGGGCTTCCACGGGAGGTCGTTGAGGCCCCATCGGTGAGGGTGTTCAAAGATAGGCTGGACATGCACATGGTGGGCATGTCATGAGCAGAGCCGGCTGGTGCCGGAGGTCAGACTAGATGGCCCAGGAGGCCCCTTCTGACTCGCTCTGTTTCTATGTTTCTATGTTTCTATGAGCCCTGCCAGAGCCCGGGTGCCGCTCACGTCTAAGCTGCTCTGGGGCTGTTCTGGCAGCTTGTTTCAAGCCGCTCTCAGCGCTTCACCCGCCCGTCCCTGCGGTGCAGACCCGGCTGACTGTGGTGCGGTTTGCAAGGCATTTCGAGGCACGTCCTCTTCGCACGCTTCGGCTCCGGAGTGGCAGAGAAACGCAGAAAACCCCAAGAAGATGATCTAAGCGTAGTTAACACTAAAATGGAGATATTTGTGGCCTCCAAGGAAACCGGGAACTAGCCGCCTTGCTTGCTGCTTGCTTGCTTCCTTTTTCCAAAAAGGAGTGAATTTGCCTTGCAGGGTGGGGGGGCTCTGAGGATTTGAGAGGGGGCAGCCTGAGCCTGCAGCTCTGCACACATGAAGCCAACTTGGCCTACTTCTGAGTAAGCAAGTCTGCTGCCCAGGTTGAGAGTTCCCTCCCCCCTGGTAGCAGAAGAAAAGACCTCCAGACCAAAACTCCATCTGGACGGCTCCCGTGGCCCTGGAGGGAGGTTTCTGTCCAGGACTAGAATTTGGAAATGACCATAATTTTTACGGCTACCCCACACCCATTTGTGGGTGAAATGAAACACTGCAATGCACCCGAAATCCAAGGCACCTGCTCCCCCTTTTTGTGTGGGGGTGGCGAGGGGAGATGCTGCGGAAGAGCGTCCTCTTCTTCCGGCTGCTCCCAGTGGGAATTCGCTGCACGATCCTCCCACGGAGAGCCAGGCAACTTCTGAGGGGGCTCCTGTCGGAAAAGCGGCAGAACCAGACGTGCTCACTGTCGCTCCCCACAGGCCCCCCAGGCGCCTCTAACGCCTCCCAAGAACAGCGTTTGTCAGCCGTGGGACTGCCGACGTAATGGGCTCCCAGCTCATCTCCTTCCAGAGGGAGCCCACCAGGGGTCCGGGAGCCACGCGGGCTGTGTGATTAAGGGGCACAGCGCCCGCTGGGAGCATCTGGTAGGCAGGCGCCGTGCGGCTCAGCTGACGAAGAACGGGGACATGTCCCCCGTGCGGCCGAGAAAGGCTGGGAGCGCTCCCAGGCGGCCAAGCTCTGCCTTGAAGGACTTGCAGGTTGTTCGGAAGCTCAGGGATTCCAACCAACATGAGAAGGATAAGAAATGGGGGGGGGTCCAATTCCAGCCCCAGAGACACCCAGCGCCGCCCTGGGGGGTGCCCTGGCAGCGGTACTGTCCTGCGAGGACTGAGGGCAAGCCCTGCGCAGCTGCACCGCGGAAGGCACATGGGGCTTCCTCTGCAGACACGGGAACAGGGAGGCTCCTGAGGCGGCACCCCCAGGAACGGCCTCGCTGCGCCTCGTGCAGCTGAGGGGTCTTCCAGCCACACAGACCCGAAGACCCTGCCCGAGCAGCAAGAGCTGCATCTGTACCCGCATCTGCAGACAGAGGCCAGGCCAGGCAGGTGCACTCTGGCGGGGAGCCGTGCTCAGGCCCAGCTGGACCTGGTCCCACTCCCCACTCATCCAGGGAGCAGGATCGAGCAGGGAGCAGGCCCCGTGGCAGTCCCTTCGGGCCGCTTGCAAGAGAGACGAGCAGCAGGATGCAAACCATGCAGCGCCATACAGCAAAGACAATCAAGCCCCACCCCACCCCACCCCCCTGAGCTGCACTTGTGGGGAAGAGCCCTCATCTCCCAATATTCCCCGAATTCCAAAAACTGCTCAGGCATCGCTGGCGAGATCCGTGAGATGGACTTCCGCAGCTGCAGAGTCATGGCAGGATTAGTCCAGAACTGGGCGAGACTTTTCAGGGGAGGAGGCCCACCAGCTTATTCTGGGATGCATGGGAGACCCACGTGCCTCACGAGACACTCCTGTCCCGCAGGGGACCCAGCAGTCCTGGCAGATCCCGTGCTTGCCATCAGGCGGACAAGGCCACGAGTGGATCCGGCAACAGGCCTGGAGAAAGTCCAGCCTAGAAGGGGCAGGGCCACCTGGCGGGATGAGGCCTTGCCTCCCCATCCATGCTCCGGAGGCTGGGAGACCTGGGGTACACAGGGCTGGGGCCCTGCCAATGCGCCAGGAAAGTGTGGGGCAGGAGGCCCCCTCGAGAGCCGCAGCTTGGCCGAGCTCCCGGTGCCCAGCTGCTTGGTTTGCTGGCTGCCTTGGCACTCCACACCACGGACTGGCTCTTGCCATGCCAGACGGCAGCCCTGCCTCCCCGAGGGCACCGCCCGCAGCAGCAGGGAAGGGCCAGGGAGCAGGGGGCAGCTTTGCCCACTGACGAAGGCCAAGCAGGCCTCGCCCCTCATTTTAAGGCGTGTGCTCGGAATGAGCCATCGCTTGGTGGGAGGGCGTGTGCTTTGCAGGCAGACAGCCCTGCTTCAGCCCCGCTTCTGAGACCCTGGGGAGCTGCTAAGAACCTCAGGAGAGCGCTGAAGCCGGATCAGCCCAAAGCCCTGCAGTGGCTAGCCAGACACCTCCGAGAAGCCTGCCAAACAGAGATGAGGGCGCAGCACCCGGGGCTCATGCTCCCCAGCAACTGGATCCGGAGGAACTCTACCTCTGACACAGAGCCAGGGGGTGAGAGGCTGCTCAACAGCTGCCGGCTGCAGGGGCTCCCCAAATCCTACTTGAAGGCGCCCAAGGTGGAGGCCATCGCCACAACCTGCACAAGTGGATTCCATGGTGGAGGCCATGGCCTTCCCTGACCTGTCCTGCCTTCCAGGTCCAGCCAGAACCCCACTGGGCTCTGGTATCGTGCCAGGGGACCACCCTCTTCCACCCACCTTCTCACACCAGGCCCCGGCTTGGATGCCTCCGTCCTGCCAGGACGACCGACCCGACCCGACGCAGAGCTGGTGGCTTCTGTCTCAGGCAGCTGGGCTGAGTTTGGAGAGCTCCTGGCAGAGGCCGGTGTGCTGGGCTTGAGGAAGAGCCAGTGGCCCACACTCAGGATCAGGGTGGAACTCAGAGAGCAGAGGTGGAACATGGGCTTGGCGTGCAAAGGGGCCCTGGCAGCTCCGGTCCTTAGGAGTGGAGGAGAGACCCCGCAGCCTGCAGAGCTGCTAGTCAGAGGAGACCCTCGTGGGTGAAAGGGACCAAGTGGGCCACCCCCCTGCCAGGCCCCTCGCCTTGGAGTGCCTGCAAAGGAAGGTGGATGGTGGTGCGACCGGTCCGCTTGGCCCACCGAGCCCAGGACTGCCAGTCCTTGCGGGGGGGCTGCCCAGGGCTCACGGTGGGCCCTTTCCAACCCCAGGCGAGATCCTGGGGTTGGAATCTTGGATGCAAAGCATGTGCCAGGGCTCTTCCCTGAGGACCAGCGCTGAGCTCCCCACTCCGAGATGCCGTGGGTGACTCTCTAAACCAGTGCAGCCTCTTTGCATCCCTCCCCTCCTCCTCCTCCTCCTCCTCCTCCTCGACTGATCTACCTGAGCCTGGACAAAATGTGGTGCTGAGAGGAGCAAAGGTCGCATCCCATCAAAGCCTTCTTGCCCGGGGCCTCCCGTCTTCCTGCCCTCGCTTGCCTTTGCTCACTTTGGCGCTGCTTCCCCATATTTTCTTCTCTTTGGCCTGTATGCCTCTTCTCGCTTGAAAATGCCCTCTGTGCCACAGCCCCTGGCTTGGGAGGCTCATTGAGCAGCGGCGATTTGTGGCTGCATTTCCTGTTCCCCCACCTGTCCCCCCCCCCATCATTTTAGGTTAGGTAAGGGGGTGCAGCCATTTGCCTCACAAACGCCTCACAAACGCCTCGCGAGCTGACCTTGGCGAGGCCCAGGAGGGGGCGGCCTTTCCAGAAGCTGGGCCCCCCGAACCGAGGACATTCACGTGCACCTCGACGCGTGAGAATGAGCGGGGCTTCCAGCCCCCCGCCGACCAGCCTGCGCGAAGCGGGGCCCACGGGCCGCGGGAGCAGGAGCAGAGCCTCCGCTGCCA
This sequence comes from Varanus salvator macromaculatus, assembly GCA_023646645.1. Classification (NCBI taxonomy): domain Eukaryota; kingdom Metazoa; phylum Chordata; class Lepidosauria; order Squamata; family Varanidae; genus Varanus; species Varanus salvator. The sequence goes on along the minus strand of JAIXND010000761.1, from coordinate 4,053,710 downwards.
CCTGGCGGAGACGGTGGGAAGTGCGGCCACGGCGGCGCCGGGCCGGGCCGGGCCGGGCCGGGCGGCCCGAGCAGGAGCAGCGCCCGGGGGAGCAGCTGCGCCCCGAACGCGCCGCGTGGGTCTGGGGCGATCCCCGTCGGAGTGCAAAACCTCGCACAGCTTCTTTGGGTGGGTGGCTGGCTGGCGGGGGGGCGCTCAGAGCGGTGGGCGCTTGTGTTCACCAGGCCCGTTGCTGTTTTGAATTAATCCTGCTCTGAGACCTGCTTCCAGTGGAGGCTTTTCAAATATCTACTCTCCGTGCGCGTGTCTGCTCAGGAAAACAAGGGGCTGGCGGAAGGGGCCTCCTGCCCGAATCTGCATTTGGCCAAGACCTGCGTAGGGGAGGAAAATGTTCTCCTGGCGTCCTCGTCGGGGCAGCTGCTGCAAAAGGCAGCAGGAGGGGAAGAAATGGAACACGCAGGACCGAGGACAGCGGCAGCCGCGAGGTCCGCGCCCCTCAGGATGGAGGGGGCGCGGCGGCCACCCAGGGGCCGCTCTCCGACTCGATCACAACTCGCCTTCTGAAGGCGGCAAGGTCAGCTGGCGCTCAGGCTTGCCTCTTGCCCGGGAAAAGCACCCGGGTGCGGGGCAGGCGAGTGGCGGGGATAAAAGGGGGTAAAAGACGTCGGCCTCCCGATTGGTAAAGCCAGGGGGTAATTTTAGGCAGTGCGCTAGGTGGGCCAGTCGGTGGGATGCTAGATTTCAAGGGGGGCTGGGAAATCCGCCTTCAGGTAGGGTGCCTGCTGCTCTCTGCGGGAGAGCCGGCTGATCCGAGGCCAGGAAGGGAGAGCAGCCATTCCTTGCCCAACATCAAGAGCTCATGCCCATGACTGGGGTCGTGTGGGATGGGCCGACAAGCCCCGCCGGCTGCGGAAGGCATCCTCACTGCAGCTCCCGAGTGCCTCCGATGGCTTGCCCTGGCGCACCACTATGCCAAGCAAGCAGCGGGCATGTGCGTAAGCGGCACAGGAGGGGATGGGCGGCTGCACCAGCTGCTCCGGGCCTTCCCAGGATTAACCTGCCCTGCAGCGCATGTTTGGAGACCGTCTCAAGCTGGGCAGAGACGATCAAGGAGACGCCACCACCCCCATCTGGAAAGGTTAGCGCACTGGGTTGTGTGCTCCCTGATTGTGATGGCAGCCAGTTTGGGGCTCTCTGGGCAGGTGACCTTCAGGCGCCCTATGCACCTGTACGCACCTGCCGGTGCACGGGCTGCAGTGAGTGCTTGCGCAGTTTAGGGATGAAGGCTGCACGCACAAGACCAGCTCCGCTGAGACAGTCGCTAAGCAAGCCATCATTTTAATAGTGCAGCAGGCCATCCGTCAACGTACACACTGTTGGCTTCTCCCAAGCAGCTTCGATCCACTTAGATCCTCCCGCTTGGATCTCCCTTGGAAGTTCTCCTCCAGTGAGATCCAGGGGAAAGGAATTCTCCGCAGCAGTGCCCAGACTCTGGAATTCACTCCCCAGGGACATCACCTGGAGCCTACTCTTCTTTCTTTTAGGCGCCAGGTGAAAACTTTTTTTTATTGAAACAAGTTTTTGGTTGAGTTGATTTAACGTAATACTTCTATATTTTGTTATGGAATGTTTAACTTAATTTAATTTAGGTTAATTTGTCGGCTGTATTATTTGGGGTGTGTGGGTATATTTTATTATGAGATGTTATCTATTTTATTGCTTGTCAATTTTATCGGATCATTAATTCTTTTATTATATTCTGTGTGTGTTTATAATGCTGCTCTGTATTTTATGCATTTGTAAGCCTCCCAGAGAACCTTCAGAAATGAATAACTAATAGATGAAGAAGCAACTAGTCTGCTTCTGCTAGTCTCTTCTGCTTCCCTCGACTGGGTCTCTACTTCATACCATGCCTAATAATATGTCATGACTTAATTCCAGGTTTGCTGGTCCTGAAAACTCAGCAAATACTGGTGTACTTTTAAGGCACAGCTTGGGTTGATTGAATTCTTAGCCAAAGAGCATTCAGGAGCTCACCAAGAGCAGGCCCAGCAGGACGAGTCAGACAGCAGGGCCAGCTTGCAGGAGCAACTGGTTTTTCTGCACAGCTCTGTCTGCCTGCCCATTTCAAGCATGCCCCAAGTATAGGCAGCTTCTCCGGGACCTTGGTCTTACTAACCCTAACCCTAACCCTAACCCTAACCCAGAGATTCACAGTAACTCTGCTGTAGGGTTGAACCACTGATGCTGCAGACAGATCTCCAAAATGCAGTTTTGTGGACTTTTTTCTGCCCAGCTCATTCCTGCAGCCCATTCCAAGCACGTTCCAAACCTGCAGACCTTCATGGGGACACTGCATTTCTAACCCTAACCTGGACTTCACAGGAACCCTACCTGAGAAAGCCATCCTCCAGATGGATTTGAAAAGGTCTGGCTGGGTGCAGGTTTTTCTGCACAGCTCATTCCGCCTGCCGTTATGAGCATGTTCCAAGCATACACATGTTCAGTGACCGTGCTCTGGCTAACTCTACCGTAACCCCCAAAGTCACCACAACCCTATGCAAGCCTGAAATATGGACGCTGCGGACAGATTTCCCAGATGCAGCCTTGGGATGTTTTTCTGCGCTGTGCATTCCGCGTCGATCCGAGCCTGGACAGCCTCACGTGGAGCTCGTTCTGTGCGGCCTCCGCCGTAACCCGGCAAAGCACCTAAGAACACCGCAGGCCCAAGAGAGGTGTCCTCCAGGCGGATTTGGAAAAGACCAGCCTCGTGCAGCATTTTCTGCACGGGTCTTTGTGCCCGGCCGCCCCACACCCACTGCGATCATCGGCAGCTTCCCAGCACCTTGTTTTCCCTCCTCGAGCTTGTGCTGGTGCAAATGGCAGCTGGGGGCACACTTGGTTTGCACACCAAGGGTGTTGTGGAGCCCTTGGGAGACCCTCCCAGAGGCAGCCTGGGGATGTGTGGCCACAGCAGGGGCTCCACAGGGACAGAAGGAGGTCCGTGCTGCTGTGGACCTGAGCAGAGGGGATTCCTGTGTGAGATGGGCCCGCCCCTGTTTGGCTTCGAGGTGGTGCAGGATCCGTGCTTTCCGGGCTCGGGCCACTCGGAGCAGGGCTGGGTGGAAGGCACACTCGATCGGATCGGTTGCCTCCCAGGTGTGCGGGGCGGCAGCAGCCCAAGCGACCCTCGCCACCCGACACACGGCGGTGCTGCAGAAAGGACCGAGGCCGGAGATCCCGCCGGCTGGAAACTGCCCTCCACGGCTCCCGCAGAGCTCTCCCCGCCCTTCTTGCACGGGGGAAACAGTGCGACGGGAAGGGCCCCTTTCCTCTTGGGGGGAACGCGTGCCACCCACCCTGTTGCTCCCGTTTCAAGCAAAGGCAGAGGGCAGCCAGCTCCAGCTAAATTGCTCTCCCAGCTCCCTTTAAATCTGGCATTTCCCTCCAAGATCAAAAAGATACAACGTTTAAAAGGTGCATATAAAAGCCATAAAGGGAAAGAGGAATTGCTCTCTCCCATTTCCAACTGAGGGAAGTGTCAGGGCCACATTAAAAAGAGTGTGATAAAGACATCAAAGGAGCCCGGCGTGGAAGAGCAGGCGCCGCCGATGCCCCAGCCTCTGAACCCCACCTGGGGGGGGAAGGAGCACCCCGAGGCCTCCAGAAGGGGCGGGATGCGGGGCAGGCAGGGCAGCCGTGGCCCAGGCCCTCTGGCCCCCCGCCCCGGCAGCAGGGAACATGCACTGCTGTGGGGCGGCCCTTCCCCACCGCCATCGCTGCGCCTGCCCTCCCTCCCCCTGCCCTCCCCTCCCCGCACCAGGAAGCAGGGAAGCCCACCGCCTGCCCGCTTGCCCGCCTGCCACCGGCTGGGGCTCAGCCCTGCTTCCAAGGGAAGGGGCTCCTTCGCTTGCCACAGGAGCGATCCCAGCAGGGGAAGCCACGTGAAGAATGAGCAGAGAGCATGTTCCTCCTGGGAAAATGGTGAAAAGCACACCGGGCAACTTCCAGACGGGAAAGACGCGGCCCCGGCCAAAACGCTTCTCCCATGTGCCTGCCTCTGCACACGCGTGGCCCCGTGCAGACAACCGGGAGGGCCTGGCCCACGTCCCGCTGCAGCACTCGGCTCCCAGCTTCTGGAACGGACCTGCCAGGTGAAGTTCTCCCGGGCTCAGTCCGCCCTGCCTCCTTCCATCCGCTTTACACGAAAGTAGGCCACTTTTGCAGCACAGAGGACAAGCCGAGGGAGAGAATGTCCCCGCTGGTTACATGACAATTTGTTAGGGTCTCCGAGCCCGGAGGAAATGGCCCGTGGATGATGGATGAAGCGGCGTGGCTGAACTGTCACTCCACGGCAGAGGCATTAATCAGCCGCCAGCCCGCTGAGGACTACAGCCGGGGGAAACCTTGAAAATGGGGACAGCCCTTTCCAGGCGGGCAGCCCTCCCTCGGCCCCCTCCCCCAGGTGAGGAAGGGGGTCAGCGCATTTCTGAGCTCTGCGGCTGCCAAGCCTGGCTCCAGACTTGTCCAGAAGTGTCCAGAAGGCCTCCAGGCTCTCCGTGTGGGGACACAGGCCTCCTCCCCTCTTCCCTCCCCCTCCTAGTAGTACCAAGGAGCAAAAACCCTCGGAGGAGGAGGAGGAGGAGGAGGAGGAGGAGGAGGAGGAGGAGGAGAGAATGAAGGAGCTCTGCAGAACACAGAGACCCAAGACACTGAAGAAAGGAGACCGGCAGCCCTGGCTGTGCCTCAAGGACGCTGCGCACGGTCCTGGGCAAGGCCGGAGTTGTGCAAGGCCCGCTGAGTCTGCCGCGGCAGGCAGTGGGCTGGGCAGAGCAGGCTTGGCGCACAACGCTGCCCTTGCTCTCAGGCGCACTGCTGTGGGGAGAGGAGTGGGTCCTCCCCGGGGCTCCAGCCTCGCGGAGCACTCACTGTGTGGACGTGGGCGATCCCCCAGCATCAACCGCCGTGCCTGGTCCATTTGGCCAGAGCTGGTGCACAGGCGAGTCTGCACTGCTCCCCTCCCGAGAAGCCACGGCAGGCGGACACGGAGCCTGGGGGCAGCCGCACCGGTTTGTGGCTCGGCTTCCCCAGAACGGCCTTTCCCTAGGGGCCTTCACGCCCGTGGCTCCCGGAGCGCAACCTGCCCCAAGGACGCTCATTTTGCGGGCCTGGGCCATCGGGTGCCTGGAGCTGAGGCGACCCAGCCGCGGAGGGGGAACGGCCGAGCCCCGAGTTGCACAATTGCTTTGCGCCCAGGCGCTCTTCAGCGCTCAGATGGTTGCCTGGATCCGTGCTCTGCTGACTCCCGTGGTGCAACATGCTGCTCTCCACACAATTCCTGCTGACCAGGAGGCGCAATGGGGAAGCTTTGGGGCGGTCTGTAAGCAAAACAGAAGGCTGACCCCAAAGGAAGGTGTTTGGGAGGCAGGATCAGGTGGCCGACAACAAAGCCGCTGTCTGAGCTGAGGTTCCCCCTTCAAGCGATCGCCAGCCACAGACCGTTTCCCTTGGAAAGCGTTTCCCATTGCTCCCAAGTACAAATCGCCCAGAACGGATCCTGGAGGGGGTTGTTGAACCCCATCTGGTCTTTACCTCCAGGAACTCTGTGGACGAACAGGCCCCTGGGGGGGGGACCCTAAAGGCGAGCCCGCCTCCTCTCCGTGCGCTGCTTGTGCAGGTGGGCCTCCGCCTCTGCTGACTCCTCGCCATGGGTCAGGAGCAGTGGGGCTGAGGATTCCTGACCCTCAGAGACCCCTCCCGCCAGCTGTTCACCTTGGCCATTCCAGAAACTGCCTCACCCGGCGAAGCATCTGCCTCGAGCGTCTGGTCTGGCGTCTGCCTCCCCCATCCCAGAACCCTGAGGTGGCCCATCCGCCACATTCCCACTATAATTTGTTTCACTTCCGATTCCAAGTCACCTGGGATGCAGCCGGCGGTCTGTTGGAACAGTCGCCCAAGACGGCACACGACGCGTCCCTCTTGTGGTGGAAAATTTCAGCCTTTGGCAGAATAGGGGGGAAATATCTGCCGCTGCTTTGAAGGAGCCCCTCAAATGTTCTCAGCGGGTGACCCCGGAAAGCCATCAGGTCACCCCTAGAGATGCCCGTCGGGGGAAAGGGCGGCGAAACGGTGATGGCAGAACTGGATGAGCGAACCTCGCATGCCCGTCCAGTGGGCTGTGGCCTCTTGGAAAAACAAGAAGCGGCGTTCCAGGAAAAACCAGGAGGACAGAGGTGGGCTCCTCCTCTGGCTTCCTCCTCTGGGAAGAGGATCAGGACCCCGGAGAAGGGAGAAGAGGGGGCCTCCTCCGTTAGGCAGGAGGGCTGAGTTCAGATGATGCCTTGCCTGTTCCCGGAGGAGGAGCTGGTAGGGACGTAAGCGGACGTGGTGTGGGACAATTTGACAATCGGGTGACCTTGGGGTGGCAAGGCCATCAGAGAGAAGATGTGGGGTGGCCGCAGCCAGACCCACCACTGGCTCTGGACCACCCCACGGACGGAAGGTGTCCTTCGAACATCGCCCTGAAACGGGGAGGGGAAAAGCGCTGAGATCGCCGGATCCGTGCTCTGCCCTGGTGTCAGGCAGCCTCCAGTGTTCAGAGCAAGCATGCATAGTGGATCCAGATACAATCACCCTGTTCATGCAGTATAATGCCAGGGAAAAGAGCCGTGCACGGGGCTGATCCATGCAAGCAGGACATCCTTCCTCTGCCACCGTCGGCGCATGTTTCCCGAAGGTGCAAAGAGGCCGCAGTTTCTGGAAGCCCTTTAGCCTGTCCTGAGAAGGCGGGGGCACCGCTCAGCCCCCACCCTCGCCGATACGCTGCCCTGGAGCGAGTTTTCACTGTTGGCGCCGGCTCCTTTTCCTGCACGGTTCCCCCGGGGGTCCGCAGGCTGCCCTGCAGGGGGGGGGGTTGCGCGGGGCTCAGGGAGCAATGACTTCAACTGTGGGCTAAAGGCGGTGCGCCTGGCACCCTCCTTTGCCTGCCTGTTAAAAGCCTTTTTATTTTCCAGGTATTTAAATAAATAAAGGTGAAGGTAAAAGTAAAGGTGAAGGTTTCCCCTTGATGTTAGGTCCAGTCATGCCTGACTCTCGGGGACGGTGCTCATCTCCGTTTCCTGGCCGAGGGAGCCAGCGTTTGTCCGCAGACGGTCTCCGTGGTCGTGTGGCCGGCATGACTAAACACCGAAGTGCACGGAACGCTGTTACCTGCCCACCGAAGTGGTACCTTTTCATCTACTTGCATTTGCATGCTTTCGAACTGCAAGGTTGGCAGGAGCTGGGACGGAGCGACGGGAGCTCACCCCATCGGGCAGATTCGAACCGGCGACCTTTCGATCAACCAGCCCAGCAGCACAGCGGTTTAAGCCACTGCGCCACCGGCAGTCGCCATTTTAATACATAGGAGATGCTTTGATATTGTTTTTATCATCATTGCTGCTATGCCATCTAACAGCTGTTACAGCTGCTGTGGGTTGTTGATCTCATATTGGTGGTGTTGTTTATTTTTTTATTGAAATGTGATTATTCAATTGGTTGGTTGTATGTCTTCTAAATGTGCAAACTGCCCAGACAGCCTGTGAGCTTTGGGGCAGAATAGAAGTCCAGCCCACCAACCGACCAACAATATCTGGACCCGCAGACATGCACGGCTGCACCAGACAGACAGACCTAAGGGCACAACTCTGTGCTGCTTTATACAGGAAGAGGCCTACAATTCCCGGGACGCCCCGGCCGGCTCGTCCTAGGCCCTTCTTCTGCCTGAATGTGCACAGCTTTGCATCCTTCAACATCTCTCGGACGAGTTCCCACCGGCTTGCGTTTCCCTTTGGTTTTGCTCGGATTTTGTTTTCTGTCGGTCCTGCCTCTCTGAAAACAGAGGAAGAGCCATGTTTGTCTTAATCGGTATTATCGGAGCCAGCGGAAGACTAATGCAGCCATTAATTATTATTAATTGCATTCCTAATCTTATGGAGATTAGAGCATGTCCATAAAGTAGCAGGCCTCGGCGTGGTGCCGCATCGCCTCCGGGCGCTCTGTGGCAAGTCGGCCGTGGCGCTGTCCCCGCGGTCCCCGGCCCGGAAAGAAGCCCAAATCCCAGAGTGGGCTCCTTGCGTTGACTTCTCCGGCTGCCGTCAGGCGACAGGCCCGGTCCAGCCGGAGCCTCCGGGACGAGCAGGAGGCCAGGCTGGGAGGCGAGGAGCCCTCCCGGCCACGTGGCACCCGCGGCTGCAGCTCCCTCCTGCTTCTGCCTCTGCCAGGGCCCCACAGCCTCCCCCTGCACCTGCTGTCGCTCCTCCCGCCAGAACCCTCCAAAGGGTCCCCCCACATCCCCCCTCCCCACAAGAGAAACGCTCCTCCATCCGAACCGCATGTCCGAAATCAAGCCCAGGAAAATACCTCGTGTTGCCACGCGGAACAGTGGGGTGCTGTAGGAAAATCCCCCCCACCCCACAACTGCAGCTGAGCTCATGTGGACTCACGACGGGGGCGCTGGCGCATCAACCCTGACCTCTCCTTGATCCTGGCGCTCACATGGCCCCGACACTGAACACTCAGCCCTGGCTTCCAAGAGGCTTCTGGTGCGGCACCAGGTGTCGGCGATGGTGCCCACAGCCTTTCGTGGGCTGGACCGACAACACCTCCAGGAGCACCTCTGGCCACACATTCTGCCTCGCCTGCCCAGCCCCTGGGGGGATCCTCCGCAGCTTGCCCTTGCGGCATCCATGTCAGTGCCTCCGAGGACTTCCTCAGTGGCTGCCCCTACATGGTGGCCTGTCCTGCGGGGAGAGAGGTGCCAGGCACCCCAGGCCTCCACCTTCCAGAGGGAGCTAAAGAAGCCGCTCTTCCAACAGCCCTTCCCAGATTGGCTTTCTTTCGAATCACAGAATATTGGAACTGGAAGGGGCCAGAAGGCCATTGGGTTCAATCCCCTGCTAATCCAGGACACTAAGTAACACCAAGTCCCGCCGAATATCCCAGTTTTCGTTAAATAGGCATCACTGTTGTTTTTAATCTCTCGTAAGCTGCCCAGAGCCATTGGGAATGGGGCAGCATATAAAAGAAATAAATGATACATGAATCTCATTGCTTGACGGTGTAACGCAGGAGTGGCCAGCCGTCGTGTCGCTGCGGCCTGCGGCTCCCACAATCCCTCACGACTGGCTGTGCCCGCCAGGAAGATGGGAGTTGTAGGACCCAACCGACGCAGGGCTGCACGCTGCCCACTCCGGCTCTGACGCCTGGGGCTCCTGCACCGGCCGGCAAATGTGCCCAGCTGGTGATGAAGAAGCAGGCGGAGAGCAGCCCCCCCTCCCCGCCCGCATCTGAGATTCTGGCCGCGACCTCCAGCTCAGCAGATCGAGGCTGATCTGGAGGAGAGCCGAGCGCCGAAAATCAATAGCAGACTCTGGCAGGCCGGCCGGAGAGCAGAAATCAAATCAAACGCCGAAATGAAGTTAGAGGTGGAAAAGCTAAACGAGCTGAAGGGCACAGGCAGGGCAGGCGGGATGCCCTGGCTCTGCAGGGGACTGCAAACCCTGCCCCTGGGGGGCACATGCCGCGACCCCCTTGCGCAGGGCGAAGGTCTCCGGCCGTGGGCCTCCAAGCCGTGCTTGGTCGGTGGGCCGAAACCCAGGTGGAAATGGGAGGCTGATGCTGGGCAGGCCCTAGGAGCCCCCCCTCCCCGAATGTGGCACCCCGCACAGGAATAGCAGCCACCTGAGCTGTCCTACCCGCAGGTGGCCAAGGAGCACGAGGTGAGGAACAGAGGCTGATTCCTGGGGCGGAGGCACCTTTATCTGGGCATGGACCGATGGAGGGGTGGGGGGGAGAGTCACCAGGGACCCCTCCCCCTGCTCAGCAAATTATTCATCAAAGAGAAGAGCTGGAAGGGGCCAGGAGGGCCCTCGAGACCAACCCCCTGCTGGTACAGGACACCGTGTGACACCCCACTCAGAGGGCTGCCCGGTTTCTCCTTGAACGTCTCCAGGGTGGGAGCGCCCCCCACCCCTCCGGGCAGCCGGTCCCACTGCCGTGTTGCTCTGCCCGTGAGGAAGCTCGCCCTGATGCCCAGCCTGAACCTGGGTTGCCGCAGCTTGACTGGATGGGTCCGTGTCCTCTTGTGGGTCCCAACTCGCCTTCAGCCACGCGGGCTCCGCCATGGAGGGGCCTTCAGTGGGAGCCGGAGCAGGCTGGGCTTTCAGGGAAGTGAGATGGAGTGAGAGCAGCACCACGGCAGGCTCCGGGCAGGCTCCGGAGTCCAGGCAGGGCCGCCTGCCATGGCTCCAAGAAGGAGCCAGCGGCGTCTGAACCTCAGCTCGCTGCTTCTGTGCATTCAGGCGGGTTGACGCCCGAATGATCAAGGCTTCGTCCATGCGAGGGGCCAGGCCTGCCTGAGCAGCCTCGGCCTGCAGTGACGTGGGGGTGGCTGTGCGTGTGCAAGGTCCCCATGGCCAAAGCCCTCGGGGCCAAGGACGGCAAGGGACCCAGCCCCGGGCGTGGGCAGGCCGATGCCCGGGACCCCTCTGGGGAGTGGGGCCCTGGGGGAGGAAGCCTTGGGACGCCCTTCCGTGACCAGAGCCTCTTCCCGAACGGCCAACTCTGGCACCTGCTCTTCTTTGGCAAGGGTAAAGGTCCTCAGGCAGGATGAGCTCATGGGTGAGGCGCCCAGCAGGGGCCCCTGCCTCCCCTGCGCCCTCCAGGTATGCCAGGGTGGAGCCTAAGAGGGGGCGGCCACCCAGCAGGGAAGGCCAGCTGTGCAGCGGGACCCTCACCAGCGAAAGGTGCTTCCCAGTCTGTGCCTTCCCAGTCTGGGAGCCAGCAGGAGGGACGGAGATCGGGGGTGGGGTGGGGTGGGGTGGGGTGGGGGTGCCCTCTTGGATGAGCAGCGCGATGTCTGGCTTGTCACGAAGGCTTCCAGGGGTTGGGGGTTTCGTGGCCAACCCTGGAGCTGGTGGCATCAGCAGGACCCCTCCAGGAGCGTTGGAGCTTCACGGCATCGCCCTCTCCAGATCCCGCCTGGAATCAGGCCGGTGCCCAACGCAGGACCGAGGCTGCGCTCTGGGGCCAGGTGGAGACCCAAGCCGCTCGAGAGAGAGGCGGCACCTGCAGGTGCTGTGAGGAGAGAGGACGACTCAGGCCGATGCGCCAGGGGCTCCTAATCAAGGTAAGCTGTGGAAAGCGGGGGCGGGGGGGGGGCCCTGGCGTCCGGAGGGAAGCCCACCCTCAGCCGGAGAGCTTCAAGAAGCAGTGCCTTCCGCGGGAGGGTGGGGGGGGGGAGTCTCAGGCTGCGTGCTAAAAGGATTAGCATTCAGAGGCGTCCTGCGTGGGCACAGGATAAAATATGAGCGGCGCCGCTCAGCCTTCATTAAAGCTGCCAGCACACGACGCGACTCCCCCGGCTGGGGCTTCCTCTGCCCTTGGACGCTCCGTCCTGGACCTGGCGCACACGCCGGAAAGGGCCGGGGGCGTCCCCGGTCTCCGCCACACGCGCCGGGGGCACTGGGACGCCCTGCAACGCCACCGGGGGCTGTGCGTGGAGCCTGGGCAGAAGGGAGCCGTCTGCAAGGACCAGGAGCCCAACCGAGCCGAAGCATCGAGCAGGCAGTCTCCGCCCCGTAAACCTGCAGCCAGCCCGGGGGGGGGGGGGGGGGCGCCCCCCCCCCGACCTCAGGCGCTTTGTGCCCGGAGCCAAGCCAAGCCGTTCCTTCCGTGCTGGGTGACAGGCAGATGCTGGAGACGGAGGGTGCCCCTGCCAGGACCACGGGGGGGGGGCGGCTCCAGCCCTGTAGGGAGATGACTGCACCTTCCGTGTGCGGCGGGGTGGGGGGGGTCACTCCAGTAACATCCAAAAGTAGCCCAGTTCATAGAACAGCAGAGTTAGAAGAGGCCCAGAAGGCCCCCGGGTCCAGGACGCCAGGTCACCCCCCCCCCACTCAGAGGGCTGCCCAGTTTCCCCTCGGATGTCTCTGGGGTCTCTGGATGGGCCCTACCTGCCCTGCGCTTCCTTCTCCCTTAAAGTGGGGTGCAAGACCCACACCCTGTAGGTGCTGCGGGGGGACACGGAGCCTCCCCCTTGGAGGAATCTTGCCCACCCCGCCAGGGTTCTCTGCTGCACCCTCCGGGCTGAGACGAGTGGGAATGTGGGGCGTGGGGGTGGGGACTGGAGCGCTGGGCGGGGGGGGGACACGCCAGCTGACAGTGACTTGTTTCCAGGTGCTTTTCCCAGGGCTGTTCTGTGGCATTTTCATGCGACCTGCTTAAGGATTTTAATACATGAAGGGGGTGTGGAGGCATTTGATCTAAGACAAACTTGACTCCAGCACCCTCTCCCCCCGCCCCATCGCAACCCGGTTCTGCACCAGCTCTAGGACAATCTGGCAAGACACTGCAGGAAGGTGTCTCTGCGATGCGCCCCCCCTGCCCCCGGCCCCCCAGCTTCTCAGCCCTTTTATGCGTGTTGGACTTGCCAATCACCACTCCCAACGAGGGGCAGTGGTGTCATTCCGGTCTGATGTGCGCACATTGAAGCTTTTACGGCTTGGTATGTTTTCACATCAGCAGCTTTATGGGATCTGAGGACATTACAGCGTGTGGCTCTCGCCCCTGGCCTTTATCGCTCTGTCCTCCGTAACTGTGGCAGAACCTCTCTGGCTGTGCCAAGGAAAGATGCGAGAAAGCCCCGGAGGAGCAGGGGAGGCGCGGCCCCGGACACTTTAGCCCTGCTGGGCGGCATCCCCGCCATGCCTGCTGGACCCCCCACCCCAGCCAGGGCTGGCTGGGCAGGCCTGGCACCCACGAGCCAGCTTAGCACCCAGTAGCGAAGCATCAAGCCGTCCTTAAGCGCATCACGGAGCCAAAGCCCCCATCCCCATAAACGGAGGCCTCCGCATGACTGCAAGGGGAATGCTTCCCAGGGTCCCATTCGCACACTCAGCTGCGCTCCGGTGGTGAGTGTGTCGGTGCACGTGTGAACCATCCCTGGCTCTGGCTGAACCCCTTCAGTGCGTTTTCGGAGACCAAGCGGGCCGGACAAGGCGGACTGAAGCCAAAGCAGACCCAAAGTTTCACAATTCTGCTGGCCGTGTCACGGACCCCCGAGATGGAATAAAGCTTCCGGAAGCCCCGTTCTCTTATTTTGATTTGTAAAATGTTACAGAATGTCTTTCCTCATGTTTTAATCAAGCGTTGCCACAAGCGGAGTTTCTTATGCAACTGCTCCGTGACTTGTTGTGGGATTTTATTCAACAGCCAGTAAACGCAACGGGTTTCTCTTTCTGGTCCTCTGGAGTCCAGGCCTTTCTAGGCAGAATAGTCACTGCCATGTGTCGCCATCGGGAAGCCTTTGCTCCCCGAGCTGGCAAATGGCATTTCCTCTACACTGTCCTTTTTCGGGGCCCTTCTCAAGCATTTGGGGGGCTCCGCCCGGTGCTCCGAGAGAGCCACCTGCCAAATCGTCCGCAGCCCGTTTCTCTTTGTGACGCCAGCGCCCTGGTTGCTGCTGCGATGTGGCCCCTGCTGCTAGAAGCACCACCACGAGCCATTGTGTAGGACTGCATTATGGGAGTCACTGCGCACTTGTGTGTGTACACACACGCGTGTGGGGCACTGGGTGAGCAGCAACTGCTTCGTCACGCACAAGGTCTGTTGTGGCAGGGAAGGAGCATCTTTCGGTGCTCTGGGGCGAAGGTTCCTCCTTTGCTCAACAAACACATTTTGTGCCAGCCTGTTAAATCACAGCAAGGCTGAGGCGCTCAGCCCCTGGTGAGGCTGCTCCTTCAAACACTGGGAAACTAGACCGAGGCAGACTGGAAAATGCCACCCACCGCCGGGCGGATCTGAGAAAACCGCGGCTGAGAGCTGGGCAGCGCCAGGCTGCCGCTCGTGCCCCGCTGCTCCCCAGAGGAGCCCGCGAGAGAAGGCGCCAGGCGCGCACCCTCTGCGCTCGGGCTCTTTGCGGCTGCTCCGGGAGCAGCCCATCTAGTCCGCTAAGCAGCCTGGAAGGTGGCAGTGGGGCAGTTAGGCCGAGAGAGGGGAGGCTGCCCGGCTACTGCGACGAGGGGCTTCGCAAGCACCTGGGAATGCCACGCTCCGACCGCCACCCTCCGGACTGCGCATCGCGATTTCATTTCACTTTGGAACTGCCAGGCAATAAAGCTCTTATCACCGCTGTGGGTGCAACGGCGCCTGTGCAGCCGGCCGGCCGCTCTCCCGATGCCCTCTGCGCAGAGCTGCATATTGCCAGGCCTCAGGGGCCTCATGGCACTGGCACGGAGGGCCCCCTCCCCATGGCGAGCACCACGGGAGACGCGCTCCGGGAGGCTCGGGAGACCCCTTTCTCCAGAGGCTGTGCTAATTCACAGCTGCCCCCCGGAAGCAAAGGAGGCCTCATCGGGCGGCCTTTGGCAGCAGGGGGAGCTTTCCTTTCGGACGGATAGGCGTGCACGCCCGTCGCAGCGAGGAGAGGCGCCTGGCCGCAAGCGACCTGCAGAGACAAGGAAGTGTGCCAGGGCTCACGCTCTTGCGATGGAGACGTGACTCCTCAGAGGCACGGAGGGCCGTCGTGGGCTGGCGGGCAGACACACGGCTGCAGGGAAAGTGAGTGGGACCGGCACCGAGGGGACGGGCTGCGGCGACAGAAGGCGAGGCGCTCCGGCCCCGGGCCCTGCATGAGAGAGCGGAACAGGAGCACCCGCATCCGAGCAGAGGCCATGAAGCAACGGCTGCAGGGCAGGCAGGACGCCGGCTCTCGAGTCAGGCCACAAGGGACAACCGAAGGCCCCGAAAAGTCGCTCTTGTAAAAGTGACTGGTCATCGGGCGCTTAAAAATGATCACACCGTTAATGCGGCTTCAGTTTAGTCACAGAGAAAGTGGTCACGTGTTTTCAGTTGTTTGGGGCTCGATCACTTGTTCCAAGGCACCTGAGCCCCGAGGAGTAAAGGCATGTGAAATGAAAGCGACAACGCTTCAATTGTTGTTTGGCATCTCCCCCCCACCGCACAAATTGCCGCCACCCCCCCCCCGGTGCCCCCCCAGGCTCGCCGGCAGTCTGGGCAGCCAGCTGCTCTCGGCTTGGCCGTCTCCTCCTGCAAACAGGCGCCCCTCGTGCAGCAGAGAAGCGTCGCTCCCGGCAGCAGAGCGGCCTGCGCTTTGGGAGCCGCGTTGCCAGCTCGGACTCGGATCCTTGCATGCGGCCTCATGAGCATGTCACGAAAGCGGGGCGATCAGTTGCTTAAATAATTTTTAGCTGATTAATTACCGACAAGTCAGGCGGCCAATTAAATTTAAATGATGCGTTGTGGGTTTGCCTTCTGACTGCAGTGAAGGGCTGTGTGCAAACCGCAAGTTTTGTGGGGCTGGGCTGGAAACGGGATTGGACGAATCTGTCTAGGATAGGGCTAGCTGTGGCTACTAGTCCTGCTGGCCACTCAGCGTCAGAGGCAGCATGCTGGGAGGGGTGTTACACCCACGTCCTGCTCGTGGGTTTCCCCTGAGCAGCTGGGTGAGCAGGATGCTGCCCAGATGAGCCCTCGGGCCCGATCCTGCAGGGCTCTCCTACGCCTTCAAGGTCGCTCCCATTCCACGGTGCCCCAAGGCCCAGCCTGGTGGCCGCACCTTTTGCTCGGGGCTCGTTCTCAGCAAGCCTGGTTCCCCTCTGGGCTTCTCCTGCCCTCCGTAGGATGCCGAGTCCAGAGGATTCCAGGAATCCAGATTGGGTTGGCCCTGCAGTGAACCTGATCTGTGCTAGAAGGAAAGGGCCGTGTTTCGCGTCCCCCTCGTGCCGTTTTGCACGTGCATGAGCTGCTGGGAAGGTTTGCCCGAGAGACTCGGGTCCGGTGCTTCCAGTATGCTGACGACACCCAGTTCTCTTGTCCTCCTCTCTCCCACCTCTGTTCTTTCAATTCCAGGAAGAACTCGGGAAGTTCTTTTAATTCCAGGGCTACTTCCAAAACTGCCCCTAATGCCAGTAAAGGACCGGATGAGGGCAAGCAAATGGAGCCGCAATCCAGGCGGGCAAGAAAAAGCGCCCCTTTGACAAGCTGGTCAGTCCAAAGGCACAGCGGGGGGCGGGGGGGGCGGGGACCAATTTGGCCTGCGCTGAACGGCGAGATCTTCACAGAAGCAAAGCCCTCTGGGGACTGGAGGGAGAACTGGGCATGTTTAGCCCCGACGAGACCGAGGGGGGCTAGGAGAGCCCTCGGAAGGAGGTCGCCCAGGAGAAGGCAAGGCTCGATCCTCGATCACCCCGGAGAGCAGAAGGCAGAACGATGGGCTCGCTCAAGCGACGCCAAGCCAGATTCCAGCGGAATATCGGGAAGGCCTCCCATTAGAACAACGTGGCGACGGACGCAGTGGCGGAGACAGGCGGTGGGCTCCCCACACGGGCGGCAGCCACGGCCAGGGGTGCCTGAATGTGGAGTCCTGCACTGAGCAGCGGGTAGGACGGAGTGGCCCTATGGATCCGCCCACCTCTGGGATCCGGCGATTGCCCTGAAGTGCAGACTTGCACTTTAGCGGAGCTTTGGTGCTCGGCTTGGAGCCCGAAGCCGGGAAAGCTCAGCTCCTTTGCAACACCGACAACCAAATGCATGAAGAAGTTTGTCCACCACAGCCAGATGCAGCTGCAGGACGCCCACCGGAGTCGACGGGCCAGAGTCCTTAGTGGATCCAAATGCAAACAGATTCAGTCTACTGCAAAATCTACAGACTGGATTCCAGGAAATCCAAGTTCATTTGAATCCATTTCAGAATCCCCTGACCTAACTGAGCATGCTCGATGCCTTGTTACGTTTTAATTAATATTCTGTTTCTGATCCTGTTAGCCAGCTTGGGCTTCCGTTTGTGAAAAGACAAGATACAAAGAAAGAAAAGTCCCACTGTGGTCTCAGGAAAAACATACGAAGTTGGGAATCACCTGAAGGAACCCTGCGGAAAAGGAGCTTTGAGGAATGCAGGATCCGTCGCTTGGAATGCATCTGGAAGACTCGTCTTTGGGAAATGGGAAAGGCGGGGGGGGGGGGGGACGCTCTCGCTTGAATCCTCTCCCCCACGGCTCATCTGGAATGCACGGAGTGCGTGAAAGATTCTGCTGTTTAATGAGACAGATATTTGATTTTTTTACAGATAGGAACTGTCTAATGTGAAAAGAGGCTTAAATATTCATCAGCTACATTTGCAAAGAACTCCATTTGTAGGGAAGGCAACCTCTCTGGCCTTCATTGCATTTCAAATGAAGGCTTTATTTGGGAGACCTGCCTCCCCATCCTCGCTGAGCAAACATTTTATTAATGTTTGTTTGGTTCAGACAATGGAAATGAAGTCCCGTGGCTTGATTTGATGGGATTTTGATTAAGAATATCACTTGATGTTTATAAGCGACTTTCACTGTGAGCAATTCGAAGACACCTTCCTTCCTAAAGCTGGCAAGGAGCACGCCGGCCTTCTGCAAGCCCTGCGCATTTATGCACCTACGATGCCGCTGCATCCCAAGACAAACCTTTTGGCTCATTAAGGGTGGGTAACAGTGTGGACCCCACCGAGACGGTTCGCCGAGATGCAGCCCCGGCAGTGTCCTTCCAGTCCCAGAGAGACGGGACCCAGGAGGAGCGGACAGGCAGCTACGCCGGGAGTTGAGCGAGACGGGCTGAGGAGGCGCCCGGGAAAGGCTGCGCTTGGCTCAGTGATGGAGCCAAGCAGCCAGTGCGTGCCTGCTGCCACCCCGGCTTGTCTTCCTGCCTGAGGGCGTGGGGGGAAAGCGCCCTGCAGCTGCAGCAAGCGAGTTACGGGGCACAAGGCCCCCAGGTCTGCTTGTCCAAGCTATTATTGTTGGGCAAGATGGATAATTGCTTCTGGAAAGGAAGCTTCCAGGGAAGAGGAAGCAAAGCAGACGCAGGACCATGCCAGAGCCCTGGCAGACCAGGCGCTACGGCTTAATCGAGGCATCAAGAGGACAGTTCCGCACCGATTCCACGTAGTGATGGAATGTGATTCCGTACGGTGATGCTTTTGGGAAATGTTTAGGGGCTCCCGGGGCAGTCTTGCCCGCTGATGTGGGCGCACGGAAGATGCACGCCTGCAAGCTGAGGCCTGTGCCCAGAGCAGAGGAATGCCAGCACACGCCCGTGCCAGTTCCTTAAGGTGCAGGAAACTCTGGTGCCACGTCCGAGCTATGGGGGAGCCAGTCCTGGCATGCTTGAAGAGGTGGAAGGCCTGAATCCCGGCTCTGCTGGCTGCGCCATGCTGGGCGTTGCCAACTCTTTCTCGGCCCAAACATGCTCGGACTTGCGCCTTTGGCTCTCCGGTGCTGCCGCTAAGTCATCTTCCGTCCAAAAAGGCCAAGGCGGGAGAGAGCGCCTCACTGGCCGCGCCTGTTCCCAGACCGTCATTTCTTCTTAGCGTTCCTTTAGAGGAATTGTCTCTTGCCATCAGAAGCTGCAGTGCAAACTGCTCCGTGCATAACTCACGTCTCTTCTGGCAGCTGTAATTTACTGGCCTCCCTGGTGTTCAGGAGGCTGATATGCAGAATCCTGCTGAGGAGCTGCCTTCTCTGTCTAGCAAAGAGCCCACGATTTCCACCCACTCTGTGCGTATCCTTGGCTGCCTTTAGCACCTTTTTCCTGTGGAGCAGTTAAAATCTTCCATGGATAAAGAGAAGGAAGACATTCTGGAAGGGGAAATTGTGCGGAAGAGGGTCTGCTGCATGCGCGCGGCTCTTTCTCCCGCCTCTGCCTGAAAATAAGCAGCATTAAGGAAATTAACGGGGGAAGGCGATCGTTCCCTCGGGCTGAGCAGAAACCCAGCTTTGTGCCGAGGCCAGCTGCAGGCGGCCCCAGGAAGTGTGAGGAGTCTGGCCGGGACGAGCCCCCTTCCCCTGAATCGAGAGGGGTGGTCCAGGGCGGCTCCAAGCGAGTCACGTGCCACAGGGGAGCAACCTGTGCCTCCTTTGGCCCTCCCGTCCACTGAGCCGCACGGCAAGAGGGACAAGGATCGTCGTTGCCAGCCACAAAAGGCGGCCCGGAGAAAGGAGGTGTATGGTGGAAGGAAGCAAGGAAGAGGAGCATGGGATGCAACCCAGAGAGATCTCTGGGGAAAGCTGGGGGGCGGGGGCAGGAGCTAGGCGGGCCGCAAAGCTCCATCTCTCCAGCATTTGTCGCGCTCCACTCCTGCTCAGCTCAGTCTCTGAAAGTGAGCCGGGCCGAGCCAGAGGAAGTCCGCAAACACTCGTGGGAGGAAGGCTGCGCGGCCGGCAACCTTCTTCCGCACCACGGGCAGGACAAGCAAAGGCTGCTGCATGTGACCGGGAGGGGGTGCTGCTTGTGCAGCGCTTGCCCGGGGCAAAATTCCTGGTGAGCAAATGGGGCTCACGGCTGGAATCTGGGGCGCTCAGCTCAGGGAATCCGGTGGGCTTCCACCCGCCAAGAGGCTCCTCACTCGCCCCTCCTAGGGCCAAGGGAAGAGTTATTTCGGAACGAGAGGGATGATGCAATGGAGGGTCTGGGGAGAAGGGGGAAGGCCACCAGGAGAACAGGGTCAATGAACAGCCAGACCCTGCCAGGGCAAGAAAAGTGCTGGAGGATGCTAAGTCCGGTGAATGGCGCTTTTTAAATCCCATGTAGTTGAGGAGCGGAGGGGCTCGGGGTGTCAGGGGTGTGTATTGTGCGCCCTGTGTGGGAAGGTTCTGGAGAAGGTGTGGCTTGTGGGATCTCTTCCTCACTTGCCTGGGCACAGACCCAGGCTCAGTGTGATGCCATCCGGGATGATGACGCTTCTGAGGGAACTGGGGCTCCTCCCGACTCTGATTCCGGACGTGCCCTGAACAGAGTTGAGTTGCCCCGACAGCCGGCCTCTTCCCAGGCCCCACACCAGCTTGGGCTTTGCCTCTCGTGGAGGCCAAGGGCGCCACGTCGGGGAAGCAGACATCCTTAACGCAGGCCCTGGTGGAGACGTTGGTGAGGCCAGCCAGGAACGAGCAGCAGCGCCGGCTCGCCAGCCCTCGAGCGGGGGCTGCCGACACTGCGGAATTGTGCCGGTGAGCTGCAGACATGCGCTGGAACGAGGAGGCATGGTGTGTCCGCTCCCCTTGGGACCAGTGCGGCTGTCAAGGACGAGTTGGCTTGGGTGCCCCTCCTGCAGCACGAAATGACGCCATGACCCTGAGCATCAATTTTTATGTCTGGCTGTCTGAGCAGAATTGAGAATGATGCCACCTCTTGGATGAGGATGCGGGAGGCCGGAGACGCACAGCCGTGCCTGGCACCGGCCTGCAGCCAGAGCTCCTGCAGGGGGTGGCTCTGCAGCCAGGGGCCCCGCCTGCCCTGCGGCGGGAGGGGCACCCCGTGTCGGCCTGCCCTGCCAAACCTCGCCGTTGGTGGTCCCAGGGGGGCATCTGCCGGGACCCACTTCCATCCATCCGTCCCCATTTTTTGGTTTCCTTGCAGATCATATTATCTCGAGGTGGACTTCTGGGGTGGGAAGTCCCGGTAGATTCATGAGTCTTGTTGAACTGGATGGACCGGAACTTTGCTAAGGAGGTCCCCCTACTGGGTGAGGGGCTGGGTGGCTTGCTACACATGAAACCATCATGCTGGGCACATTGGCAGCCATGGATGACCAACAATGGAGTTCCTTTGCGCTTATCACGACCTCCCTCCATGCCCTGGTGACCCTGGGAATGATGCGGCTGGCCAAGGACGGCCCTGCTGCTTGTGGGCTCAGTGGACCCGCAGCTTAGGCCACTGCTGTGCCAGGAGGAATTTCTGGGAGCCGGGTCATCCGCCTCGAGAATGAGCTTGGCGCTTTCCCCTCCCTCTGCTGCTCCACCCCAGGCTCCCTCAGCGGAGGGCTTTGTGCAGTCTGGGGTTGTCCAGACGCCAGAGCAATGCAGAGATCTGGCAGAAATCTTTGGAAAGGAAGGAGCAGAGGCTCTGCCCCACACCGGCCATAGGACTGCCCCATGGACCCACTATCAGGAGCAGAGTTTCTGAGCTGAAGGCCCTCCGGGAATACCAGGAAAACAGCCTGGCTCCTCTACTGTCCTACACCCTCAGTTGGAGCTCCCATTTTTTTCAGTGAAAATTAAGTTGGGGGCTTGTGCCCCTGCACCGACTATCGGAAGCTCAGTCAAGTGACCATAAAAACCAGATATTCTCTTCCTCTCATCCCCAGACTCTGAGGTTTCACCAAGCTGGGCTTGAGTGGGACGTCTAACCTGGTTGGGAGACAAATAGAAGGAGGGCTTGCCATCTGCTGTGACCGCCATTAATATTTAAGGGCGTTTTGGGGCGCTGTAACACTCTGGCCGCCTTCCAGCACCCTATGAATGATGTGCTCCGGGGCGTTTGATCAGCGTGTGGCGTCCTGCCTTGGGAACAGCCTAAGAGCTGTGCAGGCACGGCCTGGAAGTGTGGCTCGCCTCAGTCCCGCTCTGGACTCGTCCTGATGCCAGGTTGGCTTTTGCTGAGGCGGCGGAAGCGTCCGGCCCAGTGACTGGCGTGACATCGTCCCAGCCGGGAGGCCCACGACGGCCGCCGTGCCCACGAGCATGTGGCTCCCACCGGCCGATGACTGCAGCATCCCGCCATGATCTCTGGGACAGGGAGTGCCAGATACAGAGCGAGTCAGAAGGGGCCTCCTGGGCCGCTGGAGTTTCCTTGAAGGATGGCAGCAGCTTCTGGAGCCATCGTGCGCCCAGAGCAAGGGCTCCTGGGCCACTTCCAGCCCGAGGTCTGGTTTTCCTATGCTTTGCTTCCTCATTGCCCCATTGGCCTGGCCCACAGATCACAAAGCAGGCAATCTGTCACACAGGAGAAAGCCGGGAAGGGGGTCCACCCAGCAGCTCTGCTGACTGCCAGCATCTTCTGGCATCCAGCAGGACGTCCTGGTCAGTGGACCCTCCAGTCCCTCCCCACAGACGACTCTGTCAAGGCCGAGATGGTGGAGGACAAGCCACTGGCCAACTTGAACGGTGCCTCTGTACCCCGACGGCACTCCCTGGTGCCCGGTCCTGCACTGCAGGACACGGGGGGCCCACAAAGACCTCCTCCTGCTGGCACGGGCTTTGGCGGCCAGCTCAGTAGCCCACCATCCACAGACACATCCTGTTGTGCGAGACAAAGGCCCATTCAGCAGTGGCCCTACGGCCTCCAACAACCTCTGCCCACAATGGTTCACCTCTGGCCAGCTGCTTTCGGGGTTTCATCCTGGACTGGCCCCAGTCTGGGCCCAGTAGGCACTGCCTTGACTGAGGTGGCACACCGCGTACCTGTCCTCAGGTCGCCCAGAGCTCAGCAGGTGGCCCTCCTGCTCCTGGTTCACAGTTTGCATCTCCATGGACGACCCAATGCCATGGCTCCTGACGGTTGCACCCAGTTTATTCCCAGTTCTGGGGAGCCTTCCAGGGCTCCTTGGAAACATGAGGAGGGGGTCATCAGTGTGTCACTCTCAGATGGGCAGATGGGCAGCGTGTGAGAGCCAAGCAGTGGCACAAAGCCTCGGGCGCTTTCTTAGCTACCTTGAGGACAACTGGATGGCCCTGGTGCCCCTTGCCAGGTCTGCCGGCAGGACTGCCTGGCGAATCGCCATGGGGCACAGCCCTCCCTTTGCCACCTGTGGGTGTCCCCAGACCATACACACACCCCAGCTGCCCCTTTTGTCCCTTCGGTCAACAAGCAGGCGGCAGCGGTCCAGGAGACTCAGGCAAGCTCCCTCAGCACCTGGAAGGAGCTAAGGCTGCATGCAAAGAACGGGTGTCCTGCCCCACAGGCATCAGGAAGGGCCGTGGCTGCCGGTGGGGCGGGGCACAGCTGCCAATGGAAAGCTGTCACTCGCAGTGCCCATCAGCCTACCTGGAGCATGGGTTCCGGGGTCCTTTTTGGGTGCTCCAGCATGGCAAGCCAGTCACATCTGAACTAGACCTTCCCTGCACTCGGAAGATCCATCTGTCCCATGTCCCAACTGAAGTGGGACCCGAAGAACCCCCTCCTCAGCCACAAAACTCCACTCCCCCCCCCCCCCGAGTGCAGGTCCAGGGTCGTGATGAACTCCACGTTGCTGAGATTCTGGACTCCGCATGATCTGAGTCAAGGTCCCTTACTGGTGGGCGGGAAGGGGCTGCTCCATGGAGCCTGCCCAAAAGGGCCACAGCCCGGCCAGGGGCTGGTCCTTCCATAGCCCACCCCGACAACCAGACCTTGAATGGGGAAAGGACCTCTCCCTCCCCATCTTTGAGTGGAGGTGGGGGCTCTGTCAGGCTCTGGACAGCTCCAGGGCGCCATCTGGTGGCCAGAGCCAGAATGGCTGCTATAGTGCTTGCAGGACTGGGCCCAGGCCCTGCTGGTTGGGAGGCCTGGGGGAAGGGCTTTATAGCAGCAAGCTCCCCCCCACCCCCAGAAGCTGCCGCCACTATGGGTCCCCCTGCTATCTGTGCTGTGGTTCAGCCACTCCTGAATCCCGCCAGGTTCCTGGGCTCAGGCACTCGCTCCTGCCCCCTTGCCTTCCTGGCTCTTGACCCTCGACGTGTCTAGGACCACCTCTGCATCTGGCCCTGGCGGGCGATCCGTCTCCTGGCTCCAGCCTCTTCCTTGACTACGACCTTCAACTCACTGTGGAACATGCCACATCCAGGCCTGCGGAAACATGGCTGTGGGTGTCCAAGAACAAAGCAGAGCTCTGAGGCAGGCGGCTTTGCTGTAGCAAGGCAAAAGCCCCCCTCCCCCTGCACACCAGCCGCATTTCAGTAGCATCCCAAAGCAGCTCAGCCTTCCCTGGATCTGCCACAGCAGAACCAGGGGGCCCCCCACATCGCCCTCCTTCCTTTGGTGGGCACCCACGTGCCCCTCAGCTGCTTTGGCCAAGCTGGAGAGGGTCGCCCACAGGACAAAGGGAGTCTGCCCTTAGGAATTCCGCATCATGATCTTTATGTACAAATAGAATCACCCCCAGTGATCTCCAGTTGGTATTTCCCATCTTAGGGAGTGGATAAATCGCTCAGAGAAATGGTAGCAGATGACAGAGGAAAGGCAGAAGGGCCCCATTCCTACTTTGGCTCCGTCTTCTTCCGAAAGAAGTTCTGCGACCTCCTTGAAGAAAGGGAAGTGCAGCCTGTAGGAGCAGGATGGGAGCTTGAGGCGGAGAAACAGATGCTCAAGGAGGTCTCCTTAGTCTGACCCGAGTGTCAGGGAAAGCCGTGCGTGGTGAGCCTGAGGGAGCCGGGTCTCTTCAGCCTGGAGAGGAGGAGACTCCGAGGGGATCTGTTGGCGACATACAGATATGTGAGGGGGTGTCACATGGAGATGGGGAGAGACCTGTTCTCCCCAGCAGAGGAAGGCAGGACACGCTCCAAAAGAGCAAAGCTCAGGGAACCCAGGTTCAGTTCAGATGCCAGGAAGCACTTCCTGACTGTCAGGACCCCGAGGGCGTGGAATGGGCTTCCAGGTGAGGTGGTTGAGGCCCCATCGGTGCGGGTGTTCAAGGACAGGCTGGACATGCACATGGTGGGCCTGTCGTGAGTGGAGCCGGATGGAGCCGGGGTCAGACTAGATGGCTCGGGAGACCCCTTCTGACTCACTCTGTTTCTCTGTTTCTAAGTGTGGGTTCCAGATCAGAAGAGGTCGATGGCTCCCAGGATTGCTTGTTTGGTTCAGGTTTAAAATCCTTTCCAGGATCAACGATGCTTCTTAGCATCACAAAACCTCAGGGTTTGAGTGCATTGAGGGTGTTGTCTGAACACCCCCAAACCTTGGCTTTTCCTCTCAACACCCCAACGGGCACCCATCCAACTCAAGCCAAAAGCCAGTCGGCATTTTGGACACTTTTCAGAGTGCCCCAAAGCTCCTGCACAACTCGTTTCGACAATCCTTACAACCAGCATATGAGACAGGCCGGTTGTAATCTCCGATGTGCAGCCGTGATGTTGAGGTTGGCCAACCATGGCCAGTCAAGGCCACACGAGGAGCTCATGGGCCCGGTGAGGACGGATCCAGGGACTTCCTCACCCGCCTGCCTGTCCACCGCAAAGGAGACAACCGGGCGCGGGCTGGCAGAGGATGGCACCTCGCAGCGCTCTCACGCAAAGCCCGCGGCCCCCAGGTCAATCCTGATGGAAGACGGGATGGGCCCGCAAAGAGGGAAAGCATCACAGCGGCAATGACAGGGAAACAAAGAGGCACAGAAGACGACGGTGTCCTTAGCCGAGACGGAGCACTGAATCACGCCAGAAGGGAATGTGCAGTCCTGCGGCTGTCGAGTAATAGAGACTGATTCCCTGGTGACAAGACGCTGGCTAAAGGCGGGGAAGGACGGAGGCGGGGAGCGCCGGAGGGCAGGAGACTTCCGGCTTCTGCTGGGGCCGAATGTACCCCTGGAGGACCAGGACCACACGGGAGATGCTGCTGGTGGCGCTTAAAAAGCCCCTGTGTGCCGCAGTGTGTGGAAGAGCTGCCAGAAGGAGCGGGAGACATTTTAAACGGAAATGCTGATGGCAGGGTGGAAAAGGTTGCTGCTGGAGACTGGTTTAAGCGGGGAGGCCATGACGGTTGGCCCGGGCAAGAAAAGGCCCAGAGTGAGGCGCTCAGGTGAGCCGAGAATCCCAGAAGGCGAGCGCCCACACGCGTCGCCCGTGCTGCTTCACGCACAAATACTAAAATGCAGGGGGCGCGAGGGATCCAGCATGCCCTTCCTCTGGAATCGTGTCCTCCCGTGCTGTCATTTGCGGACAGTGGCTTTGCTGTGTGGAAGAGCAGCCCGGTCTCCGCAGGCACCGTGCTGTGCCTTCGAAGTCGGCGTGGGCAGCACGCCGCAGCAGCGCCACCCTGCACAGGCCTCTCCAGCCTGAAGAAGCGGCTCGTGGCAACGGCAGGCGTAGCTGGTAGTGGCGAGGTTTCTCCCTGGGAGAGGCAGAGGCCCCTCCGACAGCCGGTTGCATTGCCGCCCAAACGAGCCCTCGGTGCGGGCTGCCACGTCATTCCTCCGGCTGATGTGAAGAAACACGCCACGGCCAACGGAGGCCACGTTCCTGATTCCAGCCGGCCTTCCTGCCCCTCCGAGCTGCCTTCTACCACAGAGCACCCTGGGCCGACCCAGAAGCGTCTGAGCCTCACCCCTCGCCCCCCTGCATCTGGGGGTTGCTGGCCAGCGAAAGTCCGCCCCCATAAGGCCCGGGGAGGGAGCTGTCCCCTCACAGCTGAGCCCCTGCACCACGCGCCTTGCCGCCAGCCCCCAGGAACACTCCCGCGGTGGCGAGGGGCCGCTCCTCCCCTCCTCAAGGGCCCCACTGCCTAGTCAGTGCAGCGTAGGGCCACAAGGATGGTGGCTGGTTTGCAGGGGATGGGGTATGAGGCGAGACTGAGGGAACTGGGTCTCTTCAGCCTGGAGAAGAGGAGACTCAGAGGGGATATGTTGGCAACATACAGGTATGTGAGGGGGTGTCACATGGAGATGGGGAGAGGCCTGTTCTCCCCTGCAGAGGAAAGCAGGACGCGCTCCAATGGAGCAAAGCTCAGGGAACCCAGGTTCCATTGGGATGCCAGGAAGCACTTCCTGACAGTCAGGACCCCGAGGGCGTGGAATGGGCTTCCACGGGAGGTCGTTGAGGCCCCATCGGTGAGGGTGTTCAAAGATAGGCTGGACATGCACATGGTGGGCATGTCATGAGCGGAGCCGGCTGGTGCCGGAGGTCAGACTAGATGGCCCAGGAGGCCCCTTCTGACTCGCTCTGTTTCTATGTTTCTATGTTTCATAAGTGGGCCAACCGTGGGCCACGCTGGGCGGCAAGCTGCGCTCTCAGGCAAGAACCCACTCCAGGGGCTTCCGGGCCTGCGGGAGATGAGCTGCCCGCCGGATGGGCCTCGCATCCCCATGGCCAAGCCGAGCCCTTCAGAGGTACCCTCGGGAAGAACCGTGGGTTGCCTGCCCTATACCGGAAGCGGAAGTTAAAACCTTCAAGGTGGCAATGCAGAGGAGGACAAAAGGCCCCACGCGTCCCAGCAGCGTTGGCACGGCCACCCTCAGAGGCCGCTCCGGGCCGCAGAGGGCCCTGCAGGAGCCTTGCTGGCTCCCCCTCGTTGGCCTCCTGCTAAAGGCACCCCAGACCTTTGCATTCAAGCAGGTTTTGGCACGGGAGCAGGACTGCTGGGTCAAGGCTGCCTTTATTCTGGTATCGAACTTTTAATTGTGCTTTAATTAGTTTATTTATGATGGCAAGTGCCATTTTCCTTGACAGGAAGGCAGGGTGCAGATCTCAGGAACAAATGGAACAAATAAAGGCCAATATTTTGACAGCTTCACAGGAGACTGCCCTGAAAAAACAGCTTGAGATGTTAAGCTGTGCCAAAACATGGTTTTCTCTGAAGATTTGCAGCTCT
Organism: Varanus salvator macromaculatus; assembly: GCA_023646645.1. Lineage (NCBI taxonomy): Eukaryota > Metazoa > Chordata > Lepidosauria > Squamata > Varanidae > Varanus > Varanus salvator. The sequence continues at coordinate 4,026,350 of JAIXND010000761.1, read as the reverse complement.
TTTCCCAGAGGACAAATCAGAAGCTGCTAACCAGGCCCCCTTTTTAAGAGTCCCCAATATCTAAGCTCACCAACGCATTTGAAACTGACCACCACAAAACCAGGCTGAGCTTTTTAGATATGGAGGTCATATTTCAGAAGGGGCTCAGAAAAATATGGATCCACATTTCTCTTTGAACTATGATAGCTACCCAGACTATCCTGATCACAGATATCCAGACTGATCTGGAATAGCAGCTTACAAAACTTCTCTAAATTGGGCAAAGTACTTTTAACACAACTGACTGGGGAGGAACCCCACTGAAAGCACGTAGTGCGTCCGTGTGCACGGCCTCACACATGAGCAGGTGTGTGTTACTTTCATGTAGGAGCCCAGAGGTATCTGCCTGGTTTTAGGATATCAGGTTGTACACCTGTCTCTAGGTTTGCATGTTCAGCACCTTGGCCAGGTATGACCCATTTCCTGGGGCTCGATCTAGAGATGGTTTTTAAATATTTATTTTCACACCTCTTATTGTGCACTTCATTCACTGGCTTTTAAGCCTTCTTTTAATAATTAGAATGTTTTTTTATAAAGATTTTTATAAAGATTTTAAACTAAAAACTAAAAAACATCAATCATCAAATACATCGGACGAGCTGGGTCAGCCCCCTATAGCATATCTTGTAACATTCTATAATCATATTCAAATCAATTTATAAAAACTTAAAGACATCTTTAAATCTAAGCCAAGTCCCGTTTCTCCAGCCAATCATAAAAAAATTCCAAGTTTGATAGAAGTCAGTATCCTCTTTCTCCTTCAATAATAGAGTCAGTCTGTCCATTTCTGCACAGTCCAGAATCTTTTTCAAAATCAGTTCCTCAGTGGGTGGTTCCTCACTCTTCCAATATTGAGCAAGCGCGATCCTCGCCGCTGTGATTAGATGCAGTATCAAATATATTTCTTGTTTGCTAATATTTAATAATTAGAATGTTTTAATTGCAGGCATGGACTGGATGCCGTGACTTTAGTCCATTATGGCCGCTTGAGAGTGAAAGGAGTGAGCGATGACCATGCGGGTGGGAAGAACGCTTCACATTTCCCGTGCTAGACTTCTGAAGACCGTTGTGGTCGAAACATGTCAGGCATCGGTCTTTGCAGGACAGCGATGCCTGTACAGCTGATTGCTGTTCAGCATCTTTGTTTACAAACCTTGGATGTATTTATAAAAACCATGAACTAATGATCGGCGTCTGGGCATCAAACTGGAGCACTTAACACAGGAAGGCGCATACGACTTAACAGGTGGGCTGCCTCTTGGCGGGATGCGTCCCCGGACTGGAATTCCGCTTTTGAGGGGGACCAGCAGATCTGCTCATGTAACACCAGTCCTGTGCCATTGTCTAGCAATTGAAGTCCGGGCCCAATTTAAGGTACTAACGGCGATGTATAACGCCCTAAACGGTTTAGGGCCTGAGTGTCTGAAGGAGCATCTCTTTCCATATACAACTGCCAACCCCGGAGATCTTTGTCTGAGGTCCTTCTCCGGGAAACCCATTGAAGGAGATTGGCAGAGGGCCTGCTCTGTGGTGGCCCCAGGCGGGGAACCTGCTTCCCGAGAGGTGCGCCTGGGGCCAACCTTTGTTCTTTTTGGCACCAGGTCCAAACCTTTTTATTGTTGCTTTAATGTTGGTTTTATTAGATATTTGCATCTAGTTCTGTGTGCTGCCTTTGCATTGTATTGCTGTCCTGAGACTTGTATAGAATGGGATAGAAATGCCTTAAGCAAGCAAGCAAGCAAGCAAGCAAGCAAGCGAGCGAGCGAGCGAGCGAGCGAGCGAGCGAATGGAAGGAAGGAAGGAAGGAAGGAAGGAAGGAAGGAAGGAAGGAAGGAAGGAAGGACCTTCCTGCGTCATCTTGGAAGCTCAGCAGGGCTCTGCTGGGCCTGGTTGAAACCTGGATGGGTGACATAAACTGTTGTGAACAGTCCAGAAAGCTTCAGTTACAGGTGGTACAGAAAGGTAACATGACAACAACAAGAACAACAGTTTGAGAAGAACAGGAGGAACGGAAAGCGAGGCACAGCCGCACTATGTTAAAGATGCCCATCCCTGCACAGAAATGCGGGAGGGGGTGCTTCGTAGACCCCTTGAGAGCATCTGTGTTACTATAAATGGGGAAGGAATAAAAGGAATACGGTGGTTGGACTCTGTTACCGACCACTCTGCCCAAGAGAAGATGAGGAGGAAACTCGAAAAGCGAAGTGCCAGCGGTTGCCAATGGCTGGCGAGGGTTCAAGGAGACACGAGCGAGTGGTGACAGGGGACTCCAATTTCCCCTATATCTGCTGAGGCAGATGCTCCAAGACGTTCCTGAAATGCGGAGGATGGAACTGGAGGAATCCGCCCTCCTTGGCTTGATTCGCGCCAACAGGAAGGCCTAGTGGGCACAGCGGCAGCTGCGGGAACTCTGGGGGAGCGAGCCCAGGCTGCACTTGAATTCTTGATTCTGAAGGCGGCAGAAGCCAAGTGTCGCCAAACATGTGCCCTGGATTTCAGGAAAGCCAATTTTAATAAAGTCAGAACAATGATAAGTGAAGTCCCATGGCAAGTGGCTTTAATGAGAAAAGGAGTCCAAGATGAGTGGGAACAATTCTGACAAGGAACAAGGGAGGAGGAAGAGGAGGAGGAGGAGGAAATGAAAACTCTGAAAAACTCTGAGAAAACTCGGGGGAAAGCACCCAGGCTGCACTTGAATTCTGGATTCTGAAGGAGGCAGAAGCCAAGTGTGGAACAGCACAGGGGAGAGTTGGGCGGCGCCTGTAAGGCATCAAGCCCAGCTCCCCGCTCTGCCTCCACATCTGGCTACCCATCTGGCTCGGGCCCTTGCCTCCCGAGCTTGGCAACGGTGGCTGGAGATGCTAATTTGATGTATAGCTATGCACTGCAGCCAAACACGCAGCTCGCCTTTTAGGAAAGCCAATTTTAATACACTCAGGACAAGGATAAATAAGGCCCCACAGCAAGCGACTGCCATGAAAAATGGAGCCCATGTCGGGTGGGAACTTTTTTAAAAGGGAAATTCCAACGGTGCAGTTGCGGGCTGCTTTCCGAACCGAAGCCGCTCCTGGGCAGTGACCGGCTGGGAGCTCGACCTGCAGAGACCGGAACGCGGCGAGGAAAGAAATTGCCCAACGGCAGGGCAATTCACAAGGGCCCCGACGGGGCAAAGCGCCGAGAACCCGCTGGGACACATTTGCCACGCTCCCCCCCCCCCACGCTTCTGCAGAGAGGACTCGCCGGTGCGAATGCGAAACAACACAAGGAAGCGCGACTGGAGGAGCAGGGCGGCCCGTGGGCGGAGGGCGCAGCCACCGCCTCTCGTGGCCAGAGGTGCCACCACCACACGCGGGGAGCTCCTGCGCCCGGCCACACACCCCTGGGGCGGGGGCTCTGCCGGCGGAGAGCCACGCGGCCCCTCCGTGCCCTCCTCGTGGCCTCGATTCCCCGTTCCCATTTAACGCTTGTCAACAAGCACCACGGCATCGGCTTCTCTCTGTGGCTTCCTAAATTGATCTGGCTTTTCGTTACCATCCTGGAATATAATCTACGAGCGGCTATTTATGCAGCACCTGCGCTTGTGTAGGACTCAGTGACTCGTCACCCTGCAAAACAACCCCCTGCTCTCCACCCCAGCCAGCCAGCGCGGAGTGAGGGGCTGCCACCGACCGAGACGCGGGGCCCCTATCTGTAAGGGCGCCCTTTCATCTCGAGGCTAGCCTGCCTCCCACCCTTCCAGAAGCTCCAGGGGGCCAGAAGGGGTGCTGGGCAAGGCCACGGGCGAGGGGGCGTCCTGAGCCTCTCGGCAGCAGCGCAGTGCAGCTGCCGGCAGAGCCCGCGGCAGGGGAAGGGCCCCTTGCGCCATCGCCCGCTCAGGCCTCCCCTGCCTCCTGCGACTCCGTCGGGGAAAGGCGGCACGCTGCTCCCATGGGAGGGGACCTTACTGGGGGCCCTGAGCTGCCCCCAGTGGGTCACCCCCGGAGGGGCAGTGCAGGAGGGCCTTCCTGGTGGTGGCACAAGCGGGGATCACCCCATTTCCTTCTGAAGGGGGCGAGTGGGACCGCTGAGCAGTTCCCGCAGGCTCAGCCCCCTGCGAGGTTTCGTGCCCACCGGAGAACAAGAGGAGGAGCCCCAGGGCTCCGGCGAAGCATCGCAGCGCTTGTGACAACGCCCCAGCCCGCAGGTGGCTTGAGCGGCAGGAGGGGAGGCCCGGGAGGGTGTGGGGGTCTGTCCCCCTGTTCCGGAAGGCAAAGCGCAAGTAGCCACTGGAAAGTGAATCCATTCCCCCTCCCAGGGGAGGAACATGCAGGAACAGAACAACATCCGGTCCCCAGGGGAGCAAACCCAGTAAGACAGCTAAGCCAATGCTGGGGGCAGGGAGCCAGCAGGGGCAGCGGCTGTGCAGGGGAGCGCCACCAGTACGACTGTCCGCCAGCTGGCAGAAATCCCGGCGGTCGCTCAGTGCCGTGTGCTCCTGACTCCCAGGGGGCATATTTGCTCCTTGAAGCCCGGGAGGCGCGCTGGCAGGGCCCCGACTCCTGGGTGGCAGCTGCTCTGTGGGCACAGAGAGCAGGGCGTCATTCTGAGGAAGGAGCAAGGGCTGCCTTGGGGGCGCCTGGAGCCCTGCTTGGGCAACGCCACAGCAGCAGGTGGCATCGCGTCTGGGTCAAATCACTCCCGTGGGTGGAGTGGGGCGTTTGAGGGCGCTCCGGTGGAGGAGGGGAGCAAGCGGATGGCGGGGCTGCAGCGAGCCCCACTGGCCAGTTGGGAAGGCCGAGTGCGGAGCGACAGCTGCATGCAGCGGGGGGCGGGCCTGGCGCTGGGGTGCTGCTGTGCAGACGCGAGGAGCCCGAGGGGCAAACGGGGAGCTCGGGCACCTGATGGGAAAGGAGACGCTCACATGGCGGGTTCTGTGGAACCTGGTGGAGTGGAGACCACGGGGTGGGTCACCTCGCTGCCCGCTGTGCCAAGGAGTGCGCAGAGTCTGGCAAAACCGATCACCTAGTGAGAAGACTCCTCTGCAGAAGTGCCGGGGCGACAGTCCCTGGTCCCAAAACGCACGCGGTCCCAGGAGTCTGCTGTCGTCCCCCAGACCCCGATGCTCCGGGCGATCTCAAGATGGGGAATGCAATCAGGGAGGCCTGTGAATGGGGGGGGGGGGTCAACGACCCACACACTGGCCGGGTGAATGGCTGTTCCAGTTCCGACAGTGAATGTGGGTCTCTTGATGTTCTCGGTGACTGTGCCATAGCGAAGCCGGTCATGGGGCTCACCAGAGGAGCTCCTGCAAGATGCGAATGATCTTGACCCAACGGGAAAAGTGACCCTGGCGCCGCCAGAAGCATGTGCAGTTGGAAGGAAGGTGGCCAAGGAGGCCTTGGGCTGCCAGGGGGGCCTTGCCCAAACGAAGAGAATGAGTGGTCCACACGCTCCCGTTGCGCAAGGGCGATGCAGGCAGACCCTCAGTGAAGCAAGGAGAGAGTGCGAGGGGCACATCGCTCGCAACATCAAGGCCAGCTATACAGAACAGTGTAAATCGATCAGAATAAAGCCAGTGGCTGAAGCCAGGTTGGGCCCTTGGGCAATAATGGGATGGAGGGAGCACTAAGGGTGGGGTGGGAGGGGAGGAGGCTGCAGGGAAGCTGGGTGATTTCTTGCATCGGTCTTCACAGCAGAGGACAAAGAGCAGGTAGCTGTCCCTGCACTTGCGCGTCCCGGAAGGGAGCCTGAGCAGCTGGGACAGAGAGAGACAAAAGATGAACTTATCAGTCTTACTGGCAAACTAAAGTCAGCCATTCAGCCCGTCCAGACGGCATCCACCCTGGAGTCCTTGAAGAACTCGCGCATGAAATCGCTGCTCTTCTTACCAAAATATCAAACATGTCCTAAACTCAGCCTTTACTCCAGCGTCTGGAGATTGTTCGACGTAACACCAATTTTTAGAAATGGAGCTGGAGAATTACTGGCCAGTCAGTTGAACATCTGCTCTGGGTAAACGGCTTGAAACACCGTTAAGCTGCTGGCTTTGCAGAGAGACTTCTGTAGAATTGAGAACGTGGTCCCATCGCTTGCTTCCCGCAGCTGTTTTTAGCATTCATTCCAGAAGTGATGTTCTAAATTATTTATAGTTCTACATTTGTCTGATTGCTACCCTGAGCTTTGTGTAAAGGTGGGACTCCCACCTTCCCTCTCAGACATCTGCAAAGAGGCTGTTTCATTGCGAGGGCTCAGCAGGAGCAATGCTCCCCTGCAGCCTCTGAATCGGCCAAAGCGACACGCAGAGACCCCTGCAATAAGCGGGGTCATCCGCTCCTCTGGCCCAGTGCGCTCAGGCCGGGCTGGGCTCAAGCACGTTCCTGGGCAAGGATGCCAGGAGGGACGTGGCTTGGCGGCTTCCTCGGGAGCATTCAGCGGGGGCCACGGGCCGCGAGCGCGGATGCACACATGCACAGAGAGACGCCACTGAAACCTCGCCCGTGGGGAGCGTCCTCCACGCGTCCCGGCTCCGTCCGAGGGGCATCCCGCCCCCTGTTCGTGTGCAGCACCAACCGGGGCGCTGCAGCGCATTGGGGAGGTGGCCCCACATGGCTGCGGGGCTTGGGGGCAGCTGGGCACTGCAGGTGCCCTTCCATGTTCTCATGCTGCAGAGAGAGGCTTCCTGGCACGCCGAGACATGGCGGGATGACTCTTTGGCAGCCCTGCGCCAAGAGGGAGGCAACCGGCGACGGCGTCGTATTGAAGCGGGCATGCTACCCAGGTTGCAACAACCGTGCAGTCCTTTCCGGCGTTACCCTCCAGGGGTCACACGATCAGAAGAGAGGCTTCCACGTGAATGCCCCGTGAACATCTGGACAGATGTCTTCTACTAATTCTTCCTGGTTATCTCCCCCAAAACAGTCTTGGATAAGATAGAGAATGTGGTTTAATTGATCGGTGGAGCTGTGTTTTTTTAGGAAAACAAAGGCCCTTTTAAGGAATTCACATTCTATTCACACCTTCATGAGTTATGCTCAAGCACGCATTTAATTTTAGTCTCACCCAGTTAATGTCAAATACCAAGACAGAACTGTGAACATCTGCAGATCACACCCCCGTTTCATTCCTGCAGAGCACCGCTGGTAAAACCAGAATAAAAAGAATGGAATTTGAGGTGCAGGATTTAACCTTTAAAAGCGGGATCCTGTGTCTATATAGGCAGGAAAAGAGTCCCACCTCTACCAGAATGGCCCAAGTAGCCGTCCTGGCTGGGGAATCATCATCAACATGCATTGTGTTTCTGTACAGCCCCTCAGGTGATGCTCTGTGGGCGATTTTGCAACAGTACATACAAGCAATGCCACAAAATATAATAAAATACCATTAAAAACAACACCACCTGCCTGGACACGTTGATCAAGAGAATCTGGGGCAGATCACGAGCAGATCACCTCCCATCAAGATCAGGCTCTTGGTGGCCTTTCCCCTTTGCCACTGAACAGGTCCCCTCTCTGCATCTAATGGGGCTGGATAGATCCCAGGGATCCCATGACAACCAAGCATGGAATGAGTGTGGCCAACGAGCTGCTGTGGGTTGTCCTGCTGTGTGAACCAAGTCAGTGTTTGGCAAAAAACAGCAGTTGCAAGAGGACGGGGGGCAGAGGGGGCTCGGCTGTTTTCCCAGGGAGCTGGCGCTGTGCCCTTCTCAGTGCAGGGCAAAGACATGGAATCCCAGAAGGGCAGGGCTAGTAGGGGCCAGAAAGGTGGCCAGGAAGGCCACCGGGTCCAGCCCCTTGCCGGTGCAGGACGCCAGCTCGCACCATCCCACTGAGGCGACTGCCCAGTTTCTTTCTGAGTGTCCCCAGTGTGGGAGAGCCCCCACCTCTCCAGGCAGCTGGTCCCACTGTCCTATTGCTCTGACAGTGAGGAAGCTCTTCCTGATGCCCAGCCTGAATTTAGTTGTCACAGCTTGAATTGATTATTCTGCGTCCTACGCTCTGACATTAGCAAGAAGAGACCTTGACCTTCCTCTCTGGGACAGCCTTTGAGGTATGTATAGAGGGACGCCATTCCCCCCAAATCTTCTCAAGGCTGGACATGCCCCGTTCTCCCAGTCTCTCCCACTCTTTCCAAACCCTGGATCATTTTTGCGGCCCTCCTCTGGTCCCTTCCTAATTCCTCTGCATCTTTCTTAAATGTTGGTGCTCAAAACTGGACACAGCATTCCAGGTGAGATCTGACTAGTGAGGAGCATAGAGGAACTTCTCGTGATTTGGAATTAATGCTTCTATGAATGCATCCCAAAATAGCATTTGCCCTTCTTGCATCTGCTTTGCATCGTTGGCTCATATTTAGCCTGTTGACCATGATAAGGCCGAGGTCTTTTTCTGTTTCAGTTCCGTTGAGCCACGGCATGTCTTGAGTGAAGCCGGCTGCAGGTGGGGGCCAGACTAGATGGCCCAGGAGGCCCCTTCTGACTCGCTCCTTTCTGTGCGTCTATATATTTCCCATTTGGTTTCTTTTTCTTTGGTGAAGGACTTGGCACATCGCTTATTTCCCCAAATATCTGGACACCAGTTATAGCCCAGTAGTTCTGGGCTGTTCTTGTGCTGTTCATTGTAGGCTGTGAGCAAGGGAAAGAGGAGCTCTTGTGTATTGTGGATGATTGTTTAGATTGTTCTTATGCTTTTATGGTATCAATACATTGGACCAATTCTGATTTATATTGATTTTTTTTCTTGTAAATTATGGATTTCTGTTTGTTTGCTTGCTTGTTTTTTATAAATTGCTTCCAGACTGTTTCCTGCATTGAGAAATAATATATAAAAATAATACATAAATTTAATAAGAAAAATAAGATCACTCTACCATCCTTGGTTGCTGACTTAGTAAGTACATAATCTTACTGGGACACTGAGACACTGGGAAGGGTGGGATACACAAATTTAAAATAAATAATCCATGCTTTGATTCAAAGTGTTGCTGCTGTCTTCTGTAGCTCCATATATTTTCCATTCTCCCCCACCCCGACCCTCACCTATCGCAGAGCAAAAGATGGGGAAATCCAAAATGTTCGCTCTCTCCATGTTGTGGCTCATTTCACTCTTGGTTGCAAACAACTGGTGTTCGCAAGGACGCAACTCACTCATTCAGCAACGAAGCACCAGCGCCCTGGGTGGAAGGTCCCCTTTGGCGATCTAGACGGATCCCTTTTGTGCAAAATGAAGCTCTTTTGCAAAGGACTCTGGGATATGTTGGTGACATACAGGTATGTGAGGGGGTGTCACACGGAGATGCGTAGAGACCTGTTCTCTCCTGCAGAGGAAGGCAGGACGCGCTCCAATGGAGCAAAGCTCAGGGAGCCAAGGATCCATTTGGATGCCAGGAAGCACTTCCTGACAGTCAGGACCCCAAGGGCGTGGAATGGGCTCCCACGGGAGGTGGTTGAGGCCCCATCGGTGCGGGTGTTCAAAGACAGGCTGGACATGCACATGGTGGGCATGTTGTGAGCGGAGCCGGCTGGAGCCGGGGGTCAGACTAGATGGCCCGGGAGGCCCCTTCGACTTGCTCTGCTTCTATGTTGCTATGAACCGGCTGCTGCACTTTTAAACTGTTCTGCTGGTGACCTACACTTGAGAAGGGACCTTCGAAAGCCATTGAAGCAGATGGAATCGATATTCAATTTCACTGAGATAATGCACCAGTAAAATAACCATGGTGCATTTATCAGAAACGCCAACAACATCCATGAATAGCAAAGCAGGTGTTGAACCTGGAGACGCTGCACCGTGAGACTCCGGTGTTAAGCTACTGCCACAGCCACGCACGATCGTTCTGGTGGGGCTGCGTGCCGAACTGGTGGGCAGAAGCGCTTGCATCTTGCGCGCCCTCATCTGTGGGTAGTGATGAAGGATGGGTTTTCTTTTTTTGATAACCTTCCCTCCATAAGAATATCAGGCTGAGTAATAACATTTAAGCCACTGTGTAGCAAGAAAACTTTTGGCACGTCAGCCGATATTTGCAGATGTTGGAAGGCTGCGGGTGGGTTGAAAAATGAGAACGTTGCCAGACTGGCTTCAGGTAAATGAGTTGAACACTTGAAATCATGAGATTTTAGGATACAATTTTCGGGGGGCAGGGAGCTCTACCACACCAGGGCTTGCTTGGCGTTGAAGGCCTCTCCCCTTGTTTAAGCACACAGAGAATTCAGTTTTGCTAGTTTCCAGAAGGCAACACAACACACAGTTAGAGACACAACAAGCCAATCCTGTTTAGCCCAATGCATTGTAAATGTGTAAAAGACCTCGGCCTTATCGTGGTCAACAGGCTAAATATGAGCCAACGATGCAAAGCAGATGCAAGAAGGGCAAATGCTATTTTGGGATGCATTCATAGAAGCATTTAAAAAGGACAGGTGAAGAAGGGGAAGGACGGGGGTGGGGGACGAGCCGGGTTGGAAGGAAGAAGCTGGGCCTAACCAATGCCTGTAATCCAACCTGGTTGCTTGCGTCTCTGGGACCAAATGCGCGCCCGAGTCTTTCTCTCTGTCCCCAGATGCCACGATGGCGTCCGTCAAGGGCCGGTATGAGCCAGAGGCTCCGTCCGTCTCCACTGTGCCAAATCCACATTACCGATGCCAGAAAGAGCGAGCCAGCTCATCCCTGTCCCTCCTGCCCTTTAATATTTCCAGACTGTCAACGAGATTGATGATTTGGGTCTATTATTTCTTGCTGTTTTTACAGTCTCCCACCCCTCAATAAATCCTTGTTTTATTTCTGAGCGCCTGATTCCATCGAAGATCCTCCACCGTTCGGAGAAGGCCAGCGAGCTGGGATTTCTGATGCCGGTCCTGAAACGAGTGCGGGACGGCCGTGGCTGGTCAGTCCACCGTAGCCGGTCGGGACAGAACTGCCCCGAGGGGTTCCAGCCACAGCGGGAACAGGCTAGGTGAAATCCTGGCCCAGTAGATGCATGGTCGGCTCTCACGGTGCCAAGGGGCTCAGCGCATTTGTATGTTACGTGGACTACAGGCTTCTCTGCAAGAGGCATTTATTGAGTGGTTGCAACCCAAAATTTGCCAGGCCTGTGCATGAGACGGTGGCCCTGCAGCAGATGCCCCGTGCCAGATGCTGGCTTCTCCCTTTTGTCTCTGCATGCGGGAAATGCAATATTTTTTTAAATTTTTTCTTCTATTTCTTTCTTTTAAAAATTATTTTAGTTATTAAAACAATACAATTAATAAAACAACAACAACAACAGAACATTACTGATTAACACAACTGAACAATACATTAATCTCAGTGCTACCTCCACCAGGAACACTACTCTAGTAAGCGCAGGAATTCATTCACGTTGCCCTACTTCCCTTCCACTGACTCTTGTGGTTCATACCCCTTACCTTTTATTAAAACATATTTAATAAAAGGTCTCCAAATATTTTCAAAATTATTTTCACTTATCAAACCTTTTTTCCATTTAATATCACAAGTTAACTTACCATTAACAGCTATATTCCAGACTTCTTTATACTAGTCAACAGTATATTTACCTTTAGTTTTCCAATTCCTTGCTATTATTAATCTTACTGCTAATAAATTTATCATCAATTCTTTAGCATTTTGTCCCATCTGCTCTCTAAATAATGACAATAATACTAATCCAGTATCAACTTCAATATTTAATTCAATATTTTACTAATTTCTTTCAAGATCCTTTCCCAAAACTCATTTTTTATATTTATACTTCCACCACATATGGAAATATGTACCCACTTCTTGGTTGCATCTCCAACACACATTGGAATATTCCTTATTCATGTAATTCAATTTAACCGGAGTGAAGTAGCATTTCCAAACCAGTTTATCAAAACTATCTTTAATTCTTATTCGTATAAATTTCAAAGTTCTCATATCCCACATATTGTACCATTCTTCAGCACTAATATTTCTTTTTAAATCTATTTCCCAATACTCTTAAAGAGGGCCATAGTGATCTTCCTCTTCTAGTAATATATTATAAATTTTACTTATCATTCCGCTCATCTACACAGTCCAGCTTTTCTTTCTGTAAAATTTTGTCTTCACATTTGGCACATTCTCTGCATTTACCACTTGTCTTCAACCAGCAATGCTATTTTTAGTGCGCTGAATCCATGCCAAAACATGCACACGACAATCCGCGCTGCTCGGCGGGGCGTTGAGGCTGGAGCATGGCCGCCTGCGCACCACACGGAGTCGTGATGCTCGCCGTGAGTCACGGTGGGGGGCGTTTCCCGAGCCCGGGCTTCTACGAGTCTTTTGGGATGACTGTCTGGGATGGCGAGGCGAGGCAAGGCGAGGACGGGAAACTTATGCATGACCCGAGCGGCCCTTTTGGGATCGCTGATCATCTTCCTCCACAGCTGGAACGACAACCATGGATGCGAGCAGCACCTGCAGTTCCTTGGTGGGCTGTGATGACCGTGTGGTGGGCGTCCAGCCGGGAACCGTCCCATGGGGCCACCCGCCAATTCGCCTCTGGAGAATCAGCCGCTGGAAGCATCGTTGTGGCAGTGGGCCTGGCCGCAAACCCCAGACTCTTTTCCCGGGTGGCTTCCGGAAGGCCAGTGGACGGCAGGACCTCAGCACTCCTGCCCTCAAAGCAGGCCACCAGGAGGAGGAGTGGCCGGCACGCTCAGGGAGGCCTCTGTGCCACGGACGGACGGACGGACGCGCCAGGACAGAGCTGGGGGCAGGGCAGGAAGGGGGAGAGATGAGCAGCAGGAGGGGAAGGGGCTGGGTCTTGAACACAGCTTCTTCTGGCACTGGAAGCCAAGGGGGGGCGGGGGGTGCCCAGCCCCACAATGCCGGGGGGTTCTGTGGTCCTTTGACCAGTAACTGTGTGTTGCAGAACGGAATCGGGCTCCCCGCCCTCTGCGGACACCAGGCAGACGCCTGGCTGTGGGACTCCTCAGCGCACTGGCGCTCTGCACGGCTGCCTCATGCCCATATGTGCTCTGGAAGAACAGCAGAGGAATGTGAGAACAGGAAATCCCGTGCTTCCATGCGGCTGCCAGGCACAACGGGTCCCGCAGGACGGTGCACCGACACCGAGGCTGGTTGAGGCACACAAGCAATGAGACACGCCATTTCGGCAGCTCTGCTCTCTGCTGGTACGCCTGTCCCAGGGAAGCCCATCGTTGTGATCTCAGGTGTCCAGGTGCCCCCACTCATTCTAGCTGTTGAGCTACCCAACATGGAAAGTCCAGTTATGTGGATGCTAGGAAAGGTTTTGCTGTGGAGCAAAACCTTTGGGCCATCGGAAGACATGCTGGCAGCTCTGGAGGCTCCTTCTGTGCCATCAAGCTGTCCCCAAATGATGGTGCCCCCATGACTGAATGCCCTCAGCCCACCCTGCCCACAACTGCCCCACTCAGTTTTTCAAATTCAAGTCGGTGGCTTCCTTTAGAGCAGTGATGGTGAAACATTGAGAGACCGAGTGCCCAAACCGGAACTCAAAACCCACTTATTTGTCGCAAAGTGCCAACACGCCAAGGAAACCGGAAAACTGAGGCTTTAGGTTAGACAAAACACCTCACAGCCGGTCCAAGCAAATGAATGTATCTCCTTGGCAGCGCACTGACCGGCCATGCGAAAGCTCAGACGAGTCACGGCTAATGAGTTGCAGCTCGTGAGGTCGCCTGGCACCACGTCTCCTTTCCGAACATGAACATGGCCCTTGTGTGTGCTGTGATCCGATGCTTGGCTGCTGGGGCCATGCTGGGGCAACATGGCTTGTGTACCAGAAAGAGAGGGCTCTGCATGCCCACAGTTGCACGCATGCCATGTGCTCGCTACCACTGGCTTGAACCTACCCTGGTACACACCCCCAACCCTACTATGGGGCTACAGTTCCACTGAAAAGAGGGCGATTATGAAAAAGCCTTCCTTGAGTAGCTTTTTCTGCACTGCTCATCATTCCTGCCCATTCTAAATGCATTCCAACCATCCACAACATGCCAGGACATCTCGTTTTCCAAACCCTAACCCTACCCTGGTGCACACCCCTAACCCTAATATGGGGATACAGTTCCATTGAAAAGAGGGCGATTCTGTAAAAGCCTTCCTGGAGCAGCTTTTTCTGCACTGCTCATCATTTCTGCCCATTCTGAACACATGCCAACCATCCAAATCGTGCCAGGATGCCTCGTTTCTCTAATCCTAACCCTACCCTGGTGCACGCCCCTAACCCTAATATGGGGCTACAGTTCCACTGAAAAGAGGATGATTATGAAAAAGCCTTCCCTGAGTAGTGTTTTGGCACAGCTCATCGTCTCTGCCCATTGTAAACACATTCCAACCATCCAAACCATGCCAGGACACCTCGTTTTTCTAACCCTACCCTGCTGCAGACCCCCAACCCTAATATAGGGCTAAAATTTCATAGAAAAGAGGGCGATTTTGATAAAGCCTTCCTTGAGTAGTGTTTTCTGATATGATGAGCAGTGCAGAAAACCTTACTCAAGGATAGCTTTTGAAAGTCTCTCGTGTGGCATCGCCCACCACCTCTCTGGGTAGCCAGTCCCACTTCCGAATTACTCTTACAGGGAAGAAGCTTCTCCTGATGGCCAGCCAGACCTGGGCTGTCGCAGCTTGACTTGATTCTTCCGTGTCCTGCACTCTGGCAGCAGCGAGTAGACATCTCAGCCTTCCCCTTTGTGCCAGCCATTGAGGGACTCACAGAGGGAGATGAAGTCCCTGCTCAGCCTCCTCTTCTCAAGGCTGAACATGCCCAGCTCTCTCAGTCTCTCCTCATAGGACAGTGTTTCTAAAGCCTGGATCATTTTTGTGGCCCTCCTCTGGACCCTTTCTAATTTACCCGCGTCTTTCTTAAATCTTGGTGCGCAGAACTGGACACGGCATTCCAGGTGAGGTCTGACTAGTGCGGAGTAGAGGGGAACTACTACTGTCCGTGATGTGGAAGAGATACTTCTGTTAACGCATCCAACTCAAAAGCACCCCCCGCCCCCCATTAGCGCGCCTTGGTTTTGCATCCGAGAGCGCTACTGCCAAACTCTCGGACCGGCTGCCGGTGCCAAGGGGACCGACAGAGCGAGCTGCATGGGAAAGTTCTCCTGAAACTAAGTCCGCCGGCGCATCGGAATTTCTTCCATGTATAGACAAGCGATATGCAAGCCGTGGCTCAGATGGAGCTGCAGGTTGCGCGAGCGGTGCCCTTCGCAGAGGCGGCCCGCCAGGCGGCACCGCGGGTATTTCCCTCCCGGCACCGCTTCCGTGCCTTGGCTCCCCGCCCCCGACGGAGCGCGGAGCAAGCGGGCGGAGAGGCGTCCCCCGCCGCCCCCGGGGACCAGGAGCTCAGGCCTCCCCGGCCTCCCACGCGGCTTTCGTGGCTACACGCGAGGCGGCCGAAGAGACGGGACGGTGCGGCACGGGCGTCTCCTCCGTCCAAGCGCGTCCTTTCCTGCCCCGCACCGGCAGCAGGACGTCGTGCGGGGCAGCGCTGCTGCGGGGCGTTTCCAGTGACGCGCCCGGAGCCCTCGGGGGCAATCGCGGCTCCGTGGGTGCGTGTGGGTGTGTGTGTGTGGGGGGGGGTTCTTAAAGAGCGCATCCCCGCAAAAGGAAGGAAGGAAGGTAGGGGAAACGGAACAAAAGCCTTTCCGGACGGCGAGCGGAGCGCAACTCCCGGCTGCGCGCTCCGCCCCATTAGGCGCAGAAGGCGCGGCGCAAGGCGACGGCTGCGGCTGCAGCTGGACGATTTCCGATTAGGAGGACGCCGAGGGGGCAGTCAGGCAATGAAGCCTCTGCAGGGGCGAATCCCCCCATGCCTCGTTCGTGCGAGCCCCTCTCGCGGGCTCGTCGGGCAGCGCGCGCTCGCAAAACCAGCGGGGGACACCCTGCAAGGCCTTCTGTTCTGAACTCCGCCCCGGCGAGCTTCCTCGGCTGCCCCGCCGTGCCCTTTCAATTCCTCCCCCAACTGACGTTTGCGCAAGGACCCTCCCTCCGCCCGGGCAGCTTCCTCGGCCCTTCCTGCCCCCCCCCGCCCCGCCCGCCCCGCACGGGCTGGGAGCGAACGCACGCTTTTGCCCCGCACGTTTTCCCTCCCTGCAGCAAAAGCCGAAAGGCACCGCCTGCCTTTGCCGGTTGGCTGAGAGCGCGGCCACGGGGGGGGGGGGGGGCCGGACAGTGGCCTCGGTGCCAGCCTCGCGCGGGGGGGGGGGGAGACTGCCTCACCGCGAGCAGCTGGGTTCCCAGAGCAGCAGCGCTAACAGAGGAGATGGAAGGCCCGGCCACATACTGGGACGCAGGGACAGCCTCCCCGTGGCATCTGCACCCACCCCTCCTGTTTGCCCGTTGGCCTGGTTCGCACGTGATGAGCAACAACCCAGCGCTGAATCCTGGGTTCCTGTGCACCGAGCCTTGCTAATGGGGCACGAGTGGCTAGCCATGAAGGGCCCAGAGAAGATGCACGGTTTGTTGCCATATTGTGAACTCCGGGTTGTTTAGTCCATGGGCTGTCATTACGTGCAAATCCAGAGCTGTGGGTTGTTCACGGGCTGCTTTGCTGGGTGGGCAAGAGGTAACTCCCCGGCTGCAGCCAGGCAGACTGGAGTGCCTGCCCCACTACTGGATCGAGGTGCTTCCGACTGTGCTGAGTTCAGTGCCAAACTGCACCTCCCAAGCAGTGCATTCGCGCCTCTTGCCGGGTTAAAGGACACCCCCCCCACACACACACACCCAGGCAAGGGGCACCCTGGTGCAGACAACCAGGCCGCTGGTCCCATCGGTGCAGGAGCGGCCGTGCTGCCCATGCCAGCTGAATCTGCTCTCCACACACCGACCTGGGAGAAGCGCCCCTCTCCTGCTGGCTGCGGGGCTGCTCAGGTAATCGCGGAGAAGCTTCAGGCACATCCCCACGGCACGCCTTGCACGGGACTGGGGATCACTCACAGGCAGGCAGGCGCGGGAGCACACGGCACGTGCCGGAGTGTGCGCCTGGGCCTTTGCGCATCCAGACAGTCGCTGCGCTCGTGGAATATCAAGACAGATGGGACCAATTTCATGAGAACAGCCAGCCTGACAAGGGAACAAACGTGGATGGAAAAGCATGAGACCCATCCCACTCGCTCCTTCACTGATCCTCTGACAAGTAGCCCCAGGGTTCTTCTCGGGAAGGGAACAGCGGGGTGGGCTACGCCCCAGAAAGCCACTTTCCCAGAGGGCAAGTCAAGGAGAAGCAGTTGGAGGAAAACTCAGGCATGGATTCTCGCGAGATTGCGGGATGCGTCGATTGGAAGAGGTAGCATTCTGGGAGTATAGTTTAAAAGCCCCAGGAAGATGGGGAGCTGCAGTTGACTGCCCTTTCTGCTGAGAACAAGGTAAGAGACACATGGGCTTGGTCCAGAGGGATATGGATTTCGTGGCGGGTCGTCTCACCTGGGGGGGCGCTTCCCCTGGCGCATCGACCTTCCGGGGCTAGGCTCTCCTACGAGATGAGCTCACTGCAGAAATGGAAGCTTCCCAGGCTCAGAGTCCTGCCTGAACATCTATTAGAAGGTGGCCGATTCCAGAAGGTGGTCTTGGGGGACTATGGCTCTGTGCCATGGCAGCTATGCCATGGAGTCCCGCAGGGGTCCATTTTGTCCCCCTTGCTATTTAACATCTACATGAAACTGCTGGGAGAGGTCATCCGGAGGTGTGGGCTGCGGAGTCATCAGTACGCTGATGATACCCAGCTCTACCTCTCGTTCTCTACCGATCCAGGTGAGGCAGTGGCTGTGCTGAACCGGTTCCTGGCCGAGGTAATGGGCTGGATGAGGGCCAACAAACTGAAGCTCAATCCAGACAAGATGGAGGTCCTGCTGGTGGGCGGTTCGGGTCCTGGAATGGGGGATCTGGGCCTTGTCCTGGATGGGGTTGCACTCCCTCTAAAGGACAAGGTCCACAGCTTGGGGGTACTCCTCGACCCGGAGCTGTCGTTACAGGCCCAGGTAACGGCGGCGGCGAGGAGTGCCTTCCTACAGCTTCGATTGGTATATCAGCTGCGCCCCTTTCTGGACAATGACTGCCTGGCGACAGTAATGCACGCATTGGTGACTTCTCGACTAGATTTCTGCAACGCCCTCTACGTGGGGCTGCCCTTGAAGACGGTCCGGATACTTCACTTGGTGCAAACTAGAGCTGCCAGGATGCTGATGGGGACTGGGCGTTATTCTCATAACCCCAGTCCTCCGTCAGCTCCACTGGCTCCCAATTGAAGTCTGGGCCCGATTCAAGGTTTTGGTATTGACCTACAAAGCCCTAAATGGCTTGGGACCTGGATACCTAATGGACCGCTTACGCCCTTACATGCCCTCCCACCCTTTAAGATCTGCAACATCGGCCCTCCTCCGGGAACCCGCTGTGAGGGAAATCAAGTGGGTGAGGACCCGGAGGAGGGCCTTCTCTGCGGTGGCACCCCAATTCTGGAATGCGCTCCCTGGAGAGGTTCGCCTGGCACCGTCGTTATCTGTTTTTCGGCGCCAGGCGAAGACCTTTTTATTCAAGTTATATTTTAATTGTTAGTTTAGGTTTTGTTTATAATTTGTTATTATGTATTTATGTATCTGTGTTGTAGTTAAATTTGGTTTGTTTGTTTTTTTCCAGTTGCCGAGATGCACCGAGGGGGGGAGGGATAAATGATTAATTGTTTATGGTTTTATTGTATTTTATTCTATTCTATTGTATTTTAAACTGTTGTAAGCCGCCCCGAGGCTTTGTTGCGATGGGGCGGCATATAAATGTTTTAATTATGTTTTAATTATATATATGGGAAACCAGAACCTTTCTCGCTCCAGCAGGCTGGTGGCACAGTAGGCCCACTTATTGCTTTAAAATGCTGTAAGCCGCCCCGAGGCTGCTGCAAGGGGCGGCATATAAATTTTTAAATAAATAAAATAAATAAATAAAATCAGTCAGCAAAGGCCTCGCATTTGAGGGCGCTCTACCCTTCATGGGTGGCCCTCTTGGGAGGGATGGACAGATTCAGTGCCCCAGGGAGACAGAAACAGAAAAAGCAGAGACAAACGGCATACGGCTCCTCCTCTCTGAACAGGCAGGCGAGGAGAAGCGCCTGGTGGCTCCCGTCCCCTGGTGCCCACGAGGCAGACGTGCTGCCAGATCAGACCGTGCGCGTCCACGTGGCCCACAGCTCTGTGCTTTGCCAGGGGCTCTTCCACGCCAGGCCTCCCAGGGATCCCGCCGGATTCTCAATGCCAGCCGATGCTTCCTTCCCAGGAAGCGCCCCACCTCAAAAGACGTGTCCTCCGCAGAGCACCTAGAGATGCTCAGCTACACACCAGAAGTGGCACTCAGTGGCTGCCGCGTCACATCTGTTTCGGAGCCATCCATCCCCACCCAGGAGGCTGACCCATGGATTTCAGTGGGGCTGACCCGCAGGGAACAGGACTCAGAATCGAAGCCCCAGAACATAGCTTCTGCCTCTTTCATTCCATTTGTTTAAAAGCTGCCTTGGAGAGTGGAACCTCCTTCCTTTCCCATGTCAAAATTTGGACCATTTTTGTCATGTGACTTTTGAGGCGTATTCTGGAATTGCATTTCCCACTGATTTATGGCTCGGTTTTAATTACAACCGCACTTTATCTGGCAAATGAACTTGGCAAGTTCCCACTCTTTTCTCAAAATTCTCATCTTTAATTTTGAAGTCAAATTTTGGCCAGGCATCCCGTCCCACAGACCTGTCGCGTAGCCATTGTGACTTGACCCAATTTCGTTTCTTGATACTTGTCAGAAAGTAAGAGTCTGACAGTTGGTGGTGTGTTTTACCAATCAGTTTTTTGTATACCACTCTGAACCATTTGTGGAAAGGAAAATTGGAGACACATTTCTCAAGAAATTTGGAGTCGGCACCTGCCTAAAAGTCAGAGAAAAAGCCAAAGCCAGCCTTGCTCTGACTTTTGCAATGAACCGGTTAAACAACATTGGAATGAATTCTGAGATTAAAATTCTCCATTCAGTACACTGAATTACCATATTTTTCGCTCTATAAGACACGCCTGACCATAAGACGCACCTCGTTTTTAGAGGAGGAAAACAAGAAAAAAAATATTCTGACTCAAATGGGCGCATCATCACAGGCACATTCCCCATCCCTTCCCCATGGGCTGCACATCCGACAGACTTACTGCACACATGTATTTGCTCTAAGACGCACAGACATTTCCCCTTACTTTTGAGGGGGGGGGGAAGTGCATCTTATAGAGCAAAAAATACAGTATCTCCATTTCAGAGAGAGGAAACTGAGGCTGAGAAAGACTCACCCGCATGTGGTGAGCTGTGAACTTCAGTGTTTCGGAAAAGCTTATCCAGTCATTGTCCTTTTCCCGAAGTTGTATGAACTTTAAATGTGGAGCGATTTGTCACAATTAAGCATGATCTTATCTCTGCTCTCCAGTGTCTTGCGCCCAGAAATCAGACTTGATATAAAAACTGCTTGGCATAAATGAGAGGAATGAAAAAGAAAAAAGGACAGGGGGGAGGGGGTTGGTGCTCCTGTTTAATTTGGTGCTTCCTTCCAGAAAAAGCAAAAGAGATCTGACTGCAGGCCGATTTGCCTCCAGCCCGCCCGGGGGGCTTAAGAGCCCCCGGAAATTTTGACTCCAGCCTCCTCTCAGGCCAGGCCAAAATTGCCGCTGCTGCACCCAGTCTCAGCACAGCCTGTTGTTGTTCTTCGTAAAAACGGAGAAGGGGGGCATGTTGAGGAAAGCTGCCTCAAAACGGAGGAACGAGAGCAAATCGAGGCCGCCCCGTTCCTCTTTTTCTTGACAGCGGGGGCAGCACGACGGGCAGCAGCGGAGCAGAACCCGGAACCGCCAGTGACACGCGTCCCGCAGACGCTCGGCAAATGCATCTGTCCAGGCGGAGAAAGAGAGCAAAGAGATGCCAAGCCTTAATCTTGATGGAAAGCCCGCCTGTACCCCATGCATCAACGAAACTGCTCCGGAGCAGTTCATCCTGGGAAAATGCTGCTTCTGCGGAACCGTGCCGGGACCACCATACCCTGCGCGGGGGGGGGGGGGGGCGAAGAGCCCTTCAGGGCGGCTCCAGAGCAAGAACTGCCTTGCATGTTTGTATATCGGAATTTTGAACTGTTTTAGATGTGTTTATACAGTAATGCCTCAACGCTTATGTTCACATAAGTTATAACGCTTATGTTCACGTAAAGAATTCAGCAAAATTTCGCCTCCGTTCGCGAACTCTGCATCGGGTGACGAGCACGATCGCGGCCTTCTTCCCCGCTCTGACATGTGGCCGCGGCTTCCTCTAGTCGAGATCCGATCGCAGACTCTCCCTCCAGACCATCACCTCCTCCCCGCCCACCTGCCCGTCCTCCACGCCAGAAGTCGCCTGGAGCAAGGGTCTCTCTCTCCATGCTCTACTGTGCTTTGTTTCATAGTTTTGTGGGTTTTTTTAAAAAACATACAGTTCAGAACCGATTAACCTTATTTTACACTGAACCTTACGGGGAAATTTGGTTCAGTTCGCGACCAATTCAGTTCCCAGCCAGAAGTGTGGAACGAATTACGTGCGTGAGCCGAGGTGCCGCTGTGCCGTGCTGCAGAAACAGCCGGGCTCGTGCAGAGTGGAGAGGGGGGTGCAGGCCAGAGGGCTGCTCCAGCGGACCCTGCGCGCGATGCACTCCGCACGGTCAGGTGCGAAGGCGCTCGGACTGTTCGTGGGTTGCCGGGACCGGCCCACACTCTGCGGGCCCTGCAGGACCACATGGCGATGCTGCAGGCGGAGCGAGCAGCCCCTGCCGTGGTCGGCTCGGCCCCGTGCTCCTGTTTCCAGTGCAGCGCAACGGGAACGGCAGGGACTTGCAGAGCCATCTGGAGAGCCAGGAAGAGGACCGTCCCTGGGGGCCAGCCAAAAGCACCCTGCTCCTGCCCAAATCTGTGCGTTCCACAGACCCCCCCCAACAAACCTAGTCCTTGAAAGGGGAAGGGACCCTCCTTCTCTTGGCGGTGGAGGGGGCACTCTCAGGATCTGGGCAGCTCTGCGGCGCCATCTGCTGGCCGAGCACCAGAACAACAACCTGGAAGGCGTGGGATTGGAGAAGCGCCACCCGGGAGCCCTGAGGAAAAAGCTTTTAGGAGCAGAGCTTCCCTTGACGTGCCCCAGCGGCGCAGGCCTGCCCCTGCCTCTTGCTGGACCTTCCCCGACCCTGTTCCAGGCCTGCCTTCCCTGCCTCGCTCCCCCGCCTTGTTCTTCCCGAGCCCTGCCTTGCTGCCCCCCTCCCAGGCACTGGCACCGGTTCCAGCCTCCTGCCAGTCCCTGGCCTCTTGCCCGCTCTGCCTGCGCCTGGCTTTGCTCCGTTCCCGACTCCCCGTGCCTTGGCCGGCTCAGTGACGACGGCTTGGACTTGGACTATTGCCCTTGGCTGCTGGGTGTGGACCGTGCATTCCTGGGTCTCGTTGCCTCGGTCCGGGCAGCTGCTTCCCATGACCTGGGCCCCGGAGCCCGTGAGCTGCTGCCTGCAGCCCAGTAGGTGACAAAGGGAACCGTCTGCAAAGGAGGCGATCTGGAAGGCGGATTGCACGGACCAGTTGCCCCCTCCCAGAAGCAAGGCGGCTAATTAAAGACGGCATTCTGGCCAGTTTTCCTGAATGACTGGAGCAATCAGGATCGCTCCAGGCTGGGAAAGCTCTGAAGAGTCAGTTACGAAAGGAGCAGGGAAAAGTTCCACTTTTATGAGCCTCAAAATTCTACTGCTTATAAAAATCACACCTGGAGAACTCATAACTTAAAACATGGCATTTTCAATTTAACTGGTAAGATGTACAAATTGTGCAAAATTTCAAACCGCTCTAATTTAAAACGACAGACTCAGCCAGTTACAAGTGCTGAAACTGACACATCTGTACTTTTTACTGAAGCCGTGGCTTGGTATATCCGATCATGAATTCCTTTCTTTCAAATTCCGGGGGGGAAAACTCAGGCTGTATCTTGTGCAGGTGTGTCAAGGAAGGCTTGCCTTCGTTGAGCTGCTGAAATGCAGAGCGGTGCCTTCCAAGGGATGGAGCCTTCCTGCCTACAAAAGCCTGCGGTAGCGGCTGCTGGCAAAGTTGCGTTGGGCATGCTCAGTTTTGCTCTGAAGCTACAAAGGCACCAGCACCCCTTGTGCCCACCTGCAGCCTGGCAGGGGAGGGTTTGGGGGGGTGGCAGGAGAGTCCGCTGTGACAAGAGAGAGGCGATGGCGAGGACCTGGGGAGCCATTCCCTGCCCGAGAGCACCCTGCTGAGGGAGGGTGGCAAGGGGGGAAAGGCGCGCCGGGATCGCCTTGCCTGGGCCCCGGAGCCTGGTGGAGCACCTGGCCTGAGCGCGGCCGCCGGGGCCGTCTCCGAGGCACCGAGAGGTGCAGCCACGGGGAGGGCCTTCTCGGCAGTGGCCCCCGCTTATGGCGCTATCACCCCTCCGAGGCCGGCCCGGAGCCAACCACGCTGTCCTTTTGGCACCAGGCGAAGACCACCCTCCATGCCAAATCCGTGGGTGGCACATGGAAGCTTCCACCAGCTTCTCCCTCCTTTGAACAGGCCTACTTGTACTGACATTTAGTTGCTCAGTTTTGAATGTGTGTTTTGAATTTTGTACTGAAAGGTGCATGCTGTTTCTGTGGCATTGTGCTGCGTTTCATTGTATTTTATGACTTGCCAGTTGCTCGGCGAACTTGGCTATTGGGCAGCGTTGAAACAGAGCAACAATACTAATGACCCCGTGGAGCCCCGAGAACCAGGAGAGAGCCGCTACTCCGTTGTATGCATTTGCCTTGACAGGTTTATAGCTTGCTTTTTACTTTTAAATTTCCTCTTAAAAACCAGGGGATTCAGCAGTGGAAAGCCTGCCTGGTTAAGAGCAGCATCAAAGGGTGGGTGCAGCATGGCCAGCCAAGCCGGAGTCCCGGGATGGGACCCCCCGCCCTCCAGCTTGGGGCTAGCAGGCAAATGCGTTCGGAGTGCTCCTGTTTCCAGCAGGCTCGGGCGCTAATGCAGGTCCCAGCAGTATCTCATCCAGTCTGGGTGTCCATCTTTTCACTGCTGCTGCAAGGACGGGGGGGGGGGGGGGGCGGGGTCTGAGACTGCAATGAGGCACCAGAGCCAATATTCCTCTTTATGGAGGAGGAGGAGCAGGGCCTGGTAGAACAGGGGGTCACCTGCTCCCAGGTGTGCGGCAGGCTCCGTCCAGGAGCACTGATCTTGACCAGGTCTTGAGAACAGAGGCAGCGGGGCAAGCTGGACAACACCAGTGTCTCAGCCACAGCCCATGGGGGGCGGGGGGCTCGGGACCCGTGGTTCATCCTGCGGAAAAGGGGATGCGCAAACCCACTTGCCTTCACGCAAGTCGCACCACCAGCGGAGCCCAGCTCAAGGATCTTTTCCTGCCCAGCTCCTCCCGGGACGGGGGCTGGGGACTGGGGTCCCTTGCAGGCGAAGCCTCGCCTCCGCCGGGCGGGGGTCCATTGCACCACAGCTTGGACACATGGTCTGGCCCGTTTCCCAGCAGACACAAACGGGACACTCGAAATCAAAGTGTTTTGAGTGGGATCACAATCCAGGCAGTTGGCCTTTTATCAGCGCTCGCAAGAATGCTATTTTCTTTTTAGCTCTGCTCTGGAAAAGCCATTAGAGTCATCACTCAGCCATTCAATGCAAAAATTAGAAGCATGCCAAGGAGCTGGAAAGCTCTCTGCTGCGTGTCTCTAGCTTGCAATTTAGTTCTGCCTGGGGGTACCCAGGTCATCAAAAGCAGCTCAAGCTGTTGGAGTAACGCAGAGATAGCTTTGATGCGATCCTCCATCACCCCCTCCTTGGGTTTTATTATTTAACAGCTGCAGCAAAACAACTTCCCCTTATTGTATCTTCAATTAAAACACAATGCAGATGATGTTTCCCCAAAGTGCCCGCCCAGGAAGAAAAACTCGAAGCAGCTGAGAATAGTTGCTGTGTTAATTAACTTAAAGAGGGCCAGGTTTGGAAGGAACATCTCCGTCCCCCGCCCGGAGGAGAACCATCCCAGCGCCAGCTGGTGTGTTGCTGCTGGCCCTTCATTATATGGAAGTGTGTGCTGGGCGTGCGTGCACACAGAGACACACACACGGACACATGTATGTACACGTGTGCACGCACACGCACGCAGGGGTGGCGGCTGGAATTAAGGGGAGGGCTTCTCATGGGAAGGGAAGCGCTGGACATGGGTCCATGGCAGGCCACCAAAGCGGATGCGGAAGCTATAAAGGGAGAGGAGGAATCCCATGAAGGTGTCTGGGGTCCCCGGAGATGGGCATAATCGTTAGATTTGGGCTCACGGGCATCCGTACCCCACGGCGAACACAAACTGGGGCAGCAAGAAAGCCTCTGGGTCGGTGGGAGAACGCTTCTTGGATTAAAGCTCCTAGACCGGATGTTAGTCTCAGGAAGACTCCCAACCCTGATGAAGAGAACAGGCGGATGGGAAACCCGCCGGAGAGCTGGGAGGGTTTTGGGGGCGGAGGGGCGGATCAGCCCTGTGACAGGCCTGCGGGATGCCTGTGCAGCCCCTGCTGCCCGTGCGCATCTCCACAGCCCGCCTCAGCCCCGAAGCCTTCCGGGGTCCTTCTCTCAGCGTGACAGGCCAAGACAGCCACTGTCAACTGCGAGGGCTCCGTCTTGCAAGTCATGTCAGGTCCTTCTATCTGAAAGGAGGCTGCTTCCCGGGGGAGCGGGGAGAGGGGGCGATTCCACCGTTGTCCAGAGCAGGAGGCAGAAGGGCTTGATAGCGTGCCTCCCTCCCTCGGGCCTCCTCAAATGCCAGCCGTTGGAACATTTATCTGGGCTTCGCACCCCCTCTGCTTTCCCCAAGGTGACGCATGGGTTGATATACATAAAGCGGGCAGCTGGGAGATTCATAGGACAGGCAGGAGTTTTTTAAAAAGTAAATTATGGGATTCATTTCTGCAAGATACGATGCTGCTGCTACCTTAGAAGGGAGAGGCGGTGGGGCTGGTTCTCTCTGATGGACTCCGGGAATGCCGTGGGCGTAATCTCTCTTGACTGCAGCAAAGCTTTTGTCAAAGTGCCCCGTGCCATTTTGATCGGCAGTTTTAGCATATATTCAAAAATATAGAATGTTTAAAAGACCAACTGAATTACATGTTAACTGTAAAGTATATTCCTGCTGTTTTTGTTCTATTAAATATTTTTGGCAAAGTCGCCCAACAGTTTGCATTTCAATAGATGTCTTGCAAGTGCTCCTGCTTGTCCTTTTTACTCATTACTTTATTCTTCTTCATTTTTAAAGTGGGCCGGACAGAACAGTGATCAGGCGGACCCACAGCCGGCCCCAGAATCGGACTCAGAGGTGCGTCTCAGTGGCACCCCCTGAATCCGGGGAGAGGCGACGGATGGGGACCGCAGGGCGCGGTCCTGGGCCCAGTGGCCTTCAGCGTTTTAGTGATGACTCGGGCAAGGAGGAGCAGGGACGGCCTTCAGACTTGCAGATGGCACCACATGGGACGCGATCGCTCATGCCCTGGGAGGGAGGCGGGGAGCGAGATGCCGAGTGATCCGAGGGGCTGGAGCCCTGGGCTGAAAGCAGCAAAATGAAACCTGGGGAGGGACCTCGGGCTGCCCCTGGGAAAAGGGAGCCGAATGCAGTTACCAGATGGGGGGTACTTGGCTCCCCAACATGCAAATGAGAAGGACCTTGGGATGTGAGTGATGGCATGCTGAATACGAGCCAACAGTGCGATGTGGCTGCAAAAAGGGCCAATGTTAGTTTGGGCTGCATTCGTAGGACAGCTTCTGGGTAATTTGGGGTACCGGTCCCCCTCTACTTCTGCTAGTTAGGCCCCACCTTAAGCATTGTGTCCAAAAAGCAGAGACACCCAAGAGCACGAACACACAGGTGCAGGAGTGACTGGTTTGGCGGGAGGACTTATGAAGAGGGTCTCCGGGTTGCGGCTGATCGCCAGCTGTGTCCTCGGCGTGGTGCAGTGGCAGAAATACATGGGGGCTCATGCAGTCGCAGGCGGCCTTAATGGGACCGTGGCTTCCAAACTGCAGGACATGCTTTTTCCTCGCCTGCAGCCATCCAGGCCCCCTAGAAGGACGCAGCCGAAGCTGGAGTGGCTTCAGGCGAGGAGGGCACTGAAGGTCAGGAGCACAGGGAATGAGTCCAGGAGGAAAAGCTGAAGCAACCCTGCGGGAGGAGGACGGAGGGAGAGCATTGATTTACCACCCAGCTGACAAATACCAGAGAGAACACTCTAACCATCTGGAGCGTGGCTCCTGGGACCAGGTCAGGTCTCTTGAGAGGAAGATGCAGAAGCGGAGTATCAGGCACAACATACCCATTTTGCAGCAGCTTGACAAGGCTGCGCTCTCCGTGGCTGTGAAGAAGCGCCAGCTCCTGCTTCTCTTCCCAGAGCCGGGAGTTGGGCTGGATGACCCGAGGCGCCTGCCTGTCCTCTGGCCCGGAGAGTTACTTCTGCCCACCACCACCTCACCCCTGGCAGCCAGAGACAACGTGGGGCGGGGGGGGGGGGGGGAGAGGAATGGACTTGGCTGGACACAGGGGCAGGGAAAAGGAAGAGAGGGGCAGAATCACAAGCTGTCCTGCACTCCGTCTAGAGGCTCAGCTTATCTCCACACCATTCAAATGGGGGGAAGGAAGAATTAGCACAGCCGCCCTCTTGAAATCCACAGGGATCAAAGGCAAGAGCCAACGATTCTGCTGGAAAAGGCAGCTCTGTGTTCAGACTTGTCCCTCTTACATTTTGGGGGTGCAAAAGAAAAACACCCCTTGAGGCCAACTCACTATCGGGGGGGGGGGCACTATTGGCCTGGCGGGAGAGACAGCGGCCGGCTCCATTGCACTGCTTAAGAGAAGGCACTCAGGGCTCCGCGGGATTGTAAGGCAGCAATTTCTCCGAGCGCAACTTTCAGGCGCTGAACTTTGGCCTCCCGGAGGCACCAGGGTTAATTGCTTTCCTAAGAGGCTCCGGGGCTTTCGGAGAGACAGAGTCTTCCTCCGGTTTTCAAACAAACCAGAGCTGCTTCTAAAGCTGACAGTGTTCTTTGCAAAGCTGCCCCTTCCAGCGCCGTTTCCGAAGCTGCCCGGAGAGGGTCACCGATGCCCGAAGAGCCCCCAGTACGAGGCGCCTCTGCTGGCTTGGCGGGGGGGGGGCACTCCCGGCAGCCCTTGATCCCAGCCTTCCATCACACCAGGCACACCACAACCAGGCACACGTTTGCCTGGTGTGGGGAGGCCTTCCTGTGCAGCTACTCGGGGGGGGGATCTTGCGGGGGGTGCTTCAGCTGGGTGGGCAGTCCTGGGCGAGGCTATCGTTCTCGGGGTGCTCCTCTTCCTTCCCTCCCACACAAGGGGGTGCGCTGCAGCTCCCCCTCAAGGGGCTTTTCCCTTCCAGTTTCACTCTCCTGGGGCTCAGTTGTGGGGCTTGACTATGTCTTGGGCGCCTGGGAAATTCTCCCGTTTGCTTCCCGTTATCAGATTTTCCCTCCAAGGAGATTGAGCAGTCTCATGGCGCTTCCCCAGGGCTATCCCCCGATGTAGCTCAGCTGAGGCACTCTGCACAGGGGCCAAAGTCAGCCAGGTGGGGTCCGATACTCTGGGAATAACCCAGTACTTGTCCAATGGCGCTCCCAGTCCAACGCGTGTCGGACGAGAGCAGCATCTTTCGGACATGCCGAGCATCTGCTGCTGATGTTCCTGCAGACTGGCTGAGTCTAGTTGACTTAGGGAGCGGGAAAATGAATTTATCGAGCCGGGCCTGTTTGTACGGTATTCACTGTTCTATCTCGCTTATTTTGGTGTTTATCTTGCATCATTTGTATCTTTATGTGAGTTGTTTGGAAATCCTGCACTGTCAAGCTCTATTGTAGCAGCTTAAATAACATTCTGAGAAAAACTTTGTGCGCTTGGCTAAGATACAAGCTGTGCTCCAGCTCCGAAACACGGGGCCCCCAGCTCTGGGAAAAACCCGCCTCCAGCTCTGCCCAGGGAAGGACTGCTACTCTCCAGACTCCTGCCTTGCAAGGGATCCCATGTTCCACTTACTGCTGGGGACTGGACTACCCGATGGCAATGTTTCCCACAAACATTACAATTATTTCGGTGCTTGTGGAAGCAACGGACCTGCCCTTGCTAGCCTGGGTGCTTCCGGAAATCAGTTAGCACAGCCGAGACTAGCAAAATCCCTGACCCGAAGGTGGTTACGAACCAGTTTGAGATCGCGCCCCTTGTTCTCTCCCCACGTGTCTGATCTTGTGATCTGCTCGATAGTCGGCCTGAAGAATTCACTGCAAAGCACCCTACAATTTAGAAATTAAGGCTGGTTGCTCGGTAAATAAACTCCCGAGAATTAAAACTCTTGCTCTCCGTTGTGCATTTTGACCACCTTAGATTAGTCCAAGGGGGACCCTGGAAGCGGAGTGCCAGACGGGGGTTGGAGTTGGGGAGCTGCGCTGCTTCTCTAAAATCACTGAAGCATCCAGAGAAGACTGTTCAGACAACCCCCCCCCCAAAAAAAAGCTCCCCGGGACTGGCGAGTCTCCACCACAAGCGCCCTCCCTCCCCCCAGCCACCTTTCCGCTTTGAAGCGAAGCACACAGAGCCCCCTCACGCCCCTCCGAGCGACAGCCGCGGCTTCCCCTGCCTTAGCGCGGCACCTTCCCTGCTGAACTTTGCGCACGCCGCCAGTCCACACGGAAGCCCCCGAGCCCCTGCGGGTCCCAACGTGGGGAAGGCCTCACACCCCGGGCTCCAAGAGAGCCCCCCACCCGGCCCATCGAGCTGTACCCGGAGCATCCAGCCCCAAGCAGCAGGCTCGAGAGAGCGGCGCTCCCAGCCCCGGGGCCCCGCCTTCATCGGCAAAAGACCCCCAAGTCGGAGGCCTGCCCCTCGGGCGTCACCCGCTCGGCCGCCCCACTTAACAGCTCGCACCCCCTGAGCCCCGCCTGCTTCTCTCCCTCCTGGCCGATCAGGGCAAGCAGGTCATTATGCTGACTAATGAATTCCTCCTGCTGCAAGGAGCGGAGAGTTCAGAGCAGGAACCACCGTGTCGGGGGGGGGGGGTCTTCTGCTTGGGAAGAAGCCCCTTCGCCTCTCCATGCCCCCCCCCCCAAGGAGGCACTGCCCACAAGGGCGCGCTGAGCTCGTGCGCTTCAGAGAGCCGCTCGCCCAGGGAAAGGACAGCAGCGGGCGCTCCCGCCGGTGCGTCTTCACCTTGATCCCCCGCAGCACCGGTGAGACTGCCCGCCTTGTCCCTGGTTTCGGGGGGCCCATTGCTGAAAGGGCGGGGGGCGGAAGGAAGCCTCCCCGAGTGGCGCCCGGCTCGCTTCTGCCCTGGAGCCCCCGAGGACAGCTCTGCCGGCTTCACCCGCCACTGTGGCCCTTGGGGAGACAAGCTGCCAAGGGGGCCAGCACGCAGAGAAGCGCTTCACCCTCCCCCCTCCCCGGCGAAGGGCAAGGGGGGGAGGGGGGCTGTCCGGGGCACCAGGAAGATGGAATCCACGGTGGGTGGCGGTGGGCTTCTTCGGCCCACCCACGCCTGGGCAGCGAGGGTGCAGCCCTTCCTGGCATCAGGCTCCCTTCCTGCTGAGGCAGAGACTGTAGCCGGAAACTCTCTTACTTGCCTTTCAGAAACGCTCGTGAGATTACGGCGATGAGACCGACAGATCTCACTTCTCGCCTGCTCTTAAAGGTGGAAGCGCCTCATGCGGATGCGCGAGACAAGCTCCATCTGGAGCAGAAGTGCTTGTGATCCAGTGAAGGCTCCCAGGGCCCTCCTTCTGCCTGCAAACCGCTCGGCTCTTTCCTGCAGGGGCGTGAGCATGAGGCTGAATGAGGACAAGGAGCAGGAACGTGGCCGGGGGGGGGGGGCTCAGATCCACCCCCCTGGCAGCCCAGCTAACTCGCCCTCCCCTCCCCTGCAGCCCGTGCTGCTTCCCGATGTGGGACCCTGCCACTGGCCCCTTCCCAGATAGCCACCCTGAGCCGGTTTCTGGTGCTGCTGCTGGGATCGGGCCCTCGCTGGGCCGAGGGAGGGGTGCTGCCCTCAGGAAGCCCAGGACCCATGTGCCAGCTTTCGCCTCCACTGCCATTTCTCTCGGTTCTCCAGGGGCCAAGACCCCCCCCCCCGAGTGCTTTGCATTCAGAGGGGGAGCGCTCAGCAGCGCCCCAGGGAGCAGTGCTTCCCTGCCCCAGCAGCTGCGGTTTGGACGGGAGGTAAGCTCAGGAGGACCAGGGAGGCTGGTGGGGAGGGGCTGATAAGCTCCTCGAGCCCCCTCCCCGCATTAAAGAGGCCTGGCTGTGCATGTCTGAGCCCCGCCTTCACTGCAGCGCCGCCCCCAGAGAGCACCTGGCCGGCCGGCGTGACTGGGCAGAGTCTGGGTCTGGGTGCAATGGGCAGAGCGGAGTTCAGCCGCGGTCCCTTCCTGTGTCCTTTGGTGTCCAATTTCTTCAGCTTCTGCTTTGCACATGCATGCGCACACCCACGCATGTGCCACTGTTGTCTTCCCAGCAGCTCTCGGGAGTCCCTGTCGGACTTATTCGGGACTCGAAGCAGCCGGGGATATGGGGCTGTTTTGTGCAGGGCGGTTCCTCGATTCCTCGCCCACGACTCTGCTGATTCTTCGGAGCCTCTGCTCCTGACAAGGATGCCCCTCTGAGATCACGAGCTGAGCGGAGCGGTGCCCCCATCCAGAGGGCACCGTGTAGCATTGCAGGATGTGGGGATGCGGAGGCATCACCGGGCTCAATCCAGGGGGATTATCTGGAAGCGGGCTTTGCTCGATTCTCCCTCCTTCCACGTCCTGCCTGGTGACGGGTGGCAAGACAGGGTGGGATTGATGGACGGAGGTCCCCTTGGGGCCGCCAAGCAGCAGCCTCACATCCCGCGCACTGAAATGCAACCTCCATAAGCGGGGAAACCTTTGGGAGGCAGCCAAGAGGCCATTCGAGCGGCCTGTGTGCCAGGTCAGGCACCCGCCTTCCTGATTAGCCGAGTGGCTTTGTTTGACATGCTTTCCGATGCTTTCCAAGGTGCACAGACCTTGCCAAGCAGCCAGCCAGGGGGGCCGCTGTCCGTGGGCCTGCCGTGGAGGAATGGACAGGAACGCCAACGGCGAGGATAAAATGCGGCAGCCGCCGGTTTGACCAGAGCTGGATGTGTTTGGCTTTGCGGGGAGACATATATCTGCCTTAGTTGGCTTCCTTTTCTTCTGTTTACACAACTGGGTAATTTCCTTTGTAGATCATAGAAATGCGGGGAGTCTGATAGCGCTTGTCTCCACCCAGGGATTTGACAAAGCACCCCGGTATCTGGGTGAGCGAGCTGGGCAGCGGGCGCGTCCCCAGCTGCCCGGAGGACCATCCTCAGGGAGTGCACGAGAACGGCTCTTCCGCCGACCAGAGGGAATTTTGTGGGATGGGGCTTCTCCTGGCCTGACACACGTCAACATTTTTGTTAATGACATGGGGGGCAGGGGTGTGTGTGTGTGTGTGTGTGTGTGTGTGTGTGTGTGTGTGGTGGGGGGTGTGCTTATCAAGTGTGAAGATGATACAAAAATAAGAGAGGCAGCCAAAATCAAAATGAGAGCTTGAGAGCTAGAAGATTGGGTAGACAATAACAGAAGGAAATGTAACAGAGACAAGTGCAAACTTCTTCCGTTAGGAAAGGGAAAGCAAATGCATGGGGCCCGGTGGGCACGCCCAGCCCGGCAGCAGTGCATGTGCAGAGTGTTAGAGTTTTAGAAACATAGAAACAGAGCAAGTCAGAAGAGACCTCCCGGGTCATCTAGTCTGACCTCTGGCACCATCCCGCTCCGCTTTTGTATACCACAACTGGAACAGGAGTCAGCGGTGTGATGCGGCTGCAAAAGGAAGATGCTATTTTCTATGCCATCCGTAGAAGTCCGGTTCCTGCATCACGGGAGGGAGTGGATCCCCCCGGCTCTGCTCAGGCCTCGGCTCAGTTTTAGACGTCCAGTTTAAGAAGGATTCCGACAGCTTGGGACGAATTCAGGGAAGGGCACCAAAGATGGTTGTGGAGCAAGAGCAAACCCCGTGAGAAGGGCCCCCGGCTGCACACCCAGCTGCCTTCCGTCTCGGCAGAACATGCGCCGAGGGGTCGTCCTTGGGGGGGCTGTTGCACTGCCGCAAGAGTGTTCCCCGGGCTACTTTCGGTTTGACCTGGAGCTCAAGGAAAACCCGAACCGGCTGATTTGTGCCGGGACACGAACAAGAGCCTCTCTCCGTATCCAGGGTAGGACTCAGCGGATCGCAGGAGCCCCCAGCCCAGTGAGTGCCCCCCTCCCCCCCCGCTGCTTCTTCAGACAATGCGCCTGCCCACGTGTCACTTTTCATGCGGCGATGACAGCCCCCCCTGCCCGTGCGAGCTCTTGGTCTGCAGCTGCCATCTTTCAAACCACAATAGTGAATAGGCTTTAATTATTCTGGGTTCCAAATAAAACCATTTCCAGCCTCTTAATTGTTCTTGGAGGAACCTCGCATTTTTAAACGGCGTCGTTCTCCAGCCAGGAGGTTCGGAATTAGTAGCAGGCCGTGGGTGCCAGAGTTTCCCCCTTTCCTTTCCTTTCCTTTCCTTTCCTTTCCTTTCCTTTCCTTTCCTTTCCTTTCCTTTCCTTTCCTTTCCTTTCCTTCCCACAGCTCAGTTTTGGCCTCCCACACTCAGTTGGGGGTGGGGGGCTCTCCCCCCCATTTCCAGAGCAGCCACTGGTCAGCCGGGACACCAGCTGGGAGATGGAAGCAGCTAAACTGCCCTTTGATGCTGCTCCTTCATCTGCAAATCCACCCCCCTCCCCAAGCGAGGCTTCCGGTGCGAAAAGTCCTCTTTGCCTGGCTTCCAAGGAGCCGTGCTGGCATTCGGGCACTCTGCTGCGCTTGCCACGCACACGTGTGCTCTTGGGTGCCTGGCTGTCCCATAATTGATGGATGCCACCTATAATTTATGCAAATGAACGCAGGCACGGTGGCGAGCTCTGTGGTCTGGCCCCCTGGCGTAGGAAGCTCCCGTTCCGGGGGGCCAGCCAGCGCAGGATCTCTTGCGGGGCAGAAAGCAGCTCTCTTGGGTGTCACAAAGCCACAGAGGGGCTGAGGAGAGACGGCAGGGGAGTCTGGGCCACGGCATCGCAGCCCACTAGGCTCCCAGGACCGGCACGGACAGGCGAGGGTTGCGCTCCTAGGTTGAGCCAGCCAGTCACGGAGTGCCGAAGGAAGAACAGCCCTGTGCACGTTAACTCCGAGGCCAGCCCCCCCCCCCCCGTTGTGCTGAATTTATACCCGGTTCATGTGTAAAGACGCTGCCGCCATTGTCCTCCGTAGGAGGTCTCCTGTGCTTTCACTGGTGAAACTGTCTGGCATGGGACCAGGGCCATGCGCCTTCTCTGAGTCTGACACATGGGGCTTCTACGGGGGGCTTCCGCCTGCCTCTCTGCTGAGCCTCCTGCGGCCAGACTCTGTGGGATTAGGTCCGGCTGCTTCGCACATGCTCCCCCCGCAAGCAGAGCGGCTCCTCTTTCTGGGGGATTCCACAAAGCGACAAGCAGCGCCTCGGTGGCACGGCGGCGTAGGAGAACCGGACAAAGACGGAGCATGCAGCCTGTCCTCCCTCTGCAAAGAACGGGAGAGGCCTTGCAGGACGACGGTGTTGTGTGAACGCCCGCAAGGTATGGCGAGAGAGGAGTCGTGGCACACGGTGTGGGGCACTTCCCTCCCCCAGGGAAAGGGTCTCGGCTCCCTTGCTGTGCCGCGAACAGGCGAGCCGGTGCGGAGGAGCCGGGGGCCTCCACCAGCCTGCTGCACTCGTGCGCCCTGCGCCAAACAGTGCCGAAGCCACAAACCCTTGGAAATCGCTCGCATGCCGATCGCCAAGGAAGGCCATGGAGCCATCACGCCAGGGGAGACGGTGGGCCTCAGCTAGCATCCAGGATCCTCCGCGGTGAGCGAGATGCCTCCAGGAAACTCCCGGCCAGGGCGGAAAAGAGCGCCCTTCCCTCTCGGAGCCCCTTCACTGCTCTCATTCCAAGTTCGACTGCCTCTGAGCAAAGAGGCTCCACCCATCCAGCTTGGCGAATGGCTGTGGGTAGATCTATTTTCCTCCATGGATTTCTCTGCTCCTTGCTACCCCGGCCGGGTGTCTTCCAAATCTTTTGGACAACTCTCAGAATTCCCTCCTTGTTGGCTGGGGCTGATGGGACCCGAGGTTCAGACAGTTGGAGGACACTGGATCTGGGAAGTCCGGTCTACCCGAATCCCCTTTCAAGCTCGCTGCCTCTACACCTTGCCCTGCCTGGGGGTGGGAGCTTCTCCGTGGCAAAAGGCGTGGTAGCCGAGCGGACTGCGAGAGGGAGCTCCCTCGGTGGATGCGGGCTGCACGGATCCAACCGTGTAAAACAATTCTGAAGGGAGCTGGAAGGCGGATCAAAGAGCCCCTTCAAAAGCCGCTCCGAAAGGCCAAGCACAAGGCCAGGATCTGCCGCGCTCGCGACCCAGCAAGGACGAGGCCCCTGGGTCGTGCCCAGGCGCCCATCCCGACGGATCCTGGAGCTGCTCTCCCCGGGCGGCACGTGGCAGCCCCTTTGGGCAGCGCTTGTTCCGGGCCGGCCTGGCGGAGCCTCACGCGCCTTCGTAGCGGTGCAGGACGGCGTCCTTGCGCTGCCCTTGGTCTGACAAGGATGCCACCAAGGGCCGGGGCAGCTGTCAGGCAGACGGGCGCCCTAATCAGCGGAGGGCCCTCCGCCCGCCTGCACCACATGAGCTGTCAGCTGAATCTCGATCCGCTGCTGCGAGAGAGCGCGGTGGCTGTCTCAAGTAATAAGGCGATTTTTCACCGCGTCGCTCCTCGAGTGGAAGGCACCATCAAGCGAGCTGCTTGACAAACAGCTGCTCCACTGAGCCCCCGTAAATAGAAGCCTCGCGCAGGCCCCCCCCCCCGGTCCCTGCCCCCTCCCCCCCGCCGATGCTCGGCCACCAGGCACAACCGCCTTTTATTTCCTGGGTTATTGGACGAGCTGCGCTTGCTACAGAGTGGCCCCAGCCCGGCCTGGCTCTGCAGGCACCTTCTGGAGGGGGAAGCAGCCCAGGCCTGTAAGGAGCCCCTCCGGCCGGGAAGCGAGCCCCCGCAGCCGCCTGGCCGGGGAGAAGAGCCCCTTTGAGGCTTCTCGGCCGGAGGGTCGGAGTGGATCCTCGTGGCTGCTTCTCAGCAGCCTCCCGGAGAGCGACGGTGGGCTACGGGCTCAGGCACACGGGGCCAGAACGGCACCCTAAGGGCCCCCCCGTCAATATGGAGGTGCCGGGGGGGGATTGGGCAATTCCAGAGAGGAGAGGGAAAAGGCTCAGCACACGTGGGCAGACGGCCTGCTGCCACTGGGGTGCATGTGGCCCTGGGCCTTTACTTCAGCCAGGCGCATGGACAGTGGCGGGGAGCAGGGGCCTCCTGGAAATCCAGGGCACCCAAAGAGATGCTGGGGGTTCGAGCCCCGCCCCCCTCCGCAGCCCTTCCCGTCCCAAGGCATTAGGGTCGGGGAAGGGCGCTCT
Source organism: Varanus salvator macromaculatus (assembly GCA_023646645.1). Classification (NCBI taxonomy): domain Eukaryota; kingdom Metazoa; phylum Chordata; class Lepidosauria; order Squamata; family Varanidae; genus Varanus; species Varanus salvator. The sequence goes on along the minus strand of JAIXND010000761.1, from coordinate 3,989,730 downwards.
ACGGCTCCTGGTGCCTGGGAAGCGCCTTTCTCCTGCGGAGCAGCTCAGTGCCTTTCCAAACTGCTTCCACGCACCTTTGGCTGCTCCGAGTCGGAGCATGTGCATGCGCGCACACACACACACACACACCACACACTTATTTAAACGGGGGGAGTGCTGGCTGTGGCTGCCCGATCGCTGTTCTCTCCTCGAGTGCATCAGAGCAGTTTCCTGCCCGAGAGCCTCCAGGAACAGACTGGCTTTAAGAATCCAGTGAGTAACTGAATGCTCCCTAGGCGCTGTTCGGAGCACAGGATGGATCTCATCCTGCCTGGGGGAGAGGGGTGCACAGTCTCCGTTGGATGAGGTGGAAGGAGAGCTGAGGGGAAAGGCTGGCTGCTGCCAAGGACCGGCCGCCTCTCCCTGCCTCCCCAGGAGAGAGAGAGGAGGTGCTTCTCGCCGTCCATCCTTCCTTTTCCTTGCCCCCCAAGGTGGCTAAGTGCCTTTTAAAGAAGCAGGTGAAATGCAGAGCTCTAGAACCAGGAGGGGCCACTGCAGCTGTGGAGTGCAGCCCCTGCCCACCGGAGACGCCCAGCTGAACGGGCTCTGCTTGAAGACCTCCAGAGACGGCGAGTCCGAGTGCGTCACCGCCTGGGGCGGCCGCTTTCCTGCTCTGCCTGCTCTGACCTCGAGGGAGGCTTTCCCCGCTTTTCTGCCGGAAGCCGATTCCTTGCGGCTCAGGCCTGCTCTGCCCTGTCCTGGCCTTGGATGCGGAGAACGGGCTGCCTCCCAGCCAGTCCCCTTCGCAGCCACCAGCCGGGCCGGCCAGCTGGGCTGCCAGTGGAGCCACGTCGGTCCCGCGGCTGCTGGGGAGGCCGAGCGTGCGCGAGAAGACGAGGTGTGGCATGGCTGTGGCAGCCTCCTTCCCGAGGAAGGAATCATTGCTCCCCTGCAGTAAATTCTATAATGAAGCGATGAATCACCAGGAATAAATCTGAGATATTACAAGGGCTGAGGACAAGCGGCTATTAATTTATAGCCTGGGAAGGCGGTGCGTCTTTCTGGGGCTGGAGCGGAGGGAGGCGTCCTGGGGACGCGGCGCTGTCAGTTTCTACAAGGTTGCATTTCCTAAATCCAGCCTTTCTCCTGTGGTGCAACATGCCCATCAGCATGCCGGCCACTGCAACCTTCCATCCGATGCCCCTTTGAGGGACGCGCCAAGGACAAAGGAGTCCCCTCGGCTGCTTGCCCAGGGAAGCCTCGTCCCAGGGCGTGTGGCCCTTGTCTAGCGCCATCTTTGTGCACGTACCTGGTGGAGGAGGTGGAGTCTGCATGAGCGGCTCCGTCTTGCTGCGGGAGAGCTAGAAATGCAGCTCCTGCTCACCTGCGTGCCTCTCCCTGCTGAGCGCGGAGCCGAGCGCAGTGCCTCCGGGAGCAAGAGCGTCACCTCGGCAGCCCCTGGAAAGAGGGAGTCCCGCCCGGGATCCCCACCCCTTCCGCTGGTCTCGTCCTCGGCAGGCGGCGAGGAGCTTCTGGCGCTGCCGTTGAGGCGACCCGCCCGTCTCTGGGTCTGGAGCCGTGTGGCCTTCCCAGCGTGGAGGGCGGAAGTTCAGGGATGGTGCAGAAGGGTCAGGACACGGGGAAAGGGGGCGAGGGCCCATCTGAGCCGGTGCCCACCCTGGGGGAAGGTAGGGCTGTTGGCCCCTGCGGCGGTGAGCTGTTCCTCTCACGGCCAGGCCACCCGCGGCCCTCACGCCCTCGCCCCTTCCTCACCACGGCTGCCACTCCCCTGCTGGACAAGCGGCAGCTGTGGTGAGCAGGGGGTGCGCGGGTCAGGGGACGTCAAGGCTGAGGGGCCCCCGGAACCCACGTCTCCTGCTCCCGGTCCATTGTGGTCGGTCCCTGGCGCGGGGGCAACCTAAATTCCCCTCCTTTCTGGCCACAGTGCGAAGGTACTTGCTAAACCCCTATGCCACTTAGTGGAGTAACATCCCAGGGCAGCTCCGTCAAACAGCAGGAACACAATCAGTATTTAGGAAGGGGGAGAGCCTTAATTTCTTTTTTAAAAAGAACCTCAAGGTGGAGCGGACAGGAGCACAAAAGGCATCCGGAGTGAAGCAGAGGAGACGGAGTGCAGGGAGACCGTGACACCTGCAGGAGGAAAAGGGGGAAGCAGAGCGGTGCGCACCCTTCCCGGCCCGGAATTGCCTGCCCGCTCAGCTCTCCCCGCCTCTCAATTAAGAGGCAATCAACATGGGGGGGGGGGGCTTCACATGCTTCTGGGTTGGGTGGCATGTGCCCCACGCAGCTCTCCTTTTATACAGGCAGATGTGATAGAGAGCCGCGCGTGGAAACCGCTTCAGTGCGAGCAAGTCTCCGGGGACGGAAGCGGCTCAGGGGGTGTCCATGGCCCGCCTCTTAAAAGTGGGGGGGCACGGGGGCTGGTCATCTGGCGGGAGGCAGTGGAAGGACGAGGGGCGCCAAGAGGCCCCTGCCAAGAGGGCAGTCTGCCCCATCCTGAGGGAGGGGCGTAGGAGGAAGCCAGCGAGCGGCCTTGGCTCTCCCCGAGGAGCCCAGCTGCGTGGCCAGCCCCCCCATGGACCCTCCCCACTTGCCCCCCCCTCGCAGGGCAGCCTGCAGGCTTGCTCCCTCTTCGCTCCCGAAGAGGCGGAGAGACAAGCCCGATCCTGAACCGGCCCAGGCTCCCTTCCTGCGAATCCACACCTCCCAGGACCGAGCGCTGCACCCAGGCTGGCCGCCAAGGCACCAAAGGAGGGCGCGAAGCTTCTCGCGGTTGCGCTGGGGGGCCTTGCCTGTCACACAGCTCCTCTAAGTGGCATTGGTGGCGGCCAAAGGGCCGGAGGTGGAAGCGGGGGGCCTGGGCTGCCATTCCAGGACAGCCCTTCGCTCCACAAAGATGACCAAGGCAGACACTCACAAAAGGCCTCAGCATGCAAGCAGCTCGGCATCCGGACGCTCCGGGGGTGGGTGGGTTAGGGTGCCACATCCAGCCCCCCAGTGGGAAATGGCTGCATCCTCTGTTCAAGCCAGACCCCCTGTGGGAACCCGCACCTCGCACGGCCAAAGCGGCCCTTTCGGCGGCTGGGCTCCCTGGTGCCCGCTCAGAAGCAACCGTTGCCCTCTGAGGTTGGGGGTGCGGGTGGCAGAAGCGTCATTAGAGAGCCCGTGGGGTGTAATGGGGGGGGTGGGGAGGAGGACCTGGGCGATCCGGGTTCAAGTCCCCACTCCGCCACAGGGCCAACAGGGTAAGTCTGGGCCAGTCACAAGCTCTCAGCCCAGCCTACCTCACAGGGTCGTTGTGGAGAGGATAAGACTGAGCAGGAGGCGGTGCAAGCCACTTAGAGGTCTTTGAAAGGAAAGAGGAGGGACAGGAATCAAGCCAGTCAATAATTAAGTGCACGCGGTGTGGAAATGCCCGGCAGCGGCTCCCTTTTGGACAGAAGCTGCCAGGAACATCAACCTTCGCCTAAACACGTCGCTTCAGAGCGTGTGTCATGAGCTTATGGCTTCATTTACGTAGTGCCTTTCCACTAAGCTAGTCCTGAAGGCGGCTTCGGTCCCAAGGATTTGGAAAGCTGCTCCTCTCAAATGGAAGCGGACCACATTCCCGGGTCTGCCTTCCCCTGGAGCTTCCAAGGAAGCACTGTGGACGGGGCTTCTGCTGCCAAGCTTTCAAAGGCCCATTTTTAAAAGTACGTTGTGCAATTATATTTGTATTTACAAAGTGCCTAAACTCCTGGGCGCTTGACGATGTTTATAAACAGGAGCTAAAATCCAGCCACCAGTCAAGGCCACGAGGAAAAGCAGCGTTGGGCCCATGCAAGGTGGGGGGGGGGGACCCTCTGCAAGGGGGTCTGAAGGCCGCATGGCATTTGCCAAAGCTTCACGCCCTCCTCCAAATCGCCGCGCTCGCCAAGACGGGGAAAAGGCAGCCGTGATGGGCACACGGCCAACCTGCAAAGCAAGACACAGCCACTCACGCTCAGCTGATGCCGGTACTTTATTGTTTGCTCCTGCACAACCGTCTCCAGGAGAGAAACAGCCTCGGATCCTGTCCTGGTGTTACAGAGCCCTCAGGAATACAGTCCAGCCAAAGGCTACAGTGCTAGTTTGCTACTTCTAGTAGATCGGAAGAACGCGGCCCGTCGGGCAACCGGCAAGCAGGACAAACCGACGGGGCGGCGCTGACGGGAGCTCTGCCGAGCGGGTTCCTCGGAGGCGGGGGGGGCCCTCTTGCACACAAGCTCACGGGGGGGGGGCTACATTTCAGGGAAGACGTTGGTATTGCTCAGATGACCCTGTGGAATGTGTGCCTTGGTGGAACAGGGCCAAGTCTGGGGGCACACCGGGCTTTGACACGCTCACGGGTCCCATGGCCCCGAGAGCCGTCGTGTGCTGGGAGGGGTGGGGCGAGACCGGGCGTGCAAGGACATGCCCCCCCGCAAGTTCCGTGGGGGCTCGCTGTGGCCCACCTCCCACCCTCGCAGGATTGTGCAAAACGGCCGACATTTATTTGACGGCGACGCCATGCCATGGAAGAAGTGCGACGAGGCCTGGGACTCTCCGGGGCGAGGCTTCCGGCAAGACCGGCGGGCCTGGCACGGGGGCAGAGGGTGTCGATGCACCCCTCTGGATCGTGGCCGTCGGGTGGACCATTGGGACGGTTGCGAATCGCTGCGTCTGAACTTGCACTCGAGGAACAAGAAATGGCCGCTGCGGCATGTGAGACCGTAAGCTACGTAAATCAGCCGTCGGGGGCGAGCCCAATGCAGGGCCGAGCTGCCCCTGCAGTCCACCCTGCCTGAAAGAGCTCGACTTGAAACCTGCGCTCCGAAGGCCTGGCATGCAAGGACAAGAACGATGCTTAAACATAGTTTACACATCCCAAATCGCTCCCCCTCGAACATCTTCCCCACAGCGCCACTTGCAGTTTCCCGGAATAGTTCACGGAGCCCGACCCCTTCTGGGGCAAGCTCTGGTTTGCCAAGCTTGCTTCAAAAGCCCCCGTCCCCCCCGAGTCCTGTGTTAAAGGTTAAAATCCACTTGCAACTCCATCTGGGGGAAAGAGGTGCAGTGGACGGCAATGACGCAAGAACCTTGGAACAGTGGCGCGTTCGGCATTCAAAGGGCTCCGAATAGCCCTGGCCAGACAGACAGGACAAGGCGGGAGGAAAAGCTGCCCCTTACAGCCCACGTGGAAGCTCTGCATGGGACCCTGAAGCAGCTCCAGTGCAACGGCGAAGCTAAGGGAAACCGGCGTGTTGCATAGATGGGGCGTTTTAAGCGCGCCAGCCGCCGACGTCGTGACGGAGAGGCGGCCGGGTGGCGCTCAGGGTGCTTCCACTCAAGCTGGGTTCTGCTCGGCATGTGCAGAGTGCACACAGTTCGTCCATTCAGCTCGAATGCAATTAGTTGCAACCTTTCAAAGGTCTAGAGTAAAGAGCCGTTCGTCATTAACTGCACAAGAGGAAGCCGGCGATCCCTGGAGGGAACGGGAACGGAATGTCTGCAGGAAAAGCTTTTCTCCCTCCCACAGGAGACGGGAGATCTACGCGGACGCATCCCCTGGCGCCGACGGTTGGGAGACTCGGACGGCAAAGCTCAGCTGCGGAATCCGCCGCCGTGGGGAAGTGGTGGTGGCTGCCCGTTTGGAGGGCTTCAAGGGGGACCGGACAAGCGCAGGGGGGAAGGAGCTGGCCGTGGCCATGGGCTCGGCTGGCTCAGGGCCACCTCCTTCCCCAGAGACGGGGTGCCTGCGGGCGCCGGTGGCGGAGGAGCTGGGCGGGCAGAGGCCTTGCACCCCTCCCGCTGGGGGCGTCCCCTGGGCAGCTGGCCGGCCTCGAGGGACCTTTGGCTTTTCTTGTGCCCTAATCAAGGACCAGTTCGGGAATGCCACTGCTGTGGGACGCAGTCAACCAATCGAGGGTCGGAACCATTTAAAAAAGGGGATAATGAGGAAGCCACGAATTTTAAAAATTGCCCAAAAAAGCAGAACATGTAAGGAATGGGATTTACTTCTGGGCAAACACACTGGAAGCTCTTACTGTAGGAGGCGCATTACTGGACTTGTAACGGGGGAAATGGTTCTCTCCAAATGCGGGAGCTCCACTGCGGCTCCTCTTCCACAGGAAGCGGAAAAGCGGCCCTGCCAGGTGCCAACGGCCCCAGAAGAGGCGCGCCTGCCAATCCCCCCAAAGCGCCCTGCTGCGGAGCCAAATGCCACGCTGCAGCCGGCCACGGGCCTCGAGACCGCGTCCGGGGCTGGAGCCGCTTCCAGCTGCGGGGAGTGGAGGGGGCAAGCGGGAGCGGAGGCACCTGCCCAGGACGGCTCCCCTCCAGGCGCCGCAACAGGCAACCGCCGGGCAGACCCCCACTTCGCAAAACCCCGTCACAAAGCCCCCGAGAGCTATTGCTGCCGGTCTGTGGCCGGAGGGAGCGAGCAGGGCCTGGCTCGGCACAAGGCAGCTCCTCGCGCCGGCCATTCGCGACTCCGGGACCGTCAGCCGCTGCCTCCACCCTCGGGGGCGGCGTTTCTCCTCCCCAGGAGACAGGTGCCTCCTGCTCGCAAAAGGCATGGGGGGCATTTGGTAGAAGAGGGGGCTGGGAGGCGCTGAACGGAAGGCCCCGTCCCGGTGCAGCAGAGCTGCGCATGCCCGCGGCTCCGACGTGGGGCCCTCCTCTGCCGGCTGCCGCACGTGCTCCCCCCAAGCCCCAGAGGTGTGCCCGGGGCCGGCTGGGCCAGCAGAGTCCCTCCCCGAGGCGCCACTTCCCCTCCCCGCGGCTCCGGCATGCCGTGGGGCCAGGGATGTGGGGCGGACACCTTTTCCAGTGCTCCTGATTTCTGTGGAACAGCTTTTGCCCAAGGTCACGGGCAGCAGGGAATGGATGCAAGCCGCAAATATCACATTTGGCAGCCTGGGTGGCCTTGGTTTTCCAGACAATCATTTCCAGCACGTGTTTGAGAAGCCACATTTGCCACGGAGAGACATGAAGGTCTCGGAGCGCAATGGAGTAAGCCGTGGCTGGCAAGGCGGGCCGGGGTGCCACGGAGCCGCCGTGGGAAGAGACGGGCGCTTCCAGCCTGCCGGGCGCGGTTTCTCGGGCCTGCAATTAGTGTCAGCCGCCAACAGTTTCGGCACCTACTTCCCCGCTTAAATTTAAAAACACTGCAACGGAAACATGCTATTATCTTTCATTTTTTAAATTACAAAATTCTATGTAACATTTAAATCACATTAAGCGCGCTTTAATTTCTCCCTTCAAAATATTTCAGACTTGCGATGCACTGGGACAAAAAAATTACATGGGAAGTTCTTTTCTGCTGTTGTTTACTAAATACTAGAATACTGAGGCGGCTAAAGGAGGTTTCCTGAGGGCAAGCGGACGCTCCAGCCAGAGCCGGCAAGGCCAGTGGCAGGGGAAGATGGACCTTGTAGGCCAAAACCTCCGATCCAACCTGCGCAGGCACAAGTTGCCCAGCGGAGACTCGGAGAGAACCGTGTGCCTGGCCGGCTGCCTGGGGGAAACCTCCGTCAGGAAGTCAGCTGCGCGGCCCCCCTTTGCCGGCTGGGCACCCATCCCGGGCCCGGATGCGCAACAAGACCCGGGGGGTCCTGGGTGGGAGATCCCCCGCCCCCCAGCCAACCTGGTGAGTGAGGCAGGGGGGCCCCAGGCCGGTCTTGCCCGCCAGCGCCCCGCTTGCCGGGAGTCCAGGCCGCGCGGCTGGAGCGAAGGGACCCAGCCGGCACAACGATCCCAGGCAGGCAGCACCTGCAGATCTCCGGCCGCTGGGTTGCAGCGCTTTGGCTCAGCCCCGGCCAGCAGCCACCGAGGGCCAAACGGGGCTCGGATCACAACCTGCAGCTGCCCTGCTGACCCTGAAGCGAGTGGGGCCCCGAGTGAGGGGGACCCACAGCTCGTGGCCAGAGGCGGCCTGCCCTTTACAGCCAGCTGCACCCGGCAGTCCGGGGTGAGTGGCAAAGCCACGGGCAGGTGAGTGTGTTGGGGGGGTGGGCTAGGGGAGGGCTGTGGCTGAGGGACGGAGGGACGGAGCAAGAGCAAAGCACCCAGGAGCCACATGTGCGCCTGTCTGGCCCGAAGGCCAGCTCGTAGCGGGGATCGGGGAGCAGTCCTCCTGGGAGGGCCACGGTGCGCGCCACCCTGACACGGGCAGGAGCTGCCTGCCCCCATGTATCCTGCCTGCCCTGCCCCCAGAACACCCTCCAAGAGGGGAGGCCAAGCCCTGGAGGCAGCCTTGAGCAGGACACCCCGAGCAGCCTGGGAACGCAGCTAGTCATCGGGGTGCAGAGCGGAGGTTTCCGTGCTCCGGAGGCCCGATCCTGCCCACTGGAGCATGGTCCCCCTTGCTTCGGCACTCGTGACGGCTCACGGAGAAACCATGTGTGTTTCCAGTCCCCCTCCCCTTCTTGACTTGGGGCCTGCTCACCGGCACAAGAGGAACCCCGAAAGAGGCTGCACAGCCGGCCGGAACCGGGCCAATTTCGTGCGGTCGGTGCAGGACGCCTCTGCCGGCCCAGCAGAAGGGGGGCCGGGCCCTGCCGGGGCAAGCACGCGCTCGACACCCAAAACCGCCCCGGAACACGTCACGACAATAAACACAGGCTGGATGAAATGCAGAGACGCGGAGGAAGTGCAAGGTAGGAAACGGCAGCTTCATTAGTAAAAAATAATGAACAACCTGTGACTATTCCATGTCATATAAAAATAAGCCATATATAAAATCAAAGAGTTTGGCATGGCACAGCTGGGGTACCAGACGGAGCACGAAGGGCAGGAATTGCGCCGCGCGTGACGGTTTGTTAGCTGGAACCGCGTTAATACTTCTGGATGGGGCAGCCAAACAGAAAGGAAGGATGAGACAGCGGGGACGGGGGCGGAGAAACCCAGGCGAGGTCGGGAGCAAGGTCTGCAAAACTGCGGCGGGGGGGGAGGAGGGCAGGTAAGGGGGCTCCCCCCCCCGCAGAAGGTATAGCTCAGGGCAAGGTGGGCAACCCGTCCCCTGCTTTCCACCCAGCCCAAGGCACTTCTGGACAGCCTGTGGCATCTTCACAGGCTCCAAATCTTTCTAGACCTCATTGTTTCAGAAATGCATCTGAAGGTGTGACAGCCAAACTAACAGGAAAACGAAGCAGGGCCAACGGCTAGCTGATTTTCTACTCTATTCTGAAGCGCAACCTTAAAATGGTTGTTTTTAAAGATCCAGCTGAGAAACGCTTCGGAAACACTGGTAACGTTGACTCGTCGTGCAGCTGCCAGAGGACCCTCCAAGTGCCACATTTTAGTATTCGAAATCCACACATTGGCGGCAGCCCTTCGGCTTCTAACACATTTCAAGATGCTGAATCAGCGCATCACTTCTAGCCTCAGAGAATTTTTCCGAACGCTGCAAGGTGGTGCTGGTCAGGGGGCCTTACACCGTTCGGTTTGCAAAGCGCACGGAGCGGGGCCCAAAGCGGCTCCAAGAATGGGACCACGGCTCCCTGTCTCTTGGGGGGGGGGCGCTCACGTCCGCGGCCTGAGGGCTCCGTAACCGGCACTGTCCGGCGAGCGACTGCGCTTGTGAGCGCGCGGTGAAGAGCGATTTCCTAGCACCGGCCTACCTCAAACTAATGGCGCTTTTGCGAATGCAGTTTGCAACATCACCGAGGGCCATTTCACACATCACGATGCGGCCAGCTGTGCGGGGGTCGCAGTGCAACATACCGTGCCCTGCGCACGCCTGCGTGACACGCTGGCTTGCACCCACACGCCACGTGTCTCACTCCCTGGAGTCCCCCGGTCTTGGCCATCAGACCCCCAGAACGTAACGTGTGAAAGAGCCCTGGGCAATCCCACACGCGAGTTATTTCGTGAGCTGCAGGCACCCCCGCATCTGCCAGGCAAGGCCCTTTGGGGACCCAGAACGCGGAGGGAGCCAGCAGGCGGTGGGCAACCCTGCGGCTGGAGCGTCCCGTAAGCCGCCGCCTCCGCACGGGGACGGCGCCACCTTCTTGGCCTTCCGCGGAGCTCTGCTGTCGGCTCTCGCGCCTGACACAGGAATGCCCGTCTCAGGGGGACAGCGACGGCTCAGCCTCAACAGGAGGTGGCGCCCGGACCCAAAGCAAGACCTGGGATGCGCTGGAGATTTGGGGTGGGGGAGCCGGAAAGCTGTCCAGAAGCAGGTGCGACCGCCGTGCCCGGCGGACTGGAGGTGCAAAAGAAGAGAAAAACTGCACGGGCTCAAGCGGAGGCACTGTCTGCAGACACGGCGAGGCTTGGAAACGGCTTGCTCCCGGGAGCTCCTCACACGGAAGGTCTCCGGGGAGTCCCAGCGAAGGCTGCTACGGAAGGGAGCCAGGACCGACAGAAACGTCTCGCTCCCGCTGCTGCTTATAGTGGTAACCTACAAAGAACAGAACAGAACAGAACTCTTCTGTCCCCCTTCTTTCAGGAAGGAAGGCCCTGCATATGCCACAGCTGCCCGCTCAGACCAGGATGGCAGCGGGAGCCTCCTCTCCCGGCTTGCGCGTGCCGATTCACCGGATCATCGCAAAGCACGCAAAACAACGAACTGGGTTCGCTGCTTCCATGCCATCAGTTCAGCTCCCTGGTCGTGACAGACGACGCCTGACACAGCTCGGGACTGGAATAGCTGGTGGAGCGAGAGCCCCCCTGCCACGAGGCTCCTTGGGATGGACAGTCTGCACCTGAGGCCCTCAACATTGGGCAGCAACAATGCGGAGGGCCCGCCTGGGGGTGGCCCCCCAAACGTGGAGCTCCCTCGCCAGTGAGGTCCTTCCAGCACCAACGCCGACATCTTCCTGATGCCATGCTAAGGCTTCCCTCGGCTCGCAAAGGCCACTATGATGGGACGTTTCAGGTGGGTTTAAAAAAAGGGTCCTGCTAGTATGATCGTCAGTTGTTTTAATCTGCTTTTAAACTGCTGAAAATTGTGGAATGCTGCAGGGCTTAGATTCAGCTGTAATGGGCTGTGAAGCAGCAATTGGGAGCTTCGGAGACTGGAAAGGACCGACATTTAACGAATGACTCTGTGAAGGCGACAAGACGCCCCACAGCCGGCAGGGTGCCCCACCCCACCCCACTCGGGCCCTCAGCTGGGGCCGGGTCCCGCCGCTGGGCTCGGGCTCTCTTGGGGCTGCTCCCATGCTGCCAGTGCCCAGAAGAGCTGAGATGCCGCCGCAGCACCTGCCCGGCTGAACGCGACAGCCCCCAGGCTCGAGCTTGGGCCTGCCCCCACGGCCCCCGTGAGCAGAGCCGCCAGCTGCAGCCCGCCCTGGAAACCTCCATGTCGGCACAGGGGCTGGGCCGTCTCCCTGTTTACCGCCTCCTGCTCAGCTTCTCTGCTCATCGGAGCCGCTTCCCCAGCTCCCCGTCCTTCCCTCTCTTGCTTCTCCCGGGTTAGCCGCTTCCACTGCCCACATCCTCAGGACTCGCGGCATCTTCAGCACCGCTGCGGCTGAGCTCCCAGGCATCAGGAAAACAACGGCTGTGGGCACGGCTTTTTCAGGCCCTCGACCTTGAACAGCGGGCCCTGGATCTGGTCCCCGTTGAATGGGAGGCCAGCCCCACCTTCACGAGGAGGGTCTGCTTGGGATCCTCTCCTCTCTCAGGCCCCTCCAAGAGCACGTGCAGGGGAGTCTCTGCCAAGCACCCCCCAAATTTGCCCGGGCTGGCCTACCCAGCCTGCCCCTCTTCCCTGTGCCGGGGAACACGTTTCCTTACAGAGAAAAATCCCTGGGAGGGGAGCACGCCGAGCATGGCAAGAAGGCGCATGTGCCTGTGCCCGTCCCCATGCCTCTGCCCACCCAGCCCGATCGGGCAGCGGCCCGTTTCCAGTGCGGGTCCGCTGGGCTTTGCCTGGCCCATCTTACCATGTCGGTTTATCGCTCCTGGCTCGGTGGGCTTCATGGCCTTCCCTCGACCTCGGAGGCCCCAGCTCGTGCAGGTCATGCTGCTGGAAGAGGAGAGCGAGCGGGTTGGCCCATCTGGCGGGGGCGTCCCGGCCGGTGGGGCTCGGGGCATCCGCGGTGCGTCCCGGCAGTGAGGCAGAGCCGGGCTCCCGGCCCTGAAGTCTGGATGCCGGCCATGGCAAGCTGGCAAGCGGATGGGAGTCGGACTTGTCTGGGGAAGGACGGCCATGGGCAGAGCCCTCCCCTGCTGCGGCACAGGGCAGGTTCGCACCCCGCAGGGTGCACCCGCAGCCGCCTGCCTGCCTGCCTGCACAGAGACACCCCCCCCCCCGGATGCACACCGTCATCCTGAATTGCACTGGGAATGCTGGAATGCGGGGCCAACCCGGCCGAGCCGGCAGTGCTGCCGGACAGAGCAGTTGATGGCCACGTGCAGCCAGAGCCCCCTTGTCTGTCTGTCTGTCTGTCTGTCTGTTTCTGAGGAGGGATTTCTCTGCCCTCTTTTCCTTATAAATAAGGAGTTTTGCGGGTTCCACTGTTATTGTGCTGCACAGCCCCACGCACCAAACCTACGTTGCACCTTCCATACTCCCTTCCTCCCGTCACACCAAGATGCCAGATCATTCATTCATTCATTCATTCATTCATATTGCGATTTATATCCTGCCTTTTTCCTCAAAGGGCTCAAGGCAGCTCACATCATTCTCCTCCTCCTCCATCTTATCCTCACAACAACAACCCTGTGAGGTAGGTTGGGCTGAGAGCCTGTGACTGGCCCAAGTCACCCAGTTGGCTCCATGGCCGAGCGGGGACTAGATCCCAGATCCTCTGAGTCCCAGTCCCATGCTCCTAACCACTACACCACACCGGCTCTCTCTCAGATCAGCCCACATTTGAAATTCCGCTACCGCACATGTGCACGCACACCTATGTGAGTCTCAACGCCGTGTAGCCCTGACATGACAGGGATCCGGGAGACGCTTCCCCAGGATGTGTCGGGGAGGAACCGGGCCCTTCCACGGGCCAAGCGGGACCCTGCTGCTCAGCCGCCACCCGAAACCGGGAGCTGGAACAGCCGAACCAGCAAGTGCCGCCAGCAGACAAGCGCCTTGCTGGGCCTAGGACAGACTCCGGGTCGCAAGCACCCACAGCTGCGGAGTCAGGAACTTTCACCTCCAGCACAAAACATGAAAGGTAAAGGTGAAGGTTTCCCCTTGACATTAAGTCCAGTCATGCCTGACTCTTGGGGTTGGTGCTCATCTCCGTTTCCGGCCGAGGGAGCCAGCGCTTGTCCCCAGACAGTCTCCGTGGTCACGTGGCCGGCATGACTAAACACCGCAGTGCACAGAACGCTGTTACCTGCCCACCAAGGTGGGACCTTTTTATCTACCTGCATTTGCAGGCTTTCGAACTGCAAGGTTGGCAGGAGCTGGACGGCGCACGGGAGCTCACCCCGTGTGCAGATTCGAACCGGCGACCTTTCCATCAACCAGCCCAGCAGCACAGCGGTTTAAACCCCTGCGCCACCTGCAGTCCCAGCACAAAACATACTTCAAGACAAAGAGCAGGAGAGGGGAAGATTCCTGCTCGGTGAAACAAATGCATCTCCGGCAGCACCACGTTCCCCAGATTTTCTGTGGCTGCTGCGCTTCTGCGGCCCATGCACGGTTAAAGGGGGCAGATCAGAGAGCCAGTGTGGCGTAGTGGTTAAGAGCGTGGGGCTGGGACTCAGAGGATCTGGGTTCGAGTCCCCGCTCGGCCATGGAGCCAACTGGGTGACTCTGGGCCAGTCACAGACTCTCCGCCCAACCTACCTCACAGGGTTGTTGTTGTGGGGAGAAGATGGAGGAGGAGAATGATGTAAGCTGCCTTGAGCCCTTTGCAGGAAAAAGGCAGGATAAATTGAAAAAATAAAGATCAGGCCAGGCAAAGCCCCCTTCGCCCCCCAGCCCGGACCCACCTTCCGGTCGGGCTCCTGCTTTTTCTTCTCCGAGGCCTTCTCTCGCTCCTTTGCTCTTCGGTAAGCTTTCTTCTCCTCGGCCATGAGGAGGCGGGCGATCTCCTGGGAGGGAAACGCAGAGCAGGTGAGCCGGAAGCCACACGACTCGCGGCCCAGAAAAGCTGCCGCTCCGACCTGGCGGGGGAGCCAAGCCCACACAGACGGCTCTGCAGGGGGGCCGGGGCCGGGATGAGGGGCCCGGCATCGCCAGACCCACGGCTGATGTTCCCCCGCCCCCTTATCCGTCTCTGTCCCCCTCCGAAGCGCGTCCTTTCCACAACAGATTTTTCCAAAGGATTCCATCACTCTCCATGGGCCGGTTCACACATCACAACAGCCACCGGGGTGGTTTTATCATCCACCAGGAACGAGCGTCTCTTGGCCTCCATCCTGGGTCTCCAGCCCCCACTGCTGCTGCTGGACCGTAGCACCGTCACGGGGACCCCTCAGCGGCCAGGTCCACATGCAACAGCAAGCCCCAGTCAGGAGCCAGAGGCCCCAGCACATGCTGCAGCACACCGCGGACCGTCGGATCGCGCAACTGGGTCCACGCTGCGCACTGGTTTCTCCCCAGCGACCTCCCGCCACTGCTCGCACAGTGACGGCCGCTGCGAAGGCCCCCCTGTATCCGCAGTGCTGGCTGTTCCCATCCTGCACCGATTGCGGGTGCTTTTGAAATGCCGGCCAGCCTGGGGGGCTGCCCTGCTTGCCTCTCGCCACCCCGCGCAGCCAGGAGAAACGGCACCGGCCACGCTGCGCCAGCCCACCACGCGGCAGGGCCGGGAAGCCAGGCAGAGGCCGCCCGGGGGCTCCCGGGACAGGGTCTCGCGCACAGGCCGGCGCAGAGAGCGTCAGTCCAGCCCTGCTCTTCCAGCTTCCAGCGAGGCAACACGCGACGCACCCGGGGAGGACACGGGCCGGCCAGGTGCAAAAATATCGGCTCAGGTAAGCACAGGGAAGGGACAAAGAGGACGGCGGGAGAGAAGCGGCGGAGAGCAAAGCCTTCTGGAAGGCAGCGATGCCCCAAGATGCCTACCTCGTCCTGGGCTACCTGCGCGGCCCGCCTGTCCGCATGGCTGGCCTTCAAAGAGAGAGAGCAAGATGGAAGTTAGAGCCCCAGCCCCAAGGGAGCAGGTGCTGCTGAGTGGGGGGCCCTCCGTGCAACCCCCCCCCGAGTGCCCCTCTGCGCCTCCCTCCTGCTACGGAGGGGCCCTCCCTGCCTGGTCAGCCCTTCGGCCTCCCTCTCCCCACCACGCCGTGTGCACTGCCTCCCCCCGATCTTCCAGCTGCCCCCGCCAGGCTCGCTGGTGCCTTCCGGTGCCCCAGGGGATCCGATCGAGGGCTGGCATCGGGGCTCCCCCTGCCCGCACCCCGCTGCCCGCGTTCGCAAACAGCTTCCTGCTGAGAAGCAGCCTCGTTCCGGCGGGGAACAGTGCAGCGTCCCAGGGCATCTTGCCGGGAGGAACGGTTCCCGTGCCAGAAGCCCTGTTGCAAAGCAGCCTCCGGGGCGAGAACAGGAGGGCCCCCGGGTGCTCACACCAGCCTCGGGGGTCTGAGACCCTGGCGGAGGCCGATCCGTGTCACCGGAGGCGCTGCCCCCCCCCCCCCCGCAGAAGCACCAACCCTGCCAGCTCACCAAGAGCTCCTCCTCTTGCAGCCGCCGGGCGATCTCGGCGTCGTGGGACTCCTGGTCCTGGGCGGCTGCCGCGCGGGGCACCAGGCAAACAGCGTCTTTGGTCCCCCTTGATTTTGTCCCTACGAAACGGGAAGGCACATTTCTCACTCCTGGAGAGTAAAGACCGCGAGGCCCAAGTCCAGGGCGACCCGACCGTTCCGAGCGCCGCACCAGGGCAGCACCTTCGCGCCAACGACACCGGCCTGCCGAAACTTTGCACATCTCATGCTACCTTCGGTCACCTTTGGCTGTAGGATGGAGCGGTGTGCCACCTTTAAGCCGGGGTGACGCAGCCGGGCCCTCGGCTCGGGGGCCGCATGCAGCAGTGGCCCTGGCCAGAGGCAACATGCTTCCGGTCCGGCCCCAATCCCAGAGACACGGGCCCACGCCAGCTGCAGGCGCTTGCTGCCAGCGCCGAAGCCCCGGAAGCGGCACCTCACCTACCCCGGGTGGCCGGGAAAAGGTGGGCTGGCCACCCAGGGACCCCCGAGGGCATGGCTGGCTCCATCGGGCCCACGGGGCAGGGGATCCACGCCGGCATCCAGCCTCGCTCCTTCAGCACAGGACGCTCTGCCACGAGATAGCCCAGTCCCCAAACGAGGGCCTCGTCGCGGCTCTGCCTGCAACGCTGCAAACGCCGGCCAGCCCCAGGGTGAGTCCCAGGACTTCTGCACGCGCACGGCTGCGACTTCCTCCACCCCCTGTGCAGGAGCTGGGACGGGCCACCGCGCGGAGCACGGAAGCAAGGAATGAGGCCGCCCTGCCCGGAGGCTCCCATCCTTCCAGGGAAAGGGGCGAGTGGCGGGTCCGAGCGGCTGTCCGGCACTTCAGTCTGGAGGGTGCCCTTTGCAGGGGCCACCCACGAAGAGGCCCCGCATGCCCGGGCCCCCCGTCAGGCACCCCTGCAGATCAGGGCACCACCCAGCATTATCCTGTGAGCCCAGCAATCCTGGGGCGCCCCGGCAGCCTGGGGGGCAGGGCCCTCGCTGCCTCCCTCTGGCTTCCAGCAGCCTCTCCCCCCGGCAGGCAAGTGTTTTCACGATGCACACGCCCAGCCAGTGGGCCAAGTGGCCCCTGGGTGCTCAGAGCCCTGGGGTGCTGCCACCCTCCGGCCTGTGCACCCCCCAACCAGCCCCAAATGGCGAAACAGCCAGGACCCAAGCAGCGCCCGAAGCTGGGGTGGGTGGGTGGGGGGCAGTCTTAAGCCGCACAGCCTCACAGAAAAGGCCCCTCCACCCCTGGCGGCCCCAGCTGTGTTGCCTGGCTATGCCGACTGGGAATGATGGACTTGGCAATCCCACACATTTGGGAAGGGTGGCTTGGCATCTACGGAGCATCTTGCCACTGGATTAAACAGAGGGGCAGAGGAGCCTAGTGGTGAGAGTGTCTGGCGGCGACTCAGGAAGTCCAGGGTCGAGTCCCCGCTGAGTCAGGGGCCTCGGGCCCCCTGCCTCAGGGGCTGTTGCTCTGGCACAGAAATGGTGAGGAGGTGAACCCCGCCAGCAGGAGGGCGAACGGCGGGGCTGCGTGCAAGGCCCCAGCAACAACAGCGGCACGAGCACCCGCTGCTCCCGCCCTCGTGCCGCAGGCAGGCGAACGTGACTCGCAGGTGAGCGCCCCCTGCCCGCCCGCACTCAGTGGGGGAAAGCAAAGCCCCGGACGGGGGGGGACCCCAAAAGGGGCCCTGCAGAGACTGTGCCTGGCGGCTTCCAGAGCCGCAGGCCTTGCTCCGGGCGGCTGCTCCGGGCGATGGCGAGGAGCAGCCGGCGTCTCGGGGAAAGGGACAGCCTGAATCGGGGGGCTGACCAGGAAGGTCCCCTCTGCTCTGCTGCCTCCCCGGTCCGCTTCAGCGAGACTGCGAGTCGGCGCAACAGCGGGGAGGGAGGCTGGCTTTGGCCCCTGCTCGCTGCATCCCACTCCGGCTGGAGGCGCCCCCAGCGCCCCGGTCAAGCCACACGTGGCCCTGCAAGAGGCGCATGAGCTGAGCGCCCTGACAGAGTGAGCGAGCCAGCCGGCCTCTGGGGAACGGAAGAGCGCTCCTCTCCATGCAGCCGGGACGGGAACTGGGGCGCGCCCCCCAGCTGGCTGCCTCCTGGTCTGGCTGCAGAGACCCCGACTGTCCCACCCGCCTCATACTCGCCAGGCGCCCCCGAGGTGGCGGGCACAGGCTGGTCTCTGCCAAGCCAAACCGGGGTCGCCCCTCCTGTCAGGAAGCACGTGCCTGACGGAAGAAGAAGCAGAAGCAGAAGCAGCACGTCCGCATTCGCAGAGAACCCCACTTCCTCCTCCACATCTGAGCGGCCTCCCCGTGCCAGCAAACCTCCCCGGAGCAGCCCGGGGTTAGCCAGTGGGGCGGGTGGGG
This sequence comes from Varanus salvator macromaculatus, assembly GCA_023646645.1. NCBI lineage: Eukaryota > Metazoa > Chordata > Lepidosauria > Squamata > Varanidae > Varanus > Varanus salvator. The sequence goes on along the minus strand of JAIXND010000761.1, from coordinate 3,971,764 downwards.
GGGCAGGGGGGGAAATGCCTCGGGCTGCATGGAGCAGCTGCAGGAAGGCTGGGTCCCCCGAGTGCGTGCGCCAACGTCACGCCGAAAGCGGGGCGCGCGGCAACATCTGGCGCACGGAAGGAGCCGACGGCCGTTAAAGAAGTCATCCTGGAAAGAAACTGGCGCCTGCCCGGCGCAGAAGAGGCCGGCGAGCGGGGCTTCCATGCGCCTCCCATGCACGCCTGGCAGGGCCCGGTCACGACGGGGGGGGGGGGGGGGCTCCGCGAGCGGCACCCACGGGGAGATGTGACACGCGAGCTATTTCAGGCCCGGGAGGCACTGCTCACGCAGCAGAGCAGAGACGGGACTGAAGAGATATGGCCGGGCCTTGCGCTAACTGGCCCGACACGGGAAGGAGAAGGCCTGAGAGCATCCGGGTGCCGGGAGAAGGCGAGGCAGCCCCACGGGCCCCCCAGTGCAGCCCAGCTGCGGCTGGCGTGGCCGGGCAGTGGGCGAGCTGCTCTCGCATGGGGCCGGCAAGCCGAGCCGGGCAGGAAGCCGGTGCGGCGAGCGAGGCACCAGCAGCGGAGGGGCGGCAAACTGCGTCCTCCAGATGTTGGGACGAGACCCCCAAGTCCCAGGCAGTGGGGCTGAGGGACTCTGGCAACACCACACAGAACACCTGAGCGCACCCAGTCACCCGCCCTGCACTTGCAGGGAGGGGCCGCCAAAGGGACGACGAGCAGCACCGTGCGGCGTGGGGGGCCCATCTGGCCCTGCTCCTGGCAGGATGAGGCGAGGCGAGCGGAGGGGGGCTCTGTGGAGCCCCCGGCCCCTCCTCGAGCCTTGGGGATGCCTAAAAGGCCCGATCAATTGCTGGAACTCCCCACGAGGCAGTGATGGCCGCTTGCTTGGGGGACTTGGGAAGGGAGGGGGGTGTGAGTGACCACGAGCCGCACAGCACAAGGAAGTTCCACGCAGCTTCCACCTGCCACTGAGCGATGGTTGGCGGGGTCCACGCAAGCCCAGCGCCCCCCACCAGCCAGCAACTGCCTTCTCCTTGGGAAACGTATCCGAGAGCGAGCAACAAGGAGGACGAGTTGCAGTTACGGGCCGCGAGCAGACTCCCCCGACGAGGCACCTGTGATGCTCGGCCCCGCAGTGCTCCCCACGCCCCCCAGCGGCCCTGCTCCCAGGGCACAACGGAAGCTGCGGCCCACATGCCTGCAGGGTCCCGGGCCAGAGAAGGCAGTCGCCAGGACACATCTGCCCCGGGACCGCTCGGCCCACCTCACCGTCTTCCTCATCGGACTTCGGGGATCGTGCCGCTCAGGACCGACCCGAGCCACCTCCCTGCCGCGGCCCGGAACCATCCACAAGGCACGTCCCTGGGATCCTGCCCTGAGCAGGGGGTGGACTTGATGGCTTTGTGGGACCCTGGCGGCGCTCTCCCCGCTAGACTCTGGGAGGCACCCTCGGATCGCAGGCAGCCCAAGGCTGTGCCGACGGAGGCCTCTGGGACGCACAGTGCGGACCGTGGGTTTTCCTGCCACGGACAAGCTCCCCTCCGGGCACTGCGGGTGTTTTGGTTCTGGGCTTTTATCCGTTTTTATATCTCGCTGAGCGATTATCATGTGTACTACAAAGCAGTTTAATGCACTTATTTTTTAACGGCTTAGTTTTTTAAAAATGAGGTAAACGGTATGTAAATCTTCTAAATCGTGACCACGACCACAGTGTAAAAGAAAGCTGCAGCAGCAGGAGCAGGCGCGAGCGGCACCCCGGCCCTGCTCTTGGGGGCAGGGGCTCAGCAGTGCCCCTTTCAGGCGGGGGGAGCAGATCAAGCGGTCGTTTCCCGATCGGAAAGGGCGCCACGTGTGCACGACGCCCCAGGGTGGCGTAGCGGTTAAGAGCACGGGATTGGGTCTCAGAGGATCCGGGTTCAAGTCCCGCTCAGCCATGGAGCCAACGGGGTGACTTTGGGCCAGTCACAGGCTCTCAGCCCAGCCTACCTCACAGGGTGGTTGTTGTGGGGATAAGATGGAGGAGGAGAATGACGTGAGCTGCCTGGAGCCCTTCGTTGGAAAAAGGCAGGATATAAATCGCAATATAAATAAATAAAATATAAATCCATCGGCACCGGGGAGCAGTTCTCCTCCTGCCCGGAAGGCGCAAATACTGGAACATCTGCCTTGCCCCCCTTGCGCCCCCCTCGTCCCTGTGCTCCGACTGACCAAGCCACAGCGTGGAGGGTGGCCAAAGCAGGAAGGGCTCCAGCCACCTCCACCCCAAGCGGTGAAGCAACAAGCAGCTCTTGCCTCGGAACGAGGGCGACAGGGCCGACGCAGCCAAAATTAGATCGTGGTATTTTGCAAAGATCACCTCCACGTTTGCATCTAGCGGGTTCCTGGTCCTCATTTGTGCTCCTCCGCACGCTCTCCCTCTCTGAAGCGCACGCACAGACAGCGTGCGAATCTGCTCTCTGCTGCTCCAGAATGCGCAAGCAGGAAGCGCTTCGGCATTAAGGCAACTGCCGAGGTCTGTGGGTTTTAGCGACGAGCTGGCGTGCTCCGGAGTCGGGCACAGAGCACCCCGCCACCTCCACCCGGTTACCTGGACTGCGCGGGTGTCCCCTGAGGGACTCTCGGGAGGGCGTGCCATGTAGCCCATCGCTCGCTCCATCACGCTCTCTTTCTGTGTCCCGCCTGTGCCCGCGCTGGGGGGCTGCTTCTGAGTCTGGCTGCCTGGGGTCCTGGGAGGGGGGCCTTGGGGAGGGCCGATCCTCTCGGGGCAGGTGCCCCCGCCGGTCTGGGGTGGGCGAGCCGCCACCGCTGCTGCTGCCGTGTCGGTCAGAGCGCCTCTCCTCTGCGTTGCCAGCCGGGTCTGGGGGCCTCGGAGGCTTCTTTGGGCCAGGCGACCACCTCTCCCGATGCCGACGGTCGCCGTGGCCAACTTCGTCCTCCCGGTCTCGCAGAGTGGGCGGCCTCTCCCGGCTGCGTGGCCGCCTCTCCCGGCTGCCTCCGCCACCCTGGGCGGGCGAAGAGGGCCCCAGGGGTCTCTCCCAGCTGGCCGGCTTTCTCTCCCCACCGCCCCTGGTCCTGGCTTCACCGCTGCTGATGCGCTCATCCGCCACGTCCGCAGCGAGCTTCCGAGGCTTCTCCCGGCTGCTTGGCTGCCCGTCCGGCTCTTTGCCACGTCTCCGGCCACTGCTGGCCTTCGTCGCTTCGGAAGAGCTGCCCAAAACCTCCAGGTCAAGCCCCTCAGAAAGCAGCGGGGGGCCCCTCTGGCGGTCCCTCGCCCGCCGGGCGTGAGAACCCGCCTGCTCCGGGGCCGGCTCCCTGAGGCTACGGCACGAGCGCTCTGGGCAAGGGACGGAGCACACAAACGAGGCAAGCGGTTAGTGGCGTGGTCAAGGGCAGGCACAGGCCTGTGCAACAGTGCGCAACGGGGAGCAGGCCAGGGGACACATGGGAGGGAGGCAGGCAGGCACCCCCCACAATAGCAGCAGGGAAGGCACGATGGAGGCAAGCATGGAGGGCCACAAGAGGGCACACGAGGTCAGGGCAAAAGCCATGCGGCGCGCGAGGGCAGCAGCGAAAGCCGTGGCACGTCCACCCCGTGCCGCCTGCTCTGACCGGCAGCCGCTTCCCGGGACTGCAGTAGGCGGGGGACCACCTTGCCATCTGCCGCCGGTCCTTGTCCTCTGGAGGTGCGGGAGGCTGAACCCGGGCCTTCCTCGCCGTCCGTCCAGGCAGGGACCGCCTGCATTTGCCGGGAGCAGCTCTCCGGGTCTGCAGGCAGGAAGTCTTTCCTCGCCAGGCCCAGAGGTTCTGCTGGGGATCAGTTCCGGGGCCTCCTCCACCCCTATCGGGGCACAGCCTTCCTGGCTGCGAAGTGCAGGCAGGCCACCAGCTCGCCGAATTCGAGGGATGCCCCGTACAGTGGAAATGGCACGGGAGCTGGCCCGGCCCTGCCATGGGAGGAAAGGCTTTCGCCGCGAGCCCCCCACCCCAGAACGCTGCCCAGGCAGCAACGTTGCACGTGGAGGCCCCTCCCAGGCTGCAGCAGCTCCCCAGGGGCCCTCCCAGGGACCCCACCAAAACGCAGCTCCTGCACCAGGAAGCTCAGCTCTGCAGGGCGCCTGCACCGTGCACTTGGGCCGCTTCCCTGCAGCTCAAGCCGCGTGTCCCGGAGAGGCGCGGCTGAAGCAGCACTGCAGGCAGAAGGGCCACCGCCACCAGCAGAGTGCAAGCGAATGCCCAGCGTCGTAATCACAGAAATCCACAGGACGGCGGTTCGTTTGATCTCAAGGTGCCTCAGAGAAGAGAAGAGGATCCGGGAAGCGGCTTCTGCCCTGCGATTTCCAGGCTGGGTGGCAATCGCGCCACATGGTGACATTTGGCAGTGATCAAAGGCAGTTCGGCAAGCGCTATGCGTCCAGGATCAGCAGGGCGCATGTTCCCAGCCCGCGCCTCCGGTCTCCTCACCCAAGATCCATTCTGCGTCTGCACCACCACCGCGAAAGCAGAGCATGCCCACCGCTGCCACTCGTGGGCAGAGCTGGGATCGGCGCAAGGCCCCACAGACGCCTCATCCGCCAAACGGCAGCATTGCCGGAGCGCACTCCGGGGGCAAAGCCGCATCGGCCCCCGGACAGGCCTGCCTTCCCCCATCGACCCCAGCCTGGGCCGGGGACAAGCTCACAGGAGCGCCGGTCAGCGCGCAGCCCTGGCGGGCATCCCCGCAACCGCCTCCCAGGCTCTCTCATGGAGAATGCAGCCCCAGCACCACCCTGGACTGCCGCCAGGGCCGGAGGGCAGGACAGCGAGGCCCCCGGCCCACTGCTCCCCCACCCGCCACTTCCGCTTACCTCTGCTTTCGGGGTGGTGGCCCTCGTCGTAAGCGCCGTGCTGCGGGGGCGCAGCGTGGGGCTTCTTCCGCCTCTTTTCCTCCTGGAGTTCCTTCTGCTGCAGAATCCGAGCGATGTCCTGGAAGGGGGGGGGGGCGCTTATTTCCTGAGGGCCTCTCCAGGCCTCTCCCCATTTGATTTGCCGCTTTCCAGACTCCGGGCGGCTCCGGATGTGCGCAGGGCAGCCTTTCTGGCAGATCTCGCTGGGCGCTGGCTCATTCCATTCCGGCCCCACCCCACCACCCCTCGAAATGCGCCCTTTGGCCCTTCGGGACGGGCCCCCAGCGACCGCGCCTTCCCTTTGCACAGCTCCTCACAAAACCATGCTCTGGAGAGGCCCGCTGCCACCTCCCTCCGCCCGCGGCCCCGAGGTCTACCTCGTCATCCTCCTCCTGCCGGCGCCGCTGCTCAGCTTCGATGACCAGCCGGACTTGGATCTCCTGCGCCATCTCGCAGTCCTGCCGCTCCCTGGAAGGCGCAGGGGGAAGCAGCGAGCAGGAGGTTAGTGGGGCTGAGCGGACGGGGCGACAGGACACTGAGGGATGCGCGAACTCACCTCTTCCTCCGACACTGTGTGTCGACTGACCCTCTCGCTCCCAAACAAGCCACGGTGTGCAAACCAAGAATAAACCTCGCTTTGCAACCATGGCTTGCCTGGGAGAACCAAAGCAGGATCCCCAGTTCCTTCGCCCCTGGTTTGCCAAAGCCCCTCACCGGCTGGAGCGGCAAGCCGGGGACCGGTGGCTGCAGATGGCAGCACCCACCTGGTTCAGGTGAGCCGGCACTCCCCCAACCCGCCTGGGCAAACACAGCCAACACCCCATGCAGCAGCTAAGGTGAGAGGGTGCCACCCGCTCGGTTTTTCCAGTTCATCCTTCCGGGATCTGTTGAACTGAATGAGGGGAAACGCACGAGCAAAGATTTGGGGCCCCGGGAGCGGCTCTGCACCACACGCAGAACATCCCTCCGGCAGAGTCTGGGATGCTCTGCTTGCACGATGAAGTCATCCAGAAGTCCCCCGTGACGCCCCCACAGTTCCGGGCTTCCTCACCACGCACGGGGGTCTGATGCCCCCCCCTTCCTCTGGGCCTGCAGATCCCTCCCATTCTGCCTTCTCAGGGAGGGCTCGACACGGCTCCCCGGCCACCACGCCGCACAGCGCTGGGCCAGGAGAGCTGGAACGGCCCCTCGGATGCAGCGGCTCCCCGGCTGGCCCTCCCCAGATGGGCGGCAGCTCCCGCCACACGGCTGAGGCGCCCCCACCGGCACACTCACAGGTCTTTGTGGTGCTCCTGGATACGGGCTCGGGCCGTGCGCTCCTCTTCCTCCTGCAGCCGCTTGGCCACCTGCAGGTCATGCTTCACCAGGCGGTTGCGCTGGATGTTCGTGGCCAGGTGGTGCTCTACTGCGGGGGGGACCGGGGACGAAGGTCAGTCGGGAAAGGGCCGGGCGGGTGCCACCAGCCTGTCCGGGCAGCCAGCGGCTCCGGGCCCCGAGGGACGCCTCCCGCATCGGAGGCAGCCGGTACCGCAGGGCAAGGGGACAGAAATGCCCTGCGAGGAGCCAAGCGGCTTCTGCCAACTCCTCCGCGCTGCGTCCTCACGACGCCTCTGTGAGGTGGTGGGGTTGAGAGTTGGCGAGTAGGCCAAAGTCTTCTTCGAGCTTCTTGGCCAAGCGAGGACTAGAGCCTGGATCTCCGGAGCCCCGGCCCGACAGGCTCACACGTGCTCCTGCACATGTGGACGCCGAGCACAGGGCAGGCCCGGGTTTGCTCTCAACTGCGTGAGCCGCACCACCCGGGGCAACCGCCCCGGACGCGATTTTTCACGCCCCCCAGCTAGAAGCCACACAGGCGGCTGCGCCCTCTTTAACTGGATGAGGCAAGAGGGTTCTAGCGGCCGGTCCCATCCCTGCCCTGGAGCAGCAGATCCAGCAGAGCCAAGTCATACAGGAAGCGCAGACAACACAGGAAAACCGGCCAAGATGCGCAACACAGACGGAGGGCAAAGGAATCGCGCTCGGCTTGCCAGACGAGACTTACTTTCCTGTTCCTGCAGGCTGTGGGCCAAGGTGTGATCTTCCAAGACTGCAAAATCTCGGCACACTGAGGAAAAAGCAGGCAGAGGAGGTTACGAGAGCTGCGGGGAGGGCAAGCCACCGGGCGCAAGCCGGGCCTCTCGCTCCACAGCCCACAACTTCTCCAGCCACCGCAGGATGGCAGAAACCAGCAAAACACACAATGTGCCACGTTGCCCCGCAACACATAAATCGTTGCTCTTTGCAGGCATCGCGAGGAAGTCCAAAAGCGGAACAGCCTAACCAGTTTCAAGGAGAAGGCGAAGGAAGGAATTCTTTTACTGGGCAAACTGATTGTGGAAGTAAATACTAATTTCTTGCTTGCATTGTCTGTGGATAATATTCAGAGCTTTAAAGAAAAGCAGTGGGGGGCGGGTGCTCAAGTGATCCGTTGCACTCCCGACATGAAGCCCGTCAGAGCAGTGGCAGCCTCTGCCCGAAGGTGGAATTTCGAGCATTTTGGCCACCCGCTCCAATTCTGCCCGATTTCTTCTGCGCCCAATTATCCGAGGCCTGGCACACGCACGGTGGGGTTGCCCCGTGCAGGGGGTGCCCCCAAAAGAGGAGGGCAGGCAAAACCTGGAAGGTGACCTGTTGTTAAGCGCTTTGCAGGGCTGGGCTGGGCTAGACCCTGCCTTCCCCGCCCCCCCCACCCCACGTTGCTGCCCAGCCGGGCCAAAGCGAGCCCCCCAGGCGGGGATGCCCAGCAGCCCCTCGCCTTCCCTGCAAGACACACTGAGTGGCCACAGGAAGGAGGCAGGTGCCCCCTGCTGCACGGGGGCCAAACCTCGCAGCCCCAGCCGAGAGGGGCTTCGGATGCCCTCTCTGCCGAGCAGCGGATGCAAGGGAAGAGGATCCGCCAGGCCTGGATTCCCTCCCTGGGGAGGCCCCCAAGTCCAGCTCGGCGTCTTTCGGAAGCGCAGCAAAGGCTCACCTGCCCAGGGCAGCTCGGCAACCTCGGCTCAAACCACTGGGCAGGGTAGGGAGCGGTTTACAGTTTAATCTGGTCCTGTTTTGACGGGATATCGAAATGGGGCATCGTGTGGCCTTCCCGAGGCTCCTGGCCTTCAGCGCAAGCTGGACGACAGAATTCCCTTGCTCTTGCGTCATCCCAAGCGCCTGCGCATAACCATCTGCCGAGCCCTGAAAGGGCGCAGCGGCTGATGTTAAACTGCACAGGAGCAACACTGCTCCCGGGCGGACAGCGGGCTGCGCACCTCGCCGGCTTCCCGTGCACGGAAATGCCAAGCTGTTCCCGACATGGAATGGTATCCCAATCGAGTCCAGGTCAAAAGCAAGCCATCAGCCTTCTGGTCCTAGGGAGGAGGAAAGCCGAGGCCGAGAGAGACGGGCCTCCTCGCTCTCGTTAACGTTCCGGGAGCCAGAAGCCCCGGAGGACCAGCTGCAAAGCACGCAAGCGGCCTGCCCGGAGATCCGGGCCGCCCTTCTGCTTGGTTCTGCACAGGAGGAAGGCAAAGCAGCTGGTGGCAGAAGCTCCGTCCCAGTCGGACGTGAGCTTGCGCGGGCTGGCAGCTGTCCTAGCTCTCCATCTGCCGATCGATCGATCTTATTCCAGCCAAGGCTATCAAGCAAAGCCTTCGGGGTCAGACCGGGGTCCACCCAGTCCGGCACTCTATTCGCACGGGGCAAACCAGCTGCCCCCAGGAGCCCTCCAGCAGGAGGGGGGCAAGGCCTGCCCCTGCCCAGCTCCTCGGCCACTCGTGCCTGCAGGCTGTCTCGGGAAAGGGGGCAGCCCAGGGGCTGCGGTCTCATCTCCCCCACCTCTTCCCTCCCGTGCCACTTTCCTCATGTGCTGTGTCTCCTCAGGCTGCAAACCTGCAGACAGAGTCTGTCCTCTTTCACGGATTCTGTGCTAGCTGCTCCGAGAGTCTTTTTTGGCTGACAGGCAGGATAAAAATACCTTAAATAAATAAATAAACCAAGACAGACTCCCGAAATAGCAGCCGAAGCATCTGTTGTCAGGAAGGCTGCTTCCTGCAGAGCGAGGAGGGGTCTTGCGCTGGGAACCCGTCCCCCTCAGCCCGCTGCCTGCCTACATCTGCCCACGCAGACACCGGTCCCTCGGGGCACGCGTCCGGGGAGGACGGCTGTTCCCCAAAGCGTCTCTGTGGGGACCGGCAGCGTCCCACACGGGCCCAAGCGGTCTGCAGGGGACTGAAACAAGGCCCTAGGAGATCAACCGTGGGTTTCTGTGGGTTGGGGTTTTTTCAACCCCCCCCCCCCACCGAATGCGCAGCAAGCCTTCCACAGAGAATATCTCCTCGCTGCTGTTCCCAAAATTCAAAACCCGAAGCTGGCGAGAAAGAGAAAGAGCAGCTTGGACCCAGCGCCACGGTGAAGCAAGCGTGCAAAAGGAGTGCCAGGCCACCGGACGTGGCGGGCAAGGGTGGCTTCCGCAGTCGCTGGCGTGTGCCTTCAGGCCGGGATCCCTGCACGCCTGCAGCTGGCACCAGAGAAAGATGGCGCTCGGGGGCGGCAGCGGCAGCTTGGCTGGGGCCGTATCTGAAGAAATGCCTCCCCTGGACTGTGCCACGGGGGCCGGGGGGCCGTCCCCGCTCCATAAAGCTCTGGCTTGCGTGGCCAGGGAGCGCTGCTTGTCTCCGAGCGAGGCGTGAGCAGAGCTTTCCGAAATGCAGTCAAGGAAGCTCGGAAGCCAGCTGCATCACTGCCCTGGGGGGAGCAGATACCTCTTCCTGTGCAAGAGAGGGTGTGCAGAGGGACGTCACCCCCCCCCCCACACACACACACAGTGCCTTTCCGAAGCCAAAGGAGTCTATTTCAGGAAGCCCACGGGGCTCGTCTGGTATGGGAACAGAGCGTGTGGGGGCGGTCAAAGCCCTGCGGGTCCAAGATCAGCCTGGCAAGAAGGAAGCCCCCCCCACAAGAGAACGGTCCGGGACCATCTGGAGAGATGTGCTGAAGCGGAAGCAAAATTCACAGTCCGTATTCACACGTGGGAAAAAGCCAAGAACTGCCACTCAGTTCTTGCATGTTTGATCTAATGAGTGTGGGAAACTGGCCAGGAGCGGCAGTAATAAAAATCCTAATAATGTCAGTGGCGATTCATTGCAGAACCACAGTCCACTCTCGTTTGGACGGGCGGCCACATTAGTCTGGTGCGACAAAGACAAGGAATTTTGTGGCACCTCGTCAGACTAGCACATTTCTCACGGCAGAAGCTCTGCAGACACAGCCTTTGTCAGGTATCATGTAATTAGGATCAATAAATTAGGCTCATAAGTTGTCCAATAACAAAGCCCTCTTTTCATCAAGTTCTCAAGCCTGCAAAGAGTAAAATACTAAAAACACAAATAAGGGTTTGAAGAAATAGCCTCACAGCACAATTCCCCCCCCCCTCAAAATGTCAAGCACGGGGAAGAAGGAATGAAATAAAATAAAATACCGTATTTTTTTGCTTTGCAAGACTCACTTTTTCCCCCCTCAAAAGGAAGGGGAAATGTCTGTGCGTCTTATAGAGCGAATGTGTGTGTGCAGCAAGTCTGTCGGATGTGCAGCCCATGGAGAAGTGATGGGGAATGTGCCTGCGATGATGTGCCCATTTGAGTCAGAATATTTTTTTTCTTGTTTTCCTCCTCTAAAAGCAGGTGCGTCTTATGGTCAGGCGCGTCTTACGGTCAGGCGCATCTTACAGAGCGAAAAATACAGTACGCACGTCAGAGTCTCTCGAGAGACCTACAAGTCCCATGCATGGTTGCTCAGGGATGGGGGCTGGCAGACCCCGACGGGGGCCACGCCACGTGGGGCCGGGGAGGCCGAGTGGCCTCAGCTCCAGCAGCTGGGTTTGGGGCGTCCTCCCTCGCGTTGGACAGACCGAGCCTGCAGGTCACGTGGGCCTCTGCCCAACCCTTGGCGAGCCGCAGTGAGCCGGGCGAGGCGACCTGTGGCGGCTCTGCAGGCACATCGAGGGCTTTCCGGACCCCAGGGCACCGTCGCGGGCGCTGCCGCCGCCGTTCTGGCCCAAATGAGCATCATTCCTACTCCTCCTGCCACCGAACATAGTACATTCACAGCCTGCCTCAGTTCTTCTCGCGAGGAACCCAAGACGGCGCACGCAGTCCTAATGCCGATGCGGATTTGGATCTGTATCTTCAACATGCAAAATGTCCAGGAAACTCTCGCTTCGTGTTCGTATCTAGGCATTCCTTCTGCAAAGGCACTCGTGACCGTGGGTGGGAGATGTCTTTTTATTCTCGTGTATTTCTTTGATATTACTCTGCTTCTTATTTAATTATTTGAATCCATTTAACTATTTAAACTTGTTCTCACTCTTGTGTCAAGCAGAGTTGTGAACTTTTGGCCACTGTTAATATGTGGGTGAGTAAGGTTAAGGGGGGGGTGGTTGGTGGCCGATAGAGTTACAAATTTATTCAAAATGGCCCTTGTGATTGTGTTTATTTTATTGTTTTTACTGATGTAATTGTTGTTTGATGTTGGCATGTAATTATGAGCATCCATATTTTTAGTGCTGCTTTTCTGTAAACTGTTCCGGGAACCATTCATGGCTGTTGAATGGTATATAAAGCAAAACAATCCGTCAAAAAAACCTCCCCAAAAGAGTCCTCCACCCCATTGTATCCCCACAACCCCCACCCTGCAGGGGAGGGCAGGCTGAGTGTCTGCGACAGGCCCAGAGCCACCGCGTGGTCAAGCGGGGACCAGCACCCGGATCGGCCAGTCCCCCACCCACGGCTAACCGCGCTGGCCTAGGCAGCTGGGAGTGCCCTAACCCAGCTCTGCGGACCCGGTTTTACCACGCTGGGAGTTCAAAGGGCAAATTTGGAGAGGAGCCGACGTCCTTCACTTGCAACCCAGATGTGTTGACTGAATTTCCAGATGTGCACCTGGAATGCTTTGATCACACTGGCCGGCCAGACGCGGAGCTGCAGCTGTTTGTCTCCGGCCGCTCCCCCCGCCCCGCACCTCGTGCAACCAAGCTGGGCCCAAAGCCCCAGGAAGAGAGCCCCCACATGGCCACTGCAAGGGGATGGCCAGGAGCCAAGAGGGCCCCCTCGCTCCGCCCCCAGGGAGGATGTGGTCCATGGAGGATGTGGTCACCAGCTGGGCCCAGGCTGCAAACGCAGAGCACGGCTGAGCCGGCTCCAGTCACAACGGGGCAGGCAGAAGGGGGACGCATGGGGTGGGGGGGCAGCTCCAAGCTTTGAGAAGTTCAGATCTGAAGGACCAAAGCATGCACTCACAGCCGCATCATGGCTGCCGCATTCCTGGCCCTTCCTGGGACGGCCTTCCCCAACCGGGCGCTCTCCAGGTGTGCAGGGCTTCAGCTGCCCTCGTGCCAAATCCCCGTGGCCGGCGGCACCACACAGTCCCGGCTCCAGTAAGCGCCCGGCTGGGGGAGGCGGATTCAGAGGCGACACCCAGCTTGCGGCTCTTCTCCGAGCACTTGTCTCCGGTTCTGAATATTTATGAGAAGAAAAACAAGCTCACAGGAAATGGCAGTAAATTTCAGCTCCAGCTGGAAAGATGGTAGAATTCAGGAGGGCTGAAAGTCCAACGCACTTCTTGCCACGGGACCCCAAATGAGACGCCCCATCCCTCAAAGCCAAGACTATCCAGGCGGCAGGTCCTGAAGGGTCTTCCCTGGTCACAACTGAGCCAGGGACCTTCTGCTGGCGGCACTTCTGGCGAGAGGCCAGTCGCCTCGCCGTCTTCGCTTCCGACGCTCCGCTTCATGGGCGGATTCAGCAACTGGCTCTTCGCACAGCAGCCCGGCCAGAATGCAGCAATGCGACCCGAGGCCACGCCGAGGCCGAGCCGTGTGAGCCTGGGGTGGGGGGCCAAATGGGAAGGAGAGCCCAGACTTTCCTTCTTCGCGGCCCCCCAAGGGACTTCTGGGAAAGCCTGGGGGAAATATTGCTCCACGGCCGACCGTCACCCTCTGCGCACGTGCCTTCAGACAAGCCGGGGAGAGCCTGGCCACGGCACCGTTTCGGTGCAGGACGAGGGAACGGCAGAGCGCTGCAGAGCGCCAGGCGCTGGTGGCCTTGCGGGTCCCGCACGGAGGCGGCTCCGTCCTCGAGGAAGCAGCGCGGCTCTCCCGGCCGAAGGACAGCTGAGAGCAGATAAGCCAGCGGCGCCGAAGGAAGCCACGGCCGCAGATGTCGCCGGGCCCCAGGAAGAATGACGAAAGCGACCTTTAGCCAGGAGAGGGAGGAGGGCGGCCGCTCTGCCAGAGGATCCTTCCGGGCTGGCAGCAGCTGGCGTGAGCAGGCTGCCCGGGAGATGCGCTCCGTCCGACTCGCTCGGGCCTCTTGGCGCTTTATCTGACGACAGATGCGGCGGCCGTCACCCACGCGCTGATCCCCGGCACGGGTCACCACCTTCTCGTGGCAGATCTACGCAGCTTCGAAGGCAAAGCTTCCATTGAAAGCCACGGAGCAGCTTTCCTTGCCCCAAGTTCAAGAGAGCTAAAAGGACGCCAGGCACCGCTGCTCCGGCCCGAAAGGCCAGCGGGTCCCGCAGGGCTGTTTGCGCCGGCTGGTTCCAAAGGCGACCCGGTGCGGCGAGAGGCCTGGGAGGGAAGCTCCCGGCCTTGCAGCAGAGTCGGGGAGCAGCAGCCCCCCCATGAGAGCCACAGGCCTTCTCACAGCACGGCCGGGTCTCCTCCGCCCGCCTCTGCCCCTGGCCTAAGGAGCCCGCAGCCTTGGCTTCGCTTCGAGCCAAATTCTGCCGGCAGCTCCAGCAGAAGCTCGCCAGCCCCGGGGGCCACACGGCTGGGCACCAGCTGCAGGATGCGTGCGATGGCTGCACCAGATGAGCCCCGGCACCGGTCCTCGACCTTCAGGGCATCCCGTGCAGGCCGCCATTCCAGGAATATTTCTGCTTTGTCCAAGGAACACTCCAGGCGCCACTGCTGTCCTCCTCTTCCTCCTCCAAATTCTTTCCCCTGCTCTCACACTGATCCGGGTCAGTGGCCACAACTTGCATTACAAGAATTTCTCACCATGCCCAGCAGGAATCCCACCTCCCCAAATTCTGCTCCAGGGAAACCCGAGGTCTACGTCAGATGCACATTTGAAATCACAAGCTGCCTTCAAGCTTACCCTTCTAACTCCCCCAGCGGCTCCCTCTCCTTGCCCATGAGCAGGCCCTTCCTCACGAGCAGGCCCTTCCAGGACCAGCCACCTCTACAGCAAGAGTGCTGCCCACCCAGGGCCCCCTCCCTGGTCTCTTCTTCTCTTCCCCCTGCTCTCCCTCTCTAGCACGGAGTCTGTTCCTACAGGGAGGGGACGAGGGGAGGGGCCCCCGAAGCCCCATGCCAGGGTACCAGATCACAGGGAAGGGGCATGTAAGGGGAAAAGCAAACCCGTGAGCCCAGCAGCCACGGACGGCCCAGGGATCCCCCTGCGTAAACCAGGGGCAGGAGCAAGGTTGGTCTGGCCCTCCGGCCCATCCCTGAGTGATCTGGAACGAGATCGCTGGCGACTAGCAGTAGATCAGTAAGGATTACCGGCTCGCAGCAGCCAAGGGTGTCCTCTGCCCCCCCCCCCACCGGTTGCTAAAAAAGAAGGTCTGGGGGAATACCGGGAGGGGATGCTTCGGAGGCCGGCCGCCAGCCCCCTTCCGCCATTCTCAGGGTCGCCTGCGCCAGCTGAGTCACCCTGCACCTGGATCCGTCTGGCGGCCTCGTGGCACGTCAGGCAGAAACAGATGCAGCGGCCGGATGCTTCCCTCCCGGATTTCACGGATGAGCAGCTTCAGACAGGAAAACGGGCAGGAAGGCTCGAGCCGACGGCTGCAGCCCCCCGCCCCCCACCGCCCCGGCCTCCCAGAAACCTACAGAGCACGGGAGGGCAGCCTGGCGGCAGGGGCTGTTTGTTGGGGGGCTTCGGGAGGAAGGCCAGCGACCCCCGCGGGAGGTGCCCCGCTGCCCAGGCCGGGCTCAAGGGAGCGCCGGGAGCTCCGGCCACCAGCCCGGGGCGGGCGCTGCGGAGCCCTGTGTGGTCCGGGGCGCTGCCCCTTTCCCTGCACCTGCCTCCTGGGAGCGGCTGAGCAAACAGAGCGCAAGAGATCTGGGGGAGGAGGAAGAGGAGAGGCAAACGGGCGGCGGGAGAGGTGGGCAGCCCTGTGCGCACTGGGCGAGGGTAGGATTTGAAGACAAAGGAAAGGAAAACACGGAACCGCTCCTGGGTCTTACGAGGCCTGCCCGAAGAGTGGACAGCAGAACATACACGCCTGTTTTCATTGTAAGCAGCGATGTGGGGTGGAAATTTCTCCCGTCTTTCCTGTGTCTGCAGAAATTTTTCCATCTGATGTCATGAGAAAAGCGAAAGTTCCCCAGTCACTAAGGCAGCGTTAGAAAGTTTGGCAGTTTCGAAGTTGTAAATAACTTTTTTCAGGTGACTATCCCTAGCGCAGAAAAACCTGTCAGCCTCCAAGTGAAATGCACAATTGGTTCCCAGCAGTTTACTGGATTGCTAGAACTAATAACATTTCAACAGATGCAGCTTTTTTCCTTATATTTAAACCACAAGGGAAATATGAGCCATTGCCCTTAAAATTTTGCTAATATTCCAAGAAAACTTTCTACATAAGAATATTTAAATCATATTAAGTATGCACTATTTTTTTTTTACTCAAGCATTTCAGCTCAAATACTTGTGGGTGAAAAATGTTTTTTAAATCTTTATTTCCTCAAAAGAAGTAAAATAAACAGGCTACACCAGATTTCTCTAGTACATCAGAATATTTTCCGAAGCTTACTGAAAAAGTCCCCATGCAAATGACCCTGTTTTGCTATTCAAAATGTTCCACAACGGTGACCGTACCTTGCCTAAGCCTTTTGCAAATGGCAAGATGAAAACTACCACCATATCTGGCCTTGTGCAGGTATTCATGTTTTTTTCCTGCGGGACTTTTCCAGCATGAGTAAAGATGGAAGGACCAGTGAGAAAGCACAGGAGGGCTCCAAGCAAAAGGGAACCACACCTGGACCACCACCCCCCCCCCCCGCCATAAAAACTCCATGAACGAAGCAGGGCAAACTGTGAGCATTCAAGGCCGGCTGGACGGCGCTCAAGCCCACGGGGCACCCGCAGGGCTCAGCCCTCTGCCCCACACAAAGGCCTTGTGACTCCACACAGCCCTTCACAGCCACAAACACACAGGCAAGGGGCAACCTGCTTTTACAACTCAGGTGGCCAATGCAGAACAGCCCAGAATCAGCCTTCCCCAGCTGAGTGCTGATCGGATGTTCCCATCATCCCGAGCCAGCACGGCCGGTGTCCAACCCATCTGGGTGGCACTTGATCTGGGAAGGCTGCCCAAGGCCGGGGTTCGCCACCTCTGCTTGGAGGAGACGACGGGGAACAAAGCCCCCGTCCCAGGCTGGGGCGCGCCCCCCCTCCCACGGACCAGGAGTGGCCACGGTCTGGCCTGGTCTGGGCCGGCCATTTTGTGCGCTCACATCTGTGCTTCCAGCCCACATGGTTGCTGGAGGTCTGCTTGCGCGGGAGCAGCCCGCCCCCTCCTCCCTCCCTCCCTCCCTCCCTCCCTCCAATTCCAGCTGGAAAACACACGCTCCCTCTCAGCCTTTTCCCATGACATCCGGGCATAAAAGGAGCCCCAGCCTCCTGGCAGCTGGGCTGCATTGTGTGGCAGCCGGTTATGGGTTCCCACCAAGGAGCAGCCGCAGCTTTGCATATCCTTTGTGGAAGGCTGGGGGCAGGGCTGCCCCCTCCCCTTTCTCAGCACGCTGCGGGGCTGACACAGGACAGCTGACCGGCGACTTCCATGCGACAAAAGGGACCTTTCCCAGTGGCCTCTGTCCTTCCGAGATCTTGCCTAGAAAAGCTAACTCCAAAACTAAGTTGAAAACTAAGACACTCTTGCTGCCTGTTTTCATGTTGTCTCCTCCTCCTCCTCCTCCTCCTCCTCCTCCTCCTCCTTCCCCTTCTTCTCTTGAGGATCAACACACAAGGCCGGCTGCAATCTGGAACCCGCTTTCCAGGGTGCAGGCTGGGATGTGCTTCTGCGCACGAGACTCGGATGCGGGAAGGATGTTTATCCTAAATATGCCACAGCAGCCCTTCCTGAAAGCTGGGGGGGGACCCTTTAAACAAGAGCGGTGGATAAACACTCTGGCCTAATCCTGGACCTTACTTGTGAGCAGAGAAACTGGGCGGGGAGGGGGGGGTTGGTTTCTCCCAGTGTCTCCCCAGAAGGAAAAGTTCTCCCGGTTTCTCAGAGGCAGGGCTCGCCACAGGCAGGTGCAGCAGCTTCGTTTCTGCTTCAAGGTTTCTGCCTCTTCTGAGTGGCGACCGAAAGCTCCCCTTCCACCTGTGAAGGCGGCTGCGCTGGGTTTCCCCGGTCACAGGGCGTTCCACTTGCATTTCTGT
This sequence comes from Varanus salvator macromaculatus, assembly GCA_023646645.1. NCBI lineage: Eukaryota > Metazoa > Chordata > Lepidosauria > Squamata > Varanidae > Varanus > Varanus salvator. The sequence goes on along the minus strand of JAIXND010000761.1, from coordinate 3,954,403 downwards.
GAGGCGGTTGAGGGCAAAGGGGACGCGCTTCCTGCTTCCCTTCCTCCAGGCGCTCTCCCTCGCTCCGCGGCCTTCCAGGCTGCCTGCAGCTCCTGACCTGCGGAAGTGCACTGGGAGATCCCGGCTGCCCCGGGGCTTTCGCGGCTGTGTGGGAAGCCAAGGCAGCTACTGAGTGCCGGGGAGCAGATGGCGCCACCAACGACATGAGACTCCTCGACGGCCGCCAGAAACCCAGCCCCAGCCCACAAACACTTCTCCAAAACTTTCCCCACCCTTGAATGTCTTCCTGAGCACGGTTTCAGTCCTGCCAGACTGTATGAGAAGGGGGTGGAAAGCGGTGTAGGAGAGATTAGCATTCAACCAAGCCACCGACTCTCTGCTCATCTGCGAACGATGCTCACCAGGGAAACCCGCCCAGGCTGCGACACCGCAGCGGGGAGCACCAGGCTGCCTCCCCGAGTGAGCGCTTCCGCTTTCTTTGAAAACCAGACGCCCGCACACACCACCACGCTCTGCACGGCGGCAAAACGGAGCCCGGGAGCAGCCGCCTCTCCCCGCAGGCAAGCCATCCTCGGGCAGCCACCCCTGGGTGTGGGGGCTGGACACCTGTGCCGTCGGGACACCTGGCCTTATTTCCCTTGCAGCAAACACCCGACTCTCCCCCTCCTACCTCATTCACACGCTGCATGGACCATATTGAAATATACTGGGAAGGCAGCTGTGAATAATATTGTGGCATACATATTTAAAGCAGGTATACTCCCAGCTTTAAACTTATAAATAGCTCTTCAAAGTGGCAGTTAGGCACCTTCAAGAAATAAAAACCACACAGCAGCGAGAACAGGAAAAGTGACAGCAAATGAGTACACACTGCTTTGGAAGCCTCAGCGCATCACACGGGTGTTAAGTCATGTTCGCAACAGCCCTGGCCAGCAGGCTGGCAGGAGAGGCCCGAGCCTTCCTCTACCTGCGGTTTTGATCTCTGGCAGCATCTCCAGGTGGGGCTGGGGAAGAATCTTGCCCCAAGCCCTGGGGGGAACTGTGGGGCTGAAGGGACCGAGCAGGGTTGGTCAGGGCAGCATCCCGTCCTTGTCCCCACACCGCAGACCTGGGGGCAGCGCCAGGGAAAGGCTGGTTGCACGAGGCCGCGAAAGGAGTTCAGGCAGTCGTGTGAACGGGGATTTCTCCCTCCTTGAGCACCTTCTGTCCTGAAAGAACCAAACGTTCCCCAGGTGTCTCATGCATGAAGAAGAAGCAGGACGGAGGGCATTCGAGCGATTCTCAGATCTCGCGTCCGGTCCAAAGAGGAACTCGGGCAGTGCCTCTGAGAGAGGAGTTCCGCTTGCGATGCGGCTCAAGAAGCAGCAGAGCTGAAGGTGAGAGATCTGGGTGCTTCCTCACCAGCCTGGTTTCCACACCTGTGCCCGGCCACATCCGCACGTTTTCATACCCTGTCCCTGTGTGTGTGTGTGTGTGTGTGTGTTTCTCAGTGTGATAGAGAACAGTATCACGACCTCCCAGGTTTGCTTGCCATGACTTCTGTCTTTTTGCTTTCCACAAACTAACTGTCATGACGAAAAAGACACTGCAGCAGAACACCTCTAAAAGGTAGTCACTGGCCATCATGGCCCCCCAGGAGGTTTATCAGGTGTTGAAATGGGGGAGAAAGAAGATTTCCATGGAAAAGAGAAGGAAGATCTCGGCCACCAGAGCTCCAACTTGTACTGCTTTGGATACTGCAGACGAAAGCAAGACGGGCCAAGAACAAAACCATCCCGACAATGCTATGGCACCAATGGGGAAAGTTTTCAGATCCGTAACGGAAACGCTGAGGACGCAGCTGCCTCAACAGGCCATGATTTGGCCGAAGAAGAATCAGGAGGCGTCCCGCAGACGGTTGCCACGTGCACGCCCTTGCTCGATGCCGCTCAAAGCTGACCCCGCGCGTGACTGTGTTAATCTTTTCATTAACGACATGGAAGGAGGGGTGAACAGTCTGCTGATCAAATTCGCAGGCGACACTAAAACTGGAGCAGTGGCCACAACTGAGGAGCAGGTACTCCAGATCCAAAAGGATCTGGACAGACTATGGAAGTGGGCAGGAGACAACAGGATGGCATTCAGTGTGGATAAGTGCAAGGTCTTGCGCTTGGGGCATAGGAATGGGTGTCATAAGTACAGGTTAGGGGACAAGTGGCTGGAGAGCAGCACTTGTGAAAGGGACCTCGGGGTGCTGGTTGACTGCAGGCTAAACATGAGCCAGCAGTGTGATGCGGTGGTCAAGAGGGCGAATGCCACCCTTGGTTGCATAGTCAGAAGTGCGGCTTCTAGATCGAGAGAGGGATTACTACCACTCTATACGACTCTGGTGTGCCCACAACTGGAGTATTGTGCTCAGTTTTGGGCCCCTCATTACAAGAGGGATATAGCCAGGTTAGAGTCAGTGCAGCAAAGGGCCACAAGGTTGGTGGTTGGTTTGCAGGGGATGCGGTATGGGGGAACTGAGGGAACTGAGTCTCTGAAGCCTGGAGAAGAGGAGATTGAGAGGGGATCTGTTGGCGACATACAGGTATGTGAGGGGATGTCACACGGAGATGGGTAGAGACTTGTTTTCCCCTAAAGAGGAAGGCAGGACGCGCTCCAATGGAGCAAAGCTCAGGGAACCAAGCTTCAATTTGGATGCCAGGAAGCACTTCCTGTCAGTTAGGATCCTGAGGGTATGGAATGGGCTTCCATGGGAGGTCGTTGAGGCCCCATCAGTGCAGGTGTTCAAGGATAGGCTGGACATGCACATGGTGGGCATGTCGTGAGCGGAGCCGGCTGGAGCCAGGGGTCAGACTAGATGGCCCGGGAGACCCTTTCTGACTCGCTCCGTTTCTATGTTTCTGTGTCTGCACTTGCGTTGTTTCTGTTGTAAAAGGGTGATATAAGTTTTCAAAACTAAAAAGGTACAAGTTCAGTGAACAAAATACTGACCATTATGTAGATTGCAGGAGCATCTTATTGCAAACCCAACATTTGTGACAGCCCAGGACGGGGATCGGCCCCCAGGAGGGAGGAAATAAACATTCCCGTTTTCTTGATTTTTGAACAAAAGAAATCCATGGAGCAAAAGACTGATCCCTTGGGAAAAGCACACCTTCCCTGGATTCCTTTTCTGAACCTTGGTGTGCCCTGCAAGCACCAGGCCGTATCCTGTGCTGCCCACACGCAAGCGGGGTGCCGCTAGCACAAAGGGGAGCTCACAACTGCGAAGCGACACCAATGAAGGGCGACTGGGCAGCTCAGCGGAAGGGGGCTCTGCTGGTGGGGTCCACTCTGGACACGAGCACTTCCACCCATTTCCGGGGAGTGTTACGGCCACGTTGCTCACACGGTCACGCAACGCGGGCCGCCTGAGGCCGCCCTGGGAAAAGAGTTTGGGTTCTTTCTTTGAGGCCACCTCTGCACTATTATCGGTCTATTGAGCCTTCTGCTCCCTCTCTCCTTGTGAGGACAGACACATGGGCCACTTTTTCAACATGGGCGCTTGAAAAGCATCGCGTGAACGTGGCAAGCCTCAATCCTCCAGTCATCTCTCACGGTGATTGGCTGCCACGTACCTTCCGTGGCAAGCTTGCCCCCCCCCCGCCCACCTGGTCCTCCCCAGGTGTGTCAGGAAACAACTTTCTGTGCGTTGGGGAGCACAGTCGGATGCACCTGGCAGGGTGCAGTTTGGGGAGCAAGGCCCAAGGTGCGAAACAGCCCCGTTGCTTTGAGAGGCACGATGACTGCTTCAGTATACAAGCCCGAACCCTTAAAAAGCTGGTCCAGCGACGGCACCTCACGCCCTGGAAAGGCAACACAGTCACACACTCTTTTAGCAGCTGATGCTGCACCCACACCCACGTACCCCTGCACCCCACGGGGTGAAGCAAAATTCAACCAGGCACACCCCACTGAATCCTAAAATCTCCACCAGAGACCAGCTCGCTTTCCACTGAAACAGTCTGGGTTTCACATACGTTCCGTCCAGAATACACGGGGAAGTGTGAGCCAGCACGGCTGTGAGCAAAGCAGAACGGCAAGGCACCCACCCGCTGACGAATCCAGCAGAAGCAGGCGGTTGCATCCTGCCGGCACGGAGGCACTTTAAAGTTCAGCCAGGGAAAATATTCCTCGCTTGCGATTGGATCGTATTTTTCTTCCAGTCCACCAAAGAAACGAACAGAACCCCCAAGCATGGCTTACGAGAGGGACTGTGCAGGGTGGAATCCAGACTAGGTCACGTTTAGAGCAGACATCCAGAAAATAACGGGACCTAAGGTGCAGTCCTACAAAGGTTTAGAAAGAAAGCACCGTGCAACGCCCTGCAGGGTTGGCTCGGGGATACTGGGCATTGTAGCACTTCTTTCCGCACAAACCCATGGAGGATGGTGTGCTGCAACATCCATACGAGGGCAAACCCTTCATTAGACTTCCAAGCTCTCCAGCTCTAGTACTGGGGAAGATGCTACGAAAAGCAGATCGGGCAGCAAGGGAGGGGGCAAGGCAGGCATTGCCGGGGGGGGGGGGGGCGGACATGTTCGACTACCAAGAGGGTTTTCTTTGTCCGAACAGCCCGGCTCCTTCTGGCCTCACTCAGGCTCCGAGGAAGCGGGAATGGCGGTTGCAGCGAGAAGCGAAGCGGGGCTGCCTGCCGCCCCCCCCCGGCCCGCTTTTGCCCGATAAAGAGATCCGGAGCGCCCAAGGCCGGCTCATTTTGGGGCCTCCTTTGTTTGCCAGCTTCCGGGAAGGTGGATTTTGGAAACTTCCTTCCAGGCTGCAGCCAGGACGAACTTGTCCAAGCGGCTGCGATGGGTCTTCCCGAAGCGGGACAACGTCTGGATCCACCCTACACCCAAGAGTGACACCAGAGCTAAATGCACGAGAGACCCGTGAGTCACCGACCCCGTTCACGGGAAGCGGCCCCAATTCGCCGGGCAGAAGTCGAGCGGCCCATGGACGCCCCCGGGCGCCCTCGGCGGGAGGCGGCACCCTGCGCCGAGCGGGGCCTCCTGGGCGGGGGCGCTGCGGCTCGGGGGCGGCGGCCGGAGCCGCGGAGGGTCGACCGAGGCGGCGCCGCGGCCCGCAGGGCTCCGGGGGGGGGGGCGCGCCCGGCCAGCCCCACGCGGGGCGCGGGGCCAGGGCACCCCCGGGAGCGCCGGCGCTTCCCCGCCCGAGACACAGGAAAGCGCCCCGCGGCCCCGGGACCGGCGCCCGCCCCGCCCCGCCCCGCGCTGGAGCGGCTGCCGGGGGCGAGGGCCCCCCTGGGCCCCGCGGGCCACCGCGAGCGGCAGAGGGCGCGGGGCGAGGGCTGGGGCCGCGCCCGCCCGCCCGCCCGCCCGCCGGGAGGAGCCCGCGCGATGCCGATGCCGCGGCCCCGAGCCCGCCGGGCGCCTGCCTACCTTCCTTGACGCCGGGCAGCTTGGACTGGTCGATGCCGATCTCGGCCATGTTGCGCCGCGGCCGGTGGGGCGGCCGGCGGCGGCGGGGAGGGCGGACCCCGCCCGGCCCTGCCGCCTGCGCGGAGCGGCGCCGGGTCTCCGGGGCAGCGCGCCGCTCGGCCGGCGCTGGCTCGGCGGGAGCCCCGCGGGCGGCGGCGCTCGCCTCCTCCCTCCCTCCCTCCGCGGCGAGGGGACGCGCGGCGGGCTCTCCCGCCTCGCCTCGCTCGCCTCGGGCCGGGCCGGGCCGGGCCGGGCAGGGGCGTCCGCGGGCGGCCTCCGGGGCAGGCGCGGCGGGAGGGGGCCGGGCCGGGCCGGCGGCAGCGCGCTCGCGGCGGCTCCTGTCCTTTGAGCTCCCGCAAAGGTGAAGCCACGTCCGCCCCGCCCGGCGGCCCGCTCGCCCCGCCCCCTTCCCCGGGAATGCTGGGAAGTGTAGTCTGGGCCGGGGGTGGGCGGCCCCCCGTCCCCGTCCCTCCCGCCGCCCTGCCTGCCAGCCTGCCTGCCGCGGGGCCCGCGGCGGGGCTGGCCGGGCGCGCCCACGGCTAGTCGCGGGAGGGACGGCGGGCGGGAGGGCGGCCCGGGGAGGCCTCGGGGGCGCCCGCGGAGCCGCGGCGAGGCGGCCGGAGGGCCCTGCGCGCGCCCCGCCTGCGCGCCGCCGCCGCGCCCCGGGGGCCCCATCTTCGGCACGCGCGCCCCCCGGGAGCCGCGCTTGGCGCGGGTGGCGGCTTCCTTCCCGCGCGCGTCCTCGCGTGGCGGGCCCGGGGCCGCGCGTCGCAGGGGGCCGGCAGCAGCCCGGCCGGGCCCCTCCAGGCGCGCCGCTGCCCCAGCCCGGGAGGGCCGCCCCCGGAGGGACCGGCGCGCCCGGCCCGCAGACGCCGGGCGGGGGCGCGTCCGTGGCGGTGCGCGCTGCCCCCTCCCTCGCAGGCCGCCGGGCAGGCCCGAGGATGCAGCGCTGCAGAAGCGCCCAGAATTCACGGTCCCACCAGCGCTGCCCTCGCGATGGGCTATCCGGTCATCCCAGACTGTGGTGGCCTGGCACAGGGGCACCCTCCGCCGTGACGGCCCGCTCAGCCCCGGTGATCCCCGAAGGAAGCGGCCGGGGTTTGGTTGGCTTCCTCTCCTTCATCGCGTGGCGCTCTTCCCTTTGTCTGCCTCGGCTCTCTAGCGTGACCGCCCCCCCCCCCGCGAGTCCTGCTTTCTCAGGATATGCTGGAAGTGCAGAAGCGCATCGGCATCATTTCTGCTTCCAGAGAAAGTTCTGGCTGGATTGGATCCAGGGCCCCCTTGTTTGCCCAGACTCTGTTGGTCCGGGATATTCCCTCTCCTTCCTGGCAGCTTTCTTCCCTGCCCAACTTTCCCACCCGTCCATCGCGAATCTCACCACTTGCGAAACACAAGGGACGCCCTGGCGGTTGGCAGCCTGGCCCACCAGTAAGTGTGGAGACCGTGCAGCAGGGGCAGGACCTCAGCAAGGCTCTTGCGGTGCTGCTTTGTGGCCCGGCTCCCATCTTGCCTTGATTCCAGCCGTGCCTCGACTCCCACCTGCTGCTGACTGCTCTCGCCTCTGGTCCCCTGCGCCCTCTCCAGGTACCTGGCCTTGGTCCTCTCTTACCTTCGGGCCGGTTGCCCCTTGCCAGTGCCTGACTGCGGCTGGTCTCGCCTCCAACTCTGATTTGGCCATGCCTCTGCCCAGGATCTGATCCTGGCCAGCTCCGGATGCTGCCTTCCCTTCTGGACCTGCCCGGCCTTGTTGGTGTCAGGCCTCGCTTCCTCTTCAGCGCTGCCCTGCCTTGCTGGAAAGGCGACCCTCGCTCGTTCCAGGCTTCTCCGTGGCCCGCGACTCCACCGTGTCCACGCCGAGGTCCCCCGGCAGCCACTGGCACCTGCTGCCTTTGTCCCGGGCCTGGCGGGGTGATGAGTGGCGTGGGCCCTCTCTGCGGGTGATGGCTCCCTTGGCTGTTGCTTTCAGGGCGCTTGGTGGGGCAGTCGCTGAGTTGGCTGCGATGCACACCAGGACACGGGCTGAGGCTTGGGGCGTGTGTTCTGCGTGCAGATAAGATCCCAGGGACTCTGTCCTGCCCCTACTGCCCCGTGTCCCATGGTCCTCAGGATGCGAAAGGAGCGACGCTCCTGGTAAGGACTCCTGCATCTGGCCCCGAACAGAGCCGGCGCTGAGGTGGAAGAGTCAGTCAGCTGTGCCAGCCAGGTGCTTTGGACCACCACTCCCATCGTCCCCGTCCATTGGCTGTGCCCAAAACATCTGGAAGACCCCAGGTTGCTCACCATTAGTTCCTGTGCCTGGGCAGCATGTGTCCAGATGTGCTGGCCTGCCATCAGCCCCAGCCAGCATAGCAAATGATGGAGAGTGATGGGAGTTGTCGGCCAGAGCATCAGGTGGCCACAGGTGGGCCACCTGTGATCTAAGCCCTGGCCCTGGAAGCTTGCCTGAGCAAGAAGCCCTCGAAACCTGGGGAGGCTCTGCTCCTCTTCTCCTCCGTGCCCGCTGCTTGCCCTGGGCTTCCAGCTCTTTCATGGGCCCGGGATTCGAGCTGCACCCGAGCAAGCTCAGAAAAGCGGAGCGCTGCTCTCTCCCTCTTGGAGCCTCCGTCTGAGGTTCCTCCATCTTTGCAACCCCTTAATAAGCCATGGAAAGGGAGTGATTAAGTGGTTTGCCAAAGGCAGGATAATTATCCCGGTGGCTTCCCGGGCTGCTCTTAGGAAATGAGGGATGGCAGGCTAGCCGGCTGGCTTTGCCACAGCTCGTGCGCCCTGCCATGGATCCACCGGCCGGGGCAGAGTGCGGGAGGCCACGCGGGCTGCGGAGCCCGCACCTTTCTGCCCGGCAGTGCCTCCCTGGCGTGGAGCTGTGCAGCAAAGGGCGTCTCGGCCGTCACCGCTGGCGGGAAGCCGCAGTGGGGAGAGCGGAGAAGGCCACACACGCTGCCTGCTCCTCGGAGCGCCTCGCTGTCCTGCTCACGCACACGCATTTCCCCAAGCTCAGGAAGTCTGAGTCCCGGGAGGAGGGAGATCCAGGGCGTTTGTGGTGTCTGCTTCTTGACAAACCTACCAATTACGCCAGTACCTTTTCCGCCAGAGCTGCCCTTTTAAATCCGCGTCCGGTTCCCAAAAGCAGCGAGCCAGCCGCGAAGTCACACATTTGGGTGCCAGAGTTTCTCAGCAGCACCCTGCTGGGCTCAGGAGATGCACCTTGAGCTCCAGTGGCTGCACCCCATGGATGCGAACGGGGAACCTGCTGCCACCACGCACAGCCTCGCAGGCTCAGCAGGCGTGCACCTGAGCGGCATGGATGGGAGACGGCGCACAGCCAGGTCTGAACAAGATTCTGGGGACTAGCAGACTCCAGCCACTCTATGCCACCGACTTCCTTTTTGCCACTTGGGCTTAAGAAGGAAGGGTGTTAACGGAAGTGCGGGATCAGGCAAAAGGCAACCTCAGAGACTGCCAAAATCCCGGCCAATAGGAGACATGCTGTTCTGAGGCCCGTCAGAGCAGCCCTCCCCACACCTGCTATCCAGGTGTGTTGGAGCCACACCTCCCCTGACCCGCAGCCAACGCGACCGATGGCATCAGGAGGGGACCAGGCTAGGGATGCTCCGAGGTGGGCACTTGCTGCAGCCACAAAGGGCAGGTGCTGTTCTTAAAATGACTCAAGCAGGTGATGCACAGCAGAAACTCACAATCATAGAATGGTAGAGCTGGAAGGGGCCATGAAGGCCATCCAGTCCACCCCCCGCTGTTGCAGGACACCAAGTTGCACCCTCCCACCCAGAGGGCTGCCCAGCTTCTCCTTGAACGTCCCCAGTGTGGGAGAGCCCTGCACCTCCCCAGGCAGCTGGTCCCACTGCCCCATTGCTCTGGCAGTGAGGAAGCTCTTCCTGATGCCCAGCCTGAACCTGGGTTGTCGCAGCTTGAATGGATTATTCCATGTCCTGCGCTCTGGCATCAGCAAGGAGAGATCTTGGCCTCAGGCTTTTCCAGCATTGCATTTGCTTTCTGACGGACGTGGCCTGCGATCTGTCCTGTTTTGGACAGTGGAATATTAATTACCATGGGGATAATGTCAAGAGTCTCTTAACTAAACCAAGGTCCCCTGGACCTTTCGACAGAAAAAGCCCTGCAGCTCCCAGCATCCCTGGGTGCAACTGGAGGAGGTTTCCCTGCCTCGACATGCACAGGATCCTGCCCTGTGGCTGCAGCCGTGCCATTGGCGAGTGCCGGTCGCAGCCTGCGACACACGCAGAATCGCAGTATGTTCGAACCCTCTTGCACTTGCCCGGACCCTGCGGAGCCCAGCCCGGAAAAGCCTCTCCTCTGAATCACCACGTTTGGGACTGCGCTGAGGTGACTCAGCTGTGAGAGAAATCCGTTCTGCACATGGTCAGCTGCACTCTTCCTGCTCTGTTACTTCCTGTGGTCCAAGGGGAGGCCCTGGCATGGAAGACAGGTTCTGGCAGAAATTGGGTTCGGTGATGCTCCATGGAATGCTAGTCATAGCTAAGCCCCACCAAAACCCGCTGGCTGTTATGGTCAGTTTAGCCCCCTTGCTTCAGATGGTCGAAATCATTCTGCCGCACTTGTGGGGCTGGCCTGTCGCAGAAATCAGTTGCAGAAACGAGTAGAAATGCTGCTTATCATAGAAACAGAAAAACAGAGCGAGTCAGACAGGGCCTCCCCTCATCTAGTCTGACCCCTGGCTCCAGCCAGCTCCGCTCACGACATGCCCACCATGTGCACGTCCAGCCTGTCCTTGAACTTATCAGCACAGGCCAGCAAACCTTCCCTCCACAAGCTCCAGTGGCGTCCACGAAGGAGCAGCCAAGTCACACGCGTCCAGCTTCCTGTGAGTCCGACCCACGGGCCCCTCGGCAGGCTGGCGTCTTCAGCGACGGGCAGGTCCAATGGACCTGTGGACCAGCTTTTGGCTCTCCAGAATGATATGCAAATTCAGCTGCATAAAAATGACAAAAAATAAACACTGGTCGAAATGCGATTCCTCGCATGGGTAAAATATGCAAATACACACGGAGGGGCAGAATGTGCAAATATTGGACAGAAAATCAGATTCCGTCAGTGAGCAGACAAGGACGCCCAGGATGCCTGCAATCCATGCAGCGGAGGTGGGGCGATTCGACTCCCCCTCTGCCTCTGCTCAGAAACGGGCATTTCCCCGTTATTCCTGGTTGCTTTTCAGATCCTTGGTGTTTTGCTGCTTTCGCGATGGGTCTCTGGGGTGTGGACAGATGCATGTTCTGCCCAGGGAGACGGAAGGGACCTCAGGGATCGTCTGGACCTGGGGCATTCGAAGATCACGTGTGCCCCCGTCCCCCAGAGTAAGCGAAGCCAGCGCAGTGTGAGCGGCAGCGTGCATCATGGGATGCAGAGTCAGGAAATGGGGCGTGACGCTCACTGGTGGCATTGGACCAACCAGGGGCTCCAGCCCTAACCTACCTCGCAGGATTGTGGTGAGGGTTAAATGGGGAAGACGGGGACTGTACAAGCCAGCCTGTGTTTCTCGCCAGATGGGGAAACACAGTGGAGTACAGATACAGAAGCAGCGGCGACCCCGAGCGCTGCACGGCGGGCTCGGTTTCCCGACGCCTCTCCATCCCGGTTACTCCCATCAGACGTGCTCCAGCTTGTGTCCCCCTGGAGATGCGGCAGCCGGAGCAGGGCAGGTGGCCAAGGCGCAAGCCGAACAGCTCCGGAGAGAGGCGCCTGGCCCAGACCCATCCCTGCCCTCCATTCGGGAGGGGCAGGGCAGTAACCGTCCTACGTGAGTGTTGAGGAGAGGCTAGCAAAAGCGTGCAAGTTTCCACTGGGAAAAGGAGAAAGCACGGGCAAGGTGGTGCGACCCATAAATAAGAGGGGAGCTAAGAGATGTGCACGGTGACACGGGGGCCAAGAAAAGTCAGCGTCCTTGGTTCCCAAAGAGGCAGGCGTAGATGCTCCAAGGCAAGCCTGGGAATATCCTTTGTCACCCTCATTAAACCAAAGAAGCAAGTCACCTGCGCAGCAAAAGGAACCAAGCAGGATAAAGAAGGCGTGCCAGAGGCATCTCGAGTGCGCATGAGACTCCACACCGTCCTTGGTTGCCTCTGGATGGGATTAACCTCTGGCGTGCAAGACAAGAAAGCTTCTTGTTCGAGTTTTTGTGGGACAAGGACTTTACCTCTGAGAGGACCCCCAGGTTCAAAGCAAAGAGGAGGCTGTGGGCTCTCCCCAGACCAATTTCGGAGCACAGGAAAGGCCACGATGAGGATGAGGAAGGAGAAACGAGTTTGTAGGGAGAGACCATGATGCGCCCCTTGACACTCAGGGCCCAGCTCGAGACCCCTGCCCTTTTCGGGGCCAGAGAAGGGAGGAGAGTGGCAAAATGCTTCCGGGCTCCACATCAGAGCGATTTCAGAGACTGGGATCCGGGCAGAAGAGCGAGTCGCATCTCTAGGACCTCATTCTGCGTGTCCCCTGCCAGGCCCCCTCTGTGCTGATTTGCAGGCTGGCCAGGCTGAAGGCGGGGTCCTGGGCTTGCCAAGGGCAGCCGGGCAGGGGATGCGAGAGGGGGGTTCAACGGTGCCCAAGCAGGAAAGCCAAGAGAAACGGAACGCCTGCTCTCAGGAGGCAGGTGTGTGTGTGTCGGGGGAGCTGAACCAGCCGCAGCCGGGCCATGCGCCTGGTGACGTCCATGGGGCTTGGCTGGGCACCACTCCAGGCCCACATGCGCAGAGCGGACAAGCAGAAGCACGGCCATCTGACAGGCTGCCACGGAGCACGAGGCCCTGCTCCGGAGGAGAGGAGAACATGGAAGGGCTGGCAGGAGGGGCCTGCGGCGCCCCCCTTGCTCCAGCGGCTAGTCCCACTGCTGCCAGGTGGCGGTCTCTCTTCCCCCCCGGCAGCTTCCGTGAAGCCAGACTTCGAGCTCGGTGGCAGGTGGGTACCCCAAAAGCCAGGGCATGTCCGTTTAAAGAAAATGGGAAGAGGGAAAGCTTTAACCGGCTGCCATGCACAATACCCAGAGACAGAATAACCAGGGATCCAGCCGGGCTGCTTCCCGATTTTATCCTGGCCCCTCATGCGAGCAGCATCCCCCACAAGCAAGTCACGCGCAGCACCCCTGGCTCCGAAGCGCTCGCCTGCAGTGCCGCTTCCCGGCGTGTCCCGTCCCCGCCTTGGGCTTTTAATCTTGGAAGCCATTTCCAGAGCAGGCCTTGGCGTTTGGGCCCCCACATTTGGACCACGTAAGGGGCATCCGGCTGACGCCGTCTTCCATGCTCCAGGCCTTCCCACCACCTCCTCTTTCTCTTGGATTGCCACGAAAAAGCCGGCTAAGGGACGGTGGAATCGCCATGCTGTGGCTTTTCACTGGCAGCCCCTCGACCCACCTGGAAGCGTGCAGGGCCTCTTTCCAGACAGAAATCTTCAGTTACGCCTTAGCAACACATCCCACAGAAAAGGGCTCCACGTTTTACGAGCCTCCCCAAATCTGCCTGCTGGGTTTGGGGTCCTGCCCACCTGCCCCGGGTGGGGCAGGTCATACAACTGCAGAGGGTGTGGAATGGGCTTCCACGGGGGGTTGTTGAGGCCCCATCGGTGAGGGTGTTCAAAGACAGGCTGGACATGCACATGGTGGGCATGTCGTGAGCGGAGCCGGCTGGAGCCGGGCTCAGACTAGATGGCCCAGGAGGCCCCTTCTGACTCGCTCCATTCTATGTTTCTATGTTTAAGAGCTTGAAACAAATTTGCCCGGCTCTGCCATGTTTTCCCAGCCCAGACCAATTTGCATTCCAGCTGCTGCAACAGCCCCTTCGTGCCCTGCTGTTTCCAGGTTTCCCCAAGGAAAAACATAGGAAACCCAACCGTAAAACAGGACAGAACGGGAACCATCTCTGGAAGGTGGGTGGACACTCGGCTGAGACTGCGGAGTGAAATGGGCCAGTCGCTGTCGGGGAATGTGAAGCATCAACCCCCAGCCAAGTTGCTCATGTTTGACTGCCCGCTGCTCCTCTGCCTTGAACACCAGCGTGAGCTTCCGTCACCTGGCTGAAAGCTTTAAATGCTGCTCGGTGTTGGTAAAGCTACTCTGAGAGGCACAGGAGCAGGCAGAGCGATAAGTTGGCAACCCAGACAGCAGGAGTCCCGCCAGTGCCTGATAGTGGGCGTAAGATGGAGGGGCTTGCCCTTCGCCCGCGCAGTCATCCTCCGCACGAAGGCCCCTTTCCCCCGGGGTGAAACAGTCCGAGGTGTCACGGAAGTGCTTCCAAGGGAAGAACCACCCCTGCGAGAGGTCCTGATGGCCGTTGATTTGGGTGGCTTTAAAGGCAGGATTAGGCCATGGGTGCCTACCAGCCCGGATGGCGTGTCGCGCGGAAGAGCGCTGGATTGGGCCTCCAGCAATCTGGGCTCCAGTCCCCGCTCAGCCATGGAGCCAGTGGGGTGACTCTGGGCCAGCCACAGACTCACGGCCTGACCTATTTTGTTTATTTATTGAGAGTTTTTATACACCGCCAATGCTAAAAGTCTCTGGACAGTTACAAAAGACAACCCCCCCACTGCAAAAAAAGCAATTATATACAACACACTACATCCAATAATGATAAAATCAAAGATAAAACCAATTAAATGTTAAAATGTTGGGAAAATTAAAAAGGGGTTTGCCTGACGCCGAAGAGAATAAAGCAACGGCACCAGGTGAGCCTCCCTGGGGAACGTGTTCCAAAGTTGGGGTGCCACACCTGAAAAGGCCCTTCTCTGGGTACCTGCCTTCCTAATTTCCTTCAAAAGGGCTCCCCGAGGAGGAGCTCCGCCTCAGAGCTCGAGGGGCAGGCCGGCACATCGGGAAGAATCCCACAGGGCTGCTGTTGTGGGGATAAGATGGAGCACAAGAGGAGAAATATGTGAGGCACCTTGTGTTCTTTAAAAAAAGGAAAGGGCAAGGTATAAATTTAATAAATAGATAAGCGAACTCCCAGGATCAGAGGAAGTGTGAAAGTGCACGCCAGTTACTGGGGAACATGGGCAGGTAGGAGGGTGCTGTGGTGCCCACATCCCCCTCTGAGATGCCCCATGGGCCGCGAGCCAGAAAAGATGGACTTCTGAGCTGCGCCTGGACATGCTCCAAAGATGGACCTCTGAGCTGTGCATGAACATGCTCCAAAGATGGACCTCTGAGCTGCGCATGAACATGCTCCAAAGATGGACCTCTGAGCTGCGCATGAACATGCTCCACCTCCGATCATTTCCATCGACTTTTCTGTGCAGTGACGCCACCTGCGCACGGGGTCCCAGGGTGGTCCTCTTTGTACTGAAGGGCTTTTGCACATGTTCCTGGAAGCCCCCCAGCACACCCGATTGGTGCTGGACAGCAGACAGAGACCCCCACTGAGTCCCGGGCAACCTTGGCGGTTCTTTGGCCACTGCTGCTCGTCTGCCGCTCCTTCCTGAGCAGCCCGGGGCTCGGGCCATCCCAGCTTCTCCGGTGTCCGAGCCGAAGGCTCATTCAGGCAGGAGCAACTCCCCCAGCGACATGACATCTGCCGCCCGGAGCCTCCGTGGCCGGGAAGAGCAGATGTGGCCTATAGTGGAGGCTGCCTGGCGCTCCCTCGTCGCCGGGAATCACGGCTGTCCCCCCCGCCCCCCCATCCATGATGCACTTATTCCACTCCTTGCCCCACCGCTGAGAACCGGCCCCCACCGCCCTCGGCTCCTCTGTCTGGCCAGTGCAGGACCTGCCCCCCAGGCACACTGGGTGACCTTGGGTGGAGCGTCTGCAAGCAAGCAAGCAAGCAGAGACCAGCTCGTGCTGCCAGGAAGCCAGGCTTGCACGGCGACGTGAACGTGCGGCTCGGAAGGAAAGCGCCAGCCAGAGCATCGCTCACGCCGCTCGCCCTCTCCGAAGGGGCCTCTGCTGGCTGCACGAGCTTTGAGGAATGACGGGCTGGCAGTGGGGTCTCTCGGCCCCCCGGGCCTTTTGCCTTCAGTGCTGCCCCCACCGGACGCTGCCCAGAGCTCCACTGGCTCGCCACGCGGCTGGAGGTGCTCGGACGCCCCCTGCAGCTCTGAGTCTCGACCGGCCGTGGGCAGCGGGTGCCATTTCTCCTGGGTTGGTTGGTTGGTTGGTTGGTCATTCATTCATTCATTCATTCATTCTGCCTTTTTCCTACAAAGGGCTCAAGGCAGCTGACATCTCCTCCTGCATCTTATCCCCACAACAACCACCCTGTGAGGTAGGCTGGGCTGAGAGTCTGTGACTGGCCCAAAGCCACCCAGTTGGCTCCATGACTGAGCGGGGACTCGAACCCGGATCGCCTGAGTCCCAGCCCCATGCTCTTAACCACTGCACCACACTGGCTCTCTACCACTGGCAATGGGGTGGCAGGAACTCGCCAGGAAAAGGGTGAGCACCGAGGGAAGGGAGACAGCGGGGTCCTCCCTCGAGGGGCGGCTGCTCCTCATCGCTGGCAAGGCGAGGCCTGCATCCCTGCGAGGCAGCCACCGCGTCCGCCTCCTCTCCAGACCTTCTGGCCAAATTCCCGTGGGCAGCAGCTCTTGCGATGTAATTTGCAGTAAGCCACTAAAATTACCAATAATCCAGCATCAGATGAAGCAAGAACAGGAGATTTAGAGACTGGGGTGGGTGGAGAGGGACAGAGAAACTTCTGTTCCCAGGTACAGTAAGAGCCCCGGGAAAAAGGTCTGTTCGCTTTAGGGATGGGCAGCCTGTCAGCCCCCAAATCAAGCCACACTCAGCAGTGGGCAGGGCCTGCGTGAGCGGCTGGAGGGGTTTGTGGTCCCCCTCGCTCGCTCGCTCGCTCGCTCGCTCTCTCACACCCCCCCCACCCACGCCAATACATTCCCCCACTCCCCAGGGTCCGCCAGCCTTGATAACCGAGTGCCACACACAGTGACTGGGCTCACGTGGCACGACAACCGTCTTGGGCTGCAACCCCTGATGAGTCGGCTGTGTGGATGAACCGAGAGCGCTTCCCACAGGACGGGTTGTTTGTCGGCTGCAAGCCGCCCCGAGAGGCTGTAGTCCTGGAGTGCGAAGCTGGGCCGCCGTGGGTGCCAGGAGCCAGCCGGCCAGGATAGCAAAACCCTCCTGCCGCTCTTGCCAGGCTGCTAGCGGTAGCCCCCCGAGCGCCCGAGTGGCATCCGGAGGTCACTGGCCTTGGCGTGTGGCTCTCCTTGCCACAAGCACAAGCGAGTTTGGGCTCGTTGCAGCTCCCCCGTTGCCATCCCCCCCCACCCCCCGCCCATCGTGAAAGCTGGCTTGATTCCCCTCCTGGCAGCCCCTTCAAACTGCCCAGGCAGCACCTAGGAGAGCCTGACCACGGAAAGACGCACACTCTCAAGTCCACAAATAGCTTTATTCCCCCTTGGAGAAGAATCAGCCACACTCGTGCAACGGCGCAAGTTCACAGCTGCGCAAGTAAGTCTTGAGAGCTGCCCCCGTTAAAAGGGAAGTTTGATCGGAGTGAGGGGCTTCGCACTGGGATCCACGCAGCCACGAGGCAGCTCTCCAAGCCCAAAGCTTGCTGTCAGACTTGTTTTCTCCAGAAGAACGGGAGGATCACAAGGACTTGTGGCCCCTTCTGGGCAACGGGCAGGTGGGCGGCCGCTCACCTGGCCAGCGGCAGCCTCCGCCCACCGACCGGCCAAGGCTCCAACCTCCACAATGGCAGTGCGGCTCAGTTGGTAAAGCCAAAGAGCACCCCCACTTGTGCAGCTTTTGTGCGATCCTATTTGAAATGGCCCAACCGCCTCCTGGGCATTTCGAGGGGGTGCTCGGGAGCTCTCAAAATGGGGATCCGGAGAGGCAGCCCGCAAGCCAGCTTTGGCAGTGCCAGAGGGGTTGGGGGGGGCGGGGAACACTCAGTGAGCCGAAAATGGCAGGGATTGGGCAGACAGGCTGGTCCCGGGGCACCCGTGGGAGGACCGAGGAAGAACGTGGGGCTGGGACTGGGCAGGAACCCCCAGGGGCCCCGGTCTCCTCTCCAGCGCCCCAGTGGGCTTTCCACGGACGAGCCCATCCATCACGGCTTATTCTGGGGCTGGGGCGGGCAGGGCAGGCGAACTCCCCCCGTGAGGTTACGAAGTGCCCTGCTGGACTGGGCCCGCGGCTCGGGCTGTCTCCGGAAGCGTCGCGGGCCAGGCACCCTGAGGAGGTGCATTCCCAGCGTGGGGCGGTGGGCTCCATTTCCTTCCTCAGCCTGACGACTGACCAGCCCAGATAGCGAGGCTCTCATGAATGGGAAGGCGCTGCCATCTGAACTTCCAAGGCCAACACTAATCGGCCGGGGGAAATGGCGTACGTAGTCGTTTGCTGGGCTTCTGAGTCAGCTTCCTCTTGCTGCTCTCGCTCCGATCCCCACAGCACCACCCGGCGAGGTAGGCCGGCCCGGCCCGGCCCAGAGCCACCCGGTGGGCTCCGTGGCTGAGCGGGGACCGGCTCGGTGCGCCCGAGTCCCCGCCCGGCACGCTTCCCGGCCACGGCACGCTGGCTCTCCCGGTGCCCCGAGAAAGACCCAGTGCACGGTGCCCCGAAGGGCTACTGCGGTGTAGGTCCACCCCGTGTGTGCCGTGCTGTTGGGATTGCATGTCTGAGGAACAGTTAACAGCAGCAATTAAGTGCAATTAATGGGGGCGGTCTTGTCCTTTTCTTACAGAATTTCCTTGCCAAAGCAAAATAAATGCAGCATAAAATTGGGGCTAAAAAACAGCCTCCCGTGGAACTTGGTGCCCCCTGGGAGCTGGAAGGAATCGAGCGACATTGCTTGCTCAGGGTGATTTATTGGACGGAGCGCTCCTTGCGATCGTCCTTGCACTGCCACCCGAGCACCCACGAAAAGGAGCTTTAAGGAGCTCCGTTCCTCCGTGCCCCTTCTCCAAGACCAGCTCTGAAGGAAACAGCAGCAGTTACGGCGGCGTCTTCTCCGCCTCGGCTGGCATGAAGCGGGCCCTGGGGTGCTAGCAGTCCCTGCTTCGCTCTGTGGCCCACGCTCCTCCGTCAGAACTGTGGCAGAACTAAATTGGCGTGGGTTCCATGTCGTAATCCTTATTTATTTCGTTGTTCTATTTCCACCCAGCCTTTTTTGCTTCCAAGGAACTCAGCAGCTTGCCACACTCTCCGCCTCCTCTCAGTCGTCTCCTCACAACAGCAGCCCTGCGAGGCGGGCTGGGCTGTCGGTCCCTGGCCCAAGGCCACCCAGTGGGCTCCATGGCTGAGCCGGGACTAGAACCCGCATCGCCGGAGCCCCAGCCCTGTGCTCTTGGCTCTCCTGTCGCCCCGTCAAACACACGGTGAGCGATGGCCCATGCAAGGCCTCGTGGCGACGCTTGGCCACAGAAGGGACGGCCCTGCCCAGCCGCCCTGTGCCGGCAGCAAAGACAACGGCCACATCAACTGGAAACGAGGGGAGCCGCCGCGCAAACTCAGCATGGCAAATGGCGCCGCTTCCACGGGATCCACACCGCGGGTGGATCATCTTTCCAGCCCACTCCTCATCACCTCCGACATGGATTTCCCGGCCATTTCTGCATGCACATGGGATGCTTTCTCGAGAATCTGCCACGCTCCGGAAATCTCCTTCTGGTTAGCCACCACCCTTGAGGATCCTGCACCTGTTCATGGGGGAAGTTAAGCTTTTTGTTTGAATGCCTCATTTTATATTTCCTGAAATGCTATTCGGGACCAGGCTTTTGGCCTATCACTTTTCTCCATGTTTGGCCTTCAGATTCTCTGCGGGATTAAGGTTTGTTCCTCTGTCCACACTTTTCCTGCCATGTGTGCCTCTGCGGCCAGTCAGTGCCAACTGCGCCAGTGGCCAGACTCCACAGAATGCCGCAGGTGGACCGAGGCAGCTCCTTGTGCTCCTAAATGCAGAACGGAGGAGAGGTTTGGAGGCAGCAGAGCTGCCGCTCGCCCCAGTTCGGTGCACGAAAGCGGCCTTCTTGCAGGGCCCCTGGTTGGAGGGCGGGCTCGAGCGGCTTGCGTGGGGAGCATTGCCGGCCTGTGGCGGCTGGTGGCCCTAGCAAACAGGGCACCACACCTGCCTCAGGTGGAGCAGAGCGAAAGCGGCTTGGCGAGTCGAATTTAGGCCACTGAGTGTTCCACTGAGGAACAGCCTGACCTTAGTGCCACTCGGTGCAAAATGATACATTCTCAAAAGGAGCAGGGAACTCCCAACATGCACCCCACAAAAGTCTTCCAATACCCAAACACACAGGTAAAATGCACCCCATAATAACCTCCCCCTCAAAAAAAATCCACACTCACAAACTCACAGGCACAATAATCTTTTACTATTGCTAGGACATCTGGGCATGCGCAACAGAGGAGAGAGGAAACAAACCACCATAGACCGAACAAGCCACGCTCGCTTTGCCTGTCTGCGTGGCCGACTTGGGCTGGCCTGACATCCCACGGTTGCGGTGAGTGTTCTGCGCAAGCGCCTCCGTGCCGAGTTCTGGGCCACCAGCCCGGGCTGGGGAACATGGGACCTGCCTATGGGTCTCCTGCCTCCCACTGTCCTGCCCAGCAGAGACGCTTCCCCCGCGGCCTCCCGGCATGGGGCTGCTGCGTAGGAACTGCCCCGTCCCTGTGGCCCGTGTGCCACGAGCCGCAGGAGGAGCTGCAAGGCGAGGGCCGCGTGCCCCAAGCGGGCACGAAGGCGGCCGGAGGGATGGCCGCGAGTGCCGGCTTTGGAGGTAGAGCCGAGCCGGCCTGGGAGGGAGGCCGGCAGCGAGGAGGTGGGGTCCCTCTGCGGGACGCGGGCCTGGCATGCCGCGGGGAGCCAGCAGCGCCACCGCCCCATCCTGTTGCGCTGCCCTCCATGAGCCCGTGCCGCGCTAGCGAGCACATGGGCCGCGCTGAGGGAGGGCACGCCCGGAAGTCACTATCTACACCCACTTTCTGTTGCTTTTTACCAGCAGGACAGAGCGTCAGTGAAAGGAAGCCGGGTCCATGGGACCCGCGCGCTGTCAAGTGTACAACGATGCCACGAGAGGGGAACGCCTTCAGGAGATCTGCTCCGTCATTGCCAAGCCGTTAGGGAGCGGTGAGGGTGGGGTGCCTGGAAGAGCCCCCCGCAGGGCCCGGGGCGGTGGGCATGGTCTCGAGGAGGGCGGGCACATCTGCGGGAAGAAAGGTTACGGGAATGAGGGGTCCTGGGGGCAAAGGGGCATCAAGCGGCTGCCTCTGACGGGGACTGTCCCGCCCCAGGCTTCGGACGGGGGCACCTAGCCCTCCGCACGCCAGGCAGACGGCCCAGCCCAGCCAGCATCTCGCTCTGCCCTCCCCCTGTGGCAAGACAGAGGCCAGGCAGCAGCCCCCAGGAGCCCTCCCGCCCGGATCGCTCCATCGTGCTGCACCCTGCACTGCCCCCCCACCCCCCAGTGCCAGCCGGCCGGGCTTTCTCAAGACTGGCCGTGTTTTGTCTCCCCCGCAAAGGACTCTCGTGCCGACGGAGGCCGGCAGGGATGGAGGCCAAGCTCTGCAGGCGGGCTCGGGGCTCGGGCCGCGGGGAAGGCTGGAGGGGCCCGGGGGCCTCCTGGCTGCTGGTGCGCTGCTCTTACCCATGGCTGCTAACCGCTGGCGTCGCTCAGACGGTTCGTGCCAATCCGGTCCAGCGGGAGCCCAAACCGCCTCTTGGGCAGCTGCGCGACTTTCCTGTGGGGGGCGGGGGGGGGGACAAGAGCTTGGACCGGGGCTTCTTTTCCCTCCGGTGCCCCCTTCCGCCTGATCCGCCCCAGGCCTCTTCAGCGCCTGCTGGCAGCGTGCTTGCCGTGACCTGCCCTGGCACAGAGCAGTGTGGCCGGCCGTTCCTTGACGTGGGGCATTACTCCCCCACCCAGAGCAGCCTCAGGGGGGCAGGTCCCACGGGGGGGGGGGGAGCGCGGGGCAGGCGCCAGCTGCAAAGCCCCATTCTCGCCCGCCGCTCATCCTCGGACGGGTTTCTGCCAGGGAGCAGCTCGGGCCACGATCCCTCCCTGGGAGTCACGGAGCAGCTGTCGGGGAGCGGGCACGATTCTGCGCAGGACGGACGGATTCCTCGGGGGGGACGATCTGAGGAGTCAGTGGAGCCCCCCCCCCTGGCCTGGATCCCACAGCTGATTGATGACCAGGAGAGGAGGCGTGGCCAGGGGAATGGGCGGAGCCCCGGGGGGAGCTCGGCCCCCGGGCCGGGGCTCCGCGGCGCTGCCCCAGCCCCCCCCCCGAAAGCTCGAGCCCCCGCGTCTTTCAGGAGAGCTGCACGCCCTTTTTGCTCTGGCTCCACCTTTGGTTACGGCGCACACTTTACAGCGGTGGCCAAAACTCGATCCTTTTTATTGATTTCGTTTTGTGCGTGCGGGTAAAAATGATTTCATTCATCCGTCCGCTGTGGGCTCTGGTTTTACGAGAGGACGTTTGCCCACGAAACACTGGGATGCGGACCCGCAGATCTGGATCCGGCGCAACGGGGCGACTCGGGGGGGGGGGGGGAATTATGCGCCTGCAGCGCCCCCTCCCGCGGGACCCTGAAGCGGCCCGGCCGGCGCTTTCGCGGGGGACGTGCGCCCTCGTGCGGCCAACGCGGGATCCGGCCACCCATCATGCGCTACGAAGAGGCAGCCGAGGGGCCGGGTAGTCCCCTGCCGTTCCCGCAAGGCTCCCTGCCCCGCGCCCCCGGCTCACGGCAGCTACAAAACGGCAACACGAGGATGTGGGCCATGGCGGGGCTGTGCCGAAAAACACAGCTCAGTTTGCGCGCTCCCGCTCAATTTTCTGGAAAAGGAATCGCGCCGGCCGCCGAGGAATTCAAAGACGAAGGAACTGGGGGCGCTGCCACGGACTGGGCGCGGGGCAGGCCGGCGCATCCTGGGCTCCCCGCGCTGCAGTGGCCGCCGGGGGAAATGCCCCAGGTGGTCCCTCCGCCCTTGCGCGGCTCAGGAAGCAGAGCAGAGCAGGCCACACGCCTGCTGCCCCCCAGCCGCCACCCGTCCCCCCGCCGTGGCCCCTCCCACCCCTTCACTATGTCCTTGGGTGATTCCTGGTGCAGGGCAGGGTTTCGGTGCAAACTGGGGGCTTGGCTGCTCACACAGTTGCTGCCCCTTTGGCCGGGGGCAGCATGAAGAACAGGCGGGCCGGACCCACGCTCAGACCCCTGCCGAGGGCGGGCCCTGCACGTGAGAAACTGGTGGTGAGTTCTCCCTGCAATTTCTCCGTCTACAACAGGGCGGAAGTGGAGAAGGGCAAGGTCTCGCACTTGGGGCATAGTAATAGGTCATAGGTACAGGTTAGGGGACAAGTGGCTGGAGAGCAGCACTTGTGAAAGGGACCTCGGGGTGCTGGTTGACTGCAGGCTGAACATGAGCCAGCAGTGTGAGGTGGTGGTCAAGAGGGCGAACGCCTCCCTTGGTTGCATAGCCAGAAGTGTGGCTTCCAGATCGAGAGAGGTATTACTACCACTCTACACGACTCTGGTGCGCTCACAACTGGAGCATTGTGCTCAGTTCTGGGCCCCTCATTACAGAAAGGATACAGCCAGGTTGGAGTCAGTGCAGCGTAGGGCCACAAGGATGGTGGCCGGTTTGCAGGGGATGCCGTATGAGGCAAGACTGAGGGAACTGGGTCTCTTCAGCCTGGAGAAGAGGGGACTCAGAGGGGATCTGTTGGCGACATACAGGTATGTGAGGGGGTGTCACATGAAGATGGGGAGAGGCCTGTTCTCCCCTGCAGAGGAAGGCAGGACTTGCTCCAATGGAGCCAAGCTCAGGGAGCCAAGGATCCATTTGAATGCCAGGAAGCACTTCCTGACAGTCAGGACCCCGAGGGCGTGGAATGGGCTCCCACGGGAGGTGGTTGAGGACCCACCGGTGCGGGTGTTCAAGGATAGGCTGGACATGCACATGGTGGGCATGTCGTGAGTGGAGCTGGCTGGAGCCGGGGTCAGACTAGATGCCCCGGGAGGCCCCTTCTGACTCGCTCTGCTTCTCTGTTTGGAGAGCCCCTTGCTCAAGGCTCCCACTGGCCGGGGGTCTTCAGCAGCACATCCAGTGCCGCATTTTCCACCCCTCAGTTCAGGCATCAGTTCAGAGGGAGACCAGAGCCAAGAAATTCCAAGACGACTGCGACCTGGAAGGGCAGCAATGAAGGAGCTCGGAGAAGATTCTCAAGTATAAGGATGTTGTGCTGGAGACCCAGGCCGAGATCGGTCGTGCCACTGCATTTCCGACCACCGCGCATGGCGAGAAAGCAGGGCAGTGAAGAAAGCTGAGAAGAGGAACATGGAAGTGTTTGAAAGAAGGTGCTGGGGAGAGCCTTGCGGACGTCTGGACCCACAGAAAGCCAGACGAATGGGCCCAGGATCAGGCCAAGGCAGCGCGTCCCCGGAAGCGAAGATGGCAGAGCGTCACGAGGAGGCGAGGCCCCCGGAAGAGCGTCCTGCCGGGGAAAGCGAAGGCGGGAGGCGGAGGGGAGGCCAAGTGTGAGATGGGTGCGCTCCAGAAGGGAAGCGGCAGCCTGGGAGCCGCGGGAGCCGAGCGGGGCTGCCAAGGAGGGGGCCTCCTGGAGACAGGTGTTCACAGGGTCGCCATAAGCGAGAGGCGACTTGATGGTGCGTCACGACAGCGGCACAGTCTTGCACATAGCAGCGAACGCTGGGCATGAGCCGTCTTCGCAAACAGCACGTGCCGGAAACGTGCTGGGACGGTGAGAAGGAGCTGTGGGGGCGGCTCTCCCCAGAGTGGCCCGAACCAGGCCAAAGAGTCCCGCGGAAGCGTGGGGCCAGCTAGGTGCGGTTGGGCTGTGGGCTTGGCTGGCACTCCTCTGTGCGTTTCGAGAAAGAAGTCCTTCAACTCCGGGCCTCCCCCCCTGCCGCCCGAGGAATGAAGCCTTTGAAGCCTTTCCCCAGGGGAATGCTGGGAGGAGCAAGGCTTTTTTCTTTGGGGCCACAGGGGACGTGCCCCTGGTGGCCCTACAGTAGAAGGGCCTAAAAAGGGCCGGGCGCATCACGCCACCTCTCTCCCCCACTCATTCCTTGCTGTACAGCAGCTGCTATGTTCCCAGTATGGGAGAGGGCTTGCCAGCCCCGAAAGACATAGCCTCTGAGCATGAGCAGGTGTGACTTGAAGGCTGGCATCAGTTCCAGCAGGACCTCACACCTCGGCCCCGGACCAGCCTGTCTGCACTGCAGGAGGGGGTCCGAATGCCCCAGCGGCCACAGACCCCCTGAATGGGGGGCAGGAGCTCAGGCCACCCGGCAGCCACGCCAAGGCCACCCGAGGGCCTCCGGGGACGCGCCCCTCGGGCCCACCCACCTCTGCCTGGTTTTCAGGTCCAGGGAGCCGGCCGAGAGCCGGTCGAGCGGGGAGCCGAATCCCGAGAAGCTGCGCTTCTTCTTGGTCTCGAAGACGTCGTTCTCGAGGGACACCAGCTCGTCCAGCAGCAGCAGCTTGGCCGCCAGGTCCAGGTCGACAGCAGCCTTCTCTTCGCTGGAGCGGGGAGGAAGGGCCACGGCCAGGGCCAGGGAGGGGTCGAGCGGCGGCTGCAAGGGAAGCGCAGGCTTGTGTCCCCCCGGAGGGGCCCCCGGCCTCCGCTGCCGAGGGGGAGCGCCCTCCTCGCCGGAAGGAAGCCCCAGCCGGGGCCTGGAGGCGTCTCCGCCCGGGAGGGTCCCGGAGGCGTCGGGAGCCCGGCCTTCCCTGCCTGGCTGGGGTGCCCCGGCTGTGCTCAGCTGCAGTTCCCGGCAGGAGCATCTGGAAGGAACAGCTGCGGAAGATGGACGGCACCACCCAGCACACCGGGGACACCCTGAGGGGGGAAGGCTCCCACGGGGATGGAGGGCCGGGGGCAGATGGCCCTGGCACTGGCGGCCAGGGATCCTGGCAACACCTGGCCATGGCAGGCGCCTGCTGGGCTGGCCGGCCCCTGCTCTGCTCACATGTGCCGTCCTTCTCATGTGGGCCCCGAGGACCCTCCATCCCCCCAAAAGCAGCAAGGGCCCCCGGCACGCCACTCGCCCCCTGGGGCCTCCCCCGGCGTGCCAAGCCCTCCGGAGGCGCAGCAGGTGGAAAGCAGTGGGGGGCTCTTCTCTGGTGGCCCCACCATCTTTGGGGCAACCTCCCTTCTGCAGCCCCCCTGGAGCCAAATTGGCCACCTTTTTGGCACCAGGTCGAGGCAGCCCCCCACACAGAGGCCTTTAAGCACCTCTGTGCTCCTCCCGGGCCTGAGGGGTCACCCTGGGGAGTCCTCTTTGCTGGGTCTTTTTATCAGGTCGGTGAGGCCCCATTGGTGTGGGTGTCCAAGGACAGGCTGGACGTGGGCCTGTCGTGAGCGGAGCCGGCTGGAGCCGGGGGTCAGACTAGATGGCCTGGGTGGTCCCTTCTGGCTCGCTCTGCTTCTGTGTTTCTATTTACATCTCTTTATACAGTAAAAATACTGCATTGTAAAGCTGTTTTAAATCAATCTGTACTCTTTGAACATGGCTGTTTTTATGGTATTTGCATTGTATGTCATTATTTTGTTTCCTACCCTGCCTGAAAACCACCCAGGGAGCCTCAGCTACAGGGCAGAATAGAAATAAAACCAACAATAATGACAACAACAATGTACCTAGAAAAAGGGCCACCCTAAAACTCCAAAACGGGGCAAGAAGCAGCAAAATGCTTCTTGAATAAAAACCTGGCCTTCAAGCAGAGCCACCCGTGGCGCCTCGGGGATTCCAGAAATGGGGCACGACTGAGGAATCCCCCCGCGTGCCCCCACCCCACTGAGGGCGGGTGGGGCAGCCCCCGAGCCTGGCAGCTCCAGCTGGCTGGAAACAGGGCGGGGGGCCACAGACCCCTGGCTTTCCTGGGATGCTTCTGCAAGACCCCCTGCGAAGGGCACCCGCTCCCCCCCCACCCACCCCCGTGTCGGCAAGGCCACCCGCCCTGCCGCGCTCATCCGATTCCGGCCGCGCAGCCTGATCCCAGGAAGACGGCGGGCACCAGGAACCGGGAGCTCGGCCCCTGCCGGTCCCCCCCCGCCCCGCGGGCCGCCCGAGAGCCCCTCCGCCCGGGTCTCGCCCCTGACCTCTTGCAGGGCCTGCACCCAGAGCGCCTCCGCGGGCCGCAGCTGCAGCAGGGCGAGGGCCAGGACCAGGCGGCCCGCCACTCGCGCGCACGCCGGCATCTGCGGAGAGGAGAGAAGAGCGAGGCTTAGCCTGGCGGCGCCTCCGGCACTGCCCCTCGCGCGCCCGGCCCTGGCCCTGCGGCCACCCCCTCTCCCCCGGCTGGCGGTGCCAGCGGAGCCTTGCGCTCCGAGGAGCCACCCGGGGCTGGCGCTGGGGCTTGCCAGACACGCTCGCACCCGCAGCCCCCCCCCCGCCACGGCTGCTGCTCCCCGATTCTTCCTGGGCTGAGAGCGCCCCGCGTTTCGGCCCACCTTTCCAAGCGTTGATTTACTTGTGCCTGTGTCCGTTCGTTGGTTTTTTATCCTGCCTTTTTCCTTCTGGGAACTCAAGGCCGGGACCGCGACATTCCTCTCCTCTCGCTCTCAATGGCATCCCCGCAACAACAGCCCTGTGAGGTAGCCTGGGCAGAGAGCCTCCGACCGCCCAGAGTCACCCGGTGGGCTCCGTGGCTGAGCGGGACTAGAACCCGGGGCTCCTGGGCACCAACCCACACTCTGCCCGTCCCGGCGCGCGGCCTTCTCTTTCCGCAAGCGCAAGGCAGCGGCGAGGCAGAGCAGCTGGGAAAGCGCATGCACTTCTGCAGGCACCATATTCGAATAAGGGAGGTGGGGGAGGCCCCTCGGTGAGGGCGTTCAAGGGAAGGTCAGACACCCACATGTGGGGGATCGCACGAATGGAGCCGGCTGAAGCCGGGGGTCAGACTGGATGGTCTAGGGGACCCCTTCTGATTCGCTTTGTCTCTATGTTTCTTGCTAGAAGCATGTGGGGCTCCCCCAGAACTTGACCAATAGACTATCCCCCAGGCTCCCAGATTGCGCAATCTCTCCCTGCCCCCTTTTCTTGTTTTTTGCTAGAAATGCAAGATCCCCCAAGTAGAGCAAAAGGCCATTCCAGTGGGAGAGCAGTGGGAGAGATCAGGGAGAGATCCTGAGCACAATCGTGAGCCTGCAAGTTTCTCTCTCGGACCAGAGCAGAATTGTGCGCACGGTCCTTCCAGTGGCACCGCTCCTGGCCACCCCCTTACTTAGAGAGTTGGCAGGGGTTCTCTCACGCCCGCTGGCCTCCATTTTTGAGGCCTCGTGGAGAACGGGTGAAGTTCCAGAGGACTGGAGGGTGGCATCGGTGGTCCCAATTTTCAAAAAGGGTAGTAGGAAGGACATGGGGAATTATAGACCGGTTAGCCTTACGTCCATTGTAGGAAAAACAATGGAAAGGCTCATAATAGAGAGAGATCTAGTGATGCTAGATAGGGAAGGGAGGCTGACAGCCACACAACACGGCTTCCGCAGAAACAGGTCCTGCCAGACAAACCTTGTGGAATTCTATGACAAGGTTTCAAGATGGCTAGATGGAGGGGATGCAGTGGATGTGGTATACCTGGATTTCAGCAAGGCCTTTGACAAAGTGCCCCATGATATCCTGGTGGAGAAACTGAGGAGTTTTGGGATACACCAAAGCACTGTCCGGTGGATTAGGGCATGGCTGACTGACCGAAAGCAGAAGGTAACCATTAGCGGGGAATTGTCGGGATGGCAGCCAGTGACAAGCGGGGTCCCCCAGGGCTCTGTCCTGGGGCCGATCCTGTTTTAATCTTTTCATTAACGACATGGAAGAAGGGGTGAACAGTCTGCTGATCAAATTCGCAGACGACACTAAAACTGGAGCAGTGGCCACAACTGAGAAGCAGATACACCAGATCCAAAAGGATCTGGACAGACTATGGAAGTGGGCAGGAGACAACAGGATGGCGTTCAATGTGGAGAAGTGCAAGGTCTTGCACTTGGGGCATAGGAATAGCTGTCATAAGTACAGGTTAGGGGACAAGTGGCTGGAGAGCAGCACTTGTGAAAGGGACCTTGGGGTACTGGTTGACCGCAGGCTAAACATGAGTCAGCAGTGTGATGCGGTGGTCAAGAGGGCGAATGCCACCCTTGGTTGCATAGCCAGAAGTGTGGCTTCTAGATCAAGAGAGGTATTACTTCCACTCTACATGACTCTGGTGCGCCCGCAACTGGAGTATTGTGTTCAGTTTTGGGCCCCTCATTACAGAAAGGATATAGCCAGGTTGGAGTCAGTGCAGCGTAGGGCCACAAGGATGGTGGCTGGTTTGCAGGGGATGGGGTATGAGGCGAGACTGAGGGAACTGGGTCTCTTCAGCCTGGAGAAGAGGAGACTCAGAGGGGATATGTTGGCAACATACAGGTATGTGAGGGGGTGTCACATGGAGATGGGGAGAGGCCTGTTCTCCCCTGCAGAGGAAGGCAGGACGTGCTCCAATGGAGCAAAGCTCAGGGAGCCAAGGTTCAATTTGGATGCCAGGAAGCACTTCCTGACAGTTAGGACCCCGAGGGCGTGGAATGGGCTTCCACGGGAGGTCGTTGAGGCCCCATCGGTGAGGGTGTTCAAAGATAGGCTGGACATGCACATGGTGGGCATGTCATGAGCGGAGCCGGCTGGTGCCGGAGGTCAGACTAGATGGCCCAGGAGGCCCCTTCTGACTCGCTCTGTTTCTATGTTTCTATGTTTCTATGTTTCATTGCAGCCGCCCCTCTGAGCACGGGAAGGCCACTCTCCCGTAGACAACCCAGAGCCCGAGCCGCCGCTGCTCTGACACAAATCGCCTGGGAATGTCCAAGGAGATCCTGACAGGTTGTCCAGGTGTGGTTGCAAAGACGACTCGAGCTCAGGTGGCTTGCCCGTGTTGCTGGGCTCCCAGGTGGGCCTTTGGCAGGTACCTGACTCCTGATGCTGCTGCTCTGAGCAGTAACCCTTTGGGCCTTGGAGGGGGAAAGGAGGGGAAGGATGGGGTGGAAGGGACGAGTAGCGGCCCAAGCATCCAGCTAGGGTCCCTTTTGCACAAGCGGAGGCCTCGCCCGAACCCCGCCAGGGTCGTCCTTCCCTGAAACCTTTGCGGTTTGGTACAGGGCTCTGCACTTGAGTGAGGCCCTGAAGTTTATCTCTCTGCAAGTGACCACATCCTGATTACCTGGATATGGAGCAGGGTGTGAAAATAAACGGCAAGTGGAACACACATGTTTTTCATGGCGAAACGCCGGCCCTGCTGCTCCCCCTCCCAGCAAGCTAAAAATAAGCCCTCTGCACTAATCCAAACAAACATGGTGGCACCCGCCGTGCAAAGGACCACTCGGCGCACTCGATTCCAGCGAAATGACGAGCAGAGGAAGCCGAAAGCGCGGCCTCCTCAGAGCGCGAGGGCTCTTTGCCCAGGTCCCACCTCCTGTTTGGTAGGGGCTGGGGACGAACAACGTCCGCCAGCATTCGGCTCTGCAGAGTCGAAGAGGACCGACTGCCTCTCCGACCGGCCCCACAGCGGATGTTCCCTGGGTGGCAGGAGCTGGCAGGCCTTCCTTTGCAGAAAAGAGGGGCCTTGCCCGGCTTGCCCGCACTGCTGCCGGGGCAGAGCAACCGGTGCCCCGCAGGAGCCCCTCCCGGCCTTGCATCCGGGCCATGGCGGTGCCGAAAGCAGGCCGAGCGCCAACTGCAGAGGTCTGGCAAATCAGTTTTGGCCTCTTGCACCCGTGGCTTGTCTCCTGCCCAAACCTTGGCCTAGGAGGTTCCTGAGAACTTCTGGGGCCAACGATTTTTGAGGGTGCCTGGGAGCATCCGCTCCCTTCAAGGGCAGCTCATGGCAAACGCTGAGCTCTCCAGCCCCGTTGATTTTCTGAGAGGGAATAAATAAACGTTAGCTAATGAGCAGGAGGGCTGGGCGATGATGGCGGAAAGCTGCCTCCCTGGCCCTTGGCGACTTCTGGAGCCCCGGTGCCTTGTTTACCCCAAAAGCACCGGGAAGAAAAATAACACAGCACAGTCCAGGCTGCAGCAGCGGCATGAAAAGGGCAGTTCTGTTCCTCCATCCCAGGAGAACCGTGCTCGAAGCAGCAACACCAGCCGCTTCGATCGAGCCCGCGTGCGAGAAAAGGCTCCGCACAGAATGCGCGCGGTCAAGGGCAGCGAAAGGCCGCCATAAATCATTTATTCAAATCCAGTGTCAGGATGTCCGAGTCTTGAGGAAACACACGCCACTCCCTTTGGTTCATATCAGGAAGGGGCCGAGGCACCACGGTGGCTCGTACCGCCAACATTTTCGGCAGTGCGGAAAAACGCCCCTTCTCTTTTGAGGGAATTTTCTAGCGCTCCTGGGGAAAACGCTTCCTTTTCCATTCAGATCGTCCTCAGCTGCCCTTTATGATTTGATCCGGGAGCCAAGGCTGGTTGGCCACGGAGTGCAGTGATGCTTTGCTGCTCGCTGTGTGATCTGGTCGGTGGGATCAGCCCATGAGACTAATCCAGCGGGGGCTGCAGAACCTAGTGAGGAACTGGGTCTGGGACCCAGGCGATCAAGGTTCTAGTCGCCACTGGAGCCAGCCGGGTGACTTTGGGGCAGCCACAGACTCTTGGCCCAACCTACCTCACAGGGCTGTTGTGGGGATCAGACTGAGAGCAGCAGCAGAAGAATGATGTGAGCTGCTTTGAGTTCCTCGTAAGAAAAAAGCAGGATATAAATCTAATAATGAATAACTAAATAGCGGTCAGAGAAAAACATACTGCACGGAAGAATCGGTGCCAAGGGGGAGAGAAGGCCATCCCCAAAGGGAGTTAGTCACACAAAGCAAATGTTTGGGAGGCAAAGGCTGTGCTCTAACAGCATCGCTCATTTCTATGAAAAATCTGGGTTTCAAAAAGCCTTGATGGGATGCAGTCTAACACCAGGACTGCCCAAGTCCAGAATTAGGCCAGATCCTTGACCTTCCTTTCAAATGGCCAGGGGCACTCAGTCAGCTAAAGATTTGTATAATTCTTTGCAATTCGGACAAATAATAATCTCAGCATCACGAAACCCCCATTTGCAACCTTGTAAGGAAGGGCAAGTTTCCAAAGCTGCAACGCCGTCCCCAGAAGTGGGAGGGCAGGATTGGTCCCGATGGTCCGCGAAAGCGGCGCAAAGCCGGCGGCGGCTAACGGCGCCCCCGGCCCACGGGTGGGGGACCCCCGCGCGGGCCCTCGGCGCTGAGGGCCACGGGCCCCCCGGGCCGCCCCCGCCCCGTCGCGCCCCTCGCAGCCGGCCCGCCTCGTCGCTTCGCGCGGCTGCTGCGCGGCGAGGGGCGCAGCCCGGACCCCGCCTCCGGGCGGGAGGACGGGGGCGCGCGGCTCCCCGCGAGAACGGCGCCCGCGCCCGCGCCACGACCTGTGCCGTGCTGTGCCGTGGGTCGCCGCCGCGCAGCCCGTGCCGTGGGTCGCCGCCGCGCTGGGGACCTCGCCGGCGACGCCGGAGCAGCCGCTCCGCCGGCCGATCAGCGCCGGACGGCGTCCCGCAGACGGGCACGCCTTTGACTGCTTCAAACCTCGCCCCATCCAGTACGCGGATCGCCTGGGCTGGGATGGAGACGCCCGGCTGCAGTCAGCATAGTTCGAGGCTAGCGCTGGGCCCCACCAAGCCCACCCGTGGGCAGGAAAAAGTGACCCGCAGGCGGGCCCTGAACCACTGGCTTGCCGGCCGGACCACCACCTCCCCGGGAAGGCTCCTCGGCCTCCCCCAGCCCGTGGCTGAGTCCGGCCCCGGCCCAGGACTTGCTCGGCCGATTCAGTGGCCACTGGGGGAGAGCTGTGAGGCCGCCCCGAGGTGTTCCTACCTAGCGGAACCCCAGCCTTGCAGGTGGGTGCACCTTGCCTGGGGCTGCAGAGGGGAAGGAAGTGGAAGGGTGGCACACCTGCCCCGGCCGGCCGTCGTCCACCCGGCCTCTGGCTGCCCACCCAGGGGAGGTGCAGCTGGTGGCAACAAGGAGAAGGGCCTCTTCAGTGGCGGCCCCCAATTATGGAATTAGCTCCCCAGTGTGGGACGCCTGGCGCCAGCCTTGCTCTCTTTTCTCTGCCAGCATGAGATTGCCCTCTCTTGTAGCACATTTAGTTCGTTTGCTGTGGGTTTGTTGGTTGTTTAATCAGGTTCCAAGATTCATCTTGTTGAAGTTATTGGAATTCGATGTGTGTTGTACATGCGGTTTTCAATTCTGTGTGGCAACTTTTTCAAACGATGGTTGATTTAGGTGGTTTTTTTAATGGACGGCTGCAAACTGCCCAGGGCTCTGGGGTGGCACAGAAGTTAATGCGCAAACGAATGAGCAAGGCCAACGAGCAGCTGTTCGTGGGGGCCCTGCACAAGGGGGGCAAGAAGACAGCTGCCCCGTCGGAGGGAGGGGCTGCGGCTCCGTGTCTGGATCACATCGCACCCAGGGCCCCCGAGCTGGTGCCTGCCTGTACAGCTGTACAGCTGGACCAGCTGCGGACACCCGTCCCGGAAGACGGAAGAGGCACAGAGACAAGGAAAACCAGAACTGGGGGCAGACACGGAAGAGCCCCCTGTGCCTCTCTTGTTGCTCTGCGTGCAGGACAAAGCTCAGTGCACCATCACTGCGCCTCATGCCGGCATCACAAAGCGCTTGAAGCACCCCTGGCAACATGCAGGTGCCACCCGTCCATCCAAGCACCACTCCTTCCATGGGGTTATCCTCCCTGTCCTGTGTTCACACTGCTCATCGCTGCACCAGATCTGAGTTACTGCAGCAAGATAAGCTGCAGAACTCTGCCCCGAGGAGTTTACAATCTAAATTTGGACCATGTTGCACGGTGGAGGGGCAACAGAGGTCAGGGGGTTAGGGGGCCAACAGGCCAGGTTAGCAAGCAGTGGCTGTGATCGAACATCACATGGATGGTGGACTCGTTCTCTAGGCCCCGACTGGGCACACGGGCACCAATACTAGCACTATCTGAATCCCAGTATTGGTCCTATATGTATAAAACTCTGGGACAATGGATTTAGCGTTCTTTAATTCCTGCCTGTCCATACACCGGTATAAAAGGCACGTTACTTAGTAGCCAAAAGAATTCCTCTGTCCCACCTACATCTAAGTTTTCCCTCCTGCCCCCGCTACTGAATTAGCCCTGCTTTGTGAATAGTGAAGCCAGTGGCTGAACCCAGCTGTCTATCCTGCTTCCGTCCGTCCGTGCGTCCTTCCTTCGTCAGTGAAGCCAATGCAGTTCAGCATTCCCGTGCCCTTGCCTGTGCTGAGAGAGTCCGAGGCAAGCGTGCTCTCTGTTTGGGACGCCGGGATGGATCTGGCCCCTTATTCGCAAATTGCGGGAGGCGCAGGGCGAGCGCCCGTCACAGAGCAGAGGGGGGATCACCCTGCCACCGAGCAAACTTCGCATGCTTTGCTGATTGCGAAACGAGCGGAGCTTCCAGACAAAACAACCCACCGCGGCAGAAGCAGGCGCCGCAAGCGGAGCGAGGCGAACGGAGGCGGCCCCTCACTCACCTTGCCCGCAGATGCGGAGGAAGGGTCCCTGAAGCCTCGGGGAATCTGGCCCTCCGAGCTGCTCTCCCCGCTTCTCCCTGATGCTGGCGTCTCTCTGCGTTTTTATAGTCCCAGTTGAAGCCTTCGCACTCCGCTCCCTGCCTCTGCTCTCTCTTACATCATGTCAAAGATTTTCCACTGCTCCTTGTCTTATTTGCTCCCCCCACGCCCCCCTGCTCTGCACCGTCCCACGGTGTTTTATTTATGGCTCTGATGAAGGGTGTGAGACTATCACGAAGGAGCTGGACCGCTCCGGCTGGGTGGCGCCCGGTGGAGGGCCCCCCCAGCCACCCAGGCCTCTGCGCAAGGCAGTGGCTCTCGGGGGCCCTGCCTGGGAAGCCCACAAGCCGGCGGGGGCCACCAAGGTGCTCTTCCTTGCTGGGCCACGTGGCAGCCAAAGGGCCTAGATCCAGGTGGGGGCGAGCGCTGGCCCTCCACATTTCGGCCATGCCAGACTGGGGGGAGCGGTGTGGGGCATGAGGCTTTCGGGCGCCCCTTGTCTCACTGGGGCAGCTTCTGGAATGTGCCTGTGCCGCACTTGCCCCACATGAGCCTGACTCAGGACCCAGGTAGGGAAGGCTTCTTCCTCGCTTGGCACTGGTGGGATTCAGCGCACGAGGCGCCACGAGACGCCAGACTCCTGGAGGAGAAGGCCATCCGTGGCATCTGGCCCTGGAAGCTGTAGAAGCTGCACCCGATGTCAGGAACACCGCGCCTCTGTGAAACCGTGGCTGTGGAGCATGGGTGGGCTGGGCTGGACTGGTGGGCTTCCTGTGTGCAGCTGGTTGGCCCTCCTGCGAGCAGCACACTGGGCTCGGTCTGGCCCAGCAGGGCGGTCCGTTGGAAGCCATTCTGGTGGTCCATCTAAGCCGGTTTGGAAGGGATGGGGCCATGGAGCAAGCAGGCCGTGCCCCCCTCCTCACCCCCAGTGTTGCCACGACAGGGGGCAGGTGAGCAACTCCAGCCCCCGCCCCCCGAGCGCCCGGCCATGCCCAGCAGAGGCTGCTTTGCCAGCCCAGGGTCCTAGTCCTCATGCACAAGGGGGTGGGGGCTGCCCCAGCCTCATGGGCATGGGGCTGTCCCAAGCGGACAGCGACCACCTGAAGGATGGGAAGCTGGCAGCGGGCCAACATCCCTCGGGAGCCCCGTACAGTGTGCAAAAATAGACCTGCAAGGGGGGGGCTGCTCCCTCTCTCAGCCGACTGTTCAGAGCGAGTTGTCTGGTTCTGAGGGGCAGATTTGGAAGCATCTCTGGCCCCAGCCAGGCCGGGAGGGAGCCGTGGCCGTCGGGCAGCCGTCGCCTTTGCTCCAAGCCTCTTGCAGGACAGAGACACTTGGAATTGGGGTCCCTGCAGAAATAGCCCCGGAGCCGGACCGGGAGTGGAGGCGGCGGCTTCAGCTCGGCCCTTCCAGGCAGAGGTGCCAGGAGAGAAGCCTTGCCTGCACCCGGAGCCATCCTTCCGCCCTCACGGGTAGGGGGAGCGGGACACTGTCCCGCCAGCGGGGCTGCCGTGAGCACCACCTCCGCCCATGCGCCCCTCTCGCCTTGGCCAAGCCTCCCCAGGACGCGCGCTGAGCCGCCCTCGCTGCCTCTGGCCGGCCGGCTCCACCGCCTGGCGTCCTCAAGACGGAGCGGCCCCGGGGCAGCCACATGGTGCCGCTTCCGCCGTGCCACGGGAACTCGGGCGTCCTTTCCCATGGCCAGACACACACGCGCAACAGGCGGCCTGCTTCTGGAGGAAGAGCCGCGGAGCAAGGCCACGTTCTCCCTGGAGAAGGAGTCCCTCAGCCAGGGGGGCGCCCGTCGCTTCCGCCGAAAGCAAATTCCTGCAGCAGCAAAGCTTTTGGGAAGCCTATCCCTGCCTGAGGCTCCTGTGGGAACGTGAGCAGAGCAAAGACGGGGCTGCCCTGGAACCACCGGGAGACGCGGGACGCGGAAAGAGGCAGGGCCTCAAGCAACGCCCCTCCGTGGAAGACGGAGGGGAAGGTCCGCGGTGCCCTGTGCTTTGGCCCCCCTTGCCTTTCGGGGGCACTGCCGAGCGTGGCTCAAGCCGCTCAGCGGAGCAAGGCTGACTGGATGCGATCCAGATGCGACAAATGGGAAGGAGGCAGGGAAGCGGTTCTTGGCAGACGCGTGAGCGAGGAAGGCACGTGGGGGGGGTGCATCCACGTGCACACGCAGACGTACGCGTGGCTTGGTGAAAAGGCACGCCTTTGGTTGTAAGAGTGCAGGAGAAAAGAGGTGGAGGAAAGCCTGTGGCAAAAGGGACGCTGGCGTGATACTTTCGGCGACCCAAAATCAGCGTTGCTTGCTATTGGCACGCAATGTTTTCGCGCTGTTCATGCGCAGACCGGGGTCCCTGATGGCAGTGACTGGACTCCGTAGAGCTTCCGCATTCCTGGTTGTGACCCATGTTTATGCGGACACTGCTTTGGGTTCTGCTGCTGCTCTGTTTTCACGACTGCGGCGTCTTCAGTCGGAGGAGCAGAGTAGGGAGTGTGTGGGACAGATTCAGCCGACCGACCGGCCATCCAGCCAGGCCGGCGGCAGCATTCGATTTGGCTGCGCTTATGGCAAGAGCGCTCCTGAACGGGATCGGTGCGGCTGGATCACACAGCCCGGTGCGGAAGGGATGCCGTCATTGCAGAGCGCCGTCCGTATCGGGGCATTTTCACAGCCTGCCTTTTGCATCGTTTCGGTGGCAGCCGCTCCGTCGGAGTGACCGCTCGCATGGCTGGCGATTTGTAGGGGATTCTAAAGCTGGCCCCGCTCAGAGAATCCCTGGGAAGAGAAGGGCGATCTTTTCCTACCCGCACCGCTGATTGGCTCCGGCATCTTTCTGCTTACCCTCTGCAGAGCTTTCAAAGCGAGAGCCAACATTTGCCCAAGCCTCAGGTCAGCTCAGAACCGTGATCCAAGTTTTCCACATTTCCATCCCCACCAGAAGGTGCCCGAAGATTTCTGAGCGAGGGCAAGGTGAGCTTGGGAGGGTTCGCCGGTCCGTGCAGCTCCCACGCTTTGAACCCGCAACAGCAAAGGCTCGCCATGGACGCACAGGACTGCGTTACGGGAGGGATGCAGGGC
This sequence comes from Varanus salvator macromaculatus, assembly GCA_023646645.1. Classification (NCBI taxonomy): domain Eukaryota; kingdom Metazoa; phylum Chordata; class Lepidosauria; order Squamata; family Varanidae; genus Varanus; species Varanus salvator. The sequence goes on along the minus strand of JAIXND010000761.1, from coordinate 3,917,319 downwards.
ATGTGTCAGCAACTCACGCTTGCAGCCCCCTTCCAAGTGTCTGATGGGGGAGCCAAGCGCATGGAGAAGGGGGGTCTCCTTCCCTGGAGGGGCTGAGGCAGAGGGGGTGGTGTGGCCGAGGCGGAGCCTGAGGCCCATTCCAAGCCTCCGGGCTTTTCTGCTCAAGGCACACGATCCCTTACAGGTTTAAAAGGACCCTTTGGACAATGCTGTGATGGCCAGTTTTGCTTCTGTGTTTTTCTTCAGGTTTGTCTTTCTTTATTATGTGGGGAAATGAGTTATTAAAGTGTAAAGGGAAAATGGTGCTCCACCGCCGGGTATATTTGCGCTACTCCTCTGTGTCATGGCTCCCCCATGCGGCAGAAAAACGGAAAAGGAAAAGTTCTTTGTTCTTGTGGGTGGTTGCAGCCGTGGGGCTTCAGGGTACGGCAAGCGGGCCCTGCCTCGCCTGGGCCTCCCATCGGCCAGGAGCCCCCGAGAACGGCAGCCCCTCCCTGCAGCCCCCTCCGGCCAGATGCGCCCAGGAAGGCAGCCCCCTCCCCTCCCCTCCTCTCCCCGGCTCAGCAGCACCTGGCCTCCCGTGGAGGGCGGCCCTGGGAGGGGCCCCCCCTCCACCCCCGGCCATGGCCCAGGCTCGTGGCCCCCGCTCAGGGCGAGGGCCAAGACCCTCCTGGGGGGCTTCAGGGACTGCCTTCCAGTGGTGGATGGAGTGAACGGGCGCGGCGACGGCACTGGCACACGGCGGCTTGACGAGCCAACGGGGGGCATTTCAGGTGTTTCAAACGGAGGAGAAGCCACGCGGAGAGCGGGGAAGCCACCAGCATGGTGGGCAAGGGGCGGGGGCCAGCAAAGGGGCCGTGGCCGTCGGGACGACCTGGCTGGGGCTCCGGGTATGCCTCCTGCGATCCACAGGTGCGAGGGCCGCAGCCCCGCCTTGGTCCCCAGCGGAGCCGGTCCCCTCCTCTTCCTTCTCCACGAATTCGGCGGCTCGGGTCCTTCCCCCAGGACAGCCTCGGGGCCCACCTTGCCGCTCCGCCTGGAGAGGGCCCTCCCCGCTTTCCTCAGCTGGTCTCTGGGGGCTTCCCAGGCTTGGCAGTCGCCTGCCAGCTTAGCCTGCCTCCGCAGCTTTGCCGGCCAAACCCCACTCTGGGGCAGGCGGTGGGGAGGGAGCAGAGGCTGCTGGACAGCGAGGCACACGCCCCGGCCCACTTCGGCCAGGATCCGCCGGCCCGGCTCCCCGGGTGGCCCCCCTGGCGGAGCGAGGTCGCCAGAGCCCTGCGGTCTGGATTCAGGCCGGAAGAGCAGTGATAAAAGGCTGCACGAGCACTGACTTGTGGCCCTCGGAGAGGGTCGCTTGCCGAAACCGTTCTGTGAGAAAAGATGATGCTAACGGCCCGCGAGCAGGGTCCCTCCACATCCAAGGGCTGCCGGCGACGGGAGAACGGGGCTTTCCGCAGCGGCTGCACATGGACGGGGGCCGCGGATTCGGCTCCTTACCTGCAATAAGCCCTCGCAGCCTTGCTGAGCAGCCGAGAGCGAGCGGCCAGTGCAGAGCAGCATGCGCCTCGGAGGGGGCGCACCGTTGACTTTCCAGGCTAATCGCTCATGTGGACCGGGAGCCGGGAAGGTTGCGGTCCGGGATGGCCAAGCCGAAAGATAGGCGGCTGTGAGAAAGCCCTTGCTTGTTGCCTCTCCCGGCCGACCGCAGCATCTTCGCTGAGCCAGGAGTCACCTTCTGGGCTGCGCCGGCCGCTCATCACCCACTCTTTCTGCTCGTGTCCCTTTCACCGGAGGAATTTCCCTCGTCCTTTTGCTGGCAGGTTGGGGGCTGGGGACAAATGCTGGTGAGAGGAGCTCCCCGCTCAGAAGCAGTGCCTCAGCCCCCCCACCACCGCCAGGGCCGAGAAGCTGGGGTGCAGCTCCACAGCCTGCTGGGGGGCCCCTCGGAGGCTGCCGGCGAGCCGCCTCTGCTCCAGCAGGCCCAGAAGGAGCCTGGCGCGGCCAGCGGGGCTCTTCTTATCTTCTCCCCTGAGGCTGGATTGGACCCGGGCCCATCTGGCCCGGTTTCCTGTTCACACTGGGCCTGGGCAGTGGCCCACAGGATCCCAAGGCAGGACACCCATGCTCCCCAGCAACTGGTGCACACAGGCACTCCGCCTCTGGTCCGGAGGAAGCCTCGAGCCACCTGGACAGGAGTGCCTGAGCGCCACCGGCGCCTCCTCCTCCTCCTCCTCCTCCTCCTCCATGGATTGCCCGGTCCCCTCCGTGGGCCATCACCGGCGGTGACCTCTGCAGCTGAACAGTGCGCCATGCGGAGGAGGCCCTCCCTTGACGCCACCAGCCGGCTCCATGGGACACCATGGTGGTTCCGGCTCATGAGCGAGGGAGAAGGCCTCCCTCCCCGTCCAGAGCAGGCGTGACCTGGTCCGCCTCAGCCATGGCTCTGCTCGCCCTTTCTCTCCGCTCAGCCGTCCCAGAGGCTCTGCCCTTTCCTCACCGGGGAGTCGCTTCTGTGCATCTCCCAGTGGCCTCTTCGGCACCTTCCCCAGCCCCACGGCATCTCTCTCGGTGTGGGGACCTACTTGTGGAAGTGCAGCGCACTGCACGAAGGGGGCTTCCTGCCCTCTGTCCCAAGTCGCCCACCCGCCAGGCCGCTTCATGGGGCAACCCGGCACTTTCATCGTGCCGCCCCCCCGCCCCACGTCTTGCTGCTACCAGCCAGGAGGCCTCCCCTGGCCTGGGCCACGTGTCACTAGCCGGTTGCAGCTGCTGCATCTCAGCCTGTGACAAGCAGCCTGCTCTCCGTGCGTTTCCTCTGCCGGGGAGAAAGTGCACCGGGTTGCCACCTGTCTGGGGCGCTGCCTCAGTGCCCCCCACTCCCCCCATGTACCACTGACCAAGCCATGAAGACATTGGGAAGTCGCCCGTCCTCCCCTTGTGTCGCCATCTCTGCCGGCGCTGTGGGGCCCAGTCAAGGCGGGTATGGCCACTGGGTGGGGGGCGCGGTGCAGCTCCACCGTCCCTGGGCCCCTGGAGGTACTGGCTGCTCCACTTGGCGTTCCCGCCATGACATCTCCTAACTCTGAACTTCATTATTGTGAATTTGACCGTTAAAAACTCCGGAGCAAAACACATGCGTGGCAGGCACGTGGGTGGAGCGCCCCTTCAGGCGTTTGGGGCTGGGGGCCGAAGTCGTCTGTGTCCATGCAGAGCTCCAGCAGCCTTGCTCCACGGTCCCCTTCCGGCACAGGAAGGAAGGGCTGCCGAAAGCGAGCCCGTGCACTGGAGTCCCTTGGGGGGGTCGTGCTCGGGGCAGTTCGCTCATGCGGCCCCCGCTGCTCTGCGCCAGCCCCTCTCTTGCACCCCTGCCGGAGTGCCAGGCGTCTGCCACCGCAGATGCCATTCAGGGTGCGGATGCTGGCGGGGGGAGGCTGCTCTCGGGGTCCCTTCGGCAAGGGCCTTGGGAACAGCCCCCCTCGGACTTCCGGCACCCGCTCCCACCCCGCGCCTCCCAGGGTCCCGCGCGTGCATCCTGCCGGGATGCGCTTCTGAGCACAGCGCGGCCGGCGTTCCTTGCCGATTGCTTCACAAGCTGTGCTATGCTTAGTCTACAGTTGGGCTTGGAACCCAGAGGCAAGAATGCACAGGGGGTTTCTCAGATAACCCTCTATTTATTTTGGTTACGTGAGGCTTGGACCCAAAGCTAAGCCGGGCTGGCCTCTTGCGCTCCCTCAAAAGGTGTTTGTCAGCAGAGTTCGCCATCGGAGTCTGGCAGCGGCCGAGGGGGGCCGGCGGCCTGTCCGGCTTCAAATCGCTCTTGGCTGCGCTCCGCAGCAGTGCCTGCAGCGCTCTCCAAGGACGGCCACTGGAGGATCGAGGCCAATGCGAAGGGGCGGGCGGGACGCCGGCAGCAGCTGCAAATGATTTGCAGAGCCTGTGCCGCCCCGGAGTGACTTGGGGCCCTCCGGGCGCCTCCCTGGGGATGATAAAGAGCCCAGAATATGCGCACAGCCCACCAGTGGGAAAGAAGAGAGAGGCGCAGGGACGTCACGGCAGCTGGGCCGGATCGGGCCGAGGGCCTGATTCTGCTCGCCGGGGCCAGCCAGCTCCTCCAGCGGGAAACCCACACGCAGAGCCCGGCTGCAACAGCACCTCCCACCCATATTCCCCAGCAACTGCTGGACGTGGGCACCCTGCCTCTGATGCTGGAGGGAGCACATGGGCATGAGGACTGGTAGCCCTGTTAGCCCAGTCCGAATCCATATTCTCCGTACAGGCTGTCCCGAGAAAGCACGAAGAGCCTTGCTGGATCAGAGCAGGCGCTTGTGCCCAACAGGGGCAGCCCAGAAGCCCACGCGCTTCTGCTGAGGTTATGCCCAACTTGGAGCAGATCTGGGGCAGGCCAGGCTCCTAGCACAGTAGAGCAGGGAAGGGGCCAGAGGGCCGCTGGGTCCGACCCCTCGGTGCGGGATGCGCACTTGCACCATCCCTCTCAGGCATGCATGAGGCGCACGCTGGACGGATGGGTGGGCCTCCCTGAGGGGAAGGGTCTCGAAGGGGCCTCTCCCGCTGGTCCCCCTTGGGGAGCCACGTCCTAAGTTGTTCAGAGCTTTCCAGGTCAAAAGCAGCTCCTCTGATGAGCCGGGAAACAACTGGCAGCCCCTGGAGTCTTCCAGGATGGGGTGAAGCGATCATGAGGCGCACTGGGCAGGGGCCGAGCCGCTGAACTTGGAAGCCGCCAGGGGTGCTGGAGGTCCAGGCAGGACTCTGACTGGGCTGCAGCGCAGGAACGGCGGCAACCTTCGTGTCATGGCTGTGGGAGGCACAGCCCTTGAAGCACGTTCTTCTGGCTTGCCTAGAGATGGAACAGTTTGCATGGCTCCATCCATCCATCCATCCATCCATCCATCCATCCATCTCACCCACTCCACTCCAGCTTCTGAGCTGTCTCTCTGACCTTGTCAGCAATGGGAACTCACCAGCAGCTCCCAGCCAGGGCTTCCAAAGCCGAACTTCCCATCTGCACCCCAAAAACAACCTATTTTCACGCTCAGTCCCATTTCTCACGCTGGCCTGTCGCGTGTACTTTGGCTTTGCCAAAAAGGCTTTCTGCAAAGAACCCACCCAACCTGGAACCAGAGCGCGTGCGGGGGGCATCGAGCGGAAGGACGGCGGTAGAGTCGAAGGGGCCCACGACAAGCAGCCATTCCGGGGGCCATGCGAGTCTCCGGCAGTCGGGCTGGTGCTGAAGTTACGTTCTCAGGTCCTGTTGGTTCCACGGGATACGAGGTCCAAGTACGTGGCTGATCAGCAATTCAAATATACGCCATCAAAAGCCTCGGAATCTCCCCCCACCATTTATTTCCCTTTTTGGCCTTCGCAGAAAATATTTAGGACCGGCTCAGGCAAAGCTCCTGAAGCAGCTTTAAATAAATACCTACATATGCAAAGTACACACTGTGAAGCAATGCGATGTCATTAAAGCCATTTCAACCACAGAACAGAAAAACACGCCTAGCATCGCAGTCCAGCTGCTGGACAAAGAACTATAAACGGAGATCAACTCTTTTCTGCCACTGTCAGCAAAAGAGATTCTGGCACGTGCCTGGAAGAAGCCTCTCCTTCAGTTCCAGGCCGGCTGTGGGGCTTGAGGGCTGTAAGCCGGGGAAGCCGCGTGAAGTCAGCCCCTCCTCCGGGGCTGCCGGTCTTGCCAGTGCAAGAGGGCTGCCGGTTGCAGGGGGCTTCGGAAGGCAGGACCTGCTCTGAGGTCTGGAGGCTGTTCTGCTGAAAGCTGCAAAGAGGAGCAGGCGCGTTTGCCCAGCTTCCGGAAGATCAGCTTAGGGCTTCCGGGCCGCGAATGGGTGGGGCGGGAGGAGGGGATCTCCGAACCCCTCCGGGGTGGGTCTTGGGGTGCGTCGTGGAGGTCTGCTTCTGCGCTTCAAGGCAAGGGCGGCAGCTGCCAGGGTGGGAAGAAGCGCAGGCACAGGTGGGGCGGGCAGTGAGACCGCGACTCACTCGGGAAGAGAGCGGCTGAAGCCCACGGGGGCCCGGCCAAGGGAGCTGAACGCCTGGAGGGCAGCGGGCAGCTAACAGCGCGCAGTCCAGGGCCCCCAGGAGCCCCCGAGGGCAGCGTGCTCTGGGGCCTCCCTGGCCAGGCAGGTCCTTCCCCAAAGTCTGCCGCCGGGGGAGGGCTGTGTGTGTCCAGAAGGGAAGGCTTTTCCGGGGAGTCTCCCCACCTTTGTCACAGCCTCCCTGAGGAGGTCTGAGGGGTGCAAACACGGCAGCCCTTTTTGGTGCTGGACTGGAAGAACGTCAGCACTGGGCGGCTGCCTCAGACTAAGGTGGGGAGAGGGGGGGCAGCCTCTGGCTCCCACAGTGGCCGGCCAGGTATCCATCCATCCTTCGTTCCTTCGTTCCTTCTAGCCAGCCCCATTGGCCACATGGCTCCCTGGGTGGGTCCCAACAATAAAAGCACATAAAAGCAACACAGAAACACAGTAATCAACTAACAATGTGACAACGAAACATGTGTCAAGGGGCAGCCGAGAAGCAGGACAAGAGCACCCACGTGCCCATGTTCCCCAGCAAATGGTGCTCCGAGGCCTGGGGACTGGGGGCGGGTCGCAGCCGCCGATGCTCTGGGCCTGGGCTTCTCCTCTGGCTGCGCTGCTTCGGCGTCCGCGTCCCCTGGGCTCTCCCGGGCGAGCGCCAGGACGGCCCTTGCAGCCTCGGATGCCGGTGCCTGCAGGCCGAGCCGAGGCCGCCCCGCAGCAGGGGCGGAAAAGGCGCTCCGGGGGGAGGCCGGGGCAGCGCTCCCGTGTCACCGCCCGGCTGCTCGCTGGGGCCTTCGCGGAGGACGCCCGCCTGGCTTCGCGCTGCCTCTCCGCTGGAGCACGGCCTCGCGCCGCACACGTGCCCAGAGCCGGAGGCACAGCGCCGAGGTGGGGAGACCGAATGTACGCCTGGGGGGCGACGCAGAAACCAGAGGCAGGTCCAGGGGAGACACCAGGAAGCCCAGGCGCCTTTCGCCCCCGAACAGCTGCTGACACGCATGTGCAGACCGAGCGGGCAGCCTCCACGGCGTGGCGCCGGGGGACAGACCTCTGCACTAATCGCGTGACTCCGCTCGGACTCGTCTGGAAGCAGGATCACCTCGCCATAAAGCCACCAGCGCGCTCCTTAACGCCGCTGTTTTCCAAGGGCCAGGCCCAGGGAGAGATTTCTCCGCTTAATAGCCACGGAAGGCTCCCAGTGTACCCGCCACTGGCCCAACGCCCTCGTGCGGCCTTTACGAGGGGCAGATGCACGCCTCCAAGGAAGGGCCCACGGCAGCAAAGGCCAGGAGCACCGCCACCCAGAATGTCTGCGCGGCGCGACGGCTGAGCGGGGAGATTTCCATGAGCACGGCAGCCCGTGTGAGCAGGTGAGGCCCAGCAGGGCTGGCCTCCCTTGTGGTTGCAGCGCCGGCCTGGAGCAGAGGGCGAGCGTGTACCTTGGCTGACGTGCTGCCCTCGCGCGGGGCTCCACGTCTAAGCACGTCCCGAGCGGGAGACCGTGAGCGAGAACGCGACCCAGAGAATAAAGCGGAATCAAGAAAAACGCGGCAGGGCAGCCGCGGGGGCTTCCTGAAGTGAGGAGGCCGGCGCAGGTGCTCGGATTAAGCAGCCCCAGAGCGAGTGCGGAGAAACGCCTTGGGCCTCCGGGGTGCACCGAGGGGTGGGGGTTTCTGCCCTCAAGGGGCACTCGGCACCGGTCCATGAGGGACACGCACACACGCCCCGCTGCCCCCCCGGCCGGCTCTCCAGTATCGAGCAGGCAGCCAGGCACGCAGGGAGCCAGTGAAGGGGCTGCAGGGTCCCTCTGGGCTTGCAGCAAGCCGTGCCGAGCTGTTGGAGAGGTGGGAAAGGAAGAGGCGCCACGCTGCTTGTGAGCTCACCTGTCTGCTGGAAAGGTGCGAGCGCACCTTGGTTAAATTTAGGGTGCAGGCTTAGCCCGGAAAGGCGTCCTGCCACTCGCTGCATGGCCGGGGAGGGATACCTGGCAGGTCGTGGGCTTGCTTTTCTGTCTAAACACGTGGCACTCTTAGCTTTCTAGTCTTGTTAATCTTTGACTGGCTTGAATCTTTTGTGGGGAGCAGAGTTACCGTATTTTTCGCTGTATAAGATGCACCTGACCATAAGACACACCTAGTTTTTAGAGGAGGAAAATGAGAAAAAAAATATTCTGACTCAAATGGGCACATCATCACAGGCACATTCCCCATCACTTCCCCATGGGCTGCACATCCGACAGACTTACTGCACACACAGATTCGCTCTACAAGACGCACAGACATTTCCCCTTACTTTTGAGGGGGGGAAAAGTGCGTCTTATAGAGCAAAAAATACGGTAATAATTGTTTTAGGGTTTATAGTTGTATATTGTTATGTGCTACCTTGATGGCAGGTTATTTTGGGGGGAGGGTTGCAAAGAAGGTGTTTCTTAAATGTTAATAAGTATTGCCTGGTTTGTTAGTTTAGCAGCTTTATTGTGTGTGGTGCTTCACTAAGCAGCAACCCAAACAATCCACCTTCTCCCCCCGGAGCGTGCAGTCCACAAATAAGTAGGAAGCTTGGAGTGGCTGGGTGTCCTCATGAGCAGAGCACCATCTGCCAGGAGCCTCTGCCGCAGCCCTGTGCTGGTGGTGGGCGGCACGCAGCCGTGCGCTGGTGGTGGGCGGCACGCAGCCGTGCGTGGCAGCTCTCTCCCCGGTGTCGCAGGGAGCGCGAGGCGCACGGCAGGCTCTGATCTGCATTGTCGCATCTCATGCCAGGAGAACGTTGGCTAAGACCAGAACGTGGGGATGTAACGCCCGGCCCTCACGCGTGCTGTGTGAAGGGCCCCGAGGCCTCAAGCTCGGCTGCAGCCAGCCCCAAGACGGGCAGCCGCCGAGAGGGGAGCGGTCCTCGCCTGCGTCGTGGGTGCGCAGTGCCCGGATCACCAGAAGCGACGGTGCCGCTCTCTCCTGCTGTGGCCGGGCCTCATTGGGCCCGCGTGCAGTTCTGGCCCCACCGCTGAAGAAGGATGCTGGCAAACCGGACACATCCGGGGGGCGTGACGGGGAGGGTTGTGACAGCCAAGTGTGTGAAGAGAAGCCGAAGGAGAGGTGCAGCCTGGGGAAAGACAGTGAATGTGCCACGTCCTGGATAGCAGTCCCAGGGCGATGGCCCGAGTTTGCTTTCTGTTGCTCTGCAGGGCTGCTCCGAAGCCACGCGGTTGGGCTTACGGCACGCTAGAAAGGGCTCGCTGGTTCCACTGACTGTCCAACAGCAGAAAGTGGCCAAAGGGGGCCCTGCCCCGGGCGGGCTGCCAGCCAGAGCGGGGCGCAGCGGGCTGAGTCTACTGCAGACCGCGATGCCCCGTGTCCGCGGTGGACCGCACGCAATTTTCTCGGAGCATCGCCCCAAAGCCCACCGGGTGCTCTCTGCAGGGCTGGGGCCGGGGCGGTCAAGGGGTGCCACGAGTCCCGCACGCCTGTCCAGCTGAAGTGGCCCATGGGACAAGCCGGGCAACAATGCCCCCTCCCCCATCACGGGACCCCCGAGAGCTGCTTCCAGGCACGGCAGCCAGCTGCGCACTAAAGCGAAGTGGACTCCTTCTGCATTGCTGCCCCTTTCCCGGACGGGGGCCTCCCAGGCTTATGTGCCCAAATATATGGCACATTTGCCTTCCCCCGGATACCTTTGGCACTGCCTGCTCCCACGAGGTTGATGGACGTCTGGGATGGGAGCCTTGCCCTGAAAGGCACGTTGATAAAGAACCAGGAATGTGCTCCCCCCGGGTCAGCGGCTGGCACATGGTGGCTTTGGCAAGCATTTGGCTTTTAATTAAATAAATGAAGCAATACGTTGCATGCTTTTAGCATGCTCTGTTGCAGTTTAGGACTGTGCTGTGCGCAGCCTTGACATCCCTCGTTGTTGTTGTTGTTGTTGTTGTTGTTGTTGCAGACTGGGTTGCAGTTCTTCCGATAAAAGCTCATGCAATTAATTCGTGCATTTTCCCCGTGTAATCCCTAAGTGCCACCATAACACACGTCCAGCTTTAGCTTTGTTTAGATACAGTGACCTCTATTAACTTTAATTGCTTCCCCTGCGGTTCTAAAATGAAGGGTGGATGCACGCGTCAGCCTCGTTTCGGTTTTGCGCCCTTTCCACAGCCATGCGAGAAGAAGGTGGCCCCTGTTTTCCTGGCACGGCCTTCTGCCATGAAATGGCAGGAGAAAGTCATTATGTTTAATGGGCACCACTTTTGTTTCGTGGCAAATAAATATAGCAGCCTGATCACCAGACTCGGACCGAGAGGGAAAGGTTAGACCACTTAAGTGCCCTGAGCCCGGCGAGACAACGGCCGGATGTGGGAGACGATACTCTCGGGAAACGCAAACACCACGTGGGGAGAGGAGAGGAATTGTGTGGGGCGGCACGTCAGGATATAATTAGGGGGAAGCTTACACAGGGGAAGGAGCCTCACCGGGGGAGAGCTGGCCGCCAGGGGAGGGGGGGACCTCTGGCCGATGAGTCACCCCGGCTGATCTGGGCAACCCTTGGGGAACACGCCTCTGGGAAGGGCGTCGTCGGAGAGGAAGGTTCCCTCCAGAGCAGTGGCACCCCAGGTATGGCCCGGAGCTGCCCAGGTGCCCCCCAGCGGCCTCGCACAGCACCCGTCCAGCCATCTTGAGGCTCTTGAGATGAGATATCTTGACTTGGGCATGACGGATACGAATGGCCCGACGGCTTCTCCCGTCATTACATCTGCAGCGCACTCTCTTCCCCTGGCGCACTCCCAGAACGGAGCCTGTGGCTTCCTTGGTGTGCGGGGACGCCAGAGGGACGGTGGCTTCGTCGGGAAGCTGCCAGCAGCAGCCAGAGCCGCTCTGGGAGGCCTGCGGGGCTGAGCCTCTTCCTCACGGTGCCCGAGCAGAGCGGCTGGCACACCCTCCGCACTCGCTTGGCCCTGACGGCTCCGATGCCCCTTCCACTCTGCCGGGCCTTGCAGTGATGGCGGGGGGGTCGCATCGCTTTCCGTTTTGATGATGGATCGGTTTGGCCTCCACTGGACGGAGGGGCGGAAGATGTCGTGGGTTACGATCATGATTATGATCGTGCTTAATTGTCACTTGATGCATTTTCATCAAGTCTGTGGATAAAGTTGAGGCGAGGTTTCTAGAGCAGCCGCTTATTTTAAGGGACAAGATTTGCTCCTGCAAGTTAAATAAGCCAAGGCAGCTTACAGGGAATGGACATGCAGCTGCTGCCACGCGGTGGCTCACCCGAAAACCCTTGGCAGCCACGGTTACCTTTTGCCTCGCCGCAGACTCCCGGTTTGCCCCTTGGCAAGAAGCCACTGGCCTTCTCCGGCCCGCAGCGTGGCCCGCCTCGCTCCCTCTGGTCAGGCTTCCCGGGCACATCCTGGAGCTCTGCGGAGGCGCCCCCTGCCACTTGCTCCAACGCATGAAGGCCATGCAAGACCACCCGTTCAGACCGCCAGCCCCAGCGCGACCCAGCACAGCCGCCACTGGAACCATTTAACTGCCCCGAAGGCAGAGCGAGCAGATGCGGAGCAGAGCTCTCCGCCTGCCCCGGACACGGGCCCCATCCCTTGAGATACTGAGGCCCATCCTGCCGGGGCCCATCCACATGTCTGGCTCCGCTTCCCATGGGCCCTTGCCAGCAGGGCCGATGGTAAGGAACGATGGGAGTTGTAGGCCAGGACGGCTGCAACGCACTGGAGAAGGGGAGACGGTGCCGAGCCTTTTCTCGCTCCAGCCGAGGACGAAAGCCAAGGCCTTGCGGGAACAGGTGGGTTCGAGGGGCACGTGGGAGATGCTGTGGGTTGCGCGAGAGCGACGCTGCTTCCACGCTATGCATCTCGTGCCTTTTCATTCCAGCCTCTGGGTGGGAGCTGCTCAAGGCACCAAGGAGAGAGAGAAGGGATAACTGGCCAGCCCCGAAACATCAGGAATCGGTGTCGGCAGCTCCCAGGGGTGCCCCCCGGCCTGGCTCTGCATTCTGCCCGCCACAATCCAGAGCAGGATTCGGCCCTGGCAGTGCCCCTGCCCCGCAGCTCTGCCGGCCCCTCAAGCGGGCGACTCCGCGGCCAGCTTCGCACGCTCACCTGGGGGCAAGATGGGCGGAAGGCAGACTGAGCCCTCCTTTTCTCGCGCCAGAGCAGATCCGCTTCGAGGGGCCGAGTGCTCACATTACAGGACGCTGGAAGAGCCGCGTATTTCATTAGCGGCTGCAAAGAGCGCCCTGGAAAGCAATTACTGTGGCAAAAGGTGGGAAACGCGGGGAAGGCGCATCCAAGCTGTCAGCCCACCGGGGAGCGACCGAGCGTCTCCTCTGACCGCAGCAGCGGTGTTCGGTGCTCCGGCCTGGGGCGGGACATCTCCTCCTCGCCCGCGGCCCCGGGCTGGCGCTGCCGGTTCCTGCAGCCGGGGAAACCGGAGCAGCCTGGAACTGTCATCAGCAAGCGGCCCATCAACACCGCCGGGTTGCCATGGAGACTGGCCAGGATGCGGCCGTGGCCGCACTTGTGGTGTGGGGGGGTCGATCGATCGATCGATCGATCGGGGGCCTCCTCCGAGTAGCCCAACAGAGGGCCGCACGCTGGGAAATAAGCAGCAGGGTTTCGACAGGGATCCAGACATCCTCCTCGCCGCAGTGTGGCCATCGGTGGCCAAGCGGCCCGTGCGCCTCGCTCAGCGTGTCGTCCCGGACTTCTCACTGCGCGGCTCCGGGGGGTTCCTCTCCTTCTGCGGCTGGGCCTGGCGGAGGACTGCTCCCAAAGACGCTGCCGGAGGGGATCTGGATCCCAGCCCGGTTCGGACGGCCACGGGGTGCCGCGTTAGCTTCCGGGCCCCAAAATCTGCCCAGAGCACTCCCCTTGGCCCCCGGTTGCGTGGCAGAGTCAGGGTGATCTGCCCCCCTAGGAGTCGCGCCATTCCCAGGGCGGGGCCACTGCAGTGACGGTGAATGGGCACCCCCCCATGGAAGTGTCCCCCGGGGGGGGCCTCTCTGGGCACCCACAGTTCCGAACCAGGCGCTTTTGTTAGCATGAGTCACCCTGAACGCGCAAAAAGTCTTTCATCGTGAATTCTCCCTTTTGGGGCCTGTCGAAGAGGGCCCCCCCTTGGCGTGCCCTCCCCTCCACGGAGGAGGAGCGCCACATCGAAGAAAGGCGCTCGTCAGGCGGCCTCGGCCCGTCCCGGGGTGCGGTGACCCTCTGGCTGGGCATAGATGTGACGGACCTGGAACCAGAGCTCGCCTCGCATCCGCCGGGCATCGTGGCTGCCGTCCTTCGTCAGGACCACGTGCCGAGGCGGTGGGCACCCGCTCCTCCCCAGCCCTCGTGCGGCCAGCCGTGAGCAGGGTGGCCCCAGCCTGGCTCTGCCCGCCCTTCCCAGCAGGCCCGGCCCTGCTGCCTGGGCAGAGTCGCTCTTCCCCTGGGTCCATGGCCTTGAACCCGGGGCTGCTGGGGCAGGGGCCGCCGCTCTCCCACATTCCCTCCGCCAGAAGGGTCTGCGGCAAAGGCTCATCCGCTCCCACCAAGCACAAAGCATTAGGTGGCCACGTGTCCTCTTTTACAGAGGACGGTCCTCCAGTTGAAGGTCTGAAGACAGGCTGGACGTGCACATGGCAGGCGTGTCGTGAGCAGAGCCGGCTGGTGGCGGAGGTCAGACTAGATGGCCCAGGAGGCCCCCTCTGACTCGCTCTTTTTCTGTGTTAGCGCTACGGCTGAATTACAAAGCAAGAAACAGATCTCAATCGCATGCCATTCTAACTTTTAAAAAGCGATAGCAAGAAGCCAAGAAGGGTATTCCAGAACAGTGGCACCATCACCAGGCAGGCCCTGCCCCTGCGGCTGGTTGTCACCATCACGATTCTCAGTGCAGGTGGAACCAAGAGGGGCACTTCTGAAGCCCATGACTTGGGCAGCTCGATGTTGTGCTTTGCTGGCTTTTGTCTCTGGGGAATACCCTCTTCGTATTTTTTTAAAACGTTTGAATTGCAGCTCATCATGTTCTGCCTCTTTCCCCAGAGACTCTAACAGTCCTGTGTGTGAGAGAGAGAGCGAGAGGGAGCAAGTGGGTGGAAGGCTGGCATTCTGCATCCAGTGCCTGCTTATTTTAAACCGTTGCTAACTTTTTCTGCCGGAGGATGCCTGGACGCCTGGCGGGCATGCCTTTTATAGACTGGATCAGTAAACAATTCCGCTTGGCCGCTCAGTTTTTCTACGTGCCGAGGAAGGAGCCTTGGCTAAAGGAAGGGAAACTTCACACCTCTAAGAATGGAGCCGGGGAACCCTTTTGCATGAATCATTTCTGGGGCCGTGGGCATCGCCTCACATAGGCCAACGCAGCTTCGGATGGCAACCCTGCGTCTCCAGGGAGCAGCACCCGCTGGGCAAGTGGGAAAACACATGCCATTTTATGGGAGCTTTTATGAGCCTGCTAATGGATGCCCTGGGGTTTGGTGCCCGCGTGTCTGTGGCGGACGGAGCTGCCAGGGCTCCTGCGTGCATTTTAACCCATCCCAATGGCATTTAGAGCCTGCCCTGCCTTCTCGGGGCAGCAATAAATTGGCACCGGTCCCTGGACGGTAACTTTGCAAGCACAGAGCTGCTCATAGGTGGCTGTCGCTGTGAAAGCGCCCGATTGTTTCCTCGTGCCCGTTTATAGGTTTTCCCTCAGGAAAAGAGCGACTGCTCCACATGGGCAGCGCCGAGCTGTGTGAGCTGGTACATTCCTGGTGCCTCGGAATCGCCTCCCTTTTCCAGCTGATCTTCAGTTTGGAAACCCATTTTGAGTGCCCGGGCGGGTTCCATCTGAGCGATTTCCTTTCCGTTTCAGAGCATAAAGACTTGTGGTTCGCCCCGTTCAACGATTAATTAACTATACTCATTTGCAAACCCTCCATATTCAGGTGATCAAAGAGTCCATGTAGCGAGGGCAGTGGCCAGGTGACCCAGACCAAAAGGATCTGGGCAGAATATGGAAGTGGGCAGGAGGCAACAGGATGGCGTTCAACGTGGAGAAGTGCAAGGTCTTGCACTTGGGGCGTAGGAATGGGTGTCATAAGTACAGGTTAGGGGACAAGTGGCTGGAGAGCAGCACTTGTGAAAGGGACCTCAGGGTGCTGGTTGACCGCAGGCTAGACATGAGTCAGCCGTGTGATGTGGTGGCCAAGAGGGCAAACGCCACCCTTGGATGCATAGCCAGAAGCGTGGCTGCCAGATCTAGGCAGGGATGATAGCGCTCCGCAGACTCTGGGGTGCCCACAACTGGAGTCCTGCGTCCAGTTCTGGGCTCCACATCATAGGAGATACATAGTCAGGTTAGAATCAGTCCAGTGCAGGGTCACAAGGATGGTAGCCGGGTTGGGAGAGGTGGAGGGAACTGGGTCTTTTCAGTCCAGAGAAGAGGAGACTCCCAAGAGGATGTATTAGCAACTTCTAGGGGGACGTCATGTGGAGGAGGGCCGTGAGCTGTTCTTCCCTGCAGTTCGGGGCGGGATGCATCCCAATGGGGCAAAGCTCGAGGCACTGGGCTTCAGGCTGGATGTCAGGAAGTACTTCCCGATGGTTAGGACCCCTTGGATATGGAATGGGCTTCCAAGGGAGGTGGGTGAGGCCCCATCGGTGAGGACCTTCAAGGAAAGATTGGACAACCACATGCTGGGGATTGCATGGGCAGGGGCGGCCTGAGCTGGGGGTCAGACTAGATGGCCCGGGAGACCCCTTCTGACTCACTCTGTTTCTATGTTTGTTTTGTTAGAGTGCTGGTCTGGGGACGTGGGAGATCCAAGAATGGCGTGACGTGGTGCCAACAGCAGGGGTTGGACCTGGTGGTCTTCATGGCTCCTCTGACTCTGCTATTCTGTGAGCTCCCCAGTGACTTTGGGCCAGTCGCTCCTCCTCCGACTATCCTACCTCACAGGGTTGTTGCTGTGGGGCTAAAGCTGACTTGGGTTCCTCACAAGGGGAAAAATGCGGGCATGCAAATGGAGTGCAATGATAAATTTGAATTTTGCTCAGGTAGCTTTGCTCCCGCACCTCCTGCCAGTTCTGGAGGACTTGCCTGTGGCGAAATGCTTTCCAAAGGGGACTCAGGCCAGCTGACCTTCACTGGGGAGAATCAGTCAAAGGAAGCAAAAATAATCTCCGAGGACAAAACTTTTTCTGACAGAGGAGCAACTGCAGGTACACACACAGCAGCGTGTTTCTGTCCCCAGTGCCCATTCTGGAATCCCTTCCCAGAGAAATCCTTTTGGGGACAATTCCTGATGGCTTACAAGAGCGGACAAAAATATTTGCTTTGTCAAGGCTTTGGCTGATTGATGAGCTGCCGTGGCAATATATTTTACCGACATCGTACAAAAGGGCATTTTGTGGCTTTAAAATAGCATTTCAGGGGCATGAGACGGCCTCTCTGGTTGGGGCGAGCGGCAAAAGAAAATACGGAAGCCTCAGCCGTTATAGGTCCCAATGCCCCGTGGACCAGAGTCCTGCGGAGCTAAGGACTCGAGAAACGGCGCCCGTGGTCTTTCCGATGAGTTTGGCGAATGGCCTCACCCTCCGGGATGCCCAGCTTAACGTGGGCTGAGGACACGGTTGTGCTGGGGAAGTGCAGGGGGGGACAATTAAATGGGGAGGGGCTTGGGGCAGCCCCCATAGGAGGAACCGTGTTTGCAATAAGCAAACTTTGTGCTTTGCGAACTGCCAGAGAATCGCCAGGCTGTTGGGCAGTATAGAAATTGAATGAACGAACGAACGAACGATATTGCAGTAGTCCAGGTGGGAGATGATGTAGAACAGAAGTTTTGCAAAGGGCTGCAGTCTGTGACTCCATCCATCCAACCATCCATCCATCCATCTATCTGCATTTATCTACCACCCTAGTAGCCCAGAGGGCTCCCTGAGTGGTTTACAAACATTAAAACCCACCAAATTTATTTATTTACACACCGATGCAAGCCCTGTGGGCAACAGTGACCCTTTTCCGAGGGAAAGGTTGCAAGATCCAGAACATACAAATTGAATCTTCGCGCGTTCCGTGCATCAGTGCGCCAAAGGGCCCTCGGCCTGCGCTTCGAGCGACGGCGTGTGCTCCGGTCCCGCAGATGCAAAGCAGCCGTTTCGTCTCCTTCACGAGCCCCTTGTGCCTCGTGAGACACTCTGGAAAACACTCACTTAACGAGCACTGCTGGCTGTTTGCTAAACATATTAAGCTGAGCGGTGAGGGGCAGTGGAGGTGCTCCCTCTCTTCTGCCCTGACGTTGCTTTTGAAAGCAGTTTCGGGATGCGGCCCACAGTTTGGGGGACCCCGTGCCACCGCCCAGGCACGGGGCTGCCGGGGGCAGGGCCTCTGATCCTGGGCGAGCCCCGCAGAGGGGTGATTGTGTGGGGATTTGCTTGGACTGGGCCAGCCACAGCAGCAGCAGCCGCTTGAGCAGAACCAGAGGATCGGGGCGCCCGGAGAAGTAAGAGGCTCTGGAGAATGCGGCCCCAGATCGGAGGCGTGAGCCTGCCCTTTCCTCTGAGCATCCCTTGCTCCTCACAGCTGGGAAGGAAGCTTGACTGATCAGCAGGAAAGACCTGCCTGGTGAGAGAGAGTCCTGCTCAGCTCTCGCTGAAGCATCTCAGGAAGCAACCCGCGCATTGGATTCACAGAAGCACAGAAGCAGAGCGAGTCAGAAGGGGGCCTCCTGAGCCATCTAGTCTGACCCCCGGCTCCAGCCAGCCATACTCGTGACGTGCCTGCCATGTGCATGTCCAGCCTGTCCTTGGACACCCCCACCGATGGGGCCTCAACCGCAAATTCGGGTCGGTATTGTTAGACTTGCCTCTAATGAACGACGGTGCAAGACAAGCAAGCAGCATCGACGGCTGTGGGGGGGCTGGGACAGGGCAGAGGTGCCCTCCTGCCCACAGGGAGGGAGCTCATGTGCCCCAGCAGCCCAGCTGCACAGGTGGGAAAGCGCCAACTCTGCTTCCTGCGGGTGCCAAGCCACTGCGTTCCCTAGAAGGGGACGGGGTCCGGCCTTCAGCCCACCGGCCTGGCACTGGCCAATGGTTTCCCTGCCCCAAATGTGCCAGGCAGGAAAAGCCGCTTGTGTCTTCCACGTGGCCCACATTGAGCCACTGGGGCTTGTGATGAGGCCAAGGAGGCGAGGCTCCGCTCCTGCTGGATCCTCGGGGATGGCACAGCGAGCCAGCATCTTCTGTGGTGAAAATCGGCTGCTTTCTAGGAAGCCTCCTCTTTCCTCGTAACTTTCATATCATAGAATCATACAGTAGTAGAGTTGGAAGGGGCCACGAAGGCCATCCAGTCCACCCCCTGCTGTTGCAGGACACTGTGTGACACCATCCCACTCAGAGGGCTGCCCAGTTTCTTCTTGAATGTCTCCAGTGTGGGAGAGCCCCCCACCTCTCTGGGCAGCTGGTCCCACTGCCCCATTGCTCTGGCAGTGAGGAAGCTTCTCCTGATGCCCAGCCTGAACCTGGGCTGTCGCAGCTTGACTTGATTCTTCCGTGTCCTGCACTCTGGCAGCAGCAAGAAGAGATCTTGACCTTCCTCTTTGCGACAGCCTTTGAGGGATTCATAGAGGGAGGGCATGTCCCCGCTCAGCCTCCTCTTCTCAAGGCTGAACATGCCCAGTTCTCCCAGTCTCTCCTCATGGGGCAGCGTTTCCAAACCCTGGGTCATTTCCGTTACCCTCCTCTGGTCCCTTTCCGATTTTTCTGCACCTTTCTTAAATCTTGGTGCCCAGAACTGGACACGGTATTCCAGGTGAGGTCTGACTAGTGCGGAGTAGAGGGGAACTACTACTTCTTGTGATTTGGAAGGAATACTTCTGTTAGTGCATCCCAAAATAGCACTTGCCCTTTTGGCGGCTGCATGGCCTTGTTGGCTCCCGTTTAACCTGCTGCCCACAATTACACCAAGACCATTTCCTTTTCCAGTTCCGTTGAGCCCGAAAGGAAGATGTTCTGGCCCAATGGAAGCTGCCCCAGCCTGAGTCTGGACCCAGTCGATCTGCTGTTGGCAGCGGCTGCATTCCCTCCACATGGCAGGCAACCCCCACATTGACCAAGGTTCGTGTTTCGTGCTCCATGATACGCCCAACAGCAGCGGGCGAGTGGTTTCTCCTTCATCATGGTTTCCGCTGTTGGCACAGCCCATCAGCCACTGTGCCTGAATGTTAATCACAAGGTCCATCACTCCCTGTCTGTGTCATCTGCCTCTTCCCCATTGGCCCATACATAGAGGCTGGCTGGCTAGAGTGGTCCCTGCAGTTGCCACTCCTTCCAGGGGACTCTGTGGTAGTAGCATAGCGGGACCATGGAAACCAAGATCCTGGGTGGTGGAGAAGCCATCAAGCAAACCGTTGTTTCCTGTGGCGGCATCTAAAGACCAAGCTTACCGTGGTAGAATACCATGGCTAGGTTCAGGCAACATGACAGACTGACGGCAGCATGAAAACCTCATGGCTCGTGTGTCATCGGAATCCAGCCGGAAGCGGCAGGCGCAGCTCCTCAGATCTGCCAGGGGGAGTGTTCCCAGCCCCACTGAGATGCAGCTGCGCATGGGATTTTGGCCAAGGGGCCTTGGCTTTTGCCGTCTTCTTTCATGAGGTCCCAAGCACATTTCTGCCTACCCTGTCCTTTGCTGAGTTGGGATAGGAGGCCTCCTGGAGGCAGCAGGAGCTGAGAAACCGCTCTCTTCATGGGGGGAAAGCAGGTGGCTAAAGTCCCTTCAGTGGGAAAAGGGCGACAGTCCGTTTCTTAGGCTCGCATCAAGCCCGCCTTCTTTCATCTCCGCCCTGAAGACGGACGCTGCTTCCTGGGCTTGCGAGGGGTGCTGGCAACCCGTTCCAACTCCATATTGAAGAATGAAGCAAAACCGGATTGCCCCGAATGCCCCGATGATGAAAGAAAGCTCCGTCGCAGCCGGAGGTCACTGCCCTCCCCGTGCAGAGGATGGAGGAGGGATTGGGGCAAGGGGGCGACGGGGAGGGGGCACTGGTGCCGTTTCAGTGTAATGCTTTATAGGTCTGGGAAGAGCCAGGAACAAAACTGTACAATAGTTATTAGAGGTTTTATGGACGCTGGGTGGACGGGTGGTTTTGATGGGAGCCAAACTCCCCCCTTTTCTTCTTCTTTTTTTAAAAATGAAAATATCATTTTGGTTTGGCAGGAAACTTTAGCAGGACCCAGAAATAACAAAGGGAAAAATATAAGCAATCAGAAATGCTTGACGTCGTATTTTGGCTCCCAACCCGTTGCAGCTGAGCAGGTCTGGCCCCATAAGTCGCTTGGGGGGTGGAGAGCCGTCAAATTCAGTATGTTTTTCTGTGCAGCCACTCTCGCTTGCCTTGACTGAGCTCGGCCTCCGCAACTGGTCCCCTCCAGATGGGCTGGGCCGCGAGGGCCACTTCCGTGGAAAGCATGGCCAGATTAGCTGGGGATGGTGGGAGGTATAGTCCAACACGTCTAGGAGGGACCAGGCTGGGGTCAACCACAAGCCACCGGCCATTTTGTCCATGGCTACTGAGGACTCTCCCTAAAGATGGATGAAAAGCCAAGTGGACTTAAACACAACATTAAATAGTTTAATAGGTTCATGAATGTTAAAAGCGAATCCACTTTCTTTTGTCACCTCTGCTTGCAATTTTCCAGGGACAGCCTTTGCTCATTTTATACAGAACTGGGCAGCTCTAATGGGCTTCAAAATCTCATGCTGTTTTTGATGGAAAACGCCAACCTTACCAGTGGGAGAACGAGGCCGGATCTTCCACAGAAGTCAAATGGGGCTTATAGGACACCCTCCTGTTTAAATTGTCTCCAACAAAGGGGCCATTGTCCAATGTGCCTGCGGTTCCCATGGTCTGATGCTCTACGGCAGCCTTCCCCTGCCCCCAGCTGTCCTCCAGATGCGTTGGACTACAACACCCAGCATCCACCAAGGTGAGAATAGGGGCCCTACAGAAGTAGAGGGATGAAAACATTGGTGTTATCGGCCTCAGATCACTGGAAAACCCAACACAAAATGAAAAATGACGCCAACCATTTTCTATTGCCCAGAAATCTGAGCTGCAGCAGAAGATCTCTGGGTGAGTTGAATTAGATCACGCAGCTTTTTGGATTCTTGGTTTTATTGGTAGCAAATAAAACTCCGGACAAACAGCCTTCTCTTCCATGGGCAGCCCGTGCTTCTCGCTCAGCCTCAATGTTCCACATCGGAAAAAATGAATTGGGTGCCTTTAACCAGAGCCGTGTGCCAGTCTGGGTTGTTTTATAGGGTTTCCCCCCAGATTAGTGATTGCAGGCAGTCACAGCCAACAAAATGGTGAAGACCTGCGTAAATTTATTTTTGAATTTTTTCAAGCAGTTAGTAAACTTGATAGAAAGCGTATCATTCACGGCCTAGAATTAACAGCCATAAATGCACCAGGTTGCTTTGAGCACAAGAAGGGATTACAAGGGAGGGAATATTGCCTGGTAGCCAGGAGAAGTTGCTTCCCTCTTGGCCTGGCTTTTTGCATTTGGAAAGACTCGATCACTCATCATGTTCTGTAGTAGAAATGGTTTCCTTCTGTTACAAGCCTGGGCGGATTTGTCCTTCTGTTTCCTACTTCTGGCAGCTCCACGAGGCTTCTGGGCTTCTGTTTGAAGCCACTTGCCAAACCCCTCATTTTCTGTATTCGGTCTAGTTTGCTCAGCCGCTACTCGGAGTTTTGTGTGAGAATCTCAGACTTCTAGTAATGGAAATGGAAATTTGTGTTTGCACGTATGTGCACAGGTCGTTCCAGTGTATGATGCATGGGGTGCCGGGGGGAATCGCACCCCACAGCTACGACTTGCCTCTGCCTTTGTATGGACATGTTTTGTGCTCTGCTCCACTTGGTGGATGTCGGGGGGTCTAGATCAGAAAAGTGGGCCCAGACGCCCCGTCCTGGATCTGCTGTGAGCTCCTTGCTTTCCCTCCTTCTTGAGACCGTAAGGAAGCTGTGCGGGATCAAGCGATGGCCTTTCTCCTCACGGTCCCCATAGGAAGGACTAGCAATCATGCAGAAACCCACTCGGGGTCAAGAGCCAGGATCAGAGCTCCTTGGTCCTTGGAGGGAGGGCGCTGGGGCTGCCCCACGAACCGCGTGCTTCCTTTCCCCTTACAGACACCCGCTTGTCTGCCTTGGGTCCGCCCAGACGCCCACCCCAAACCCCAATTTCAGGCGAAAGCCTCCATCAGAGCGCATGTTCAGACCAAAGGCCTACCCAGCCCAGTGGCCAGCCAGGTGCCCCCGGCCGCGCCCACCCTCTCGCGTTCCTCAGTGCGTGGTCCCGAGAGCAGGGCCACCCTGACCCTGGAGCTCAGGTGCAGCGAGCGGAAGAGGCGTCTGCCGGGAGCGTCGACCCCCACGTTAACGGTGGAGCAAGAGCAGAGCCCCGCTCGCTTGGAGAGCCCCCTCGCGGGGAAGAGGGCCTGGCGGGCCCCCTCGCCAGGTGTGCTCGGAGCAGGGGAGCACATGTGGCAGAAGGCGGGGTGGTCTGTCCGGGGGTGAACAAGCGAGCGATGAGGCCGGTCCAGGCCCCCTTGCCCACCGGACGGGCTGCTTGCCGGGATCAGAGAGAAGCTGAAGGCGCCATGCGCACGATGAGCAGACGCCGCGCAGAACGCGCGCATTGGGAGCCCTGGGACATGGCGAGAGCGGAGGAGAGGCGAGAGCCGGAAGAGGGTGGCCGCTGCCCCGTCAGCAGGGGCAAGGGGAGGCTCTCCCGGGCGGAGCGGGTGCTGGCCCGGCTGGCCCCAGGAGCCGCTCTGGGCAGCGAGCAGGAGAGTCCTGACTCGCGGGGCCTCGGAGTCAGCTCAGCAGAACTGCTCCGGAGCCTGCCAGGCCCCCCCACCCCACCCCGAGGCCAATGATAGCGGTCACGTCTTCAAATAGCTCTGTTTTCAAACCCCTGATTATTTCTGCGGCCTGGGACTCGGAGGCACTGGAGATCCCGCGGTGGGAGGCAGCCAGCCACACGTCTGGTCCTCCTGATTTTCCAGCTGGACGGGAGGGGTTCGGAACAGCTCCGGCTCTTTATTTCCGGGCGCTCCGGGTGCCGGACTCTGACAAAGGGGCAGGGCGCCGGAAATAGACTTGCTGCATTGACTCGCTGGGTTTTACGAAGCCCGGCTGGTCCTTGCCCCCGTGGCATCAGCATCGGTGCCGCCACGGAACGTCCACCAGCACTCTGGCTGGTGAGGGAAAGGCGAGGGGTCAGCCCGGCCGTGTTGACACGAGCTGCACCCTTTGCGGAGGCCGGCAGGATGGGGAGAACCCCTCAGAAACGGGGGGACTTCATGCTGACGGCAGATGGCAACAGGGTCAGGGTGCTGGAAAGCCAAGCAGGAAAGACGACTGTGGGGCTGGAGGGGAAGAGACTGTGAAGCTGCGGAGCCTCGATCGGAACTGCGTGGCAGAAGCAGTCCCTGCAGGAAGGAGGCTTTTGGGGAAAAGAGACCCAGGGCCGGGGGAAGCCGAAGGGCAGGAGGAGCTCCTGTGCCTCATAAGGAAAGGGGAGATCCCAGGCAATGCAGACATGGGGCGGGGGAGAAAGGGGGCTGCCCTGCACTGACTCAAGCCCATTCCCCTTGCGTTCAGGTGGCCGTTCGTCCGTCTCAGAGAAACGTGTTCACACAGCTGGGTTCCTGGCCTGCTTTTCACGAGGCCTGTTCCAGTTAACCCTTGGATCCAGCTGTGGCCCTGCTCTTGTCACATACGGACAAAACTTCTCATTCACAAAGAACCCTGCGAGGGAGGCCAGGCTGAGCTTCGGTGACTGCCCCAAAGTGGCCCTGTGAGCCTCAAGGCCTAAATCCAGGTTTCCTGGGGCCCAATCCACCACTGTCACCATGACACCAGGCTGTGTCCTTTACAGCATTTTGGAGTGGTGAAGTACCGTGCATGCTGATGGCATTACATCGGTCAGGCCATTAATCAATGCATCAATACAATAACAAACCACCATGTGCAATCACGTGGTCGAGGGGGCTGCAGAAATTGGTTGGGGCACCCCCCCCCCCCGGCTGGGAGGGCAGTCCCATTGCAGCCGCTCCGGCCCCACTTCTCCGCTGTCCGCAGTTGGCCAGGCTCCACCGAGAAGAGCACACGCTGCTGAAACTCTGCCCCGGGTCATCTGGGGCTTTCCACTTGTCCTTCACCGCTCTTCCCCGAGCGCCGTTTGGTTTGGCATCTCGAAGGTTCGATTATATAAGCCGGGGCTGCTGTGTGGAGGCAAGCGGGAGCACGAAACTGCTGTTTATCTTCTGTGGCGCTCCTCCGCTCGGGATCGCTGCGTCTTCCATCTCGGCCAGGAGCCAAGGCCTGGGCCCACGCCTCGAGGATGGCTCAAGGATCGAGGGGTGAACAGAGCCCGAGGGCTCCAGCGCTTGCGACTCCGGTTCTCTTCCACCCCTGGAGGTCGGCGTTGGCGCGCTTGCTTTTTCTTAGCCTCGGAGCAAGCGTGGGGCAGAGGGAAGTGGCCTGACCCCACTGCGCATGGGGCAGGAACAGGGCGGCTGTGGCCTTTCCCCTTGCGGCAGACCCGTTCTAGGCCGCTCTCCTTCCTCCCCGTGCCACTAGCACCCACCAGAGTGGGAATTTAAGGCTGGGGGGCAGCCTTTTCTCAAAGCTTGGGTATTCCTGCCCGACTTGACCGCCCCCCACCCAGTGGGCAGGGAGCCCCCTGGGGCAGAGGAGGCGAGGCAGCCCGTGCATCCGCGCCCGGTGACGCATCCGCGTTCCGCGCAGGGGGAGCAGGTCCGTGCTGGCATGGCGCACCTGCCGCCGCCTCGTCTGGGGCCTTCGCCACCGGCTGCCTTCGCATGATGAGAAGCGCAGGTGTCCCCGTGCGGGCGCACGCAGAGCAGGGAGGAAACGCCATTTCCAGTTGCGGAGGCTCAGCTTTCAAGGGGGAAATCCGCACTGGAAAAAGAAAAGGGATGAGAGGGGAAATTAAATTAGCTCGGCGGAGAAAATCCAACATTCCCAGCAACACAGAGGGTCTTGCCTCGAGTGCTGGCGGAGGACCAGCGAGCGCCTGTGCCATGGAGGAAGTGCTGGGGGAGCAGGAAGCCGAGCAGACGGGCTGGAGCACGGCAGGCTGGCACGGGCCCCGGCCGGCCGGCGGATCTTGCTCCTCACACACGCAATGCGGCAGGAGGCCTCCTGGGTGTGTGCGGGGTGGGGAGGGGAGACGGGTCTGCCTGAGAAGAGCCACCCGGCCGGGAAGTCTCCTTGCTCATGGCCGCCGCGCCTGGTTCCCAACAGTGGAGGTGCCCGGGAACGAGCACCTCCGGACCGTGCAGCCCGTCCTTCCATGTTGCAGGGCAAAGAAGAGCAAGCGCCCCTTGGCTCACCTGAAATCGTTCCCGGGGAGGGAAAGACCCAGGTTAGCGCTTCTGCTCAAGCACCACCCATGCTGAAGGGGGATGAGCTAAGCGGTACTGAGGAAGGGTCAAGGGAGACGGGGAAGTCCTTTCTAGCTTCACCCAAACTGCACCACAAGTCACAGGAAACTCCAGACCCCATGATCCCTGGCTGTTCCTCCCTGCCAGGAAATGTGGGATCTGGAAGGCAGGGCGTAGGAATACGGGCAGGGGGTGCGTCGCAGCGCTGTCTTTGGCCGCTCTGATCCTCCTGCAGCAGAAGGGGGCGCCTGTAGCGGCCCCCGGTGGTCACTCGGAGACAAGCCAGGCCAAGTCTTGCTAGGCAGGGTGGCTGCGGCTTCACCCGGGGAGGCCAGACTCTGCCTTAATGGGTTTGTGTAAGTGTAAGGTAAGGCCAAACGTTGCGACCAAAGCCCCGGAAGCAGAGCTCCACTCACATGTCCAAGGACAAGAGGTGCGGGGGCTCCTCTCGGAAGGGAGGCTTGGCTGGAGGCAGCACCGGGTTCCAAGTGTGGGCAGGCTGCTGAAGCCAGCGGGCCCGGCAGCCCCTTTTCTCCGGGCAAGGGCCGCTTCGCCCCCTCAGTGGTGCACGCTCGTTTCCTCTCCCTTCCAGCCCCTCGCCGGGATTCTGCTTTTGCAGGCCTCCTCCCTTGGATCCCTTTCCCCACCACAGAGCCCGGCTTCCTCCGGGCACACACTGGACTGAGAGGACGTCCCGCCGGTGAGGAGAGAGAGAGCCCACCTGTGAGGGAGCCCAGGCAATACCAAGCCCCATCGGGGGGTTGGAGCCTCGCTGGCATCCACCGGTTTGCGGGAGGCTCTTCCATGGTCCCGAAGCATCCCGGGTCTCCTGGGGTGCTTTGTGGGCCTGCAAGTCCAACCTGCCGCCTGTTGGACCCAGACATGGTGGTGGCCGTGGAATGCGGCTTCAGCCTGGCCGTCCGGCGGTGGCCCAGGAGCTCGCTGTCTCCTGCATGTCAGGTCGCTGTTTGCCAATCCACCGGCCAGCTAGTCCAGCAAGCAGTGGGGGCAGGTGAATGGGGGCGGGTAACCTGGCGAGGAGCACTTCCTCAGCTGGGCAGAGTCCGTCCAGCTCTGCTGTGGAATCCAGCGGCCGTTGGGCCCCTGCCTTCCTGCCCAGAGGGGCAACCGGACTGCTGTACCAACGCCGTAGGCGGCACGACTCAGGGGAGCCGGGCCTTCGCCTGGGCCGGCAGAGTCACTGCACGGAGCCCCGGAGCGCAGCGCTTCCCTCTGCGGTCCTGCAGGGACCGACGTGGCTGCCGCTCGGATCGTCTCAGCGCTTCTCCGCAGCCGTGGAGCCATTGGCCCACTTATGGAGAGAGGGGAACACTCTTAATTGGGGGTTCCCCCCCAGTGGCAGAACCCTCTTTCCCCCCATCAATGGAAATGACATAATTTGATGAGCAAGGAAGGAAGGAAGGAAGGAAGGAAGGAAGGAAGGAAGGAGGAAAAAGGTCCCTTCCTCTTGCAAGCCTAAGCTCCCCAACCCCTGAAAATCACTAGATCCCCCCCCCCCACACCACCCCGGCACAAGAATACACTTTTCATAAGCCAGCAAAATACCTGGGAAAGGATCAGACACCCTTCTGCCGGCTGCTGCCAGGATGAGGCTGCGCTCCAGCGACGGCTCAGGGCTCCAACCCGTGGCCTCCACAGCCCATGCAGGGGCACATCCTGGGGAATGCAGCCCCCTTCATGTGCCGCCCCCATGCGCCTTCTTAGGTGCCAGTGAAGTAGGAAGCAAAAGAAGGAAGCAGCCCTCAACCTAACTTTCTTTCACCATCACTCGCCCAAGCGGCGTTCCGCTGTCTCCCCTTCTTATCTGAGATCTGTTTGCCATTTGTTCAAAGGAGGAAAATGCACATTTTAAAAACCAATTTTTGGGAAGCATTTTTAAAGTTTGCATTTTCCTCAAAGTCGCGCATTTGGTGAAGGTGGGAATGTGGGCAAGTGTGGGAATTCGCAAACTTTTCCGGTGAACGCGAACTTCTGTTTGCACTTGAGATGGCGAGTGAGACCTTCCGTAGTGGAAACAAAATTCTCAGAGCACCCCGTGGGCACCCCTCGAATTGGCGAGAGATCAACAAGGCTGCTTTCCGAATCAGCGGGCTGGGGTCTGAGCCAACCTTGCAGTCTGGGCTCTGCCACCTGGCTTTTCGCCGCCATTCAAGCCCTCTGCCTTACGGAGCACGTGGTCTCCACTCACTCCGTTTCCTTGAACCCTGCAGGTTGGCCGTCAGAGTCCGACTCCTGCGGAGGCAGAAGAACCAGGCCCTTCACTCATGAGGGTTTAGCCGACTGACTTGCAGCCCAGCTTGTTCCCTTCCTCCAGTGATGTGCCAAAAACGGGTCCCTCCGTCGGGCAAATCACGACTCCAGTCACAGCCCGGGGGACGGGGGGGGAGGTGGGGAGCAGCAGGCAGTTGCTTGCTTGGGGGAAGAGGCACTTTGACTTCGCCCCTTGAGCGGCCGCAGCAAAGCGTCCAGCCTCACACGCTACGGCATGAGGAAGCAGCGCACACGTGCCAGCGAATGAACGGACAAGCAAGATGGACCTTGACGAGCCACTGGAACACGCCCAGCGGCGCCCGTGTCCAGCCCGCCTCCTTCCCTCTCGTACGCTGCCAGGAGCACGACCGCCGGGGCCCGTCTGGCTCGCCACGTGCACAATTGCAGCGCCCCCCGAAGGCCGCTGGGGGGGTGGCACCCAGCGGGGCCGCAGTGGGCTTGGAGGCTGCGCGAGGCCATTGGTCCTGCCACCAGAAGCTCTGCGAGCCCCACGCCGCTCTGCCCCCTTGCGCCGGCTGCCCACTCCCTTCCGAGGCCAATTCCAGGGGCTGAACCAGCCTGCAAAGCCCGGCTCGCCCTGGGGCACTGTCAGAGTCTGGAGCGCAGGCACAGCGGGCAGAGCCGGAGAGGGTGGCCCACCGTGCCCCTTCCAAGGGGCGCCTGGTTGGCCACAGTCACCCTTGCCTTCATCACGCGCCGTCCAGGCCACCGTGATGTGCTTGACACGGGGCCGCCTTCGAAAACTCCTTCACCTGGCCCAGAACGGCGTGGCCAGAACACTGGCCGGGGCCGGTTGCGGGGCTGGGTCCAGCAGGATCCCAAGTTTGGGCCTTGGCCTGCAGGGTGCAGCACAGCCTGGGGCCTGGCCACGCGAAGGACTGCCTTCTCCCAGGGGAGCTGGCCTGAGACCACCGGGGGGGGGGGTCCTTCTTCAGAGGCGTGCGCTGTGCTGGCGGCTGGCCCTGGCCCGGGATCCCTCACCAGAGGGGCAAGGCCTGCTCCCCCCGCTCTCTTTCCGCAGCAGGCGGAGAGGGAGCTGGAGCTTGGGCTGGGCATGCGATGTTTGCTGAGATGTGATGCTCCTGGCCTGCTGCTCTGGGGTTTTTATTGCGGTTTTGAGTGTTGGCTTGCTGTTTGAACCGCGTTTTGTGACTGCAAGCACCGGCAGCAGCGCAGAGCACAGATCAAAGGAATGCGTTTGGTTTTAAAAGCTGCTGGAGCCCGTGGAGGACCTGACCAGGCAGAAGCCCGGCCTGCTCCCAGGGACCACTGCATGCTGCAGCGGGGAGCTGGAGCAAACTGCCACCCCAAACCCACGTATTTATCACAAAGTGCCAACACTGCAATAGAACTTGAAAACAGGTTTTAGTTTAGAAGAAACACCTCACTGCCAGTCCAAGCAAATATTTATCTATCTGTGGCAGCGCACTGACTGGCCATGCAACAGCTCGGACGAGTCGCGGCTAATGAATTGTGGCTTGTGACATCATTGCCTGGCGCCGCTACCCCTTTCCAAGCATGCGCGTGGCCCCTATGTGCGCTGTTATCTGATGCTCGGCTGCTGGGGCGATGCTGGGGCGACTGGGCTCGCGTGCTGGCAGAGAGGGCTCTGAGTGCCCGCTGTGGCACGTGTGCCGTAGGTTCGCCACCACTGCTTTAGCATATGAAGTGGCATATATAAGTGAAGATGAACTGGAACAAATAAGGACGTGCCCTGGAGAAGCTGCGTCGGTTCTTCTGATGTGCACCCAGAGCAAAAGCTGGATTTTTTCTGAACTTCAAACCGTGTGCAGCAGCATGGCTTTGGCGATTGCCGGGCACTGTCCGTGTCCTCTTGCAGAGGCATCCGCGCAGCTTCCTTCGGCTGAGCGTGGACTTCTTCCGGAGGAAAAGGCCCAACAAGCGCTGATTGCGCTGTGCGATTCTCTCCCTTGGCCAGCTGCTCCCCCACACGCAGCTGGGCTGCTCTGGAGCCCCCCCACCCCGCTCTTCCCAGCAGAGCCGCTGACTGCTTTTTCAAAGATGAGTGGCTTTCCTGAGAGCATCTGCCAGCGCTTCAAACTGATTCAGAAAGGTCACCGCGCCCTTCTGAAGGCCCACGGGGAACGCCGAGGCAGGATGGGTGGCAGGCGGCACAAGACAAACTGCTCCAGCGCAGCCGAAGGGAGGCATCGCACAGGAAGTGTCGCAAATGAATTAGACACGGGAGCGAGAAGGCGACCCGTCACCCCTCTTTACAGGCACTGAGCTGATAAGGCTGGCCGGGGGCAGGGTGCAAGAGCCGCGGCAGATCTGAGCACCTTTTCCAGGCCTCGGTCCCAGGGCGGGCGCTCGAATTCTAGAAGACGAAGGGACTCTGAGCATGTGCAAAAAGTGCATTTCCTTCTGTGGTGAGCCACATTTAGGAAATGCTTCTAACTGATTGTAATCTGCTTAGAGGCCTCTCAGGTCAATTTGATGGAAAATAAGTCTAAGAAAGAAGGAAGGAAGGAAGGAAGGAAGGAAGGAAGGAAGGAAGCAAGGAAGCAAGCAAGCAAGCAAGCAAGCAAGCAAGAAAGAAAGAAAGAAGAAAGAAAGAAAGAAAGAAAGAAAGAAAGAAAGAGAATTTTATGGGGAATGAGTGGTACCAAACTTAACCCCTGCTTTGCCGGTGGAACGGCCCAGCTTTATCCCCAGGAGCATCGCCAGTTGAAAGGGCCGGGATAATAGCAGGGGGCGGAAGGGATTCCTCCCCGCTCCTCGCTCCCCTTCCGGGGCCACGGCTGAAGGATTCACCTCTGGTTGGACACAGCAGAAAAGAGCTTTTGCTGCGCAAACAGCCTCCAGTATTTGGCACCCGAGTGCACGTTTCTAGGCCAGAAGGGTGTGATCTCTCGCTCTTTTTTAAAAGGAATACATCGTGCCACGTTTGTTTTCCGTGACAACAGCTCCACCGTCCGACCCATGGGGTGCGCCTGTACCTCACTCCACATTTAGGCAGGGAAAAGCCCCGCTTGGACTCGGGATCCTTTTCCGGGCCACACGCCTTGCGCTGCCCTCTCAGGGACTGAAAGAAAATGCGGTGGAGCAGCGTCCACAGGGCCTTTCCGGGGCTTTTGCCCACGAGCACCTGCTGACATTAGCCGTGCAAGGTGGGTCCGTTTCTTGTTCTGCTAGTGGCCCCCTCCCCGTTCTGCCGCTCTCATCTTCCACATTCCAAGAGATTTGGATCTCCTGCTCGAGCATCGCTTCCAAGGATGGACATCCGCAAGCGAACACTGAGACGTCCAGGGGAGAATAGGGCAGCCTTCGGGGACACCCCGTTGCCAATGCGAAGCCAGCCACTCTGGCAGGGATCTCCGCTGGTCGCTTTCCTCCCCTTTGCCACAAGATGGCGCTGCCACTCCACCGCACCAGCTGCCTTCCCCAGCGCCCCCCCCCCCCCCGGACCACTGTGGACTGCTGCGTCTCTCCTGGCTTGAATGTTGGCCGGGTCAGCACTGGCTGGGCTCTGACAACACGACGGCCCGCTCTCCTGGACTGACCTTGGGCTGTGTGCGAGCTGCCATCAATCTGCCGGTTGTCTGACCCCAGCCAAGATGGCGAACAACCCACGGTTCACAACCCCAGAACAAACCCCAGTTCTTTTCATGGACTGTTCATGGCTAACAATCCATGGCTGCCTGTTCGACAACAGCCCTGGAGCAAGTCCCCCCTTTTCGCAAGAGAAGCTGAGTTTGACAGGTGTCTGTCAAATTTTGGGCTCCTGTAAAAGTGGGGGTGGGGGGGGGACTGAAGTGGAATTGTACTGGGACATGCCTTCGTAGGATGTCCCAGGCCGAATCACAAAGATTTCCCTTAAAACCCACATTCTGCAGGGGCCCGAAGGTCAACTGTCATTTCAAGGGAAATGCAATTTCTTTTGAAAATGCGTGGGGCTCATTTTTCAGCTTCCTCCAGGCTCTGGAGGGCCAGGAGAAAGTGTGAAGGGGGCTCACCCTTGTGGGCAAACGGGGGTGGCGAGATGAGAAAAGCGGAGCATTTGGCCTGGGACAGGATGCAAATTCCACAAAACCCGAAAGATCCCTCGATTTGGTCAAGGAAAAGCTGGCAGGTTTTTTGAAGTGCCAGGCAAGCTGTGGCATGGAATTTGGATTGGCATCGCGGGTGGGGTGGCATGCGTTCCCGTGAGCATCCGTTTGCCACTTGCCTGTTGCTTTTCCGGGGGGGAGAAATCCAGGTGCGCCTGCCCCACCTGAGCCCCACGCCCATCCGGGCCGTGAGCAGTCACCCTGGGCGGGGTGTGTGGAGCGGCAGCAGAGCCGGCTGCCCAGAGGCCTTGGACGACGCATGGGTGGTAGAGGACGCTGCTTCCACCATGAGATGCCGGAGAAGCACAGTCCCTTTCAGGACAGAAGGAGAAGGCCTTAAAATTCAGTGTGGGGGAAAGGGCCGTAAGGGAGCAGGCAGCCGCAGGGCAGCACGGCGAGCAAGCCCCCGATCTTCTGCTCAAGGCAGGGCTGGCGGCCCAGCCCCGGGGCCTCAACTGGCTGCCGGGCTCCCGCTCTGGCCTCGGGGCCCTGACGGGGCGGCCGTGGGGAGCCGGCCGGGCCTCCCTCCATGCGCCGCTTGCTGCCCCCAGTGGCGATGTCAAGAAGAGCACAAGGAGGCTCCGGACCCGCAGTTCGATCCAGTCATCTGTTGGAAGGGGAGGGCTGCAGCTCGTGCGCACGCCGAGGGCCCAGACCCGTGCCCGGCCCTCTAGGGCGGGCATGAAAGACGCCACGCCTGAAACGTGGAGAGCTGCCACTGCCGGTTAAGGTGGGCAGCGCTGAGCGTGATGGGCTGGGGTCTGACGGGCAAAGGCTGCAGAGCCGCGGGCCTCTCCGCACCCTCCGCCCCGGGCCTTTCCCAGCCCTGGCGTGATGCGCAGGCACGGCCGCCAACCGAAGCCCCCGCTGGGCAGGGGGTCGCTTGCTTGCCTCCTCTGCGCACCGGGCGCCGCTCACGCGCGGGGGGAACTGCGTGCCGAGTCCTGTCCGCCCTGCTGCAGGCGCTGGGCGGGATTCACGAGGACCCCCTAGCTGCAAGCCGCCAGCGCGGGGAAGCGGCCCCAAGGGCTGCTGGCTGGTGTGCGCGTGTTCTTAAAAAGCAAGAGAGAAGGACTGCAAAGCGATGCCCTTTATGCGGCGCTGGAGTCAGAATGGAGCCCCGTCCGCTCTGTTCGGGCGCCCACGCTCGCCTCCATCTGCCCCGCTGCATGGGGCTGCCTGACGTACAGCAAGCCAGGAAGGGCCGTGGGGCACCTGTGGGCGGGAAGCTGTGGACCCCAGCTCCCAGCGTTCCTGAGCACTGCCCATGCTGCCGGGGGCGTCTGGGCCCTGAAGTCCGAAGTGCCTGGAGAGCTCATGAGCTGCAGTGCTGCGAGGGACGGACTGGGGAGACGCGAGCTCCGGCCCCCGCTCAGCCACGAAGCTCACGGGGCGACTGTGCTGAGTCTCCACGCAGCCCACCTCGCAGGGCTGTTGTGAGGAGAGAGGGATCGCGCGAGCTGCCTGGCATGCAGCACGGCGGCTCTCCCCCGGCAGGGGGGCTTCCCCACACCAGCGTGGCGGGACGCAAAATCCGCCGCCCCCCCCGCTGGGAGGGGCAGCCCAGCGCTCCCTTCTCCTCCCCGCCAGAGCAGTGGGGGGAGAAGAGCCCGACACTCGCTGCAGCGAGGGCCCCTCCCGGGGGGCTGCCGGGGGCTCGGCCGGGCGGAGGGGCCGGCCGGGAGAAGGGCTGCCAGCTGCTTGGCCCCGAGGGAAGGCGGGCGAGGCAGGGTCCAGGCCGGGGCGGAGAGCCTCTCTGAGCAGCGCGAGCGCTCGCCGGGGCGCCGAGAGGTGCCGGGGCAGCCGGGCGAAAGGGGAGCAGTGGGGGAGAGCGGGGAGCCGAGGGCCGGCCACAGCTTCTGAGGCAGTGGAGAAGAGGCACGGTGCAGCCCGTGGATGGCAGGACACCCCCTCCCCCCGGGGGCTGTGGCACAGGGGTCCCCGAGAAGCGGGGGCTCCGTTCTGCCCCCTGCACCGCGGCAGGGCTCCAGGGCTGGCGGACGGGGCTCTCGTCGGACTCCCTCCGCAGCTTGGCAGCTCGTCCGCGCCTCTCGGCCTGAATGGCGCGCACAAAGGCCGGCCCCGGGCTCTCCTCTGTGCCATGTCCACCCCTCCAAGTTTTCCAGGCCCTCCATTTGTGATCCCTCATCATCATTCCTCTCCCTCGCCTTCCTTCTCAGGCGAGGCCGCCCCCGGGGCTTGGCCCGCCTCCAGTCCCAAGCAGCCCGGCGAGGGAGAAATTTCCCGGCCGAGCCGAGCGTTGCCTTCCCTGCTTCCCCTCCAGCGCCTCCCGGGCCAACTCTTCCCCGACTCCTTCTCCCCTCCGCTATTCAGGGCGGGCTTGCGGACAAACAAGCCCTGTGGCAGGGCCACCCGCCCCCCCCCATCGGAGCCCCTGGGGGGATTGAAGTGAGCCTGCCGGGGCCTCGGGGGCCATGCCTGGGATCGGCCAGGGATGGGGGGGGGAGTGGGAACCTGGCGATGCTGCGCTCTGCCTGGGGAGAAACCGGGCCCCTCACGTTGCAGGGCAGCGGTGGGGCAGCGGGCCGGGCATGCCTTCCTCGAGGGACACAGCTTGTGCCGTTCCTCCGGCAGGTGCGCCCTTGGCCACCCCGGCAAAAAGGGGAGGGGCTCCGGCCCCCGTGCCGACCAGCCCTCCCGCCCTGTGGGCGCTAAGGGCTGCTCCCCTGCCTGCCACCCGGAGCGAGGCCCCGCACCTTTGGAGACCCAGCTGGACTGGCTACGCGGGGGGCACCACTCAGCCCAGCCTGCCCTTTCTCAGGCCCAGAAACCCCCCGGGACACGGCCGCGTGGTGAGGTGCTGCTCTGGCAGGAGCTTTGGCCAGAAAATTTGGGGTGGCTGGTGCCACCCCCAAGGCCTTGTTTGCCCATCTCACCCCAGAGAGCCCCTCGGAGGGCTCCCCCCGTGGAGGAGACCCGGCTCCATCACATGCATGGAGCACCTGCACTCTTCCTTTACGCAGAAGGAGCCAAGCCAGTGGCAGCCTGATGCCGAGGGGAGGCCGTGCGGGCGGGGGTGCCCGGCCAGGGGGTGCAGGCTTCCGGCTGGACTGCCACCAGATGGAGACCAGCGGGCAGGCTGAACGTGAGCCAGCAGTGTGATGCGGTGGCCAAAAGGGTGAACGCCACCCTTGGTTGCATTGCCAGAAGTGTGGCTTCTAGATCAAGAGAGGAATTACTACCACTCTACACGACTTTGGTGCGCCCGCAACTGGAGCATTGTGCTCAGTTCTGGGCCCCTCATTACAAGAGGGATATAGCCAGGTTGGAGTCAGTGCAGCGAAGGGCCACAAGGTTGGTGGCTGGTTTGCAGGGGATGCCGTATGAGGAGAGACTGGGGGAACTGGGCCTCTTCAGCCTGGAGAAGAGGAGACTCAGGGGGGATCTGTTGGCGACATACAGGTATGTGAGGGGGTGTCACACGGAGGTGGGGAGAGGCCTGTTCTCCCCTGCAGAGGAAGGCAGGACGCGCTCCAATGGAGCAAAGCTCAGGGAGCCAAGGCTCAATTTGGATGCCAGGAAGCACTTCCTGACAGTTAGGACCCCGAGGGCGTGGAATGGGCTTCCACGGGAGGTAGTTGAGGCCTCATCGGTGTGGGTGTTCAAAGACAGGCTGGACATGCACAGGGTGGGCATGTCGTGAGCGGAGCTGGCTGGAGCTGGGGGTCAGACTAGATGGCCCGGGAGGCCCCTTCTGACTCGCTCTGTTTCTATGTTTCTAATCTGTGGGCTGCATTTGCCCCAAAGACGGGGACGCCTTCCCTGCTGGGTCCGGATCCGTCCCGCTGCTTCATGCTGACTGGGGCCAACCCAAGGACCCAGTTCAATGAGAACCTTCTCTCACCCTGTGCTCAACTCTTGCCCAGCTGTCCGAATTCAGCCTCTCTCTTTGCCCCCTCAGTGCCCTGGACCCTCTTCTGCTTTGCTTGGTTTATTTAATACAAGCAAGCAGACTGAGAGGCGCATGAGACGGAGCAGCCGCGAGTTTGACACAGCAGAGCCTTGAAACAAACTGACCAACTTTAGGCTGAGTTCAGACACCACAACAAGACATGATGCTTTTTTTTAACCACTGTTGGTCCATTGTGGTGCCTGAACCCAGTCATGGCCTTTCGCCATGGCACGTTTGGTCTTTATAAACCATGATAAGAAACTCTGGCTTGTTCTATGGTTTGTCTCTGGCTTGTTCTATGGTTTGTCTGTACACAGTGGCTTGTCGTGTTGTCTGAACCCAGGATCACGGTTTCCCCAATACTGGAAGTCAACTGCTTCAGCTTCTCCAGGAGTCCAACCTCTATGTGTGGATCAATGCAGAAGATGCAGGCATTAGAGGCACCAAAATTGTTCTTATTATTTATACTGATATTGCTATTGATAATGATAATGATAATGCCATCTCATCTTAAGAGAACTATGGAATGATCAGAAGAAATGTTATGAAATACTAAGAAAGGGTGATGGCGAAGGACCACCCAGCGGTTTTTATTCTTATTTTACATTTCATTTAGTCCCCACCTTCCCTTCCCTTACAAGCATCTCCTCCTCTCCTTGTTTTCCTCGCAACAGCAACCTTGCGAGGGAGGCTCAGCCGAGAGGCAGTGACTGGCCCGGAGTCGCCCGGGGAGCCTCACGGCTGAGCAGGACCGGCCCCGCCGAGCCCCAGTCCAGCACGTTAACCACTCCGTTGTGCAGGCGTTGTTGGACTACCGCTCCCATTATCCCTGAGCACTGGAATAGTGGGCTGGGGCTGATGGGCATGCCTATGAGGAATGGGGCTCGGGCCCCCAGGGGTCCTGGCCTAATCCAGTGCAGGGCTCCTCCGATGTGCTCGTTCTCACCTAGCCGTCCTCGCCCTGGTTAAAAATGGTGTACAAAGCAGATTAAACTGTATGAAAAGAACAACAGTTTTCAGGCAGGTGCTGAAATTGCGGATGGGAGAGAACCTCTGAGGAACCGCAGAGCGAGGAAGGTCCTTACAACAGCAGTGGCGTTTGTGTGTGTGTGGGGGGGGAGGGGGGAATCAAGGAAAGTGCTGTTCTTGACGTGCTCAGAGGCAATGCGAAATGGCCGCGGATTCCAACATTGGCTAGCGAAGTGTCCACCTGTGTCTCACGGCCGGTTCGCCTCCTCCTCTCTGGCACATTTTCTGGCACAGGGTGGCAGGACGATACATTTAGCACATGCCCAGAGACTCTGGCTTTCCTGAGCTGGATGGGGGCAGCGCAGGCTGGACCCACAACAGTTGGCGCGGCGTCCACTCAGCCGGGCCTCTCCGGCGGCTGCTGGGGCTGATGCTCCTCCGGTGTGCAGTGAGCTGCGTGGGAGAGGGCTCTCCTCCTCTGCAGCCAAGCTTTTGCCTGGTCTTGGGTTCTCTTAGCGGGTTGCAGCGTGTGCAGCCTTCGGAGACAGCGACAATTCCCTCCCAGCGCAACAAAGCCGCATGGAAGGAGAGACGGGAAGAGAAACCAGCGCACTGACTCCAAGCCCAGCCAACCCCTCGCATCCCCACATTCATGCTGAATCGCACTGGAGCAGACAAGGGCCAGCCGGAAAGGAGGCAGCTCTGGCCGGAGGGGCGTCTCTTCCCCACTGGCCAAGTCAGGCCCCATCCTGCCGGCAGGGGCTCTTCTGCTCTCCACCTGCAGGCCCCATCACGGCCTGAACAGCTGGCCGTGGGGCAAAAGCCAACCCGCGGGCGTCAGAGGCCGAGGGGCGGCAGTGGCCGCCCCAGTGGCTGTCCTGAGATCCCAGCTCCCCCCCTTCCGTCCTGCCCGCTTGTCCTCCCCTGGCAAGGGGGCTGTGCATTCGCTCATTTGAGGAGGGGCTCACCGGAAGCCACAGGTTCTCTAGCTGTTAATGGAAGCCAGCCGTGTCCCATTTCTCAGCGTTTGCCACCGGCGCGGTAATTCAGGGGCATGAAGGGGCGCGTGACGGTTGTGGCTTGGGAAAAAGGCACTGCATTGCCCCTCCCTTTGTTGGAGCCTCCCCCCCCACTGCCTGGAAACATGGGAGGCCGGGGCGGGGGCACGAAGGGCTGGAGACGACTGCCCACGCGGCCCCTGGCCCCGGTTGGGCACAGGCCCGGCTTGCTTTGGGAGCCCGGTTCTCCGGCTCGGCAGAGACGATGTGAGCAAGCGCGGAACGTGTGTTCCTCCGGCACGTCTGTTCTCGGCACCGCGGTGGCCGCCGACGGGAACGCGCGGGGATTGTGTGAGCCGCATTATTCCCCAGATGCCTCTTGCGGGCCAGCACCAAGGCCGGGGGCAGCTGGGACTGCCGGGCTGTGGGGGGCGGCGTGGAGAGGTCGCACGCTGGCTGGAGTTCTGCCTGGGTGGGGGCTTCCTTCGGGCTGGCAGAAGCCCCTCCGCCGCTCCCCGCAGGAGTCCTGGGCAACCTTTCATCCGTCATATTTATCGAGGGCCGTGCCAAAGGCGCTGCCAAGCCTGGCCGGGCCGATCTGAATTCCTGAAGCCAAACACATTTGCCCAGCGCTCACATAAACAGCCTTTTCTAATGTGCTTTAATGCTCGGGCACCCGGAGTCCGGCTTCCAGCCGCTCGCTGACGGCCCGCCAGGCGCTGGGGGCTGCAGCTGCGCGGCCGCCCATTCAGCAGGCCAGGATACGGGGACTGGTGGCTGTGGCCCTGGCAGAGGGCGCGAGGTCATGGCTGGGGGGGACCGGCCCCAGACCCATTGCGGGGGACCCTCCTGGGGGCAGCAGAGGCCCTGACAGCCAGCAGGAGCGCCAGCCAGAGGCGACGCATTCATCTCTTCGCAGGTTGGGGGACGCTGCCAGGCAAACCCGGCTGCAAAATGGGCAGGGGAGGCTTTCGAGGGGCGCTTGCCCCCCGCGTGTCGCATGCGTTCTGGGTGGGGCTCCTTTGGGGACCGAGCCTCACTTGGAATAGCGGGACCCCGCCTTTCCTTCCCTGGGAGTTGCACGGTGCAGGGAAGGTGAGGATCCATCAGGCTGCAGGAAGCTGCTGGCACGTCCTCCAAACAGGCCCCCGGCTTGCCATAAGTGTCGCCTCGGCTAATTTATCCATGTAGATGCGAACCTGAAGGAGCTCCAAACTACCCAGGGGTGGGATGCATGGCTTCCCCCGCAGTGGAGGCAGTGAGCAGGGAGGGGGCGTCCCTGTGCAGGCCACGCCTGCGTGGTGCCTGCGGATGAGGACATTCCCGCGTAGGGCTCTGGATCCATAAAGGGGCTTGGACAGCCTTAGAACGGAGGCACACGGCCACCCTGGCCCAAGCTGCAGTTCTGTGTAGAACGGAGAGCGGCTGACGGCGCAGACGGAGCTCGAGTCTTCCCCCCGGCGCGCCTCCCACTTGCCCGCACGGTCAGCCTGTGGCTCCACTGCTCCCGGGAAGCCCCCGAATGGCGTGCCAGCATCCGGCAGGGTTGCATCTCGCCACGGCCACGTGCCCTGGGGCAGCCACAGGAAACAAGTCGTGGGGTCAGGGCACTGGCCAGGCAACAGCCCGTTTGTGGAAGAAATCACGCCAACAATTTTACCCTTGCCAGAATCTTGTGGGGCATCCTGGGCTGAGAAGTGGAGCGAGGCTGACCCAAGGGGGCTTTCTGACAAGTGGGGCTTTGCACTCAGCACCAGCGTCCTCCACACTCCGCTAGACCTCAGTGAGAAAAACCC
Organism: Varanus salvator macromaculatus; assembly: GCA_023646645.1. Classification (NCBI taxonomy): domain Eukaryota; kingdom Metazoa; phylum Chordata; class Lepidosauria; order Squamata; family Varanidae; genus Varanus; species Varanus salvator. The sequence goes on along the minus strand of JAIXND010000761.1, from coordinate 3,877,783 downwards.
AACAAATACTGTGGGCGGGGAGGAATATGCTTACGAAATTCTTAAAGTTTGCACTTTGATCACGCGCTGAAGAGAAGCACGGTAATGCAGCCGGAAATGCTCCGGGTAGAGCAACTCGGCGAGCGAGTGCTCGGGGCAGAGGTGACGAACCGGACGGCCCCGCATGTTGCTTGCGCTCCCAGAAGAAGCCCAGCTGCAAAAGCACATGCCTGAACTTGCGCTTTGTGTATTTCGATGCCGTCCAGCAATGCACGTGGCAGACACAAAAGGAGAGTCCGTCACTCACGGAGCATGCGCATCTGTGCACACGTCTTTTCGGGGGCATCCGCGGCGCACGCCGGCGCCTGTGCGCTCCCGTTTCCCCAGAGCTCATGCCAGTTCCGCAAGCCACTGCAGCGACGCGGGAGGCCGGGAGGTGGCACCGTTGCCTTGAGCGAGCTCCCGGCAGAGGCGGCAGGGCCTTCCCATGGCAGGAGTGGGGTGGCAGGAACGTGGCTTCCCGGAGGGAGAGGCGGCGCGAGCCTTGGTGGACATGGGCCTGTTTGGTGGGAGCCTTGGCCGGGAGGGGGCAGCGGGCTCAAGGTCGGGGGCCTCAGGACCCCCGGCTTCGTGTGCCGGCCTGGAGAGCGCCTTGACAGGGCTCCTCATTGTCCTCCTGCGGGCCGAGACGGCGCCACGGAGGAACGAAGAGGCCCGGCTCACCCCCCGGACGGGTCAGGCCTGCTTTTGCCGCCCCGGGAGCCGCGTGCTCAGTTCTGAGCCGGGAGCCTTCCCAGCGGCTGCGGCGTGGACTGGCCCTGCTCCGCATCCCATGTAGACAGGGCACCGCCGGCCATTTAATTAAATCTGCCTTAACGCTCCTTAATCCCCCGGGAAAGCGCTAATAAGCACCATCATAAGGAGACTCTGGGCTCCCCCCGCCTCCATGTATAACCACCCTCCAGCCAGCTACCTTCCAGAGGTGTCGTACAACGACTCCCATGATCCCCAGACTCCAAGGGAAACACTCGCCCGTGCCCAGGCAGCTGCTTGGCCCCTGATGGCTGCCGGCAACCGTCCAAGTGAGGTGTTGCAGGAATGTGTTCTTCCTTTCACCAATTTTTATTGTGCGACACAACCCCCCAACCCCGCCCCCAGCATTAAAAAGAAGAAATGAAGGAACGACATGGAAGCATTACAAGTTTTGAATAAAATGTGGAAAGATCCATAGCTCTACTTGCATATATATTCTATAACTCTAGATGTTAGTATGTTGCAGAACAAATTGCGACCGTCAAAAATAACTGTGTGTGGGCGTTGGCAGGGGCGCTCTATATCCATATAGTTATCCATGTGTAGATTGGGCCTTAAAAGCCACCCATTCAAAACTCAAACGTTTCATTAAATCCTCCAGCCATTGTGTTATGGCAGGTGGCCGCTTATGCTTCTGATATAGATGTATTCATCTTTTAGCTGTCAAAAGGACACAAAAAATCCATTTACAATGTCCTTGCATTAAATTCCAAGAGATGGGTAGGTAATTCAAAAGAATTCAAATTCAAAGGATGGGTAGGTAATTCAAAATACCTTCAGGAGCATCTTTGCCCATATGTTCCGCCTCATCAGCTAAGGTCCTCTGGAGATAATCTGAAGTTTGCTTCCGTAAGATTAATGTCAACCACCCGGTGGATTTCTTAGTGGTCGCCCCTAAACTGTGGACTCGTCTGCCGGGAGAAAGCGTCTGCTATCCCAGTTTGCTTCTCGAGCGAAAGACATCTCTCCTCTGGCAGGCCTTCCCAAATTAGCTCTCAGAGCAGTTTTACTTAGTGTGTTTGTTTTTAGTCCATTCTTAATCGAGCTTGGTTTTAATTCTGGCAACACACCCAGAGCCTGTGGGAATGGGGTGGAATAGAAAAATCCAAATAAATAAATGAGGCCGACCTTGAACATTAACGAATTCTCCATCAGGAGATTCCTCCAAATTGTTGCCTTCTGCAAAGGGAAGCTGCCACTGGGCATTGCCAAAGCACACGAAGAGGAGCAGCCCCGGCCCCTCCAGCCACCGGCTGATTACACTGGCCCCTCTCGAAGGACAGGGAGGCATCCAGCGGGCTTGAAGCACCCAGGTTTTGCTGAACAGTGTGATCCAAGAGCTCGGAATGCGCCAGAGCTCTGGGGAATCCTTCCCCCTGGCATTTGCAGACTTCTCCTGCTTGCCCCTCTCGAAAAGTGAGTCGGCCTAGAGGAAGTCCCCGAACTGCAACCTGCTCCTGCCCCAGGTGCGGCGGCACAAGCAAAGGCTGCTTCACGGGGCGCGGAAGAGGGAGGCCGCTTGTGCAGGCAGGGCTCCTGCGGGGCGTGACTCCTGGCGGGCACCGCGGGGACGCTGGACAGGCTGGCCGGGAGCCTGGGGGGCCTGCCGGAGTCTGGGCAGCCAAGCCCAGGGAATCAAGCGAACTCCCACCTCCAAGAGGGGTTCCTCGCTCATCCCCACTAACAACCGTGACCCTCCCAGGAAGCGGATAATAATGAAGCCCTCCCTTGGTGGGCAAGAGGATGAGCTCCAGTTAATGATTCCGTTCTCGGTTAAGACCATATTTATTCACTGATAATACATCGTTATACATACAGGAACTCTCGATGCTCTTGAATATGGTGCTTTCTGCGGAATAAACACGTCCAAGCAATCCCTAGGAGCAAGGCTGCATGTTGTTGGCCGGAAGCATGCCTTGGCGTCCGCTTGGCTTGTTGCTCTTGTCGGAAAACGGGGTGGATTTGGGGGAGAAAGTAGCTAGTCAGTCACACGCATGACTGTGAAGTGCAAATATGCTGGCCACTAAAAGGTGAAAACTGTGAGCAGGAAAGCTCCTTCCTACCAGGAGTTATGCAAAACGTCCCCCAGTTTCAGTCTGGTGGGTCAAAGCTTCCGGACAACGAATTTTGTATTGACATGAATTAGAGACTATTCACTTCTTGGGTGTGCAGCAAGTTTCAAAAACTCCTTTTGAATCCAGGCAGAAAGACTTTTCCACAAATACTTTCCTCTAAATATTAATATGCATTAATTTCGCAGACATGAAATGTCATTAGCAAAAATAAGTGAGGGGTCCTATAAAAGGAAATGTCACCAGAAATTTAGAATTTCCTTTTTGGGCCCAGAAGTCAAGTTCATGAATTACTCAGGGAATGGTGCAAAGATGGCTGCACAAAGGCATTTAACACCTTTGAGATTAGATGAGATCTATAAAGCCGAAAATATTCCCTGTCGATTCTGTGCTAAAAGTGGAGCCGCTTTTTTTTTTCTATTTGTGATGGAAGTGCTACAGAGCTCAATTGCATTGAAAGGGATTACACAAGCAATATTGGTCTTTACAAATGCTAATTCTCCTGTAGTTTCTCTTGCTGGCCTTAGTTCTATATCAGATACAATACGAAGCAATATCAAATGCACTCGTGGCTATAATGGAACGGGGGGGGGGCCCTTAGGCAGAGTGAAGAAGCCCCCCAGGCAGCAGAGTCTGTGAGGTGGGCAGGATCGGTCCATGGGCCATGGGCCATGCAGCCTGTCCTTCACCCCCTAAGCGAGCCTGCAGCCTTCCCGTGGGGGGAGGAGGCGGCCTCGTTGCTGGCACCGAGGAGGGTTCTGCTGCCAGCCCACGATTCTGCTGCATTTGCACGTGCAATGCAGCAGGGCCCATCTCGCCATTCCCCGCAGAAGGAGGCTCTCGTGGGCTGGCCCTGCTCCTGGAAAAGCAGAAAAGCTACCTCAGGTACGGTTCTTTGTCACTGGGCTGCGTCCCATCGGAATGCTAAGCCCCATACAGAAAGCAAGATGCCGATTTCCGAAATTGCATGCGATTGTAGGGGCGCACGTTTCCCCACCTGCATCAGTTCATTGTTCGAACACGCGAGCAGGCTGAGGAGGCAGGCCTGGCGCACGGTTGGATGGAGGGGCCCTGCCGCCTCCGGTGGGCCGTCCTGCCGCTGGCACAGCTCCGAGAGCGGGCCTGCCTGTCTGTGCGGTTCTTTCGCACTGGCCCTCGCTGGTCCTGTGGAAGCAGCGGATGGGGACTCCAGCACCCGTTGCCGGGACAGGTCTCCAGGCCTCACAAAAGCCCCAGCGAAATTGCCAGTCGAAGCAGAGCACCGAGTCGCCAGTGGGGCCGTTTCCCGGGACCCCTCTCCTAAGAGGATTATGTCAGCAGGCTGGCCCTGGCGTCTGCCGCGAGGCGACCTCTCGGTGGCTGGGCTGAGCCTTCCTGTCAAAGGTTTTCATTAAGAGCAGAGTTCCCCATCGCTCTCGTGGCGGCCTCCACGCGCCCCTCAGATGCCCCACATCCCCTTTGGCAAGGTATTTGCTGAGGCAGGAGTCTCCGTCCTTGCCCCTCAAGTGTGGGGCCGAGAGACAAGGCCACCAGCCTGCTGGGAAAACTTCATTACATTTGCTTCCAGAGAGACCCGCCAGACCGAAGCTGGATTAGCGAGAAGCAAGATCATCTCCTATACTTCCTGCAGGCACGCGTGCTCCTCTAAGTTTGCTCTGCCAACGTTCTGGACTACTGCTCCCATCAGCCCCATCCAGCATGACCAGCGGTCGAGCATGATGGTGGCTTGCAGCATTGCAAAACATCAGGTCATCAGGTTGGGAAAAGTCTGCATCAGTTTATCCTGATGTGTACTAGCCCACCATGGCAATTTGCTAATTAGCTCAAATGAAAACAAGATTTTAAAAGTCTGTTTCTAGTCCCTGTTTATTTATGCATCCATTTATTACATTTTCGACTGTCGAATGGCTGAACTGCTCTGGGTGGTTCACTGAAGTAAAAACTAAATAATACAGCAATATGATGAAAAGCAATTGAAAACTGCCAAAGGTTTAAAACCACAATATAAACAGAAGGAAAAAGCCCACAGAGTGGGAAGACCTAACAAGAGAATACAGTCAGAATCAAAACCAAAACTCTAGTGACCTGCTGGGTATTATTGTTGCCCTGGATTTCTGGGGAAGAACAGAACGTGTGGCAAAATTCTCCGCACTTTTGGCCAGGGGTCACGCGGTCCTTGGACGTCATGTTTCTTTGCTCTCCGTTTACGGAGTGCCAGAAGTCTTCTAAGATGCCATGCCTGGATTCCGCAGGCAGGCCAGTCCCTGTCGACAGACTCTCAATAGACATGACAGCAAAAGGAAAGGGGCAGAGATGGAACCGGTAAACAAAAGCCCCAATTTTTCACAGAATGTGGGAATTTGCGTGGGTGGTGCCGAGGCGAAGCGGCTACCAGCAGACAGCAGTGTTGGAAAGGAGCTTCCATGCTGCACCGCGTGGAAACGCTCCACGTGGACAACCATGAAGGAGCGACGTGCCAGCAAATTCAGGTTCATCACGGAGCCCCGGCCTGGCCCACCTCACAGAGCCTTCACACGGTTAAAAGGGCTCTTAAACAGGAGCTTTTGCACAGAGCCTGAGGAGCACGTGGTCCCTGTGCAGGAGGCACCGGGGCAGAGAACCGCCGTGGAGTCAGGGAGCCCTGAGATGGTAGAGGCTTCCTGGCCAAAGAGGGTGGAGACGCCTGAGCCCAAGACACCCAAACCTTCCGCCCCCGAGCCCTGGAGACCCCTGAGCCCAAGAGACCCAAACCTTCCGCCCCCGAGCCCTGGAGACCCCTGAGCCCAAGAGACCCAAACCTTCCGCCCCCGAGCCCTGGAGACCCCTGAGCCCAAGACACCCAAACCTTCCGCCCCCGAGCCCTGGAGACCCCTGAGCCCAAGACACCCAAACCTTCCGCCCCCGAGCCCTGGAGACCCCTGAGCCCAAGACACCCAAACCTTCCGCCCCCGAGCCCTGGAGACCCCTGAGCCCAAGACACCCAAACCTTCCGCCCCCGAGCCCTGGAGACCCTGAGCCCAAGACACCCAAACCTTCCGCCCCCGAGCCCTGGAGACCCCTGAGCCCAAGACACCCAAACCTTCCGCCCCCGAGCCCTGGAGACCCCTGAGCCCAAGAGACCCAAACCTTCCGCCCCCGAGCCCGATTTCATCAAGGGACACACACCTGCACCTCAACCTATCAAGACCGCGCTGGGCTTTCGGCTGCCTCTCGGGGTACCTGCCCACTTCTGTGCCATCTGCAGATCTGATCTGTCTGCCCTGCACCTCCTCATCTGAGCCATGAATGCCAATGTGGAGGAGCACGTCGTTTGTGGAGCGCCTGCCAACCTCCGGGGGGGGGGAGACTCATCTTCTGACGCCCTCTTGTTCACCCTGGATGGCTCCACTGGAGGGTTTTCAGTGGAAGAAGACGCAGTAGCGGGTGACCAGCACCACCTTCCATGCAGCACCAGCGCTGCCGTCCAGGAGGTGCCCCCCCGGGACCTCTGCCCCCTGATCGCCATTTGAGGCCCCCATTCACTCCTGCTGAAGTGGCCACTCCTCCCAAGGAAGGTGGGCGCCACTCGTCTGGTGCTGCCGTTCGGACCACTCCACTTCCAGCGGCTAGGAGCCCAGCCTGGTGAGAGTCCGGCCTCCTGGCGGCCCGGCTCCGGGCTTCCCTGGCTCCCTCACGCTGTTCGCCACATCAGGACATGCATCCAAGATGGGCTCGAATCCACGTATTGATTCCTTTTTCCCAAGGGAAGAGAAAACATAAATCAAAGCGAATTGCACTGAGTCGATGAGATGCAATTACTGAGCCGGATTCCTTTGCAAGGCAGCCGAGGAAGGAGCGGAAAGGGAAGCTGCGTGTGTCGCATGTTGAGGGCGTCCTTGGATGTCCGAGTGCGAGGGCAGCCCCTCAGCCGCTTCTGAAGCCTCAGGAAGGTGCCGCCGACTCTGCAGCGCGGCCTCTCCCTCAAGCGGGGAAGCACCACGAAATAGGCTTCCGCTTGGGGAGGGGAAGAGAGGGCTGCAAACTGCAGTGCGGTGTGAAAACCCAAAGCAAGCGTCCTCGGACGCCGTGTGGGGGCCAGGCTGCTTTGTCTCGTCCTGTTTTGTGTGGGAACCAGACTACTTCTATAACAAGCGAGAACATGGCACGCCTTGAGAAAGGATGGGGGCTCTTCTGAGAGAGGAGCTGCCAAAATAAAGCTTTCCCCATTGACCAGCCCGGTTTGGGGAACAGGGGGACTCCGTGCCGCTTTTCGTGGACGGCCCAGGCTGAGCTTGGCCGCGTTTGGGGTTCTTTCTTTGAGGCAGCAAAGGGTCCCCTTGCTTTTCCTGCAAGGGAAGGGAGAGGAATTCGCCCAAGCTGGTGGCCCAGATGGCCGGCCAGGCAGATAATCTGCCGCGGAGCAGCGGGAAGCGGGGACCAGGCAGTCTGGTGGGGCTGTTAGTAACCCAGGGGCAGATCAGGGCACAGCAGGGGGGAGGCTAAAGCTCCCTCCAAATACAGTCAGGAATGTGCCAGGAAATTATTGCTGAGAAGCCGCTCGGCAGCATAATGGCAAAACTCACATATGTAATCCGTAAGGAAAGGCATATGCGGCTGCATTAGACTGTTATTGCTGAATTACCCTGTGCCTAAGCAGCTTTTTCAGCTTTTAGCCGGCCCTTTCTTATCTCTGCTGGCATACCAGTGTCCGAGCCACCCTCCGGAAAAGTGGAATGACAAAACCGGGTGTGTCCTTCCGCTTTCCGTTGGCAGCGATGAGCAGGGAATCCCAGAACCGGGATTTCCACAAAACTTCTCTGAGTCAGTGAAAGATTCTGTGTCTTCCATACAGTGGGAGAAAAAAATAGTGCATTTCGCCTACTCTCTCAGCTGGCATGGCTATTCCTGCTGTAATAATTTTTATTCAGAAATTGCGTAGAACAGAAATAGAATTCCTAACAAATATTGAAGATCAGCTTACACTGATATCAACTGCCACATTAGCAGATAAAATGATGTATATCATTACATCCCGGTAGGCTGTAGCAACGGGCCGCTCCTCTTTCTGGGCTGAGTCACATTCATGGCTGTTCAATCAAAACTCTTCCCAATGTCTAAAATAATATTTTTAAAGACTACACACATGCACCTCTTGCAGTAGAATTTGGTACAATTTCCTCATCCAAACCTGCATATTTGTCCCCAGAACTTGTCTTTATACATACACAATGTTGGAGGTCAGACACGGATTGCAAAATTCACAGATGCACCCAGTCAGAAGGAGAACTGCTGTACGATCTGTTGACAGTGGTCCGGGTGGCTCATTTACACATGCGAGTGAAATTTACTGCATCCCTGGTTTGTTGTCTGAGGTAGCTTTGTGGACAAACTCACTCTGGCCCTTTTGGTGCCGCATGGCACACTGTGGATGGCATTTTTAATTACTTATTTTTCTGGTGCTGGTGGTCACGGGGTGGGGGAAAGAGCCCTGCGCTTCCCAACTTTGTCCACCCCTACACCATGAGATCCCCCTTTTGGTTATTTGGGTGTTCAAGGATAGGCTGGACGTCCACATGGTGGGCATGCTGTGAGAGGAGCCGGCTGGTGCCAGAGGTCAGACTAGATGGCCCGGGAGGCCCCTTCTGACTTGCTCTGTTTCTATGTTTCTATGTTATCTTTTTCTAAGCTAGAGACTCCCAAATCTGTCATTCTGGCCTTCTCTTTCTGGACCCCTTCCAGTGGCACATGCCCAGTCGCCCCAACAAGTTCCATGCAGCACTGAACTTGCTCAAACCATGGTTGCCACTCTGCTGCCCAGCCGTGAAGTTGGAAGATACTTGCTTGGGGCTCTTTGCAAGCAGCTCCCACTGTCATCGCCTGGAAAACTTTGGTGCAATCTGCAAACAAGGCCACTTCCCTGCTCCCCCAACCCCCGAATCCTGGCCTAACCAGCATCCGTCCTGCACGGGCCTCTGGGGAAGGCCCCTCCACCTTCCCCCCATGGGCAGACCTGCCTCCTCACAGCGCCTTCTCCCCCGTTGCCAGTCCGGGAGGGAACGCATCTTTGCACCCGTGCATGCAGAAGCCTTTGCTTGAGGCTCTCGTCAAATACTTCTGGGAACTCTGAGTGCACGACGTGCGCACGGTATCATCTGCCTGCTTGAAAAGCATTTGGGAGCTCAGAGGCACAAGCCTCTCTGCAGAGGACGCTGCCCGGGCCGAGGAAGCCGCTCTCGCTTCGCAGGCCCGCAAATGGCTCTTAATCGCCCTCTCAGCAGAGGCGAACAGGGCAGCCCCCCTCCCCTCCCTCCCTCCCCTGCGCCTGCCCTGCCTTCCGCACAATGAGCAGCCCCGGAGCTTTGCTGAGCGCCACGAGCTGTTCTGCTCTCGCAGGATGACTCATTAGGTCTCCTCCCCAGCGGGGAGCTGACATTCAATTAACTAGCTGACTTCTGCCAGTGACCCCCACAAATCTAACAAGGGTCTGTTTACAAACACAGGCTGTCGGGCCCGTGAGGAGGGGAAGGCGGGTCATGCCTCCCACTGGGTTGGTTTGTTCAGAAGCATCAGAAGATGTTAAACAAGGCCTTTGTGAAGGCAAGATCAACATATTGCTTGCAGGAGGGAGGCAAGCGTCCCATGGCAGGGCGCACATTTGGCGGGAAAAAGAAGGCAGGCGAGTCTGGATATTTGGGGGGGGGGGCGGAGAACCCAGTGGCTTTGCTTGCCCACTGGTCATTGTACTCATGCCATGTTACCTTAGTGAATTTCAAAAGCAGGGAAGAGAGAATCCCAGAACTCTGCGCACAAGCAGAAGCCAGAATTCAGGTGCATTCCTGCTTAGACGCAACGGCGTGACGTTTCCCCCATTTCAAATCAGAGTTTCCAGGGGGGATGTGACTCACCATGGCCTGAGTTTGCCAAAGCCTCCAGTGTCCGCTCTGCAGCGCTTTCTCTCTCGCGTCTGTATCAGAGTCCACATTTTTTATTTATTTATTCATTTATTTTACAGATTTCTATGCCGCCCCTTGCCAACTAGCCTTGGGGCGGCTAACAGCATATAGTTTTTCCACACCAAAGACCATGCACATTTTTGCTCCTTTTTTCAAATACGCGTATTTGTTGTAAGCCACCCCAAGGCTAGTTGGCAAGGGGCGGCATAGAAATTTACTAATAAATAAAATAAATAATAATTTTGTTTTTAAAAAAGTGTGGATTCTTCTCCTGTTGAGCAAAGGGTGTCTGTGTGCTCTTTGCAAAGCTATGCATTAATCCCAACACATTTTGCTTTTACACCGTTTGCAAAATGTATGGAATTTAAAGCAAAGACGGTGCTCAGTCGCCGGAAGTTCAGATTGGGGAAATTCTGGGTAGGTTGCGCTGAAATGACTCCCGCATCAACCCTGCTTTGCAGCCTCTTCTGGGGGCAACAGACAAACGCGTCTTCCGGTGCATTTCAGCGCGGCTCGTCTCCTGTCCTTGCGATGGCGCTCAGAGCGGGAGTGAACCGTGCACTGAGCGCCAGACACCTGCAGCTGGGAGGTGAGGCGTCAGGACCAAGGACAGATCGCAGCAAGGCAGAGGGCGAGCGCCCGCTGAAGACTCGCCGAAGCGCTTGCGTGGCCTGGCCCAACTCCCTGGAGGAGCGCAGCGGCCAGCGAAAACGCACGTGGCCCATGGGCAGGGCAGCGAGGGGCTGCCCCCACCCCGGGAATGGCACGGTTGGGCGGTGGGGAGCAGGGTGCCGTGGGAGCCCGTGCCCGGCACTCTCCAAGGCCGCGGGGAAGCCAGGCTCGGGCTCCTCCCCGTGGAAAGCGCTGCACGGGAGTCCCCCGCCCCCCGCCACCCCACTGCTGCCTCCGGGGCAGGCTCAGGGAGGCGTCTCGGCAATGCCAGGATCCGGGGGGCTCCACGGACCGCCAGGCGAGGCAGCGCCCCTCTCTTCGTGGCAAGCGAATGTGCGTCGCGGTGCAGACAGGCCGGCCTGCCGGGAGTGGCGGGAGGAAGAGCCCGGGATGCCGGTCTGAGGGAGCCGCCAGGCTGGCCCCCTGAATGCCTGACTCGTCCCACCCGCAGAACAGTCGCCATGATGAAGGGCCGGGCTGCCATCCAGGGCGGAGGCGCTCTAGCGGGACGTGGGAGCACTTTTGCAGTCTATGGGGGGCTTTCTCGTTCTGGGGATACATGGGCGGCTCCGTTTTCTTTTGCGGCGGGTGGGGGGCTTTCATACTGCCATACTGCACCCCCCCCACACACACACACAACACTCATGGGGCCACCCCTTTCCTTTCGGCCGGGGGCATTGCAGAAGCTTGTCCTGGCAGGTTCGGCTCTCTGGCCGCGCAGACCGGCCTCTCCTCCGTCCGGCCATCACGGACGTGTCCCGAGACGGCGCGCGGAGCGGGCGCAGCCCCTGGCCGGGCGCCGGGCTGCCCGAGGCCCCGCCGGCTGGCTCCGCGCAGGCCTGGTGCCGCTAATTGCTCCCGCGCTCGGAGCGTCCTCCCGCCGCCGCGTCTGCCCAGCGCGCCTCGCCCGCCGCCTCCACCCGGCGGAGGGCCGGCGACATCTGCGCCGCCGCGCGAGGGCTGCGGGCGCAGGTAGCGCGCTGCCCCCGGCCCCGCCTCGCCCGGGCCCCGCTGCGGGACGGCGCAATTAGGGGAGCGGGCGGGGAGGGGGCCGCGCGCCGGGCGCAACCGCAAGGGCTGCGCGGCCCCAGGTCGCCGCGATTGCCAAGCTGTTCCCGCCCGCGGCACGCGGCTCTGCGCAAGAAGAATGGATTAGGCCGCGGCGGCCCTCCCCGGCGCCTGCCGCGGGGCTGTCCGCCACTCCCTCGGCCGGGCTGAGCACCTCGCCGGCTCGCGGCTAACAAGGTGGCTGCGCGGCGAGGTCCGGCCCAGAACCATATGCTCGCAATTACGCGAACTTCTCGCTTTGTTGCCGGAGGCTGCGCCGCCAGAGCAGTGACAGCCCCCAGGGGCATTTCGGGCGGGGGGGCGAGGGCGGGCCCATCCGCCCGCCGCCGCCCGCCACTCCGAGCCCTCCCTCACCGAGGCCAGGCGTGTTCCATTCCGGCTGTGGCATTGTTAAGTGAATTAACTTTATCCTCAATTTAAAAAGCCAGCGTGAAATCAAGAGGGGCCAGAGGGAAGGGAAGGAAAGAACAGGGGCAGGAGGAGTGGGGGCGCAGCGCTCGCAGGCCGAGGCAGGGCAGGGCCGGGCCGGGCGTGTGGGTCTGGCCGGGCCTGCACGCCGGGTTGGCAGCCGAGCCCCTTCGGCTCTTCAGGACTCCCTTTGCAGCTTGAGGTCTCCTGCGGCTCCGCAAGGTGGGCACGGACCACGCAAGTGCTTGCGAGGGAGGCAAGGAGGCGCCGCGGGTGCCAGGGCTCGGCAGAGTGCCCGGGTGGGCACAGGCGCCTCCTCCAAGGCTCCTGGAATAGCTTATCTGGCAACCGACAGAGTGCCGGAATTTGCTTCTGGTGTCTCTTGTGCTCTTGCTACCCATACACCCCTGTCCTGAGGCATGAGGGTCTGCCGTGGGGATGCGCAGCAGCTGGCTGGCCCCCAGAGGTGGCTGCGTTGGGTAGAGCCACCTTGGGGGGGGGGAGACCCCAAAATTCATTGGCTGAGCAGGCCTGGCCAGCCCTCCCCTTCCCCTTCCCCTAGCGCTGGCTGGGAATGCTGGAAGGAGGGAGCAGAAGTTACCAATTGAAGTCCGGGCCCACCTTAAGCTGCTGGGCATGACCAAGAAGACCCTGAACTTCCCGGCTTGGATCCAGGATCCCCGCAGGAGCGCCTCCTTCCCTATGTGCCCCCCCCCCCCGGGGCCCCTTGGGATCTGAGGCGGAGGCCCTGCTCCGGGAGCTGTCCCTGAAGGAGATGAGGAGGGAGAGGCCCCGTGCGAAAGAAATGTTAAGATGGTTTTGGCAACTTCCTATAAAGAAAACTTGCATAAAATGTTTCATAGATGGTATCTATCACCCAGCAGATTAGCTAAAATGTTTCTGAACATGTCACACAAGTGTTGAGAATGTAAACAGAAACCTGGTACCTTTTATCACACGTGGTGGGCCTGTGATGAAGCAAAAAAAATGCTGGGTTAAAATGCATAGATGGCTTGGGGAAATGTTGCAAAGATCTGTCATGTTTAAACCAGAAATATTTCTGTTAGGCATTCTCCCCGACGATTTCGATAAATAAAGTATATACTTGACTTTGCATGTAATACCAGCGGCGTGGATCGCATATGCGCAATGTTGGAGAAACGAAGAGCTACCGGCTGAAGATTTGATCTTGAACAAGATATTGGACTGTGCAGAAATGGATAGACTGACTTTATCTCTTAAGGAAAAAGAAGATACAGTTTACTACCAAACATGGGACTTTTTCTGTCAATGGCTACAGAATCGGAACTCTAGTATGGGCTGAAATACATAGCATTTGTAGAGAGAAATAAAACTTTGTACACAGTATGTTAGAAGTCTTCAGAATAATTATTTGCTTAGTGAGTTGTTGTTAGTCACGAAGTCGTGTCCGACCCATTGCGACCCCATGGGCAACATTCCTCCAGGCCTTCCTGTCCTCCACCATCCCCGGAGTCCACTCAAGCTCACACCAACCGCCTCAGTGACTCCATCCAGCCACCTCATCCTCTGCCGCCCCCTCCTTCTTTTGCCATCTACTGTTCCCAGCATCAGGCTCTTCTCCAGGGAGTCCTTCCTTCTCATTAGGTGGCCAAAGCATTTGAGCTTCATCTTCAGGATCTGGCCCTCTAAAGAGCAGTCAGGGTTGATCTCCTCTAGGACTGACCAGTTTGATCACCTTGTGGTCCAAGGGACTCGCAGGAGTCTCCTCCAGCAACACAATTCAGAGGCTTCAATCCTTTGGCGCTCAGCCTTCCTTATGGTCCAGCTTTCACAGCCATACATTGCAACTGGGAAAACCATGGCCTTGACTAGACGCACTTTTGTTGGCAGGGTGATGTCTCTGCTTTTTAGTATGCTGTCTAGATGTGCCATAGCTCTCCTCCCCAGGAGCAAGCGTCTTTTAATTTCTTGGCTGCAGTCCCCGTCTGTGGTGATCTTGGAGCCCAGGAAAATAAAACCTGTCACTACCTCCATTTCTTGCCCATCTGTTTGCCAGGAAGTGAGAGGACCGGATGCCAGGAGCTTCGTTGTCTTAAAGTTGAGTTTCAGGCCAACTTTAGTGAGTAGAAAACAATAAAACTTAAGAACTGGAAACAGGAGGGAGAGTACCCAGAGGAGGGCTTTCTCTGTGGTGGCACCCCTATTGTGGAACGTGCTTCCGGCCAGCTGAGAGGGGTTGTGTTTCACCGCCCTTCATCGTGGGGCTGTCAGAAATGTTGGGGGGGGGAAGGGGGATCGTCTCCTTTCCATATGGCAAGTTTCAGGGTAGGTATTAACAGCAAAACTACGAGATCGGCCTGTGTGCCTGATGAAGGGGGCATCTCATCCGAAGAGGCCGCTTCGAAATAAATGGGCGGGACGCAATCCGGCATAGTTCCCACCTCCTTTGCGAGGCCAGGGGTCTCTCCGGCTGGGATCCCACCCTCTCCTCACGGCCAGCATGGGGAGAAAAACGCCAGCACGCCCCCCCCCCCTTGGGCTGCCGCATGGTCTCGGAAGGGGGAAGAGGGCTTGCAGGGGGAGGGGGTCATGGAATCCAACCAGTGCCAAATCCAGGTGGCCAAAAGCAGGCGCCTGCAGGAGAGGAGGGGGTGAGGTGTGGGGCAGTGGAGCCCCCCCCACCATGTCTCACCCCTTGCACTGGGGGGCCAGGAACCTCCCCGCTCGGAGGCTTCTGAGCATCTGCCATGGGCTGAGAGGGGAGCTCCCCCTGTCTGTGGGTACCACATGGCTTGCTGCTCTTGACCTTTGTCTGTGGCCTCTGGGGGCCCACTGCAGGCCCCTGAAGGAAGGGGCCCCTTCTCCCGAGGGAAGAGCAGCAGTGCGAGCCGCAAGAAGCCTTTCTCAATGCACGAGCCACGTAAGCTCGCTCCGTCTATAGCCCTTTCGGGGTTTAGACAGCTCCCAGCATGGCTGGATGGTCTTTTGTGCTCTTTCCTGTTTAAAGCAGGTGAGGGCTGTGCCTAACTTAGAAACATAGAAACTGAGCAAATCAGGAGGGACCTCCCGGGCCATCTAGTCTGACCCCCGGCTCCAGCCAGCTCCGCTCTTGACATGCCCACCATGGGCATGTCCAGCCTGTCCTTGAAAGTTCCTCATTTCAAATGGAGGTTTAGTTCATCCTCAAGTTTGGGAACTTTTTCAATTTTAAGTTTTCTTAAAATTCTTACAATTTTTTTTAAAAAAATCAATTAAAAAAATTCTTAAAAAAAGTTCAACTTGAACTTTGATACTATTTTAACATTTCTGTCAGAGTTTGTACATGTTTATCTGCATTTCTCCTTATAAGTCCATCTTCCTACATAATTGACCTAGTAAACACATTTATTTATTTATCTAAAAATTGTATATGTCGTCCCAGTGCTAAAAGTCTCTGGACGCCTTACAAAAAACAGAAAAGCAAAACCAAATTGATCATAACAACGACAGCACACAGCATGGTGCATCCAATACAGAATGATAAAAACAAGGATAAAACCAATTACTGTATTTTTTGCTCTATAAGATGCACTTTTCCCCCCCTCAAAAGTAAGGGGAAATGTCTGTGCGCCTTATAGAGCGAATACGTGTGTGCAGTAAGTCGTCAGATGTGCAGCCCATGGGGAAGTGATGGGGAATGTGCCTGTGATGATGCGCCCATTTGAGTCAGAATATTTTTTTGCTTGTTCTCTTCCTCTAAAAACTAGGTGCGTCTTATGGTCAGGCGCGTCTTATAGAGCTAAAAATACAGTAACTGTTAAAATATTGGGAGGATAAAAAGGTCTTTGCCTGATACCGGAACGAATAAAGCGAATAGAGAAATATATATATATATATTTTGAATAGAAATAGAGAAATATATATATATTGCATTTTAAGAATAACATTTCAGTAATATTCACTGTTTTGTATACATTCTTTAAAAAAAACGACTGGAGAATTCTATTGTAAAATTCAGAGGAATGCAAATTTCAATGGATAACTGAACTACAGCTCCAGTATTGGTGCCACAGTGTGAAATTAGGTTGCTTTTGCATTAAAATGTGAAGCAAGCAAATTTTGTCCCCATCCTTCCTTAAAAGTGCCAAATCCCAAATCTGATGGGCCAATACTGTGTTGTTTTGCTTTCACAAACGGAAAGTCACAAGCAAGAAATTCTTCACACTGAATGAGCCCACCAAAATAATAGAATCAGGTACTATTTTAAAAAACACTATCTGTTAAAATAACAGATATTCCGCTAAGATCATCCTTAAGGAATGGAGAGAGAGCACATATGGGGAAAGTGGATCCCCTCTGAAGTCACAAACGCTTCTGAGTGTCTGAACCAACTGTGAATTTAGCGCAGAACCAAATTGCTCACCAGAAGAATCCGTGGAGGGAGGAAAAAGCCTGAATGCCCCCCGTACTAAATTTAGAAGTCCAAAAGTCCCATCCTGCAGCAGCTATCTTTCGGGTTTGCCCTAGACCAGGGACTGGCAACCTTAAACACTCGAAGAGCCATTTGGACCCATTTCCCACAGAAAAGAAAACACCGGGAGCCACAAAACCCTTTTGACATATCTAAAATGAAGATAACATGCCTGCGTCCTTATATGCCCTCCCGCCCCCTACGATCAGCGGCTGATGTTCTCCTCTGGGAACCCTCCATGAGGGAGATAAGGAAGGTGAGTACCTGGAGCAGGGCCTTCTCTGTGGTGGCGCCCCATTTATGGAATGCGCTCCCCAGAGAGGTCCGCCTGGCGCTGTCATTATTTGTTTTTCAGCGCCAGGCGATGACCTTTTTATTTAAGCAATATTTTAATTGCTATTTTATTATATATTTTTATTTATTGTCTGTATATGTGATATTTTTATTCTTGGACTATGAGATGGGCCAGTTTTTAAATTGTATTTTGTTTTAAATAGTATTCGAATTTGTGTTTTATATGCTGTCAGCCACCCCGAGGCTTAAGTGCGAGGGGGCGGCATACAAATTTGTAAAATAAATAAAATAAATAAATAAAAACGCTGCATATATAATTTTTTGCCTAAAAAAACCCTGACTGGTAAACCAGTCTCATCAGCAGTGAAAGCAAATGAATCTGCCCATGTAGCCTTAAACGTTCTGTTTCCTTCTGAAACTCTTCTTTTCTTGGGTTTATCCATGGTTGGCCTGACAGGGGAGGGAAGCTCGGTAAACCGCGTGCCGGCGGGTGTCGCACATTGGCGGTTGTGACGCATGCTTTGAGCGACGGAGCCGTGGCAGAGGGATGAGAGAGCCACATGCGGCTCCGGAGCCGCGGTGGCTGACCCCTGCTCTAGACTAGCCATTCCCCAATATGAGAAAGGATCCAGCTGGCCTGGGTAGGATCTCGTTTTCAACGACTGGCTGGCATTGACTTGTTTCCGTAACACAGAATTGTGACACACAAAATCACAGCCCGATCCCGTTCCTTGTCTTTGGGATGCTGCAGGTGAAAGGTGCTTTCTGAAATGACACAAAGTGCACCAAGCTGCCACTCGCGAATGCCTCGGTGGCAGGATCCTGCGGAAGCGCATCAGCAGGGCTCGCCCGCGGGGCCGGCTCATGTCCTGCCCGGATTCCTTCCAGGCAGAGAGAGCGAGACTCTGCCCCGCACATGCTCCGCATCAGGTTTCGTGGCTTTTCGTGGGGCCTGCATGTCCTTTGCATGTGGCATCTGTTTCTGGGAATAAACGCATTTGCAAGCATAGCTGCATTTGTTTTAGTGAAGTCATATTAGAGGAAACAAAAATTCCCCAAAAATTGGTGACAAACAAAAAGCCAAGCCAAAAAAGGGTTGTTCTGCTCACATTTTCACTTCACATAGCAAAAGTCTCTTTAAAGGGCTGGGGTGCCCCTTCTGCCCCTGTGGGTACGTGCCTTGTCTTCAGATCGTCCGATATATCTGAGAGGATCTCTTAGCATCCCCATGTTAAGTGGAGGAGAGCTTTGTTCAGCTCACATGTGAAAAGAACTTACTGAATTCACCCTGAATCCATCGCTGAGCTGAAACACAGACTGTCTTGGGTATTCCAGCTTTTGTCCTGCAGTCCTCCCCTCCCAGTAGCCAAACGTGCCGATGTGAGGGGACACATGTGAGTAAGTTAGTGAGCGAGAGTGCAGAAAGAGGTCTGGAGCAGATCTCCACGGGGCCCGGCTCTCAGGGCCACTGGCCGGAGGTGGGAGCAGCGAGAGTCCAAAGCAATTGGAAGGCTCCAGGCGGGGGATGGTGAGGCAGGTGGGGCCATCGCTCCTTTGTGTGGGCGTTCGTAGTCCACTTGTTGGAGTCCTCGCAGCTCTTTTGTAGCATATACAGCATGAGATACATCAAGAGAGAAAGAGAGAGAGAGAGAGAGAGAAACAGGCAATCAAAACATAGCCAGAAGCCACCACAACAGTGCCAATCCACACCTCAAAGGCCACTGGAACGGCTGCGTTGAAGCGGCCACATGCACCTCAGAGCACCACTGCGCTAGTACGGGGCGTCTGGCTGGAAACCCACAGGCATCCAGGACGCGGCCTCCTGCTGGCTGCGTTTGCAAGTCAAGCCAGCCCAGCGTAGCAACAGGCCACGGCAGGCCGGCTGTTCCACAAACAGCCCGTCGTGCACCTGACAGGTGGTCGGGCTCATAATGGGCTGTTTGTCCCCTCCGTCCACCTCAGACTTGCCTTGGGTCCTGGGGGGGGGGGGCACAGCAGGAGCAGCTTGGCCACGCTACCGCCAGCAACATTGTGAGCCAAGGAGGGCTCACGGTCGCCTTCCGTAGTTCCAGCTGCAGCTTTCTATGCTCCCCACGTTTTTTCCAGATCATAAAGCCCATCTTGACCCCCTTTTGGCAGGGACTGCCTGTGGCCATGATTTTTCTTTTAATGAACGCATGACACATGCATTTTCTTCTAGCCACACTCGCACCATTCGGCAGACGTGCGGCTGCACAGGTGTGGAGACTGGAATGCCCTGTGCATCACTGTGGGTGGGGATCAGGGGTGCTGGGACTCCCTTTGCGGGTGGGAATCAGTCAGATTCCTCGGGCTCAGCCTCCAGGACTCCAGTCTGCCCTGCAGCAGCGCCTGAGTTCGAGCGCTTGGCGAGCATTCCCAGGGTCCATGGGGCTCAGCAGGAACTGAGCCCCACAGGCTGCCCAAGCAACAGGCAGGGAAGACGCCAGACACCAGGAATGGCGCCCACAGGGAAATTTCCGTGGCAGCAGTGGAGCCCTGTCTTGATGAGTTGTGGCCTACAGTCAAGGTGGCTCTGCAGGGCTCTCTTGAGTGCTGTGAGGATCAGAGTCCCAAAAAGCAGAGAGGGAAGCTGGTGCTCCATGAGGCCAGCCCGGGAGTGGAGCAGAGCAGAGCGGAGCAGTGAAAGCATGTGCCTTTCTGGCCGTGGGTTTGCTCAGAACCCTCATCTCGTTTCAAGAGTGCCGTAAGAAGCCAGGAGGAGCATGAACCGACTCTGGAGTGATGCACCCGTGCCACTGGCGGTGCCATCCGGATGCAGCCCTTGCACGTCTGGGGATCCTGGCTGCGCCAGTCTCGGGGGACCGGGCATGCAGAGGTGCAGGTGCTTGGAACTGACTTGCTGGGTTTCAGCTGCTTGTCTGGATTCGCTGTTTCATGGTTCCCCAGCATTCAAAACAATAATATTTTCTGACAGCCCTTTGGCGCATGGATGCGTGAGGAAGTGGCGGCATGCGCTTTTATTCAGCAAACGGGGCGCTTCCCTTGCGGAGGTTCCTTGAGATTTCTGGCACCCCCAATGTGAATACAAGACCCCCGTGTGTGGAAGTGACATGTTTGGCTTTGCAAGGAATTTAACCTGTCCTTTTGGTCCCACATCTGTGAAATACTTGCTCACCAGCAGCCCCCCAGTGAAGGGAATTCATGCACCTGGTTTCTGACACAGCCCAGTCTCAGAACTTAACCAAACCTTCGGGCATCTCCACCCGCAAAGGTTGTTCAGATCCTTGAAAATCTGCACCAAAGGGGGGGGGGGGCGTGGGGCAGCGACCCTCTGGCCCAGGAGGGCAGAATTTTGCCCTGATGTTTAACTGTTCATCCTGTGTTTAGGATTGGTGCTAGGGGGAAGTATCCCACACATAGTTTTCAGCCGTCCTCATCCAGTCTGGTAGAACACAAACTGCTCTGGAGGAGAAATTGAAAGGAGAACTTTGGCGGACGGCGGCGGGAGGGGGCTCGGGCTTCTTGCCCCGCTTCCCTCGGAGGGGCCACGGCGTGCGCGTGACTGTGCCGTTTGCGTGGCTCGTGGGCTCCCCCGGCTTCGCCCGTTCCAGGCCGGCGTCTTCCGTGGAGCCCTCACGCGGGGCGTCCTCCATCCCGGCGGTGCTGGCAGCCTGCGGGAGCTCGAAAACACACCCGCCCGCCCCCCGCCCCCGGGAAGCGCAAAGTTGTGCCTCGGAAAACCACGAGGGAACCACGCCTGCGGGAGCGGGGGCGTGCGGGTGGGGGGAGCAGCTGCGCCCCACCAGGGCTGAGCCCTCCTGCGCCTCTTCCCCAGGAGCAACTGAGCCGAGCTTATCTGCCCGCAAATAGGCTGCGGAAGTTGGAGAGGCTGTGTCCCCCCCCCACCCGTTGCCTCTTACCCTCCCTCCGGAAAAGCTGGGGGGCCCCCTCGTCCCCCAGCCCTCCCAGCCCCCTCCCCCGCGCTCTTGCTCGCGCCGCATCCACCCAGGTCGCGGGCCACGGGTTCAGACGAACGGGCGTTCCTTCCGCGCTCTCCGCGCCTCGGCTCCTCGCTCGCCCGGCTTCCTCTCCGAGCGCGCTGCCTCGCCAGCCGCGCAGAGCGCAAGGCCAGCCCCCCCCCCCGCTCCGCTCCGCTCCGCTCCGCTCCCCTCCCCGCGCCGCCCCCGCCCCCTCCCGTCTTTGCGAGGGGCCGGGGTCCGCTCGCGCCTTCCAGGTTCGCGGCAGCAGCCCGACAGCCTCGCTCCGGAGCGGGCGGCGGGCGCAGGAGCACCGAGCGCCTCGCCCGGGGAGGCGGCCCGGCAGGTTCCAACTCGCCTCCCCGCCTCGCCCGCCCGCCCGGCCGGCCCCTTCCCAGCGGCGTCCCGCGCGAGAAGCTCGCCGGAGCTGCAAGGGGGAACCGCCTCGGCCCCGCAGCCTGCCAGATGGTGAGTGAGTGGGGCGCGGGGCTTGGCTCGAGATGGGGGCCCCGTGGGCGGGGGCGCCCCTTCGACGGGCTGCTCGGGCGCTCCCGCGTCGGAGTTGCCGCGCTGGGGGTGGGGTGGGGGTCCTCCAGGGGCCATTCCCAGGGCAACGGGCGCGGACTCGCTCTCGAGCGGACGCCGTGGTGTGAGGGCCTCCTGCGGGAGGGGGCCCCGTGAGGAAGGGACCTTCAGGGGCGCCGTCTAAGCTCTCTGGCGCGCGTTTTTCCGGGGACGGGGAGGAAGCCCGCCCGTGGCAGGCGAAACTTCTCCGGGGCAGCTCGTCTGGCTTGCGGGTCTTTCAACGCCGAAATAGTAAACGTATTTCGACCGCTTGTGAAATGATAAGCATAAATTGGGGACCGAGAAAATTTAGGGAGAGCCCCCGCCGACCCGCATCGGATACAGGCGGCGGTGCCGGAGTGGGCGCCGTCGAGGCCGCGCGTGGGAGCGGGGGAGAAGAACCTGGGTGGGCGCCCCCCCTCGCCCCCTCCCCGGAGGCTCGCCGGCCCTGCGGGGGAGCGCCCCGGGCGCGGCGGGGGCCGAGGCATGGCGGGGGTCCCTCGGCCGCCGCCCGCCGCAAATGCGCCCGAGCGGCGGCGGCGCTCGCCAGGCCCGGCCGGGAAGGCGGGGAGCCGCGGAGGGGCCGCCGCCGCCGCCCTGCCCACCCTCGCCTCCTTCTGCCTCCTCTCCGCCAGAGCCGCGGCGCGCCGGGCCAAGAGCTGCCGCCGGCCCTCGCGGGGGGGACCCTCTGCGCCCCCCGCGCCTCGGCAGCGCACGCGACGGCGGAGGTTGCCCCGGAGACGTGGCTCGACTCGGTCTGGGCCGCCGCCGCCGGTCTCCTGGACGACGAGGACGAGGGCGACGAGGCTCCGGGCCGCCGCGGTAAGTGCGAGCCGTCGGGCCGGGCGCTCCGTCGGGGCAGCGGGCCGGGGAGACGCGGGGAAAGGCGGGGGAAACGCCCGTCGCCTCCCGAGCCGCTTCCTGCAGCATCACTATTCGTCTGTGAAGTAAAACCGGGGGCAGTCCAGAGGGCCAACAAGACCTGCTGGCTAGCCTGCCCCTTAAAGGGCATGATGTGGGGGAGGGGGCGAGGGTCGCGGTTCTCCCCCTCCCCTCAAGGCCAGAACCCCGTGCCCCCAGCGGGCCACACACTGGGCAGGCAGAGGCCCCGCAGCGTCAAGGCTTCCCGAGAGTGGGCTGCACTCAGAGCAGGGGGCTCTTGGAGCGCTCCCTAAAGCCTCCACGCACACGAGCAGTCTACCTGGGAGTGTGGGGCAAGCCAATAGGAGGGTCCCTTGCCTGCCTGCATGTCCTGCTTTCAGGTCCTGTTGGGAAAGGGCCTGAGCTCTGCGAGGCTTCAATCTAATCCCACAATCCCCTCCTTAGCTATGCTTAAAAGCTGAACTAGCAGGCACTATCCTCACCACTGCCCTGTGAGGTAGGCCAAACTAGCCCAAAGTCCCCCAGTGAGCATCATAGCCAAGTAGGGACTACGGCCCAAATCTCCTGAGATGCCATCCAGTGCTCTAACCACTATTCCATCCTGTCTGTCTTCATAAGATGCTGATACAGAGGAGAAGGCAGAATAGAGCCATGGGCTGGCTACATCCACGTTCCCTACCCTGCAACCATGCCCAGAGACAGTTGTAGGGCATTTAGCTTTTCCTACATGGGATATAAATATAATTTTTAAAAAACCTGACACATCCAAACTGCTCTGCTCTTTGGCTGTGAGACTTGCAGCCTTTCCGCCCCGGATTAAGAAGGGCCAAACATGGCAGGAATTCCGTGGCCTGACGTTCCGGGAGACTTTGACATGTCTCCCTGCCCCATCTCTTGCATTTTGATTTGACCCTCGATTTGGTGAACGTGGGCTTTCTAGTTCTAGGAAGGGAGCTGGGTGCTTGTAACAGGAGGCGCGGAACCAGACTCCAGCTCCCTGGACCCTTTGGGCGAAGGCAGAGCAATTAAGCCACCAGGACAAGGTGGGACGCAAGCCCAGCTTTATTGTGATGTTAAGGATGTTTCAAAAACCGCACACACACACACACACACACACACACACACGAGGGTGGTGCAGATAAGCCCTGCCTGAATTTTGAAATCTGGAACTGTGCCTACTGAGACACCTTCTGTAGTGTTTAACGGATCCTTCAAAACAGCAAGAGGAAGCTGCCCCTGCTAGGTGTCCCCTTAAGAACCGAAGCCCCAGGAATTCCCTCAGTCCGTGGTTAGTCATGCCAAGTGGCGCTTCCTTTGTTTCCTTTGGTTCAGCCAGTGCCAGACAATCTAATTGGACTCCCTTGGGGGACACGCAGATGGTCGAGGAGCGGAATGTGGCATTGAATTGGCCCTCCCCCACTGGCTGCAGACCACGCACCAGCTGGGAGCGTGTCCCCTCCCTGTGGCTGGAGATGCAGCTCCCTAGCAAAGCCACACGAGGTTCAGCCCTGGCACCGGAATGTCGCCCCGACCGACCGTTTCTCTGCGGCCGCTAGAGGCAGGCATGCTGGAAGTGGCCCGCCTTCGCCACGAGCCAGGTGCCTGCGCTCTGGTTACGGCCAGGAGGCCCGCCGGGCGTGCTTCCCAGGCCAGGGCTTTGTTCGATGCAGATGCAGAAGCCGGCAACCTGTGGCCACCCGGAGGGAGGGCCAGGCCGTAACGCCCGCGGCCCCTTGCCGCTGAGACACTGGCCAGGGCTGAGGGGGGTTGCAGGCCCAGTGATCCAGAGGGGGGCAGGTGCACCTGCCCCACGGCGGGCCCTTGCAGCTGGGGCTGGTCCAGAGCAGAGGCCCTTTGCCCCTGCGCTGCCCTCCTGCCATGCTCACTGGGGCAGACTTCTGCAGAGAGCCGTTCTGCCACCACTGCGGGGAGAGAGGCAGCCAGACTAACCGGAGCCTTTGGGTTCTGGGATCTGGGAAGCTGCCTCAGGTCGTGTGAGGTCTCCCCGCACCCCGCTTGGGGCCGCCCAGCCCAGCCTTGTCAACCCCAGCCAGCAGTGGCAGCCCCCCAGGGCTCCAGGTGAAGTTTTCCCATGATGCAGCCCAGGGGAGAGCCAGGGGCCAGGGACCGATGGCTGGATGCAGAGCAGGGGCTGCACCTCCCAGCCACACCCCCGGGAAGCGCCCTGGAGCCACCTCAGCCTCGGTCCCTTGTGGCCCCGGCCCCTCGGAGTGTTAGGCTGGAAGTTCGACGACGCCCCGAGTGCTTTGGGCAGAGGCGTGGGGTGGACACTGGGGAAGGGGCATGCGCCTCTCTGGCCCCGAGGTCGGCTGCCCATCTCACGGTGTCCCTCTGACCTCTTGCTCTCTGTGCCAGAGCAGATCTGCTTTGCGGCTTCTACCCTGCCCATCAAGATGACGCGTGGTCTGCAGATCAGCTGTCCACACAGCTCTACAGAAACAAGCAGGTAACGCCCCCCCCCCCAGGAATCCAGAGGGGAGGGGGATCGGGAGGATGCATCAAAGGATCAGCCTGGCTTTGCAGGCAGCCGCTAATCGTGAGCCTGTCGGATTAAGTCACACGGGGCACCCACAGCCCTTTCAAACCCGGGCGGCTGCTTCAGGCTGGTACTTGAACTTCAGCCTGTGCCAGGTGTGGAATGCAGAACGCGCAGAACTCGCGGAACGTCTGCCTTCCGCTTGCCAGCTTCCTGCTCGCCTTCAAAACAGAAAGGGGCCAGCGGTTCTCTCTCCGAGGAGAGTGTGTGGCTTATCTGGCAAAGGTTCCGGGAGGAGCAAGCAAAACTGGGGCGGTAGAAAAACCCGGAGGGTGACTGCTAGGTGAGAATCGTCATTCCCTCCTGTGCAACGGCCTGCAAGCTGCAGCGGGAACTTCTCCCCCAAGCACAGCTGCCGGTCTCGGGCAAAGGGCGGCCAGGTTCTTCGCCGCCGGGTGCCGCTGGCTGGATCCAGCTCTCCGGGGGCCCGCACACGCACTCCTAAAAAGATGCACACAGCTTCAGCCAGCCTGCTTGGCATCCTGCGAAGGTCGGCCTTGAGCAGGACAAGGAGGTGGGTGACCTGGAGGTGGCCATGTATGAATTGCAAAAGCTTCTGGCCGTCACCAAAGCCCACGAGGGCAAAGCAGAAGAAAGGACACTGGGGAGCTGAGGAGAGGCACGCCCTCTGCGTGGAAGCCTCGGCCAGGCGCCCTGTGCCGCCTCTCCGTGGGCGTCCCAGGTGCCGACTGCTGGAGGACCAGAGCACGCCAGGTCCCTCTGCTCCCCCTTCTCAGGGTCCTGGCCCTGGACAGCCTTCCAAACAGAAGACACCTTTGAGCAGAGCCCACACAGAGGACGGTCCTCTGCAAAAGAGGACACCTGGCCACGTGACACGCGCTCTCCAAATTTCCAGGAGCTCAGAGCGCTCCGACTGCCGGCGTTTTCCAGGAGATTAAGGGCATGCGCTGCTTGTCCCCTCACTGGGGCCCCCGGCCTCCCCCAGAACAATAATCCAGGGCCAAATTCAGCTCGCTCGCGAGTGCACATGGCCCGTTCCGCTTGGGAGCTGCAGGCCGGAGCCGGGAGCCAAGCTCGGTTCAGCCCCATAGCACTCTTCCCGGTGGGCTCCCCATGGACTGTGCCATGGCCTGGCTGGGGGGCAGATGGCTGTTGGACCTCCCGTGGCTGCCCCCCCCCCCGTAACCCAGCCTGCCCCCCGCAGCCGGTCTGCCGCCAAAGGGAACGAGTGGCTTCCTTCTGGAAAGAGGAAAGGAGGGGAGCTGCAGCAGATCTTTGTGTGTTTAATCTCCGCCCATTGTTCAAGGCCCACACGCTGTTCCTCCTGCACATATTTTGGTGCGTTGTGGTTGCCTTTCAAAGGGATCACCTCAGATGCTCCGCGGAAGAATGGAGCAGGGCCGGAGCAGCCTGGCTCCTCACCCCTCCGGCTCTCCCTGGCTGAGGCTCCCCAGGCGCTGTGTGCAGGTCCCCCGGGGGGGTGCTGCAGGGGGGAGCGGCCTGGGTCCCCGGGTGACCGTCCTGTCTTGTCCCCGCGCCCCTGCTTTGCAGCTCCAGGACACGCTGTCCCAGAAGGAGGAGGAGCTGGCCAGGATGCAGGAGGAGAACCGCCGCCTGCGGCAGGTCCTGAGTTCTGCTTTGGTCAAGCAGTTGGAGGAGAAGACCAAGGTAGCCACCTGCTGCTGTATCTGTGCGGAGGGGCAGCGTGATGCAGTGGTTGGAGTGCTGGGCTGGGACTCAGCCTTGAAACTCCCTGGGTGATTTGGGGAAGGACGTTACTGCTCAGCCTACCCTACCTCGCAAGGTTGTTGTGAGGATAACATGGGGAGGAGGAGGAGGATCAGATCATGGGTTCCCTGGAGGAAGGCGTGGAAGGGCATCTCTGTATAACAGCCTGGTCTGTGCAATCGCCAAGCCCACTGTGGCTTCTTTAACAGCCTGTGGGCTACCGTGGGTTTCAGGTGAGTTGCCACCCTGGTACTCACACTGTGCTGCCGTCGGGGCTGGTGGCCACCCATCAGGGGCAGCCGGCACGTGCCACCGCCCCACACGCCCTCGGTAGACCCCCATGGGCGGCAGCTGCGGCCTGCCCCATACAGTAAACTGAACCTTGCTTTGCCCTTGTGCTCACGTGGCTTGGGTCTGCGCATACGTGAGAGGGAGCTGACTGCACTAAGTGTGGTTTACTCCTGGGTAAGTGCATTTCGGAGTACAGCCTCTGCACACGTGTGTGCTTTGCTCTGCCCACTGGACGCACGCAGAGGCCACTCGTGGAGCCCGGGACCCTGCGCTGCCTCCCCGCAGCCCATGCGATTGGCTGCAGCTGCAGACCTCCCCAGCTGTAGGGTCACATTCATGCACCACGGCATCCTCTGCTGCTCATGCTCCACGAGCCCCACGTGCAGCGGGCCAGCGTGAAGCAGCCTGCCTCAGAGTCGGGGCAGGGGGTGGGTGGCGGCGTGAGAGGCAGAGTGAGACCATGCAGGGCTACTCAGGAGGAGAGATGCGTGGAGCCCACGAGATCGGGCCCTCCTGGGCTGCCGGGCCTCCCTCGCTTGCAGTTCTCCCATCGACGGAATCGAGGCTTTTTAGCAACAGGAGGATTTCGGGCTACCTGGGCAGGTGGCGTTGGCCTGAGCCTTGCTCATGCCGGCCGAGTGTGAGGATGTCATGGTAAAGGGGCGAGCGAATCCATCCGATTTCCTGGGCCGGCTGAGTAGCAATTGTGAGCCCAGGCTCCTGGCAAGCACATTCCTCACCAGGAATTCGGCCCCAAAGCATGGCGCAAGCAGCGCGCCTCGCCTGGGCCCACAAAAGCAGCCTTCGCTTGCACCGCCGTCCGTGGCACAGAAGCAGGCCGCCAGCGCACGGCCTGCGCACCGGGGTGCTGGCGGACTTCCCATCGGCTTGGCTCGCTTTCAAGGCAGGGCCGGTCATGAAAGGAAGTCTGCAAGCACAAGAGGAACGGATTCTGCGGCGCTTCGACACGTCCCTGGTGCAAGTCCAGATGTCAGCAAATTCCACCCCCAAGTAAAAAAGCCAGTCCACAGCCCATGGAATCCGCTCAACTCAGGGAAGGCTGGCCTGCGGCGGAGAATCCCTAGGAAGACGAGGTCGGGCCCCTGGGAAGTCAGACTCTTCATGAAAGCCCATTTCATGCGGTTTGCACATCAGTCTGTGATTTCAAACAATTGCATGAAAATTTGCACTGCTCTGGAATGTATTCTTCACAAACGGTGCAGCGTGGCGTAGATGTTAATGCTGATCGTGCATTTCATATGCATTTTGATATTTTCAGAGCCAAGACCTGTTTATGTAATTATATTTACTTTATTCAGTGCTTTATAGAATAACTCTTTCTAGCTGTTGAACATTCCAATTCCAAGCAGGAAAGTCCCACCATAAAAGCATTACTTAGTCATGACCCAGCGGCCCACAAAGCGTTCCCGGTTCCTCCCCCGAGTCATCGGCGGCCCCGTCTCTCCCCTTTGTGCCCCGAACAGAAGCTGCTCCTGCAGAACGGCCGGCCCGCTTGCGGCGCCTTCAAGAGCGGCAAGAGGCGGCTGAAGCCGGAAAGCCCCCTCCCCCCGGAGGCCGGCCACCCCCAGAAGGCCCGCCGGAACCTCCTGGACGCCTTCTCCGCCTGCGAGGAGCCGCCCGGCCCCGCTGTGGACAGGTGGGTCCTCCGGACGCTCGGGCTCAAGGACGTGGACACCATCGACCGCTCGCCCGCCTCAGCTAACTACAGTGCCTCGGCCGTGGGCCTTGAACCCGGGCCGTTCCCGGAGACGCTCGACTTGGGCGGCTGCAATGCCCTCCCAGCCGCTTTCGGATGCGTCCCTCTGCCCTCCCTGGACAGCGCCGGCGA
The DNA here is from genome assembly GCA_023646645.1 of Varanus salvator macromaculatus. NCBI lineage: Eukaryota > Metazoa > Chordata > Lepidosauria > Squamata > Varanidae > Varanus > Varanus salvator. The sequence goes on along the minus strand of JAIXND010000761.1, from coordinate 3,849,322 downwards.
TGCTGGGCAGGAGCCCCTGCCATGCCCCCCGCGGCCCCCCGCCTTGCCTCACCCTGCCCCACTGCCACCGAGCGGCACCCCTCTGCTGCCTGGTGGGTCGCCCTGCAGTGCCGACGGCGTCCTGCCCGCCCGGATGGACGTGGCCTTCAGCACGTCGCTGAGCCCCCACTGCAATGTGAGAACGCACACCTTCCGCCAGGGCCAGGCCTTCGTGCGCCGAGAGGAGGACGGCGGGTGGAAGCTGACGTGGGTGCCCAAGCAGCCCGAGTGAGGGGCCGGCCCTCCTGGCCCACCCCGCCCCGCACTTCCCACAGCGACGTGCTTGCAGAGCAGGAAGAAGGGGCGGAGCGGGGCGATTTGCACTTCTTCCCAGAGCCGGAGGACTTTTGTGAGGCTCATGCGGCATTGCAGGAAGGAGCCCCTGGCCACGTTGCATGGCCGGCCTGCCTCTGTCAGCCGTGGGTGCCGCCTAAGCCAGCCCACATGCTCCCGGTCACGCGTGGACAGCTGCCTCACACAAGCCAGCCAAGCCGCGAAGTTCACGGGCATGAACCCGAAGCATCCCGGCCTGCCCCTCCCTTCCGTGGGTCTCCTGCACAGTGCGCGAGGGCCCCGCTGGCTCCTGGAGAGGGGCACAGGGCTGCAGCTGCCCCAAGGCTGCAGAAGCCCTGCCCCCAGTGCCCGGCATCTCGCCTTCCCATCCAGCCTGGCCTTCAGAACAGGCTCCGGGGCCCAAGCCCTGCAATCGGGGGCCCGGCGGGCTTCGCCAGCCCGATGCGGGAGGAGCCACGAGAGCTGGCCGCTTGGAGGCCGCCCTGGCGGGAGGGACAGGAAGGAGCTGCGTAGCCTTGACTGCACTTTTCCCCCGCTGCCTGAAGAAGAGCTCTGTGGAGCTCACAACCTTGCCAGTAACTCAGAGAAAAGCTGCTCGGATGGAAGGATGAATTCCCCAGCTCGGTGTGTCCGCTTCGCCTTGGCAACTCTGTGCCAGCCACGCCTGCCAGCCGTGCGGCTCTCGGCTCATTCCTGCTTTGTCGGAAGTGCTCCAGCTGGAGCATCCAAAATGCTGCTTAGGAAGTTAGTGGAGGCACAAGTTTTTGGTAATGGGCTGCTACTCAGAGGGAGGAGAGTCTGCTCTGGGCGAGCAAACTGTTCAAGGCACATGGAGCTTGGAATTCCCGAGCTGCGTGTGCTGGAATGGGCTTTGGGTTGCTGAAATGCATTTCCCCTGCAGCCATTTTCTGCTGCTAATCTTTCAGTTCCCTGGGGTTTGTTGTTGTTTTGTTCACACTGGTGGACTCCCAGAAAGGTTTTTGTGCATCCTTATTCAGCTGTTGAATGGCATTCATTTGTCTGGGGCCTGCCAGGATGTGGGATGCATTTGTGACTGCCCGCTGAGATAGCTACTGCCGCTGAAGCGAGTGCCATCCCCCCCTGGAAGAATCGGGGGGGGGGAGGCAAAATCTGGCACTGCTGAAAATAAAAATAGAAATTCTGCAGACAAATGCAGGATTTCACATTTTGATTTGTTCACATTTGGAATTGTTCGAATTCAATTTTGCGATTTTTTAAAATTAAAAATCTGGCAATGCATTTTAAAGCAATCGTGTTCAACAGCGACTTCCAGGATTCGTGGCTAACGTTGTCCAGTTTGTTCGACTATTGCTTGGGCTTGGGCACAGTGCAGGGTACAGGAGAATTTCTGTGACAGTGCATCATATTTCCCAGTTTTCCCCAAGTTGGCGCTGGCTGCTCACATCAGCAGAAAATGCTTTTGGAAGAAGCAGCTCCTCTTGGCCCCGGGACGGGTTCTTGTGCAGGTGAAGTGAGCGGGTGCTCCTGGGCCCGCGGGACCACCTATCGAGGGGGGGCAAACCAGCCTGCGTCCGAGCAGCAGAGCCAGCGGTGCCCCCACGGCAGCTGCGCACCAGAGGGAAGCTCTGCCGGTGCAGGAGCCCGGCGGGAAGAGCAAGCACTGCCAGAGCCCCCTCGGCTCCCTGCAGGGGGCACAGTGAGGGAGAAGGGAGGGCCCCCCCCCCCGTCTCCAGTCCTCTCCTCCGTGACCCGACAGGACTCCCTGGCAAGCGGATCCGTGGCTGCTCCCAGCCATTCCACCGCGGGGCTCGTTCTCGCCAAGATGGCCACCCATGTCAAGGCGGTGCTCTGCAGCCTGCAGAGGGACCACACTGGGCTGCATCTTCCGCTGCCCCCACAGGTCCCCTGCACTCGGAAAACTAGCATCCATCTCCCTGGCATGCTAGGCTTCTACATGCAGGGACTGGTGCATCGGTGCGCTGGGGAGGTGCTCCACCAGGGAGCCCACTTCCGCCCCCCTAAACGGAGCAGCCCGTGCGCACAGAAGCTTCCCTGGAGCTGCTTGGCTGGCCACACGCTCCGCTGCTTTGCCTGCAGCCGCGAGGAATGGGGCCTTCGCTGGGGGGCAGGGCAGGGGCGTGTGGGCCACGACCGACCGCAGCAGCAAGTGGGGCAGGCCTTTGTCCAGTGCGCATTTCCCCCGAGGGTCAAATTCCTCTTTCTGGAGATGGTCCAGAAATGTGCATCTGCCCCCGAGCACCAGGATGCTCTCATTATGGCCCCTGCTGTTGGCCCACCTTTTCCATCCCTTGTTCTTCCCTTGCGTCCTTTTCCAGTGCTTTTCCATTGGCAGCCAAGAACGTGGCCCCTAGAAACTCGGCGCAAGCGAGCTCGTTTGCAATATTAACTTTTTACAAGATAGTCACTCATTCTGCAAAAGGCCAACATTTTTTTTTTTTAATGCTGAATTTTCAGCAGTGGATTTGTTCTTAATGACCCCAATTCCTTTTTCCAGGGTTCCATTTTTTTCTTTCTTCTTTAGCCAAAGGACAAGCAGCATCACTGGGCAAAGTCGCATTTCAGCATCAGCAGACGGGCAGCCGCTGGCCAGAACAGGGAAACTTATGTGGGTTTTTTGCCATCCTTGCCAAATGGCTCTCTGGCCTTTCCTTGCAACTCACAATAAAAGCGCCCTGCCAGGTTCAGGGGGCAGAGCATTCCATCGCGGGGCAAACGACCCCTGGGAGAAGCCACGGGGCTTCTCAGCGCGGCCTGTTCGCGAAAGGCAAGTCACCCTTGCAGGTGGAACCACACTGGGGTGGATGCCGTGGCAGCCCGCCGTGGCCAGTGACCCATGATAGGTTGCGTCCTGCAAAGCAGGCCGATTCTAAAGATGGTGGGGTGTGAGCTTGGGATCGACTGCGCACTAAACGCTGCGCACGTCCCCACAGCCGTGTGCCCCAAGCAGCCTCCGGCACATCCTTTGCAACACAGCATTAATCCCTGGCAAGTCTTGCATAAGGCAACATTGGTACCAATGGACTGCATTCCGTGGCTCATACTGATGAATTTAGCTGGACACGTGGCTGTTTGCGATCCCCCCCCCCCCGCACCGTTTATGTTTCTCTGTGACTTGTCCTGTCTTTTGTTTCTGTCCTGTTTCTCTGTGACTTTTGCCTTTGAAGAGCTCTGTTCAGTAAGGTCACAAATGCAGCACGAAGCTTTTCGGCACCCCCTCCTCAAATGAACATGCTCAGAAGGGTTTGGCTGGTTTTGCAGCTCGCAGCCGGGCCTTTAAAAGTTGCCAAGAGACCCACCGAACGAGAGCTGCTGAAGCCCCGGGAGTTCTCCGCTTGGCCTTACCTCAAGCCCGCAGATGCAGCCCAAATATTTCCAAGTGGAAGAGAGGGAGCGCTGCTCGGGCCCTCTTAGAGACCCCGGCATGGCACAGGAAAGGGGGTGCGCTTTTGCCGTTGGTTCTGCATTTGTAGATTTACAGCAAATCGATTCAGCCTGGTGCTCCTGGTGAGCCATAATTCCCAGCATTCCCAAGCCAGCGGTCGGAGTCGCAGCACAACACATCCAAAAGTCCCCCGCACCGAGGTCTCCCCCACTCTGGTGGGTGCTCCCCCCCAGAGGCACCCACTTCTTCCTCTGTGATGATGGGTGGATTCTCCCTCAACGGGCATCATGCTGGATCGCTCTGGCGAGGCCTGGGGGTCGGACAGGGGCACCTCGCCCCTTCGCAGGGCTCCTTTCGTGTGGGGCTCCTTCAGGCACCCTCCTTCGCAGAACAGGACCAGACTCCGGCATCTCCAGAGATCAGAGCTGTGGGAGGCATGCAGAGGGGCAGCTGGAGGGATGGCGTGGGAGGGCGCGGCAGCTCGACCCCTTGCCCTGGGCTCCATCCGAACTGCCCCGCATCGCGTGGCTGCGAGCAGCAAGGGGGGAATGCGCCCATCAGAGCCAGCAGACTCTGCAGATGTCGATTCCCACCATTTGCAAATTCAGAAATAACTATTAGAATGCATTGCAATTTCGCGGGAAGCACAGCTGGCCAATTAAATTCTCATCCAAATAATCTCAAATAAAAGCGATGCTTCATTTAATTAGCACCCAAGACCAGGTCATCTGAAGCCAAAGGGGAAAGGGTCCCTTCCCAAGCTTAATTGCCCAGAAACAAGAGAAACATAGAAACACAGAAACATAGAAACAGAGCGAGTCAGAAGGGGCCTCCCGGGCCATCTAGTCTGACCTCCGGCACCAGCCGGCTCCGCTCATGACATGCTCCGCTCATGAGAAGAGGGGTGGGAAGGTGGCAGCGTATTAACCCTTTCCTCTCCAACTGCCCCCACCCTTGAAAATTCCCCCCACCCCCGATAGCGGTTAAGCGGAGAAAAGGCAGGGGCACCTGTGGGTATTGAAGCCCCTGATCACCCGCCACCCCCCCGGGCCTTGCAGAACCTCTGTGGGGCTGCCGCTCTGCAGCAATGCTCCCAGGGTGGACCATTTGGATCAGCACCATGGCAGGAGCAAGCGGATACCCTCCCCCACAACATGACCCTCATCCGGTTTGCCTGGGCCCCTCCCTGCACTGGTTATGGGTCTGCTTGGAACCACGCACAGCCTCGTCTCGCTTGGCCCTCAGCTGCCTCCCCATGCACGATTCCCGGCCAAGATCCCCCACCGCATCCAGCGGGATTGAATTCCAGGCTACTGTGGATCTGGCCTGGCTGTGCATGGCATCCCAGGACACGGGCCGTCCGTCTTGACATGCGCCAGGACTAGCCTGCAAACGTGACCAGTGAGGGCTTGTTTCATCGGGCCGTTTCCATCCTCCACCCCCCACCCCCCACCCCCCCGGCACCATCCAGCTCTGCCCAGTTCTAAGCAGCGCTTCACAGCGCGAGCCCAAAGTCTGGGCCAGTGTTCCGCATTCGGGGCTTTTTAGATTGCAGTGTTACAAGGGACTGATCTTAATCCCCATGGAGATCGTATTCTAGCAACGGGGCTCCACAGTGCTACATTTAACCCTTGCTACATTTTTGAATGTCTTCACACTGGAGACATTCAGAAAGGACCTGGGCAGCCACCTGAGTGGGATGCAGTGACTTGGTGTCCTGCCACAGCAGGGGGTGGACTGGATGGCCTTCCTGGCCCCTGCCAGTTCTGCTATCCTGTGACTCTATGAAATCTGGAGCAACTTGCCGTGTCTCTCTCGGGGTCCGTATTCTTCCCCTCACGCGGTGGCTGCCGGTTCTCACAGGGGCAGGAAAAGTGCAGATATCAAGGGCGGAGGGGTGGGAGTAGAAGAGGCACATTCTCGGCCAAGCCAGATGGGCTGGAGATCTGACAGGAGAGTCGTGTTACTCATTAACTCCTCCTGATGAGGGGGCTGATGAGGAGGCTAGATCAGAGGGGCAGCTCCTTCCACTGGCATGCGAACAGTCGCACGGCCCACCCCGAAGACACTCACTGCACCGACCCCTTTGCCCCCTGTCGGTTGCATCTGAAGTGGGGGTCAGACCTGAGTGCCGCTGGAAGAGCTAATAATATCATCTGTTCCTTTGCATCCAGTGGCCTGGGAATCATTGACAAAGCAGATGCAGAAGCTCACAAAAATGCAGCCAGGTGGAGAAAAATGTTGGCGGATGCCACAGGAGGAGCCGCTCGGACTCCGGCAGCCTGTTCTGGGTGCCTACCACGCTCTGCTTGCCCAGTCCAAGCCACGGCGAACCTCGTTGTTGTGCAAGGAGGGGTGTTGTTGTTAGTCGCAAAGTCACATCCGACCCATCGCGACCCCATGGTCAACGTTCCTCCAGGCCCTCCTGTCCTCCACCATCCCCGGAGACCACTCAACCTCACACCAACTGCCTCAGTGACTCCATCCAGCCCCCTCATCCTCTGCCGCCCCTCCTTCTTTTGCCCTCAATCGTTCCCAGCATCAGGCTCTTCTCCAGGGAGTCCTTCCCTCTCATTAGGTGGCCAAAGTACTTGAGTTTCATCTTCAGGATCTGGCCTTCTAAGGAGCAGTCAGGGTTGATCTCCTCCAGGACTGACCGGTTTGATCGCCTTGCGGTCCAAGGGACTCGCAGGAGTCTCCTCCTGCACCACAACTCAAAGGCCTCAATCCTTCGGCGCTCAGCCTTCCTTATGGTCCAGCTTTCAGAGCCATAGAAAGGGGGGTAGCAGGCACTAGAGGGCTTCCAGGGCAGATGACCCAAGGGGTGGGCCATCACCTCTCTGCCACTAGAGCTTCCAGAACATGCGCATCTCAAACTAGGGCCTCAGGCCTGGCGACCATGAGCGCCCTGCAGCCACGCCGACGCCACTTCCCGCTGCATAAGGGCTCTTCTCTGGCCACCTGGGCGATTCGGCACCGAGGAAAGCGAATGGACAGTCCACCTGGCCTTGCTCGATTCTTTTCTTCCTTCTTTCCACAAGGTGCTTGTCGCTTCACAAAAGCAACACGGAAATAAAGCGAAACCAAAAGCCAGCGCTGCCAGATCAAGCGGCATGTTGTACGGCGAAGGGATGGTCCCTCACAGAGAGATTGATGCATAGACGGAGTGGCAGCTCCAGACATGACGGTGAGGGGCAGAAGGAAGCCGAAGCATCCTACCCCCAGTGCTGCCAGGAGGGGGGAGCCCCAAGTCTATTTGGGGTCCTCTCTGTTCCTCTTTTTTTTTTTTTTCCCAGCCTTCTGTTCAGATCGTCTTGAACCTTGGAAAACGTTTCCATCCTAAGCTTGCTGTGTCCCTAAGTCTGAGAACTTTTCTTGTAGAATAAGATTTACATGAAAAGTCTTGCCCACGACTCTCCGGACAACATGATTTCTGTGTGTCTAACAGTCACATCTTCCAAGTAATTTTCCCAATATAGATTTTTAATGTTATTTCCGCAAATGCACGCACGGTTTGCATGCATGCTTTGGCTGGAGTTTGCCACTGCCAGATTTCGACATGTGATCATTTCAAAGAATAACTGAGTTTCAATTCAGTACAGTAAAAATTGTGAAACTGGATACATTCATATTGAAATGCTAATAGAACCAGTTTTTCCCCTATCCTCGGTTCCCTGCCGATTTTGACACAAAGAACTGAATACACTGATTAAACATTAGTAGGCGATTAGCCCTCTGACTGTTACTCAAGTAATCAGTTCGATTTCAATACTGGATACAGTTCCACTTATCATAAAGTGGAAATCACAGAACCAGGAAAGGTACAGAAAAAAGCGATCATACTGTTCAGGGGGCTGGAGAAATTACCTTTTCCTGTGAGTAAAGCCGGATGTATTTGAAGCCTTTCTATTTAGGGCAGCTTGTCCAACTTCGCGCCCTCCAGTCATGTTGGACTACAAATCCCATCATCCTCGGCCAGCATCTGGAGGGTCCCCGCTTGAAGGAAGGGCGTCCACATTCTGCACTGAACTTACCAAATTAGCTGCCTCCGGGTGTGGTGGGGCCCTCAGCCTTGGATGGTTTTGAAGGACACAGTGGAGAAGAGCATGGAAGAAGGGCGGGGAGATGCCTGAGATCCGAGGCCCATCAGCCGCTGTAGCTCAGCGGAACCTCCACTTCTGGGGGAGCGCGTTCCTGGGTGCCCGCTGCTGGGAACCAGCAACATGGGTGGTGTGTGCCCCCAGCGCCATGTCTGAAACTCAGTGGGAGACACTGGGCAGGGGGCTAGGAAGGCCCCCTTAGCCCGACGGCAGCAGGGGGGGGGGCGGGATGCCCCTTCTGCTCCGAACACTTGCCTGTTCTTGCAGATCCCCAACGAAAGGCAGCTGATCCGAAGCGGTGCCGGGCCGAAGCTTGTTCCGTGGGGAAGGCCGCAGCTCAGGGGGGCACTTGCTGTGGAAGCACCCTGCGCAGCTCCAGGCAGGGCAGGGGAAGCCGGCGCCCCCCACCCCAGAGAGCCACGGCCCCCGGCTGCGGCAACGGGACAGGGCCCGAGGAGCCAGCTGCTTTGGTGAGCCGAAGGCCCAGCCCGAAGTTCCTTCTCCCATTCCCCTTTTTCTAGGATCCGCTGCCGTGGACCATGGACCCTCAGCCCTGCCGGCAAAAACTCGCCCTTGCCATTTAAAAGCGCCCCCTCCTCTTGGTTCAGCAACAGCTTCCCTTTAGTTGAGAGAAGGTGAGGGGCGAAAACGGGGAGGGGGGGCAGCAGAGAGCCGCCCGCTGCACAGCAGGTCTGCTCCCCGTCACGCTAGCATCGCCTTTGGGGTCCTTCAGTGCGCGTGCACGCGCGGACACGCGTGCGCGCGCTTCCACAGCAGGCCTTCTCCGGCCGAGGAATCTTGCCCCTGACCAAGGTGCTGAAAGCAGAAACTCCGGAACCGCAGCTCCGGCGGGCTCCTCCTCTAAGGCAGCTTCCTGCAGCCCGGGACCCTGCAGACCCATGCGGCCGCGCTGTCTGGGGATGATGGGCGTTGTGGTCCAACGCTTCTGGAAGGGCTCTTGCAATGAGCAGGCATTTCCATCCCGCATGGAGGGTCTTGCGTCATTGCGACATGCGCGAGCCAGTGTGGCAGGTGGTCTGAGACTCAGGAGACCCCGGTTCTAGTCCCCACTCAGCCACGGGGCTTCCTGGGAGATTTAGGGGCAGTCCCCGGGGGTCTTCCAAGGGCCTCGGGAAGGGAGGGGGGAGCTGGTAATGCTCCCTGGAGTCCCCCCAGCAGGAAAAAGGCAGGCTATAAATGCGATGTGATGGCGACCAAGGCAGAATCGCTTCCAGCAGTGCTGAACGAGGCAGGAAAAGCCAGACCACATCGCATGACACGTGCTTCTCCGACTGGGACGACAGGTCCCCGCAGAGACTTCTGCACTTGGTGAGTAGCTGGAAATGGCGGATCTTTTCCCCAGACCACCACACGTCGGGAGGGGAGGACCAATTCCGTGACCCACATGTGTGGTTCTGCATACGGACCCAGGGGGTGGGGCTCAGCCCCCATTACGCAACCCAGATGAACCCAGAGAGCCAGTGTGGCATCATGGTTAAGAGCGTGGGACTGGGACTCAGGCGATCCAGGTTCGAGTCCCCGCTCAGCCATGGAGCCAACTGGGTGGCTTTGGGCCAGTCACAGACTCTCAGCCCAACCTACCTCACAGGGTTGTTGTGATGGGGATAAGCTAGAGGAGGAGAGATGATGTGAGCTGCCTTGAGCCCTTTGTAGGAAAAAGGAAGGATGAGGGGGTGTCACACGGAGGTGGGGAGAGACCTGTTCTCTCCTGCAGAGGAAGGCAGGACTTGCTTCAACAGAGCAAAGCTCAGGGAACCCAGGTTCCATTTGGATGCCAGGAAGCACTTCCTGGCAGTCAGGACCCCCAGGGTGTGGAATGGGCTTCCATGGGAGGTGGTCAAGGCCCCATTGGTGAGGGTGTTCAAAGACAGGCTGGACATGCACATGGTGGGCATGTCATGAGCAGAGCCAGCTGGAGCTGGGGGGTCAGACTAGATGGCCCGGGAGACCCCTTCTGACTAGGTCTGCTTCTGTGTTTCTAAATCGCAATATAAATAAATAAATAAATGCTTGCTGACTCAGAGGCCTGGAGGGTCATCCCGCACCAGGGGCATTTCCCAGCGAGGGCTCTTTTCCCTGACTGTGGAGCCTCTGCCGGCCGTGGCACCTCTCAACCCTCTTCTGGTGCAGTGAACAGTCTATTAGATCCGATGCGGCCGCTCACCAAGGCCAGGATCGCTTGGGGAAGGAGCTGCTGCTCAGGGCAGTACGGGGAAGTTGCATCAGGGGGAGGGGGGGCACCTGAAGGGGCGCCTTCTCCCCACTGTTTCCCCCCCCCCCATCCATTGAGATCTGAGGTGGAGGTCCTGCTTCGGGAGCCCTCCTTGAAAGAGATGAAGAGGGTGACTACCCGGAGGAGGGCCTTCTCTGCGGTGGCACCCTGATTGTGGAATATGCTCCCCAAAGAGGTTCACCTGGCACCAACGCTTTTTTTGGTGCCAGGTGAAAACCTTTTTATCCTCCCGATATTTTACATGGGGCTCTCCCACACCACATCCAGGTCTGCCTCAGGCGGGGCAGCTGCTCTGAAGCAGTGTGCGGGCCGCCGAGTCCAGCGGCAGAACCAGCTGAGGCTGCTGGGTGGTCCCCCACCGAGTCTGGCCAGCACAGGTCTAGGGGGCCACAAAGGGGCCCCATTCCACAGCCACCCTTGCTGTGTAACAGCCAACAGGAGCTCGGGGTCCCTTGAAAACAGAGCAGGGCACAAGAGCGGCCAGAAGTGCAGGTAGGGGCACCCGTGAAGCCCCTCCCCTTCGCATTGCTCACAGAGGAGCCAAGTTGGAAGGGGCCAGGAAGGCAGGAAGTGGAATGGAAGTATAATAAATAAAAATTATAAGCAGAATACTTCTGGGATCACACGGCACTATTCGAACACCCCAAAAAAGGATGTCGGCACACTCTCCTGCCCTACCTGCGCATTCTCCCGGGGCCAGGACCACTTTCTCCCCCCCCCCCCCAATCCTTTCTCTTCCTTGTTGCAAACAATCCAGGGCCTTGCTGAGTTTCCCCACGTCTCACCACTGGATCTGAGACATTCTTTCTCTGGCTGTCAGGCGCATAAATCTGTGCACCTTCCCCGTGAGGCATTCAGTAACCAAAGCGGTTGCTGCCAGGTGAAAAATTAACTGCCACAAAGGAGAGCAAATCGATGTGAAACAGATCAAGTTTCGCTCCGAGGTGGACGCTAAATCACCAGGTGTCCCAACCGGAGTGACGTGACGTGTTCGCCAAACCTGATATCCTAGGCCAGGACTGGGTGGCTTTCTCAGCAGCCGGGGCTGCTGGGGAAGAACTGGACTCTGCTCCGTTTATAACTGCTTCTGTCTTCCTGTTTTAAGCAAACTGCCCTGGGAATTTTACTGGAGGGCAGCAGAGACGTCCCTTAATTTGGTGTTCCCCACCCTTCTCCAGACATGCCGGACTGCAATTCCCATAATCCCCGACCCGTGGCTGCCAGCATGGAATTCGCAGCTGTGTGCAGAGTCCCTCTTTAGTCCCAAGCCCCTTCCCGCCCAGCCAGTGCCAAGTGTAGGAGAACCAGTGGGGTGGTGCTGGGAGCACTGGGCTGGGGCCCTGGGAGGCCCGGGTCCCAGCCCCACTCGGCCAGGAAGCTCACCGGGGGCCTTAGGGCCACCGACCTGCTCTCAGCCTGGCCTGCCTCACGGGGTTGCTGTTGTGACGATGCAACGGAGCTACGCAAGCTGTCTTGGATTCCCCACGGGAAGGAAAACGGTGGCGTGGGCAGCCATGTCAGAACGGCCACGGGTGAAATTGGGGTTCTGCCGTGCTTACCCTGAACCCCGCCGGCTCCCCTCTCCCACTGTGTGAAGGTCCTCTCGCAGCCCTTCGCGATACCCCCTCTGGCTTTTATCGCCCTGAAGGGCTCCAGGCAGCCAGCAGAGCTGCCACCCGCTTTCTCCACCGCAGCGCCAGGTCGCTTCGGGGCACGTCTGGGAGCACTGCTCCAAGTGGGTCACGGGGGCAATCGGCCGTGCCGCGAACAGCCGCCCTCACTTTCCGCCGCTGTGGCAAGGGCCTGTCCATGCCCACGCCTGCTCCCCAACTCGTCGTCCTGCCCTGTGGGGATCGTGTGCCTGCCTGCCTGCCTGCCGCGTGCACCTCCCACAGCCCAGCTGCTCCTGGCACCAGGCCATGAAGGGCTCGAGGGCTTGGCCAGGAGTCCTAAGAGGTGGGTGCGTCCTTTACAGTGACGCATCGGGGCACCTGCAGGTGAGTCCCCTTCCTCTCGCCAGCTCCCTCCCACACTCTCTCCAGGGCCGGTCGCCCAGGGATGCTGTATTTCTTATACGCTTGTGTTTGACAGAGACTCCAGCTCCCTTCTTTTCTAGCACATTGGTACAAGCAGAGCACAAAAGTCTTCCAATCCTTCGTGGTTACAGACAAGCTGATGGGTTCTCCCTTCCCTTCCCTTCCCTTCCCTTCCCTTCCCTTCCCTTCCCTTCCCTTCCCTTCCCTTCCCTTCCCTTCCGAAAGTCGCTTTCTCCAACTGCCTGTCCTCTCGCACCTCCTGCTACACTGAACGGTGCTCCTTGGCAGGCGCTGGTCCCGAAAGAGACCAGGCCTGGGACGGAGGCTCCTGCAGCAGTGAGAAAAAGGCAGGGGAAGGAAAGCAAGCAGGCCAGTTTTGGGGGCAGGGGGCCAGACGCTCTGGGAACTGGGCTCCGCTGCAGACTCTCCACTGCTGGGCATTCAGTAGCCAAAGCGAGCAGAACGTGCAGCTTTCTGGGCCCTGGACACTGAGCTGCCCACGTCAGCCTTCCTGGGGAGACACCTGCTGGCCCCCGACTCTCTGTCCCTGCTAGGCCTGGCTTTGCGCAACGGGGGCCTCCTTGGCTTTTGGTGCGGACTTTGGATGCTTGCGCTTGCCTCTTACTTTTGGCTGGCTCCGTGGCCAAATCCCCCCGCCTGCCCTCTGCTCCTGACGTGCTCCCGGCCTGATCCTGCCGCTTCAGGTTCAGCTCAGCCTCCCGCTCGGGGGGCAGCCTCGGCGTCGCGTGAGCAGTTCCCCTGGATGTGTGAAGAACGTGCTCCTCATGCATGAATCCGGGAGGGCCGACCTGCCTGGCTCGCGTGTGCGTGTGCCCTGCACTGATGCTTGCTGCTTTGGGGGTGGGGGGGGGATGCAACATTTGCAGTCATTCCGAAATGACAGGCGACGTGAGTGCTCTTGAGTCATTCGGCGCTGACCTGTGCATGCAAATTTGCCGTTGCTCATGTCATCCTGAGAGGAGGCCTGCAAATCGTTCGTTCAACTTGTGCAGTTCGAAAGGGTTTCAAAGGAGTGCAGCAAAGGTGAGCAAACGGGAGGAGGGCCCCAAAGAAACACCCCATGTGGGTACCACGAGGCCTGGGCCAATTCCGCTCCTGGATGCCCAAAGTGTCTGGCAGTAAGCCTAGATGATATTCGTAAGAGCATGCGCCTGTGCGGGGAAGTTCCTGCCATGCTCAGCATTTTCCAGCTGACATGGGTGCTTCTCCTACCAAGCATGCACAGGTGCACACATGTTCGGATGTTTTCCCCGCTGATGGATACAGAGACAGCGATGGGGGTGGACTAAAACATAACATTTAGCCTGCTAGCATTAAGCGCTGTGGGACGGAGTCCGCTAACCCTGAGAAGGCATAAGATGCCGTTTTCTGCCCCCCGTTATCAGTCAAGAACTTAGCTCCAGTTTGTTCTAACTCAGGTACATTTATATGGCAAAGCTGTGCGCACGAATCCCCCCACCAGTTTCCCTCACATCGGTCCTGTGAGGTAGGTCATGAGAGAGCGTCATGGCCAGGTGGAGATCTGAAACGGGCCCCCACGCTTGGCCCGCACTGGAGCTGGCCCGGCTCCTCTGTTTCGGGGAGATGCAGCCCAGCGCCAGGGATGTGTTGGGCTTTCTTTCGGCCCTGGACTCTGACGCTGTGCTCCCCACCCTCCTTCCCTGCACTGAGCCGTGCTCCCCCCACCACTGCTGATGCCCGTGAGGTCCCCGAGGCCCCCCCCCCCGAAGGGCTGCTGAGTGCGCGAGCTTTGGGGGCTCCACCGCCCACGGGCCAAAACGGCTGTAAGGGGGCAGAGGAGGGCCCCTTGTCCCAGGTGAGAGCAGGTGTCCCTCGCTTCCTGGGGGACCAGCCCACAGCCTGCCTGCCGCCTGGGAATGTCGCAGTTGGGCCAGGCAGCCTTGGCATGCAGGAAGGGCTCCCTTGCTGGAGGCATCAGACGGCCTTCTTCCGGGCGGCTTACTGGGTACTCCGTGGCAAGCCAGGCGGTGGCTTTGGGCCAAGGGGGCCTTTGTGGGCCTAGGCCCACAGGCCTTGGCGCAAGCTGGGCTTTGCCCGTGGCTCAGGCACCTTCCTGAGGGAAAACCTTTGCTGGGCAAAGGGAGAGGCCGGTTTCCCAGCTGCCCCCGTCGACGCACTGGCCATGGAGCCCCTCTTGGAACCGCCGCCAGGTCCGTCTCGGCGTGCACTCAGCCCGAAGCTGTTTTGCTCCAGGGCCGCGCTGGGCCTGCCAGCGTCCGCTGCGCACGAGCGGGAGGTCACCTGTGGGGCGGAGGACGCCCTCGGCCCTGGCACCGGGCACAGTGAGAGGCATTGTCTGCGGGCGGCGCATTCAGGCCCACAGGGCGGGATTAGTGGCCCATCGCCCGGCGCCCCGCCTCTCCTGGCCAGCCGCAGTGGACGGAGAGAGAGGCCCGTTGGCGGCCGCGTCTGTGGAAGGCAGCAGGGCGCCCCTGGCTCAACCCCAGCGCCCCCTCTGCTTGGAGAGGGGGCAGGCTGCAGGGCTCTCTGGCACGCCTGGCTGCTCCAGCCACCCGGCGCAGGGGCCCGCAGCCACAGTCCGAAGACGGCCGGCCGGGGTCCCGGCAAGAGGGGCCTGGCCCGCCCCGCCCCTCCCTTCCGCAGGAGGCAGCCCAGCTCGGTTGGCCTCCCCGCCCAGGGCCCGACCCGACCTCCGAGGGCCAGGAGGGGCAGCGGCTGGAAGCATCGCACGCACGTTGCCAGCAGGAGCTGCCAAAGCACAGCCCAACCGCCATTCCGTTCCTGCCTCCAGATTGGATCGCAGAGCGGGCCCCGGGAACCCGGCACCCGAGCAGAGCGAGGCCCCCCTCCCGCCACGTGCCGGCAACTGCCTGCTGCTGAGCTCGCTGGCTCTCCGCGTGCTCCTTCCCGGGCCCGGGCCCCTCTCCGTGGGTGCCGCGTGGGCTCTCGGCTGCCGCGATGGCTGTGCCCTCGTCCCGGTGGCCCCGGCCCTTCCTGGAACGTCCCGGATCACATGGCCTGCCAGCTGCTCCCTTTGTGCCCCTGGAACGTGCGGAGCAATTCACTCTTCCAGGACATTCCGGGGAAACGAAAATGGTGACCTCCAGGAGGGGGTTGCCAAGCGGCCCCCCCACCCTGGGGATGGTGCCCCCACCCCGCCAAATAAAGCCAATAAAGAGCCTGAATGGGGTGATGAGTATGGACTCCATCCAGGATTCTTGCCGTTTGTTTCATCCTGAATGGAAATTGAATTGAATGGGCCCCATTTTTCATTTGCTGTGCAATGAATGAATGGGCACCACTAGAGCGAAAGGCCACCTGCCCCCTTTCTGTGGGGCCTGCGGACAATGCTGAAGCTCCTCGTGGAGCACCTGGTTCGGCGCCTTCCGTAGCCCCTCCCCACCTTGAGCAGCCGAAGCCCAGCGACTCAGGCAGCCAAGTGGCCCCCGGGTGACGGCTGGGCGACCCAGCGAGCGCTCGTCCCCCATCCCCTCCGCTGGTGATCCATGGAAGGAGGTCACCCATTATGGCCCCTCGCATTAAACATTAAACATGCAAGAATCTCCAATTAAGATTTCTCAGAAGAGGGGAATTGGCTGTCCTGATCTGTTTGTGCTCCTCCCAGGCGGGTCTCTGACCTCCCAGAGCTTGCGGCTGGCCTGGCCCACGGTTACTCTTTAAACCAGTCACCCAAGGAGCTCGTCCTTGGATAGAGAAGAAGGGAAGGGAAGGGAAGGGAAGGGAAGGGAAGGGACCTGCCGTTGTCACTACCAGAGAGGCCGCTGCCTCAGACCAGCAGAAACGGCAGCGACAGAGTTTTCAGCACCTTAAATTCCAGCAACTCTGTAACATCAGAAGCTTTTGTGAACCATTGAAGGAATCCGTATGACAATGAAGTGCTTTTGTATACTAAGGCAGAATTCCAGGTAGTGAGCGAGCAGTGGCAATTGGCGCATGCTGCCGCTGTTGGGAGTCGGTCCACATGACCCGGTTTGCCGAAGGAGGGCACCCCCTTTTTGCATCCAGCTGCAGAGGAGGCCTCTTTGCATCAAGCTGGGCCTCACTCAAACTCCCCCACCTTGGTTCCCCCAGACAAGTTGACTGCAACGCCTGCAGTCCTGACCACTAGCCCTGCTGGTCTAACCCATGAATGGAGCGATTCTGCACAGGCTCACTCCAAAGTAATTCGCACTGGGTTTGCCGGGACTTCCACCCAGGTGAATGGGCAGGGTTCTAGCCTGAGGCTAGAGAGACCCCCTTCCTTTCTGCTCTGAGACTATTGCAACAGGCAGGTGGGGGTCAGCTTTCCCCATAGGATGGGATGGACATCCACATGGTGGGCCTGTCGTGAGCGGAGCCGGCTGGAGCCGGAGGTCAGACTAGATGGCCTGGGAGACCCCTTCTGACTTGCTCTGTTTCTACGTTTCTGTGTTTCCACCACGGGTGCTGCCACCCCTATGCTGAAGAAGCCCTCCTTGGCCCCCCAGGGTGCTGGGACCGTGAGGCTGAAGTGCTGGGAGACTCAACTGGTAGGGGTGAAAACCTCCCCCCACAACCATCCCCCTCTGGCTTCCCTTTTCCCCACTTCATATGGATTCCCCTTGCCCACTCAACGCAGTTATGTGCCTCCCCTGCTTCAAGCCAGCTATTCTGGGATGGGCAATGAACCCACCAGCTTTCCCAAAGTCCCGCTTCTGGGTGAGCTGAAAGCTGCTAGAATGGCTTGGCTGCCATGAACCAGTCCAGCCGCTTGAATTTTGGATGCTCCTTGGGGCATGGCCCTGGGGAGCACTTTCCCTGCAGAAGTTCCCATGGTGAGCTCAAACGCTTGCACACTCTTTGTGAGTTTCGGTAATAAAGGCCATATGGGGCATTGACGGGGGTTTTGTTGCCTTCGATTGCTGTCTAGCCCACCAGCTTTTCTTGCAAAGCCCCACAAGCTCCCCTCATGGCAAAGCCACCGCGGGCAAGACACCACCGCTGAGTTCTTTGGGCACAGAAAAAGGGTCGCACCTCTCCCCGTTCCCACCGATCCCCCTGACTGCAGAAACGGTCCCGATCGCCCCTGGGCGGCTCACCCCGCTGCCCAGTCTCCGCGTGATGGACGGCTGCCAAGACCAAACCAGAGTATAACCTGGCAGCTGCTGGAGAGGGCAATCACGGCCTACGAGGAACAGGAGCTCGGGCCGCTTCCGCAGCCGTCTCGGGGCTCCTTGCTCTGGTGCAGTGCTGGGAGTGAAGAGCCCGTCGGCCTGGGCACGTGTTTTGGGGCCGGGGCACACGGACTCTTTGGCAGGGGAGGAGGGCCCAGGCACTTGGGGCTCCGGACATCAAGACCGCAGAGCTGCAGGAGCTCGTCTCAGGGATGCCCCCGGCGGTCCCTGGGGGCGGGGGTGCGTGGGACAGCAGCCCTGAATCCAGACGAGCCCGGAATGATCCTTGACCCCGTGACATGGCGTCTGGAGGGAAGAGCTAGCTGTGGGGGTGGGGGGCGTACACCTGGGAGGCTTGCCCAGGCCCAGAAGGGCCTTCCCTGAGGAGTGGGGTGCAGGGTTGCTCAAAAGAAGCGTTCCCAGAAGTCGTTTCTGGTTTGGGCCCCATGAACTCCTCTGTGCATGCTCAGAGACTCTTTCTTCGCTGGTCATGGTTTGCTGACTGCACACTGGAGAGCAAGGAGCATTTGCCAGAGAACGGTCTGCTCTGCAAGTGAGGAGGGGGCGCCTCGCTCCTGACATGGACGGACACAGGGAGGGAAGGGGGGAGTTCCGTCCACGCTGGTCTACCGCTCACGTTTGCACCTCGCTCCGTCCTGCCGCCCGGGTCCGCAGCGTTTCCTGCAGAGCAATGGCAGCCGTGCAGCTCCACTGGCTGGCGCTTGCCACTCTGGCATCCGGTGCCCTCCGCTGGGCCCGCTGCCTGGGCTGCCCTTCACCTGGGCAATGCCACGCACAGCCGCCTGGCACCCAGCTGGCTGGCTTTGTTTTCATACAGGTGTTCTTTCCTGCCCTTCAGAAACAGTTTCTGCCCGTGGCGCCCTCCCCGGGCAAGCGAGCCATGCGCTGGATGACAGGACAAAGGCCTGGCAGGAGGGTCACAGCACCCCTTTCGAGAGGCAGATGGTCCCGGGACCGCAGGGGGAGCAGGGAAGGGCGCCAGAAACCCTCGCCGGCTTCGCTGCACACCAAGTTCCCAAGGAACAATGTCCGACACACGCCAAGCTGGAGCAGGGCCAGCCCGCGGGCCGGAGGAGCAGGGGAGGAGAGCGGCCCGGCGGGTTACCGTAGCCTTTCCAGCAACAGCCGAGCAGCGATCCATCTTCGTCACCCTCATGGCCCATTCCTTGCTCAGGGCTCCCCCGGGGACCGAGGCAGCTGAAGCAGAGCGGGGCAGGGCGGGACGGGCCTTGCCATGCCAGCCACGCAGCAGGAAGGGCACCCAGAGCTCCTCCGCTCCACCTCAACCGGCCCCGTGCCCCCCAGAACTACTGCAAATCCCACAGGCACCAGCACCCGGCACACATCCCTGAGCAGCAAACGGCCCCGCTGAGCGGGGATTTCTCCCTGGCGTGGCACCTGTGCATGACAGAGAAGGCACTTCTGCGTCTGCCCTTTCCCAGGGATGTGTTTTGCAGGGTGGGTGGCGCATCTACACCAAGAAACGATCCCAGAGGATCACCGGCCTTCAGCACCGTGCGGTAGATTTCCTCCACGAGTAGCCCATTTCTGGCTCAGCTCGCGGCGCCATGTTCCTTCAGCCCTGCTCGGATCCCCCAGTTACGAGTAAGCGTGCAGGGTGGCAGGCAGAGAGCCCATGCGCCACGGTGGCTCGTGTGGCTTCCAACTGCCCAGGGCAGTGGCGGGCTCTCCCCCACCGGAGGTCTTCCGCAGAGGCTGGACAGCCACTGGGTGGGACCCTTTCAACAGGATTCCTGCACTGACTGGGCTCAGTAGCCTCTGCGCCCCCCCTGCCCCCACCTCCAGCTCTGTGCCCATCTCACAGACAGGAAGCGGCAGGGCCTCCCGCACGGAAGGGTCTTGGCTCGGTCATCCCCACCTTAGCAAGGCTTATGGCCCAGATCGCTGCCAAGCAGTGCGTGCTCTTGACACGTGCATGGCGGCTGGAGCTGCCCCGGAGCGGGGGGAGCCGGATCCAGGGGCCCCTTCCCTGTGTGTCCGGCGCCTGTGCTCACGGGACCTGCCCTGGATTCCCCTTGGCACCCGAGCGCAAACGAAAGCGCCCATGCGTGCCTCCCAAGCCCCAGATCAGCACTGCCCTACCCAGCATCCTCGGGGTGCATTGGACTACGTCTCCATCATCCCCATCCAGCATCACGTGGGCAACCTGGGGATGCAGGGCCTGCTCTGCATACGGAAGGCTCTGTCCCCAGCAGCAGCTCCAGGCCAAGGGAGCTCGAGTGCCAGGCGATCAGAAAGACCCTTTTCTGCCGAAAGCCCCCGGAGAGCCAGGCGCAGCCCCACCAAACAAGGCTGGGCGCGTATTGTCTCACCGAACTGGCCTACCACTCTGGCTGCGCTGGGAGGACTTTTGCGGGCCTTTTTGGTGTCTAAACCCCCCTAGGATTGGGGCCTCCACTGACTCAGACGTTGGCATCCTCCTGGGGACCCTCGCATGCTCAGAGTTTTAACCAAACGATGCCTGGCATTTCTCGAAAGGAAGACGATGGCTGGATGGGAGGGTCATGGGCGAGATCACTCGGGAGTGCATTTAAGGGACGAATCGCCCCACACAGGGGGGCTCGGGGAGCTTCTGCGGCGACCAAGCGCCTCCCTCCGCTCGCCGGCTGTGGGGAAGGCAGCGCCTGGCGTCGCGTGTCAGCGGGCGGGTTAATGTGCAACGGAGAACGCCGAGCCGCGAGGGGGCACGAGGGGCACCCGTGGCCCCGCACCTTAATTGAGCCATCTCCAATTTGATCATTTACAGTAACGGGCTTTGATGAGCGGCTTCTGTGTTGACATTAGCATTGGCTGGATGCTCTGGGCGCCGCCAGGGAGCTCGCGCCCGCCTTCATCTGCCCGGGCAGAGCCTCGGGGACATTGGGGGCCTCGCCCTGCCCTGTGGGTGAGTTCTGGGGGTGCCAATCAAAGGAGGGGAGCTGTAAGGGCACCCAAAGAGCTGGGTGAAGCCAAAGGCCTCCGGTAGCCCAACCGGCGGTCCACTTAGGTGCTCAAATAAGACGGCCCTGGGTGCAAGGAGGCCCTCCCACAAGCGTCCCCGTCAGGTCCTAGGAGCTGGTGCAGAATTATGCGCTCCCTTGATGGATTCAGTCCCAGGCGCTTAGCGCTTTCTCTCATGCTAAACCAGCGTGAGCCAGAGCGGCGCAGTGGTTAAGAGCGGGGCACCGGGAGGCAGGCGATCCGGGTTCGAGTCCCCGCTCAGCCCTGGAGCTCGCTGGGTGACTTCAGGCCAGTCACGCACTCCCAGCCCAGCCTGCCTCACAGGGTTGTTGTTGTGGGGACAGGACTGAGAGGACGAGACTCATGCAAGCTGGGTGGCTTCCTTGGAAGGAAAAAAGGCGGGATGCAAACATACTCCAAATGCAGGAGCTGAACAGGGGCAGGGAGGCTTCGGGGGCCAGCTCCGGGTTGTGCGAGGGCTTCGCCTCCAGGAGCTGGCTCCGTCCCCCCCAGAGCCATCCAAGTCGGTGGCCATCGCCAGACAGCAGAGCCTGAGTGGGCACCCTGCGCAGGGGCCTCTCTTCTCAGCCCAGAAGCCCCCACCGTCGCCTCGTGGGATGTCCCTCGTAAGGGATCGCCTCGCCTCTTCCACTTTTCCACGCCATAGCTAATTTTATGCACCTGCATCATGTCCCGCTTTCCGTGCATGTTGCCTGAGCTCGAGGCTGTTGGGGCGCAGTCCTACACCTGTGGAGAGAGAAAGTCCACAGCTCCCAGCTTTCCCCAGTCTGCACTGCAGGACTTTGCTCCCCCCGACATAATTAGGATCATCCTTGAATTTGTTTACATCTTTAATGCCCTCTTTTGCAATGGGCTGCTTCCAAAAAGGAAGGACCGACACATCCCTCGGGTCTGATTTGTGTCTCATTTTCCCAACATTAATTCATCAAATTCGACTTCCCTTGCAGTTCGCCACTTTCCCCTCAGGGTCTATAGCAAATGCATGCCTTTTTCCTCATGCAGAAATTTCTGCAAACGATTCCTCCCAACAGAACGTGTGCACTTTCAGACAATTCTTCACGGCATCCCAAAACGCTGCACTGCGGCTATGGCTGTGCGACTGAACTGCAGCTTGTGTGTCGATGCGGAAGGTGTATGCGAGGGGCGGCATATAAATATTTAAATAAATAAAAATTAAATAAATAAAACTCAGTATTTGAATGAAGGGAATCCCTCGCGCCAGGAGAACACGTAGCTCTCTGCTTTCTCGTTCCCGAATGAGGTCGCCCAAGTCCGCAGCCGAACGGTGCAAAGTCTGGCTTCTTCCAGAGCCCCGCGGGCAAAGCCCTCCCTCGCTCCCTGTTGCCACCTGGTGGCCAAACAGGGAACAGAAGGCGGTTGCAGGAGGACCCCCCCCAGCCCCCAAATGCGAAGAGCCTGCGTGCGCATTCTCGCTCCGAGAATGTCTTGTCCTAGCTTCATGGGTCTCCTTTAGGGATCTACCAGGAATCCGGCTGGGAGTCAGAATCCAGTGGGTCTGCCCAGCTCGGCTTCCAGAATGGGCCCAACATCATCCAAGCGCAGGCACCAAGGGGCTGTGATGTGAGCTGAGCCAGCACCGAGTCCTCCGCTTTCTAAATGGGCTGTGACTTGTGGTTTGAAAAACGACCTCTGAGAAATTTGCATAAATTTGGGGCACAGTTTGTGCACATTTCCCTGTTCGCGTGTGTGTACCTGTGTACGTGCATGCCGCAAAGATACAACCCTGCCCCCCTCCCCGCAGCCCTACTCATCCTGCATCACTGCCCAGTATAGATTGGAATGTGGCTCCTACACCCGCAGGGGACACGCTGTGCCTCAGTGCCCGTTGCGCCCGACTTCGCACCTGGAGGGGGGTGCGAAGGTGCTCCCCTCTCCGGCCTGCCGCTCAAAATCCACGGGCCGCAGGGGCAGCTGCCCCTGCTCCCCTCTGCGTGTACTCAGCGCCAGGCGAGGCTGCATCCTGCTCCATGACTTTGGCGGGCAACGTGTTTCAGCAGCCCCTTGGCGATGCGACGCTTCACAGGAGTACGGCGCTGGGAGGTTGATGTGGTCAAGGCATGGCCTTCCAGCGTGCGCCCACAGGGCTGCAGGTTCGAATCTGCCCAGCTGCAAACACGAAGAAGGCTGGGGCAGCCTGGAGCGTGCACACGGAGGCAGACAGAAGGAGAAGCACAGGCAAGACGATCCAGGGAGTTGAAAGGGAAATGGCGGGGGGACGGGATGGGGAAGGACCCGTGGCTTGGCGGGGGGCATTAGTGAAAGCTCGGAGATATGAGCAGAGGCTTTGCTGGCAAAGTCCGAGCGCTAAAGGGTCCCCGGGGTGGGTCGCTCTCCACCCCAAGAGCCACTGCCAGCCTGGGGAGGCAACGCTGAGGTGGATGGGCCTCTGGGCCGACTCCCAAACGCTGCCAAACGTGCGAGGCATGGGGAAGGCACCGTGTTCTGCAGCCTGGCGCTGCCCAGCGGGGTTGGACTCCGCTTCCCATGCTAGCTGGTGGATGGAGCTCCCGCATGCCAGTCAAGACGTGTGACCCGAGACTTTGCAGCGTTTTCTTTGGAAACAGTGGGCAAGATTCACACCGCTGCCTCCGCCTGCCCCTGCTCTCTGCCTCCGTCTCCCGTGCAGCCCTTCTCATCGCCAGTGCCTGCCCATTTCCTCGCTGACGGCAGCTTCGGTGGGACCCTCAGTGGGACCCAGGGCCAGCTGAGTGACTCACGGGTGCTGCACATGAACGGGCACAGGGAGCGAGTCCACACAGGGCAATACACAGGGACACACAGGGACAATGCCCAACAGCCGGGCTTCTTCTCGGTCCCCTTTCGTACAACGATGCTCTCACGCCTGCCTCCCGCTGCAGCCGCCATGGCTTTCCCGTCCAATGCGGCTCCACAAATGCTACTTCCGCCAACCCCGGGAGATGCTGGCTTCCTGTCGGTTCCCCCACCCTTTTGTTTAGCTGCTCACAATTATTGCCTTGCAAAAACAATTAAGTTCCAGATTGTTTAACTAAAAGATAAGTGCACTGGGAATTGGCCAAGGTCAAGGCAGTAAGACGGAACGGAGGTGTGACGTACGCCAACAAACGCCCAAGCCCTTCCCCTTTGCCTGCCAGCAAGCGAACGGCTGCCCGGGAGGCCGCGTGGGCGCGTTCTGGAAAGGCCCGGGCAAGCAGCGCCCAGGTGCGCCGGCACGAGAACCCAGCGAGCCGAGCCGGGTGAGCAGAGGGCCTGCTCCGTCCGGCGTGTTCAGGCTCTCTCGGCCCGAGGCTGAAGCCGCTTCGGAGGAGCTCTCAGGCTGCACCCCGGCGGGGTGGGGGGGAGCCGCAGGGCCAAACGCCCCCAGTGCCAGGGTAGTCTATCCCAAAGCCCTGGGGTGGGGAGAAGCTGCCCATAGCTGGGAAAGCGCCACGTGCTCGAGGGCAGAGAAAGAGCGGGTCCGGGGGCCCGCCTGGAACTTCTGGCAGGGCAGAGCCGGCTCAGAGCCGGTGCACATGACGCCTGCCTTGTCCGGAGTTGCTTCCTCGGCTGCGGCCGCTCAGAGGCGTCCAGGCAGCCCACAAACGTGATGCGCGGGCAGGGCCCCCCCCCCCCCCGGGCGCAGTCGGGGACGCCCGTCAGCTAGCAAGGTGATGAATGCCCCTGCGCGGGTCTGAGCATGATGGCCCATATGCACGCGCGGCTCGCTGGACGGCAGCCGAGGGTGGGCAACGTGACGGATGAGCACTCGTGCAACACGCTACTGCCGCGGACACGGGAAGACGCGTGGCTGGCAGCGCCCGCTTCGGTGGCAATTTTGGGCTCGCCGGTGCTGCCTTTCCTCGGATCAAGCCCGCTGCTTCTGGCCCAGGAGGCTGCCCCGGGAAATCGGTGGAAGCGAGCACGGGGCACCGAGCCGCCCTCGTGGAGCGGCCCGATCCTCTGGGAAGCCTCTGAGCACGGCGCCCCTGGCAGGCCTCTCAAATCCTCGCCCGGCCACCCGAGCCACCTCCCGCGTGGCCAGGCCGGCCCGGAGCCATTGTTCCGGCGTTCCTTCTGCCCCCGGCGTGCTGGCGGGGAGTCCAGCACCACCCACACACGCCCCCAGAGCACCGCGGAGGCGCAAGCGGGTCGATTCCAAACAACCGTCAAGCCGCAGCACAGCTATTCATCTCTGCCAAGCCTGGAACAAAAGACACAGAAAAACCTCCATCGTGGACGGGCAGGGTGGAAGCGCATGAATAGGCCTGGGTCTCGTGGCGGAGAAGGCCGTGTCCCTGCAGTGTGTCAAGGAATGATTCAGGGCACCCAGGAAGGAAAGCCGAGCTGGGCTCCGCTTACCTGCCCATTGCATGGGACCCTCACCCCCTCGCCCCCGCCCTCCCCGACCGGTTCCGCCGCACCCGTGCGAGGACCGGGCCTTCCTTGCCAGGCGGCATCACCCCAGCAGCCCCCACTTTTGTCCACCGGGGGAGGGGGCCCCGGGTGGATTGCCCTGCCGCTCCCCGGATTCGGCGCAAGGCCTTTCGCTGGCTTCTCCCGGGAGCTCCGGTTCGGGCCCGAGCGCACCGCCTCCGGAAGAGCTCCACAAAGCGGGCGCAGCGTGAGGGGCCATCCCTGCTCTGGACACAGGCTGGGGTGCTGCGAGGACAGCAGCGCAAGGCGTGCCCGGAAGCCCCCGCCTCACTGCCCCGCTGTGCTCACCCTGCGCCTGGCAGAGCCTGAGGCGGAGCTCTGGCCACCTGCCGATTCGGGCTCCGGCGCACTGGGGGACTCCTGCCACCCGCCCCTCACCTCGCGTGCCCCGGGCGGCACTCAGCCAGAGGCGATCGAGGCCGGCTTCAGGAAGGGCCGATGGCTTCTGAGAAGCGGGAGCCCAGGCTCACCCCAGCCCCCAAAACCTGCACCCCCTTCCTGCAACAGGTACATCTGCATCCGGAGGGAGCCTCCAAGAGAGAAATATTGGAGTTTGCTTCATGGGCCAGAGTTGGGCTGCCCCCTTGAACTTTCGTGCGCGCTCCTTTCCCTGCAGGCCATCAAGAAATGCGCTCGTTTGCCTGCAGTAAGAAGGCCGCCTTCCTTCCTTCCTTCCGTCCGTCCGTCCGTCCGTCCGTCCTTCTTCTGCAGCTGATTCGATGTGCAGAGCAGGTTCAGTGCTTCTTGCTAAGGGCACAAAGAGAGAACCAAGTCGCAAGTGGCTGTGCCCCACGGCACCCTTTTCTGTTGAACAGCCAGAGTGGGAAGGCTCTTGCCTGCCCCTTGAGAACTTGAGGGCCGAGGATGGAAGTAGCCCCAGAGGAACGGAGGCCCTGCTGGCCTGCTTCAGGCGGCCTGCTGGCCACCTGGAGGGTGTGGGGGCTGCACGCAGGCCTCCTGCTGCCCCACCCCCAGCAGTCACCCCCACGGCTTTCCAGCTTCTGCTTCCAACCGTTTAGGGAGCCCTTCATAGAGCAAACTGGTTCTTAGAATCACACAGCAGCAGAGTTGGAAGGGGCCGGGGAGGCCATCCAGTCCACCCCCTGCTGTTGCAGGACCCCACGTCACACCGTCCCCTTCAGAGGGCTGCCCAGTCTCTTTCTGGAGGTTTTACAAGTTGCTCGTTGATCTTCTTAGCAACTGCACAGTGACTCTGCGTATGGATACCCTTCGGCCTCTCTTTCTCCGTCTTCTGGATCAAGCAATGTGCCAGCCGTTCTACTCCTGGTGCCCGTGCCACGTACCTGGCCGAGCCGGCCTTCCTCTCGCCCATTAGCACCCTCTCTGGGGAGGGGAGGGCTGCCTCCCCCTCCCCCAGCTGGGCTCCCCATCCTTGCCACTGGGAATTGATGGTGCCATACCCCCACCCCGTGCTCCCCCTAAACATGAGGCTGCCCCCTCGAAGAAGGATCGCCCCCAGCACGCAGGCAAGGAGCGAGCTGCCCCGGGAACGCCTGCGCTTGCCCAAATTTCGCAGTTCCTGGTGCAGCCCCATCGCCTGCGTGCCAAGACCGAGCGGCGGGGCGTCCCACCGAACGAACGTCAGGGACCCCCCAGCCCCACCGTCTCCTGGAACTGGTGCTCCAAAGGAAACGCCCCCAGTGGCTCTGCAGGGACCCCTGGCCTGGCCGGAGTCACCTGGGGGGGGGGTCCGTTTGCATGCATTTCCCCTGCCCATCCGAAAGCTCTCAGAAGCCCTTCCTGAGCCTGTTCCTGGCAGCAGCTCTTCCTGCTGCAGCGTGGCAGGATTCGGGCTCAGCGGACCATCTTGCTGTGCCCTGCCCCCCCCCCACAGTGAAATCACCCCCTGGCCCCCACAGTGAGAGCTCAGGGCATCTCTCTACCCCTTTCCTCTTGGCAGGGGCAATTTCCCCCCTCCAGCCAACCCTCGAATGGCTGAAAAAGCCCCCTCGGTCCAATGGACCTTCTGTGCGGGGCCATGCTGAGAAAGGCGTGGCTCCAAGCCCCACTGGGCACATTTTTCGGGGCCGTGCATCCTTCCTGAGGTCCCTCGGGTTGCTGGAAGTCAACCCGGAAAGGCCCCGTTGCCTTGGACTAACCCTAGAAACGCTTCTACAACTGGCCCGAAACGCAAACAGGCTGAGGCCCACGGCTGTTTGCGTTGGACTTAGCGCGCCTTTCAGCCGCGGCCGGAGGCTGGCTCAGCTTACAGAAATGCCCCCGGCTGTGAACGCGCCGGCCGGCCGTGGCGCGTTGCTCCCGCGATCCGGGGCTTGGCAGGCCTTGCGAGTCCGGGCTGAACAAAGCGGGGAGGAGAGAAGCCGTGGCCGGCGGGCCTGCCCTGCCCTGCCCTCACCCGGAGCGGATCCGCCACCGCAGCACACCCCTTCCTCGACAAGCAGCGGGGCAGGACTTGCCCCACTTTTCTGGCGGGGGGGGAAGGGGTCACTGACTTGGCTTACTCCACAGCGCTGAACACCAGCCTCCGAACCCAGTGGGAGGGGGGCTGCTCTCGGGTCGCTTCCCTGCCAGCAGATGCAGCTAGCCACGGTAGTATGCGTGGAAGCTTCAGCTTCAGCTACCTGGGTTTACCTGCCATCACCTGAGCCCACCTCCAGCTGCCCAACGAGGCAAGGCAGGCAGCCACAAGTGAGAGGACCCTTCAGTGCTGGCACCCGATCCGTGGGATGCCGCTTCCCTGATAGGTTAGGGTTCGGGTTGGTACCCAGGGTGGGTAACCAGGTGAGAAGCTCTTATTCTCCTGGAATTTTAAGCGCTGCCTTTTGACGCTTTCATTCTGGTTTCGCTCTTCGTTTGAATGTCCGCACGTTATGTTTGAACTGCCTGTTATTGGTTAACTGCTCTGCTTGCGCCCATCCAGAGCAGGCTGGTTAAGGCAGTCCGGAAGCAGCCTTGTGGCAGAGCTCGCTGCCGGCTGCCCAGTAGCGCTTGGGGGAAACGCCTCCCCCTCTGGTCCCTTGGGCAGAATTCAGTGCTTCAAACCGCCTCTTCGGAAACCGTGTAGTAAGAGCAGCTTTCACAGGCCAACGCCATCCATGTGTCTGCCAAAGAGCCGCCATTACATCTTCTCCTGTCTGCTGAGACCCGCAGGAGCCCAGCATCATGGAACCCGAGCTGCGAGGGGCCGGCCGGCAAGAGCCCACTCTCCCGCTCAGCGCCGGCCGGCAAGGTGCAGCATCCCAGAGGGATGGATGCCCAGCGGCATCTTCAACGTCTCCCGTGTGGGAGAGCCCACAACCACCCGAGGGAATCGCCATCCTGCTCTCACAGTCAGGAATTTCTTCCCGATGTCCAGCTGGAGCTTGGCTTCCTGCCACATGAGCCCCTTATTCCATGTCCTGCACCCTGCAGGCCTTCCTCTGCATGGCAGCCCTTCAGGGGCTTGCAGGGCGCTGCCCTGTCTCCCCTCGGCCTTCTCTTCTCGAGGCTAAGCCAGCCCAGCTCCTTCAGTCTCTCCTCGCAGGGCTTTGTTTCCAGGCCCTGGATCACCCTTGCTGCCCTCCTCTGTGCACGCAGCTCCCTTTTCCCAGGGGCAGCCCGAGGTCCCTCCCCAGGTTTCATTTTGCTGCTTTCAGCCCAGGGCTCCAGCCCGTCGGATCACTCGGCATCTCGCTCCCCGCCTCCCTCCCAGGGCATGAGCGATCGCGTCCCATGTGGTGCCATCTGCAAGTCTGAAGGCCGTCCCTGCTCCTCCTTGCCCGAGTCGTCACTAAAACGCTGAAGGCCACTGGGCCCAGGACCGCGCCCTGCGGTCCCCATCCGTCGCCTCTCCCCGGATTCAGGGGGTGCCACTGAGACGCACCTCTGAGTCCGATTCTGGGGCCGGCTGTGGGTCCGCCTGATCACTGTTCTGTCCGGCCCACTTTGAGCCGGAGCGGACCTGTCCCCCGTGCTTTCCGATTTCCCTTTCAAGGAAACATGCGCTTGCAGGAAGATGGCTGAACAGGGGACCTAAGGGGACCCCTTAGCTTTGACTCCATCCGCAGCTGGACCCTTTCGGTGAGATCGGCTGGCTTCAGCCCCTCTTCCTGCTTTATGGGATGCCCAGTATGCCTCCAGAGAGCAGCTGCCACAGCCCCAGGCCTATGCTGCTGAGGACGGAGCGTGGCAAGAGAAGGGCTGAGTCACGCCCGCCTCTTCCACGGGGATAGGGTTACATCCCTCCGTTCCCACAGGAACACGCAGCAGCCCAGCGGGGCCAGCTTTGCCACTGCCCTGGGCTGGAGCAAGGTGTTTTCCTGCTGCATCCAAAGAATGACATTCTCCACGAGGCACGGCTGAGGTGAGGTGCTTCTCAGGGCCTTTGAAAAGTACACAGAGGAGTGATGGGTGAGTGAATTACAAAGTCTCTCAAGAAAGAGCCAGTTAAGGAGGGTGCTTAGGCGCTTTTGTCTGCCTGATCCCAGCTGTCACCAGGCCATGATGGTTATCTGCTCTCCCCATGCATCTGTGCTCGGAGAGAGCGAAGCGCTCTGCGGTTGCCAAGTTCCTAGCCCACATGACTGCAGGAAAAAAATACTTGCACGGTGAGTGTTTGCCGGTCAGAAGGCACATGCCTGCACTTGGGCAAGAATGCCGCCTCTCTGCAACAGACCGGCCCCGTCCCGATCGGGGAAAGCACGGAAGCGGAAGCAGCAGATGGCGCTGAAATTGTGCGAACGCATCGCAAGCCTGGTGCATGGTGTGCGACGCCGTGCCCAAAGGCTGTTTTCGCACGACACGACACGACACCTCGCTTGGGCCCAGCCACATGCCCCCCTGGGGCGTCTCTGCCTCGGCCTCTCTGCCTTCTCTTCTCCACTGCGACATGGCCGGCTTCTACCTCACTGCAGTCCCTTCCACCTCCCCGCCCCCCCACGCCCCCCACTAGGATTCAGGGAAACATCTGCCTGGGGCTGAGCTTCCTTTCCCCAGCTGTTTGAGGCTTGGGCATTTGCTTGGCATCGCAGCGAACATGCTTTTGCCCGGGGCTCTTCCATGTTCCTCAATCCTACTTTGGGGCTAGGTGGGAAGCGGATCCGGGGCTGTGACGAGGGCCAGCCAGTCAGCACTCTGCACCGCCAAATCCTGCTGGAAATGGGAAGCGTGGGATGGAAAAGAGCAGGTCATTCTAATGGGGCCAGTGCATGAGTTTTCTGCTTCTGTCTGCAGACTTCTCTTGGTTCCTTTCCAAAATAATACGCCACAGCCGTCGTATTCTTTTTAAACGCCTCTTTTCAGCATTTACCACTTTAGAGCATGGGCATATATTTGTATTATCATGTTCAGCTGTATGCTGCATCTCCAAATTACGCTGAAGGAATCATCCCGTTGTTCTGGCACTGTTCTTGCTCCTTTGCCAGAGGAGCACGAGGGCTGAGGGAGCGAGTGGGGTGGGGGCAGCCCTGAAAGGACCCAATTTGCTCAGTGCTGATAAAAAGATAATACTGGAGCGCTCCCCTGGCTGGGCAAGATGAGGGGCTCCGGTTCATGCTTCCATCCTCGGGGAAGACCCCCGGACCCTCTTTATTCTCTGGTGACAGGCACCTGCAGGCCCGACTGGCAGGCTGAGGGACCCGCTCGGCCTCCGCCGACACTTCCAGCGGCGGCTCTGCGGCTGCAAAAGCGACAGGGCCAGACCTGGATCCTAACACGGGTCCCGCTTGCGTACGTTGCCGTGTGGCATTACCTGGCAACTGATACTTAGCCCACGAAGCTGAAAATGGCGGGGCATCCTTGCCCGGACCGACAAGCTGATCCGAAGTGAAAACCAGGCTCTCCGTCCAAGCCCACCAAACAAAGGTTTCCTTGCCAATGAATTCTGGCTTTCCCCTAAAGTTAATCTGGCACGTGCAAATACGTTACACGGCAGTTGACGGGGAACTACAGGCCCCTGCACTTTGGCCAGAACAACTGGAGGGAGCACAGCCTCTGCCTTGGTGTGCCGGGAGCCCGGCACCTTCTGCTGGGAAGGAGATCCAGAAAATGAAGATTGCGGAGCTGTCCAGAAAGCCGAATGGAAGCTAGGAGGAAAAGAGCACAAGGCAGCAAAGCTGGGACCGGCAGATCCACCTCTGTGTTCCAGAGCCGGATCCTCTCTGAGGATGGCCATGGCGGAGTGGAGGCCCATAAAAGCTCCCACAGTGCAACGCTAAGTTTCTGGAAATACCTGCCAAAATAAATGAAGGCATGCGTCTCGAGACATAAGCCATCTGAGCATTAGATTCATTTTTTTATTTAAAAGTTATTTTAACTGTTATTTTATTATTATAGTATTTATAGAGTTTTAATATATAACCGAGATGCACCAGTTTTAAATATGTATTATAGATTGTATTTTATTTTGTATATGTTGTGAGCCGCCCCGAGGCTTAGTTGCAATGGGGGCCGCATAGAAATGTTTTAAATAAATAATAAATAAATTTTGCAAGTGTTTCCTTGCCCCAGGGACTCGGTGAATGAGAAGACGCCCTGAGACTCACAGCCCTGGGTCCCTTCGGCCGGCATGCCAAGGTTGGGGTGCCGAGGTGACACGGTCTGGAAGGAACGGCACCGAGAGACAGAGTGACAGGCGTCCAATTTTGCTATTACAGATTTGGCCATCAGCATTTCTTTTAAGGAGCGCCAGGAGGAAGCAGGATCTGGGAAGCAAAGGGGGAAGGGCTGGGAAAGGCGAAGCACACATAGACGGAATTCCTATCGGATGAGACGGGCCTGGAAACATCGGCCAAAATCCAATGGCCTGTCGAGATCCTGCCGGTTCTCCGCTGCCCCACTTCCCCGCCTGCGAGTGGCGAGTCTTGCTGCTGCCACGCTCCGAGCGGAACCCCTGGCTTGCCGGGGGGTGGGATGCGGGGTCCCCCCTGTGGTGAGCGGAAAGGGCCGCCCCTGGAGCGAGCCAGGCTCACGCAGCCGCCTGAGGCTGTTCTCCTTCTGGGCAGCAGAATTTCCGCTGGTTCCGGGTTGGCCCAGAAGCGCGAAAAGCCGGCTGGGCTCCCCGAGCGATGGTGGAGCAGGCAGGGCACTGGCAAGGTTTGTCGCTTCCCACTGGGTTCTCCTCACAGGATACTGGGCGGACTGTAAATGCATTCCATTATAGGCCGCCCCGAGGCTTGTGGCAAGGGGCGGCCTATAAATTTCCAAATAAATAAAATAAATAAATAAATAAATAAAAAACACTTCCCGGTGGATTTTGTTTTTGGGTGCACAGTGTGGCTTCCAATGTTTATCTTGCGCGGTGTTGTGTAGCAGGCCGCGGTGATGATTGCTGCGAAGTGCCCAGGCGGTGCTGCTTTATCCGGCGGGACAGACAGACAACAGCCCGACAGACAGCACAACTGATCTGCCGCAACCTGTACCTTGTCGTCGGCTTCCCCGTGCCTTCAGGATGGGGTGGGATGGAAAACCCCACAGGAGCAGCCACAGGACTGCGCCTGCTGTGTATTGAGCTGTTCCGAAAGCTTTGGTCAGCTTTCCGAAGCGCATACCCCAGAAATACTACAAGAGGTTGTAAGCTGCACCGAGGCTTGTGGCAAGGGGCGGCATATGAATTTGTTATTTATTAACAAATAAATAAATAAATAAATAAATAAATAACGAAACTGGGGTCGGCTTGTCCCTCCGTTTTCTCTAGCCAGTCCAAACCGCATCCTGTGACTCATCTGGTGTGAGTCACCTTGCTCCCCTCTGCGTGTGGGGCGGGCGGAGGCAGCTCCTCGGCAGCCCGGCCTCCTCAGCGGACCGCTTGCGTCACCTTTGCCTTGCCGGTCACCTTTCCTTGCAACCCCACCCGCGAGAAGCCGTGGGCTCTTGTGGCTGCCTCCCCTCCCCGCTTGATTTGCGCTCCCCTGGAAAGCAAACACTGCCGGTTGCAGCTGAGCGTCGAGGTCACTGCGCACAGAATTGGCTCCGCCGCCTCCCAGGTGTCACCGGCAGGGAACACGTAATCCCCCTCTCGAGGCTTGGCGTGGCACTCCCGGCGCCCAGACCCCGCCGTGGCAGGAGCCTCGCGGCCGATGCGCCAGCCGCCGGGAAGGGGCGCCCTGAGCCGGCCCACGGGAGGCAGCGGGGAGGACGGCCGGGAGGAGGCGCGGGGGAACGGGGTAAGTGTTGCCCATGGGCAGCTGGCACTCACTCTTGGCCTGGTGGTAGGGGGCGGGCAGAGCCTCAGCCCCAAGGGCCCCATCCGGTGCCCAAGGGCCCTCGCTGGCCAGCCTCTTCCCCCGGCCCACCCCTTTCCCCCAATCCCTGCCTGTTCCATGATTCCCAACTTTTGCGCAATTCTGTGCCTTGGGCCCAAGGCTTCGTCACCGACAGCAATGGCTTCAGCTTCGTTACTGGAGTTTGGGGTGCTCTGGCCTCACCCTTTTGCCTTTGCCCCGGCCCACCCCTGGAATGTGCCCCCCAAAACTTCTCCAGCACTGAATTGGCCCTGGGACTGGAAGGGACTCGCCCTCTCCGTCTGCACCAGCCAGCCAGGTCTCTTCCAAGTCGAAGGCAAATTCTTCTGGATGGAAACGTTGTGAGTTCAACCTGGGGACATCTGCAGCTTGTCCTGCATTTTTTTGTTCTATAAGCATCCAACAGACAACCACCTTTCAGACAACCCACGGCCCCGACAACCATCGCAGGTTGTCCCACGGCAGAACGTGCTGATTGACCCAACTCAAGAGAGAACAAGGGTTGAGGATGAGTTGAGTGTGGGCTGCCGTAGAACTGCGGTTTTGGTTGAATCATAGGTTAAGTTGGGTGAAGCAAACAAACCATAATTTGTGAAGCATGGATAAGCCACAGTTCCTGATCCAAACACAAGCCGTGGCTTGTTCGCACTTCTCCAATCATGGTTTCTTGGTGCAGTTGGGTTCATGTAGCACAACAGGCCATGATTCAGCAACAGGGTTCAGTGACCACTCACACTCCAGCTGGCTGAGTCACGTGAAGCCCACCAAGTGAGAATGGGGCGAAGGAGAATTTTCTTGAATTTGCGTTTGTAAGTGAACTGCCCAGATCGAAACTTCCCAGACTGGTGATCCTTCAAACTGTGGAGTCGCTGAATTTTTTGACCCAATTTCTCTCCGAAAGCGTGCAGGCAGAAGTGTTTCTATGAGGGAAATTTGTGCATGACAATAAATGTGAATTTCCATGCACACCTTTTTCTTTAAAAATTGCAGACTGAATCGGGCATTAGGCAGAATGGACACATCTTGATGCACACAGAATTGCCCTGGAAAGGCCACGGACTGCTTTGGCCACTTGAGGAGAGCATGCCCAATTTCTCAAATTAAGATTGCCCCTTCCGTCCGCAAAAACAGGCAGCCTTTCTCGTGATGGTTCTGCTCCTGCAGGGCTCCCTCTGCTTGCGAATGATCCAAAGCTGAGAGCCCATCAACAAATCCAGGACGAGCACAAGGTGAAATATTCCCAGAGCCGGGACGCAACAGACGCCCATGACGGACCGTATTTTTTGCTCTATAAGACTCACTTTTCCCCCCCTCAAAAGTAAGGGGAAATGTCTGTGCGTCTTATAGAGCGAATATGTGTGTGCAATAAGTCTGTCGGATGTGCAGCCCATGGGGAAGTGATGGGGAATGTGCCTGTGATGATGCGCCCATTTGAGTCAGAATATTTTTTTTCTTGTTTTCCTCCTCTAAAAACTAGGTGCGTCTTATGGTCAGGCGCGTCTTATAGAGCAAAAAATACGGTATTTCCCCAAAATAAAAATGACATGTTTACAGCAGACGTTTGGGGTCCAGGATACGACAGCGTGTCTCCAAATCGTGATTGCGGATGGACAGGGACAGGCAGGGGGAGAGACGGTCCGTCATGCGAGGGGTTGCCTGCCACCGCGAGCAGAGCATGTCGGGGCGCTGGGTGCAGAGCCAGGGCAGGGAGCAGCCTGGGTAGAGACCTAGGTAGCAGGGATTATATACACTACCTAGTTCAGATAGATAGATAGATAGATGTCCGAACATCTGCCTGAGGGCAGTCCTCTGATCTGAAGGTGTCCTCTATTTGAGGGGCTGCCCAACCCGCCTCCAGGAGAAAGCTCAGCCCCCACAGACGCCGAGGGAGCGGGTGGAGCAGGCCCAGCTCACCATCTTGGTGCTCC
This sequence comes from Varanus salvator macromaculatus, assembly GCA_023646645.1. NCBI lineage: Eukaryota > Metazoa > Chordata > Lepidosauria > Squamata > Varanidae > Varanus > Varanus salvator. The sequence goes on along the minus strand of JAIXND010000761.1, from coordinate 3,814,513 downwards.
CTGCTAGGGTCAAATGCCCGGCAATCATTTAACACGCAGCGATTCGTTCTGCATCCCTCTCCCCCTTACAAATTGGCTCGTGGGCATTTGAAACGACTAGCCGGTCCCTTTGTGGCCACACAGTCCCACTCTTTGGCTGCGTGAGCATCAGCACGGCCCTACTGGATCCCTAAGCAGGTGCTGCTCGCCCGCTCAGGCCCGCGTGGGGGTCCAAGGCATCCCCATGGGGTCGAGGTGGCATGGGGTTGAGGCACCCGGGGAGCGGCCTCTGCCCCATGCCCCTGTGGGCAGGGAGCCGTCCGTCTGTCTGTCTGCCCATCCATCAGTCCACTTGCACGGGCGGCCGATAAGATCGGGCTCCAATTCCCTCCGCTGAGAACGGAGACGTGCATCGCCCGAGCGGGCCGAGCCATCCACCGAGCGGAGTAGGAAACGTTCGGCTCACGTCCGTTCAGAACAATATCCCGGGAGAGGCTGCGAGGTGATCAATCATCCGAGCTGGTTTTTCCACATTTCTCTCTTTTCATTCAGCTGTCGGGAAGAAATCTCCCACAGCGAAAGTTACGCCATGCGGGGGACTCGGGAAGGCGATGGACAATCCGCCAGGGCCCCCACCCCCCCTTCTGGAGGACGGCCAAGCTTGCGGCTCCTGCCCCAAACAATGCCTTTTGTTTTCTCTTTCTCAAACCTCATAATTGCAGCTGTTTAAACATTTATCTTTTAATGTATCTGAGAAGGGTTCTCCTTGCAGCACAAAGATGTTACATGAGACTCCAGGTTAGCTGGGTGTTTACTCCTCGCGTTGGAGAGAAGGGAAGGTGGGCAGTTAAAGGAGCCGTCGGAGGACAAGCTTCCGGACAGAGGCCCAGCGAGGGCCCAGCCCACTCCTGCTTCCTGAGCTCCAGCACCCCCCCAATAAGACCCCACCCACGAGTCTCTGCAAGGATGTCCCTGCCCGATTCGAATCAGGAATTGGGCACACTGGGAGGGTGGGGGTGGATTCGCCCCTCCCTCACTTGCCAGGGGGCTGACAGACTGGCGCACATACTGCACTGCAAATAAGGATGGGGGGCGGATTCCCCCCTTAGTTCCATATGCAGGGGGCCTTGGCGTGTTTTTCAGGAATCCAGCAAGGACCAAGGGATTGAAACTCCCCTCCTCCCACGGTCTGACTAAAAACCGGCATCCTCCCACGTCCTCACCTTTCTGCTTTCAAAGCTGCCCCTGCAAGCATTTCAAGCGAGTCTAGTCCTGCGATCCGGGACAGTGTTGTGGCTGGAGTGCCGGGCCAGCACCCGGGAGGGCCCGGTCCAGCTTCTGTGGGAATGTCGCGGAGGAGAGACCCTCACCCACCTCTCGGCGCCCCCGGGAGCAGGGCAGGGCGAAGGGGAGCGGGTGCCTCTCTTTACAGGCTGCCTGGGGGGCGGGGGGAGAGGGGGAGAGTTTACGGCGCCCCCCCTGTGCCCCCCCCGTGCCCCTTCGCATGTCCTCCTGCTTCCTGGGGATGCAAATTTGGCTGCAGGGGGCTTGTAGAGGTCTGGAAGGGCGCACTCTGGTGGGCAGGGCAGGGCAGGGCAGGCAGGGCAGAGGCCAGGTTACAAAGAACGCTCCAGCCCCTGCAGCTGCAGCCCTCCCTCTGGACGGGCTCAGAGGCCCATTGGAGGGCAAGGAAGGCCGTGGGGCCGGGAGGCAAGCCTGGCCCCCATCCCTTCTCTCAGCGCTGAGGCCTCCGTCTACTGCGGGATCTGCCCTCGGGGTGCATCCCAATAGATGCATACTGAGAGCATGATGAAGCGGAAATCTGTCTGGGTGGAACCTGTCCGTTTGTGGGTTTTCTCTCTCTCACCTCGATATTGCCTGCATTCCACTACCCCGCATCTTCCCACCTCTGCTTTATACTCTGCCTTTCAGAAAATATTTGCAGTTCAACAGCTGAAAGAACGAGCCGGGGTATCATAAGAGGAACATGTGACGAAGCCACGGGAATAAAGGAGCGGGGAGACAGTGTGTCAGAGCAAGAACAGGAGCATCGCTGTGTGATTATGTTCGAAGCCTCGGGAGGAATGAATGGGGCTCTGGCCAATGCCAGAAGGCCACGTCCGTGGGTCTTGCTGGCTTCCTGGGGAGGCACCACGGCCAGGGAGACCTCGCCAGCCCTCTCCAGCTGACTTCAGGAGGGATGGGAACCAGGCAAGACCTTCCTGGGGAACGCCCCCGTGCAGGCGCATGCCGGAGCCGGCGGCCCCTTGGGTGCCCAAGCTGTAAACCGGGGAGGGTTTCAGTGCATGAATTTGCTCCCGGAAACAGCCGCTGCTGGGGAGCGCCGGCGCTGGGGCGGTGCTCGGGACGGAAGCATCGTTCTGACAGGAAGCTGCACTGGTGTCAGGTGCAACACTGTCCGTTGCAAGTCCTTCTCCATCCTTTAGCAAGTCTGGTTTTTTAAAATTATTATTATTAATTATATTTCTATACCACCCATAGCCAAAGCTCTCTGAGTGGTTCACAACATTGAAGTCCCCCATCCAGATTCCAACCAGGCCTGACCCTGCTTAGCTTCCAAGATGAAGCATGATCAGGCCCTTCAGGCTACATGCCATGGACATGGCCAGATGTTTGCTGGCCACTGGTCCCTCGTCTTTTCTGTAGATTGCATGAGATGAATTTCTGGTGTTCACAGGTCCCTTCTCTATGCTGTGATTACAGATGCTGCTTTGCTTTGCTTTCTGTCATTAAACTTGTCCTCAGGGGAATAAACACTTCTCCTTCTACCTGATGCACCTCTAAGATAGGCTATTCCTTGGCATCGGGTTGTCTCTCTCCATAGAGCCTCATCATTTTTACTTCCATGCTATTGTCTGTGTGGGTTTGAAGGCAGAACTAACATTTGTTGAAGGATCTTCGGCTACCTTTGTCTGGTAAGTGCATGCAAGTCACTGGAACGAGAACATGCATCGCTGTAGGTCTTGAGACATCAGTAAATTCCTGGTTTCTAGTGCTTGGGGATTCCAGCGCTTTCAGGAGCTTAAGACCAGACAAACGTGTTGATGATGACGCCAGTCAGTTGCTCGGTATATTTAATTCTCCACAAAATAATGCTACTTGGACACTCGGCACCCTTCTAGGGAATTTCTAGGCCAGTGATGGCGAACCTTTTAGAGACCAAGTGCCCAAACTGCAACCCAAAACCCACTTATTATCGCAAAGTGCCAACACTGTAAGGAAACCTGAAAACAGAGGTTTTAGTTTAGAAAAAACAACTCACAGCCAGTCCAAGAAAATATATATTTATATATATCCTGGGCAGTGCACTGATCAGCTATGCAAAAGCTTGGATGAGTTGTGGCTAATGAGTCGTGGTTCGTGACATCATCACCTGGTGCGCTACTCCTTTCTGAGCATGCGAACGGCCCCTGTGTGCGCTGTTATCCGATGCTCAGCTGCTGGGGCGATGCTGGGGGGCCTCGGCTCACGTGCCAACAGAGACGGCTCTGCTTGCCCACTGCGGTACCCGTGTCAGAGGTTCGCCACCACTGGCCTGACCCTACCCTGGTGTACTCCCCTAACCCTAACATAGGGGTAAAATACCATTGAAAGGGGCAATTTTGAAAAAGCCCTCCTTGAGTAGCTTTTTCTGCACAGCTCATCATTTCTGCCCCTCTAAACACATTGCAACCATCAGAATCGTGCCAGGACACCTCGTTTTTCTAACCCTAACCCAGTGATGGTGAACCTTTTAGAGACCGAGTGTCCAAACTGCAACCCAAACCCCACTTATTTGTCACAAAGTGCCAACACTTCAATTAAACCTGAAAACTGAGATTTTAGTTCAGAAAAAACACCTCACAGCCAGTCCAGACAAATATAGACATATCCTTGGCAGCGCACTGACTGGCCATGCAAAAGCTCGGACGAGTCGCGGCTAATGAGTCGTGGCTCATGAGGTCATCGCCTGGCACCACTACTCCTTTCTGAGCATGCGCATGGCCCCTCTGTGCGCTGTTATCCGATGCTGAGCTGCTGGGGCGATGCTGGGGAGATTTGGCTCACGTGCCGACAGAGAGGGCTCTGCGCGCCCGCTGTGGCACATGTGCCGTAGGTTCGCCACCCCTGTGCTAGGCAAAGAATCGCTGGGCCAGGAAGTGTGCTGCTACGAAACTATGGAGCAGGAGACGTGATGAGGCTGAGACGGCTGCTGAGCACCTTGGTGCACTTCTCCCAGCTTCTCCTGCCTCAGGCCAAAGATCTCCCGTGGAGACCATCGGGCTCGGCTTTCTCCTAGTTGTTCTGCCAGTCATTCCGGGGAAATGTTCCGCTTCCCCCGGACAGCGCCCTGGAGCCCGTGCCCTGCCTTCGCCATGATCTCACGCAGGCGCCTGGTCAGACCCAAAGCTTTGCCATGCCTGAGGTTCCCTCCACTTGCCGGTCCTCAAGGATCTGCCCAGGATGTTCCCGAGTGAGGCTGCTGGAGGAGTTTGGCTCTTCGTTCAGAATCGTTAGCTGCTGTTGACTCTTGTGCCACGAAGCCCGGCACGTGCGAATTGTCAAGCAAAGAGGGGCAAGGCGGGACGCTGATTTGCATATACAGCGATACATTAATATGCATGAATGCAAACACAGAGCTTTTTACTCCAGGGAATTTAAACAGAAGTAGCTCCCGCCCTGATGTGGACGAGTATGGCCCACATCCTGTCCCACTCAGGCAGGCGTCCAGACGCTTGCTGCTGATGAGAAACCGTTTGGATGGTGCCTTATTCTTAACCTGGGCTATGGCCAGACAGCCCTCCAAACAGCACGCACATTGCCATGGGTGAGGTTCGTGGAAGTCAGTCTCCGTGGCTGGGTTCAGCCCCCTCGACAAGCCACACTCAGGGCTTGTGGCTGGGCTGATCGTGGCTTGCTGCCGAGCCATGGGGTGCTGTCCCAAAGTGGGCCATTGCATTGTCTGAAGCTGGCTGGGTTCTCTCCACGGGTTGTCTGTGGATAGCAAGCTATGGCTGCTCAGTGCGGCTGCATTCAAACAACACAATAACCCGCGTTTCACCAGCAATCCCTGGTTGGACAACCCGCATGCAACCCGCTGTTGTCCGAGCCCAGCCACTGTGTCCAGTGGGGCTCGCTCCCCAGTTCCAGATTTTGCAGCCTGATATTGACACGATCAGGCGCGCCGCTGATCATTTCTTCGGATCATCCGTGAAGTCCACCCGGGATGCAAACTTCTCCTCTGCACAGCTCCACTTCTGCTGTCTTTCAAGAATTAATCTAAGGGCATGGACTTTTGAGACTGCAGCTGTTGAATCCCCCCTGCCCCCCCCCCCATTGTGTGCTGTTGGTTTCCCAACCCCTTGGAATGAGCCGGTGCCGTTGTGCAGTACGCTCCGCAGGCCTGGGGGAGCAGCACGGGGTGGGCTCGTCCTTCGCTCAGGCACGGCGGGCCCTTCCTCGCGGCCTCCTGCGGGCAGGCAATGGCAGCCCCTTGCCCAGGAAGCCCCCCTTGGTGCGGCAGGAGGGGTCGCGTTCGCCCCCTGCCTGGGGCTTGTGCCTTCCAGGCAGGGGCGACGCTGCGCTCGGGGGGTCCAGGTCTCACGGACGGACGGGGCATGCGCAGCGGGCGGGCAGTGCCAGGGAGACGGGTGGCAAAGGGGAATGCCGCGGGCAACTCTGGTCTTGGGTGACCCCTGGTGGCCGGTCTTGACGGTGCAGGTCCCTGGCGCAGCCCAACCACGTAAAAAGGGGCATTGCTTTTACCGGGTGAGCCACGGTGCCAGGCCATCCCCACCCCTGGCCAGGCCGGGCGACCCCTCAGCAGCACGCGCCCTCCGGGCTGCCCGCCTTGTCCTGGAAGAGGGCGGCTGCCAAGCAGCCCCCCACCTCCGGGGCCCACAGGTTGCCTGCCCGGTGATGCCCGGTCCAGGCAACCCTCTTCGCCCCTCGCCTCGCACTGCTTCTGCCAGCACGGCCCTGAAGAAGAGCGCGCAGGCCCAGGATCAGGCCAAGGCAGCGCGTCCCCGGAAGCGAAGATGGCAGAGTGTCACGAGGAGGCGAGGCCCCCGGAAGACCGTCCTGCCGGGGAAAGCGAAGGCGGGAGGCGGAGGGGAGGCCAAGTGTGAGATGGGTGCACTCCAGAAGGGAAGCGGCAGCCTGGGAGCCGCGGGAGCCAAGCGGGGCTGCCAAGGACAGGCCGTTCGGACGGCTTTCGCTCACAGAAGCTGGAGACAGCCGACAGCACAGAACAACAGCAACAGTCCAGATTCCTTCCAAGCTGCTGGTCGTGGCTTTTTATAAGCTGCAGCTTTCTCCTGGCGAAGGCAGGCAGACAGACTGGTGGAGAAGGAGAGCTCCCCCAGTGTGTGCTGAACTTGTGGGGCTGTTCTAGGGCCGGGAGGAGGGACCGCCGGGCAGGGAGAGCACGTGTCGCACTGGGCTCCTGCAGAACGGCAGCGGCACGGAGAGCCTCCGCTTGCTTCCCCCACCGCAGGCGTCTCGCTCTTCCTCTGGGGTACACATGCCCCTCTCCTCCTCCCCCCTTGAACGGAGCGTCTTTGGTGTTTTTTCAAGGCTCGAGAAACGTGCGACTGGAGCGCAGGTCTTCTCAGAAGTAAATCAGATCATCTTCAGTGGCCTTGCAATTAAAGCACGCAGGCGGCGAAGGAGCTGAGGGGGTGGGAACTGCCCAGGAGGGGCTGCGCTTGCTCCCCAGGCAGGGGCTTGGGGTGTCCGAAGGGCATGAGCGTTGAGTGCCACCTGCCCTGGATTACGCAGCCTTGAAATAGGAGCAACTGAGGGAAAGGGGCTCCCTCCGGGGTTCAGGATCGCGGCCTCCCTTCGGGGAGACGGCCAGGCTTCGAAGAGCATCCAAGCAGAGCCAGCAGACCAGCGAGGGGCCTTCAGGACTCAGCAGCTCTCCGTTCCGAAGCAACCTCCCGCAACTGGGTGCCTGCCAGATGAGTTGGACTACAAGGCCCAACACCCTTTCTTGGTTGTTGTTATGGGCCATCAAGTCAGCTCCGGATTAGGTGGCCCCAGGAATGACGCCCTTCCGAGTGCCCAGGCCTTGACAGCCCTGCTCAGCTCCTGCAAGCGCAAGGCTGCAGCTTCCTTCCGTGATTCGGCCACCCCATCCCTGGTCTTCCTCCTTCTGCCTTTGACTTTCCCCGGGGTGACGGTCTCCAGGGAGTCAGCCTCGGGACTACGACACCTTCAGTCGCATCCGTTTGCTTCCAAGGAGAGTTCTGGTTGGGTCTGATCCAGGATCCACCTGACTGTCCTTCCGGCAGCCTGGAGTATTTGCAACACATTTGGAGGGCGCCCAGTTGGAGAAGGCTGTTTTGGGGGGCACCAGTGCCCTCTGGTGGTCACTAAAAGGAAAGACATCCCAGGCACCAGCTGGTGCTCGGAAGACGGTCTCCCATTGTCCTGCAGGCCCTGCTCTGTAGCTCACAAGCCCATCCCTGTTTCCGTCTCCACATGTGGGATAGCCCTGGCAGCGATGCATGGGAAGGGCACTCTGCACATGCTCAGAGGCATCTGGTAAGACAGCCCGCCAGGGTCGCTTAGCAGCCTCCAGCCGAACAACGAAGGTCTAAGCCACCCGGAGGGCACTTCTGCCAGTAGGACTGTCTGTCTGCATGGGAAGCAGAGGTACATTCAGACCCTCAGTCTGCCTAGCCCACAAGTCTCGACACGACTGGCTGCAGAATGGATCTCTGAGCATGCACAGAGCGGTTTGTCGAACGTAACCCCGTGGTTACCTGCAGGGATTGTCCTTATGAACATGGATGGACCCCATCGCTTCAGGAGGGGCTCCTCTCCACGTGCTGCTCGTGCAGCGGGGACCCCACCTCTGCTGAGGCCTCGCCACGGAGCAAGGGCAGGGGCTGGTCTGTGCCTGAGAATTCCTATCCTCAGAGGCCCCTCCCAGGAACGGCCCGGCTCGGCCGGCTGCTTGGCCTGGAAACCATCACCTCCTTTACAGCTCGCAGTGTCGTCCGTTCTGCACATGAAACACCCCCCTCCTCGAGCATCTCAGACTCTTGCCCTGGCCCACCCTCCCCAGGCGCACTGCAACGCGCCTCACTTTCCAAAGCCGAACCATCGGGGAGGCAGCCGGCAGCCCGTCGGAACAAGTCCCAAGACCGCTTTGCTCAGGCGAAAGAGTCCTTCTTCCGCTGAGCCTTGACTCCGCCTGAGAGGGACCACGGCAGCACGGATATTTGAATGCACGTCAACAAGAAAAAAAGATCGCATTTGACGTCAAAAGGGAAAATGCTTTAGTGCTGCTGATTCTTTTACTCTTTAGTGCTGCTGAAATGCTTTAGTGCTGCTGAAATGCTTTTACTCTTAGGACAAAGGGAACCTGTTTCTGCTTCCCCTTCCGGGGGAATCGCCTTGCGCCCTGCGGTCCAGCCAGAGGTTTCCTTGGGACAGAAACCCACCATCACCCTCTGGGCAGGAGGGCGCAGGGAGGGCTCGCGCCTGCACTATCACTCCGGCTCCCTTTTCTGAGCGACCACAAGATTAAGCTGTTGCTGTGGCCAATCTCCTTCTAGTGCGTGCGCGCATCCACCAGCTGAGCCCAGGCCCACCAAGGGTCTCGCAGTGGGAGCCACGTCTTGACTCCGGGAACCCGTCTCCGGACGCTTGTGGCACTTTTTCCTGCTTCCCGCCGTTCCGTTTTGCAGCTCGGGCTTGGTGTCCTCCTGATTTTTACTGCCACATGGAACCTGCTGAACATCGCTTGGTGGACTCGAAAGTCACAAGGTGGTGCATGCGCAGAACATGCAGAGCACATGCCGTTACATAGAACAGGCAAGCAAACATGGAGAGGCCTTACCAAACCGCTTGAAGGCTAGGTGCCATCGCTGGATGAGTTTTATTTGCAGGGCGGGGGGAAGAGCTGGTCCCACGGAAAACACCGTGGCCACTGGACAGGCTCCCTGGAACGGAGGGCGCCTGCTTCGCTCCAGGGCCAAATCCATGCATGACGCATTAGCTGAACATGGAAGGGCCCTCTTGCGCATTGCCTGAGCGCGAGAGAGACAGGCAACGCCAGCAAGTAGTGCATATATTGAGAAACCCTCTTTCTTGTAGGTAAAAAGGTCGCAGGTAAAGGTTCCCCCCGCGCATGCATGCGGTTCATGACTGACCGGGGGCTCAGTCCCTCACACGGCACTGGGGCCGACCTTACGAGCGACAAGCGCAGCATCTCGCCTGCTGAGCCACCAGGCCCCATCTGCACCAGGGACCAGGTGCTCCGGCCATCATGCGCAGCCAATTTGTACCTTTAGCTTCTTGCGAGGATCAGTCCCGGGAACCATCCCAGTAGAAAACATTCCGATACTTTTGTACCTACAGTCGTGGCCTCAAAACATCCGGCTCCAGGTGACACATCCTGGCCTTGTTGGCAGAGGTTTATTTTATATTTTCGACCCTCTGGTGTCTCTCCCAAGGAAGTGGCCCTCGCTCGGAAGACCTGCTTGGCAGACGCTCCCTCCGGGGGCTCTGCCTTTGGCCGGGGACCAGCAAGCTTGGCAGCAGTGGGCACCCCCATTCATGGCTGAGTCCCCCCCCTGGGGGCGCAGTGCGTACATGCCAGACCGCCGACCTTCTGAGGGTGGCGTCGTGGAAGGGGCAGGGCCTGGGGGGCTGGCGGCGTCCCTGAAAAGGGCTTTCTCAAAGAAAGTAGAGATCCGACGCACTTAATGGATGCCCTGTGCAAAGGGCCTTTCACTGGGGGCAGAAGCGAGAGCTATTCTGAGTGCACATGTGCATCCGAACTGTGAAAACACTGTTCATGGGGGGACGTAATGGATGAGGAATGGGCTTAAATATAGCACTTCCCCGTTCTTGTCCATAAATATATCTCTAGGGAAACTTCTGCAATCCATTGCCAGCTCACAGGGCTTCCTGCGTCTCCTTGGGCTCTCGGGTGAGAATCATTAATCTTGCTTTGAGGAGGGAAGAGAGGTGGGTGAGCGAGCGGCAGCTGTTTGGGGAAGGGGCTCTCTCCCTGCCCCCAGACGGCGAGGGAGGCTGACAGACCCCGCCATGCCGAGAGGCACCCATCCTGCGTGGCTGCATGCCGGTTTCATGCGCAAGCCACATGCTCCCCAGCCGCACATGCGCACCCGAGCACACTGCCCCGTGCCTAAAACCGGAGCTCACAGAAATTTCTCCTCCCGTTTCGGTTTCTGTTCTTTTCAAATAACTTTAATTTTATGCTTCAGTGATGCTCATTTCCTAAGACTTTTAAAAGTTAATTATTTTTGTGTTGAGTCTCCACGATTATTAAAACCAAAATCCTTCAAGCCATTAGCAGCACGGGACGGCTAATGGATATCCCTTCTGGATTTCTAGTTTCCATAAATTGCCACTTATTTTTCAATAGCCACCCCCCCCCCCACGTGAGCACACGCACACACACGCACACCAAGGACTTCTCTACGTAAGGCATGCATTGCGTGCCCTGCAGGCTGGCAGGGTAGCGGGTGCCTGAGAAGGAGGGTGGGGTGGGTGCTCCCCCGGTGCTCCCCCCATTCCGACAGCAGGAAGGGCTCCTGCGAGGCACTGCGGTGGGGCCAACCCCACCATGACAAGCCGGCACGTGTCCAGGGGAGACACCTGGCTGGAGAAGCTCACGACAAATGCACCCCACAGACAGAAGTGCCCTTAACTCATTCACAGAAAAGACATTTTAATTCCAAACGACTCTGCTTGCATCTTGTGTCTTGCCAGCTTGCCTTCTTGCATCTAGCTTTTAAAGTGTGTGCGTGTGGTGGTGAAGGGGGGGGGGTTCTTTTAATTGTTCATCAAAAGGTCCCTCGTGTGGCAACAGTGCCAAAGCAAAGGTCCGGAATTTCTTCCCAAACGGAACGTGTTTAAATGCAATGTTTCAGAAAGGGCATCTTTAAAACCTCTTTGTTCCCCCTTTCCCTTCACGCTCCGGTGCTGCCGCTCGGGATGCCCGCCGGCCTTGAGCTGCGGTTCCTCGCGCGGGGGGCGTCCTCTGCCACAGCGCAGCCCGTGTGCCGCCCCGCACTCCTCTGCCCTGGCCTCCCGCGGCCCCTCCCAGTGCCTCACCTGCCACGGCCCGGCCACAGCCCGCCACCCGCTGCGTGGCACCGTGCTCGCTCCCCGTGGCAGGGCACCCGCCTGCACCCGTGGGACCAGCCCCCCGCGCGCCTCCCTCCCCAATGCTCTCCAGCTGCTGCCGGCCAGCTCACCGTTCCAGCGACTGCCGCTGCGAAATGCAATTTCAGGAGAGCCAAGCACCTGCTGGCGGGGTCTCCCTCCCTCCCTCCCTCCCTCCCTCCCGCTCTCTCTCTGCGGGACCCCCTGGAGGAGGCACTGCCAGCCCCGGGGCACATGCCCAGCCACTCCTGCCAGCCTGCACGGGCAAGCGCGCCTCTCCATGCAGCGCCGGCCTCGTCCCGCTCGGTCCCCGGCTCCCCGAGCGCCTGGCCTTCCGCGGGGGGAGGCCTTCCCGCCCTCCTTCCAGAACCGGGGTCTTGAGAGCCGGCACCCGCTCGGCTACAGGATGTAGAAGTCGTTGTTGTTGGACAGGTCTGCGTAAGGGCGGAGGCCGCGGGCCGGCAGCTGGGGCTTCTGGCCACTCGGAAGCACGTGCTGGAGCACGGCCGGCGGCTCCCCTGCAGGCGGCCTGGGGAGCTGCGCCCCCCGCGGGGCCGTGGTCCCCGCCTGGCCGTGGCCCCCGGGCTTGTGGTTTCTGTTGCAGTAGGCCACGCAGCACCGGCAGGCCAGGAAGGGCTTGGTGGGGTGCTCCTTGGCCTTCGACCGGGGCAGCGGGGGCAGCCCTCTGGGGACAGGGAGGCCCTTCGGCCGGGGGTCCGGCCCCTCGGCCAGCCCTTTCAAGCGCCGCCTCTTCTTCTGGATGTGGTCCAAGCTCATGTCCGAGTGTGAGGAGCAGCTCTCGTTCCAGGCGCAGCCGCCCGCCGCGCTCAGGCTCCGCAGCGGCAGGGCGAGGCGCAGCGCCTTCCAGAACTTGGAGCCGGGCCGCTTGGACCGCTCCCCCCGCCACGCCACGAAGGCCACCGAGTCCCGCAGCTGCTGGACGCTGGGGGGGGCCCGCGGGAGCGGCCGGTACTCCACCACCACGAGCTTGGTGGCGATGTTGTTCTGGCACAGAAGGCCCAGCTTGAACTCCAGCATGCTGATGCTTTTCTCCAGCAGGTAGTCGGGGCTCAGGACCACGATCATCTTGCGGCTCCTCTGGATGAAGTCAAAGACGGCCTCCGTGATATCTGAGGGGGAGCCGGGCAGCGGCAGTCAGAGGCGCCAGCCAAGTCGCCCCCAGCCCGCCCCCCACGCGGTGGCCACGCAGGACGGCACCCCGTGCGCCTCCGGAGGGATGGACGCCGGCGCGTATGAGCATGCCCTGACCAGCGGACTCACCCTCCGCGTGGCAGCGACTTGGCCGTGTCGGCTGCGCGGACAGCAGCCTGCGCGTCGCAGGAGCCACAGCAGCACCCCAGACATCTACACACGCCGATCGATATGCACTGATGCGAACGGAGAAATGATAACGACCCTTTAAGCAGACGTGGAAGGCACCTCGGCACGGTGGGTGGCCGGGTGGCCCATTTGCCACCTCATCTGGCGAATGTTGGTGCCACTGTGGTGACTCCTTCTAGGGTTTCATTATAGCAGTCCTTCGTACAGAGGACTGCCTTCTGGAAAGCGGGCTGCCAGGTCACCCTGACGCTGTGGCTCTCGGTGCCACTGCAAGGGGATGGCAGAGCCCCTGGTGATGCAGGCCACTTCCTCCGGTGGCCATGCCCCACAAGTGCCCCTTCTGCAGTGCGAGGGACTGCCTGGGTGTGTGGGGCAGGTCCTCTCTCCTCGCGGTGGTCGCCGAGCTGCTCCGGACACGTGGGGTGGCCTGGCACTCAGGCCAGCCCAGCCCCCCAGGCCTGGCTTGCCCCGCTGGCCTGGAGCAGCTCTCCGGGGGCTCACAGCGAGGTGGGCCACCTTGCTGTGCTGTCACACCTCTACCTGCCTCCAGCTGGGATGCCCCCTCACCCAGCCCCACACCAGCAGCACCAGTTTGGACTCAAGGCACCCCATAGAACACCAGTTCTTCACTGCCTACACTGGCCGCCAATTGATGTCCGGCCAAATGTAAGGTGCTGGTGACGACCTGCAAAGCCCTAAGCGGCTTGGGTCCGGGGTCGCTGAAGGAGCGCCTCTTTCCCTGCGTGCCCCCCGCCCCTTAAGATCTGGGGTGGAGGCCCTGCTCCGGGAGCCCTCCTTGAACCAGAATAGGAGGGTGGCTACCTGGAGAAGAGCCTTCTCTGTGGTGGCACCCAATTATTGTAAGATTGTCCAGAGACTGTTGGAAGTAGACAAGATACAAAAGTCTTCAATAAATAAATACATACATACATCTCCCGCTCTGTGCTGCGTGCTCGGCCTTGTTCGCACAAGCAGCAGCTTCTTGGTACAGTTTGTCGGATGTGCCACCTCCAACTGGACTTCCCCTGAGTGAAGCTCCTGCATCCACGCCCCCCATCCCTGTACATGGAAAACTAGGAGCCCACTCCTATCCTCGCTCTTTCATCCACAGGCTTATTCTCCAGGTTCATGGATGGATGGATGGATGGATGGATGGATGCGCATTTTCAGCCTTTCATTTCATTTCTATCCCAACCCAGAGCCAAAACTCTCTGGATAGTTTACAGCAATCCATAAAAACAGAACAATATAAATATCATAAAATCAAAGCGGCATTAAAATGAATTTTAAACAGCGAAGACTTGCAGTAAAAATGACTCAGTGCGAAGAGAAACACCTGGGAAACAGCCCTGCACCGACCGTGCCCCCAAAGCGGGCTGCCGAGCGGATCCTTCACGGCCCTGGCAGAAAGGGCTGCCTTCGCCGGTGCCGAAGAGCTGACAAAAGACGGAGGGACGATTTATGGGGCACGGACAGCCATGCAAGTCTCCCTGCGAAGTCTCAAGTGGGGATGCGTAAAAATTTCAGTCCATTTCATCCTCCCCTGCCTGCCCCTGCACCAAATATTCCCAAACGCCTGAACATACAGGAGTGTGTGGAAACACCTTTATAAAGTGCACGCTTTCACCTGCACCCTTCCCAAAACCAGGCACTGTCACGCTTGGTAGGAAAAACGCACGCTCTTAAAATATGCACGGAATTGCACATTTCCTGTTCGAAGGAGCCCGAAGCAGGTGGGACGTGAAATCGGAAGTGAGTTGGAAGGGTCTGAAGTGATTCCCACCGGCTTTGGTCAAGCTGAGAGATGCTGCTCCCCCTTCCCCACCGAGTGCCCGCCTCGGAAGGCTTGCAGAGCAAGGCAGAGGAAGGCTGGCCCTCTTCCTGCAGGGTCCGCCCGGTATTCTGCTTTGCAGAAACGAAGGCGGGAGTGCGGAGCAGCGGCCTGGAAGCTGCCCGTCCACTCTTAGCCCCCGGGCAACAGCTGGAGGGGCGCACCAGACGCAGGCCGCCATGCGGGGGTGGAGGGGTCACGCTTCCATTCAGCTCTGCATCAACAGTGGGGCCTCTTGTAAGTCCGTCGGAGCCGCTTCTGCCCCCCCTGGGGGGTGCATTCACGGCCGAGCGATTGACAGACCATCCAGGCTGCGCAAGCTCTGCCCGGAGGAGCCGCTGGCTTTCGTGGCTCGAGGGCGGCCCGTCGGCGGGGGCCTGCTCTTCATTCCTCTCGCAGAAGTCACCCGAAAGGGCATTTCTGTGCCCACCCCCAGGCCGCAGCCTCTTCCTCGCCCGAGGGCAGCCGGCTGGCTCTGACCTCTCGCCACCACTGCCGCTCCTGAGCCCGAGGCAGCCGACTTTCTCGGCTCACGGCAGGGCTGGCCTGGAGACTCTTCTCGCCACACCTGCCGCGCCTCACCTGCTCTGTGGGTCGAGCTGCCTCCCCGGACCTCCCGGCAGGTGCCCCTCCGGTCAGCCACGAGCAGCTGACCCTTCCCGTTCTCTCCCTGTGCCCGGACATGCCCCCCTCTCCTCCCGGCAGGGCCCGCTTGGGGTGCCCGTGGGAGCAGCTCCGGCTCCGGCAGCAGCATGCCAAGCACCTGCATCTCCAGTTGGCTCGGGCTGGAGCCAGCGCTGTGGGGGCGATCGCCCTCCCTCCACCAGGAAAGGATCCGCACAGCCGCTGGGGCTTCAAGTTTCCCGAAGGGGCAAGGAAGGAAGGGGAGGGGGAGACGGCACAGGTGCCTGACATGATGCCTGCACTGGGGAGACTGGGGCTCTGACCTACAACCCAGATGGGTAACCCCAGGGAGTCACCAAGGGGAGACTCGGGACAGAGAGAAACAAGGACGCAAACAGCACATGGCTAAACCGGGTGGCTTTAAGAGGAGCGATGCAGGAGGTTAGTGGGGCCAGTGGCCGCTAGCCAGGACGGCTGCGAGTCATCTCTGGTAGCAGGGGCGGTATACCTCTGCACACCACTTGCTGGGGAAGAGGGGTGGGAGAGTGCTGTTTGCGCGAGTCCTGCATGGGCCCTTCCCGGAAGCCTCTCTGGGAAGTGGGCCCTGGCCTGACCGGCACGGCTCTTGTGGCGGTGCCGAGCGCCGGAACATGCGCCAAACACGAGTAGACCATGCAAGGGCCTGGAACGGCATGGCAGGCGCTCCCGGGGCCTGTGGACAGGCAGCGGCTGGCAGGGCCGGAAGAGTGGGAGAAGGCACGGCTGCCGCAGGGCACAGGCTGAGCGGAGGCCGCATTCACACACACACACGAAGAGCCCGAGGCGGGCCAGACCTGGCTCCTTCCGGCCCGGCCTCCTGCTCCCACAGGGGCCAACGCTCTGCCCCGCCTGGCTCGCTGCCCCCAGTAGGATCCCTCAGTGCTGGGAGCCAGGGGAGCCCTCTCCTCAGGAACGCGCTTCCCAAGCTGCCCACCCCTGCAGCTTTGGATGTGGAGCCGCAGTTCCACTCTGTGCCGGAGGGAAGGCGCCTCTTCCAGCCGTCCTGGATCTGCCTCCAGCCCGCTCTGGGGGGGACCAGCTCCACCCGGGCCCTGGCATTGTGGGAGGGGCAGGAATGGCGCCCGCCGCGCTCCCTGTGCCGGCCACAGTCCCATGCATTTCTGCAATGTCTCTTACTCCCTTTGCCGAGCTCAACACCCCCGAGGCTGCCGCCTTCCGCTCCAGCTCCTTGACTATTCTAGCTGCACCTCTTCAGTTCCTGCAAGATCCTTCCACGGGAACAGGCCCCAGACTGGCATGCCGGAAACTGGCTTCTACCTCCACCTGCCAGGCAGGAATCTCACCCCGTTCCCAGGACACCCGTCTGTCCTTGCCAGGGCTACACCTCCTCGGACCTCAGGGCTGATGGAATGACTCCGTCAGGATCTTTTTTGTAAAAAGCTCTTGCTTGGAGAGGGATTTGGTGGCGTGTGCCACTTCAGGTGGCACGGCCAGACGCAGGTGGAGCTGCTGGGTGGTGATTGGGTGTTAGCACACCTCTTGCTACGCTGGGGACCAGCTAAGAACTTTTCCCAGTATCGAACTGGCCGGTCGCTCCAAAGGGATCGCCACATTTGCCTTCCCCGGCAGAAACTGTGCCTTCCCTTGCTCACATGTAATCTGAAGCCACTGATGTGCCTGAGCATGAATCCTGGAGCATCCAGGCATCCCCTGGAGTCGGGCATGCTGCTCCGATCGCGTTAGCCCGGTCGCCAGTGGCAGAGCCAACAGCACTGGCGCTCCTGCAGCCGCTGCAGAGGCAAGGCAGATGTGCCCAGATGTGAGTCCAACCTCTCAGGTAAGTCATGGGGGAGGCCGTGAGAGAGGAGCTCTGACGACTCCTGGGCAAATTGCTATGGAGGGAGTTGCCGGTGCATTGTCCTGTCCGGGATTTGGACCATTGCTCAAACAACCCCCAGTCTCCGGCTGCGGCCCCCTCCGCACTCATCCTGGAGTGCAGCCGCTGGGACAGACCTCCGAGCGACTGTGCGCAGGATTGCGCCTCGAGTCAAACTCGCTCCGCAGCCGGTCGCAAGAGCCTCCCCCGAGCGGTGGCTTTGCCTTCTGCCGGCCTGGTTGCCATGCGAGGCCAGGCCTGCGGGAGCGAGCTGGCGCTCCGGCCTCAGCCCATGCGTCAGAGCAGGCGGGCTGCACGCCAAGGTCCCATGTGCGCAGAATGAGGAGCAGATCACGGGAACTGAGCCGATGTGGCGCCACGAGGCACCCGCTTCCTGGAGCCCTTCCACCGGGGGCGGCGGGAAGGCTATACCAACCCAGCAAGCAGCCGAGCAGGACAAGGGCCCCAGCGAGCTCCACCCAGCCCTCTCTGGGTCAAACGACATGGGGGGGGAGACACACCATGCGCTGGAACCACTGGACCCCACCAGTTCCTGCTGGAGAAGGGGAAGGCCTGTGCCCAGCAGAGCGGCCCCGTGGGTGGGCCGTCCACCCGGCAGGAGCGCCTCAGGCGGGCTGCCCGCCCCACGTCTCCACCTGGGTGGCGCAGGGCAGGGGCAGTTACGGCGGGCAGAGCTGGCCCAGGATGAGCCGAGCCAGCCGTGCCCTGGCCCGGCGCGAGCTGCAGCCCCGGAGCACCAGCCACCGCTGGCGCATGCGCATGCCGGGCAGAGTCCTTGCGCGGGCTCGTTTCAGCGGGGCGTGTGGGGGAAGGGTTCTGGGCAGGGCGCAGGACGGGCGGCGTTTGCAAAGGGGAATGGGGAACGGGGAACTAAAACACACACACACTGCGTGGAAATGGGAAATGAACTGAAACACAGCGAGGTAAAATATCAAAATGGGTGTTTTATTGAAATGCAGAACAAAAAAAATGGCAACAATGTCACTTCAGGTAATAAAGAAGAAAATGCAAAATGGGAGGGTGCGGGGAGGGGATCCAAACGGGATGTGAGCTGGTGACCGGGAGGGGAGGGCAGGGTCGGCCCCACTTCCCGAGGTCCTGCCCTGGCTGGGGCAAGAGGAGTCAGGCCGGAGCAGCCACGTGGGGGCGAGAGCAGGCCGCACAGCGCCGCCCGGGGGCCTTTCCGAGAGGCCGGCGGGCCCGGGCGCCCCCGTTTTATTCCCTGGGCAGCGACAACGGGCTTGGCCAAGGAGCCTCACCGAGGGGGGAGAGGGCCCAAGCCGCGTGCCCATTGCTGGCCTGTGCCCCAGAGTGGAAAGCCGGCGGGGGCTTGGGGGCTTGATCCTGCCGGACGGCCCCTCTGCCCCCGGCCCTTGGGGAGGAGGGAGGGGAGGGGCGCGACCTGCCCGGAGCCCTCTCTCGCATCCTGCCTCCGCCCCACTCGGCGTCAGCAGCAGGGGGCAGGGATGGAGGGTGTCCCTTGGGCGGCTGGGTTTGCTCCAGGACCCCCCGGGAGCCCCTTGCACTGCTGCGTTCAACGGTACTCCCTGGAGGGCGGCCTTCACCCCCCTGCCCAGAGACTGGCCATGCCTGTCGCCTCCCCCAGGCTGCCTTGGGGGTGGTGGTGGGGGGGACCAGTCTGCAGCCATGCAATGAGAGGGGCGGAGGCGAGCTCTTCAGACGTGGCTCCCCGCAGCTCCCCCAAGTCCGAGGGGCGACCAGGAGCTGAGCTGGCAGCCCAGCCGCTTTGCTGCGTGGCGACAAGCCCCCCCCCCCCCGGCCAGCTGCTGCCACTAAGCGCCTTCCCAGGCGAAGGGCCGGGTGCGGCGGGCACGGCAGGGCCCTCGGAAGGACGGCCACTCTCCGGAGCGGCCGAGGGGAGCGGGGCCTGGAGCCGTGTGCCAGCGGTGGCATTGCAGGCGTTCCGAAATGGCCAAACCCCCCGGAGCCGACCTGAGTCGGGGCCGAAATTGCACGCACCTCTGGAGACGAGGAAGCGAGATGCAAGGCGCAAATGGCATTCCCTGCGGGGGATCTGGGCCGGCCGGCGACGCTGCCAGAGCGTGCGCTCGCCTCCCGTGCCGCCCACGCCTGCCCATGCGCGAGACGCTCACGGCGGGCCCAGGCACTCTGTTCCGTGAACACCGGCCCCCAGCCCAGGTGCTCCCGAACCCGCTCGGAAAGAGCTGCCTCCCTCGGTTCTGGGGTTGGGCGCGTCGCGACTGGGTGGCACAGAAGTGAAATAAATAACAAGAATAATTTTGAAAGCCCCGTTGGGCTGGGAAGCGGAGGGGGAGGCTGGGGTGCAAGAGGGGTCAGCTTGCCCCAGACAGACAAATGATGCGCCCCCCGGGAGGCCGGACCGCAAGGCAGGCGGCGCGGCCCAGGCCCTCCGGACCACCGATGCCCAACCGGGACCCCAAGCCCTCCTTCCTGAAGTCCCTCCACGCCGCACGGCACAGACGAGGTCCTGGCTTCGCGGAGGGTCACCCAGCGGGGGGCGCCGCGAGCCGTGGAAGGCGGAGTCGCCCCCGGAGGCGAGGCCACGCGAGGGGCGCTCGGCTGCAGGGCAGGCGGCGTGGGCGTCTGCCGGTGCTCCAGCGGGAACCCTCCCTCGAGCGGCTCAGGCGCTCCTCAGGGGCGGCAGGGAGAGGGCGCCCTGCTCCACGGGGCCCCGGGGCCTGCTCCTCACGGGCAGCTCCACCAGCAGCTGCTTCCAGAACCGCCCGCGCGGGTGAGCCGACGCCTCGCCCTTCCACTTAATGACGGTGAGGGCCGCCTTGGCCCGCCGGAGCTCTTTGACCCGGCTCTTCTTGATGGCCTTGTACTGGACCAGGATCACGCGGATGGTGCCGCGGGAGGCCATGTCCGCCAGGCCGGCCTTGAGCTCCAGCAGGGCCTGCGTGCCCTGCAGGACGTAGTTGGGGCTCAGCACGACCAGGAGGCGGCGGCTCCGCTGGATGAAGCTCAGCGTCTCATCCGTGACAACTGGGGGAGAGAACACACCGGGCAGGTCAGGGGAGGGCCTCCGGGAGCAGGCAGGGGGCCGCGGCCCGGGGTCTCGGCACTGCTTTCCCTGCTCGCAGCCCGCGAGACCGTGGAAGACGAGGGCGGCGGGAGCCGAGGAGCCGGCGGGAGGCTCGACCGGACTCCCGCGGGCTGGCTGGAGTGCCCCCGGGGCCCCCTGCACCCCAGCCGTCCTGCCCCCCCAGCTCCTGCCAGCCCCTCCTTCTGGGGAAGAGCTGCGCCAGAGCCGCCAGGCGTCCGCGGTGGCAGGACGCAGCCACCCCAGCGAAGCCGCGACTCTCTGCCCCACTGGGGCTTTTGCACGCTTCGTTCTCTGGCTTTCCAATGCATTCATTTCACATGCGCTAATTTCTTACGGTGGCTTGCATGCTTTTAATGCCCCCCCCCTAACCTTAAGAGGTTTATTCTTCGATCGTGCACACGCTTCCCCCCTCCTGCACCCCTTCCGGCCAAGGCTGGGGGCAACTCTGCGCTGGGCATCGCCCGACGGTGCAAATCGCCATCCCCTGGGGAAATCGCCATTCACCCCGGAGGGTGCAGCCGGCCAGCACGGCAGCCCCTGCGCCAGCCATGTGGGTGGATTATGCCCCCAAGCCCCCCCTGCTGGCTTAGACACACGTCTGCCCCACGCTGCCTTTGGGGAACCTGGAAAGGTGACTAATACATGCTACAAGTGAGGGAATGAACAAGCAAACCCCACCACGTTCATAGCCCGCCAGCCTGCCTTCTCCTTCCCTGTGGTTGCTGCTGGAGAAATCCAAGTACAGAGAAGCGTCATTTTCAGAAGGATAAGCAAGCTACTAGTCCTCATGACAAGATGCTGCTTCAGTATCAGAGGCAGTGTGCCGGCCACTGGGAACACAACCAGGAGGGGGCCACCGTCCTCTCGTCCTGCTTGAGTTGTGCACTGCATGAGCAGCGGGCTGGAGGCAGAGTACCCGGAAGCTCAGAGCAGGGCCCAAGCACAGAAGCCCCGGGCACACACACGCACCCCAGAGGTGCCGGCGATGCATCCTCCAGCCACAAACATCATTGACAGCCACTGTGCGCAGCAGCCACCACAAGCCACATCTTTCCTGGGCTAATCTCATCCTCTTCTACTCCCCTTTAAACGACCGGCTGTCCCTCCCTGCATTTGCACCGTCTCTCCATGAGCTACATGCGCAAGTCCACCCTTTTGTCTGACGCGCATCTCCCACCGGTCGGATGTTTCTGAGTCACGGAAGTGCTGGAGAAAGGGGGCTGTGCCATTTCCCAGCTTCCACTCGATTTCACCACTGCCACTGGGGAGAAACTGGGAAGGGGCCCAGGAACCAGGAAGGCACGACCCACGCAGGCTGCTCTGGGATTGCAACGTGCTTCTTTCAGGTGGGCCCGGGGGAGTCCGTGCTTGCTGGTCCGAAAGGGCAGGCGAGCTGTCGGGGGTGAGGGCAGCCCTTCCAGTGACTCGCCCGCCGGCGTTCCTGGGGAGACGTGGGGCACGGGGTGTGGGGGAGATGGGACAAGCGCCACTCCACACCTCCCTGGCATGTGTCCGGGGGACTGAGAAGGGCCGGGCCTGGCAGGCACAGGAGACCACGTTGTTGGAAAGCGTGGGTCTCAGCCACGCCCCCCGTTGCCCTCCTTTCCACGGCCATGATCCCGAGGACACCAATGGGCCGGAGGGGGCAGGTCTCCTGTGATGCAGCTTCCCGCAGTCTCCTCTCGGAAACCCTTCCCAGATCCCCCCAACGGGGCCTTGGGACAAGCCTCTATCCGGTGGAGAACTCGCACGGGCATCCCACCCACGCGGGCTGGCGCTTGACCCGGGAGGTGGAGCCAGGTGGCGCAGGCCAAGGACGCACCAGCAAAGCACCTCCCCGTCGCCAATTAAAGGGGTGCTGCAGTGGGGCCCGTTTACAGCTCGGCTCCCGGCTAGGAGAAGGTGCTGAGCCGGGAAATGCCCGCAAGGGCGCCGTGTGGCTGAGTCAGAGCGTGGACGTTTTCCTAGCAAGAAGCAGAAACGCTGCAGCTGCCACAGCATCCTAGAGCAGGAGGGCTGGAAGGGGCCGTCGGTCCCACCCGCTGCTGAGCGCAGGGACGCAAACGCGGAGTCCGCCCAAAAGCCTGTGTCTTAGCACTTTGCTCCCTGCAGGATGCGACTCCACATCTGGAAAAGCTCCTGCTAGCTGCAGGAAGATAAACCGTGGGGCTCTGCGAGGCTCTTCCGAGCCAAGGAGGGGCTGCGCCTGTCAAGGAATCGGTGGGGTAGAGAAACGTGGGGACGGAGAAACCCTCCCGATGTCAGAGGAGCTGCGCGGTAATCCTTCTCCAGCGCGTCTGGGCGGCTTAGTCTTCCACCTGCGAGGGAGACGGAGGCTCTCCAAGACGCCGGCGATGATCTGACAGCTATTCCGTGTCTTGCCGTGTTTGCCTAAGCAGTTTAGCCCCCTCCGGGGATGAACGCGGCAGCAGAGGGAGAAGGACGAGGGAGGCACTGCACGCCAGGCCGGAGGAGGCTGCACATGGCGGGGCGGGACGGAGGGCGGCCAGGCAGCGCACTGCACACCGGGGCGGCAGGCTGGGAAGTGCCGGCAGCCCAGGGAGAGCCTGGGAAATCCCCAGGAGCGAGGCCGATCACAGGCTGGGGCGCCCCTAAGCGAGCTCCACGCCTTTCAACGCCATTTGCCCAGGTCCAGTCAGGGGTCGGTCCCCTTAAGTTCAGCACAGCCTGTGAAGACAAGTTCAGGCCGGCTCCACGAAGGGGGCTGCTCCCTGGCCTGCCCGAGGCTCTGCTCACTGGCCCCCTTCCCCTTGCTGGGCTTTCCCGGCCAATCCCGTCGCTGCACGGAAGGCCAGCGGGACATCCGCCTGGTCCTCATCCGCCCAGCTGCAGGGGCGTTCCAGCCAGAAGGCCTTCGAGGGGCCTGCCACGGAGCGGGGCTCCTGTGGGGCTCCTGGGGAAAAGTCTCCCAGAAGCCTGCCCATGTGGCTGTGAGAAAAGCCGGAAAAGGGGTGGGGGAGCTCTCTCGCAATGCAGCTCAAGCCCCCAGCCCCACAAATAATTAAAGGAGGACCGTCCATCCAAAGCCGGACCAGCATGCAGGTCGCTGGTAAGCGTACCTGCCGAATGCACCGTGAAGCCAGGAGGATTCGGGCAGGAGACCCTGCGGTGGAGGCGCATTCATGCGCACCCTGCGGTATAAAGTGAAGGGGAACAGCCGGCCAGAAGAGAGTTCAGGAAGCTTCCAAGTAAGTGCTGAAAGGGGCAACTTGGAAAAGAGCTGCCTGCCTATTTCATGGATGGGGAACATGTGTGGAGCGGAATTCCCATCATGCCACATTGCGCTTGAATGGGCTCGTGGAGGGTGAGCTCATCGGGACTGCACCGCACGCTCCCCCCGGCTGGCCTGCGCAATTACTGCAGTGCAAGGCCAGAAGCTTGGGGTGAGCGAGGAGAGCCTGGACGTGAGCTTCCGCGGAGGCCAGGCAGGGTCTGCGGCCCTTCAGGCCAGGGGGAAGAGCCGAGCGCAACTCCGAAGGGAGGCAGCACTGCGGCCGGGGAGCCATCCGAGGACGGAGCACGGCCGTCTTCCCAGCCGGTCCAAAAGAGCGGCGGAACAGAAGGAGCGGAGCAAACGGCAGGGAGGCGGGTCCTGCCTGAGCAGCCTCTGCGCTCGAACCAGAAGCAAGGGGACGCTTGCCGGCAGCAGCGATGGCTCTGCCGCCCAAATTCGTGCCCGGCTTGGCTCGGCCCCCTCACCTCTCGTTCTGGCGTGCGGCTTCCCGCAGCACAGGGGCCGCGCCGTGGCTGCCTTCTGCCGCATCCCGAAGGGAGGTGGGGAACGCACGGCATGGAGCCCGTTGCGCTGCAGGACGGCAGGTTTGGATGGACCAGAGGCCTGCGGCTCCCGTGGCCACACCGGGAGCTGTAGGCCTTCGCTCTGCCGCGACTCACACAGCACCGCACCTTAAGCACAGTCCGTCGGGAGCTGTGCAGCCCCAGCGAGCCCCTTCCCTGGGCCTCCAGCAGCCTCTGCAATAAGACCCACTTTCCAGGGCCCTGCCAAGACCCCGAGACCGAGCACACGAAGCAAAGGGCGGCCGCCTTGCCCTCGGCCCCCGGCCCCCCCCCCGGCTCGCAAGCCCCCTCCTCAACCGCCCCTTGCCCAGACGCCTTTCCTTGCCATCACTGCACTGCTACAATAATACCAAGATCTGCAGAAACAACATGAGTCTAAGCAGGACACTTTGTGGGCGACAGGAAGCATTTGTTTATCCTAATCCCCGTGGTCCACTTTGCAGAATCGGTGCTCCTGGCACTTCGCTGGGACTTTCTTTAGCAACAGCAATGCTCTCCGCGTCCCCACTGGGGACTAGTTACCCCGCGAGACGTCCCGCAAGAGCCAGAGGGTCAGGAAGCATTGCTTTCATGCGGTAAATAGAGAGAGAGATGTGCGGGGGCAAAGAACGAAATGTGGAACAAAGGGGGGCACGGTGCAGCCTTGGGCCCCCGTCTGCCTCCCCAACCCCGACCCCAGCCAGGGATCACTTTCCATAAATCAGCCACAAATCTGCCACTGCAGCGGAGCTGATCCCCTGTAAGGATGTTCCCACGAGTGCCATCAGACATTTTGCCAGGGGAACAAGCGTAAGGAGAAAGCACAAGCCCATCACAAGCTCAAGGGAGGAGAAAAGCAGCCCTTGTGGGGTTGAAAAGGCTTTCCGAGATGCTGGGCAGCCAAGGTCCTGCTGCTCCGCCTTTGCTCGGAATTGGCTTGGCTCGTTTCGCCTGTTGCTTGTCACATGGTTTTCCCCACCTTGTGCGCACCTATCCGTTGGATCACAGGCTCAAGCATCCCCAGCCAGCTGTGCATGCACGTGGGCTGTGGAACGGGGGGCGTGCAAGAGCGAACGGGGGGAAGAAGGGGGAGAGCTGGCCACGGCGGCATGTTTGAGATACTCACTTCCCCCCGGGAGGCTGTCCCTGTCGAAAATGCACAGCTTGTAGCCGAACTCGCTCTCCAGAACCCCTCGCAACGTCAGCAGCACGAACTCTTCTTCCTCGGCGTTCCTCGCGTAGGAAACATATATGTCATACTCCTTCCCGTCTGACAGCCCCGGTTGGAGAGACCCACGGAGAGGGGGAGAGAACAAAAGCACTTCCATGAGGAGGGCACATTCGGTTCGCCTAATCAGCCCCTGCTCCGGGAGGAAAGCAAACCGCCGGGGCCCGAGGCCGAGCAGCAAAGGCGACGGAGCCTTCTCTGCCCCGCCGGTCCCACCTCCCGGGGCGGCGTAAAAGCACACGGCCCTCAGGACGGGGAGCAACGAGACGTCCAGACGGTGCCGGGGCTTTCCAGCACCCAAGCGGGAGGCCAGCCCGAGCTCTCTGGCTCCCAAGGGCCCCCTGCAGCCTTCCTTCCGCGGAGAACCTCCGCTTCGGAGGGAGGCCCCGGCTCCGATGGGATAGGGAGGAGATGCGGGAAGTCAGAAGGGGACCCGGACCGAAGTTCTCCCTTGCCGGAAGCCGCCGTGCGGAAGAGCGGAAAGTGGATTGCGGTGCGGAGCTGAAGCACATCCGTCAGCACTGGCGCCGTGTGCCATCAAGCCGGCTCATCCTGCGGACCCGCCTCTGAGCACCGGGATGCCGCCACGGTTGTCTCTAAATGCTTTCCTGCGCTTCGGTTTGGCCCGATTTTATACTCCTGGAGCCTTTTGAAACCAGTTTGGTGAGCTTCAGAGAGGCAGCACAGAAGGACAGCCCGTGCATGAAAGAACAACTTCTATGGCGCGCCTGCTGCTGCACCGCGTGTTGTCTTGCGAGTGCGCATTCCGATGCTGTTGCATCGGCAGCGGAGGAGGAGGCCCGGCGAGGAGATGCATCGACTCCGCCAAGCGAGCCGCAGCTCCGAGTTGTCAGGGGCTGGGCAGGGCTGTCAAGGACAGGATACTTGGGGGGGGGGGCTCATTGGTAGGGTCCCCACAAGTCAGAGCTGGCTTGATGGCACAACACAACAGCGCATCAGCAAAGGCACCTTTACGCAGAACGTATCATTATTAATAATACATCTTCCCAAGTTCACGAAACAATAAAAGCCACCAGCAAAACAATTCAAATACAATCTTCACAGAAGGGGCAGCTCTGCAGCCACAGTTAATCCTTCACAGCCTTCGTAAACAAGGCTCGGGAAGCAGGCAGGGTTTGGAATAGCAACAGTGTTCCGAGAGTGCGGCATTGCTGCCCACACGTTTGCGGCACGGACGGCGACAGCGAAGGGGAAGCACGGAGAAGGGGAGGGAGGTGCTGCTCCAGGAAGAGCCGGGGGGGCCGGTGGTGAGGGGTGTTCAAGTGTGGGGGAGCAAGAAGGGCGGCGTGGGGCTGGCCGAGGGGAAGGAGGAGAGGGGGAAGCAAGAGCAGGGGTGGGAGGCAACGCAGGCCTAAAGCTAGAGGCGAACACAGCATCCTCTAAGGCAGGGATGGCGAGCCTTTTAGAGACCGAGTGCCCACACTGGAACCTAAAACCCACGTATTTATCTCAAAGTGCCAACACTGCAATCAAACCTGAAAACTGAGGTTTTAGTTTAGAAAAAACACCTCACAGCCGGTCCAGACAAATATATATAACCTTGGCAGCGCACTGACTGACCGTGTGAAAGCCCGGACAAGTTGCGGCTAATGAGTCGTGGCTCAGGAGGTCATCGCCTGGCACCACTACTCCTTTCTGAGCATGCACATGGCCCCTATTCGCGCTGTTATCCGATGCTCAGCTGCTGGGGCGATGCTGGGGCGACCGGGCTCATGTGCTGACAGAGAGGGCTCTGCGTGCCCGCTGTGGCCCGCGTGCCGTAGGTTCGCCACCCCTGCTCTAAGGTAGCAGGAGCCAGGAGAGGGGATGCGGAACAGAAGAGGCATTGCAAAGCATGAGGCCGAGGCAAGAGAGAGATCCAGGAGGGTGAAGGCAGGGGTGGGGGGGCGGCGAAGCTGCGTAAGTGGCAGGCCAGAAGAAGAGGACTGCCGCGGGTGGGCTGGAGAAGGACTGGGCACCTGAGCAGTTTCCCACCTGAAGCGCAGACATTCTGCCCGCCCACCTGGAAGAGCAGGGTGCAGAAATGCAGGGCTGAGCTACGCGATGGGACCAGCACGCAAACTGAACTGGGGCAGTTTTTCCCGGCGTGGAGGAGTGGACGCCGGGGCTTGCTGGAAGCATGCCGCTCCCGTAATGAAGGGGCAGCGAGCCCGTGAGGGCGGAGAGGGGCCAGGGCTGTGCAAGGCGAGGACACGCAGTGCCCCGCCGCTTACCGAGGATGGATTCGTCCGTCCCGAAATGTGCCCGGTAGAAGAGGACCAGCTCGAGCCAGTAGACGTGGTAGACGACCGTCAGGGCGACCACGAGGAGAACCGTGGCTCCCAGGCCACAGACCAGCTCCACCGTGTACCTCGGCAGTGGCACTGCGGGGAACAAGGAAGAGGGGCGGCTCACGGGCGCAGCAACGAAAGTGGCACCCGGGGAAACAGGCGGAACGAGAACCTTTAGAATCAGTGAAGCCAGGGCTGGTTCGTTGGGCCAGGCTTGTCTGTTTCAAATACCCCGGAAGCGGCCTCAAGATCTTCAGCTGCTGGGTGGCCTCAGCCCTCCAAAATACAGGGAAGAAAGAAAGGGAAAGAGGGAGATGAGGGGTGGGGGTTGAAGGACTAGGTGTCTATTCCGACAAGTTGGGCGGAGCTAGAGGCATCCCAGGGCAGGGACCCTGTCATTCCTAGGTGAGCTGCACCTGGCACCTGGCTGAAATCCTTCTCCTGAGCCCAGGCCCAAATCCAGCCCAGGTCTTGCCACGGCACTTCCCTTTGCCCCCGAGGGTCCTGGCGAGGGATGCCCGGGCATCATCCAAGCGCAGATGCTGGGCAAGCAAACGGAGGAGGCGCCACGCAGACAGCCGGCTGGCTCATTCATGTGTGATTCACACAGAGGCTGGTGTGCGAGGAGGTGAAGTGCTGGGAACAGGGGCAGAGAGACCCCCACTCCTGTGAGAGCGGAAGCGTCACCGTCCCCCAAATGCCAACATTTTGCAAGAGTCGCGTGGCCAACGCTGCCCGGGCGCTTCCTCACCTTTCATTTTCACAAGCGCCTGCCGAGAAACGGTCCCATTATTGTTGTGTGCGTGGCACGTAAAGTTGTGCTTCAGGTCCTGCTCGGTGACCTTCGGCAGGATAAGCGTGTTTTCGATTCTCGTGCTTCCGAGCACCAGGGGCGTCTCCCTGGGGGGAAGAGGGGGCAAAGAAGCAGCTGCCAACAGAACACCGCAAGGGAATCCGCCTGGAGCGCACTGCGATGCTCGATCGCAAATGCACGCCTCTCTCTGTGCGCCCGTACGCCGAGAACCGGGGTAAGCGAAAGGCTACCCGGAGCGGGCTCAGACAAGCCTTTGCCACATCTCCTTCGGGCTGCCGCAACATGCTCCACACGAGGCCGGTCTGAGGAGTGCCCTGACCTCCGCAGGCGCACGATGCTGCCACCAGGCGGTGGGGGCGCCTGTGCAGGAAACATGGCCCCCCCAGGACAGGCACTCCAGCTCCCGGCCTGCTGACAACCAACAAATTCCTGTGTGTCTTGGAAGCAGATTATCTGAACGCTGCCTTCCTGCCCTCGAGTCTTCCCGAGCATTTAGTTATTGCGAAAATGGATATACCGCTTTCCAGCGTGCTATAAAAGCAATTTACTGAAGTGATAAAAAGCGTGACATGGAGCAGTGGAGCACAGGAGATCGTCACTGGCTGGACCGGAGTGACGCTGGCCGGCTCACCCTGCGGGGTCTTTGGCAGAGCTCAGCAAGCCGAGGATGAAGGCCCTCATGGCGGCTTGGAAGGGCGCTCCAGAGGGCAGGCAAGGTGGCCTGGGTAGCCCAGTGCGAGGGGCAGGGGGCGCCGGGCAGCCCTCGGGGGCACACGCCACGAGAGCTCCTCCTGAAGACCCAAGGGGCTGGCAGGGGCGTGAGTGACGAGGTGAGCCGGTCCCGAAGGGTTTAGCCGTGCGCATTCCTGGGCCGCTCTGAGCACTGTGCAAGGGGAAGGGCAGCATGCGCCATGCGGAGCCACGAAAGGACGCGGAAGCTTCCCTGCCCCCGCTCCCCCAGCTGCGGGCTGCTTCCCCCACGTCCTGCTGGCAAGGGCAGGAGCGTCCAAGCACAGAGCCCCTCCACTGCGGCACATCTGGGCTTCCTGCCAGGGCCTTCCCACCCCCCGTGCTGCCCCACAGAGCCCCCACTGTACGTCCTCCTCGCATTAATGGCACCCTTCGCCCCGCATGGGGCACCCACCTCCCCGTTTTAGCCCACAAGGAGAAATGCGGCTCTTACTTATAGGAGGTGTTGAACGTGAGCACCGGGAATTCGTCTCTGAGCTTCCCGTTGATGGTCCACCAGACGTCCTGCAGAGAGTCCTTCAGGAACGTGAAGTAGACCTCGCAGCGCAGGACGAGCTCGTCTCCTGGCGGGCACAATCCCAGGACCAGCCTCAGCAACAGCAGCCCCTCCGGCCAGCCATGGGCCCACCTGCAGGGGCATCGGAAGTGCCCTGCTGGGCCAGAGCAAGGGCTGCCAGTCCCCGGGCGGCTCCCACAGCGGCTCACCGGGTGCTGCAAGGTGGAGTCCGGAAGCGGGACGGCCGGGCAAGGACGGGCATCCACTGGAGGCCGTCTGCAGCCACCAGGGCTAGCAGCCACGGAGCTCTCCCCACCCCACCCCCTGAAAGCCACCCGGAGGGTGGACAGCACTTCGCCTGGAAGCCACGAGCCCCACGGCTCCGTCTGCGCTCCGTGGAGCCCTTCCTTCGATCTCCGCGGACCTGGCCAGCTTCGTGAGACGGCCCGATGGGCTGCAGGCCGAAGGCTCTGCCTTCTCCAGGCCACGCGCCTCTCGCTCGCTCAGCACAGCTTGGGGAACCTTCCCAATGGGCCCGATTCACCGGCTGCGCCTGCCACCGGCCCCCTGCCCACAAGGGGCGGCTGCACTTTCCAGGGGATTCTGGGAATGGATCGCTGCTCCACCACATTCCCGTTTATTTCTGGTTTTGGTCCGCATGCTGCTGCTACTTCTCCCGTCCCGAGTCCTCCTCCTCCTCCTCCTTGGGGGATGAAGCAGGAGGAGAAGTCACAGGGCAAGAGGGAATGGCCCCCAAACTGTCTCAGAAGCTCTGGGACTGGGGGACCCATCCTGCAGCTCCAGGGACGGGGCACAGCATCTCACACCGTTTGCTAGTGACCAGGAAAGCTCACAGAGACCCCACAGAAACAATTTATAAAGCCCCCTGGGAATGAGGCAGAAAATGGGAAGCCCCTTTCATGGGGCATGAGAACTTGCGGGAAATTGCAGAATGGAAGGAGGTTTTGGCTCGGCCAGAGCTGTGTTTACTCCCCGAGCTGGACACCCCCTCATGCCTTCACTGCAGTGGGTGGCAAATGGGGGCTGGTCTCCCAGCACAGCAGAGGGTGCCCCCCCTTGCAAAGGGGGTGCAAAAGTTTCCAGCACACCTACAAAGAAAGCGAGGGTTCAGCCCTGGCAATGGGGAGCTCCCCCCGTGAGAAGGTCTTGAGCATTTCTCTCCCACTGAAGAAACCCAGTGGCATTGTCCCTCCAGTTTCTCAAGCAGGTGGAGATCAGAAGACCCCTGAAATGAGACTCTGCCTCCAGGCAGGAGGTCCCGGGCCGGGGGGCGCGGAAAGCCGCGGCCGCCAGCCAGAGCCCACAACACTGGGCTAGAGGGAGCGCTGCCCAGGCCCTGGGAAAAGGCGCGTGCACGGCCTTAACGGGGATGGCCCTACCCAGGGGGCTCAGAGACCTCGGCCCAGCGGCCTCGGCAGCCGCACACTCTTGAACACCAGGGTTCTGATCTGGGTCAGCAGCTTCTGGATTCAGAAGAGGCAGCTGCTGGTGGAGCGTTACCTGGTTTGAGCTCATAGACGACTCGTTCGTTCGGAACTTTGATAAACGGAAGCTTCGATTCATACGGAGATCCTGCCGAGAGGGAAGGGAATCAGGCGACGGGGGTCCGGGGTACATCTGCCCTGCTTGGCCCGCTGCAGGTCTCGAGACCCCCAGCCCCAGCCAAAGCTGTCTTCTAGATCTGGGGCAGACGTCCACGCCTACGGACATGCTCTCCCACCAGATGTTTTCAGCTACAACTCCCACCATCCTTCCCGCTAGCTGGGGCTGATGGGAGTTGTAATCCAAACATAAGGCGGGGAAATCAGCAGGGCTCTAGACCCCCAACAGGCCCCACGGGGAGTGTCA
Organism: Varanus salvator macromaculatus; assembly: GCA_023646645.1. Classification (NCBI taxonomy): domain Eukaryota; kingdom Metazoa; phylum Chordata; class Lepidosauria; order Squamata; family Varanidae; genus Varanus; species Varanus salvator. The sequence goes on along the minus strand of JAIXND010000761.1, from coordinate 3,783,398 downwards.
GGGAAGGCACATTCTCCGGGCCGCACCATCCGACGGGGGGTGCGCAAGAGCGTCCATGCGCCCGGTCTCTGACTCCTGCCACAGAACGACCTCGGGGCTTTTCCCGCCATTCCCGCCTTGCCTTGAAGAGAGGGCGACGCCTCCGACCCTTGACCTCCCCAAAACGGCATTCTCAGCGCTCAAGGCTGCAGTCCTCACGGGCACAGTGGTGTGAATCGTGCACAGCATCTTACCCGCTTCTACCCCCCTGCAAACCAATACAGTCAGCTGGGCCGGTCATTCCAAGTGCTGTGCCCAGTTTACGGAAGGGGAAACTGAGGCTGAGGCCTGGCCAAGACTATGCAGTGAAGCAACAGCCTGAAGCAAAGTGCCTTGGGGAGCAGTTTTGGCACACTGACTGGGACATGCTGGGAATTGCACTTTTTGCTGCCTAAACAAGTTAAGTGCTCAGGATGCGCGGCCATCACTGTCCAGCTTCCTCAGCTCGCACATACGGAAACTTATCCCCGATTCAGTGTCACTTACAAATCCACAATCAACGATACTTTTACAGAGCAACAGCTCCGTCGAATCATTCATTCAGTGAGTGCATTCACAAAGCTCAGGCGATTTCTAAGAAAGTTGCATGCCGGGTTTCGGTGACCCGCCATCGAAGCTGCTTTGCTACTGCAATTCCACTCATGTAGAACCTCGAACCACGTCCAAACCAGAGGGTTCCTAGGGAGCCATGGACCCAATCCTGGCACCCCACTCCTCCGCAGCCAGTGGGGGATTTCCTGGCGTTTGCGAGTGTCCCCACAATGCGAAAAGCCCGAAATGCCCACCTGCCGGCCCAGCTGTTGGCAGAGGGGGCTTTGGCCTGGCCCAGACAGGTGTTTCTGGCCCTGCCTGCTTTGCATTGGTCCCCACCTACCACCGAGGCAGAATCCGGTCCCTGAGAAACATCTCTGAGACGGAACCAGGCGCTGGGCTGGGAGAGATCCTGCAACCCTGGCCTGGCAGCGCAGCATCACACGAAATGCAAACATGAGGCCCGGCGCTGCGATTAAGAGCGAGGGAGGCTCAGATGGTGGCAACAAGGAGAGGGGCCTTTTCCGTGGTGGCTCCTCAGTTCTATAACATGCTCCCTCTACAGGCCTGCCTGGCACCAACCTTACTCCCTTGCTGGTGCTACCGCAGGACATTTAATGAGTTTCCCGGGGCTTTGTTAGCTACTTGAAAAGGTGACAAGATTTACTTTGAGTGAGCCGTGTTCATTTTTATATGAATTTTAAATTCAGTTTACGATGCTTTAATATGGTTTGTATTTTATTCTGCATTTTAATGGGCTGTTGAAAACCACCCGGAGAGTTTTGGCCAGTGGGCAGCACAGAAATTAATTAAGTGAACGAACAAGCCGACAACGCCTCCAGTTCTGATCTTGCCGCACTAAGAATATTCTCACCCTTTTCCTACTATCCACAGTTAAAATGCTTTGCAATTTACCAAGCAAGAATGCATACATTCAGCATGCCATAAGCAGCTTTCTGTCCCTCCAGATATCTTGGCGTGCCTGGGGAACATGGGAGTTGCTGTCCAGCACATCTGGAGGGCAGGCAAGGAAGTCAAGCAAGGCTTCGGGTGTTTCAGGATGCTGGGCGAACCTCGGAGCAGAGGGGCTCCTCCCATCTCCTCCCTGAGGCGTAGTGCCCAGTGGCTTTGGGCTACCCCCTTAGGATCTGTGCAAACAGGCTGACAGTCCCCCAAAAGCCCTGGAGGGGTCTGCCTGCTCCCCCTAGAGGTGCAGCGGAGTCTGGGCTCACGTCCTCCGCCGTGGCTCTCAGAAGGCCCCCTCCCCACAGAGCTCAGCGGCGGTCCTCACGGAGGGTGGAGGGAACGGCTCTTCCCAGCTGCAGAGCGTCCGCTGCAGCGGGATTCAAAGTATTCCGGAGCGGCTTGCTCTGGGCTGGACGGGGCCCTGCAAAAGACCTGCTCCCGGTGCAGAAGACCTCTGCTGGAAGCAGTCTGTTGATTGGCGGCCCTCTGCACTTCTGGGTCCGCCTCAGAGCTGGCGATGCGCCCGCCTTTCAGCTTGGACTGGCTGCAATGCCCCCCGTGGTGGAGCATCGCCTACGCGCCATGCGAAAGGACGAGCTTGGGGAACCGCGGCTCCGCAGAGCAGGCCTCCAGGTCAACCGCTGGCTCTCCGCTCCAAAGGACCGCTTTGCCCACCGCACCGTCTGTGACGTGGGCAAGGCAGCTTCTTGGGGATTCAAGCAACTGCCTCAGGAGGAGACCCCGCCCCATGCCCCGGCCCCGGCCCCAGCCCCTTCCCCTCCTTACCTACCACCTTTACCCTCAAAGTCCTGGTGAGTGTGAACTGCCGGCCGTTCTCCCTGTAGGTCACGACACACGTGTAGTCGTCCTCATACGCCTCGCGCACGATGATGAAGGTGAGGTTGATGCCGTGGGACTCCCGCTCGAAGAAATTCTTCACCAGGGTGCAGTTCTAGAGGAAGCACACACGCAGGGAAGCACGCGCCCCTCCACGTGCGAGGAAGGCAAGGGGGACCCGGATGCGCGAGCATCGCCACGAGAGCCTTGGGCTGACAGGTGTGGCACATGTGTGTGAATGACACAAGAGTAAGCCCGGGAGGCACTGCCCCCTTCCTGCATCGTGGCCGCCTTGACCTTCCAGGCAGTGCGAGGCCACTTTTGCCAAACAGGTGCCCTGCAGGCGTGCGGGGCTACAATGCCCATCATCCCCTTGATGGGAAGGACAGCTCAGCTCAGCACACCAGTGCTCTCAGGCTGGCCTGCCCATCCTTGCACCAGGCTGCTGCAGAGAGGACGGGTGGTGGAGAGGCCGCAGCTGGGTGGCGGCGTCCAAAAGGGCCGGATTCAGCCCTCGGGCGCTCCGTGTAGGAACGGGAGAAGCGCCCGCCCGAAGCACTGGGGGGCTAACGCCAGGCAAGGCAGGCAGTCCTGGGCCGGGGGCCCACGTCCTGGCTTGGGCTGCAGCCGCTGCGCAGTGCCTGACGCAGCAAGAGACCGAGCAGCCAAGCCCAGCACTCCTGTCTTTGACGGCCAAGCCAAGCAGCGCCCTCCCCATGCGCCTCTTCTGAGGGTTTCTCAAGAGGGGCACTGCGGGGGACGGAGAGGCACGGCCGACAGCTCCACTGCCACACACGTTGCTGCTGCGCACACTGTGGGCGCGGTTGTCGCCGAGCCGCCTTTCCAAGTCGCGTTTCCTCCGGGCACCGACAAAAGATGGGGGCGATATACCATTTTTGATGGGACTTTGATTAGTAGGACAAATGAGCCACCATCTGCAAAAATTATTTCCAGGCAGAATTGGGTTTCATTGTGCTAATTGAGTGCCAAGATTTGAATTTTAATGGAAGAGGCCCTTCAGTCAGGCAAGGCCATTCAACTTTGCTCCGAAGAAAGGGGGCATTGATCAGAGAGACAGAGGCCTCTCTACTCCGCCTGAGCCATGAGCTGCGTGCCGACAGTGACGGCGGCGTCTGAGCACGGCAAGCATTTGCCTGGGGAGTTGGGGGGGGCTCCCCTCCTTCAGAGGCTGACGGCACCAGGGAGGAACAGGGCTGCCAGCTCGCCGTGCCTTGATGTGACGTTTATTGGAATTCTGCACCCAGGAAATACAGCCTGGGGCCCCAGAGGTAGGATGCGAAACCGAATGATGCGCACGGCCTGATGCCCATTTCAAGAGGTCCACTTCTCTCCCGCTTCCACAATTCAGCTGGTGAGCAGGAAGGGCGACTTCGGGGCGACTGAGAGCTCTGCCAAGCCCCGACTCCTCCGAACATCTGGCTGGAGCCCTGTGGCGTTTGCACGCAAAAGGTCACCGGTTCAGCCCCCTGCACCGCGGCTAAGAGGTCTTTTGGCTCGGAGAGATGGATGCACTGAGCACGGGGCCCCTGGGAGAGCCGAGGCCAATCCCAGTGGCAGTGCTGGGCCATCGGGACCGGCCCCCGAGGCACGCATGCACGCAGGGAGCCCAGGTGGTGCCGGCGGAGCTCGCGGGAGCGGCTCCAACATGGCCGCGTCCACTGGCGGCTCTCCTCAGTGCGGCCGAAGACGGTCAACCGGCTCTGCTTTCTCCGAAAGGAGGCCTCCGACCTCCCCGTCCCTACCTTATACCAGCGGACATCCGGCTTGGTGGTGGCAGGGTAAAATCCGTCCACATCCGGGCAGGTGAGGTTCAGGTTGGTGAAGTCCTCGTACATGAGCACCTCTTCCGGCTTGATGGCGCGGCTGACGCAGAGCCCGGGGTCCTTGCTGATGACCTCCAGGGGGAAGGCGAATTTGCTGCAGTATGTGGCGTTCCTGCAGGGAGAAGCGTGGAGAGAGGTGACCACCGTGCAGGAGAGGAGGCTCGTGGTCGGAAGGCATGACCAAGACGACCCACGCAAACAATGCGCTGCGAGTTAATGCAAAGAGAAAGAGGGGCTTGCTTCCCTCACGCCATGTGCAGTGAGTCTGCAAGATCCATGCCAGAGGTCTTCTGAAGGATATGACCCCCCCACCCCCAAGGCACATCCCCATGTTCGGAAGAGCAGGCCACAGACTAGCAGCCGATGGGGAGCGCTGCCAGACCCCTCCCTCGGTGCTTCTGTGGGGCTGCTGGACTGCAAGGACCACCATTGTGCCCCCCCCCGTTCTCGGCAGCCCCTGATCACACCAAGCCTATGAAGGGGGGGAAGAAGGGGGGCAGCCTTGTGAAGAGGCTGGGGAGGAGGGCTTAAAACCTGCCCTGGGGCACGGCGAGTGCAGCGAGAGGCTACATGATGGGCGGACGTGCCTCAGTTTCCCAAAGGGTCTTCCGTTGCTACTGACTGCACGGCTCTAATCTGAGAGGCAAAGAAAGGAAGTGCCTGGAGATGCAGAAGAAGTGGGAGCGGAGACGAGGTGGGGAAGGGCTCAAAAAAGAGGGCGAAGCCGAAGAGGAAGGGCGAGGGCCGAAGGTGAGAGGGAAGGCAGGCGAGGGGAATGAGCACAGGAGAGCTGCCAGCGGCTGGGGCTGCGGGGGTCCTGAGCCACGGGGGCGACTGCACATGGCCCGTCTCTGCCCACAGGCCACGAGTTGCCTTAAAAACCCCCACCATTCTGAGATTGAACACTGTCAGCACGGCACCCGTGGAACACGAGTGGCCCATCCTCCGAGGGGCACCTGCCGGCTCTGGCGACGGTGCCTGCCCATCAGGGCCCTCCTCCATCAGCCCCAGCCACGCAGGCGGGCACAGGGGACTGTCCTGCCTTCCCACACCCCTGGATTCCTGCGGGGTCCCGTTTGCCTCGTGCCTCTCCCAGGGCCGAAGGCCGACTGGCCGCCCACGCAGCCGGAGCTCCCCGAGGGAGGACGTCAGCGCAGCAAGGAGCTGTGCCTGGCGGCGTCCCCTCCTGCCTGGCAGGACCCGGGCCCACAACCTGGCCCACTGCAGGAGAGGCGCCCACAGCCGCGGCAGAGCACTGGGCTCGCCACAGCCTTGCCCTCTGCGACCCGCTCAGGTCGCCCATCCCTCCGGTTCCCTGGTGGAATGAAGAGTCTGGAAGAACACGAGATGCCCGTGTGAACCCGGCACCTTCCGCATGCCACGCACGGGCTCCGCCACAGCTCCCTGCCAAGCCCGAGCCCAGATCCGGAGCCCGCAGCCAAGGGGCTGCCTGGTTAGTGAGCGCTCCGGCTGTTGCGAAGCACAGAAATTAAATCGATAAATAAGCCTGGTTGGTGATACTCAATTCCCTGCTCTTCCTTCTCTGCGGCACGAACACTCCTGCGCCAGCCCCGGCGCCAGGCGACCTTCTTCTTGGCCCCCTCCTCCTTGGAACAGGGGCCCCTGCAGGATTTGGGCCCACCCTCTCCCCCCCCCATGCATTTTTGTCCTCCGCCAAAACCAAGCTCCCCTTTTGCTCACAGAAGCCGCACTGGCTCTCGCTGCTTTTCCTCTCGGCAAACATGCTCAGCAGGCGTGCGAAACCTGTCATTTCCCACTCGGTATAAAGATGTCAAGATTTCTGAGCATCCCTCTTTTCAAAAGTCTCTGACTCCTAGGGATGTGAATTCATTTATTTCCCGAGAAAAAATAAATATGAAAGATTTGGGGGTTTGATTTATTTACTGCTTATTTTCAATCCACTCAGTAAGCCAGTTTGTTTGGTTTTAATCCTACGCTTCCTCACCACAAGCTCACTGTGGTTAACCTACATAAAGCACCGTATATAATCACAGTGTTATTAAATATTAGAAGATTTAATGCATACGAATTTAAATGACTCAGAATGAACTGATTCTGAATTAAACACTTTCATTTCCTTCAGATTTCCCTTGTGCGTTTCCCACGCACCTTCAGCCGTTTCAGTCGACTGATTTGCATTGCATGCCGTCCTTACGGTCTCCTCTCCACTCACTTTGCAGGAGGGGAGAAATGAAGGGGGCCCCACAAAGCACTGTTGGGGGTAGAAGCCCCCACACTGAGCAAGGACCCTGTTGTCTCAGGGACCCTCGGTGAGGAGCAGACAACCAGCTGCTTCTGCAACCAAGATCGGGAAAATGAAAGCACTCAGTCCGAAGAGACAACAAACAAGGAAAGCTGAGCAGACATAGAAACAGAGCGAGCCAGAAGGGGTCTTCTGGCCATCTAGTCTGACCCCCGCTCATGACATGCCCACCATGCGCCTGTCCAGCCCATCCTTGCACAGAATCATAAAGACACATGGAACCTGCCGCCACCGCTCCCCCGGCACACGTGCCCAGCGTACCTGAGCATGCAGGTGTAATTCCCCGTGTCGTTGAGGAAGGCCGGCCGGAACCAGAGGGCGTCCTTCTCCTTGCTGACGCGGTTGTCGGGGAGGCGGAAGTTGATGGGCTCCTCCAGGTCCTGGCCCCTCCCGATCCAGTACCAGATGAGGGTCAGGCCGGCCGCGTGGGCCATGCTGTAGTTGCACTTCAGCAGGGCCTCCAGGAGCGGGCACCTGATGCGGGCGGGCTCCCCGCCGTAGACCAGCTGGCGCTTCCTGGTGCCCACGCCCCAGTCCTCGCAGTGCTCTGGGGGCAAAGGGGCCGTTAGCGCCCTCGTTCGCGGGAGCGGCAGGGCGGACGGTGCCACCGCCTGGAGCCGCCTGGCCGCCCCGTCCGCGCCTGCCTTCTCTGTGGAGGCGGCTCTCCCCGCGATGCCCCGGAGCCGCCCTCGCTGGCGCCCAAGGTATCGCCTCCGCTGGCTCTAACGGCTCGTGGGTCTGACCACTGCCAGCACAGTTCTGGCCAGCTGAGGAACCGCTCTTTGCAGCTCTCATGTTCAGAGCAATGTTTTATTGGACGGTGCTTTAAAATTCAAACGGCTTTTCGGAAACCTCGTCGAGGGCTGCAGGGCAGGGCATGGAGCATGCAAGCCAGGGTGGGGAGCCTCGGCCCCAGCAGCCACCCTGGCCCTCCGGGGGCCACTCCCGCCGCTCCAGAGGACCTTGTGCCAGTGCCCCCCAGCACAGCCTGTCTGGGGGTCCCCGGCTCCCTCCCCTTTCAAGAAAAGGGTGCAGCGCTCCAGAGACGGAGCTGCTGGCAGGGATCTGTTTGCGCCCCTCGTCCTTCTGGCCCTGCCTCTTCCTCCCCTGCCCCCTGCCTTGAACGCAGCCCCGCGCACATCTCCAGGACGGGACTTGGCTCTTGGGCTGAAAGCCGCACGACAGCACTGGCATCAGCAGGCAGACTGGCCTCCCTCGCAGGGCTGGAGGAGGAGGAACGGGATGCCACGATCCAGCGAGAAGCAGGAGCGGTGGGAATAAAGGGCAGGGAATGGACAGGCGAGGCCACTGAGACGCCTCCTCAAACGCAGGAGCTTTGGAGAGTTGGGACTGGAGAGCTGCATGGTGCTGGGCGCATCACGTGCTGTGGGGCACCTGGCCCAGGGGGCACACCTGGCCTCTCCCCCGGGGAAACCCAGTTCCCTGGAGGACACAATGTGTCTGTCCAAGGTGCAGGCTGCCATCCTACACACGTTTTCCTGGCATCAAGGTTCATGGAACGCCGCAGGATTTCCTGCAGAGTCCGCAGGGCGGAAGTGACAGTAGCTTTATGGACAACAGACGTTGGACAGAAGGTCCTGAGGTTGCCAAGCACTGCGCTCCCGGGCGATGCCTGCGGGCTCTCCATCTGCCGCAGGTGGAGCACGGGGCGTGCGGCTCGGCCCGGCCACAACGTCCCCTCGGCGCGGCCCCCTGCCCCGTCCTCAGCACAGTAAGCCGGGCATCCTGAAGGGCATGTGGACATACCGTGAATACTGCCTGGGACACACAGGCGGCTACCCCGTGGGAAGGTCCGGAAAGGCGGCTGCGGTTTCTGAAGCAGCCTTTCCCAACCTGGTGCCCTCCAGCTGTGGGGCTCTCGTCATTCCCCAGCCAGACATGGCCGAAGGAGGCCTTTTCATGACCGCAGAAATAAACAGCTGCTCGGCTGCTGGAGAATTTTATTCATTTATATTGAGCTTATTTTTATGTGTGCTTTTCTTGGCCAAATGCATAAAGACCCCCTTAGGTGTAACCTGAAGATTTCCCCTCTCTCCCTGTCCATGTTTTAAAAATGAGCACTCTTGTGGCTTGTTGTGTATCGTTGTGAAGCTTGGAAAAGCACAACCATTCAATCAAACAAGCACACGTCAGAAGTCACAGAACAGCCTTCTCCATGTGCGTGGCTCATCTTTGCCCCCACAACATCAGCGTCCAGCTGTTCCTAAAGGGCTGCAGACATGAGAAATAATCGAACTGGCCACCACGAGAGGAAAGAAGCTGAACAACCCTTAGCCTGGAGCTGCGCATGGCCCAAAGCCGAGGCGACCGCTGGTGCTGCTTTGGTTAACAAAGCGGGTGAGTCTAACCATTGTGGCTGCCAGCCCAGGGTGAAGGACGGACAGAAGGAAGGAGCCGGGGCTTCCGTCACCCGTCAGTGCATTAATCCAGAGGAGCAGCCTTCAAAGAGATCGCTCCGCTCAATTCGTTTCCGCTTCTTCCACCTCTTGACACCCAGACGCTGCGCGGATGCCGTGCAACTCTTCCTCTTATTTTTACTTTATTGTATTAATTTGTTCTAAACTGTCCTGAGAGGTGTGTGATGGAATGGTATAGAAAAGTTTTAAATAAAGAAAGAACGCAAGCAAGCAAGCCAGCCAGCCAGCTGGGCCCCTGTGCTGCTTAGCTCCAGAACGACCCCATGACTGAACCACAGGGGCAGCTGGCGGAGCTGCAGGGGCGCTCGGCCCCCAAAGGACCCGGAGCCTGGCCCCAGGGCCCAGGAAGCAGCCAGTGGCGGGGCGCGGGAGTGGCTCCCCCTGGCAGGCCCTGCCTAGTGACCTATCGGCTGGCTATCACCTGCGGAAAGAGCCCAGGTAACGGAGTTCAGGCACGCAGGGGGCTGCAGGCCTTCGCACGAGTGCAGCCGCTTCCGGATGCGCTGCGTTCCTGGACCAGTCTGCTGGTTCTGCACAGGGGGCTCCCCCACCCCAGAGAAAGGGGAAGAGAGAAACGGGGGTCCCTCGGAAACCGAGTGCCAGAGGTCGCCTGGGCGCGGAGGTCGTGCACAGGCCAAGTGATGCTCAAGTCTCCCCCGAGATCTTTCTGTGGAGACGCCACCCCATCGGCCCCGTCCTATCCTAGCCCAAGTGCCTGGCGTCCTCCTTCCGCTTGGCGCCCAGGGCTGAGCGGAGGGGACAAGCTGGGGGGTCGGGCACCCCCATTCTCCACGCCAGAGAGTACATTCCTGGCAGCCCTGGGGAGACTTAATGTTAATGCTGGATGCTTAATTAAGACACACAGCCCCCACCCCCCAGGCTCTCGGGGGTGTATCAGCAGGAGGCTGGGATGGGAGGGGCCGTGGGCAGCTCAGCACCACCAAGACCAATCGGCCCCGGCGGCCCTGGCAGCCTTGCTCCTGCTTTCCTCGAGCCCCCACGACACCTCAGGAGGGGCAGAGGGGGAGCTCACCTGGTGGGGAGGGGCAGCACTGCCCACGAGGGTCCTGCTCCCCCGCCCTGGCGTTTGCTCGGCCCACCGTGGCCTCTGCAGCGCCCCCTCGGCAGCACAAGGGGTTCCTCCAGCCCCAAGGAGAGGATGCTGGCAGGCCTGCACAGCCCTGGAAGGGCTCAGCGGCGGAGCGGGGCCGGCCCCGGAGGGCGAGAGCGGGAGGCCGGCAAAGGCGCAGCCCCGGCACGGTGAGGACCGAAGCCTTGGCTCGGGATGCAGAGGAGGACCGTCGAACCGGGCCAGGAGGGCCCGATCATGCCGCCACGATTCTGGCCCACCGGCACCAGCGTGGGAGAGCAGCGAGCGGTTAGCCTCTGCTAGCTGTGCCCCCCCCAGGGGACGTGATCCGGCATCAGAGGCGATCAGGGCTGGGCAGGGGTCCCCGTGCGCTTTGGGAATTCCCTCTCCCTGTGCTCTGGCCAGATGCGCGTGCTCCTTGAAGAGGCACAGATCCGGCAACCCCGCACGAGGCTTCCCCAGTTGCAGCCCCTGCTCTGAGGCCCCCTCCCCCAAGGCTGCCGATGCACCCCTCGTTCGGGCTCAGGCAGGGGTTTTGGCAACCCTCCTTCCCTCGGGCTTTCGGAGGGTCTTGTCCGCACAGGGCAGCTCACAGCCCTTCCCAAGCCTGCCGGGAAAAGGGTGGGAGCCGCAGGGCCTGCAGCGTCTTCCCAGCACCCGGGGTCTCAGCAGGACCTCAGGACCTCCCGCCTTCGTACCGGGACCGCTGCAAGACAGGCGGAGCATCGCATCTCTCCTGGGGGGAGCTCTGGGGAGGGGCTCACGCCCTGGCCATCGTGTTCCGCTGGACCGTCCTCTTGCTGCTTGCTCGACCTGTCAAGCAGGTGCGGCAGGATGATCGCCAGCAGCATCCGCCGGCCATGGCGGCATCGTGCGCTGCCCAGGGTCCAAAGCACCCCTCTGAGACTTCCGGACGAGGTGCCCCCTCAGTTGCAGAAGCCCTTCGAGCTGAGCTCCGAGACACACATCCTAGGAAGCATCCTTCTGCTTTCTCGCCACTGCCCCGCTCACCTCCCCACCCCAATCTTGCCTAACTGACCTGAAGGGGATGTTTTCGGGGCGAAAGAGCACATCGCTTTTGTCACCTCGAAGATCAAGGACGTCTTTGTGCCATCATCTGCTCTGCCGGCCTGGGAGCAGCAGCACAAGCGGCCCCTCAACATTCCCCACCCTCGTTGCAGGCAGGGAACCGACGGCGTGGGCAGGGGCTGCGCTTTCACCCGATTCCTCCGGGGTGCAGAGAGACTCTCCGCAGTGCCTCACTGCAGCCTGCATGCCGGGGTGGCGGCACCGCACGGGGGCACCACCACACTCGCGGCCCTTTGTAGCCCCCCAGGGGCTGCTCAGGATGGGAGCATCAGGCAGTCCACACTGCGTCTGCCCCAGGTCGATCCTTCTGCCGGTGGTGGAGCCCCCAAAACCCGGCAACCCCATTGGCAGATCACGCCGACGCCACCTGCTTGCGCAATGCATCCCAAGCCCAGGGCTGGTGAGCACATGCCTGAAAAGGGTCCACTGCAAGCCCCAGCCTGCTTCCCCCCGTGGAGTCAGTCAGTTCTTCGCAGAATAATCCGGGGGTGGAGATGCATGCATGAGCCAGCTCAAGGAATTCAGCCATGAGCCGAACAACAGCAATTTCCTCGATGTGCCCAAGGATGCATCTTTTTTAAAAAATAGCCTTTAAAAGATGGAGCTTCTAATGTTTCACTGTCTGGATTTTTATTGTTTTAATTTGTTAAACTTCAGCATGGTAGCCTCTTAGTAACTGAGTTGTCACAGGACCGCTAATGATCAGTCAGCGCGGGAGGGTCAGAGGGATCGGGGCTTGATCTCTCCAGCAGCCCCCAGGCACTAACGGGGATCCCAAGCGAAACAGTGATGGCACCTGCTTCCGAAGGGGTTGAACTTCCACCGAGCCCCTTCAAGCGCTGGGGGGCACCCAAGGTGGGCCTTTGGACCCCCATTCCCACCACACTCTCCATATGCTGCTACGGAAGCCCTCCTGCCCAGGAGAAAACGCGCGGGTCACTCACCGGAAGGGCTGCCCAGGTCGCCGGTGCAGAGCCACAGAGCGGCCAGCAGGAGGCAGCGGAGCCTCATCCTGCAGGGACAAAGAAGCAGAGCGCCTTGCAGCCAGTTTGCCGCCAGGGCCTGCACGGCCAGGAGCGTGGCTAAGCGCTGAAAGGGATGTGGGGCTCAGGCCCACGGGGAACAACCTTGCATCATATCTCCTATATGCTGAGTGAGAGCGACATATGCACATTCAGAAGGGCTTACTAGGATTTCACAGAATCATAGAGCAGTAGAGTGGGAAGGAGCCAGGAAGGCCATCCAGTCCACCCCCTGCTGTTGCAGGACACCAAGTCGCACCCTCCCACCCAGAGGGCTGCCCGGTTTCTCCTTGAATGTCTCCAGTGTGGGGGAGCCCCCCACCTCTCCAGGGAGCCGGTCCCACTGCCGTATTGCTCTGACCGCGAGGAAGCTTCTCCTGATGTCCAGCCTGAATCTTGCAACTTGACTTGATTGTTTCGTGTCCTACACTCTGGTGTCGGCAAGAAGAGATCTTGCCCTTCCTCTTTGGGACAGCCTTTGGGGCACTTCTAGAGGGGTGTCATGTCCCTCCTCAGTCTTCTCAAGGCTGAACATGCCCATATTTCTTCAATTTTGAAGGAGGCAAAGCTAACAATTAGTTTGTCAAATGAAAGAAATCTACCCACTAATTTGCACCTGACCCAGAGTGTAGGACACGGAATAATTTTGATTGAAGACCAGTGATTCGTCTTCAATCAAAATGCTGAGGGCAAACAGAAAGAAACCTCAAAATGGCAACTACTCTACCAGAACAGAGTTCTGAACATTTGACTGTGCGCTAAGGCAGAAGCGAGCTAAGCGCAATTCCTGAGGGCTCTCTCAATTAATTTCCCAGTTTTCATCCAGGTCCTGCCTCGAATTAAAGCAATTTCCCTTCAATTAATCATATTCGTTCATCAATCATCATTACGCCCATAGATTCCATCCAAAACAAAATTAAGTGGCGCAGAAAGTACAGGCAGCGGGAGCAGGTAGAGGAAAGAGGCTTCGGATGAAGGGCAGGGGGACGTGGGAAGGCAAGGCTTGCTTTGGGGCCGAGGTGAGTGAGAGGAGGAGGAGGAGGAAGGATTGCAAACCGGAGGAGGCGGGTGGTCCCTGCGCGGAAGCATCAGACTCCTTCTCTATTCTGCAGTAGTGCGGGAATAACTGGGGACCCCTGTGGGGCTGAGCCCCATGTGGTACAAAGATGCGGGTGGCGCACTGGGACCCATATTTCAGCCAAGGCTCTCTTCTTCCCAGCTCTCGGCAGATGAGCCAGGAGCACGTGACGTGGCGGACGCTCGCCCAAATTCACGCCACTGGCCTGCGCTGCACGTGCTTGAGCGCATGCAGCCCACCTGGTCGGGCTCCCAGCAGCTCTCCCACAAAGAGGCCGGGAGAAGCCACGGAAGACCGAGGCCCCCTTGCCCGGACACGTCCCGGAGCCGGCAGCTCAGGCCACGAGACCACACTGGGCGCACGAGCCGACGAGAGAGGCCTGCTCTGCCCCCGTCGCTCAGCAGCCTTCCTCTCCGCCCGGGGCTTCTCCCAGGCGCAAGGGCTTGGCCATTTTCATTAGCCCGGCTTTCCCCCCCTCCGATGCCACCACATCATCCAGGAAGGAAACCACACGGGCACCGACGGCCAGCTCGACCAGAAGCAGCACCCCCCCCACTCCCACTGGCAGCCGAAGGAGTGATGCAGCCTCGGGGGCCACAGCGCTCTCGGCTCGCTCCCTAGCCAGGAGACGCTGAATTCTGCCCAGGAAGCCGCTTCCGAGCACCACGCGCGTCGAGACGGCTGCTTGGCTCGGCACAGGAGTGAATACGAGGCGAGTCGGATTCCCACCAGACAAGCAAAGGGCGTGACGAGGAGCAAGCCAGCGCCCCGCTCGTCACGGCACATCCCTCCCCGGGGCGCAGGGCAGAGGGTCTCTTCTGCCGGCCCAGCTTGCTTCCGATCACGGAGGAATTTGGCTGCATCTGTCACAACTAGTGTGGCCCCTGCACAGAGCGATGTGACCTGCAGTTCAGACTGCGCTGGAGGGGTTTCCAGACGGAGCAGCCCCCTATTCTTCTCATCATCATTCCTGCATGCTGAAAATCAGTGGGTCAGGGAGAAAGTGCAGCCCTTTGTGCTAGTCTTCTGCTTGCAGGGCGTTCGCTCCTTTTTAAGACCCCACGGCCTGTAGGGATGCAGCCAAGGCGCCACCTCACTGCCTCGTTGGTTGTTCGGGAAAACAGCCCTCAGCCCCCACCGGAATTTCTTTGGAATGGAAACTCGGTGAGAGCTACAAAGAAAGCGGACAGACAAAGGGCACGGAAGAAAAGCGGGGTAATTTGTTGACAAACATCCTCTCCCAAAAGGCAGAGGAACCCCTCATTCGGAGACAGGGCTGCGCATTGTTTCCGACAAGAAGCTGCTACACACAGAACAATGCCGGAAAATTGCGCTGCTCCGGCAGAGCAATTACGCTATTTTCTGCAGCAGCGTGCGAAGTTTGCCTCTTGTCTTTTGTCAGCCTGGAAGCGGTCACGGACTAGTAACGCTGGAAAAACCCGCAGGCCCTCCGGTCCAGCGCCGGATCAATGCAGGACTCCAAGCACAAGCATCCCCAGCATGGCAGGTGGCTGCCCAGCTGCACCTTGAAGGCCTCCAGACGGAGAGCGTGGCCAAGGGCTCCACAGCCGTGCTGCTCCGACAGTCCGGAAGCCTCTCCCGATAGCCAGCTGGCCAGCTGCGCTTTCTGCCTGCCACCTTCTGCGATCCACCCGAGGACCCCCTTCGACGCTCCCAGAGCCGATTTTTTAAGAGGGAATGAGGAGAAAATAAATACCGTATTTTTCATTCTATAAGACGCACCTGACCATAAGACGCACCTAGTTTTTAGAGGAGGAAAACACAAAAAATATTCCAAATCGAATGGGCACATCATCACAGGCACATTCCCCATCCCTTCCCCATGGGCTGCACATCTGACAGACTCACTGCACACACAGATTCGCTCTATAAGACGCACAGACATTTCCCCTTACTTTTGAGGGGGGAAAAGTGAGTCTTATAGAGCAAAAAATACGGTACGTCTATGTTGCTTGGAGTGCTGGCTGATGGACAAGATTTGCAAACATGAATGTGGAACCTGCCCATGTACAGAAAGAATAAGCTAAGTAAGTAATGCCAGCACCCACAGCCTTTAACGATCCTGTCCAGAAGCTGCTTTGGCAGGAGGCGCCGTCGATCGCCGGGAAAGCGAAGCATGATAAAATTCCCTCTCCGACATAAGAAGCGCAGGAACGGGGAGCCCGCCTGCGCAAGGCTACGCAGGTGCCCCCCGCCAAGCATGGCCAAGCTCCCACCGAGACGAGCTTCGTGGTGGTGGCCCCCGGGCAGTTCTTATCATTTATTGACTTATTTAAGACGTGCATGTACTGTCTCCGGACGGACGTGGAGGAGCAGTTGCTCTGGCACAAGATGAAGGACGTCTTGTTTTCTCAGGCTTATTTTAGGCCTGCCGTTTCTCTTTAAATGCCTTGCGCTTCCCTGCCTACATCCTGCTGGCTAGCTTTTACCCTGATACGATTCAGATTTTATATGATGTATTATCATAATGGATTTTTTCTGAACCACCCAGAGAGCTTTTGCTACTGGGCAGCACAGATATGTAATAAAAATCAATAATTTTCTATCATTTACAAGTCTTTCACGGCTTATAAATAATTGTATTTTTATTTTTTCTTATTTTCATAATAAAGAAGTAAGATACAGAAAAGTAAAAAATTAAAATGTAAGAAAAAGAACACCAAGGGATACTACACAAATATAATGTACAATTTCGGCATTTAAAAAATTCACAAAAAAGCAAAAACCAAAAACAAACATTTCTTCTGCTCACCATTAAGTCAATCAGTTCTTAATTAAGACTTGTAAACAAACTGTCCTAGTGTATATTTCTTTAAACCAACTAATTGCCCAGTCTCTTCAAACTAATTATACATAACATCATAAGCTTTAACCACGAGATGAAGCTCACTAATAATACGAGTTCTATCTTCTTGAATATTAATTGCTTAGAATAAGCTTTCCAGTTTTCATTAAATTCTTTGGCACATCTGCTATTTATACAATTGGCTAATTTTGCTGTTATTGCATACATAGCTGGAGTATTTTTCCAGTCTTCAGTCATTGGGCAACCTTCTGCTTTCCACTTTGACGCAATTCTAGCTCTCGTCACTGTTATCATATATTTAAATAACTCTAGCATGCTCTCTGGAAGAGTCTGCGATCTAATACTCAATAGCACATTCTCAGCATGCATTAAAAATAATTTTCTGCATTTTCATGTGTATCTGTTTCCAAAATCTTCTAATTTTATCACATGTCCACGACATATGGTAAAAAGTCCCACTCACTCCTTCAACATTTTCCATTATAATTTTCATCCATTTTCTGTATATCTTATGGGGCAATTTACCACAAATAAATCATGCACCAGTTTTTTCTTAATGCTTGACTGGCTGCAAATGTTATCTCCATCGTCCATAAGACATTCCATCAGCAGAACGGCTTTTCTTTTTCAAAATTCTGCATTCAACTTAACACACGTTTTAACTTGTTGAGCTGCAGTATCAAAACTGCAGGAATTGTTACATTCCAAGAGGTGGTCGTTTTGGTGTTTAATCATCATTTCAAAAGCCCTCAAATTTCTCACTGCATATTTTTCCTTTTGGGTTTCCCTTTTCAGTCTTGAAAGCAGTTGATAATAAAGAGGTCATTCTGCATTTTAACTTTATCTTGTCATTCTTGCCAAAGCTTGATTCATTCTTGTTGATCAACCATGTCTCCATACGTGACAGATCGGTGTTTTCCCCTAAATATTTTCCATTTCATCCTTCTATTGGAGACATCAAACTGGAGGACTGAATCTTCTCCTCATTGAATACCAAATTTTTATTAACTATCTCTAAATATGTGACTATTATTTGGTATTAATAGTTTTTTAAATAGATTCTTTAGCCCATAAGCAATTGCGTATTCCTTCTTCAAGATCTGCTAAATAATTGTAATTATCGATACACTACTTCATCTTACTGTTTCTTGCATTATATTAGATTGTTATTGAGTTTGCAATCATTTTTAATGATATATTTTAAATGTATGATCCTTGTAACTGAAGCTACTTTAATGGTGTATTTAAACATGGTTGTTAGTATTTATAGAGGGGGGGGGGAGAGAGCGCAAGTGGTATATAAGTATTACTAATATTATTATCATTGCATTGCATTTATTTATTATATTTAGAGCCACCCTTTTTGCTTTCAAGGAACTCAAGGCAGCTCACCTATTTCTCCGCCTCCTCTTAATCTTATCCCCACAACAACAGCCCTGTGAGGTAAGTTGGGCTGAGAGTCACTGCATGAGCTCCTGGGCTGTGTGGGGACCTGACCCCGCAGCTTCTGGACGCCCAGGCCCACGCGCTGGCCCGCCACACCGCGCCGGCTCTCGCAAGGAACCCAAGGGCTGTGGGAAGGGATGACCGTGCGCAGCTCTGGCACCCTGGGAAAGATTTGGGTGATCAGTTCCATGCGCCCCGCTGGGCCTTCTAAGAAGCAATCGCATGTATGTGGACAGACAAAGGCACGACGACCCCCAGCATGCCCAGCTGACCAATTCTTCGGTCTACAGACCCCCAAGGTCGCACCCTTACGTACAGTGCCGGCCCCCTCCATGGGGAGCCCATCCGCAAAACGCAGTGCCCAGGCGCAAATGGATATTCCTTCGACCGCAAAAAGGCCGGGAGTGAAGCATCGGGAGGACAGATGCTCGGCTTGCAAAAGCAACATGCCGGGGACCTAACACTGCGTTCGACCTTCAAGCCAGGCGGGGTCTGCAGCCTCCTGCCGCTTGTGTCCATGTCCAATTTGCAGAAAGAAGCACGCGCGCCCACGCTATTCCGACCTGGCGTCCCCTTTTCCTCGCTGTTCTCCTGATGTTTGCAAAAGGAAAAGGAGGAAGAGCAAAGTGCCCAGCCTCTCCTACCGAAGTTGCAGAAGCGCAGCCGGGTCAGCTGCTTTTCCGGCTGCTCCTGCTGCAAATTCCTCTGCTCGTTTGTTCCTGGGGACCTGCCAAAGCTCAAGCCTCAAGAAAACCAAGGCAAGAAAGTAAGAAGCGCTCACTGCATCACAGCGTGGGCTTGCTCTCCGTGCACACGGGGCTGGCCAGCCGCCCACAGGGTCCCTCCCGCAGGAGGGGGGCGAGACCGCTCCTGCCCAGCGCCTCAGCAACTGGTGGGCGCAGGCGGGCCACCCCGGCACAGGAAGTGGCCCACAGCCAGGGGGCTAGTAGCCGTGGGCGGCCTCTGCCCAATCCCCTTTTAAAGCCATCCAGGCTGGCGGCCGTCACCCCTTCCCAGGGCAGCAGATGTCCTGGTTCGGCCGCGAGCAGGATGACTTCCTCTTGCCCTCCTGAACCTCCCGCCTGCATGGGGTGCCCCTCGGGTTTGAGTGCTACGGGAGGGGGGAGGGGGTCTCGCTCTCCCCTTTCTCCCACTCCGTCCACTGGAGAGCCAGTGTGGTGTCGTGGTTAAGAGCACGGGACTGGGACTCAGAGGATCCGGGTTCGAGTCCCCGCTCGGCCATGGAGCCAACTGGGTGACTTTGGACCAGTCACAGACTCTCAGCCCAGCCTACCTCACAGGGCTGTTGTTGTGGGGATAAGATGGAGGAGGAGAATGATGTCAGCTGCCTTGTGCCCTTGTAGGAAAAAGGCAGGATAGAAATCGCTAAATAAATAAATAAATAAATAAATAAATAAATTTTCTGCCCCTCTTCCTGGCCTTCCTTCCAAGCTGAAGGCTCCCTGCACACAGAGGAGCTGCTCCAGCCCCCGATCTTTTCTGTTCCTCTTCTCTGTACTTTCTCCGACTGAACAGTGTCCTAAAGGCCTGACAACACGATGCCATTCAGCCAACATGCGCTTAGCAACAAGCACCTCATGCCCTGGCAACCAGCAGTCCAAGGAGATGCGGGAAGCCCATGCTCCGTCTGCACCGAGCACCCCCGGCCGGTGAGGAGCCGCTGTTCTCGGGGTGCAGCCGCGGTGCAGGCCCCAGCAACCCCCACATGCCTCCGTGATCCAACCCACGCCCAGAGCCCTGCTGCGACACGGCCGGCTACCTCCAGAAGTACGGAAACGGGCTGTCCCTGAAGTTCAGAAGCTCCGGCTAGTGCACCCTGGAAGATCTGGAGCCAGCAAGTGCAAGGCACGGACCGAGGGAAAGGCAGAGAGCTGAGGAGCGTCGCCCACCCTGCGTGCCCACCTTCCAGGGGCCAGCAGCTGTCCTGATCTCTGGACAACGGGAGCATTCGATGCCCAATGAGGTGCCCTGTGCAGCTCAGAACACTTCCTGGAACTCTAGAACCCGCCAACTCTAGACATGGGGGTCTTTCTATTGGCCCCTGTTGTTACTCAGCATTATCTGCACACGTTGGTGAGATTTCAAGAGGCAGCCCCTCTCCCTTCCGTCTCGGGAGAGAACCAGCCACGGACCAGAACCCTGAGTCAGGTCAGGCGGGGGCTCCGTGGTTCTGAAGCTCAGCACGAGAGTGACCCCAAGGCCAACAGCGGAAACAAGGCCGTGCCTCGAATTCAACCAGAAAAGGAGCATTCGTGGGTTCTAAGCAAATGCTGGATCGTTGCAAGATGCCACCTTACCTATTTTTGGCCAGCTATGGACTGATTAAGGGTTGTTTTTTTTTAAATGAGAAACTTGGATTTCCTCCTAGCTGATTAAATGCCTAAATTGTCGCAACCGCAACCTTGAATATGCATTTTTCCAGCACATGTGAGGATATGGAAAACCCCCCGGCCCAGGTAACACCGCGTACCTTTGGCCTTTGCAGCGATCCAGTATTTGCACAGTTGGGAATAAAGGCAAGCTTTGTCTCTCCTTTATCAACCACTACCCGCTAACTTTTGTCACGGACGTGACAGAAAAGGTATGTTTACATTCCGATTTTCTCCACATCTGAAGCCAGGCAGACACCAGTCCCTCGGTGCATCTTGGACAGCAGCAGCCCTTCCCACTGGGGCCCACTGGCTCCATCCGGCATGTTTCAACCAAAAAAGCTTCTCTCGTCCCCAGCCGGGCTGGGCGGAGAGCTCTCGGGAGCTGCAGGCTCTCCTGTCTCAATGGGCACAGAACTGCAGCTTAAATCTGCTGTTTCCTCGGGCTGCCATCTCCCTCGTTCATTTTCTCTGAACTTAAAATCTGTGTGAGATGGTCGCACGGGCGCAATGTGCTCCAGAAGCAGCTTTCAGCTTGCTCCCACCGAGCCACGTTCTACGTCTATATCTGGGACGGGGTTCTGCAGAAGACCTGGTCCACACAAGCCTCTGTTGGGCCTCTCATCACCCTGGGAAGACTGAAGGGGATGCTATAAACCATGCACTGCACTCTGCGTCTTGGAGGACAAAACCAAAATGGTGCCGAGCGGCCATTCAAGGACACTGGCCTGCCATCGCTCGCCTCTCGGTCAGAAACCCCTCATAAGCTTTCCTACGGACGCCTCTTCTATTTTGAACTCTTGCTCCTCCGCGTGTCGACTGGGGTCCTGCGTTTGACTGCAGTGTGCCGGTTGCAGGTACCACGATGCGGGTGTTTCACCTGGGAACTTCCCGGAGGCATCTGACTGGCTTCCGCGGAAATGAAAAGCTGGCCTCCACGTGATCCGGCTCTTCTTATCTTCCCTGCGTGTCTTCCGCAAAGCTCAAGCGTGGTTCCAATTATATTCCCATTATGTAATTCAAAGACATGACCTCCTAACACTGAAAAAAGAGGCCAAAAGCTTTCTCAGAAGTGAACTGGGTGACTGAATTCAGACCCAGAGGGAAGCGAGGGAGGGATTAAATTATACGCAAACGTGGCTGCCAGCAAGACAAGATGTGCAGGAACTAATGGATGCGGAGAAAAGGCCCTTCATCCCCTTCAGAAAACGTTGCCACAATTGCCTTGAATTATGGAAGAAAAAGGAAGGAGGGAGGGTGGTCGGACAATGGGGAAAATTACTGTAGCAGAAGCCATCTGGGCTCCACTGAGCACAGAATACAAAGTGCTTTCTGCTCGGCTGGATTGCTCTTCCGGGGACGACGGGAGGCTCTGAACGTCGGTCACTGTTGCGTCTGAGTTCATCAGCACCTTTGCGGACAGATCCGTCAGACGAGGCTTTGCACCTTCAGCCACAAGCCCAGAGCACGGAGCGCTGGCCACAGTGGGCAACACCCACCAGCAGCCCGGTGGCCACGTATTTGCACAAACTGACACTTAACAAGCCATGCTCATGCAAGGCCACGATGCAATAGCTTTGTATTTTTACCGTGTGTATTATCAGTACTTTCTAATTTTTTAGCAGAGATCCATGCCAACACAGGGGGCTGACCATAAAAAGTAGCTGAAGAATGGTTTTGGTCACGTGTGATTACAGAAAGCGGAGAGGCTTCTTCCATCTCAAGTCAGCAGAAGTCGCACTCCTGCCCATGCTGAAATGCGGGCCCAGGTGGACTCGTCACATGGACAGGGTCCCAGGCATCGCAAGACCCTTTTCTGAAACTCACCTTCCGGCCATTTGACCAGGGCCCTCGACTCAGCGCTGAAGGAGCTCGGTGTGTTTGCACAACCACCGGGCACACTTTCTGAGCTGCCACCTCGAGCGGCCCTGCTCTCGTCGGAGCCGGGCTGCAGTGCGAGGAGGGAGCGCTCACGCCACCCCATGCATCCGTAATTCCCTGGAAGAGCGTCCGCCTCACTCCCAGCCTGACGGTGTGGGGAGCTGGGTGCAGGCCCTCCCGGACGCCACACCCGCCCTCTTCTGCTGCACGGCGGCCTCCCGAAAGAGCTTCCGCGACACCACCAGCAAAGCGGCCACCCAAGGAGCTCCCTCCATCAACATGCATCCGCATCTCGGTGCATCCCCCCCCCAGCGGGGACAAGGATCGGCCATTTCTGCTGGCCGGACTCCTAATGAGGACGCGATCGAGTCAGACTGGGAGCTGCACCGTGGGTCTTGGTAGCGCCACGCAGGCCTTCTCACGAGAAACCATGGGTGCCCGTGAGCCGGGGGAGCTTTCCCGCATCCGGGAGCCACGCGGGTCTCCACCCCGAGCGAGTCCCTGGTCCACTGGCAGCTGCTGTGCTGGCACCCGGCACAATCACAGAGGCGCATCTCAGCCCCGTGGAAGCAGCCGCGGATCCCGGCCTCGTCAGGAGCAGAGAACCTGCATGCTTCCGACGCTGTTGGGCTGCGGCTTCCATTGTCCTTGCCGAGCCGCCAGGCTGGGGCTGATGGGAGTCGGAGTCCAACAGCATCCTATTCCATATGAAGTCTCTGTGAGCATGAATCGGCTCCATCCAAGGGCAAATGAACCGCATGAGAGGCAGGACCAGCCCTCTGCTTCCCATCTCGCCAGGCCAAGGACGGGGCATGCGCGCTCCCCGGATGCTTTCCGACTGCACCTCGCAGCTCGCAGCCTCGGCAACGGCTCTGCTGGGGAGTGGCCGACCACGGGAGAGCCGTGGCTGAGGATCATGGGAGCCGTCGGCTGACATATCTGAGGGGGCCCGGTGGGGACATCCGCCCTCACAAGAGGCCCTGTGAGGAGCAGAGTCGCTCTTTCCGCACGGACCCTGCCCAGTGCCGGGGCCTCGCACAGGCCCGCAAACACCCAGCTTCCCACTAGGAGCTCCACAAGCATGCGGAAGCAGGGGGGCCGCCTCCAGGGGGAGACGCAGCAGCCTGACGGTGCCAGATTCCCATGTGCTGGTTTAATCATACTGTTCAACTTTTCTTTGGATGATTTCATTAACTCTGGTTCATTAAGTCCCGTGTGATGAATTTCCTTGCTAATTTCTTGCAGCCGTGGGGACAGACGAACGTTTGAGCGATCGCCCTCCTCTCTGAAAAGACTTCCAAAGCAATCCATCAGAGCAGACTCTGGGCAGCTTCCAAAGCTTTGCACTTAAGACAAAATGCTGATTTTCTCAAGGAGAGAAGGGAAGGGCTGCATATGGCCTGATCACATGTCAGCGGCCGCCAATCGGAAGAAATGTCCCAGCGTGCCTGCCGTTTTGGCAGGAAACGCTCTTTGGTGGAAGACCAAAATAGGGAGACCTGGAGCCAGCCCGGCTTGTTCTCGTATAGGAAGGCCCCAAGGCTCAGGAAGGCCAAGCATCTGGACCTGAGCCATCCAATTTAGCTAAAATCAGAACTGAGTGCAGCTGCTTTGCAGAGAATTGGGCAAGACAAGGGCAAACAGTGTTTGCCTTGAATTTTCCAGTTTCCAGCACACTTAATGTGCATTTTAATTTCATTTATTCCTTGCCACCATCACATCAGGCCTCTCAGAATCATTCTCCCTTTTGCAGGACCTGGAGGACTGAGGACAAGGGGGACCAGCTGGCCTAAGGGCAGCAGGGGAGTTCACGCCAAAACCAGGATTTGAACCCAGGACTTCCCTGGCCCCCGGTGTTACACGAGCTCCCCTGACCTAATCCATGTGCTTACTGGATAGGAGAATTTGCCTGTGCAGGAGAGCAGCCCAGCAGGTTGAGCTCCCTGGGACGGGGGAAAGCCGTCGCCCAGCGGGAAGGGGAAAGACCCACTGTCCTGTGGCTGAGCTACTGAAGAACGTCCCAAGAGCCCACCTGGGTCAGCAAGAGTGCAGGAAGCCCAGTTCATACACTGGCCGACCAGGCTGAAAGATCCCACAAGCAGAATGTCAGTCCACCAACGTCCTTCTCTCCAAACTCCCTGGTATTCGGAGGGACACTGCCCGATCCGGGACGGATAGCCAGGGAATGCCTTCTCCTCCAGGAATGTGTCCAATCCCGTTTTGAGGCCCCCCAAGGTGGGAGCCGTCGCATGAGGACGAACTCCAGAGCTTCACTGTGCAGTCTGAGGAGCAGCAGCTCCTTCCTCCAGCCTCTTTCTCCGACTAATCAGTCCCACGGGACAAGCCCCGCTCAACCTGCTGCAGTGGCGCCCTGGCTTGCGAACGTAATCTGTCCCACGACTCTGGTTGTGACCCAAACTGGCCGTGAGCCAAGTCAAATTTCCCCATAAGATTCAATGCATATAAGGTTAATCCATTCTGTAACCAATTTTTTTTAATCCGAAAACTTTGGAACAAAGTGACAAAGTGCTGGACAGTACAGTGGAGAACGTTAACCTGGGTGGGGGAGGGAAGGTTATTGTTTGGAGGGAGAGCCCCCCATGAGGACATTGGGGGGATCTCTTTCAGGGGTTTCCTCTCTTCTTATCTCTTAGCTGCAGGGTCAATTTGGGTGAAAAATCTGTCTACAGTCACTTGTTTTTTCCTGCGCTGCATAACCCTCCGGAAATGAGACCACGTTATTGTTCATCAGATTCAACGCCCTGTTCGTTACATTTATGTTGGGGGGGTGCTTCTCAAAGAAACCCTGGCGAGGGGGGGTGCTCCTGCAGGTAAGACGGGCACAATCTCGGCCATCCCCCCCCAACCAGCACGATCGCAGCCAACTCCCCCCCGCCGCACCCCAAGTGGGGAGATGGCCGGGATCGCAGCCGCGCTCGTGCAAGGAAGACGTGCACCATCACGGGCGCGTTCCTGCGGGAAAGACGGGGGCAGCGCAGCCGCGATCACGCACGTCTTCCCTGCACGAACGCGGCTGAGATCCCGGCCATCTCCCCACTCGGGAGGTCGCGACCCAAGTCAAAACTTTCATGATTTTTGTTCGTGACCCGATTTGGTCGTGAGCCAAGGCGTTCGTGAGCCGAGGTAGCACTGCAGTTTGGGAGAGCGAGGAAGCCGGATCCCTCGTCACTTGCTTCACACCAGGCCAGCTGTCCACACGCTGACCATGCCTCCCCTTCCCCCAAGCCAAGCAATGCCACTGTCACGGCCGCCCCTCGTTACGCAGCCGCCGCAGCCCCTCGATCATTTCTGCTGCTCTTCCCTGCTCTTCCTCCAGCTGGTAAGGCAGCCAGGCAAAATATTCCAAGTGTGCTCACACCAACGACTCGTATCAGGGCAGAAAGATCTCGGTGGTTCTGCTTTCTGCTCCATTCCTACTGGTTCCTGGCATGGACTCTGCCTTCCTCGCAGCGGCTGAGCGCTGGGCCGGCATTTCCGCTGCCACCCCCAGGTCCCTTTCTCATCAGGCACTGCCAGCCCAGGTCCCATCAGGCTGTACTCGAAGCTGGGATTTGTGACCCCAGCTGCACTGTGCGCACCGGCTTACACCGAGCCACACTCGCAATTTTCACGCCCGTTCTCCCAGCCCAGAAAGATCCCGTCAGAGCTCCCCCCAAGTGCCTTTTGGTTTAACCCCCCTAAATAATTGGGTGCCATCAGCACATGTGGCCGCTTCACTGCTTACTCCTAATTCCCGAACATTTATGATCTGCCCCCGTGTGGTGCTTCCAGTTCTCGGTCACGGCTTGAACGGCTCCCACGTCCTACTCTTGCAAGATAAGCAAACGTTACGCGCGAGGGAGAGCCCATCTGGCCAGTCTCCTCTGCAAAGAGGGTCGCAAGCCTGGACAGGACGCGGCAACTGCCGTGAAGCGGGCCCCTTTCCCCTTCAGTGGAACACAAAGCCACGGCAGATGCAGGAAGCACTGAAGCACACTATGGCTGTGATGCGGCAGGGGGTGCGCGTGCACCCGTGCACCCGTGCGTGCGTGCAAAAGGCTGTCCGCGCATTGTAGGTGTGTCAGCAGGACTGGGCGCTGAGGCATTGTGAAGCCCCCACGGCGGAACCCACAGTCAAGCCGATGCGTCCTTCACCACGAAAAGCCCCTCTCCCTTTGATTGTGAAAGCATCAAGCCCAGATTACGTGTCACTGGAAAAGCCTTAATCAAAGCCAAGGACTTCCAGCATCCTCTGAGTCACACAGAAGGTGTGCAAAACAAAATCGCCGCAGCAAGACGGAGCTCCTGTCCCGTTCTTCAGAAATGCAGCCCCTCCGTGCGCGACAGAGGTCTTGCTCTGGTTGTGGCCCTAGGCAGAAGCGAGCGGAGCGGCTGATGGGCTTTGCTGCCCCACCAGTGCAGGGCCCGTCCTGCAAGGCTGGCAGGACGGCGTGACACTCCCGGGCTCAAGGCATGGCAGTGTGCATGAGAAACTGCACGACGGTCAGTGGGGTGCAGAGCTGAGTCCTGCAGCCAAGTCAGCAAAGAGCAGACTTGCACAGCAACAGCAGCGGCCCCAGCATCTCACTTTCCTCTTGTTATTATTTCAAACAAAAAGCAAGTTTCTAGCCCTTGATTGCTAAAACAGCTTCGAAGGCAGTGGTCAGAGAAATCTCAGGAGCTGAGGAAGGAGGGAGAGGCCTGCTCAGCAGATGCCACCATCCCCATCGTGCAGGTTGAGGCCTTGCACCCTGCAAATTACACCAGCTGGTGCGCAGCTCAGCTACTCTGGCCAGTTCTCCAACCTCTTTGGCAGAAATCTCTCCCCACCTTGCTAGCTGAGAGCTTCTGTCACCAGGATTGCCTGGGTTTGGCTCCAGGACCTTCTGCATGGAAAGCCATCGTCCTGACAGTCAACGTCCGCCTATTTTGCAGAGCATCCTCTGAGTGGAGCAGGATTTAGCCCTGGGTGGATCCAGAATCACCAGGCAGTGAGCTACAAAACAACTCAGTACTGGGCAACCTCCCGCGTGCCACCAACGGCCCACTCTCAAAAACAGTGCCATGAGCAGCCCGAGCAAGTGAGGCTGGGGGCCACCTGGAGGGGCCGCGATGGGCCTGCCCGTGTCCGGAGCCAGCCCCCGCTCCCGCCTGCCGGCCCTTCTTGCAGCTCTGCAGGCCAAGCACAAAGCCACGTCAGAGCACAGTGGCAGCCACCGTCCAGCAGGGCTGAGGGGAAGCGTGAGCTCATGCGCCAGAGTCTGCTCAGGGCACTCTTGCCAACAAGTTTGGCCACCGCCGGGCTACACAAATCTGAGGCCGGAGGAGAGGCCCCGTGACCCTGGGCGACAGATGGCAAACAGGCCGTCCACCCCGGCACCTGCCCGAAACTCTGCGGAAAACCGCTCTGCAAACACAGTCCTCCGGCTGGAAGCCAAGCCCCGGCCTTCTCCCACGGCTTGCCAGGTGCCCGCAGCCCCTGCCCTCCCACCCAGCCCCGGGCAGAGAGTCGAACCAGCAGGCCTGGGCAGGCGATCAGCAAAGTCCAAACAAGGCTGCGTCCAGCGTACGGGCCTCTGTGCCAGCCGGCTCTGAGGGACGCCTCGGACCTGACGGCAGCCGAACTCTCGGGCTCTCTGGGGCCCATTTCATTAACGACAGCCCAGGACTGGCAAAGGATCCAGCCTGTCGCCTTAACTGGTGAGAAGCACGGAGATTATTGCAAGAAAACGGTCCAACGTCTCAGATCGGTCAAACAAGCAACACATTTGAAGGTATGGAGGTATTTAACGAAAGGAGAGGGACAAATGAGCCCGAGATCTTTCAACAGCAACTGAGCTTGCCCCGTTTCCTGCCTTTTCAGGCCTACAAGGGCTGCCAATCCAGCATCCCAAGGCAGAGCCGCTCCAAAATGCCAATCTATATAATTTATTTGCAAGCTGAATTGCATAAATTGTCTTGGGGTTCTGGCAATCCTGCGGGGAACCAATGAATGAATAAGCCGTGTTCTGGAATGTTTCTGTCGTCTCTCATTGGCATCAAAACATCTCCAGCCGGCCCGTTGCTCTTGCACGGAAGGGATGCTGCCCTGCAGGCCCGGGTTCTCTGGCACACAGGATGCGTTTAGCGGCTGAGCTGCTGAAAAATGCAACCCGCCCCCCCCGCCCGGGCACCGTGGGGTTGCAAATGCACCTCTTTGGTTGCTCGGCAGTCACTTAACTGCTCCAGTGAAATGTGCCATGACATTCCAGGCCCATTCGAAATATTAGAAGCATTTCTGATGCGTCATGCAGCTAGAAGGTCCCTCCAGGATGGGCTGGTCCAGT
This sequence comes from Varanus salvator macromaculatus, assembly GCA_023646645.1. NCBI lineage: Eukaryota > Metazoa > Chordata > Lepidosauria > Squamata > Varanidae > Varanus > Varanus salvator. Next base: position 3,755,310 of record JAIXND010000761.1, on the reverse strand, counting down.
CCCCTGCCAAAGCAGGAAGCCCGCTGGATGGGCTGCCGCTGAGCGACAAGGACCCTCTGCTGCGGATAAAGCCCCCCGATGGCCCTTGCACGGCCGTCTGCAGCTCGCACCAAGAGGGAATTGCACCTCCTTCAAGTTCAGCCGAAATCCCGCCACCGTCTTTTTGGCCACCTGCTCCCACTCATTCTGGTCCTATCCTCTGAGCAAAACCAGACTTGCTCCACGGTCTTCCCAGATTCAGGGCCTCAGCCAGGAAGCCAAATCTGGCCACCAGGCTCCCCTAGATGGCCACGCCCCCTCCTCTCGGCCGCGCCCCCCACAGCATTTGGTGCTCTGGCTTTCATAGTTTTCTCTCCTATTCCAAATTGGGGGGGGGGGGGGGGGACACGCATAGTTACTGGAAGTACATGCCTTATGCTAATGTGTCTGAGGGGTCTTGGGGCCCACCCCTCCCACTTTTCCTCTCCAGACCCCTGCACTTCCCCCTTGCCCATTCTGGGCATGTTCGACACAAGATTGGCTCCCGCTTTGCTGTCTTTTATCCAGTGGGCCTTTGGCATGTAAGCGCAGTTGGTGTTGCCGCACTGTGAGTATTGTGCATTTCACAAAATTTTTATTGCAAAACATGTTATTTCCTGGGATTGTTCAGCACTGTGGGCTCCATTTACATGGTGAAAGGCAGGGTATGAATCAAATATATTAATTAGCAAATGCTGCTAATCAATGTGAATTACTGGAAATTTACAGCATAAGATGTCTCCATCTGGCCAGTCAGGATGGAGCATTAATCCCCAAACAGTGCTCAGAGGTATTTTTGCCAAATTTTCTTTTTGTAGGAAAAAAATATGCTAAATAGCTCTGCAGGCTTCTCCTTTCAGTTCGCAATAATGTAAATTATTTCAATGTGCAAGCGGATATTAGGTTACTCTCCCATTTAGGGCAACAAATCTCTTTTAGGAGCTTCATGCCAGCAACATTTTGGCCACGTGAAACTCTGTGTCCTTCCATTCCGTGCTTATGTATTAAGTTTTATAATGCTACAGTTTCACAATATGGCTTTGAAAACAAACAAATAAAAATAGATTCAGAGCTAAATTGAGTCTTTCATATCCAAAACCCACAGAAATTTGTTCAGAAATATTTAAAAAATGTTGACTTGAACTGCATATTTCTGGCAACCGTTTCACCGTTGCATACACAAAAATGAATGGTTTTCATGGTGCACAGAATTTAAATCAATTCAGTCATATTCATTAAACCACCGGAGAGCTCATGTTCCGATTCCTCCACATGCATTGAGTAATTAGTCATTTAATCGGTGGGTTTCATCCAGTCTTCCCTAACGTGGTGCCCTCCGTAAGTTGGACTCCAAACTCCCTGCACCTTTGGATGGTGGGAATTGTAGCCCAACATGATTGGAGCAGAGCGAACATGTTTGGGGAAGGCTGGCCTGGAAAAACCAGTTCTCTTGCAGTTGCTTGAAAAATATTGACCATGGACGCGTTTCGACACACTTTGCGTCGCTGAAAAATTTCAGCAAGAGCCAGAGCTATGACGCAAGCCTCGCTGGTTGATTTGCGTGGAAGGTGCGTGGCCGCCAGCATCCCTCCGCCTGCCCACTCCAGCGCCAGCGCGTTCCCTGGCCACGCACGTGGTGGCGAAAGGAGGCATTTAATGTGAGATTAGAGCAGAGGTGGCGTTCAAGCGAGGGCCGCTGAAAATGCAGGTTGCAGGCTCAGTCGCGCAGCAGCTGGCCCGCGAACACAAGGCGGCCTTCGCCTTGGACAAGGGGGATCATCTTGGTCGGGGCCTCGATTCTTCTTCAGAAGAACAGATCCTGCCCGCCGGCAATGCACTTTGGAACGGGCTTCTTCTGTCAACCTGGAGCTCTGCAGAAGGCCGCTTTCCCAAAGGCGATTGTCAGCCGCACTAAATGCACACAGTGCGCTGTGCCCAGCCTTTGTCTCCTTGCCCCTTTCGCTTTCCGCTCCGCTCTAAATTTAGACGGCGTGCTCCTTGCGCCAAGCCAGAGACTTGTCCCGTCTCCGCTAAGCAAAGCAGCACACTCACGCCGTGCGAGTGACCTTTGCTCCGCCAGCGCTCCCCACTCCTCAGTCCCCCTCACTGCCCCCCTCTCCTGGAATCCCCACGCAGGTCCCCCCCAGACCCCCCCCCAGGGCAGGGAGAAGGCACAACTGCAGCCGTATTGTGAAGCGAGGCCAAAAGGTGAAGCGCCAAAAGGCAGCGCAAGAAGCAACCAGGGGACGCGGGGCGCCCATGGCCTCCCCCCAGCCAGGGGCTGCTGCTAAGAAACTGGCAGAGGAGAACCCAGTGTGGCAGAGGCTCCGCACGTCTGTCCGCAGCCCCGCAGCTTCTGCACATGGACAGGGACACGGCCAGCCCTCCCTCCCTCCCTCCAGGATCCAGTCACGTGTGTGAAGCACTTCAGACACTCAGCAAACATTACAGAAACACGCCAAGTGCTGAACGTAATGATGGAGCCCTGCAAGGGAAGGAGCAGGGAGCGCCTCTCCACCTCCCGCCACAGAGGAACCTCCTCGAAGCAGCCGGCAGGCGATGCGCTTCCCTAGAATCACAGGATAGCAGGTGGGAAGGCGCCACGAAGGCCGGCGGGCCCAATCCCTGCTGCTGCGGGACACCAAGACACACCACCCACCCAGATGACGGTCCAGGTGAGGTGCAAAGCCGAGGTGGAAGCTGCTCCCACCTCCCCCCCCAAGTATCAGAGCCCACACTCCAAGGGGGGGTCGGCGAAACCGTGACGGGTTTGGCAAAGGAGGCCAGAAGCCAAGTCTTGTCTCATGCAGTGAAGGAACCGGGCAAGGTTAGCCTTGGGAAGACGAGATATGATCACTCTCGCAAAGGGAACACAACCTGTTCTCTTTCATCCAGGAAACAAAATAACAAGCTTAAGTTACCGGAAAGCTTCAGCTGAACATCAGGAAAACATTCCTCGCGGCCAGAGCAGTCGTTCCATGGAAGGGGCTGCCTACGGAGGTGGGGGGGCTCCCCACCCCTGGAGCTATTCGGGCAGATGATGGGCAGCCATCTGTCAGGGGCGCTTTAAATGGGAATCGTGCACTGAGCAGAGCTTGGGTCCCCACAGGCTGAACGGCTCCCTCCAGCCCTGGGATCCTCCCAGGCCCCCAAAGGGCTCCGGACCCCCCACAGTGAAGGCCACGTCCTTCCTCGGGACAACGGCTGCAGCCTGTGCTACGCCACCTCTGGGGCCCACAAGGAAATGCCCGGCCTGGGAAGGAGGGCGCTGCCCGGTTTGCGGAAGGAGCAGAACTGGTTCCTAATGAGCTGCTTCTCGGCAAACCGCCTCGTCTCATTGACTCATCCTTCCTGGGAAAAGCCACTCCGCTCACCTGCCGTGCTGCACCCTTGCGTTTGTTTGAGAAGAGCCTACCATGGCGTGGCAGCGTACAAAAGTTAGAAGTGGCGCGCACCCTGCCTGCGGGGCGATACCCAGAAGGGCGGCCCACGAACTGTGAGGCGGGGAAAAGAAGGGAACGAAAACCCGCATCTTGTATTTTGGCACCGGGGCAAACCCTTTTTACGTTCCTGGCATTTTCATGGTTAGCTAATGCTCGACTGCTATAAAGTTAATGATAGTGATAACATGATTGGTTTTACACTGCTTTTATTTACATGCCACTGGTATGCTCTGCTGCGGTTTTATTCTTGCATTACATATTGTTATCACTGTTTATTGCTCTTGGTGATCGATGTGCTCTGATGAACTTAACTGCCTTGTGATATATAGTCTATGTCGATTATGTTTTTCGATTTTTTTTAAATAGTTCATATTCTGAGGGCTGTTGCTAACTAATTGGTTTATCAATGCCATAAATAAATAAATACATCTTAGGGGTGTAACTGAACCTGGCACAGGAGGAAAACGGAGAGACAGATCAGGTGGGTGGGCATCCCGGCAGAATGGGAGCTACTCTTGCTTGCTCACTGGCACGTTCCGCTTTACCCCAACGAAGCCAGAACGGCCCCTTCCCCTCCCGGTTCCCACTTGCCCCATTCTTGGGTGCAGCTTTAATTTCTAGGTGCTGTGCCACAGCCAAGGGGGGGGACAGCCATGTGACTATCCCCAAACCTGGCCAGAGCCCATTTCAGCTAAAATGTGCCTAAGATAATCCGCATGGAGAGCAGCAAACTATTAAAACACCACTAGAAAAACTAAAGTGCGGGACCGAGGAAACAGGTGCCTAGCAGAACTCACAGCGCACATGCTTTTCAAAGCACCCAGTCGGTCGTGCGAGCTCAGAGGGGCCAGAAAGGGGGGGGGGCAAGCTATTTGGAGAAAGGGCTGCTCCAGGCCCCCCTCGGGATCAAGCGCCGTGACTGAGCAGCTCTCGGCTTCTGGCAGGATGAGGCAGGGCCCCCCCCTTCATGACTTATGGACACCAGGGGACCCCTTGGAGGGGAGCCACAGAAATTACAAACGAGCCAATCGGTGCGCACTAACGGCAAACAGCAGAGTGCCTGCCTCTGCTGGGGCTCGGGACCCCCGGGGGCCAGTCCCCACTGGGCCACGCTGCCCCCCGGGTGCATCTGGCCAGCCCCTGGTGCTCAGCCTCACTTCCCTCCCAGGGTCCCGGCGAGGATGAGATTGGAAAGCGGCCACCTGGGCTCCTTGCGGGGCGGGGGGACAAAATATAATGCACAGCCGGGCTCTGCACACGCAGCAAAGCGGCGCCGCGGCAGACGCGCGCCTTGCAGCCAGCAAGCGCCACTCCAAGCATCTGCAGGCGCTCAGACCAGGAAGGGCGGCCTCCTTTCCACCAGGGCCCGGGCCCATGAGGCACGGGGTGCTCTGCCCCCCCAGCAGCAGACCACGGGAGCACCGAGCCCGGCCCGGGGGCACCAGCTGGCTCCCTCCGGCAGCGGAGAGCCTGGGGGCGTCATGCAGCGGCGCTGGCCCGGGGCTCCCAGCGGGGAGCAGGAACAGAGCCGCCTCGGCAGGGCCACGGGGCCGGGCGCGCAGGGCTCCGCTCGGCGGGCCACAGTCCTTCCCGCGCCGCTCGGAGGCGTGTCCCCGGCTCAAGCGGAAGCGAGAGCGCGCGCCTACCTTGCAGAGCTGTTGTCGGGACGGCTGCGGGCAGGAATGCGCGCCCTCCGCCCGTTCGAGAGCTGGGCGCGAGGGTGCCGCGGTCGCCTCCAGCCCCGGGGCCGCTTCCTCTGGGGGTCCTGCGGTTCCGCTCTGCGGGGAAGCCAGTGCCCGGGAAGTTATGCCTCTTGGCGCGACACGTTCGTGGCAGCGCGGCGCGCAGCGGCTGCTCGGGTTTCCGCGCAGGGAGGCCGCCGGCGGGCCGCGTTCGCGGCGGGCCGGCATCGGGAGGGCTGCGGGCCGCGAGGGGCAGCGCGCCGGCCGGCCGAGCGCCTTCTCTCCCCGCGCGTGGCTCTCCCTCCTCCTGACACCCGCGGCCGGCCGGGCGGACGCTCGCCAAGCCGTGGACTGCGTCCCGCGGAAGCGAGAGAGGCGCGGGGACGGCCACGGCCCCTTCCCGCCCCCTTTCCACCCGCCGTCAATTCCGGCCGCCCCGCGCCTTGGCAGCGCGCTCGGGCGGACTTCTCAGGGAAGCCGGCCGCCGGCCCCAATCTCGGGGAAGCCCGCCGCCGGGGCGCGGCCAGCCGGGGGAGAGGAAGGTGCGCTGGACCCGCCCCTGCCGGCCGCCGGCCGCAGAGGCGCTGCCGGGGAGAGGGGTGGCGGCCGGCACGCCTGGGGGCCGCCGAGCGGGGACGGCGCCGCGGACCGACTCCGGCCCGGAAAGTTCCAGGGGTCGGGCCAGCGCGCCGGCCCCGGCAGCGCCTCCCGCCGCGCCGCCCACCTCCGCGGCGCCGGAGCGCGTTACTCACCGTCCATCAATCCGGAGGGGGACGGCGGCGCCCGCACCCGCGTCGGGCGGCCAGCGGCTCCCACCGCAGGGCCGGCGCGCTCGGGCTCCGGCGAAGGCGGAGCGAGGCAGGCGGAGCGCCCGGAGCCGCCCCCTGCCCGCAGGAGGCGCCCGGCTCGGCGCCCCCTTCGGCTGGGCGCCGGCCGCCTCTGCCCGACGCGCGCCCGGCTGGCTGGCACCGAACCGGCCGCCCCGGCGCCGCCCCGCGCGACTGCAGCCCGCCCCGGCCGCGCTGCGGGAGCTGCCCGGCTTGCGCTGGCCGCCCTCTCCCGTTTCCCCGCGCCGGATCCGGCTCCGCCCGCGGGCGCGCTGATTGGAGGGGGCCGCCGGTGACGCGCCCTGCACGGGGCGCCCCGCCCCCGCGGCCCCAGCCGGACTGGCCCGTCCGCCTCGTCGCCGCGCGGGGAGCGCCGAGCGCAGCCCTTTGCCGAGCGACCTGTAGCGCGCTGCCCGAAAGAGGCCGGGGGGGGGGGCAGTGCGAGACCCCGGCAGTTCCCCCCGGGCCCCTCTGCCCACGTACAGAGTGCCTCTCCTGCGCTGGCGAGCCGCCTTCGCCCAGAGGGCAGCGGGAAGGCCCCCGCGGCTCCCGCGCCGAAGGTGCCGAGGGGGCCGCTGCCTGCAGGCGCGTCCCGGCGCCCTGAACTGCAAAGCGGGGCCGCAGGGCGCGGGGCTTTGGCAACCGGGCAGCCCCGGGCGCGCGGCCGCACGACAGACGGCCTTCGCCCGCCGGCGTCCACTGGATGCGTTGCACTACCGCTCCCATCATGCCCAGCCAGCGCTGTCTAGGAACAGTGGGGCCGTACCCCGAACAAGGCCGTCGTTCGGCGCCGGAGCGCTGGTCCCCAAACACGCCCCCTCCCCGGAGTCCCCGCGGCGCTTTCCCGGCCTTCTGGAGCCGGAAGCCCCCCGCTGGCCCGAAGCGCCCCAGTGCGGAGGCGCCTCCCCTCCTCTCGGAGCCCCACGCCCTGGTGGCCTCGGCTGGGCGCAGAAGCCCCGCGAAGGCCGCCTCGGGAAGGCCTGGCCCGGAGACGCAGCTCGCGCGATGCGCACGCTCACCGGCCTGCTAATGGGCGCGGGCCCGATCCGGCGAGAGGGCGTCTCCGTGTGCGAGCAGCCGTGCTGAGCGGAAGGAGCCCCCAGACCCGCGCTTGTCCCGGGCAGCGTCCGAGTCCGCCTGCTCCTGCTTCGTCTCCTTCCCCGGGAAGCAGCGGCTGCGGGTTCTCCTCCTCGCTTTTCAAGCGATCCCTGTTGGTTTTGGTCGTGAGGAAGACGAGCGGTTTTCCGATCTCCCCTGTTGGCTAGAAGAGCAGCTCCTCCTCGCCCCGTGCCCGGATTAGGCGCGTGTGGGAGGGAACCGCGGACGCTGTCTCCTAACTCCTAGTTTTGGGGGTAGGGGAGCTTTTTTCAAACCCCCCAGGCGTTGGGTCTAGCAAACGATGAGTTCGCATTATTGACTCAGAAACTGTTCAACAAGGATCCTGTTTGTTTGTTTGTTTGTTTGTTTGAGGTGTCTCCAGATCAAATCTGGATCGCACCATTCGGTGGCGGAATTAGCGTATTCCAAGTAATCAAGGATTTGGAATCTGCCTCTCACCAAAGAAAATCAAGGGAGCTTTAAAACAAAAAGGGGGAAGCGAAGAGGATGCCTGACTAAAGCTGCTCCAAATCCAGGACAAGCTCATGACCCCCAAAAATAGGCAGGAGGAAAAGTAGAAGCCGGAAGGTTGGCCCAAGTTCATCATGCGGCTGGAGGCCTCCTTTCGAAGTCAGGACTCACGGACTGCGAAAGTACATTGGGGAGCGTCCCGTAGTGCAGAAGGGGCCCATCTCTCAGGGCTGCCTGGTGGCCGGAAGGTGCAGGCAACCCGGAGCTGGACCTTTGCAAGCTCAGTCCTGTGCAGCAGAGTGCCTGGAAGTGGCACAAGGGTGGGGTTGTTCCATGAGTCCTCACCAGATGATCAATTCCTCTCTGACCCCATTTGGGAGTTGTGCTTATTCATTAGGTTGCGATCTTACGCAATTTTAGACAGAAGAAAGTCCTGCATTGCAGGGTGGGGATGTTGGGGAGTGTAGGACTTTTTCTGTGTGGAGCCCCATGGGACTGTTCCCAGGGCAGCTCATGACCCCATGCAGGGCAGCTGCAGGGAGCGGCAGCTTGAAGTTGGGGCCTGAACCCCGCGAAGAGGGAGACTGAGGGGCACGGAGACCCCTTAGGGGCTAGAGCCAGCAGCCCTTGGGACCGTGCGCAGCTGCCCCCCGGGGAGGGGCTACAAGGCACATCTTCGTCTTCTTGAGCGCACAGTTCCTCAAGCTCAGGCAGTGCCCTTCTGACAGAGCAGATACAACAGACTTCCTCGCTGAATTTAATCACCCACCCTTAATGCTATGACTGGACCAGTTCCTTATTTCCTGTGGGTTATCTTCTACTTCCTCCCCTTCATAAGAATTCCCCTCTCATTTCATCCAAATGAAGCAGAAGGCTGAAGAATGGGAAATAATTGCAATTAAAATCTCATCACTTATTTGCTTGCTTTCTAATTTCAGCCCTCCTGTGGAGAGAAATGCCAAGAACAAATACGCTTGAGTCCCAAATTACTCCAAACAGACAGACGACAGACAGACCAGAACCCAGAGCGGAGGAGGCGGCTGAATATCGAGGCTTCCTGATCTTGAAGTAATGGCAGAAAATTGAGCAATGTGCCTTTTGCTGGAACATTCCTGCTTCCCACGATGACTATCATGCCTTCCCATGCTCTTGCAGGCTTTTGACCTTTATGCATGAACCTCCATGTTCATGGAATTTAAAGGCATTTGTATCCAGCTGTCTCCATTCAAAAGTGAAACCCAATTTGGGTTGATGACACACAGTCGATGAAGTGGCGTCGAACCCACAAAATTCAGGATATCACCATGGCTGTAGGAAAAATATACCTTTACTATGCATGCACACGCGCCAGCCAAACCCAACCCAGAACTCTAAAGTACAGCAAGCAGCTGTCAATATTCCAAAACAGAAGGCAGATGGATTTTCCAGAGAAATATGCTACTCAAGGCTGGAATATAAATGGAATCAGATTTCAGTGTACGGGTTTTTCACGCAACTAAAACCAAAGCAGAAGTTGACTACGGAGCTCTGCAGCCCACAAGCCCAGAAATCACCCCTGGAAAATGGGGGTGGGGGTGGGACTGGGTTTGGTGCCATGCTGTGTGTGATACGGTCACATACCCGGGGCTGCTCAGCCTCCACGCAAACCCAACGCTGGCAGAATGAGGTCAGTCCAGGGCAGCTGAGCTCATGATCACCTCACTCTGCATGGCGAGGAGCAGCCAGAAGCCGGCCGAGTGACCATGTATTCTTCGTTCCTCTCTATCTAAAGCCAGGATGGTGGCTGGTTTGCAGGGGATGCCGTATGAGGCAAGACTGAGGGAACTGGGCCTCTTCAGCCTGGAGAAGAGGAGACTCAGGGGGGATCTGTTGGCAACATACAGGTATGTGAGGGGGTGTCACATGGAGATGGGGAGAGGCCTGTTCTCCCCTGCAGAGGAAGGCAGGACGCGCTCCAACGGAGCAAAGCTCAGGGAGCCAAGGATCCATTTGGATGCCAGGAAGCACTTCCTGACAGTCAGGACCCCGAGGGCGTGGAATGGGCTCCCACGGGAGGTCGTTGAGGCCCCATCGGTGCGGGTGTTCAAGGATAGGCTGGGCGTCCACATGGTGGGCATGTCGTGAGCAGAGCCGGCTGGTGCCGGAGGTCAGACTAGATGGCCCGGGAGGCCCCTCCTGACTCACTCTGTTTCTCAAGCGCTTGCACTGTCCAGCATCCCTCCAAGCAGGGCGGCCAAGTTGTGCTGGAACCAGGACTTTTTCCGGACCGAAATCGCACTGGGCTGTGCTGCTAGGTCAGCTTGTTTCTTGCAAAGCCGCCTTTCACAACAGCAACTAGTGGTGATATTTCATGATGAATGTGCAAGCCAGGAGCTGCAGGGACACTGGGATCCAGCGGCTTGCTCCTGCTTCTTCCTCAGGCCTGCGGGTGCGCAGTTTGCACGATTTCTGCAGCTGACCTCCGGCAGGAATTCCTGACTCCTTAAAAACAGCCACGGCCACTGCAGAGCGCCCTGCTTGGAGACCGTTTGCAACACCCCTTCCACTGCCCGCCCCGAGGTAGTTTTAAACTTTTCACTGCCTGGAACCAAGGGCTGGAAGTTGCAGAGAGGCCGAGTCTAGTGCAGGGTTAGGAGAAGGCTCCCGTCAATGAGGACTAGCTACTTGCCAGCGGGCTGCGAAGGCTCAGCAGATGAGGGGTTCTCCGTTGCTGCAAGCACTGCAGCTGAGGTTGTTCGCCATCTAGCAGGGATGCTGTGGCTGGTAACCCTCCGCCTCAGCGGCTCTACGGAACCAGAAGCGAAGCAGTCCCCTCCGCTTAAAAAAGGGTGGGGGGTCTTTCAATCTGCACGCGCGGCTCGGAGCAGAAGCGGCGCCCTGCGGGTCTCCCGAAGCAGAGCAATGGCGCCCTCTAGTGCTCGCTGCCTGCTCTCGTTCCCAGCGCGCAGGGCGGCCTTGCCCCCCCCCACCCCGCGCGCGGCCGTGCCGGCTGCGGGTGATGGGAACTGCAGTCCCGCACTCCTGCAGGGGACAGCCTGGGAACGGCGCCCCCACGCGGATGTCACAGCTGTTAGTGGAAATCCGGCCGAGGCCCGAGGTGCCGCCTTCGCGGCGCTCTCGGGGGGCCGGCGAGGCTGCGGGAGAGGCAGGGACCGGCTTCGGGTGTCCCGAAGCCCCTCTGGGGCCCGGGAGGGGCTCGGCATGTCACGCGAACCCCCCTTGCCCCCTCCGTGTGGCTGCCAAGCACCCCCGAGGGCCGCGGCGTGCTCCAGCACTTTGGCGACCCTCCGAGCGGCAGCGTGTCGTCTGATCGCGGATCGCGCCCTGAACCGCAGCCGAGCCCCAGAGCGTGGGGCCGCGTGGCGCAGGGGGCGCTCAGAGGGGGAGGGGTCCGCCGGCCCCACTGGAGAAGTCCTCGCTCTTCTGGCAGAGGGGTGCCCTCTGTCCTCAGCACCCCAGTGCGCGGGTACGGAAAGGCCGACTCAGCCCTGCCCAGCCCAGCTCTCCTCAGGAGTCAAGCTGGGAGGGGGCCGATCCTGCTGCTGGAGCATCCCCGCCTGCACCCAACAAGCAAGAGCCCTGCCAGTCAGGGTGGGGGGCAGCTGAGGGGGGGAAGGGGCACGAGCCACGTCATGGCACCTGGGAAGCCCAGCACAGCCCCCACCCCCCCGCGCCACACCAGGGCTGCCGGCAGGAAGGAAGGGCCTGGGCCCGCGATCCCGCGGGGGGGCCTTTGGCCACTGCCCATTGCCGCTGCCGTGGCCCGCTCCCCTCAGCGCCCCCGGGTGTCCCTGGGATACTGGCTGGAGGAGTGAGAGGGGAGAGGGTGAGGGGGTGCCTGCGGACCCCTGCCGGAGGCAGTGCCACCCTGGGCTTACGCTGTGGCATGAAAGCACCCACAGTCTCTCACGCAGGTGGCATGCCTCCCTCCCCAGTGCGCTTTCCCAGGAGGAGCAAGCCCCGTGGCGCAACCTTTTCTCAAGGTTTCCTGCCTTCCTGGACTTTGGCTGCTCTGGAGTCGTGTTCCTCCCCTCTGGTCCCATGTCCAGAAGGGCCGGCAAGAGGCGCCACTTGATTTGGGAAGGGCTGCCCTGTCTCGTCACAGGGAGTGAACAGGAAAGCACTTTGTCCTTGAACATGGAGACGGGGTCCTCGCCCTGGGCAGCCACCGAATGCACACCAGCCATTCCACCCCTGCGGAAACAGCCAGAGCGGGCCCCCATGAGCCACTGAGGCGCGTGGCTGGGCTTTAATTCGCAGCATCCCCTCTGCTGTGCATTCTGCAGGCACAAAGCCACGTCTGTGATCCGGCGACTTCTCCCGAAAAGCCCGGGGCCGGGTGGGGTGAGAAAGATGCAAGGAAGTCCTCCCAGAACCCCTGTGTTCTATTTCAGTTACTCAGGCCCATTATTCCTGGCAGTGGGCTTCATTCCCTCCAAGGCCGCCTCGTTAGCCGTGTTCTCCTGTCACCGAAAAGGCCAAACCGCTCCTGATTAAAAAGCAGCGCTGAGCCCCGACTGCAACATGATAAATGGTGTCACTGTCTCACACTTGCTGCGGTGACAAACGGAAGCCTCCAAAATAGAACTAAACAATTACCCCAGATGTGTTCTGCAATTACCTTTCCTCCCTGGCTTAATGATGAAGGCAGCAGCCGGAGAGCAAGCGTGTGCGCCGCCGAGGGCACGCACAGAGTTGCTTATTATGGAAAGGAATTGTTTGAGGAAAGACCCTCCGGGGCCCAAAGGCTGGGCTGCCCCGCTGGGGGGGCGCTCTGAAATCACCCAGGATGCTCTTCCCCAACCCGGTGCCCTCTGGATGGCCGAGAGCTGCAGCCAACACGCCTGAAGGGCGCCAGGTTGGGGAAGCATGACCAGAATCCTGGCTGAATTGCATGCACAAATACCACACCCCACTGTTGCATGGCGTGCGTGTCGATCGCCCCCAGTGGCTGCAGGGAGTCCCAAATGTGTTTTGCCTCTACGTGAGGGGGAGTGTGTAAAAGCATAATTTAGAATAAATTCTCCTAATCTGAAATTAACTGCCAAAACTGTCAAATTTATCTCCTCCTAATTCTTCGAGTGAATGTGCATAATTACTTGCATGCCGACATAAGCACTAAATGCCTGGAGAATATTTTAGTTTAATATTCATCTTTTGAAACAGTTATTTTATTGATTCCAGGTTTGTTCTACTTCCAAGCCCAAACTGATTCTCCAATCACCAAAACAGGTTCCAGCACTCTCTGTGTGTGAGAATGCAAAATGTAGCGTATTTTTCACTCTATAAGACGCGCCCGACCATAAGATGCACCTTGTTTTTAGAGGAGGAAAACAAGAAAAAAAATATTCCGAATCGAATGGGCACATCATCACAGGCACATTCCCCATCCCTTCCCCATGGGCTGCACATCTGACAGACTTACTGCGCACACATATTTGCTCTATAAGACGCACAGACATTTCCCCTTACTTTTGAGGGGGGAAAAAGTGCGTCTTATAGAGCAAAAAATACGGTAAGTCCCGGATTTCTGTGTCCATTAACAATGTGGCACCCCCCCCCCCCATAATGATCAGTGGTCATCCATGGTCAGTGGTCACATCGGGAGAATCCAGAGCATGTCCCACAGCGTTCTTGGGGGAAGAAATCACCCAGCCAACCCATGGATTGCTGTGGGGTTGTCCTACCCCCCCCCACTGGGTTGCCATGATGCCGTCCAGTCCCGGAGACTGGTTTCATAATGCCAGTCCGCGCCACAGCCCGGTGAAAGTGCCCCAGCGTCCCCTTGGTGCGAGCAACGTTTGGTGGCCTTCCAGAGGCATGGCGGTGCGCCTTCAGGCTCTCTGAGAAATGCAGTCTCACCTGGTCAACCTCTTTCTAAATTTCAGCTGTCAAAAGCAGCAATATGCAGCTGGTAACAGAGAGAGAAGCTGCCAAAAGAAATCGGTGACAGAGAAGCTGGGAAGTCGAGACTGTGCATATTTTAATTTGGGTGCAGATGCCAAGCTGTGAACTGAGCATCACTGGGGAGGCACCAAACGGAGGTGCGAACGCCTCCATTCCTTCCCAGCCATAAAATGTGCTTGTGTTTCCTTGTCAACATGCACCCATTTTACAGAAAGGTAAGCAAACCCCAAAGCCTTAGAGACAGCAGAAGCTGGCAGAGAAGATGGGGCGTCGGGGCCAGCAGGACTCACCCACCCAGGTGGCCCCTGTCGCTCTGTTCTTCGGGCACCTTCATGAATTGGGGGGGGAGGACCAGCTGGGGCTGCCTGGGGACCTCGGAAGCCACAGCAGGACCTGCTCCAGAAGGAATCCTCTGGAGAAGGGGAGTGGTTAGATTCCAGGGTGATCTGGTGGTCGCTTGGTAAAATCAGGTTTTGAAAATATGGCATTTTGGATGCCAAAGGGGGGAAATGATCCAGTCTCAGATTTAAGAAAAAAATACCTCCCCCTCCTTGCACTCACTGGGTAAACATCCGCGATGTTCCCTTCTTTTCTGCATTTACCCGTTTCCCAAGAGGAGCGCCTGGGGGTACCTGACCGCAAGCTCCCCCAGGCATCCTCGTCTTGCTCACCAGCCCTGGTTGGAGGCTGTACCAGAGGCTGGGGAGCATCTTTAGCCAAGGGTCAAATCCCATTTGGGAATGGGGCTGCCCTTCTGCGGTGGGTGGGGCCAGAGGTAAGGGGCGGAACCAACATAGAAACATAGAAACAGAGCGAGTCAGAAGGGGCCTCCCGGGCCATCTAGTCTGACCCCCGCCTCCAGCTGGCTCCGCTCACGACATGCCCACCATGTGCATGTCCAGCCCGTCCTTGAACACCCGCACCGATGGGGCCTCAGCCACCTCCCGTGGAAGCCCATTCCACGCCCTCGGGGTCCTGACTGTCAGGAAGTGCTTCCTGGCATCCAAATTGAACCTTGGCTCCCTGAGCTTTGCTCCATTGGAGCGCATCCTGCCTTCCTCTGCAGGGGAGAACAGGCCTCTCCCCATCTCCATGTGACACCCCCTCACATACCTGTATGTCGCCAACAGATCCCCTTGGAGTCTCCTCTTCTCCAAGCCGAAGAGACCCAGTTCCCTCAGCCTCGCCTCATACGGCATCCCCTGCCAGCCTAGTTCAGCGGACCATTCCCACTGCCCTAAGAGAGGCATTTCGCCGTACAGACTGGGGCATGTGGGTGTCGCAAAGGCCAGGGAAGTGCCCAGCCAGTGGAGGAGGGATCGGGGCCCTCTGGGGAACTTTGGATCCCGGGCACGCCCAGGCCTGAGGTTCTGAGGCCCCGACAGCAAATGCATCTTTCTCCCCCCCTCATGTTTTGAAAGCCTCCAGTGTGGTCATTCAGTTCAAATTTAGTAACACGGTGCCCACATCAACTGGTTTCCCCACACTTCCAGCAAAACCTTTCCAAATCTCTTTAAAATGCATGTTTGTGAAGGATGACCCAGCAAAGCCAAGTCCACGTACCTGAAGCAACCGCAGACAGTTCTCGGTTCCCCTTCCTCACATCCTCTTCCTCTTTTCTTCCTCTGCCACCTGCCCACCCCCACCCACTGGTGCCAACGCTTCGCGTGCAAGCGTGGCCGGGCAGGCGTCTGCCTCCTGTGCTCTGGCAGGACTCGGCACAGACGGCGCCCCGTCCGAAACACGCCCGCCCGTCCGCCCGCCCGCCACCGCGAGCACGGCCCATCGGTCGGGCGGCCTGGAGAAATCGGGTGCGTAAAGCGACTGGCCCTAGATCTGCCGCACTCCATTTTCCTGTATGTTTCAAACAGCCTCTTAAAGCTTATTGTGAGCCGCGCAGAGAGACCAATTGTGGCCTGCCAAATCCATCAAATGAATGAATGAATTAAAGCATACGGGGAGCAAAATCCAGTGGTTGATTCAGCGGCTGCCTGGACAGAAGGCGCTCCTGCAAGGCGAGCAGGGGCCGCACGACGGTGGATGAGCTTCCGCCATCACCGCCACCCTCTAAATCTCATCCCGGTCAGCTCCCCAATTATCCCTGAGGTGGATGCTGAAAAGCAGCCGCTGCCCCCAAAGCCCTCCTCAGCATGCGGCCCGGGAGTCCTCCTCCCCTGGACCCTGCCTGCACACACTTCCCTTTGCCGTGGGGGGGGGGGGCATCCCTGCACCTCTGCCTCGGAGGGGCCCAGAGGTGGGAGCAGTGGCTCGCGACCCCCAAGCGCCTGCAAAGCCCCTCTCCCGGCTCAACTGTCCCAGTTTGTAGCTGCCAGGCGGATGCTTCAAAAAGCTAAGCTGATAAAGGATGCTCTGAGAAGAAGGAAGGAAGGAAGGAAGGAGGAAGTCCAGCTGAGATTAATTTTCAGTGCCCTTTACTGAGTGGCGTGGTTCCTCTGTGCTCGGCGTTCAAGAGATGCTGTGCGTGTGCCTGAAGAGAAGGGGGGCTGCCCCCCCAAGCGAAGTGTTTCCTTGGGTCAAGAGCTGAGTGCCATTCTTGGAACAACCAGGGGCTGAGCAGCCAAGATTGGGGCGTTCAGACCTGCCAAGACCATCACTTTAAATGCTCGACAACCAGTTTTAATCTGCATCGACCCTTCTCCTCCTTGATAAGTGAGCAAGACGCTTCCTCGCCGGCCCACGTGGCCACCTGGGGTCATTTCGGGCTGGTTGCCGAGCCGTGCCTCATCTGCCGAAGCAGGGGCTGGATTGCGCCCCTTGGACCGGGGCATGCAGCTGCCCGTGGAGGGCGAACGTCCGTCCCGTGCGGGGCTCACTAGCCGGGTGGCCAGGCAGCCCCCTTAACAGGCAGAGCTTCATTAATCCGGTGCCGCCGATTGTGCTCATTCCTAGCCCTGGCCTCGTCCAGGAGTTTGCTTTTAACAGTATAAGCCACTTTTCTGCCCTAGGGATCCCAGAGCAGGTGACAGGTAAACAGCATCCACCCCAGTAAGACACACACAAACACACACACCACAACCTGCCCTTCAAAAGCCAAGGGAGGCCGCATGCCCCGGGAAGGCCGTGGCCTGGGCAAAAGCTCCAGTGAGGCCGGGCGGCTGCTGAGCCAGGCTGAGCTCGTGGGCAGAGCCTTGCGCTGTCCTGCTGGTTCCCCGGCGTCCAAACATCCAAGCGGAGAGCAGATACGACCTCCGTTGGGTCCAGTTTGGCCGGGATGCTTCTGCTGGCCTTCAGGGTGGAAGTCGCCTCACCCGGAAGTAGCCAGAGGGGTCGGTGCGCCCGTGGGTGCCTGTTGGGGCGCGCCAGAAAGCCCCCATGTGGGTCGCGCTTTAATTCCAGAAAGGCAGATGAGGTCCTTTCTCAAATGAAACAGGACGCTTTCTTTCTTCGCTCAGGAGCCGGTGAGCAGTGGGGATGGGACTGTGGGGGGATGGGCCGCTGGTGTGCTGGGGCCACCCAAAACTCTGCTTGGGCCCTGCCCGGGGGCCACTGGAGAAAAGGCCCCGCCAACGGAAAACTCCCTGAGATAACTGAAAGGCCGGTGAGTTCACGCAGCCCCCAGGTCACCAGCCGTTTCGCCCCCTTTTTGTAGCCCACGCGGCACATTCCTGGCCTTCTGCCTTCTGCGCAGGAACTCAACCTGCACTTTCTTACCTTCTCTGCCCGAACATCGGCAGGTGTGACCCCTGGCGGGCTCAGGAGATGCGAGATCGGTTGCCCACCTGAGCAGGATTAGCATCAGGCCAGTTGCTAAGCAAGTAGCTCTGATTCAGGTCGTGAGGAGCCAAGCGGGGAGGCGCCTTCTCCCGCACCATCCAGTTCCCGCAGAAGACAGGGAGCCCCGCCAGGCTAATTATCTACGCTCGTCCACTCTGCGCGCTTCTCCGTGCCGGCAGCGCAATTAACCTTGTCACTTCTGTTTGCCCGCAGCGCCTCTGGGCGGGGGCGGCCTGGAGTCCCCCCGGTGGCGCGCCAGTGATCAAAGGCCTCTGCACTTCGCTGCCCGGCCAGCTCTGGGCTTTTGTCCTCGGCATCTTTGTAAAGACGAACCCCAAAGATGATCTTTTGCGATTCTGGTTCAGTCAGTGCAAGAAACACGCAGGTGGCAGCCTTTGGAGCATCCGGGCACGGCAGGCAGGGGTGGGAGGAAGCGCAGGTACGCGGGCCGACAGGTACAGGTGCGCCTGGCCAGGGCCTGTGCCCAGGTGCACGCTGGATAAGACAAGCTCCTTCGTCATAAAACGTCCCACGGGGGCCCCTGGGCTGGACTGGGCGTAGGCAACGGTTTTAGGCCATGGACACAGTGGGCAGCCTGCATGGGCGCTGCCGCCAAATGGCTGCCACGGGAGGTGGGGCAAGGCCCAGTAGCCGGCCCACAAGCCCGGTATGAGGCAGAGGTGGGGTCTGAGCCCCACACACTCCTCTCCCTTGCACCCAGTTCTCAGTGCCAACAGAAGCCCTTTTCGCGGGACGCAACAGCCCCTCCCCAGCAGACGCATTTCCCCATCTCCCCCTCTCTGTTTGCCCCTCGGTCATCAACCACAGACTCTCCCTTGCGTGCAGACGTGGCCAGCTTGGGGGGCACCGATTCGCGTCTCCACGGGCACCCAGAAATGCCACTTTACCTACCCCAGAGTAGAAGTGTGCAAGCAACCGAGAACAGACGTCTGGGAGTGTGATGCCAAAGCAGGCTGGCCTTGCAGCGGAGGAGCCGGGCGATGCGGCCACCCTGCAGAGGCATCAGCCAGGCAAGCGTGGCCAGAGCAGCGCCCTGGGAGCGAGGGCTTCCTCGCGCAAGGCCCCTCGGGTGGGGGTGGCCTAGGGCCGTGCCCCCTTCATTTCAGCAGGGCTCCCACTGGACTGCAGGGTGGCCAGGTGTCCGCTTTCCTCCTCAGGGAGGGCTGCCAAAGGGCCACCCTGCCCGTGGTGGTCCAATTCCAACCTAACGCTCGAGCGCCAAGAGAACACCGGCCTTCCCCCGCAAAGCGCCCGGGCAGGACGTCACCCTCCATGCTATGGCGAGATGAGCTGGGCTTCTGTCTAACCATTCTTTCTAAATGCGCACTTGTGCATATCCATGAGCATGCGCAGTGTTCATGCACGTCAGTGTCCCCTTTGGGTCCTTCTCTTTTGGCGCTGCATAAGGGGCCACCCTAAAATCGCAGCATGTGAGAAGGACTTGTGATTGGCTCAAATTCTTTTGTGGGGGGTTGTGGGGCACATGTGTGGGGCAGAGGAGGAATTGCAGCTGAACCGAGTTGCAAGACGGGCCACTCTGACCCATTCAAGGAGCAGCAGGTTGGTCTTCTGTTTTCGGCAGGCCGGTGCCGCCCCCTTTTCTGCCTACCTGTGACAACCTGTCCCTGCTCATCACGGCGCTCTGCGTTCCCATTTCCTGGGCAGCTGCTCTGCCTGCCGTGCGCACGCGGCACGGATGACGCATGGGGCACCTTTAATTGAAGCGCTTCAGTGAGCTTCGTGCGAGCGTCCCAGAAAGCAACATCTTGTGAAGGACCGGAAGGATGCTTGGAGCAGACTAATTGCAGAAGGAGGAAGCCACCTGGAATTAGTTGGTGATGGACAGCCCTCTTGCAAAGGCAGGAGCGGCTGCGTTCGTGAGCGCCTCCCACCCGTACCCTCCCTGTGCTCAGCTTTCTGCTGTTATCAATTTATGAAGAAAAGCCAAGGCTGTGATTTGGAAGTCGGTGTGGCCGACACAGAGCGGCGATGCAGCCTGGGAGGCGAGGCGCACACAGTACCTGCTGCCCAAGTCGCTGCCTCGGAAGAGGCAGAAACGCCCCCACCCGTTGTGCAGGGGCCGCTGTTCTCGCCAGTGTCGCCCCCCTCCCTCTGTCACAGAATCCTAGAGCAGTGGAGCTGGAAGGGCCGGAAGGCCTGGGCGCAGAGCCTCTCCAAAGCGATCCCGAGGGAGGCTTCCGAGCCGTCCTCGTCTGCGCCTCCCAGATGGGGAGTCCTGCGTTCCCTGGAGCTTCTGAAATGGGGAAGACCCGCAGGAGCTGTGCGCGTGATCCCCAAGCATGGTGCGCTTGGGTGAGGCCCAAAGTCCGGTGGGTCCCCGCCGCCGTGTGTGCCGTGGACGGCCCCTTGCGTGCACACCCTGTATTCAGATTAAATTCTCCTTCAGTACCTCCAGTTCAGTGCAGGAGGAAAGTGCCGGAGCATATGTGGAATTCCCTCCCTCCCATCTCAGCAGGCACAGCTAATGCCCAGGTCTATCATCAAGGGGCAGAAATGACCGGACTTCCCTAAAATCTGGCTTGTGGCCCTGGACTCACAGCTCGCCCCCCTAGCCCAGTGTCCGTGCCTGCCCTTGCTTAGCAGCAGCAGCAGCCCCAGTGGGCCAGTGGGCACCCAGTCCAAGGCACGACGGAGCTCCATGGCAGATAGAAACATAGAAACAGAGTGAGTCAGAAGGGGCCTCCTGGGCCATCTAGTCTGACCTCTGGCTCCAGCCGGCACCGCTCATGACATTCCCACCATGTGCATGTCCAGCCTGTCTTTGAACACCCTCACCGATGGGGCCTCAATGACGATGCTGCCCTGTGCGGCTCAGGGGTCCTTTCTGGAGCAGCCATGGGAGAGTCTCGCAGCTCCAGACACAGACCAAGGAGCACCGTCCTTTGCCACGCAGACCGTTCAAGGCAACACGAGTGTCTGAGGTGAAAGCTTTGCCCTCTGACCTCAAGTGGCCGTCCCGATTCACCCTTCACACGAACGAGTCTGCCCCGGTGTTGCAGCCAGAGAGTGAAGAGGGCGCCTGGGAGAACTGGTGCCAAGATGGTGCCGAGCTGGAAGTCACTCCATTTTCGCGGGGACGGGATTCAGGGCAAGGGAGAGCACCAGCTGGGGTCTACTTGGGAGCTCACCCCGACCCGGCTAACGATGTTTCTGAGGTGCTATTTTTCATCTTGGTCAATCATTGACCACCAGATGCGATCACAGCTTAACGTTTAACCTGAAACGGGGGGAATGTGGCACCGTTTGTGTCAAAAGTGCAAGAAACCGTGTTAATGATGGCCGTGCTGCTCGGCTGCTTGTCGTCCCGGTAAAATTCTAGTAGCAATAAATGTAAAACAAGGTGGGAAAAGGTAAGAGATGAAGGTGGAAATGAAAGTATGGAATGAGGTAAATTAGGGGGTGGGGGGAGAGGGTTCCAAGACTCACTGTCCCACCTGGAATTTTCTTTTAATAACCGGAGTCTCTGCTTGTGTGATTGCAATTTTCTCAGGAATGCTACCTTCGGAAAGATGGAGAGAGTCGCAGATGTAACAAGAGGCCATTTCCAATTTGGAAGAAGCTGACCTTCACGAGGTCCCCCGGCTGAGCTCCAGGGTGCTCATTGTGCGAAAGCACGCAGGGCCCGCTGCGATTCCCAAGCCACGTGGGTCCATTACGGGATGCACATGCGCCACATCCAAAGACGTCATTTATTTATTTCCAGGCGCTGGGACGCCTTCCTGGTCGCAGTGGGAGAACCGCAGCCTGGAAACTGAGGCCGGAAAGTCTTTCCCTCGCCAGCAATGTGGAGCCTTCAACCAGCTGGCTTCCCCTCGCTCGTCTTGCAAACTGGAGGCCTCGGCCTGGGATTCTTCCAGGTAATGCCACGTTGGAGGTGCACACAGATGGATGATTCGTGTGGCTCACTTTATTAGCATCTCTTAATCTGGGCAGCAACTTTGGTGATCAAAGAGATTTATTTGCAAATGGCAAACAATGAATCAGGGTTAGGGAGGAGTGGAAAATGCCAAAGGAATTCTGGCATGTGGCTTTTTAGGGGCAGACAATGAAGGTGATGTCGGTTGGCGTTCCCCACGTATCTCGGCATACGGTGCGGTTTGGGCCTTAGTGCTGAGCAGATTTCAGTGCCAGGGCCGGGTGGGGGCGGGGGCTGCAACCGTGCAATCGCTGCTTTGCAGCGATTTTGCCCCAAGCACCCAGATGGGTGCCAGGCTGGGCACTTTTCCACGGGAACGGGCGCAAGGTGCCCTTCTCAGACAGAAGCAGAGTATCCAGACAGCTGTCCTTCGGCCTTCATTCTTCTGCCATGCAGCTCAAAAGGTGTCCCCAAACTCATACAAAAATGCACATTTAACGTTACAGTGGATCCAGAATGCACATCATTAGGATAAAATGAGTATAAAAACCTGTCATTTGGGGTTAAATGGATAGTACCTTGCTTTGTTGTAAAGTTGCCCCGGTGGCAGGAGCTGTTCACCAAGTTTACTAGTCTCCTCCCCTCCCTCTGTTGGCTTCGGATCCTGGTCACACTGAGTGCGCCATTCGCAGGAAAGGATCTGATCCTGCACAGGGTGCCGAAGGTGGGTGAGAACACTTTTTCCTCATGCTCTTGTTACAGACATTAACTCCTGCCCCACACCCGGGTAGGGAAGCCCACGATAATTTGCATTCCTTGGCCCGGAAACTCAAGCTACCCAAATTGTGCTGTGAGTCTCCCCCCTCACCCTCTGCCCAAAACTAACTGGTCAGCTCCAGCTGGGGAGCCCCCTCCGTTTCTCAGCCTCCGTCCCCAGCACTCATCTTGCTCTATGCAACATTTTTTGCCGCTAAACCACTGCTCTACGGAGAAACCCGGCCGTCATTAACTCTGGCCTCACAAAGGCTGTTGGTGGGAAATAAATGAGTTTGCACCGTGAAAACGGCAACCCGCTAATGGCGTGCAAAGGAAGAGCTTTAGTGGGGACTGAGTGAACTGTGAAAAACCTCCTTGAACATCCTTTCAGGCTCCTGCTCGAGTCTGGCTATGTATGTGCTATTTATACATTTCTACATGCTGGCGAAAGGGAACATGACGCGGTTCCGTTCCGTTCCTTTCCTTTCCTGATTATAATAAAATCTCTAAGCAGTTGCTACATAAATATTACACTCACATTTCAAATCAAATTTGACAGTAAGGTGATACCTATTCCAGATTCCAAAAATATCTATTTTGGGGAGGGGGCTGTTGCCCACTGCAAGCGACTCCCTGCCCTGGAGCAGAGGGGAGCTGTTTGGTGTCCTGGGGGCTTCTGCGTGCAGTGGCGATTGCGAAAGACCTTTTCCTGCCCGCAGAAGGACCATAAAGGCATGGCGAGGCGAGCCTCTCTGGGGAGACTATCCCACAAGGGCGGTGCCACCACCGAGAAGGCTGCCCCGAGAGCCAGCGTGGTGCGGTGGTTAAGAGCGCGGCGCTGGGACTCGGGTGATCTGGGTTCGAGTCCCCGCTCAGCCATGGAGCTCACTGGGTCACTTTGGGCCAGTCATGGGCTCTCAGTCCAGCCTACCTCACAGAGTTGTTGTTGGGGGATAAGACTGCGAGCAGCAGGAGGAGAATTGGGTAAGCTGCTTGGAGTTCCCTGAATGGAAAAATGGAAGGCTAGAAATATAATGCTAAAATATAGGCAGTTGGGGAGCTGTAGGTGGCCCTCCTGATACCAGTGCATGTGCCCCACGGGGGCAAGAGGGCACTACCCCCCCATGAAACAGGGAGGGAAATTCCTTCTGCTCGTTTTTGTTCTTCATGCGCCGTGTCCTTTTCAGCCAGCAAGTTCGGTGGCCCCGTGTGACCCTGCCGGGAGGTGAGCCAGTTCCCCACCTTGTTGCTTCTCTCTTGGATCGGGGGGCGGGGGTTGCAAAGTTGTGGGCCTGATGTCAGCGCAACAGTGGAGGGGGGTGGTGCTCACAGAACATGGGCCAGCCGTAGTCCACGTTCGGCTTTACTGAAAACGGTTTACCATCAAGCCTTCAGAATCGTATGGCGAGTACAGTCGTGCAGTCCTGAGCAGGGTGGGTTTTGTGCAAACCGTAGTGCACAAGGGGCTTGCACACCGGCTGAGGAAACGCAGGTGCTTCCTTTCGCTCTATTTGCAGCTGCACCGGTTCCGAAGAGCAGGGTTTTGGTGCCTGGTATTTCTGGTGAGTACTGAACCCTCCTTGGAGAGGGGATGACGCGAGGAGGGGCGTTGCAGATGTGCAAAGCAGAATTCTTTGCTTGCTCAGCCACACTACGGCCAGGCTGTTTCCTAGCCGGCAATCCATTTCCAAAGGGGGCTCTGCCACTTGGCTGCATCCGTATGGCCCGTTTTATCCCGGCCTGCATTCGCAAGAGTAACAATGGGGCTTGTGGCACCTTAAAGATGAGTTTACCGTATGATGGAGGTAATATTGGGGCCCATGAAACTGGCAGCCCCTACTATGCGATGCTTTATTTCGGGGCCGCAGACCTGCGGGACCGGGGTCCATTCCTCGCCCCCTGGCTTTTCCAGGCCACCCTCTGGAGCTCGCCAGATGGTCCGTGGTGCGGTCCAAGCTGTCCGGGGCCCTTGTTGAGGCAGGTTCCACGGCACCCCTCCTTGGGGGAGTCTCCCCACAGCATTGTCAGGAGGTGCTCCCGGTGCCCAGTGGCCTTCGCATGGCTCCCCCTTGCTTGCATGACCAGCAGAGGGCCTGGAGGAGGCCGGCCATGCGCCCCCCCACCCTTGTGCGGGCCAAGGCAAGAGGCTGGGGATGGAGTGGACTGGCTGCTCTTCGCATTGACCCTGAGAAAGTGGGCCGTCACGGACTTTTTGGCAGGGAATGGGGCAGGGGGCGCATTCGGCCGGGCCCTCTCGCCTCTGGCCCGCCCACGGCTAGGATCCCGCTCCCCAGAGCCTCTCTGGGGCGGGATTCAGCTTTCAGCCCCCACCCCTGGCTTTCGCCGGGCCTGGCAGAGCGCGACGCGGGCCCCTGGCTCTGGCGGCAGCGGCTGCGCACCGGGGCGATCCCTCGCCGCCGCGAGGGGCAGGAGGGCGGGCGTCCGGGCGGGGGGCTCAGTGGCAGGTGCTGCGTGTCGCTCGTCCCCGCAGGTGCTGCGTGTCGCTCGTCCTGGCCGCGCTGCTCTCCTGCGCCGTCGCCTGCGGCTTCCAGGGCTGGCTCCGGCGGGCGCGGCGCGGCCCCTCCACGCCGCGCGCGGCCGCCGTCTTCACGCTCGGCGAGGCGGAGCGCGCGTGCGGTGAGTCTCCGCGGGAGGCGCGGGCGGAGCGGGGCCCGCCGCGGGGACGCGCCCTGCCCAGCGAGACGGCCAGCGGGGGCACTGCCGGGACGAGGCACCGCGGGCCGGGGGCGGCTGCTCGCCTGGCCCCCGCCGGTCGCCGCGCACGGAGCCCCGGCGCGCAGGGTGCGAGCCCAGGGCCGGCACCGCGCCCCCAGTGGCAGATGCCGCACTGGCTCCGTGGCGGGGCTGCCGCGAGCCCGCCGTCCTGCTCGCAACGCGTGAAAGGGAGACGCTGCGGCGCGGAGTCGCCCATGGCTGGGACGGCTTAGCCTGGAGACGCGGCAAGCGAGGGCGCAGTGGCGGAGAGGCGAGGAAGCGCCCGGTGCGCAGGGAGCGCGCGGGCGAGAGGCGTGCCCTTCTCTCTCCCCATCGCCGGGCCCAGGGGCGTCTCCCCATGGAGCTGCTGGGGCGGGGGCTCAGGACGGGGCCAAGGACAGGCTTCTCCGCGCAGCGCAGTTAAACGCACGCAATTCGCTCCCGCAAAACGCGCCGCCGGTGGCCAGCCGTTTGGAGGGCTTTAAAAGCCGAGGCCCTGGCTGATGAAGGTATCCATGGTTACGTGCCCGGAGGGCTCCCTGCCCCCGCGCACCAGCGTGCACCAGTTGCTGGGGACCGCATCCAGGAGGGTGCTGTTGCCCCCTGGTCTCATTTTCAGCTGGCCGGCCTCTGCGTGAGCACAGGCAGGACTGGGTGGTGCCTCGCTCTGGCCCAGCACGGCGCTTCCTCTGCTCTCAGGCCTCCCCGCTCTGCGCCGATCTTTCGGCTGCTTCGCCCCTGCCAGGCAGCGTCTCTGATGCAGCCGGCCGGCAGCGGCCACGGGCAGGGCAGGGTGCGAGGGTGTGGAGATCGCGCCATGGCGTGTTTTCTGCGGGAAGGGGAAGTGTCTGCCTCTCCAGTGAGATAAATGTCCAGCTACCCTCACTGGCCAGGGAAGCCCGCAGGCATGGCGTGAAGGCAGCCCCCACCCCTTCGCCCGCGGCCCTTTTTAGAAATGCCAAGCAGCTTTACTGCAGCCATAAGGAACAGCAAGGACTAAGCGCATCAAGCCGGAGCCAAAGTCAGGGTGATCCGGTTCGACTTCGGAGGATGCGCCACAGCGCTTCTCCGCACTGCCTGCCTCCCGCCACCTCCGGCTTGGTCTGCTGGGAGGGGGCCTGGCTCTGGGCTTTGCATGAGGGGCCCAGCTTCAGTCTGAGCACATCATAAGCAGAGCCCTGCAGGGCCGGATTCACGGTCCATCCGGTCCAGAACTCCGTACACGTGGAGGCAAGACCCAGCTGCCCTTGGGATCCCTCCAGGAGAAGGAGTGCAAGGCCTCCCCTTCCCAAGCAACTGGTGAAATACGCAGTATCCCCTGTTTAAAACAAAACAAAACACAACAGAACCGGGGGGCAGGTGAGCGGAAAGGCCTGAGACACAGAAGGGCCAGGAGGGCTTGTGGGGCTGGAGGGCCAAGCTGTCTCTCTCGCCTGCTCTAGCAAGGAAGCTTCTGATCTTTCCCGGGCTGCTTTATCGAGTTACCATAGAAAACTCCTCCTTGTCTTCCCAGAGAGGGACGCTGCCCTGTGGACGCCGCCCAAAGTTCACCCGCACCGCCAGTGCCCTGAGCAGACGGCTCCAGACCCCCATGCTGACACGATGGTGGGGAGGGGGCCACCTCCTTCCTACGAAGAGGCTGTGAAGCAAGACAGCTGCTCGGCCCCATGGCCTGCGGGGGATGTGGCTTCAGGCTTCCATCGCTAGGTCAATGCCTGTTCAATAAAGCAACTGCAGTCAACAGAGGGGAACTTACTGGGGACGGAGGGAGGTGCCGTGCCATGCGCAGGAACCCTCTGCTCCAGCTGTGTGTGCCGCTGCATGCGCAGCACTGCTGGGCCGGGGGCCGGGTGGAGACAGGCATCCACGGAGCGGCCGTGCACCACGCAGCTTTCTGGATCAGCTCAGGCGGCATCCGCTGGTTGCTGAAGATGCTGACCCCGGGAATTGTGAATGGGGGGGGGGGGCGCTGAGTGCTGCAGTGTGTGCAGGATGGGGTGGGCCGCCTTGAGCAGAAGTCAGCTGGGGAGGGGGATCCTCGAGCAGATCCTGGACCCTCGTCCGAGATCGCCCACCAAAGACTTTTCGCTTGCAGGGAAGCTTTCTCAGAGTTGCCCTAAGTGCATTTAGTGTAGGCTTTATGCGCACGTCTGAACTGCTCCTCTTGTGTTGGTGGGTCCCTGGGCTTCCCTCTGGAGGAGGAGGAGGAGGAGGAGGAGGAGGCTGTCACTTGCACATAGAAGAGTGACGTACGAGGCAGAGCCAGCCCAGACCGGCTCTTGCACTCGCTCGAGAACGATGGGCAGCCCACCAACTCCTTTCCTGTGAAAGCTGGCATAGCTAAGAGGCACCCTGGGAGGGGGCCCAGGGACCACCCCCCCATGCTTCATCAGGCCTAACCCTAGCTCTCTGCCTTCTGCACCGCTCTGAGGGCCAGAGCAGCTGGGGACACAGGCCCTGACCCCCAGGTCCCCCTTTTTACGCCAAGCAGCTGGAAGAGGCAGTGGGGGGGGGCAGGCTTCCCTATCTCTCTCCAGTCTACATTTTGCACCAAAATTGCACCTGTGGCCGGTTACTCCTCCACTCATGGGGAGCAAAGAGGGGCCCGTAAACGCAATCACTGCACCCCAAGAGCTGCCCGCTCTGGGACCCATCAGGGAGTTGAAGCCAGAGCAGGGGGCATCAAGCAGCTGCCTCTTCCTGCCGGCAGCCCATGCGACGGGGAGCTGCTCTGCACGAAGCTTTTAACCCACGGCTTTACTGAGGCTTCTGCTTCAGGATTCTCCGTGGCGTTCAGGCTGGCCCCTTTCAGCTGGCGATTGATGGGCAACGAGTCCGGCAGCCCCGTTACTTGGGACACCTTTAGGCGACTGAACCCTCAGGGAGGTCAGGAACTGGCAGCAGCGCCGTCTCTGAGAAACCACGGAGGAGGGTGCGTGCCAGATGCCTGGGGGAGGCCACTGTTCTTCAAACAGGAAGAAAAGCAAGATGCGGGGATTGACAGATCAGTCGGACTGACGCCAAGCCCCGGGAAAATTCTGGAGCACATCCTAAAGCTATCCGTCTGAAAATACCCTGAAAGCACTGCCGGCATGACTAGGAACCAGCGTGGATTTGCCAAGAAGGAACGAGTTGGAGCGCCTTTTTTGACTGGGTGGCCTCCCCAGAGGACCGCGCAAACGCTGTGGACAGAACAGAGCTTGACCCCAAAGAGCAAGGGTCTTGGCAAGGTGCCCCACCATATCCCGACCAGCAAAGTGGCCCAGAGGGGGCTGGCTGCAGAGCCGGCTCGCAGGGCGCTCCTCAAGGCACCTTCTCAGACTGGGGGGAGGCGACGAGGGGGGCTCTGCAGGGCTCCGTCCTGGGCCGGTGCTAAGGACATGGATGAGGAAGTGCCAGGAGCAACGGTCAGACTTGCGAGTGACAGAAAACTGGGTGGGATCGCTAATGCCCAGAAGACAGAAACAAGATTCAAGGTGATCTTGACAGGTGGAGCACTGGGCTGAAGTCCAGTATAGACAAAGGCCAAGTTCTGCATCTTGCAGAAAGATTGCAAAAGGGGGGATGCTTGGCTCAGCAACGCTGGCACTGAGAAGGCTCTTGGAATTGCTGGCGCTTCCAGGCTGAGTAAGAGTCGGTGTGATGTGGCTGCAAAATTAATAGAAGCATCGCTTGCAAGCCGCGTGAGGTACTGGCTCCCCTTCGCTCAGCACTGGTTGGGCCTCCTCTGGAGTCCTGTGTCCAGTCCTGGGCACCGCAGCTGAAGAAAGATGCAGACAGGCTGGGAAGGGTCCAGAGGAGGGCGGGAAGGACGATCCGGGGCCTGGAGACCAAGCCCTGTGAGAAGGGATTGAAAGAACTGGGCATGTTGAGTCCCGAGAAGAGAAGAGCGAGGGGAGTGCAAGAGAGCTCCCGCACTCTCCAAGCACTTGAAAGGTGTTCACAAAGAGGAGGGCCAGGATCTCTTCTCGATCATTCCAGAGTGCAGGACGCAGGTTACGGGAAGCCAGATTCCGGCTAGATACCATGAACACATTCCTGACCGTTGGAGCAGTGGGACAATGAGACCCATGACCCTGCAGGTGCCGGGCTCTCCCAGCTGGAGGCATTCGGGATGCCGCTGGAGAGTCACCTGCTGGGGACGCTTCCGCCTGGAGCTCCGTGCCCAGCAGGGGTTGGACCTGGTGGCCTCTTGGCCATTGCGGCTCGGCTAGGCTGTGATTCGAGGCACGTGGGGCTTTGCCCCGGGGGCTTTCTTGCCCCCTTCTCTCCTTAATGAACCGGCTCTAGGGACGATTTCTTAAGCCACAAGCTGCACTGAGACAGAGATGAGCCAATTGTGTGCGCACGCCGGCTGGGAAAGCGCCCGTCTCTGATTGACGGTCCCAGAAGAATCAGACTCCTTGAGTGCCGCTCCTCCTCGCAGGAACGTGCGGCTCCGCAGCTGCTGCTTCCACTGAACGTTGCCTTGGATAGGGAGCATCCAATCCCTCGGGAAACCCTGCGGGACAAAGTCCGGCTCCGGAAGAGCCGGAGGAGGCAGGGCAGGGCTCGGCCTAAAGGGAGCTGGCCAGGGCTCCGGGGGCAGGCACGGCAGGGGGGAGGGGTGGGGAACAGAGACCCCGAGAGAGGCTCGTCCACGAACCTTACCGGGCGAGCCGGGGCCGGCCACTGCACACGTCTGCTCAGGAGACCTACGGAGTGACGCGGGGCTGCAGCCTTACGCATGCGCACCTACCTGGGAGTAAGCCCCTCCGACAGCATGGCAGTCTGCCTGGGGCTCAGAGGGGAGCCTCCAGAAAGAGCTGGGTCGGAACCCTCCCGGAGAAAAGCCGCCCGTTCGCAGACTGGGCCCACAGAGCAGCTCCCAGGGCTCCGAGCAGCCCTGCCTGCCCTAGGAGTGACTGGAAGCTGCAGTTGCTCCGTGCTTCTTAACCATCCATGGAAATGAATCCCTGCTGGCCATGAGCCTTCCCTCGCCGTGCGCTTCCTCAAGAGCTTCCTGCTGCCACTGCGTACCCAGGGGAGCCATGCGCGGCCTCACTCCAACACCCGCTTTTTGGGGGTAGCACTGCTCAGACGAGTGGCAGGCTCCACAGGCCCCTTGCCGCGTGTCTCACCCTCTGGCCCGCTCTCCTTCTCTTCCTCCTCCTCACTTCCTCGGCCTCTTCCAAACTCCACTTCCCGGCACTGCTGGAACGTCCCTGGACCGGGACAGAGGGCCGGCTTGGGAGCATCCCCTCTGCGCATGCCTTTCCCGCTGGCCCGCCAGAGCAGGAGTCCCCGAGCTCTCAGCCGTGCTGCGATCACAGACACGGTGAAGGCTGCAGGGGGCCTGCACAGCCCGGCGGTGCTCGAATTGAACAGCCACCCTCGGAATCTGGGGTCGAAGCCGGAGATGGTTCCTTCATCGGCCTGAACTCCACAGCAGCGGAGAGAAAGGACAGGCCCGGGCCAGGGGGGAACCATGCACTGCGCATGGCCAGGAGGCGGCAAGAGATGCTGCAAGTAATGTTCTTATGCCCACAGGGATGCTCCTTTTGTTCACCCGTTGTCTAACTTTCTCCGTACTGCATTTTTAAAAATAGTGCGCATGTATAAAGAAAGAGGCGACTGCTTGGAGCATGTGAAAGGAAACGTGGGTTCTTCGTTTATGTGTAACACAATGATAACAAAACCTTTGGGCAGAATGCCAATCACCACCATCCCCACCTTGACAAGCCGCATGGGCAGCGTTTTCCTCCTCTGCTCCTGACCACCGGGGCGAGCCACGGCCTCCGTTCCGTGTGCAGTGCGGCACCTCCGTTGTTGGCATTCCCCTTGTCCAGCATGCTGTGGCAGCAGCTCCTGATGTGTCCGGCAGACACATGGCCGGCTGGAGCTGCTTGGAGGGGGCTCTGCAGCCCAGCGCAAGCTGCCCGCACGCCGCCCCCTCCCCAGGCCAAGGGAATGAAAGCGCCCCGGAATAAAGTCCCCTTGGCTGCGGTTCTTTCTTGGCTCGCAGCACATTCTTTTGCAAGCCTCCTTTGCCCCCCCCCCTTGGGGCACCGCAGGCCTCCGATCGCAACGGTTTCAGCCATGGGGCAGTCCCAGACCAGGCGGGTGGGCCAGCGGCCCAGTCCTCGCCTCTCATCTGGCAGCGATGCCAAACCTGCCTGTGCAGTGGGAACAACGCAGCCCTTCCCCCCGTTCTTCTCAGCCAAGGCTGTCAGAGCCACGATTTGCTTTTCCTCGCCCAGAAGGAAATTTCATTGACGTGGTGCAAATATCATATGAAAACTGATGCACAAAATCAATGCAAGTCATTAGAGTGAAGCGCGACAGGGCCGGCATTGGCCTGAGTTATGAGATGAGGCTGAGAGAAACAGCTCGCGGGACCCCGACGGCTGCCTGAGCAACAGGTGCGCGGTGCCTGCTGTCCGTCCAAAGCACCCGCAGCGACGGCACGGCTGCAGGGTCTGAGCTCCGCATTCTCGGAACGCCCCTTCGCCCCGTGCTGATGAAGGGTTCTGTGCAACGCAGCGACAGAGTGCTTCACGCAGGCAGATGGCGCATGGATTTCCCCCCGTGCATGCCCTGGGAAGGTGGCGGGATCCGCCTTGCGTGCACTGAAAGACCTGTGGGACTCACCCGCACACCCGTGCCCTGCTGACGTTCTGATGTGCCGTCAAGTTGCCTGTGGCTTACGGCGACCCTGTGAGCAGAAGCCCTCCAGGGTGGCCTCACCTGGACAGTCCTGCTGGACTCTCCCAAGCTCAAGTCTGTGGCTTCCCGGTTGGAGTCCTTCCACCTCGCCACTGGTCTGCCTTGCCTCCTTCCGCCTTCCGCTCCCTAGCATCTCCGGTTTTGTCATGTTTGCTTCCAAGGAAGGCCTGGCTCGACTTGATGCCGCTCTCTGCCTGACCAGGGTGCCCACAAAGCTCTCCTCCAGCACCATGTTCCAGAGGCGCTCGCTTTCTCCCTGTCAGCAGAAAATTCTAGCGGGAGCTTTGACGAGCCTGTTTCCTCGGAGAGAAAGCCCACAGCGGACTTGGCAGTTTTACGGCAACCGTTCACTCACACGCATGTACAGGTCCTGCAGACAACGACAAGGCAGAAGTACAGCGGCCCCAAAGCAACATTTGGCCCAAAGCAACCGGCAGCCACCGAGCGGGCTCCAAAAATGTTGTCTGTTCCGTGCTGCCTTTACAAAGGGCTGTGTCGTTCTCTTCGCCACAAGAGGCCTTGCTCTATGGTTTTGGATTTGCCCTGCATCCACGGTGGGACGCTCGCCCCTCACCCCCAACGCGCCTTACGGCTGGAGAGAAAGGGGCCCGGAAGGAAAGTCCCAGCGGTGGCCCCCAGTGCAGAAGACCCCAAATCAACGATTCCTCGGGTGTTTCCTGCACTGCACACTCTGTGAACCCTAGTCGTATCTTCAAAAAAGCAAGAATCGGCGGTTACGGAGGAGGAGATGCACTGTGCAGCGCTTGCAAAGGCAGCCGGAGTCTTTGGACGGACCCCCACGCTCCGAATCGCTGCAGCCGAGCCGGGAAGGCGCAACGGAGCGGAGCGAAATGCCCCTGCCTTGCGGTGCCCCCTTCCTCACACCCTGGTGTCCACCGCGTACATTTTGGCTGTGGCTGTCTGGGAGGAGGGGCAGTGCAGGCTGGGCATCCCAGGCAGGGAATAGTCCTTCTGGAAGTTGCTGGCGGGGAGGCATCTGCCGGAGCCGCCACCTGCGAGAGACAGCGCGAAGACACGTGTGGGAACGAGGAGCGCGGTGCTGCCCATGCCTTGCCTGCCGCAGCTGAGCCCGGGGTGCTGACCCCGTTCCAGCCCTCCCTCTAAGCTCAACTTTGGGGCAACTCTGGCAGCTGCACGTCATTGGTGGGAGAGGCTGAAATCTGCAGAGGCACAGCCAAAGCACCTCAAATACCGAACTACTGCAAATTCATTTATGGCATTTACAGACTATTAAACCATCCAACACTGATGCTAAAAATGTAAAACCCACTATTGAACCTCATATAAATATAGAAACAGAGAAGCAGAGCGAGTCAGAAGGGGCCTCCCGGGCCATCTAGTCTGACCCCCGGCTCCAGCCGGCTCCGCTCACGACATGCCCACCATGTGCATGTCCAGCCTATCTTTGAACACCCTCACTGATGGGGCTCCAACCACCTCCCATGGAGGCCCATTCCACACCCTCGAGGTCCTAACCATCAGGAAGTGCTTCCTGGCATCCAAATGGAACCATCGGAACAGAATAAAACCAAGATAAAGCCAGCGGTGCAGAATGGACCCACTGCAAGGCCCCACGGCCAGCTTGACACCAGTAGCAAACTGGAGTACCAGCACCGGGCGGAGCGGACTTAGCCCCAGGCTCCCGCCCCGGCCCCCTCGGACCCACGTGAGCCGCGGGAGATGGAGGGCGCGAGGGGCAAGCCCGCCGTGGGGCAGTGCCGGCATGGCCTCGGGGGCAGGTGCCTGCCTGTGGCAGCCAGATCGGGGTGCTTGGCCGGCCCAAGGCTCTCCACCTTGGCCTGCGGGACTCACCTCTGAAGAGATGCATGCAGCAGGTGAGCAAAGAGCCCGACAAGAAGCACCCCAGGGACCCGCTCAGGCCCAGCCAGCACGACCAGCCAAACTTGTACTGGATGCCCACGAAGACGTTGTGCAGAACCAGCGTGGAGCGCTCCACGTAGACCCCGACGGCGTACCAGGTGGAGCCGATGAGCCCAGGGACCCCTGCAGGAAAGAGGGGAGGCTCCGGGTGGCCCTCCAGCCCTGGCATGACCCCCCGTCCCCACGGGGCCCTCTCTGTGGTGCCCCACCCCTGGAATGAGACTCGTTTTGCGGCCAGAGGTGCACCACGGCCCCGTGCCGTGGTTGGGGGCGAGAAGAAGGCGCAGGGGATGATGCCCCAGCCCGCTGGCTCGCTCCGCGTCAGCCACCAGGTGGCCGCGATGGCCAGAGGCAGGAGGGGCCAAGGAGCCGGGACAGCAGCGGAGGCAGGCACGGGGGCCGTTGAGGTGGTCCGGCGCAGGGGCCTCAAACCCCGGGAATGGGCAGCGCCTCGGAAGCTCCTCTTTCCTGGCAGAGGGCCGAGCAAGCGTCTCTGAACTTGCCCTTGAGGGCAGCGGAAGGGGTCGGGGCTGGGGCAGTTCCCCTCCGAGGAGCGGCAGCAACAGCTCGGAGCGGCCAGCTTGGAAAGAAGGCGAGGAAGGGCAGACCTGAGGGGGGCTCAAGATCAGGCACCGCATGCAAAGCATTCCTGGGGGTTTGGCTTTTGCAAGTCCAGTCTATGGACTCCAGGCAGTCGGACTTTCCCAGAGTTGCCTGGATTCTGCAGATTTGGAGGCTGGGTTTTTTTGTTTTTGTTTTGGGTGGGGGGGGGAGATTTGTACTCATTTGCATTAACTAATTTGCATGTGGATCCAAGCCCACTGCCCCACCCCATCCTGAACCGAGGCCCCAAGGCTGCGCGCCACCGACCTGCAGTCAAGAGAGCTAATCCGGAGATGAAGCAGATGCAGGTCTTGATGCACGGTTCCTCCGTCAGGAATTTCACGCAGTCGAGGCCCAGGAGGAGGAAGGTGAACCCGAAGCCGGCCAGGATGTCGGCCGTGATCAGCATCGCCCGGGTCAGCACCAGCTTCACTGCAAAGCGGGAAGCGCCGTCTTGAGGCTCAGCAGACCCGGTGGTGGCGGGGGCCTCCGGGGCGCCTCCCGTGGGCCCTTCCAGCCGGACGGCCAGCCCCGCGGCTGCGGCCTCTCGGGTCTCCGGCAAAGCGGAGCATTGGCTCGGGCCGCCGCCTAATCCTTGGCTTTAATTGAGAACCTCTTTGTCTGGAGAGCTCGTGGCATGGTGGGGGGAGAGTCGGACCGGTGGGGGCATCGTCTCCACCCCCGCCGCCACTTTCTACCCCCCTCATAACTCTCGCTCTCTGAGCAGCTTACAAAAATCCATAAAAGCAGGCAGGAAAGATGCAGTGAGAACTCGGGGTCTGCATCCTAGTGCCCCCTCAGCCGTGCGCCTCGCTGGTGCCTGTGGGCCTCACAGGCTCTCACAGGCGGGGTGTTGTGAGGAAAGGACCGAGCGGGAGGGGAGAATCATGCAAGCTGCCTGAGCTTCTTGGAGGCAAAAGGTGGGACATGAACATAATAAGCGAATGCAAAAGTACCATATTTTTTGCTCTATAAGACTCCCTTTTCCCCCCCTCAAAAGTAAGGGGAAATGTCTGTGCGTCTTATAGAGCGAATACGTGTGTGCAGTAAGTCTGTCAGACGTGCAGCCCATGGGGAAGTGATGGGGAATCTGCCTGTGATTATGTGCCCATTTGAGTCGGAATATTTTTTTTCTGGTTTTCCTCCTCTAAAAACAAGGTGCGTCTTATGGTCAGGCGCGTCTTATAGAGCGAAAAATACGGTAAATAGATGAACCGGAAATGCCCAGATCAGAACCCGGGACCTTCTCTATGGAAAGCATGGATGCTGGGAGATACTTTGTACCCATCCACTCCGTTTGACGAGTCTCGGGGCACGATCCTCTGAGTGTAACTGCAGCCTCACGCATGGGAACTCTCCTCTCTCCAGCCATTCCCTCTCCTCACAGCCCCCGGGGGGGAGGGTCCCAGGAGGCACCACGGGGAGGAAGGCTGTCCCTCTCTGGCAGCCACAATCGCAAGCCAGGGCCACCATTGCCCCGGGATGCAACGGGGGCGAGGGAAGAGTTCTTGGGAAAAGGAAGAAAGCGGCTGCTTCTGCATTTCTCCACATGAGCTCCCTGCCGTAAGCGCGAGCCAAAATCGCCCAAACCCACAGGAGAGGTTTCACTGCAGTGATAAAGGTCCGGGCCGTTTCCCTTTTATGCCTCTTCCCCCAGCTTTGTGGCTTAGTTCTCCTTATGAAGTTCTGATGCAACTTATGCGCCTTTGGAGATTCCCCGCAGAAAAGCCAGCTGGACGATGAGGGGTGCAGCGCTCTGTACGCCTGGACAGGACACAACGCCCCACAAGCCCCAGCATTCCCCGGACAGAGCTGCCAGGCTTTTCCTGTCTGAGCGTGCAGGGGGCTGCAGCGAAGGAGGCGAAGCATGTTGGCTTCTCTGTAAAGGCGGATGTTTGGTTTCGACACGCTAAAGAGGAACGCTTAAAGCCCCAGCCAACCCTAACCCTATTTCCCTCCTTATGGTGACATGTCCCTGTAAGGGGCTCCCTGCAGCGTGCCTTTCACCTGCCTGGCACACCCTGCTCACCTTCCCCCGGCCGGAGAGGTCCGGAGCATACGCACCTGGGTGCTCGGCCAGGATGGAGTCGTACTCGTCACAGGTGGTGATGCCGTCGAACGCGTTGGTGACGCACTCCCACCAGAGGCCGCGGCAGGTTGCGGTCAGCTGCGCGGGAGGAAGCCGTCGGTTAGAAGCCCCGGCCCCACGCTCCGCTCCTCCGCTCCAGAAACAAGCCAAGGGGAGGCGCCGGGAGGCGGGAGAAAGAACCAAGGGGACGAGAGGGAGGGACACGCTGCAGCCAGGGACTCCGGGGCCCCTTTGGAGAAAGGGCGGGATGTGAGCCGAGCCAGCGGCATGGCCCTGGAGGCTGTGGGTCCGTGGGGAGGAAGGACCGCAGGGCGCGTCCTCGCATCCCAGCGGACTCCAGTCTGTTCCCAGGCGAGACCCTGGAGAGCCGCTGCTGGTGGTGGGAAGAGACACCCCTGAGCTCAACGGGCAAGGAGCCCGCGTTGCTCTAAAGCCAACGGTGGGATAGGCGGTAGGGGTCCCACGTCACAGTGTCCCCTTTTTGAAGGGTTGTCCTCTCTTTTGAAGGCCTTCTCTACTTCAAGTGCAGGCCTGCCCAAGTCCCGTTGAAAGATCAAGAGCCATCAGAAGGAAGAGCTGATGGGCCTTGAAGTCCAGGCGGGCACATGGGCCGCCTGCTCAGGTTCTTCCACATCCTGTGAGGTGTGTGGCGTTTCCAACTATAAGCGGTGTTTCAAATCGTGCAAGTCCTCGTCTGAATCGACGCTGCACATTTCATGTGGACCAGTGTCCTTGCTTGTCCTCTCTGGATGATCCGCAAGCGCCCACCTCATTTTGAGGGGAAGGGGCAGCAGGGCGGTTTCCGGGAGACTCACACCCTGGCGTTCACCCAGAGAAGCGAAACCTAGAGAATTAGATTCCCCGTCATCTCCAGAAGATGAGCAGAAGGGGGAAATGGCCTGGCTTATTCCTTGAGCTTCTCCCCCCCCGCCCCCCCCCCCCCCGCCAGCAGAGCCAGCCTGTGCTGTGCTGTTCGCCATCCCAGCATCTGAGCATTCGGGCGCCAGCCCTCCAAAAGGTTCAGGGCTCATTAAGCATCAGCTGGCACTCGGGGAGGCAATGAGCCGGTTAGGTGTGGAGAGCCACTCAGTCCATCAGGTATTAACGCCACAGGCCCTGTGCTGGGCGGGCGGGCCGTGGTGCTGGGCGCTGCGCAGTGGTGCTGGGTGCCGGGCCGGGTGAGCGCGGCTGCCGCTAACCCCGAGGGCACATTAATGAACAACGGAAGGGACGTGGCAACCGAAGTGCCTTTGAACCAAGGAGGCAAGGTTAAACCCGCCGGTGCTGTTAACGCCGGTGATTTATTGGCGGGTTCCCATAATGAGCGGTTCCTGGGTGCACGTCGGCCTCTCTCCAGGCAGCAGGGCTTCCCCTGCAAATGTGGGCGATGGGCTTGAAAGCTGACGCATCGAACGGCTGGCTGGGGAAGGCTCTGCGCGGGATGACCCCTGCCAGCTCAACACGCATGGGGTGCACTCCTAACCCTGCTTCTGCCTTCCTGGAAGTCAGCCCCACTGGCCGCAAAGAGGCCTCCTTCCAAGTCGCCGATCGTGCTGCTGCTGAACTATGCCTTCCCTTGTCCCCTGGGCCTTGCAGTTCTCCTTTTGCACTTTGGAGCAACCTGCACGTGCCCGGCAGGGGGTCCTATCTGGCTGCCCCAACCCTTGTTTCAATATTCAGGCAGAGCCCAAGGAGCCGCCTCCACCCACGTGTTGCTCCTCCATGAGAGCAAAGCGGGACCATGACGGCCAGCAGGGCAGGCGGTGTCCCGGGTAGAGGCCCCTGGGCTTCAATCCACCTCCCTCCCTCCCTCCCAAAAGGCTTTTCATGGGTGGCAGGAGAGGGAAAGGCCAGGGGAAGGCACAGCGCTCGCAACAGGGCCGTCTGAACGCGTGGGCCTGAAGGGCACTTGTCCGTGGGCCCCACACTAATCTGTGCATGTTAACCCTTGGAAAATTGGAAAACCTCCAAGATTGACAGTCGTCGTAGTTGTCACAGGGGCCCCAGTGCACTGCTTTGCCCGGGGCCCATCATGCTGTTCGGACGGCCCTGGCCACCAAGGCTCCTCTGGGGACCCAGCGCCGCTCCAAGGAGCTGTGTCCCACGTGCCTGGAACCCCTGCCCACATGCTTCCACGGAAAGCCATTCAGCCGCCATAATCCGAGCCAGGGCCAGGCACTAGGAGGGGGGTGAGGAAATGCGAGAGGAAGTGGCTCGGAGCGGCACTGGGATTCTGGCAAGATGCTCGGATGATGAGGGCTGATTGCACGAGGCCGCACATCCAGTCGCCGTGATCAAGCAGCCTCGTAAAACTGTTTCAGGCTAAAACAGTGGCTGTGGGGGGAGAAAGCAGCTCCCTTGGCCACTAAAGGGCTGTGCTGTGTTTCCGCAGGCACCCCCTCAGAAAGCGGGGGGGGGGGGGAGGCCCTTCCTGGATGGAGCCTGTCATTTAAGAAGCACTGCTATGAAAAAATAGGGGCAACTTTAAAACATGCCACCCAATGAATCCAGAATGCTACTTTACTGGATGAGTCGCCGCCAACCTATTAAAGTGTAGTCCTCCCCACGTCCCCCGCATCGCCCCGCGAGTTCAGTGGTGCCTCTTGCGTGGGGCAGCACCGTCTGGTTCCGGCCTCCTTGGCTGCAGGCTCTGCTATGCTTAATAGCCCTTACTTCCAGGTAAGAGGGCAAAGGCATGTGGCATTGCTCAATTAAAAAGCCGCACCTGCCACCGCACGGGACCATCGCTGCGCATGGTCCTTCGCAGAATAACACAAGCCCCAGGCTGGGCCTCTGCCCTAGGGAATGCGATCGGCCGCTTTCCCTAGGAGGCTCCTGCCGTTCATCAGAGCACACAGAAATTCGGCTGGTGAAGATTTCCCCGCTCTGCCGCCCCAGGAAAAGCTGCGGCCCGGAGGAATTTCTGCCTGCGGCGCAGCTGTTACGAAAGCTCGAGCAAAGAGCCCATGGCCAGGGCTGCCGGGAAACGGTGTCCGGCCGCAGCGCCTACGCTTATTCCGGCAGCCCGGGGAGGATGCGGGGTCCGCTCGCACTTTACCTCCAGAGAGTCGTCCGTGTTCACCATCCAGCAGTCGGTCCAGGTCGCGGCGATCAGGAAGCCAGCAGAGAAGAAGGCAAAGCCGCTGCCCAGGTACTGGAGCAGGTGCTTCATGGTCCCCGCGAGGCTGTGCTCCAGGGCCAGCCCGCACTCAGCAAACCCTCAGCACGCAGCCCCACGGAGCTTCCGGGATTCTGTGGCTAATGATCCACAGAAGGGCACCCGCCTCCGTCCCCTGAGCAGGGACACGCAGCAGCTCCAGCAGAGAGCGGAGGAGGGCGGGCGCTGTGCCGAGCCAGCAGGACTGGCAGCCAGTCCCCTGCGCCTACTGCACGCCCCCCCGCAGCGGTGGTGGGGAGCCCCGAGCGACCGTGCAGGGCCCAGCCCGGGCTGAGCATCGCGGCTTCTCCCCCTGGCAGAGCGGGCTGAGCAGCAGGCTGCTGGCCTCTCCCAACCTGGTGCCCCCCAGCGGTGTGGGACTGCAACCCCCATAACCCCCAGGCCTGCACCACTGGGGGGCACCAGGCTGGCCTTGGCCAACCACATGCTGCCTGAAGGGAGGTCCGTCCACAAGATGGGGGAAGCACAGAGGAACCTCCAGGACGCACAACCGGCACGGGACTTTTCCGGGTAAGCACACGCCCTGTTCCCAAATGTTTCCCCCACTGAACCCGGAAGGGGGTGAGCATGTGTACCCAGATCTAGAAGAGACCTCGGGCAAGCGTTCGAAACCCGGCTGATGCCGTTTTCGTGCAAAAGATGCCTCTGGCGGCTGGAGAATCGCAGTGCTGGGAAGACTTTCCCCCCTGGCCTAACGGCTGCAGCCTCCACTTGGCTTTCCAGGTGCCGCATGTCAAGCGACAGATGCTGGCTCGCAACACGTTGCTTTGTCGTTCTTTACAATTGCGGGTGTGCCGCCTTCCAGGGTCTACCTAACCCTAACCTCCGGTCACATTTGCCCAACACCATCAGGGTGCCAAGTGCTGCAGCCAGAGAAGCTGGGTCCAGTCCTGTGTGGTTCACTGTAGTCATTAACCAGAATCCTGGATGAACCTCCTTGTTAAACCCCACCATCCAGGCTTCACAGATGGTTCAGAGTCTTTCAATCTGCCATCCCATCATTGAGGACACCGGAATTCCTTTAGGGATGGATGGGAACTCATCATGCCTCTGCAAATTTGTGCAAATCCACCCCCAAAGGTGGGAGAGTGGTCAGCTGCGGCCTCTGCACAACTCGGGGAAAGCTGACCTGCCGAGGAACCCCAGGTCGGATCCCGTGGAATCTGAGCGCATCAGACCACTGCGGATTCCCTCCCTCTGGGCCAGCGAGCTTACCCAGCAGGGGTGCCTGGGCAGCATGCCGTAAAAGCAGACCCGGGGCCAGGATGCTCCCCCACCTCCACATCAGCCTCTTGTACCCGGATGCCAGCACTGGTGCCCCTTCCCTGGGCAGCCTGGCCACGGAGGTGTGGAGTTTGGCTCCTGGACAGGGGCTGCTTGCCGGTGCTGCCTGCATGGCATACCCTCCCCAGCAGGCTTGACTGGGCCCATCCTACTCTCTTCCTGGTGCCAAGCAAACACCGCTTGCTTTCCGATGCCTTGCAGACGTGAGCCCCAGAAGCGGTGGGTTTGACGCCCCTCGTATTGGCTGTTCTGAGCTCTGCCACACAGGCGTTCCCTGCGTGCTCATGGTGGCTCGCTGGTTCTTGAACTGACGCTCCGGTTTCCGGATTCCGGTTGGCCCAGATCGGCGAGGTTTTGCTTTAGTTCGCTTTTGAGACGAGTCCACGAGACCTCACAAGCTTCTTCCTACACGAGTGGGAGAGACAGTCAGATTTTAAAACACTCAAATGTGGAAAGGAAATGTGGCACATGCCACCATGTAAACCCACCGAGAACACACAGAGTGGGCTCAGGCCACGCCAGGGCTGATGTTTGTGCCCCACAGCGTGTGTGTGTGTGTGGGGGGGACGGGGCTTGGAAGCAAGCCAGAGGAACTGCAATGGGCCGAGGCAGCCGGAGAAGCCAGCGGAAGAAGCTTGCTGCCCGGCAAGGCGAGGGGGACCAAGGCAGATGAGCTCAGGAGACCAAGGGAGAGTGGGAGAAGGCTCTGCGGGGCTGCCCTGCGAGGGTGGATGTCTGGCCTGCAACAGTGTTGAGGTCATTGAGCAAACGGAGCATTGCTCCAGTCTAAGCAGTCTAAGTCAAACTGGGAACCTCGTTCTGGGGCCGGGCGGCTGCTTCCGATGCAAACCGTAGGCAGAGTCCGGAAGCTCGAACTGGAGAGTCCAGGGCCGGGGATTCCCTCTTGGAATCCCCATTTTAGCCAGCTCGCTGTGATCCGCACCTTCGGAGGGAGACAGGAGGAGCACCCTTCCCTTCGGCATTCCTAAGGGCCTGATCCTGGGCATGTCTACTCAGAAGTCGGTCGCTGGGCGGCCGAGGGAGCACTGACGCCCTTGGCCTGCGTGAGGCGCAGCCACTCCGCGTGCGCCGGAGGAGACCCATCCCACTGGGTTCAATCCTGCCGCGTAAAAGGAAGCATGGGGAGGACCTGCATTCTCCTGAGTGGCCTTGTCTCGCTACTGCTGCTTGTGGATGCTGTTAGAATATGGCATTTGGGGTGGGTGGGTGGGGGGGGGGGGAGAGAAAAGGAAAGATCGTCAAAGAATTGCATTTCGCGTCCAAGCTGAAAAGTGCTTCGGGGCGCCCAAGCAAGTTTTCCGGGGAGCCGCCTGCACTCCCGGGATGGCCCACCAGGGGGCGGTCACCTCCTTCGTCCTGCCCAGGTACGGAGCTGGGGTTTAGCGCGGCCCCGAGCGCCCCGCGCGTCCGCAAGGCCCCCTCGCCAGAGCGCGCACCGTGGGCCCGCGGCAGGCCACGGGCTGCTCGTGAGGAGCCTCCTCCGTCACGCCGGCCCCCCTCCGAGAGCGGAGCGCCGGCTCAAGGGTGGTCTGGCGCTGCAGGGCCGGGGTCTCTGAGGCCGGGAGCGGCGCCGGCGCTCCCCTTCCATCCAGGATCCGGGCCAGCGCGATGTCCCTGCCGTGCTGCGACCCAGGGGATCGCTCCCGTTCCAAGAGAAGCATGGCCCGGAATGCTCCAGGTCCTTGGAAGGGTTCGCAAGGGGTGGGGAGAGGGCTTCTGTCCAGACACGCTGGAGGGGGTCCAGTGCTGCACTCCGCTCTGCTCCCGCAAAGTGCACCAGCTCCGGAGGCGGCATAAAGAGCCGGGGAAATGCATTTCCGTCCATATCCTCACTTCCCCCGTGACCTGCACTTTAGCTCTGCTTTACCCCAGGGGTCTTCTGTGCTCCACTGCTTCCCGCTTTCCCCAAAGGGAAGCCCATCTCCGCAGGTGGGGGAGGCAGAGGGCCGCCCTCCTTGCTGTGCCGGCTGGGGGCATCTGAGGCAGGCCTGGGCA
This sequence comes from Varanus salvator macromaculatus, assembly GCA_023646645.1. Classification (NCBI taxonomy): domain Eukaryota; kingdom Metazoa; phylum Chordata; class Lepidosauria; order Squamata; family Varanidae; genus Varanus; species Varanus salvator. The sequence goes on along the minus strand of JAIXND010000761.1, from coordinate 3,712,983 downwards.
GGATGTGTGGGGCACAGCACGGATATCCTTACACCGGGGTAAAGGATTCCAACAGACTGAGGGCGGGGTGTTGCAGCGGGCCGCTCCCCAGTCACCCCAGTCACCCCAACTAGAAAGGCTAGTTTCTTGGCCTGCACAGAGCCAGGTCTGCCTGACCTGAACCCCAACCTGAAGCTCAACCCCAAGCCTGCCATTCAGGCGCAAACCTCCCCAGTTTAAAACATGAAATGCAGTAAGACATTTAAATGGCTGAAACTGCAGGTAAGATGCAGGTAAGAACCACAGTAAGAGCAGCAGAAAGCGCCTTCTGGTGCAGTGCAAAATTTGAAACGAACCAAAACTGAAATTTCCGGGAACGTTGGGGGGAGACAAGGAGGCCTTCAGCTGCCCAGGAAAGAGGGCCTCTCCAGGGGGCTCGGCCCACAGCCAGGTGCCACGGCTTCCTCGTAGCCCCCCTCCTGTGTCCCCCTGGCCAGGGCTCCCCGGCCCCTCGCCCTTGAGGCTGCGGAATGTCCATGCCAGCACATCCTGGGCGGAGACTGGCATCCAGGGGAGGCCTCACAGGCTGGCCTAAAGTGGCCACGGCCCCCAGTCCCTGCGAACAGCCCTGCCGGCCGGAGCTTCCAGTCCGTTTCAACGGCAGCCCCATGTGCAAAACACGGCAGCAATCCGAGCGAGAGCTCGCCAGAGCACGGACTCCTGGGCCAGGTTTTCCTGTCCAGGGAAGGGCACTGTCGGCCTCTCCCCTTAAGTGACAAAGGGGCTCTGTGCCCACCAGCACCTCATGCGACGGTGCTGGATCCAGGAGCACCCCCGCTCTACGGACCTGATCCACCTGGGTGACTGCGCTTCCTTCCGAGCAGGAAAACAGCGCCTCCAACTCTCGAGCTGGACAGCCTATCCAGACGAGACCCGTGCAATGGAAAGTCCCCAAAGGTCCACGAGAATCCGCAGGGCTGCAGCCCCCGCCCCTCCCGCAGCAGCGGCCATCCGGCAGGTGTGCCGGGGCTGCGCAGTTCGGGGACGCCTTTTGCACAAACTGGATCAGCAGTTCATTAAAACGTGTGCATGTCTCAGTCCGTCCTGGAGCACATGGGCCTGGAAGCCACTGTCGGGCGCTGGGTCTCCCCGTTTCCACGCATGCCTGTTCCCACTGAGCAAGAGGCACGAGGCTTGCAAAAGGGCGGCTGAGGGCTCCCTAGAGTCAGTCCCGAGACAAGCCTACGCTTTCACTTCTGGAAGGAGGCGAGTCCATGCAAGCTCTGCCCACCTGCCTCCTTCCAGACAGGAGCATTGCGACACATTTCAGGTTGTCCCGGAAGCACGAAGTTGCCTTGTGGGGGGTGGGGGGCAGCTGCTTGCACAATGCAGTTGCTGGTTCTGGAAAGACCTGACTGGGGCGGGAGTGTCTTTCCAGCGCTGACCCGGGGGGACCGATCGCCCGGCTTCGTCAGCGGAACCTGATCATTGAAGTGTGGGGCCGCGTTCTCTGGCAGACCCACTGAAAGAGAGGGAGAATCAGTCATCAAACTGTTTTAGGAATTTGTTTTGCCTGTTGCATTTTTCCTGTTGAAGAACAGGAGATTTCTACAGCCACACCCAAGCCAAATAGAAGCAAGTGTATATTTTTCATTTACATTACTTTTACTCCTTGAATGCCTCTCCATATCTTGGCAGACCCTGGACTGAGCAATACAAAGTTAAAACAGGCAAAACATACAAGCAACCCATCGAAAACAAGGTCACTATGCAGCTGATTTGTTTGCACCCTGTTCCTCTGCCAGGAAAAGGGCTTTCGTGCAGCTTGGGAAGCAGTGAAAACTTTAAAGTAAAAACTTGAAAGAAACTGGCTGAATGATGCAGTAAGTTGCTGGCATGGGAAGGCGTCAAGTTGGCAAGAGCTGAGCGGAGCTGTCCAGGATAGGGTACCTTCAAGGGCAGACTTTCGCGGAGTCACCAGAAGCCAGAGATGACTTGACCATGTGCAACAGTGCTGGGAAGGAGAAGGCATCAGGTCGAACGAAAGAGAAACAGAGCCAGTCAGAAGGGGCTCCTGGGCCATCTAGTCTGACCCCCGGCTCCAGCGGCCTCGGCTCATGTCATATCCAGCATGTGGGTGCCCAACCTGCCCTTGAACACCCTCACTGACGGGGACCCCACCACCTCCCGTGGGGGCCCATTCCACAGCCTCGGGGTCCTAACCGTCAGGACGTGCATTCACACTGAAGCCCTGTAACTTGAGTTGCCCCATTGGACTGCATTCTCTGCTCGTACCCTAATATGGGGATACAGTTCCATTGAAAAGAGGGCGCCTCTGAAAAAGCCTTCCTTGAATAGCTTTTTCTGCACTGCTCATCATTCCTGCCCATTCTGAACACATGCCAACCGTCACAATCGTGCCAGGACTCCTCGTTTCTCTAACCCTAGCCCTACCCTGGGGCACACCCCTAACCCAAATATGCAGTAACAGTTCCATTGAAAAGAGGACGATTATGAAAAAGCCTTCCTTGAGTAGCTTTTTCTGCACTGCTCATCATTCCTGCCCATTCTGAACACATTCCAACCTCCAGATTCATGCCGGGACACCTCGTTTTCCGAACCCTAACCCTACCCTGGTGCACACCCTAACCCTAATGTGGGGATACAGTTCCATTGAAAAGAGGGCGATTTTGAAAAAGCCTTCCCTGAGTGGCTTCTTCTGCACTGCTCATCATTCCTGCCCATTGTAAACACTTTCCAACCCTCAAAACCATACCAGGGCACCTCGTTTTCCTAATCATGCAGTGATGGTGAACCTTTCACAGACCGAGTGCCCAAACTGCAACCGAAAACCCACACAATTATTGCAAAGTGCCAACACTGCAATAAAACCTGAAACCTGAAGTTTTAGTTTAGAAAAAACAACTCCCAGCCAGTCCTAGCCAAATACATTCATCTTTGGCAGCGCACTGACTGGCCATGTGAAAACCCGGATGAGTCGCGGCTAATGAGTCGTGACACGTGACTGTATTCCCTAGTGGCACTGCTCCTTTCCACGCACCCGCCAGGTCCCTGTGTGCGCTGCTATCCGGTGCTGGGGCGACTGGGCTCGCGTGCCGGCAGAGAGGGCTGTGTGTGCCCGCTGTGGCACACGTGCCATGTATTTGCCGCCACTGTCACATGGCACCCCCCAAAATATCAGACAAACTGGCCACCCACCTTGTAACCCTGAACTGAGCTGATTTCAGTCTTGTCCTGCCTCTTCTGTAACGAGGAGCCCAGAACGGGACACAAGGACTCCAGCTGTGGGTGCGGCAGAGTCTTACAGAGCAGCAGCGGGACCTCTCTGGGCCTGGAAGCCGCACCTCTGGCTATTCACGCAGGAGTGGCGTTCTCCCTCTGCCCGCTGCCTCACGCGGCCGGCTCACGCTCAGCCTGCACTCGACCAGCACCCCCAGCTCCCTTTCGCAAGCGCTGCTCTCCAGCCACTGGTCCTGTGCTTATGGCAGCTCTTCCCGAGTCCAAGTGCTGCACTTTGCCCTCGTCCACATTGGCATCCTGTGGCCCCCGCCCACTTCCACTGCCTGTGCGCAGCCTTTCGGATCTGGATCGCCTGCTCCTCCATCGTGGCCCCCTCCCCCACTCTGGTATCATCCATGAGTCTGGTCAGCAGGCTGACTCCCCCTCCTGCAGGTCATGGATGGAGAGGTCAAACAGAGTCGGCCCCGGAGCTGAGCCTGGGGACTCTGCTTGCTGCCGGCTGCCGTCCTGAAGCTTCCCCGTGGATTGCATTACGTTGCACTCCTTCGCCATGGATCCCGTGGCCGGCCGTCTGTGTGGGCAGCCACTACTGGCAGTCGTACCGAGCCCGCCTCCACCGAGCAGGGGCGCAGGCAAAGCCGCGCAGAGGGCCAGGACAGAGTCTGGAGGGATGGCCGTGGCAGCCCAGGGCTCCTGGCCGTGCGGGGACCCGTCCACGCGCTCCAAGGCAAGCTAGCGGGCCCAAGACCTGGGGCACCGGCCGGCGTGACGTATCGGCCAGCCCCGTGCATGTGGCATCCGCCTGGCTGGAACGGCACGGCAAGGCCTGGCGCTTTCGACGAAGGTCTGGGCAAAGGTGTGACGCCTCTGCCCAGGTGCGCCTTCTGTTTTCCAGCGTTAGATCCCCCCCCGATCGCTCCCCCCCGCCCCCCCCACGGCAGAACTGCGGCTTGGCCTCAGCACGGCTGTTGTGCCTCATCTGGCTCAGAGCGCTTCCCCGCAGCCACCCACAAGGGCTGCAGAGTGAAAAACAAACCTGTCTTTGGTTCCCGGCTTATGTTAGCAAGTTCAAACACAGCCTTGGTGGCAGAAGTTCAGCTGCTCCATTTTTCCGAAGATCGTTGCCCGATAACGTCTAGGCCGAATCATGTCCCCGAAGATAGCAGCCAGGCTGAGCGGGCCTGTCGGAAAAGCTGATGGCAGACGCAACCCCAGCCCGATCTAAGAAATCCACATGCTGTCTACTCAGTCGTGCACAAAGCGGCCAAAACGCTGCCTGGCTTTCAGGGACATTTTTGGCAGTGCGAGCAAAAAGCGTCCCTCTTTTGTGAATGCCTGGTGCATTCTGTGTGTAACACAAATGGAGCACCCCGTTTTAGAGCAGACGTGTAACACCTAGTGGTTACAGCGCTGGTCCCAGGAGATCCAGATTCTGCAAGGCTACAACCACAAGGCTGTGCTTGTGGGGATTAAATGGGGAAGAGGCCAAACCTGGAAGCCAACCCCGCCCCATCAATTCTATCCATTTTCCTCTATGTTGGGGGACAATATTCCGTGATATTTTGCCGTGCCCACGCGTTCTGGGTGGCTATGCAAAAGTCCGCCAGGTAGCCGGGGTGAAGAATCGGCACCTCATCTAAAGCGTTCCACACTTAAATGCACGGGGAGAGTGAATCCGGATTGGATTTCCCGGCCTCCCACAGCTGAGCCCTGCCCTGCCCCTCTCCTGCAAAGAGACATGCTGGCTGCCTCCCCGAGAAGGAAATGTGACTTGGATGGAGGGAAAGGGGTCCCGGGGGTCCCCGGGGAGGAGGCCGGTGCTGCCTCCCTGCGCCAGTTGCTACAGCATCCCAGCCCCCTCCCCTGCCCTCCCTCTCCTTGTGGCTTTGTCTAGAAAACTGGAAATGGCCATCGAGACAAAGGACCGGCATGAGATGGGCTGCCACCGTGCCTCGTTCCACGCCTTCCATGTTCGCAAGCCTCTGCTTTCGGACACTCGTGTGCTGTGAGGGGAGGCCCGGGGGGGACCCGCATGCCTTTTGTATTCAGTGTACGGCTCCCCACCTTGTCATCATGGGAGGGGCCCAAGGCAGCACGATGCGTTCCCCTCCCTCTGCCTTTTGTCGTCACAACAACCCTGCAAGGTGGCGTAGGCTGAGAGCCAGTGACTGGCTCGAGGCCACCCAGCGAACTGCATGGCCAAAGGGCCACTAGACGGCCCAGTCCAGGACTCCAGCCACGATGCCAGACTCTCCCACCCTGCTTGGACTGAGCCTGCACCGCTTCGCCTTCTTGTTGTCGTCTTGTTCTCATCTGCACCTCAGGGCGACCCTCCGAATGAGGCCCTGCAGAGCCTCCCCGCCGTCACAGCCCTGCCCAGCCCTCGCGGCCTCCTGGCTGGAGCCCTTCCACCTCCCGGCCGCTTGTCCCCTTTTTCGTCTGCCTGCATGTTTCCCCGGCAGGACGCTCTTCCGGGGGCCTCGCCTCCTCGTGACGCTCTGCCATCTTCGCTTCCGGGGACGTGCTGCCTTGGCCTGATCCTGGGCCCATTCGTCTGGCTTTCTGTGGGCCCAGACGTCCGCAAGGCTCTCCCCAGCACCTTCTTTCAAACACTTCCGTGTTCCTCTTCTCAGCTTTCTTCACTGCCCTGCTTCCTCGCCATGCGCGGTGGTCGGAAATGCAGCGGCACGACCGATCTCGGCCTGGGTCTCATGCCCTCATCCCACCCGAAATGCCTCCGGGTGCCTGCGTGCAGTTCCCACGGCCCCCATGGGGCAACTTGGACGAAGCAGCAGGAAGCGGGGCGTGTCGGCCACGCCGCGGCCCTTGAGTCCACCGCTCCCCTCCCCGTAGCTTTAGATGGCGACTGGGAACCTTGCCATGGGCCAGAGAGGGCACCAAAGCCCAGCAGCCACTGGGTGGAGCAGGAGGCAGCAGCACTGCTTTCTGGCCATCCTCCTGAGAGGGGCTGGAGCCACTGCCTTGGCTGCACAGTGAGCCAGCAGGAGCCCAGGGTGGAGCAGGGTGCCGAAAGCAGGGGAGGGCTCGGGGGGGTCCCTGGCCCAGCTCCCCGCTCGTGCCTCTGCACGCCATTCACCAGGGTGCACGAGGCGGGTCCTCGCCCCGAGCCAGGTGGGGCGGCCAGCCGTGTCCCCCAGGATCTTTTCCGAGGTACGCTTGTGACGCTCAGCGAACGAAGGCACTTTCCGCTCGCTTGGGCTCTTGCACAACAGGCAGCCAGGCGGGCATAAAACAGAACCACGACGCGGCCAGGCAGCACTCGAGCCACAGATACGGGCCTCCCGCTCTCGATAAAAAGCTAGAACTGATCGGCAGCTTCAGAAGAGCGCACAGCCTTGGCCTGTCACCAAAGCAGTGGCAGCCGGGGCACTGACCAAAGGGCTGGAGTTGGGGAGCCCCTGAAGCACACGCCCCTCGACAGCAGGGCCCCAAGAAGGGCTTGGCCGCGTCCCTTCCTGGGAAATAGCCCCCTTCTTCTTGTGCTGCTGCACGAGCGGGCGGGCAGGGGGGCACCTGCCGTGCTGGGATTATCTCCGGTTGCTTGTTGCTGCTTCCCAGACTACCTTGTTCGGCATAAACAAGTCTGGGACTTTGAAGCCGGGGCTCGGGCAGACCCACCGCGTGCCGCTGCAGCCACCCAAACAAGCGTTGGCAGCGTGAGGTCAGTGTTTTGGACGGTCTCGGGGTGAGCTTATCCGTGGCTGCTGCCTCATAGTCATTTGCGGTCTGGCCCCGTGGAAAGAAAGTGCAGCGAGAGAGAGAAACCGGCCCGCTCGGGGCGGAGACTCCAGAAGTAAAGTCCACCTCCAGAAATGATCATCCGCTGCGGAAGGCGGGCTCCTTTCTGTTCTGCGGAGGGACCCAAGGCCAGGGCAACGGGGCAGGTGGGGGGCAGAGAGGAAGCCGCCCCGGGCAACCCCACTGGCCCGCAGCTGCAGGACCTCCCTTGAGCTCTTCCTCCCAGTGAAAGGGCATTTGCCCCTGGATGAGCCTTGGCGGATCCTCCCTGCCTGCTTTCCACTTTACCTCCCTTTTCGACAGACTTAACAGGGACAAGAGCGAATTCTGCGTGTCCTGCTCTGAAAGGAAGCCGCCTCGCTTGCTCTCTTTTGACTCATCCGTGACCGACTGAAGCCCTTCCCTGAATTTTATGGTGCTGTTCTCAGCCCCAAAGCTGCTTGGAAAATGCGCCTGAGGAGAAATCCCATATGGAACCTCCTGTACTTTCTGCCACTTCAGGCTGACGCATCAATCGAACAGGCACATTTGTGGCAGGTTGAAGTTGTGCAAAACTCACCTTGACCAGACAAGACACCATTGCTGCGCCCCCATGGAGCCCACCGAAGGATCGCCCCGGCTCCCCGCCCCGCGTCAAATGCGGAATTGGCTAGGCTTCCCCGTTGATGCCATCGTGTAGCAACTTGTTTTCTTTAACTCCAGGAAAAAGCAGCCCTTCTCCTGAATTTTAGTTCAAATGCATGCATTTCAGACTGTCAGAATGGAGAAAACAGCCGCCAAACTGGGACACCCGCGAATGACCAGTGCTTGGGGGAGGGGAGGGGCCGGGGAAGGAGTCGTGGCCCCCGGGGAGCCCCGGGAGGCTGGATCTGGCCCATGTGGCTGAGCCTCACCCCCCCGGCCTAGAGAGAGCCCTTTTCAGTCGCAAAAGCTTCTGGCCCGTTAGGGCGCTCGGGCGGGGGGCTCGGCATCCTTTCCTGGCCTGCCTGTGCCGCAGGGGCTTCCTTGCGTTCGGCGGCTTTTGGGGCACGTCGGATTGTCTCTGCTGGCCTTTCTTTCGCTCGCATTCACTGTACACGGAGGACTTTCCCCCTGTTGCTTTCACTGCTCCATCACCAGCTGCTTTGATCTTTTGCCATGAGAGGCAGGGTACAGTCAGAAATGATGTGCAAAATCCCCTTCTCCGCAAGCAAAGCAAAGAAATCCACTACCGACGCCAACGTGTCCGGATTTCTGCGGATCCAGCCTCCGGATTTCATGGGAGACCAGTCTCTTCTGAGTTATAAAGTTTCTGCAGACACGGTTTGAGTGCTATTTATATGGCGTGTTGTGCTTTATATTAACTTATTATCTGTCCCAGGCTCTTGGTAAGGGTGAGTAGTCATCCATCCATCCATCCATCCATCCATCCATCCATCCAATGAATATACATATTTTGACAAGTTTCAGCTGCCAGACTACATTACAACATCTGGAAATGTTTGAACCCTGGCCGGCATCTACGTTCCAACCTCCCCATTTCCCCAAGAGGTCTGAGAGTCCAGTCATCTGGTGCTTTTTGGAATTAGCCGAGACTGAATTCCTTTTGGCTCCCGAAGGGACCGGTGTGAAGTGATGTCGGGGCTCTTGCACATTTGCTGTGGGCCTGGCCAGCCGGTGAGCCGCACACCCCCCGGCCCGGCCCGGCCCGGCGTTTCAGACCCGGCAGCACTCAGAGCCGCACGTGGCCGTGGCGTTTTAGCAACAATGCCAAGCAGTTTGAACAGCGAAACTGGGGGAGATTTTTGGAGGCATCGCCAGAGGCCTCCAGAGAGGCTCCCTCCCTCCAGCAGGGAGCAGAATGGGGCTGGTTGTTTTCTGTTTACTGCACGGGGCTGTTGTTTTCCCCTGGCGAATCAATCCCCTCTGTGGTTGAGCCGCCCCGGCAGGTAAGCACCACTTAGCGGGCATGTTTTGCAAGGTGCTCCAGCCGCCCGGGCAAATCCCCCAAGTCATCACGATGAAGCACCGTCCTCGCCCACCCGCCCACCTGGCTCAAAACAAGGGCCTGCTCGCATTTCAGGGCACGGCTGGCTGTCGAGGCTTGTTTGCCTCGGAGTGGGGCGGACCCGATGTCTGCGACGGCTCCTGGGGGGATTCTGCGGTGGAAGGCGAAGGGCAGCAGCCATATCCCACCACGGAGATAGTTTGGGGGGCTGGGAGAGAGGGGGCAGCACACCCGGCATGAAAAGCCCCATTGTGCCTCCTTCCCACCCCACGAGCAAATGCGCTATTAATGTGGGAAAGAAAGCAGGGGAGGGCCGGATTGGGATCAGGAATGAGCCCCGCTCAGGCATTAGGGGGCAAGTGACCCCCTCTCCAGTGTCCCGGTGTGGCTGCCCCCATGATCTATCTATCTATCTATCTATCTATCTATCTATCTATCTATCTATCTAAAACTTTTCTGCACCGCCCCATCACAGACGTCTCAGGATGGCTTGCAACACCATTAATAAAATAAAATTAATAAAAGAAAAGAAGTAAGAGTGGGAATAGCACAGCATCCAATGTTTGGTGTAAAACCACAAGTTAAAACAATTTAATAATTAAAATATTGGGAGAATAAAAAGGGCTTTGCCTGATGCCGAAAGGAAAGCAGCGTTGGCACAAGGCAAACCTCTCTGGGGAGCATATTCCACGGTCGGGGTGCCACCACAGAGAAGGCCCTCCTCCGGGTAGTCACCCCCCTGACTCTTTCAAGGACGGCTCCTGGAGGAGGGCCTCCACCCCAGATCTCAAGGGGCCGGGGGGGGGATACATAGGGGAGAAGGCGCTCCTTCAGGGGTCCGATCAACGCGATCAGTGCCCACGCCTGCAGTGGGCAGCTGCGCATGTGCGCCCACCCATGCGATTTGGGGCCCGGCTGGTGCGGGTGCGCATGGGGCGCACGGCCGGTTGAGTGGAGCCGCTTCCCTGACCCGCTTCTCTGGACGCCTGAGGAGCGCTACTGATTCAGGCCAGTCTGGGTATTAAGTCTGATTCACAGCTGTGGGGAGCCCAAAACTGGGGTGAGGAGCCGGCCTGAGATTTTGCAGCCTGGCACATGGGATTCATTTCAGATTTCGCCCCTGGAGCATCCAGGGTGGAGCCTGGCCCTTTCTGACAGCACCGCCACAGTTTTGCTTTCTGTTCTTACGTTTGCTGTTAATTTGAGTGGCATCTTCCACTGTGGATTATTTTGAAAATCGAGGAAGAACTTGAGAGCTCTTGTGCAGCAGTCCGAGTGCTGGGCCGGGCCTCAGGAGGTCTAGGCCTGACTCGCAACTCAGCCATGCAGTCCCATGGGCACGCCCCCCCTTGCCTGCCCGTGCCCCGAGATACTCTATGAAGCCCTTTCCCCAAGTGCCCCCCACCCCATTCAGAGGCCCAGAGGGCAGCCCCTGGGCAGAGGGCTTTCCCCGATGCCCCTCTGGCTACCAGCAGCAGAGCGCGGTTGCCCGGCAGATGCGCTTGGCCCCAGTGTCCTTTCTTCTCCAGGCCTTGCGAACCTTTTGCGGTGTGACTTCCCCCAACATACTAGGGTTTTAACTCCTTTTATTATTTCTAGCTCAAACCATGTCAGGACACTGCTCCTTGTGCCGCGTCTTCTCGGGCCGGCTTTGTGCTGCATTTCAATCATGTTGCCTTTGGCAAGGGGCGGCCTATAAATTTCCAAATAAATAAAAAATAAAAAAATAAAAAAATAAATCTGCTTCTGTACATTATTGTGCTGGGTTTATCGCGCTATTTTATGATGATGCGGTTTTAGCCCTTTGTACTGCGTTTGTTCGTTTTACTGTACGGTACATAGATAACTTGTTTTGTAGGCATTGGCATCTTGTAAACACAACAAAACCAAAGCAGTTTATACCACAGTCTGGCCCAAGTGCCGCGCCCATTGTCAGTCACAGGGGGAGGGAAACACATTTGATTTCTCTCAGTATTTTTAAAGGGCTTTTTGTTGGTGCTCCGAACACCGGCTTTCGCCTCTTAATTACGGTGCGGTTTTCAGGAAGGAAAAGATGCAGCGCAGGGCACTCCGCACAGGTGGCTGACATTGGACTGGAAAGTGGAACTCAAGAATGAAGACTGAAAGACCTCAGGCAGCTCTTTGCAATGTTTAAAGTATTTGAGACTCCTAAAAGAGGCTCTGGAATGCTTTTCCTGACACCTAAAGGCGCTTCTTTGTAAAAAGACTTCCCCTTCCCCTTCTCCTTGCATAAATGGGGCCCTGCAGGTGCAAGGCCAGGGCCGGCCAGCCTGGCCGGGTGGGGGCACCCAGAGGACACACCGAGCGACCCGGGGAGCGCCGAGCTGATCTGGCTGCCGCGAGGTGCCCCAGAGCAGAGGGGAAAAGAGGGGTGCATCTCAGGTGCATCGCGACAAGCGAGAGCAAGAAGGGGCGCCTGCAGCTCAGCCGGGGCCCTGCCTGAATGCCGGCGAGGGGCAGGGTGGGTCCCGGAGTGGATGCGTCACTGGGCCAGAGAGCGCCTTATGCGCAAGAGGTGCTGCCCTGTGATGGGCTCGGGAAAGATGCCAGGGAAAGGCTCCGTGCCGGCTCAGTGCATTTCCAGAGACTCGCCGCACTAAAAAGCCAGGCAGACGGACAAAATCCACGGCGGCTTGGCCTCAGGCGCTCGGTGCTGCTGGATGTTCCGAGGCAGCCCGGCTGTGCGCGCAAACTCAAGCGAAACCACCAGGGGGCTCTCCGAGGACGCCGGTTTAAATAGGGCCAGAGGTGCTCGGCTCGGCAGTCCTGCAGGTGGCTTCTCAGCCCAGCAAGCAGCCCCGAGACCTCTTGGATTACAAAAGGCGAAGGGACCGGCAGCCGCTCTCCTTGCTTCGGCGCCAGAAGGCTCCCGCGCGAAGCCGCGTCCTTGCATCCCCGAGAGCTCCATCCACTGTGCCAAGATGGCCAGCGGAGGCCTCCAGATGCTGGGCTTCGTCCTGGCGTTCATCGGCTGGATCGGCATCGTCGTCAGCACAGCCATGCCGCAGTGGAAGATCTCCTCTTACGCCGGGGACAACATTGTGACGGCCCAGGCCATCTACGAGGGACTCTGGATGTCCTGCGTCATGCAGAGCACCGGCCAGATGCAGTGCAAGGTCTACGACTCCCTGCTCAAGCTGGAGGGTGAGTGGCGCTTCGGCAGATGTGCGTCGCTCTTCGGCAGATGTGCGGTGCTCTCGACCACAGCAGGAGAGCAAGAGAGAGGAAGGGCTTGCAGGCAGGGCTCCCCTCGGGCTGGGCACCGAGTCGCCCTTCAGGTCCTCTAAAAGCCTCCATTGTCTTGTGCTCCTAAATGACAGCCCTGGGAGGCAGGCCACTGGCCTTCCCCCCTCACCGGCGGGGCTGGAGGTTGGTAGCTCACACCAGGCTTCCCAGGAGCCTACGGAGGAGGCAGGGCGGGGCTCTGGTCTCCAGCATCCAAGCCCCGCTCGGCCCCTGCTCCCCCACCCCCGTAGCGGACTCCAGGGGGCTAGAAAGTGATCACCATTTGAGAGGGCGCAGTGTCCATGCCGGATGCCAATTCCAGCACTGTCCGAGCTACGCCTCAAGGGTGGGGCCCCTGGTGACACTTCTGCCGCCCTGTTTTGGTGGTCAGGGTCCCCAGTGGAGAATTCTGGCCAAGCTGGGCCAGTCCATCCAAGGCACGTCGGAGCTATTTTGGATCTTTTTGACTGGTGCCTAACAGCAGTCCATAAAACAGATAGAAATCCAGCAGCCCGCCCCCCCCCCGCCCCCATCTCTCTCTTGCTTCCTCTCCCTTGTGTAATCTGGTGCTCCTGCATGCCGGGCTCTTAACCTGCGCAGCTGAGAAACAGCCCCCTGGGAGAGACGGCCTTCCGTGTGGGTTAGAATCGGGCGACGCTGGAGAGGTGGCATGCAGCGGCAGGGGGGGATCCAGGACGCCTGCTTGGTGGCATTATGTAACCGCTGCCCTCTAAGGAGATTTCACCTGCGACACTTGGGCAGCTTCAGAATCATCAAGAACATTCAAACTCTGGAAGACCAGGGCATGTGGAACATTTCAAATGCGTTTTATTTCGATTTTTTTTCTGTGTAGCATCTTTCTCAACTTTGTCATCTGCCTGTCTGACATCTTTTGCTTCAACTCCAAAGAGCCAAATTTTTATGTATTCATGGGGAGGCTTTTTGCCTTCCCTGAGGTTGGTTCAGGTGATGTGAGCAGCAGTCAGAGTTGCAAAGATGGCTCTGCCAAAACGTTTGCACCCCAAATGTCAGCTTCCATTTTAGATCCCTGTTTCTGGGGTGTTTCTGAGGCTCCTGGAGTGAGTTAGGAGGTTGACGCCTCAAAGCGGAGGTTGTGGGGGTGCTCTTGAGCACGGTGACAGGACAAACCAGTCCCGATGATGTAACGCAGGGTGGGTCGGATGCACGGAAGGCAGCTGGGGAAGCGGAGCCAGAGTTGCTGCGCAGGTGGGCACCTGCCGAGGGGCGTCCTCAGGCAGGGGGCTCGCCTGTCACTCCGTGGCCTCCCGTTCCTCTGTCCACCTCCTCTGGTTTTGATGCCTGTCCACCAGCCCTCTGAGCACGCAAGCCGGGACGAGCGTGTGCCCTGGCACGGCATCCTCGTGTGGTCCCCTCTCCTCTTGGATGGTTGTGCGGACTGGGGCCGGGGCAAGCCAATAGGTCGCCGTGGCAGTGGTTAGCTTGGGACTGCTGAAGCATCCTTCCGTAGGGCCCCACAGCCAGGAGAGGCTCTGGGGAGGCACGGAAAGGTGGCCTGCCAAGCGCAGACCAGCGCAACCGGCTCTTTCTGGAGGAAGGAGGCAGAGCGTCTAGAGAGGCGCCAGCACAATGAGCAAAGAACAGACTCGGGAGCTCAGCGGGATTTCCTGGCACTGTTCTCACGCCGTTCCTCGAGGAACAGGTCGGCTGGCTTTGCTGTTTACTCCAAGGAGGGAAGAGGAGGGTTCGCAAGTCCCTCCTCGTGGCTGCCAGGCCGAGATTAATTGGGCACACGGACCCATGGAGGGGCACTCTTGCCACTTGGCTGGCCCTGGGTGCATGGAAGGGCACCAACAGGTGGAACTGGCCATGCGCGCTCACCGCGGAGGGGCAGATGACGCTGTGAGCATCGCTGCAGTCCTGTGTGGCAGAGTGTGCGTTCTCTAGCTAGGGAAGTGTGAAGCAGAGAATCACAAGCGTCTTTCGGCTCTCTGAATTTCACCCTGAAACTCGCTCTGACGTGTGACCACCTCAGATCACATGTCTTTCTTCTTTATTGGCATGAAAGTGTGAGTATTTTTCATGTCCATGCTTCCAAACGTGCCTGTCTGTTAAGTGGGCTTTTGAAATGCACACATTCAAGCGTAATTTCAGCATGTTTACGAAAAACCCCACACTTGTAATCTGCACATTTCAAACCTGGGCGTGCAAGGGCTGGTTGGCTTGCTGTAGGCTGCACAGAGAGCCTCTGCTATGGGTCAGTATGGGCATGACATTGATGATGATGATGATGGTGCATGATGTCCCATGCCATGTGTATGCGCACCGTCTCACATGGAGAAGGAGAGGGGAGCTCAAAATTGGGAGGAAAGAGAAAATCCTTTAGTTTATCTGCGACCTGAGCTGGCTGCGTTGGCCCTCTGGCACAAGCTTTGGCCAGAAAGAGCCGCTTTTCCGATGAGAGGGTGACGTGCTCCCAGGAGCCCGTGCCGCGCCAGCTGCCTGCTTCCTGGCATCTGGCACAAAGGTGATGCTCTGTGGATCATGGGATCCTTTCCTGGTGGGGTGGCACTAGCCAGGTGTCCACAGGGCCAGCTCTGAAGGGAGCCGTGGCCAACGTCTGAGCGCTTCAGAGGCTGAGCGACACGCATGCCAGCAAGTTCTCCTCACGGACGCTGGACCTGGGCCATGCCTCGGACCAAACCCCCCGGCACTTGGTGGCCGTGACGCTCTGCCTAGCTGGCAACTGCATTACGATGCCCTTCTGTGCCACGGAGGTCCTTAAAAACCACCCGGTGGCATTGGAGCTCCCAAAGGGCTCATCCCGCAGGTCCTCCCCACTCCCCCCGAGAAAAGGACCCCGTGCTGTAGGAGGAATGCTGCCGGTCGGGGCGTGACTGGCCTGGGCAAGCGGCCCTCTCCGTGGCCAGGGTGGCCACCAGTGCTGCACATTCACTCTCAGGAGCAGCCTGGCATGATGCACCCCCCCCCCCGGCTCTGCTTAGGACGGGCAGCCTGGGCCAGTTCCCTGGCACACGATCTCCATTGGAGGACTTTGGTGGTGGGAGCCGGAGTGTCGGGGTGAGAGAGGAGATGCGGGAACCGGCGTCTCCCCACGTGCCCCGGAGCTTGCGTGGTGACTCTCCCCTTAACCTGCCCGGCGGGGTTGTTGTGAGAAGAAGCGGCGAGGTGGAGAAGCAGGGGAGGCCACTCGCTCTTCGCGGGAGGAGAAGGCCGCCCGGAAAAGCAGTGGTCATTTTTACAAAATAGCATGTCTCGTTTGCATGCTGGGATGCCGGGTGGGGACACCTCTGCCCATGGCTGCATTTATTCAGCGCCCCCTGGGGGCCCCGTGTGGGTGAACCCATGTGCGGGAGGGAGCTCAGCACCACGGACAACTCCTGGGCAGGGCAGAGGGAGGCCTGCAGGCGGCACAGCCCTGGCCCCCCTTGGCCGCCCGGGTTCCAGAACCTCCTGTCCCCAGGGACCGCATTTCCGGAAGACAAATCAGCCCATTTCGTAGAATCGTGGAATAGCAGAGTGGGAAGGGGCCGGGAAGGCCATCGAGTCCAACCCCTGCTGTGGCAGGACACCTGCTTACACGGTCGCACTCAGATTTGGAGTGTCTCAAGTGCTGGAAGTAGAACAGGGCTTGCACCAAGGACCTTGGCCCCATCCTGGTCCCACTGGGGCCACAAAATCTGCCCCGGGCTCCTCCGCTGCTGCCCCTTGCCTGTCTCGGTGCCATTCCCAGCTCATGCATGACTTTCCTCCATCCGAAAAGGCCGAAATGTTGCCCCCAAGGCTCAGCTTCGGGGCACAAAGGCTCTGCGTTTGGCGCCTGGCCCCACTCCCCTTGCCCCCGGCCTGCCCACCACGGGGCCGCGGCCATGCAGAGTCCAGCCCCTCCCTGGCAGAGGCCTGACGCCCGGGCTGACAGCGCTCGGCTTCCTCATCTGGCCGAGCCCCGTGCGAGACGGCCAGGGCTCTCGCCCGCCGCATCCGAGGTGGGGCGGAGGCCGCACCGCAGGCCGAGGCAGGGGGAGCCTTGGGCTGCGCTCCCCCACATTTGGAGCTCGCTCTCCGGCTGTGACTACGCTCCCCGGCTGGGTTTGGACCATGGGGGGAAAGAGGGGCCGCCTGTGAGCGCTGTGGTGTCAGTGCCAGGACGTTCAGGCCACTGAAAGTTCAGCCCCACGAGGGGCAGTTAGGGGGCAGAAGAGGAGAGCCAGTGTGGCATCGTGGTTAAGAGCGTGGGACTGGGACTCAGAGGATCCGGGTTCGAGTCCCCACTCGGCCATGGAGCCAACTGGGCGGCTTTGGGCCAGTCACAAACTCTCAGCCCAACCTACCTCACAGGGTTGTTGTTGTGGGGATAAGATGGAGGAGGAGAATGATGTCAGCTGCCTTGAGCCCTTTGTAGGAAAAAGGCAGGATATAAATCCAAAAATAATAAAAAAATTAAAAAAGGATGCCGAAGCACCTTCCTCGCTTTCGCTTCTCCGCCATGCGGCACTCGCCATCGTGCGCTTGGGCCCGGAGGTCAAGCCGCTCACTTGTTTCTTCTATTCATGCCCCGGCTTGCTTCCTTCCAAGGAACTCGAGGTGACTCTCCTCCTCCTCCTCCTCCCCCTCCCCCTCCCTTCCTTATCTTCACAACAACAGCCCTGTGAGGGAGGCCGGGCTGGGAGTGCGTGACTGGCCCACGTCTCCAGTGCGCTCGATGGCTGAGCGGGGACTGCATCCCGGCCCAGCGCTCGCACCACTGCACTTCAGACCTCGGGGATCCACGTGTGGCTGGCATTTAATCTCCCCAGAATGTGCTCCTCTAAGGGGCTTCGTTGGGGAAGGGAATGCCCCCCCCCCCAGCCAAACGGTGCTCAGGAGGTCTGCCAGGTTCTTCTTGAGAAAACCTCCCCATCCCATCACCGATCACTTGAAAAATGGCTGCCTTTCGTCGTCGCAACGGGGTTGGAAAATGGCAGTGGGAGTACTTTGGCTCAGCCATGTTTCCAAGGACGCCCGAAATTCTCGGCGCCCTCTCTGGCTGAGCGCCGCCCGGCCCTCCCAGCCCTCTTCTTCCGCCCACGGCAACAACCGCTCGCTCGGGGAAGCACAGAGGGGGTTTAGCTCTGGGCTGCAGACAGTGACCGCGTTGCAAATTCTTCAAAACAGGATAGAGGTAATTGACGTGCATCAGGGACAGGCTGCTTGGTGGGGCGGTGTCTCTAGCAAGCAACCAGGACATTGTCGGGATTCCAGAGTAAGGACTGCCGGGAAGGCATCTGTGCGCCCACAAAGCAGGCCCAAACATGGACCGTGCGTTTGTCACTGCATGTCCACCAATATTCCTTTCCAAACCAGATAAGAACATCCGGGGAAACGCAAAATCTTGATCTACAAGATGCCTCAGCATTGTAAGGTGGAAGCAAAACAAATTCTGAAACAAGCAACCCAAGGAACCCTGATTCAAATTGCTTATCGGCTTACAAAGTGGGTTTCTGTATGGTGAACGGTAGATTTAAAAAAGCAAAAGATGCCAGAAATTCAAAAATCAAGCTGTGGCTGCCTCTGCCAACCTGGTGCTCTCAGAATCGGCTGGAGTCTGGGAGTCGCAGGCCGGCGCTTCTGGAGGATGCGAGGTCGGAGAAGCGGAGTTACACCAGTAAAACCCTGTCAGGCCACTCAGGAAATACTTGCATGGATAAAAGGGTTCTGGCAGCCATGCTGGCTCGGAAAGAAGGACTTGCAGTCCAAACGAAGGACAGGAGAGCACTCTGTAACAGCGCCACGTAATTTTGGATTTCCGTGGATGGGACCTGCGGACTGCACAACGGACCGGCTTTTTCGGAGTTGCGCAAATGCCAGGGACTCGCAGGCGCATTTTTCTCCTGTGTGGGGAGAGGACTGTTTCCTTCGTTGGAGCTGTTCCTCCACATACCCTGAAAATCCTTGCCCCCCCCCCCCCGAGCTCAGGAGCTCCTTTGGCACCACGACCATCCGTTCTTCAGGGATAAGGAACGCCTGCCAGCTCTGAGCGCCAGTTCGCTGCCGTCCCACAGCAGCGCGCCCCACATGGAGACCTCTGAGGGCTCGTCAACCAATGGTCAGAGGGAGTGGCAAGCAGCCCACGGATGAAGGGCCCGATCCTGCCCCTGCTTGGCCAGCAAAAGGGCCCCCTGGCCCCAGCGTTCCCCAGCCGGTGGGCGATTGCAGCCTCATGAAGAGGAAGGCTCAGGCGCCTGCCCTCTGGAGCAGCACAATCGGAGACTCCGCAGCACGAGTCAGGATGGCATGAGTCCTCCTCACACCCCACTGGTGTTGCTTTGCAGCACATCGATTCACGGAGCCCGCGGAATCCCTGGCCACGTCCTTCTGTGCGGGGGCCTGTGGGAGCCCCTGCCTGGCAGAAGGAGCTCTGCTCATGCACAGCCGCCACTCCGCCCAGAGGGAGGGAGGGAGCACAGACCAAGCTGAACCGGCACCAAGCTCTGCTGCTTGGTAACCTTCTGGGGCCACCTTCCGCCATGAATGTGCCGTGAACATGGGTGCGGGAGGGGTGGTCTTCACAGATTTTCTCCAGCTAAGATGGAACGGGCTTCACGGGAGGTGGTCGAGGCCCCACCGGTGCGGGTGTTCAAGGATAGGCTGGACGTGCACATGGTGGGCATGTTGTGAGCCGAGCCGGCTGGAGCCGGGGGTCAGACTAGATGGCCCGGGAGGCCTCTTCTGACTCGCTCTGTTTCTATATTTCTCTGTTCTAAGATCCTACCTGAGGATTAACAGAGCACTCGGAGATCAGAGTCAAAGAGCAACTTGGATGGCCAGGCTGGTCTGTCGCGGCAGCAGAGGCCGGCAGATCACCCCATTCGGAGGTCTCACGAGGCGTGTGGGGTTCGGTGGGCAGGCGTGGTCCACCAAAGGCCAGTTTGGATGCCCACGGGGATGCCTGACCTGGTGGATGCAGCAAGTTCGTGGCAGAGGCAGTGAAGCAAAGCAATGACGTGGCAGCTGCGGAAGGCGCCCAAGGACACGTGTAGGATTCCCACATGTAGAAGCGCTCGTGCAGGACTCCCTGCCACTTTTGCACAGCGGGTGACAGAGGGTCCGCAGGTGTCATGGCGAATGGGGGTTTGGCGCTCCGTGCGATTCACTTGCGCCGTCGCTCTGCAAGCCTTGGCTGCTCGGGGGATCTAGGGAGACGGAACTGCGTGAGCCGCTTGGAAGAAGCCGGAGGGAGGCTGGCGGAGGCCAGTCCTGACCCGGAGGAGGACCCCAGATGGCTGCGGTGCCAAGGCCGCTCCCACGTGGTGCCCCCCTGCTCGAGACAGGTCCAAGAGCAGACGGAGCCGTGGAAGGCCTTTCGGGGCAGGGCCGTGGTGTGGACCTTCACGCTCCTCTTCCTCCTCCTCCCCCTGGATCCTTTCATCCAGGTGTGTTGCTGAGGCAGCATGGGGATGAGGCCCCCGCTGGAGGTGGTCTGTCCCGGGCCGTGAGGGCCGGGTCGAGCTCTGCCCTGTTCACACTGGAGGCCCCTGGCGTGGGCCGTGGCTCTGGCTCTGGCTCTGGCTCTGGCTCTGGCTGGGCCAGCAGCAGGGGCATGTCAGGTGCCTCTGGCTCCAGTGCAGCCGCTGACAGGTCTGGCCTTAAAATTTGGGACGTGGTGATACAGAGGGGGGTAAAGCAGAAGGCACCCCCGGTGCTGCCGTCTCTGCCGGAGGAAGCACAGGGACGCGGCTTCCCGAGCAAGCGCCAGCTGCCTGCCACCTCCGACTCCCTGTTGGTGCCTGAAAGTAGGACACGGCGATGCAGACCACCACTGGGCCGGCCATCCCCCCCGGGATGAAGAAGGTGCCCCTGGCATGTGTGCCGGCCAGGAGGCTCTGGGTGACTCCATTCCCGGCCCCTGCGCGGTTTCTACAGAGCACTGCGTGAGGAGCTCGGAAGTCCCGGGGCACACGGGGCAAGATGGGCCCTGGGCTCGGATCAGGTGGCCAAGACGGTCTGAAGCTCTTTGGCTGCGACTCTCCCGGCAGCCGCTGGGCCACAGGCTTTCCTCCTCTGCCTTCTGCAAGCCTCGGGAGCTTGTGAGAGCGCACACGGATGCCAGGCGAGTCTCGGCGTGCTTTCCGGGACACGCCTCCCCGTGGAATGCCGAGCCTTTGGACGGCTCAGCAGCCAGACCCCAGCCCTGCGGAGCCTCTGGCCCCGGCGCTGTGGCTAAGCAGCCAGCGGGGGGGGGGGGGGCTCGTGCGCCCCGCTCTTCCTCTGAAAGCAGCACCGCCGAACAGAATCTTGCCGTGGCATCCGAAAGCGGGGCAGACACGCCACGGAGAGCCTCGTGGGGAGGTGTGGGTCCGGTGGCCGCCCGTTAGCAGGGCGAGGGGGACAGGCTGCAGTGGTGGGGAGGAGCAGTGCCTCTTCTCAGGGGTCCTGCGGGGTGAGGCCCTTGGCAAGGGCCCGTCCGCCCCGCCCCATGTTTGCTGGCGGTCCTGAAGGCACGAGGAAGGCGCTGGCCGTGGAGAGGGCAAGGCGAGGGGCCGGTGCATCCGTGTGCGCTTCTTCTGGACGGGGGCTGGGGCTGTTTTGCTTTGATCCAAGTACGTTTTTCCTGAGTCTTTTTTCAACCACGTGGGCCAGTTTCAGAAGGTGGCACGGTCTTAGCGGCACGTGGCGACAACCGATGTGCGGCGCCCGCGATCTCTAAATGGCCCCCCATGCAAGAAGCGAGGGCGCCATGAGCAGCCGCTGCAGGAGACGGCAAGGCCGGCCACAGGCATCCACGCTGCCCCTTGTCTGTGGGCCCCAGCGGGTCCGGCTCCCCGCGGACGGGGGCCCCACCCTGGGCTTGCCAGCCTCTGACTGAGCAGAGGCCGTCTGTCCGCTCTCTCCTCTTGTCCATCTTGACCGCGCTCCAGTGCGTTGAGAGTTTTCTTGGCATTAAGCAAGCCTTTGAATTGTTGTGCCTGGAAAACATGGAAGAGCCAGGGTGGGACAAGTTGCATTTTTATTTTATTTATTTGCAAAAGCTGCGCCCTCTTAACCGCCTCCAAGAGCAGCACCGCATCAGGAGTCCTTTGGAACCGGCAGCTCTCCTTTGCGCAGGAATTTGCCTTCCATGAAAGGGAGGAGAAACGGGAGTAGCCAGAAGCAGGACAAAGGGTCGCTTCAAAGAGCCCCCCGCCCCCCCACGATGCTCCGAGAGGGGCAGGCTTGGAGCAGGACCAGGGAGTCACTGCTGAGAGAGGGCGTGGAATGTGCCTGACCGAACACTCACATCCTGTGTGTGGGATGCAGATCTCTGCTTTTTGGGGAAATAGAAATTCTTTTAAAATTACTGGCTTGGAGGGCCTTTCCACCCAGAATTCAAAACAGGCGTGAAGCACCTTGGCCGGCCTTTTCCGGCCAGGTCCCTTCCATGAGTGTTGGATGACACTGTTGGCTGGGATGGTTGTCCACCAGGCTTGGATGGTACCCGGCTGGGGAAGCCTAGACTGCCTCCTTGAGGTGTGGGATGGGGGAGGGGAGAAGGGCCGCAGGTAACAAGCACAGGTGAGGACGGTCTCTGGCAGACCTTCAGGATGATCGCGCACCGTGCGTTGGTCCACACGTGGCCACAGTCCCTCCTCCCCCTGCGCAGGTTCACCAAACCTCTCAAGAACAAGCAACATGTTCCTCCAAGGAGCCGTCTTGGTTTGCTTGGCACCTGGGTGAGGGCCAAAATAGGCCCATGGAGACAAGCGTCTTCCTTTACCGTCTATCTGAGGGGCCTCCGGGGCAGTCCTAGAGTTTGAAGGTTCCCTCCGTCCAGCCCAAGTCCGGTGTAAACGTGAAGCAGCAGCAGGCGGGATGGCGCAGCCTGGAAGGCGCACCGGTGGCGGGCTGAGGAAGGCCCGCGGCTCGCCTGGAGACGCACTTCCACACGGTGCTGAAACGCACCGGCTTCCCGTTCATGCTTAAGACGCGCCCCTCCATTTGCCTCGGTGTGGCAGGTGGACCACCTCAAGGAGCGCCTGGGCCCGGTCCCACGGGGGCAGCCCTCCTAACCTGCTGCCCTCCGGGTGTGTTGGACTACACTGCCCAGCTTCCCCCAGGCAGCTGGGTTGCCTGGGGGATTCGGGGAGCTGTGGACAACCCATCCGGGGGATGCAATGCTTTGCTTTCCCCCCTGAAAGTGCGTCGACTTTCCTCTGTACATCGCCTTGAACGGTCCAGACCAGGGTCGGCGCCGCCGCTCGGCTCTGAGCCCTGCAGGGAGTGGGCCAGGGGCCCTCGTGGCCACGCAGCCGGGCCAGGAAGGCCATGCAGGGTCCCGGTCCAAGCCCTGGAGCGCCCACTTCCGCACGCACCGCCCGGGCAGTCTTCTTCCCAACATATTTTTCTAGATTCTGCTTGCATCCCACTTCTTTTCGTCTGTGGAACCCAAGGTGGCTCACAGACCCTCCTCCTCTTCCTCCTCCTCCTCCTCGTGTTATCCTCACAACAGCCCTGCAAGGTCTGTGCGGCTGAGAGCCGACGGCTGGCCCAATCAGCTTCGCATCTGAGGGGGGACCGCAACCCGGATCGCCAGCAATCCAACCACTAGGCCACACACCCGACCCGGCAGGGGCGGGGGCGGCGCTTGGAATGCAGGCAGCTGGATGGCCTCCAGCGCTCTCCCCCGCCTGATCTCGCTGCAGCTGCGTAGCCGGGCGACGACCCTGGTCAGCGCCTGGGTGGCTGCAGCCCCAGAGAGATTCCTGCTGGCTGCCTCCCCCTTCCCAGGAAGCCCCTGCCAGGGCTTCCTCAGGTGCGGCAGGTGCTTGCTCTCCAGGTCTCCAGCAAGCCGCCGGCATCTCTGCTCTCCGAAGAGCGACCCCTTGCGCTGGGGCCCTGCCACCAAGCCGTGTCCCTCGCCAAGCGCGGCAGTGGCGTGGGCGGCACTACTTTGCACATCTGCTTGGGAATTAGGCTTTGGGAGGCCCGAGCTGAGCCACGCCGCTCGGCTGAGACTGAGCTTCCCGTCGGGCGGGGGGGGGGGACGGGGGGGCTCCTTTCTGGCGATCTGGTCGACTGGCGATCCTTGTTTACCCAAGTGGACGGGGGCGTCACAGGAAGCCTGTCCATTTGGCCCCGGCCTCACACACACAAATAACTCGCTCATGTGATAAGTATTAGGTTTGGCCTGAAGTAATTTCTGAACATTCTGCTTCACCTACAATTACTGTTTTTCACCCTGTAATTCATTTCCTGTGCAGATTTTCAAGCGTTTATTAAATGTAGTGCAAAGGGGCTGTGCTGGATCGTCCTGGATTTTGTTCGAATGCTTCCTTTGGGGTCCAGTGGGCATCCAGCGCGACTTCAAAGATAAGAACCCCACTTGCAGCGTGCAGCAGGGTGCCTGCAAAAGATGTGGGGATGGACCTGCAAAAGAGTTTGGGAAGCTTCAAGTCATGTTTAAGGCCACACTGGAGTAGAGCAAATTGCTTTGCAGGGGCTTGAACCGATGCGCAACCATCAGCTCAAAGGGGGAGTGAAGTCAAGGAATCCGAAGACTGAGGCTTGGAAGGGCAGCTGGGAAGAAACTGGGCAAGATCCCCAAGTGTGAGGACGTCTCACTGGAGACCCGGGCCAAGATTGTCTCCTTCATCGCCAGGTCTCCCTCATCACTGTGTCTGGGCAAGCTGGACAGTGCAGAAAACCAACAGGAAGAGCTTTGCAAACGCCGTGGACAGGCAGAGAGGCCAGCAAGCGGGTCCTGGTCAAGCCAAGCCAGAGCTTTCCCTGGAAGCAAAACTGGCAAACCGAAGCGGCTGCACTTGGCTGCACTCTGAGAGGCCAGGCTCCCTGGAGAAGACGCTCCTGGCAGGGAGAGGCAGGAGGAGGGGAATTCCAGCGAGGAGGTGGATGATGGGAGCAAGGAAACCTCAGCCAGGCGTTTCCATGAGCCGAGCAGGGGAGCAGAGGACCGAGCAGCTGGGGCGCTCATTCATAAATTGGGGGCGACTTGGTGGCACCGCACGGTGGAGCCCGCTGGCCCTCCGTCTCAGCAGTGGCTGCAGGGGGGGGGTCAGTGACGCGCCTGCACGCGTGGCTGCCTCTGCAGTGAAGAACGGAGGGAGGCGAGGAAGACTCCAGGCGAGGGTCTGTGGCGGAGTGTGGGGAGGGCTCGCCCACCTGCCGGACACGAAACACGACCCTGTTCTTGGCACGGCCCCCCGAAAGCCAATGCAGCGGGTGCCTGAAGTGCCGGACTCGGGTTTGAGTCCCTGCTGGCCCATGAGGCCCGCTCAGCCTCTGCTTCTCAGCCTAATCTACCTTTCAAGGTTGTTGTGAGGATAAACTGGAGGAGAGCGGGGAGGGTGATAATAATAGGAAGGGCTTTATTTCTAGGTGGGCTAGAAATATTAAAATCAGTCAAAAGACAATGACATGCCCGTCTTCCTTTTGGCCCTCCGGTTAGCGTGCAGCAAAGCAGGACTCGGCTCCGGGCTCTGCGTGGGATCGACAACAGGAAAGGCACCGTCTCCCTCGAGCCTTGGCTGGCCACGGACCTCTTGGGTGCCCGGCTGGCCAGTACGCCGGCGAGCAGAGTGCCGGACCAGACGGAGCCACGTTCGGCTCCCCTTGTGAGCTTTGGGGGACACCTGGGAGGGAAGCACCAGCCTCGCTGGGAGGGACAGGGAGCCAGCCGTGCCCCAGGAAGGAGGCCACGATCTTGGGGCGTGGCCACTCTTCCAAGGAAGCTGGCCAGCCTCCCCGGCAGCACAGTAGCCAACGAGCCACTTTCTGCTTTTTAGCCAGTTTCTTGGGAGACCTGCGATCTGCAGGCACGATCCCTAAAGCCAGTGGCAAGGTTGGTCCTGTTAGGAAGCACAAGAAGGACCAGAGAGAAACCCGAGCTGTGGCTGGATGCGTCCGAGGCAAATTCCTCCCACGGCTGCCGTTCCTCTCCTGCCACTGGCAGGTTCCTCTCTTGGGAAGATGGCTCTCCCCCGTCCCCCCACTTGCCCTCCCGAGCAGCCGCATGCGCTTCGCTGCAGCCCTGCGTGGGCCGTTGTGTGCAGGAGACGCCACGTCTTCAGGGCGCTGGCTGGCTGGCTGGCTGCCTTGGCCACTGGCCACGGCCTCCCTGTGCCACGGATTCGCTAGCCACTGGTTGATTTCGTTCAGAGTCAGGACCGGGGGGAGGCCCCTGCGCAGCCGCAAGGCCCCTGCTTTGCATGGGCACCTGGTCCAGGGATGCTGGCCGGGTCCCGGGCATCTCCGGCTCAGCCTGCCTGAAGCTCAGCTTTGCCGTGGCTGCCAAGCAGAGCTGGGCCCAATGAGCCAAGCAGGGCCTGATTCTGCCCAAGGTAGCCTCCCGTGTCCTTGGGTGGCCTGGGATGCTCACGACAGCCAATCAGGCCTGCAGCATTTCGGCATCTCGGGGGGCGGCGGGGCAGAAAGAGGGGCAGGCAGACTGCGAGCGTTTCTTGAAGGGCGAATGGGGAGCTGCACGCGGGGTCCTGGCACCGGCTTCTTAACTCTTCCCTTCAGTGGAAGGCGCTCCACTCTTTCCAGTGCTGCATTATCCCCCGCTTTTATTTGTAATGCTCGAAATGTGATGGAGGGAGCAGTGACGGAGACCTGCCTCTCCTCCTCCCAGGCAGCTGGAAGGGGCTTGCGCGGCAGCCATGATGTGAGGAGCGGCCCCCGCAGTCCTCGGGACTGGCATGTTCTTTGTCTTTGGAAATCAGCCGTTTCCAGCCAACACCCTGAACAAAAAAAGCAGTGCTTTTTACGAGACGAAACTTGTGATCCAAACAAGCCCAGGCGGTCCTTTTGCAGGCAAAGCAGAAGCGGCGAGCAGAGGCGACCTCCTGTTCCGGGAAAGGGTGTGGGCTGCAGAGCATCAGGAGATCAGTTCTGTTTTGCTCTTTAAAGGCGTGCATGGGGCGGGGGGAGGATGACCCCGCATGGGCCTCTCCACCCTCGCACCAGTTAATCCTCAACATGCTTGCTCACGAGCAAGCCCCAGTGAGCGCCGCGGACTCAGCATTTCGAAAGAACCGCAGCTTTGCTTCGCAAAGAGACTCTGCCAGGTGTAATCCCGGCACATTCCTCCACCGGGAGCAAGCGGGTGCGGCCTGAGGCATGCGCCCCACTTCCCCGGAGGCATTTCGAGGGGCCCCGATGGAGCCCTCGAAAGGCTGCTGGCCCCAAGCCATGCCGTGGGGCCTCCCGTGGGGTGGCTGTGCTGTTGGTGCAGCTCCATCAGAGCAGGGGCTAATGAGCAGCTCTGGATCTGGATTCTCTCCCGGGTCTGGATTCTCATGTGCACGGATCTATTTCAGTGAGGGACTGGAGGCGAAGGATGGATTCTGATTTGAGAAGGCAGCTCCTGGTTGATGGGAAAACAGCTTTAACTGGCTGACTATTAGATTCAACCGATTAGATTAGCTTTCTTTTAATTCTGTGTGTGTGTTTAATGTCATGGTAAAGTATCTCACACTGAGTGCATTTGGGGGAGAACGTTCCATGACCAGTAAGTTCCTAAGCATACAACCTGTCAGAAAAAAGACAATGTCAGGCTCCCGCGAGCTCCCCGAAGTGCCGCTCCTGCCAGATGCTGGTCCGTCAGAGTCCCAAGAGTGTTCATGCGCTAGCGCAGGCGCTTGCCTCGCACTGTTCTTCACCACAGTCCCTGTGGCCCACCCATGCGCTTTGCATTTTAAGAGAGAGTACTTGCGCAGGGTCTGTGGGGAGCCTGACACTCCTCTGCTTGAAGCAGCCTTGAGCCGGCAAGCACGCTGCATCTGCCACATCCGTTGCCAGAATCCCACCGATCAGCCCATCCCAGCAGGTGGTCTCCTGGAAACCGGCTCGTGGTCGCCCCGTGGGTCTGGAGGGATCAAGGCGTGTCCCTCTGGGCCCCAGAGAGACTCTGGTTGGTACTGGGAAAGGCTCATGCGCCATGTGTCGCTGAGCAGGAGAAGAACCAGAGTCAGCCACGACGCTGATGCCGGGTCACTGCTGTGGGACGGGAACGGTGTTGCTCAAGACGGGAACCGTCCGAGGCAATCGGCATGACACAGAGCGCCGAGAAAGCCTCTGAGCACGGAAGCGATGGTATCGTTCGACTCCTGGAGCCTCTGACTCAACTTTTCCCGCCCCTTTTTCCACTCCTTTCACATGTCGATTCAGCATTCCGGGGTCCGAGGGCTCCGTCTTCCGCAAGCCTTCCGTGTTTGATTCACATGCACCCGGGCCGTAAGTGTGTCATAATTATGTGGAACGAGAGTTGCATTTAACAGATACTTGTCCGTGGAGTTTCTTGCAAAAGGACCAGCTATTACAGTGAGAGACGTGTTACGGAGAAGCGCGACTCTTCCTCCCCCTCAGGCTCTGGGTGGGTAGCAGAGCTGTCCTATCGCTTGAGCGGCACAGCCCTGGTGGAGCCCTGCCGAGAAGCCCCCCCACAGAGTTCAGTGGGGCTTCCTCCCAGGCCAGGGAGGGCTGGGAAGCCGCTCCGGGCTGTGATTCAGCTGGTGTAGGCCCCTTCCTTAGAACCGACCCCTTGAAACGGCTGGGGCTTCTTTCCAAGGGACCGCGCCTGTGTGACAACTTCGCAACAGCCGATCTTCTTCCCATTTTGAAGGAGAAACTGAGTCACAGCCATGTTTGCAGAAGGGAACTCGGAATTGGGGCACAGCCGATCACCCTTTCTCACGCTTTGTACACACCCTCTCGCCCTGATGGGTATCTGAGTCCACACTCCCAGGCTGTCACCTGGTGCCTTGATGCTGCCCATTATTTTTGTTTAAATGTTGCCATTGGAATCATGTTCGTTTGTGTTGGCAACATCTTGGGATACTCTGGACCAAACGGTGGGGTAGAAGTGATTTTGAAATGTTTTCCATAACACCAATTAATCAGGCAATGATTCGTTTTGATGAAACAAATAAGAATCCATCAGCAACGCCTCCCCTTGAGTGTAGCGCCAATGATTTCAGAAGGAGATTTCCCTAATTGCAGCAGGAGGTGGGAATTCCTGCTTCCTGATGCTTTGACCCAGTTTCCCGGAGTCTTCACTTGGGTTGCCTTTATGACCCACCTTGGCCTGGTGCAGCCAGCCGAGTGCTCAGCATCCCTGGGAGGGAGGGAGGGAGGGAGGGAGGGAGGGAGTCGGCCTCCGCTCCCCACAAAGTGAGGGAAAGACGCGGCGGTGACTTGGGGGTGCATAATGGTGGTGCAAGCGGGATGGTGTCCAAGTTGCTCCCTATGGACTGTTTCTGGGAATGAGCAGCACCGGCTTCTCCTGCAGGGCCTTTTCTGCATGGGCCCCGTTGCCCGGGAGGTCCTCCGGGCCCCATCGCTGCTTTCGGCTGCACGCTGGCCTTCCCCCCGTGATGTCTTGCTGGACTGCTCTGAGTTTTTGCCGCACGAATGTTGGCTGCCTTTAGTGGGATCACATGAGGCTGACTTTCCCCACCGACCACTCTCCAGATGTGCTGGACTACGGCTTCCATCATCATCAGCTGACTGGGGGGGATGGGAGCCAAGGTCAAGCCCCCCTGGAGGGGATCTCTGACCAGTTTGGTTCAGTGCCTGGGAGATCCAGCCATCGCGCCCGTGAGGACCGGGGGCGTAGCATGACGCGAGCGGGCAGCTGCGGTTTGGCCACCGGAGGGCAGGGCAGGGCAGGGCGGGGCAGCCAGCGTGGGGCTCGGCGTGTCTGACTGGGTGGCGTGTCTTCCGTGGCAGGCAGTCTGCAGGCCACTCGGGCCCTGATGGTGGCGAGCATCCTGCTGGGCCTCATCGGCGCCTTCGTCGCGATGATCGGAATGAAGTGCATGAAGTGCATGGAGGAGGACGAGGCCAAGAAGATGCGCATGGCCGTCTTCGGCGGCATCGTCTTCCTGGTCTCCGGTGAGAACATCTCCTCTCTTCTGGTCGGGGTGGGGACTCTCTCGGCCGAGCCCGTTCGAGCCTGCGGGGTCTGCCCTTGTGGGAACTTGGCTGGGGAGCGTGGAAAGAGGAAGGCTGCCTGCTTCCACCTGGCAGCCTGCAGATGTGCCAGACTGCAGCTCCCGTCATCCCCAGCCAGCATGTCCTGCAGGCCAACCCATCTGGAGGGCACTAGGCCAGAGAAGCCTGCTGCAGGCAAGAGGCACGGCCACCCGGCTGGCTCGTCCCCCCCTGGTTCCCCCCCTCGCCTGAAGGCCCAGTTTGGCAGGCACGTGCCAAAGGGTCCACCTCGCCTCCATCCCACCGAGAAGGGGGAGAGGTCGCTCTGGCTTCCTGCTCGGCCCCCAGGGAGGGAGGCGGCAGACGCTCACCTGCAGCCTCTTCCTTCGGCTGCCGGCCTCGATTTGAAGCGCAGCAGGAGGAGGAGGAGGAGGGACATCTGAAAGAGCCGAGGAAGCTGAGGAGGGGCCCCTCTGCATCCCGCCCCAGCCCTGCCTCCTGGGTCCCTGCGGAGTCCGGCTGCTCCTCACAGTGTGTGGACACAGCGTGACCCAGGCGGGGGCACCCACAAACATCAGCTCTCATGGCTCTGCTGCACACGGTGGATCCGGCCCCCACCTTGGAGCCTCCCCTGCTGACGAATGGGCGGCCTTCCTCTCTTCTCCCGCAGGGTTCGCTGCCTTGGTGGCCACCTCTTGGTATGGACACCGCGTCGCCCAGGACTTCTTCAACCCCTACACGCCGGTCAACACCAGGTAAATGGCGCCTTTGAGCAACGGGACCAGGCTGAGGATGTGGGGCAGTTCTCTCATTTGCTCCCAGAACTGACACCCAGAAGGCTATCCCCTGAGACACACGTATAGGGTAACCAGAAAGGTTGCCTCGTGGGTGCGATGGGGGCGCGTTTCGCTAATCCGTTTGCTGATTTTGAATTGAAAGCATGTGCCAGTCCTGCAAGAGAAGGCCTCCACCCAAATGGCCCCAAAACCAGTGATTCAGCCTGAGTAGGGGAAGCCCCTGAAAATGTGGGGCTCAAAATGAAAGGATATTTTGCATGATTTGTACATCAGTCCCGAGCAGGATCGTATTTCTAGGGGAGAGGCAATCCATGGAGTAGATTCATCTGGAACACATCATACAGATAGAAAGAGAACCTTCTGTCTAGAAACATGCGAGTTTCTGGGTTGCGACCCCACGGAGGCCTCCTCGCTGAGATGGGACTTTTCCACCACCGTCCCCGGAGATGCTGCCGAAGGGTGACGTAGGCATCTCCCACGTCCCGTCTCTGAGCTCCTCTCTGTTTTGGAAGGGAATGTCTCTGCTCCTTTCCCCCCGTCATTTTTTCATGGCTGTTGCTGCTTCGTCCCCGGCAATTTCAGCTCCGGAGTCCATGCGCATGGCTTAATCAAGTGCTCCGCTTTCCCCTCGCCCTGCGAGACTCTTGAGCACTCAGGCCACACAGGAGCGCCCTCAGCTCACCCGCACATCGCTTTGGGTTAGAAACCCAGGCCAATCAAGCCACAATATACCCCTGTGCAGCTCAGCGCCTGCTTCGTGGCCCGATGCCGGAGGAACTTCTGCATGGCATGAGCGCTGGAGCGAGGCTGGCGCTGCTTACGCAAGGCAGGCTCCCCGGTGCTCGTCATGCGGGGCCAGGCACCCGCGGGGCCAGTGCCACCTGCCTTTTGAGGTATGCAAGGTGTCCTGCAAGGGCAGGATGAGTGCAGAGAGGCCGCGAGTGCTGATCCTGCACGGTTCTGGCAAAGGTGTTGCCCAGCACAGAGAAGATGCAGGACCCCCACCCATGAGGCGCGCATCTCGCGAAATCTGCATATATGCATTGATGCGCAGGAGCTTAGGCATAATTGCTAAGATTCGTTTGAATTTCACCGGAGGCAAAGCCAGCCAGATAAAATCCCATCCAGTGACTCTCAAATGCCGTAAATGGCTTAGCCAGTTTGTGCCGGATTGGCCCAAAACAATGGGGAGCATGGTTTTGCTGTGCCCGTGGCCAAGGAAGGGGGAATGTTTTGATGTGGGCGGCCCCACGATCTCGTCAAAGTCACCCCAGACCTGGCAGCTCAGCTTGGGGAAAGCTGTCTTCCACTGGCACTGGAGACCCTTGGGGCCCACAGATCTGGCTCTAGGGCCAAGCAGCCGCCCCCGATTCTGGTTCTCCCGGACCCATCTCAGAAGGCTCCAAAGAGTGGCCTATCCACCCCCGCACCCACACGCACCAACACACCCTTTGGCAAACTGGAGTGTCCAGCAGGAGACGGACGGACGGTGTCAGCCCAATGCCAGCAAAGCCGTACAAGACCCAGGAAGGGGGCCTGGGTCTTTCCAGCCACTCTGGACGGCTGGAACGGCACTCTTTTGGCTAGAGGTTGCCCAGGTGAAATTGGGAGGGGGTCCCTTCAGCTTTGCCAAAGGGCCAGCTAGAAACTGGACAGAAATAAGACCTCTGGCCTGGCACTCAGATGCAGGACGGAGGGTTTTTCCCACGGGGTCACCCTTGCCGTGGTTCAGGGTTCAGGGAGGAATCCCGCAGAGGCTCTCTTCAGTGAGTCCCATTGAGTTCAACCGCAAGGAAGGGGTGTCTTCTCCCTCCTTCGCTGTCCCATGCATTGGCCGAGCCCTCCCTCCGTGTCGCTCCGGCTGACTTCTGCCGAACCTGAAGCAGCTCAAGCATGCGCTTCAGAAGAGGAGTGACGGCTCCCCGGCTGCGCCAGCCCCTGGCTGCTCGCTAGGCCCAGCGAAGGCTCTCCGGCCCAGGGGAGCCAGCTTTCGAGATCTGCAGATCTTCTACTGTGCAACATGGGCAGACCTGGAGAAAGGGCGGGCCGGGGACGTAAAACGGGCTGGAGGAGCAGTATGCATGGGGCCCGGCGTTGCTGCTGGACGCAGAGGTTGCCCGCCATGAGCCAGAAAGCGGGGAATGTCGGATCTCCCGTTTTGGAAACGAGAAGGCAGGTGCACCTGGAGGTGTTCCCGTCCCGGGAGGAGCACATGGGCTCGCTTTACCTCGTGGTGGAGACAGCAATGCCTCCGATGACGAGCTGTTCTCCCTAATGAGTTTGACACCTGGCGTCTGCTGTCGGTGAGTCACTGTCCCCGCTCCCCCTTTTCCCAGGTTCGAATTTGGACAGGCGCTCTTCATCGGCTGGGCCGCCGCGTCTCTGACCATCCTGGGCGGAGCCTTCCTTTGCTGCTCCTGCCCCCGAAAGGAGACCTCCTACCCGCCCACCCGGCCGTACCCGAAGAGCACCCCGGCAGCCGGGAAGGATTACGTATAATGCAGCAAGGAGATGGAGACACGCCTGGCGGTGAGGAGCCCAAACGGACGGACGCTGACTTTCCACTGTCCCTGCGGGAGCAAAGTACTTCACTGGGCACACGGCACTCCCCTTCCCGACGGCAAACCTGCATATTTATATCATTAATAGATAGATAACATCATTATTTCTGGTCCTGGATGGGCAGTGCTTCCCTGCCCTTCCACCCACTGGGATGGAAGGGCATCAGACGTAGGTCCCTCCATGGAGTGGCAAAAAGCAGCCCGGGGATCCTCTCTCTCGCCCCCGTCCCCGTCTCACTGACTGTCACCCAAACAGGTTAGCTTTTCCTCTGTTTGCCCTCTTCGTGCGTGTGAGCAACTGGGTGTGGGGCTGCACTCACTCGCGTTGTCTCTGTCACCCAAACCATTTGTGTGCATCACGTCAGCCAAGCATACCAGCGTAGCACATGAGGCCAAACGTTCGCTGCCCTTGAAGAACGTTCTGCTTGAAGAAACCGTTTGGAACGTGTGAATGCACGAGTCCCCCTTTGTTCCCTCCCTCAAGACACAGAAATTAGGAGACCGGGAACACCCGAGTCGAGGGCCATATGCCTTCCCCTCTGGCCAAGGCGAGCGGGAGAGGAGATCCCACTCCGTGGCTGGGCACAGTCCCACCTGCCACGGCTGGCCCGGCACTTATCCACCTGGAGCCGAGGGCAGGCTGGCACGGACAGGCGGGGGGCGAGCTGGGGCACCGCCGTTTCCCCAGCACCCGACTCCGGGGCACATCCTGCCCAACGGAGGGGCTTGCGCTGCCCGCTGCAAGGCGAACCTCCAGGAATCCAGTGGTGCTTGAGTAGGAGCGAGGGTCCCGTTTCATCTCCGCAATGCTTTTGCCCCTAAATGGCCGTGGGAGAATAGCCAGCCCTCAGTGCCCCAAATCCGTAGAATGGGAATGTCGCGACGCATCTTTGGGAGAATTGACGAGGCTGGGGAAATGGGCTTGCTCCCCCGAAAAGCTGTGGCTGAGGCTCCCAATCTATGCGTGCTTACTTGGGAGTTGGCCTCACTGGCCTCTGTGGGACTTGCTCCTGAGGAAACAGACCTCGGATCAGGCTCTGTGTCCCCCCCGCCCCAATTAACTAGGTGACCAGCCCTAGTTTGGGAACAATCAGCCCTACAGCTCAGATGTGTGCCTGGCCCGTCCGTCGGCTACAGCTTGGGTGGGGTGGGGGGAGAATTTTCTATGGGGATGTTGTATAAAGGGTAAACAGTTTTCAATAAATGTAATCCTTTTTCTTTTTTTAAGATGGCCTGTCTGGTTTTGTTACATATTTTTGATACTTGCGCCCAAAGAGGGGATTTTGAAAAAATCAGACTGTTGGGAAATGGCTGCTTTGATGGGCTCTGGCGGCCACGACAAAACCGGACCAAGCGCCACCGGAACGCCGGGACAGGGCGGCTCGGGTTCAGGCAAGGAGCCTGATCGGGAGCAAATGAGGGCAGGGAAAAGAGAGGTCCCGCCAGGCGTCCCGAGTCTACCCTTCCCGCAAGGGTTGGTTCTGGGCACCCCTCTCCCGGGAGGACTCAGACATCTGAGAAGAGCAGGGGCTAGAGAGCAGCTCCTGTGCGGACAGACCAAGGGGGCTGGCTAAGCCTCGCCTTGGGAAGAAACACAGAAGCAGAGCGAGCCAGAAGGGGTCTCCCGGGCCATCTAGTCTGACCCCCGGCACCAGCGGGCTCTGCTCACGACTTCTTCTTCCATGCACAGCCTGCGCTGTATCACCCGAGGCCCAAAAGAACCAGCTGAGCTGATGGGGGCCGAGTTTGGCTTTCCCTCCCAGAGACACCCAAGCAGGCGGAGAGCAGCCAGCGGCCAGAAATGCTTTACCCCGGACCGGAGGCTCTAAGCAGCCCCCTCCGGCCCCACGGACTGGTGGTTCTGGGAGGCCCAGTGAACTCTCGGGATGTCCTTCCATGTGGTGGGCACTGTGAGGACCCTCCGTTCAGCTGGGCTGAAGGGGGGATGAGGGGCACTTGGGGGTCTGAGTTGGGGTCTGTCCGTGGTTGTTACCTAAACGCAGGGCCAGCTGACACGATATGACAGCTGTTTTGGGGGGAGGAGGCCTCCCCTGCTTGCTCTGGGGGGGTCCATTTGCAGGGAAAGTCTGGGGGCCCAGGAAGCCGGCACAGTCACACTGGGTGAAGTGAGGCCAGGCAAGGAGGGGCAGTCGCTCTGGGACAAGGGAGGGTACCCTCGTAGGGGGAGGTCGTCCCCCTCTGATCTGCACCCTAATTTTGACATTTCATATCATTCAATATTCTACCGGTTTAGCAATATTTTAATGTTTTGTATATTTCTATTTCTGTTTTAATTGCATACATTTTTATGTTCATGCTGCTGCCATTAAAGGATGACTATCCCTATTATTGCACCTATGGAATAGCAGGATGAGGATGAGGATGATGGCAGGCGGCACATGCTGCAGCACCTGGAGGCTGAGGAACATGCGGTGGCTGCTTTGTCAGTCAGACCAGGTCATGCAACATGCGTGTTCAAGCTCTGCCACATGCACGTCCGGGGAGGAGAACCGGCGAGGGGATCGGATCCCGGCTGAGGGCCCAGGCCTGGTCCAGCGAGGGGCGTCCCGCAAGGCCGCAGCCACGGCTGCAGTTCTGCTCAGACGTGGCCCCATTTCTGACTAAGGACAGGCCACGTGCGCAGAGGGGCTGCGCTCCAGGCTCGGCCGTGCCAAAGGCAAGCAGGGCAGGCTGGCGCGAAGATGCCAGCAAAGGGCGGCAGGAAGCTCTTGCAGCCAGAAATCCGCCTCAGGAGAGGCATTGGAGGCCTCAGTGTTGGGGGGGAAATGGCAGGATGAGGGGAGGCCACCCGGTGCGGGCCATGGCCCTCTGCGGAACCTGCCAGGTTTGGCCCCTGGCCGGGCGCTGGGCCCTGATGGCTTGGGTGGTTCATGACCTCCGGTACCCACTTCCAAACTGGGGGGCAAGAGGTGAGTTGTTCGCAGCTCCTCTTCTGAGGCTATTACGTTCAAGAAGAACAAACTCAGCAGAAGCCGCCCAGGTGTTTGGAAAGCCGCACCGAGCAGAACCGCGAATGCTGGGGGGAAGCGGCTATCAGAAGAGTCTCCAGGCACCCTGTTGCGCCCCACGACTTCCCACTGTTTCCCATCTCATGGGAAGGGGATGGAAAGGGAGAGTTCGAAGGGTCAGAGCTCAGGGGTGTGTGCGGAGCCCGTTTTGGGGGTGGGGGTCTGCCCGACTCCCTGGGCGCCGCTCCCCAGCTCTGGCCAGCCTTCTCACGGCTGTGAGCCTGACTGCCCGGTGAGCAAAACCGAGTGTTCGCACAGCAGTCACACTAACCGACAATCCCTCTTCGGCACACGAGATTGGCAGCATCTGATTGTGCTGCACCATGACGTGGAAGAAAGTTGGCGGTTGGGCCAACGTTGCTCTGCAAACGGAAGAGGGATGGATTCTGTGGGGCTTCACTGAATAACAGTCAGGGCACGGGGCAGAAATGGGAGGCTCTGATTCCCATTAATCATGCGGGTCCCAGGTTGTAAGAACTTGAACTCCCAATTTGCACATGAGCTGTGCATAAGAAGCCATGGCTGCCCACCATGCCCATGTGGAGAGGACCGCTGGGGCTCACCCGCTCGGCTAACAACCCCTCCCACCCCCTGGAGGTGCCACTTTGGACCGTGCTTTAAAAACCACGGCGAACAGGCCACGTCACCCTGCAGAAGGGCTGGTCGAACTGGTTGGCCACGGAAGCGCCGGGCCTCTGCCGTGTGCCAGGCCAGGCCTTTGCATCTCACATGTCTTGCTGCATCCTGCAATTAAACTCCGGGGGTTTTGCAGCTTGCCTGTTCCACCCACAGAAGCAGGGCAAGCCGGTGGCTGCTGCGGGGCTGCCGGCACGCCTGGGGCCTCGCCGGGCTTCAGGAAACCATTCTTCAGGCAGGCTTTGCAATGAACGGAAGGGATCTCCTGCATCAAGCACATGGGGGGGGGGGTGCCATCCAGGCCAGCAGGACCCCCCGGCAAGAAGAAGCTGCGGTTCTGTGCAGACTTCTGCTGGTCCAGCAGCGGCTGTGGAAAGGCAGCAACGAGCTGGCAAGCTTCCTCCCAGCCCAGCCACCCTTGGCACCTTCCCTGCCGCTGGCGCTTGCCATGCGTGGCAGGGATCCACGTGGCTTCCATCACGGCGTCTGTGCGGCTCTGTGTTCTGCCATTTGCCCCCAAATCGGGGCGGGGGGCTCTCAGCATTTCCTACCCTGGTGGATCTTTCCCTGGGAGTGCCGACCAGGTGCAGGATGGCCATTCGGGCACCGCAGGGCCTCCTGCCCGCCCCCCTCCCCAGGTGCGCCTCCCCGGCCCCTCTCAGGCCTGGGGCCTCGGCTTCCCTGGCGGAGCAGCGGGAGGGAGCTGGCCTCCGAGGACGCGTGCTTGAGGCTGCTCCTCTGCCGGCCAGGGGGCGCGCTCCAGGTCTCCAGCCCGCGCCCGGCTGCCTTGGCCGCCCGCCCGCCCGCCCACCCGGATCGCGAGTCTCTTGGGGCGAGCGCGGTGTGGAGGGTCTGGAGGGCGCCCGGCTGCTCGGGGTGGGCCACAAGGCAGGCTCCGAGGCTGTGCACCCACCACGCCACCTCCTTCCCCCTCCTCCTCCTCCTCCTCGGGGCCTGGGAGGGAGCGCGCGGGACCCCCGCCCCGCTTCGGGGGCTGCGGCGAGGACGCCGCACAGGCATTTCGCTCTGCGTCCCTTCAGCCCTGCTGCTGAGGCCGAGTGGAGGGCCCAGGTACCCGTCACCCCCCCCCCCCCGAAGATGCTTTGATCCGCTTGGCCCGCCTGCAGCCAAGGCCAGTCTCCCCCCCCCCCCCAAAGGCATCACATCTTCGGAGCAGAATGACCTCATCCTGGCAACCGCAAGTGAGAATCCACCTGTAATTCCAGATTCAGTTCTGGGTTTACCAGTTTGTGTGCGGATGCAAGTCTAAACTTGCTCATTTGGGGCAAGCCCTACCCTTAAAGGCAGCCTAAAAGTATTTCAAATTCAATCAATCATGTCATATAATATTGCATTACCCCCCGCCCATTTCTGGACATGCACATGGTGGGCATGTCATGCGCGGAGCTGGCTGGAGCCGGGGGTCAGACTAGATGGCCCAGGAGGCCCCTTCTGACTCGCTCTGTTTCTATGTTTCTACTTTGTTTCCCTTTCCAGACTGAATGTGTCCAGGTGGGTGTCCAAGAAATGTCCGTTCACCGTCTCCCATCAGTGCACGGAGGACAGGACTTTGGGTGGCTTTTGTCTGTGTGGCGGGGAGGGCGCAATACTGCTTGGTGGGAAGAGTTCTGCCACCAACACTCCCCACAAGTGTTGTGGGGAGTGACACCACCCCGCAAGTGACACCACCCCATTTCCGCCGGAAAGAAAAGTGTTCGATCCACCGACTCAGCACATGTGTGGAAATGCTGACCGTTCAAAAGCAGGCTGCATGTGCTCCAAGGAGCTGTGACACTAACACTAAATCCCTAAGACTTGGCTCACAAGACGCGCAAGCGCAAGCGCAACGTTTCCACGGACGGGGCCACTGAATCTGAGCTTCGATGGCACCGCTCTTTATGGCCCGGCTTTCCATCAAAAGGGGCCAGTAAAGAGCAAAATCTAAGATGCAAACCAAAATCTTGAGAAAAACGGTGCACAAACAAAGATCCCTGGAGAAGACAATCCCTCTAAGGAAAGTTGGAGGCCGAAGAGGCTCCCGCTTCCATTTCCGTAGGGCAGAAGCCGCCACGAAGCCGCCATGGGCGTCCTCAGCTCCTGCCTGGGCTGGGACTCCTCGCGAGGCCCAGATGTGGCTCCTCTGCCCCACTGAGAACGGGGGCTGCATGTCCTATTCCGGGCACATCAGGCCTAGTCAGTGAGTGAGTGAGTGAGTGAGTTTTTACGCTGCCTGGTGGCTGAGGCTCCCCGGGTGGTTAAGGAGAGTGAAAAACCCACAAGCAACAAACATGAGCAGAAAACAACCAAGCCACAACAGCAATTGCGACTGGATCGGGCGGGACTGGATAAAAGGCAACGTGGAAACTCGAGTTCAAAAGTTAAACTGGCACAATGCTGGGAAAATAAGCAGCTTCCTGCCTGGCACCCGAGAGGAGACAAAGGAGGCGCCAGGCGCACCTCTGTGGGGAGCTCAACGCACGGCTGGGGCCACAGCGGAAAGGCCCCGTCCTGCAGGCACCGCCTCACCTCCTTTGGAAGGGGCTCCCGGAGAAGGACCCCTGCAGGTGACCTCGGGGTCACGGTGGGCAATATGGGAGGAGACGATCCTTCAGACAGCCGTTCAGGGCTTCGGATGCGAGTCCGGGCACCCTGAGCTGGGCCTGGACTCCAACCGGCAGCCAGAGAAGCCGGGGCTGGACTGGCGTGATGCGCTCTCGCGAGCCGGTCGCCATGAGCAGCCCCACTGGCCAGGCGAAGCGCCTGGGTTGCTTCCAGAGGCAGCCCATGAGCAGCGCATGGCAGCGACCCAAGCGAGCGGCGAGCAGAGCACGCGTGGCCGCAGCCGGGCTCTCTCTGCCCCGGGAGCGTGGCAGTGGGTGGATCAGCCCGAGCCGGCGAGAGGCGCTCCCTGCTCCTCCAAGCCCATGCTCCTGTGACCGCCGTGGGCCCGGGAGCACCCCGAACCGCGACCCTTGTCCTTTAGGGGGCGTGCAACCTCACCCAGAGCAGGGCAGGCGTCACCCAGCTGGGCGGTGAGCGCCCCCCAAGGGCGCCTCCATCATCTCTGGGTCGAGCCTTGGCTGTCCCCCAGCCTGCCCACTGCCCTGCTCAGACACAGACTCAGAGCAGCCACTGCCTCCCCCGGGCCTGATGCGAAGCCAGGCAGGG
This sequence comes from Varanus salvator macromaculatus, assembly GCA_023646645.1. NCBI lineage: Eukaryota > Metazoa > Chordata > Lepidosauria > Squamata > Varanidae > Varanus > Varanus salvator. Next base: position 3,673,652 of record JAIXND010000761.1, on the reverse strand, counting down.
CCGAGTCTCATCCGCGTATGGGTGGGGCCGCAGCCCACTCCTCCGGATCACCTCCCCCAGCGGGCCTTCCAAGTACAGGCAAATCGGCCCCCTTCAGGTAGCAGCCCCCCTCCCCCCCCAAGCCTGGCACGTCCCGGGGCAGAACTGGCTGCCTGTGCGTGTTGCAAGAAGCACGCCGGCCCCATGCGCGATGCGCCAGAGCCCGGGAGATGCGGAACCCGTTTGCCAGGCTCCGTCAGCTCTCTCTGTTCCCGGAGCCTGGCTCCGTGGGCGGCCGATGGAAGGACCGGCGCTTCCGTGGCAAGATTCCCAGCTGAGCCGGGCTCTCCAGGCAATGCGCTACCGCATTTGCTGCACCCTCTGCTCCTCTCCGGCTCCCGCCCTGGGGCTGATTCCGATGCTCTCCAACAGGCAGGTCTGAATCCCCACTTGGAAAGGTGTGTGCAAAACTCGGGGAAGGCAGCCGCCAAGCAGCTCGGGCGTACAGGGGAAAGGAACTGTTGGCGTTGGGGTGCTGCTCCATCTGGGCTAGTATTTGCTCGCTGCTCACGGTCATGCTTTGAACTGGCCTGCGGTCCAGAATGAGGAAGCCGGCTCTATTCATGAGCGGGAGGCTGGCCCACCATTCCCGGGGTTGGGACTCTCGGGGGAAGGCTGCCGGCGCTCCTACGAGCCAGGAGGCAGTTCTGCAGTCCAGGGCCCTGCCGCCGAAACCTGCTAGCCGGTCACAGGCGCTCAGTGCCCTTGCTGGAGCATCTTGCACACTCCCCCCCTACCCCTGTGCAGCCCCTAATTACCAATGCTGGAAAAGGCTCATCAGCGAAGGGGGCGCTTCTCTGGCCAGAGCCGGGGGTTCTGCCTTCTTCCCCGAGTGCCTCAACCCACTTCATGGAGCGCCACAGCCAGACTGCGGCTGCCCTGCTGCCTTTGGCAGGGAGGCAGTGGGGGGCTGGGGCCAGGGGGCCGGGACGGTGAGCCGCTCCCCACTCCTGCGATCCCAAGGGAGCGCGCCATCTCCTGCCCTACCGCCGGCAGCGGGGAAGCAGCGATCTCGGGTGCGTGGCTGCAGTCTCTCTCCAGCAGCCCCCTTCGTTGAACACAGCAGAGCGTGCGCGCGCATGCACACGCACACGCACATGTGTGCACAAGCTTGCAGAGCCCCAGACCCACCGCTCATGGCAACGCGGGGTCAACGTGGCCCAGTCCTGCGTTCGAAACAGGTTTCGAGGGTGAACGGCAGCTTGTGCAGAATGCGGCAGCCAGACTAGTAACGGCTCTGTTTCTCTGTTTCTATGTTTCTATGCACTGGCTGCCCGTGTGCTTCCGGGCCCGATTCAAGGCGCTGCTTCTAACCCTAAACCTTACAGGGCGTGGGAGCGCAATACCTGTTGGAGCGCCTCTCCCAGCAGTGATCTACCTGGACACTATGTTCAACCTTTTGGGCCTTCCTCCAAGGCTCGGAGGGTGGCCACGGGGGGGGGGGCTTCTTTGTGGTGGCCCCTCAACTGCGGAATAACCTCCCCACTGTGGTCCACCCAGCACCAAACCTGTCATCTTGTTTGGTGCCAGGTTAAGAAGGCTCTTTATGGTCAGGCCTTTAAAGTGGCTGGGGGTGGGGGGAGCGGGGGGGGGCAGATTATCCATCCCAGGTGTTTCTACAGAGTCATTCTTTGTTGGTTGGTTGTAGCTATTTTAACCCTTTTAATGTTTCTCTGACTTTATGATGTTTCTATTGTATTTTATTGCCTTGCTTTATGGATTGTTGTAAACTACCCAAACAGCTTTGGCGAAGGGATGGTATAGAGAGGAGAGGAGAGGAGAGGAGAGGAGAGGAGAGGAGAGAGGAGAGGAGAGGAGAGGAGAGGATGAACAAACAAACACAGTTCTGTCTAAACTAATCCTGGGGAACTGCTCCAAGGCTAGCTTCCTGGGCTGCCATGGGCACCCAGAGGGAGACTCCTCGGTGCATCGGTGGCAGCCTGAACAATTGGACGCCAGAGTCCTCTTCATTCCTCCCCCAGTGCACCAGTCCCGGAGACGGCAGGTGCGCATGGGCACCTTCTCCGAAGCAGAAGAGCCCGAGTCGCCCTTAAACCATGCCGAGGGGTGAGGAGCAGCCACCTCGCCCGAGCCAAGGCAGGAGCGCCCTTAGCATTCTGGCCGGAGCCCAGGAAATTGTGTGTCATGGGTAATGCCAGCTGTCAGCCCCAGTTTCTGATGTGGCAAACGGCGTGAGATGCCCCGCAGGCGGGGCGGGGCAGCCAGGAAAAGTGGGTCACGCACACGCGGGCATTTCTCTCCCATGGGCAGCTTTGCCTACTTCTCGGCACAGTTTCGCTGCCAGGAGGGCTGCGAGTTCCACTCTTCCGTTGCTCCGTCTCGGGCTGCGCTTTCCTTCCCCTCTTCTTTCGTTCTCTCCTCTGAACTTCACATCCGGGACGCACTGCTTCATGTCAGGGCTTGCGATGAGCACTCACTGAAGTGGTGAGGCTGCAGGCCTCGGCTCCCGCCCGGGGGAACATTTGCCGTCGGAGGACACGAGCGGCAATGCCCGAGTGGTGGTCCTGGGATGGGGGTGCGGCCCCGCGAGCAAATTTCGACTTGATTTGCGGCCTTCCCGACTAGGGTGCGGCACGTGCTCTGGGAGACTTCTTGAGCCCTCAGTGGGAAATTTGCTGCCAAAACATTGACAGAATGCAGCCACGGGTTTCCGAACAAGCAAACCATCATGTCTGAGCTCTCCCAGCTAAGCTTTGTGTGAGCGCCCCCTGCGGGCGTTCGCCAGAGCTGCACCCTCCCATGCGCACGGGGAAGAGTCCCGCTGCTATTTCGCAGTGTCCACCCACCCTTGTGGTTATGCGCTGTCCTGTCGGGCCATCTCTGCACGATAGCAACTCAATGCACGAGTGCCTCCCAAAAGGCCCCACCCTTGACAGCGCTGCTCAGCGCTAGCTAACTCAAGTGAAGGTCCAGAAGGGTGGTGGCTGGTTGGCAGACTGAGGGAGCTGGGTCTTTTCAGCCTGGAGGACACTCTGAGGAGGCCTGTTAGTGACATACAGGTACGTGCGTGGGTGTCACACGGAGGTGGCCCCCAAGGGCTATTTTCCCCTGTGGAGGAGGGCAGGACGCGCTCCAACGGAGCCAAGCTCAGGGAACCAAGGCTCAAGGTGGATGCCAGGAAGTCCCTCCTGACGGTCAGGACCCCGAGGGCGTGGAATGGGATTCCCCAGGAGGTTGTTGAGGCCCCATCGGTGAGGGTGTTCAAAGACAGGCTGGACATGCACATGGTGGGCATGTCGTGAGCGGAGCCGGCTGGAGCTGGGGGTCAGACTAGATGGCCCGGGAGGCCCCTTCTGGCTCGCTCGGTTCCTGTGTTTCTATGGTAGGCAGGCATGTCATGAGCGGAGCCGGCTGGAGCCGGGGTCAGACTAGATGGCCCGGGAGGCCCCTTCTGGCTCGCTCGGTTCCTGTGTTTCTATGGTAGGCAGGCATGTCATGAGCGGAGCCGGCTGGAGCCGGGGTCAGACTAGATGGCCCGGGAGGCCCCTTCTGGCTCGCTCGGTTCCTGTGTTTCTATGGTAGGCAGGCATGTCATGAGCGGAGCCGGCTGGAGCCGGGGTCAGACTAGATGGCCCGAGAGGCCCCTTCTGGCTCGCTCGGTTCCTGTGTTTCTATGGTAGGCAGGCATGTCATGAGCGGAGCCGGCTGGAGCCGGGGTCAGACTAGATGGCCCGGGAGGCCCCTTCTGGCTCGCTCGGTTCCTGTGTTTCTATGGTAGGCAGGCATGTCATGAGCGGAGCCGGCTGGAGCCGGGGTCAGACTAGATGGCCCGGGAGGCCCCTTCTGGCTCGCTCGGTTCCTGTGTTTCTATGGTAGGCAGGCATGTCATGAGCGGAGCCGGCTGGAGCCGGGGTCAGACTAGATGGCCCGGGAGGCCCCTTCTGGCTCGCTCTGTTCCTGTGTTTCTATGGTAGGCAGGCATGTCATGAGCGGAGCCGGCTGGAGCCGGGGTCAGACTAGATGGCCCGGGAGGCCCCTTCTGGCTCGCTCGGTTCCTGTGTCTGTGCCTCCGGGTTGGCCTTCCTCTCCTCCTTCTGCCTTTGACTGTCCCGAGCATGAGCGTCTTCTCCAGGGAACCTGGTCTTCTCGTGATGTGCCTGGAACAAGACAGCCAAGTACCTTCACCTACATACCTTCCACATAAATCACCCCAAAGCCTTTCACAGCAATAAGGGAGGAAAGTCCCAGGCTTTCAACTCAGTGCTACAAGTTAGCAACCTAGACAGGGAATATCTAGATAGGGAAGGGAGGCTGGCAGCCACACAACACGGCTTCCGCAGAAACAGGTCCTGCCAGACAAACCTTGTGGAATTCTATGACAAGGTTTCAAGATGGCTAGATGGAGGGGATGCAGTGGATGTGGTATACCTGGATTTCAGCAAGGCCTTTGACAAAGTGCCCCATGATATCCTGGTGGAGAAACTGAGGAGTTTTGGGATACACCAAAGCACTGTCTGGTGGATTAGGGCATGGCTGACTGACCGAAAGCAGAAGGTAACCATTAGCGGGGAATCGTCGGGATGGCAGCCAGTGACAAGCGGGGTCCCCCAGGGCTCTGTCCCGGGGCCGATCCTGTTTAATCTTTTCATTAACGACATGGAAGAAGGGGTGAACAGTCTGCTGATCAAATTCGCAGACGACACTAAAACTGGAGCAGTGGCCACAACTGAGGAGCAGATACACCAGATCTAAAAGGATCTGGACAGACTATGGAAGTGGGCAGGAGACAACAGGATGGCGTTCAGTGTGGAGAAGTGCAAGGTCTTGCACTTGGGGCATAGGAATAGCTGTCATAAGTGCAGGTTAGGTGACAAGTGGCTGGAGAGCAGCACTTGTGAAAGGGACCTCGGGGTGCTGGTTGACCGCAGGCTAAACATGAGCCAGCCGTGTGATGTGGTGGTCAAGAGGGCGAATGCCACCCTTGGTTGCATAGCCAGAAGTGTGGCTTCTAGATCGAGAGAGGTATTACTGCCACTCTACACGACTCTGGTGCGCCCGCAACTGGAGTATTGTGTTCAGTTTTGGGCCCCTCATTACAGAAAGGATATAGCCAGGTTGGAGTCAGTGCAGCGTAGGGCCACAAGGATGGTGGCCGGTTTGCAGGGGATGCCGTATGAGGCGAGACTGAGGGAACTGGGTCTCTTCAGCCTGGAGAAGAGGAGACTCAGAGGGGATCTGTTGGCGACATACAGGGATGCGAGGGGATGTCACACGGAGGTGGGCAGAGACCTGTTCTCCCCTGCAGAGGAAGGCAGGACACACTCCAACGGAGCAAAGCTCAGGGAGCCAAGGTTCAATTTGGATGCCAGGAAGCACTTCCTGACAGTCTGGACCCCGAGGGCGTGGAATGGGCTTCCATGGGAGGTCGTTGAGGCCCCATCGGTGAGGGTGTTCAAAGACAGGCTGGATGTCCACATGGTGGGCATGTCGTGAGCGGAGCTGGCTGGTGCCGGAGGTCAGACTAGATGGCCCGGGAAGACCCTTCTGACTCGCTCTGTTTCTATGTTTCTATGTTTCTAACCTCCCAATTTTCTCTCCGAAGCTCAGAGCAGCTGTGAGGAGCACCGTCCTGGTTTCCCATCAAGCTCCCTTTCGGTCCCCTAAGTGCCACCCGCTTTAGGATCTTGGGAGGGGAGGCTGTGCAACAGGAGACCTCAGCTGCACTGAACAACGTGACAGGTGCCATGCGGCCACCCCGTTTTGCAGCCGTTTCCCGCGATCTACCTGGCGATCGAGTGGGTTCTGCTTTCTCGTGGCTCTCCGCCTTCCCGCTCAGCCCTCCCGCTGTCCACATGCATCCCATCAGCCAGCATGTCTGGCATTCAATCCCAAGACGCACTGCTCCCTGCCTATGTCACCTTCTCCACACACAGCGGTTCAGTGGCAGGACAGGCTCCTGCAGTTGCCACCCGTTCCAGAGAATCCTGCGATACTTGCATTCCGCATACCAGGACCATGGAAGCCTTGATCCGGGGTCCAGTCAGCACAACAAGCCACAGTGGCAAGGAGAAGCCATCGAATGAGCCATGGCTTGTATCATGGTTTCCAAAGGCCTTGTTTACCATGGCAAAATACCATGACGGGTTCAGAGGTTTGTGATTCGTTGGCTTTTCATCCTGCCGTATCAGCCAACAAGGCTCTCTGAGCTGGTTGCAAAGATCAAAAGATACAATAAAATGCTATCAAAAGTAATGATTAAAATGACCATGAAATCCACAAACCAGCAATGCAAAGCCGTGTTATAAAACTTCTCAGAAGCACAATTTATTCACAAGAATCCCACAGAAGGCGGAACAGCAACTGCAAACTAGGCAGATACTAAAAGCATTAAAATCATCCCAGCTTTAAAATATCGGGAAATGAAAGGTCTTTTCCTGACACCAAAAGGAGTACCAAGAGGGTCCCAGCTAAACCTCACGGGGGAGCTGGCTCCAGGGTTGGGTGGCCACTGCTGAAAAGGTCGTTCTCCATGTAGCCACATTTTTTAATTTCCTGGGGAGGGGGTTCCTCAGGAAGGATGCGATGATTTTATTTTTCCGATTTGTATCCTGCCTTTTTCCTACAAAGGGCTCAAGGCAGCTTACATCTCCTCTTCCATCTTATCCCCACAACAACCCTGTGAGGTAGGTTGGGCGGAGAGGCTGTCGATATCCTGGCCCAAGCTTTTCAGGGTTTTAGGCACGAGTGTCAACACTCTGAACTGGGCCTGATTTCAACTGCAGCCAGTGGAGACGGATCAGTGGTCACACGATCGTATCCACCTGACAGACCAACCATGGGAAAAAGCCACCCTGGCTTGTTCTGCTGTTGGAATGATTGGGGATGCTTGCGATGGACTCAAAAAGAACATTCCTTAGCTTGGGCCCAGAACAAACGGAAGTCCTTCCGCCATCTTGACTGAGCTTGAGCTGGAGTCTTCAGCATCACAAAAGCCCTTCCCCGAGGAATGAGCTGCCTCCTAGGATCAGACCAGACCCACGGGGGGTGCCTGTGGAACGTGGGCCTCCGGGTCGCTCTGGAGGAGGCAATGCTTCAGGAAGCGATCCCATTCTCACCACGGCTTGGGACTGGCCGAAAGAACGTGCTCGTGGCCCGCTTCACTGGACTGGTGACCTGGAGGTGCCACCCTTAACCTTCTCACAGAAGAGCAGCTCCTGCTGCATCCGTTACAGCAGAGAAGTCAGGAACGCTGAATACATCACGGGCGAGAATGTTGCATAAAACCCTCGGGGTCCTTCTCAGGTACAAGACGAGGTAAGACTAGTTTTTTTAAACCCTAAATAACTCCCCTTTTGTTTGAGGCTGCCACATGCAGCCCTCCAGAAGCATAAGACACCGGGGGGGGGGTGAGGTGCTTGGGGGACAAAATGCACACCTAAGAGACATCATGGCCAGACCGCTGAGAAACGGACATCCCCATCTGCGTACCAGCCTGGGCTTTCTGATGTGCAAAGGCCGATGCTCCCTTGACGCACTGGGCACAGTTGGGAGGGAGAGAGGGAGGGAAGGAAGCTGGAAGGGCCACTGGGCCGGTTTGCAAATGGGACACGTTCGGCTGCTTTGCAATCCTCCCGCAGAGAAAGGCTTGCTGCAGCTGGTCACCTGCCACGGTGAGCCCGAGAAGAGCCCGCTTCCCACGGTGGTGCAGCAGAAGCTCCTGCGGGAAGCCGGCAAGCAGGACAGGCTGCAAACAGCCCTCTCCTGCTGGACTTTGGGGGAACCGCCATTGCTCAGAGCACCACTCGGAAAGAGCGTGGGCCTCCTCAGTCCCTTGCCACGTGCAGCTCCTTGCACCCTGGAGCAGGAGTGACCCTGTGCTGGTGCAGGCAGCTTTCTATTTTGTTCCTCCCTGGAAGCTTCACCCATCAGGGCAGCTCCAGGAAGGTCGGGCACCGTGGCAGGACACATTAATAAGTGGCATCATTTCTTGTGTTGTTGCAAACAAGCAATGGAACCTGTAAGGGACTCGGTTATATAACGAAAGCGCCCGACGCGGCAGGAGCACACCTTGTTCCTCCCGGGCCGTGCGGTGCACCTGGCCAGGGCCCAGCAAAGCGTCTCCAGGACCTGAGGTGGGCCAGCAGTCTCCGTGACAGAGAGAGGGGAGAGGGCGGAGCGCGGCAGCATGGGGGAGAGGGGAGGCGGAGCTGCACCCAGGGCCAGAAGGGCTGCTCTGTCTTGCGGCTTGCGTAAACCGTGCAGCTGAGTGATCTGTGCCGAGATGAGCACCAGCTCCGTGTCCTGGGCCAGCCCTGGGGGAAGCAGAGGCCTCTGCTGGGCTTCCGAAAGGGCCGTTTCCTGCCTCGGCAGTCAGGATCGCTGGTCCGGATGGCGCAGGAGCATCGTTCTCCGCAGCCTGCTGGACCTGATGCAGCTCTGCTCCATCAGGGATGGGGGTGGAGGCTGGGGGGCAGAGGACTACTGCTCCTCCCAGTGGGGCTCCTTGCCCATTGCAACTGCTGAACTCCACCCCCCAAGTATGTTCACCACCATCGATTGCTGTGGATGGTTCCTGTACAGCTCAAAATGACAGCTGCAAAGGACGAGGGGCCCCACTGAGGGAGGAACTGCCCTCTGTCCATGGAAGCCCCACCCCAGCCTCGTGCCCCCGGATGCACTTTCCAGGGGTCCTCCTGCTGGCCCTGCTCTTGCACCCGTGCTGCAGGTTAGCTACCTACGGATGGCTCCAAACTTGGAACTGAGGGACAGGCTCAGAAAGGGGCCCAAGACATGCCCCCCCCCCATGCTCCCTGGCTCAGCTCATGAGGGAGAGAAGCTGAGGAAGCGCCCCACCCTCGGCCATCCACAGGAGCCCCCAGGCCTTCATTGTGGGGATGGCCCAGAGCGATGGGCCCTGCTCCTCCCACGCTGCCCAGCAGATGAGGGCCGGGATGGGCACGAGGGAGAGCACACGCCAAAAGAACCCAGGCCAAGTCAGCGGGGCTCGTCGAAACACGCCCTGTCATCCACGCCTTCCTCACGCTCCGCCGAAGAAACCTGCTGGAGGGAGGGTGTTCCGCCAGTGCCGGCTGCAGGCAGAGAGAGAATTTGCTCGGCATTTTCGCAAGGAAAGGAAAGAAAGGAAGCACGACAAACCCTTGGCTATGATGCAACAGCCTCGTGCAGTGATCTGTTCCGCCTGGCATCTCACCTGGGCAATGCAGGGCGATTGAGGCGGCTTTTTGGCTGTCACTCGCCCCGATCCTGGGCCAGTCGAACAAAACCGGCTTTGTGTCTGAGAAACCGCCAGGCCAGAGGAGGTGATGGGTGGTCAAGCTGAGGGTGGTCAAGCTGCGCTGAGCCTTCTGGGGAGGTGGGGCAGTCGGGGGCCATTCAGTGAGCAAGGCGGGTTCGCAGGCAGGGCCTGCCCGTGGGGATAGCTGCAACAGGGAGGGGCTGTTTTCCATCCTTTTTCCATCCTGTCCTTCCCCTTCTAGCAGCAATCGCAGGACACCGTGTGCTCGGGGTCGGCACCTGCACCTCGCCCCCTGCGCCTTCGGCAGCCCCGCTGCAAGCCCGGAGGAGGGCCACTTCCACACTGAGTTGCCAAAAGGGCGTGCATCCCCCCGCCAGCTCCCCGCACCAATGCACATGTCGGCAAAGGAGCAAAGTGGGACTCTGGCTGCGGGCGCTGCGGAGGCTGCTCCTGTTCCGGTCCGTGGGGCAGTCCCAGCCCATGTCAAGCAGTCCGGGCACGGTGGGGCAGGCCGAGTTACACCAGCCGAGCCAAGCTGAGGCCGGCAGGGCGGGGGGGGGGGGTGTCGTGCAGCGCAGTCAAGACAGACGCCCCTTGCCTCAGGGGCAGGTGCAAAGGGGCCACGAGGAGCCCAGCCGTCCCTGCTGCAAGCGACAGGGGGCGGTGTCGCCATCCCTTCTGGCCGCCTCTGCTCCGAGTGCGGGAAATGCAGCGGCCGGCGCGTCCTGCTGCGGCCACCAGGGGTCAGCGCAGCCCTGGGGGAGCGCGGCGGGGCGGCCTCTGGCGCAGAGGGGTCGGAGAGGGAGCCAGGCGCCTCCTCTGCCCCCCCCCCCACGCCTTAGCGGAAAAGGCGCAGGTGCGGCTGCCTGGCGCCCGGACGCAGGCTGGACGCCTTGCACCTGGACGGTGGCGGGCGGCGGAGGGTGCCGCGAGGAGTCCGAGGGACCCGCTCCCACCCCTCCGTCCTCAGGGGCGCACCGAACCGTGGCCCCGGCGCGGGGGGCGCTTCGCGAGGCGGGCGGCAGCCGACCCGCCCCCGCCCCAGCTCGCCGCTGGTGGGGAGACGCGTTCCCGCCGCAGGGTCTCAGGCGGCGCGCGGTTGTCCCTTCCGAGCCCGAGCGGCATCGGGAGGACGGCGGGCGGAGGACGGCGGGCGGCCGGGGGACCCCGCTCCGGGGCACCCCCCTCCTCCGGACCGTGCGGGAAGCAGGCTTTGCCGGGGGCGAGGGAAGCAGGGCGGCGGGGGTCGGGAGCGGAGCTGCTAAGGAGGAAAGCGGGGCGGGCGGGAGGGAGGCAGCGAAGCGCGCCCGCCCCGCGCCGCCCCCACGGGGAGCCCCTTCGAGGCTCAGCCAGGCCGCCTCTTCCCCCCAGCCAAGAGAGCGGCGCGCCTGGCGCTCGGGCAGAAGGGCCGCCCCGGAGGGGAGGCATCGCGCTGGAGTCCAGCGAGCGGCGCTTCCTTCCCGCGGGGTCCGAGCTGCCCGGGCCTGGCGGCAGCGGCGGCTCCCCCTGGAAGGGCCGGACCCCGGGCAGGTGCTGCGCGGGGGGAGCCTGGTGGCGCGGGCTGGCGCTGGCGGGGCTTGGCCCCTCCTGCGCCCCCGCCTGCAGCGAGCCCGAGGGAACCTGGCGGGAAGTCCTGCGGGCCCTCCGGATGCTCGGGGGACACGCAAGCGCCCCCGTTTGCTCGGTTCAGACGCGGCCCCTTGCAGCTTCCAGCGCCGCGTCAAAGCCAGCGCGGAGCTGCTTCTCCTCCGAAGCGAGCTGGTCCCGCACCGCAGAGGCCGCGGTCGTGACGGAGAGAGGCTGGGACTGAGGACCGGGGAGAGCCGGTCCGAGTCGCGGGGCTCAGCCCGACCCACCTCATGGGGCGCGCCTGGTGGGCCACGGTGCGGCTTTGTCAGCCGCCTGGGTTCCCCACGGGAAGGAAGAAGAAGGGATATGAATATAATTTAATAATTGTTATATGGCTAAGAATACCAACGGATTTCATTGGAGACGAAACTGATTTTAAGAACACTTCCCAAAAGTGGAGTTGCCAGGTGCTTGCCATTCATGTCAGTGCATGGATGCTCCCCGGCGGGCAGGCTGGAGAGCGGAATCGGATTTCTGAAAAGAATTGAAAGGAATCTGATCTAGATTCTCTTGGGGCCCAGTCCCAGGGATGCTGAGGCAGCAAGAGCCCTCCAGCTCCCAGCGTTCCTCAGCCAGCCGCCTCCCCCAGGTTCACCTTTGCGACCCCATCAAGGAGCCCCCAGGATCTGCTGCATATCTCCCGGATGTGTGAAACCAGCATTTCAAAGCAGGAGAGATGTTCTCAGGTCGCTGGAAAAACCTCTGATGATGTCCAATCCTGTTCAGAAATATTGCTGCAAAATATTTTAAAACTTAAAGTGTTTTAAAACAATGCATCCAAATGCATACGGAGTTTGCCCCTTTGGTAAACCCCATGAAAGACTTGTTTCCTTGTTCGCCTGAGTTCTATTTTATTAGGTTTACTTACTGGCATGTTTTAGACATACCTTCATCCTGAGACCTCCAGAAGAGTCCTCGGCTGGGCGAGATCTGGGCTTTGTCTTGCCTCTTCACATAGCCAGCTGCCATGGGAAACTCACAGGCAACAACACCTTCCATGTTCCCCAGCAACTGATACGCAGTCCCAGTGCTTCTCATACTGGGACACTACACTGAAATTATTTATTTATTTATTTATTTATAAATTTGTATGCTGTCCAATTACTAACGTCTCTGGATGGTGTCAGAATCCCGGAATCTCAATTTGAGAAGAGGGAATAAAACTCGGGTTCATGGGAAAGATCAAGCGTCCAGACCATCTGAGGCTTTATTGTTACTTTATTGGTACTCATGATAATGCATGCATTACCGGGAAGGCAGAGGTGAACTCTGCTGCCAAGCTTCAACACATTGCAGGGTATTTTATAGGTACGCAGGGCAATTGATGAAAGAATGCAGGGATTACAATAAGGTTTCGAGGTCATCACATACAGAACAGAGAAAGGAATGTCAGTCAATCACACAGTAACAATGAGATTGTTGTTGTTAGTCGCAAAGTCGTGTCCGACCCATCGTGACCCCATGGACAGCATTCCTCCAGGCCCTCCTGTCCTCCGCCATCCCCCGGAGTCCACTCAAGCCCACACCAACTGCCCCAGTGACACCATCCAGCCCCCTCATCCTCTGCCGTCCCCTCCTTCTTTTGCCATCCATTGTCTCCAGCATTAGACTCTTCTCCAGGGAGTCCTTCCTTCTCATTAGGTGGGATTACAGTATTTCTAATTGCCTGTATTGACACTTCAGCTTGAACCCATCTCCAGGTCTGCTCAGACATGCAAATTCAAGCTACTAGAAACTATTCATGATAAGCTCAGACCCTTATCGGGACTCTAAACATTTTGCATGATCAGGGCATATGAAGCCCTCTGGGCTATCAAAAGATTATTGTAAACTGAATTCCAACAATGACTATTTACACTGTATATTTGGACTGAATGGCCTGTGTACAGTAGCCCACAGCTAAAGGTGAGAGAAAGGAGCAGGGAATGAATGCTATTTTAAACAGTGACTGCTTGGTTTTGAGAAAGAAGACAGGATATGATCCCACAATGCAAAGGCACACAGAAGTAATGCTTTTCAGACAAGATTTATCCAAATTTTCCCAACAATGGCTAACAGTATAAATAAATTGATGACCCACTCTGGCTGCAAATTAATAAAATACCATAATAAAATTCAATATTAAAGCATATTAAAATATTGATTAAATAAAAAGGTCTTAACCTGGCACCGAAAAACATAATGACAGCGCCAGGCGGACCTCTCTGGGGAGCACATTCCAAGTTGGGGTGCCACCACAGAGAAGGCCCTCCTCCAGGTACTGTGCCTCCTAACATCTTTCACAGAGGGTTCCCGGAGGAGGGCTTCTGTTGCGCAAATAGGGAAAAAGGCATTAAAAACACTTCCCTTTTCCTCTGCATGGCTAAGGGGAAAATTCCAGAAGTGCTTGGACTTTTTCTTTCTAAACATGCATAGGAGTTGCACTTCTAGTAATCCATGTCAGTTCGCACTTTCTTGTGCGTTTCATTTTCCTATCACCCAGTAGCCGAAGCTCTCTTGACATGCTTTCTGCAGAATGTAGCTTTCTGTTGCACGGTCGGTCGCTGCGTGTGTTGTGACATGGCTCTGGGCTACCCAGAAGCGCCAGAAATCATGTGCTCAGAGATGAGCTTTCTGGTAGGAATGGATAAATCCTCCAGGCTTGGATTGATTTACATTCTTCCAACTCAAAATTTGGCTCTTCTCAAATTTCAAGAGTTTATCTGGTCTTATGTTTGGTTCATCCGATAGGCTGAGAATTGCATTTTTTTGATTGCATGAAAATTCATGAACATCACTCCCAATACATCCATTTGGTGTGAGATTTGAGCAATGCGCACGTTTTTCAAGCACCTCTAATATAATGGATTTTTGATATTATCTTCCCTAATACAGGAATTTTAATACATTTGTAGTTGAAGAACATTGCAAAATGCAGAGAACTGCACATTCCAGAGGATAATAGTGTCAATTTGCACAGTGGTTTGAAAGTGCGAAGCTGCATAACGTATCCCCCTCCCCCATCTCCCCCCAATCAAAAAGTCACCACAGTTTCCTGCTTCTCTTGCAAACCATGTTTTTGCTGCTGATGCAGGACTCTTGGCAAGTCAATCCCCACATTTTCAGGACTTCTAAATGACTAAGTCAGGCACTCTCGGCTCCTTGTAGAAAGCCCTCCGCTGAGCAGTGAACGCTTCCAACTCACTCATTTCTCCTTCGCTAGAGTTCCTCTCTCTCTCTCTCTCTCTCTCTCTCTCTCTCTCTCTCTCTCTCTCTCTCTCTCTCTCTCTCTCTCACACACACACACACACACACACACACACGTGTCCTGCAGGCACACAAGCAGCGCAGGCTGCCTGGCTCACGCCATCCTTCCATCCATCAGCACTTGATAGATTAACGCAGCTGAAGGGCTGAAAGGCTCCGTACAATGGCGGAGCCCCACCCCCATCATGCGCTCTGAAGCCATTCATGGCTCGGTGTGCCAAGAACCCCCCACCCCCCGCCCGGTCCCAGCATCGTGCTCAGGCTGCTGGCAGCGAGACCCCGTGTTAGCGGAGATGTTGTGAGGGTCAGCAGAAACCGCACGCCCTAATTCTTAGCAGCTGGGCACGGCACAAAAGCCGCTCTGTGAGGGTTGCTTTTCCCTTGTAGGAAAAAAGAGCCATGTTCCAGCCAGGTCTACTTCTTTCTTCCCCGAGGCCGCTGCCTTCCTCCCCGAGGAGCCCGTCCGTCCCCAGTGGGACGCTGGGCAGGCGGGCAGGGAGGGAGGGATGCTCTCAAGGGCCGCTCGACTTTGGGGGGTTTCTCTGGAGTGGATGGAATGACATCTCCGGCTGAGGAGCTGCAGCGGAGCAGGGGATGGGGGGGAGCAGCAGGCCGCTTGCAGGCTGGAGTCCGAGGCTTGCGCTCCACCCCTGTCCCAGGTCTGCCCCCCACTCTGCCCGAGCGAGTGCCACGAGGCACGGCGAGCAAAGGGAGCCCTTCGGCACACGGTGGAATTGGCGGAACCAAGGGGGCGATGGCCGCCCACCTGCCTGGCTTTGAAAGGGAGCTGGAGAAGACGGAGCCGTGGCTGCCAGTGCCAGGATCAAAAGTTGCGTGCCTCTCGATGGCCGTACCCAGGGAACATTGTGGGTCCCCTGGGGGCGTCTGGGCACCCCCCCCCCGCCGTGGGAACAGAGGGCTGGCTCATGGAGAGGGCTCCTCCTGCCCCCCCATCCGGTGCCCTGGGCTCTGTGCCTTCCCACCTCTCACTAGCCCAGGCAAGTACTGCTCGGCCGGCCGGTCGCCCCACATACTTCAAAGCAGCATTGGGTGCACCTGTGCATCGTGCCTGCATCTCCTAGGGCTTGTCCCCATTGAAGGCGGCCTGTGTGCCCCCCCTCCCCCCACTGGCAACGCTCTTGAAGAACTCAGGACCCTTGGCCTGGAGCCGGCTCTGGCATGGGTCGCGTGCCAGGCAGAGACTCGTCACACGCAGAAGGCCACCCTGCCTGGGGGCGGGGGGCGACAGGGGCTGCACTGGCCACTCAGCCACCACTTTCCATCCTATTCCTCAATTCCAGCATCTCTGCAGGGCAGGAACGGGGGCCACCCTTAAAGAGGAAAATGGCAGGAACGAGCGGAGCCGGTTCTGCAGCGGACCCTTTGCCTCGAGCGGGGAGGCAAAGAAGCAAGCCGGAGGCCTCCCCTGAGACATATCGGCTCAGCTCCAGCCATGCCCAGTGGGGCCAGCCCAGAGCAGGTGCTCTGCCTGCCCCCCGGAGAGGAGGGTGCTCCGGCCTGCGCTGGAGTTCGTGCCCCAGAAGGGCTGCGAGGGCTGGCAAAAAGCCCCCACGTGCGACATTCCATCCACCTGAATGGACCCTCTGCGCTTTCATAACCAGGCTCAGGGGTGGCGCCAGGCAATGGCCCACCAGGGCTGGAGCCGGGGTCATTCATTCGGAGCCCGGAGCCCTGGGGTGCCTCCAGCCCAGAAAGCTGCACTTGCTCACTGAGGCCTAGCCCCCCGAGGATCGCTTGCACAGCTGTTCCCCCTGGATTAGCTGGTTTGTGTCCACCTGTGTTGCCCCTCCCTTGAAAATTGCCCCCCCCCAAACCCTTGTCCCTCCTGGCCATACATCCCTTTGTATAGGGTGACCCTTTGAAGGCACACGGAGACTTTAGAAAAGACGCCAAGGGCCACATGAAAGCTGTGTCTCTTTTCCCTGTGGGTCTGAGCCAGGATCCTTTTGGGACCTAGCACCACGCCCGGCAAGGATGGACTCCCAAGCCCAGATGCCCCCCGTTCCCCAAGGAGGCGCCCTTCCCCACTCTGTGGCTCCGTGTGGCTCCATGCGCCTCATTGGGCAGGGAGTCTCGTGGGAGCCCTTCTGGCAGGCTAGTGTTCCCAAGTCGCACTTGTGGGGTGGGCCTGCCTCGCTCCCCTCCCTCCCCAGCCCAGCCCAGAGGGGGCTTCCTTCCTCCAAAGCAGCCCCCAAGAGAGCTGTTTCCCGGCTCCACCGAACCCATTTCTAAGGCTGCTGGGTAAACCGAGGACAAGGAGCCCCCGAAACACCGTCTCAGTCCCCGGCCGGGTGCGCTGTCCTAGCACGAGGCAGGCTCGGTTCCCACTGGCTGCGCAGCTCCAGACCCCCGAAGGGCCCGAAGGAGCGTCTGGGGCAAGACCAGGACAGACGAGGCTCGGGAGCCAGAACATAAAGCCCTTCAGGGTGAGAGGAAGGCAGACCAAAGCCTGGAGGTGCAAGAGCCGGGAGGTCCCTGCGCTGGAGCTGGGGTCGCTCGCCCCTCCGGCCCGTGCAAAGACGCACTTCGTTTCCTCGGTGCAAACCCTGCGCCTGAGCACAGCGCAGCAGCAGCAGCGGCCGCCCGGGCAGGAGTGCCCTGCGTGGAGCTCAGCACGTGCTGCCACGGAGGGAGGGGGCAGAAGCAGCGCTGGCAGCTGCCGGGGTGGGGGGCGCGGCTGGCGTCAATGGGCCAACCTGCACCCGCGCGTTCTTGCAGCCTGACTTAAGGGGGGTCCCAGTCGCTCCATTGCACACACGCGTGCACACGCGCGCCGGCTTACCAGGTGGTGTGACGGGAAGCAGCCGCCTGCTGTAAACATCTAGCCAGGCAAGGGCAGGGCAGCCAGGACGCCAGCCCTGCCCCCCTTCTTTCCCCCCAGGGTTCCTCTGGCCCCAGCGTGGCCCCCACGGCAGCAGTGCCTGGCCCCCTACTGACACTGCCTCTGCTGGGGAGACCGCAGGCACCCCGAAGCCCAGTCATTCAGCCCCTCGAGGGGCAGAGCCGCCCCTCTCCTTCCCCCAGCACTGGAGGGGGGGCAGGTGGGAGCCGAAGATGGGGCACCTTTCACCTGGGGGCACCTGTCTTGCAGGGCCCCTGGCTTATTGCTGTGGGGGGAGGGGGAGGGGGAGGAGATGGAGGGAAAGGGGGAGAGCGACTGGAGGGGAGAGGATGAGTGTGGGCCAGGGGAGGGCAACGAGAGCGAGGAGGGAGCTGGGGAAATGGCAGCGAGGAAGGGGGAGCGTTGGGGAGAGAAGGGGCGATAGAGAAAGGGGGGGTGGGGAAGGGAGTTGGGGGGGAACAGAGGAAAGGCAGGAATGGGTGGCGGAGGCAGAAAGACCTGGATTCTGAGCATGTGAGGAACACCTTCCAGCAAAACTGCTCTGCAACATTTTCCAGAAATTCCCCACGGAAGCCACACGCTGGCTAATCGCTCCTCTGACTAATATCCTTTCCGAGGTGGAGTGACCAGCGCCGCGTCACGGCTCCCAAGGTGGGTGCACCGCCGGTTCTCGCGGGGGCTGTGCCACATGCTCCCCCCCCCGTCCCTCGGACTAGGACCGTCTGGTGCCTCATGCGCAAGCCGCTGTGCGGCATCAGGGCTGGGCGAGGCTGTTCCGGACGGACGAAGCGGGAGGGGGAAGGAACGTGGACAAAGGGGTTAATTCAGGTGACATGCCAGGGCAGGGCCCGGAGCGCGCTTGGCTAAGTGTACATAGGCAGCTCTTTCCAAACTTTGTTTTGGCTGCTCCGAGTGTGCCGGCACACACATTCCTAGCTGCTGAGGCTCCGGAGCACCAAAGCCCCTGTTTCTGTGGTCAGAAGGGGGGGCGGGGGAGCGTTTCTTTCCCGAGTGCTTCAACGCTGCGGGCTGGCGCGGCCAGGAGCACAGCCAGTGCCCCTGCCTGCCTGCCTGCAGCGCCGGAGCCTGGGGCTCCATTGTCCCCGGCCCCTCCCAGGCCACGCGTCACGCTCCCGAGGTGGCTCCCTCTTCGGTGTCATGGCCTCCGGTGGCCAGAGGGAAAGAGAAGCGAGGGCCTCGGTTTGCAGGGTTCGCTCCGCTGATTGCACGCAGAGGAGCAGTGCGGACAACTCCAGCACCGTCCCTCCAGGTGGTGTGGAGACGGTGGCCGGGCGACCTTGGCCCTTGCCCAGTCTGTAGTCGAGCTACTGGGCCTGCACGGCGTCCTGGGTTTCCCCTCCAGGTACGTCTGCATTTTTAACTGGTCGGAGAGGACAGCTCTTCCAAGGACACACAGCCACCTTTCTTGCACATCAGGTCAGCGCCACCTGTGGGACGCCCTCCTTGTGGCCCTGCTCCGCAAGCCGGGACCTTCTGTTCTCCAATGGTAGTTCAGGTTTTCCAAACCCCACTCGGCCTCCCCCATCCCTGGCCATCTTCCGGGTGCTTCCAGGAGCTCTCCGTGGTGACCCTCATGTGCCAGGACTGCAGAAATGTGCCAAATTCTCACATGCACTTTGGGGAGAGCTGTCACAGGCCCACCCCCGATGATCCCACATGCTGGCTGGGGTCTGCCCCCCACCCAAGGGGGCTTCCAGCCCGTTTGGCCCCCAGTGTCGCCTTCTCAGTTGGTCAGAGAATGGAAAGGGCAGGTCCCCCCACCAAAGGCTCGCAGTCAAGTGTAGCCGCCCAGCCTGAGGGGTTGGGCTGGCAGTCCCAGAATGCCCCAGTGAGCAACCGTGCCCACATCCAGGTCTCCTGACTCCTGGGAAGCTGGTCACCGCCATGCAGCCGAGCAGCCCGAGCGAGTGGGCCTGCGAGATTTCGAATGCCTGCTGGCGGAGGCGGCTGGCGACCGTGGGCAGCCCGTGATGACAGGCCCCGTGAGAGGGCCCCGAGCATTTTGCCCAATGCCCCAGGCCCCCGCAGATGGTTCATTACTCTGCTGATTCATCAACAGGCGCTTGGCAGGCAGATGTTCAACAGGCAGAGCTTTGCCCCAGGATGGGGAGCATCTGCACACGCTGAATTTCTGCCTGACATGCCGACATCAAAGGAGCGGGGACTGCCAGTTTGGTTTTGGACATTCATGAGGATCTATTTATGCCGCTTGGAAAATGCGCCTTCAAAGCAGCCCTGTGGGAGCTGCGACCGACGGCCAGCGAACACGGGGGGCGGGGGTTGTGCTTGTGGCAAAGTATCCCTTTCATCGGGGCTGGAAGAACCCCGGGCAGCCGAGCGCTCCTTCCAGTTGCTGTTGGCGCTGCTGATTTACAGCTGGCAGGGGATGTGCGATGTTGCTCGCTGAGGCGCCTCCACGCATCCTCTGTGGCTTCAAAGGCTGAGCAACGGAGCAAAGCCCGTGGGGGCAGCCACGCCAGCCCGACGAGGCGGGCGAAAACGGGGCGAGGCCGTGCCTGGGAGGGCAGCTCCTGCCGGACGGGCATGCCCTGCAACATTGCGGGGAGAGGCTGCCACAAGACGCTTCCGGCTCGGAAGCCTGCCCCCCCCACAAAAAGGAAAATATTGGGGAACGCCTTGGATGTCTTTGGCTGAGAGCTCTGGACCGGCACTCAGGAGACCAGGATTGTGGCCCCCGCTGAGCCCCACTGGGGCCTTGGGGCCCATCGCAGACTCTCAGCCCAACCTTCCTCACAGGGGTGTTGTGAGGACGACATGGAGGGCCTGCTTTGAACATTTCGATGCCTGGCGAGCGAGCGAGGCTAGGATTCCAACCCTCACATCGCCGAATTAACGGCCTAGATACTTCTGGTGAGGGAGCTCTTCAAATGACAAACCCCTTGACCCGAAAGAAGCATTTAGAGTCCACTTCTCAAAAGGCGGAAGGCGTGTGGCCAGATATTGCAACCCTCGGCACACACCCTCCAAGAGGAAACCGCTCACAATGGCACTTTCTTCGCAGCAGGCCTGCAACGGCTACAATGGCTTTATGCGCCCAGGCCGAATGTTAACGTTTCCTCAAATGCTCTGGCCAACTTCACAGCCTCTTTTCTGCTCCTTCGGGTTTCACAAAATGCACGTTCAACACATTCTCCCGGTTCCACGTCACCTCAGCTCCAGGAGTGCGCTCAGCTTAGTGCAAATCACATTTCGATTTGACATGGAGGACTTGCACGATTAACGCTGGCCCTGCCGGGTGCACGGCTTTTGGCTTTCGTTCCCTCCCATTCTTTCTTGGCTTTTCTTCCCAGTTCTCACCAATGGGCTCAACTGAGCACTGATGAAGTACGATGCATCCAACACACAAACAGATGAGCACTCAAGCAAAACATCAGAAAAGGCGGCCAACGCAGGGCCAGCGAAGCAGACGAGCGCATGAGCACGTGGAGCGTCGTGTGCCGTTTCCTCAGCTCTTGGTGTACGCAAGCATTGACACAGAAGGGCGGGCATTGCAGGGAAAGGTGAGAAGAAAGGGAAAATAGGATCAGTGCATGGGGAGAGGCCTGTTCTCCCTGCAGAGGAAGGCAGGACGCGCTCCAACGGAGCCAAGCTCAGGGAGCCAAGGCTCAATTTGGAGGCCAGGAAGCACTTTCTGACAGTTAGGGCCCCGAGGGCGTGGAATGGGCTTCCATGAGAGGTGGTTGAGGCCCCATCGGTGAGGGTGTTCAAGGACACGCTGGATGTCCACATGGTGGGCATGTTGCGAGCGGAGCCGGCTGGTGCCGGAGGTCAGACTAGATGGCCCAGGAGGCCCCTTCTGACTCGCTCTATGTTTCTATAGTGGTCTTTGCAGAGTTCAGAAAGACTTGCTAACCAAGATGGCAAACTCATCCCATGCGTCTTGGTTCAAAAGTTTGTCCCGCCGAATTCAGTAGAGTTCACTCCCAAGTGAGAACAGAACTGCAGCCCAAGAACCTGGATGCCCCAGGGGGAGGAGAGGAGAGGAGAGGAGAGGAGAGGAGAGGAGAGGAGAGGAGAGGAGAGGAGAGGAGAGGAGAGGAGAGGAGAGAAGGTCATGCCATCACTGTCCCTAATTCTGAGTGGACTGGATTTGTTGGGGGGGGGGTTCCCTCCCCATGCAAAAAAATTCAGCGGAGCTGCAAAAGTGAGCCCCTCCGGGAAAATGGTCCAGTCTCTCCCCCCACGTTTGCTTCAGAATGGTTCCACCCTGCGTAATTTCTTGGCAGGTCAGCTTTCATCGAGGTGAAACGGGAGAAGTCCAGCGAGGCAGCGCAACGCACGTGCGGCCGCAGGAAGGGGGCTCACGCAGGAGTCTTCCCGCATTCCTTCTGTCGGCTGGCTCTGCTCCCTGGCGATTTATTCGGGGTGGGGGAGCGGAGATCCGGGGGACCGGGCAGGGGGTGGTTTTGCAGAGATGGGGAAGCAGCAAGAAGAGGCCGGATGCAACATTCCCCCGGCCGTGCTCCCAAGCTGGGCGGGCCACCTGGCCGCCGGGGTCGCCCCCTCCGAGCTGGGGAAGCCTGGCAGAGCTGCCGCCAAGAGGCAGACAATGCGCGGCGTGGGAGAGCCGCCCTGGCTCCTCGGCTGCACCGCGGCGCAACCCGCGAGTGCCGTCAGAGCGGTGCTGGCGTGCGGCTAGGGGCCTGCTGTGCCACCAACGGGCTTCCCCTCCCAGCTCCACCACCCCTGCAGCCCCGCTCCCTGCACCCACCCCCGGTTGTACAACCCCGTAACTTGCAAGGACGGGCGCTCCCTGATTAGGCCCACCCAGGTACGGCGAGCTGTGAGGCAGGTCCCCGTCATGGCTCCCCTCACCAGGGCTGGGGCTGCTCTGGCAGCGCGGAGGCCGTTGCAGTCATAGCAAAAACATTTATTTTCGGAAGACACATGAATATCATGGCGAGTCCAGCAGCCACGGGCCAGCCGCTCTTGCAAAATTCCACCACCTGCTCCTCACAGTAGCACAAAGCAGAGGTGGGATGGCAGAGAAATCCACAAAAGACTTCTTGCTGATGCCGGAGCGCAGGACACGGAATCACCAAGCCAAGCTGCGGCAACCCAGGTTCAGGCTGGACATCAGGACGAGCTTCCTCACTGCCAGAGCAATGGGGCAGTGGGACCAGTTGCCCGGAGAGGTGAGGGGCTCTCCCACACTGGAAACGTTCAAGGAGAAACTGGGCAGCCCTCTGAGTGGGATGGTGTGACTTGGTGTCCTGCCACAGCAGGGGGTGGACTGGATGGCCTTCATGGCCCCTTCTAGCCCTGCCCTTCTAGGATTCTGTGACTTAAATGGCTTCTGATTTGTACAAATCTGACTTGCAGACTCTGCAACAGATCAGCTTTCTCTGAGTCACGTGGGTTCTGGGGACTTACGGACCCTTTAGTTTTTTAAACTTTTCATAATTTAATAGAAAGTCAGAAAAAACAACATCTTAAAAAACACCAACTGAAAACGCACATTTCCTTCCCATAGACCAAAACAATAAAAATGTGTAACTGGGGAATTCTGGGGGAGGGGGAATTTATGCATTTTTGGAAGTGCAAATTTGTGCGAATGGACACGAATTCTCACGTGCAAAACCTGATTCCATCGCTGAGGAATGAAAGTCGCCTGAATATCTTCAAAATGGAGGAGGAACACATGGGATCAAGTCTGTGCATCAGAGGCCCCCCCGCCCCCCCCCCACACACTCACTTTCCCTGGGGACGAAAGTGCTCAGAGCCACATTCCTCTTAGAAACTTTCCTTCGGAAGCCCGAGAGAGGAAGTGAGCATTCCCAGTGCAGATTCAATGTCCGCAAAAACAAGGCCTTTCGGTCTCAGCTGGTCCTGGGGGCCAGCGGTCCAGTCGCACTCAGGAGGAAAGGAATTGGCAGCGAGAAGTTTCACAGGTGCAGCTCTTTCCTGTGTTGGGTTTCTGGAGGCAGCCGCCCCGTTGAAGCTAAGCAGGCCTGCGTCTGGCCTGAGCTTGCAGTGGAAACTGGAGCACGGAAAGGCCTGATTCTGGCCACCTCGAAGGGGAACCCGTGTGGGGACACCCCAGGTGCTCCTCTGCGCAAGCCCTCAGGCAGCCTGGCCCCCATGTCACGCAGAGCTTTACAGACCGGCTAAGCGTGGCCCAGCAGCAGGCGCGATGGCGACAGCTGGGAGGGCACGTCGCAAGAGTGCATGAAGCGCAGCGAGGTACCTCTGAGGACACCCCGCTTCCCAGGAACGCCATCCCGCAAGGGAGCGAACGGCGCCTGGCCGAAGATGCCAGGCCTGTCCCGTCAGAAGGCACAGCGGCTTCCCTTCGCCCCGCTGCCAGATGGTGCCCACGGCTTCCGTCAGCTGGAGTCCTGGGCCTGCATTTCGGCACGGGCATCCCCGCAAGCGAGGCTCCCCAGAGCGACCCCAGCTGGCCGCCCCTTGTTTTCCGGGCTTCACGCATTGTTCAACGTGCGAGCGGCAGAGCTGCAAATGCGGCATGCCAGGGCATCGAGGCAGTAAATATAATGATGCAAAGAGCAGAAGGGTCACACTGCAGAGACGGTCTCTGGGAAGAGCAGGGTTTCCGGAGCATGCCTGGACGTCACAGCCGCGGGTGCCCGCCCGATGACAGAGGGCAGCGCTGCGGCATGGCTCGCGAGGTGACCCCCCAGAGCACGGGCGTCCTCAGATGAGCTCCCGCTGAGGACGCAAGGCAGAGCAGCGAGAAGAGTGGGGACCCGAGGGAGTCCCCAGGCGGGGACAGACCGCTCCGCCCCCGCTGGCGTCCCCCATCCCCTCTTCAGCCCGCCGTGCGGCCCCGAGCTCTGGCCGCGGCGCCCGCCCCTTCGGCCGAGCCCCGAGCGACTCCGGCGCCACCGCCCGGCTGCATCCGCAACCCGGCGCCCTCCAGGAATCGCCACCCAGCCCGCCCGGCTGCAGCGCGCCAGGCGAGAAGGCGGGCGCTGCCCACGCGGGGGGCGCCCCTGCTGAGCCGGACCCCGCCCGCCCCGCCCCATCCGCACCAGTGCCCCCAGCGTAGCCCCGGAGCTGCCGCTCTCCCGCGGGCAGCCGGGAGCCGCGGCGCCCTACCTGGAGGTGCCGGGGCTGCCCCGCGGGGGGCCTGCCGCCCGAACAGGGGGCTCCGCGCCCCATCCACAGCCTCCGCAAGCCGCCCCGGGCCCCGTGCAGCGCCCCCCACCCGCGTGCCCCCGCTCGTACTCGCGGAGGACGGCGGAGGCCCGGCGCGGGCTCGGCGGCCGCGTCCCTCCGCGCCTGGACGGCAGGGGGAGACCTGGCCGCGCTCCGCCCGCTCGTCCCCCTTCCGCCGCCCCCTGCGACGCCGGGCGGGCCAGCCCCGCCCCCCTCGCGCGCGCGCTCCCGGCCTGCCTGCCTGCCTCCCCCCGCCTCCCCCCTCGCGCCCGCCGGCGGGGAGGGCGGCGCGGCCAGCCAGGCAGCCAGGCAGCCGGCCGCGCAGCGCAGCGCAACGCAGCGCAGCGGAGCGGCCCGTTCGGGGCTGCCGGTCCCGACGCAGCCCCTGCGCAGCTCGCGGGGAGCGCCGCCCGCCCCCCCGCCCCGCCCCGCGGCCCCCGCCCCCCGCGGCCAGGACCGCCCGTGCCGGCGGGGCTCCTCGGGAGCGGCGGCAGCGCAGCCTCCCCGGCTGAGTCCTCCCCTGAGTCCCGGCAGCCGCGCTCCTCCGACGCCCGCTCGCCGGGTCGTGACCGCCGGCGCCCCCGCCGCCCGCCGCCCTGCCCCGCGCAGCCTCCGCTCGCCCCGATCCTCGACGGCTCTTCCCGCTCAGGGACCCGGCGAGGATGGCCCCCGGGCTCCTGCCGCCGCCGCCGCCGCCGCTGCTGCTGCTGCTGCTGCTGCTGCTGGGGGCGTCGGGGGCCGAGGAGCCGCCGGCCTGCCCCCCGGGGCCGGGGCCGCCCTTCGACGCGCTCTACACGGCCGGCGTGGAGGCGCACTCGCGCGGGGACTTCGCGGGCGCGGCGCGCTGCCTGGAGCGGGCGCTGAGCGCCGAGCGCCGCCTGCGCGACACGCGCCTGGCCTGCGGGCTGCGCTGCCGCCGGGAAGCGCCGCTGGCGCCCGCCGCCGCCGCCGCTGCCGCCGCCGCCCCGCGCGCCCGGGAGCTGCCCTTCGCCGCCGCGCTGCTGCGCCGGGCGCGCTGCCTGCGCTCCTGCCGCCGGAGCGCCCCGCTGGGCGCCGACGCCTGGCACCTGGCCAGCGAGGAGGTGCGCGCCGATTTCCAGCGCCGGGTGCCCTACAGCTACCTGCAGAACGCCTACATCCAGGTAAGCGCGCGGCCGGCCCCGCCTGCGCCTCTGCGCGGCCCGAGGAGGAGGAGGGGGCAGCTCGGGTCTGCCTGGCGATCTCGTCCAAGGCTTTCAGCAGTTGTGCACTTCGAAAACCAACAAAAAAACTTGTTTGATGAAGGTGGGGGCAGAGAAAGCAGTGAGCAGGATGCTGACCGGCCTGTGGCTGCAGGCCGGCATGTCCCCACGGCAGCATCAAGCCTCCCCTCTGTCCAAAGGAAGGGAGACCCCGCTGGGCTGCCGCCTTCTCCCGGACACCTGTCCCTGCCCCTGTGGTCCCTGCAAGGGAGAGGGCCCCCCTGCATTCCAGTGCCTCCTGCACCCTGTGGCACACCCCTTCTCTGCATCCCCCAGCACACCCATCCCCCAGTTCTCTGCTAACCAGCGCAGCAGAGCCCCCCCCCCGGGGGAAAGGGCCTCCCCAGCATTTGGAGATGCGGCCCGCACGTGTCATCTAGCCAGAAGCACCCGCCAAGGGCGTGCGGAGGGCTTGTTCTCCTGTGGACGGCCTCCTCGGTCTGTGCAGGAGGGCCATGTTCTCAGGCCGGCTGCTTGTGAGCAGCACCATGGCTCAGCGGGGGTGGTCCCCCCGCTGCGCATCCAGGCACTGTGTCTCTGCAACCACGTCTCCCCCTCCACACACCGATTTCAGGCCGCATCTCCCCCACAAGGCACCATCGGCCCCCAGCCTTCCTGGCTGTCCGTGCCCAGCACTGGCCACAGGGCCTCCACAGGGTTTGCCCCGAGGTTCATGAGCCCGATCCAGCGAGGAAACACTCATCAATTGTACGGTCCTTCGTGCAGTGCAGGTTCTCCGGGAAGGGAGCGCCTGGACGTGGCCGTGCCGGGCACTCTGCCCGTCCCCTGATGCCTGTGTGCCGGTGCCTCTGTGCTTTCTCAGCCACACTTTTCTCAGGGCCTTGCCAAGGGGGCTCCTGCCTCGTTCGGAAGGGAGCGTTTGCAGTGGGGAAGGGCAGGCAAGGCAGGCAGGAAGGATGTGTTAGGTCAGCTCAGAAATGAGGGGGTGCCGTGGAGATCCTTCTGCTGCAGCAAGAGAACCGTGAACGCAAGCGCTGGATCAGCCTCCAGCTAGTCCAGCGCTCTGTTCACAGTGTCCAGCCCCCGGCCCATGTTCCCTGGCCACTGGCGCTCAGAGGCGCACCGTCCTTGCTCCTGGGGTAGCATCTGGCCATCAGGACTAGCAGCCGTGGGCCGCCCACGTCTCCTCCGTGGATTCGCCCCAGCGCACCTCGCTTTGCTCTGGCTTCAAGTGCCCCTGAGGCTTCAGCCAAAGAGTAAAGGACGGAGCAGGACTAACGTCTTAATCCTGACGATGGAGGCGTGTCACTCGTGGGATCAGCCAGGGATCCGCGTCGGTTTCTGATTGTTCGTAAGTGAGCAGAGATATGCCTTCTTTGCTGATGAGAACACGTCATTTTGAACACTTTGCTGATGAGAACACGTCGGATTACGAGCAGCTCCGACAGTGTTTCTCCAAACGGAGGAGAGGGCATCGGAACGCAGGCAAGCGCAAAGCCGCTGACTTGGGCGCATCGTGGGGAGGCCGGTGCAGTCGGAGCCAGCGGTGACCGCCCCAGAGAGGTGCTGACAGCACACGCTACGTGGGCCGCGGCCGGCGGGTCTGATCCTGCCTGCGCGAGGGCGAGGCCTGCGCTCTGCCAGCACATGCTAGAAAGAGCAGGCCTGGGCAGCCGGGGGGCTGCGGCAATTCCCCCGTGACGAAGCGCCTGACGTCTGAGACCCTTTCGCCCGGGAGAAAGGCGAGGGGCGGCAGGCATGGCAGAGGGGAACACGGCGGTGAGGGAAAGCGGATGGGCATTTCTCGCTCTCTCTCTCAGTACGAGAACCTGAGACCCCGGAGGCGTCATCCCATGAAGCTGGGTGCTGGGAGATTCAGGACACCCCACAGCGCAGAGTTCCTGTGGAATCCCTTTCCATGAGTCGGGGAGAGAGTCCCCCATTTGGGCATCTTCAGGAGGGGTGGGACAACCTCACGGGGGAGGGGGAGGGGGAGGCACCATGCGCCCGGTGCTGATGGTTCCAGGGCCAGCAGCATCTGCCTGTGGAGCCCAGCGGGGGGAGGGAGCCCGGCCCTTCATCCCCTGCAGACGCGCTCTCCCTGGGCCAGCTGGTCAGCCACAGCGCGGAGAGGTTGCACGGCCAGGGAGAGTGTGGTCCGGTCCGTCTTCGTGTTCGCAGGTGGTGTGCTGAGCCCGTCCCAGCAGTGCGTGGTTTCATAGTTGCCTGGGCAGAAGCAGACAATGGGGCGCGTCACCGAAGGGGTGGAGCAGGCAGGTAGACGCAGTTGGGAGGCACGTGGGCAAATACCTGTCTCAGGTGTGCCTTGGAAACGTTTGACCTCTTGGCGTGTGCTTCAGGCAACCTGGGGATGGAGCAGGCCTGGAGCGGAGGGGATGTTCTGGGCACCGGCGCTGCGAGTGGGAGGCCGAGCAGGTGCTCAGGCCGTGCGTCGAAGTGAAAAAACCTACGCCGCACTTTCCAAGCAACTGGGAGGGGCGGAGTGCAGAACACGGCGTCCGGAGTGGGTGCTTCTTGGGACTGTCGCTTCCAGCTCACGAAGAGCACCCAAATTTGTATAAAATGCATGCTTCGGGGTGAGATATATTTAGAAAAGGCTATTTTATGGGCGAGCGTTTTCAAAAATACATATTTAAATGTGAACTTTAGTATGGAATGTTTAAAAAAGGACAGAGAGGATTTACGAATAAGCAGATGTGAAACGGGCACGGGCCAGAAATAGCAGGTCCCGCCTGCCTGTAATTGCATGGGACGAACCCGGCTGCTCGTCTTCGGCCCGCGCCCTCAGGAGCGAGGCGAGGGTGGGCGGCTTCTCAGGCCGGCCCTTTGCAGCGCATCAGGCCACGCACGGAGAGGCCCTGGCTGAAGCGTCGCCACGCCTTGGGCTTCCCTTCGATCTGCGATCGGGCCTGCCCTCCCTAGGAGCGTTGGCATGGGGAGTGTGGGGCACGCAGGAAAGGTGCCATGGCGCTGTTACGTGTCTCTCATCACAACCGGATGGAAACCTTCTGACTCCAGTCTGATTTGGGCTGGGCCAGGGACATCGCTTGGCTTTGCCGGACTCCCTGGGGGAGGCGGAACAGAGGCGCTCCCTTCGAGTGAGCCCGCTCGGCCCATTAGCCAGTCTCGGCAACCGGACCAGCAGCCACGCGCTTCGGGCAGGACTCCCTGCTGCCCCTTCCTGGAGACCTCTGGGGGCTGAACCAGGGACCTACTCCAAGTGCCCGATCCCCGAGCGACAGGCTTTCCCCGGCTGCTCCCACAGGCGTTCCTGAACACCCCGAGAGCCACGGCACTCGGCCGCAGCTGCTCAGCCAAGCCACGCTGACGCTTCGAAGGGCTCGCAAGGGGGAAGGCAGGGGGAGCACAGAGGGTGTCCTTGTGCCGACCACTCCCTTTCCCACACGAAAATCCCAAGCCTTTAATGCTGATGTTCCCAGGCATTCAATAGAAAGCTACACGATGTTATATATGTCTTGGTTTGCTCATAAAATTGCCGTGTATGGTATATTAAATTTAAAAGTACAGTTTATTCGGGCCGTAATTGCAAATTTGCTGAGCTTACCTTCAGAAGCTTCCAAGACTCATAACCATGTTAAAGAAACATAGAGCGAGTCAGAAGGGGTCTCCCGGGCCATCTAGTCTGACCCCGTTCGGGCTGGCTCTGCTCGTATAATGTCCAACATGTGGGGTGTCCAGGCTGTTACGAGCCAGCCTGCTTCTGCATGATGTACCTTGGGAAGCGTCTTCTCGCAGCGTCTCGGACTGCGGTGTCTGGCATTGCTAACCATTGGCCATGTTGCTGAGGCTGATGGGAGCTGCAGTTCAAAATATGTGGAGGGTTCCTGTTGAGGGTGGACGTCACATCTGTAAAGAAGGGGTCTAATTTGCATTTCCCCCAAATGTCTGTTTTTCCTCCGGCCACCTCCAAAATATTTTTCCCCTGGCTTTGACATTTCCAGAAATTGTACATATCTGCTTTGATATTAGGAAACTGAGTACAACTTGGAGAACTCCTAATTGTTTATCAGTACAAGATACATTGGATCAATGATTTTAATAAGGAATGGAAGAAATGACTATGCTGGGAAGCTTACAGAGAAGATGCAAAAAGCACTTCCGCTTGGCTTCATAATTTCCACATATTTTACATCTCTAATTTTTCTATAAAAGCTTTCTTCTTGCATAGTTTTTAGAAACTTTCACTGTGAGGGGGGCAAAGGTGAGGCCGGCTCTTTTATACAAAGATTCTAGTCTCAAATTCTAAAAGAAAACATTTCATAATCCAAAGCTGTTCAATTTTGAATTCTTTTGGGAAAAGACGAAAACAGGCCTTTGGAACAAACATGGGGAAGTAATGCCCCCCTCCCACCAGCATGTTTCCAGGTTTTTCTGGGCCTCCGAGACCCCAGGAGACCCCGGTGGGGCAATCTCACGAAGCAGGTGGAGGGGAGGTTCGGGAGGAACCAAGGAAGGGCTTCCTCTCGCGGCAGAGAGTTCGGTTCCACAAAATGTGGAGTCGGCCATGCATTCGAGCGACTAGGCGACATCTGCCCCGTTTGGGTCTTGCTCAGTGGCTTCGCCTGAGCAGAGAGGTCCTGCTTAGCGCTGCTGGGGATCGGTGCCCCGCAGACGCGTTCCCCTCCACAAATGTATCTGCGCCTTCTGGCAAGCCCCTCTCAGGCAGCAGCCGAGCCCCACTGGCAAGCAGGGCCGCAGAGATAACAGGATCCTGGCTTGGACTGGGGAGAATCCCCGCCGGGCAGCTTTGCAGCAGGATCATCCCATTTCCCCATCGCGCCGCGGACGCCTCTCCCGCTTGTGCACACGAGCCCCTTGCAGGGAAGGGGCTGCGTATTTATTTTCCCTGCAAACACTCGGCATGGTGCTCGAGGGCCGTGGCGCATGCAGAACCGGGCTGGGCTTCTGGAAAGCTGGAAAGGAAACTGGATTAGGTCACGCTTCCGGCCCTGTATCCTGAGCAGCCCTTTCCCCGTGGGGGCGAGGGAGGCGGAGGGGGTCTGCCCTTCTGTTTTCCTTGCTGTGTCGAAGGCAGCACTGGGCTTTGCAGGCATTAGGCTCTCCCGAGGGGAGCCAACTGCGCGAGATGTGCTTTCGTATCCTTGCCCGTGCCGACCTTCTCTCCCCTTGCTCGCTTCTGCGCCTGCCTGAGCACATGAGAAAACCTGCTGGCTGCTTGGAGCGGTGGCCACAGAGGAGCCAAACATGACCCAGGGCCTTCCAGCTTCGAGCTATCAAGAATACCACGTTTGTCCCCAAGGCACAGTCCCGCAGGCTGCAGTCCGGCACGCGCTCGCTCACGCAGGAGTGGATCTCGCTGGACTCGGAAGGTCCACGCCTAAGCGGCTGGCATAGGCCTGCCTGCCTCAGGTCAGAATCGGGACCGCAAAGGTCTGTCTGCGAAGGCGGGGATGGCCGTGGGCCGGCAGGGGGACCTGCCGAGGTTTGCCGCGCGAGTGGGGCACTGCGGAACAACTGCCCCTGCGATGGAAAAGAGTCACTGCCCCAGACGCTGAAGCTCTCCTCAAAAGCGCATGACGTCTGGCCCCACGGGCTGAACATCCCGGGCCAGAGGGCAGAACGCAGCGCTCCGCAGCCTCCCCTGCCCCGCCTGCGCTTCCGCCTGCGCCGCCGGCTCCCGAAAGCTGCACCCGGGGCCTGTGGGATTGGTTGGGCGTCTCATTTGCAGGGCGCCTTTTAAGATCCTGCGTATTTGGAGGGAAAGGGACTCGCCTGGGCCCACATCAGAGATGCAGCTCCGCTGCGGGCAGTTTTAACCTGTGCTTTTGGAAATTAGAGGGCTGCGGAGGACAGTCTTTCGAGTAACGTCTTGCTAGGAGAGGCCGTGCGGCCCGTTCTTCCACCCCCGCATCTCGCGGCCTTTGCACCATACGGAGCTGGCAGGCATCCAGGGTTGGCATGTAGTTCTTCAACAGAACCAGGGGGCCTGGGCTGGTTCTCTCCCTCCCTCCCCCCAAGAGCGTCTTCTTGGGCAGCCCCCCCATCAGCTGAGGGGGCTTGGCCAGGAATGGCCAGCAGTTTGCTGGGAAAGTTTAACGCCCGTCAGTTAAGGGAGAATGCAGCCCTTGCTTTTATCTCGTCCGTGGCTGCCCCCGGCCCGGGGCGCACGTCTGCGCAACGTCTTGTGTCCAAGCGAGCGCTGCACGTCGCGTGCTGCTTGAAAGCTCCCTTGCAAAGAAAGCCCCCTTTGTTCCGTGATGCTGTTTTTTCCAATATCAAAAATAGATCAGGTTAAATCATCTCATAGCTATTCAAATCTGCAGCTATCTGTTTTGAGGTGGGGGAGGTTTAAAGGCAATCTGAAAACTTGCAGGAGCTTGAGCACGCATCTCATAGCGACTGTGAGCTCTTGGCCCTGTGCAAAGCACATGCTTGGTGTCATGAAGGTCCCAGCTTGGAGG
The DNA here is from genome assembly GCA_023646645.1 of Varanus salvator macromaculatus. Lineage (NCBI taxonomy): Eukaryota > Metazoa > Chordata > Lepidosauria > Squamata > Varanidae > Varanus > Varanus salvator. Next base: position 3,641,831 of record JAIXND010000761.1, on the reverse strand, counting down.
GCCAGGACCTCCTGGGAAGGGACCAGGGCGGCCGGCTGGGACATCTCCCCCTGCCTGAGGCGCCGCAGCACTCAGAACATGTGGGGTGGTGATGTGCTGCTCTCCAGATCTTGTGAGGACAGCCTGGAGAGGAGGAAGAATATATAAGAGCACGGGCTCCTGGGAAGAGAAAAAAGGCAGCATAGCAATGTAGAAACATAGAACCAGAGCAAGGCAGAAGGGGCCTCCCGGGCCATCTAGTCTGACCCCGGCTCCAGCCGGCTCCACTCACGACATGCCCACCATGTGCATGTCCAGCCTGTCCTTGAACACCCTCACCGATGGGGCCTCACCACCTCTCGGGGTCCTAACTGTCAGGAAATGCCTCCTGGCATCCAACTTGGACCTGGGTTCCCTGAGCTTGGCTCCGTTGGAGCGCGTCCTGCCTTCCTCTGCAGGGGAGAACAGGCCTCTCCCCATCTCCATGTGACACCCCCTCACATACCTGTATGTTGCCAACATATCCCCTCTGAGTCTCCTCTTCTCCAGGCTGAGGAGACCCAGTTCCCTCAGTCTTGCCTCATACGGCATCCCCTGCAAACCGGCCACCATCCTTGTGGCCCTGTGCTGCACTGACTCCAACCTGGCTATATCCTTTCTGTAATGAGGGGCCCAAAACTGAGCACAATACTCCAGTTGCGGGCGCACCAGAGTCGTGTAGAGTGGCAGTAATACCTCTCTCGATCTAGAAGCCACACTTCTGGCTATGCAGCCAAGGGTGGCATTCGCCCTCTTGACCACCACATCACACGGCTGGCTCATGTTCAGCCTGTAATCAACCAGCACCCCGAGGTCCCTTTCACAAGTGCTGCTCTCCAGCCACTTGTCCCCTAACCTGCACTTAGGACGCCCATTCCTGTGGCCCAAGTGCAAGACCTTGCCCTCACCCGCACTGAACGCCACCCTGTTGTAATGTAATGGGCAAGCCATGGATTTATCGGCCATGTCACTAGCCCACCTTTTCCTGCTGGTTCCCAGTAAGCTTTACGGCCACGCAGAGGCTGGCCCCTGGGCAGCTCCCAAGCACCGCTCCACAATGGCCGGGGCCCAAACGCGCAGTGCCGCTTCCATGTTGGAGTTCTTTGGGGCTGGCTGGGGATGCTGGGGGCGCTAAGGGCCCTTTTCTGCCTAAGTGTGGGCAGAAACATGCCCTTCACCTGCCACCGCTTTGCAGCTGCTCGCGAGGGGGGGGCCCTGGGGGTTGTCGCCTCGCACGTCTGCAGGGCACTCGGTTGCGAAAGGCTGCCTTACGCACTTCAGGCCACGTACATCTGGAAAGAGCGAGTGTCAGTGGCCCGCCAGGCCAGCTGCCCGGCCAAAACACCGGCATGCCCGTCCTGTCCAAAGCACTCGCGTCGGCCGGCGCACTCCGGCTGTGCGGCTCAGTCGCAGCCACGACACGGTCCCTGGGCCCTTCTCAGGCGCTGCCGCAAAGCCGGCCGTCTGCGGCTTCTTGGGCTCGGCTGAAAAACCGAGTGCCATGATCTTGCAAGGGGCCTGAGACGAATTTCCCAGTCCGGAGCGGCCAAAGCCTTAAAAGTGTCCAATTTAAAATAGCAGTGAATAAGAGACCAGAAACTTTCAGCATAAAACAATCAGATGAATGAAACATGCATATAATTAAAACGTAGTTCTTAAGTGAGGTTTTGCAGCTTCGCTGGATTGCTGCTAGGGGAAAAGCAGGATGAAAATGCTGATGCAGACAGGAGGAGGAGGAGGGAGACCAAATAAGTCAAGCATAATAAGATCAAAGAGAGAACAATCCCAGCGCCTGCAGAAACAAACATTTCTAACGCCATCAGAGTCTGGCCCAGCGCATCAATTAAGGCAGCAAGTTCCAAGGTTGGGCAGTACCAGAAAAGTGCCTTTGACACAGTCCAGTCAACGCTTTGCGGGAAGCTGGTCCTCCCGAAACCCTGGCAAGCTTGTAAGGCCACCCAGCACTCTGCGTCGCACCCTGAAAATGGCCCGAAATAGGACAGAAGGGCTGCATACTATCCCCCTCAAAACGTGTCTCCGTGGATTTGTGCCTGCTGGAACTCCCACACAGTTAGAAACATGCAAACATAGAACCAGCGCGAGTCAGAAGGGGTCTCCCGGGCCATCTAGTCTGACCCCCGGCTCCAGCCGGCTCCGCTCACGACAGGCCCACCATACGCACGTCCAGCCTGTCTAGTGTTCAAGGGCAGCCCCATGTTGCCGGAGCTGAGCCTTCCCCACCTGCAGGTGCCGAGGGGCGCGCGGCACTCGGGGGGCAGGTGTGCCACATGCCGCATGCCCCACGATCTCCATGCGGACTGCCAGCTAAAAGCAGCCCGTCTGGGGTGCTGAGCTTCAGGGCTGTGGACCAAAGCGCAGCCCATCCGGAGTTCCATGCCTGCCCTGGAAGTAGGCTTGGCTCCCCATCCTCCCCCTCCCTTCTAAAGGTCTGCAATATTTGTCCCACAGCTTAGTTACGGGCAGCGGGAGCTTGAAGCCAAGGCGTGCTATGTTCTGGGCCGCCCCCCTTTGACTCGGGCCCTGCCCACTCGGAGACCTTCCCCGGAGGGGAGTGCGGCCACGGGCTGAAGGAGGCCAGCATCCCTGAGATGAGTCCTCGGCCAGACAGGACAGCCATGAGCTCTGATCCTAGGAATCGTTCACAGGCCATGGCTGCTTCCTTTCCGTCACAGCTGCTACGCTAATTTCAGGCCGTTCTTCCCTTTGTCCTGCCTGTCATTCCAAATCGCAGGCCAGGCTTGAAATGCTGCGGAAGCCGAGGGACGGCCGCTGCCGTAATGAGGCGTCTGGCCATTTACCGGTTGGCACCCAGTTCTTGAATAATGATGCACAAACGGGGGGGGGGGGGCAGAGCGGGAGCCTCCTGGGTGGTTCGGGTCTCCCACCTGGCACAACTCACTGGGACTTTTTGGCCTGGCGTAAATATCACCATGTGCGGGATGGTTAAAATTAGTCTGGGACAGGAATGAACCTTAAGGGACTAAAGATGTTGTGGAGGAATCCAAGGGCTGCGCAGAGGGGACCAAAATGCAGAACTTGTGACCTGGCCAGATCCCACATGAATTCGCCGGAGCAGTCCTACGGAAATTGCATTAGCATGGCCTGGCTGTGAACGAGTCAAAGCACACAGCCAGCTACACTTAGCCCCCGCCCCCGAATTCAGAAATTGTGAATCATCCACCCGTCTCCCATTCAACATGCGGCTGCCGCAGAAGTCCCAAGGAGCGCGCAAACTAAAAATGTTCCTGGTTCCACGGGAGCTTGGAAAGTCCCTCCACCCACCCACCCACCCACCCACCTTTAGCATGCTCTGCTTTGGAAACACCTGGCAACAGCACAAACATGATTTCATCCCGAACTGTCGTTGGAAGGGGGTGTGAGGGCCAGGAGCAGAGCCGTCCGCAGCCCTGCCGTGGCTGCCCGAGCGGCCAGCGGTGCCGGAGTGAACGTGCGCATCCCGGAGAGCCCGGGGAGGCTCACTCTGGCCTGGCACCCTGCTGACCTAGGACGCCCCCGCAGAAGGAGCCACAGCAGGGGACTCTGGGGAGAGCCGCGGAATCATCGCCGCAGCTCAGAAGGCGCCCTGCCTCTTCCCCCGCTGCCCGGCTGGGCTTCCCTTCGTACTTGGATGCGAGGAACCCCCTCCCTTGCCAGCCACGTGGGCCTGAAGGCAAGCGCGGGCTGTAGCAGCCGCACACCTGTGCCAGGCGCTCTTGCCCCTTCCGCACACTTTTCCTGGAAAACCACCAGCGGAAGGGGACCCGGCTCTGCAGGGAGAGGCGGTGGGGCTTCTCGAGCCCGTTCTGCACATCCTCGTTGCAGGATTCCACTCGCAGAATCAGTGCGCCCCGCCACGTCTCTGGGCGAGGAGAGCTTGCTCTGCTTCCGTACTCCAGTCAGCTTGTTTTTGAGCTTCAGTCTTTAATGAGGCGAAAGAAAACAGCCCCCGGGATGGGGAGCTGGCACGAGGCCCCGGCATCGTTTGCCCGACGGGGCTCAGGAGCGGCAGCGAGCAGGCAGAGGCGGGGCGGGGAGACAAAAGGACGTGTCAGCCGTCTGGCGCTGTGCGTGACTGAACACGGAGCAAGCGCTGGAGCCCGCGCGGGGGCGGATCTTGCCAAGCAGCGCTTCAGGGGAAAGGTTTGGGCCTAACCTGGCAGCCATGGCACAGATGCAAGGTTTTCAGTTGAACAAGCACCGCTAATTAGAGGGCCGGCGTTGGGGCAAGGGGCTTTCCGGTGCGTGTGCAAGAACAGGGGCGCCACGCCTGCTGCCCGCTTCTTGGCCTCCCGCGGCCACCCGCCCCAGCACCCCCCCCAGCGCACCCCCCTGCCCACACGGCGGCTCCTCCTGCACCTTTCGGCAATTGTGCAGCAAGCAGAATTGTAATGCGATGTTTTTCCTGACGCGGAGCTGAAATAACAAGGAGAACGTCGCTCGCCAAATTTCTGCTTGGTAATCGGCTCCCTGCTGCTCCTGCTTCCTCCGGGAAGGAGCCCGAGCCGGGCAGGCAGGAGGGCCCTGCTTGCTCCCCGGGAGCCCCTCGAGGCAGGGTTGGAAGACCGTCTGCAGCCCTGGGGAGCTGCGGCTGCCGGCCAGAGTTGACCATATTGGGCCGGACGGACCAGGAGGGTCTGGCTCAGTGCGAGGCCGCAGCAGGGGCCGCTGCTTTCTCCTCTCTCCTGCTCTCTGTTGCTCCAGCTCTGGCAACCAGCCGCCGCGTCCCCCTGATTTCGGCCAAGGGCTGGGGCACCGAGCATTAGAGCAAGGGAGCTTCCTCCAGTGTCGAGAATGAATTGGATGCTGAAAAGCACGTCCCAGAGATCTGTGGCAGGGCTCTGCCCTTGTGGGAAAGGAGTGCGTTGCGATTGGGAAATGCACAATGGCAGTCACGGTTCGAATGGACAGTCCCCCGCCATGGCAGCCATTTTGCGAGAGCGCCCTCAAATTCCAGATGTGCTCATGGAGCCAAAATGCTGGGAGACTCCCGTTCTTGTATATCCCTTCATGTCTGCAAGCCAGGTTAGGAGAACCAGATCATAAGTAAGATTTATTATGGGAAGCCGAAGACAAATTCTAGATTGTTAGAAAGGAGCGGAAAACGGTGTTCTGACTAATTTACTGACTCGGAGATGAAACGTTGGAAGCCTTAAATCAAAGTCAACATTTAAAAATGGCAACAAGTTCGTAGATGATCGTTTTGTGCTCAGCATGCAAAGTTCTTATCTGTCTGTCAGCTGCATCAGAAAAACTGGTCCTTCCAGACCAAGGCAGAGAGATCTAGATCCACGTGGGAACGGAAGAAAAATGGCTTTCCGAAATGCCGTAATGACCCCATGCCGGGACCGAAGTTGACCCTGCAATCCTTTGAAGTCCTTCGCCTTCAAAGAGCGACAAGGCCCATTGTTGTGTTTGCCAAACCGGGACTGTTTGGAGAAGGCAAATCTCTGTGGCTTTTGAGGGGGGAAACAGCATGCCAGAAACCCAGCTAGTTGTCAACAAGTGTCAGTGGAAGGTAGAGCACAGTTGTGGTGCATTTTGTGCAAGAGCATGCGGCCTCGTCCGGAGGGCAGAGCAGCTGACCTTTATGTTGGGCGGAGGCCCATCGGAGCTGGCTGCAGATTGCATCCATACAGTGAGTCGACTTAGACTCTTGTGCAGAAGCTGCACAATTGGATCCTGAAAATTACATAACACGTCTCAAGAACATACGTGCTCCGGCGTTGAAATAGGCCCCCAGACTTAATTTGAAAACAGACGCTTGGGAAATGGAGCGTTTGATGGCCCAGGGAACCCTGGCTGGATCTGCTCGCTTGGGATTCTGTCTGTTTGCATCTTGTCTTGGCGCAGCGTTCGCAGTGGATCGGGCCCGCGCTTGTGTGCCTCCCCCTTTCCTTTTCCGCCCTCTTGTCAGTGTCTGCTACATTTGATGACTGTAAGCCTTCTCCGGTATCAGAGACAGGATGCACATGTGCACCAGTTGCTGAGGAACATGGGTAGGAGGGGCCTACTTTAGGCTTTCCCAGTGGGGCTTCTGGCTGGCTGCTGTGGGGACGGAAGGTGGGACTTGGCAAGCCCTGGCCATGGTTCTCCTGCTCTTGGTGGCAGACGTGGTCACAGGCAGCTTTGGGCAGAGCGTAGCGTTGCTGCGGAGCAGAGATGAAGCCAGAAGCAAATAGTGTGTGTGTGTGTGGGGGGGGTGATTTCAGGAGCAAGGCAGCTGGAGCTGGGAAGCATCCTGCCTCCAGCAGGCTCTGCTCATGCTATGCCCAACATCACAGAAACACAGAAGCAGAGCGAGCCAGAAGGGGCCTCCCGGGCCATCTAGTCTGACCCCGGCTCCAGCCGGCTCCGCTCACGATCAGGGCTCAGTTTCAGCCCTCCTCTGTAAGAGTGCTTTGCAGGGGGTTTTCGAGTGGGACCATGCGGTATTTTGTGTTCACGCAGCCACGGGGCACACTGCCCCACTAGTGTAATTGCACCACAGCGCGTCCTAGAGGGCCATAGAGCAGGGCAGGAAAGACGGGCAGGAAACGCTCTCTGTGTAGAGATCGGAGCTCGATGCTGGGGGGACTCAGAGGCAGGTGGGCCACTTCACCTGGAAGCGGTCCCCACCTGGGTGCAGGAAGGGGCGCACCAGGGGAATTCTGATCAGGTTCCCCGGCCCCTTTCAGTGAGACCCGCAGAGCCACCAAATGTAGCCAGGTGCAAACAACACACCTCGGTATTTTGATACCAAGAATTCTGAGTCTGGGGATTTCTCCTGAGTGGCGGAGCTGAACGGAGCTCGCAGCCCTTCCGCAGAGCGTCTCCGCCTGGTTTTGTCCTTCGGCAGCTGCTGCCGTTCATTCGAAACCTTGTCCGGCTCCCGCAAAGCACCCTCAGCTCCACCGTGGATCCGAGCGAACCCGGCCTGCGCACACCAAGCAAGCGCGAGGCGCCTCCGCATTGCAGCCGGCCCTCTGGGCGTGTCTTCGCCGCTCAGGAGCAGCCCAGAGCCCCGTGTCCCCAGAAGGGCAGGCTAAGACCCAGGCTGCGGGGCGCACAGCAGCAGTCCTGAGCAGGGCCCTGCTGGATCGTGCCCAGGCTGCCTCTAGCACACACGGGGGCAAGCCGGCCGCCCAGGGACCCTGCAGCCGCAGGGCCGCTGACACAGAAACGCCGTTGCGGGACTTGGGTGCCGGGGCTGCCCCTCCGGACAGGGCACCGTGAAGCATCTCCACCGAACGGGGTGGTGGCGTGATTCCGAGAGGGGGAGAAGAGGACGCCGTCGGAGGGGAGGGGAGGCTGCGCTGGGCACCAGGCTGCCTTTCGAAAGCAATTCTGGCTGCGGAGGCGCACACCTGTCCCTTTGTGGAGAAGGAGCACCCCTGCCAAGGCACCACGGTCCCCAGCCTGCCCCTTCCAGGTGTGCCGCTCTGCAGTTCCCAGCACTGCGGCGAGATGCGGGGGCTTGTCATCCAGCACATCTGGAGGACTCCTGGATGGGGAGAGCTGCCGGAAGAATGTGGACTCCTCAAGCATGCAGAAGCTTGGAGAGGTGGGAGCCCCGCGGCTCACCGCAGGGGGCCTTTTTCTCCGTTTCCACCAGGCCCTGCGTGAGCACTCCGGCTCCTGCTGGGATGGCCACTCTCCATCTGGTCCAAAAGCCCTCAAACCGCATGTGGGGGCTGCAGGAATGGAGCGCAGGTCTGTAGCCGCCCCCTGCAAATAGATCCCTTCAGGCAGAAAGGCGGCTTGCTAGGAAAAAGGCCAGGAGCTAGCTTCCTGTGTGCAAGGAACTCAAAAGCGGCAGAATCCAGACACGGCTGCACCACCCCCAGGGTGAAAAGCGATTCTGACTCACTCTCTGGGTTCCAGGTCATACCCACTCGATCGTGATCTCTGACAAGCTGATTCCTGAGCCGAATCTTTGATTCGATTCTGTTTTGTTCCATGCGGATTGCATTTGATCCTGCTTGCAAGGCACACGGGTGTTTGTGTGCCGAAGGGCAGGGCATGTGGATGAATAAATAAATATGGGTCGGATCCATGTTGGTCAGAAGCCTGGGAACGAAATGTTTGCAAACCAAATTTCCCTGGAATTGGATGATGAGTGACCCACCCCAGGGACCGATTTCTTCACAAGCATTGGCCATTCTGCAAAACATACTGGAAAATAACTCTGCCCTGTAGCACAGGGTTATCCGTGGGCTTGTTTTTAAAACTTTGCATCCCTGCTATTTTAATCAAAATACTTCTCTTTTCCATGGCTATTTCCAAAACTCTTCTGTCCTGGATGACTTACAAATCTGCTCTATAAAGCCCTTTGAAGTTCTCTTGGTTCTGAAAGGGAAAACACACACACACACACACACGCGCGCGCGCGCTCAGACTCGGCCCCAAATGAACATTTTGGCCAGTTCCTAGCCTTGCATGTAAAAGTTTTGTTTCTAGGCCAGTCCAAATGTATACAAGTTGTACAAGTGGGAGCTGTTCAAGGAGCCTGAAATGAAAGCCTTCAGATAAGGAATTGGCGGCTTTCAAATTCCTGGCACTGCTTTGCTGCTGTGGCTTGTGTTCCTTCAGGAGCTCCCAGCGGCCCATTTCCCTGCATGAGCAGAAGGCTGTTAGTGGCCCCTCCCCTAACCCAGTCCTGTCCAGGCCACATCCCAGCATTCAAGCAATGCGCATGGAACAGGTGATGCGGGGCACCCAGAGAGTTTGGGGCCAGGGCAGAGGAGGTAAGCTGGGGAGAGCTGAAACCATGAGGACTAGAAACTTTCCCTCTGGAGTCGTCGCATTTAGCTGCTCATTGGCATTGGATTGAAAGAAAATGTGTGAAAGGCCTTGGGGGGCCAAGGAGAGGCTGATTCTGCCCCGGTGCCCTCGGGCCCAGCGGAATCACACAGGTGCAGCGTCCAATGTGGATGGACGGACACGCAGGAGGGTGTGCGGATTGCCCCCTGAGGAAACAGATGCCCGCTCCTGAAGAGGATCTTCTCTCTCTGCTGCTCGGTCTTTGATTGATTGATTGATTGATTGATATCCTGCCTTTTTCCCACAAAGGGCTCAAGGCAGCTGACATCATTCCCCTCCTCCATTTTATCCCCACAACAACACCCCTGTGAGGTAGGCTGGGCTGAGAGTCTGTGACTGGCCCAAAGCCACCCAGTTGGCTCCATGGCGGAGCGGGGACTCGAACCCAGATCGCCTGAGTCCCAGTCCCATGCCCTTAACCACTACGCCACACTGCCTCTCTAACTGGTTAGCAGTTTCGCATGCGCAGAACCAGATGCTGCATCCAGAGTTTTCAGCCGGTGGACGTGCGGCGTGAAGCCTGCGCGATTGGCTGAGGCAGGCTAGCGCCACGCCATCTCTACCGCAGCCTGCCTGGAGGGCACCAGCTGGGGGAGGCTGCGCCAGTGTTGGGACAGAGGGAGAAGAAATTATCTCTTGCACAGGAAGCAAAACAAAAAGCCATTCCCCCCACACACACACCCCCAGATGTGAATCTGGACATCGCAGGAGGTGAAGTGAGGGCTCAAGCCCTCATAAGCGCCACGCCAGGCTTCCTGGAGCTGAAAGAAGAGCCGGCCCCGGGTGTAAACCTGAGAAGGAAAGCAGGAACGGCGAAAACAGACCCCCCCACCCCCCCACCCCGTCTGCATCTTGTGCATCCCTTCCAAGGCAAGGCAGTGGGCGGAGGGAAGGAAGCATCCCTCCGTCCAGGAATGTGATGCTTCCCTTAAAATCCAGGCCAGGTCGCGGGCTTTGCCCCGGCCGCGCATTCGGTCCGGCGCCAGCGGTCCAGGATTCCAAGCAGTGCGCTTGCGCCGTTCCTTCCAGCAGGCGACATCCTGGCGCTCGCTTCGCAACAACCTCGTGTTAGGAAGTCTGGATTGTCGTGGGGACGCACGAGCCGGCCCGCGGGCGTGCGCCCGTTGCCCAGCCGGAGCAGCCTGGGCTGGTCTGCCCTCGCATGAGAGATCGGGTGGCGGGAACCAGCCGGGGGCCGCACATTACGCCGAGGGGCTTTGCCGTCTCCTCGCTCTCCCCAAAGGGACTCCCCCAGGGGTGCGGGCCTACAGCTCTGGGGCTGCTGGGCATGCTGGGAGCTGTGGCATCTGGGGAGGCTGCCCGCTGGCTCTGCTTGGCCTGGCCGTCGTGCTGCCGTCTGGGTCGCGCTGCCATGGGATGCAGCGGAGGCCGCTCACTCCTGCCTGTCTAAAGGACAGAATCCTGGTGGGCGGACAAGGAGGGGACTCCTGCCTTTGCCTTCTGCACGGTGAACCCCCTGGAGGCATCGGCTGACCACTGTTGGAAACTGGATGCTGGGCTGGTCAGATCCCAGGGGGGCGCTCTCCCACCCGGGGTGGCTCTTCTGAAGGGAAGCATGAACATGGCATCAAAACTGGCCGTGGACCTCTGTGGCTTGGAACTAACGAACTTCTGGCTCCGTCAGAGAGGCCGCACAAGTTCCGCGTGAAATTGGGCAGCAGCTGCGAAAGGCCTGTGGGTGGCTGCGGAATTTGACTTCTGTACATGCAAATTAGGATTGTTTGTTGGGGGGGGCGGGGGGGAGGATGTTGGAAGAATCTGCAGTGTATTCGGATTCATGTGGATTCCTGCCAGCCTTGCTTGTGGATTCCACCAGCTGATGGGCTTTTTCAAGCCATGCATGGAAAAACTTGTGAGCTGGTTTTGTGTGTGTGTGTGGGGGGGGGGGGCATTTGCACAAATTTGCATCAGTGCAAAAGCATCTTTGTGCTGCTGTGCTATTGCATGCTAGCACTCATGAAAATTAGCACAGATAGAAGGACATTCAGGTTGGGAAGAGCTGATTCCACCAGGAGACGGATAATGGAGTGAAGAACACCCAATAATTCATGAAAAACAGCTTGTGTGCTGTGCTGTGGCGCGCGTGTTAGAGGACCTGGGTTCTAGTCCTCATGTGGCCATGAAACTCATGGGGTGGGTTTGGGCCAGTCCCTCCCTCTCAACCCAACAACCCTCCCTCCTACCTCACAGGGCTGTTGTTGTAAGTGCACCATGGAGCTATGTAAGCTGGCTTGGGTTGCTCCCAAGAGGAGGAAAAGTTGGAATATAAGTTGTTGTTGTAAGCTGCCCCAAGGCTTTGTTGTGATGGGGCACCATATAAGTGTTTAAATAAATAAACAAACAAACAAACAAACAAATAAATGCAGTAACCATAGGAACACAGAAACAGAGTGAGTCAGAAGGGGTCTCCTGGGCCATCTAGTCCAACCCCCGACCCAGCCGGCTCCATGAGGGCAGGTTTGACACCATCCGTGAATTCCTGGGATTGATTTATCTGTGTATTTCTGGCTCGCCCCCGGGCACTTGCAGGAGCAGCGGTGGGGCAGCCCCCTTGGCTGCTCTGCTTTGTTTATGCAAAGCAGCGTGGGGTCCAGGCCTGCCCCCCAAGCCCCGCTCCTCTCCCAAGAGGCCGCTTTTCATTCGCTCATCCTCGCCTCCCCCCCCCCCGCCACCTCCTGAGCCAGAGTCTGGCCCCAGGGAATTCCCACCCTTCCTGCATTTGCACCGCGGGGGGCCGGGGGCGGGAAGTGGGCTTCCTCTGCGTGCAGATTTGATTCTGTGCCTTTGCCATGGGAATGCAGGCGAGAACAGGCTGACGAAATGGGAGCGAGACAGGACTGGGACGAGGGAGGGACGAACGTGGCAGCCCATCCCGCTCTGACTCATTGCCCCCCGTTGCAGCTGAGCGGCTTGGCCTCCCGGCACATCCAGGGCACCCGGCGGGGAAAGATTCCTGCACGCCCAGCCCTCAGATGATGTCCAGCCCTCCTTTGCGCGCCTGCCGCTGGGCTCTCCTACTAAAGCTGAGCCACCCAAAACGAGGGCGAGTCCTGCAACGGCCAGGTTTGGGCCCTGCGCTTCCCTCCCCGCACCTCCAAGTCGCAGGATTTGGCGCTTGGCTACAAGGACGAGATAAGCGCCGCTTCCTGATTTCCCAAACGGGAAATGATGGTGGAGCCTCCCGTGACCTGCTCTGCCTGCGGTCTGAGAGCAGATCGCTCTCTAAAAGGCAGCTGGTGGCCAGAGGCTCAGGGACCAGCCCCTGCAGCCCAGAGGAGCCGCGGGGTGCTTCGCTGCCCCCCGCCCCAGTCACGCCGGCCCTCCCAGTGCATTTGCTGCCCCTCGGAAGTGCCGTGTGCGTGCGAGTTTCTGCCGTGCGAACTGTCGCCTTCTGGCTCCCGCTCGCCGCCATGAAAAGCCGCACCGGTGGGACATGGCTGACAGCAGCCGGGCAGGGGGCCGGGCCTCTGGCTCAGGCTCTGGCCAGCCGCTTTGCTTGCAGAAGGAGGTCCAGCGGAGGATGCCCGGTGCAGATCCGGAGCCGTTTGGCCGCTGCAGCTGGAACGCCCGGATCGCTGGGGCTGGCCCCGTGAGGAACTGCCTTTGGCCCGTTTGTCACTTCAGCTTTTTCCCGGAAAACTCACGCCATTCGTAGGTGTCCAAAGATGCGTCGTGTGGTACCGCACGCACCTGCCAGTTTTTCCATCTAAGCAAGCCAGGGTAGCGGACCCCCAAAACATGCTCCTGAGCCCCCCGGCTGCACACTGGACTGCCCACAGCGCTTGCGATGGAGTTCCTTGCAGGAAAATGGCCCTAGATGGGGAGCCATGCATTCGAGCAGAATCAGTTCTCCTGATCGAAAAAGGCCGGCGCTTGTGCTCCGTTTCCCCTCCTTAGTGCGGTTTTGCACACTTTGTGTAGAAAAGGAAGCACTGCCCCCGGCAGTTGCACGAGCTTGTGATGCTGGAGCAGATGTGTAGCATCACTTGTGCAACCGCAGTGCCTGTTTGCAGCAAGCCGAGGACTTACCCTCCCCCCCCCGAAAGCCCTGGTCAAGCAGGCTTTGGCCAGTCCTAAGGGCGAGGGTCCCCGAGATGCCATCTAGTCCATCCCTTGCAGCTGAAATGAGATGCCCTGAACAGCCGCTGCCACTCTCGCACAACCCCTGAGGTCCAGTCTTCCATAGCCGGGGTACTGCTCTGGCGCTCGATATTTGGGGCTGATGTGGGCCTGGTACGGGACCCCTTTTACCCTCCCTGCGCCGAGCATTTGGCCGCCTGTGCACAGAAGCCCCAGGAGCTGCTTCGGGTGCAGAAGAGAGCAGAGGTGGGCAACTCTGCCTTCTGTGGTTGGCTGGAAGTCTGGACCCCCTGGATTGGCAGGGGAAGAGCTAAATTCGCCTCCCACACGGGGGCTAGCATCTGTCAGCCCCCCGCCCCCCCCCGCCCATGGCTGCCACTTCCTCTCATGGTCAGGAATGGGCGAATCCCTTTTGTTAAACATTTCCTAAAATCATGCACATTTCTTAATTTCTTGCACATACTGAAGTGGGGCTGACAGTCTAGAGAGGAAAATTGGTTTTTTTGTTAGGTTTATTTATAGTTTTAATTGGGGACTATGAGATGGGCCAATTTTAGTCTTTATAACTTGGAGCTTGTCTGTAGGTCGATTTGTGTTCTGTTTTATATTGTATTTGGTTTTTTTTATGGACCTGCTGTGAGCCGCCCCAAGGCTAGTTGGCAAGGGGCGGCATAGAAATTTTTCTAATAAATAAATAAATAATAAAATGGCATAAATGTGCATGAACCGTGAGCACACGATCAGTTCGTGAATGGTTCTGGCAGGCATGTGCTTGTGTTCAAAGTGGCGAACATGCAGCGTTGGCACGTTTGGAAAACAAAGACAACATTCTCATAATCCTTTATTTATGTATTTATTTGGTGCATTTCTACCCTGCCCATCAGTCCAAAGGTTCCCCTTTGTGGCAGCAAATTCTATAAGTTAGCCCTGTGCTGTCTGACGTTCCCACTTTTATCTGGCCTGCATCTCCTACCCGTTGGCCTCATGGGACGATCCCGTCGGATGCTAGCAGTGCATGAAGGGGAGAAAAATGCCCCCCCAGCTACCTCTCCGCCCCGTGACACGCCTGCCGTTGCTCACCTTTTTCTGGGCGAAACAGTCCCAGACGTCAGGCGCTTCGTCACGGGGGAATTGCCGCAGCCCCCCGGCTGCCCAGGCCGGCTGTCTAACATGTGCTGACAAAGCGCACGCCTCGCCCTCGCGCAGGCAGGATCGGACCCGCCGGCCGCAGCCGTCCGGGCGCTTGAGCCCGCTCACGTAGCCTTTGGTGCCAGCGCTGGGCCGGCCAAGTCCCGAGGCCTTTAAGTCACTGGTAGCTGATTTCTTAATGAGTTGGACGCTCCGCATTCCTTCCTCTTTATGGCATTGTGTGAGTGGCGCTGAGCTCTCGTTACCTCATCAACCACAGAAGGGTGGCTTGAGAGCAAGCAGTTTCCCACAAAGGGCTGGCCCTCGCTCCCGGCCTCCGGATGCGGAGTACAAACTGATGTAGTCTAAACACAGGGACGGAGTCCAAGATCAGCCGTGGAGCTTCAGCCGTGGACTGAGAGCAAACCTGAGAACTATGATCGCAACAATTCGGGAGAGAGCTTTTGTTTTCCTTTTCAGCAGAAAGAGAAGGCCCTCCTTTGGCTGGAGTGGCTGCCGGAAAGGCGTTGAGCACTGGCCTCCAAGGGCAGGCGTCTTGCAGGGCGTTCGCCCAGGTGGGGACGCAGCGTGTGCTGCGGGTTTCCATGTGGCCTCGATGATGCTCGTGGTAAAGAGCTGGCCAGGGCTGTGATGGAGCCCACCGGCGAGCACCCGGTGTACTGCCGCACTCTGGAAATGCCCCTGAGACTTTCCCGCATGCAGATATGCTCGCAGCACAACAGTCCCTGCATGTCTGAGGAAAGGAAGGGGAAAGCGCCCAGGTAGGCAAGCGGCAGGTGAGGGCTAGTGAGGGCAGGTGGTGAGTGGGCTGGGCGAGGACGGGAGAGCCGGGATCTCGTCCCTGTTTTTCCCGGACGTTTGCAGAGTCGCCTTGGAGCAGCCCGGCCTCACCTTGTAGAATTGCTGGGATGACGAGCTGGAGAAGCGAGGATCATGTGGAAAGGATAAGGCAGAGAAGAGGAGGCCCACCTTGGGCTCCTTGGAGGCAAAAAGCCGGCTATAGGTATGACAGAGATGTGCATCTTCAGCACACAGTGTGGCTCCACGTCCCCTTCTGTTCCTTCTGCATTTTTCGAACAAGTCGCATCCGTCAATAGCCAGATTCCTGTCCTGGGAGGCATCTGAGCAAGTTTGATTTGCACCTATCGAGTCATGTTTGCCCTGGAATATGTGACAGCAAGTAGCTGCCAAAGCTGTAGCGCTGTTTTTCCGTCTGCGCGGGCACGGGCACGGGCGTGGGGTTGGGCTCTGCCAGCTGGGCACGACGGTGCCAAGATGCAATCCTTGTGAGCAAGGCCCGCGTTCAGACGCATTTGGGCTGGGTGCAAAACAGGCAACAGGCACTCTGTGTGTGTGTGTGTGAAGGCCCCCACCCGTCGTACAGGTGCTCCACATGCAGCACGATCATAGCCTGCCCTTCCTTGCCAAAGCCCCCCCCCCCGAGCATTATGCAACGAATGGGGGTGGGGAACGCAGGCAGCCCTTTGGCCCCACTGCGCATTCCTCCCATGGCTTTTCCATACTTAGGAATGTTTTGAAACTTCAGGGCTGGTGCTGAAAGACATGTCAGGATTTTCGTTCTGCCTTGCCCTGGAGAGTGCTCGGCTCTCTCCCCCTTATTCTGGCTAGCTCTTAGGCAGAGCTTTTTGATTCTTCCCTCCCTCCCTCCCTCCTCCCTCCTTCCTTCCAAGAAAATGCTTCCTGGCTGGTAATTTCAGCACCAGCCACACCTTGCGAGGGTCACTTTTCTTTTTCTTTTTCTTTTTTGCTTTTGCTTTAAGAGGGGTGGGGAAGTATTTTGGCTACCGGCCTCCAGCGAGCCCAGCATCTGGATCTGGGAGCCCCCCACCCCCACCCCCAGCAACCCTGCTGCAGGTCCATGGGCTGACTCACAGCCTTCCCGCCCTGCAGCTTCCCTCCCCTCTCCTGTCACCATGGATCCAGGTGGGGCAGGGGAAGGGGGGAAGCTGCCTCCAGCCTTGCCTCCCCTGGAGCAACTGTTTTGGATCCCTAGGTGTCCCCAGAAAGAGCCCCAGAACCTCAGGGCTTTCAGGGCTTTGCTGTGGGGTGGGGGCATTCACGGAACAGCTTAAACCGTGGGGGTGTCTGAGCATGTGCAGAATCCCTCTGTTTCTTCAGCCAGCTGCAATGGAAGGCTACAGGGCTTGTTTTGCGGGGTTGGGGGAGATTTCCCTGGGAGTTGTAGAAGGAGAACAGGTGCTCAGCAGAGGTCCAGCATCCCTTCCCTCCACACGGGCCACCAGATGCCTTGGAAGCCCTCACAGGGCCTGGCATGGTGGCCCCATCCTGCTCATGCTCTTTGGCACGCAGCATCGCGCGTGAGGGGGGCCGCCTCTGCTCGTGCCGTCGTGTCCTGTCACCGCCCCAACCGCCAAGTCCTCTTCAAAAGCCACCCGAGTTGGACGCATCACCACATATGGTGGCACCAGATTCCATCACTGGATTATGGACGTGCGGACCCAGAAAGGAGGCCGCCGGCAGCTCTGCGCATGGCGGACATGAGTCGTGTGGGCACCCCCAAGGCTGAGCATCTCCTGGTTCCACCAACACACTGGTGGAGGCCTCCCAGAACATGTGGAGCTTAGCTGTCCTCTGGGGATGAATCCTGCCCTGGACCTGCCCCCTCAGAGTCCCTCCCTCCCTCCTCCTCCTCCTCCTCACTCCCCAGCATTCAGGTCTCGCTGATGTCACCACCCATGTGCTACATACAAGGCGTTCTTGTTCCTTGGCTGAGCGTCTCCCGCATGCCTGTTTTAACGGCGCTCTGATGAAGTGTGCTGGCTTTGGGAAGTTCTGGGCTCGGTTCCCGTTGACCTCACTTTTGGACTCTCTGATGTCAACTCAGAAGCACACCAGCACTGCTTCCAGAGCAAGCCAGGGCAGGAGCGGCCACCGTCCAGCCCACAACGCCGTCAGCTGAGGCACGGGGGCACTGGGAAAGGCAGGCCGGGCGCTGGAAGCTGGCCAGGCGCGAGAGGTCACGGAGCAGGCGTGGGGTCCCCACACCGGTCGGACAGAGAACAGCCCGGAAAAGGGACACCCCCAGATTACTAGCAGCGACTATTTCAGAAGACGGTTTTCGTGACCTTGGCAAGAACACAGCGTTGTGCAGATCTGTGGCTGTCCTGCGTGCCGTGACGGGCGCCTGAAGGCCGTGTCCAGATGGTGACCTCCGGAGGACGGAGAGGAGCATCTCGGCCTCCTGCTCCAGGCTTGGCGGCTGGTCCTTCCAGCGCCGCGGCTGCGTTTTGCCCTCTTCTTTCACGCTTGTGACTGAGGAGCCAGCCTTCTCCTTGGTCAGGAGGTGTGGGCGCTCGGTAGTTTGGCCCATGGCTCCCATTTGTGCATGACGAAGGATGATGGGTTATAAGCCCGAACCTCCAGAGGGCTCCACCCTGCCCGTGCTGGACACACCGGTGGCTCATCTTCTCGGCGCCTCCAAAACTGGGCTTCTGGGGGAAAGCGAGGAACCCCAAGCTCTGTCTTTGACGGAGACAGGCCTGTGGCCCACCTAGCCCAGCATGGCCAACACTGGCTGGCAGCAGAGGCTGTCCAGGCTCCGCCCCCCTGAAGATGCTGGGGGCTGGATTTGGGGGGAAGGCTGCACCCTTTTTCTGAGAAAGGAAGAGCCCTTCCAGCCCCTTTTGGCCGGCTAACGGCAGGGGGTCAGAGCCGGCAAAGCTTTCTGGGGCTCAGGGAGCCCACCATTGCTGCTTCCAGCTGTTGAACGCGGCGGGTGGGGGGCGCAGATGGGGCAGCCCAGCCTGGAAAAGGATTTCGCTAAAGAGGAGTGAGGCAGCCCGGTGGGCTAAGGAGAACCAGGCCCATTCCCTGCAGGCTCCAGAACTCCCTGGGTGCCTTTGGGCCAGTCGCTTCTTTCAACTGTGCCTGCCCCAAAGGGTTGTTGTGAGATATCCATCCCCTCCAGGGCCCTGCTGGCTGGGGGCAGGCTGGGGGAGGGCTGGGGGGTGTGGGTTGGGGAAGCTCTGGCACGCGAGAGCTGGGAGGGGAACTCCTGAGCGGCTGGAGGGGAGGCGTGAACCCGGCTATGCTGGACCACGTGCTCGCCCACTCAAGGGGCTTCTCTGGGCAGGGGGTTCTTGTGTGGGGCAGCCGGCCTTCCAAGGGCACCTACTCTCCAACATGTTCTTGGCATCGTGTTAGAAAATGTTAAGACCTGCGAGTGGAAAAACCCGGTGGTCAGGGATGGATTAATCCCGTTAATGTACATTTTAGCTGCCCGAGCATGAATGCACTCCAGATGCACCGAAAATGGAAAGCGGGACGACATCCTCTGAAACTGCTGAGCCCTCGCTTTTCCCGAGCCAGACTCGGCTTCGGCATGGAGCTCAGCCAGCCTGGACCTGGCGCATTCCAGGAGACGCCGGTGCCTCTTGGCTGGTGCCTCGCTCCGCAAGCAGTTCGCTGCTCGGGAGGAAGCCCCCTGCTCCCGAGGAACTGGCTTCCGAGTCACTGGCCCCGGCATGGTTAGCCTGGCCTCAAAAGCCTGGGACTCTGCGCACCATCAGGAATGGCGGGATTCTCAATTCATACAGGAAGCCTCGTTAGCTATCGTCTTTTAGAGTGTGAATACTTTCCGCCTCCCCGACGTCCAGCGGCAGAGCCTGCCCCAGAGTCACCCCCTGGGATTCACGGCCGTGTGGGGACTCAGGCCCACTGCCCTACTCCCTCTCTGCTCCAGAAAGCGACAGCAGGAGGAGGCGCAACAGGCCCCGGGCCGGTTTGGCGGGCAGATGGCCAGGCACGGCTTTCCCGGCACTTGGGGGATTTGCCAGAGCAAGCCTCGAGGCACCGCCGAGGTGCAAAGCCACGAGATCAGCTACGCAGCAGTGGTCCTGAGGACAGTTCCAGGGGGAGCCCGGGGCAGCGGGATGGCGTGTCCTGGGGCCGGAGTGGAGGGTCAGGATCCGGCGTCGCTTTGACGGCTCCCAGGCCAGAAGCAAGAGCAGATGCTGCGAGGGTACCGGGAGCTGGCTGCGTCTCCTGCCTCCTCCGGGCCAGCTGGCCGCTTGGCTCCTCTCTCTGTCCGGAAGCGGAGCTTCCTGTCCCTGGGGGAGGCAGAGCGGAGGGCTTCGGCCCGGAAAGGACGGGAGCCTCCTGGGTAGGGCCGGGGGCCCTGTGGCCCTGGGCGCTCGGGGCCCTCAGCCAGGGTCTCTGCTGCTGTGCCCGCAGTGCTTGGCCTTGACTTGGGCTCAAGCAGGGCCTGCAGCCATTTGCAAAGAGAGGCTTCGTCTCTTGGGCCCGGACCAGGTGGAGTCAGGACAGCATGGGCGGGGGGGGGGGGGCTGCTCCAGGCTGTGCGCAGCACCTCCAGACCGGGAGGGCTCCCCCCATCTCAAGAGGTTCCTGCCCGTGTGGGTCCTGTCACAAGCGCCCAGCTTCCCGCTTCGTGCTGAGAACATTTGCCCGTGCGCACTGGAGAGGATCCGTTTTGAAGGTGCAAAATGTCAGAGCCCCTCGGCTCGGCTGCCGGGATCCTGTGGCCCCGAGTCTGGTTTCTGGCAAGCGCACCCAGCACTCGCCAGGAGTCAGTGCTGCGCCGCCTGGTTCCTCTTCTGCGCCGCCTGGTTTCCCCCCGGCTCACGTTCCAAGACTGGGCCGAGCACGGGAGGGACGGATGCCGCCGAGCTTCGCCCCAGCCCTTCTGGAGGGGTCCGGGAGCCCATTGTGCCCCACACCTGTCCTTCAGCGGAGCAGGAGGGAGCAAGCGCGACAGCCGGTGGGAAAGCCTCTGTTCCTGCGGAGGCCCTCGGAGGGCTGGCTTCCTGCCAACACGATGGGCCAGGCCCCGCTGTCGGCTGGCTTCCGGCAGAAATGCCCCGCAGGGGAGGCCCTGCCCTCGCCTCCGCTGGCCTGTCCCTTGCTCGGCAGCAGTCTTGTTAAAAGCTGCTGGGAAGGAAATCGTGGATTTCCTGGAGGGGGGACGGAAGGGGATGGAGAGACGGAACGAGCCCCAGCCGCTGGCAAGGAGCTGGTGCTGCTCGCCAGCCACAGGGCCCGGCGGTGGCACGAGGGAAGCCGCCCGCGGGGGGCACGGCGCGCGGCGTTCCAGGTCTGCGCCGAGCCAGACGGGGTGACCTCATGCAGGCTACTCTGGCGGACGTGCCGAAGGGCCAGGAGTCGCACGGGGGCGGTAGCTGCAGCGGAAAACTGGAGGCGAGGACGCCTTGCGGGCCGCCTGCGGGGGCCAGCGCAAGCACAGCTTCCCCGCCCGAAGGATCCCTCTCTGGGCAGCCTTCCGCGGCTCGGGCAGCTCCTCCGGGGCCTTGGAACGTGACTTCCTTGTCCGTGGAGCGGCATCCCCGGGACGCCCCCTGCTCTGCTCTTGGTGGTCTGGTCGGGGCTTTGCCAGCGTCCGCTGAAGTCAGTGGAAAGAAGTGCGTGAGCGTCGTCGCTCTGCTCTGCTCCCCCTGCAGAGTCAGTCATGCCTCCGCCAGCGTCGCGATGAGCTAATGAGCCGCTCGTCTCTGCGCATTCCCTCAGCACCCCTGGGGAAAGCGCGGAGGCCAGGCCGTCCCTCCGGCCGCTGGGGGGTCCTTTGCGCCTTCAAGGGAGGCACTCCCCCCCACCCCCCTTGGCTTCCTCCCTTCTCTTGCTTAGCTCGGGGGGCTGCGGGCTCCTGGGCCAGCGGGGCGCCTTGTCCACTGCGGCTTTCACTTTGAGCTTTGTCGGCCGGGGCCGTCCCTGGTGCTCCGCAGTGGCAAACCTGTTTGGGGAAAGGAGTGCAGCACCGTGCCTAGCCAGTGCAGGTCAGAGCAAAAGCTGCAGTGGATAAGGAGCCCCGGAGAGGTGGGAGCCCCTCCTCCTGCCCCCCTCTGCCGAGGCTCATATCCGGGGACCGTCCTGGGGGGCGCTTCGAAAGCAGACGCCCGCTCCGGGCGGCTAGTCACACCGGCAGCTGCCCAGCTGGGCCAGACCGTGGGTCCATCTGGGCGCATGCCAGCTGTACTTGCTGGCAGCCGCGGCTCCCAGAGGCTTCAAGTGGGACTCTCGCCGAGCCTGGACCGAAGCCGCCAGAGGCTGACTGGGGGCTTCTGGGTGCAAGCAGGGCACCCCCCTGCAATGCGGCCCCTCCCTCTGCCACGCACAGGCCCCACCTCAACGGAGACGGGCCTTTCGTGAGAATAGACCCATCCCCTGGGGGGCAGCACTCGGTGTGCATACGTAGAATTGCCCTGCAACCGTGGGGGGGGGGTCTCTTCCCTCTGGGGCGCTGCAGCCTCATGCCTTCCCCGTTTCAGTGCCCACGTGTTGGACACCCGCAAAACAAAGGGCCACGGCGATCAGAACGGAGAGGTGATCAGAACAGTCCAAGTGAGCCTGAGCTGCGGATTCTTTGCTGCGACAGATAATTGGTATCAGAGTAAGGTCAGGTTTTGGTGCCTTCCCCAAAATGTTGCCATCCAGACATGGCATGTGCTGGCTGAGGATTATGGGAGTTGCATCCCTGGCTGGGGGAGGCTGGTGTGAATCTGCCTCAGTGTGACATCAGCACGGCGCGCATTGACGACGAGGGGCCAGGAGAGGTGAGGCGAGCCATGCGCTGAGGGCCGTGCTTTGGAAGCAGTGCGCCGTCCGCACGAGGTGCTGAGCAGAGGGGGCCGTTTCGTGGCCCTGGAGGAAGTGGGGTGAACGATGCCCTGCAGAGGGCTTGGCCGAGAGTGGGGCAGTTTTCCAGAGCGGCCACATGCTTGGGTGGGCAGCTTGAAGATTTGGGCTGGGGGTGAGGTTGGACACCCAGGTGTTGGGGACTGCCCGTGCGGAGCCGGCTGGAGCCGGGGGTCAGACTCGACGGCCCAGGAGGCCCCTTCCGACTCGCTCTGCTGCTGTGTCTCCATTTTGGAGCTGGTTATTTATTTGGGGGCAGGCAAAACCAACAGCAACAGCAGCACAGGGCAGTCACCCCCACTGTGCAGACAGCAAGCCACGGGGTGTGCAATGCGCCTCAGTTGTGCCCGGTCGTTCCCAAGTTGACCGAACCTGCCCGCCGCCGAGGGGTCCCGGGCTGCCTTCCCAGAGGCGCAGCTTCCTAGCCGCCCCGGGGCAAGCGGGGCCGTGGCCCACGCGAGTGGCTGCTGCAGGCGTGGGGGCGCCCTCTTAGCCGGGGGCCACTTCCAGCCCTGGGTTTCAGCCTGAAGCGCTTGCTGCCACAACTCGGCCCGAGGAGGGGAGTATCTTCGTTTTAGAGGGGGGGGGGAACTGCTTAAGCCGGGGACCCCCAAACTACCGGCCGTGGGGAGGGGCATATTTGGAGAATAGCCAGCGGGCCGAACCAGGACCCAGGGTGGGCTGAGTCCGGACCCTGGGGTGCCGCACCCCTGAAGCCCAGCACGCGCCGTCTGCTCAAACAGCAAAAGCCGAGAATGCAGCGAGGACCTTCCGTAATACTGAGATCTGCTGGCCGGCGTTCCAGCGCAGTCTTCCTGGCTTGCCTGTTTATTTCTGGCCGGGCCGACGGATCTTTCCATTCGCTGGTGATTTTCCGTCGCAGCGTTTTGATCTTTGGAAGACTGGCTGCATATGCAAAGGCTGCACCTCGGGATCCCACACAGCGGCATGCGAGAGCCCGCGCTCTGCGGTGCCCCGTTGGCAACGCCCTCTCGGCGTGTTAATGATCCTGCTGCTTCTGTCGCTCGTTTGGGCTCTGCCTTTGGCTAGCGAGAACAGTCCTCTTGCCGACGGGGCTGTTGGTGCCACTGGCCTGGGGGCTCGCCTGGTCCCCATTTTTTGATGGCCCCACTTTGGGGCGCAAGCGCCCCCTTTTGCAAATGCCACCTGCTGTTTGCGCCGCACTGTGCCCATGGCCAAGAAGCGAAGCCCAATAGCCCGATGTCACGGACCGGCTGGAGAAAGTTGGCCCCTGAAGGCCCTTCCTCGGCCATCGCTCTTTCGTGCGTTTAGGTCTCCGGGCTCTGCCGAGGACCTGCTCAGCCACCCCTAGGAAAGCCCATGTGCCACACCCAGTCCTCCACGAAGGCGCCTTTGCCCATGGCCAGACGGGGCGAGATGTGGCTGCGGGGCCCAGCGAGAGAAGCGGTGGTCTCGGGGGCATCGGCAGGCCGGGGCAGGTGGGCACAGAGGCCTGGCTTACTCGGCTTCTGCCCTCTTAGTCCATTCAAGTTTTGGCTCTTCATGTAATTCGCACCCTTCTTCTCACCGAGAAAAATGGCTTGCAGCTTAGACAGGAATGGAACAGCGTGCAAAGCGACTGATGCTCAGGCCCCAGACTCCTTTTGGGGGCCAGAGAAAAGGCCCCCAAAAGGAGTCCCCAAAGGAGTCCTTGGGGACCCCACATCGGAGGTCAGAGCTGACCCAAGCAGAGCTGGGCTCTCCCTCGTAGCCAGAGTGGAAAGCCATGCCAGCAGCCTCCCTGAGGTTGGGAAAGACCACGGAGAGGAAGTAAAGGGGGTGGGGAGGGGAGAGGACGGGGGCCACCAGGACGCCGGCCATCCGGCTGAAGCTCAGAGTGGAGGAGAGGGAAGTGGGGACCCCTTCTGTCACTCGCCCTGCATTGCCACGGAGGCTTCGACCCTCCGTTTTTGGGGGCTTATGACCATGGATAGCGTTGCCCCCAGAGCGTGAGAAGAAAAACAGTGCCCGGCCCAGCAGATCTGAGGCCGGGGCAAAGGTCTGCTTGGACGCAGAGGCCTCTGCCTGCACATGGAAGGGCAGCAGGCGCGATGCGGAGCTGCTTGCATTGCATGGACGCGCCCCCGGCTCGGGTTTGGCTCCGGGGCTGATCAGGCGGGCAGGGCAGGGCCAGGCCGGGCTCCCAAACAGTTTGGTCTGATCCTGACAAATGTCTGTGCCTTGGCAGTGTGGGTGAGAGCATCTCAGGCCGCTCAAAGCAAAACATGTCAGACTCGCTGACAGCGGAATAAACGGAGGCAAGGGAGGGATTGTCTGCAGAGGCAACCTCGTGTGCCGTTGTCCTTCCGGGCACTTGGAAAGGGCCGTGCTGGAACCCGTCTCTTCATTCCCCGCCCCCTCGACTGCAGCCTTTCCCATTAATGGCCGACCCTGACGAGTTTGCAGTATGCAAACCTTCCAAGGCCGAATGTTGACGAAGAGCAGAACCAAAGCCGTGCGCGCGAGTTTGGTAGCTGTTCTCTGGGATGGGTTAATACAATGTTTGGCTTGGAACGTCGCTCTGAGCTGGAAGAGGAGAGGGCTTCTCAGAGGCTGTCTATCGCGTCTTGCTCTTGCCCAGCCGCCAAGGGCGTGGGGAGAGACTCCGGCGGGATGGGGCTGCGGTAATTAATGTCAAGCCCTGTAGTAATTAATGACAAGGCTGTTTACATGTTAGGATTCCTTGTTTATATCCTTGGGATCTTCTACGTGCAGAGAACTGCCAGTGCAGCACCCGGCCAAGCTTGTGACTCTGACCAGATGCGAGGGAATATTTTCGAGCGAACGCGTTACATCGTGTGCTTGGCTTAATTAACGGCGGGCCGAGCCCTTCCGCCCCCCTCCTGCCTCCCTTCGCGTACGGCGCACGGTTCCGGCGGGGGAGGCTTGCCGGGGCTTCCTCGAGCCGGGGCGGATAGTTCGGGATTCCCTGGGTGCGGGAAAGCCCTGTGGAATGCCAGGAATTGAAGGGGCACCTGGCCCAATTCTGCAAAGCCCCGGGTGCGTAGGCTCAGCGTCGCATCTGGACCGAGCACTGGCATCGGAACTGGCCCTAGGAGCTGCACTGCAGGGGTGGTGTGTGAATACCTGGGGTCCCCCCCCCACCCACACACACATTTCAAATGTCGCCCTTTAAATGTAGAAAGCGCAATGCAGAATCCAAGATTTCAAGAGTCTTCAGTCTTGTTCTGAATTCAACAATTCAAGATTGTCGATTTCTCTTGATTCTGACTGCGGCAATATCCGCATCAGACAGCTGCCGGGAAATCTTATCCTTGTCTTCTCCGAACTCTTGTGGAGCAGCGCATGAACTGAGGCAGGCAAGGGGCATTCTTCTCACGAGAGGGAGAGAAAGACTGAAGGACGGGGGGGCGGGTGCATTCCAGGGACTGTGAGGTCAAAAACGTTGAAACATGAACAGGCAGCAGGGGAAATTTTGGAAGGGTGCGCTCAGTCGCCCTTGCTGCTAGGCAGCCGTGCCTGCGGATCGCAGCCAAGACACCTGGCGAGCGTCAGGCAGCACATCTACGCCATCCAGAGGGATATGAGATCCAGCACTGGCACTTTGAGTGGCCTGGGACCCTCTGACTGCCTTGGACCACAAGTCCCATGTTTATTTTCAAATTCCTAACCCACCCTATTAGCCATACGGCTCTCTGGGTGGGTTACAACATCATCATCAACAAAACAAAACAAAATGCAAGACAGGATAAAATACAAACATACAAAACAACAGTTACCAATAAAAACATTAAAAACAATATAAGATGGACCACAATAATAATATACCTGCAGTTAAAATGCTACTGGAACAAGTTAAGAATTAAAATACCAGCAAAATAAAAAGGTTTTCACCTAGCGCCTAAAAGACCGTAAAGGGGGCGCCAGGCAAACCGCTCTGGGGAGCTCGTTCCAGAGTCGGGGTGCCACTGCAGAAAAGGCCCTTCCTTGTGTGGCCACCCCCCTTTTTTCCTGAGGAGGGGGCTCTCTCAGAAGGGCTCTGATGCTGATCTAAGGGGCCAGGTAGGTGCATGTGGGAAGAGGTTCTCCTTTAGATACACGGTCAGAGGAGTCGTAGTGCAACACATCTGGCGGGCGACAGATTGGGGAAAGGCCACATCCAAAGCGCAGAGGAGGGAACTCCTGGTGTTCGTAGCAGCTGCGACCCGAGAGACACTTCAATACGTGTCTTTAGGCGTGCGTCACTCTGCTGGAATACCCACTTCAGAGCACTCGTCAAGTTTTGCGCATTGCTATGCTGCATTTCAGGACAGGGTGAGGTTATGCCTCTCTACACTCAGTTGGAGAATTGGCTGGTGGGAACTGACCTTCAGGGCACCTGGAGGAGAAAAGGTTAGGGAAGGGGCGTCTGGCACCCCGCAGCAAGAGACCGCTTCCTGTGCGCTCCTCGAGAGCAAGCCCTGAAAAGTTTGCACAGGGCAGAAAAGCACATTTGCATCTCCAGTGTGCATCATGGGCAAGTCAGAAACTCAGCTCCCAAATCATCAGGCCACGTGATCTTGCCCTGCAGCGGGCACGGCTCCTCAGAGCCTCCTGCAGACATGACATCTAGGCACTGACAGCCATGTTTCGGTAAAACAATAAAAATTCTTCCCATAGTTTCGGCATCTCCACATTTTTGCCCTCGTGGGTCCCTGGAATGATCCCTCCCTCCCCTGCGGAAGGATCCCCATTGCCAGCTTCGGTTCGTGCACGCCTCACCGCGCAGACTCCAGGGTCCTGCGTCAAGGTGAAATCTTCCACCCAGCCTGGCCCCTAATCCGCCCGCTCATGAAAGGGCTTTGCCAGCAAGAACACAATGAATAGAAGCACGGAACCGGACGGGGCTGAAGGCTGGGAAGAGCCGGCCGGCCAGCAGCTGTATGGGCCGGCTCATCCCCGCAGATCGGCTTGCCCTGAGCTAGCGCACAGTGGGAAGCAGTGGGAAGCGGGTGGCAGAAGGAGACCGTGGCCACGGGGCCCGGGTAGCCCTGAGACTTAGCGATTAGCTGGAGGGCCAGTGAGCCGGGGTTCACCGAGAGGCAGGCCATCAGCTCGGCCTGCATGCAAACCGCTGGGGGCGGGTGGGGGGGCCCTCCAGCTGCTGCCAGCAAGCTTGCGAAGGCTGAGCGCTGCTGGAGACGGAGCCCTGGGCTGGATGGATCCAGGGAGCGGCCCTTCCCCTCCAGGCCGCAACCTTTGGGCCTGCTCATTAAGCCTGCTGGGAAGTGCCGTCCGTCCGTCCGTCCGTCACTCAGCATTCTGCCCGCCACCCCGGCTGCTGTGAGCATCGCTCTGCTGAGGTTGCAGAGCCAGAAAGACAGCTTAGGAATGTGCGGGAGCTTGGAACTGGGATGGCGACCGAGGCCAGGAATCGTCCAGATTAGCTTGTAAACTGGGACCTGACACTCTCTTGGCCTGCTTTGGCTTCAAGCCGCGCAGAGGGCCGAGTGCAGGGCCTTGGGGACGAGCCCTGGGCTCACCCCTTTCTCCAGCCGTCAGCTCTTTGACGCTTCGAGTGTCTCCATGGCCCAGGCTGCATTCGTGGCTGCGGCTTCCCAGTGGACGGGGGCTCTCGTGCCCCAGCAGGGGAGCCAGGGAAGGGGCTGTGGGGGAACGAGCAGGCGTCTCGGCAAAAGGGCCAGGAGGGCGCAAGCCATGACGTGTGGCTGCAGCCCTTCTTCACCAGACCGTGCGGCTGCCTTTCCCCAGGAGAGGAGCTCCTCCCAGGCTGGCATTTGAGGACGTGCCCCCAGGTACAGGCTTGAAGCGCAGTTGTCCTGCGCAGAGCCGGGCTCAGGGTCCGGCTGCCCCCTGCCCCACTGTCCCAACGCACGGGCAGCCTCTAGCGAAGCAGGTTTCGCACCTGACCTGCCACCGCTGGAAGGCAGAAAGCGCACGGAGCACCTTCGTCCCAGTCGGCCAGGTCCCCGCTGCCCCACCTCCCAGTCCTTCTCTGCCTCCGCTTCCGTGGGCCATTCCCTCTGCTTCCAGCAGGATCCCCAGTGCCCCCTGGCTGGAGAGCCACAGCATTTTCCGAAACGCATGTGCAGCTTTCCTTGGGGAGGGGAGACGTGGCTGAAACGCCCTCCTAGGCGTCTGGCTAGAGCCGCAGCCCAGTGGCTGCGCGTGTGACCTGCGTGCAGCAGGCAGAGGCCCAGATCTCGCTGTCCCCTATGCAGGCGCGCTCAGCAACCTGGCCTGGAGGAGACCCCTGCTCGGGATCTTGGAGAACAGCTGCTGGCTCCAGCCTGGGGCTGGGCAGACCCACCTCATGACCTCCTCCTAGGCAGCTTCAGGGGCTTCATGTCTTCCTAGGCTGGCCACGTGCGGGAATGCTGCTTCTATCAGCTGGGGGCACCAGGAGCTGTAGCCCAATGCATCTGGTGGGTACCAGACTGCAGGGGGCAGCTCAGGTGCCTGTTTCCGTGCATCTGCCCAGATTCCTGAGACTTTTGTATCGGGTGGGATAAAAATGCTCCAAATAAATAGAGACGAATGCATTCCTGCCCCCCCCCCCCAAGACGCGGCGCTGGCAATTCCGGCGCTGTGCTGTCCGCTTTGGTGATGCCTGGCAGATGCTCTGTGCACAGACCAGTTTCCACTGTGGGAGGCCAGGACGATACAGCCAAGCACCCCCGCAGGACTCAGATCGAGCCTTGGCAGAAGGGCCGAGCAATCCGTCAAGCTCAAGGAAACCTTGTGGGAGGACAGAGGAATAAAAGAAGAATATTGTGAGCATGGCAGTCACAGCCCGGAGCAAAGCTGGCCTTTCCCAGACTTTGAAATCCAACCTTTCCAGCAGACAATGGCTGGCCTGTCAGGCAAGAGCAAGGGGGGCCTTGCGGCCCCTGGGGGCTTCCCCATGCCCAGCCGGCTCCTCAGCCACTGTCAGGGCCCCTCGGGATGGGATGGGACAGGACGACAGGACCGGGTGGGGTGGGCCTTGCAGGGACAGAGCGGAGCGGCTGGAGGGGCCGCCCGCAGCAGGTGCGGCGCCTCCTCGCCTGCTTTAAGAGGAGATGCTGCGGAGTCATGGCGGCTGCACTCAGCCCTGCAGGCCAGGGGCCCCCGAGTTGCTGGCCTCTGCACCACGGCCACCCGCTCCTGCACCGGCCTCTCGCTCTGGTCCCTCGATGGAGGGCTGGGTGCTGGGCAGCGAGGCCGCCGTGGCAGCCCCGCTGGCTGCCCGTGGAGCTGGCTGCCGGTTCCCTCTGGCCTGGATGCCCCTCCGACGGTGCCACTGGGGGGGAGGCGTGGGGCGGCCCAGCGAGGACACGGAGCCCGAGGAAACGCCTCCGTGTCAGCGCGCAGCGCCCGAGCCCTGCGCCCCCTTCGGCCTGGCCTCGCGCACCTGCCTCCCAGGTGGACATCGGGCAGGGTGGCCGCGCCCAGCCTGTGCCCCCCGCTGGCTGGGGATGATGGGGATGGCAGTCCAGCAACTCCTCCCCGGGCTGGGGAAGCGGGATGCCATTGGCCCGCGAGGGAAGCTGCCTCTGCCTGGGACTCCCGCCGGGCGTCCTTCCGTCTTTCTCGGGGAGAGCAGGCGCTCCCAGCTGCCGACTCGCGAGGAGGCCGAGTCCCGCCGCCCCACACGCGCGCACCCCCTGCTAATGTAAGCCTTCGGCGCGGCACTACCGCTCTGGCGGAGAGCAGGGAGCGAGTCACGGCTGCGCCCGGGCGCCCCCCCCGCGCCCCCCAGAGGCCGGCCGGCCGAGCCGAGTCCTGCTCGCAGGCTCAGGCGGGCTCCGAGCAAGGCAGCCGGGGCAGCTCCAAGGGGGGACTCGCTCCCGGACGGAGCGAATCAGGCACGCACGGCGCGGCACAGGCGCCCCCCCTGCCGGTGCCCAGTGGGTCCAGAGCGCCCCTGCGTCGGGCACAGCTGTGCCCATGCCCTCCGGCTCTGCGCTGTCCTGAAGGAGCTCCAAGGTCCTGAAGGAGCTCCAAGCAAGAAGGCCGCCCGGCCGCCCGGCCTCTCCCGTGCCTGAGCTTGGCGCAACTGTTTGGGGGAAGGGCTCAGCGCCCTGCAGTCAAATTTCTTGCATTTGACATGAAAAACCTGTGTGGTCGACCATCAACCCCCCCCCCCAGCCTCCCGCCACTGGTTCCATGTACTGGAGCCCTTCCAAGTAAGCCTGGAAGGTTAATGGATGGTTCCCATTTTACAGATAGGAAAAGCGGGGCTGAGAGGGCACATCGCCTCTCCAAGGCCACTGCGGGAGTGCTGTGGCTAATCACAGGATTTTGGCACTGTGGGTTCAGCATGGCAGCTGTCGGGACTGTCCCTCTCTTGGATTAAACACTTGAATGGCTGCTGATGTGCTGGGTGCCTTCGAGGCACTGCAGTTCTGGGCTGGCAGTAACAGCAGTTCAACTACAGTGCCCTTTCCTGAAGGATGCTGGGACTTCTGATCTGGCAAGTTTGCCTGGAGAGCCCCCTCATAGAATCACAGAATCACGGAAAAGTAGAGTTGGAAGGAGCCAAGAAGGCCATCCAGTCCACCCCCTGCTGTGGCAGGACACCAAGTCACGCCATCCCACTCAGAGGGCTGCCCAGTTTCGCCTTGAATGCCTCCGGTGTGGGAGAGCCCCCACCTCTCCAGGGAGCCGGTCCCACTGTCCCATTGCTCTGGCAGTGAGGAAGCTTCTCCTGATGCCCAGCCTGAACCTGGGCTGTCGCAGCTTGACTTGATTCTTCCATGTCCTGCACTCTGGCACCAGCAAGAAGAGATCTTGACCTTCCTCTTTGTGACAGCCTTT
Source organism: Varanus salvator macromaculatus (assembly GCA_023646645.1). Lineage (NCBI taxonomy): Eukaryota > Metazoa > Chordata > Lepidosauria > Squamata > Varanidae > Varanus > Varanus salvator. Next base: position 3,611,312 of record JAIXND010000761.1, on the reverse strand, counting down.
GAGGCAGCTATAGAGGGATATCATGTCCCCTCTCAGTCTTCTCTTCTCAAGGCCAAACATGCCCAGTTCTCCCAATCTCTCCTCATGGGGCAGTCTTTCCAAACCATGGAAAAGAAGCCAGCAATACCTCATTGGGGTCACACGTGGTTTGCATGAGGAAGACTCAATCCTTACCTCTCCATGTCAGTTTCCTGGGAATGAAACATAGAAACAGAGCAAGTCAGAAGGCGTCTCCTGGGCCATCTAGTCTGACCCCCGGCTCCAGCCGGCTCCGCTCACGACAGGCCCACCATGTGCATGTCCAGCCTGTCCTTGAACACCTTGAAGGTATTGCTTAGAGCTTGGATTTAATTTAGAACTCAGATTTCATTCTCAGCACTTAATTTTAAGCAGCTCCCCCATCTCCCTCCCTTCAACCCTTTTGCTGTGACAGAACTCGGGTCCACCTAGACCAGCACGGACTGGCAGCAGATCTCTCCAGGGTGTCAGGCAGGCGTGCCCCCAGACCTGCGTGGGCCCGAATCCAGCACTATCTGCATCCACAGCAGGGGCTTAACTTTCAGCTTAACTTTCTAAGGCCAGTGTACAAGTCCGACTCTTTTGAGCTTCATTTTAAGGGCCCGTGCCTTTTTAAAATAGCATTTTATGGGCGGAAAAGACATCTCCCGGTATTCCTTTGCTCCTCTCTGCTCGCTCGCCATCCACAGCTGCCAGTCGAGAGGGTGGAGGTAGGAATTCCCCGTCATTCCTCTGAACCAGCCAGAAAGGTGGCCCAGAGCTGAGAGCAGCCCGATTCCTTGCCGTGAGCAACGGGGCTACCTTGCCAGGTGTGCCAGCAACATCCGTCCCGCTCGTGGGAGTGCATGGGAGCAAGGGCGGCTGGCTCCAGCCTCGCTCCTGCCCATCTCAGAGAAGAGGGAGTGATGTCAGCCATGCCGCCCTGAACCCCGCCGTGTCCCCAAAGCGATGCCCTCCCCATCCGGGCCGTCCCCAGTGTGGCGCCTTTCCGAAGCGTTGGATGGCAGTGCCCGTGATTCCCACCTGGCATGGCTGCCAGCCGCGACGTGGCCCTGTGGCCGCCCTAAGCGAGGCCGAAGGTGGGTCCAGCTCAGAGTTTGGCACTGCACAAAGATCCTCCCCAGGATTTCTCCAGCCTTGGAGGTTTCCTGGAGACCGTCCGTTGCCCCATCGACACACGACACCTGGTGCAGCAGACGCCCGGGAATTCTTCCAGACAAGCAGACCATCCCGCTGGGACCAACCCGATGAGCACAACACCTTGTCTGCACTGGCCCGAGGCTGGATCCAGATGGGTGCTGAGCGTGAAGCAAGGGCTGTGTTGACGGGCGACTGGTCACACCCCTGGGGAGTCTCTCCCAGCGCTTTTGCCCCCGACCTCGTCCCCTGCTTGGGCGGTGTGCGTCTGGGGCTTTCAGAGTCAGCCGTGGGCGAGTGCAGCACCAGCAGCCGCTTTGGGGTGACGGCGTTGGTTTTTCCTCGTGCTGAGTGCGCCCGCCTTCCCGCCGCCCTCCCGTTCCCAACGGCGTGAGGTCACGGCGTTTATGGGACCGGCTTTGATGCCTTGGCCAACCTGGCCAGGCGCTTCTGCGTCCTGAGCGAGTGGGAGAGCCGCGGAGTGTTTCCCGGTGCTGTAATGGCTGGCTGAGGGACACCAGATGTCACTCCAAGCGCCAGGATGCCAGATGCGAGAAGCAGGCGTTCTGACTCACCGGCAGCTGTAGCCCAACCTGTCTGGAAGGCACCGGATTGAGCAGGACAGGGAATGAGGCCATGTGCCTGGAGAGAGAATGCGACCATGCGCAGAAGCTCCATGCGCAGAAGCTCCGGCGTGACCTTCATGAGCTCCAAACCTTCCCTTTTTTTCCGCTCCCTCATGAATGTTCTCTAGGTGTGAGATGGACGCGCGTCTAAGAGAGGAGCCGCTGTTTTCCTGATGCAGCGAGAACAGGACAGGGGCTCTGACCTTCAAAGGATGGGTCCATTGAGGGCCTCGCCGTGTACCAAGCTTGGAGAAACTCAGATCAGGCAAAGCTCCAGGGCTTCCCCCAGACGATGCTGAGAGTCGCAGCTTCCGGGGGAATTCGCCTTTCCAGTCCTTTGAGTAGCCAGGAACGTCTCTCTCGCGGCGGCGACAGCTCCCAGGGGCGAGCGACTAGCTGGAAAATGCCGCAGGTGGAAGACACACCTGCCGTGCTCGATGGGTGGGTGGCACTGTTTGACCTGCAGGAAGCAGCACCGACGAGAACCGACCCTGGCGGAAGTGAAGGAAGAAAGTGCGAAGGCGGGACTGCAGCCGAGCACTGAGAAAACGAAAATCGCGGCCTACAGATGGGTCGCCCAACGAGAAGGTCGAAATTGTGGCTGAAATGGGGGGGATTTTGTATCCCTCGGCTCAGGCATCCGTTGAGAGGAGACCGGGAAGGGCAGCTGCGAAGGAACTGGGGACGACCGTCCAGGGCAAGGCCTTGGGCAGCTTTGGATGGCTTGGGCCAGGCCCAGCCCTCCTCCTGATGGCTCTTCCCCCTCTTATCCTGGACTTGGAGAAAAGCAAGGGCATCCCTTCGAATGGAGGACCATCCTCCAACAGCCCCTCAAGGAGAGGACTGTGGATCTGGACCGTGGCCCAGCCTGGATGACGGTCCCCCCCCCCCCCGGCATCTGGTCTGGACTAGTGCCAAGTCTCTGTCTTTTCTCTGGTTTGGGGGCACGGCTTCACTTCCTGGGCTCGTGTAAATGGGGAGCAAACTCTGACTCTGCTCAAGGGACACCCCTCCCCAGTTAGAGTCTTTGAATGTGTGGAGAGGGACTGCTGGTTTGGCTGCAACGGCTGCCTGCCCTCCCCAGCCTCTCACTCAAGGAAGCTCCGGCCGTTGCAGCCCCGCTGGGGAACCGAACCCCGGTGCAACCCACCCCTGCCCCCGGCCCAGTTTCTTAGGAAGGTCGGACTGTGTTAATTCCCAGAAGCTGGGCCGGGCCATCCCAGGGTTTGGCAATCGCCCCAGCGATGAGCACAACGCACCTCCCAGAGTGCTCTGCAGCCTTGGCCTTGTCGGGTTCTTTAACCAGCTGCAAAGGAATTGGGGCGAGTGTTGGACACCCGTTTGCAAAAGTGAGGGGGCCCACCCGTGCCCCCCAAAGCTGCTGCTTCCGAAGGAGCCAGGTGAGAGAGCCCATCTGTGCAAGACGGGTGCGCAGAGGTCCTGAGGATAGATGATGCGGCAATTGGTGGCACTCGGTGCTCGACCGAGCGGTTGTGCGCGTTTTATGATGTGCGTTGTTGCTCTGTGCCATCGAGCCGCTCTGACTTAGGGCGACCCGGTGAGCAAAAGCCCCCCAGAAAGGCCTGCCCTACACAGCCCTGCCGGCCTGTTCTAAATCCGAGGCTGAGGCGCCCTGTCCAGAATCGGGCCCTCTCCCATCTGGCCGCCGCCTCTGCCTTCGCAGCTCCCCAGCGGGACGGGCCTCCCGGGGGCCTCGCCTTCCCATTAAGCAGGACAGCCTCCAGTTCGCCATTTTTGCTTCTGGGGAAAGCCCTGGGTTGATCCGATCCAGGACCCGTGCTTGGGAATTGGGAATTCTGTTCTATTGTTCCTGGATCCGGCCCCATTGATCAGAATCTTGCTGGATGTTGGCCGCTCAGCCAAGGACCATCGAAGCGATCGCGACCGATGAGGGACGTTCCGGGGGTCTGAGGACGGTCCTCATTTGGACCTGGGGGATTTTCTTCTTGGCAATCAACTTGAAAAGGGGGAATGATCCTTTCAGTGTAGCAGCCACGCTAGGGATGGTCAAGCCCGGCGGGCGGCCATTTTGTGAGAGTGCCCGTGACACTCCCAAAATTCCAAATGTGCTTTCCAGCCCCAAATGCTTCAGAAGTAGCAGCTGGGCTGTGATTTAGTTGCGGCTCTCCAGGAAATGCTGCCGTCGCCAAAACTGTTTGGCAGCTGGGATTTGCTAGCTGGCTCGATTCAGAAATGACATATTTGTCGAATAGATTCATGTACCACTCAAATAGTATCTTCCATTCACATCAAATATATCTATCCCACCTTTCAGCAAAGGCCTTTCAGGGGCTTAAAAACTAACAGAATTTAACATTCGAGCATTAATATGAAATTAAGATAATAAAATGACAACAATAAAGAGACCACAGAACAGTTGTGAAAGGAGCAGCAAAGGAAGAGGAAGAGTTGCAGTAACACCTGCCATCCGTTAAACACTTCTGCACAACAAAACTGGCTTTAGCTGGTGCGTATAATCTGTTGAAGGGGCACTGGCCATGCAGCTCTGGGGGCGAGTGCCACAGCTGGGCGCCACCACCAGAAATGCCCCGTCTTCATAGTGCCAGAAGCCTGAGGCGCTCAGGAAATGGATCAGCGCCTCAGGCCAGGTGTCTGGCTGGAGCCGGGGGTCAGACTAGATGGCCCAGGAGGCCCCTTCTGCCTTGCTCTGTTTCTATGTGTGCATGTCCCCAGGTCCCCCAGCCTGGATCACATTGTGCTTTCTAAGTTTAAAAAAAAATAGAACCAGAAGGCAATTAAGCTTTTGCCTGTGTGGAAGAAATTTGCCTTGGTGACCCAATCAATCGAAAATACATTGGCTGCCATTTTCTGAGCCAGCCACGCTCCAAAGTCTGGGGGGCAGCCCCATGTCAAATACCTCGTAGTGGAGTGGATGTTCCCGGGGCATGGACAGCCGTGGAAAGCCTATCCGTCCAAGAGGGCTGTCACTGGCGTACCGGCTTCAGGTGCTGCTCACATGTACCGTATTTTTCGCTCTATAAGACGCACCTGACCATAAGACGCACCTCGTTTTTAGAGGAGGAAAACAAGAAAAAAAATATTCCGAATCGAATGGGCACATCATCACAGGCACATTCCCCATCCCTTCCCCATGGGCTGCACATCTGACAGACTTACTGCACACACGTATTCGCTCTATAAGACGCACAGACATTTCCCCTTACTTTTGAGGGGGGAAAAGTGAGTCTTATAGAGCAAAAAATACGGTAAGTTGCAAGTAGGGCAGCTGTGCCACAAAGTTTCCAGTCCTCATGAAAGACAAGATTGGGGTAATTGCCTGAGAGCTGCAAAAGAGAGAGGAAGGACACCCGTATTTAGCAGCGTCTTTCCTTCTTGGTTTGCTCTTTTCCAAAACGGTTCACGCACTCGCACACACAGGCTCCTCTTTTCAAAAAGCACTCTGTTTAGGCCCAGAGGGGTCCACCCCACTCGAGCCCCCGAACAAAGACAGGCCCTTGTCCGGCAGGAAGCGGAGACATCGGGACGCGCCGTTCCTGGTTGCCAGGCGCTGGGGGGAGGCATGACCTGACGTGACCCTTCTCTTTATGGCACTTCTGCGCCTCCCGGCCAGGGCTGTCCAGCATGAGGCGTGTTTGACTTGCAGGGAAGGACTTGGGTGTGGAAGGGCTGCCGAAGCAGCGAGAAAGAGGAGCTTGTGAGTGTCCCCGGAGCGCGCCCCTGGGAGTGGGGCCTTTGGGAGGGGGGCACCGAAAATAGCCCGACTCGGGCCAGTCCTGTGGCACGCTCTCCGACCAAATTAGCCGCCGAGGAACTGAGCTGCAAAGAGGCCGAATGGGAAATCGCATGTTTGGGATTCCCCGAGCCACACGGGAAGTGGCCTCAGGGAGGGTGTCCCGATCGGGGTGAAGCAGCCGGCTGAGGAGACCGGGGAGGGGTGGGAAGGGGAGGGCCCTTGCAGGCTGAGCACGGCTGTGCCGCACAGAAGGGACGGATAACATAGAAACATAGAAACAGAGTGAGTCAGAAGGGGTCTCCCGGGCCATCTAGTCTGACCCCCGGCTCCAGCCGGCTCCAACCAGGGCTGCATTCTTTCCGCAAGGTGCGCCCGCCCAGGTGGCACTGGGAGGAACTGGGAGCGAGCCCTGGCTTCTCTCACGGCTCCGCTGGGCGGTTCGCGCAGCTCGCGCTCCTCCTTGCCGTGGGTGCCCGGATGGGCAGGCGGTGCCCATGCCAGAACCCGCCTATCCCGGGGCCGATCCTGTTTAATCTTTTCATTTACGACATGGAAGGAGGGGTGAACAGTCTGCTGATCAAATTCGCAGGCGACACTAAAACTGGAGCAGTGGCCACAACTGAGGAGCAGATACACCAGATCCAAAAGGATCTGGACAGACTATGGAAGTGGGCAGGAGACAACAGGATGGCGTTCAATGTGGAGAAGTGCAAGGTCTTGCACTTGGGGCATAGGAATAGCTGTCATAAGTACAGGTTAGGGGACAAGTGGCTGGCGAGCAGTGCTTGTGAAAGGGACCTCGGGGTGCTGGTTGACCGCAGGCTAAACGTGAGTCAGCCGTGTGATGCGGTGGTCAAGAGGGCGAATGCCACCCTTGGTTGCATAGCCAGAAGTGTGGCTTCTAGATCGAGAGAGGTATTGCTACCACTCTACATGACTCTGGTGCGCCCGCAACTGGAGTATTGTGTTCAGTTTTGGGCCCCTCATTACAGAAAGGATATAGCCAGGTTGGAGTCAGTGCAGCGTAGGGCCACAAGGATGGTGGCTGGTTTGCAGGGGATGCCGTATGAGGCGAGACTGAGGGAACTGGGTCTCTTCAGCCTGGAGAAGAGGAGACTCAGGGGGGATATGTTGGTGACATCCAGGTATGTGAGGGGGTGTCACACGGAGGTGGGGAGAGGCCTGTTCTCCCCTGCAGAGGAAGGCAGGACGCGCTCCAACGGAGCAAAGCTCAGGGAGCCAAGGATCCATTTGGATGCCAGGAAGCACTTCCTGACAGTCAGGACCCCGAGGGCGTGGAATGGGCTTCCACGAGAGGTTGTTGAGGCCCCATTGGTGAGGGTGTTCAAGGATAGGCTGGACATGCACATGGTGGGCATGTCGTGAGTGGAGCTGGCTGGAGCCGGGGCTCAGACTAGATGGCCCGGGAGGCCCCTTCTGGCTCACTCTGCTTCTCTGTTTGGAGAGCCCCTTGCCCAAGGCTCCCACTGGCCGGGGGTCTTCAGCAGCACATCCAGTGCCACATTTTCCACCCCTCAGTTCAGGCATCAGTTCAGAGGGAGACCAAAGCCTTTTGGCCTTTTCATGCGCATGGTGGGCATGTCGTGAGCAGAGCCAGCTGGAGCCGGGGGTCAGACTAGATGACCCAGGAGGACCCTCCTGACTCACTCTGTTTCTATGTTTCAGTTCAGGGAAGGGGAGAACAGCGGCTTGGTGTGTGGAAAATGATGATGGGATGTAAAGTTATAAGTTGGGGGGTGTGAACAGTTTATTTCCACTCTCACTCTAGAAGTTGGGCTCCCTCAATGAAGCTCACTGGCAGAAATTGCTCATTTATATTTATTTTATTGATGTTGTTTCTGCACAGCCTTTCTGAAGCCAGCCAGGGTATTTATACACATTTCCAAAGGTGAAAACCATAATTGCAGAGTAACATAGTAAAACCTTAGAAACACCTTAAAACGCTGCAACAGCGCTGGAAAAGCCAAGTTGAAACCTTGCAGCTGGAGCTGCTTCCTGAATGTGGAGTGAGAAGATTCAAGACTGATAAAAAAGCATGTTTGGGGGTGGGGTCCAAAGTCTAGAACCCCTCCCCGTTCTCCCCAAATGCATGGGTGCAAAGGGACCGTTTCTTCCTGCTTGGGTGCATTAAGGCACAACCTCATTCCCTTCTCTCTGCTGTTTGTGGGTTCTTTAGAAGACCTTAGTTCTGTTTGTAAAGAGAAACCTTTTTCAGAAGGTTTCTTTGAGCAGGGAAAATGAGGTACTATACCTGAAGATGAAAGAAAATGCCGCTTCCACTTGTGTGTTCGCATTATTCCCCATACCACGGTGCCAGTCGCAGGTTCTGCAGCAGAAAGGAAAGGAAGTGCCACTCATGTGGTGCTTAGATCTCCGTTCTGCAATAGAGGAGTGGAGAAAGCCCTGGCTTCGTTTGGGAAAGCGGCGCTTTCCCAGTCGGGAAAGAACGGCCCAGGCCTGGCTCTGGTAGGAGCATTTGGGCTCCTTCTGCAAAAGACATTGCGCAGTGAGATCTGTCGTGTGCAGGCGTCTCAGCGTTCCGAGAACGGGAATCTGTGGCCTGGGCACCTGTCCACATCCGCAGCCCACATGCGTCTCCCCCCGGGTGGTTTTGCAGTGTGGCTCCGTATCTCTGCGCAGGGCTGGCGGAGCTTCTGCGAGAGGTGCCTGGCCCCACGCTTGGGGCCGCGGCAGCTGACGGAGACGCCGTCTGCCATCTCCACTGTCCTGTGCATTCCAGCAGATTCCTGATACCCATAAAATCTGAGCCTTCTGCCTGTGGAAACTATTTTTCCAAACATCTCCTCTTCCTAGGCTGTTCTTAATTTTTCAGATTCAGCGCGCAGGGATAATTGGGGCCATATTTTTTGGAGCGTTGTTAGAGTGCCGTAGCTTAGCGTTTCACTGCATAATATTGTAGGAACGTGGTGGGGTGCGGTGCAAACCCAGATGAGCCATTCCCTGGAAAAGCCTGAGGTCAAAGACACTTGGCTCTTCTCAAAGAGCTGGCAAAGGTGCAGGGAAGGACAGCCAAGGTGATGGGGCGCTGAAGGAGCTTTCTCACAAGGGAGCAGTGATGGCTAAGGTCTTTTTCATTTCATAAAAAGAAGGGCGATGCGAGAGGGCATTCTTGAGGTGTGCAAATCGGCATGCGCCTGAGAACGTGGGCAAATATAATTTGTCCTTCTGTTTCATAACACTGGGCTCGAGGCCGCACAGTGAGATGGGCAGGCCATAAAGCCAGGACACATAAATCAAGACTTGTTTGCTCGATGTTTATTTATTGATTGCATTGTTATACTGCCAAACAGCTGATGCTTTTGGGAAAACAGCTTTCTCTTGCTCAGTGTTGCGTGTCATCCTGGTCAACTCCTTCCCATATGGGTCCTCAGGAGTGTTCGGCAAAGTCCTCCTGCAACTTTGATTAGAACCTTCCTTCTCATGGTTTCAACTCACTCTTCCTGGTTTATTTTACATGTCTAAAATACTTGACCATCTTGCAAGGTATGACTCCATCAAAGGCAACATACAACTTTGTTGTTCTTGTTGTTGTTAGTCACGAAGTCGTGTCCGACCCATTGCGACCCCATGGACAACACTCCTCCAGGCCTTCCTGTCCTCCACCATCCCCGGAGTCCACCTAAGCACACGCCGACTGCCTCAGTGACCCCATCCAGCCCCCTCCTCCTCTGCCGCCCCCTCCTTCTTTTGCCATCTATTGTTCCCAGCATCAGGCTCTTCTCCAGGGAGTCCTTCCTTCTCATTAGGTGGCCAAAGTATTTGAGTTTCATCTTCATGATCTGGCCTTCTAAAGAGCAGTCAGGGTTGATCTCCTCTAGGACTGACCGGTTTGATCGCCTTGCGGTCCAGGGGACTCGCAGGAGTCTCCTCCAGCACCACAACTCAAAGGCCTCAATCCTTTGGCGCTCAACCTTCCTTATGGTCCAACTCTCACAGCCATACATTGCAACTGGGAAAACCACAGCCTTGACTAGACGCACTTTTGTCGGCAGGGTGATGTCTCTGCTTTTTAGTATGCTGTCTAGATTTGCCATAGCTTTCCTCCCCAGGAGCAAGCGTCTTTTAATTTCTTGACTGCAGTCCCCGTCTGTGGTGATCTTGGAGCCCAGAAACATACAGCTTTAATGCACATTAAAAAAACAGATACAGTAATAAAAAGAATAAAGATGCAGGGAGAACAATCCATTCAGGAGGCCCAGAACCCTCTGGACTTGGAGAATTCCAGGTATCCCAAGCAGGTAGGGAGGAGAGCTGGCAGCTGGTGCCTTGGAGGGAGAATGAAGGAGGCTGCTCCGCATCAGGTGGGACCGGGCTGCTCCTCTCCCCTCCAGCTGGAAGGCCCACTCAGCCGCTTCCCTGAGATCACTTTTGTAGCTTTGGAGAAGCACCTGGTGAGTTTTCTTCCACACCAGCCACGGGGACAGGTGCTCCGAGCTCGGAGTCCCAGCTCCAGCGTCTGAGCCAATTTCTGTCATTTTTCAGAGCTGGGACACGGAATAACCTGGCCATCATCTCAGCACTGGGATTGTGCCGTATGAACTGCGACGGCGGCAAACGTTCTCCACAGTAGCAAACTCCAGCAGGAAATAAGCCTTCCAAGTGGTGCTCCAGCCCAGACAAATCCAACATGAGCAGGGAAAAGCCGGAGGGGAGCATCCAGCAGGGCCTTCCTTGGAGTCGCGGCTCAGCCCCAGTGCGGGTGAACTGCCGCCTAAGGAACCTGTTCCTGTTCTTCGTGGGACATGGAGGGCCTTTGCCGCTGCCTGTGCTCCTCCTCATTTATCTCTCCGTTGCAAAGTAGCCTTGGGTAATTCTCGACTCGGCCTTGGGGTGCACTCCCTGCTTCCCATGGGTGTGGGGGGAGATGGCAAGCGCCGGCAGGCCGAGACACACGGGCATGGCCGCATCCAGCGCAGGGGCCACAAGGTGCTCGGGCCGAGTATATCAGTCTTGAGGGTTCCACAAAAGTCTCTCCGTAGAATGTGCGTTTCCTTCCACGCTCCCCATCCGGCTGCCGGAGAAGCTGGCTTCTCACAGCAAGGAGCAGGCAAGGAGCACACTCCACCACGGAGCCGCGCGGTGTAATCGGATCCAGGTGGCCAGGAAGCGCACGCTGTCTGTTCGGTAGTTCTTGTGGAGCAGGGAGCCAAACGCTTGGGTTTCTGAAGCAGCCTTTGTGGTTTGTGTAGTGGCCAAGCGGCGTGTGGATTCCTCTTGCGAGGCAGCGGGAGGCGCTGAGGCGCTGCCCGGGGATGGAGGGGCTGCCGGGCGGTGGGATTGGGCCTCCGCATGGGATATGCAGTCCCAGGTCCAAGCTCACTCTCAGGAATGATGAGTGCCTGATTGTGGCATTGGTATGGTACCGGATGGACAAAGGTCCCTCCCTCCGTGGTTCACAGCAGCTGGAAGTGCCGGACCCAAAATGATAAAATGCAGTGTCAAAGCCCTGACCCTGCAAAATAAAATCAAGCTCAAAACAAAACCTTGCTTCCTTGGAAAGATTTGAAATGCGTGCATGGAGTTGAAAGAACAGGAACCGAAAGACGGCACGCTTGGTCTCGCGTGCGCGGTCTTTCAGAAGTGGGACACGCGCCTCTGGAATCCTTTGTCCTGGTGTGGTTTTGTTTGAAATTTCTGAATCTTGCACACAGAAGTGCAGGCACTTGCAACGGGCTTGTGTGAATTGGGCCGAAGGAGTGGGTGCTCTCTGGCCACCCTTCATGGGGGGGGGGGCAGAGAAAAGGAGCCACATTTTAACTGGGGGACTGTTTCCCCGTCACCTAACATGGCGATCTGACCCCAAGCCCAAAGAGCAAAGGGCATCCTTCCCAAAATGCACCCTCCCCACCACGCCAGGAAAATCTAACAGGCTAGACCAGTGATGGCGAGCCTTTGAGAGACCAAGGGCCCAAACTGCCACCCCAAACCCACTTATTTATCACAAAGGGCCAACACTGCAATCAAGCCTGAAAACTGAGGTTTTAGTTCAGAAAAAACACCTCACAGCCATTCCAAGCAAATATACATATATCCTTGGCAGTGCACTGACTGGCCATGCGAAAGCTCGGACGAGTCGCAGCTAATGAATCGTGGCTCATGAGGTCATCGCCTGGCACCACTACTCCTTTCTGAGCATGCCCATGGCCCCTATGTGCGCTGTTATCCGATGCTCAGCTGCTGGGGCGACTGGGCTCGCGTGCCGACAGAGAGAACGATTTGGAAAAAGCCTTCCAAGTGTAGCTTTTTGTGCGCAGCTCATCATTTCTGCCCCGTCTAAACACATTCCAACCATCCAAACCATGCCAGGACACCTCGTTTTCTGAACCCTAACCCTACCCTGGTGCACACCCCTAACCCTAATATGGGGCTACAGTTCCATTGAAAAGATAGCGATTTTGAAAAACCCTTCCTTGAGTAGCTCTTTCTGCGCAGCTCATCATTTCTGCCCATTCTAAACACATTCCAACCATCAAAATTGTGCCAGGACACCTCGTTTTTCTAACTCTACCCTGGTGCGCACCCCTAACGCTAATATTATTTATTTATTTATTATTTATTTTTATATCCTGCCTTTTTCCTACAAAGGGCTCAAGGCAGCTTACATCTCCTCCTCCATCTTATCCCCACAACAACAACCCTGTGATGTAGGCTGGGCTGAGAGTCTGTGACTGGCCCAGAGTCACCCAGTTGGCTCCATGGCCGAGTGGGGACTAGAACCCAGATCCTCTGAGTCCCAGTCCCATGCTCTTAACCACGACGCCACACTGGCTCTCACACTGTAATATGGGGTTACAGTTCCATTGAAAAGAGGGCGCTTATGCAAAAGCCTTCCTTGAGTGGCTTTTTCTGCACTGCTCATCATTTCTGCCCATTCTAAACGCATTCCAACCATCCAAACCGTGACAGGACGCCTCGTTTTCTGAACCCTAACCCTACCCTGGTGCACACCCCCAACCCTACTATGGGGCTACAGTCCCATTGAAAAGAGGGCGATTATGAACAAGCCTTCCCAGAGTAGCTTTGTTTTGCACGGCTCATCATTTCGGCTCATTCTGAAGACCATAAAACAGGGGTGCTCAGACTTTGCCAGCAGGGGCCCGGTCGCAAGCTGCCGGTGGTGCTGGGTGCGGGCTGGGCTGCAGTGCGCGGCAGTGCGCATGGGCCGGCAGAGAGGCCCGGGCGGCGGGGCGAGCCCTGGGCTGGGCCACCGCTCCGGCCACAGCCACGGCTGGGATGCTCTGTGCGCACGCGCAGAGCCCCGCCCCGGGCGGTTGCTTTCCGCAGGCCACCGCAGCCCCGACTGCCTCTCCGAGGGGCGCGGGTGCCCAGTCCCCCTGGAGGAAGGGGGCGCCCCGGGCCTGACGCAGGGCAGTGCCCAGGGAGCAGGCGGGGCTGCGGCGGCCCTTCCAAGGCCTCTCCTTGCGCCGGGGGCTCCGAGCGGCAGCCGACCTCCCGGCCCCGGGCAAGCGCGGCAAAGGCGGGCCGGGCTGGGTGCGCTGCCCTTCGACACGGCCCCTGGCGCGCTCCGCTGTGGCTGCGGCTCCGGCTGCGGCTCTGGCTGCGGCTCCACCTGCTCGCCCAGCCTGCTCTCCGTGGGGCTGGAGGCGAGCCCCACCGTGGGGCGATTCCCCGGCCAGAGGGGCGGTGCGGGGCGGGGAGGCTGCCGCCACCGGCAGGAGCCCCGCGCATTTTCCGGCGTGCGTGGAAGGGATGCGGGGCCAGGCCAAGCCGAGCGAACTCGCTCCAGGGTCCAGTGGCCGCCTTCTGGTGGGGCTTCTGGTGGTTGCACTTCTGGTGGCCACTTCCAGCCACTTCAAGGAGCCCCTCAGATGCTTCCTTCCTTCCTTTGGGAAAGCATCCCATGGGAAGGGGGGGGGGAGTGCAGTGGGGGTGTCATCTCATTCCAGAGGCCAGGACTGAAGGAACCCGGGCTCTTTCCCGAGTCTTTCCAGCCCCGTGGCAGAGCCATGCGCTCGCTGTTGTGCATGTTGGGAAGGGAGCTGGAATCGGCCCCTGGATCCGAGCCAGTGTGGGGCAGTGGTTAAGAGCAGGGGACTGGGACTCAGGCGATCCGGGTTCGAGTCCCCGCTCAGCCATGGAGCCAACTGGGTGACTTTGGGCCAGTCACAGCCTCTCAGCCCAACCTACCTCACAGGGTTGTTGTGGTGGGGATAAGATGGAGGAGGAGAACGATGTCAGCTGCCTTGAGCCCTTTGTCGGAAAAAGGCAGGATACAAATGGAAAAATAAATAAATAAATAAAATCAAACCAGTCCTCGGCTGCCATGGGGGGAGGTGGGGGTGCGCATCGTCTGAGCTGCTCTGGAGCACCCCCACATGCAAAGGCAGTGTGCACATGGAGGCTGCAGCTCTGTAGTGGGGGGGGTGAGGACTCTCCTGGGGGGCTGAAAATCCAAAGGGTTCTCTCAGTCGGAGCCCCCACTTTCCATTCTTTCATCTTGTACTGGCGCCAACCTGCCCCATTGCAAATCAAGCCGGTCTGTGGATTTCTCTCTCTCTGAAAGCTCTCTCTGAAAGACACCCCAGGGTGTGTCTTTATGGGAAACCTGCACCCCTGTCAAGCTCTCCTCCTGCGCACGTGCAAAATGCAGGCCTCTGCAGGGTCCCAGGTTGGATTGTGGCCTCCCCAGCGGAGGCTGCGAAGTCTCCTGCCCGAAGGCCCGAGAGCCCGCCGTCTCTGCCAGGCCGTGCGCTCAGCACCGGCTCCAGTGGCCCGCGGTCTGAGTCAGCCACGGAAGCTTCCCCGTCCAGGGACCAGGACTGCATGGAGCATCCGGGATCCAAGAGGCCGGGGAGCTGGAGCCCCCTCACCCCGCTCCCAGGCAGAGAGGCAGGGGTGACCGTCTGCCCCGCTGCAGATGCGGCCGGGCCGGGCCGGGCCGGGCCGGGGCTCTTGGCCTCAGCGCTTCCAGTGGCAGCACCAGCAGCATGAGCAGGTCTGCAGCCCTCCAAACTGGCCCAGGTCCCATCGAACCTCATCTGATCTTACTGGACCCCGTGCACCGAATCCGTTTTAAATGCGCCGTGCCGAACGGAGCTCTGCAGAAGGAAGCGGGGGCCGCCGATCCGGATGGTTTGAAAGGCCAAACCTGCGGAGGAGGAAGCTGCTAGCCCTGGGGGTTCCACGCGCCTCCTGCATCGAAGCCAGTGTGTCTGTGTGCACCAGTTGTTGGGGAACATGGGCAAAGGGGTGCTCCTGCCCTCCGGTCCTGTTTGAGGGCTTCCCACAGGAAGATGGCGGGCCTCCTTGCCAGGCTGGACTGTGTGTGTGTGTGTGAGAGAGTGTGCAGGGCAGGAGGTCATCTGCCTGTCTCAAAGCAGCAAGCACTCTTCCCTTGGACACTATCCCAACCAACAGTTAATTTTTTCCTAGGGAATGAATTCTAATTTGAAATTTCCAGAGCGCACAGTCGCTGGCCTTATGGACACAATGAACGTTATTTTCTTGAGGAAAGAACGGGCTTTGTTTAATCAAATTATTTAACGTGGGCATCCTTGGACAAAGGAACCTCTGGGGCAGAGAGCACGGAAACAAAGCGCAGGGGTGCTCGAGGGGGCCGGTGGGGCTGTGGGGTCCAGTCCCTGCTCGGGGCAGGACTGGAGGGGGAACCTGCTGCCTCCTCTACTGACAACGCAATTCAGGCCGGCGGCCTGAGGGCCATTTTGTCTGCCCAAATGTGATGTGGCTTTGCCTTCACTAGCAGCCTGCATTTCTGCACCGCCATCCAGCTGAAACCCTCACCGGGGTTCACATGCAACCGCAACGGCTTCCCCAGAAGTTCACTTCTAGCACCTTTGCCCCAGGTCTGATCACGGGTGTTTCTCTCCGCACAGGCTGCTGGCCCCGTAACCAACTCCGGCTCAGGGCGGGCCACAATTCGCCTTTTGCATGCACGCTTTCCCGTATTCGCCACAATTGGTATCTTTTTTGTACTCGATGTCCTTCTGACCACAGAGTTTTGTTTTAGGATGCGGCTGGCATGTCATTTTGGGCATGGCAAGCGGTTCACACCTGTGCTGGAGTGGGCTCAAATCCGCAACAGGATGAAGGGCAGGATGAAGGGCAAATCCAGTCGGGAAGGGCAGGCCAGGTTGTCTCCATCACGTGCCTTTAGGAAGGCTTGGCTCAGCAGCAACCGGCCGTGTCCCTTCGGGATATTGTCTTTAACAGAGAACAGAGATAGAATTTTATTAACTACTCTAGTAGCTCATTAACTGAGGCGGGTGGGGAATGGGCCACTAGCATCTGGAAAACAGAGCTGAGCTCCAGGAAGGGCAGAGAGAGAGAGCCCAGGGGAGAAAGGAATCGTGCTCACCCAGCGGAAACGGGTTTCGGTGCCTTGCCTTTTGAGCCGTCAGGATCGATCCAGCAGAAACTGGATCCCATCTCAACTCTGTCGCATCCTGCCCTGTGCCAAACATTTCCCAGGCCACGACAATAGCAGCAAACCTTAGAGCTGCTGCATCGCTTAATCAAATTACGCCTCCCCCCCCCCCCATTTCATTCCAGAGGAAATAGAACTTAAATTGGAGTAGGAGAAAAACGACTTGAATCCTTGAAGGGAGGAATAAATGTTAGGTATTCTGGTTTATGATTCCGGTCATAGCTTCCAGCCGCACGGGCTGTTCGGTGGTTCCCACACTTGACTGCGGTTTCTCTGATCATGCGGGGTTGTGGTTTCCATGGTGCCACCAAGCGTCCCCCAGAAGGAGCAGCCATCGAGTGCGGGACTGATGGGACGTGTGGCAGCGAGGGGGAGCTCACTAGCGTGGCCGGCAGGCACATCTGGGCACGGACATCCTGGTGCTGGTGCTGGTTGCCACCGCCCTCATTGCTGCTGCCCATTGTTAATCACTGCTGATGGTCCTTTTGCTCAAACGACTGGCCAGCGGGGTCTTGCCAGAGTCGGTCTGCTTCACCCCCTCTTCGCAAAACGCCTTTGCAGGCCTCCTTGTCTGAAGTCCTGGACTCGGGTTCATTGGTCCCCGCGACCGTCGGGCCCTCGGACTGTCTGAGCAGCCATTGTCACGGCTCTTGCGTAAAGGTCGCTGCGATCCGGTGGGATTGGCAACGAAGCAGAGACCCCTGACCTCCTTCTCCTCCCCCTCTTCCTCCCCAGTTAAACCAGCTGGACAAGGCCGCGGAAGCCGCCCACACCTTCTTCGTCGCCAACCCGGAGCACATGGAGGTCCAGCAGGACATCGAGAATTACAGGACGATGGCGGGGAAGGCGGATCTGGTGGACCGAGAGGCCAGGCCACACATGGTAATGCCGGCCGGGGGCGCAGCCGGCTGGGCTGGACCCCGTATGGGCCATGCTTGGTGGGATGCCCAGGGGAGGCCGGCTCAGTCCCACGAGCAAAGCCGGCCCTGGGGAGGCCAGGACTCTCCAGGAGGCCACCCCCTTTCCCCCAGACGCCGATGGCTTGTTGGCACTCCTGCCCCTTCCTGAAAGCTGGTGTGTCTTCCTTCCTTCCTTCCTTCCTTCCTTCCTTCCTTCCTTCCTTCCTTCCTTCCTTCCTTCCTTCCCAGCTGCCTCCTTTGGCCTCGGTCCCACACAGCCTGGAAAATGGTCCCTGGGAGATTTTCCTCAGGGATTCCCGCCCCCCCCCCCATTCCCAGGCCCTCCTCTGGCAGCCCCTGCTTTGGCTCTGGGGGGAGACCGCTGGGGAGGCGGCCCATCCGAGCCGAGGAACGCCCTCCCCAGCTCTCCTGCCTGCTGCCTTCCGTGCACACTCCCGGGCACCAGGTGGAGAATTTCATTCCCCTGCACGTTTGGTAGCCCAGCAGCCCAGCTTCTGTGCCGGAGCACCTGGGCATCCTTGCCGGGTTTCGCCCGGTTTTTAGTTGGTTTTAATGCATTTGTGATGCACGGTTTTCCTCCTGGGCAGCGTCTTTTTGACACAAGCAGCAACGCAAATTATTTTGTGGTAGCAAGGTGGTGCCGAGTGCGAGGCCCGGGGCAATTGCTGCCGTGGTGGGTTTTCTAGGGGTTTTCCTGGTTTATTTATTGGTTTGTTAATTCTCTACGCTGCCCCATTAGTCAAAGTTTTCTCAGTGTTTGCAGGACTAAACTTCACACTGTAACTACCAGAACCTAGGAAAGCATTTGCTGAAAGCACAAGAAAACAGAAAGAGTAACCAAGATAAATCCGGCAGCCATGCACAATCCAAAAGTGTATTCACATAATTTTTAAAACTGAAGGTCTAAAACACCTGGACATATTTTCTGAAAAAGTTGCGTACCTGGCACCAAAAAGAGCACACCATAAGCACCAAGGGAGCCTCTCGGGGGGAGGGGGTTCCCCCCATAAGAAGTCTCACTGCCACAAGATGTCCTGAGCCATGGAAGGTGACCCCCGCCCCCGGCTCCCCGGCTCCTCGTTGTAGCTCAGAGGGAGCAGTCCTCTTCATGCCAGTGCTGGCGACCACGGCTGGGAGGTCACCTTTGCACTCGGGACCTCCGTGGGGGCTTCCCACGGTGGAAGGTGGCCTTGGGCCCGATCCAGCACAGCTCTTCCTGTGTTTGTGAGGAGGGGTTGCGTCCCAACCGCCCAGGATGGAACACTCTGTGAGCTCGGGTGCCGCGCACCCTTGCCGGCCCTGGGGGCTCCCCGTGGCGGGCTCCGGAGTCCCCCCAGGCAGCTGCCCGTGTCCGATCCATCTTTGGCCTTGCAGGAGGACTACCTCGCGGGGGTCCGGCACTATGACCAGGAGGAGTTCCACCAGGCCGTCGACTTGCTGGAGCGGGCGCTGCGCGAGTACGGCGTCGCCGACCTGGAGTGCCGCGTCTTGTGTGAGGCGCCACAGAGGTTTGCGGAATACGAGTACCTGGACTACAAGGCCAGCCTCTTCGAGGCGGTGGCAGGTAAGCCCTCTGGGGAAGGGGGGGCTCCCCAGCCCTGCCCGGCCGGCCTAGGCGGGGGCCCACTCGGAGTCCGTGGGCTGCCCCGGGGCCTTCCCGGCGTCCCTGGGCAGCCCTTGCGAATGGCCGCGGCCCCACGGTTTCTGCTCCGGGACGTGGGCAGTAAAGCGGAGCCCGTTTGGCCACAGGGCGGGGGGCAGAGGCTTCTCGCCCCCGCTGTGCGATGCCTGGAGCTCGGCACCTGCCGTCCAGAGAAGTGAGAGCGGCTGGTGCTGCGGGACCAGGCCTGGCGATGGCACCGGCGCTGCTGAGGCTGGCAGCAGGGGGCCCTTCCACGGCTGCCTGGGGGCCCGGGGGGCCCACTGTACACCTCCTCCTGTCCCTCTCTTAGTCCCTTCGGCCAGGCCCGGGGGCTGGATGGCGGCTGTCCCGGAGCACGCAGGCAGGGAGGGCTCAGGAAGGGTGCTTCCACGGTGGGCCCAGACAGCCAGGGGTTCTTGGTGGCGATACTTGCACCCCGCCTTCAGGTAGAGACTCAGCTGTCCTGCCGCCCGGTGGCCATTTGGCTGGACCACGGGGCCACAGGTGACACGCGTTCCCTTCCCTTGGTCTGCACTGCCCACGCGCACGAGGGCAAGTGATGGAGCGCTGCCGGGGAGGAAGGAGAGGGAACGCGAAGGCTTCCCTGGCGGGGGCACACGTGTGACGGCATTCGGAAGCTGTTGGGCGTCTCGCTGCGGTGCAGCAGGGGCCGTGAGCATCCCCAGTCCTGCAGAAACGCAGCCGTGACGCGCTTGTCCGTTCCGCGGCATCAGGATCCCCCGCGAGGCCCTCCTGCGAGAGGCGAGGCCTGCAGAAGGCCGGAGGAGAAGGGCCCCGATTGTGCATGCCGACGATGTGAGCCGCAGTTCCAGAATCTTTTGAGGACTGCTCCTGGGTGAGCGGGAATTAAGGAAGTGTGGAACAGGCTGGAAGGAATCCTTTCCCCCTACTTACGATGAAGGCCCCCAGCCACAATCTCGGTTAGCGATTCAGCCGAGTTCTGCAGAAGCCTCTCTGTGTGACGCAGTGTTTTTCGGACCATCTGGAAAAGTCGATTTCGCGTCCAGGGCCCGCTCTCCCAGTCTTCCCCCGAGAAAAAAGAGGAATTGCACAGAGCACATGCCTGATGCTGGGAGACCTTTTATGACCTCGCAGCCCTGGAACGAAGGCCTGGGGATTAGCAAGCAGGGGCTCCCTTTCGAGCCCGCATTTGAACGCTGAGCATTCAGACGTCTGGAGGGAAGAGGCGAGCGAGAGCGACGGAGGGCCTGCCGCTGGGATGGCAGCGCTGACCTTGGCAGAGGACCCTGCGGGTGGCACGGCCTGCCCGGAAGTCTTCCGATCTCGTCCCAGAAAGTCCTCATTTAGCCGGGGCGCCTGCCGGGAGGGGGGGAGCCAAGGCGCCCGCCGTCGCTCTTCTGCCTCCGTTCAGGCGGGCCGCTCGCTTCTCCTGCGGTGCCGACTGCGGCGGATACCCAAGAAACGCAAGCCCAGCTCTGCACCGTGACCAGGGAGGCTTCGGCTGCACGGAAGCATCCTGCCCCGTGTGGTGCGCTGAGCTCGGGAATGATGGGATGGTCCAACGTGACAACGATCGATCGGAGGCAGAGGGGCTTGCGAAGGGGGCTGCCCGCCAGGCCGAGGCGAGGAGCGCTTGACGCTCCGAGGGGCGGCCCCGCTCAGCCGTGCGCCTCCGTCTCCCCGCCTCTCGTGCTGATTCATGGCTGATCGCCGACCTCGAACGCCAGCAAGCGCGGCACTTTATCCGATTCCCTCCTGGGCCCTCCGTGGAAAGCAGCTGCTCGGCATCTCTCAGCAGAACGCGTCCCAGCTGGGTGAAAGCAACAATCTGTCCGAAGCCGGAATTGCTTTCTCCACCCAAGGAAGGGCATCTGAGGACAGAAAACCGCCCCTTCCGGAGGAAAGCCCACCGCCCGCGGAGCGCGTCCGTGGACACGCAGTTTGCACCTTACTGGAGGCAGTGGGGCACGGCTCCGGGAATCCTCCCCGTCTCCCTGTCTTGCTCTCCCCCTTCGGAGCCCCAGACCATACCCATGTTCAGGCCCGTCGTGCATCACCTGCACACATCTCTTCAGGGCAGGAAGAGCGCAGGAGCGCAGGCACCCTCTCCAGGTAGACTGCCCCTGGATGTGGAAGTTCCATGGTTATCGCGATGACTTCACAGTTGTAGACCGGAGTGGGCAACCGGCGGCCCTCCAGGTGCTTGAGCCTACAGGTCCCATCAGCCCTGCACTGGGCTGAGTGGGGATGCTGGGGGGGAGGGCCCCCTCCCACCCCCAGGCTCTGCTGCCTTTTCCAAGCCATCTTTCCGTCCAGGAAGCGGCCATCCTCAGACGCGGGGGGCCTCTTCAGGCTGAGACGTCGCTTTCGGGCCACAGAGCGCCAGTGCCCTTGAAGTCCAATGGGGGAACGAAAAGAAAACCAACTTGCTGAGGATGCCCAAGGCCTCCGTCACTGGGGGGGGCAGGGGGGGACTGTTGCAAGCCCCCGTGCCTGAGATGAACCGCCCCCCTTTTCCTATGGCCAGCCGGTCTTGCTTCATATGGGAGGCCAGGTTGACTGTGGCTACCAAAGAGCATCTGAGTGCCCAGGGAAGCCAGCGCCTTTGCTGACGGCTGAGGCCAAAGTCCTGGGAGATGCCTGCCCCCCCCCCCCAGTTCAGACCAGCTGCACCAGTCAAGCCCCATCTCGGGGGCGTCTCTCGGCCAGTCAACTGCTTGGAGGGCCGCCCTGCTGCATACGGCAGCTCCCTCCGGACCCCGAGATCCTGGCCGCGCCCCTGACTCGTCTTTGCCCCCCATTTGAGGATGGCTTGTCGTGGCCTCCCAGCGACGCCCCCCCCCCATCTGGGTCAGAGCCAAGCCCCACAGTCTCTCGTGGCAGAAAAGGCAGGGAGCCCAGTGGGTGCCGAAAGAGTCCACTCTGGAAACCCCACAGGTAGATTCTCGGCCTCACCTGGCACAGGTAGTCCCGATATGTCTACCCCTCTTCCTCCCCCCCCCTTTTCTTTTTGCATCCCATCCAATAAACGGGGCACCTCCAGCCAGACCTCGCAGAAGCTCTTTACGGGACACCTGCCAAGAGCAGCTACTTGCTCCGCAAAGCTCGTTTTCCGTACGGTAGAATCACTGGTGCCACTTATCCCGCCACCGGGAGCATGAGCATGCATCGCGGCGGGCAGGGGCCTGCCTCGCGATGCTCACCCGGTGGCACCTGTGCTGTGCTTCCCTCGCAGAGCACTACCTGCAGGTCCTGGCCTGCCAGCACGAGTGTGTGCGGGAGCTGGCGACGCGGCCCGGCCGGCTCTCGCCCATCGACAACTTCCTGCCGCTGCATTACGACTTCCTGCAGTTCGCCTACTACAGAGGTAATGCTCCTTTCCTGTACTTTTCGGGAATGGTTCCCCAGGATGCCATATTGAAACAGAAACATAGAAAACCTCTGAGCAGATGGGAAAGGGTAACGCTGGGCCAAGGGCTCAGTCTCGGTCGTACCGAGACAGGAAGGGTTGTCCGGCCTCTGCCAGCATCCTTCCAGGCAGCTGTGCTGACGGCACGTGCTCGGCGTCGCAGGCTGTTTTCCCGTCTGAAGGGGCGTAGGATTGTCTCCCAGAAGCGATGAAAACAGATGCTTCATTCGCTATCTGCAGGGCTGACCTAAAACATTGGCTTAAAAAAATAAAATCACAACGGCAGGAAAGGAGGGGCCGAAAGCCCGTAGAACAAACTTGCCCCGGTTTTGGAGAGCACATTTTATGGTGCCCAACGCCAGTGGGGAATTCCACGTAGCTCCCTTTGGAGGCTGCTGCAAGCGGACCGCGGATGCAGGGGCAGTTTAAAGCGCGTTCCTTTGGCCTGAGCGTTCCCGCATCCACCCAACGCGGAGACCAGCCTGGGACAGCAGCTCGGGCCGGGGGCAGGCCGTGGGTGGGCGGGAGCAGCTGGAGCCCATGGGATTTCGCTGGGGCTGAGCCCCCAGCGGCTCCCGTGATGCCCCCGGCATTGCTTCCCTGGGAAGAGGACCTGACGGAGGAGGCGGTTCTTTGCACAGGCTGCGGGCTCTCCCTCCGCCAGCCCTTTCAGGACGGGGCCCCCTGCCCGGGCGACGGCGCATGCCAGCGATTCTGCTGGCAGAAGCGGCAGCGAACGGCTCCTGCCACGAGGAGAAGCCGTGCCAAGGCTCCCTGCACGTGCGCGTTGAAGGGGCAGCTCTGCATGTGAGCGAGGAACCCTTTGCCTCCTGCACCGGGGCTGGGGTGGGGGTGGGGGTCTGGCAGGGCAGGGGGCAGGCGGAGGGCAGTCCGGTGCAGCAGCTGGTGGGGCGAGGAGCTCGGGGAGGGCGGCCTGGACGGCTGGGCTTGCGTCTCCACCCAGCGAAGATGAATGCAACACTCGGGGGTCAGATCCTTCTGGGGGACGCGCTTCTTGGCTGTGCGATGGTTCTGCCCCGTTCGTGGTGTTTCATGGGGGCTCTGGGTGATGGCCCTGCAGGGATTGGGGCCACTGCTCCTATAGCGCAGCCTTCCAAAGCCGTTGACTTCCATTCTGATCCGGAGGTGGGAGAGGCAATGGGGTCGGTTCTCGATCGCCTGGCCGAGGCCAGCAGGCCGGGCGAGGGGCCAGGCCGTCCACGAGAACAGGCCGCAGCAGGCTCGGTGGGGCACTCCAGTGAGCAAACCGCGAGGGGTGGGCTGGATGTTGCCTCATAGCCAGACCATTCGGATGGAGCACAGTTGAGAAGCCCCGTAAGTGGCGGGAGACCCTCGAAGGCAGCGCTGACGCCTTCGGTTGGGAAGGGAGCAGGCTGTGGGC
This sequence comes from Varanus salvator macromaculatus, assembly GCA_023646645.1. NCBI lineage: Eukaryota > Metazoa > Chordata > Lepidosauria > Squamata > Varanidae > Varanus > Varanus salvator. The sequence goes on along the minus strand of JAIXND010000761.1, from coordinate 3,587,993 downwards.
AAGCTGCGTTGCTCCCACGGCCAGTGGCCAGCGGCCGGCTGCTCCGAGGCGAAACCAGCCCTGCTGGCCAGCCGTAAGCCTTCCGCCCCGATCTGGCTGGAAGGAAGGGGAAGCAGGCCAGCTCACGGCCCGGCCGGCCGACCTTGTAAGGCCCCTGGTTTGCCACTGCCCTTTTCCCTACAAGAAAAAGTCCTCCGAGGAGGGAAAATTGGCATCGCTCCACAAAACCTTTGGACGTGTGGCAGCACCAGAGTGCTCCTGTCGCAGCACATGCATGCTCCACCGCCCCCCTTCCGCGATGAGTCCAGATTGTGCAAGGCGCTTCCGGTAGCTCTTGCACGCTTCCCTGGTGTGAAATGCCACACTCAGAGCACCTGGACGGAGCTCCCTCTAGGATGTGCTGAGATTGGTTGCAGTGAGGGGACGGGCCAGGTTCTCGGCCGATTTTCATCACGTGTGCCATAGCCTGGGGCAGCGATGGCGAGCCTTTGGGAGACCAGGTGCCCAAACTGCAGCTCAGAACCCACTAATTTATGGCGAAGGGCCTGAACACTGAGGTTTTAGTTTAGGGAAAACAACTCACAGCCAGTCCAAGCAAATATATTTATATCCCTGGCAGTGCACTGACCGGCCATGCGAAAGCTCGGACGAGTGGCAGCTAATGTGTCGTGGCTCGTGAGGTCATCGCCTGGCGCCACTCCTCCTTCCCAACCATGCACATGGCCCCTTGTGTGCTGTTATCCAGTGCTCGGCTGCTGGGGCGACACGGCTCCTGTGCCGGCAGAGAGGGCCCTGCGTGCTGGCTGTGGCCCGCGTGCCATAGGTTTGCCACCGCTGCCCTAGGTCTTGCTCCCACGCAATCCTTAAACCTCTGGACTGTGACTCGGAGCACCGAGGAGGCGTTCTTAGATCTGGGCTGCCATCCTCTTGGCAGAGAGCAAAGATGGACGAAGCAACTTCTTCGGCGTCTCACACACTGAGTCCCTAACCCTCTTGCTCCATCAGCCCCTGATTTAAAAAAAGGAAGCCAAAAAGCACATTTGTTTTGTATACCGTTCCCCCCGTGTAAGCCTTTCTGTACACAGTGTTTCTGAGATAGGCCGTTTCTGTGCAACATCTGAGCTGAGCTGGAAAACACAGACCGAGCTGCACCGCCAGGCTGGAGTGCGTTCTGATGCGCACCGCAGCCCAGGCAGTGCCGATCCAGCTCCACGCAGAATTCTTTCCCGCCCCAGAGGGGCCAGGTGGCTCGATTCATCTCTCCCCGTGGCTTCAGAGTCCCTTTCCTGGCGCTCTCCGAGGGCAGGGGAGTGGGAGAACCGCACAGCAGACCCGCGGAATCGGTTCTTTTTCGCTCCTTCAGTTGGCGATTATGCCAAGGCGCTGGAGTGCGCCCGGTCGTACCTTCTGTTCCACCCGGACGATGCGGATGTTCTGGATAACGAGAGCCACTACGAAAGCCTCCTGGGCGGCTCTGTGGACCTTCGCAGCATCAGACCCAGGGAGGTAGGCATCTCGCATGCAAAGTGTCCGTGGTTGTGGCCCCGTTCCTGTGTGTGTGTGTTGTGCAAAGGCCTCCTTGCTCAGCCGTCTGCAGGTGGATGGTGCCAGCCGCACCTGCGCGCAAGAGGCCTTTTGCAAGGTGCCTTCCCAAGCCACACGGACGCAGGGAGCTTGCCCTGTGCAAACATGCTGGACACCTGGAGGTCCCTGAGCACCCCAGGGATGGAGGCACCATGCCAGGGCTTCCTCCCCCCGCAGGAGCCGCCCGTGCCCCCTTGCGGCTCCTTCTGCCTGGAAGTGCCTCCCTGGAGCCGTTAGGGCCAGCGCCCCTTCAGCCCAGCCACGCGGGCCCTGCTTCCGTCCAAGCTCCCGGATCTGCCACAAGCACGCGCTGCTTGCTTCCGCTTCCTTCCCCTTCGCCTGCGGCTTCCCCTTCGTCGAATGTCTCCAGCGCCCCAGGAGGCCTGGGACCCATGGCCAGGCTGCAGCCTGTGCTGAGCGCGCTTGCTTTGGGGGCCCCTGGCCCGCAGCCCCTTCCCACATGGGCTGTGCCTGGGTCCGATAGCCTCCTTCCATGGGCACCCGGTCTGGATGTCAGACTCCCGATCCGGACGTCCCGCCAACCCCGGAAACGGGCTGCAGGTGCCGCCTCCCTTTGCCCTCCCGGACCTGCTTCGTGGCCTCTGGGACCAAGGCGTGGCCACACCCAGCACCCAACTTCGGGTTGTCTGTGTGAACGCCAGAAACCCAAGGGCCCAATCCATGCATGAAACGGTTCCGTGCGGTGCTTGATCTCCCTCTGGTGGCGGGGGGGGGGCAGCACCGGCGGACTCCCGGAGGGGCATTCTGCAGGTGCTCCGCGCAAGCTGGAGGCGCTGGGACAGCCCGAGGAGCATCTTTCCGGGACCAGCACGGACCCCCTTTCTGTCCTTTCAGGAAGCCGTGATGTTCGTGCGGCGACACGAGCTGGAGGCGCACCTGCTGCAGACGGGGGCCGCCGGCCTGGGCTTCCTGTACACGGAGCCGGTAAGAGCACGAGCGCTGGAGCCGAGGAGGACCTGGCACGGACTCCCACAGTGCCATCCGCCCCGCAGCCCGTCCCACTCGGCTTTGCGTGCTCCTTGGGGCCCCAGGGAGTCCCTTGCCCGGGGTGCAGTTCCATCAGGTCCGCCGTACAAAGAGGATTCCGCATTTCTCGGAAGTACTCAGTGCGTTCCTTTTCGACCGGCGAGGCTGGCCGGGCACGAAGCGAAGGGGCATCGGTGCTGGAGCGCGCGAGGGCTTGTGGCTGGCAGCGCCGGCCTGCCCTCTGCCTCGTCATCCAGCTCCTTTCCTTCGTGCCGGAGAAACGGGCTCTATGCCTGACTGCAGCCACCACAGCAGCTGTTTCGCAAGTGCGACACCCTCCCTAAATTCCCAGTCTGCCCCCGAGCCAAAGGAGAGCTGAGCGGAGGAGACGTCCTGCCCCCCATGCATGCAGATGGCGAAGAGTTGCTCCATTTTCACGTGGGTTGACCACCCAGAGCGCCTCGGCTGTCGGGCGGGATGCAAAAGAACCGTGCGTGTTCTCACACGCATTCCACGAAGCCAGGACGCCTGTCAGCAGGCCTCCGCTCCACGAGGTCTGATCCTTAAAAAGAAATGGTCTGACATCTTTTGCACTCGCTGTACGCGAAGCCAGCGCTCTCGGTGCAGCCGTGCACACTCTCAGGCGGAAAAAGGCCCATGTGCTAGGAGCTGCAAGCCTTCTTTCTCGCAACCTGGACGGGACTGAGCCTTCGGACGGCTGCGGCTGCTTCTTGCCGGAGCCCTTCCTGTCCTGTTGAATGCCTGCCATCCCAAAACCAGCTGGGAGCAGGATTTAAATGGCGGCTCCCACCCGAGGCTCACCTGGCCTGCCCAGGTGTGGCACTGCCTTCGCCCTGCCCGAGGCCTCTGATCAGGCCTCCTCGCCCGTTTCCGCTCAGCTAAGCTCCCCGGCCCCCACAAGTAGCAGTTGCGTCTCTGTAGATTCTGCCCTGTTTTGCTTCCGGGTCAGCGAGCGGAGGATAGCTCCTTAACCGGACTTTAATGACTCTGCGCCTGATCTCCATACGGCAGGTGCTCACGGTGCCCATTTGCTTTTCTTCATGTCGTGGGAAAGAGCATTTAAAAATAAACAAATTAAGGAAGGGAAGAGGGAGAGAAAAGGAAGGCCCTATATCCCCCCCCCCACGTGTGCGCACACAGCAGAACAGGAACCGATGCGTGAAAGGCTGTGGCGCAACCGTTGGCCGCTAACGTGGCTGGAACGCCAAACAGGCAGTAATAATGGGGCAGAGCCTTCAAGAGGGACGCTTCTGATTCAAGAGTGGAGAACGATGGGCTGGAAGGGGCAGATCCGGCCCCCAGCACCCCCCCCCTCCAGGTTCTCCGCAGCCCCTGCCCGCTGCCTCAGTCCCTGCCTGCCAGCCCTGGGCTGATGCGCACCTCCTTCCCCTCACCTTTTGCTGGAAGAGTACAGCATCGGAGGAGATGCGGGACCCCCCACCCCAAGGGGCCCAGATTCCTCGAAGCAGCAGCTCCCCCCCCCCGGTGGTCTTTCCCAATGCAAGAGAGGGACACCAACGTTATGGGATGCTCTGGAAGAGTGTTGAGCAGGGACCCCCAGGGTGTCTGTGCAGAGTTGTCCCTGATGACGTGCTGCTGAACAGATTGTGTGTGTGTGTGTGTGTGTGTGAGTGGGGAGGGGCAAGGAGAGAAAGGGGTCTGGAGAGGGAGAGGGAGAGGCAGGGGGATCCAGTCTGTGGGACAGGATGGGTCACCGTGGGTTCTTTAACCTACAAGGGGCCTCAGCCCATCAGGTACCCGTTGAATATGCTGCCCCAGGCTGGGGTGACCCGGGTTGAGGGGAGTTGTGTGAACCCAGCCATAGTGGAGAGCCCAACACCAAATACGGGCCGCATGTGTGGCACGGTGGCCATGGACGGATGCCCAGCGGCTGCTTGTGTCACGCCAGCGATGCCGTCGGCCTTCTGAGCCAAGAGGAGCCAGCCAGGCCGGCCGTTCCAGCCCAGACGGGGGGCGCCAGGCCCCCCTGAGCGGCAGGCAATGTGCGCAGGGCACCCCGGAGAGCACGGCTCTTGAGTCGCGTGGGGCGTGGACAGAGGGGCTCTTCCCCTCGTGTGCTAAGACGTCGCCTCTGCTTCTGATTACAGACATACTGGAGCATCTCTGGGGACCGCCAGGATGGGCACAGGTAGGTGGGCAGCCCTGCCCCCCCCCCCCGTGTGCCCAAAGCATGTGCAAAATGCCCCCTGGCGCAGCATGGACTCGTGTCCCGCCGGGCCCAGTCAAACTGGGGGCGACTCGGCCAGGGTGCCTTGGGCTTGAGGCTGGGTCAGAGCCCCTGCAGGACCACTCCCCGCCTTTCTGCCTCGATGGAGGGCTGAGCGGGCTCGCCCCCGTGGGCAGCGAGGGCTGGACTGCGGGCCGAAGTCCCAGCGACTGCCCAGGGAGCTGCGGGGCCGAGGCAGGGCTGCAGGGTGCAGGGCTTGCCCTGGGGCAGTCCTCGCTGCCCCACCCGGGCAAGAGGCCCTCGCGCCCACCGCTGGGGGCCGCACAGGGGCCTTCTCCACCCCGTGGGCCGCATTCCATTTCGGAGAAGCCCCTGGGGCGAGAGGCAACGCACACACAAACACGCACAGAGTTTATCTGGACTTCTGCTCCACAGGTTCCCCCCAGAGGTTGCAAGTGAGCGAGAAGAGTGCCCTGCGGGGCCGCTTGAGAAAAGGGCCCTGCCGAAGCCGGACCGCGAGCCGAGGGAAGGTAGGATGCCGTCGGCAGGCGAGTCGCTGATACTGCTCTGTAGAACGTGCCCCCCTCACTTTCGGGAAACTTGGCCCATTTTTAAAAACGAAAGGTGTCCGGGCTGCCTCTTTGGGCTTCCGGGGATGCACACGAGAAACCACCAACATGGGTGGGCCGGCCAGCCAGCCAGCCGTGCTCGGTGCTGCTGCGATGTGCTGCTACGTCGTCTCTGACGGATGGCGCCCCCATGGAGGAAAGCCCCCCCAAGTTCGAGGCTGTGGCTCCCTTTAAGGACTCGGCGCTGCCCATATGCAGCCACCCCGGTCTTCCTCTGCCTTCCCTTTTCCCTGGCGCGAGGGTCTCCTCCAGGGAGCCTCGCCTTCTCATGTCGTGCCCAAAGTAGGACAGCCTCCGGTTTGCCGTTTCTGCTTCCAGGGCTCGATCTGATCCGGGGTCCCCGTGCTCCTCTTTCTGCCAGCCCCACCCATTCTCCATGCTCTCCTCCGGCACCTTATTTCGAACGCACCCGCTTGCCTCCTGTCGGTTTTCTGGCTGTCCAGCCTTCACACCCAAGCATTGCCACTGGGAATACAGCGGCGTGGGCGACCTTGACCTTGCTCTCTCGGGAAACGTCCTTACGGCAGCAATTTTTCCCTAGTTCCCTCCTTGTTGCCCTTCCAAGTCTCAATCTTCTTGCAGCCTCCCTTTGACTTGATAACTGAGCCAAGGTATGTGAAATCTTTCACAGTTTTGATGTCCTCTTTAATAACAGCAAAGTTCTGTAATTCTGTGGACGTGACTTTTGTTTTCTCGATGTTCCGCGGCAGCCCTGTCTTTGCACTTTCTTCTTTCTCTTTCCTCAAGTCCTTGCTGCTTCCCTTCGGCAAAATGAGATTATCTGCCTGTCTTAAACTAGGGACGTGCCTTCGGCCAAGTTTCATTCCTTCCTCGGATCCTAATCCATCTTTCCTGATGGCGGAAATCGTTACAATAATGATAATATTATAATATAATAATGATGGAAATAATGATGATCTTTTCCGCATGCAGATTTTATAGGGAGATAAAAAAATGCTTTTGTCAGACACCTTTGCGCAGGGGAAACCGTTCCGGTTCTTCCACGTCCGTCCCGACGGTCGCTTCCTGCAGGTTGCACTGCAGGAACAATCACGCACAGGGACACCCGTTTCTTTCAGGCCCGTCGGTAGCTTCTCGTGATTCACACCGTCAAAGATTTTGCTGTCGTCTCCAAAGCACGGACTGATCTCCTCCTGGAATTCGTGGGTGCGTTCCAGCGGGCAACGTCTGTTTGGCACGTGCTCTCTGGCGCCTCTTTCTTTGCAGAATCCAGGCTGGCTGCCGGTCCTTTCTCATTTCATGCAGCCCAGCGTTGCTTGTCGCGATGCTCCACTTTGCGGAGATCCTTGTGTGAGATCCACGCAGTTCTCCCGTGGTTGCTGCTTGCTTTTGCATCTCCTTTCTTGGGAATGGAATATATGCTGAGAGTCCCCAGTCTGTGGGCCATAGTTTTGTTTTCCATATTTACTGATATAAATTTACTGATTTTGTTAGAATATTTTTCTTAGATTCATCTTCTGCAGCTTGGCTTTTTTTGCTAGTATCCTACCTGCTCCAGGTGCTTGTTCCTTTGCAAGCACTTTCTGAGCAGCTTCCCCGTTGCTTTGTAATTACGTGGCTCTTTTTCGGAGGATTCCACTTCAGAGACGGGTGTTACCCTTCCATCCCTCTCCTCTGCACCTTCTCTTCATTTTGCTCCTGGTCAGATCGTGAGTTCCCCATTGGTCTTTCCACGTTCCTCATCTCGGCTGGAGCTTCCCTTTGATTTGTTGGAGCGTCTGATGGAGGTTGCTTGTTCTCCCCGTTTGTTGCTCTCTTCTGTTTCTTTGATGGGTCATGTGAAGCTCCACTTCCCCTCCACTCAGCACCGGTGAGGCCTCATCCGGAGTCCTGTGGCCAGTTCTGGGCACCACAGTCAAAGAAAGATGCAGAGAACTGGAAAAAGTTCAGGGGAGGGCAGGGAGGATGATCCGGGGGCTGGAGGCAAAGCCCTGTGATGACAGAATGAAGAACTGGGTGTGTTTGGCCTCAAGAAGAGAAGACTGAGGGGAGACTGAGGCAAGGGCACAGATCCCTTCGCAGACCAAACCTGCAGCAGCTGGTGGGGGGTCTTAAGCCGCCTCGGGCAGAAATTGCGCTGCGGACGCCAACCCTGCTTCAATGGAAATGCTCCGCAGAGCTGCCACTGAGGCGGGTCCTTCCTCTGTTTCCCCCTCCCCTCCCTGCACACGCAGACACCCCCTCCACTCCTGGGAAAGACGATCCTTGCAGTTGTGCGGGCGTGGATGCATCTTGCACGACTGAGTGCCGTTTCCCCTTCTTCCATCTGGTTCGCTTCGTGCTGCGCCGTTCCAGCGTATGAGACCGAGCGTGTCCAAGGGCCTGCCTTTTGTCTTCGCTTGGCAAATGTGCTTTGATTTGGGAGGGAGGTGTTGCTGCTGCTGTCAAGCTGTCCAGAGCAAAGAAGCAGCTCCTCTCCGTATCCTGGGAATCGCGTGGAGGCCCCAAGCCGGCCCGGAGCCAAGCGAGCAGATGCCTCATTCCCACACTGTTGCGTGTGGCACAGGCCGGTGCTCGAGATGAGACGCGGCATTCCCACCCGAGCGACAGTGAACGCCAGTGCAGCCTCCGGATTCCCACAGGCGGTCAGAGAAACACAGGGCTGCCCCCTCGCTACACACAGGCCCTATTATTATCTGCAGCGACCGGAGGCTAACCGGTCATCGGCGAGACCATCTGCACCGAAGGAGCTTGGCTCCCTGCAGATCCCACGTGAATTTTCCGAGGGCTCCTGCTGCTGCTCAGAAAGGGGCACGAGTTCACTGCCTGGGCCGGAAAGAGACGCCGTCGCCTTTCAGCGGCTGCTGCGCCGTCCCGAGGAGGACTCCTGCTCGGCTGGAAGCCATTTGCAGGGCGGCGTAGCAGCCCAGAAAACGGGCAACATGAACCTGGCGAAGCTGTGATGTAAGAAAAGCAGGCCCTGGGCATCTCGCCCCGGGGAGCCAGCCGCCCACACCCTTCCCTGCCGCCTGCGGTGAGCGATGGGACCCCAGCGGGTCTCGCACAGGGTTGCGGTCCCAGTGGGAGCTCACTAGGCAAACTTCGGGGGGGGGGACTTCTGGCGGGTGCAATGGCCCATTCGTTGGAGGGTCGGATCCGTGGCATCCTTTCGGAATCTGCAGCACTCCTGGACAAAGGAAGGGCAAGTTCAGCGTCGCCCTCATTCTTCCAACGTGAAGGTTGGGCAGCCCTGTTTCCGTATCAGTTGGTGATTCTCTTACAAGCCCGTGCAAAAATTCCCATGCAGCTTGGTGTGCGTTTCTCCTCGTATCCTAAGTGCCTTTTGGCACCTGCTTTTCCGAGACACGCGTCTTTGCAGGCCACCTTACCTGCCTGCGTGCCCTTTTCTGCCCAGTTCCCTCAGCTGGTGCATTTTCGTGTGCGCTTCCCCCGGTTTCAAGTCCAAGTCCGGGCGGGCGCTCCCTGTGCTTGTGGGCACTGGCCAACGGCCAGCGGCGTCCCTCTTCTGCCCCCGGGGCCGCCACTGCCGGTGGCATCGGGGGGGGGGAGTGGAAGAAGGTTGGTTGCTGATCCGCAGCACCCCCCATATCCTGCAGCCGCTCTGGGGGGGCTCGATCCAGGCTCAGCCAGCTCTGCAGGGCCGGGCTGAGCACAAGAGGGTGCCTGCGGAGCTGCAGAAACGGGTGCCCAGCAGTCCATCCCAGTCCCAGATGGTCAGGTACGCCCATCTCTTTAAGAACTTGCCACAATTTGTTGTGATCCACGCAATCAAAGGCTTTAGCGTAGTCAGTGAAGCAGAAGTAGATGTTTTTCTGGAACTCCCTAGCTTTCTCCATGATCCAGCGTATGTTGGCAATTTGATCTCTAGTTCCTCTCCCTCTTCGAAATCCCGCCTGTACTTCTGGTAGTTCTTAATAACGGTACAACATCATAAATTTGGTATCGCTCCTAAAGACACCGATCAATACCCAAAACCTGTTAAATATGCACATATGGCCAGTCAACAATAAACAGCAATGAAATTAATTAAGCGGCCTCCTCCGGCCCCCACCTCTCTCCCTCTCCAAAAGTGTTGCGGGGGCCTTGGGGGTGCTGCCCGCAGGGGGCGAGTCGCCCAGGGGCCCACGTCCTGCCTGGCTCCTGGTCCAGGGGCACTGCGAGGTGGGGGCGCTGCCCCCCCTGCTGGTCTCGTGGGGCGCTGCCTGCCAGGAGGGCTCCCTGAAAGACGCTCTCCCCCCCTGCCCCCAGGCGGCCCCCTCCTCTTCAGCGATGTGCAGTTCGTCTACAACTCGGAGCAGCTGAACGGGACGCAGCGGGTGCTGCTGGACAACGTGATCTCGGAGGAGGAGTGCCGGGAGCTGCAGCGCGTGGCCAGCGTGAGTAGCTGGGGCCCCGGACGGCCCGGGGGGAGCTGCGCCGGGGGGTGCAGTGGCCACTGCCCTGAATCCAGAGGGCAGCGGCACTCCCTTCTAGGAGCGGAAGCCACGGAGGGTCCTCTGGCGCCGTGAAGACCACCGGGGCGCAGCCAGGATCTGCCTTCCTCGCGGGGGAGGGCTGCCCTCCTCGGGCCGATCTTCCAGGACACCCACCCCCTCCCCGCCTGCGCCCACCCCCTCCCCGCCTCCCTCTGCCACAGGAAGGGGAGCCCGCTGGGTCACGATCCGGCCCCACTAGCAGCATTCCCCGAGGCGTGGGCTCCTGCTCAGATGCCCCAAGGGGGCTTGCTGCCCCGCTGCAGCCGACACACAAGGTGACCCCCTTGGCACGCAAGCAGGCAGAGCGCAGCATCTCCTTGCTCAGGCGCTTCCGCCACTCGGGTCGCGGATCGGCCAGCAGGGGCTAGTGGCGAGGGGCGCCTGCTTCCGGGCAGACGTCCTGCGCCCGCCACGCCGGCCCGGCTTGTACGGGAGCTCCCGGCACGGGCAGATTCGGGGGAATGCAGTCCCGCAGCTTGGCCAGCCGGGACGCCGATGCGGCTGTGGGGCGCCCTCCACTCTGCCTGCGGCCGGCCGAGGCCTGGTCAGCGCGGAGCAGTTTTCCACTTCGTCCTGCCTCGTTCCTGCCTCGGTTTGCCAATCTTTCAGCAAAATACCTGCAGGAAAATCCGCACCCTTCCCCCCACCCCATTCCTCTGGGTCCAAACGGCAGAGGGTCACATTTCCAGCCACGGGGGGGTATGGGGAGTGCAGAACCACTAAGTTTGGGGGGATTGGCATTACTCCTGGCCTGTCATGCCAATGTGCCCCCCCGACACCTTCCTTGGCGCCCACCTGGACACCTCGACCCTCCCCATTTCTCTAGACACGTCGCCAGTTTTTCATCCCAGCAGCGGGAATTTCTTCAAGGCAGGGCGGGTGGGGGGGGGCAGCCTCCCCCAACTTGCCCCTGTCAGAAGCTAAGCAAACAAGCCCTTATACTGGAAACCTGCTTTTTAAAAGCTAGTCTTCATTAGACAAAATTGGCCTTTATTTCCCTTGCTGGTTCCTCCACGAGCCGAGGCAGCAACGAGCCTCCACGCAGCCCGGCTGGAGCCTCTGCCGTCACCTCTGGCCGGGGCGGCACCGTGCGGGCTCGGCGTGCAGAGGAGGGGGCCGGAGCGCCCACCCCCCCTCTAGGGCCGAGTCCACCCTGACCGCACTCCCTCTCTCACAGGGCATCGTGCTGGCCGGAGACGGGTACCGGGGCAAGACGTCGCCTCACACGCCCAACGAGAGGTTCGAGGGCGCCACTGTCCTCAAGGCCCTGAAGGTGCGCCCCACAGACCGCCTGCGCCCCACAGACCGCCTGCGCCCCAGCCGGTGGCGCTGCACCACGGGCTGGCGGGCGGGAGGAGAGGCCTGCCCATCGGGGCCATGGGTGGCCCGGCTCAAGGAGCCCGCCGGCGGAGGGCGGAGAAGCCCCATTCGGCCACGGGGTGGGCTGGGCCCGCTTCCTGCATCCCGAGCGGGAGCCTGCAACGGCAGCCCCCTGCCCACGCTCCCGGCCGCTGGCGTGGAGAGACCCCTGACCCCTGAATGGGGGGTCTGTGGCTGCCCAGCATGCCGAGTAGCCCTTCGTGGCCATAATGCGGGTGCACATGGGGGGACACGCGAGAGCCTCTCTTTGCCCATGGCTTCCTGCCCAGCGGGGAGAGCCTCTCTTTGCCCATGGCTGCCCCCTGCCCCCAGTTCTCTGCTTCTCCTCCAGTCCCTCCTGGACTTGCCCCCAGGCCTTTCAATGCTTAGAGAAACCGAAACACAGAGAAAAAGCAAGCTGGAAGGGGCCTCCGGGGCCATCTAGTCTGACCCCATGTAACCTCCAACATGTGGCTGTCCAGTCTTTCCTTGAACACCCTCACTGAGGAGCCTCCACCGCCCCCCTCAGGACCCCATCCCATATCCGAGGGGTCCTGACCATCAGGAAGTGGTGGGACGCCTCACCTGAAGCCCATTTCCTTGAGCTTTGCCCCTTGGGACGCATCCTGCCCTCTGCTGTGGGGAAGAACAGTGTGGTGTAGTGGTTAAGAGCATGGGACTGGGACTCAGACGATCTGGGTTCTAGTCCCCGCTCGGCCATGGAGCCAACTGGGGGACTCTGGGCCAGTCACAGCCTCTCCGCCCAACCTACCTCACAGGGTTGTTGTTGGGATAAGATGGAGGAGGAGAATGATGTGAGCTGCCTTGAGCCCTTTGTCAGAAAAAGGCAGGATATAAAGGAAAAAAAGAACAGCTCATGGCCCTCCTCCACGACACCCCCTCGCATGCCTAGAAGTTGCTTTTTGACCCCGCTTCTCCTACAGACCGTGGGGTCTCCCGAGCCCCCGAACCCATCCTGCTGCCTCCCGGGGCCCCTTCTGGCTGTGAGCTGAGTGGCCCTCACTGGCTGGCTTGGCCTCGGGGACAGAGGAAGGGCCCCCGCACCCAACGCTGTGGGCAGGAGCAGGGTCTCCCAGGGGGCGGGAGTGGGGTCGGCTCGCCGTGGGGCCGGCGCGGCAGTAACCCCGAGGTTTGCCCGCAGTTCGGCTATGAGGGCCGAGTGCCCCTGAAGGGCGCCCGCCTCTTCTACGACGTGAGCGAGAAGGCCCGCCGGATCGTGGAGTCCTACTTCCGGCTCAACTCCACCCTCTACTTCTCGTACACGCACCTGGTCTGCCGGACGGCTCTGTCAGGTGAGGCTGGAGGGCGCGGGGACCCTGGCCGCCTCCCTCGGTGTCCTCTGGCCCCCACGACTCATGGCAGCGCCCCCAGTCTATTGCCACCACGCAGTCACACCCAGGGGCTGGGGGAGAAAAAAGGGGGCACCAGGAAGCTCGGGGGGGGCATGGGCCTCACAAATAGGCCCACCCTTGCTCCCACGCCCCCTCAGCTCCCAGGCGGCACCCGCTCCTGGCCCAGAGAAGCCCCCGCCTGGGCGTGCGCTGGTCCATAAGCTGCCGCGAGGGTCCTCTGGTCGGCTGTGCTGTGCAAGGGGGTCCCTCGCCCGGCTGAGCTTGCCGTCTGCCCCCTCCCAGGCCACCAGGAGCGCAGGAACGACCTGAGCCACCCCATCCACGCTGACAATTGCCTCCTGGACCCCGAGGCCAACGAGTGCTGGAAGCAGCCCCCCGCCTACACCTTCCGGGATTACAGGTGGGTCGGGCCCCTGGCCCAACGGCGGAGGCGCCGCTGAGCCGCAGGCCGTCTCGTCTCTGGTCCGTGCCTCTCCCCACTGCTGTGGGGCAGCTCTCGCAACGGCCCCCTTGGAGGGGTAGACCCCCCCCAGTGCACAGCTGCTTGCGGGAGGGGGTGCCGGGCTAACCGTTCGAGGACAGCAGGGCAACCCCAGAGACAGGCCAGCGAGGTGCTGTGCTGCTGCCAGACGCAAGTTCCGCCACCAGTTCAAAGGGTCTTTCCTTAAGTGGACGGGAAAACAGGGAGACGTGGTTTGGGGCCGGAGCATCTCGCGCTGCTGTGCTTCCTTCTTTGCACAAAGACGGTTTGGAAGAGCCGTGCAGAAGAGGGCAGGACTCCTCCTGCAGCCCAGGGGCCCAGTCCAGATGTGGGGGGCTCTCAGGGCTGCATTCCAGTGGGGAGGGCGAAGAGCAATGCTGAAGGTGGGGGGCGGGGAGCCAGAATGCCAGACATGCCCGAAGTGCCAACATGTTGCGGCTTAGACCTCTTACCGAGAACGTATCAGGATCTGACCAGTGGGGGAAATGCATCAGGCTTCCTCAATTCAGCCCCCCAAATCCGTGCTGGCGCCAGGCTCTGCAAGGCAGCATCCGAAGCACTCCATGGCTCGGCTCGGCTCGGCTCGGCTGGCGCTTGTGCCGCTGCACCGTGCGCTTTCGGGCTCCGTTCTGGGCCCGGGTGGCTGGTTTTTGTGCCAAATGGCACGTGAAAAACACGGCGGCTCCACACACTTTGCACAATAGTGCTGGCTGCGTGGAAGGCACGTGCTCTCCCGGCTCGGTTTGCGGAAAAGCACGCACCTCGTGGGCCGTCGTACAAGTGGCTGCCCGTGAAGAAACCTCCGCTCTGCAGGTGTCGGATCGGAAGCGAGGCGAGAAATTGGGTGAGCTCCAGGGAGCTGCGGCTTCCGGCCTCAGCACATCCTTCGCTCTGGCTGCTGGCAAATGGATGCACTGCGAGTTAAGCAACACGAGAACCGCCCCCCCGCCCTTGGCAGCCCCCCGCGGAAAGAGTCCCAGAAGCCGCCGCGTTCGTTGCTCTGGCCCCGGGAGGCTCCGCAGTGGCCACCGTGGTTCCCGCCGTGGGCGAGGCTGAGCGAGCGTCACGTGGCATCAACCCAAGGCAGGCCACATGACACGGCGGTGAACGACGGGGTCCCCAAAAGACCCCTGATGCCGCGCTTGAGCAGAAGCCTGCAGATATGGAATGAGATCTTGCATCCGAGAAGAAACTCTTCCCTGACCTCGCATGAGGGATTAGTTTCTGAGCGAATAACGAAGGCACTCGGGCTAAGCTCATGGATCATGACTTGGGGAACGTTAGCGTCCTCGGGCGGCAGCTCCCGGCCAGCAGCGATGGGCTTGGCCGCTTGCCGCCTCCCCCTGCCCCTCCCCCACATCGGGAATGCTGCTAATGATCAGATCGTGGTAATTTAAGTAGAGCGTCAGAGCATTCAGCGTCTGGCTGCACGTTCTTGGGAATCGCTGCAAGTTTTAGTTGTTTATTTTGAGTCCATCAGCCCGAAAGAGCCAACAATTCAGTCTCCGAAACCCAAGCCGCCTTCTCTTAATGCATCTTTACATTCCACAGGATGAGACTCAAAGCCAGTCATCCCCTCTGAGCATTTTGGGAGTATCTCATAGTGGTAGCAAGGTATGCGGCACGGCTTTTGCTGATTCAGCACCTGCCAATATCCTAGAAACATAAAACTCACCGGAAGGCAGAGAGGAAAGGATATGAGGCGACGCCGCCGATCCAAGCGCCAGGGGAGCCCTTTAAATCAGCCCCTGACAGCAAAGAGGGTTTGCCTGCCACTGGGAGCGGTTCCTGTTTCCAAGGAGCTTGCGGGCCACGAATCGGCCCAACCAGGGGATGCTGGCAGGTGAATCCCCCCTGCCTTCAGAGCCATGGTTGCAAGAGCCCCGTAAGACCAAGCCAGTCCGCATAGCGCTGATGCAGGTCCGAGGAGCGGGCCATCAGCCCACGGAAGCCACACGGTCCGAACGGGGGCTTCCTCCATCCAAGGGCAAGATCACTCTTGCAGCATTAGGAGCAGTGCTGGGCACCCAGGGCCGCTTCACCAGCACCGGCCTGGGCAGGATGACACCGCTCGGGCGGGTCTTCCCCTAACCACCCCTGTTTCCTCCCTCCTGAAGTGCTCTCCTGTACATGAACAGCGACTTCGAAGGCGGAGAATTCATCTTCACTGAGATGGATGCCAAGACGGTCACGGTGAGTGGCCCGCTTTCCTTCTGTGAGCCCACCAACCCGTGCAGAAAGTTGCTCGGTGTGCGTTGTGGCTCCCCTTCCGCACCCCCACCTGGGGGCCCAGGCTCTCATGCCACCCGCTGGACCCCCACACTCGCCCTGCCCAGTTACAACTGAAATTTACCATTTCCTTCTTTAAATGCCCAACTGAAAATTTATAATTTTGTGCAGGTCTCTCCCGATGCACACATGTTGGGTACGCTTTTTAAAATGTGTGCATCCCCCGTCCCGCAGGCCATGTAAGGATTCTGCATGCATTTCCCTGTGTGCATTTAGTGTACATGTCCCTGGCATGCAGACGCTTCCTGCACATTTTTACGTCCACGCACCTGCTTGCAACATGCAGAGAAGAGTCGCTTGGAGTGCGGCTTTGCTCGGTTCTGCAGAGATGCCTTGGGATGGCAGGCCGGATGGGACTCTCGGCTCCGGGTCAGAAGGGCTGGAATGTGCATCCCAGTGGGCTGAGGCGCCCCTGCAGGGATCGCTGGCCCGCTCCTTTCAGGGCCGTGGCCCAGCTCCCTGGAGAGGCTGCCGGAGCTCCGGGGTCCAGCTTGCACTTGCGGAGGGGCACGTGGGGCTGAAAGTTTCCCTCTGGCCCAGGGAGTCTGGCTAGGAATAGCTTTCCAAGCGGATGCTGGCGATTCGGCAGCCTTGTCCTGCCCCCTGCTGGCCATGCTGCCAAATAGCAGCCAGACCCTCCGTGGGCAAGCTGGCGCCCTCCAGCCATGGCCATGCCGGCTGGGAATGATGGGGGCCGCATCCCTCACATGTGGGAGGTTGCGCGGTGTCGAACTGCTGCTCCGGGAATCCATGAAGCCCTTTCGGGCGGGATCTGCTGGGCGGTAGATTTTGTTAGGGGCCGCGGGAGACCGAGTGCAGGAACTCGGAGCGTGGCCCGCGCAGGGTGGGCAGCCCGGCCTCCGCCGCCCTGGCGAGACGGGGCGAGGGCGCCTTTGCCGTGGGCCCGGGTGTTGGGGCTCCACCGGGGCCCAAAGGGGATGCGCCCCAGGGATTTCTCCATTTACAAGGACGATGCTCCCCAGTCCAGGAAGGGGGGGAACTGTGCAGAGACGATGCAGGGGGCGGTTTTCTCCCCTTTCTGTGCTCCTGAAATGCAGCGGCTTCTGGGCAACTTCAGACGGCCTGTGGGGAGCGCTCTGCCCCACACGGGGGTGCTTCCCTTATGGAATTTGCCTCCCAAAATTGCAGGGCTCTGAAAGGGGCTCACGCAAGTGGCGCGGGGGCGGCGAGAGGCCCATGTGCCACACACAGGCAAGCTGCTGGGAGAAGAGCAGCGAGGCGGGCCCCTCGACCCTGAGGCCGCACCCCGCCACGGACGCCCTGGGGCGGCCCCTGTGCACGGCGCTGAGCTCGGCGCCGGAGTGGGCTGCCACGGCTCGGAGGGCTCGGAGGGCTGATGCGGCTGCTCGCCATGAGGGTGATGGAAGATCGTGGGGTGCCCCTAAAGGCCGGCTGATGCGCCGCCCACGTGGGTGCGAGTCCGTGTGTGGGGCGCCCTCCTGCCCCATCATCTCGCTTCTCTGCCGCCCCATAGCCTTGGGGGTTTCTGGGCGGCCCGTGCCATTCCCCTCCTCCTGAGAGACCCAGTGGCCGAGGCCCCGCTAGTCGGCTCCGGGGCGGAGGGGCCCTCCCGGAGGGGTCTGGGTGCCTGCCCGGGAAGCAGGGCGCTCGCCCGCTCGTCACCTCTCAGCCCCCCATCTCGCCTCCGCATTCCCAGGCGTCCGTCAAGCCCAAATGTGGGCGGATGATCAGCTTTTCGTCCGGCGGGGAGAATCCACATGGCGTGAAGGCGGTCACGAAAGGCCAGCGCTGCGCCGTCGCCCTGTGGTTCACCCTGAACCCGCTGTACCGGGAGCTGGTGAGTGTTTCCCCGGGCCGCCGGCCACCCATGCCCCGGGGTCTGGGGCGGGGTCTCCGCCTCCCCATGCCTCGATTTTGTTTCTGCCCCCAAGGCTCCGACGAGGGACGCACACCCCCTGCTTCTGCTCGCAAATCGTGCAGGTGCGCCCCGTTCCTGGGGGCTCTGGCAGCGCGGGCGCCCGGTCGGGACAGGAGCCGCGTCTTGGGTCCAGAGCCGCTCTGACAGTGCCGGGCTTTCGGCAGCCCTATTACGGCCGTGTTTTTGCTCACCTCGTCCTGACATTGGACCTGCTCTGGAAGAGTTTTGACTTAATGGGATTAATTACTGGCGTTTCCTAAAATGACAGTCTTTGGCTAAGCTCTCCGAAGAGAGACTTTTTGAAAGCCCTTCAGCTGCAGTGGAACGGCTCGGCTGGGGACGCTAACGGATCCCCCTTTCTGGAAAGAGCGTTGCAAAGACCTTTGCCCGGGTCAGGAAAGCCCAAAAGGGCCGGGGTCCTATCAGTCCAGCCCCGGTCCCTTCTCTCGTCTGGAACGGCTCGAACCCTGCGATTCCCGGGGCTGCTCTTGACCTGCAAAACCTCCTTCACAGGCGGGATAGTGTGAGGCGACCCAGCTGCGGTTTGCAGCTGGGCAATGGGGGGGGGGGGGGGCTTGAGCTGGGGCACCAGCGCCACCTCGTGGGTCTTTGGGGGATTAGCAGGACGGCGTCCAGCCCGGTGTTCTCCTTTGGAGGAGACTCTGCAAGGTAGCTGTAACCGTGATTGGACCAAGTCTAACGGCTGAAAGGATAGGCAAGCTTTTGAGTGGCACAGAGCTCTTCAGCAAGCTGCATGGCCATCACAGGGGAATGCCAGGAGCTGTGGGACCTTCTCTGCCCAAATTACTGAGGCATGCTCCTGCGATTGCCGGTCAATTAATAAGTACTTCGCCACACAGAAGAGGGACCCTCATCCCCGCTCCCCCCCCCCACCAAGCCAGAATGCTTCCCAATTTCCTTTCTTCCCCCCCCTCAGGAGCGAATCCAAGCAGATGAAGTCATCGCGGCCTTGGACGAGGAGCACCTCGGACCCCGGGAGCTCGGCATCAACCCCAAGGATGAGCTCTGAGCTAGGCCAAGGACACACAAATTGAAATATTTATTTAATATTTGTCTTAAATCTTATCAGAACCCTTTATTTTTGTACAAAGCCTTGGTATAAATTAATGAACGGGTTTCGTGGGGAAGGGCAAAGAGGTTCCCCTGGCCCCTCCTGGCCCCTCTTGTCCAGCGCAGCTCCCCACACGCCTCTGCACGCACCGGGGTGCCTCCTCCCGGCCCTCCGAGCGCCACTTGGGGTTCTGCAGCCGTGCTCCGGGCTCCCATCTGAAGCCGCGGCCCCTCTGGCTCCCGGCAGCTCACAGCTGGCAGTGCCGGAAACGGACCAGGGTGCCGTTTCCCCAGAGCTGCCTCCGGCTCTTGGGGGCCTCGAAACCCCCAAGGGCAGTCAGGGCTGGCTGGTGGGACTCGTGGGACGCTCCTCACACACCCATGAGACGTGCATGTGCGCACCAGGCCTGAGCCCCCTGGTATGACTCTCAGGAGCCCCCCGCCCCACACCGCCCCGTCTTGCTCCGGGGCCTGGGCCTCGCCGAGCCGGCGAGAATGCGGCCCTCGTCCGGTCGGTCGGGTCTGCGCAGCTCTGTGCCCTTGCACTGCCCCATCAGGGAGCGGCCGCCATCTTGCTGCGCCCAGACTTTGTGGCCGTTGGCTTTCTCCGTGGCGAAGGAGGCCGAGTCGGCGCAGAATCCAGGGACGGCGTGAGGCAGGACAGACGGAGCTCGTCCGCAGCGCTGGCCTCCACCCTGGTCGGCCTCGGAGGCACGTCAGATGGGCAGCTGGAGCATCCCGGGGCGGCCGCCCCCGGCCAAGCTGGGAGGGCTGTCGGAGCGCTTTGCTGGCCCGGCCCGGCCGAGGCGAATCCCGCAAGCACTCACAGAACAGGGGCTGCCCCTCTCCCGGGTCGCATGTGCAGCACAGGAAAGCTCAAGTGGGCCTTGCACAGGGCTCCGCTCCGGGCACACGCGTCGGGGTCTGGATCTCGGGGCTGCCCCGACGCAGAGCAGAGCCCGGGCAGCCGAGGCCGGGCCCCCGACAGTGTCCTCACATAGCCCGGGCCCGGTCGGGACGGGGCCCCGGGAAAGGTCTCCTCTGCCTGGGGCGGGTCCTTCCCTTTCCCCGTGGGTTGGTTCCTTGGCGTGCCTTAAGCTTCCCACCTTGCAAAAGTCAGTGGATGAAAGAGCTGGAACCCGGCCTGGGGCACCTGGAGGGGCGGCACCTCCTGTCCCGTTCACCCTCCTCAGAAACGGGCCTCCTCGTGCAAGGCAAAGGGGACCCGAGTCTTGTCTGCACTGAGCTGTGTTTGGACCGGGGAATAAACTAAAACCGGAAAACGGCTTGGTGTGCTTTCCCTGTGTTTCATTTCGTCCGCGCGGTGCTCTGAGAAGCGGCAGGGCAGGCGAGCAGCGGGGGCCGGCGCACCTTCCCAGGCGGCACAGCATCCCCGTGGGTGCAGCTGAAAAGTGTCTCCGGCTCCAGATTTTGCACTTGATGTTGGAGCTTGGGGCTTCCTGGTTCGGCAAGGCTGCGCTCCCGGGACCCTGCTCGGGTGTCACAGTGGGCCCGTGCCGCTCCCCTTGCCGCAGGCTTTCCCTCCCGCTCAGCCGCATCCTGCGCCTCGGAATCGCGGGGGGCCGAGGGCCCGGGGAGGGCAGGGCCAAGCACGCCGGTCATCAGGCGGGCAGAGGGGTGCAGGTGCCTGTCGCGTGGGGGTTCGCGTGTGCGCGCAGGGAGGGGCTCGATTCGCTGCTGCTTGGCGGCGTCACCGCGAGGTGGCCGTGGGGCTGCGGGCACACGGGGACAGAGGGTCGGCGGAATTGCCACGGGCTGAAGAAGGGCCTGGAATCGGAGCTGGCCAGGGAACCTGCCCCGCGCTGCGGAGACGGGTCACTCGGCGCGCGATGAGTCTCTGTTCGGGAAGGATCCGATCCATGCCGGCCATCTGTGCAGCCGTTCTCTTGGGGAACGTGGAAGGGGAGGAGCAAAGGGGAGCACGGGGGGCTTGGCTTCGGCGCCTGATGGCCCCGTGGCTGCTCCGAGACATTCGCTCCCGGAGGCGAAGGCCAAGGTGATGTCGCCTGCTTGCCAGCCCCGGTTTTGGGGCCCCACTGGGCAAGGCACCCCACATGGGCCCTCCCTCAGTGAGCCTGCCCTCACCCCCATGGCTCACAGCTGCTCTGGCTCCTCATCCTCATCTGCCCCCAGCCATGCGGAGCACCCCGGAGTGTGGGCGTCTGGGGTGGGGGTCGCCCGCTGCCACCATGAGCGAGCGGCAGGGGACCAGGCAGGCTGCACCAGGGAGAGGGGGACGACTCTGGGGGAGGTGGGGGGTGCCCTGTGGTTGGATCTGGCCCCGGACCAGCGCCCAACTAGGCCCACCTTCGGCGCCAGCCCAGCTGCTGCCTCACTTCCCCCTGCGGAGCTCATCGGCTGGGAGGGTCACAGACGAGTAGAGTCGGAAGGGGCCAGGGGGCCGCCGGGTCCACCCCTGCTCAGGGCAGGACCCTCGGTTGCCCCCCCCCTCGCTCAGAGGCTGCCCAGCTGCACCCTGAGTGCTTCCGCTGTGGGAGAGCCCCCCCTGCCCCCCCCGAGGTCTCGGTGTGCATTGATGCTCTGCTGCAGCCTTCATGAAGCTCTCCCGGGTGTCCAGCTGGAAGCTGAGCCCGTCATTCGGCGCCCTGCACTCTGGGATGCGCGAGAAGAGATCCCGGCCTTCCTCGGGGTCCCGTGCCCAGTTCTTCCCATCTCTCCCACAGGGCGTTATTCCAGTCCCCAGACCACCCAGGCTGCCTGTGCCTTTCTTGAGCACAGGGGCACTCGACCCCCCCCCCCCGGTGCAGAGTGCATGGCACTCATTCTCCCCGCGATGGGGGAGCACCGCTTC
The DNA here is from genome assembly GCA_023646645.1 of Varanus salvator macromaculatus. Classification (NCBI taxonomy): domain Eukaryota; kingdom Metazoa; phylum Chordata; class Lepidosauria; order Squamata; family Varanidae; genus Varanus; species Varanus salvator. Next base: position 3,566,821 of record JAIXND010000761.1, on the reverse strand, counting down.
CACAAATGCCGCCCCAAGGAGCACCTGCCCCTTTAGCAGCTGTGCCACACGTGACCCACGCGACTAGTGGGCGCTCTGCAAGGCAGCGGGGCCTTCTCCTGCGCGGCACCGGAGGGGCAGGTGGCCGCAGCGGCAGAGGGTGGCCTCTGCCCCACACGACTCCTCACTTAGTAGCTGCTCGCTGCCCACACCAGCAAATGCCACAGTGTGGGGGGGGGATGTGCCAGGCGAGCGACTGCTTGCAAGTCCCACGCCTGCTGGGTTCGATGGCGCCACACGGGCTGGCCACAGGCGAGTTTGCGTGGCACAACTACCCATGGGGGCTTGTACATTGATGCTCGAATGCACGGTCCAAGCACCATTGTGGTGTGTCAGGGTGTCATGTTTGGTTGGTGGGAACCAGCAGCAGGACCGGGGGGGGGTCTCTCTGCACCCCGATGGCTCGTGGTGTCACCCGAGCCCAGAAAATGCGCCCATCGCGGAACCGAGACCCGGACCCTGGGGCTTCTTGGCAGGCACATCTGCCGTGGCTCCTGCAATGGGCTGGCCGGGGAGCCCCACGCCTGCCTGCCCCACTGGGGGTCCGGCCACGAGAGCCGCGTCTCTGCTTCTCCCATCTCAGGAAGGGCCACAGCCCTCGCCCCCTTGCTCTCCTGCAGGTTCTGGCTCTGATCCCTCTGAAGCCCAGCCAGCAGCTCTTGAGAACGAGCGCCCAGAGCAGCCGTCCTTCTTGTCCCCGTAACTATGAGAACAAATGATACCCATCAAAGCGACAGCACCAGCACCAGTAAAACCTGCACCTCACAGATGATGGGACGGCGAGTGGGTTTTCGAAGCCTTCCTGGGGACCTGCAGAGGCCCACAGCTCCACCGGCTCCTGCGGGGTGGCAACTTTTTAAAGCGAATTTTGGACGGTTTGGGTGCATCTAAGCATCCCGTAGTCCTTTGGCAGATAACACCAGTGCCAGGCAGGGATCGCTCAGCCCTCTACGGTCATAGCAAGCACCACATTGCTAGATTATGTATGATACGTTCTTCAAATGTGGCTTTAAGTCGGCAAGCAGCTAAACCGAGAGGCTGTGGGCAGCACAGACGCAGCAGAAGGGCTGCGTTATGGGTAAGTGAGCAACGCTGAAGCGCATTGAAGTGCGCTGGCAGCAGGTGGCGCTACTGCTGCACTGCATACAGTTGGGAATGCTGCGAGCAGACAAAGGGCCCGGCTGCGCTGCCGTGGGGGTGTCCCATCATTCAGCAGCGGTGCGGGGCAGCTGCACAGCCGCTTTCTCGGATTAACCGAGCCTGAAGGAAGAAAAGCACTAACCCAAACCTACGAAGCTCCGGGGTGAGGAAAGGAACCTTCACTGTGGGGTTGGAAAAGCTGCCAAATTGTCTACCACACCTTGAGAGGATGAAAGATTTATTTACAATACAGTGCACTGAGTTTGAAGCAAACGGATTATTAAATCTATCCCTGGGAGGTAAGCCACGGAGTGCTGCAGGAATCTTGCTTATCCTACGCTGCCCCACCCTGGACTGAAAACGGGGCAGGGTGGGACCCAGACTGGTTTGGTAGCTTTCTTGTGCAGCTACTGTGTGGCTGAAAACCGCAGTGTTTTGGGAGCTTGGGAACCACGCACCCCTCCCCAAATGGCTCAGACTGGGACGAGCTGGCTCCCTACCGCCCTTTCAGAACGAGGACGGATCCAGCCATATCCCTGTCCCTAGTCCGGGGCTCGGCTTCCCGCTGTTTGCTGCGCCTTTGCCTGGCTCGGCGCAGCCCTTGGGCGGGGACGTGGCCGGGGCCGCCTTGCAACGTCTCCCCACCGCACACGCAATGTCGAATCGCCCAGTTTTCCTGGGCTCCGCTTTCCACCATTACAGTATTTTGGCGACGAGCAGATGTTAATGTTAATTGTTAAATCTGCAAGGAAGGCCAGCTCCCTGCCAGCTGGTCCAAGTGCATCCCGCAGCTTCTTCAGGGAAGTTGCGAATGGCTTTGCGGCACTTTTGGGTCGGCTTTGCCGAGTCGGAGCTGCGGGGCCACGCAGGCCTTAAGATGCAGTGTGACAACCTGCTTGCAACCCCAAGGAGCAGGCAGGAGAAATTCAGTGCAGACGCCCCTTTCCACGGACCTCGAGGCTCTGGAGCCTCCATGCAGCCCCGCTTGGGCCCACGGAAGAGGCTCCTTGTCTGCCCCTTGGTGGGGGCACGGGATGCGTGGCCCTCGGCAGAAGGACAATGCCACCGAAGGGCTGGGAGGAGAACGGTGCGAGCCGCGGCCCTGGGAATCAGGCCGGCTTGCTTCAGCAGCCGCGAGCTTTTCCCTCCTATCTGGTCCTTCCAGCCTGGCTAGGAGCATTTTCTCCTGGGAAAACTGCCCCCTCCCATAATGTTCAGGCTTGGCCCAAGGGATGGGCCAGATCCTCACCTGGCTCCCAGGTCAGGCTGTCTCTGCCCTGCCTTCCCGCAGCCTCGGAGGCCAGAACTCCTGGCAAAGGGGGAAGAAGCTGCAGGCGGCAGGAAGGTCCCCCACGCCCTTCCGTGCCACCCCTTCAGGCCCCGGGGCATCTCTTGGGCTGTCTCAGCATGCAAGGGCCACAGGCCACCCCAGGGGCGTGTTCTCCCTCCACCCCTCCTCAGGATAGGGCTGGGGGTCGCCCTAGTGCAGCAAGAGCAGCCGTCCAGGGCAGGCTGTCGGGCCACTTCCAGGGAATCCTTGCAACCCTTCGAAAGAGCCATGCAGCTCGCTGGGCCGAGAGGAAGGCTCTTCCTGCACCAAGCGGCTGCATGCAATGGCACCGGACGTGCTTCTCACGTCCCCATCTCCCGAACGGCCTCGACCGGCGTTCCCGCTCCCCAGGTGTCTTTCTACCCACTGATGGAGTCGGCGGGGATTCTCCTCTTCGGAAAGCGAGCGTTCACTGGCCCGTGACGTCTTCCGCTGTGTCCTTGCGGGCACAGCACACGGAGGCGGGATGCTTCAGAGCGACAGCAGAAGAGATCAGAGACGCATCGCGCAGTCTCGGCGTTTTAGAATGGCTCGTGCACGCATGCAAGGTTGCATGCTTGGTATCCTCATGCAACTAAACCTGCGTGCAGTTCTGGGAAGTTACAAAACGGCCTGCAAGTCCAAGGAAGCTGCACACCTCGGATGTGGAATCCGCAGGTGGGTTCCACAGGAATCCAAAGTCATTTGACTCTTGTTGTGATTCCTCCGGCAGCCCTACCTGAGCTCGGGGGTACAGGACACCCGTGCAGGCAGCACAGCCCCGGTGCAACCCGCCCTGCCCCCGCTCTCCCGTTCGGGGGCTGAAATGGCAGGTGAGGGGAGGCACCATTCTCTACCTGAACTCCTGCAGGACTTGCAGTTCAGTGACGGCAGAGGATTTGGGAGTACAGGACCGCAGGCCTGGCTGTACGAGGAGCAACATCCGCCCTGTGCCTGCATGCAAAGAGCAGTTGGCGGTGGACTGCAATAAACCGAGAGAGGACACCCTGCGAGGGCCGCCTGGGCGCTGACGGCATCTCCAGGACGTGCATCCGGTCCCCACGTGAAGCTGGAAGGAATCACCCCAGCCAGGAATCCGGTCATGTCATTCGAGGTGAACTTCAGAGGTTTACCAGGGTGTCTTGGCGGCGGCAGCTGCCGGCTGCTTCGCCTCTGCTGCTTCACGCCGCAGCTCAGCTCTGCGGAGGAGCATGGGCCCCGCGGGTGTGCGAGTTCCACTATGGCAGGTCCGACCAGGCACCACCGTGAGCACGTATGTGTGGGGAGAGGAAACCCCACTCTGCCCTCCAAGCAGCGACCAGAGACAAGAGCGTGGGTTCCGCTTTGGTGGGAGGTGCTGGGACTCGGCCGAGGCCTCCTGCTCACTCTGTCAGCAGAGAGTCCCCTTTCCTAATTTATGGCGCATAACAACGCAGGTGCGGAAATGCTCTTAAAATAAACGGGCTTCCGCAGTTTAATCCCGAGCCCACCACCGTCGCTTCCTGAGGGCAGAGGCGAGAAGAGGGTCCTTCTTGACAGAACGTGCCTTGCAGTCATGCCAAGAGACGCTCCGCGCATGTTCTGCTCCCCGGCGCCACGATTCAGCACGACACCTCTCCGGAGGTGCTTCCCGTTGCCAGTTCTCGCAGACCCGTGTGGCACACAAATCGGCGCTGCCGCCGTCTTCAGCAGAGGCGGGCGGATCTGCCAGGCACGATCTCGCGGAGGCGCACGGCTCTCCACGGCATGCCTTTGGCGTGCGTTTTTACACACGCACATTTTCTTCTGGAGGCATCCAGAGACAAAATCTCAGTTCAGAATTGCCGTTTTGCTGGCACGGTTTTCAAATGTGGGCACCTTTTCCTCTCTTGCAGAAAGCACTGCAAGTTCAGAAACATGCAGATTTCGGATCATATCGAATGTTGAGCTTGGCGTTCAGCTTCCAGCGGTGTGGCTTAGATAAATCAGAAAGCAAGTGAGCGAGCGAGCTCCATGGAGTGAATTCCTCACGCAGCCGTAACGGGACAGGGTGCGTAGCTTGGGGTGCTCCTGGACCCAGGACTGTCTCTTGAGTCTCAGGTAGACTCGGTGGCCAGGAGCGCCTTCTTTCAGCTGCATTTAATTTACCAAACATGGCCCCATCTGGACGGGCAAGGCCCAGCCACTCTCTGGCACCCTCTCAGCTGGACTACTGTTATTTGCTCTATGTGGGGCTGCCCTTGAAGACGGTCCAGAAACTTCAACTGGTACAGAACAGGCAGCACGGCTGCTAGTACAAGCCGGTCCATGCGCACATGGGATGCCAAGACTTCGCCATCTTCATTGGCTACCAGTGGAGCTCCAAGTACAGTTCAAACTGCTCGCTCTAACATATGAAGCCCTAAATAAATAGAGAAAAAATGGCTTGGGACCAGGGAACCTGAGGACCACCTGCTCGCAGATGTTCCTACCCGGCTCCTAAGATCTGTCTTGGGGGCCCTTCTGAAAGAGCCGTCCTCCAAGGAAGCGAGGAGGCCTGACAGAAGAAACCCAGCAAGGACGGCGACACCGACTGCCATCCAGGTGCTGGCCCGGAGGGTGACCCCGGAGGGCAGGGTGGAGTACCTGGTGGATTGGGAGGGCACCACTCCCTACTGAAACGGCCCGTGTGTCCGGGACATCGGGCCCCGCAGAAGGCTGCCCAGAAAGACTCAGGAGGACCGGGATCGTTCGGAGATGCTGGTCTGGGCCGTGGCTGTCTCGGAGGCAGTGGGGCAGGCAGCAGGACTGACCTCGGGAATGGGGGGCCGAGCCCTCTCCGCGGGGCACGGCTGAGCTTCCGCAGAGGGGCTCACGGGGAAGGGCAGCCTGCGCGCCACCAGCTGCCGCCAAAGGGAACGCTGTCGCTTTTAACGCTGCTTTTTGCGACGGGGGAGAGGACGGGGGGATTCCTGGGTTTCATGAGCGCAGGAAGTCCTGCTTCGTGTGGGAAGCAGTGACTTGATGAGCCCTTTCTCAGAGGGATCTCCGTCTGGATGGTGACAGAGAGGGAAATTCGGGGCATTGTTGGGGTGGGAAGGGGGTGAGGACGAGCCAAGCAAAGGCTGCAGAGGATGGAGCAGGAAGGAGGCTGGCAGCGGAGCGCCTGTCAGTGTGAGCTGCGGCTCAGCTTCATCTGGGCAGCCCTGGGTAAGCTGCCACGTTCCCAACTTCTTCCTGCTTTGCATTGTGGGATCAAAACAATATTAGCCTAACTTAACTGGGTTGTTACCAAAGCAACCGGAGCAAGAGCTGTGTTCATGTGACAAGAGATGGTGTTCGGAGATACCACCTCGCGCCGGTCCCAACTTCCAAGGAGTCGCTATTAAAAAATTATTATTTATTTATTTATTAGAAAAATTTCTATGCCGCCCCTTGCCAGCTAGCCTCGGGGCGGCTTACAGCAGGTCCATATAATACAAAAATACAAACATGAAATTGAAGCACAAAATGACCTACCGCTAAAACTAAAGTTAAAATTAAATTAAAATTGGCCCATCTCATAGTCCCAATTAAAAACTAACAAACGCTAAAATTCAAACTAATAAATAATAAAATTAATGAATTAATGAATTAATAATTAAATTAACAATTAAAATATTTCTTAAATAAAAAGGTCTTCGCCTGGCGCCGAAAAGCAAATAATGACGGCGCCAGGCGAGCCTCTCTGGGGAGCAGATTCCATAAGTGGGGTGCCACCGCAGAGAAAGCCCTCCTCCGGGTACTCACTCTCTTCACCTCCCTCACCGAGGGTTCCCGGAGGAGAGCATCTGCTGCAGATCGTAAGGGGTGGGAGGGCATATACGGTCGCAGGCGCTCCTTTAGGTAACCAGGACCCAAGCCGTTAAGGGCTTTATAGGTAAGAACCAACACCTTGAATTGGGCCCGGACTTCAATGGGAAGCCAGTGGAGCTGACGGAGAACTGGGGTGATATGAGAACCACGCCCAGTCCCCGTCAGCATCCTGGCAGCTCTATTCTGCACCAATTGAAGTATCCGGACCGTCTTCAAGGGTAGCCCCACGTAGAGCGCATTACAGTAGTCTAACCAGGAAGTCACCAACGCGTGTGTCACCGTCGCCAGGCAGTCGAACTCCAGGAAGGGACGCAGCTGATGGATCAGCCGAAGCTGATGGAAAGCGCTCCTCGCCACTGCTGACACTTGGGCTACCAAGGTCAGCTCCGGGTCGAGGAGCACCCCCAAGCTGCGGACCCTGTCTCTCAGAGGGAGTGCAGCCCCAATGCTGCTTCTATGACAACCAAATGGCGCTCCTTCGGCCGGCAGTGATGTCTGAACCGACACAGCTGTGCATTTGAAAACTGGCTTGAAACTGGTTCAGTGGCCGTCCTTTTCCTCTTTGGAACTCTGGGGTGGCGGTTTGGAGACAGGTGGCGAGTTCATGGGGCAAGTGGCTGGCCTGGAGATGTGGCAAAGGCGCTTAGATCCTTTGAATACAGTGGGAAAGACCAGTGGGAAGGCGCATTTTTGCATGGCCTGTGGGACGATGGAGGGATAGAAGGCGCCCAAGATAATGAGAAGAGAGACCCTTGAGCCTGCGTTGGGTAGTGGTTGAGAGTACGGACTGGGACCCAAGTGGTCCGGGGTCTAGCCCCCGCTCGGCCATGGAACCAGCTGGGTGACTGTGGGCCAGTCACAGACTCCCAGCCCAACCTACCTCACAGGGCTGTTGTGAGGATAAGACTTTGTGCAGGAGCAGGAGAGTGATGTAAGCTGCTTTGAGTTCTTTCAAAGCAAAAAGGCAGGATGAAAAAAATCTAGTAAGAAATAAAGCCATCCACCCCACAAGTTACGTGAATTCACCTTAGATCACCCTGGTTTTTATCTGCAGGTTTTGCAAGACTCCTGCTTAGAAAACTAGATGCACCTTCTCCTGGGGTGAAAGGCAACCCCCACCCCCGCTGTCCCGCAGCCGCCTGGGCAGAAGAGCACGGGGGAATCGGGGACATCAGGTGCAGTGCTCACAGGAGAGGCCAGCCCTCTCCCCGGGGCCTGGTCCAGAGGTGCCACGCCGTCTCCGAGCCCGGAAGGTGCTCCGAGGCCGGCTGCCTCCGCCCGGTTGCGTCACTCCTGCCTTTGGCAGGGCGAGAGGAGGGTGGAGAGCAGGGCTGGCAAAGGGCTGCCCAGGCCCTGCCAGCCACAGGGTTTGTTTGGCTTGATTCATAGGCAAAGCTGGGTGGATGATGGGTGGAGGCATCCCTCTCTCTCCTTGAAGTCCCGGCAGATTTGGCCTTTGTTCCTGTTCTCAGAAGCAGCCTTTGGGCTTTGGGGCGTGAACCGGGTTTGCATGTCTGTCTCGCTGCTCCCCAGCAGCTCGTGTGCCAACAAGTGCTCAGCCTGCCGATCGCCCTGCCGAGGTCGGGGGTGCGGCTGGTGGGGACCCCCCGACCCCCCGCGCACCAAAGGCCAAGGGACAGGCTGGGCCAGCCCCAGGGGCCGGGCCCCCTGAAGAGGCTGCAGAACCTCTCTGCGGAGACTGCCCGCGACTCCCCGTAGGCACAGGCCGCGGCCCATGACTCCCTGCCCCATACATCCGACTGTGGGACTGACCGTGCGGCAAAGGCACGCAGACTCCGTGCTAGTTGGGTGTTCATCTCGACTCTGAGCAGGGACCACAAGTTTTATGGGAGTTGTCTTCCCTTTTGGGAAGACCCGAAGTGCCTCTTGCTTTGGGTGGCTCTCTGCACTTCTTACAAATGCGCTCATATGGGCTGTGCTTGTAATGCTGTTCTTTATGCCTCGCTGTCCTTCTCCTGCAGATGTTGGCATTAGAGAATATCGGCACAGTCCGAAGCACCTGCTCAGAACAGAACATCTCCTCTAAGTTTCTGTCTTGCTGGTGACTTGCAAAGGAAACCCTCTTCCCAAAGAAGACAGCAAGTCTGAGACACCCTTCCTGGAAAGCACGCCCAAAACACGGATCGGAGACGCGTGCCCTAAAAGGAGGATCGAGCCCCCGGTGTAAGGCCTGACCAATCCAGAGGGCCGCTTGTTCGTGGTCTTCTGGGCGTCCTGGTGCAGTGACCTGGCCGTGGTGGGGAGGGCTTGCACCCCACGCCTTTCACAATTGCCCTGCCACCTTTGGAAATGCATTTGCTTAACGAGGCACCGAGCCTCTTGGGAAGGAAGCTGCACGTCAGAGCCGGACGGCAGTGGGACCCATTGCCGGGGAGCCTGCCCACGCCCCACACGGGAGGCGTTCAAGAAGAGACTGGACGGTCATCTCGGTGGGATGGTGTAACCCAGCGCCCCCCACTAGCAGGGGGTGGGACCTGAGGGCCTTCTGTCCCCTCCCAAGGCAGGCGGGCGCTTCTCTAAGAATCTTCTGAAGGACAATCCGTTATCTTGGCCTTTTCCGCTGGAAGGGGGGCTCCAGTCTTAGGCCAGGTCAATCACCCCGACACGATTTGTGCCCAGCTTTCCACCAGGAGAAGTGGCCCTCAGGGTGGCTGCACTGGGGAACTGGCCCGATGCCCCGTCCCTGCAGCACCTGGAGCTTCAGCGTGTGCCCAGGCAGGGGCCCGACAGAGCCACGTCCTGGGCTGGAAACACGGCAGGTTCGAGGGCCTTGCGTCATCCCTGTCGATGGAGAAACCGTCTGGCTTACCTGTGAGGGTGGGAAACGGCGAGTCCGGGCCTTTTAAGAGGCTTGGATGAGGTCACTGCCTGCGGCTTCCAGCTCCTTCTCGGCGCCGCCGTGTCAGTGGCTGCAGCCGGTTCATACATGAAAGGCTACCTGAGTCTGCCTTGGGGCCTTCCACCCCCCCAAAGGGAGGCGGGGGGGCGCAATTCGCTCTGGATGCATCGGACCCCCCCCAGCCCAACCGCTCAGCTCAATCGCCATCCTCTGGCAGTGGCGTGTGGGGGGTCAGATCGGCTTGTGGTCGGTGTCCCCACGGGGCACTGTGACGCCCTCTGGGGAAAGGCGCCCATTGTGTCCCCCCACCCCCACCCCCCATCATGTGCAGTTCAGCAACCCTTCCAGCCATGACTCACGGTGGCGCAAGGGGAAACGGGCCCCTCCCGCTGCCGGGCTGGGCCGCCTGTGCTTCCGGCGGACGCTCCCTGGCGCAGGCGCAGGCGCAGGGGTCACCTGGTGCCAGGCCGCTCGCCTGTCTGCGCCACCTGCTTCCCGGGATGAAGGGTGCATGAGAAAGCCACTCCATGGGGAAAGGCCCTCGGTTCGGATGGCCCCAGCCACGTGTCCCGGGCTATGGTGGGACCCTGCACATTTCCCAGCGGGCGACGACATCCGTGGAAAGTGGGCAGGAGCACGTGGCGTGCGCATCGCTGCGAAACGTGCGCACATAGGCAGCTCCTCTCAGGCCAATGGCGGGCTTCCCACACGAATCCAGCCTCATGCATCTGCGATGCCTCCAGGGGGTTGGGCCGCAACTCCCGGCGTGGCGCAGGCAGCGTGGCTCGGGACTTGTGGTCCAGTGCATCTGAAGGGGCCCAGGTGCAGGAGGGCTGATGCATCCCATTTGGGGTGGGGGAGCCCCAGTCGGCCCCGGAGCAGCCCGGCATTCCGCGGGAGCGACTCGCCGAGGGCCCCGGATGCGCCGCCTTCGCCCTCTCGCGCTCCCCAGCGCCCTCGCCCTGCAGCTCGCAGGCCGCCCCGGTGGCCGCGTTCGATCCGGGGTGCCCCCTCCTCGCCCACAAGGGACCGGCGGCCACCTTAGAAAGGGGGCCTGTGCCTCGTGCTGCTCAGTGCTCGGTCCGCGCCGGGAGCACCTCGGCAGCCTCCCCGTGGCAGCCGGCCTCCCCACCCAGGGCGTGGCCGGCCCCGCGCTGGCACCCGGGAGCCTTATGTGTCAGAACGTCATGCTCCTGGCACGGATCAGTCCCAGATCTTTCTTGAATTTCCACCAGATGCTAATTTCTCAAGCGCAGCAATTGCTTCATGCAGGAGCCGCTGGTTGGGTACTTGGTTCTCAGGAGGATCAGGCCCGCCGAACCAGACAAGGAACTCGGAGTGGAGGTTGGCTCTGGGACAAGACAGCCGCGAGATCCGTTTTCCCCCAGGGGAGCCAACGCGGGGCGTGCCGGCAGCTTCTCCTCCAGCCGCATGGGCAGGCCGCAGAAGGCAGCGCGCCCTGGGAAGGTGCAGACGCCCATGGCCCGGGACAGGCATTTCAAGGAGACGATCTCTGGCAGCTGAGAAACCAGAAAGTGGCCCACACCTTCCCTTTCTTTTGTGGGAAACTCACAGACTTTCAAACCCGGGAGCCCAGGTGGCTTTGCTAAGCCGGGATTGGAGGGTGGAGGCTGGACGGATCCGGGACGGGATGGGACGGGGAGGGAGGGCAGCCCTCATTTTCGCCGGGGAGCTGTCCTCCCCAGCCCCTGCAGGGGTTGCCCGTGTGCTTCCCGGCCTCACACCCTCTTCTTGCCCCAACGCCACTATGTTCAAGTAACATGGCAGGAAGGTTGTTACTCGGAGAAGGGCCTTCTCTGCGGTGGCACCCTGACTGCGGAGCACGCTCCCCAAGGAGACTCGCCTGGCGCCGTCACTCTATTCCTTTCGGAGGCAGGCAGAGACCTATTTATTTTTCTGGTATTTTAACAATTAATTGGAGCTATCCTTGTTTTTATCACTATTGTTAGATGCAGTGTGCAGTGCGTTGTTGTTGTTGTTATGGTTTTTGTTCTTTTTGTTTTGTTTTGTTCTTTGTAAGCTGTCCAGAGACTTCTTAATCATGGGACGGCATGGAAAAACTTTTAAGTAAACCAATAAATATCAGTAGTGTTCCTAGATCCTGGGGCACCCCGTTCCAGTGTCACTGCTCATGCGTCAGCAGAAAGGATGTGTCTCCGTGTGCAAAGCTGCATGTGAACAGGAGCAGAGTAGGGACATCCAAAAAGGGACCGGGCAGCCACCCGAGTGGGACGGTGTGACTTGGTGTCCTGCAACCGCAGCGGGTGGACTGGATGGCCTTCCTGGCCCCTGCCAGCTCTACTGCTCTCTGGTTATATGGTGGCTTGGCTGTCCGAGATGCGCTCCTGACCCCTCAGGGCACCCCGTGGCTTGGAAATGGCCGAGATTGACTCAAGAGCCCGTCACGGATGGTGCCCCTTGCAGACGTTGATTTCCCGCTTCTCTCTCAGCGCAGCTGCTGATCTGGCTTCACAATCAATGGGTCCAAAGGAAAGAAGGGGAAATGGTCATCTAAACTAGGAGTTGCACACTGATTCAGACGCGCAGGTGCGCTCGCCTTTGGCTTGCTGCTTTTGAACGTGGCAAATTAATTCCTCCGTACTGCAGAGCGAGGTGCTCGAGGCAAGATGAGCGCGTGGAGGCTGAATCTGCCCCGTGCGTTTGCACACACAAATCACAGCATCGGGCAAAGTCCTAGAATACTGGGAAGTGCGTTGTGTAAGCGCGAGTACAACATTCAGGGCAGGACAACGGCCCCAGTGGGGCTTAGGAAAGAAGCAGGCGATCCCATGCAAAGCCAGAGGGCACCGTGACGCAACCCCGCAACTGTGCGCTGCCGCATGCAACCCAAGGCGTGCGGCACGCCCCACTGAGCGCTCCTGGAACGTCCTCCGGTGGGTTAGGGCTCCTGCCACAGCCGCTGCGTCCAGAAACCGCGTGGATTCTTGGGGCCGGTCCTGGAGGCAGAACCAGAGAAGAACCTGCGCAAAGAGTCCTGCCCTTCCTTCAGTCTTGCCCCAGAGCTGCCCCAAACATTTAGCTGCAAAAGCGGGCATGCGGGTCTGGCTCTAGAGCAGGACGGGGGGACCCCAGGGCCAAACCGGACCCTCCCGGGGTTCTGACCCGCCTTGCCTGGGCTCCTCAGATGGCCGCCCCACTCCTCCTGACCCCGTGGTGGAATCACAGATTTGGTGAGGCTCTTCTCCCATTCCCTCCAACCAGCCCCTGGGGAAGTGCGGCTCCAGGGCACGGAAGGAGTGGAGCCAAGGGGGAATGGCAACTGCAGCACATCCGGATTTGATGGACAATGTGGCGGAAGGTGGTTAAAAAGGCCTGGCACCAGTTGCATCGACTTCAGCAGAGGAAACGTCTCTACAAGTGAGGAGATGGGCAACAGCTGGAGGGGGAGCCGGAGGGATTAAGTCCCTTCCAAATGCTCGAAGATTATTCAGGACCAGCATAATGGAGAGGCAGATATGGTGCATCCCACATGTTAGGAAAAGTGTCGTGAAATCCAAAAGATCGCCCAAAGGGTTTGTAAGTAGAGCTGGGGAAGAAGAAACAGAGAAATGTAGAAACGTAGAAGCAGAGCGAGCCAGAGGGAGCCTCCCGGGCCATCTAGTCTGACCCCGGCTCCACTCATGTAATCCCCAACGTGCGGTTATTGGGCATTTCATCAAGAAGGCATCCGTCAGGAAATGGAAGTCTTGCCCAAATGAGGAAAACCAAACCGTGCACAAGGGGGACGCGCGTGGACAATAGGAGGTGCGAAGCAGCCTTCTGAGGAGCACTTCGCTGCGTCCAGGCCAGCGATATCGAATTCTTTAAACGTAGCAGAAGCCGGGAGTCAGTTGGGCCTCTCCATGAGGCTAGAACTAACGAAGCACTAAAGGAGACGAAGAGGATTGAAGAGAGTTGAGTGACTCTTTCCCATCCTTCCTCCGTGCCGAGAATGAAGAGCAGGCACCTGTTCCCGAACTCAGGAGCGGGGCCTGAGGACCCAAGGCAGGTTGTGGCGACCAAAGAAGGAATTCGCCACCACACTGGCAAACTGAAAGCTAGCGAGTCAACAGGCCCAAACGTTTGCCTATCCTTGTTCTTAAAGAGCTCAAATACGAAATTACTGCCCTTTTAACGAAAATATGTAACATGCCCGTGGTCAACCTGTGTACCAGAGGATGGCCAGTGTAACAACGTCAAGAGAGGCAGCATGGTGCAGTGGTTAAGGGCATGGGACTGGGACTCGAGGATCTGGGTTCGAGTCCCCGCTCGGTCATGGAGCCAACTGGGCGGCTTTGGGCCAGTCACAGACTCTCAGCCCAACCTGCCTCACAGGGTTGTTGTTGAGGGGATAAGATGGCGGAGGAGAATGAGCCCTTTGTAGCCCTTCGTAGGGAAAAGGCAGGATATAAATCCAAAAATAAATAAATGTCTAGAAAGGGATCCAGGGTTGATCTGGGGAATAGCAGACTGCTTAGCTTGAAGTCTGTTCTAGGCAAGTTGGATGACAATGTTATTCAAGATAAGACTCAGGAAGGACCTAGAGGGACAAGCTTTGCTGGAAAGGAATCAACACGGCTTCTGGAGAAGTTCGTCTGCACTCACGAACCTATCGGTGTTCTCCGGGAGCGTCACTGTGCATGTGCAGAGAGGGACTCTGGAAGAATTCGTTGTTTGCCTGGACTTCCCAAAGGCTTTTGCCAGAGCCCCTCCCCAAAGGCCCCTGAGCAAACCCAGCAGCCATGGAATAAAACGGGGGCGGGGGGTTCCCTTACGGATCAGTGACTGGCTGAAGAACAGAGGGCAGGCAGTGGGGAGAAACGGCAATTCCCGCGCATGGAGGGGTGTCCCCAGTGCAGCTCCACCGAGTTCTGTGCAAGGACGATTATTAAACGGCCTGGAATTAGCAGTAAGTACTGAAGTGGCCGGGGCTGCTGATGGCACCAAACCATTTAGGGCCTGGGAGGAGCTCACAAGGGGTCTCCCCAAGAGCACCCAAGTGGCCAGTGCGGTTCGGTGGGCGCAAGGGTCAAGGACTGAGGCGTGTGGGCAGGGGGACTCATCCTGCTGGGTCACCCCGTTGGCAGCTGGCTGCACCGTGGGTGCGGAGCGCTGGTTTGGACAGACCTTCAGTCCGATCCTGCCGGGCTTTTCTGCTCTGCAGGTCGGAATGCCTGTCCGCAGGCGCAGGTCCTTGCAGCTGCGTGAACCTGGGGCAGCATCCAGGACCTGGGCCCACCTCCCGACTTCAAATCTGCGCCCCCCAGAACGCTGCCCAAGAGCATCTCCGAGTCCCAGTTTCTCCCTCTGGCTCAAAGACCCCCCACCCACCTTTTAGAGGAATGGCGACCAGCCGGAAGAGCACAAAGCGCCCCCCGAGCGCCCCAGAAAAGCCCGCTGGCAGGGCGCTGGCAAGAGGGAGCACCCAGCTTCCCGCCTGCTTGTGGACCCCGGGCACAGAGAAAGGGACTAGGCGGCCCCCGCCTGACCCAGAGGCCCCCCTTGTGCCTCGGCTGCGCACTCCGTCCCTCGCATGCTGCATCCCGGCCCCGTTCGCTGTGGCGCCGGTTGCTCTCCGCTCGGATTCCTCCGGGCTGTGCCGTCTCCTTCCGCACCGCGCTGCACGGGGGCTGCAGCGCAACTGCTTTGAGGATGTGCCAGCCGTGGCCCAGTGGGCCACTGCCTGGGCCTCATGTTCGCCGGGAGCACACCGTTCCCATTGCTGGGATGGGGGACTCAGCCTGGCCCGCTGGCGGCACTGGGAAGCTACCCAGGCTGGCTTGTGAACTCTGTGGCAGAGGCGAGAGAAGCCCTTGCGGCCTCCACCTGGGCGGGCGGGGGTGGGCGCACTGCCTAGGTGAGCCCCATCCGTCCCTCCTGCCCCCAGACTGGCAGCCAGCCTGCGAGCCCACCCACAACCGAACGCGCCCACCCTGAAGACGGGAGACGTTCCACGTTGCTTTTGAACTGTGGTTTTATTTACATCGGCATTGACAACAGAGTATATTCCATCGAATTAATACTTCTTACAAGTCATGGTCATGGAGAACCTGTGGATGCCTGCCACTTGAAGTTGAGCAAATGAAGTGGTTTTGAAATCTAGGACTCTTGAAGTCAACCCCCGGACCCTCCCCCAGCCCCGCTGCCCTCCAGAGAGGGAGGGCTTTGAATCGTGTGCCCCGGCCCTCTGTGATTCATCAGTACAAACAGCACCAGCATTTTACAGACAGCCCTTTCCATAAAAACAACATTTAAAAAATTTAAAAAATGCAAACAAAAATGTGGTTCTGAAAGGCCCGATATCCCAAGAAGAAATAATAATTAAAAATACCAGAAATCTATAAGTGATTGCTTCAGGAAATGACAAAAACAGTAATACATACAACTCAACCGCATACTTACAAACTTTACAGGGAAGCATGTCTTGCGTCGCACTGAGGATGTGCGCACCAAGAATCCGTGCAGAACTTATGCAGGATGAAGTGTCTCCATAAAATCACCATTTTATGGCAGCGGAGCGCAGGGGAGGGTCTTCGGCGATGCCGCGGCCGTGCATGCGCCGAGCAAGTAGCCAGCTGGTGCAGCATTTAAGCCAACTTCTTGCACAGCTAAGTGGATGGCAGAAGCCGGAAACACGCACATGCCTGTACACGCACACCCAGAAAGCTCTCAGCTTTGACGGTTCAACAAACTTGCCTCAGAAACTTCTGCAGCCAATATGTAATAGAAGTCAAAGGGGAATGCACTTCCCAAAGCAACCAAAATACTGGGGGGACATGGCAAAAAGGAAGAAGAAAACAGGTTTGTAGGGATCCAGCCTTGGAAGCCCTGCTCTGTGCATTTGCGTGCAAAAGTGATCCGTGGGACTCATGCAGCGGGCAGCTGGCCGGAGCTGCCCCCCCCCCGCCCAAGCGGCCTGCTGGAGGAATCCCCCTGAAATGGTGAGTGCGGCTGGCGGCATCCCCGGCTGGCGGGCTTCAAGGGGGGACCCTGCAGCCCCGCACACACGGGGAGGTCCTGGCCCCCTCCTCCCGCAGAGAGAGGCATGACAGCGCCTCTGGGGGCTGCTTCCCCGAGGAGTGGGGCTTAAGGCGGGAGCGGGCCCCACTCCAAGCAGCCCAAATCCTCCGTAGGAGCTTGAACCAAACATGCCAAGCAGCCTCCTGGTTTGAGAGCCACCAGGATGCTCAAGGCTGGGCTTCCCTCCGGCTTAACCGTGAGGGGCGAGCGAGCGACAGCCAGGCGACTCCTGGGAGTCGTGGCGAGAGCCAAAGCATTCGGTCGGGAGCGCTCAGGCGCTCTCCTGCAGCAAGGGCGATGCGTCAGGCAGCCTGCGGCACCCTGGGAAGCACGTGCCACAGAGCACGGGAGGGGAAAGGGGAACGGCTTCCGATCTGGGAGAAGCCAGTCCGGGTGTCCGGCCGACGCGCAAGCCAGGCTTCCCCAGCCGGGCCCGCCGGATGCGCTGGACTGCAGCCGCTAGCAGTGCAACAGATCTGCAGGGCACCTGGCTAGGGAAGCCCAGGGGATGCCGTCCTGCGCCACGGGCTCAGGGACCTGGGTGCGAGCGTGAGGAAGGCGAGGCGGGACCGAGTCCTCCTGGAGCCTGCGCAGACCCGAGAAGCGCTCAAACCTCGCTGCCTTCAGGAGGACTGGTGCGCAGGGCCCTCTCTCAGAACTGCCCGCCGTCGCCTGTGAAAGGGCCGGGAGCAAGGCTGTCGGAGGAACGAAGGCAGCCCGGAGCACCACGAGATGGCACTGGAACGGTTGCCGGGCCAGCTGACGCTCCCCACACCAGCTCCCCACGTGTAAGTGTCGCAGGCGAACAGGAACTCGTGCGCTTGCATGTGGGGGCCACAGGCAGGGCGGTGCCCCGTGGCGCAACGGTTCAGCAGGAAGCGACCGACCGATGAAGTGCGGGGCCCAAAGCACACCGGGCCCCCTGCCCCGTGGCCCAGCCTGCCTGCCTGGATGGCTTAACACTGTCAAGCTCACAAAAACCACGAGGCACAGGCCACGGAGAGGACCAGCGCCAGCCCCAGCTGGTCCATGCTGCCTCCAGGCAGGCACCCAGAGGGACCTCCGCACCAGCTGCAAGAGACGCGTGGCCCGTGGAGGCACAGCGATGCGCTGCGGGAGTCGGGTGCCCTGCGCCAGGCCGGACCCGCCACGCTCGCGGGCGACGGGCGCTCAGTCCAGCAGAAGGAAGAGGGAGCAAGTGCCACCGTTCTGGAAAGCTGCAGGTCCCCGGGCATCCGCCCTTCTCACCACGCACAGCCCTTACAGAAGACAAGCCACGAAGCACCCCTTCCTCGCGCACAGAAGCCGCGGCTCACGAGAAAGCGGGAACGGCCGCCCAGCCGGCGCCGGGGGGGGGGAGCAGGCCTGGCGGGCTGGCCAGCCAGGCCTGTGGGGGCCACAAGCCCTGGTGAGCCCGGGAAGCCCCGCGCGCCTCACGCCCCCACATGCCCTCGCGGGGAAGTGGGCCGGGCCGCAGCCGCCGAGCGGCCCGTGGGGGGGCGCCCTCACTCCCCCTCCTCCTTGATGCGCTGCTGCTTGTTCCGGCGGGTGTCCAGGTCGAAGTTGAAGTCGTTCCACTCGTCGCGGGGCGGGAAGGAGATGGTCTGACGCAGGGTGAAGCGCACGGCGTCGATGACGCGCTCCCCCCGCGCCTCGCTGGAGCCCACGCTCACGGTGGAGGCGCCGCTGGGCGTGCGCAGCAGGTGGGGCGGCGAGGAGAAGTCGTGCAGCTGCCGGTGGTCCATGAGGCCCTTCCAGATGGCGTGGCGGAACTGCTCCGGGATCTTGAGGCTCACCAGATCCTGCAAGCAGAGGCGGTTCGGCTCAGTGCGGGGCCCGGCCGGGTCCGGGGACGCTCCCGCAGCCCGTCGCCCTTCCTGGGATGGACTGCTCCGGCTGTCCTGGCCGGCCACTCGCTTCGGGAGCAAGAGGGCCCAGCCAGGCCCCGGAGGACACGCAGCACTCATCTGCCCGAGAACACGGAGCCGCGGCCCCCTTGCGCAGCAGCAGCGGCCCCAGCAAGCCCCAGCAAAGCCTCGGGTTCAGGGCGCACAGCTAAAGGCGGGGGGGGGGGGGAGACGCGAGACCCTTTGGACCATCCTCTGAACCGGCGCAAGCCGCCCCGATGCCACTGAGAGGCCGGAGCGGGCAGACCTCGCAGCTCGGCTGGGCTGGGTCAGAAGCCTTCACTCTCCGCCGAAAAAGCTCCCGCCTCCGCCGAAAGAGGGGGCTCGTGCCAGGAGAGGGGCGGGAATGCCCCTTGCCAGAAGCTGCCCCTCTCCAGCAGTGGCTTCCCATCCTAGCCCACGCTCCTGAACCCCTGCGGCGCCATGCTCTGGCCAAAAGCAGCTGTGGGATAAGGAGCGAGAGCCTGGTCCGAGGGTGCCCTGCCCCTCGTGGGAGGGGGCCTGCGACGCCCCGCGTGCCCCAGCCAAGCGCAGCGGGTGGGAGGGGCCCCGGGGCGGAAGGGAGGCAGCTACTTACATCCATGGAGTAGTGTTCGATCTGGTAGATGCTGGTCAGCCCTTGCGCCGTGAAATAGTCCAAGCAGGAGGAGCAGCCCAGCCTGGCCAAGAAACTGCAGGAGACGGGGAGGGGGCAGCGGAGGGGGAACGAGGGGCGAGGGGGGGGAGAAACGGAGATGAGAAGGGTCACCCGGACTGCAGCAGCCCCCACATGGCAAGACCCGCACCAGCCCCCCGCTGCGCGAAAGCCTCGACACGGACGGACGGACGGACGGACACACACGGACACCCAGCCCACCGTTCATTCCATCTGCTGCCAGCAGCAAAGCGGGGGTCGCGGAGGGGATGCCACCTGGGCGGGTGCGGAAGGGGCCACCCACCCGTCAGCGGCCCTCGAAGCCTGGCCTGCCCACGAGGAGAAGTGGGGCCGCGGAGATCATGCAGCGGAGACGCAGCTGCTCAGCGGGCGCCCCACACCGGCCCCTTTCCCTACGCAATCAGGAAAGCCGAAGAACGCGTGGCCGGGCCGTGGGGGGGCGGGGAAGCCCTGGGACACCTGGATCTGCGGCTTCGCTGGCGGGGGCCTGGCATGTCCCCCCCCCAGAGCTTTTGGGGCTCACTCAGGTCCTTCGAGTGTCGCTTTCCGCAGCCCCAAAGCAACGCGCGGAAAAGCAAAGTTAAAAACACCGCAATTAAGGAAACGGAAGTGCAGGAAGGCGGACCGGGAACGGGCCAGCAGCAGCTCAGCCCCGAAGAAGCTGTGACAGCGCAGAAGGGCATCCGGACGGCCCGGTCCAGAGGAGGAAGTGGGGGGCAGGAGGGGGCCGGGGTTCCTGCCCAGCCCGGGGGCTGCTCCCCGGCGGCAGGCCACCCCGCACATGCGGCCGAGGTGTCCGTTCCACAAAGCCACGGCGCATGCAGGGAAGCCCAGCCAAGGAGCAAAGCGGAGGCGGCGGTGCTGCAGGGATGGAGCTCACGCCTCGGCCGGCAGCTCGAGCCAGGCGCAGCGCCCTCGCGAGGGCTTTGAGGGCCCCCTGGTCTTGACCGGGGGCTCTCCGTGCCACCTGCGGCTCCGGACCCGCCTCCCAGGGCAGCCCCACGGAGAGAGTTGCGGCAGCCGGGCTGAGATGGCTGGAGCACGGCTGGCCCAGAGCGGAGAAACAGAAACAGAGCGAGTCAGAAAGGGTTTCCCGGGTCATCTAGTCTGACCCCCAGCTCCAGCTGGCTCCTTTCCCAGGAGTGCACGTGACCAAAGCAGCCGACGAGAGATGCTTCACCCCAGAGTGTGCGCACGGAGAACGCGGCCCTGTCCAGGCACAGCCAGACCTGCATCACACGCCTCCGCAGCCGCAGATGGTCCCCCGGCGTCGCCCCGCAACCTGCCCAGGCCGGATCCCTCTCCCGGAAGGCGCAAGCAGGCGGGGAAGCGACGCAGTGCTGGGCGAGGGCCAAGCAGTGGCCCGGCGTGTCCTGCGTGGCCCCGAGCAGCGTGGAGAACGGGCCACCCCGGACGAGCTGCGAGGCCGCGAAGCGCTGGCACTCACCTGACGATGCTGCAGTCGGTGGGGTAGGGAGGCGGCGGGGTGCAGTGGGATGTCGAAGGCATGGAGAGGGGCGGGGGCAGCGTCTGCGTGGGGCTGAGCCCGTTCATGTCACCGGCCATGGCCATGTGGGTCCCCATCATCGGAACTGCAGGGGAGCGGGGGGAAAAGGCCATCACGGAGGTGGCAAGACCGGCTCCTCCTCCTCTACGCAGAACGCCCCCCCTCGCTAGTCGGCCACTTGCCAGGATGAGAGGCACCCGATGGAGATCTGGCATCTGGGACCAAAGGTCCCTTACACAGGACTAGGAACTTGCTGCGCTCCCTCCCTCTCCACAGCCTTCGTGCTAAAGAGATCCCCTTCTCTCCAGGAACGTGGCGTCGTCCTCTAGCCTGCCAGGGCCCCCCCAGGCAAGAGAAGCGCCTTCCCTAACCCAAAGTTCCAGACATGTGGGGCCAACAACACCCATCATCCCCAGCCAGCACGGCCCACTCTGTGTGGAATGGAGCCGCACTTGTGTGCGCTTCCCGAGGACGTCCGCGGCTGGGGAAGCCCTGAACTCCTCAGTCAATCTCTGGGTTTGCACAGATCCCCGAAGGCCTCGGACGGGGCCGGCGGGGGCTCCTGCTGCCCCCGGGGGTCCCGCCTGCCTTCAAGGGCGGCTAGAACATCTCAGTAAAGTGCTTGTGCCAGTCTTCTAGTGCTGCCGGCGCTCAGGCAAAAGCATCCGCAGAACGTCAGGGGGCGGCTGCCACGGGAAGGGCTTCCGGCAGTGACGGGCCGCTCCCGAGCCCGCTGGGCTGCGGCCTGGGCCTTCTTTGCCCCGGCGGCATCCTTGGGTCAGCAGCCTCCACGAAGGCCTCCTGGGCAGGCCCGCTGGATGCCAGGACGTGCCCCGCCACCATCCTCCTCCTCTGCGGAAGAGCCCTCCCCAAAGACCGGCTGAGAGGCCTGCCCGGCGGCCCCGTGGCCCCTGCCCAGGCCACGGCTCCCGCCCTCCCCACGGCCGCCCCCGGCCAGAGGGCAGGGCCCGCTTACTGTTGGCTCCCATGCTGTCGGGAATCGTGGTGGGCGTCAGGGCGTTGCGCTGCTGCGGGTTGATGAGCTGGCTGACGGAGGGCAGCTTGTTCATGCTGGTCATCTTGCCGAGAGGAGGAGAGCTGGACCCGTACGACGACGGAGACTGGATGGCGTTCCTGCGGCAAGCGGCGGAGGAGAGGTCAGGGCCACACGGGGGGAGCAGCGGCTCGGCTCGGCTCGGCTCCCTTCCCGTCCCGTCCTGTGCCCACCAGCCGGGCCGGACCCGCAGGAGCGCCACAGCTGCAGGGGCGCTGTGTGACCCCCGCCAGGCCCGGCACCCGGGTGCGGGAAGCCCCATGCCCCGGGCGTGCCCTGCCCAGGGCAAGTGGGGCGGGCGGCAAAGGGGCCCGCCCTGCTGAGGGGCAGCCCCCCGAGGCCCCCTTCCCGTGGACACCCCCACAGCTTCAAGGCATCTTGCAAGCGACTGCCCAGCACCATCCCTCCACGCAGGCAAATGAGCAGGACACGACCTCCCGAGACCGAGAGAAGCCAGCGCGACGCAGACTTGCGCTGAGGTGACGCAGAGGTCCAGCCCTGAAGTGCCTGGTGCGGGGTCAGGCCTGTGCCCCCCCCCGCCAGACCCCTTTGGCCCACCTTGCTTGATGGCCCATTCCCAGGGGCTTCGGCCCCCCAGCGCCTTTGTCCCTCTCACTTTCCAAAATCCTTTGGGCCGCACAGAGGCAGCCGGCACCATCCTGTGTGCCGTGGCGGCGCGCCACCCCAATCGACCCACAGCCCTCTGCCAAGACTCTTCAGGCACTTTCCCCTGCACACCAGCTGCGCAAGGAGAGCCCCGTGAAGCGGCCTTCTTGCCACGCACGGCAGAGGCGCTCAGTGGACGCAGTCCTGCGTCTTTCGCTGGGCCGCCAGACAAGAGGAGAGGGGAGGGGAGCATCGCAGACTTCCTGCCCCCAGGAACCACAGGGCCGGGCCCCGGGAGCAGTGCGCGCCGTCCTGGATACGTGCTCTATGCAGAAGGGACAAGCTGTGGCAGGGGGTCGCCAGGGCAGGGGGCTGGAGGGCAGAAGCCACGGCTGGCGGGCCAGTGCTGGGCACAGCGCCTCCGAGGCCTCTGCGGTCACGTGCTGCAGACGGAGGCAGCGCCTTCCAGAGGATGCTCTCCTGGTGTGCCCTTCAGGAACCCACAAGAGTGTGTGTGAGAGTGTGTGTGTGTAGGGGGGACCGTGCTTTCTCCTGGAAAGCTCTGCTGACTCGTTGCCGCGGCCCGTTCCTGGGAAGGGAACCACCCAGCAGAAACCTGGCCCAGGGGTGCCGCTGCAGGAGGACTCAGGAAGCGACCTTGCTCGGGGGCAGGCACGTGCCCCCACGGCCCTCCCGGAGGGGCTTTCTCCCAGCGCTGCCCATGGCACGCGGATGCTGCAGGCGCCATTTCCATGGGGAAAAGCCCCCCGGCCCCCCGCCAGGGCTGGGTGCTTCTCCCCGAGCGCCTACGGCGAGCAAAAGGACGGGCGGCAGTGCCTGGGCCAGTCAGTCTTGGAGCGTCGTGGGAACCTGGTGCACGCTGGACCGAACCCCTGCACTGAAAGCCCCGGAGCCTCTGAGTGGCTTCCCAGGGAACGGATTGCCCACCCTCGATGCCCTCCAGAAATCCACCCTGTTTGGGAGAGGCGAGTAGAGCGTAAACAACGGGCCAGCGCGTTCGTTCCTTTTTGCAAGAGGGTAAGGAAAGCATCAGACCAGGGAGGGACAGGCAGGAAAGACAGAAGCCGGTGAGGGTAAAATTAAGATGGAAAAGTTTATTGGAAATCAGCACCACACGGTCAGAGAGGAAGACCAGAAGAGGAAGCCGAGGGTCGCTCTCAGGAGAGCAGGAGCCCTTCTGGGGCGAATCGCAGGACGCGCTCGGTGCCCAGGCAAAGGCCTCCCAGCTCTTCGCAGCATTCCCTCCGGAGACAACTTGGAATGCAAAGTGCAAGAGGAGCAACTGACAGCGAAGGAATTCCAAGGAAAACGAGAATCCCCTTGAACCTGGGCCAAACTTTTGCACTTTCTGTTCCTGAAGTCTAATGAGGGTGACTAGAAGCACTCAGACAGGCAACCTCATGCAGGAGGCGTCGGCCGCAGAACTGGGAAAGGGGTTACGAGTTGCGTGCTCCTCGGGGCAGCTCCTCTGAAGAGATGTGGTGGGACCCCACCATGCCTGCGTTGTTAAGACACGGCGGCACGGGGCAAGGAGAGCACGTCTCCTGCTTCGTGAAGCTGACTTCCCACGAGGAAAGCTGCTCGAGGCCACACAGACCCAGCATCTTCCTGCCAACTGGCTCGCTTCTGCTGTCCCGGTCGCATCGCAGGAAGGTTCTGTGCACTGGCTGTAGGCAGGAAGGTGAGCCAGGAAGAGACGCACAGCCGTGCGGAGCCTCGTTCTGGCCACCCTCCATCGCGGGCTGCCTGCCCGGGCTCCTTGCACGGCAGGGTCCCGCTCCTCTGTGCCACGTGCCAAGCACAGAGCTCCTGCGGTGCCTGACCCGGGAATCGCAGCTTGGCTGGCTGGGGCAGCTGAGCGCTTGCTGCAAGCACCAGGGGTCGGCGGGGTCGCCACCCTCTGAGGGGCTCGGAGGTGAGCTGGAGGAGCCCCGACCTCTCCACCCCGCTGCAGCCGGGCCTTCCTCTCCGAAGAGCCCCTAACTGGCTGACGGGTGATTATAGGTTGGGCTGACCCAACCACGGTGAAGGGCGGCCTTCTCCCCACAAACCAGTCGCCTGTCAGGCTGCCGAAATGTCCTCCACGCACGGCATCCGGCAGCCCCGTCCGGGCAGCAGGGCTCAGAGGGACTCCTTTGGCCTCAGCAGGCCAGACCCCGAGTCAGGATCCGGGTTTGCAGGACCCGGGGCAGAGGCATGGCGCAAGCTTTCCGTGCTTCCCTCGGCGACCGTGTGGAAGAAACTGGCAAGGTCCATGCCGTCCTCCTGGCCCCTGCAGGTGAAGTGCACTGACACGATCCGGCCTCGCGCCCGATCGTGTTCGCATCGCTCCTCAGAAGCCGGACGGCCTGGCCCCGTTTTCGGAGGGGTACCGAGGCCCCGGGAGGGACCTCTGCTCCGCCGGGCATGCCTGCGCGGCCCCATCAAGACGTGCTCACTGAATCGCGGCACAAAAGGGGGCCTTGCTCTGACTGCGCACCGACGCGACAGCCGGTTCAAGGCGACTCTGCACGGCTGGAATCCACCGAGGCCCCAGGACGGGGGCTGAGCTGCGGCACGTGCTGAGCCAATTCGTTCCCGGCCCCTCGCTGACCGGGTGATCCCAGGAGCGGCAGGCGTGGCCACGGGCAGCCTTTTGCTACGGGGGGAACCTCAGGGCTGAGCCCAGGGCAGCCGCCTGGGCCCTGCGCTGGCCAGTGAGTGGCCCCACGAGCTTCCAAGGGTTCCTTCGACAGAAGGGCGGTGACGGCGTGCAAAGGCAACGCCGACTAGGCGGGGGAAACGGCTCCGCGGCCCCTGACCTGCTCCGAATGCCTGTCTGCCCAGCAGAAACGCGACTTTCAAGCCTATACATATCCATAGCCTCTGACCAACATTAAAAGCGTTTTCAGCTGTACAGTGGAAATAACCTCCCGGTCATCCGCTACATTGCTGCTTGAACACATAAACACACATCTTTAAGTTAGGCCTGAAGGCCTGAGTCCAGCTCAAAGAAGTTATTCTGATTATTTCGACTTTCTCGGTGGTTCTTTTGCACATGGAGCAAAGGTGCCCGAAGGCACGGGCTGTTACAAGGCAGGAGGTTCCAGACCTGGAAGCGCTAAGTCTGCGGCTACGGGGGCTGCTCTTCCGGCAAAAGCGCCATCGCATGCATAAGTCTCTCGTCTGCCCGGTTCTGATCAGGCCGTTTGGCTCGGCAACAGCCCCCCCTCTTACGATCAGGGAGCAGGGCAACTCCCCATGCCCCTGTGTGACTTATGAGCAGGCGGAAGGGCTTGGGGGGCTGGAATGTGTGAGAAGGGCTTCGTTTCTCTGGGGGGCTCCCTCCGTGTGTCCGAGAGCTCGCTCCTGAAGCACGCCGAGAGGAGGCTGCACGGAAGGAACCAGAGAGGAGAGCAAGTGAAAAACGGAGGCCGACTGCACGGGGACGGAGAGGAATGCCTTCATGATCACTGGAGGGGAGAACTCCCCGGAAGGACCTGTGGCTGGGCAGAGGGGAGGGCAGGGGCCCCGTCCCGCTGGCGGCACGTTCCAGTCCCTCCGGCCCGTAACTGGAGGGTGGCGTTCCCTGGGAGGACGGCTGCGGGGCCCAATCCTTGGCAGAAAGCCGACCAGGAGGCCTCGGCCTCCCTCCTTCTAGGGCTGACTGCTTGGCGACCCACGGCAGGTCCAAGCGAGGGGGCCATCCCGCGGCGCAGAGTGAGGCTACAGAGCGCTCCTCCATGGGCTGCGCGCCGGCCACGGATCCGGACGACTTTAAGGGGGACGGGCCCAACCTGCGGAGGCGGCAGCCGCGGAGGCATCCAGCCTAGCTCTGATGTCGCCTTGAGGATCGGAGGCACGTGCCGTGGGGCACCCGGTGCTGGAGAGCACGGGGGGAGGCCACCGATCCACTCAGGCATTTCCCGTGGGCGGTGGATTGGGCCCTGTGCAAGCAGAATGCAGGGCTGGATGGAGCCCAGGGCCTCTCTTGCATCCCTAACCCAGGAATGTACTCATTCTGGGGGGTTTTATGCTGTGTGACCGTCTCGTGCTTGCTGCAAGCCGTCCAGGGAGCCACGTGGCTCTTGCGACCATCTATAAAAGCCTGCGGTAAATAAACAAACTCTCCCTGTCAAAGTGGAGGTGGGGGTGATGCGGGGGGGGGTCAGGCCCTGGAAGGCTGCACTGCGAGGCTAGTGGGGCCAGCACGGAGGGTGCCAAGTGCCCACGGCCCGCCCAGCGCTTTGCTCGCTACTACGAATTCGGGAGGCGGCCGGACACGTCGGGGCTCGAGAGCTTTGGACTCCCGCAGCCGCCCCGCGTTCCAGCACAAGGTCGTGCTGATTCCAGCAACCCGCTCACGGAGCGGGGCCCAAGCGGACCTTGACGGACCAAAGCCGCGCAAAGGTGGCTTGACTGTTCGGGGAAGAGACGCCGGCCACCGTGTCCGACTGGCTTCAAGCCACAGCGTCTGACGCGGCCCCCTCGCAACGGACCGGGCACCGTGGGGCAGGGGGGTGGAAGCCGCCTCTGAACCCCCCCCCCCGTTTCACGGGCTCCCGACCCTGCTGCCTTCTGGAAGGACCCCCTTCCCGGGGCAGATTCCAGTGATCGTGGAGGCATTCGAGAGGGAGGGCATGAGCAAACCATGCGGCGCGAGCAGGCACGCGAGGAAGTCCAGCCAGGCAGGCAGAGGAAGGGGCGGAAGGGAGCCGCCAGCAGCGCTCGGCAGCATCACACCCTCCTGACGAGGGCTGGGGATGATGGGAACTGCCGTCCGACATGCATCTGGTGCCGGCTGTTCTTCAGTTTCAAGCTGCAAGAGGTCGTTTCCCCGTGTTTCACTCGGCCCTCGTCGAACCCCGAGCAAGCGCGGCATGACGCACCCAGACACAGCATTCCAGGCAACGAGGCGGCCTGCAGGCCGGAGCGCCCCCACCCGAAGCGTCGCGCTCCCCATGCAGAGGGCTCCTGGCTGGACCGCCCGCGTCGCACGCCAGCCGGCACGTGACGCCGGCTCGTGCCACCTGCCGAGGCCGCAGGCAAGATCCGGTATTCCGAGAGCACCGACCGGGTGGAGACGTGGCAAACGCCACCACGTTCAGTGGGGCCGAATCCCAGGCGAGTGGGCACAGCCTGCAGCCTCGACCTTCCAGCTGAGACCCCAACCCTGGGTAGGCTGGGCATCCCGTCCTTTTGCCACACCACGGATCGGTCACTCTGCTGTCAACAGGATTTTCCGAAAACCACCCATCGGAGCGGTTAGTTCTTAACATGCCTTGCCTGTCGATTACAGGGTGCCAGCACGCTTTCAAAAACCCTCTTATAATCCCGCTTAGTAATTGTCAGGGGGGACGTGCAGCTGCTCCTACACCAATCCCTGCCTAGAGGAGCCCGCAGAGCTGCCAAAGGCGAGGGACCGTCCTTTTGGACAACGGTGCACGGACGGGCATCTGCCCATGTACAGTGCATTGGCGGCACGCGGCACTGAATTCGCGGCACTGCCGAGCATTTACTTTGGGTGGCTCCGTGGCTGGTCCAGGGAAGAGACAGCAGGAGCCGCAACGGTGGGATGGGCGTGGAGGGGGGCAGCTGGAATGAAAGCAGCTGCTGCGAAGCCAACAGCAGAATGGCAGTCGCGCTTACAGACGCAACTGCTCGGTGTTTTGGCCCGGAAAACTGAAATCAGAGAATATTCAAAAGCAATCGAGCGTGATTTGAGATCTGTTGTTAGAGAACTGTTGGATTTACGACCAGGACTGGTTTGCTTAGTGGGTGTGAGAGGGGATTTCGGCAGCGGCACTTCGCCTTGGGACTCTGGGTTAGGGCGGTTCTAGACTCTACCCCTGAGTTTTAGAGGGGCATAAAAATGGTATTATTTAGCTTCCAAAATTCTGGTTTTGGTCTGTCTTGTTTTTATGTTGTACTGGATCTACTTTGAGGATCCTGGTGGGCCGGAAAACAACCCAAAGTATTTGTGAGTAAAAAAATAAATAAAAGTAACTAGGCCAAATTTCCTCGCAAATTCAAATTTCTTGAACTCAGAAAAGTTTTTACAGAAACCCCATTTTATAGGAACTGATTCCTCTTGCCTTCAGAGGAGGACAGGAATGTAGTTTCAGATCGCAATGTGATCATGAAAGTTGTCAAGATGGAAAAAGTCGAGGGCAAGAAGAAGAAGAAGGCGAATAGAGCAAAGGCCAAGAGGTGAGATGCTGAGCCCAGCTCTGGACAGCCTCCCGCAACATCACGTTCCCCCCGCCGGTGCCGTTCTTTAATTAAAGGCTTTTCTTTAATTTCTAGCTGCAAAAGGTCATTTTCCAAAGCATTTCTCCAACTCCTCTTCTAACCCCAAAGCACATACAACGATAAGCGCTCCGACACACAATTCCAGGCTGCAGGGAAAATTACTGACTTATGACGACCCTGTCCCCCAAAACTGGACAGAGTGGGGACCCTTTCCTGTGCGAGATCCCACCGGGCCAGGACCCTGCCAATGCCGAGGAGGTGATCGAGTGCCACACACCCCCCCCCCACGGCCTGAGCAGCGGGTGGGGCTGCCAGGGCATCTGAACGCCACCCTTCGTTCCCTGCAGCTCAAGCGCATGACACAAGCCTCCGATTTGGGCTCAAGCTCGGGAATGGCGAGGCCGCGGAGCCATTCCGGCCTCCTCTCTCCCCCTCGACCCACCCCGGCTGCGTTTGCGTCGCCAATTGTGTGTGCAGTGCAGGCTTACAATGAATTGCACAGTCTTGCACAACCGTACGTCTGCTCTCCAGAAATAGCCACACGCACACAAATTCAGAGAGGAGATCGACAAGGGGGTGCAGTGGAGGTCGTGGTGCCATTTTTGCTGTGCTTGTATCCATCTTCCCCACAAATCCCATAAAAATCAGTGTAAAGGAAGCAGAGAACAAAAGGAGGAGGAGGAAGGCGAGGGGAGGGGAGACTACGGAAGGGAGAAATGCAACTCAACAGGTTTGGCAGTTGGAAGGCCCCTCCTACCAGCAGAAGTTGCTCCATCTCCAGCTTGGGACACACGTGTCCTTCGAGCACATGGAAACACGTGGCCACCGCTCGGAGAGCTGCGCAAAAACCGTTGGAGGACAAAGGGGTACTGGAGGACGACCGCCCAGCACGGTGGGCTGGGGTTCCTCCGGCGCGGCGGGCCTTAGAGTCCGGACAGCGCCACGCACACGAGCCACGGGCGAAGCTCAGCCACAGGCCCAGCTGAGCAGAGGGCCTGGAAGGAGGGCTGCTGCGGGGAGAACCTCCAGCTCAGCAGCTGGACCGATTTTGGGTCGGCTTCCATTTGGAGCAAGCAAAACACGGGTTTGCCAGCCCGGAGAGCCAAAAACAGCAATTACGCCAAAGCGATTCTGCCAGCAGCACCAGGCGCACAAGCCCTTCATTTACTTCCGTGTAACTGCTCATGAGACCCCCCTTTTTACTGACCCCCCTGCTTTGGGGGGTCTTCCAGGCCTGGAGTGGGCCCGAAAGCCCCCCTCAAAATGCGGATGGAGCCTCTCCTGGGGAACGTGGCGAGGGCCGTGGGAGCGGCCCGCCTCTCCGATCTGGGGACACAGCTGCAGAATCCGTGGCTTGTGGGCCGAGCTGGGCGTATTGGGGGCTCCCGCGCGGACAAAGAGGCGCATGGGGCGCACGGGCCGGGCCCAGACACCTTGGCCTGCCTGGGAAAACCTTGCTGCAGCTTCGGCCTGCAGCTCAGCGAAAGAGCAGACTCACCACGCGGAAAAGCCCGGATCCAGCCCGCGGCATCTCCGGACCAGGGCAGGGGGTGCACCCCGGAGGGTCTCCACCAGTTGGTGAAGGCGGGCGAAGCAGACCGACGGCCTGGCTGGGCCACGGCGGCTTCCCCTCCTCCGAGAGGGACAAGCCGCTGTTCCTCTGGGGAATTCGGCAGCAATTCTGCACTGCTCCCACCCGAGCGACGGCTCGAGATCGGGATTCCGGGTCTGTCTCGGCAGCTTTTCCACGTGCTGCTGCCGGTGCCAAGCTTGGTTTTATTTCGGCGTGGGTGTTATGGGGTGTTCTTCTCTAGTTTGCCATTTCCAACTACTGGAAGAGCCGCATGCATGCATGCCAAGAACAAAATCAAGCCAAACATAGCCCACCGGGCGCCGAAGAGGCCACCCGGTTGGAAGGCAAGTGCCGAGGTTCAGCAGGGAATTCTCAAGCTTCACTCCACAAGAGGCTAGTCCTCAAGACACAAGCAATCCCGGACAGCCATGCTCCGTCAGGCACGGCCGAGGTGCAGAGGGTGTGCCCGACATGCTGGCCCAGGGGCAGGGCCCCTGCACCTCACAGAGACCCCCTGCCCACCCCCCAGCGTCTCCCGGCCTGCCCATGGACTCACTGCTTCTGCAGCAGGTGCTGGTGCTGCTGGTGCTGCTGCTGCCGGTAGGTCTCGATCGTGTGTTGCGGAAGGTACTGCATGAGCTCCAGGGACTCCTTGATCTTCAGCAGCATCTCGTAGGTCTCCCGGCCTCGCACCTGCACAGCGGGGAGAGCATCACGGGCCGTCAAGAGGTGCTGGGGCACACGGGCGGAGTCCGGGGGCAGCCTGCCCAGGAATTCAGGCTGCCTG
Organism: Varanus salvator macromaculatus; assembly: GCA_023646645.1. Taxonomy (NCBI): domain Eukaryota; kingdom Metazoa; phylum Chordata; class Lepidosauria; order Squamata; family Varanidae; genus Varanus; species Varanus salvator. Next base: position 3,536,278 of record JAIXND010000761.1, on the reverse strand, counting down.
GCGCCCCCCCCCCCCCCGACCGGCTCTAGAGGCCGAGTGGAGGGCCCACGGAGCACGAGGCTCTCGGAAGCGCCTGGCAGTGGATTCCCCCAGAGCAGCGGCTGAGAGCATGGCCGGGGATGCTGGGGCCCCGAGCTCCCCTTGGCCCAGCTGCCAACCCCAGCCTGCCCTGCCTCACAGGGCTGCCGTCCTGAGCAAGGAGAGGAAGAGGACCGGGTAAGCCCTCTTGGGTCCTGGTCTGGGGAAGCAGGGGGGGCAGGGAGTGATAAGGAGTATTTCCCTCTGGATGTGGGGAGGTCTGCGAGGCACGAGGATCTGGGGAGGAGAGCTGGGCACGTGCTGGGGTCTCACGTCCTGCTCGGGGGCTCCTGTGGGCACCTGGGGGGCCACTGGGAGGACAGTATGGGGTCTGATGCTGCATGGCTCTTCCAGGTTCTTAATTCTTCTGTTCCGAACCAGCGGAAACCAGAGGTTTCAACACAAGAGCTCGGGAGGAGGGTCCGAGCAGCCTCGGTAGCGGGACACTGTTCAGGCTGCCGCCGAGCCTCTCCTCCTCCTCCTGCTCCAGCAGGCGGGCAGGGTCTGGGAGCAGGGGGGGACCTGCCCCACTGCGCCGGACTGGAGGTGCTCCGCTGTGGAGAGAGATGCTCCGCGCATCCGGTCCCCCTCGGCGCCCATGTCGGACTCATGCCCTGACCGCAGGTTGGTCAGTGGGAGAGGCGTTTAGTGCTTCTGAGCAGGCACAAGCAGCCTGCTGGTGCCAAGTCGGCCCAAGTCATTCTGCACATGCCCCAGAGCCATGTGGCGCAGCACTTACGGGCAAGTACAACAGCTCATCGTCCGGGGTGCGCCGTTTCTTGACGGAGGTCATCTGGATGCCGTGTGTGCTTTGCCGGAAAGCTGCCGAGAAAAGGAGCAACGGCCGCGTTCAGCCTGGCAGATGGCCCCGGCAGCCCCCCGCGAGAAGGGCTGCTGCCTTCACGGGCCGAGGCAGGCTTGGGGCGCATCTGGTGGGGGTGTCTGAGCATGATGCGCAAGGTGCGCTTCTTAAGGGCAAGCGAACCACTAACCCCAGAGGGCCATGCGCCCCCAGAGATGTCCTTCCGGAGGAGCCTCGACCCAGGATGGGCGCGAGGCCCGAGAGGCTCACCACCGAGAGAGCTGGGCCACAGGCGCCACCCTGCGTGCCACGCGATCGGACAGGCCGATTCGCCAAGAGGGCGAGGGCTTCGCTGCCCGTCCGTGAGGCCGCACGGGGGCTTCTGTCAAGAGGGAACTTCCGCCTGCCTCTGCCCAGAGCTCGGAGGGCCGGTCTTCCTCCGAGGCAGCTAGGAGATGGAGCAGGGCACCCCCGGCACGCACACCACGAGCGCGGTGGCTGAGCAACACGCGAACCCCAACAGAAACCGGGGTGGGGGGAAGAGCCATGGGCCGTATCCAGTTCCCTATACGAGCACGTTGCTTTCGGTGCTTCTCCCACCTCGAGCCAAAGGCAAGTGACGTTAACGAAACAGCACTTCCTTGTGGCACTGGATGAAAGCGGGTCCTTCGTCGTCCTGTTTCCAGCAGGGCCCCAGCCAGGAGCCCCGAGAAAGTCCCTCAACCTCGCTGCCCCCCGCACCCCCTGAACATGGAAGTTCGGCCGAGTCATCCAACATCCCATCACCTCCCGAACTAGACAGGTGTCAACCTTCCCAGCTCTGTGCATGTATCGGGACCTGAATGACGGCTTCACGGAGACCCTCCCGTTTCTGTGGAGGGGGGAAGGCGCTGCTCGGCACGGAGGCCGGCCTGGTGGCACACCGGGGACGGCACCATCGGTTCCTCCGAGGGGCCCGACCGAGCCTGCCACCCGGGTGCTAACGCCCAGCAGCTGCTTCCTGTGCCCCCCGATTCTGCAAGCAAGCCCCCCGGTCACCCAGGGCAGCCCGTCCTGCCCTCTGGGGTTCTGGCAATTCTGGAGCATGCACGTCCCGGGGGCTGCCCTCCCTCCCCCTGCAGCAGGGGGCCGGGCGAGCCGAGCCCCTGCATGCCCATCACCCAGCCGGAGCCCGGAGGGGCTCCCGCGCCTGGCTACTTACGGCGCTTCGTACCATCACCGTTCTTTGTGCTGTCGGAGACCTGCTGCTTCCGGATGCTGTCCTCATCCGCCTTGCGGTCCCGGCCGGGGCAAGCGCAGATCCGAGCCTCGAAGCACCGGCGGCCCAGCACCTGCCCACTGAGGGGCGCAGAAGAGGGACGTCCATGAGCTCACAACCAGGGGAGTCGCTGGCCCTCGGGGGGCACAGCCGTTTCGCAGGGCCCCCAGCCCGGCCCAGGATGCCTGGTGACCAGCACCCTAAGCCTAAGCCTAAGCGAAACAGGATCTGCGGCAGGTCCAACCCCCTTCCCTGGAACGCAGACTGGAAGCGCTGCTCTGCCCGGCCCATGCGAACCCCGCAAACCGAGGGCTGGCCGTTCCGGGTTGTGCCTAATGCTGCCAGCTGCCGCCCGTGCAGGCAACCCTTGGCAGGGGCACGGCTTGTCGGAGCCCCCGGGACCTCCTGCCCCCGGTGGAGAGGCGCAGATCCGGTTTCCCAGCGCCCTCCCTGTCCAGCACGGCGGAGGCGCTGCCGCTTGCCACACCGCCCCCGATACTCACTCTCGCGTCTCGAGGGTCACAATGATGAGGATGGGGCGCCGGTTCATGCCCCCCACGCAGCTGCTGTTGCACATGAAGTTGTACAGCACGGTGGTGAACTCCGTGCCAACCTGGGGAAGAAACCGGCAGTGGGTTCGGCTGAACGGACGGCAGCCCTGTGACCGGGGAACGCACCGGATGCCCACGCAGGAGCGAAGGTCTCTTGCCTCTCCTCCCTCCCTCCCTCCCACCCCCCCCTTCCAAGGCCATCTGGTCTAGGCTGCTGCTCTATCAGGGCTACTGGTCTGGGGGGGGAACCCCAGGCCCATGGCTCAAGCAAGGCCTCCTTGGGGTCCCAATCTGGGCTTCCGGAGTGTTCCGGGGGGGGGCTCTTTCCCCTGGTCATTTGGTGGCTTTCCAGCCTTTGCATGTCAAAGGGGGCAAGAGAGAGGAACGCCTCCGGAGCGGCCCATCTCCTCCCGCAAGCGTCACGTGGCACCGGGGGAGTCCAAGGGCCCTCCCGGCGCAGCTCACCTGGGGCGGCTCGTACGGCACGAGGACGCTCTGCCTCCCGGTGATGGGGTCCTCCACATACTGGGCATGGCTGTTTCCTTCCACCCTGATCAGGTGGCTGGGAGGCGCCATCTGGCCTGCAAAGGCAAGAGGGAGACAACGGGGTCAGCGCACAAGGCAGCCGGCCGACTTCAGGCGGCGAGCCGGCTGCACGGCCGGAAAAGGGGCGCTCACAGCAGCTCCTCCCACGAAGCCGCTTTGTCTCCAGGCTTCTTTGGCTTCCTAACACTGAAAAGCCAGGCTCCAGTTTGAGTTCAAATGCAAACAACGACCTGCAAGCATCTGGCGGCGGGCGGGGGGGGGGGGACTTGCCCTCCCCGCTGCATCCAAGGTTTGCCTCTGCCGTGGACTTAACGCCTCTCCTTGAAGGTAGCTTCTGCGGGGGAGCCGACTGCCCGGACCCCTCCTTTGCAAATGCTCACAACAGCTCCAAGAGTGACCTTGTGGTTGTTGCGTGGGTGAAAATACACGTACCCGAGCACTGCTGCTGGCTAGCTCACAGGCACTCTCCAGGTCACGCCTGGCTATGGCCGCCACCGCTTTCCCTGCCTGGCGCGGCTGCAACTGCTGAACCACAAGCTGCGCACCAGCGGAAACGGTGCCTCTGCCCCGTGCTCCCAACTCAGTTGGCCGCATGATCAAACAGCGCATCATCCTGGAATCTCATTGAACCAGGGTGGATGAAAAGCGGCGATTTAAAAAAAATAATAATTGCAAGGTCAGATTTTAAAAATGTGGATTGGATTTTTGATTTGAATTGGGTTTTTAAAAATAAAATGCTCTCTGGAAAAAAAATCCATCTAACGATACTTTTCTCTTTAAAATACATCATGGCCCAAAGGTTATTCATCATGAAATAAGGATTAGTCTTTGATGATGTGGCATGAGGCTGTCTATTCATGCAATGGCTAAATTTTTGGTAAATAAATTCCATCAATCCATTCACAATGTCATGCTCTTCTAGAGGTTTCTGTAAGATTATGGGGCAATGTTTCTATCTGGAAGGTATCAGCACAGATGCTTGGTTTTTCAGTGCTTAAAACTGTGGATTTGTGCCTGCAAACGCCCCTTCCTCACAGCCAAAATGTTATTAAATAAACATACAGCGTCGAGAAAAAGACCTCAACCCTACGGTTCCTTTGCAAGTCTGTGTACACAGAATCAGCCTTACCTCGTAAGTGCCAAGTTTCAAAAGATGCAGTGAATAGAAGGAGGTCGTTGGGAGCGGACTAGATTTATGCAAGAAGCTAAGCGAGGGGAGGGGCAAGCGTCAAAAAGGAAAGTGACCCTCTGAGCGGAACACCCCACACGTCTTTGGGTCTTCTGTGTCCAGCCTCAGGTTCCTCATATTATGCTTTCCCCGGAGGAGAAGACCTCTAATGACCTCTAAGACCTTTTTATTTAAATCGTGTTTTAATTGTTAATTGCATATGGGATTTTAGAGGGTTTGCTGAGATGCACCGGGGTGGGGGAGGGTTGAATTGAATTGTTTTATATCATGTTGGGCATGTCATGAGCGGAGCCGGCTGGTGCCGGAGGTCAGACTAGATGGCCCAGGAGGCCCCTTCTGACTCGCTCTGTTTCTATGTTTCTATGTTTCTATGTTGCGAGCCGCCCCGAGGCTTTATTGTGATGGGGCGGCATAGAAATGTTTTAATAAACAAACAAACAAACAAACAAACAAACAATGGCGGCAGGCCGAGGAAGAGGCCCAGCTTGGGAATACCTGAACGGGGCTCCTGCGCCCACGGACACGGCAGACGCGCGTGCGAGTCACGCGGGCGACCAGGATTACATCTAGCCTTACTGACCGGTGCCGAGATCGAGTGCCCCCTGCAGCCAGCCCCGGCCGGGAGCAGGGCAGGAGGCAGCCGGCCGAAGGCGAGGGCGGTCCGGTCCGGTCCGGCCGGCCCTCCGGGGCCCTTCTGCAGGCGGCGAGCGGGGCCCCCGGGCGCCGGCCCACTCACCTTCGTTGAACTCCCGGCTGAGCTCGTGGTTGGGGCAGCGCTTCACCACCTCCGTGACGTGCTCGGCCTTCTTGTACACGGGCATGGCGCGGATGACGGCGCCCTGGGGCGGGGGGGTCATCACCTTGATCTGGATGGGGCACGTCTTGGCGATCTGGCAGTAGAGCTTCTTCAGTTCCGTGGAGTACTAGTCGAAAGGCACGGGAGAGAGGCCGGGTCAGCGCGCGGCTGGGCGGGGGCAGCTCCCAGGGGGCCGGTGTCCGGGGGCCCTGCGGGGCGCCGGGTGGGAGAAGGCCCCGCGGGCCCCGCAAGGGGCCGGGGGGCTGCGGGACCCGCGGAGCTGCCTCCCTCCCAGGCGGGCGCTCCCGCGAGTGCCCACCGCCTCTGCCTTCGCCCGCGCGGGAGAAAGGGCGGGCGCCTCGGGAGACCCGCGGGCTACTTGCAATCTGCGCGTCCCCGTGCCGCTCGCACGCATGCCGTGGGGCCCCAGGGGAGGCCTCGATGGGAGCCACCCTGCCCTGCTTTGTACGAGAAGAGCGCTCATGGGCACTTGGCTTCCTCGGATGCCGGCTCGTCTAGCATCCGGATGGGCCACGGGTGCTATTCACACAAACACTCTCTCTCGCTCTCTCTCCTTTCCGATCTCCCCTCCCTCACCCTCGCGGTGAGGCAGGAAGCCGAGCCGGGGGAGCTGCCTCCCCCTCGTGTGCCCAGCCCCCCTACCCCAGGGTCCGGAGCCTCCGAAAGCAGATCTGCCAGGTACCTGAGACGCATGTTGAGAGAGCCAGCTAGCACGGCCGGGCTCCGCTCTGCTGAGAAAGCCCCGAATCCCGCGAAGCCCCTTCCCTTTGCGCCTCCTGGGCTACTGGCAAGCAGTGGCCTCCCCAGCGCAGCCCCCTGCCGCTCTGGCCGGGCCACGGCAGCGCCCTGCTTGCACGGCGAGCCTGCCCAGTCCCAAGGGCGAAGGGCGGGAGCCGCAGCAAAGCAGCCGGCCACCATGTGTCCCCGAGGCGTTCGGCCCAAAAGGCCACCGAGGAGGGAGCGAGGCTCAGGCCTGGCCCGGTCCAGCCGCCCAAGGCAGCCCCCAGCACATCAGAGTGCAGCCAGCGCCCGGCGGGGAGGCCCATCCTGCACAGTGCTCTGCACGTGAGGGCAAACCAGCCCCATGGGGTCCCCCATGCTGCCCGACCCGCCGTGCTGGAGGAGTTTGCAACACGCAACCAGACGGAGGGGGGTGAACTGGGCAGGAGGAGGAGCGGAGAGGAGGCCTCGGCGCTGCCACGGCCCCCGCGGATCGGCTGCAGGCCAGCGGTGGCCCTCCAGAGGCCCTGGCCGATGGCATCCTTCCCCACTGGCAATGCGCTGGACGGTGCCCACACAGTTTACAAGCTCAGTTCACAAGGACTAGAAACATGATGAGGATAGGACTCGGGATCCCAGCCGGGATCCAAGCAGCCTCCTCCTCCTCCTCGGTATCCCAGCAGCCCCCATCCACGTGCCCCACCCGCCAGTCCGTGCAAGTGGGTCAACGGCTCAGTCGCTGCCGGCTGCCTCCCCCGGGGGGAACCCCCTGGCGCCCTCCTCGCCCCGCAATCGCTCCCCATGCACACGCGCCACCTGCGTGCGTTAGAACCGCCCGCGAGGGAGCCTGCCGCCGGGCGCCATCCCAGCTGCGCAACGGCTCTGCAGGAACGCACAGGTCGCTTCCTGTCCGCGAAAGGTGCTCCTGGCAGGAGGGACCAGACAGGCGGGCAGGAGGGGAGCGCTGGGAGGGATCAGCCGCGGATTGGGGGGGGGCTTTCTTGGTGGAATGGGTGGGAAAGCAGGAATCAGGAAAATTAAAAGCCCCCCCACGAGTGTCTGTTGCTCACTTATCCACGAACACGGCACCCCCCCGTGCAAAAATGCACGCACACCCCTTCCTGCCCATGCCCCCCCCCAACTGAGGCCAGCCCAGCAAGCAGCCCTGCAAAGATCCGAAGCCTGAAAGCGCTTTGCAAGGCGACAGTGTCCGATTGTGCAACCGCTCTGCTTTCTCGTGCCCGCAGGCGAGGGATTATGCACACAAAAGATTTACACAGCCTGCGGAAAGAGGAGTGTGCCAAGCCAGGCAGACTTAGAAAAAAGGAAGAGAGAAAAGAAAACCAGATTATTGCAACACTCGAAGCCAACAGCAAGCTGCTTGGAAAAGGTTCGCCCTGCAGAATACGGCCGCCCCAAGATTCTTAATTGGAAAGCTCTCCTGATTAGCACAAACGTCACTACTAGAACTGCAGACTGACATTTTAACGAGCTCACTTGGACAAAGCCAGCAGGCGGCTGTGTCTTAAGTGTCCCGGGCCAAACCAGACTCGAGGTGGGAGACCCCCTGTCAAAGGTGCCGGGCCCCAATTAATTCGGTTTAAAGAAAAGCAAAACACAGAAGGCAAAACCCAGCTCTGGACGGAGCTCAGACTCGGGTTCGATTTGTGGGTGGTTCCCCTGCACTTCCAAGCTATGCGTGGGATTTATGGACCAACCCAGACAGGCATTCGGCTGTGCGCATGTACTGGGAAAAGGCACATTGAGCTGCTGCTCCCGAAACGGAGCCAAGTGCCATGAAGCATGTGTCCAGCCGGGAGGCTCCTGAGTCAGAGCACACGGTCCAGTGCGGGCGGGGGGGGGGGGGTCTGCGTTCGGGTCCTGCCGATTCACGGCCGCGAAGCAGAGGGCCTCCCCTCGCACAGACCGGCCCGCCAGCGTGGCCCACTCTGCCTGGCAACGGCCCGCCAGGGAGGGTCTCTCCCGGTGCCGGCCCATCCTCTGCACCCGCCTCGCCAAGGAACGGACAGGGGAGCCGTCAATACGCCCAGCACCTTTCTGTCCACTGCGCGGCAGGGCCTCTTCCATGGGCATTCCCAACTATTCCATGGGCCTCCCGGGCCTCCCCCTCCCTCTCCTTGGTGCTCTCAGGCACACCATTTCCCTGGCCGGCTGAGGTCTGCTGCGGCCTCCTCTGCCCCGATCACGCACAAGAAGCGGCCGCAGTCCGGGGGCCCTGCTCGCCCTCCCCACCTGCCCATCGGCACCCAGGCGAGCGAGCGAGCGCAGCCCCCCCCACGGGCCGTGCCGGGCACCCTGGGCTCACACCTGCCCGATTCCCCCCGCCCCGCCCTGCTCCTTCCACCCACCCACTCCCTCCTTCGGGCCTCTTGACGAACACTTTCAAGGGCCGGCCAGTACGGCGGGACGGCTGTCCTTGGCTCTTTGCTTTCGGAGCGAGAGCGGCGGGCGAAGCAAGGCGCTCCGCTCTCGGCGTGCCGGCCTCTTTTCCCCGGAGGTGCCCGTGGGCCCGAGAGCCGTGGCCATTGACGGGCGGGCCGTGCAGACCGCCCAGTGACCAGGGCCCACGACCCAGGACGGATCCCCGGATCTCTTGCCTCAAGTCCAGCCCAGGCGGGACCTCCCGGTCGGAGCAGCCCCTGCGCTTGGGCTTTTGCCGAGGGAGGCGCCCGGGCGCCCGCATCAGGAGCCAGGGTGTCCTGGAGGCGCCAAGAGCCAGGCGGGCGCCGCGTGAACCCAAACGCTGCCAGCGCACCACCCCGGACACGGAGGTGGCGGCCCGAGAACGGGCACGAGGGACGAATCGGGCAGGCGCACGCCTGTCGCACACAGCGAGGCATCTGGTCTCTTTGGGGTCGAGCCACTCCCAAAGTTTTGCTGTGGGAGTCAAAAGACCACACGGGACCCCCCACTTGCTGCGCGTGGACAGCTCTAGCCTGGCTATCTCTGGGGGGGGAGCGGGGTTGTCCAATTTGTCCGTCTGCCTCTGCGAACAAAGCACACTTCTGTTGACCAAACACCAGGATGTGGTGAGCTCTGTGTGTGTGGTGGGGGGGGGCTCCAGGTTCCACCCCCAGGGGGCCACCTCAGTGGCGACTGGGCTACCACCGGCAGCAACGGGCCGGGATGCATCCACAAGCCCCTGCTCTGAGTCTTGCACCCTACGCGAAGCTCGGAGCCCCACGTGGGCCCTCTCCGACTCCAGACTCCCTTTCTTTGGCTGCTGCAAAGATGCGTCACACCCTGTCCTACAGTCAAACGCTCACACACCATTAGAAACCTGTGTTTGTTTAAAATATTTGTGCCAATCTTTCTTATTTAAAAATGACTTTGTGGGGCTTACAACAACTGTTGAAAGAGTAACTTGCAACAAAAGGGAGAAGACAAGAGAGCCCACGGGGCGAGAGAGGTGGGGGCCGCGGGTTCCAGTCCCCCCTCAGCGATGAGCCTCCCTGGGTGAGGGTGGGCCAGGCTGGGGCTCCGAGCCCCACCTCCCTCGCAGGGCTGTTGTGAGCATCGGGCGGAGAGGAGGTGGCGCTTGCAGGCTGCCTCGGGCTCCTTGCAAGAGGGAAGCTGGCGGGAGAGAACCGCAGCGCAAGGAGAAAAGGAAGGCGAAGCGGAGGAAGGAGTATTAAAAGCCAGGCTCTCTGTGGGCAAGGGGCACGTGCAACCCTCTGGCTGGCTGGGCGGCCAGGGCAGTGGCCACCCAACCCCCTGAAGAGGGCCAGGCTGGGAGGCTTCTCCAAAGGAGCGCGGCCAGGAAGGGGCTCCGAGGTGCAGCCACGGAGCCGGCGCCCCGCCGTGTCTCCCCACAGGCAGCCCAAAGATCGGCAGGGGGCAGAGCAGGCCCCTCCAGGTGGCCATGTGCAAGTAGGTCTCTTGCAGAGAGCACTCCTCTGCTGATGTGCAAGGTGGCCCCCGGCGGGGGTCACGAGACGGGTCTCGAGTGGAACGGCAGCCTCACGAAGCAGCGCTGTGACTGTCAATTGCGTCAGTGACTGGACAGAAATGCAACCCACGAAATGAAGCCCACGAGGGGCACGCCGGGCAAAGGGACAGGTCCCGGGAAGGGGTGCGTTCGGATCGGCTGAGACACAGCCTGCACTGTGCCACGGAGCAAGAGAGAGGCGCCCGCCGATCTCGCCCGCTCTGCCACGCTCCCAACGCGAAGGCGGCCCGTTCCAAGAAGCAGCCCGGGCGTGCCGGACTTTGCGCCCTCCGAGGGCTGCCCAGAAACCCCAAACCCACGGCTGACCCACGTCCCCCGCCCCTGTGCGCACTCTCCAGGCAGCGTCCCGGAAGGGCTGCTGGGGCCGAGCCCCGAAGAGCCTCCCACGCTGTGCAGCACGGCGAGCCCGGCCACCGGCCGCCTGTTGCCGCCTGTCAGCGGTGGGGATGAATTACCTGTGCCGGGGCTGGGAGCGGCACATTCCTCCCCGGCCGCGCCCACGGAGCAAGCTGCCATCAGGCGTGCCGGGCCCCCGGAGCCGTGCCGGCACAGACCGCGGCAGGGGCAGGGCAGGGGAGGGGGCGGCCCTGCGAAAACCCCAACCGAGCAGCTCCAGGGAGCGTCACCCGGCCTCCTCCGCGCGCTCCGGGAAGGGCGCGGCTCACACCGCGAGGCCGGACCAGGGCGGCAGCCGGCTGCACGTTTCCAGGGTTGGCCAATGGGCCGGGGAGGGGCGGCAAGAAGCGGCCCAGCGGGATGAGGAAACGTAGCCTCCGGGAGCAATTCCCGAGCAGCGCCTCCCCGCACTCACCCCGCCTCCACCAGCTCCCGGAACCCCTCGCCCACCTCTGCCGCTCGCGGCGCAGGAAACACTCGCCTGCGCCGGCACTATTTGCCGCGCATCCCAGCATGCGCTCACCGAGCAAACGAGACGGTGCATGTCCAGCGCAAAGGGATGACGGAGCTCAGCGGAAAGAGCCCGGGAACGGCCAGCGGGCCGTGAGGAGCCCTCGGCGTCCTGCGCCCCACGCGATTCCCTCAAGCACAACCCAGGGGCGGCAGCTCGTGCCACTCCGGTGTGCGCATTGCCCAACGAAGGCAAGGACAAGCGTCTCGACTTGGGATGCTTGAACCAGGGCCACATCCCACACTGGAGGTCTCTCGGGGTGCCATTCCGGGATGGTCAGGGTGGGATGCAAGGGGGCTCAGGCGCAAGGCAGGAGGAGGGTGGGGGATGTCCGCCCCAGCCCCCATCAGCATATTTTAGCTTGAAGCATTCACTGCCGGAAACGAGGCCTTAAGAAAGCTGTTTTTAGTCTGTCAGAATGTGAGGAAAACAGATCCAGCACTGGAAATTTAGGGGTTTAGCTATCTGAGGACCCCAGGCTGAGGCTTGGCACCCTTAATCTAAAAGCACTCAGACAGTTCCTCCATTGTCTAGGAAAACAAAAAGATCTTCATTTGGGGCCTGAAAACATTTTATTTCATTAAGTTTTTATGAATGATTTTATGTAGGTGTTTGTTTGTGTTGGTGATGAAGCGCTTAGAATTCCTTATTTTTATACCTGCAGTTCTATTGATTTAACTGAATATGTTTACTTTGGTAGGGGAGAAATAAGAAGAGCGCATACATGGCTAAAGGGAAATAAAGGACATTTGCTGTTGTAAAAGCACCCCAGAAGCAGAGCATCTGACCTCTGTGAAGGCTGTACCACATTCCCTGCGCCAGGATAAAAACTCAGGCTAGGCACATGCCGAGTTTTGCCTTTTCCCGTTCCCTGCGCCATTTTAATGCCCCCCATGCCCACTGCAGGACCTGAGCCCCTCAGCGAGCGAGGCTGCCCGACGCCGGGCTTGGCACGGCCCTTCTGCAGCCCTCCCCGGCCACGTGGCCACAACTCCTCTCCCACCAGCAGCGGGAGCCACGGACAGGCTGCCCCGGGATGGTGGGGATTGTGGCGGTTATGCCGCTCGGCTGGAACAGGCTTTCCAAAAAGCCCCCTGCAGTCCTCCCAGCCCACCCTCCAGCTTCCCACCCGGCTGGGGAGCTCTTCGGGGCGCCTCTCCACTCTTTGGGGCAGGCACATGCATGGGGGCCCAGAGCCCCCAGCTCCTGGGGGTCCGCTCAGACCCTGCCCTAATTACGTCCAGCTGTGGGTTAAAAGTCTTCCTTTCCCAGCAGACCCCGGACACGGCCGGTCCCGTTTGCCCCTCCGGACGCTCTGCCTTTGCTGCTCGCCGTGTCTGGTCGGCTGCCCTCAAGCGGAAGGTGCGAGGGCCCCTTGGCCCCCGCAGCCAGATGGGAAGGAGGGGTGGAAAGGGCTCCGAGCGCGGCCACGGTCTCCTGCAGAGCAACCGAGGCTGAGGCAGGCCCGGAGCTGGAACAGCCAGGAGGGCCTGCTCTGCGGTGGCGCCCCACCTATGGCACACGCTCCCCAGAGAGGTCCGCCTGGCACCGTCGGTATTTGCTTTTCGGCGCCAGGCCAAGACCTTCTTATTTAAACGTTATTTTAATTGTTGAATTGATTTATTGATTTTATTTATTGATTTATTATATTTGTATGCCGCCCCCTTGCAAACAAGCCTCGGGGCCGCTAACAACAATTTAATGCCGGGATGCCTCCAGATTTTTAATGCATTTGTATAGTTATTTATTTGTATTGGAAGCCGCCCCAAGGCTTTTGCAAACAGGGCAGCATGTAAGTGTTCCAAATAAATAAAAATAATAAATAAACCATGTGGGGCTGGAGAAAAGCGGATCGGGGCCATTCTGGCTGCCATTCCCCCCAGGGGAAATCTCCCCGAAGCACGGATCTGCTCTAGGAACACCCCTTAACTTTCCCCTGAAGGGCAAACAGCAGCAGAGCATAGGGCAGGGTTGCCTTTGGGGGAAAAAAGGAGAGGGCAGAATTTGCGCAGTTCCCGTTTTAAGTAAGAGGGATGGGCAGCTTGGGGCGCTCCAGAAGTTGTTGGAATCCAATTCCCATCACATCTCCCCACTGGCTGTGCCAGCTCCGTGGGAGCAGGGTGCAGTCCCACAACACCTGGTGGGGCACAGGTCACTTTCCCCAAAAAATGTGAGCCAAAACTCAGTCGTCCTTCAAAATCCGTGCCTCTCCGAATTTTGCAAAAGAACTTCCTGGTCCAAGTCTATACAGCAATGCACAGATTAAGAAAAAGCAGACACAATGCTGTTGAATATGTCTGCTGGGAAAACTGTTTGCAAAAATGAACAATTAGGCAAAATTGTGCACAAAAGTGTATTAGGTTACCTGTGCACAGATTTTATGTGAACTCTAAAACAAATTCTCAGTTTGGGACAAGCCCAATTTAAGACTGGAATGGTTCAGGTTTTGGAATGGACTGAGGACAAGACTGGGAAAGCAAAAGGGACCAGTTCCCCCTTGTGCAAGACGAGGGACAAGTTAACCACCTTTTAATGAAGCTGCGATCCCAATCCAATTGTTTTTAAATGTCGTTGTAATAATTTCATTAATAACTTCATTAATAATGTCACTTTTTAGCTTTAAAAATTAATTTGGAATTCATTTTAACAATGTTTTCTTTAATGACATGTGTACTGTATTTCACTGTTCTGTTTTAAACTGCCCAGAGAACTTCAGCTATAGGGCAGTAAAGAATGACATAAACAACGACAGTAATAACTGACTCACTTTAACAGATAAGGAAAAGCTAGATTTTCTGTGTCAAAGTTTCCTCCTTCTCCCTCGCCCCCAAAAAATTGCTTAATGAGATGTCCAAAGTTAACCGAAATTAAGGCTGTCTGCTATAGGTTTACGTGGGAGTGAGATCCCCTGACTACAGCAGGATTTTCCTTCTGAGTAAACATGAAACTAAGGATTCAGAACATGTCTGGGAAAGGACTGGAGAAGCGAGGGTGTGGTGCCTTCCCCCCATTTTTAAAAAACCCACCCAGCACACCCCCTCCTTTCAACATGCCAAGCGGCTGCTTCAAGGTGCAAACAGACAAGGGAAAATGCATTCGGGGCAGGATTCCTGCAAGCAGAATTCACTCGAAGGAAAGGTGGCTCTTCGCGAATTTGCACCTTAATTCAAAACAAAACACAAACAAAACCAGAAAAGCTCAGAATTGGGTTAAATTAAACTGTTGACTAACAACAGCAATGACGACAAACTGACTGGCTGTGTGAGAAGACACCAGGGTCAAAGCCACAGCAAGGGCTGTAGGGGGCTGGGGGTTTCCAGCCGAAATTCATGCTCTACTAAGGCATCGCCCAGTTTGCGTCCACATGCGCCTGGCGGGTTTCTTTTTCACCCTGGGCGGCGCTTGCCCGGGTGGCGTTCCTCGTCTTCGCCCCAGGGAGAGACGTGCCTTTGATGGCTGGCCCCCCGCAAGCAACCAACGTTTTCTCCTGCAAAATCAACTGCAGAGGAACCGTGCGGGTCTGAGACAGCCGAGGGCAGAGGCTCGGGGAACTAAGCCGAGAGGGAGAAAGGTCCCGCGATATTCCCTGGGGCACCCAAGAAAGGAAACGGCCCAACGAATGCACGGCCCAGGTAGCCGGAGCGGGGCGATTCACACGTGCAGTGGCAAGCTTGTTTGCCTACGCGTGGGCAGGCACTGCGGGAGCTGGGGCCTGCCTAACCTCTTCACACGCCTCGCTTCGAATCCCCCGGCCGAGTTTCTAATTCACAGATTCAGGCACGCACTGGATCTCTCCACCTCAACCAAGGGATGCTCTTCCCACCAGCCACAAGGTGCCTGCACACGGAAAAGGCTGCGGGAGAACTCGTCTCCCACTGTCCCGCTAGCTCGCCAGGTGCGGGGAGGCTTACTGGCATGTGGCGTGGGGCAGCCTTCTGCCCTGGCAGCCTGCAGCGCTGCGCCCGAGACACAGGTCTGCCACTGCCCCCCGCTCGTGGGAACCAGGCCCCTCCGAACGACGGCCGTGCGCAAAGCGCGTCGGGCCGAAGGACAGCTGGAGTCCGGAGCTGCCCGAGGGGCGGCCAGCTCTTGGCCGCAGGGCCCGCCGCGCAGCACCGGAGACCGTAAATCGCAGCGCTTAAGCCAGTAAATTTCCTGCCGACTTCAAACGCGCTGCCCCTTCCTTCCAGCTTTCCGCCCCCGTGCCGAGGCAGGGCAGGTCCCGTCAGGCTCGGCTCCAGAGCGCACGGCAGCGTCGCCAATTTTCTTAGGAGCCCTGCGGGCGAGGGGCAAGCCCCGACTTAGCACAAAACAGCTTTCCAGCGCCCGGCGCCTCTGGTCTTGTCTTCGCACATACTTTGCAAGTCGCATCATGCCTCCTTCCTCCAGCCCGAGCCGTCTCTGCCTACAGCCCAGCTGCGCGAGACCCCTGCCCCGCTTTCAGCACACACCCCAAACCGGCAGTGCCTCGTGCTCGAAGCGCCGCTCCCGCTGCCCTCGCTGCCGTGTCCCTGTCCGTGTCCCCAAAGCTTCGCCAGCCGGCCGAGGGATCAGCTCCCTCCCCCAGCAGGAAAAAGCGGATGCGGCACAGCAGCACCCCCCCCCCCGGCCGATCAGGAGGCGCGGCAGACGCGCATGAGGGCGATGCACACGCTCCCTCACCAGGCTATGCCCGGTTTCCAGAGTCTGCCTTATGCAAAGCATTTCCCCAAAGCAGCGTCAGAAATTCCCTTTCCAAAAACTCTGGCAGGAGACATGGGAGGTGAGCCTGTGCGCCGAAGGAACGCAACTGCAGCCCCGGCTGCAAACCTGGGGAGATGGGGTGGGACCCGGGGCCTCTGGGCCTGACCCCCACCCCCCCAACACGCTTCCCCCCGCATTCAGAGAGCCAGAGGGCTGGTCCGAGCTCTTCAGGTTTTGGGCTGCCCGTCAGCCCAAGGGCTCTCAGGGCAGCGCGCAAACTCAACCCCGCGACATCCCTGTGGGGCATGTTACGCCGAGGGAAAACAGGCAGTGGGGAGGGGAGGAGCGTCCCCTCGTGGCGGGCCACTGGAACACACCTGCGAGCTGCAGGTAGCCGCATGGCTCAAACGGGGGGCTGGAACGTTCCGGATTCAGAGCCCTCCTGGCATGGGGCGGCCCCAGACGAGCTCAAGGGGTCGGGTCGGAATTCTCCCACTGTTCCGGCCACTGTTGTTCGGTTGGAGGTGGGGGGAATTCCCGGAGAAACCTTCCCTTAACAAACGTTGCCTACCCCGGCAAGGGCCCCAGCAGAGCCGCCCCCGCCCAGCATTCGCTTCTGCAGCCCCTGCTCCGGAGGCAAAGGAAGCCACCTGCACCCAGCCAGCCTCTGCTCCACCCGGGGCAATGCTGCCCGCACTGACTGGCAGCAGCGGACTGGCAGTGCTGCGGCAAGCAGCGCTCCTCAGCCCCGCCCGGGGGTGCCGGCGTGTGGGGCAGGCGCAGGTAAGTGCACAGGTGCACCTGGAGGAGCCGCTCCCCCCCCCACCCGCCCCACAGCAGTGCTGTTTCCTTTGCAAATCGGTTTTGTGCGGTTGCGAGCCAGGATTCCACATGGTCATGGGAACTGCGCACACCCATTGCCATGCAGTAATTAGGTTTTACGAAGAAGACAAACACAAAGAGAGATAAATCTTTGAAAAACAACATGCAGCCACGCCTCTCGCTTCCAAGATTAGGGCGAGAACAAAACAGCCCGGCTTTTGGGAAGGGAAACGAGCAGAGCAGGCGCAGCGGCTCTGCTCGGCGCTGGCAGGGCACCAGCCCCGCTTCTGGCCCACCCTGCGGGAGCCCCAGCCCGCCTGCACGGGGGCATGCCCCACGGCTCCCCACACTCCCGGGCAGCCATGCTCAGCAGGGAAGACGCAACCGCGCTCTGAGGGTTGTGGCGCAAGACGCTTGGGCCAGCAGTGATGTCAGAGCAGCGCCCAAGTTTCTACTCGGCAGAAGACACTGGTCACCTATGGTGAGAAGAAAGAGCTTCCAGGGGACCATTCCAGGGGGAGCACCATCAAACCCTTAGTTCCCGCCTGCTTGATTCTGCGGTTCTGCCACCTTGGATCCACTTGCTGAAGCCGAACTCAAAATGCCAACATGTGATATTCCTCTACAAGTAAATTTCTAGAAGTCTGAAAGTCTTGTGAGGTTATGTTGCTGCCCTTTTTTCCTGTCTTTTGCTAGTCACATCCAGGAAATTTCAAAAGATCTCTCTCTCTCATGCACAAGTTCTCTGTGTGTTTATTTTTATTTGTGCGATAGTACAATTGTTTAAATAATATTTTACACATTTAAACCTCTCTCTGTGTTACAAGTTTCCACAGGAACACAAAGACTGGGAATTCTGCATTTTAAAATAACTAATGTAAAAGAAATTTTGCAGAATTTCTTCCTGACTTTGCAAAATTCAAACAAATTCCTACCAGAAACAGAGTGGACCCGAAAGGAGATTAGCATGGTGGAACAAAAGAGATGGAAATTAATTATTAGGCAATAAATTTTACCTGGTATGTACTAGATAGCTAGAACTTATTCTGATGTGTAAAACAGTCAACACTAAAAGAGAACGTAAAACTGAAAGTTTCACATTACATAATCTTGACCACCTTCAATTAATGCACTTCTGAAAGACACGGGCCAAATTTTCAACAAAGACTCAATTCAGCCCCCCCCCCCCCCCCGCAAAGCAAGCTCGGGACTTTCCAAGCGAACGAGAGCCAAGGTCGCCGGCGAGCTTCCTTCCCCAAGGCCATCTCAGCAATTGCATTGATAAATTCTCTCAGGTCTTGGGAAGCTGAGAACTGCCCCAATAGGGTTTGTCCATTCAGGAGTCAACCCACCCCAAATCCAGGCTTTCAGGCCGAGGCTTAAAGGGGGGGGGGGCGCTCAAGCCATTTGCAAGCCGTGCTCGGCAGCAAGGACGTCCCCTCACTCTGCAACACTGACTCCGCTCGCTCCCTCCCCCTGCAGTTGCTTTACAAAATCTCTCGCTCTATGATGGCTATACAGGCAGATGCGCTCTCATTCCCTTACATGGGGCGTTTGGGTCACGAGTCCCGTCCAGCTCCGTGTCTGAGCAGACACGCCACTCCGCAGAGCGTGCGGGGTTCGGAGCGCCAAGTTCTGCTCTCCACCCCAAGGGCCCCCCTTTCCATGCATCCTTTAATGCGCACCCAGAACCAGCCGTCGGAAGCACTGGCGCCTCCGCTGTTCCATGGGGGAGCTCTGGGGGCCTCCGAGATGCAGCTGGACTGCCCCCTGCCAGGGGGGCGTCAACCTGAAGGCCTTATCGGTCCCATTCAACTCCACTATTCCAGAGTTTTGTCATCTGCCCTGCTCAGCCCAAGCTCCAGATTAGGCTCTGCACCACGTCCTCTAACAGCAGCCCCTCTTTAAAAACAAAAGGGCGAGCCGAAAGGAGAGGTCAAGGAGCTGCCAGGCCGGCGCGGCCCCTGCACCGCGGGGGTGGCGGTGGGCGAGAGATTTTGCCAAGCATGATTTCAGGATGGCGGAATCATCCGGTGCTCTTGGGTTCAGGAAAGAAAATTGTATTTTAAGGAAATCTGTCTCAGTGAATGCTGAATAAGCTCTATTGTTAGTTCATTCCAGTGGATGGAAGGGATCAGTTGGCTAAGAGAAGCGAGGACGCCATTTGCTTTGCTCCTGGAAGGCGCCGGGGCCCAGCTAGCGGCTTCCTTGACCAGAACTGCAATGAGGTGAACTTGCAGAAAGGCATCCACGCCCGTGCCGCAAACTGCCTACCCCAAATCCGGGGGGGCGGAGCGGGCGAGCTCTCCAGGGAAGGACAGAAATCCCCCACGGCTCAGGAGAGCCTCACCAATTAAGAAATAAAGTGCATTAGGAAGCACATGGCCAGAGCTGATGGAGACCAGCACAGCTCCTCTTCGCCTTTATCTCCTTAGCTTCTAGAATCCCCGAAGTTCATCCATCCAAATACCCTCCCCCCATGCAGCTCCCCTCTAGGCTCAGGGCTTCAGCCTTCCTGGCCCACCTCCTCACTCCAATTCCCAGCGTCTGCTTCTTTGTGGAGCTGCTTCCTCAATTTCCCCTCCGGGCCAAGTCCACGCGGCCCATCCTGCCCCCGAGCCCTACGGCAACACGTGGGCACCAGGGCGACCAGTGTGTCTGCAGCCAGACACGGGCTGCCTCTTGGGGACCGTTCCAGCAGATGGGCTGCCGCGGGGACCACACCTCCTGCTGCAAATCCCCGTGGAATCTGGGACGCCGCACGGCTCCGCGGCGTGTTCCCAGGGGCTGGGCCGCCAGTCCAAACCCAACGCTTTTCCAGGTAAAGCCAAGCCCCTTCCATGGAGCTGCAGCCACGGGGGCAGGCCTGCCGCCCTCCCAGGACACACCCGGATCTGATGTTCCAATTAAGCACCTCCCAAACGATGCACTGCGATTAGGGATCGTCCCCGCCACCCTCCGGCTCTCCAGGCGCGGCTGACGTCAGTTCTTCCCTCCCTCGACCCACCTGCTCGCTCGGGTTGTTTTGGCTGCCAGGCATGTGGAATCCAACACGACGGATCCACAGTGTGCGCCAGCCCTCCATGGCCCCGTCCCCTGCGGTCTCCCCAGGGCCACGCCGGGATCCGCTCGCAGGTGGGGCGCCTCTCTGCGGAGAACCTGCAGCCGAGGCTCGGGAGGCACCTGGTCTAATGGGCGCGGGGCTGAGATGCGCAACGGCACGAGGAGATGCGCCAATGGCCCATTCCGGCCAAGCCGGGGCTGCACCCAACGGCACCCGCCCCAGTCCCTAGCTCTCCTCTTTCCCCTTCCTAACATCCAGCAAAACACCCCCCGACATGTGACATTCATGCCGGACGGGGCTTTGCCTCCGCTGCACAACCAGGTGCGCCGCGGTTCCCTCTGGCCTCGCCCGGCTGGATGGACTGGTGGCGACTCACCGGGTGCCTTCCCGCCACCTGCTCGCCCCTCCTTTCTGGAACACTGTGCCATGCGCAGAGCGAGTCAAGTCGACGGCTCGCCGGGCCCGCTCTGCACTGGTGCCTGGGAGCCGCTCGCCCTGGCTTTGGGCAGGACTCTCCCCCCAGCCATCCCGGAGATGCCGAGGACGGACCTCGGGGCCACACCGAGGCTGCCCCACTGAAGAGCCTCTGCCCCATCACAACGGCTCGCCAAGCAGCATGCTTCACTCAAAACTAGCTAGACGCTGCGGGCCGCGCGCACTGCTTTAGGATGTCTGCACGGCGTCCCCTGGGTGACCGACACCATCCTGCCCCGGCTTCTTTGCTGGCTGGAAGGAGCATCCAGGTGCTTATGCCACAACCAAAGCCCAAACAGGCCGCGCACTGGAGTTCTCGTCCCTGGCGCACCAACACCCAGCGAGGCTCGCGCCGCTGCGCCAGCAATCCATGCAGTTCGTGGCCCCAACTGGGCGGCGAGGGCCCCCAGCACACGTCCCCCTCTTGCAAAGCGGGGGGAGGGAGCCCCTGTCTGCTGGGGAAAGGGAGGATTCAGGCCCTGTCCGAGGTCTCCTGCTTCCGCACACACGGCCTTCCAGGTCCACCAACCTTCCTCCTCCGCAGGCCCTTCCCACTTCAAATGGAGTTACCTGGAGGCTGGATGTTACCAGCCACCTAAACCAGACGGCTCCCGAGGCGGAAAGGACGGCGAATTCCACCCGTGAAAATAAGGCACACATGCGCACGAGGCCTCAGCCTTGGCCAAGTCCATTCTGGCGCTGCGGAGGGCCAGTGGAAGCCAAGCTCGGCAAGAGATGCTCTGCCCTCGATCCTTGGAAGGAAGCCGTGCCACTGGGCTCCCGAGACCTCCGAGGGTCCTCCTGCTGCAGCCGTTGCTCTGCAGGGATGAAAGCTGAGCAGGTCGGGCATCAGGCCTACCCAGAACACAACAAGCGAGGCGGCACCAGACCAAAGACTGCCTTCCCATCCGATCCCCCGTGGGGTTTCCTGCCAGAGCCTGGGAGGAAGCGAGGGCCATTGAGCGTGTGGTGTGGGTCAGCCACAGACATCGTGCCGAACCTGCTCTGCCCTTGTCCGAGCTTTCTGCCCCCACACCTGGGCTCTGCACCCTTGGGACACGCACCTGCACAGGCGCAAGTGGCATGCCCCTCCGAATCACGCTGCACTCTCCCGCGCTCCGCCACTGCGCAGGGGTTGAGGTGAGCATCGTGCTCCCTGCTCGAAGCAAAGGCGTGTCGCGCAGATTTGGACCGTCACTGCATGGCACACGACGTAGCTTCACATGGTGACACATCCGTTCCTGCTCGCAGCTGGGGCAACCCACTGGCTACGCGGCTTTGCCACTGCAACGTGGAGATCTGCCTACGGGCCAGACACGTGCACCTCTTTCGGGGAGGAAGGCCCAGGGACCCCACGTGCTGGACGGCGTCCTGCCGCAGCCTGGCTGACTTGACCTGCTCGGGATAAGCCAGGACTAAGGGCTTAAGTCTGAGGACCGCGGATGGAGAGTGAGAAAGGCGAAAGGCAACGTTTATGGCACCCCATGACGGATAAAAGAAATCGCTCGGCACTAAGTGGTGCCAAAAGTCACTGGGAACGAGCTCCTGGCAGGGAAGAAGAGCTTCCCTGAAGATGTTGCCGGGAAGGTTGTCTGGATCTTGCACATGAGAAAGTGAATGTGCACATTCCAGGAGGGTGGGAACTTTGGGGATGGGCAGTGCCTTGAAGATCGGAACGCGCACGCACACCCGGAGCGCAAAGGAGGGCGCAGAGGAGGAGGAAGGAATCAACCCTGTAATTTTAGCAGATCCAGTGGCGGATTTCTTGCTCAAGATGTCCATCACTCTCAACTTGCTTTAGAGAGTCTCCCAAGCAACGGAGGGGGAACCTGCATGTTTGGAACTAAATGTCCAATTCACTCCTGCACTGGTGGAACGGCACTGTGCAAAACTACCATGCTTTAGGGCCGAGCAGGCCAGGCTGGCCCCAAAAGAGCGGGGCTCCAAGCCGCAACACACAGCCTTCTGGATCTCTCGCCGCCTAAAAAGCCACGGCGCTTGAGAGATGCTCTTTTCTTACAGCATCTCAGCAGGCGCAACGCAACACACAGAAAAGCTTCGGAGAAGCAACTCCCAATGTTTTTGCGGCGGAAGGAGCGCTCACAGGCTGCAGCAAGCCAGACGGCCTTCGAACCCGGCACGGCTGGAACGGATTGTCTGTGATGCGGATGCAGGCAAACGGTTCTGGTGAAGCTGCTGCAGAACTAGCACATGGAATTTTCTTTTTAAAGTTGGAGCGGGGAGGCTATGGGTCTTAATTGGAGGAAGCGTAGGGACAAGGGGCAAGAGGCCCAAAAGTACGCTACCAGGAGCAGAGAGAGACCAAAGGGGAACCTCCGGCAAGCATCGAGGCCTGTGCCGTGGCCACCACCTTGCCGGGCAGTGCCGCTGCTGGTTCAAGCGGCACAGGAACGCGCTCCAACTGGGGCCGCTGGACGGGCGACCCCTTGCGCAGGCGATGCCCTCCGTCCATTCGGGCTTTGCATCTTCTACACGTGCTGAGAGATGCAGGTGGCGCTCCGGGGAACGGCCCCCGCCTTAAGGTACCGCTCCTGCAAATCCGTTTGGCCCTCTCATTTCCACACCAATAAATGAAGACATGCTTGTGAGCAAAGAAATGCATTTGGGAAACTTGCACACTCATCCCGGAGCACCTCGCACCTCCAACCCCCCACATTCCGCTTCTTTAACGGATCTTCTTCTTTCTCACAAAAGGCCCCAAGAAGAGTCGGTTCCTCGGGGGATCCGAGAAGAAATCACGGCTGCACAGCCAGCACTGAGCTCCCCACCTTCTTCACGGAGGCATTTCTGCCGCCGCCGCACCACAGCACGGCGTGTCTGAGCAAGCCCCGGGACACAAACACGTCCCATGCCGAACGGACTGCTCGCAGATGTTCCCCAGCAAGCTCCGTCTTGCCTCTCGCAAGAACATTCGTCTCCAAAACACACTGTTGCACCTACATCGCCCGCAGCCCAAACGCCGAGGATTTAAAAAAAGATAAAAATGAAATCTCTTTTTAACTCTTAACAAGCCTGTGAGG
The DNA here is from genome assembly GCA_023646645.1 of Varanus salvator macromaculatus. Classification (NCBI taxonomy): domain Eukaryota; kingdom Metazoa; phylum Chordata; class Lepidosauria; order Squamata; family Varanidae; genus Varanus; species Varanus salvator. Next base: position 3,513,356 of record JAIXND010000761.1, on the reverse strand, counting down.
CGCGTCAGGGAGGGAGGGAGGGAGCAGGCGCTGCGTTCCTCAAGGCAGAGCGGCGCTGGCGATGCTTTTGCCCGTCTGGAACGCCTAACGGGTGGGGACATGCGTCTCCTCGAGGAGGGCCATGCAGGCCCCCCCCCCAAGGGCGAGGACGGGCACCCGCCATTCGCAGGCCGCGCCAGCCTCCTCGGCTGGGTGATGTGGCCGACTGCTCTGCCACCAGCGTCACGGTGATGCTGGCTGGGGATGATCAGGGTGGTAGTCCTACACACCTGCAGGGCACTCAGGTGGGGAAGGCTGAGCTGGGAATTTCAGCGCCGGCAGGAGCCAAACGGGCTCCATGCGCAGACGGTTCAGCACATGCCACCACCTGGAGGAGCTGGAAGGCCACCGAGCCCGATCCTGAAGGTGCAGGGAACCCGCTCCCCAGCATCCCTGCCAGGCAGACGTCTGGCCTCGGCCAGGAGAGGAGGGTCCCCTCGGTGATCTATCAATGGGCGCCTGAAGCTTCATGCCCGCTACCCTCATCACTGCTTCCAACTCCATGCGCCGCCCGGTCGCTGACGATCTCCCGGCATCGTGCGAAAGCTCCTCCGCACCACGTCCCACTAGGTTTGCCCCTGGACACGTCTGTGCGGCCCCTCCCTCTCGGCCACCGAACGGCCTCGCGACGGGTGCTGCTCCGGCGCGGGCTGCGTCTCCCTGCACCCTCCCGCCTGTGACCTGCCGGCGGCCAGGGAGGCCCTCCTGGTCTTCCCAGGGAGAGCGAGGGCTGCATTCCCGGCAGGTGGGCCTTCCCGGTGGTGCCGCGCGTGGGCAGAACCCTTCCTGCTGGAGGTCGGGCTGGCATCAGAACCGGCCCGCTTTGGGCACCATGTCGGAAGGATCCCTTCTGATGAGACAGGTGGCAGCACATGAGCTGGCGGGGGAGGCAGAGGGGGCTCCGATGCGGCGCACTGGCTGCGCATTTCGACTGTTATCATCGCCATTATCGTGACGCTGTGTTTAGATCCTGCTTCTTTTTCTGGAGTGGGGAGTCCAAGGTGGCTTAGATGGCTGCACTTCATCCTCACAACAACCGTGTGAGGTAGGTCGGGCTGAGAGTCTGGCCCAAAGTCCGCCCGTTAACTTCCTAGTCAACTGGAGACTGGAACACGGATCTTCGGGGTCTCCAGTCCAGGACTCTAGACTTCCACACCATTCTGGTAAAATAATCGACGTTATACCGCTGAATCGAGCAGGTTTGGGCCTTAAAGGTTGGCTACAATAGTTCACATCAAAAGCGCATCATGCCGCACTCCGGGAGCATTGTGGGAAGAAGGGCCGATGCGCATCCTAGAAGACACCCACCTCCCTCTGGATGTGGGTCCAGCCGCTGCCTGGAGCTGCAGCACCGCAGACTGGAGAAGGCCAGGGGCTCATCCCGGCGACCTGAGAGTAGCCCCTCAGCGTACATTTGGCCTGAGAAAAGGAGAGGTTCCCAACACGCCATTCCACTCCTTCCGGGCAGGTACAAGAGCCAGGTGTGTGCCCATCCAAGGGCCAGGCGTGTCACATGGGAGAGGATCCTCTTCCGCGGTTTTTGGAGTGGGCTGCTGAGACCCAGGGGAAACGCCACGGCTGTGCTGCTGTCACTCACCCCAGAAGACTCCTCAAGCACCACACCTCAAACATCGTCCTATGGCTGCCAGAAAGAGTCATTCAGAGAAGAACAGTGAAGGGAAAGCCAACGAAGATCTGCCACGCATGCTTCTGGTCCTCATGAGAATTAAGGAAGGAGAGATCACTCTCCAGGCTGCAGCATGTGGCCCCCGACAAAACCATCATTTCCCGTTTTCTGACTCTTAAGTTAAAATCACACAAACATTTCCAATCCCCTCTAAAATTTGCAGATCCTTCCAAAATTGGGAAGCGTGCCGCCTGAGGAATACATGCACCTGCTTCCGAATGCCGGTCCAAGAAGTGGGCAAATGTTTAAATGGGCATTTAAACAGGCAGAACAAGCAAAACTCTCCAGCTGCCGAAGCGGAAAGGAAGTGTGGCAGAGGGAGAGCGAAGGCGCTCTCGCTCGCCTTGCCCATCCGTCCGACTGCGAGCGTCTGCTTCATTCCTTGGCAGAGAATGTGCATTTTTGATTGGGAAAATTCTTATTTTAAAAGCACGCCTTTGCCCAACTGAGAAGAGAGTTCTTTTCCTAATAAAAATGCGCATTTTGCATCGCATGGGTAAGGGTGAAAATGTGGATTTTCAACAATAAACACGACGTCTGGGAAACTGCGAACATTTCTAGCTCAAATTCATGTTTGGGGCCATGAGCAGGACCTGTCCGAGTGACCCCACAGCCCTCCTTAGCAAGGCGATGTGTTCATGAAATCGCACCCGCCAACTGTCGTCGCTTCTACTCTCCCCCTGCCCTCCCCCCCGCCATCCGAAGGCCCCACGTTCTGTGAGTTTGGGAGGCTGGTCAGGACTCTGTGGGAGATGCCCTTCCTCCTCCGAGAACCAAAACGGCTCCCGTTCTTCAGGTCTGGAGCCGGGAGACTTCAACTCACTGGAAAATGTCCTCCATCGCTTTCTGCAGACAGGACGTCAATTTGAAAAGTCCTTTTCTGTCCAGAACGACCTGCAGGAGCATCTTCAATCCGCATTATTTTAACCGTACATCTTTCCTAACTGACAATCTGCATTTCCCCCATAGGCACAAGCACAGAAATATGGTGGTGGGGGGCAGGATTTGAACATTTTTGGAAGTGGAAGTGAACTTTCATGGCTGAAATTCCTACTTGGGTTTGGGGTTGCATGAAATACTAGCAGGAAAGAGAAAATTCTTGCTCATCCTGGTTACTGGGTTGCACCAATGGACCTTCAACCCAAGTCAAGCTCTGACCGGCAGCAGCTCCCGGCGGGTCCTTCCACAGCCCGGCGACCTGAGCCAAAGACACGAGGGACTTGGCCAAAGGAACTCTCCCAAATGTGAGCAGGAGCATCCAAGCAAACAAGGACAGGAGCAAGATGAACCGAGCTGCGAAACGGTGCCCGGAGAATCCTGATGACCACGGGCACCCCGGCTCTCCCAAAAGCACACGCTCCACCCGAGTGGCACAGCCTTCCCCAGGGAGGGCTATTATGGGCAAGCCGTTTGGTTCAAGCCACCGTCCAGAAGGAACCAGCAGAAGCGTGGCCGTCGGACTCCAATGCGCCCAAAGCCCTTCCTCCCATCCCCCAATGGAAGCACAACATGGCGGCAGGTAGCCCCCCCAGAGGAAAGCGCCCACCGACTCGTTAGGCGAGGAGACACCCCTGGCTCTGAAGCAGCGCAAGGCGGCAGCAGGACAAGGGTCCCAGACACGGAGGCTTCCCCAGGGAACGGCCATGCGCTCAGCGCCACCGTCACACGCGCCCCCGCCTGGATCTCAGGGCAGGCATCCCGCACTGAACCGCATGTCGGAAGCGGCCCGCCCGGCCCACAGCAAGTGGCTGCCGAATGCCGCCGCAGGTCTCCCAAGGCCCTGGGCACTCCGGCAACCCCAGCCCCGGGCCACCGAGGCAGGACGCTGCTCTGCATTACAGCGGGAAGAGCTCTCCCGGGACGCGGGCAAGCCCCCGGGTCGCTCCGCGCGGCCCCACACCCCCGCCCTGCTGCACGCTTGAGGGGCAGGTGGGCCGCTGCGCACAGAGGCGGTGGGGCTCCCGCATCAAGCCGAGGGGCTCGAGCAGCAGCGCCTGGCCAGTCCTGGAACTGCCGGGGGCGCTTCCTGGTGCCCGCCACCCCGCTTGTGCCGCACCCTTTGTTCTCGGCGGTGCCACAAGGTCACCTCAGGCATGGGCTGTCCGCAACGGGGTTCAAGACATGAACTGGCTTTACTGGGTCAACCGCAAGCAAATTGGGAATCTGAAGAAGCCAAAGCCTGGCGTGAATGGGAGGCATTTTGCACTGGTCGCTCCCAGGATGTGCAACAGGAAATTCCTCCTGATTCCAGGGAAGACTAAGAGTTTATCACACCCGATGAACAAACATGAGTGCTCCGAATTTAACCCCCGGGGTCAACATCCTTTGAAGGGAAATTCTGGAGAAGACAGCAGGGGGGTTGGGGGAGGAAAACCAAAGCCCTGTTTGAGGATTTGCACGCCTCAACCCTCTTACGAACAGGAGGGTCTAATGAGAGATACCCAGAAGGAATTTCTGGGATCCTGGGAGCTTAGGAAACTGCAGAAATCAAAGCAAACCCGTTCGATCCCGCTTTCCCCGATCAGCCCCTTAGTCTGCACTTGCTTCTGCAGCACAAGGGTCTGGAGAGCTTGGGGGGTGGGTCCCGTCCCCCGTGGGGCTGCGTCCCTGGGGTGGGTGGGGGGTCACAGACGTCGACCCAGCCAGCCAGCTCAGGTTTGCCACGAGGGGAACCCTTGGAAAAGAGGGCTTGCCTGCCGTGGCAAGATGCCACGCTCAGCTGCTCTGCCTTGCCCCTGGGGCTCACGGGGCTGCACCGGCAGGGCCTCTCGGGGCCTGGCACTCCCCCCCAGGGGGGCACACGGGCATCTGGCGAACAGCACGCCGGTGTGGGCAAGGGGGCTCCCCACCTCCTCCTGCTCATGCTGCTGCCCGCTGAATCGCCCCGGTGAGGCTTCCTTCTACCTTCGACAAAAATAATTCCACTCAAAAGCAAAAAGGGTTTTGACGTTTGTTTGCACTGCGTGGAGCTGTAAGCAGGCTGCTTCTGGTTGGCAATTAACGCGCAGACAGCGTCCAGCTTTTTGCCATCCCATCCCGCTGGGTCAGAGCTCTGTGTGGGGGGCCCTCCCCAGGGGCAGAAGCCCCAGGCTCAGGCCCGGCATCTCCAGTGGAAAGCTGCTCCAATGCCAGCAGGGAAGACTTCTGCGGCCGGGAACGCTGCTGGTCCTTGGAGCAGAGATTCACCAAGGACCTGATGACCCGGAGTGATGCTGCGGACCCTCTGGTGGCTGGTCTTTCTCCTTCCCCTGTTGGGCAATAACGCATCCTGGGGACTTCTGGTCTGACACGCAAGGCCACCACAACACGCAACACGCACAGGGCAGGTAATCCGCGTGTGCTGGGTGCAGGGGGAGATGTTTCAGGCACCTGAGGGTGTGGACCAACACAGCAGGCCGAGCATCTCCGAGGGGCAGCAGCCTGATGCTTCCCAAAGGAGATCGGGGAGCCCTTCCCAGCACTCCACGAGGGCACAGCCTTGGGAAAACAGGAGCCAGCTGCCCCCAGGCGCCCCCAAGCAGAAACGTCCGCAGCCATCAACTGGCAAGATAAACGACCAGAAAAGGGCTCCGAACGATCACGGCCGTTCTCCAGGGTGGAGAGCCAAGAACTGAGACGGGCAAGAGCCTTCATGCAGGAGAAGCCGCGCAACCGTCCTTGGGTTCTGTGCAGAAGGCGAGGACACGCTCCGTGCTCGAGTGAGTCAGTTCGGCGACTGAGTGCCAAGCCTCACCTGCTCACCTTTTGACAAGAAAACTCTCCCTGACCTCTTTCCACCAACACCCCTTCAAGCTCCTTCTTCGCTGCAGTTCCTGGGGCCAGAACATGAGCAGGAAAGTGGCTTTTGTGGTGGGGAGCGGCCGTCACGGAACGCCCCTGGAAGCGGAGGTGGGCCGATCCGGAAACCTGCGGACATCGGCATTCTTAGGCTCCTGCTTCAAATCTCTTTCCATCTCAAGTCGCTAAGGACCAGAGGAGGTTGTTCTTCCTTATTCTTTCGCAAGAAGATTCTGAACGCCCCGTCTTGAACCCCGACGCCCCATCAACAAGACGAGCGGCTGCAAGCAGATCCAGCACTTAATCTGGGCTTAAACAATCATCTAAGAGTAGGCAATTGCTGTGGACTACAACTCCCATAAACTCCGAGCAGCACGGCCAACTGTCAGAGACTGTGGAAGATGCAGCTCGAGCACCGGGAGGACCCCAGGCTGCCTCCACCTGGCAGGATCCTACCTGGAGACGCCCCAGCCGAGGGGTGGATGGCTTCTGCAGGAGCGTTTCTATGGAAAGGACCCACACGACCCTCTGCCACGCGCTGGAGGTGCAGCTGACGCTGAGCAAGCCATGAGCTGCTGCCCGGAGGGGAGCAGCTCACACCCAACCCTACCCCGCCCCCCAGTCCACAGCCAAACTCCAGCCAATGGCTGCCGTCACACAAGCCCCAAACCCAGAACACATCATTCGCCTCCTTGCACCAACAACTGCCCCACCCATGTGCCACGACAGCGCACGGGGCGATTCAGCACCAACTTCCTGCACGCCACGGCCAGTATGGAGTCCCACGCAGGGAGGCCACGGCTCGGCCAAAAGGGTCCATGGCACGGGCTCGTCTCGCCTGGACTTGTGTCAAGCTCCGGCAAAGAGCTCGGAAGTGGCAGGAACGCGGCGTGGAAACCTCGGGAAAGGGGCAGCGGGCACACCAAGCGCACACTTTGGCCAATGAGCTGCACTCCACAGCGTAACGAGAACCGAAGCACACGAGCATCTCTCCTCCTGGAACCCCGAAAGTACGTCGCCTTGGGATTCCAGCCGCCAGCAGCTGACCCCGAATTCCACCCCGACAACCAGGGCTGCCTGACGGGGCCCCACAGAGCCAGGAGATGCTCCGCAAAGGACCCTTCCAGAACAAAGCCCGGCGCCGCCGCACGGCTCCCAATTTGGGGACTCCATTCAGCACGACAAAAAGCCAAGGAGCCCAAAATAGAGAGGCCGGACCCCTCCTGAACTGGTTCTCACCAGAAGAGCTGGCACTAAATTTAACAGCGTCCTTGATGGGGGAGAAGAATAAAATACAAGTTAAATTTCCAGTCTTTCCAGGTGGTTGTCATACTTCTAGAGAGACAGAGATAAACCTTGTCGTCCTCAAAGCTGCCTGAAGACATGATGAAAATCGAAGGACTGCGTGGGATTCTGCAGCCATCCGGCTCCGGCTGGGGCAGGAGCGTTCGCCAGCGTGAAAGCCGGTTGGCATGGTAGGTGGCCACCATCGGCGTGGCCTCGGCCACACTGGTCCCCGGCCCCACCATCACCTCCAGTCTTCCTATCTCCCCAGTGCCTTACGTGTTACGAACGGCCCTGAGAATTTCAGCAGCTGAGTGGCAGAGAAACCCAATCAACTATCCTTCTGCTAATCATCCTGTCGTAACTGAATCGTCAGCAGCCCCCAGGCTATCAACGCCGCGCCTTCTGCGCAAGCGACGCGTGAAGCACAGCGCTGCTTCTGGCTTCGGCCACGCACTTCCCCTCGCGTGGACAGGCTCGGCCATGGCTGCAGCCTTCGCGGCGGCTTCCAGTCTGTGACACTACGGGCTGGTGCGCTGGGTGTGGGCTTTTCTGCTGGTTCTATTGGTGCCCTTGGCACGAGGCACCTTGGCAATTGCGGTTTGGGGAGGCAGAGTAGAACCATTCCAAAAATATGGGGGCCTAAAAGCCAGATCTGGGCAAGGGCCACGAGAGCGTCAGGTGAGAGGGCGGCTTTTTGGGCATCCACCCCACCGTCTCTCTGGGGAGGGCATGCCACAAGGGAAGACCATCTCTGTAGGGGCTGCACCTCCAACGCAGAAGAGGTCGTAAGGAAATGCAAATCTGAAACAGCTGAATCAATCTCTCTCTCTCTCTCTCTCTCTCTCTCTCTCTCTCTCTCTCTCTCCGTCCATCCATCCATCCATCCATCCATCCATTCGTCCATCGGTCCATCCATCCATCCGTCTGTCCATCCATCCATCCTCCCTCCCTTCCGGAAGTATATGTCCGTAACAGGAACTGCTGCACCAGAGGATTGGGAAGCAACCCATGCAGGATGCTCTTATTTGAAATTTAAATCTGCAAACTCCTCCAAGGTGTCCTTTTCAGATACGGTTACGCAGCCTGTCACCCGAATGAATAGCAGGAAAGCACGTATAACCGATGGTATAAAGGGAAGCCAGGAAATCACAGGCAGCTAGTTTAACGTCTTTCCAAGTAAATGGGTACAAAGCAGCGTTCTGTTTGTTTAGGCGTGGAAAAGTTCAAGTCTTGCCGAAGAATCAATCTTTCTACAAAGGCTTTTACAGTTGCTTATCTACGGAACGGCACACATAACGCTTCTATGCCAGCGTCTCCGCTGCAAGCAAAGCTGGACAAGCGGGATGCACAGGATTGTTTTGTCCGTTGCTTGAACCAGTATTAGAAACCAGGCTGAGGAGACTGACCAGAGCAGCACAGCCCAGAACAAGGGCTGCTCCGAGGCACACCGAGTCCTCTGAGCAGCAGCTCAGCGAGGCACCATTTCAGACAGCTGAGGACACCCACTCCAGAAAGGAGCAGCCGTGCTGGGTGGCCCCCGCGAAAGGGGAAGCCGGGAGGTCAGCAGGCTGACGTCCGTGTGAGGGGTGGGCTTCCTCCCGCTGTCCATCGGCCTCTCTCCAACATGCCCAAGGGAAAAGCTGCTCTGGGCAGAGGGCCCGTTTCCAGGCAGGTGGGTTGCCGTCCCCTTGCCCAGTGGTCGAGAAGGCTGGGACCACACCGCTGGGCTGCACGCTAAGCAGACTGGGGTCACCTGAGGAAGGGGCGCCCACCCTGCTTCGCGCAGCCGCGAGATGCTCCGCTGGTCCACGGAGGCCCCCCTTGTGCAGGAGGAAAGGCACTGAGCACAACTCCACGGTGCCGAACACGCCGTCCGTCGTGGTGACTGCCGGGACGGCACGTTTATGACCTCCTGCCTTCCTCCATTTCTCTCAGCTGAAGTGGGACGTTTCTACCCTACAAGTGTATGAGTCTAGCCATGATTTTCCTCCACCCCCCAAAAACCCCGAGGGCTGCAGCCCTTGAGCCTTTTTGGAACAAGAACCTCAGGTCTTGAGCTCTTGGGACGCACAAAGCAGCAGCTACTTTCTGTGCCGTAACACGGAAACGCGGCTGGGGAGCGAGGCCAAGGTCTGTGCAAATTTGAAGGTACCCTGTGGCCTCTTTGCTCCGCTGATCCGAGGCGCAGCCCCCAACCCACAACGGCACCAGCCAAGCTGTCGACACACGCCCGGCGGGGCACACACGCACCCCGACTTCAAGGGCCAGCGTGAGAGCCAGGGACTGGGGGGCCAGGAGATCCGGGTTCTAGTCTCCACTTGGGAAGGAACAAGCTCTGGGATGCGGCCCAGAACTCCGGAGGGCTGCCGTCCATTTCCTTTCAAGAAGAGGGGAGTTGCCCCCCAGCCCAGGCCATTTCTTCCCAGAAGCCCCCGGGAGTGGAATTCGGTCCCCAAACTGCTTCCTCTGGGACATTCCGGGAAAGGAAAATGCAAGTGACCAAGAGTAGCTCTGCACAGTGGCAGGGGGGTTCAGCCCCCAAGCACAGGACAAGGAAACATAGAACCAGCGCGAGTCAGAAGGGGCCTCCCGGGCCATCTAGTCTGACCCCCGGCTCCAGCTGGCTCCGCTCATGACAGGCCTGCCATGTGCACGTCCAGCCTGTCCTTGAACACCCTCACTGAGGGGGCCTCATCCACCCCCCATGGAAGTCCCTTCCGTACCAAGCTGCAAGGGGGTTGGCCCTTCTTCCCTCTCTGCACCCCAAAATTCATCTGGAAAATTCTCACGGTCAGCTTGTAATTCATGGCTAACAAATTTTGTCATGGGGATGAGAAAGCGATGATTAGCGAGCAAAGACGGCATAAATCACAAAAAATCAGAGGATTGGGTGTTCTGAATATTAAATTATATTATGTAGTGAATCAAATGAGTTATATACCAGACTTTACACTGCAGTCTGAAAAGGTAATTTAGGTGGAATTAGAGCACCAGTAAATTGAGGGATGCCTTCTAAACCTCGATTTTAAACAGGACAAAAAGATTGTAAGAATAGAAAATCCCTTGTCTTAAAAAGTATGGTGGAAATTTGGGATAAGTATAGAGTAAGGCTTATGCCAACAATCTCACCACTACTTCCAGTTACAGAAATGGAAGGATTTTCAGAAAAATTGAGACGTAATTTGAGAAAAAGTATTGAAGGAGAAACAAAGTTTTAGGTTAAAAGACTGAATGGAGAAAATTGATAACAAGGAAAGGATAAAGGCAGTACTAGATTTAAATTAACCTGGTTTAATATTATTCAATTAGATCAATGGACTAAGGCATGGATGAGGAAAATGGTAAATGGAGAGATCTTAGTAAATTTGAAAAGATTGTTTTACATAGGGAAAAAGAAGATATTGTGCAAACAAGAGGGATAACGTGAGGTTTGCAAGATTTTACTAAGGGAGAAGCAATATGATTTTCTCAAGGTTTAATGGGAAATAGATTTAGAGAGGGACAAGGCTAAGGAAGAATGGAAACAATATGGAATAAGAGAATACTAAAAATTATATCAATTAGAATTAAGGAACATTTTTATAAAGTAAGATGGAGATGGTACCTGATACTGATACAACTATAGTACATGAACATTAAATGCTACAATTGATGTTGGAGATGCGGTCAAAATTGGGTACTTATTTCCATGTGAGGTGTGAATGCAAAAAATTTAGGGAATTTTGAATAATGGTTTTTAAGGGAATTAGCAAGATACTGAATTCAGATCCTGAAGCAGATCCTGAAAGTGCCTTGTTGTCAGCATTTTATGGAAAGAAATAATAATAAAGCAAAATAAATAATAGCAAAAAATTAGAAGAAGAAATGGGATTTTCAGTTAAGTGAACGGTAGAGAGAGAAGACTGACAAACAGGAATGATGCCACCGGTATTTGGGAGTTGTTCAATGAATATGCTTTAATAAGACCACACCTGTGTGTGATTTAATGCCATTTAAAATGGATGGGGGCAGTCCCAAAAGGGGGGCAGCACAGAAGCAGCAGCAAGGGAGGAGGAGGAAATGAATAATCACTTACGAAGCCAAGAGCCTGGTGGGGAGGGTGCATTGCTTGTGATTATAGGTTCTTCTTTGTTTGGATTGTTGGTTGTTGTATTTTCGTACTGATGCATTTCAGCCTTGTGCTTCAGACTATCAAAGGACGCTAAAAAATCAATTCTTGCTTTTGGCACTGCAGAAGCACGCTTTGGGCACAGGGTGAGAGGGAAGGGACGGAAAAAAGGCGACTGTTCCGCAGAACGTGCGGCTCTGCCCCTCTTTCTGTACTTCTCCCTGCCACATCCCGTTCCCTGGAAACTCCTGCACCTTCCCCTGCTCTGCTCGGGTGGGTGGGGGTGCGAGACGAGCTGCACGCGCACCTTTCCCGGCGTGGAGAAAACAGGCACCGCGCTTTGGAAATGCCTCGTTCGCTTCAACTTCGGGGGAAAAAAGCAGACGCAGGAGGAGGGAGGCGGCGACGCCAACCCTCGCATTTGGGAATCCGGCAAGTCCCAGGATCCCACAATAAAGTGACGACACCTGTTTGGAACAGATTACGGGCTCGCTCCACCTGGGAAAGGACCTCACACCGAAGTGTTGCACTGTAAACAGCATTATCTATTCAAGGCGCGCAGGGCCTGGCCGAACCCTGCCTCTGCTCCTCCACGCTGGGTTTTCCCTGCTCTCGGACTGGTGGGTCGGGCCCTTCTCTGGAGCAGCATCTTCTCCACTCCAGCTGTTCCGATTACGTAATCCCCTCTCTCTGGGAGCAGCCAGACGTAACTCCGGAGCACCCCTAGTCCCTGACCCACCACCAGGAGCGCGCCCCTCTCAAGCCCCTCTCGGGCTTTCCCTACTGCAGGGTCTGCATTTTGAAAGAGAGGAAGGGAGATGGCCCCGTCCTGCGCTGGGAGGGAGACGGGGCAGATGCGGGTTCCCAGGAGCTCTGCCTCGATGAGTTAATGCCCCAGGATTTCAAACAGTGAGATCTCAATAAGGCGTGGAGTGAACAGCAACTAACGGATGGTAAAAAAGGCCCTGCTGTAACTTAACTGCTCGCCTTCTACTTTGTTTGGAAAGAAAGCGCGAAATTGGCAGTGCCGCATCCGCCCCACCGAGTGTGAAGAAAGCATTCCCACACCGAGAGAGCCTGCGCTGGACCGCACTATGGGAAACCCAGGCCGCACCTCCCCTATTTGGGATAATATGCTCCATTTGCATCTGAACCAAGCGCCGGCTTCTCCAGAGATTATTCACTCTCCTGGGAGCGCAGGGTGACTCAGCCTTCTCCCAGGATCGGTTTCCCCTGGGCTTTTCGTTGCCTGCCAAGAACAAGCCGGTCCAGCAGCCCAGGGACGCTGTGGTTCCCAGAAGGGCAGAGGACAAGCCTGCCGGCTCGTTCGGGGAAGGACCCGGGGCGGAAGGGCTCCACCACAAGCGAACCCCCTTGCCTCCAGGATGGCCACCTTCGGGCAGAGCAGGGCGAGCGGGAAGAGCCCTTTCTGAGGCAGGGATCCTTCGCCAGGGTGTGGCACCACAATTACACTTTTAGCAGGTCACTGTAACCGAAGGGGCCCTTCCAGCTGGGGCGGTTCCTGAGCTGTCATTAGGAGAAAGGGGGTGACAGCGCTTCGTCAGAGCGCCCTGCGGTCACACGAGACGAAAGGAAGAGCCGCCTGCTTCGGCTGCCCGGTGATGAGATCTTGTTGCCCGTTGACTCCGGGCCAATCAAGGCAACTCCGAAAGCCGCGGGCGACTGTACCAGATGGCAGCTGCTGGAAGGCGACCGAGACGGCCCTGTCGGCCCACGGGAACCTCTTGGCACGTTCACATGCGCCAGAGATGGCCAAGCAGGCTGCTGCCCATCAACAGCCCCCGTGGTGGTGCAACTTGGCCCTCAACCGGTTAAGAATGCAGGCCAGCTGGAACGGGGCTCCTGGCCACTAACGGCCACTAACTTGGCCATTTGGTAGCCACAGCAGAAGCGGAGAGCGTGAAGTTGCCTCCGTGGCCGTGCCCCAGCCACCACCCAGAGAGTCAGACAGCTCTGTTCGTCCACATCGACAACCCAGTCTGAGCCATTTTCCTCGGTGTCGGGAGCGAGTTCTGCTCAAGCGAATGGACGTGAAGCCTGAGTCACCCTGAAATATGTGCACGAAAGCAGGAATGGCTCACCATCGCAAGCTGTTCCTGGGAAACGAAAGTTTCCCCGGCTCCCGTGGGGCCGTGGCTAATCAAGAGGAGGCAGGGCTGTTTGCAGGGTGTGAGGGCTGCTGTCGAGAGCTCTGGCTGTGAAGCAGCACAGGAATGGAGGTGCCAGCGATGGCGCTACACTGCAAGCATCTCTGCTGATCCAAAGGTGCAGGCGCTTCGTCCCCGCGAGCCCCGGCATCACGACTCTGCCGCTCTGGCGTGCCACAGGCATGGCTCATCCGGACAGGGGCCCACGACGCCTGCGGGGGCCCTCCCGGCCAGATCCCACCAGCCGGGCCGGCCGTCGGCTGCAGCCTGGATGCCGCTGCAAACCAGCTCTCGGCCCTCATGGGGACGCGCCTGAGCAACCAGCCGGCAGCTTCCACAGCCAGAATGCGGGCGAAGGAGGAACGTGCCAGTCGGGCGGGAAAACAAAGCAAAGAGATGCCTGAGAGGAAAACAAGGGAAACGGGGAACGCGGAGAGCTCTGTACTGTGCCTGCCGGTGGGCGGAGAGAGCCTGCATCAGCTGCGACACACACCTCAGGGCCCCCGTCCCTTCAGGCAGCCCTGCCCCAGGGGGTCCTCCAGAGGGAGGCTTCCTAGCAGGCCTACCAATCTCTCCTGCCCCCAACAGAGGGTCTCCCTTTTGCATTTCATTCTTAATCCAGAAAGAGAAATGGTGGGCGCAGCAGTGGGAAACTGCAGGGGGAGGCAAGCGGAAGACCCTGCCCCACGGAATTCCGTGCTTGGCGCAGCGTGAACTCCCTCCCCTGGAAGCGCCCCATCAAAGGACGCCGTCCGGCACCCTCAGGACCCACACCCGGGAATGGTGCCTGCAGGACCTGTGCCTGCCTCGAGCGTTTGATTACCCCAAGCCGCAAGCGGACTTTGGAAGGTGACTGGGGCTTCTAGGCATGTCATGAGTGGAGCTGGCTGGAGCCGGGGGTCAGACTAGATGGCCCAGGAAGCCCCTTCTGACTCGCTCTGTTTGCATGTTTCTTAGTTTCTAGAAATGGGTCCCCCGAGTTTGTTGACTCAGGACCAGGCTCTCCCGCAGCTGCAACAGGATGGCAGGGATGAGAAACAGCCGCATCCTTTCCACCCTTTCCCTGCCCGATGGCATGACAGTGCCCCCCCCGCCCCACCCCCGATTCCGCGCGGACCAGCATTTCCCGGCCCTCAAACCGGAAGCCGACTTACTGTCCACGTGGCGGACTTGGCCGTGCTGGACTGCTGGAAGGAGACGTCGAAGCTGTGGGGGCCGGGGTAGTCCGTGTTGGAGGGGATGGCCGGGGAGGGCGAGAGGGCGTCGAACGTGGAGCTGGGCTGGGCGTAGGGCGAGGGCGCCGTCACGCTGTTCTGCGCGTGCTCCGTGTTGTACGGGCTCGTGGACGAGGAGCCGTTCTGGATCTGCTGGTCCATGCCATTGAGCAGTCCCAGGTTGGTGTACTGCGGCTGAAGCGAGAACAAACAGAGGGACCGTGTCAGTGGGGGGGGGGGGGGCGACCCTCCCTTCTGCCGAGAACGCGTTCCGGGTGTCTTCCGAAATCAGGCGGTCTTGACCCGGGCAAGGGCGACACCATCCGAAGAGGGCAGTCCCTGGCCCTCTTGCCCCGAGCATTCGGCTGGGGCGCCAGGATCCCGCCCGGTGCCGCACGCTCTGCACCTGCAGCTCACCCAGGCCGTGGTGCGAGGGCAGGTCCCCACCTGGTCAGAGCCCGGATGGGAGCCAGGTGTGCTACGGAAGTAGTTTGTTCATTGCAGGCATTTAAATAAATAAATGCATACAAAGCAACGCTAAATACGATCAAGACCAACTCCGCACTTCTGGCGCATGCAGCCCTCGTCTCCCACACTTCACAAGAAGGGGCCGGAATATTTTGTCTGCGGCAGCCAAACAAAGAAGCTGCTCACTGGCCGCGCGCAGAAGGCCCAGGCTCCGTCCTGGCAACACCCCCAGGCAGGGCGAGCAAAGAGCCCCCAGAGCGCCACTGCCGCCCGTCAGTGCGGCCAGTACCGGGCTGCAGGCGCCAGCAGAGACCCCCAGCGGAGGCTGCCCCCAGGCCTCCGTCCAGCTGCAGGCCTCTGGGAGACGGCCCACCAACGCGCCGGGAGGCGTCCCACAGGCGGAGGATGAGCCCCCGGGGTCAAGGGCTGGGGGCCAAAGTCCCCCGGCTCTGGATCAGTTTCTGGACTGTGCTTGGTGAGCCACCCTGGGCTGCCAAAGGTGGAAAGAAAGGAGAACTCCCGGAGCAGCTCGGGGCCCCTCTGCTCCGCAGCACCGGGAGGAGGGAAGCAAGTTCAGCCGAGACACACGCCGGGCGGGATGCCAGGAGAGGCGGCCAGCCCCCCGACCCCCAGCTCAGGCAGGGCTCCCCGTTCTGGCCCTGAGGGGCACCTCTGCTCAGGCAGCACCACTGGGGGTTCCTCCTGGCCCCGTGGCCATCGCCAGCGCTGCTCCCCAGGGGTTGCATGGCAAGGCGCAGCAGCGCTGGCCAAAGGCAAGTCCCGCACATCGGAAGACGCCGGGCTGGCGAAGGCAGCTGCGGCCCCTCCAGACATCCAGGCAGCCACGCACCAGCTCGGATCACTGGCAGGTGGGCCCTTGGTTCCCCTGACGCCGTCAGCTGGAGAGGGGGTCGAGGACCGGCCCGGGACCTCCTGCCCCTGGGGCAGCAATGGAGGCCTCCGGGGGGCTGCGAGGTTCTTGGGCACACGGCGTGGCTCTGGCAGGGGGCCAGGATGCGAACACCCGTCTCTGCGGAGGGGGCCAGGGCCTTGCTGGGGGGGGGCTCAGCTTGGCCGGAACTGGGGGACAATGTGGAGCCCAGCATCGCACCCCAAGCGCTTGCGTGAGGGTCCTGCAAACTGGACCGGAAGCCCAGGAGCCATGCCAGCAATGAAAGAGAACATGGAGCGCGACGCCCCCCTTGTGGGGGTAGAGCCGGAGGGAAGCCTTTCCGCAGCCCTCAAGCTGTTGCCAGGATGTGGCTGGTTTTGGTTTTCTCTTGCAACTGCTTTAATTTCTTTAAGGGATCTGTAAGGACTGCTTTGCAATGTGCTGAACGGTTCCCCTTGGAAAGCGTTGGTGAGCCAAGGCGAAAACTCGGGGCCGAGGTCACTGCAGGGCAGCGGAACGGAGAGTGCAAACCGGGGGGACGGCACCCCACAAGGCTCCTCCGAGCGCTGGGCACGCCTCGGGTGGCAGCGCAGGGCTGCTTCGGCGGCACCCCCTCCCGAGGACAGGGTGCCGCATCGCCTCCGGGCGACTACGAGGGCCACTGCGCACTCCCGCTGCCAGCCGAGCCCCGCAAGGGGCAGCCGGAGGAAAGCGGGCAGCGGCCAGGGCAGGGCGCCTTCCAGGCACGGCAGAGGCCACCTGCCCCACGGTCAAGGAGGACAGGGCCGCACATTCCACCGCCCCCCGCTCGCTATTCAAATAGCCATCCGTCCTCGCCTTGACACAAGCAGCTGGCGGGCTGCCCGCTTTCCCTGCCACTCCTGTGATCCTCTAACCTTTGCCCCCCCAGTTCCCCCTCCCAGGCAGGTGCAGCCAAAGGGCCAGGTGAGAGGAGGTGAGTTCAAACACTCCCTGGCACCCCAGGGGGTTCGGAGGCCGAGCCCAGGCCGGAAAGGGCCGGAGCACGGCTCGCGCCCAGAGGTCAGCGTCGGCGGGGCGCGCAGGCCCCCCGGCAGCCATCAGATAACCCTCGTGGAGGCGTGCGCCTCCTGACAACAGAGCAATTAGAAGGGGCACCCGAGCCGGGGACAAAGCCGCACTGGAATCTGGCTCGGCGGCCGCCTCCGGCGCGGCCACGCTTGGCTCCCAACCAAGACACCGCTCGCTCTTGCTCGCACGCTGCGCTCCCCCCTCCGCTTCCTCGGCCGCAGCCTCACTCCCGAGAACAAAGGCGCTCCAGGGACTGGCTCGGCTTATCTGCAATCGAGCAAGTGAAGGGACATTCTGGAAGCCGCCTGTTTGTTGACACGGCCCACGCCGGTGATGCGACGGCTTTCGCCCGTCAGCCCCTGCCTCACCCCGGGCTCCAGGGCAAGCGCAGGAGCGGGCCGGTCCCCCTGGGAACGCGCCCCCCGCCGAGCAGGCCATCCCGCCCTTGGCTCCCCAAGACTGAGCCGGCTTATCAGGGGGTCCCCAACATTCGGGAAGCAGCCCCTCTCCTGCTCCTCACCAGATGAAGGACCAGCATCTTTTCCGCTCTGGGCGGGAAACACGATGCCTTTTTAAGAGCCTGTTTCTGGAGTGTGGCTACTTCCTTTCTGCCCCCCCCCCTTCAGTGGCACCATTCCTGTGCTTGGTCCAGTGGCTGGTGGCACGGAAAAGACCGTGATCGGGTCAGGGAATGCCCACTGTCCACACCGCCGGTGCCCACCGCATGGCAGCGCACCACTCCGGCAATGACCGTCTGGATGTCACAACCCGGCACGCGTGTCCCAAGCCGCCCTGGCCACACGGCAGAGCACACCACCCGGAACCAGTGAGCAGAGAGAAAGAGAGTGGTGGCCATCGTCTTTCTGCGGGTGCCAATCGGGCCTTCGCACCCAAGTGGCAGAGGGGATGCAGGAGCATGCGTCTGGAGCCAGTGGCCCAGCAGGGGGGCCACAGCCAGGCGACTCTGTGCCCAGGGCCCTCCTTCCTCTGCCCGGGGCTCGCCGACCCTCCTAATTTGATTCCACGGTTTAATGTGGGCGGTTAAACGCAGGGAAACAGGGAGGCCGGCGTGGCACCAGGCACGCGCCCCTGGACCCCCTCTCTCTGGGCCCAAAGGCGAGCTCCTGGGCTTGGGAGCACCAACCCCACCTCTGCCCCGCGCTCGTGTTCTTGAGCAAGCTGCCTGTCATTTTGGGAAGCGCCTGGCCGTGCCCACGGGGCAGCCATTTTCTGAACAGGCTCGTCTCTCCAGGCTGCCATTTTGTGACTCCCTTGCTCCCTACAGGGCTCACTGGCTCTCGAACTGCAACACGAAGGCCACGGGACCTCAAACAACCCATCCGGGCAGAAGCCAAGCTGGGAACCCGCACCTTTCTCTGCGGGCTGCGCCTCCAAGGGCCGAGGGAGGGCTTCCAAGCCCATCCCTGAGCTGGAGATGCCCCGGAGTGCCGACCGTTCCAGGACTGTCTTCCAACAGTTCAGCATTCAGAGGCAGACATCCCATGGCGCACGGAGATTCATTAGGATAAGCGGAGAACCAGCAGGTTCAGCCGGAACGGGGGCTGAAAATGGAGGGGCAGAGGGTGGCCGGACAGCCAGAGCCCGTCGCTTTCTCCGAAGCCCTGGCATCCTGGTCCAAAGACACGGCAAAGGAAATCGGGGCCGCGTTCAGCTTGGGCAGGAACAAGAGCAGGAGTGGGTTCCCAATCCGTCCCGGGCTCCCCCAAATCAGCCGGAGCTTCGCTGGTGCGCCGCCACTTGTGCACGGGCGCCCGAGGCTTGCTGGGAAAGACGCCAAGATGTCCGCTGACTTGGACGGCTCTGGAAGGGGACTGGAGGACACCATGGAGGAGACCCGGATCAATTTTGGCTCGGTAGCAGCAGGGGGTGTCTGTGCTTGTCCGTGGGCCCCCCCAGCAGCCTCGGGGTGACTCCACACAGGAACCTGATGTTTGGCTAGAGCAGCCGCCTCCAACCTGCCACTTCCTAGGTGGGTTGGACTACAACTCCCTCAGCCCCCATCTAGCTGGCTAGCAGATGGTGGGAACTGTAGTCCCGGACGTCTGGAAGGCCCCAGAGGGCTGTCCCAGGTGGGCCCAGCATGGTCTGACTGGGCAGGGAGGGCTCTTCGGACGGCCCATGCTCGGAGGGGTGCGTTCCGCAGGCCCAAACCCTGGATGCATCGCTGAGGCCCTGCCTCGGACACCAAGGTGGACTCCTTCAAGGCGCTGATGCTGGGGAGAGGTGCCGGCCGTCCACGGAAAGGGGAAGCGCTCAGCGACGGCTGGCCTGCAGCTCGTTCGAAAAGCTGCAGCAAGCCGGGTCCCTGCACGCCACTCACACAAAGGGGCACGTGCAGAACAGGGCGGCGTGACACCAGCAACCCCCTTCCGCTGAAGTCTGACGGGGCTTAGCAGAGCTTTTGCTCCGGCTAAGCAATGGATTCTGTTTCCCCAACGCCACAGCAATCTTTGTGCGATTTCACCTCCCGTGGGTTGCACTAATCGCAATTCCCACGAATGGGGTCTCTGGGGGTTGCAAAAAGGATCCCTGTCGTGCACAGTTGCGGCTGTCTTTCCAAGAAGGCTGCGCGGCACAGCCGCAAGCCCTCCTGCCGCTCCGTGGCCCCAAGAAATGGAACCGCCACGCTTCCCTAGCACAAAACAATCTCCCGACTGCCTAGGATGGGAGCACGTCGAATAATTTAAGGCCAGGAAGGGACAGGCCGATCGTGGCAAGCGCAGGCAGCTTGATGAACGAGCCGAGATAATCTCTCACTTGCGCTGCGAGAGCCGAGGACCGCGATTCCCAGCCGATTAGAAAGCGATCGTGTAACTTTAGACGGCTCCTCTCGCTGAAGCGGCACCAACATCCTTCCACCTCTTGCACAGACGCAGGCGGCGGCAGGACGACAGGAGGGGCGCTCCCTCTTCCCTAACGGTGCCATCACAAGGGGGACCCGTGACTGTGTGGGCCAAATACACCACCACAATGCCCGGCCAGCTACTGCTGCTGTGTTTGTGTGTTGGCCCACAAGCACATCTTGCCACTGGGGACGCCCTCCTGGGCACCACCACAAAACGCCTGCCCTGGGAGGCGTGGCACGGGCCATGCGCTCAGCAGAGATGGGGGCAGAGATGCACGGCCGCCCGCAATGCCCGGTGAAGCCAATCCCACGGCGATCGCCGCTCTTTTCATCTGACCTGCCATGTTGTTCCAGCCCCCCCCCCACGGCACGACGTGGCTCTGCCCCCCTTTGCCGCCGCCTTCCGGCTTGCCTCACACAACCTCTAAAATGAACCCTGAAGGTGGGGTGGGCTTTTGTGCCCACAGGTCTCCAGCGCAATCGGTGTGCCAACGTGCTTGTCTGACCGGGCAAGAGGCACGCTGCGTGGCAGCCAGGGGATCAAAACTTCTTCCGTGCATACCGGGCCCGCTGCGTGAGCCACGGGGCAGCGGGGGAACCTGACCCCCGAGAGGCTGCAGCACGGTGCCCTAAATATAGGCAAAATCTCACATCATGTCAACCCCAAAGCAATGCCAACTTTATAGAAAAACAGCAGCCAGCTCCTCATGTACTGCCTCTTATTGCGACTGCAAATTTGGAGTCGCAGATTTAATGCCAGGCGCATGTTAAAATCCTCCCTAGGGGTTGTTAGCAGCCCTGCAGGGAAGGGCAGGAGGTAAATCCAGAACGAAAGCAAATCTTCACGTGCTTTTGTCTCAGCTCACCAGAAGCACAGGTCTCCTCAGCACCACTGTGCTGAGCACGGGCGAGTATGTCTGCCGTGGGGTTATTTTATGCATGTACGCAAGCAAACTCTCTCACCGCTTGTACTGTCCCAATTCCTTTGCTCGCTACAAGTGACTGATCCAATTTACTACTGTCCTAATTGCATCCCACACATTGAGCTAAAAAACAGAGCTGCTGAAACAAAGGAATATTTAAAACACTTGGACAACCTGTAAAGGGCCAGATACACACACCATGAGAAAGCTCCAGCCAACTTCTCCCCTCTACAATTCTGAGTTGAAAGAGTGACATTGTTCCCCTCCCGGGACTTCACACATAACTGCAATTGTTCCACAAAAAAGGTTAGGTAATTGGGAACATTCGTGAGCGTCACAAAACAGCAAGATCTGAAAAGGCTGAATAAGGTAAAGTGCCTCTGTTCTCCCTTTCCCAGTGAATCGGAGCCACTGGGAATCCACTGGGAAGGGTGGGAAGCTCTAACAGCAAAGCGAGAGCAGCGAGGCAAGGAACGAAACCGACACTGCCGCCGAGCTGTGGACCTTCAACTGCACTGCAGGATGGTGCCCTACGTCCATCCTCCCACCTTGGCGAGTGAGGACAGGATGCGGCACGTCGAGGAGGGCTCTGGAGGGATAATCGTGCCAAGCCAGCTGAAGACATCGCAGGCCGCTGAGCAAAGCGAAAGGAAAGCAAAGCCACGCTTTTGAGCCGCTGCACCCAGGTCAGGAAGAACAGAGCGAGCCGCGCCGTCCTTCTGATGCGGGGCAAAATCCGAGCAGGCCCACGGGCGGCTTCCTCTCGAGGAGCAAGCTCAGGGCGGCCAGTTCTGGCGTGCACGGCACCGGCCGGCCGATCGGACGCCCCCCTCTGCCCCTGGCCAACTCCACCGCCCCTGCGTGGCCCTGAACGTGAAGGGAAGGGCAAGGCCGGGACCTGAGAAGATGCTGGGGTGGCGAGTAAGCCAGTCTCACGTGCCGTGATCCGAGGGACGAGGTGTGGTGGAGGGAGGGGGGATGTAATTTTTCCCTGGCAAGAAAGCAACCTGGCACGTTCTGCGGAAAAGGTGCCCCCGCAGGAGTCCCCCAAGCAGCACGAACTTCCGTAAAACCGTCTCCGAACATGCATGAGCCATGAAGCCCACTCCACGGCGTCACGTCTGCAAGGCTACGAAAGGGCCCTGCAGGGCTTGTGCTCGCCCCACCCTCTCCCCACTTCATCGCAACGCCACGGGGCTTCCCGGGAGGCCGGCTGCCCTTTGGGAGCAGCTTCCAAGGGGGCCTCCCAGCTCTGCAACTTCCAGAGGCGTCGAAAGGTAACTCCCACCGTTCTCGGCCTGGTTTCCCCGGCAGAAGGCGCTGGCAAGCACACGCCCGACGCTGCACGGAGAAGCATTTCTGTGCCCCCACCAGCTCTGCAAAAGCCGGCACGGAAGAGGGGGCCCACCAACACAATGGTGGCACGCACGACGGGTGTCCATACTGGCCTCACCGTTCACACTGCTGGAGGGTGGGGAGGGTCCCGCTGCAGGCCTCCGGTCGACCGCCACCACCCGCTGATGCCACCCTGGGCCCTGGGGACACATCCAGCAGGGCTCTCGAGCGCTTCCGGCTCACGGCTCCTCGCCAGAACAGACGCTGTCCCCCGGGGCCAGCGGGATGCTCCCAGAAGCAGCCAGCCCAGCCAACGGGCCGGCCGATGCCCCGTGGCGAAACACTCCCGGGGGCCACCTCCCGGATCTGCCGGCCAGCACGGCCAACACACCGAACGGTCCCGGGAACGCTGCCCCAACTCTGACGCACGTGCACACCAAGCATCCGCACGTGTGGAAGGGAGGGCTCCTCCGCTGGGGGCAGGAAGGGGGGCTCCCCATCCCAGCGCATCGCGGCTCTTCCACGCAGCCCCCCGCTCCGCCCAGCCCCCGCCAGAGGCGCAGCGGGGACCCCAGCCTCCTGCAGCTTCCTGGGCCACGGTCGGGCACAGCAGCTGAGCAGATCTGGGCCTGGAGCAGGAGCCGGGCCCAAAATGAGAGCAAGGATCAGGAAGAAGACAGGCCGTGCTGGCTGGGGAGCATGGGCTCTGTAGTCCCACACATCCCAAGGGCGCCAGACCAGAGCAGGCTGCTCCGGACCTTCCCTGTGAAGAAGCAGAACACAAGAGCCACAGGTGATCAATAACACCTTTGCGCAGAACTGCTGTCGGGGCCACTTCACCGGCGTGTCCCATAAGACGGGCCAGCCCATGTGCCACCCCACCCCACGCGCCCTGAATCCTCCGTGTTTCACTCCCTTAAATGCCAGTCTTCCAGTATTTCCCACCTGCCAGGCTCCCTGTCCCACCGAGACAAGGCGGGAAAGGGAATGTTAGAGAAGCCAGTCAAGCAGACGCACCTTTCACCCCGCGGCAGCTTGAGCCACATCGCTCTTATCCCGTCTCAGTCCAGAACTAAACCCTTTTTTGGAAAAAAGGACACAAGGCAAAACAGCACTGGCAGCACCCTAAAATTACGCAGGCTTCTCTCAAAAGCTCCAGACAGATTTCCTACAGTGATCTAACGCTGAACCCGACACCGTCTGGGCCGTGAATTGCCCGCTTTTAACTCCAGCGGCGTTCTGCAAGGTAAGCCACTGGGAGCCCCTCTCTTTCCAGGAGACCCTGTCAGCAGCCAGCGCCCCGGGGCTGAATGCCTGCCATTTCTGAGCCTTCTCCCACCTGCCTTGGGTTCACAATCAAAAGGCACGACTTGTTTAAGGCCGGGATTGCTAGAGAACGCACACAAGCACACACACAAGCAGATGTGCAATTCCCCCACTGAGCAGCTCTGCAAAGGAGATGGGGCGGACCGTTTTAACTGCACTGGATGTGGGGCAGCAGGGAAGGAATCGGTCTGGATTCCTTCTCAGCTTATCCGGCAAGAGTCAAAGCGGAATGGGCAACGACAAGGAGTCAACGCAAACGGGACGGTGAAGAACTGCAAGGGAGAACAATGGCTGGATTTGTCTCTAAGCCTTCCTGCGTGGAGGCAGCGTAAGAACGTTCTTAAAGGGTCGGTCTTCCCTTGCAAAACTTGGGGGTAAGAAGTTCCTTTGTGTCAGAAGCATGAATAATAAGGGTAAATTCCCACATTTCCCTTTGCTGAACACAGAACGGGAAACTAGCTCTCACCAAGATGCGACCTGCACATGGGGCTGACTCAGTTTCCTCACACATACACAAAAGGCAAATAAGCCTGCCCGGTGCGCGCACATGCTTGGCACATTTTGGGCCGAAGCGCGAGTCGAATCTCACTACAGAGCTGCAATCGCTCCCTTTTATTTTCTTTAAAAGGAGGCATCGATTTAGCTCTCCCACGTCTTTTCACCTGCTCCCACTGGAACAGCAACGGAGCTCGGCTTCAGTCCGTCACAAGCAATTCGCTCACTTCCACTGCAGGGTCGACTGAGCCAAAACCACGAGCTGCGGGCTCATTCTCAGCAGATATGATCAATGGGGCTGATTAATAGGTGGGGTTTCATTAAGGGTTTCTTCGACTCATCTGCGGCGAGAAGGGGCAACTAAATTCCCCCAAACACCAGGGAAACATCACTCGGTGCTTGAGTCAGGGAAGCAGCGAACACACACAGCCAAAATCACAGCGATAATTACAGCTCTTTCCCTTCATGTTTTTTAGGCAGGGACTAAAAAATGGCATTTCCCTTGGCATTTTTTAGGCATGCTCTTGAGCATGTGAAAAACCTGCAACCTGGCTGCAAGAGGGTTAGGCCCTGGGAGTGGCTCACACGCAACTTTTGTGTTTATCTTCCTGCCATGAGGACTAGCAACTTGATCTATATTCTCTACTTCTCCTGAGCTCTGGACAAATCATGGCACAGAGAGACAAGCATGCAAGTGATAGGGGGGACAGTGACCAAACAGCCCAAACACCTCCGAACGGGAGGAACAACTTTGGCTACTGCAACCCACACACTGTCTGTTCACACGCCTGTTGAAGCCGACGTGAAATCGTGATGGCTTCTTTGGCTCTGCGAGGAGAGGCCAGATGTGCGTGACGTGACGACGAGGGGCATGCGTCTCAAGAGAGCTGCATGGGAAGCAGAGAGGAGGCTGCACGTGAGGAGGACAGGGGAGGGGAGGGCTCTGAGCCGTTCCCAGCAGGGACTCCTGCTTGCGGAGGAAAACTTCAAGATGGCCAAGCCAGCCCAGAGGAGGCCGCCGTGGCTCCGAGGAGGAGGAAACGAAACAAAAACGGAGTGGAAACAGCGACCAGCACAAACTATCTCTGGATGACGGACAGCACATTTCCTGAGAATGAACAGCCGTATCAGGGGATCGGGAGTGGCGGAGAGGCGTGCGCATAGGAGAGCAGCCGGTGACCAGAGGGGCTCCCTGCCTCTGCCTTCAGCCCTCGCTCACTGCAGCCATTATCTCTTAACCATCTTGCATTTTATTGCAATGGGCGAAGGGCATTATTACCCAGGCCCGGCAGGATGTGTGCCTGCGTCACCTGCCGAGGAAAGCGAGCAGATGTTGTAAGTGCCGGCAAAACATGGCCCACGGGGCACCAGGACGGCCTCGCGCCTCGGACACGCCTGGCGCACCTTGGCCGGTGCCGGGGGAGGCTCAGGCGGCTCATCTCGGCAGGGAGCCCGGGACGAAGCTGCAGGTATTTCTGCCCTTCACTGGGGGCAGCCCGTGGCCCACAGGTGGGGCGGCTCCCTCGCACGTAGCTGGCCTCCAGTTCAACCTCTCCATATCCGCCAGAAGGACCTCGGGTGACCAGACCGTCTGCCCCGAGTGCCACGCGGATCCACGCTGGCCCGGACTGCAAGTCCTGCCACCAAGGACACAGACCGGCATCACGGGGCTCCTCCTGCCCCACCACACCTGGGAGGGGCACACCTGTCCTGCACACCATGGACTGCCCTTTGGCCAGATCAGAGTCTGGGAGGATGCACCGGCAGAAAATGCAGGCTATGCCGAGACGAGGCGCTCCCGCGTGTTCGGATCCGTCCACCCACCAGTCACAACAGTGGCATCCCCCTTTCTTCTCCTTGCGAGGACTCCCCCTCCCCGCCCCGGGACACATCAGGGGGTGTGCAGCTCCGCCCCGTCCTCAGAGCGACCACCCTGTGTCTTCGGTCAGGCTGGATTCGGGGACGTGGACGCAGACCTGAGCCCCCATGCAACGCCCCGGCCGCCAAGCCGCTGCTCTCTTGCAAAATACGGGGCATACACAAAACAGTCCAACCCACCGCCGCCTCCCGTGCCCCAGCCCTTCAAGGGACGGGCGAGAACTAGGGAGGCCAGTCCCTGACAGTCCCAGCAGAAGCTGCGGCGCTTTGCAGGCCCGCGCACCATGTTCATGCGCACCAAGCTCTGGCCCCTCCGTGAGCAGCCAGGCTGCAGAGGAGGTGCTTCTGGACTGAGGCTGGAGCGCTCAGCGTGAGCCACGGCTTGCACGCCCCTGCGTGGCTAGGAGGAGGAAGGGGGGGCCCGCCTCCCCAGGTCTCAAACATGGCGGAGGCCACACAACTGCACGTGGAACGAGGCTGGTTTCCGGAGGTCTGAGCGAAGCGCTGGGGGGGCGCCCCAGCCCCACAGCCAGGGATCCCGCGGGGGGCCCTCGCCCACACAGCTGCAACACACCCAACGCAACACCCCGGGATGCCCTGCGGAAGCCAGGGATGCACCCAGGGAGGGGCGAGAGGGAGCGCAGACCCTCCAGGCCGAGCAAGGCATCTTGCGGCAGCTTTCGGCGTCCACGGCGCTTGCCCTGCGCCAGGGATTCTGCCCCATCCTGACCTGCCGTTTGGGCTGCAGGCCACCCACACCGTCTCTTCAGCCCCGGGCTTGCTGAACCAGTAGCCGTGACTCAGTTTTTCCCTTTGAGGAAACAGCCGCCCTCTGCCCGGAAGTAACCCAGGCCCGGCCTGCGCCCAGTGCTGAATCAGGTTCCCATGAAGAGCCTGGCCTGCTCCCCGGGCAGCTCCGTAATCCTCTTTTCAGGAGCTGCCACCTATCACTTCTTGCCACACAAAGGAGCCTTAACATCTGTGTACACAAACACACAGAGTGACAACGCGCTGCAGACACTTCTCAGAGATCCTTCAGCGACAAGAAGAATGCGAGCCGGCAGCACCCAAGGGCCACAGTGTGTGTGTGCATGCGAGCCGGAGGAGAGCTGTTGTGGGTCACACCCATCTGCCCCAGCAGAGGTGGCGGGCGGACTTCCAAAGTCAGGAGCGGGGGGGGCACAAGGGGAGATGCGCAGGGATTCAGGAGGGGGGCAGAAGGGCAGGACCCTCGGGGCAGATGAGGCCCAGCTCCTGCAACAACGGGCAGAAGCCAAAGTCCTGAGACTTTGGGACGGGACGGGATAAGAAGGCTTTGAATAAATAAAAAGTAAAATCAATCGATCCGTTTGCGGACTTGGAGAGCCTTGCAAGGAAGACAGCCACAGACTGCCAAGTGAAGCAGGACGAACGGGCGGGTGGCTGGCAGAAGGGCTGTGCGGATGCAGCCCCGGCACCGCCCTGCGTCAGGCCGGCTCGTCCTGGCTGTGGGCCAGGCTGCCCGGGGCTGCTCCCCATTGCGCAACCGCTGTTGAGCACAGGACGGGGCACGGAGCCACCCGTGGTGCGCTGTGTTGCGCCGAGGGCAGGCCCCGGCGGCCGAGGATGGTGCGTCTCAGGCCCTGGCACGGCACGGCGCGGCAGCCGTCCGTGCCGAGCTGGCCCTGTGCCGCCTGCCAAGACGTGCAGCGGGATGAGTGCGGCCCAGCAGCCCCACTTTCAGGGTGGGAACGGTCCTGAGCCTGCCCGGACGACGGAGATCCCCCGGCAGCGCACAGCGTGCCTCTAGGAATCCGCTGGGTGATCCGGTGCAGGACCTCGGAAGAGCGTGGAGACCCTTCGGAAGAGACGCCGCGGGGATGGGGAGGGGATGGGAGAGGGTGGCCCGGTTAAGGCCACACTGGACCTGCCCCGGATCGAGCGCACTCCACTTCCCTTGCAGACTGCAAAAGGGGAATGGTGGTGGTGCGGGGGGGGGGGCGCGGGGGGCAGCATCCATGTTTCTGCAGGCAGGCCTATTCCTTGTCAGCGCCTTCACGCTGGCGCAGCTCGCTCCTCCGAATGAATGGCACGTCCTCGCCTTTGAAGACAGGCCTGCCTTTCTCCTTGGAAAGGGGCCAGAGAAAAAGCAGGAGGGTGGGGTGCGCTCGCTGGGTGGGGGGGGCAGGGAGAGATGCAGGGTGGGGAGCTTGTTTGCAAGCGACTGGGCTGCTTTTGGGAAGGCCAAAAAGCAGAGGCGCCCAGACGAGGGAGGGAGGGAGGGAGGGTGGCCCAGGAGGCGGAGGGGATCCGCAGGCATCCCCGGATCGAGGATCGAGCAGAAGGGTCAGGAGGGGAACGCGCCAGGAGTGCCAGGAGCTCAGGGGAAGGGTGCTGGCCGGCCCGGGTGGCCGGCAAGGGCATCCGCCGTGAAGAGGAGCGTCTCACCGCGAGTGGGCCGGCCGAAAACTGGTTCACACACACGGACGCCACTCGCCTCGCGGCCAACTGCATGCCCCGGCGGCTTCGGGAAGCGGATCGGAAGAGCGCCCCTGAGAAGGCGCCCCTGGTCCGGCGCCCCGGTTCTCTGCAGCTGGCCAGGTGCCCTGGGAAAGGCGACAAAAGCCAAGGGCCACTCCACCCCCTCTGGCACCCACCACTGGATGTGCCTGGGAAATGCGCAGCGGTGGATTTCTTAAGCGTGCATCGTTCAAAAGATGGGCACGTGGGCATCCCAACTTTAACGCTGTAATAAGCCACACTTGTGCCTCTTAGTTGTGAAAAGCTGCCTGTGTGGGGATTCCTGCCCCAACAATGGGCAAACAGGCTCTCTCTGCACCCAGAGCCACCCCATGCCGAGTGGTCTGAAAGCGGCAGAGGTGCTCCAACCACTGCTGGCCGGTGGCAGCTGGGCACTGTAGCCCAGCCTCTCCGGAGGGCCCTGAGCCAGGCCGCCCCAAGGAAAGGGCGGCACGACCCCCAGGCACCCTCCGGCACTGGGACATGAGCCTCCGCAGCGCCCCAAGGCCAGGAGGGCAGGCCAGCCGGGAGGTCTCCTCCCTCGCTCCCCAGAAAGGAAGCTCAGCGTCTGGCAGCGGCTCATTGCCTCATAACCCCAAATCCTCCGTGGGGTCAGGGAGTTCAACACCCCACGTGGTGCATTTCCCCCTTCTGGGTCCCTGGCGGCGGGGGCTGGTCAGCTGCCACACCAAGCGCTGCCGGTGAGTCAGGCCGCGGAGGGGCTGCTGCTTGTCCGTCTGCGGTGGGACCTGCCTGCCCCACACCCCAAGGCCCCAGGAGACCAGCCACCAGGGCGCCCGGCTGCCCCCAGAGAGCGGTGCTGCGGCAGTGCGCGGGCCCCGCCACGCTCCGTGCGCGGCCCAGTGTGGCTCTCCCTCCCCACGACCGGCCGATGGGTCAGGATCTGGCCTCTGGGGCTGAGCGGGCAGGAGAAACAGCCCGCTCCAAGGGCCCAAGGGAGCTGGTCCCAGAGGAAGCAGGGGTGCATGTCAGAGGCCCCTCCTCACACGCCCCACGCTCAGCAGCCCCACGCCTGGGTGGAGCTGGCGGGACAGCCGGCCCAGACGGTGCCTGGGGAGGGTGGCAATTAGTCACGGGGAGGATGCGGCAGCCGCGCCGAGGGGCAGGAGCTGCGGAGGAGACGGGCGCGGGCGCGGAGGGATCTTCCTCGCTGGTCGCTGCCCACCGCCGCCTTCGCCCCTTCAGGGGGGCTCCTCCTGCCCTCTCCTAGCCATCTCCCCCCCCACTGCCCTCCCAGCGGCCCGCCCCTTCCCATTCCGCCCAGACCCCGAAGGCCCCAGTGCGCGATGCACCATGTCTGGGCACCGAACACACCAAGCCTTTCCAGGAAAGGCCTCCAGCCTCGGGGAGGGGGCGCGCGCAACGCTTTCTCCGGGGAGCAGCGCTCGCTTGGGGAATGCTTTGCTTTGCGTCAGGAAGGATGAACCGTGCAAAGGATCGTTTTCACATCAGCTTCTGGCCCCCTTCAGGGACTCTGGAATAACGCCAACCTATCTGGAATTAGCACGATTTTCACGTTCCTCCACATTGCAAAGAATATAGCGCCTACGCCAAAATGGTACAAAACGAGCATGAAGCTGAAGCGCCGCGATTCTCCACTGCCGTATAATTTGCTCAACACTGAACAGCTTTCCTTGCTGAATTACGAATAGGGCACTGCGAGGGGGGGGGGAAGCTTGGCTGAAAGACGAAGCAAGCTTGCCTAAATGCACCTTCTCATGTGGAAGCTTCACGGCCAAACTTTTTCACTTGGGAAGCACATCTCCAAGCTCGCAAAGCAAACACCCCTCCAGCTGAAAGGCGACCCGAAGCGTCCCGTCTAACAAAGAAAGGCCACTGTGATGGGACGGCATTTAAACCCTGTGACTGACGGCTCCTGAGCTGTCAAGAGGGCAGGTGAAGACGACCTGTTCAGGGAGGTCGAATGTGTCCCCACCCAAACAGACGGAAGGAAAGGAGATCAGATTCTGGCTGGGCACAAGCTCTGGGAAGCGAAAGCAAGCATCTTTGGGTCACACGGGTGAGAGGACCCAAAGATCCAGGGCTGATCGGGGCTCGTAAGCCACGCTGTGCCAGACGGCAGCACAAGCCGAGAGCAGGGCTGCACCCAGCCAGCGACGGGAGACTGCAGAGACAAGCAGTGCGCGGGGTCCCAGGAAGCCCGTGTGCCTGTCTATCCATGCGGCGCACAGCGCATTCTCCCGCGAGGCTCGTGGGATCATGTTACTGATAGTGCTTTTACAGAGGGGCAGCTGAGGCTTGGAGCGGCTTAACTGGGAAATCGCGGCCGAACAGAGATGCGCCTGCGGGCCGCTGTTGGAGGCAGAGTGCGGGCTGGCCCAACGCTCCTGCTTCAGGACTGCCCTTATGCTCGCAGGGTCCAAAACTGCCCGAAGCATCCAGTCTATCCCTTCCCAGCGGATTCTCCCAACGGTTGGAGGATTGCACAAGCGAGATCTGCAAAGAAGGGAGGGCGGCCTCGACCACCCGTCTCCCTCGCACGCTGCGGAGGAATCTCCTCCCGCCCAACCTCCCCCACCCGTGCATTCTGCGCCCCAAGGGGGGCGGACTGCACCTCCGCCAGGTGTGGTAGCCCAGGATCTGGGCGAGCTGCCGAGCAGATCCTCCAAGAGCCTCACGCACGCGGTTGCACGGAGGGCTAGCTGCTCGGCGTTTCCCACAGCACGCCCGCCGGCCCCTGGACCCCGAGTCAGCCCTCCGGAGCAGCCGCGCTTTCCGAACACCGCCTCTCCCTGGCCCCCAAGCAGGCCCGGGCGCTTCGCGAGCGAGCAGCGCATCCAGGCGATGCTTTCCCCGCATCGCATGGCGCTTGGCCGCTTGACAGCCACGCAGGGAGACGGCGGGGAGGGGGCCGTCCCCGAATTAAGCACACTCGCTCCGTATCTCACTGCGCGCAAAGCTTTGCGCCCGAGCCGACAGCCTGCCGTGACGCACGAGCCCGCTCGAGCCCCGGCTGCCACACGCATCTGTTATGTCGATACAGAGACAAGTTACGCTGATTTACAGGCAGCACGGGCAGAAGTGTCCCGTTCTTGCACTCCTCAGCCCTTTGCGGCTGTTCCTGCAGGGAAAAGGCGCTCCTCAGAGATGCCCACCCCGAGCCCCCGAGAAAACGGATGCCTCGCACGGCCCCAGGAAGGCAAAATCCCTTGGCAGCCAGCGTCCGGGGCCCGAATTCCGGCAGCGGTGCAGAACGGGGGACAGGGGAGGCGGGCTAGCCGGGTGCGGGAGGGCTTACCTCGTTGTACTGGGACTGGGCGTTATTCTCGAGGTACAACATGTTCGCGGTGAGGTTGAGCAGCGCCGCTGTTCTCTCCTCGGGCTCCAGGGTGTCCGGCCTGCCCACCAGTGCCCCCCACCCCCAGTGAGACCCTCGGGAAAGGTCAGGGTGCCTCCGCTCGCTCGCTCGCCCGCTCACAGGACAGTCTGTGCCTCGCCAGATAATTTAAGGTTCCCTTATATACTTCTCCTTGGGCAAGGAGGGGTGGGGGGTGGGGCGGACCTGCTCGGCTCTACCTGTCAAATGTTGCACACCTGGGCTCCTCCACTCGGCGGAGGGAGGCCTCTCCCAGCTCATTAACTGGTTAAGGAATCCTTATCACCAATCTCTGAAAGGAGGGGGGGACGAGAAGGAACCGCACACTTGCCAGGGAGGGAGCCAAAGCGCTCAGCGGGGATGGGGGGGCACGCTTCGATGTTTGCTCGCCACTGGTGCGAAGTTGGAGGCTAATGAAGGAGAGGAGCCATCCCTCGGGGCACCTCGTGAACTTAATCTTTACCGAAAGACGCCGCGACGGATGGGCTTTTCTGCAAACACACACGCTTGCTGGCTCGGGGGCAGGTGAGGGACCCTCTCCGTTTCTCAGGCGAACGAGCAACCGTCGGAGAAAGCATTGCCCAGGGCTGGGTCCAGCAACGCTCTCTTGGCAGATCCTCCAGGATCAGAGGCAGTGTACCCCTAAACTATAGGCCAGAGACAGGGGAGGGAAACAGTGAGTCTCCAGCAGCCGTTCCTAGTCTCACTCGGGAGTTTCCCCTCTGTGGAGGTCCCAGTTTGCAACCGACGTTAGACTGGGTGGGCCTTTCGCTTGCGCCTTCAAGATCTTTCCGCCTCCACAGGCGACGGTCCCATGCCATGACTACCCAACGTCTTGCAGCGACATTTCCACGACCAAACTGCACTTCCCCACCCACAGCGGCGACCCCCAGCCTGGCCCTTTCCAGATGTGGCGGCATGCCACTCCCAGAATCTCCCTCTTCGGCACATCTGGCACCCCCAAGACCGGGGCCGCTCGTCCTGGAGGACGGGCCCAAGGAGCGCAGGGTCGGGGAGCTGGCTGGGGGAAGGACCGGGAGCCGTAGGCAAGCAGATTCCAGCTGCAACATGGACACCCGACAGCACTCCTTGGAAGCGAGCACTTCTTCAACCCCAGCGCAGGGAGGGAAACGGACGGACGCCAGCTGCAGCGCAGGAGGTTTCCGATTACAAGGAATTCTTCGCCAGACAAATGGACAAACTCAACCCCACGAAGAGGGAGAATAACAGCACACTGCAGATGCTGCTTTTGTTGCCGTGTCTACTTGTGACACAAGTCGCCCTTCCAGTATGCACATTTGGATCCATCCACACCCAGATGAGGAAGTCGGTGTTTTGGCCCGAGGAAGAGACTGGTGTCAGCATAACATTTACTCCTGTCGCTTCAAGCCGAAGGGAATCCGTGCCCAGGTGCATGTGTGGGTTCTTGCTCTGCCCGACCAGAGGAGAGGAGGCACGAGGTGCGCTATGAATTAACGCGTCTGACACCATTTCAGCACCACTGCAGTGAGAAGGTGCCTTCCTACGCAGGTTTAGACTGCCAGAAGTCCTACGTTTCCCAACGTTCCCAATGCTGGGCATTGCAGGACTTGCGGCGGTCGAAAGCTGCTTCGGTTTGCACCCTGGGACAAGGAGCAGCAACGCAGGAATTCCCCACGAGCTCTGGAGCTGGCCCGAGGCAAGGTGCCATCTCTCGGCTGCAATGTCTGAATAACGAAGCTACTGACATACCCTTCAGTGTTGTGGTAAGAATCGCTAGATAACATCTGGGGTGAACTGCAAGGCCTCCCCAGCTGTAGCAAAAGTTCAATTACACCTTTAATGTCCTGCTTTTCTTGATAAATGCAAGAGGCTTACCCAAAAAATAAATACATTCTGACATGTGCAGCGGTTCACATAAATCGAGCCCCAACCATTGCTATCAGTCCCAATATTTAGTTAGTTAGTTAGTTAGTTAGTTAGTTAGTTAGAGCATTTTTATGCCGCCCCATTCGCAAAAAGCCTCGGGGCAGCTTTACAATACAGTAAATCAGAAACATAGAAACAGAGCGAGTCAGAAGGGGTCTCCCAGGCCATCTAGTCTGACCCCTGGCTCTGCTCATGCCGTGCCTACCACGTGCATGTCCAGCCGATCCTTGAACACCCGCACTGATGGGGCCTCAACGACCTCACCTGGAAGCCCATTGCACACGCTCGGGGTCCTGACTCTCAGGAAGTACTTCCTGGCATCCAAATTGAACCTGGGTTCCCTGAACCGCAGCCGTGCTGGATCCATCCACTTAAGTTCGCATCCCGTTCACAATCAGGTATTTCCCCAAACGGGACAGAAGCCCGTCAGCCCTTTCCCTGCGTTCCTCGAGTAGCTCGAAGCGATGCTGCCTCTCGCCCGACGGGCGCCATCTGCACCTCTGAGTAGCAGCCATGGATACCTTCCTCCCCTGGAGAGGTTAACTCGGCCTCTCTGAAGGACAGCCCAGCTGGCAGCTCAAGGTGCTGCCCCAAAAGTCAGCCTTCCTTCCAGCAGAACTACAGAATGGGAAGCACTCAAGTTGGGCCCAACCTCAGTGATTAACTACGTACTGAACGGAGATGTTGCCCTCCATGCCGCTTCCTAGGACCAGGGACACTGGAAAGATCCGTCACAGAGTCGAATGAGTGCAAATCTCTACGTATCCAACGCAGAGGCTTTCCCAAGTTGTGCAGATCCCACAGATCAGTTTTCTTTTAACATCCCATAATTTTGCACACATTTAGTCATTGATTTGGTTTTTTTTAAACACATTTCCTCCACAGGCAAAAGTGTAGAAACATGGATTTGTGTGTTTTCAGAAGAGTGAATTTTTGCAAGTGCAAATTTGCTGCAATGCATAGACCTCATTTGTGCAAAATCAAGTTCCAACTCTTGCTGGACACAGAAATAAGAGGCACCTGAACATCCACAAAACGCTTTCACACAGTCTATGCCTCCGTGCTCGGGATAACCCTGAGTTCTGATATTATCTAATTTCCCGCACCACATTCCTTACACCTCGCATAATTGTGCACACCAAATGCAGGATAAAAGAATTCCAGCAGGAAGGTTCAAATTACATTTATGAAAATGGCTGAGCCTCCCGGGTGAGGCCTGACTGCACAGAAGATGCAGATGAGATGCGGCACTTCTGTTTTTCATTTATTTATTATTTTCCATACTGCCCAACAGCCGGAGCTCTCTGGCCGGGTCACAAAGTACATTTAAAATAACAACAAAATACATCAGACTAAAAAAATAAAACATGGTAAAAAGTTGGCAATGCAAAATTTAAAACCACATTTTAAACAGAAAAATACGTTTGGAGCTGAGCAATAGCTAGTGGGTCCCAGTGCCTTGTGGTGCAGGACCACCTTTACCCGGCACCAAAAAATAGCGAAATTGGGGCCAGGCGGGCCTCAGTGGGGAGTATGTCACAAAACGTTTGCGTCCACAGACAAACGGGTGCATCTTTAAGATAAAAGCCACAAAACCCCAGAAGGCCTCCCCGCTTAAAAACTGAGCTTTCCTCACATGCTCAGATGACCTCTGTGGCCGGCTGTGCTGCACAAGCCTGCTAACACAGTCCCCCAAGACTCGGCCGCCACCTTGCCAAGCGAGGGAAGCTGCTGCAGGAAACCCATGGCACCACGGGGCTTCCGCCCAGCCGGGGGAAGATGCTCGGCGGGACCAGAAAGCCGCTACTTCACCTTGTCCAGGACGGACGGGACAAAACGGTGCACCTGCAGAACAGCAAGGCCGGCAATTTTGAGACTGCGCCACCGAAGCCATGCTTCCAGCACGGAGGCGGCAAGGCAGATCTGAAGGCCTGGAAGACTGGGGGGGGGGGGACACGGCACGGTTGGGGTCTTCAGCCCCTTCCCCATCCCGCCCCAGAGCACCCCTTTCCTCCTCCTCCTGCTCCCCCTCCAAGGCTGCCTTCTGACCCCGGAAAGCACCAGCTGCGGGGGAGGCCGACCCTGGCTCCCCCTTCCCATGTTTGGAGCATCACCTCTGACCCCGGAAGGCGTCTGCATGCATCCCATGGCCCCCGAGACACCCCTCCAGGGCCCACTGAGCTAAGTGGGGCGCATTCAGCCAATGCCCCACTTTCACTGCTTCCTCCCCCCTCCCCACTGTGAAGTATCAGTTTAGTGAGTGCCGGACAGGGGGTCCTTCCAGTGGGGGCCCCGTCTCTCTGAAACTTCCCCAGGTCGGTCTGGCTTGCTTTCGCGTGGTTTTTAAAAGCTACTAGTAATAAAATTCTAGAGAGTTTTTACATGCTGTGAAATCTTTCACTGACTGTCGGCTGCTTTTAGCGGCCATTGTTTGATTCCTACTTTGTTATTTTGCAAACTACGTTCTCAAGATCAGGATGAAGTGACTTGGCTTGGCTGGGGAATGTGGGATGGCAGGGCTTCTCCTGACTCAACATGCACAAGACTGTGCCCTCCATAATAGGAGTGGGCAAGGGGGTGGGCTGGAAAACTGAGTGGCCCGGGCACCTCCCGGGACCAGAGGAGGTTCCAGGAGAGCGCGCCAGGCAGGAAGAACTCTGCCATGTAAATCCCACAACCCAGGTGCTTTTGAGAGAGGGAGCAGCTGGCGGGCCTAAACTGCTCCTGTGTCAGCGTCAGTGTCAGAGACGCAGCACCGCGTCTTTCGCTGCCTTTTCTTATTCTGTATGCACTGCAGATTACTGACAGGAAGTACCCAACTGATATGGAAACACAGAAACAGAGCAAGTCAGAAGGCGCCTCCCGGGCCATCTAGTCTGACCCCCGCCTCCAGCCGGCTCCGCTCACGACAGGCCCACCATGTGCATGTCCAGCCTGTCCTTGAACACCCTCACCGAGGGGTCTCCACCACCTCCCGTGGGAGCCCATTCCGTCTCCTAGGGGTCCTAGCTGCCAGGAAGTATTCCCTGGCATCCAACCAGAAGCCTGGTTCCCTGAGCTTTGCTCCGCTGGAATGTGCCCTGCCCTCCTCCACAGGGGAAAGGGGCCACGACGCACCTCCGCGTGGCGCCCCCTCACATACCTGCATGTCGCCAACAGATCCCCTCGGCACCTCCGCGAAGGAGCCCCTGCTTGGCGGCTTCTGCCCTGCTGAAACTGGGGTGCTGATCCAGGTGGGCCCACCTTCAAAGGAGCCAGCCCAAGAAATCAAAGGCTCCTTTTCCGGCTTAGAGAGCTGTAGGCCCTCTGCCCAGGTGTGAACCAGGGCAGCCACGGATGGAGCCAGTGATGAGCGACAGGTGACAGGCATCGCTCGCATGCTGGGGTGCAGAGCGTCTGGCTCACGGAGCACCCCGTGGGCCCCCACGGGGGCGGGGCTTGGCATCACAGGCCGCCCCCTGGAGGAGTCCTCCTGAAGGGCACCTGGCGCCACCTCTGATCATAGTGGCAAGGGCAGAGCTGGAGAGCAGGCTGTGCCCACTGGGGGTCGCCAGCATGGGCCCCCCAGCCTGCTCTGGCACTCGGGCGAGGGTCCGCCCTGTGAGTCATGCGCGGCAACTAGACAGGGAGAGGGAGGGGGCGGAGGGCGCTGGCTCTTTTGAGACACGCAACTGACTGCTCCGGGGTGCAGGAAAGCCCCTCGCGGAGCATGTGGAGCCCTGGCAGGAGGGTCCTCACCCACCGAGGGGTCCTTGCTCAGCCAAGCCTTGTTTCTGCAGCGCTTCCCAGTGCTGGAAAGGGCGCCTGGAATCCGGTCGCGGGAGACAGCAGAGGGGGGTCTTCCCCGTTCACAGGAACGGAGCAACGGGGCAACTCGCTCCGTCTGCATGCCAGGTGGGGGCCCTTCCCTGAACAGGGGCACGCTTCCTCGGGAGAAACCAGTCCGAGGGCCAATGCCAGTGGTGCAGGGGGCACCCCATCATCCCCTCCCCACTGGCGAGCCAGATCGCCTTCAACGAGGTGTTCCCCAGAACACGCCGGCTGGAGTTCACCCGCAGAACGACTTCCGCTTCCCCGGAGCTGTGGCCCGCCTGGTTCCCGACCTCCACTCTGGCTTTGCCTCCGCAGCCCGAATGGCGTGCCGCCAAGGCTCGCTCGAGCACCACTCCAGCCTTCTGCCAGCGCTTTCTCCTCGGCCCGCTCAGAAGCCACAAGCGGGCCGCCAGAGCCAACGCTCCCCGTCTTTCTCCTGGCAGCCCAGGGACGGCTGGTGGCCAGTGGGTCCTCATGCTTTGCCCCACTGCTGGGCGGGGTGGCCCAGGCTGCGGAGTGCCAAGGGGTCAAAGCCATCGCTGTGCCACATGGGTCCTCCCCAGCCTCCTGTGCGTGATCTCCCAGGAAACGCGGCACTGTGACTATAAGCAAGCGGTCGTCGTGAAGGAGCTCAAATGGCTAATTTCCCCCTTTTCTTTCCTAAAAAGACAAGCTTCCCACCCATAATCAGTTTAATGCAACCCGTTCTAGCCCCCCACCCACCACGGGGCTCCTTTCATCTTCCTGAGCTTGGAGTACGGCATTCCCCACCACACCGCCGGCGGCGGACACCAAGGCTCGGCTGCGGGACCCCGAGATCACGGCCTGCGCGAGCCCCTCGACCGACAGCGCGACGGGGGCCTGGCTGTCGCACGAGGCGCCGTTCACCGGGCCACGCGTGGAGACTGGCAGGATGCGCCACTAACGGAGCCGTGCCAGGAGCACATAAATCACGGCCACGGCTCCACCTCATGGGGGTATTTACTGGGCAATTTAACACCACTTTGCCCGCCCCCTCACAAGCCAGATAGAAACGCATGTTTGCACATCAGAGAAGCCATTAGCGAGAACCTCGCCACAGCGCTGCCAAGAAAGGGAGCGTGGCCGGGGGGGGGCGGGGGTCACTTTCCGGGGCTTTTTTCCTCCAGCAAAAACCGTGCAACCGTTTGTTTTCACGGAGCCCTCTCCTGATCCACTTGCTCCTAATCTGGGGCCTATCAAAACACTCCTTCCCTGAACTTCCAGAGGCTCAAAGCAACGAGGCTGCAGCAGGAGGACCCGATGCAGGGACGCGCGGGCAGCAAATGCGCTGCTTGCACTGAAGGAGGCTGCGCAGAGCGGCATTAGAGCCCCCCCCCCCGCCATCTAGCCCAGTGCTTCCTGCCTCCTGTCAGAAATCGAGATGCACGGCCACGATCCAAGCAACCCTTTGCATTTCCCATGCCGCTGGCCTCGCTTTCCCCAGTCCTCCTGCCTGCTTGTGCTCCCTTCCAGCTCAGCTCCCACCACCTCCCCTGCGGCACCGTCAGCCCCACCCCATCTCCGGGGCTCTACTGCACCCCCTGCTCCAGAGCAACAGCCCCAGCTCTCCACACCCCAGGCCCAGCCTTTTCCCCTCCCGGACAAAGGATTCCGGAAGCATTCCTGCGCCATCCAAGCCACTCAGCTGGGGCGCCGGGGTGGGATTCGCAGGCAAGGGGAGAGCCAGCCGTGCCCAATTTGTTCCGTGCCCGGGTGGGGAGCATCTCCGGAAGGGGAGCAGGCCCTCGGGCCGCGAGCAGCTCAGCAGCCTGATCAACCCTCAGGGAAGGCACCAAATTGAGTGCGGTGCAGCAGCAGAACTACAAGGGGCACCGCACTGCCGCGCACGGCACCGACACTGAACGCCCTCGTGCCCCGTATGGGCCGCTTTGAGAGGGGGCGATGGCAGGGAAAGCCGTATGAGGCAAGGCCGAGGGTCCTTTCAGCTTGGAGGAGAGCAGACTCCAAGGGGATCCGTTGGCGAGATGCAGGTACGTGAGCAGGTGCCATGTGGAGGTGGGCAGAGACCTGCTTTCGCCTGCGGGGGAGGGCAGGAAATGTTCTGAGGAGCAAAGCTCAGGGAATCACGATCCAAAGTGCATGCCGGGAAGTACTTCCTGCTGGTTAGGACCCCGAGGGCATGGAATGGGCTTCCACAGGAAGTGGCTGAAGCCCCAACGGTGCGGGTGTTCAAGGACAGGCTGGACATGCCCATGGTGGGCATGTCATGAGCGGAGCCGGCTGGAGCCAGGGGTCAGACTAGATGGCCTGGGAGAGCCCTTCTGGCTCACTCTGTTTCTATGTTCACTGCCTCAGTAGTTAGTACGGAGAGGCAACCCCCAGCCTCTTGCAAGGGCTTGGCTTGCAAGTTGCTTGCCAGAAAGGCTGCCGAGGATCTAGTCCGCCTGCGCTGACTCCTCTGACAGGCGCTCCGGGTGTCACCGTGGAAGGAGTGGGGCTGTGGCCCTGAGCCAGGACAACCCACGGCCCTTTAGCCCGTCCGACCGCCTACGGCACACAGAGCAGGAATTCTCGGGGGGCCTGCCACACTGCACTGCTTCCTGGGAAGGCTCGGAGGTGCTCCCCTCACGCCGGGGCTCGGCAAGGCTCGGCGGAAATTGAGCCACGCAGAACGTCTCCGAGCACCCGAGCCCGGCGGAGATGTGGAGGCTGCCCGCGTAGCGAGCACAGCGCTGCCGCTTTGCTCGGCTTCCAACCCCCATGGGCCAAGCGCTCCCAGAGCAAGGTCGTTTTTAATTAAATGTCTACGTGGCGCTTTGAAGATGCGGAGCCGAGAATTAAGCAGTATCCCAGGGAAGCTGCTCCACAGGGAAAGCCAAAAGCCTCTTTGCCTGCCTGCCATTCTCCCGGGATGGGCTTCCCGGGAAACGCTGCTGAGGTGCCAGAGTCTCTCCACCCCTCTTGTAAGGGGAGCCTGCAGGAAGGGGTGCCCGACACGCCCACCCGTCCAAAATCCACCTCGATGTCCCATCACTGCTCCGAGTGAGCCCCAGAACAGCAGTTTGGGGGCTAAAACGAAGAAAACCACCCTACACAACTGGCCCCATTAATCCCACTCTGCCTAGCAAAGGCTTGGGGTGCTCAGAATGTGGGTGCAGTTCAGGGACAGAGGTTGCTTTGCCTACAGACAGGCCCCGGCTCAAGTCCTGGCATCTCTAGGGAAGGCTGCGGGAGGGAGGGAACCCACCCGACCCCTGGCAGACCGCTGCTGCCGATCAGTGTTGACACTGTGGGGCCAGATGGACTGACCGCAGGTGAGCCAGCTTCCTGGCAGAGAAGGGCCTTCGCATCAGCAGCAGCCTAGGTCTGAAGAAAATGGACTGGAGGTGTCAGGATTCGACCAGGAGCCT
The DNA here is from genome assembly GCA_023646645.1 of Varanus salvator macromaculatus. Lineage (NCBI taxonomy): Eukaryota > Metazoa > Chordata > Lepidosauria > Squamata > Varanidae > Varanus > Varanus salvator. The sequence continues at coordinate 3,472,873 of JAIXND010000761.1, read as the reverse complement.
TCCACTTACAAAGCAGGCCGACACTGCGACGCTCCGTCCGTGGCAAATGGGCGAGCCGCCCAGGCTGGTGTTCTCACGGCGGGGCAGCCGTGCTCTCTGCGACCGCGTCTTTGCCTCCGTCCCTTGTCCTCCATCAGGTTCACGCCGCCCCGACGGGCCGCCTGGCAGCACGCGCCAGAGTGCGCAGCCCTGGCACGAGAGCCCCGAAGGCTCTCCGAACGGGAAGGCCCGAAGGGAGGCCCACACGTGTCTGTCGCGGCGGGCAGGGCCCCCGGCTGCCGAGACGGCTCCCGGCCTGCGGGCACCGAGAGGAGCAGCCACCCTGTCTCTTTCCCCTTCTAAACGCGCTGCGGATCGAAACCCACCTCTCAATGGTGCATCACTCAATCACCCCAGCCAAAGGGGCAAAACAAGTTCACCACCGTGTAGGCTGGTGGGTGCCAGGATCCCCACCTCTGCCTGGCAATAAACCCAGTGACTCAGTCGCCCATGACGACCATCCCTCGATGCTGCAGTCAGCACGCTTAGCATGTGTGCGAAGCAGCCCTTAAGCCAAACGAACGAAGCCGCCTCTTGCCCGCGCCACTGCTCCAGAATCCGTTTGGAGGTGCACCAGTACAGAAATATTGCGCATAACGCAAGCCCTTCCATCTGGCTGCGGCTGCGCGGCGTTTGGGGCTGGGTGTTTCCCCAGCTGTCTGGAGACATGCAAAGTACGCTTCACTCCATCCACGGCACCAGCAGCGCAACGAGGAAGCAGTGCGCTCCAGCCCTTCCGCCGGCCTCCGCGGCTCGCCACGTCCAGCCACGACGGACCCGGGAGACCAGCAAAGGGCCTGCTCCCTCGGCTCCCGCCACTGCCCTGCCGACGCAGCACCAGGGAAGGCCCCCCCAGACTCACCCGCCCCCCAAGTGCCACAACGCTGCACCCAGAACCCAGCCATCTAGTCATTTAAAGCTTTGCTATACCATCCTTTGCCAGATCCCAGGTAAGACAGTAAAGCATCAGACGTCAAATTATGGCACATAAAACCCCATCTTCAAAACAACGGCAACATGTAAAGTAGTAAGAAAATGAAAAGGGTTTGACCAAGTGCTTAAATGAGAGAAGCGTTGGTGCCAGGCGCACCTCTCTGGGGAGCACGTTCCACAGCCGGGGAGCCACCACAGAGACGGTCCTGCTCTGGGTACCACTCCTCTGACCTCACTCAAAGAGGGCCCTTCCCGCATGCCGAGCACCTGCCCTCCCAGAGAAAGGTGCACCTGGCCGACTGACCTGCCCGAGGACGATTCCCCCTCCTCCCCCCAGAGCTCCCAGGCAGATCACAAAACGCTGCACTCGCCAGCTGGGCATTCTCCCCCCAAAGGAACTAAGCTGAAAGCCCCCCGAGCAGAGCACCGGCCAGTTCAACAGGTGCAGCCATTCCCAGCAGGGAGGGGGGCCAAGCTGGAACTGCCCAGCGTGTTGGAGAGAGGCGACCGCCCAAATTCAGAACGAATCTGGCATGAAGCACCGAGGGTCAAGCCCCGCCTGCCAGGAGCCGCACGCCATGCGCCGTGGCCTGAATGGACGCATCTGTCCATGCCCGTGGCCCCCGACTCCTCGGGTTCTTTCCGCCTCCAAAATGAACCAAAGCAAGATCCTCATCCAGGCCTGCTTTAATTTCGCGCCCCCCCCCCCAAACAGGGCGGCAGGCGAGGCTGCAGGATGTGTGGCGGGGGTGGGGGGAGGACAGGCTAGACGAAGAGGGGCCACACCAGCGACCCCAGAAATGAGCTCTGGACGGGATTATTTCTGGCCCTCCCCACACCTCCCCGAATCCCACCCTGAGCCCCCCGCGCAGGTGGGGGGAAGGCTGGCTTAGGGGAGAGGAAAGCTGGCGGCTGGCTCGCTCGGCTTCCCGGGCCGCGTTCACCAGCCTCCTTTCCTTTTAAGGACAAGGGCTTCACCAGGCGCTGATGCGCTGGCTTCCATGCGCTAAGTCTGAAGGGACTGGAGGCAGGAGGCGGCTTCCAGGAGAAGGCATTCGGTCAAACTGGTTCCACAAGGCAGGCCTGCCTGGGGGCAGAGGGAGAGCAGCAGGCTGCGGAGGGAGGCTTGGGAAGGGCCAAGAGCCCCCCCCCCCGCCTGGATCAGCTCTGGGGCTGCGCCTTCCAGGCCGCCTTCTGGGGCGCGGGGTGCTGGGCCCCCAGCAAGGCCTCTCAGAGGGACTGTCCCCGCTTCTAAGGCACATTTTTGGCAGAGCAGCCTGCGCGGTGGGGGGCAGTGAGGAGCCAGCCGGTGCGGCTCATGGGGCGGTTAGAGATCTTAATGAACAAAACAAGGAGCAGAGCAGAACAGAAACAACAGAGACAGGGTAGGAAGCGAAGAGGGAGGAGACAGACGGCTGGGGAGGGGGTGCGGGGCAGGGGTGGCCACGTCTGAGGATCGGGGACAACTGGCAACACCAAAGCCCACCCCGGGTCACATCCCCCCAACAGTGAAGCCCCTTTCTCTCTGCATGAAGCTCGTAGCAAGCGGATCCTGCTTACACGTGCAGGACGGGGTGGGGGGTGTTATATGAAAACAAGGCGCACCCTGCCGAGCACCTTGCTTTTCAAGTGGAAGGGGGGCCCATTCCCCCACCAAGCTTGGGCATCGGTTCAGTGGGGGCGGCTGGTAGGGTGGGGCTTGAGGGGGGGCAGGCAAGTCCACCTGGGAGGTGCAGCCCGCAGCGCGTGTGCGCCCCAGCCCTGGCGCAGGGACCGGCCGGGGAAGGCCTGAACGGGCACCCTCAGGGCCACAGCGCAGACGCACCAGGGAAGCCCATGCGCCAGTTCAACTGGATAAGCAACGCCCCCCCCCCCGCTGCAAAAGGAGGTGGTGGGGAGCAACTGGCAATGTTGGTCCTCGGAGGCTCTCAAGACCACCGTGCGTGTCGCATCCGGCCAGGATCCATGCCGCAGCTGTGCCACCCCTCCCCGAACGCCCCCCCCGGCCAGAACCTTGCCCCAAACCGGCCAGTCCCTGCAATTTCCGAGGGGAGGGAGGTGGCCCCTCCGACTGGGGTGCTGGGCCTCTCAGACCCGGCAGGGGGTTCCGCAGGGAAGAGCAGGGCTGACCGGAATGAAGGTCAGGGGCTGGGCAGCCCCCCTCCCCCCCCGAGGAGGAAGGGCAAGGCAAGCCGGAGCGCGAAACCAAAGAGACGGGAGCAGCATTGTGGGGGGCCGTGCGCGGCTCTCCCCCCGGGTCGGGCTGGGAAGGCCCCGCAGCTGAAGTCCTGGGGCGGCTTTGATACGTACTGAGCTGGATGGACCCAGCAGCTGGCTCGGGTGATGGCGTCCGGAGAGCCACACGGTGTGGCGGGTGAGTGGCAGGGCTGGGCCCTGGGCGATCCGGGTCGAGTCCCCACCGGGCCATGCAGCCAACTGGGCCCAGCAGACTCTCAGCCCAACCTACCTCACAGGGTTGTTGTGCGGGGTAAGACGCAGCAAGAGGAAAAGGGGAGTCATGGAAGCCAACCGAGTTCCTTGCAAGGAAAGGCCAGCCCCTCCACGGCTACCAGTCCCGACGGCTCCCAGCACCTCCCGCCCCAGGGGCAGGCGCCCTGGACACCGGCTGCTGGGGAACATGGGTGGGAGGGCGCTGCCGCACCTGCACTGAGCTGCCTGCGTGCATCCTTGGAGGGCCGCCCTGGGTGCAGAGCGATGGACAGCGAGGGCAGCGGAGGGCGCTTGCGTTTCAGGGCCGACTGGCAGGAGGGGGAGCAGGGGTGGGCACAGGACCCCGGCCAGGGGCTCTGAGGCAAGGGGTGGGCCGGTGCCAGTCTAGCGGGGGGGGGGGCTCAACAGTCTCTGTTCTGAGGGCTCAGCTCGGCCCCTTCCTCGGATTCTCTGCAGGAGGCTGCCTCCGTGGCCCCACACTCTGCCCGGCCGAGGTGCCCCCCGCGCCCCTTGCTCACCCTGGCAGGCGGCCGGCCGCCCTTGCCCTCGGCGGTGCGGTTGGAGCGCAGACAGGTGCTGGGCGGGCGCACGAGGCAGAGCCAGAGGCAGAGGGGCGGCCAGCGGGGGGGGGGGCTTGCTGGCTCGACTGAATGCTGCAAGGGAAAGCCCTCCCGGGGCTACGGCTCCTCTCCTCCCCAGGAGCAGCCAAGCAAAGCAAACACGGCTCCTCGCAAGGCTGGGCTGCCACCTGCCAAGTGATGCTTGACAATCCCTAAAAGGGGCGAGAGACACTCTCCCGCTGGAGAGCACTCTGTTTGCACAGCGCCCCAGCGAGCCAGCAGGCCCCAGCCACGGCCAGGGGCTTTTGTGAATGAGCGAGCGCGTGTGTGCGTGCGTGCGTGCGAGTGTGCAGGCGTGCGGAGGGAGCGACTGAGCAAGCGAGCTCAGGGGGCGTTCGCTCGCTCCAGCGCCAGGAGGGCGGCACATCTGTGCGGCACCACGGGGGCCGAGCGCGCACGGCAGGCTTGAGTCAACAGCAGATTAGAGCCACACGCCAGGGCTGCGCTGCACCGCATGACGGGCGGCCTCGCCTCACAGGCAGCGGGCTGGAAGGCAGGCCCACGTTCCTCCCTCCCGGGCATTAAATGGCCGCTGCGGCCGCCCCACACGTGGCTCTGGCTCTGGGGCGGTGCCTCCAAGCAGCTCGGCTGAGGCGAGGGGAAGGGAAGGGAAGGGAAGGGAAGGGGGTCAGGCCTGCTGAGGGGCCGGGCGCACCCCCGTTTCTCTGCTGCAAGGGAGCGCCCCGCTGGCCCCAACAGGACCCACTCCGTGGCGGCCGGCGTGGGGCAGGGTGGGCTGGGAGTGGGGCAATGTGGGTCCTAGCCCCACCTGTCCATGAAACCCGCTGGATGATTTCGGGCCAGCCATGCACTCCCGGCCAGACCTGTCCCCCATGGTTGTTGCGAGGATAAAATGGAGAGCAGGCGGACCCTGTGGGTGGTCCCGGGTTCTTTGCAGGAGGGGATAAGGCAGAATAGAAGTGCAACAGACTACAAGATGACCTTGCACAGATCCACTGACGCAGCAACGCACAAACCAGCAGCTCGCCCTGACTCAGCCCAGAGGTCCGAACAGCAGCCTGCGCCGCGTCAGGATGGAGGACGAAAAGTCTGCCAGACGGAAACAGTTTGTCCCCTTCTGTAAACAGGAAGCTTCTCTGGGACTTCACAGAGAAAGCAGCTGCTCAGGAATACAAGGAATGCGCATGACCGTGCGCATTCGCTGCCATTAGAATGACGGACTCCTCCAAAATTTCCTTCCATCCAAGGTCAGCACACCTAACACGCAACAAGACGCAGAGGCGGCTAAATTAATTCATTACACCGGGACAAAGCAAGCAGAGATGGGGATCCCTTTAAAAGAAGGTGGGAACCTCTTGTCAATCATTATAGTATGAACCTTTCCCCTTAGATTCTTTCGGAAAGCAAAACAAAATACAGGTGAATGTGTATATTCTGAGGAACCTGGAAACAAGACATGTTTTGTCTGCATATTGTATAAAAAACCGCACTACTTGCCATAAAACAGAGAAGCCTTAAAGGGGCAGAGCCCACCCCGCTGCTGGATGCCGGCTGCCTAGGGCCACTTACCCACATGGGGTCCCCGAGGTCCGCATCCTGCATCCGAATGCAATCCATGCTGATCTCGATCTTGTTGGCGGGGCCATTCTCCGTGGCTTCTTCCAGGAAATTCAGGTCAATGGGCTGAACCGCACAGATCGGCCTGCAAGGGAGAGCAGAGCGTGGAGGTGCCGAGCGAGCGAGCAAGGGAGCGTTCCACCGGCGCCGGAGACCGATCCCTGGGCAAGCCCTGGGGCCCCGGCCCCATCCTGCGGCTCCGTGCACTGCGGCTGCTGGCGTGGCCGGTGCTGCCTTCACCTCCCAGCCACTCACTAGAGAATGAATGGCAGGGCCCAGCAGGCTGCCGTGGCCAGAGTCAGGCCCCTGGTCCACATGGGCCAGGATCGCCCAGGCGAGTCAGCAGTAACAGCTCCCCCCCCCCCCGCTGCAGCCAAGTGGTTTCTCCAGCACAACCTGGAAAAGGGGGACCTTCTGTGGGCAAAGCATGTGCCCCACAACTCACCTGTGCCCCCCCCCCGAACGAAAAACGGGACCTGTGGCATGGCTTTGGGGCTAAGCTTGCATGGTGCTAGTGCACTATAAGGAATGTGTAAATGGGGGGGGGGGCACTAACAGGCCCGCCTTCCTGGGACAGGGGAGCGACCCAGGTCTGAATTTCACTCGCGTCGTCCTTCCCTCCCAGGGTCAGGCGCTTCATTCTCACTAGGGCTGCCTCTCCGGAAAGCAGCTTCCAAGGCGTTCCGAGAGAGCAGGCCCAGACGGTCACGGCCTGCGGGCCTGCAGCCAACTCCCCGGGCAAGCAGACTAACTGCCAACACCTGCTGTTTGCCGCCCCTTGGCTCTTTTCTGTGCAAATATTTAAGGCTTCGCCCAAGCCCATCAAAAGCAGGAACGTGGATGCAAGCGGCAGAATGTCCAGCGTGGGGGGGGGGGCAGGGGGGCGGACTCACCCGCCTCGGTTGGGCCCAGCACAGCCCTTCTCCCAGGCTTCTGGGGCCGCCTGGCCGTTCGGGTCCCCGCTGCACCCGCAGGAACCGAAGCCCCGTGTGGGCTCGCCCGGGTTCTGCGCTCCGGCAGCACCAGAGGGTCCTGCCAAGGACCAGCAAAGCACAGCACTGGCGGCGCCCTGGAAACCGCCGCTTGGGTCGCCCCTCACATGTGTGGGACGGGCATGTGCAGGACCCATGAGGTCTGAACGGGCATGTGGGGAGAGCCAAGACTCGCCGATGGATCCACCTGCACTGGGCATCCGGATGAGCCTGTGGGACTACCGAGGCACTGATGTCGCATACGCCCCCTGGGATGCAACCCCGGCACCCTGGAAGCACCGGCTGGGACCTGCCCGGCTGGCAGAGCTCACCGCGGGCCGGGGCTCCACGGGCCTGGCTCCCGGTCCGATCAGGCGAGACAGGCCTGAAGGCCCCAAGGGTCCGTGGCTCCGTGCTCCCCGTGAGAGCCTCTTGAGCCAGCCGGAGAAAGGCAGCAAAGCTCCCCAGAACCCCTCGACGCTTGTCCCACCGCAAGCCCACCGCACCGTCGTGTCGTGCATACTCCCCCCCTCCATGCTGCATGCACCTGTGAAGCGTACACACGGCCCTGATTCGAAGTGTACACGACTCATCGCATCCGAGTCTGTGCTTGGCCTACACAGAAGGTGCAAACTTGGTCAAGACACATCCGAACTGGGCCGAACACACTGCTCTCGCACGCTTCGGTCCAGAGGCCTTTCCGGCAGAACACGCCAGCCCAACCCATCGGCCTCCCGGTCGCCCCGTCCTTCTACTCACTGTTCCAGGATGTCCCAGAGGTGCTCGAAGAACTCCGGGTGGACGTACTCCCGTGCCTGCGAGCCCTGCGACATGGCCGAGCGGTAGTAACTCTCAGTCCAGGAGAAATGGCCCGGCGTGTCCACAAACCTACGGAGACCCCAAGCAGTCCAAAATTTAATGTCAACCTGTTGGCTTTTTAACAGGCTCCTTTACCATTTAAAAGCAGACAAAAGAAAGCGACCAAAAGGGCAAGCCAAACAAAACTAAAAGTAGAAACACGATGAAAAAACAGGCTTTGAAAGCCTACATGGAAAGTCAGGATTAAAAAGCAACCATTACTGAAATAATTGGATTAATTAACTGTTTGCTAGCAGAAGCAACTGGTCAGGGATCAAATAAGTCATGCTAAACGGCCAAGGCCTTCCGGAGCCTGCTTCCTAAACGGCTGGAGGGGGGAAATTTTCTTGGTCTGTGGGAAGTCAAGATCTTGGGGGGACAGTCCAGGATTCTGCAGCTCCCCGAGAAAGCTTGGAAGGACACTGCGCAGGGGAGCCACCCTCCTCTGACCCACAGCGGGAACAGCAAGGTCCAGCTCTGTCTGTAGGGAAGGCGTTCCCAACATGGGACTCCAACGGATGAGTGGAACGCTCCAGTCCGTGCCCTTCCTAATGACAACAACGTGGCTGCTATGTTGCATTTATATCCCACCTTCTTCATCACTCTGAAGAACGCTGGTAGCTTACGTAGCTCCATTTCGTCCTAATGACAACAACCCTGCAAGGTAGGCTGGGCTGAAGGCCTCCGAGAGGCGCGCTTCGCGGCCAAGCAGGCGGAGAGCCCTGATCCCCTGCGTCCCCACCCAGCACCCTCCCCCACACTGGCTCCCAATGATTAATAAAAACAAAGCACACATACGAACTACTAATTGGTAATGGCCGTCTTCCTTCTCTCCCTGTCCAGCCTCGCTTTTTCTGCCCCCCCACCCCGCACCTCGTTGTTCCCCCTCCCTCCAGGCGCCCATCGCGTGCCCTCCAGCACGCCTTGGGGCACGTCTGAAGCGCCAGCCTGCGTGCGAGCCCCTCCGCGTGAGCTCTCCGATTCCCACCCGGCCCGAAAGGCGGGGGGGTCCCGGTCCAGGGCGAGCTGTTCCCCGCCTGGTGGGGCGACGGGCTTCCGGCCGCCTCTGCCAACAGCGCCCACCCGGGTCCACCGGCTGCAGCTGCCCGGGCGCAACGCAGCCGAAGCGTGAGGGAATGAAGGTTTAAATGAATTTCGTACAATATTAATTTTGTTGTAAGCCGCCCCGAGGCTTTATTGCGATGGGGCGGCATAAAAATGTTTGAAGTAAGTAAATAAATGGAAGAGGCCAGGACTCTGCCCTCTATGCACGGGCTGCTCCTTTAATAAATCCCTACGATTTTTTAAAATCAATGCTTCTCCGGTTTTGCTAGGAGGCCCCACGGCGCCCCTTGCAAAAAGGAAGCCGGGGGCTGGGATCGCACTCTGGTGCGGTGCGCGCCGAGTTCTCTGCAGGCAGCTCCTCATGTGCAAGAGCTGGAGACTTTTGCAAACCTGCACGCCCCCCCCCGCCCCGTTTCACAAACGTGCCCGGACAAGCCGCCGGTGCGTGTCGACGCACCCCCCCCCCGGGGCAAAGCGCCTGCCTGCCCCGAGCCGAAAGCGCGCACCCTCCAGAGCGCCCCCCCCCCGGCGGACAGAGGCCTTCAGCGAGCGACTTGCGCTGGAAGATAGAAAAGAACACCCCCCCTTGGTGGACGATGGGAGGGTCTCTCTGGCCCCCCAGCTTGGGCGGGCGATCCCAGGCTGGAATCGCCCCGCTCCGTTGGCTCCCCCCCGATCTGTGCGGGGGGCCCCGCTCGCCACGTGTCCCCCCAGCCAGGATGCACGAAACAGCGAAAGCCCCGCTTCTGCTTTTCCCCGAAAGGGGACCCAAACGCAAAGTTAACGGGGGGGGGGGGCTATTTTACCTGGCCCAGGAGCTCGCATGGGGGGGTGGGGGCTCTACACCTTGCCAATAGAAGCACCCTTCGCTGGCCCAGGCCGCCAAAATGCATAACGCTTCTTCGCAACTTGCCCAGGGAGCCTTATGCTAATACGGCAGGATAAAATTTTAATAAATAAAAATCCAAAGCGGGGGGGCATCAATTGCCGAATTGCTTCCTCGCTGGCTAAAGCATCTCCCCAAATCCAGGATGCGCCGCTTTCCACACCGGCTCCACGAGCCCCTTTTGGGGGGGGGAGCAGCTCTCTGCGGACTCCGCTTCCCAACGGCCACGCCGAGCGGCCCTTATTTCTCGGGGGGGGGGGTCCGAGAAAAGTTACTGGCATTATTCGAGGCCTCCCTTCTCCTCGGCTCTCGCACGCGCAGCCCAAGCCATCTCGAAAAGATGCGCTCGGCTTGTTTGGTGACCGGGATTTCCACCGTGTGGTTTTCACACGTTACTGTTAGATTCTGCAAGCAAAGATCCTGGACGGTGAAACACAAGCAAACTTTCGACTGAGTTTTTGAGTGCACAATAACGAACTTGCGTTTGGAGATGGCTGCACTTGGCCGGCGCAAGACCTTTCCGCGTCGTTCAAGAGGGCGGAACTGCCGCGGCGACACGCGCCCGCGCGCACACACGTGCCTTCGTTAATGCGGCTGCTCCGCGGCGGCGCGATTTCTCCTGCCGCTCTCCTAAGATCCAAGCACCTGCTTTTGAACTACAGTCCCACCCACCCCCTCGACCCCCCTCAGGGGTTTGCAGGTTGCAACAGCCCAATCCCCGGGCCAGTGTAGCCCATCCTCCTGGCCCCTCGCAGGCCGCGCCAGCCTCAGGCGTCCCTCCCCCATGCGGGACGCGACTGCGGTCGCCCCTCCCTCCGCCTTCGCGGGCCACCCAGGCGCAAGTTGTGGGAAGCGGCGGCGGTGGGGGGCTGTGTGCAGCCCGAGGGGCTCGAGGCAGGGCCCCTGCGCGGAGGGGCAGGCCCGCGCTGCTGCGCTTGCAGGAAGAGGGATGCACCGCGCGGGACGTTTGCTTCAAGCGGCTTTTCAAAAAGCGTGTGACTCTTAAGGGAGGAGAGAACGGACTGGCGAGCGGTCCCTGCGAGCGTTAAGGCTGCGCTGGCCCTTAGCCGGTGCCCCCCCCGCCCCGCTGAGCCCGGGGCCGGGAAGGGCGCCCGCACGCTCGGCCCGGCGCGCCCCGGATCGGGCCCCCAAGGCCGCGGCCGGGATCTCTCCCCAGCTGAGCTCGGCTGCAATCGAGGATCCCCCCCCCCCAGTGCTGGAGGGGGGCGGATAAGCATCTGCCGGTGCGGGAGGAAAGCGCCCCAGCGCACCCTTCCCGACGTGCCGCCTTCGCTCGTCTCCGTTGCCGGTTTGCCACCCTCTAAATGCAACATGGGGGGGCACCCCCTTCTGCTCACAGGACGGGTCCCCCGTTCCCAATGGGAAGTGGTGCCGGCCACCAGTGCCCCACCAGTCTCGGCAAGTATCGGCCCCCGGGGGCTTGACTGCAACATCTATCGCCCCCAGCCACGCGGCAGGAATGCCGGGGGCTGCAATCCTGCCATGTGGAAGGCACCCGGCGGAGTCGTTTTGTTTACTGAAGAGCTTGCGGGGGGCGCCGGCCAGGCAGCCCGAATGCAACCGCCGGTTCCGACAGCCGCCACCCCACCTGCTCGGAGGCCAGATGTGGCAGCCCCCTGGGGCCCCCTCTCTTGCAGGGCCGGCAGGAGCCACATTCGGGGGGGCGGGAGGCGCCCGTTTTGTCCTCCGCCCCGCCTGCCCCCGAATGAGGCCCCAGCCCGCCCTGGGAGTCCCCCTCCGAAAAAACCGCTCGGGACCCTTCCTCTCCGGGCGCGCTTCAAGACCAGTCCCCTCCTGCAAGCCCTATATATGCATGGCTCCCTCTTCGCCCGAGGCAACGGGCGGCAATACATTCCGGGGCTATAATATTTCAGATTGCTGGTACACAGCCCCCTACAAAAAATTGAAAATACTGTAATAAAAGGCAGCTTGCAGGAGGCAGCTAGCAGCATGTCGACGCCTTTTGGACCAGGGCTGTTCTCTTCCGAGGAAATGGGCCATTCCAGAAAAACCCCCATTTCACACCCCATCCTGACGTTACAGCCCAAGAAACATTAAGCCAGGAACGGAACGGCAGTTCCAGCGGAGCGTGCGAACCAAAGCCGAATATTCCACTGAAAAACGCTGGTGCAGGTTCCGCCGCCGGGCTCGACCCGCGAGGACGCGTTCGCACGCACACGCAACCAGGGCTCGCTCGCTTTGGCGTGCAAGAAATCAGGGCTGGGGACGCAAGATTACGACTCGTTGCAGTATTTTAGAAGACACGGTCTAACTGCTCCACCCACACAGCCCCGCTCGCGACCTATTTAAAAACCTGCGATTGCAAAGCTGTTACTAAATTCCTAGCTTCCATTTCTGGCCCCGCATTTCCAAAACAACAAAAAAGTAAGTATTTTGCTGGGCAGGTCCCAAGCTGATCTAATGGTGTTTGGAAACTGACCTCGGTTTTTCCGTACGCATTATGGAAACAAACGTACCCCAGTTCACCTTCTACTTATGTCTTCAGGCATTTCCACCGAAGGGCTTGCTGCAGCGCGTGCCCTCATCTCTTCCAGAGGACTAGCGCGTTGACACCTGCTCTTTAATTTAAGCCCATGCAGATCGCGAATTCCCCACCAGCTTGTTGGAGGGCAGAAATTCAAAGCGCGGCCCACTGGGCCCTTCCGCACAGAGACCTCCTCTGCCTACTGCGGAGTAAAGTTTCCAGCCTTGGCCCCTTCCCCCGGTCTGTTGCCGCTTGCTCCAACCGCCAGGCGCCCAAAGCGAGGGCCAGGCCATTTAAAGGGATTTGCCTCCTCGCTCACTTGGGTTCCCCTTGCAGGATGCACACGTGCTTGGGACAATGGCTCGCCAAGGCTGCCACGTGCCCACAGCGGGAGGCACTCGGGGGACTGGTAAGGAAGCACGGGCGCCCCTCGAGATTGCACGTGTTCCTCGTGCAAAACAAAACCGGCCAGGTAGTCGGGATATGACTTTCCCGGAGTGGTCCGGGGTTTTGTCGCTGCTTCCGCGAAACTCATCACTGGAGCGCCAAAAATTTGCTTTGATTCCAATTTGCACTCGATGCCAAAAAATCCGTAGGTACCACTGCGATTGCACGCTTCGTTTTTTCTAGCATAGCAAAGGCAGGATTGCACACGTGATTAGAGAGAGAGAGGACTCCGGGTCAGCGTGGTTCTCTCCAGGCCGGCTGAAAGGGAGCTGAGCCTGCGAGTACTTCGGGTGGCTCCTGGCCAGACGAGATTGGGAAGTGGGAAAGGCGCGTTGCTTCCCAACTCCGTTCCCGTAATGGCCATGGAAGAGTTAAGCCGGCGGGACCCCAGGCTCGGAGATCGGCGCTGTTGCCTCCCCCCCCCATGCCCCAGTTTGGAGCACCTGTGCTAGTCAGCCGGGCAGGGCCGGAAGGGCTCGCAGGTGCAGCCGGTCAGCCCACAGGCAGGTATGCTCAGGCAAACGCCCCCCCCCTTCTGCCGGAAGGTAGAGCCCTTTGGCCTTTGTCAGGTGGTTAAGGAAGGTGCAATGCTATGAACGGTTCGGGGCGGGGGGGGGCATCTAAGGAGGGTGCCTTGCCTATCAGGCGATGCAGAAACCCCCCCCCCATCGATCAAAAGTTTTGCACACGGTTAAAATTTGCTTCTTGCTTCAAAGACAGGCTGGACATGCACATGGTGAGCATGTCGTGAGCGGAGCCGGCTGGAGGCGGGGGTCAGACTAGATGGCCCCGGAGGCCCTTCTGACTCGCTCTGTTTCTATGTTTCTCCTGTCCCCACCATTCCGTGCTTCACAACTGGTTTTGTTTCTGAAGCAACCCAATTGCCAACCCGTGAATGAACAGCTAACGGGGGGGGGGGGGAGGCACTTAACACGAGCATGCGCACATGCGCACACATACTCTGGGAATCCGGAGTGTCGCATTCATATACATCATAGCACTGTCATGACAACAGGAATAAAACAGCAGTTGCTTCTGCTGCCAGCCTGATCCTAAATATATTAACTTGGGAAGCGCTATTTTGTTGGAAAAAAATGCTCTTTTTCTGTCTGGAACCTGGCGAATGACTCGGGTTCTTTGCGTGTACCACTGATGTTCCTGCAGCTCCCGGATCGGTATTCCTGGGATGGGGCTCTGGCAGGAGCCGCTCCACCATGGGACACGTGTTCTCAAAGGGGCGTTAAAGCTCTCCGGAATGCAGGCGGGTTGAAGGAACGGCGTGGCTGCGGCAGTGGGTCTGGGGCCGGCGACCCTCCCTGTCCAGCGGGGGGCCCCCACCTCCCGGGGCGCTCGGCGGCTCTTGCTTCGCGGCCGCGGATCTGGGGGCGACGCACGCCGCGGGGGCCGTTGCGCGGTGCCACTGCGCAGGACTGGCAACCACGGAAGCCAGTCACCCCCCCCTGTGGGCATGTGGCGGGGGTGGGGGGAAGCGTCAGCGCGGGGCCGTCTTGCAGGCGGGCACTCAACAGGTGCAGCTCTTCCCGTCCTGGCCGTGCCCGAGCAGGCTCCAGGGCCGCTCCGCCAGCGCCGCCGAGCACCCCCCGCGCCCCCGACTCCTCTCCCGGGGTGCCTCCAGCAGGGCGGGCTCCCGAAAGGCGCAGCGCCAGCCAGCGCCCTTCCCGCCCCGGCCAGTGGCCCCTGCGCGGGCGATGCGCGGGCTGCGCCGCGGGATGGGGCACAGCGGTGCAGGGGGCGAGCCGGGCAGGGCTGCGGGGCGGCGTGCCCCCGGGATCCCCCCGGCTGCGCGGCCGCCCCTCGCCCAGGGAGCTGCGCAGCGCAACGCAGCGCCTCGCCGCACGACCGCGTTTGGGTGCTGTTAAAGGCATGCATATCATTTCTGCAGTTCCAGGCTTCCCAGTCTAGTTCTCCAGAGATGAGGGATTATGGGAGTTGTAGTTCGGCACACCTGGAGGCTACCAGCTTGTGAAAAGTAGCTCTCACCAGAGCAGCCATTCTCTGCCCTACCTATTTATTTTTCAGGTGTTAGGAAATAACGCGAGTACGTCACCTTATTTATCATGAATATCTGTTTTGTTGTTCTGTGCCATCAAGGCACACCCACTTTATGGCAACCCAAGGAATGAAAGCTCTCCACAGTACCCGGTGCACCACGGCCCTGCTCAGCTCCGGAGGACTAGAACACCTATTTTCATAGAATCATAGAATAGAAGAGCTGGAAGGGGCCATGAAGGCCATCCAGTCCACCCCCTGCTGTTGCAGGACAGCAAGTCACGCCATCCCACTCAGGTGGCTGCCCAGGTTCCTGTCGAATGTCTCCAATGTGGGGGAGCCCCCACCTCTCCAGGCAGCTGGTCCCACCGCCGTATTGCTCTGCCCGTGAGGAAGCTTCTCCTGATGCCCAGCCTGAACCTGGGCTGTCGCAGCTTGACTTGATTCTTCCGTGTCCTGCGCTCCGGCACCGGCAAGAAGAGGTCTCCTCCCTTGAGACGGCCTCTGTGGCACCTGCAGAGTGTGCTCACATCTCCTCGTGGTCGTCTTTTCCCCTGGCTGAACAGGCCCAGTTCTTTCTGCCGCTCATTTTTCCAGGCCGTGTGCCATCCTTGCTGGCCGCCTCTTAACCTTCTCCAGATCATCAGCGTCTTTTTCAGACCCGGCTGCCCAAAACTGAACGCTGCGTTGCTGCTGAGGCCTGACGAATGCAAGGCAGAGGGCAATACGTGGGTTCTCTCTTTCTGGAGGGGCCATGGGAGATCGGCAGCTTCTTTTCTGGGCAATTTATTAAATGCATGCATGCATTTGCCTCAAGGGAGATGGATTTCCTTCCCAAAAATTTACCCCAGCCTCAAGAGAGATGGCTTGTGGCCACACACTTGTCCCGTGAGATGTAGAAGGCGGAAGGGTGTTTTTCCTGGCTGTGCGCACCATTCAGACTTTTTGTTGTTGTTAGTTGCGAAGTCGCGTCCGACCCATCGCGACCCCATGGACAACACTCCTCCAGGCCTTCCTGTCCTCCACCATCCCCGGAGTCCACCTAAGCACACGCCGACTGCCTCAGTGACCCCATCCAGCCACCTCATCCTCTGCTGTCCCCTCCTTCTTTTGCCCTCAATCGTTCCCAGCATCAGGCTCTTCTCCAGGGAGTCCTTCCTTCTCATTAGGGGGCCAAAGTATTTGAGCTTCATCTTCAGGATCTGGCCTTCTAAAGAGCAGTCCGGGTTGATCTCCTCCAGGACTGACCGGTTTGATCACCTTGCGGTCCAAGGGACTCGCAGGAGTCTCCTCCAGCACCACAACTCAAAGGCCTCAATCCTTAAGCGCTCAGCCTTCCTTATGGTCCAACTTTCACAGCCATACATTGCAACTGGGAAAACCATCGCCTTGACTAGACGCACTTTTGTTGGCAGGGTGATGTCTCTGCTTTTTAGTATGCTGTCAAGCTTTGCCATAGCTCTCCTCCCCAGGAGCAAGCGTCTTCTAATTTCTTGGCTGCAGTCCCCGTCTGCGGTGATCTTGGAGCCCAGGAAAATAAAATCTGTCACTACCTCCATTTCTTCCCCATCTATTTGCCAGGAAGTGAGAGGACCGGATGCATTAGGAATAAATCGTGTAGTCTTGTCAAAATCATACCCAATTGGGACCAGGCCAAACAGCAACTTAGGCCACAATCTGATGCATGTTTAGACAGAAAAAATGTACTACAATTCCCAGCATCCAAGTGGATGAAACATGCATGCTTTGGAAAAATGTACCAAACACACTTTCATCAATGGGAGAAGAATGCATGCATTTTACACTTGTGCATGTTTGGGAAAATACACACAAAATACGCACACATTTTCATGTGCAAAGGGAAGGTTGCAGTCTGGTGCTGACATGAGACTGGAAGAGCTTCAAGATGGACTTTTGAGAAGTTCCACACGTTTCAATTTTGCTTTAGGCACACGCTTCCTGCTCGGGATGGCAGGGAAGGCTGTTGTAACGCAGGAGTCAAGCAAAAACGCAGTCGCGGCTGCGGAAGGTTCCCGATTTTACATTCTTGCCTGTGCTTTGTTGTGCTTTGAGGGAGCTGTGTGTGTATATCACCCAGAAATCCTCTGAGGAATGAAGACTGGCGTCGTGCGTTTTTCAGATCTGTAAATATATGCAGCAACCTGTTTCATGCCAAAGAGCCGCAGAGCAAGAACCGCCTGGCCCGACCCGCCTGTGAGACTCCTGGCTCTGCATTGCGCTGTCGGGGTGGGCCGGCTCCCCTTGGCCCCCTCCCATTAATTTGGAAAAGCTCTTGCAGAACCCAGCGTCGTTTTTCTGAGGCACTCCAAGCCTACGAGAACGGTAACAGCGGTGCCCCGTGAAGCATATAGTTGGTCCAAAAGAGGCCTCGTCAGCGGAGCAGATGTGGGGAAGGGGAAGTGTTGGCCAGGGCCAACAAAAACCCTTCGCCCCATCCCCTGCATGGTGCACGAGCCCATCTGTGCAGCTGGAGTTACTTGGGCACTTCGGTCATCTTCGTTTCACCGGGTTTTATTGCCTCTCAGATAAGGTCTACTAAAGCAGCCTCCAGTACCAGCGGCCCAGCGCAGGTGTTGACTCCTTCACCTGTTGACTTCGGGATGCACTGTGTGCTATGCACGGCCTGCCCCGCTTTCGAGCTCCTCCCTCCAGCCTCACTATCAGGAAACGGTCTTGTCCCAGTGTCTTCCGTGATGCCTTGTTGGAAAACCCGCTTGAAAACCCAGTGGTCTCCAAAGGAGAGGGCACAGCAAAGCCATTCTCGAGGGAGGCAAATCGCCTGGGACAATCCAAAGAGGGGGGCCGTGGCGCATTGATTTTTGAAATCCCACATCCCGCATGGTAGGGATGAGGGAGAGAAAATTCTTTGAACGTGTGCAAGCTGCGAAAAGCAGCACAGAGAAGAGCAGGAACAGGCCTCTCTCCTCGGGACAGGCAAGAGTAAGAGAGTGCCGAAAAGGAGGACTCGGCTGCACATAATCCCCTGACGGATCTGAGCGAGGCCTCTCCCAGACAGGTAGCTTAGAAGTCTGTTCTTTGGCAGAATCTGCTTCAAAACATTTAACGGCTCCCCTCCCGCTCGGCCCCAGATTCTGTGGGAAAAGACGCGAGCCGGCCCCGAGAAAGCAGGACGGAATAGGTTTCAGACAGACTGAGGTGGCCAGGACAAGTGGCACAGCCTTTCTTGGACTCTACCACTCCAGGCTGCAGCCAGGAAATTGTATGTTTAGGAGGGGAGGAGGAGAAGGGGGAATATTTCCTGATATGCTGGGTTTTCGTTTTTTGAATACTCAAGAATTCCCCTCCCCTTGGCACTGAAACATGCTAATACCGCTTACATCTAAATATTCAGATGCATGAACACAGGAAACTTTAGGTGGTACAGTCCAGGCAAAGCTTTACCACCAGTGAAGGGAGAACTGGAACTGGAAATGAAGTCAGTTTTTAAAAATACGTTTTTTGAAGATGATGTTGACAGCTGGAGGAGCGTGAAAAGCTATTTTCCATTTGTTTTTGAGAAGGTTGTAGCAAACTCATGTTTGGTATAGAAAGAATTTGTGATGTTAAAAAAGTTGCATGTGGAAGAAACCGAAACTGACAGTTCCGTCCTTTCTGATCAACAGCTTTGCATGCTTTGTGCCAAGAGTCCCTGTGCAGTCAACCCTCTGTCGGCCCTAATAAGGGCTAAGCGTGGCCCCTTTCTCTGGCACAAGTGGGTGCGCCTGGCTTTTGTGGAACCACCCACGGGTGTCTGGCAGATGGTGAGCAGGCCGCTCATCCCGTCGTGCGTTCACAGGCACCGTTGGTGCGGCTCGCTGGCTGTGAGAAGCGCATAAGAAGTCTGCTCTGGATTTCACGGCAGCTGGCGTACTTGCAGCTGGCGTGAAACGCTTAGCAACTGGATTACTTTGCTAGCGCAATGTTGTGTTGTACACTCCGATCGGTGTATGGACCGTGAGCAGAGCATACGGAGAGCGAGTGCCACTTGGAGGGTGAAGAGCGGCCCGAGCTGTTGCACACGAGGTTGCTCGTTTTAAGAAAGTGGTCGATATAATTATTCGGAGTGGGTTGTTGTTGTTGTTGTTAATGGATTGCATTAATATCCTGCCCTTTTTCCTGCTGTGAGGAACTCAGGGCAGGGTACATGGTGCCATGCACCGCACTGCTCCGGCTGCTCGCGGCCAACTTGCATGCTTTCTGGGAGTCCGTTTGCTATGGCCCAAGAGTCCCTGGACTCCGAGGGATTTGGAGGGCCAGACCACCAAAGAAACCCCGGCGGGGGGGCATTCCTAGAAGCGGGCTTTGCTTCCATCTGGTCTCCCTGGATCCACGCTCATCTTCCACAGCTTTGTGGCTCGGTGGCTCAAAGTGGCATGCAGCTCAGGATGCGGAAGCTGCCTGCGTCCCACGTGGGAGGAGCTGCGCCTGGACGAAACGTTCATTTCAGCTTGGTTTGGACATTGGCCTGCCAGTGCAGGAGAGAGCGCATGTGCGCAGGCGTCGGGGCACACATTCCCACAGAGCTGGCCTTCTCTAGCGGGCCACCACGTCTCGGCGTCGAGGCTTTGCGCGATGCGACGCCAGTGTTCCGCAAGCGTGCTGGGGAGGCACACGTTTCCAGGGCCCCGCAGGACTGGGCGCAGGCGGATCAGGCCCTCTCCTGAAAGACGCGCCTGCTGTGGTTCTCCCCATCGGGTCGGGTCAGTGGCCGCGCGTCGAGCTCACTTCCTCGCAAGGCGCATGGTCAGCCTGTGGGGTTCGCTCCCACGGCAGGTAGGGATGGGCCCGGATTTGAAGGCCTCCAAAGGGGAGGGGCGAACTCAAGGCGCATAAGGCGACTGGTCCTCATGACCACACGCCCTTCTCGTGTGGGCTCCAGTGGCGGATTGGCAGAGAGACCCCTCTTCAGTCCCCCTGGGCGAGGCGCCTGCCCACTCTCCGCCTCAGCTGTGAGATGCGAGGAGACCCTTGGCTGTGGAGGGCACGTCCCGCGGGCTCGGGACCCTGTGGGGGTCCCCTCCTTGGCCGGGTGCACACCGTCTGCTCCGCAGGCATCCTGGCGTGCCCCCCCCCCCCCACAGCAGGGGCCGTGTGGGTGGGGGCAGAAATGCTGTGGGGGAGGCAGGGGGGCCGGATGAGGCCTGGGCGAGCGCAGGGGAGCCTCTTGCGGCTGCTTCCGAAGGGGTCGCGCGGAGAGGGAAACTGTCCCTGTTGGTGTCAAGATCTGCGAAACCTGGGGAGGGCGGGGGGGGGACGGAGCCCAGAGCCCCATCTTTTCAAGAGAACAGGTGCAGCCCTTACAAAGCCGCCCTAATCCCGAACCCCCACATCTCGGGGGCTTCAATGCAGTCTGGCTGTCATTTCCGAAATGGGAGTGGAAGATCTGTAAACACCCCTCCCCCTGTCTAATCTGGGCGGTGGGGGGGGATAATTGCATAGCTCGGAGCACCGGGCCTTTGATCATAATTACGGGACTTTGTCGGCTTGGCTGTGGTCGCTTTCTGTCTCATGCGCGGAGATGCTTCTTGAAAGATACAGATTGTTTTCCCCATAAATATTCTGTCACTCAGAAAAGGGCCCGTCGCCCCAATTTGTTCGGGGGGGGGGTCATTTGTGCAGATGCCTCCGATTTCCACCCACGGTGTGGCAGAGCTTGTATTCTATATTTTCCAAAAGAAATAAAGCATTGAAGGTTTTACGTCAAGTTTCTAGCTCTCAGGAAAAGCACTCCAGATTCTGAAGACAATGCCGGAGCAGAGTGCGAGCCAGCACAGCGGCATTCACGCTGGATGACGGTCTCCTGAGCATGTGCCAAGCGCCCCAAGCCCAGCCAGCCCTCAGCTTGGGTGAGAGCCAAGAATCCGCGGCCATGGCAGAACCACACGGCTCTGTTTCGGGCAGCAGGAGCATCCCGGCCCAGGCGGGAGGCCTGGAAGTGCCCCGGGAGGATGGCCCCGATCCGCCGTGGTGTCCAGTTTTCCTGCTCCGGAGGGCTGGGCAGCCGGCATGGGAGGAGATGAAGCCCGAGGCGTGAAGGGACCACAGCGGCTGCCCTGGCCATGCACAGGTGCCCCTTCCAGAGGTTCAGCGTTCCCAGTGCCACTGCAGCTTTCCCCTGCTCAGTGCCATCCAGAGCGGTTGGCGGATTGTGGGGCACAGGCCCTCCCGTCCGGAGGGCCCCGGGATTGGGAACGGTACCTGCACACAAGGGCAGGCACCCGGCACCTGGCAGAAATATTCCCACCCTCTCCCTGGCGTTCCTAAAGTCCGTTGTGTGACGACCTGGAGCTGATGCAGACGGCGCTGTCGTCGTCCCATGGAAAGACACAAAGCAGCAAGTATTTTAACGGGGCGCCGAAGCGCCATGAACGGGTGCCGGTGGGCTCCCCGTGGTCGGGTCAGCACGCACCCTCTTTGCCGTGGCACGCCAAGGTCGGGCCGTGGCAGTCCCGCTGCCAAAAGCGGGAGCGTGTGGCTCCACCGCGACCACCGAGAGGACGCTGTCCGCCCAGACCGGTCAGAGAAGCAGCCAAGAGGCGGCCGGTGCCCCTGAAGGGGCCGGGGAGACCAGCTCAGGAGGGGGCGTTGTCCGTGGGCAGCCGTCACCGGACGCTCCGCGCGAGGAGAAGGCCGCTGCTGAGAGGAGCCCCGATCAAAGCCCACCTGGGGGGCGTGTGGCAGGCCCAGCCCACCTTTGTGGCCTTGCGGCAGGATGCTCCGTGGGGTACAAAGGCAGCAGCCCCGTTGCCTGGAGGACGCGGTCCCCACGGTGAAGCAGAGGCGGTGGCGGTGGCCCCTTCCCCAGAAGGGCCCGGGAAACCGGCTGGGATGGAGCCGGGCGTGGGCAGTTCTCCAGGAACCCTGTCGGCGTCCGCAGGCATCCTGGGAGCGGGGCGGAGGTTCGGCCCACGTTAGGACGCACGGCCACCGGGACACCGGAGCAGCTCGAACGCGGGAACCCGGGCGCCTTAGAAGGGCCCAGGCCTCGGCCCCGCGGGGGTCTGTGGCGAGACTCAAAAGCGGCTGCGCACCGACAGTCCCGTCCGGCCCGGGGCTGCTGGAGCGTTCTGCCGGGAGAGCGGGCGAGCGCTGCAGGATCCGGCCACGTGGCACCGAGGGAGACCCAGCCAGGAAGCCCAGCGGCTGTGGAGGCTGCCAAAGGGCCTCCCAAGGACGCTGGGGGCGGGGCGGGGATCCGGCTGCGGCCAGCAAGCGCTCTCGGGTCGCTTCGGTTCCGTGCCACGGGGCTTGCACGGCGGCAGTCGGCCACCCCGGGCCTCCAGAATCTTGTGCCCTTCAAGCGCAGGCGATGCTGATTAATCCCATTGCACGTCCAGGTTTCAGAACAACAAGACATGGAGAAGTCGGAGGGAGCGAATGCTTCTGCAAACTCGCTGTTTCCAGTCATCGGCACGGCCCTCTGTTTTTTGTATTTTATTAGCCCCTTGTGTTTGCTCATGGAGGAGGAGGAGGTTTTTGTTAGCCTGTGTGCCCAGCCTCTCTTCCTCTTGCCAGAAACCCAGCCAGGCTTGCTTGATCTTCCTCCCCATTTAATCTTCACAACAACCCTGCAAGGTAGCTTAGTTTGAGAGTCTGTGGCTGGCCCCAAGTCACCGAGTGAGGTTCGTGGCGAGTGGAAGCTAGCACCTACACCAATCCCACCCAGCGCCCTCACCACTAGGCCACGTGGCCTTCCACCGAATATAATGAAGATAAGTATTTAATCAATCAAAGAGCCCGGCCTGTGCCACTCTGGGTCGCCGTGGCCTCACCGAATTGCAGCCTGCAGAGCCTCTGGGGAGGCAGACCCCGTCCCGAGACCGCAGGTGCCGCGGCAGGGTCATCGCCTTGCCTGTTCGCCGAGGACTGCTCAAATGGCCGCCCCAGACCCGGGCTGGGCTCTGCAGGGGGCCAGACTGCTTGCTGAAGGTTTCCGGGGAGGGGGGGCATCTGATCTTTGCACAGGCTCCCCTGGGAAAATGACTTCCCGGGCAGGGGGTGGGTAGCAAAAGCCACTGCACGGGGCCCTTGCCCCACGTGGCATTGGGGGGGCGGGGTCCAAAGTAGCTGCTTGGGTTTTTTTTACTGGGCCCAACCTTTCAAAGCACCCCTTATGCCGGGGGGGGGCAGGTGGCGGCCCCAAAGGTGCTTCAGCCCTCAGCTTCCATCCACTCTCACAGCTGGCTATACTGGCTTGGGCCAGAAAGCTGTAAGCCAAAACCTGGTGGGGGGGGGTTGCCCATCCTTACTTTATGGTAGCCAAGAGAGAGCCAGCCCGCTCCTCATGCAGCAGACTAGACTTGGCAGAGAGTCGGGTCACCTGGCGATTGGGATCTGGCGAGCCTCGTGCCCAGCCTGACCCTTTCGGGCCAGCGGGATCCGCTCCGTCCCTTCCGAGGCTCTTCCAGCGATGGCCATTTTCCCCGCCTGCTATTCTGGCTACGAAAGTTGCGCACGGCTACCGAGGGAGCCAGCGGTTCGGCCTCCAAGCAGTCACATGAGCCAGCCCTGCTCGGCGGCGTTGCTCATGGGTACTGCTCGGAATCCAAATTTCCCGGGAGAGGGAGGGTCAGCGCTCTGCCGTTCGGAAACAAGATCCCATCCCTTCTTTTCCCCCGGTCCCAGCGAGCCTCCCCTGCAGCGGAGCGTCGCGGGCACGAGGCTTCCTTGTTAGCAGAAGGTGGTGGGATTCGTCGCGCCCCCAAGACCGTATCTGTTGTGGAAGGTCTCCCAGGGAAAACAGATCTGCCGCCGAGCCATCAGTCTCCTCTGAGCCGCCCCTTTCCTGGCCACGTGCCACGTTCCTCGGGCCGCTGAGCCTGCCGTTTCATGTGGCAAGGGCTTTGCTGGATCCTCGCCCTCCCGGTCGTTCACGGGCCTGCGGATTGGGTCAGCGGCGAGGAGCGAAGCAAAGGTGCCACAAGGGAGGAGGGCAGCCTCCCTGGGCGAGGTGCACCAAGCTGCGGTGCACCCGGAGTGCCTGCAACCCCCCCCCCCGAGCCCCCGAGCGCTTTCTGGCGGCCAGCAGGCATCTCTTGAGCACAGACGCAGCCCTGCAACCTTCTGCACCAGCGGAGGAAGACGCGGGCCGGCTGGGCAGTGCAAAGACGCTGGTCAGGACGAGGGAGCCAACGGGAAACCCGGCAGGTGGTTCCCAAACTAGCCACGGACCAGCCACCTCCGAGGTTGCCTTCTCCCTAGCCAAGGAGCCCTTCTCGCACACGCCGTGCATGCACATGGGTGACTGCAGTTACCCGATGAAAAAAGAGGAGAGCATTCTGCACACGCTCAGAGGCACCTTTCTTCTCCTAAGGCAGCACTGGCTTGGGGAGAGAGAGCAGAGGGACCGCTTGATACTCGGCCCCAGCTCTTCCAGAGGCAGCTCTCTCTGCCACTGAGGGATCCGCAGCAGCGCTCCGCAGCCACACGGCACGTGTGGAAGGTCCACATCGGGGGCCTTTGTCTCTTAGACCCCTTTCACTGCTTTTCAAAGCCAGAGTTCACCCCAATCTGCATTTCCCCAGTGGGAAGGGAGGGAGGGAGGGAAGGAACACAGTGCCGCTTAGCATGCACAGAGTTTTGCATGTCTCGAATCAAGGAAAAGGCCTTCCAGGTCAGAAAGGAAATACTCAGGCAGGACTGAAACTTCTCAGCCAGCACAGCCAACCGTTCATCAACAACAACAAGAGCCGAGCGCAGAACGTGCACCGAAGGACCCCGGGCTCCGGTTTGTTTAATCTGTTCTCTGCGTGTTTCATGGATTGTCTGGCATCTTTCATTCTGCAGTCGACTCTTTGACAGAACCGGATTCCCACACCCCTGCCTTCGGAATAGCACTCACAAATGCCTGCCCAATTCATGTAATTTTCACTGGCACGAAACGTTCCACATATTTTTCTGAGCTCACCGTGCAAAGATCAGAGCACACACACACACAAAGCAAGTCAGGCACAAAACAGAGCTCAGAGATGTATAGAAGGCGTTTTCTTGCACAGAAAAGGTCATATATATTTGCAGTTTTTCCAGCAAGTTTTGTATTTGCATGCAACTACCTTCGCATGCAGCTCTGGAAATAAAAAATGACCAGCACTTGAAATTGGTGTGAGCCTATGTACCTCGGAAAAAGCTGCCCTGGTTTTGGAATCGGGACAAACAGTCCACAGAAATCTAGTCATCTGGATCCATTTCTGATTTCTCTGGCATGCCTACTCCAGGTGCCATTAGACAACAACTCCCATCTTGCCTGGCCATCGCCAGGAGTTTCAGTGCGAAACCTGGACAACACTTGGGGGAAGAAAGCTTTCACTGGCCACGCGGCCTCGGGCAGTTGGGAGCCGGAGTCCTGCGATGTTCCCCACCCGGATATAAAACCCACGGCTGCTTTGCTGTGCTTGAGCTGAGCCGGAACTCAATCCCAGGACTCACCCCTATATAAGAAGAGCTGGGTCTTTGTAAACAAGGCTGCCCCTGAGCATGTTCCAAGGGCTGCTGAACAACTACAGGCAACTAGTCATCTTGCAGCAGCATGGAGCTTTTCGATGCAGTGTGTCTCTTGCACACCGTGTGCAAATAGATAATGGCCACTCGCTCGGCAGGCTTTGTTCATAACTATAAGGAGCCTCCATCTCTAGGAGCAGTCCACCTCTGCGTGCCAGACGCTAGGGACCAGTGAGGGAAGGAGGCCTGTGAACCGGCCCTGCTGGGAAGCGGAGGCAAAAGGAAGCAGACCTTGGGCTCATAAGCCATCTCAGTTCGTCAGTGCAAAAGGACGGGGCGTTTCGGCTTGCTGAAATTCTCCGAGCTTCTCTTGGACGCCGCTTGGCGAGCTTCTCCGCAGTCTGATTTGGGGTGCGTTCAAATGGGAACGTTGTCCTTCTGAATGCACACAGGCGCATTTCTGGGGGGTTCTCCACAAGCATGCGCTTTGCCCGCCATTTGCTAGGGGGTGAACATGCCTGTGGGGGGAAAGGGCACATCTCGCCACGCACTTCAAAAAACTCGCACACGTTTCTCAAGCGGGGTCCATGTGTCTGGGACCGTGCGGACCGCTTTTGAAAAAGAAGCTGCCCTCGGCGTTTGGGGGCGTGAGGGGGGCGCGTGAACGGTTTGTGCTCTGGAACAAGCTGATCAGGCCATCCTTGGCACTCTTGGGTTCAGTTCAGAGATCAGTCCCCACATTCAAGCACCTCCGCCGGCTGCCTGCGGGACCTGGCCCGCTTGTTCTGGGGGGTCCGCGGTGCCCGCATCCCCGAGGGGCTTCCTCCCTCGGCGTGGACGGGCAAATGGCGCCGAACAGGCCCGTTGAAATCAGCCGAGGCCACAGCCCCGCGCCAGGGAAGGCTTAAGCTCGCTGCCAGCCGTGCCCCTGCTTTGGAATGCCACAGCGAAGGGCTCGGTTCCCCCCGCAGACCTCCCGAGCGGTGCGTGTGCCCCCGGCTTGGCTGGCGGGATCGGAGGTCCTTTCTCGTCCTCAGTCACTCTGCCTGACACTTGTCAAACGCCATGTCCTGCAGGCAAAGGATTCTGTACGCTTCCCCGTGTTTACCGAACACCGCAAGCCACTTGCCAAAGAGGAAAGCGGAGGGAAGTCAGAGACGGAACAATAGCTACGCGGGAAGCCAAAACTAATATTCAGCTCCACCAAGCATGGAGCGCGGAGCATGCCTCTCCTGCCGCGCACACGCAGCGCCCAGACCGCCAGCTGCCGCCCGCCACTAACGCAGGAGAGAGAGAAGTCGCCCGGCCCGGCCGCTGAAATGCGAGCGCGCAGGCAGACTCACCGCTGGAGGTAGGCATCGGGGCAGCAGGGCAGAGCCGGGAACGGTGCAGGCTCGAAATTCATCTCCTCCCCAGCGTCCCCTTTGGAGGGAAGGGGAGCCAAGGAGCTGGATGCCTCTCCGTGCGCAAGGTCAGCCGGCCAGAAGCGGTGGGTCAAGTGGCATTTGGTTTTCCAAGAGTTCTTTTACGCTGGCTGGGGGCGGGGCGGTGCAGGCCCCTGGCCAATGGGAGCCGTGCAGGGACCCCAGCGTGGCCAACTGTCACTCCACCTGAGCCCCGCATCTTCCTGCAGAGCGTCTCATCTGCCCCCCACCCCGCCTGCCTGCAGCATCTGTGACGGCCGGGGTGGCCGCACACCGGGTCCTCGGGAAGCGGTCCAGCGGTCGCTGAACTTTTGATCTCTCTGCCCATCGCCCGCTTCCACCAGGTGACATCAGGGCTTAATTTGGGCCATGCAGAAATTCGGGGCCCTCGCCCCAAGCCAGCCCCGGCGGTGAGCGTGGCTGAGCCTTTCCTTTTCAGTTGCCCTGAAGGGAAACTCCGAGTGATGGGTTTTTTTTCTTCTTGCATCATCGGCTGCTGCTTTCCTGTTTGAACCTCCGCGGTTTTAAACCAACTTCAGAACTTTGGGAAATCCCTCTGATATCATTTATTTAACTCAGAACAGAAGTGGCTTTGTGACTGACGACCTCTCTGTGATTCTGTCTCGATAACCTTTTCAGTACTGCAGGAAGGATCCCAGCGAGGCGCTCATGCCCGCCCTGCTCATGGGCGGCAGGGCTTCCTGCAGCCGGGCCGGCTCTACCGTTGGCCGAGACGCGGCCTTTTCGCCATGGGCACTGCGGGATCTGCTCCTCCCAGGAAGATGCCTCGCCCCGCTGCACCCGGCTGCTTTGCTGGCCACCCGGCCGGCCGGCCGAGCCAGTCATGGCACATCGCAAACACTGCCACCAGAAAGGGGCACGGGCTGGGGGCGTGAGCAGAGAAGCGGCTGGAACGGGCCACGGACTCCAGAGGCGTGCGACGCTCCGCCTGTGCACATCGCCCTGCGGGGTGGGGCACGAGCGGCGCCGTGGGTCAGAGGACAGAGCCGCGTGTGCCGGGGGCTGCCCTGTGCCCCCAAGCTGGCCACCCCGTAGGCCTATCGCCCTTCCGTCAGAGTTGAAACAGGATCCATGTGCCGCTGTGGTGGTTCTTCCTCTCCAACAGACATGTGCCTTGCACTGCCTCTGGGTCAGTGAATCCTCCAGAGGCTTTATGGATATAGGGGTCTCTTGGGATAATTCCCAAGCGGGGAAATGTAAACAGGGGAGGGCAATGCCGTGCGGAATCCAATCCTCCATGTGTTTTATTTTTGGGGAGGGGGGAGAAATCACGTTCTGCAGCGGAAAACTGTGATATAAATAGAGCCAGTCAGCACAGAGAAGCAAACAAGTTTTACAACGCCAGTTTCTCAGTGTAAACGTAACCTCTGCCATTTTAGTTGTCGCACCCAATAAGAGAGGCTGTAACCCTAAACTAGTTTTGTGGTTTGGGAGAAGGGACCAAGTATTAATCAGGAGCTAAATTAAAATGGATTCCAGAGAGGAAAAAATAGTGCGCACGTCTCTCTCCTCCAAGGAAGTGTCTCTCGTGTCCTTTGCAAATCCGCAAGCCCCCCCCCCCAAGCTGCCGAAATGGCGGCCGCGGGCCCCCCGCACAGAGACGTGGGGGCAAGAGGGTCTCATCTAATTTCCCTCCCGAGGAATTCTGCTCTGGAAGACTTGTCACGGGGCATAAACATGTCCTTTGCTGCTTGCCCCTGAGTGGCAGCAGGAGGCTATTTAAAACTTGGCATTCCCCACCACCCACCCAACATCTGTGAATTGTGAACCCAGGAAAAAATTCTTCCTTTTTTGGTCGGAGTCCAAGCGGCAGCGAGGGCTTGACTGCAGCAGCTCGCATGGCAGTTGCTGAAGGAGATGCCTGGAATAATTTTCAATTAGTGCGAGCGGGATCCGCCGTCCTCCACTCAGAAGGCCTTCCAGGGGGCCTCGGGCGCTCCGTGCGCGTCTTCAGAGAGCGGGGCCGGGGCCGAAGAGTTCCTGTCCCAGTGGAAAGTCATAAATGCAGCGCAGCCCGAGATGGGGGGCTGTGCTCCTAGAGACACCCGCAACCGTCCCAGTTCGTTCGAGGGCCAGATGTGCAAAGGCAGTTCCCCATCTGCTGCAGCTGTTTTTCAAAGAAGGCAATGGCCCTGCACCTCTGGAGTAGCCGCAGCGGCTGCCCCGGGATCTCCCAGCCTGCCCTGCCGGATCCTGGCACTTCTTGCGCTGCCTCCTCCCCGACCCATTTCCCTGGCGGTGCCACCTCCAGGGGCTTTTCACCTGCCAGGACCGCTCTTGCACTGCGGCTCTGGCACGGGACACAGAGACACAGAAGCCGAGCGAGTCGGAAGGGGCCTCCCGGGCCATCTAGTCTGACCCCGGCTCCGGCCGGCTCTGCTCACGACATGCCCACCGTGTCGGGCATGTGGGACAGGTGGGACTAGGCGTTGGGGCCTTCACACAACCAGGCAGTGCCTCAGAGCTGGGATGGACGGATGGACGGAGGGATGGTTAGGTGGTTGGGTGGACAGATGGACAGATAACAGATGAGGGAGGGATGGGTATGACTGAACAAGATGCTGGGGTTGAGGCGAGTTCATTTCATCCCATTTCCATACACAAATGTGGGTAAAACAAAAGCAACCGGATGGGGCAGATGTGGGTATGTGCTTTCCATGCAACATGCGTGTGCATCACGGTACCCCTTTTGGAACACGTTGCCAAGGCATGTTTGCCCCCAGTGTAGAAATGTACAAGTGTGTGTGTGTGTGTGTGTGTGTGTGGTCAAAGGCGTGATGTGTTCGCTTGGCAGAATTCACCGCAAGCTCAGGAACGGGGAAATTTCTCTCTGGAAATTGTGCCCAGCTCGGCATCAACCCTGCCCCATAAGGAGGCGTCCTGCTGCATCTTTCCTCGAAGGAACGGGCCGCTCGGGCTCGGCCACGTGCCGCCTGGCCTGCGCAGCCGCCTGGCCTGATGTGCCCGTCCTGCTGCCGAACGCAGAACGCACATGCCCCGCAGCCGAAGCGCCGGCACACGGGGGTTCAGCCCAACCTCTGCGCATGTTAAAGCGCCTGCCTTTAAACTGCGGGCGCGTCTCTCGGTGACAGGTCCGTGCAAGGAGATACGGCCCCGTTTCCAACCCCACGACGGAAGCTGGTTACAGCGGGGGGGGGGGGGATGTTGTCTGGACTGGGACAGGCCAGTGTGCCTAGTGGTTGCACCAGAGCT
The DNA here is from genome assembly GCA_023646645.1 of Varanus salvator macromaculatus. Taxonomy (NCBI): domain Eukaryota; kingdom Metazoa; phylum Chordata; class Lepidosauria; order Squamata; family Varanidae; genus Varanus; species Varanus salvator. The sequence continues at coordinate 3,443,393 of JAIXND010000761.1, read as the reverse complement.
TGCTGCCGCAGCGGATTCGCGCTGCCCAGCAGTTGTCCAGGCCGGGGCCACACGCCCGTCTCCGAGGGGAGAGCCGAGCCCCCGCCCCCGTCCGCGCGCTTCCCGGAGGCCCGACAGCTGAAGGCCGCGGCGTGGGGGTCACGTCGATGCAGCGGCTGGGCCCGATTTAGGTCTCAGCGCTTCTCGGACCCGCGATATTCTAGTGGCTCCAAAACTATGTCTGGAAAATGCGTGTAGGTGGGTTTGAAATGCAGCGAGTCACACGGTGCTGCCATTTTTAAGTCTCGGGGAGACAGACAAAGGCGAGGGACGGAGGGGAAATGTGCCGCCCCGTCCCACCCACTGCCTTGCCCGCCGTCTCACTGAGCGCCGGTGCCCAGGGACGGGGGGCTGGCAGTGCCGGGTTCGTGTTCTCTTCGTGTAAATTGGGGTATTCAGAAGTGGCCCCAAAGGCCTGTCCGGAAATTGCGCAGGGCTGTGTGAAGCTCGCGGCCTGAGCAAATTCCGCTGCAAATTTGCTCCGATTCGAGTCCGCACGGGATTGTGAGCAGAGGCTTTTCATCTTGCAGGGAAAGCATTTCTATTTCTGCCCACATTTCCCCCAACGAGCTCATCCCTTGTGTGCATTTCTGAAATACACACGTCGTAGAAATGTGCTCATTTTGACGAGCCCACAGTTTTGTGATGCGCTCATTTAGACGAGTAAGCCTCTTCTGAGATGTCCACGTTCTCCTCCCGCGATTAAAGAGCATTTTTACATGTTTTGGAACTGTGCTCGATTTGAAAGGTGCAAAAGGATCGTCCGGGGCCACAACCCACATGCCAAGCTCAAAGTTGCCTGGCCTTTGGCACCCGCGTCTGTTTCACCTGGACAGGACTGGTCAAAATCAAACAGGAGCAGGTTCCCCCTGGGCCCCCCAGGCAGCTCTTCTGTCTTCCTTCTTGGATTTTGTGTGGAAAGGAAACAGGCGGAAGGGGAGAAGGGCTACAGTTCGGGACGGCAATTTGGCCGGGACTGCCGGGAAGTCCCCTGAACGATGCACAGCAATTGCTCATCTAGAAGCAGCTTACGATGCCCCAAATTTTGCCCCAGGGTGAATTTTTTCATTCTTCCTGCAGGCTGAGAACGCTGGAATTTGAGATCACGGAGCCAACGCGAAAAGGCTGCCTGCCAAATTACTCTTCTCTCGCTGAGCTCTGTCGGGTAACAGTGCGGGAGGTGGGGAGAGTGGCCCGTGCTCCCTAGAGAGGAATGTTTGAGGAACGCATTCGGGGTGGCCCCGTGGACTCTGCGCCCCGTTGCAGCAGCCCGGCGGGGACCAGCCCCACACCTTGCAAGTGCCCCTCTCATGTGCCAGATGCAGCTGCCATTGGCGTGGTGGCGACTGGGGCCGGAGCAGGCTGGTGGTGAGGGGCTCCCCAGGGAAGGACCCCGCTGCAGCGGCTCCACAAGCAGCGCCTCTCCCCTGCGCTGGCCGCCGCTGCCACGAAAGGCCGTTGCTGGTTGCGCACCGGGGCTCCACGCGCATCCACGGGCTGCCTCCTGGCTGGGCTCGCTTTGCAAGACTGGGCCGAGCGCAAGAGGAGCCCACGGCTGCCGGGAGGGATTCGGATGGGTTTCATTCGAACCCTGTGCCTAGACATTGTCTGGGCCATCACAGGATAACTCTGATTCCCAGGAACGAGGTGGCAACAGAGCCCCAAAATCGGAGGACGGAATCCGCCTACCGGCCGCCCTCCATGCCTGCAGCTAGGAGCCGCTCGGGTCGCCCTCAGAGGGTGGAAGGGAAGTCGCAGGGATTTGGGGTCAGACAGGGCAGGGGACTGGGGCCGTTGGGGCACGAGGGGCCTCCAGAGGGCGGTCCAGCCTCCTTCCCTCTGCCTCCGCAGGCCCCGGGGGAGAAGCAAAGGTGGCCTCAGGTGGAAGGCAGGCCAGGAGCTGTGCGGGGAGGGTGCCTCGCTGCCCCTCCAGCATCACTGGCGCTGGATGCTCGGGGGCCTCCAGGCTGCGCGTGTCGGACGGCGGCCCACAGGGTTGTGCCCTGGGCAGGTGCATCCCCCGAGAGGCGGCTGCATCTTGCCAGGCCGGCGGGAACCCGGGGATTTATGTATTTAGGGTATTTATTTATATGGCATCCTTTTGCAGAGCCTCGGGACGGCTTGCATCCCGCCTGATTCCGAAGGCTGGGGACGTCCGGCCTGGCACGGGGACGGAGGGCCATCCGGGAGGAAGCCAGGGCAGCATGGTGGGACGTGCCCCCGGGGTGCCGCGCTCTTCCTGCTCGTTCACGCAGGGGGGCCACTCCGCAATGCCCCCGGGTGCTTCCCGCGGGCTGGCTGGGGAAGCGCTCGGGAAGGACCCGGTGCAGCGAGTCCAGCGCCTGCCCCTCCGTCCTCGCCAGGCGGGGAACTCAGACCCTCGGGGGCACAACTTCTGGAGGGCGCGGAGTAGCAGGCACGCTCAGGACTCTTCACGCCTGGGCCAGATTCCGCTCTGTGGACACTCCGGGGGGGGGGGCTGTTCTGGGTGGGCGGAGCCAAAGGCAAAGGGGGCGGGGCTAGCAAAGCGGGACTGGGCAGGTAACAGTGCAGGTGCAGCGCGGGCGGTGGGGAGGTGCGCGCTGGGGGCACAGGATGGCAGCGGGACGCGCTGGCGGGGGCGCTTGTGCCGCAGGGGGCGTGCTGCGGACGAGCGGCAGAGCTGCCTGGCCCGGCGCTGGCAAGAGGAGGCACAGGAGCTGCGCGGAAGGGAGGGCGCAGGAGCCCTTTGGCTCCCAAGTGCCGAAGCACGTGTGACATGAGATGCACGTGAGCCGCCGCCAAGGGCACTTTGGGTCACAGCTCGTCCCAGGCATCCAGCTGTGTCTGGCTGGCAGTTTCCTTCGAAGACAGCGATTCACGGCCTCTGGAGGCATGCGCTGGCCTCCGTTCACGTTTGATGTTATGTCAGTCCAGGACATAAGGGCCTTCCTTGAGTTACACGTGCGGGAGAAGATAACTGTGGTTGCGCTTCAGTGCGAAAGCGCATCATTGCACCCTTTCCAAACAATAGAGCATCGGATAACGGGGCATGAGCAGGATGCTCAGAGCGACACGTTCCTGCAGCACATCGGGAACTACTTGGCATGGGGCGTGTCCCACACGTGGCACTTCTGTTCCCAGTTACGTGGAAGCGCATTGAGCTTCGGAGGAAATCTGCAGAGAGCTCTTATGCGTGGCCTGAAATAATATGGAATAAGATCGGAATAGAAGGCACGGGGGATTTTTGCAAGGTTTAACCTCCTTGGCGTTCCCATGGAGCATCGGAATGCTCCATGGGATTGCATTGCTCCAATGCCCGGAAGGTCTCCTGAGCACCTAGAGCGCGATGGCACCTGCTCCTCTCCCACTGCCTGGGGACGGGAGTTCTGGGCTGACATTACCCTGCATGCCCGGGATGAGGCATGGGGAAGAAATGCGCCTCATTCACATTGTCATGGGTGTACATAATGGTGCACTTGCAAACAATCAGGAGACAAAGCTGAGTTGTCCTTCCAAATGCTGCTGTGCTATGCTTCAACTGAAAATCCGAGAACAGAAATCCATGCACACAGAAATATGTATGTTAACGAAGATAATTTTAAAATGCATCCTGTTAGAACAGTCATTTGGGAAAAAATGTGTAGATTATGGAAACAGGCATATGAAAGGAGGAGAAATGCATAGAAATTTCATGCAAATTTTTTTTTTTTTAAAATCCGTATACTGAACCTAAGACTAGAAAAAAGCGAAATTGAAATGGACAGATTCTCGTCTCCCTACTCGGCTTCGCTCTTTGGGAGCCGGTCGTTTTCAGGAGAGCCAGTATTATATTTTCTGCCATAAAGTTGGGAGATGGAACCATGAGCCAGAGGCCCACCTGGAAGCTGTCCTGACTCGGTCGCCTGAGATTGTTTTGTGCCTGAGATGGAAATTCCAGATTGCATCTAACCCCTTAGTTTGTGCTTGACTGTGCTCACACTCACTGGCTGCGTTCACACAACCGGACAAGCGGTGCCTGCAATCCCGTGGTTTCGAGTTTGTTACCGTGACCTCCCTGGCAGACGATCGAGCGGTGTCCACGTTGCCCTCCTCCCTGTTTGGTCCTCCCACTGCCGGCCTGTGTCCAGCCGGCCAGGCCCACGGTGCACCACTCCCTGCCTGTGCCACCGGCCTCCTCCTCGCTGGTCCTCCCGTGGAGGACGGAGGGCTGCTGTGGCTCTGCGGCTGCCGCTCTTCCCAGAGGACGTGGTGGTGCAGAAAAGACGGAGGACGAGCCCACGCGTCTTATCAAGGTTCCCAAGGGGAAAGACCATGGCTGGGTTCAGACCATAAAGGTGACCCGCCGTGGTTGGCCGTGGTGCCTGCGCCGAGCCACGGCTTAAGACGCAGGATGAAGCCCCTTCGGCGCCCACCTCCCTGGAACGAGCAGGGCACGAGGTGCCATCAGAACCGAGCGGGCGTTTTGGTTCTCCTTCCAGGTGTGCCAAGGCTTTGTACCGCTGCAAAGTGCCGTTTGCAGTTTGGCGTCGTGTTTTCGGCCTGCGAAGGGCTCCTCCGGGGAGCGGGAAGGGTGGCTGCAGCAGCCGCGCCTGCAAGGAATGGAGCTCCGGAGGATGCTTCATGTCAGTGCGGTCTTATTTGGGGGGGGGGGGGGGCACTGAATGGCAGGATGACTGAAAAGTAGGGGGGGGCATTCTCTCTCGGTCTTCAAACCACCCAATAAATCCTGGCTTCTTTGCATGTCGGCAGTTTCCAAGAGGTGTTGCAGAAATGCTTCGCTCTTGCGCAGCCTCGAGCCTGGGAGGAGCAACTGGGGCCCCGCAGGCCGCAGGAATTTCCCACTGACCACCTGCTCTTGAAACGGCTTGGGGGAAATCCAGAGCACCAGAGTTATTTTTATCTGGGGCGAGTGGTGTCTGCTATAGAAAGGAAGAAAGGATTCCTCCGCGAGCAGGACACCCGGCCACCTCTGCCAATGGCCACCCGGCCACCGGCAGCTTCTCCTGCTCTGCCACGATGCGGGGACTCCGACAGGATTCCAGATCCCAGACCCCGCTTTGGAAGGCGCACTGGCAACGGCCCGGGGATATCCTGGGGCCGTGACCACTCTCTGCTAGAGCGGAGATGCAGTCCCCCTCGTACGAAGCTGCTTTGGGGCTTTTGCTTTCCACAGGCTACTCCAACGCTTCCAAAACGTTGTGTGGGGGAGGCTTGTGGGGTTGCTCACCCTTGGAAAGCGGCAGCGTCTTAGTTTGATTTTCCTCTACGGAGTGCAGTGATCCATTTCATCATGTTGGCTCATTTCTGCCATGACTGAGCATCCCTCCGAGGCATCGGTGGGCCGGGGGTGGCAGCGAGGGGGAGGGATGAGCTCACCCAGAAGCAGGCACAAGCAGAATTGTTCCACACACACACACACACACACACACACACACGCCCACGCAGGAGCAGTAAAATGGTAGCAGCCCCCCCCCCCCCGCACTCTGGGGCTCTCTAAATGCTCCTGGAATCGCAGGTGGCCTTGCCCAATTTCCGGCAGAACCGCTCGGCTCGTGGCCGCTCCAGCACATCACATCCTGCTGCAGGTATTTTCCGCAAGGGAGTGTTGGACTCTCTCAGCTTTCTAGGCCTGCTCTGTTCCCCGGTTATGGGGCAAGGTGTTTCCCCAGTGTTACTGCAAGAACTCCTGCTCGGCATATGAAAACCTGAATAAAAATAGTCACCGAACTTCAGGTCGGCTGGCTTTTCTGCACTCGGTTTGCCACTGCATCCTCTTCCTTGGCTTGCTTCAGCGGGGTTTCCCAGGTCGCAATCGTGCATCTGGCCTCGGAGGAGCAGAGCTGTTCACACTGCCGGGGCCGGGCCGTGGGGCACAGATCCAGGGGCCCGCGGTCCAGGAAGAAGCCACCTCTGGGGAAGGGGGCATCTGCAGAGGTCCGAGGAAAGATGGGTCTTGGGTGGCTCTTGGACAAAAGCCATGTGCCCCTGCCCCAGTTCTCTGAAAAAGCCTTTGCTGGTGCGCATGAAATGGGTGGGGGCACCTTTCCCATGGCACACCGTTGTCTATGCTGGCCCAGGCTGATGGGAGTTGCCATGGAACAAGATCAGAAGGGCCACAAGCAGCTCGGCTCTGCTGTGCGAGACTCTGCGTTGCATAATGTTGACGGTCTCCAGCAGCAGCTCAGCCTGCTGAGCTCTCACACTGAGCATCAGATAAAATCAAGAACGGGCCCGTGAAGTTTCCTCGCTTCGCTTCCCCCTCCCCCCTGCCCTTCATGTCTGTTCGGATTGTAGGACTGACGGCTGGGACTCGTGGTTCCTGCTGGTTTGCTGGCCCGCTTCAGAGTCTTTCTGCAGAGGAGCGGACACAGCCGTACCTCAAATGCAGAAGCCGGGCCTCTCACAGCCCGTGAGTCACTCTCGGGCACGGCTCCGTCTGTGCTGTGCTGAGGTCTTCCGGGTATTTCTCAGCCGGCCTTCCTGTGTTTGCAGGGTTTGCTCATGCTAGCGTTAGCACGGGGACAAGTGGCGGGATGACTCAGCCCCGAGGTTTAGCGCCTCCGCATTTTGATCAGCCAGCATCATTTCTTGGAGAGCCGAGCAAGTTTGGTTATGGCTTGGAGTTCTGAAATCACTTTGATAGCCGATTGTGTGTGTGTGCGTGCGTGAGTGTGTGTGTGTGAGAGAGAGCTGCTTGAGTGAAGCATTCTGAACTTTGTCAAAAGTGCTCGATCTTATCAAGCAAGATCGGCGCACTGGGAGAGGAAATGCTTGGCGCTGGCCTGCCTCTGAAACACAGCAGTGTCTCCACAGGAACGGCAATTTCGTTTCAGTTCTCGTATCACTGGAAGATGTTCTATTAGCAATCCTGAAAGCAAACCGAAACAAGAGTGTGTGTTCTCTGAAGATGCCCAGGAGTGTCCGGACGCGGATGTGCATTTGCAAAATGCGCTCTAAAACATGCACAACTTCCTCAAAACATTAAGCTTCAGAAAACATGCACACCTTTCCCAGTATGGACAAATGTTGAAACATTCAGACCTTTCTCAAAATGCTCACCTTCCTCTAAAAGCCCCCCACCCATGTGAACAAAGTAGACACCCTCCAGAACGTGAACAGGAGGGAGCCAAAACGCGCTTTTGGGGAGGTTGGGAGAATTTCAGTGAGTCTGGGCCTCCTTGGTTCTTCTATCACTGGATGCTCGGTTGTTGGTGCATCTGCTAGTTTGCCTCATGCGCCTTCCAGCTTCTGGTTTTGCAAGGCAGAATAGTTCTCCTATCATGCTCACACTGAGTGTACATCAGGAGGTGGGGGGCGGACCGGGATTGTGCCCCCGGGCTCGGCCCCCAACAGGCCTGTCGGGTCTTCTCGGGCCGGTGGGTGGGCTCCCAGCCCCCCGCTGCATTTTCAGGGCATGCCAGAGGTGTGCAGAAGCCACACGATTGAACTCACACCCCAGTTCAGGGCTTTGGAAATCCACCTGATTCAAAGTCCACCCACTTCTCTTCTGTTACTGAACCCAAGCTGAAATTTGGAAATGAAAAACAGATCCTGTCCGTCCGTCTGTCAGAAGTGGATGGACGTTGCAGCCAAAGCGGCCCCGTAGGTCCTGAGTCCCATAATAAGCTGTGCTATTGAAACACTGGCTCACTCTTACAGAAAAGGCCCACAAATAAATTTTGAATGGCTGCTGGACTAGTCCTCTTGTTGTGCATGCCTAGCATGGCTTTCCCTTTGCAAGTTCGCAGTGGCAGCTTCTCAGACTGGGGATGGATGCGGGGGGTACCACGGGGTTCAGTCCTGGGCCAGTGCTCTTCCACATCGTTCTTATTTTTTTCATGAATTTGCATGGATTTTCGTTATTTTCCTGGAATTTTAAGGTTTAAATTGCTATTTAAAGTGGGGTTTTACCATTTAGAAATGATGCTGTGCTTTATTTTATTGCAAAACCATCCTGAGAGTATTTGGTAAAAGGACAGTATAGAAAAGTTGTAAACAGGCAAACAAAATTTGGATGAGGAGTTGCAGGGAACGCTGGGCAGAGTTGCAAAGACACGAAATTGGGCAGGGTGGTTAATTCCCCGGAAGACGGAAACACACTTCAAAATGTTCTGGACAGGTTGGAGCGCTGGGCTGGAATCTGTCGAGTGAAATTTACTAGGACACATAGCGAGTTCTGCACCCAGGAAACAGAACCAGCTGCAATGGACAAGACGGGGACACTGCAAGCGAGAAGCATCTTGGGGCTGCAGGCCCCAATCCGAATGTGAGTCAACGGTGTGGCACGGCTGCCAAAGAGACGAATCCTCCTTGGGGCCCAGCATTAGAGCATCGCTCCCAAACCCCGTGAAGTCCTAGTCCCCCTTCACTCAGCCCTGGTGAGGCCTGATCAGGGTCCTGTGTCCAGTTCTGGGCACCGCAGTCGAAGAAAGATGCAGACAAGCTGGGAAGGGCTCGGAGGAGGGCAGGAAGGGTGATCCGGGGCCTGGAAACGAAGCCCTGTTAGGAGAGACTGCGAGAACCAAACCAGGAAAAAGTCACTAAGCGTAAGGACGTTTGCCTGCAGACCAAGCCAAGATCATTCTCAGCACTGTTCTCTTGCCAAACCAACAATGGTAGAAAGACCCCCACAGCTTGTTGTGTTGCCTGAACCCACTCAAGGGTAAGTGCCAACCATAATGTGGTGAACGCTTGCTAAAAACTAGTCTGTCTGTCTGTCCTATTTTATTTCCCGACTGCCCCGTAGCCAAAGCTCTCTGCTTATCTGTCTCCTTTTTCTAGCATTGCTTTACATAACCACGGTGTTTCTGAGAGCTCTTTTCAGCCTGCCCCTCCCGAGCCTGAAAGCTTCAGCCCGCATCTTCCAGCTTCCAGGTAGCCAAGCGAAGGAACACCCTGAGCACCACCACGGATGTTTTCCCAGGCCATCTTGGAGCAACAGAGAGAATCCTTGCCATGTAATTTTACCTGCGGGCTTGAAAAGCGTCCACGAAATAACGAGGCAAGGAAATGGAATCGCCCATTGTCTGAGCACCTGGTTCTTAGGGGAGCACAAGGGTTTAAGGCTCCGGGGATGACAAACCAACTTTAAGTTCACTTTAGAGATGTCTTAAACAAAGAATGATGGAGATTAGCTTTTCATCGTCAGGTGCTTGACTCAGTGGCTTGGAGGAGGAGAGCACAGTACGAAGGAGCCGTGTGCCATGACCTCAGCTGTGACTGCAGGCAAATTCCACAGAAATCGCTCACCTCACGGTTGCATTAAATCTGCTGCTGTTGAACAGAAAATGGCCCTGGGCAAAGAAGAATCATGCGTCCCACTCAGCCACGCCATGGAAGCCAAGCGCCTGCGCCCTTCCTGCTGGCGTGGAGGGAGGGGCGAGCCCTGGGCGCGAGCCGAGCCGAGCCGACCCCGGGAAGGATGCCTTCGGGGCTGCTGGTGTCCTACTTTGCGAAGGACACTCCTCTCTCAGGCAGAAGGCAGCCCTCTCTTCGGAAGTGCCCCCTGCTTGACAAAATAGCCGGGCCGGATCTGCTTTAAGGTTGAACGCCGTCCGGCATGGGGCAAGCCGAGGGCCGCAAAGCTGCGCAGAGAGCCAGTCGATCTTCTTCAGCAGGGCAGGACCTCTGGCCTGGCATCCCCGTTCAGGTGGTTCCTGTTCCCCAATTCGCACCTCTGCAAATGTTTATGCTCACCGATACCTTCCTTCTGCCCTCCTCTTTTGTGGCGTTGCGGTTCCTCTCTTGGTGTGCATGGAATTGGTCACCCGAGAGGAGATGCGTGGAGTCTTGTGCAGAAGATTAAAAAACGGAAGCTCCCAATCTGATAATGGGCTCAAGGTGGACTGGCCTTCAAAATGAATTTCGGAGAACTCTGGGGAGGCCAACTCTGCTGCCTGTGCGTCCCAGCTATACTCTTTGGCCTGTCCTGTCTTGCTTCTACATTAATTTCCAATTTCTTTAGAAATCTGCACAAAGATTCGCATCCCAAGACACCATTTCATGGGGGGCTCTAAAAATGTTGCCATTCAGAATGCAGCGTTGTGATCTGAACTCACACGTGCAGACGGAGAAGGAGGGAAACCGGGGTGCGGACGCTGCTGGGTGTCTTGGTTCAGGTCCGCTCGTACCTCCAGGAGGTGTGGGCTGGGTCAGATCGCACTTGCAAAGACTGAATTCTTCAAGCCTCGGGCGGTTAATTTGCCGGGTCTTTACTGTCTGAGCCCCTACGACCTGCAGTCCTTCTCACAGACCGAGACATAAACCGTGCCCGTTATCCTCCCAACTCTCCTGCGAGGCAGGCCAGGCTAAAGGTCAGTGAGGCCCAAAGTCACGCAGGGGTATAAACCAGAAGCGAGATCTCACGAGTCCCGTCCGGCACGCTCACCTCCGGGCCACGCGGGCTCCCGGAGTCCTGTGATGCAGGGTACTCAAATGCTCCTCCGTTTGCCGTCCAGACGTGTTTGACTCTCTGTTCTGTGTGCAGGCACGCTGCAGCTGTGATGAATGGCCTGCCCCATTCGTCCCCCGTCCCCCCATGCTCCCCCATGCAGAGTTGCAGCCTGGAAGCGCCTCGGAGCAGCGAGAGCCCTGCGATCAGCAGGGCCTGCACAGGCACGTCGCGTGGCCACCGGGCGGAGGGCCTTCTCTGCGGTGGCACCCGGCCTTTAGATTTCCCTTTCCCCGCAGCATGAGGGAGTTTGGCATCTGTTGAACGTGTGCCTGCCCGCCCAAGCCTTTGCTGGTTCCAACCCTTGGCTTCATTGCTTATTTGCTGGTTTTTATCTTTGCATTTGATTTACCGGCCTTTTTAATGAGTTTCGCACACCATCCCGTGACTTGATAACAAAGGGCAGCCTATCCTTTTCAAAACTAAGGACATGGCCCTGCATTTGGATCTTGCCCATTCCCCGCGAATCCTTCCCCTGCCAGTCTCCTGCCCCCTCCAGTCGGGGCGGGAGGCTCAGCTACTCGCGGCATCAACTGTGTGGCGCACAGCTGAGCGGCCCTCGCTTTTCATGTCGCCCTCCCGCAGGTCTGCCAGGCCGCAGCCCGGATCCGTGCCGCCACGTGCAGGAAAGCGGCGATGAGCCCTCCTGTCCTTCCTTCTTGCACGGGGGCAAAAGATAAGACATCGCCCCGCCGTGGGTGCCAGCGCCGCGCCGTGGCGTGCCGGCCCCCGGGCTGCGTCCGCCCACGTCGTTATCGACGCTCCCATCACCATCTGCATCACCGCTGCTGAAAGGCGCAGCGATTGGCAGGGCGATAGTCAAGCTGGATGCTGTGAACGTCTTCTGCGGCGGGAAATTCTCCGTTTGCTTCCTGCGGGCCTCGCACCGGGGAACGCTCCGGCGGACTCTGGCGCTGGGAAGAGCACGGCCGTCCTGCTGCCTCCGGCCGAAGGGCCGTCTCGTGCGCGTCCCGTGCCCACGGGCCAGCCAGAGGCCCAGGACCAAGGCCGCGAGCAGGATACGTGCAGAGCGGCACGTCCGGCTGGCGTCCTCCGCCGCCGTCACACGCAGGCAGGCAGGCTGCCTGCCGCCCGATTTATTTCTCTTTATTTGACTTAACGTGTTTATATGCCGTCCAATACTGAAGCCTCTGGACGGCTTGCAAACGATTCCTCGGCATGCTTAGACAGAAAGCGACCCCTTCTCCCCGGCGCCTGTGCCGTTTACGATCTTTTCCGCCCAGATGGATGTGGGGTTGCACACTGCAGGTAGTTGCTAGTCATTTGGACCAGCGGCAATCAGCGCCGCCTCCTCCATGAAGGTCTCATATCCCATGTTGGTGGCCATCCCCAATTCTGTAGCATGGAAACAGGCACTTTCTGTTATTTGTCCTGAATCTCAAGGAAGGAGGGAGGGAGGGAGGCCCAGAACCAGATAGAAGAGAGCAGCGTCTTTGTCAACCAATGGCTGTCCTGCCGATGGGAAAAGGGTGACTCACTCACTTACATGATGGTGAGTTCGAAGAGTGCTGAATTCAGCCATTTCGGTACCTCTCTGTGGTTTGTATCAGCTGTCACGGCTGTCTCTGTTGTCTTAAGCGCTGTTTGCAAAAGGTACAGACAGGGAGGGGCAGGATTCCTCACTACGCGCAGATGTGTAAAGAGACAATGAAGGGGCCTGATTCATCTCTGACAAATCCAAGGAAATTCACACCCAAAGGAAAAAGAAAGTTTAGCCGTATCTAAAGTTTGGCCCGGTTTCCAAAAGTCCAATCTGAAACGTCAACGTCCTATAGTCTTCCTTACCAAGACAGACAAACCGCCATGCGCAGCCCATCTTGAAGGTCAGATGGCTTGCAAGGTCAGATTTGAAGGCCCGGCTGGACGAAAGGTCTTGCAGCGAGCGGCAGCGTTCGCTAGCTAAGTTTGGTTCTCAGAAATTGGGATACCATGGTGGTAAATGTGCCATTTATTTATTTACCTATTCCATCTAAATCTCCCGAGCACCAGGTTTATTAATGAATAAATCAATCAATTAAAAACTTTGCTATACCACCCTCACTACCAAAAGTCTCAAGACGGCCTTACAATAAAACAAAGCTGACTCAGAGAGATTTGTATAAATGCACACGCTCTCATTTCTGTTCAGGTTGATTCTTTTCCAGTAACCTCTCCCAGCTGCCTACTGGCAACTGGGAACTGTGAACTCCTTCACTTGATGCGTCACCAGCTTTATGTACCACCCTGACAATGAGCATCGCGTTATCTGCAGACTCCTTAACATGACAGGCTGCTGGAGTGATAAACTTTCAGAAAAGAGGAAATGCTTCGGCAAAACCCGGAGCGGTACCTGTGCCTGCGCTACTTTGCATGTAACACAGAAATAAATATTCCAGTCCAGGCAGAAATTCTGCACATCTCACCCTGGTGCGGAGGACCGCGGCCAGGTGGTCTACACGGCCCTGGCTTGCCTGCCTGCATGCCTGCCTGCCATCCAGGTCGAAGCGCTTGATGGGCTACAGGTCGCATCTGGGAGGCCTTTGCGGTTTCTGAATCTTTAAACGGGAACTGGCTCGGGCAGCCATTCCAAATGGAGGACTGTTTTCTGCAAAAGAGGACACGTGGCCACCCCATGCAACTCTGGGACTCGTGCAAGAGGAAAGCCAGTGGCTCGCCTTCCCATAGTCATGCTCTGGAAGGGGGAAAAACAAGCCATGCGAGGCCAGAAGAAAGGTTTCCCTCCGTCTCTCTTTCTCCAGACACAGGGGAGATAAGGTGGTCGTTCCTCTGCACCGACCAGAACTTAAGGTATCCCGAGGTCCATGGCGGTAAAAGAACAACCCCTGATCGGTGTGCGAGGAGATTTCTGCTGTCCCTCGAACCCACCCCGCTTTCCCGACAGCACGCGGCCGGGTCCCTTCCTGGGCCATGCAGGGACGGCACCGACCGGGCAGGCCCCCGGCTGCCGCGAAGGCCGTTCCGTCCCCTCGCCCCCCACCCGCTTCCTGCCAGGTATTCTTGGCTACGAATTGCCGTACGTGCTGCAAACCCTGGACTATGCAAAATTATAGATGAAATCTTCTCCCACTTAGCCAAGAAAGAAGATGTAACCAGTGATTAATACTCAGAATAAAGTGAGGCCGTGAGTTACCAGCATGGGTGTAATTAAAGTGAACAGAGCTTTGTCTCTCTCTCTCTCTCTCTTTCTCTTTCTTTCAGTCGCTCACACACACACCAACACACACACACACACACAGAAGTCAATCCCTGCACGCTGACTTCCTCCACACCACGCCCAAATACACCCAGGCCGCACCTTGCAAAAGTATTTCTCCTGTCATCATAGCCTAGAGCAACGCCTACACCCTCTGCAAGCCCTTCCAAGAGAAAGTCAAGGCTCCCTGTCTGGGGAACGGGGGGGGGGGGGGATGCTGCCAGGCACCAGCAGCAGCAACAGGGTGCACCACCCCCTGGTGCCTGCCCCACATCCAGAATTAAGTTTAGGAATCTTCTGAAAGCAGGATCGGGAGCAGTGGAACCTCAAGCAAGCTGGACCCGCTGCCCAAAGATCGGCCGAACGGGAAGCGGAATATTCCCCAGAGCTGGCACATCTGTGTTGGACGTTTTTTGTATCAGGTTTTCCGGGTTTATATATATAGCATAACTTAGCATACATAGCATAAATAAATAACTGTATATATATATAAACATGCATCTGTAGCTGCATCATCATCTATATATAACGGCATATAACACGGTCGTGGAGACCATGCGGGAGGACCACGGCCTGGGTGGTCACGGGAGCTAATGGGATGGCAGCGGGGGGAGACGCCTGGTGGGTTGTGCCCGGCTGGGGGGCAGTGCCGGCCTCTGGTTTGCTCCGGCATGGTGCCCATCTGGCCGTCCTGTGCTCCTGTGGGGGCCCCTCCTGGGCAGGCGGGTCTTCCGTTGTGCCTTGTGGGGCAGTCACATGATGTGGCACATGGGACTCGGCATCCGCCTCTGCCTTGTGCCCGGTCGCAGGGCTGGCCCTGCCGTCACGTGGGCTGGTTTGTCCACATAGGGAGGCCAAATGGGCATTTTGCCCCCCCCCCAGCCTGTGGCAGGCAGATGAGCTTGGTAGTCCCATAGAGAGCATCTGGCTCAATAAAAATGGAGCAGGGAATAAAAGGAATACAGTGGCTGGAGTCAAGGAGAAGATGAAGGGAAACTTCTGAAAAGCAAATTGCCCGTGCTTCAAGGAGGGACTTCCGATGTTGTCGTTGCGGGGCACTTCAGTTCCCCTAATGCCTGTGGTGGGACACATTCTGCCAAGCACGGCGCCTCCAAGAGGTTCCCAGCTTGTGCTCCTCCAACAGAAGGAGCAAGAGGAACCGCTGTCCTTGCCTCGATGCTCACCAGCTTCAAGAAGAGCCGGGGCCAAGCGGCAGCTCCGAGCCGTACCTGAATGCTTGCTCGGAAGGAAGCCAAAGCCAGGTGAGCCAGGCAGGCCCCTGGGCTTCAAGGAAGCCAGCCAACAGCCCTAGACCAGGGGCAGGTCGAGTCCCATGGCAAGGCACTCTGGCGAGAAAGGGAGTCTAGGATGGGTGGGAATTTTGGGGAGGAAAGGAAATTTTAGAGGCATAATTCCAAAAAGAGAAGGGGCAGAAAACAACAGAAGAAGCCCAGGTGCATCACGAAAAGCTTGAAGAGGATGTGGAGAAAAAAGGGCATGCATGGGAGGTGGAGGGAAGGCCGGGCTGCAGAGGAGGAATACCGGCCGGCAGCACGGAGCTGCGGGATGGAGTCGGGAAGGCTGAAGTGAGGGACGAACTGAGGCTGGCCAGGGATGCCACAAGCAACAGAAGGACCTTCCTCACACGCATTTAAAGTGAGAGACTGAGGTCATAAATGAGGAGCCGGCTGCTGAATGTGGGTGGCAAAATGGCCACAGATGAGAAGGAGAAGGCAGAAGGACTCAATCCCTGCTTTGGCTGTTTTCTCCCGAAAGAGGATCTATGAAGACGGAGAGGCACACGGTCCCAGATCATCCAACTGGGGTGAGTGAGTTCATATCTCCCGGGCCTGATGAACTCCACCCCAGCGTCATACAGTTGCTGGCGGATGAATTCCCGGAGCCGCTGCCTATTATCTTTGAGAAATCATGGAGGGAGCAGAAGGGCCGGATGCCTGGAGAAGGGCTAGTGCTGCCCTCATCTTCGAGAGAGGAAGAAAGAAGAACCTGGGAGCTCCAGACCAGCCAGCCTGACGTCAATCCCTGGGAAAATTCGGGAGCAGAGGATGAAGCAGTCATTCTGCGAACACCTTGCAGGGATCACCAGAAGCCAAAATGGATTCCCAAGGAATCTACTCCGTTAGGACGCATCTGGGACCCCGCGTCCAGTTCTGGGCACCACAGCTGAGGAAAGAGGAAAACAAGCTGGAAAAGATTCAGAGCAGGGCAAGAAGGTTGATCCGGGGAGCGGAGGCAAAGCCCCGCGGGGAAAGACCGAGAGACCTGGGCGTGTTTAAGCCCCGAGACGAGGCAGCCGAGGGCAGGAGGGGCAGCGTTCCAAACGTAGGTGCTTGACAGGCTGCCACACGGGGGGCAGGGTAGGGTCTCTTCTCGATCATCCCAGAGGGCAGGACATGGAAGCACCGGCTCGCAACAGTGCAACGAACAGGCGAGGGAGGTGGGGGGCTCTCCCCCGTTGAGGGGACCCAGGCTGCAGCTGGGCCGCCAGTGCAGGGGGATGCCTGACCTGGGAGTCCTGCGCTGAGCAGGGGCTTGGGGCCCTGTGGCCCCCGGCCCATTCCAACCGTTCCATTCCAGGGTGGCCCGATTCTCCCTCCCCTGCTTCCCTCCAGGAGGGACCGCCCTGCCTGCAGGGGTCCTGGACAGCCCCACCAGCCCGCCCGGCATTTGCACAGCAAGAGAGCAGCGGTCGGGAGCGCTCTGCTGGTGCGGGGGCCACGCCTCCTCCGTGCCACGGTGGCAGCCGCTGAGTGGCCCACATCCACTCGCTCCCACTGCGGGACCCCCAACGAGCTCAGCCACCCTCTTCCAGCAGCTCTGCAGCCTGAGCGCCAGACAGGAGCTGGCGAGCGAGCGAACGCCGGAGCAGCCGACCGCGGAAGCAAGCACCGTCGCCAGAAGCAAACGGGGGCGGGGGGGAGCTTGAGGCACCCCACATGCCAGATGCCGGTGGTGGGGCCTGCTCTCTTTCTTGGGCCAGTTACTTATGGCCAGCTTGGAATGAGTGGGGTCCCTCAAGGCTGTCCTGGGACCGATTCAATCTTTTCATCGGTGACCTGGATGAGGGCCCTGGTGACCAGCCGGCTGATCAAATTTGCAGACGGTACTAAAATGGGGCAGTGGCCACAACTGAGGAGCAGGCACTCCGGATCCAGAAGGATCTGGACAGACTATGGAAGTGGGCAGGAGACAACAGGATGGCGTTCAATGTGGAGAAGTGCAAGGTCTTGCACTTGGGGCATAGGAATAGCTGTCATAAGTACAGGTTAGGGGACAAGTGGATGGAGAGCAGCACTTGTGAAAGGGACCTCGGGGTGCTGGTTGACCGCAGGCTAAACATGAGTCAGCCGTGTGATGCGGTGGTCAAGAGGGCGAATGCCACCCTTGGTTGCATAGCCAGAAGTGTGGCTTCCAGATCGAGAGAGGTATTACTACCACTCTATACAACTCTGGTGCACCCGCAGGTGGAGTACTGTGCTCAGTTTTGGGCCCCTCATTACAAGAGGGATATAGCCAGGTTAGAGTCAGTGCAGTGAAGGGCCACAAGGTTGGTGGCCGGTTTGCAGGGGATGCCGTATGGGGCGAGACTGAGGGAACTGGGTCTCTTCAGCCTGGAGAAGAGGAGACTCTGAGGGGCTCTGTTGGGAACATAAAAGTATGTGAAGGGGTGCCACATGGAGGTTGGTAGAGGAAGGCAGGACGCGCTCCAAACAGAGCCAAGCTCAGGGAGCCAAGGTTCAATTTGGATGCCAGGAAGCACTTCCTGATGGTTAGGACCCCTTGGGCTTCCACGGGGGGTGGCTGAGGCCCCATCGGTGAGGGTGTCCAAGGACAGGCGGGACATGCACATGGTGGGCATGTTGCAAGCGGAGCTGGCTGGAGCCAGGGGTCAGACTGGTTGGCCAAGGAGGCCCCCTCTGACTCGCTCGGCTTCCATGTCTCTATGAGCGAGGGGGCGTAGCATAAGAATTCGGAGCAGCTGCTTTGAGTTTTGGAGCTGCGCTCAAGTTCTGCTGACTTCCCCTTCCGAGGGCTGTTGCTTTGGCCTCCCCAGTTGGCCTTTGGGGGTGCCTGATTATGACTAGCTGTGCTTCCCCGCGATGCTCCGCCAAGATTCCTGCAGCCCCCTAAGACTGAGGAGCACTGCCAACTGTTGCCCCACACTGGAGCCCAAAATGGGCCAGCACATGGACCCCCCCCCCGCCGGAAGGGCCGGTGGCCACATTTTCTCCTCTTCCACATCCCTGCCCAGTGTCCTCTTCGTCGGGAGGTTTGCTCCAGCCCCCAGCGCACCCGCGGCACCCGGCGAGCCGTCTTGCTCCATTTCGTGGGACAAGATGGATGTGGTGCGAAGGCGTGGCGTGGCACAGGAAGTGTCTGGGCCTTCCAGCTCTGGAAAACGCGCTGCTTCGGAAACTGGTGGTGTGTGCGTGTGCGTGCGTGCGTTTGTGTCAGCGTAACAAACACCTGGCTGAGGAGGAGAGTCATCCCCTCCAGGGACCGGGGAAGGGGGCCGGTGCCGAGGGCGAATTCTGCGCAGTAAGCCGCGGGGAGGTTGCTTCCGCGGGCAGCTGATGAGGTGTGGACCTGGGGCCGCAGGAGGCGGCTGTTTGATGCGGCGCTCCATGGAACGGCGTGATCCCTGCCAGGCCGCCGGCAGTCCCCGGTCTGCGGGTTGATTCACACTCTGGCGACACTTGCCAGCCTCTCCTGATCCGGCGCACCTCCGCGGTGCTGCTCCCTTGCACTGCCGATGCCGCAATTGCGCAAAGAGGTCAGCGCACCGATCGGGCCGCCTCTCCCTGAGCCACGTCTGGCAAAGCGTTGCAAAAGGGTGGCTTGTTTCCCAGATGGTCCGAGACTGGCGTGGCCCTTTCATTTGCTCTTCAATCAATCAATCAATCAATCAATCACAAGCTTTCTGTCCCCTCCCCTACAAATGTCTCCGGACGGCTTGCTGTAAATAAGTAGAATGAAACAAACCCCACAGAATCCGACCATTAATATACTAAAATGCCAGTTAAAATCAATTAAGCATTAAAATAGGAAAATAAAACGAGTTTTGCCTGACGCCGAAAAGAATGTAACATTGGCGCCAGCGGACCTCTCTGGGGAGCGCATTCCATAGTGGGGGCACCACCGCAGAGAAGGCCCTCCTCTGCGTGCTTTCCGTCCTAATCTCCTTCAGGGAGGGCTCCCGGAGCAGGGCCTCCGCCTCAGATCCCAAGGGGATAAAGTAGAAAAGATCATAACGATCTATTTATGAGCTTGGCGCATGGCTAAATGTGGTCCGCTATGCAGGGTTGCAAGGTTGTTGCATCCTGTACGTGCTCCCCGACTGGGTCGCATCACGTGAAGGGGAGGGTGGGGAGGAAGCCGTCAGCTGCTGAAGCAGCAGCCGAAAAGAGGCGAGAGCCAGAGATTTTCTGGAGCTGTTCGAGTCCCCGCTTGACTGTGAAGCTCCCTGGGTGGCTCAGCCTCACCTACCTCGCAGGGCTGTTGTGAGGGCAAAATTGACAGGCGGATCCTGCAAACTGCCTTGAGTTCCTAGAAGGACGAAAGTGCGGTATGCATATAATAAATAGTCAACTAAAAACGGTAAAAATTTTGCACAGGGAACATTCAGATCAGCACTGCTCCTAAACTTTTGTTCTTTAAGGATGCACTCCTGGGCATGTTTGGATGGAGAAAACATCCACAGCCCCCAGTATCCCCGGCCAGCCCCATGGGGCGGGGGGTGCAGGGTGGGGCTTCTGCCCCAGCCTGTTAAGGCTGAGCTCTAGAGCTGGATGGCTCCCATTGCACACTCGCTCCACTAGCAACCCGTTGTGGCAATGTGGCAGCGTCGCTCAAACACCGAAATTCGCAGCAAGGGAAGTACGTGGTGGGGTGGAAGCCAGTCCTGAGAACAGAGAGAGACATAGAAGCAGAGCGAGTCAGAGGGGTCTCCCGGGCCATCTAGTCTGACCCCCGGCTCCAGCCGGCTCCGCTCACAACACGCATGTGCAAGACCATGTGCATGTCCAGCCTGTCCTTGAACACCCGCACTGATGGGGCCTCAATGACCCCCCGTGGAAGCCCATTCCACACCCTTGGGGTCCTGACTGTCAGGAAGCGCTTCCTGGCATCCAGACTGAACCTGGGTTCCTTGAGCCCTGGACGTCACCCTGTATATTCTTCTTTCCATTTCAAAATATTGCTAGACTACTGTCTCTTTAAAAAACGAAAGTACTTTACAGAACTACGAAAACCAAAAACAATACCCAGCACTCGAGCAAACAGCTAAACGAATTCCCCAAACCCCAAGAAAGTTACAGGAAAATCTGAGCACGATACTGTTTCCTCTTGCTGCTTTCCCCAGACTGCTGGTCCTTGGAGGGCCTGGAACATGGAAGCTCAGGTGAAGGATCAGGTTATGAGCACCTGGAAGGTGGCCCTTTTCCCATGCAACAAAGGAACGGAATTCTGCACATGCTCCTTTCTCTTTCTCAGTCTCTGGCGCGCCTCACAGTCCGGTGGGTTCTTCTGCATCACTTGCTGCACTAAAAGGGCACCGTTCCAGCTACTCCAAGGGGTCCAAGAATTCAGGGAAGGAAAGGGTGTCGGAGAATCCCTGCAAATGCTCGCAGGAGAAACCTGTGTGGATTTCAGGGCATCCCTTTCGGGCTGGTGCACCTTTTTGGTTCGGCCTCAAGCCGAGCAGGGGCGCCAGGCTGACTCCGCAGCAGCGGCTTTATGTTCCGGGAAAGGGTGTCCCATGGTGCTGCCCATGCTTGCTCCTGAGTAACCCAGGCCTTGGTACTGGTGAGCAGGCATTCCCGGAGCGGGTTTTTGTGTTCCCCCGCGTCTCATTCCTCCTCCTGGGAAAGCACGGGTGGTTGTGTGAACGCCGGTGTGCGGAGGTGGGCTTCGTATGCTCAGAGCCCGCCGCTGGGCTCCAGGGGCCGCTCTTCTGTGTGATCATGAGGTCATGATCCTCCTCCGTCTGGGGGACGCGCTTTTGCAGGCTTGCTTCCTCGGTTCCCCGTTTTGCAGCGAGGTGGTGTGCAGACCTCCGCCTCCCTTGACGCCCCCTCCTTCTCTGTGCAACGGGAGTTGTGCTGGCACAGGCGAGGCTGAGTCCAAAGAAGGACCCTTCTGTGGCCTTGTGGCGTCCCCCTCTGCTTTGCACTCACGACCGTGCGCCTCAGTTTCCCCTTTCTGGGAGTGGGTTGCTGTGGGCTTTCTCCCACATGTGCTTCACCTCCTGCTGCCCCCACAATCTTTCTATTGCCCCCCCAAAAAACCGCCCTCTGCTCTTCTGTGTTCTTAGGAGGCAGGCCCTTTCAAGCCACGCAGGCAGGCCAACAGACAGACAGACAGACAGACAGACAGACAGTCTTCAGAGCATGTGTAAATTAGTATAGGCAAATAGCCCAGATCCCGTCACTGTGTAGCACCACCTCTGCAGAGAGATGAGAGGGTGGATATGCATCTGTTAGTGGTTATGCAATGGTGTAATTAGTTATTTCTGGGTGTCGTCACATGCCGTTCCTGGGCCTGGAGATTTAATTGAGCAAAAGAGCTGATTAGAATTGGGAAGCCACAAGAGCTGAAAGCGTACTTTGAAAAGACATGGAAAAACACTCCCACCGTATTTACCTGCCTGCGTTGGCCTGAGTTTTGCAAAACTCTGTTGCAGGGGAAATGACGTGACGCAGAACGCCCGGCCTGAGTCCGCACTCCGCTTCGGCTTCTGCACATTTTGTTCTGGAAACAGGTGCATTTAATCTGAGATCAGAGATGGAGCACAGGTGGGCCCTTGCAGTGACTTACAGTACAGGATGTGACTTCCAGAGGCAGAGGGTTGCACCAGATTGTGTGTCTGGGTGTGTCACGGCAAAAGAGAAGCACACTTAGGCAACCGAGAGGTGCCCATTGCTTTCCCTTGCTTAACTTTTGCGCCACAATTAAAATCGTTGGCACCCTCACGGAGTCGCGTGTCTTGCTTACGACAATGCCCATTTAATCCATTCCAGGGCCAGATTGTAGCCCAACAAAATATGAGAAAGTCGGGGCACCAGATTTACTGGAGGGGCTTTTGTGTTCCCGTCCGTTAAGGAAGCAGCTGCGGGGAACCCGCCAGGGTGCAAACTGTGACACGCAGAAAGGCGATTAAGGCCCCCCGGCCTCCTGCAGCCCCAGCGAAGCCCCAGCGCTCCCCAAAGCCGAATTTCCTTCTGGGGCGCAGCTGCTGCGGGTCTCTCAGCCGGGCCCTGAGGGCTCGGTCCGGTGGCCAAGGGATGCCACCTGGCCAGCCGTGGCAAGAGGCAGAGTCCCCGCAGCAGCATCAGAGGCGTCGTGTCCAGGGCGGCCAGGGGGTTTCTGCCTCGCAGGGCCCGCCTGGCTTTCCACGCCGGCTGAGGCCCACAAGGGGCAGCCTGCCTTTAGGGGGCAGGGAAGGGCAAATCCAGGCAGTGCCCAGCCCCTCCTCCTTGTGAGTAAGGGAACACATCTGGCTGGGGTGTTTCCCACATGCCACATCATGGCTTAGAGTGATGTGTGAAGCAGGCCTCAGAAGTACGGCGAATTGTTGCGGGGCGCAGAGAAATTGATCTTGTCTTTCTTCGCTGTGCTTTGCACTGGAAGAACAAATAGCAGGACGAGTGTCGCACTGTCAGCGGATGACGCCCGAACTTCTCTCTCTGGGGTTTTGCAGAGGTTAAGAGCATGAGAACGTGGGAAGAGCCTCACTGGATCAGGCCCAGGGCCCGTCCGGTTGGACCTCCTGCTCACACCGCAGCCACCCAGCTGCCCACGGGATTCCTCGGGCAGGACACGAACCCAGCGGCTCCCTCCTGCCCACATTCCCGAGCAGCTCCCTCGGGCGGCAGGGGTAGCCCGGCCTCCTCCTCCTCCGGGATCTTGTCTAGGCCCTTTTCGCGGCCACCCAAACGGGGAATATGGCAGCGGGACCCGGTGCTGTGTGAAGAAGGGCGTTCAGAAGCGGGCCCTGGATCCCCGCCCAGCAGCTTCCCGGGGTGACCCCGCCGGGCCTGGGTATGGCGTGCAAGAGAGAAGAGCGGCGCCTCGCTCCGTTTCCGCTCACCTGCGCGTGCCTCCCCTCGCTCGCCTTTCCCCTGACCGCCCCGGCGCTGCGCTCTGTCCTCACAGGGGAGTTGCTGCAACACCGCCGCCGTGATGTCAGCTGCCCTATTCGCATTTTTCCAGGTTGGAAGGTTCGTCTGTCCCGGCAGCCAAAACCCTCCCGGCAGCCCTTCCGCGTGGCCCAGCGATGGGCCCTGATCCATGGGGTGGATACATTGCACATTGGGCAACGCAGCTTTGCTTCCACCCGCTGGCTGCCCCCCTCTGTTGTTCTGTTTCCCCACAGCTGCTCCAAGCCTTGGCAGATGATTCACAGGATGCAAATGTTGAAGATGTTGTAAGGAGGAGATGGCGAGGAGGAGGTGGGGAAGGAACCTGGGATAAAGTTCACCTTGGTGCATTCTCCTGCAGCCAAACGGTTGCAAAACCCAGGCAGATGTGCGAGCAGAATATTCTGGAAGGGCTCGTTTAACCAAATCTACTGGATATCCTGGTTTGGGATCAGTGTCAGCGGATTGGACAACTTCTGTGGGCACAGGAATATGGGAACAGCAGCCTCTAGGTACAGACCCGGCCTCACCTTGAAAAGAAGGGTGGAAAATCCAGCCCTTTCCCCGGAACCTGCTTTTTGCACCTGGAAAAACAAAGCGCGAAGTATCGGAGAAGCGAGAAGGAGGCCTCGCTCCGAAAATGGAAGTCTCGCCCAGGGGAGGAAAACAAAAGGGCGCACACGCCCGCACACGGGAGACGCTGGCAAATGAGAGGAGATGTGGGAAAGCATTTTGAGGAGAACCTATCGAAGCACATCCAGGCCCACGGCAAAGGCTTCTTTCAATGCATGGGAGGACAGAAAGCAGCCGGAGAAGCAGCTGGACCACCGGGTGATGGTGGATTAAAGGAGTAGTGCACTGAATTTTTTAATCTCTGCACAGCAGAGGACACACAGAGAGTGCCTCTCCCTGAACAGATATATTCAGGAAGGGGTGGGGGTGTGAGGAGTTGGTACAAAAACTGGAATTCCCAACCTTACTGACGAACTGGAAGTTAATGAAGCACTGGGCCCAACTGGCAGCCATCCAAGGATTCTTAACGAGCCTGAATACGAAATTGCTGGCCTTCTTACAAAAATATGTAGCATATTCCTAAGATCAGCCTCTGTACCAGAGGGCCGGAGAACAGCCGGAGTGACACCCCTTGCAAACAGGCTTCCATAGAGATCTGGGGAACCACAGGCTGATTGACTTTGCATCTGTCTTGCATAAATGGGTTGAAAGTTGGGAAAGAAAATTAGTTAGTGCACAGAAGGACAGGCCCTGCTGAAACAGAATCAGCAAGGCTTCTGTGACGGGGAGTGCTGCCCGTTAGGCCTTTTAGAGCGCTGTGAGAGTGTCACTACGCAAGAGTGTTACCGGATTGTGCCAGTCCACGGCTGGGGCAAACCCGGGTGGACCCCAGCCCCGAGCCAAACAGAGCCTGAGGCGAGACTTGGAGCCAAAACCAGCTTTATTCTAGTGCACCATAGAATAAAGGCAGACAAAAGGGGACGTTCAGCCCAAAGCAGTGTCTCGAACGTTGCACCCCAGTACGTGCGTTTGATACCCTGGGTAAGCAATTAGGTCACCTACTACACATCTAATGCATCGATACATCAGTGTATGCACCCCTCCCGTGCTGGAGAAAGAGTCCTTTCTTCTGCCAAGGACCAGGCATTTCCCATGTCTGTTTCTTATCTGCTCGAGATTCACACAGGCCTGCCATGTTCTCACTCCCGGCACATTTGCAGCTTTCATGGCGGCTGCAACCAGTGTCCACTGTCCGTTTATTACTGTATTTGAGGTCAGGTCAGCTTGTTATCTGTGGGTTACACAAAGTTCATTTTGTTCTTCTCTGCCCTTCCTTCTGGGACAGCATAACTGTGGTGTTTTTGCTATGGGGCCTTCCTCTGGCCAACTACTTTTGGGGCCTTTCTCTGGCCAATTACTTTTGGGGTGTTTGGGGGTGCTGCAATTGGCAACAAGAGGGTAGCGGGGATCTGGTGACATGGTTTATTTGGAGTTTTGACAAAGCCCCTCAGCAAGATTCCTGAATGGACCAAGTAGCCTTGGAAGAGGGAGGGCCTACTTTGGACTGGGAACCCGTGAAAGGAAGGAAACCCCAAGAGAGGAATTCATGGTACATTCTCCTGGTGGATGGATGTAAACAGTGGGTCGCCCAGGGCTTCTCCACTTATTCAGGATGGGTTTAGGATGAGCAGGAGCAGTGTGATGGGCAAGTTTGCTGGTAACAGCCAAATGTTTAGGGTGCTTAAAGCAAAGCGAGCTCGTGAGACGCTCCAGGAGGACCTCTCCGAACTGGGGGCTGGGCATTGAATCGTTCTTGTTTCTAACCGCCACGCTGGGTAAGGCAAAGCCAGGGCCAGGCCACAGAGCTTATTTTAGGCCTGTGTTACACAGAAATCTTTAAAAAGATGGGTGTTGGGATGCTTTGGGAGCTACCTCAGCAAGATGCTTCAGTGGTAATGGCACTTTTCCGATCCGGTCACTTCTGAAATACATCGATGACCTAAACTGCTCCACGTCTCAAGTTCGAGCATCGCAATATTGCTAAGTGCTCTCGGCCACCACCTGGCATCCCGCCTGCCGGCTGCGCAGGGACGAGGCCCCCGTGGCCAGTCAGCAGAGATGCTCGGAGCCCGCTGCATCTCCGCGCGGAGCCCTGCCCCGGTCACCCTCGGAAGGTCGCCGGATACATTACAAAAATATCGCATCTACTAAATGCAAGGCATGGTCCCGGCACGAGGGGCTGCAGTGTGGGGACCTGAGCCGCCGTCTCATGGCGGTGACCTCTGCAGAAAGGCCCGGGTCCCTGCGCTCTGTGGGCTGGGCGCTCGCCTGGGGCGGGGGTTGAGCGCATTTGGGCCGACTTGGCGGTCCCGATTTGCCACCCGCAGTGCCACATGCCCCCCAAAACCTCGCGCTCCCCTCCTATGCCCGGTGGCCTCAGCAGGGGTCCTGAGAGCCCGAGGAACTCTGGCTGCAGCAAAGGGGGAGCTCGTGGCGCTCGTGGCGAGGCAGGGGCAGCCGTCCCTTCTCCCCACATTTTGGGCAGCTCTGGTTGCTCATCTTTTGGGGCGGCTCCCCCTGAGAACAGCTTGCTCCTCCCACTGCCCGGGCCATTCGGGACTTGGCAAAAATGAAGCCCCGGGGAAAGGAAGATCATGAGAGGGGCTGTGCAGGGTGAGACGGCTCCGTCTGGTCCGGCATTCCGTTCCTGCATCCCCCAGGCGGCCCATGAGGGAAGCGGCCCACTCGGCTCCGCTTCCCTAGCATCAGGCCCCCTCAAGAGAGGTAGCCCCCAGCCGGTCAGGCCAGCAGCCTCTGATAGCCACCTCCGCCAGGGTCTTGTCCGACCCCCTGCTTGGTGGCCCTTGGTGCTCTCGGGGCAAACGAAGCCCATCATTTGACTATGTCATTCCGTGGTCCGTGCTGTCCGGGGTGCTGCTCGGTGCGTGGGGCTCGTGACTGACTGAAGCCCAAGACCGACTGGCTGAGCTGGTTCGGCCCCGGCCAGGCTAGTGCCTCTTGGCTCCTCCCGGGGTGGGCGCGCAGATGCCCATCCGTGAGCTCTGCCGGAGCCTCCTGGGGCCTCCTGGCAGAATTGGGTTCTCACTGCCCTGCCTGCGACCTGGGTCAGCGGGATGCTGCAAAAGAGGCTCAGCTCCGGGAGGGTTGTGCTTCTCCAAATTGAGCAAAACTGATATAATGCACAAAATATGTGTCAAAATCCACATGTTAGGATTAATACGTATTTGGAGAGAAGCTGCATTTAGAAGTGAATATTTTAGGAGAAAATACTTCTAAAATCCTTAAAATACATACAAATGTAACGGTACCTCCTTTGAAGGAAATCTAGAAGAAAGTAACAAGGGATGGGGCATTCCTGATTGTGGATGCTCTCCCCAGAGAGTCCGCAGGGCAACCGCCCCGTCGCCTTTCCAGTGGCGTTCTCAGCCTTTCCTCAGCTCCCAGGCGTGTGACAGCTCATAAGGTGACCCAGAGAGCTTTGGCTATTAGATGGCAGAGAAGTGTAATACATGAAATATTTAACGGATGGAAAATGCCAAGTGGGTTTTTGAAAAACCGCAGGGATGGTGAATCATAGAATCACGGAATAGTAGAGCTGGAAGGTCCACCCGCTGCTGTCGCAGGACACCAAGTCTCACCATCCTGCTCAGAGGTCCCACGGAAAGTGGGACGGACTGGAAATAGAAGGCTCTTCCCCATTTTTACTGCTGCAGTAAAAATTCTCGGTGGTGGGAAGAGCCTCCCCTAGCGGGGAGGGCAGGTGTGGGGATCCTCTTGCAGGTAAGGAGCCGAGTGTGTTTCTGGAGAAGTTCCGTGGGCTCAGCACACCCCCCACCATGGCGCCCCAGAGGGCAGCCCCGCTCCCGCTGCTGCGCCCCTTCCCTTGCCAAGGTTCTTCCAGCACCTTCTGCACCAGGAGCAGGAAATGCAACATTTGGGACCCAAAACTGTGGTTTGCGCACGGCATAACCGAGTCCAAGAAGAGGGGAAGAGTTTGTGTGTGTGCAGAGCTGAGGTTTTAAGAGGCGATGACGCCATCCGTGGGGCACCCAAAGGTCCTTCACCAAATCGCAGGTGGCGTGTCGGAGTGACCTCAATCTTTCAAAGGAGTGACAGGTTGGTGACTTGCTTGGCGTCGGGTGGCTACTAAGCGCCAGTGGCCCACTGGCCTGACCAGTGCAGGCTCTGATATCCCTCTTCTGAAGTTAATGTACCCAATTAAACAAAATCTCCAGTAGCAAGTGGAATGAGAGGGTCCGTCTTCACCTAGCAGGTTCCCATAATTCTGGTGTCTGGATCTCCCCGAGGTTCACGTCAGCTTTGAAAACACAAACAGTGATTTTTAGAAAGGTCAGCTTTTATTTTGGTCCATATTCATAATTTGTTTTAAGACTTTTCTATCCCACTTTTCCTTCAAAAGGCATCCAGAGCAGCTGACGACTGCTTTGAGCATGAGAACATGTGGATTTGCATGAAAATAAAGGTGTCCAGTGGAGCAAAGGCGGGAAACCAGAGCAGAACGATGTGGGCGCTGCGGCGGCAAGCGAGAGATGGTGGCCGGGCACTTGTTGCAACGGATCCGTTCCTTGGTCAGAATGGATACGCCGGAGAGCGGCGCCCTGCCACGGCACGAAGAGGCTCTCAGGTGGCGACCGTGGTGAGGCAGCTAAATGAAGCATGGCCAGTCCCACTGGCCGTGCTGCTTCAGTAATTTATTGATTGACTAAGAATAGAGCCTGGTTGTGAGAACTCGTAGGAAACCGGGGTGGCCATGTTCCCAGAGGGCTGGCGTCAGGTGTGATCCGGTGCTGTAACCGAATCTCTGCTCCGCTGGGTAATTCTGCCACTGCGTGTGAGCGCCCTGGAATGCAGCCGCACCGAGGGGCCTGTTCGTATGTCTTGACGGAGGCTTGGAGGTCGTGCGGGTCACTCAGGGAGGCCACGGAGAGGCTACGCTAGCGCGCCTGCTCCCTGGGAGACCAGCGAAGAAAGAGGGAGGGAGGCAGAGGCACCCAGAGAGAGAGTCGGCTGTGCAGGGCAACCCGCACTTTTGCACCAAAGCATGTGCTTGCTGGTTCACATGGAGGCCGAGGCTGCGCACGAGCAGCCGGACCTCTGAAAAGCCAAACGGGCCGGCACCGTTCCCCAGGCCGGCTCCGGCAGAGCCGTGGGAAGCCCTCCAGCCGGCCACGCGGAGCCCCTGGCTGGAGACGGAAGAGCGGGCCGCATCCTCCGCGTGGACTTTGGAGCACTGTAATGAGCTTGCAAAAGGGGGCCGAGCCGTCCAGGGCAGCCGCCTCTGCCCAGCCAGCCCTCCCGGATGGCCGCAGAATCGCTGCGCCGGCACCAGTGCCAAGGCCGAAGCTCCTTCCCCGGCGAGGGTCACCCGGGGAAGACAGGCCGTGAAAGACGAGAAGAAAGGGAGGCGGGACCCCAGGGGGCCAGCTGTCAGCCCGAGGGAACAGCCGCCAGGCGCAGCAAGTGGCGAGAGAAGGCAGCAGGCAATAAATAATCCGTTTGTTTTGCTCGCGGCACATTCCCGGTGCAGGCCGTCATGGCCCGTTCTGGCGGCCCGCTCTCATCCGCTCGCCCGAGAGGGTCCCGCTTCGGCACGGGGCCCTGGCCACGGCAGCCCTGCAGCGGCTTGGGGGTCCGCCCCGTGGGGGCGCAGCCTTGGGACACCCCGGCCCCTCTGCCAGGAAGGCTCTCGGCCGCGTCGGCCGGCCCAGCCCGCCTGGCTCTGCTGCCCACTTTCTGGAGTTCCCGCTGAGGCGAAGCCTGGGGGGCCAGTCTGTGTCAGGCTCGTGAGCTCGTAGCCGCTGGCCCTGGGACCGTGAGTCCGGCAGCCTTCTTTCCCTCGCCCCCTTCCCGAAAAACGGGGGGAGGGCGCGATTCCACTGCTCTGCCGCTTAGAGGGGAGCCTTCCCCCACCGTCCACCTGCCAGCCAAAGCGTTTCTATCCAACAGGCATTTCGCTCACTAGCAGCTGAGGCTGCGGTCTCCGATGTCAGGGAGGCAGTGCGGCCCCTCCAGGCCGCTCTCCGCGGTCACGAAGAGCTCTCCATGGTGCTGAATCTCTCTGAGGGAGGGGGAGAGGCCCAGCCCGTCAATAGTAGCTCTGCAGTTCAGGCTAAGACCTGGAGTGGATACACCACCCCATTGATCCTGGAGGCAGCGTACTCCACCGCCTGCCAGTTGGAGCAGCTTCAGGTGGAGAGGGCCCCTTTATTAATTGTCTTGCTCCTTGCACATGCGAGTACAATGGCAAAATCAAAGTGATCCACTGCTTCAGAAGCCCTACAATAAAGCAGAAGGGTGTAAAACAGCCGTTTAAAGGCAAACAAACGAAAACAAGAACCTTCAGAAGTTTGCGTGTGGGCCTCATGTGTTGCCAGAGGAATCACCATATGGTGACCAGGGAGGCTGATCAAAAGGAGAGGGGCCAGTACCAGTAAGGCCCCGTCCCCCACCAGCCCCCTGACTTGCCTCGCCTCACCCAGCAGGGGCAACAGAGGTGGGGCCCCTGGAAAAGACATAAAGGGGTGGCAGATCCTGCTTTACCTTAAAAATAAGGTACGTGTGCCCATGTATGTGTGCCATCTGCCTGACTATAGGATTATATGCTTTCATGCTAAAACAAGTGATTTTAAGATTTTTCAACGATCCAGAGAGCTTTGGCTGTTGAACTGCATTGAAAAGCCCTGCACGACCAGACTGGAGGTTTCTCCAATTACGAGGTTTCTCCATGGATGCAACTCCCTGTCAACTCCCTGTCCAGCGGAGCCGGCTGGAGCTGGGGGTCAGACTAGATGACCCAAGAGACCCCTTCTGACTTTTATGTTTCTGTGTCCCTGGGAACAGTTTCTCAGGGTGGGCCAATGGTTCTTTCCACCCTTTCAGCCTATCAGTGCCGTCGCCCCCTCCCCGCTTTCCAGCGACTCCATTCCCCTCCCGCTCGCCTGGGTTGTCTGTGCTCCCACTCCGTGCCGTGCCCCTTAACCCCGCAAACTCCGAGGGCTGTGGGAATCCAGGGCAGGGTGGGAGCAGTGCGGGGCAGAGACGGCCCCTGTGCCCCACTCAGCCTGCAGCCTTACGGCTTTGGTGCTGCGGCAGCCTTAGAAAACCGCAGGGCCACAAGAGCAGAGGACGGGGGCTGCAGGTTCGGAGCTCTGCTCCTGCCTCAGATCACCTTTCCGTGGCTGGAGCGGGGCCCCCAAGCTTTCCCGCAGCCACCCAGAGAGCACCCCCTCTTGCGCAGTGCTCCAAGCCCTTGTGCCACTGGGGGAGCTCCCCCCATGGCAGGGTCCCCCCCCCAAAGTACCCGAACCCTCACGGACACTCCAGCGTTTTCGTTTGTAGATGGTGAATTTTCTTTTGGGCTCTGGTTCTGTGAGCACAACGAATCAGAAATAGAACGATACTTGGTATATGTATTTATTTATGTATTACGCTTCTATCCCACCCGACAGTCCACACTCTCTGGAACAATTCCAAACAGTTGTAACCAGAAAATGCAGCATGACGAGATACAGTAGAAATGTTTACCATGTTACAAGTGCAGCATACAATAAAAAGCAAAATGCATAATAAAACCGAGCCCCAGAGCAAAGATTGAAAGCATTGCAGTGGCTTTAAAGCAGCAGAAGCTGAAAGACTGAAATTCCTGGGAGCATGAGGAACGCCTTCCCAATAATTCCCAGGAGGAGTACAAGGAGGGAGGCAGGTGCGGCTCTCCAGGAAGCTTGTTCCACCCCTGGGGGCTACCGCAGGAGAGGCCCTGCTCCGCCTGGCACCTGCCTGGCTTCCTTTGCTGGGGGCTCCAGGGGGGGGCCTGAGAGGGCAGGTCTGGGCAGGAGGCAATAGGTGCCTCTTCGGCCACAACGGCTTCCGGGCCTCTCCCAGAACTGCTCCTCCCCTGCTTTGGCCGACGGGCCTCCTGGTCTGAAAGCATCTGAGAGCCTTTGAGTGCCTCACGGAGTGGCCATGCGCCCTCTGTTTCAAAGGCCTCTCCTGTCTGGAGAACAGTCTGTTTCAGGTCTGCTTCAAAGAACAGTTTGGCTGGGCCTGGAGGTGGCACCCAAACGGCCGGTGCGCCTGCCCAGCCCACGATGATGAAATGCACTGTCCGTGCGCAATGCTGCATTTATTTCTAGACGTGCACCTCAGCATAACAGCTGGCACACAAACAGTTCGTGCAGGCTCTCTCGTCCCGTCTTCTGGCGATGCTCGTCCTCCGTTCTGGCCAGCCCAGTGCCCCGTAAATAGTCGTCAAGAAGGCCCGGCCCTTGCTAGTTCCTGGGCCAAGGGCGGGTGCTGGGCAGGCCAGGAGCTTCTCGCCACAGTGCCCAGCCGAGAACGGGGGCGTCTGAGCATGGCATCAAATGCCAGGGCAAAGGAATCTGGAGAGGAGCAGCATCAGAAAGACGTCAGGGTTGCTTTTCATGTGATTTTTTCCCCAATGAGGAAGACTTCTGCTACATCCTTGCTTCACCTGGGCGTCCTCCAGACGTTTTCAGCTGGAATTCTCTGGCCATTGGTCCTGCTGGCAGGGCTGCTGGACATTCACGTTCAAAGCCCTCCTGCCCCCTGAAATCGGCAGCAGAAGCCCTCCTCCGGGAACCCTCCGTGAATGAGATTAGGAGGGTGAGCACCCGGAGGAGGGCCTTCTCTGCGGTGGCGCCCCGTCTATGGAACGCGCTCCCCAGAGAGGTCCGCCTGGCGCCGTCGTTATTTGTTTTTTGGCGCCAGGTGAAGATCTTTTTATTTAAATCATATTTTAATTGTTAATTTGTTTACTATTTATATTTGTTAATTTAGATTGTATTTTTAAGGGGTTTTGCCGAGATGCACCAGGGGGGCGGGTGGGTTTTTAATTGAAGCTATTTGTTTCAAATTTTTACTGCTGTGAGCCGCCCCGAGGCTTTGTTGCGATGGGGCGGCATAGAAATGTTTTAATTAATTAATTAAGCAAGCAAGCAAGCACCTGCAGGGCACCTGGCGGGGGACGGCTTCCCCCCTCCCACCCATTCCCTTGTGCACCTGAGCAGGAGAAGCCGCACAGAGGCGGGCAGGTAACCGCGGCAGAGCAGGTCCGGGTTGCTAAGCCTTGGGCAGAGGGGCCAAGAAGCAGCGGCCCAAAGGGACAGTGCTGGTCCCTGTCGCCAGGGAGCCTCGACTGCCAAGCTGCCACGGCCCCCCGGAGGTGACAGCATCATCCCCGAAGGGATGTGACTCAGGCGGCGGCAATGAGGGGGGATTCACAAGCCCTGACGCAGCCCTGGCCTTGAGACGCTCGTGTCTTTTTCTGGCTCTTTCCATCTTCCGTGCAAAGGACTCGATGTGGGGGCGCTATATTTAGAACGGAAAGAAACAACCTGACACGCCGCGTGTGAAATATCAGGCGGGAGAAAGACACGGCAGGATCCGGGCCAGCCTGGAATCCTGGCCGGTGCCGCCTCGGGAGCATCACCCAGGATGCCGCAGGAGGGGCCCCCGCGTCGCCCCCGGGCCAGAACACCGGGGCCAGAGCGCCGGCCACGGCCCGCTTCACTCCTGCCCTCTCCAGGCTCGAGCCTGAGGTGTCTCCGTTCCGCGGCCACCGCGACCCAGGTGGCGGCGAGCAAAGAACCCAGGCACCGGGGAAGGATGATTGCATGGATGGGGCGCGTGCCGGCAGGAAGCGGGAAGCGACTCTGGGGCTGAGGCATGCTGGGAACTGAAGGGCTTTCGTCTGTCCCACGCATGGAGTGTGCTCAGCACGAGAGCAGGGCGCCCATCTTGGGCCTGGCAGGGGCTGCCAAGCCAGCCAGCCAAGCCGCCCCCGGACACCAAAGCCTTCCCCCGACGGGCGCCGTCCAGGTGCATCCAGATGCAGCCCCGTCGCCCCTCCACCTGCCTGGCCAGCGACCACGCTGGCTGGGGAGCATGGGAGCTGCAGCCTGGCACCTTCGGGAGATGCCCAGTCCGGGCAGGCAGGGGCTCATCCACTCAGTGCCGAGACTCCAAGAGCGTGCGTGTGCCGCCCCCAGCGCCGCTGCTTGCCCCAGGATGCTCGTGCAGAGTCGGGCACCTGCGGGTGCTGCTTGGCCGATTCGGCCCTGCAAATTCAGCCCACGCTCGGGCAGATGGCTGATCTTACCATTTCCTCCCAGCTGGTTTCTCATGCTGCCAAAAGAGCAGGGTGCCTGCCAGGTGCCTCCCAAAGCCGCCTGCCTGGCTGCTCCCAAAGCTGTTGCTGGCACGTTTTTGAAGATCTGTGTTCCTTATGTTCCGGGTTGCCCAGATGACCATGGGGACATTGGAAGTTGCCTCACACTGACCCTGGCCCTGGCCCAAACCCTTCGCCATCCAGCCCAGTGCTGGCAACACAGGCTGGCAGCCGCAGCTCTCCTGGCTCAGTTGCAGGCAGGATTCCTACCTGGTGACACTGGGGATCGAACCTGTGGCATCCTGTGCACAGAGCGGGCGCTCTGAGGTGGAGCCACGGCCTGCCCTCCCTGCTCTGGCTCTGCCCAGTCCAGGGGATGCTCCTTGCTGTTGGGTTATTGTCATGCAACCACATCCATGTTTGGTCACATGTCATCTGGCACCTTCATGCTGTCCCTGGGGTTCCTGATTGACTGGGATCAGCCGAGGAAGAAGAAGAAGAAGAAGAAGAAGAAGAAGAAGAAGAAGAAGAAGAAGAAGAAGAAGAAGAAGAAGAAGAAGAAGAAGACCATGACCATGACCATGACCATGACCATGACGACAAAGGCACCCAAGGGTGCAGAGCGAAGAGAGAAGCAGCTGCTTTAAAAAATATTTTTCGGTAATGTTTCAGTCTAAAACACAACAAAAAAGCCCTTACAGTTAAAGACATAAGATTAAACATAGCATTAGAATAAATCTTAAGATATTTATTCTAATCTTTATTCTAATACATCTTAAGAGTTATTCTAATTGTCAAAGAGAAGCAGCTGTAAACAGCCATCTGGTGAACACAGTCCCAAAACTAAAGAAATAAAAAATAAAGGGAAGCAACCGCCCAGGTTTTTCAAGGCAGCTTTCTCTCCTCCGCATCGCTGCTGCATCACAGGGAAAGGATGAATTGGGACTTGTCCATGGCTCAGATCAGGGGAGGAAGGAGGTCCCTGGAACCGGGGCCAATCTGGCGATGGAGGAACCAAGAATTTCAAAGTGTTTCCGGCTCACCATTCGCTTCTCCCACCCGCTTCTTCTCATACTTCAATTTTCACCACCCAACAGCTGCCATTTTTCTCAGCGGCTGCATTCCAGACATTTCCAGGACATAACACAGTGGCTGCCATTCCAAAAACAAATAAATAAGGCCCAGTCTGTAAACCTTGCAGCCGAGTTCGCTCTGCCACATAACGCTCCCCAAAACTCCTACTCAGTAAATAAAGGTCGACTAAACTGTCCTTCACCAGAGTGTAATTCTGGTTTAGGCAGGTTTAGAAAGGAAGCAAAAAACTTCTCATGGCTGGCTAGGAAATGTGGTAGGACTTTTGTCTACCTAAATATTAACATGCCTTAATATATCAAATAAACAGGTAGTCTTTGTGTTGTCCCTCAGTTAACCAAGGCATAAACGGATGCTCCCAAAGTCACGAGGATTTCCTTCGGGTTCACACGTGTCCCATCTCAAGACAAATGTCGGGTTGCACAAGTTTTGTACGATCAGTTCTTCTTTGTGTTTTGTGGATCGCTAGGAATTTTTCCTACCTCATTTTTTTGCTGATGGAAGGTGATTTTTCAGGGATGCATAACCATCGCATTTCATCGGTGCAAAGGCGCACTTCTGCTAATGCGCATGTTGCTGCCGCATGTTAACACCAAAGTGTGCTTGCATGCATCCTGCCCCGTCCATAAGCAGCAAATCTGCAAGTTCGCACAATCCGCACAACCTGGAAAAAGCAGGCCTCCTGCAGAACTGGCATGCCGGATTCCTGGAAATCTGAACTCCTTGCAGTGCGTTGCCGCTTCCCCCAAGATCTCTCGAGAACGGTGCACTTCGGTCATCCGAGACGCATTCCCTTTTCTGGCGATGTGTGGCCGAATTCGGGTGGAAAGTCCCCACTGGATGGTCCCCCTGAAGTCACCGGGAAATGCTCCCGAGCGGGCGTGAGTGGGTATAAATATAAGAATGCTTCAGCAGCCTTGGCCCGAGAAATCCGGCCTTATTTGTCTGTGTCTCCTCCGCAGCCTCTTTCCCAGGCCGATGCCGTCACCAGCTGGTGCTCCTGACAGATGGATGGAGAGCCCCGGCCCGAGAGGCCGGCCCCGCGTGTGCCGAGCGAGCCGGGCAGGCGGAAGAGCCGCTGCGAGGGGCGAGCCGCGCAGGCAGCCTCTGCACTCACCCCCGAGCGGCCCACGCCGCTGCACTTGCCTCCCCCCGCCCGGTCCGCCCGTCCGCCCGTCCGTCCGTCCATCCTTTCGTTGCTAGGCTGCTGGTGGCCGAGGCTCTCCGGGTGGCTAAGGAAAGCGAAAAACACGCAAACAACAAAAAGTAACAGAAAAGAACGAAGCCGCAGCGGCAATTGCAACTGGATCGAACGTGCAGCATTGAAACTCGAGTTCAAAAGTTAAACTGGCACAATGCTGGGAAAATAAGCAGCTTCCTGCCCGGCACCCGAGAGGAGACAAAGGAGGCGCCAGGCGCACCTCTGTGGGGAGCTCAACGCACGGCTGGGGCCACAGCGGAAAGGCCCCGTCCTGCAGGCACCGCCTCACCTCCTTTGGAAGGGGCTCCCGGAGAAGGACCCCTGCAGGTGACCTCGGGGTCACGGTGGGCAATATGGGAGGAGACGATCCTTCAGACAGCCGTTCAGGGCTTCGGATGCGAGTCCGGGCACCCTGAGCTGGGCCTGGACTCCAACCGGCAGCCAGAGAAGCCGGGGCTGGACTGGCGTGATGCGCTCTCGCGAGCCGGTCGCCATGAGCAGCCCCACTGGCCAGGCGAAGCGCCTGGGTTGCTTCCAGAGGCAGCCCATGAGCAGCGCATGGCAGCGACCCAAGCGAGCGGCGAGCAGAGCACGCGTGGCCGCAGCCGGGCTCTCTCTGCCCCAGGAGCGTGGCAGTGGGTGGATCAGCCCGAGCCGGCGAGAGGCGCTCCCTGCTCCTCCAAGCCCATGCTCCTGTGACCGCCGTGGGCCCGGGAGCACCCCGAACCGCGACCCTTGTCCTTTAGGGGGCGTGCAACCCCACCCAGAACAGGCTGGATACCGGGATGGAACTCTGAGCCCCAGCGATGTGGTCAGAAAACCGCCTCGAGCCCCAGCTGGGGCCCCCACTTCTCCCTGGGGCCACCGGCGTTTTGCTGCACCCGTGTGCCATGAATGGCCTTTGTGAGGAGCCGCGAGTGGCATTTCATGCAAGAAAGGCAGGGAAACCTCAGGCGGGTAGGTAGCTGAGGCCGGCCTTCCGCACTCTTAGACTGGCCGCCTGCCCTGTGGAGAGACGCCTTCTTTGCCTCCGGGACCTTCCTGGAAGGTGGATCAGGGCGACGTGCGGAAGCTCGGACCTGGGGCTCAGGTAGCCCCCTGGGCTCCTGAGATGGCCCAAGCCCCTTTCCTCCCAGCTCTCGGGTCTTGGGAGTTTCTTGGCTTTTGTGCCCCTTTCCCCACCACTGCAGACTATTCATGATGTTTTGGTGACGGCTCGGCCCTCGGCAGAGAACTTACGCTGAAGTAAGCCGGTGTGCTTGGTCCTGCCCCCCCCCCTTTGCCTTTGGCCTCACCCCCAGAAATCCAGACTGGAATCCGGCCCCTTGGGCTGGAAGAGGCACAGTAGGACAGAGACTTATAAAACAACAACAGACCAAATGCAATTATCTCCCGTTTCTCCTCCATAGTTCTTTGGTAGTTCTGGTGGGGAGCATGCACTCTGCATCTGCTCAAGAGCACTGTGTTCATATGGCCCGCCTCTAGGGCCCTGCTTTGGCTCCCTGGCCCACAAGGAGGGAGGTAAAGAGAGTTCACACAGAACACTAAACCAGGTTGTGCAGTTTCTCAATGGCGGAGTTGCTTACATGGGCGGGACTCTGCTGTGGCCTCCATGTGGCCTCCATGCGTGTGTGGTTCCCACCCTCCTGCCTCAGTTCTCCCACTGGTGGCTGAGGCCCCACCGGTGAGGGTGTTCAAGGACAGGCTGGACGTCCACACGGTGGGCATGTCATGAGTGCAGCCGGCTGGAGCCGGGGGTCAGACTAGATGGCCCGGGAGGCCCCTTCTGACTCGCTCTGCTCCTATGTTTCTATGCACCAGCCTCCCTGGCTGAAATACAATCCCAGAGTGCACCCTTCTTCCCACATCCCGTCTTTTCCTCATGAGTCTGCATATAAAGGTTGGATGGCTGGAGTGGCTTTACAATTGCCTCTCTTTCCACCAGACTGGAAGCCACTTTCTGAATTCAGACAACCCGATGAGCCATAGTGAAGTGAGGAAGCCATATAGCAGACCTTTGTTTCTCTCTGCGGTGCTACAGAAACTGGAAAAACTTGCAGGAACACCAAAGCTGGGTTTGGACAACACGATGGACCATCCCGCAATGAAAACCTTCATGGCTTCTCGTCACGTGGGAGCCCAGACAGCGAGAGCTGCAGCAGCTCAGGCAACCCGTCTGCGGAGCTTTCTGTTCAGGGGGAACAGCCCCACGTCGCCGGTGCTTTCCCTCCCATGGGGTCCGGTCCCTGCCCCTTTTCCTTGCCTGGCTCATTTGGTGGCTGACCAACTGGCGGCTTTTGCCAGAATTCGACACGTTCTGTTGTGCCGTATGTGCCGGTGTTCACACTGACCTGGGTCGAAGTGCGTGGAATTCTTTGTGCAAAGCCTGGGCAAAGCTTTTGGGTTTCAAACCAGTCAATAAATGAAATAGAAAATGGGAGCCCATGCAAGCACAGGCTGTGAAAACAGGTGCTGGGGCTGAGCCCTGGTGAGCCCCAGCACAGACCCCGGGCTGCGCAGTGTGCTGA
Organism: Varanus salvator macromaculatus; assembly: GCA_023646645.1. NCBI lineage: Eukaryota > Metazoa > Chordata > Lepidosauria > Squamata > Varanidae > Varanus > Varanus salvator. The sequence goes on along the minus strand of JAIXND010000761.1, from coordinate 3,405,048 downwards.
TGTTCGTGAACGGCGCCAGCTCCGCCAGCTTTTTGGCGCCAGGTTAAAACCTCCGACTTCTCCCAGGCATTTGGCAGCGTATTTTCAGGTTTTAATGAGGCCTTGAATGTTTTCTTGGTGATCGTTTAAGATGTTTTTGGATATACGTGTCTCTGTGGGTTTGCATGTCTGTTTGCATGTTTATATGTCTATGGCTTTTATAAAGCATTTTAAAAAGGTTTTCATCTTTGCAAACTGCCCAGAAAGCTTGGCTATTGGCCAGTATAGACATGAAAGAAAGGGGAAATGCAATTAGGTGAGAAGTTCAGAGAAGAAAAAGGAGGACAAACAGAGGACGGCTGTGTCAAAATCACGGTATTTGCCAAAATTGTAGGTAGAGCCGTCCCGAAGGGCCTAGTCAAGGCCGGATCCAAGGATGCTTAGGAAGAACCTGCTTCAGATATGCCTGTCTGAACTGCTGAGAGAGCTTCGGCTGTCTGGTGGTGTGGAAATTACATAGATAGATAGATTGTTGTTGTTGTTGTTGTTAGTCGTGAAGTTGTGTCCGACCCATCGCGACTCCATGGACAACAGTCCTCCAGGCCCTCCTGTCCTCCACCATCCCCGGAGTCCACTCAAGCTCACACCAACTGCTTCAGTGACCCCATCCAGCCACCTCATCCTCTGCCGCCCCCTCCTTCTTTTGCCATCTATTGTTCCCAGCATCAGGCTCTTCTCCAGGGAGTCCTTCCTTCTCATGAAGTGGCCAAAGCATTTGAGCTTCATCTTCAGGATCTGGCCCTCTAAAGAGCAGTCAGGGTTGATCTCCTCCAGGACTGACCGATTTGATCGCCTTGCGGTCCAGGGGACTCGCAGGAGTCTCCTCCAGCACCACAACTCAAAGGCCTCAATCCTTTGGCGCTCAGCCTTCCTTATGGTCCAGCTTTCACAGCCATACGTTGCCACTGGGAAAACCAGAGCCTTGACTATACGCACTTTTAGATAGATAGATAGATAGATAGATAGATAGATAGATAGATGCAGTTTATTGACGACAGCAATGCCATGGGAAGGCAGGATACAAAGAGGCGACGGAGTCCCCCGCCATGACCAGCTGCTTCCTCTAACGGTCCAAGGACCTTCGTGGGCGTCCGAAGTCGCCTGCTTGAGTTGCGCTTCAGTTCTTCTCCCCATCCGAGAGCGAGAGGCGGTGCCTCTGCCGGAGATCCCAGAAGCCCCCTCCTCTCTCTGCTGGGATGTTCACGAGCCCCAGCTGCCACCCCTCCCCGGGGGACGAGGCAGGTGCGATCCTGCTTCAGCAAGGCCAATGGCCTCATCCCTGCAGCCGAAGCAGCTCTTCTCCTGGGGATGGGCTGGGGAAGGCAGCCTCAAGGCATGCATCTTGGCCGGTGCGCCCCCTGGCGTGGGGAAGGCCGGGGGGTCTTGGCATGGCTCCACGAAGCTGTCCTGGCTTTTGGGCACTGAGAAAGTCCATCGTGCTGAAAAGCCTCCTCGCCGTCCTTCTGGTAGAGCCCACCCAGCACAGGAGGCCGCCATGCTGATGAAGCTGGTGGGGTGCTGAGTCCCCCCATGCTCTTGGCAAGGGTGGGGAGACGCGAAGGATCACATGGATGATTTCAAAGCATCAGTTTCCCAGTTCTGCTTGGCTGCAGCAGGAGGAAGAAGGCCTGGGGGGGGGGGTGGCAGGGAGATACCCCCCTCCCACAGGTATCCGCTGAGTACACCTGGAATTCCTGCCGGAGGGACCCCTGGCAGCCAGAGCAGCTGGGAGGGGGGCAGCGGATGGCTTGGGTGGCCGCAAGTGCCCCCCTTGGGTGGCCACTTGTCAGTTGTTGGGCTTGCTTTCTAGCTTGGAAACACCCGGCCAGGCCATCTCTGGGCGCAAGAGGCAGCCGTGGCCAAAACAGGTAGGGGGAGGGCAGGCTGCCACTGGGCAAGCACTCTGGAGGTGACAGCACAGAGCGGGTAGGGCTGCCTGTTGCAGAGGGGAGGCCCGCGAGCAGGTAGGGGCAGCTGGGCCTTCGCAGTGGAGGGGAGCAACCCAGCCAAGTCCGGGAAGAAGGCTCCCCAGAAGCCCCAGGTGTGGCTCGAGACCTATGCCCTCGTCTCCCATTCCCCCTTTGGCGTCCATCTGGGAATCTGAGAAACCGCCCTGAACGCCAGCGCAAAGCAGCTCGTCTGCAGAGGGCCGCTTGGGCTGCTGCCCGCCATGTCTGCGGCTCTCAGGCTGGGCTGCACGCAGCAGAAATGCTTGCTTTGTGTTTGCTGCTTGTGGCAAGGTCGCTTTCCTAAGGGCTTGTCTGATGCAGGTAATCGCCGGAGGTGCGTGCAGCTCAAGCTTTCTTTGCACCAGTGTTTCAGCAACGAACAAAAGAGGCTGCTCCTATTTTGCTGGGGAGGCTGTTGCACAGACAAACTTTGTGCTGGAAAAGTGTTTATTGTTCACCGACGCACGAGCTCTTTAAAATGACTTACCTGTTCCATGGAAGTGAACCCGTGGTCGAGGCAAACGGAATCCCTGCACCTTAGTGGCAGATGCACCTTTGTGACTACACTGGGCAGGTGATCACCTCCTGTAATGCCCTGGACCGAAGACCTTAACGCACAGGTGGTAGGTAAACACCACCTCCAAACAGGTACTTATTTGGAAGTTTGGACTGCTTTATTGGAAGTCTGTGCATAATTTTGGGGAAATGTATGCTGTACTTTCCACACGAATCCATGCCTTAATCCCTTTAAGATGCGAAAAAGTGGAAATGAAGCGGGCGTCCAAGGTGTGTCTGAGGAGACTCCCAAATCAGAGGACTGACCTACCGCAGCCGTCCTCCTCGGAAGGCTGTCCCCTGCCGCCTTGGTGCTGGGATTTTGTTGTACGTGTTTGGGTGCTCAGTCAACAAAACAAAACAAAACAAAACATCCCAAAGAGGGGAGCTGACCTCAGACCAGCACTCACCGCCCCCACCCCACCCACCCCGCTCTGCCCCGCAGGTGACATCCCTCCTTGGGAAGATTTAGAGTTCCTTAGGAATGTCTTCACTCGAGAACGAGAAATTCAACTCCGACAGACCCGGAGGCAGCCGCCAATCCATCTTCCCTTCCTTGTCTGATTCATGCGCCTCTCCTGGCCTTCAGCAAGCGCCGAAGAGCGTGAGGAAGACAGCACAGCACTTCAAAGCGCTCCCCTCGCCGCTCGGCCTGCCGCGGTGGGGGGGCCTCGCCGCGGCCTCCGTGTCTGGGGGGTGGGAGCGGGGAGGCGTGTGGGCGGAGGAGCCAGTCGCCGGCCGCCCAGCCGAGCCGCGGGGAGGCGCCTCCCCGGGTTTCGCAAGCATCCCCTTGCCCTCGGAGTCCCCACCGCTGCGAGTGCTGCCCGCAGCCAGCAATCGGTGCCAAATATGGATTGCTTAGAATAATTAGATGCCACTTTTACATGAGCGTGATATGATCACTCTGGAGGGCAGAGCCTCCAGCCCGGGGGGCCAAATGGGGCCCAGGGGGGCTCCCGTGTCCGCCCCCTGGCCCCGCCCCTTTTCCTCCACCACCAATCATCTGGCGGTCCCCTTCCTTGCCGGACATCCCTCCGCCGCCTCTCTCGCGCAGGTCGAAGAGCCTCTCCGAAGGCTTTGCTCCTGCCGACCGGAGCGCTGGGTTCCCGTAGGCCCGTGCTTGGGCCACGCCCCTTCCCCTCTGGCCCCGCCCACCCCTGAGGGGGCCCCCAGGGGCAGTGGCACCCAGCCCTTTCCGACCCTGCCCTCGCTGCTTTGTGACGACGCGCTCCCGGGCCGGGGCCATGCAGGGAGGTCCGGTGGCAGGAGGCACCGCAAAGGCCCCTCCACCACGAAAAGTCATGGGGCTCATGCACACCCACCCGGGCCACATCCATCCCTTGCACGACCTCCTGTAGGATGCGTGGGACCTGCCGTTTTGCACACGCTAAGGCTCTCAAGTGTGAACAGGGGCACAAGCTCTGCCAGAAACGTTCACAAGCGGTGGAACATGAGCTCGGCTTCATTTTGCTTGTTCCTGTTTTTAGAAATGCAGCTTTTGTTCTCGTGTCCCAGCTCACCTTGCTGAAATAGCCTAACTTGCGCCAATCGCCCTAGTGTGGCAAATCGTTTCCTCACCCTGTGGAGGAAGATGGGCACATCAGGAAAGTGGCACAAAGGGGGGGACCCCTCTGCAACCACCACCCCCCCCATTCGATCAGGGCTCCGTTTACACAAGGTTTCTGTTCACAGAGTGCACAGTGACCAGAAACACAACTGGGAATTGGCACAAAACGCGCGTCGAGAGGATGCCCGCAAAAGCCCGGAGATCTTGAACAGAGCTTGCTTGTCCCGCCAAGGCCCCATGTCTTGCATTCCCCACAGGGGACCATTCATTCGCCTCTGCCCCACAGCGGCACTCGTCTCCCGGCTGGCATCTGTGGGATCGCCCGGTATCTCGGCAAGGGTTCTAGGCCGACATCTGCTCTTCACTTGCTCCGGTATTATTGGGAAGTGCTGCTTCTGCCCACTGGGCTGCTCTCACCACCTTCCTCCTTGGAATAAGTGCTTGGAACAGCCTTCCCCAACTTGGAATCCACATGGCAGTGGAACGCTGGATATTGTAGCCCGACACATCCGGAAGGCACTGCGTCATGGAGCGCTGGGCTAGGAAGTCCATCAAAATAAGGAGCATCACATTTTGGCATGCCGGAGCCACCCGGTTAAGGTAAAAACATGGCAGAGCTTCGGAGAGCTCAAAACCTGGCCCACCACGTTGCGTGTGCTCGGCTTGTCCCCACAGAGGCAACGCCTGATCGCAGATCTTTCACTAAGCCAACACTTTGTTTTATTCTATATAATCTGTAAACCTCCAGGTCAAGCAAGCGTTCCCAATACGACTCTATGTGACTCTGGTGCGCCCGCAACCGGAGCATTGTGCTCAGTTTTGGGCCCCTCATTACAGGAAGGATATAGCCAGGTTGGAGTCAGTGCAGCGCAGGGCCACAAGGATGGTGGCTGGTTTGCAGGGGATGCTGTATGAGGCGAGACTGAGGGAACTGGGTCTCTTCAGCCTGGAGAAGAGGAGGCTCAGAGGGGATCTGTTGGCGACACTCAGGTGTGTGAGGGGGTGTCACACGGAGGTGGGGAGAGGCCTGTTCTCCCCTGCAGAGGAAGGCAGGACGCGCTCCAAAGGAGCAAAGCTCAGGGAGCCAAGGCTCCATTTGGATGCCAGGAAGCACTTCCTGACAGTCAGGACCCCGAGGGCGTGGAATGGGCTTCCACGGGAGGTGGTTGAGGCCCCATCAGTGCGGGTGTTCAAGGACAGGCTGGACACACACATGGTGGGCATGTCTTGAGCGGAGCCGGCTGGTGCCGGAGGTCAGACTAGATGGCCCGGGAGGCCCCATCTGACTCGCTCTGTTTCTATGTGTCCCAATGGGCACAGTGCAGCTGCTGTGGATATGCGCCATCAAGTCATCTCTGAGCTAGAGGGCCCCCAGCCCCCCAGGAAGCCCTGTCTTTGACAGCCCTGCCCAGCTGCTGTCAACTCAAGGCTGCGCCCCCTTGACGGAATCAATCGGTCTCGTTGCGGGACGTCCTCTTTGTCGTCTTCGTCTGCCTTTGGCTTTCCCTGGCAGGACTGTCCTCTCCAGGGAGTCTGGTCTTCTCACAGCTTGTCCAAAGTACAGCCACTTCCACTTCATCAGTTTTCGCTTCCAGGAAAAGTTCTGGATCGATTGGATCTGGGCCCCACGTGTTCGTCTTTCCCTCGGTGCAGGGTTTTCACAAACCTCCAGCGCCATGTTTCGAACACAATCATTTCTCTCCCGTCTGCTTCAGTGGATGATCTTGGCCTCCAGTGAAACGGCGTTAGATTTTGGGATCTTTTCAAGTTCCTTCACTGCTGCCCTCCCAAGTGTCAGTCTTGTTCGAATTTCTCGGCTGCAGCCTCCTTCTGAATCGACGACCGAGCTGTGGGCGGATGCAGCATCGTTTACCCGTTCCCTTTCTTCAGTACTGATGCCAAAGTTGTGCAATTCTTCTGCAGTCGAGGAAGGCCCCTCGATCAGCGTGTGCCCGCTGTGCCCCCTGCCAATCGAGTGGGTGGCCTTTAGCCGTGAGGAGGAAGAGGAACAGCAGAAGAGCAGCTAGGGAGCACCTGGCAGGCGCTCCCAACTTCCGCTCCCCCGGGATCCTCCCCTGGAGTCGGGTTCTGCATTTTCAGAACGTCGCCTCAACTTCGCCGAAGTGTGGAGTTCGGGCCAGGCACCCACTCATGGTTTGCTTCCAGGTCCGTGGACTGCAGAGCTTCCCGTGGAAGCACAGCACGATTCTCACTGCCCCCTGGACAAGCGCTTCTCTGCATGCGGAAGGTCTCGAGGACTTTCCAGGGAAGCCTGCGGTTCTGAGGAATTAATCGATACATGAAGCAAGGAAGAGCCTGTGCATGATGCAGCGACGGCCTTCCGTGGTGTTCTGTGGTGGCGGAAGGGCACCAGTGCTGCCCTCTCGTGGCTATTTTCCTGCTAGAAGGTAACATGTTGCCCAAACACGGTTCTTAGCCGGGAAGACATGGGCCGGTTCCCCATTTCAGGGCTGATTGGAATGATTTGGCTTCTTGGTAAGAGGTAAGTGCGTTTGTCAAGGGACTGATGCTGCTCGACAAGGCTTTATAGAAGGCAGGAGGTGGAGCAAGGACTCCTTAAAGAGCCACCCAGCGCATTGGAAAGGTCAGGGGGTAAAAGATGGCTCAGATGTGCTGCCAATGGGTGGCCTTTGATCGCACTGGGAGCGGCATTTAGCCGTTCCGGATCCGCCCCAGTTTGGGAGCAGCGGTGCCACCCTCCGCCCGGCCGCTGGGAGGAAGGAGAATTTGGCTCCTGTTAGCCAATCGTCTGCATTTTCTCTGTGTGCAGCCCAAACATGCCTTTGCCCAGGGCTGTATCAGCGGTGCCCTTTGACCAACTGGACCACGGAAAGTCCTGCACGAAAGGTTTGCTGGCGCAATTGTTTTCGGAGGGGACACATCCGCCCAACCCCTCTGCAATCAGGATTAAGGTTCTGACAGCTGAGCTAGAAGTGAAACTCACACCTGATCCGGTCTAGCTGCATGGATTACACCGGGAAAGGAAGGCTGCACCCAGGACCCACGGCCAAAAAGCCCCAGCGAGGTCAACGGTTTGCATCCAGACTTCACTGTACTTAGTATGGGCGGCTTGAAATCAATGGGACTTAAGTACCTTTTCTATCAATGGGTCTGTGCCAAGTGGGGTGAAGCCTGGTCGAATGCAGCTTGCCTTTGAGAAGAGCACGCCTGGGATTGTGGCCTTCAGCGTGCGCGGGAGGCGCTCCTTCTGCAAGGAGCAGGGAGCAGCCGAACCTGGCTCACCTCGGGCCGGATTCCACGAGCAGACTCAGGCCCCTGGACCCCCGTCTCCTGCTCCTGACCCCTTTGAGTCAGGGTCAGGTAGCTTGCAGCCCTCCAGCTGTTTGGCCATCGAGTCCCCCCAGTTTGTTTGTTTGTTTATTTATTTAAAACTTTTCTATACCGTCCCATCACAGATGTCTCAGGACGGTTTACAACACCATTAGTAAAATAGAATAAAAATAGAAGCAAGGGCAGGAGTGGCACAGCATCCGATGTTAAGTATAAAACCACCAATTAAAACAAATTAGCAATTAAAATATTGGGGGAATAAAAAGGGTTTTGCCTGAGGATGAAAGGAAAGAAGCATTGGCGCCAGGCGGACCTCTCTGGGGAGCGGATTCCACAATCGGGGCGCCACCACAGAGAAGGCCCTCCTCTGGGTAGTCACCCTGCTGATCTCTTTCAAGGACGGCTCCCGGAGCGGGGCCTCTGCCTCAGATCCCCAGGGGCGAGGAGCACATAGGGAAGGAGGCGCTCCTTCAGGGATCCCGGACCCAAGCCGTTTAGGGCTTTCTAGGTCATCACCAGCACCTTAAATCGGGCCCGGACTTCAATTGGTAGCCAGTGCAATCGACAGAGGACCGGCGTTATGTGTGAATACTTGCCGGTCCCCGTTAGTATCCTGGCAGCTCTGTTCTGCACCAACTGAAGTATCCAGACCGTCTTCAAGGGCAGCCCCACATAGAGCGTGTTGCAGTAATCCAGTTGTAGCCTCAGGGCCTCCTCCAAGGGACGAGGAAGCAGCCGTGGGGTGGCCCCTCAGCACCGGGATGATCCTTCCGAGGGGCCCTTCGGGTACCAGCATCCCTGTCTTTTCAGAACTGGCCTGGTCCTGTTTTCTCCCAGGGATGTGGCAGCGTGTGATGAGGTGCAAGGCCGGTCTAGATTTCTTCAGAATTGCTTTTGCACATGATGGCTGCCTCCCTGTGTGTTGTGCGTTTATACAACTGTATGTCTATGGTTTCTATAACATGGTTTGCTTTTTTTTCAAATCTCTGCAAACTGCAGAGTCGTCAAGACTGCCTTGACTTCTGGGTGTTGTGGAAATGTAAATATAATAAAATGTGAACTGTAACATTGCCGATTTGCTGACCTTGTTGCACTGAACGGATTATCAGATCCAAAATCAGAGGAATGAGCGTATCAAAGCGTGTTTAAACGTGACTGTCCTCCTAGACATCAGTGAATTATGTCTCCCGGAAAGTGTTCAGGAATACGCATAACTTATGAAAATCATAATTTATATCCAATGATTCACAACCAAGGATAGAGGAGCAGCTTGAACTTAGACATTCAAACTTTGGGGTGTTTGCTTAATTTGATTTATGGACTGTTTGCTTTGCTTTATCTGTGTTTGATGCTGCCTGATAATAAGAATTACTATGTATTGATTTGTTTAGCATCCAAGATAATTCTGGGAGACAAAAGCATTCTTAAACAAAATAAAGAAATAGTGACTGTACACCAGAAGTGGTTGCAAACACTGCAGTGGATTCAAATGAGTTTCATTGCGCAGCATCTCGCCAGACCAATTTTCCCCCCGACCATGTCAACCCCACACAATTGTGGGCTGGTTTTCCCCGGGGGCAGGGGGAGGTTTACGGAAGTGCATGGTAGTGCAAATATGCATTTGCAAAGAGGACCGAAATTCTCGTGCATCCTTTAAAAAAAATCCAGTTCCACTGAAGAGTAGATGATGGGATGGAAAACGTCTGACAGTGTCCAAAAGACTGAGGGGAAAAAGTGACGCATCTGCGTGGCCCGTTCTACACCCCCCCCCCATGGCGACATATGTGTAAACTGTTGGAAGGGGGGGCAGGGAGCCACACAGCGGGGAGCTGCAACAGGGGGTCACCTGCCCCTCAGGTGCGACAGCGTCCTGGCAGCCTGCACCCGGGCGGAGTTGGTGGGCGCCCTTTGGCAGATGGGCAGGCCGACCCCGGCCGGTGGGGCGGCGGAGAGTCTTCCGCTGGAATCGGGCCGTCTTGCACAGCTCGGCTCTTGCGCTTGCGCATGCCTGTTGCGAGCGAGTCAGGCTGGCTTTGCTCCCCCTCCACCTGAGGGACGCCGTTATTCCACCCCTTTGGCTCGCCCGAATAGGAGAACGTTCTGGGTTGGGTTGGAGTCTGGGCTCTGCGGCAGAATCTGCCAGGGATCCGGACAGCAGAACATATGAAGGCTACTGAGAGGCATGTGGGGCCCATCTAGCCCAGCATCCTGTTCACGCAGCGGAAAACTAGGGACACCCCCCCAGTGGGCATGCTAGATGTGAAGGGGGCCGCGGCTCTCCCTGGGGCAATGACAGGATCTGACACACACTCCACCTGGGAGGGAAAAACACCGCACAGAGAGTAGAAAGATGAAGTAACAAGGGGCAAACCTTCCCCCGTCTTCCCCTGGAAATACCAACGGCAGCCACAAACTGGGGATAGCCCCAGTAACCCACGTACCAGTTGTTGGTTTGCTTGTTTTTTGAATAAGTTTTATTTGAAATTATAATCCTAAAAAAACAAAGACAAAAAGAAAACTACAAACAACATCCGTCATCACAAACATCGAGCCCGCTGGGTCAGCCCCCACAGCCTTATTTTTCCATTTATGATAACTTAAAAACATATTTATGCGAAGTCCCGTTTCTCTAACCAATAATAAAAAGAGTCCCAAGTTTGATAGAAACATAGAAACAGAGCGAGTCAGAAGGGGTCTCCTGGGCCATCTAGTCTGACCTCCGGCACCAGCCGGCTCCGCTCATGACATGCCCACCATGTGCATGTCCAGCCTATCTTTGAACACCCTCACCGATGGGGCCTCAACGACCTCCCGTGGAAGCCCATTCCACGCCCTCGGGGTCCTGACTGTCAGGAAGTGCTTCCTGGCATCCAATGGAACCTGGGTTCCCTGAGCTTTGCTACATTGGAGCGCGTCCTGCTTTCCTCTGCAGGGGAGAACAGGCCTCTCCCCATCTCCATGTGACACCCCCTCACATACCTGTATGTGGCCAACATATCCCCTCTGAGTCTCCTCTTCTCCAGACTGAAGAGACCCAGTTCCCCAGTCTCGCCTCATACCCCATCCCCTGCAAACCAGCCACCATCCTTGTGGCCCTACGCTGCACTGACTCCAACCTGGCTATCTCCTTTCTGTAATGAGGGGCCCAAAACTGAACACAATACTCCAGTTGCGGGCGCACCAGAGTCATGTAGAGTGGTAGTAATACCTCTCTTGATCTAGAAGCCACACTTCTGGCTATGCAACCAAGGGTGGCGTTCGCCCTCTTGACCACTGCATCACACTGCTGACTCATGTTTAGCCTGCAGTCAACCAGCACCCCGAGGTCCCTTTCACAAGTGCTGCTCTCCAGCCACTTGTCACCTAACCTGTACTTATGACAGCTATTCCTATGGCCCAAGTGCAAGACCTTGCCCTTCTCCACATTGAACGCCATCCTGTTGTCTCCTGCCCACTTCCATAGTCTGTCCAGATCCTTTTGGATCTGGTGTATTTGCTCCTCAGTTGTGGCCACTGCTCCAGTTTTAGTGTCGTCTGCGAATTTGATCAGCAGACTGTTCACCCCTTCTTCCATGTCGTTAATGAAAAGATTAAACAGGATCAGCCCCAGGACAGAGCCCTGGGGGACCCTGCTTGTCACTGGCTGCCATCCCAACGATTCCCCGCTAATGGTTACATTCCCCGCTAATGGTTACAAATGGATAGAAGTCAGTATCTTCTTTCTCCTTCGATGGTAAAGTCAATCTATCCATTTCTGCACAGTCCAAAATCTTTTTTAGGATCAGTTCGTCGGTGGGTAGTTCCTCACTTTTCCAATGTTGAGCTAATGCAATCCTCGCCGCAGTGATTACATGTAAAATCAAGTACATTTCTTGTTTACTAATATCAACAGATATAATGCCTAATAAGAAGACTTCAGGTTTAAAAGCTAAGGATTTTTGTAACATTTCCTCAAGCCATTTATGTATTTTAATCCAATACTTTTTTGCGTTATCGCAAGTCCACCACATATGATAAAAAGTACCCAATTTATGTTTGCATTTCCAACATCCATTTGACATATTTGGGAACATCTTAGCTACCCACGTACCAGTTGTGTGCGGCAGCCGTCCACCCACATGGCAAGGCGACGGCGTCACACGGGAATGCGCGCTCCATCCATGGGGCTTTCTGGAGAGGGCCGCTGCCAGGGGAGCACACGGAAGGCCCCAGGCCCACCCGGGGGCAGCATCTCCTTCAACAAGCGGGGGGCTGGGCCGGGGCGCCGGACAGGGGCGTGAGGAATCCGCACCCCTGGTGTTCCCCAGTCCAGGGCCCTCCAGGGCGGTCGGGGTGCAACTCCCAGGGGCTCCAATTTTATTGCCCACTTTGGAGGGAAAGGGGTCGGGGAGGGAACGGAGAAGTTCATTGGCAAATATAAAATGGGGCTCTGCGGGGTTGAAGGAAACCGTATGTGGAGTTGATAGAACTGACCAGGGTCTTTGCAAGAGAAGGCGGCGCCCCTGCAGGGCTGCGCAGGGGTCGGCAGTTGTGCCCGCTTGGGCAAGATTAACAATAAAAAGAGCCCCTTTGAACAAGACCTCCCCACCCCCGAAATTGTGCAAAGGGCTGCCATTGAAAAAGCGGAATCCATATTTCGGATCCACTCACCACACAAGTTCACTGAGGTGGAACTGGAAAGATCTGCAGAGCTTCATCCCCGCCCAATCCCAAGGATCCCCGTGCACGGGGGACACGGGTGCCGCTGCTGCTGCGGAGCCAAGGGCAGGATGCGTGAGGAGCCGGCTTGCTCACCTTCGAACAGCACCTGAGGTTGCGCTTCCTGGAGCCAAGGACCAGCCTAAATGCAACCTTCGCCTTGAAGTCTGCACATTGCCAAGCTAGTGATGAGATTTGTAGATCTCTCTCTCTCTCTCTCTCTCTCTCTCTCTCACACACACACACACACACACACACAGGGAAAGTGCGTACATTTGAAAAATGAACACAGCCATGAAATAATGAGTGAAAAATGGGTACATTTTACATAGAAATAGAGAAACAGAGTGAGTCAGAAGGGGTCTCCCAGGTCATCTAGTCTGACCTCCGGCACCAGCCGGCTCTGCTCGCGACATGCCCACCATGTGCGTGTCCAGCCTGTCTTTGAACACCCTCACCGATGGGACCTCAGCCACCTCCCGAGGAAGCCCATTCCACACCCTCGGGGTCCTGACTGTCAGGAAGTGCTTTAAAAAAGCACTTTTTAAAATGCTTTTTAAAAAATGTGAGCCATTGGTATTCACATTCTGAGAAAGGTGCACTTTTTGTGCAAAAAAGAAAAAAAGATTGGCACCTATTATGAACATGAGTTCAATCAAGCTGTGAGACAGGGAACTTCTGTGAGCTCAAATTTTGCGCACCCCTAGGAGAGAGAACGCCATTATCCCAATCCAAAAACAAAATCAGAGGGCGCACCTTTCCCTTTCCCATGATGCACAGCTTGGCACTTGTCCCACAGGGATTTCTTTCTGCTGTTCTCAGTCCAACCCTCCAGCCCATTAAGATCACCTTGAATCTTCTTGTTCTGTGGCTCAGATCATGAGCTTCTGGTGGCAAAATTTAGGCTTAAGTTGAAGAAAGTAGGGAAAAGCACTAGGCCACTCAGGTATGACCTAAATCATATCCCTGATGAATATAGAGTAGAGGTGACAAATAGATTTAAGGAATTAGATCTGATAGACAGAGTGCCTGAAGAACTATGGACGGAGGTTCGCAACATTGTACAAGAGGCAGCAACTAAAACCATCCCAAAGAAAAAGAAATGCAAGAAAGCAAAATGGCTGTCTGAGGAAGCTTTACAAATAGCTGAGGAAAGAAGGGAAGCGAAAGGCAAGGGAGAAAGAGAAAGATACAAACAATTGAATGCAGAATTCCAGAGAACAGCTAGAAGAGATAAGAATGCCTTCCTAAATGAACAGTGCAAAGAAATAGAAGAAAACAATAGAATAGGGAGGACCAGAGATCTCTTCAAGAAAATTAGAGATATGAAGGGAACATTTCATGCGAAAATGGGCATAATAAAGGACCAAAATGGCAGGGACCTTACAGAGGCAGAAGAGATTAAGAAGAGGTGGCAAGATTACACAGAAGAACTATACAAGAAAGAGCTTAACATCCCTGATAACCACGATGGGGTGGTCCCTGACCTCGAGCCAGACATCCTGGAATGTGAAGTGAAATGGGCCTTAGGAAGTCTGAGCAACAACAAAGCTAGTGGAGGTGACAGCATTCCAGCTGAGCTATTCAAAATCCTGAAAGATGATGCAGTTAAAGTGCTACACTCAATATGCCAGCAAATTTGGAAAACTCAACAGTGGCCACAGGATTGGAAAAGGTCAGTTTACATTCCGATCCCCAAGAAGGGCAATGCCAAAGAATGTTCAAACTACCGCACCATTGCACTCATTTCACATGCTAGCAAAGTGATGCTCAAAATCCTACAAGCTAGGCTCCAGCAGTATGTGGACCGAGAACTACCAGAAGTACAGGCAGGATTTCGAAGAGGGAGAGGAACTAGAGATCAAATTGCCAACATACGCTGGATCATGGAGAAAGCCAGGGAGTTCCAGAAAAAGATCTACTTCTGCTTCATTGACTACGCTAAAGCCTTTGATTGTGTGGATCACAACAAATTGTGGCAAGTTCTTAAAGAGATGGGAGTACCAGACCATCTTATTTGTCTCTTGAGAAACCTATATGCAGGTCAAGAAGCAACAGTGAGAACTGGACATGGAACCACTGATTGGTTCAAAATTGAGAAAGGAGTTCGGCAAGGCTGTATACTGTCACCCTGCCTATTTAACTTATATGCAGAGCACATCATGAGAAAGGCAGGGCTAGATGAATCACCAGTTGGAATCAAGATTGCTGGGAGAAATATCAACAACCTCAGATATGCAGATGATACCACTCTCATGGCAGAAAGTGAAGAGGAACTAAAGAGCCTCTTGATGCGGGTGAAGGGGGAGAGCGCAAAAGTTGGCTTGAAACTCAACATTAAGAAAACTAAGATCATGGCATCTGGTCCTCTCACTTCCTGGCAAATAGATGGGGAAGAAATGGAGGTAGTGACAGATTTTATTTTCCTGGGCTCCAAGATCACCGCAGACGGGGACTGCAGCCAAGAAATTAAAAGACGCTTGCTTCTGGGGAGGAAAGCTATGGCAAATCTAGATAGCATACTAAAAAGCAGAGACATCACCCTGCCAACAAAAGTGCGTATAGTCAAGGCTATGGTTTTCCCAGTTGCAATGTATGGCTGTGAAAGCTGGACAATAAGGAAGGCTGAGCGCAAAAGGATAGAGGCCTTTGAGTTGTGGTGCTGGAGAAGACTCCTGCGAGTCCCTTGGACTGCAAGGCGATCAAACCGGTCAGTCCTAGAGGAGATCAACCCTGACTGCTCTTTAGAAGGCCAGATAGTGAAGATGAAACTCAAATACTTTGGCCACCTAATGAGAAGGAAGGACTCCCTAGAGAAGAGTCTAATGCTGGGAACAATAGATGGCAAAAGAAGAAGGGGACGGCAGAGGATGAGGTGGCTGGATGGAGTCACAGAGGCGGTTGGTGTGAGCTTGAGTGGACTCCGGGGGATGGTGGAGGACAGGAGGGCCTGGAGGAATGTTGTCCATGGGGTCGCGATGGGTCGGACTCGACTTCGCGACTAACAACAACAACAACAACCCTGTTTTGTGTCGTCTGCACATTTGCGCAAATGATCCCGGCACTTCCTCATCCAAGACATTAATAGAAATGTTGAAAAGCACCAGCCCAGGACGGGGCCCTGCGGGACCCTGCTCGCTACCCCTGCCCGGTTTGAGAAGGCGCCGCTGATGAGCATCCTCTGAGATGGATCCCGTGGATCCACCTGAAAGCGGTTCCGTCTAGCCCACTTTGAGCCAGTATCTCATGGGGCCCTTTGGCGCATGCTTTGCGCAAGTCAAGTCATGCTATGCCCACAGCATTCCCACAGCCCAATGGGGAGGCCACCCCGTCAAACAGTGAGTTCAGATTGGTCTGGCAGGATCTGTTCTTGGGGCGGAGGGGGGGGGGAACCCATGTCGGCTTCTCACAATCCCTGCATCGCTTTCAAGATGTTTGCAAGATGTTTGCAGCCTTATCATCTGCTCCCAAATTTTCCCAGGGATTGTGGGAAGAGATGGAAAGGAAGTCAAGAACGTTGCATGTTGCAAAGGTGGGCATTTCCCAAGTGAGGGGACGCACAGAAGAGCCCCCGTTCCACAAGGCATCCGTCTGACGGTCGCAGAAACGGGCTTCAGAAGATGACCTGAGCAAGCGAGCGAGTGAGCGAGCAGATGCATGGCGCATCCACAGAATCCACAGAATGGGAACACTGCTCCACACCGCAATAGAAATGCGTCCCAGTCCAGGTGCATCCAAGTAATTACACCCACAATTGTTGCTTTTCAGTACCAGGCAGCACTTAAAAGCACACAATTATCCTGTGGCAGAGGCTGCGATGGAGACAGCGACTGCCTCACCGGCCTCCTTCGTTTCCGTCTCGCAGCGACATGAGCGTGGCGAGTGGCCCTGCACGCCCATGGGCCTCCGCTGAGGACCGGCCGAGTCAACATCTAACGTTTGCTCAAAGCGGGACTCTCGGTTCCTGCTCAGGCTTTTTGCAGAAAATAAATCAAACAAGGGCTTTTTTGAAGGAAGCTGCAAGACTGGCGGGAAGACGAAGGGGCTGCCACTGAGATTCAGAGAAAGCAGCATTGGATGAAGAGGGTGAGGAATTGCAAGGGGTGGCCCAGCCGAGGAGGGGGAGGCCACCTTGCCCGCACCCCCTTCCCTGGACACCCCGGGGCCCCGCTGGGCGACTGTTCTGGTGGGACGGGGGTCTCCCAGAAATTGCAGGGCATTTCCCCACTCGAAAGCCTGCTCCCCGAACCAACTCGCTGGCATGGAGACCTCAGAGCTGCAGTGCCCAGATGTGGGGGTCTGCCCCCCGCACTGGAATGGGGCTTCTGGGAGAGTCTCCCAAGTGGAAATTGGCATGCAGGCACATGGCCGGCAGACGGGCCCTGGCTGAAATAGCCTCTTCCTTGCCGGGGCGTCACGCAGACATAATATAAAAGTCTGTGTAGTATAATATAAAAGGACAGCATATAGAAGTTTTAAATTAATAAGTAAATACATAATATTCACCCTAGGAGGCTCCTTACAAAGGAGAGTCCCACCCAGGTAAGCATCTACGCCAGCGGGGAAGCGCACAACCTGGTTTGGTGTTGTGTGTGAACTTCTGGCTGTCTTGGGCATGTGGTTCCCATGTGGGGTGTGCCGCCTTTTTCCATGGGAGGGCCGGCCAGATCCCTGCGCATGCGCTGGCCTCGTGCTTTGAGAGCCGCCTCCGCGTGGTCCAGGACGGTGGGCATTGTTCGTTCAGGCCTCCTTTCCCAGCTCTGAGGCTGGCACGGGTGCAGGATGAGCCCTGGCGCTGTGCGGAAACCTGCATGCCAGCCCTCGAGACCGGGGGCGACTCCAGCGCTCGGCCCGGCATACCAGCCTCCCCCACGCCCACGGATCGGAGCCGTCTGCTTTTAGCCCAGCCTCCCCCCCCGCCCCGTTTCCATTCGAAAAGCTGAAAATGCCCTCCTTCGGGCTCAGCTGGCAGCAGGAGGCCCTTTCCGTTGCGGCTGGCTGGCAATTCTGGCCCCGTCCCGTACGTCTCCGGCCCCGACAACTGCCAGGACGTGGCCCTGGAGCCTTTCGAAAGGTCGTTCAGCCCTCGGGCTGGAAGAGGCCCCAGCCCCACCCGGGGCACGAATGCTGCCACCCCCGAGGGCGGGCATGGATGTCCGCGGCGCCTCGAAGTCCAGCCATGCCAGGCATGGCAGGGGCGTGAGTGCCCCCCCCCCGCCCTACCCCGGTCCCTGGCCTCCCCTTTCAGGCCGGGCTCGCCGCTCTGCATTCATGCTAGAAAAATGCGCGAGAAGCAGAAAAGCCCCGTGGACGGACCTTTCCCTTTCTCTCTTTCACATTCCTTTGTGTGTCGGTTTGTTTGTCGACTTCATTTTTGCACCTCCCAGAGGAGGGTGCCCCCAAAAGTAAACGAAGGTTAAGCACACGCACAGACATCGATGTGAAGGGACAGCAGCACGACGGCAGGAGCACCGGCTGTGGCGCAGCGGAGAAGCAAGGCAACTTCTGAAAATATCCTGGCCCACTGAGCACGAGGGCGATGCCGGCCTCTCGCGAAACCCCCGCTCCCCTGCCCAGCGAGTGGGCACAGGTGCCATCTGGCACACTGAGAATTCAGGTCTTAGGGGAAGGCCGCTCCCAAATCCACCGATCCTTTGAGCAATCTGGGCACGGGAGGACTTCCAGCTTGGGAAGAGGCCCAGCTCAGCGGCAGAGCCCGTTGGGCACGCAGGGAGTCCCACGTTCGAGTCACGGCAGTGTTTGGGGCTCGGGAAACGCTGCAGCGGAGAACCGTCGCCGTTGCTGGTGTGGCCGGTTTCTGTTGCGACATCCCTGCCCAGTGCGCACCTGGGAGCCTGCAGGCTGGCTTTCATGGGCAGGTGGGAGCCCCGTGGCACGGGCCGCGCGACTGACCAGGTCTCCCGATGCCTCCTGCCAGTGTACGCGCATGTGTGCAAGTGGCAAGATCCCCCCACATTCAGAGCACTGTGAAAAGAGAGGGAGCAGGTGAGGTGGGGGCGCGGTTTGGCTCCCCATATTCCGAGGCTTCCGGAAGGAGCTCTCTGCGTTCCCACAAGGAACGCGCACGGCCTTGACATGGTGGTGCGGCTGCAGGGGTTGCCGGGGCGGGGGAGCGGGCTGCTCTGGCATTGCGACGCGATCTCGCGCCGATTGCGCTTCCAGAAGGAATGGGTGAACGGCGGTGCGGCTGTTCTTTGGTGGCTGCCGGGCTCTGCGCTTTGTGCCACGGCTCTCGCCCACAAAGCATGCGCAAGGGATGGGATGATGTGGAGGGGAACCGAAATGGGGAAAGTGAGAAATGCACTTCAAGCAGCTGTTGCACCCATTGAGCAGGACCGTGTTCGAACACGGGTGCACAGGAGAAACAGGTAGCAAACGTCGTGCGGACTTTTAATTAAAAGCTGCAAGCTCGTGCAGGAACGGGACCAAATGAACTTAAGACTGGCAACATAAGATGCTCAGAGACAGCGGCTTCAGTTTAGTTCTGGAAATTACTTTTAGGTTGCCTTAAGAGCCAAACTCTCCAAACAGGGATGGATTTATCCATCTGAAGCTCTGCGTGAAAGGCATCCATGCAAAGATATCTCCAGATGATAACTAAATCCAGCAAGTGACAAGACTGAATGAACAGCTGTGCAAACTGGCTGAAATTCAAACAGGAAGGTGGTTTTCGAAATAAAATGGAAGTGGAAGCAGAAAGCTGCCTGCTGAGAGCCGTGTGGCATAGTGGTTAGTGTTGGACTGTGAGTCCACTGCTGGGCACAACAGGTGTGCAAAAATTGCTTGTAAAGTTTGCACAGATGCTGTGCAAGGGGCAGCCTCCCATGTGCCCGTATTGGCTGTGGGATTTGCACAAATGCTACACAGCCACAAAGGGGCTATCTGCGTACGCACCATCTCAATGTACGTGATGTTCTTACCTGCTTCTAGGCGCGATTGCATCGAGTGTGTGGGTCCTGTTACGAACGGCACTGTTGCTTGTGTGTGGCATGGCCTGTAACGTCTAAACGCAGGGAAGGGGAGCTGAGGTGTGGTGGGGGGAGAGGTTTCTGCGGCTCACTGTGGCATGGATCGGGCGATCGACTCCAGGTGCGCCGCAAGCACCAGTGGGAGTCCAATGGCACAAACCGGTTGGTGGGGATTGCGCACCGTTTAGCTGGGACAGCACAGATCTGAAATGTCAAGCACAGACAGAGCCTGAGAGCATCCCTGAGCATCGGTAGCTCACGCACTGGTCGCCTCCGGTGTGCACTGCTGGAATGCCCTTTATATGCAGCTGCCCGCGGAAAGGGGCTGGATCTTGCGATCGCTTCGAAACAGAGCTGCCAGGTCGCTGTCTGGGAGCCGTACACAGAGCAGCACATATTGTGCCAGTCCTACGTCAGCCACACTGGCTACCAGTTGAAGTCCGGGCCAATTTAAGGCGCTGGCGATGACATATAAAGCCCTGGACGCTGTGGGTCCGGACGGTTCTCTGAAGGAGCATCTTCTTCTACGGGAGCCTGCCCGGCCCGGCCCTGCAGAGCATCTGCGGAGGAGAGAGCCCCCTTGAGAGAGGTGAGGCGGGCTGCAGGGGGAGCGGGGCCTTCTCTGCTGTAGCCCCTCCCCACATGCAATGCTCCCCAGAGAGATGAGCCTGGCACCAACGCTTCACTCGTTCCGGGGCTGGGCCCAAACCCTTCTTATGTGCCCAGCTTTTGAATTGCTAAATGGTATTCCAATTATTTTAGCATCACGTACTGGCACTAAGGAGTTTTTAGCTGGTTTTGTTTGCACTAAGTCTTTTCTAAAAATCATAAACCACTATGAGATTTTCCATGCAGGATGGCACAGAAAACCTTTAAACAAGGAAAGAAACCCTATTGTGACCCCCGACTGCAGGCTGTGCCCACCCCCCCACTTTCCCCTGCATCAAGCTGTGCTGGGACAGCTGTCTGAATTAGGGCCACCGCATGTGTGAGTGTTTACTCCCGAGTAGAACTGAATGGTGCTTTGCATGCCTGAGAGCTGCTTGACTGGAAAAGGCGGGGGCTGCTACTGGAGAGGGTCGCTCCGTGCTCCTGTGCTTGATCGGGCGACTCGACAGGTGAGCAGAATTTCTGTCTCTCTGCATGTGCGCGCGCATACACACCTCAGCACAAATGTGAGGCCTCCAGCCGCCCAGAGCACCCCTGGGCCCAAAACCACCGGATGTACCTGCCCCAAAGCCAGCCTGGCACTTCTGTGCTGGCCGCACGTCTCCGCAGCTGCTTTGCGTGCCTGGCCTCCAGGGCCCGTGGGGATGCTGTGCGGGGCACTGGATTTGGGATGGGGCTCCAGGGCTCGAGTGCCTTCAGACCGAGCACTCCTCCTCAGACTACCTCACAGGGCTGTTGTGAGGATTAAGCCATCTGCGGGCTGTCCTTCCATAGGGTGCGATGCATGTATGTGTGTTTTAAATCTGGCAGCTCGGCCAGGTTGCAGGAGCGAGGGAAACTACCCAGACCGTGGCCGGCATCCCTCTTCCCCAGCTGGGTGCGGAGTCAGGGTGGGGCTGCAGCTGGTCAGGGTTAAATGAGACCTGCCCGACCGAAAGGGTGGTACTGGGGTTTCCCACAGCCGCCCTGTCCACAAGCAAGGCAGCAGTGACAAAGTGACAAGCCCACGAGAGCGGGCATTGTGGTGGGGGGTGGGCAGAGGGGCAGCGGCCTCACAGTAGCTCGTCCCCGGGCTTACAGGCACCACAGTTTGCCCTGCTCTGGCCATGTCCACTCGGAAAGATGCTCTGAGTCCGAACCCTCCAGCTGGGCTAATGAAATCGGGTGTCCTAAACTGGCCCAGTTCAGTGTGCCAGATACACAGAAACAGAACCAGAGCGAGCCAGAAGGGGCCTCCTGGCCGTCTAGTCTGACCCTCGGCTCTGCTCACGACATGCCTGCCATGTGCATGTCCGGCCTGTCCTTGAACGGCCTCACTGATGGGGCCTCGACCCCCTCCCGGGGCAGCCCATCCCACACCCTCGGGGTCCTGACTGTCGGGAAGGGCTTCCCGGCACCCACAGACCGGAGGACATGGTGACAGCAGTCCAGGCCTGCCAAACATGCCCGCCTGGGCTTGGCTGCACCCTGTTCCCGCCAAGAGTTAGTTGGATGCAGCCGGGAGCCATTCCCACCATCCCCGCCCACGCCCTGGACACACATGGAAATCTCAGCCCAGCTGCATTAATAGAAGGTGGCGGTTCTGTTCCATTCTGCGTAAGTCCGCCTGCATTTGGAGCATGGCGTCCAGGTCTGGACGCCACGTTTTAAGCCGAGCATGGGGAAGCTGGAGCATGTCAGGAAAGGAGGTCGTGGGCTCTGGAAGCCCAGGCTGTGGGGCAGTAGTTGAAGGAGCTGGGCATGGGCAGCCTGGACAAGAGCAGTGCCAGGGCGGGCACGGAGCGCCCTCCAAGTCGCTGGGAAGCGGAGAAGCCCCCCGGCAGTGTCAAGGCGGCCTGGGGCGTGGGGACGCGCCTCCGCGCACGGCCTGCTCTCTGTCCGGGACGCGGAGGTCGCACCTGTAGTGCTGAGCCACTGTGGAGCAGGTGCCTGGAGCAGGGGATCTCCGAGGTCCTCCTGTCTCGGGATGCTCCATACCGGGCACGGAGGTGCTATTTCGCTCTCATAGCTAGTGGAGGTGGGGGGGGGGGCGAAGTCTGACTTGAGGCAGGTAAGAGGGCATGCCCAAGCCTGGTTCCGAACGTTGCAGGTGGACCCAGACAGGACGGGGCCGCGGGCACAGAGGTGTCTTGCTGCCGCTCTGCCAGAGAATCCCCTGCGCTCTGCCGATCCCACGGCCCGTCCTTGGCGCGAACTTGGGGACTGTGCACTGACGCCCAGGCCACCCAAACAGGCACAGAGAAGCCGAAGGAGCAGTCCACATTCTTGGGCGCACCCCAAGATCGGAAAACTCAAACGTAAGAGGGCACCGCTCCCTCCGGCCCCACCCACTGAGGACTGAGCACCCCCGTGAACCGAGGAACGTGGAGGAGGGGAGGGGAGGGACGGGGGAACGGAGGGGAGCTGTCTGGAGGAGGTTGGGTGGGCTGAGCCGCCTTCCGGCTTGGAAGCACAAAGGTCGCAGGCCCCCCTTGTGCTGCTGGCGCAGGGCGGAGCACTGAGGCGCGATGGCGGGGCTCAGCCCCAGGCAGGCTTGGGCCTGAGCACGGCCCCCAGCTGGTCATCCACAGACTTGCCGCTCAGGGTGGGGGGCCCTCCCAGGTGGCAGGGAGATCTGAGGAAGGGGCACAAGGCACCGCTCCCCCTGGACCCTGAGAACTCGCAGGCTGGAAGTTCCCCTTGGCCCTTCTCTCCCGCCCGCCCCGTTTCTCAGGTTGCGGGAATTATTTCGGCCCCAGCAGAATGGATTAAGATTCCATCACGTTCTCGGGAATGCGAAGCATCCCTTCCATTTTTGGAGTGCTGGGCGTGACTGGGGCTCCGGGGATGCTTCGCAGTTTAGCCTTAACTTGAGCCAGGCTTGGCCTCGGAACCGGGATTCAGCCTCCAGGCTCAGCTCCAGGGCCGCGTGGCTGCTATGAATGCACAGCCCCGGGCGTCCATCAAGCCACCAGCTCCCCGGCATGGCTGTTCCCTGGCCTGGCTCCCGCCGGACGGGCCAGACTACGGCTTGCATCGGGATGCTGGGAATTGTTGTCTGGCGCATCGGGAGGGAGCTGGGACAGAGCTTTGAGCAGCCCCCACAGCAAGGTGCTTACGGGGTTGGCCTGGGAGCTTCTGCACGCAGGGCGTGTGGTCACAGCCCCCGGCTGACGTCCTCTGAGCATCTCTTGCTTCCTTGTCGCTTGTACTGTCTGCAGCTGAAGGGAAGCGATCTCATTTGCGTCCCTCCCTCCTCTAAGGGCTAGAGCGCATGCTATTTTCTCCTCACAGCAGTCCTGTGAGGAAGGTCAGGTGGAGGGGATGCGACTCGGCACACATCCGAGCTGAGCAGGGGGACTGACCTTCCTCGGCCCCGAGGAGACCCCTGCAGCCCTTTCACTGCCTTGTGCCTTGCTCGGCTTCAGAGTGCTGCTCTTCCATCCCCCTGCCAAAATGAAGTGGCAAAGCTTTCCAGGTACGGCAAGTGGAATGAGCTGTGGTGGGATCACTGCGGAGATCTGCAAAGAGATATTCTATGCAGATGCTCGTGCTCATGGCCCCGCATCTGCATCCGAGATGCAGCCCTGCTCTACAGAGCCCTTGTGCTTTGGCATACCCACCATCCGCCGAGACGCAGCCCAGGGAGGGACTCGGGCCCAGGATCGCTCAGCCTGGGGCTTTTTGCAACAAGCAGGAAGGGATGCTTGGCTCCCTCGCCTTGCCACGGCCCCGCACAAAGCAGCCTCTTGTGTGTTAATGCCCGGCAAGCAAACAGCCGGAGCGGCGCGGCCACCACGTCTCCTGGGGAACAGATACTTCAGAGCAACTGGCTGGCTGGAACCCGGGCATGGGGTTCAGAGCCACTCCTTTGGGCGGCTCTGCCTTGTGTGGGCTTTGCAGCGAGGCCGCGCAGTTGCCTGAGGGAGTTGGGGGGCAAAAGGTGGCCCCCGCCCCGCAGCCTGCGGGTCGTTTGGCCAGCAAGCAAGACAGGTCTCCAGGTGGCCCCGCCGCATTCATGCCTCCTGCCTGCCCCGCAGCTGCCCAGCCGTCCCTCACCTTTCTCAGGTGTGTGCGGAGTTCTGCACCCAACTGATTGGAGCAAATGATGAAAAAATCAGTCTGCAAGCAACTCAAAGATAATGCGGTGATGAATAAAAGCCAGCATGGATTTATCAAGAAATAAATCCTGTTAAACTAATTTAATCCCATTTTTTGACTGGGTATCCTTCCAAACGGACAAAGAAGGCACTGTGGACATAATCTACCTTGACTGGCAAAGCTTTCAACACAGTGCCCCACAGGCATCTTGATAAGCAAATTAGCAAAAAGTGGACTAGATAGGAAGACTGTTAGGTGCATCCAAAATTGGCTGCCAAATCGGACAGGAAGAGCGCTCATCAATGGCACCTTCTCAGATCGGATGGAGGTGCCGCAGGGTTCAGTCCTGGGCCCGGTGCTCTTCTACATCTTTATGAATGATTTGGAGGAG
Source organism: Varanus salvator macromaculatus (assembly GCA_023646645.1). Taxonomy (NCBI): domain Eukaryota; kingdom Metazoa; phylum Chordata; class Lepidosauria; order Squamata; family Varanidae; genus Varanus; species Varanus salvator. The sequence goes on along the minus strand of JAIXND010000761.1, from coordinate 3,380,799 downwards.
GAAGTACAAGGAACAATAATCAAATTTACAGGTGATACAAAACTGGGTGGAATAGCAAACACCCTAAAAGACGGAATGAAGATCCAGGGCGAGAGCTTGATAAACTTGAACGCTGGGCTGAGAGCAACAGCATGAGATTCTGTAGGACAAGTACCAGGTCCTCCACCTGGGAAAGAGAAACCAGATGCATCGATAGATGGAGAATATGTGGCTCAACAGAACTGAAAAATAAAAGCCTTTGAGCTGTTGTGGACAACAAGCTAAAGATGAGCCGACAATGCGATGCAGCTGCAAACAGGCAAATGCTATTTTGGGATGCAATGACAGAAGTGTTACTTCCAAATCACAAGAAGCAAAAGTTCCCCTACTTTACTAGTCAGACCTCCCCTGGAACAGTGTGTCCAGTTCTGGGCACCAAGATTTAGGAAAGATGCAGAAAAATTAGAAAGGGGCCAGCGGAGGGCAACAAAGATGATCCAGGGCTTGGAAACACTGCCCAGTGAGGAGAGACTGGAAGAACTGGGCATGCTCAGCCTTGAGAAGAGAAGACTGAGGGGGGACATGACATCCCTCTAGAAGTCCCTTGTCCCAAAGAGGAAGGTCAAGTTATCTTCTTGCTCACACCAGAGTGCAGGACACGGAATAATCACTTCAAGCTGCGACAGCCCAGGTTCAGGCTGGACATCAGGAAGAGCTTCCTCAGTGTCAGAGCAACAGGACAGTGGGACTGGCTGCCTGGGGAGGTGGGGGGCTCCCCCACACCAGGGACTTGCAAAAAGAAACTGGGCAGCCATCTCAGTGGGAGGGTGTGACTTGGTGTCCTGCAGCGGTGACGGCCCCCATGGTTCCTTCCAACTCTATTATTCTGCGATTTTGTCTTGACACTTCAGTGAACAAAGCCTTAGCCAGAGCTGCCCAAAAGCTGATCCCCCAACAATCAGGTGCAGGAAGGGTCGGTGTCCGAGAAAGGGGGCTGCACCTCATCCATGGGCTTGAAGTCTGGCCCCTGCCCCAAAATAATACCGAACTGGTTGCACAGACGTGTGCATAGCCACGCATCCCCACACCTTCGAGCAGGAAGGCGGCCTTGTCCTTCCTGCTTTTATTCTCACAGCAACCCTGCGAGGTAGGACAGGTTGAGAGGCAGTGATTAGCTCGTGGTTGCACCGTTAGTTGTAGGGCTGATTGCAGTGTTGGGCCCTCCTTCCCCACATCACCTTGATGCGCCAGCCCACGGGGACTCTTGCCCGCTGTGTCCTGGGAGAGGGTGGGGGGCAGGGGGCGGCTGCCTTCCTGTTCATGGCAGTGGCCTGAAGCGGACGACCTGGCTGAAAAGCCAGGAAGAGGGGCGGCGAGTCCACCCACCACGCTCGCCCGCGGCTTCTGCTGCCTCCCTGCCCCGTGGCTGCGGTTCCGCCCAGGAGATGGAGAGCCTTCAAAGCATCACCGGACCCCACAGCCGGGTATTTGGGGGGCGCCCGGTCAGGGTTGTGGCCTGGGGGCGCATGTTGTTCTGCACAAGCGCTGGCCCTTTGGAGGGGCTTGCATGGGTCGCGCCATCCCCAGCGCGCGGCGCGAGGGCCAGACACAACACTGACAGCTGCCCGGCACATAATTTCAAAATCCGGGAGTATTTTGATCTGCAAGGGGAGGTGTTCTGGGCTGGGGGGGGGGCAGGCTGAAGGGTGCCAGGGCAGGCTGGGGGGCTGCACCTGTGGGCTGAGCAGGTGCAGAGCATGGCTCGGGGGGGAGGGGGCAAGTGTCCCGCAAATGCAAGCAATGCTGGGAGGACGTGGCGCGAGGGAGGGAGGCGCATTCTTGCGACAGGTGGGGTGTGTTTACGCTCCAGCCAGAAGCACGAGCCAACTGGGGTAGGATGTCACTTGCGTTACCTGTCACCTCAGATGACCCGGGAAGAGCTGGCATGCCGAGAACTCGCCTCGGGGGTCCGAGCCGAGGAGGGCCGAGCATCCCCAGAGCTGCGACAGGCATGCCACCTTCTTGGGAGGAAAAGTCCGTTTCAGAATTAAGCACAGGGAAGGGTGGGCAGGTTGCATTCTCGAATAAAGGCGCTCAGATCAGCGTGTCTGGTCCTGGCCCCACTCCTGCATCCTCCCAACAACCCTGCAAGGTAGGCTAGATGCAGGATGGCCCAGCGGCGCCCGGTTAGCCCCGAGGCTGAGCTCAGATCCAAACTCGGCTCTTCTCAGCCAAAAGGCCAAGCGAGACGAGACGCTGCTGACGTCCTGGGCTCTCCCGACTCCTTCTTTCACAGTAAATTGTGGCACGGTGGTGGGGAGGGGAGACCCGGAATGTGGCGCAAGGGGAACCAAACATTTCCTGCTGCCTCGTCCTCCGGACGATGCTCCGGGGCGTTCCAAGGCTGCCACCGGCCCTGCAGAGGAACCTCCTACAGCCACATTTCCCCGAGTGAGGCAATGGCTACTTCAGAGGAGGACTCGGTGTGCGTGTGTGTTGGTGTGTGTGATTGCATTGCACTGCACTGCACTGCCAAGGCAATGCAGGAGGAACAGGTGAACACCCTCTTCTCCCAGCGCCATGGGTCCCGATCCACTTGGAAAGGAGAGCGAGAGAGAAAGTGCGAGAACTGAATCTCATTTTAAGCAACGGGGATCCAATCACGGAAGCTGCTCGGTCCGCCTTCCCCAGACCGGAGCTGGACTGATGCTTCAGAACGGAAAAGCTGCCCTGAAGCTGATTTCTTTCCTACTGCCCCTTTTCTTTAAGCCAGCCCCTAGGAGGATATTATTTGTATAAATGTTCCGCCTGGTTTTTTCCCTTTTCCCCACCACCCTCAGACCACAAGATGGTTTACAATATGCAAAGCATTTCTTCAAAATAGCTGCATCACTTAGTTTGGAGGAGCGCCCTGTTCCCTGGTTACGTTGCAAAGATAAACACTGCAGTCTTTCTAGTTCACCCCAAAGACACTTGTGATGGGGTTGGGATGGAGTCAAAATCCTAGAATTCGTAATTTTGAGATTGGGCAAACGCTAAAATTGTCCCGGGTCATGTGCATCCAAGACAATTCTAGGAAAACATAGAAATGCCAAGCAACACAGAGAAATATTCTTAGAATTTATTCACACCCTTGTTCCAAAGATAAAAATAACTAGTATATGTTAAGTCAGGGGTCACATAAGCGGGGGTGGGGGGAGGGCATTGCAGGGGATTAGCACAAGCAGCCAAGGTTCGTTGGGGTCGGGCCAAACCGGGGCCTAAAACTGAGTGAAAACTTTACCTTCCTGCATCAGTTCAGTTCCTGTTCTCGCTCTAAATCGAGCTCCCTTGCGGCACTCCAACGATGCTTCTAGTTTCTACCAGGGCTGTCTGCATTCCAGCGAGACGCAAGCCCCTGAGAGGGCAATAAGGAAAGAAATTTCTCCACCTCGGAAAGAGAAACCAAATGCAACAAGGCAGGACGGGGAGCACGTGGCTCAACAGAACTGAAAAATAAAAGACTTTGGAGCAATTGTGGACAACAGGCTAAACATGAGCCAACGATGCGATGCAGCTGCAAAACAGGCCAATGCTATTTTGGGATGCAATAACAGAAGTGTTACTTCCAAAACACAAGAAGCAAAAGTTCCCCTAGTTTACTAGTCAGACCTCCCCTGGAACACTGTGTCCAGTTCTGGGCACCAAGATTTAGGAAAGATGCAGAAAAATTAGAAAGGGGCCAGCGGAGGGCAACAAAGATGATCCAGGGCTTGGAAACACTGCCCAGTGAGGAGAGACTGGAAGAACTGGGCATGCTCAGCCTTGAGAAGAGACGGCTGAGCGGGGACATGACATCCCTCTAGAAGTCCCTCAAAGGCTGTCAAGATCTCTCCTTGCTGATGCCAGAGAGCAGGACACGGAATAATCCATTCAAGCTGTGACAACCCAGGTTCAGGCTGGACACCAGAAAAGCTTCCTCACTGCCAGAGCAACAGGACGGTGGAACCAGCAGCCTGGGGAGGTGGGGGGCACCCCCTCACTGGGATGTTCAAGAAGAAACTGGGCAGCCATCTGGGAGGGATGGCGTGACTTGGTGTCCTGCCACAGCGGGGGGTGGACTGGATGGCCTTCCTGGCCCCTTCTAGCTCTGCTGTTCTGGCTTTGGTCAGGCAATGAGCCCCTTGCCTGAAACTCTGGAGACTCTTTGCTGCCAGTCAGGGCTGGGCCTGAGAGGCCCCGGCTTTGGCTCTGGGCCCGCAGCTTGGCGGCACCCCCTGCTGTGCGTGCAGACGTTCCCGGGCTCCCCCCGGGGCAGCGTCTGCAGGGAGGAGGGACCCTGCCTGGAAATGCAGCTTCTCTGCACCCAGGGACAGAGTGAGATCAACAACGACCCTGTGAGGGGTGCCCAAACGTGGCCGCATCGCCTCTTGGGGGACTCCCTTTTCCCACTGATGTGGCTGAGACCAAGCCCTGCACATTTCGAAGCATGGAAGAGCGTGCTGGCTACCATCCTGCTGTGCCGGTGAACAGCCCAACCCGTGCCCCCCCCACGCACTCTGGGGCTCTAGGAAGGCCCCCCTTGCCCTGGGAAGGAAGCCTCGGCCCGTGCCGCAGCTCAGATTCCCCATTTGTCTGCCCCGATTCAGCACTTTAGTTCCCATAGTTTCTAGCACAACGTGCGTGAGGGGGCAGAACCCACCCCGGGCACCATCCCTTCCCCCGTCAGTCTGGAAGCAGCGGGCTGCTCAAGAGGTCCCGTCGCCCAAGCAGCTCAGGCCCGCCGTGCGGCGCTGCCTTCCGTTTTTCTTCAGAACAAGCGCGTGAGTCGGCGGGTCTGGGAGACGCTGGCCGGGGGTGATGGGAGCAGGCAGAACCTCGCGCTGCCAAGATCCCGTACAAATCGTGGGTACGGCCGCACTTGGAATACGGGGCGCCGTTCTGGTCACCGTGCCTGACAAAGGACATCGCTGAGCTGGAAAGGTGCGGATAAGGGCAGCAAAAGTGAGGAGTGGCTACTACAACAGGGACCGTGTAGCTTAGCAAAAGGTGAGGAAGGGGAGACAAGACACGGGTTTAAATAATGCACGGTGCAGAGAAAGGCGAGCGGGAGGGAGACGTTTTCCTCCCTGCCCCAGGTCACGCCTTGCAGCCGACTGGTGCGGGATTTGGGGTCCGGGATGCGAGGAAGGACTCTTCCATGCACTGCGTTGTTAAACTATGGAATCTGTTGCCAGGCAGAATGGGGATGGCGGCCACTCTGGGTGGCTCTACAGCAGGACTGCGCAGATTCACGAGGGAGGAGGCGCTCTGTGGCTGCTAGCCTCACTGGCCACGTGCCACCTACTGGGGTGGCCGGCCTGCACCCCCAGGTGCTGAGGAGCTTGGGCAGGTGGTCTTGCACCCCTCCTGCCAGAGGGACCCTGTGGAGGGAGGCAGGGAGGCAGAGAAGGGCGAGGGAGAAGCTTTTCTGGGGACACTCAGCCAGCCTTGGGGCTCCACAGGCACTCAGAACCCGGGGCAGCATCCAGCACAGGACTCCTGTGAATGCGAGCCACGTGGTGCCAGGATGGGGCCCTGAGCACGCCCCCAGTGGCACCAGGGCTTCCCAGAGAGCCGTGCGCACCGCTACCGGCATCGTCGTCCGGGCTGTTCGGGGGAGCGGAGCAGGATGGGTGCTGAGCCCTGCGCTGGGGCCCCAGTCCCGGTCAGAGCAAAGGTCCAGCCTCTGGGACGGCTGGGAGGAAGGGACGCCTGACCAAGGGGCACGGGGTCGTGCCCAGTGTGGAGCATGCGGCTGGGGACACCCTTATCCCGCCGTGCCACGGCCAAGGGGGCCATCCAGAGGAGCTGCCGGGGGGGGGGGGGCGCTGAGCAGAGCTTGGCCTTGCACACCCAGTGGAGGAGCGAACTGCGAAACCTGCTTCTGCGAGGAGCCCTGATGGCCACCGTCTGGAGGGCTTTCAAGGGGGCCTGGGACAGCCAGGGAGGAGGCGGTCGCCCGTGGCTACTCGCCCCAGTGGCCACACGCGACCTTGTGCATCAGAAGCAGCATGCCAAGGTGCACCGGCTGCGGGGGAGCATGGGCGACGAGTGCAGTGCACCCTGGTCCTGCTCGTGGGATCCTGTGGGCAGCTGGTTGGCCCCTCAATGGACAGGAAGCTGGGCAGACGGAGCCGGGCCTGATCCGGCCTTGGGGATCAGCCAAAGCCCATGCCATACGCAGCCGCCCCGGGACTGGCATCCCCCGGCGGCTTGTGCCCCCACCCGGGGAGCGGTGGCAGTGGCCACTGCTCTCCCGCCTGGCCTCCCCGCGGGTTTCCTGCCCACCGACTCGGCGGAGCGCGAGGCATCGCTGGCTGCAGCCACGGCGTCTCCCCGGGACGCATTCCTGCGTTTGGGCCTGTTGCGCGCGCCGTGCCCTTCGCCCCGGCATGTACCAGCCTGCACGGTTACACAGTGTCCCTCCGGAGCAGGAGGCTCGGCTTGGCATCGCGGTGACCTTGGCGAGGCAGCCGGGAAAACAAGGGAAGGGAGAAGAAAAGAGCAGCTGCCTCGGGGAAGCGCGCCAAGCCGGGCTCAGCCTCACCTTTTCGGGGAAGCCGCTTGCCAAACATCTCGCAGCGGTGGCAGAGTCGGCAAGCTCAGGCCCCGCGGGGCCGGAGGGTCCTTTCAGGCCCGCTTAGCAGCTCCATTCTGGAGAGACGCGTCTTTAAAGGACCCAGCTCTGATTTGAATGGAGGTGAACGAAGGAGCGGACCGATGCCCAGAACTGGGCCGGTCCCACACGTCCCTCGCTTTATTATGCCTATTCTATTCCGAGAACAGGCAACCCCTCAGTATGAACAGATCAAAAGCAACTTTACAAAGTCTAACACAGAATAAAGCAAAAGCAAAAACCAAGATAAAGCCCCCCAGCAGGATAAAACTCGAAAAACTCTTAAAATAGCACATTGGAAAAGAAATCTGGAGGACCAAAAAGCCTGGGAAACGAGCGGCGTTTCGGTCAGCAGTGGCTAAGGTGTTGCGGTCAAAGGGAATGGCTTGAAAGCGGGGTGCCTGCAGGCCAAATCCAGAACGGGGCTTCTCCGGAAGGTCCTCCCCAGCCCACGTCTCCGGCCTGCTTCAGCTTCTGCACAGCATCGCCCCGCTCCGAATGGCTGGAGTGCCCCTCCAAAGCCTTATTCATGGGCAGGAAGAGCCTCAAGCGAAAATCGGCTGGTGTTCCTGGCCCCCTTTGCCTCCAGCCCTGCCGCCCTCGGATCGCAGCCCCCAGAAGCACCCCTGCCGTGCCCTCATGCTCAAAGGGCCCCTTCCTTTGGCCCTCGGCAGGTGGCCGACTTCAGGGTCTGGGCAGTGCAGTTACGACGCAGAAGCATCCAGGGGAAGCCGCATCCGGATGCGTTCACACGTCGTCCTCTCTTTCTTTGACCACCTCACAAGGGTTGCAGAGGAAGGAAACATAGAAACATAGAAACAGAGCGAGTCAGAAGGGGCCTCCTGGGCCATCTAGTCTGACCTCCGGCACCAGCCGGCTCCGCTCATGACATGCCCACCATGTGCATGTCCAGCCTATCTTTGAACACCCTCACCGATGGGGCCTCAACGACCTCCCGTGGAAGCCCATTCCACGCCCTCGGGGTCCTAACTGTCAGGAAGTGCTTCCTGGCATCCAAATTGAACCTTGGCTCCCTGAGCTTTGCTCCTTTGGAGCGCGTCCTGCCTTCCTCTGCAGGGGAGAACAGGCCTCTCCCCATCTCCATGTGACACCCCCTCACATACCTGTATGTTGCCAACATATCCCCTCTGAGTCTCCTCTTCTCCAAGCTGAAGAGACCCAGTTCCCTCAGTCTTGCCTCACACGGCATCCCCTGCAAACCAGCCACCATCCTTGTGGCCCTACGCTGCACTGACTCCAACCTGGCTATATCCTTTCTGTAATGAGGGGCCCAAAACTGAACACAATACTCCAGTTGCGGGCGCACCAGAGTCATGTAGAGTGGTAGTAGTACCTCTCTTGATCTAGAAGCCACACTTCTGGCTATGCAACCAAGGGTGGCATTCGCCCTCTTGACCACCGCATCACACTGCTGGCTCATGTTTAGCCTGCGGTCAACCAGCACCCCGAGGTCCCTTTCACAAGTGCTGCTCTCCAGCCACTTGTCCCCTAACCTGTACTTATGACAGCTATTCCTATGCCCCAAGTGCAAGACCTTGCACTTCTCCACATTGAACGCCATCCTGTTGTCTCCTGCCCACTTCCATAGTCTGTCCAGATCCTTTTGGATCTGGAGTACCTGCTTCTCAGTTGTGGCCACTGCTCCAGTTTTAGTGTCGTCTGCGAATTTGATCAGCAGACTGTTCACCCCTTCTTCCATGTCGTTAATGAAAAGATTAAACAGGATCGGCCCCAGGACAGAGCCCTGGGGGACCCCGCTTGTCACTGGCTGCCATCCCGACGATTCCCCGCTAATGGTTACCTTCTGCTTTCGGTCAGTCAGCCATGCCCTAATCCACCGGACAGTGCTTTGGTGTATCCCAAAACTCCTCAGTTTCTCCACCAGGATATCATGGGGCACTTTGTCAAAGGCCTTGCTGAAATCCAGGTATACCACATCCACTGCGTCCCCTCCATCCAGCCATCTCGAAACCTTGTCATAGAATTCCACAAGGTTTGTCTGGCAGGACCTGTTTCTGCGGAAGCCGTGTTGTGTGGCTGTCAGCCTCCCTTCCCTATCTAGCATCACTAGATCTCTCTCTATTATGAGCCTTTCCATTGTTTTTCCTACAATGGACGTAAGGCTAACCGGTCTATAATTCCCCATGTCCTTCCTACTACCCTTTTTGAAAATTGGGACCACCGATGCCACCCTCCAGTCCTCTGGAACTTCACCCGTTCTCCACGAGGCCTCAAAAATGGAGGCCAGCGGGCGTGAGAGAACCCCTGCCAACTCTCTAAGTACTCTCGGGTGTAACCCGTCAGGGCCTGGCGCCTTTGTAATGTCCAATGCCCTGAGGAGCCCCTCGACTTCAAGGGGGGTGACTCTAATCTCTGCCCCTAAGTCCCCAGCCTCATCCAATCTCCTATACGGATATCCCCCGTCCTGCTTTGGGGAGAACACAGAGGCAAAATAGTCATTTAGCATCTGTGCCTGTTCCCTCATGTCAGTCACTGGATCTCCTTCCTCCTTATTTAGTGGTCCCACCACTTGTCTCCCCTTCCTTTTCCTATTTACATGCTGGAAGAAGCCCTTTTTGTTGCTCTTGATATTCTTGGCAAGTCTCAGCTCATAATCAGCCTTAGCCTTGCGAAGAATCCTTCTGCAACGGGCAGAAGGAAGGAAGGGGTAGAGCCTGCCCTTTCCCCCATGGTAAGTCCCTCTGGACCAAGCAGAATGACTCCGGAGTAAACACGCCTAGGATCATGTCCCACTGCAAATTGCTGCAAGTGACGCAGCCGAAAGCCGTGCGATGACACCGCTGAAGGAGAGGTCCCAGCCAGGCCAAGACAAGCTGCAGCCCTCAGCGGCTGGAGGTGGGTGTGCTCCGGTGGTATGGGAAGTGGGGGTGCGCAGGGACAAGGTTGGCCACGCAGCACGTTCCCGGTACTGGAAAGGGCCAAGGGGCATGAGGAGGTCCGGCGCTGGGGGGAGTATTCCCTGTCCTGCATCCAGGAGCTCTGGATTCGGTTCCCAACAGCACCTCCAGGGCAGGGGGAGGAAGGGAGGAGCTGCGGCTGCCCACCAGCGTTGGCAATGCCCCCTCCCTCAATGCGGGGATCTTGCCCGTCAGCTAGAAGGGGCCAAGAAGGCCATCGCGCCCACCCCCTGCTCCCTGCGGGATCCCAGTTGAAGCACCCCTGCCCAAGGGTGGTCCCGCTGCCCCAAATGCCTCCAGGGTGGGGGAGCCCACCACCTCTTCCCATCCCTCCTTGCAGGGCTCTGTTTCCGTTCCCCAGGCCATCTTGGCTGCCCCCCCTGAGGCTTGTCTGCATCTTTCTTCAACTGTGGTGCCCAGAGCTGGACATGGTGCACCAGGTGAGGCCCAGCCAGTGCGGAGTGAAGGGCAACGAGGACTTCACAAGATCTGGAAGTGGTTCCTCGGTTAATGCAGCCGAAAGAGCATCTGCCCTTTTTACGCAGCATCACACAGTTGGCTCATTTTCAGCCTGAGTTCTGCAACGACTCCGAGACCCTTCTTGCTTGCAGCAGCGCCATGCACGGGCCAATTTGCTTCAAAAAAGAGGACAAAGGAAGAGGGACATAAAATCTGCCTGTGCTGCTTCAGAGATGCAGCTTTAGGAAGAATTATTACAGTTTACAGCGAAATGCATGGCAGTGGGGAAGCGGGGGGCCCGGGCTGGGCGTCTGCGCTGCCTGATGCTGACGGCCAGCTTCGAGCTGTGGCACCGCCTCCTTCCTTGTGGTCCCGCAGTGGCTCAGCCCCTGAGCAGGCCTTCAGGTCGTGTCCTTGCGCAGCATAGCGGTGCGACTCATGGACTGGGACTTGGGCATCGGGGTGCTAGTCCCTGCTCAGCCGTAGGGTCACTGGGAGCCAGCCTCGGCCTCTCGGCCCTGCCTACCTTGCAGGGTTATGGGGAGGGTACAATGCAGAGGACGGCAGCCCTGGAACCCGCTTCGGGTTCCCTGCAGGAAGGAAGCCAGGCGAGCGCTGCATGGAATAATGATATAAGAGCAAGAAGAGGACACGGGGCCAGACGAGATCCTCTGAGATTCCCAGACCGGTTTTCTGGCCCCAGAGGTGCCTCTCGCCTGCACTCAGAGCCTGTCGACACCCCCCATCAGCGAAATCCTTGGGTTTGAGCCGATGCCAGCGAAAAGCAGGCGTGGCAGGAGAAGGCCGGTTCCGGTGCCTCGGGACTGGTGGCGCATGACGGACCAAGCGATCAGCATCTCTCCTCGGATGCGCGGGGGCGATGCCAGGTTGCCAGCTCTGCGATTTTGCCAGCCGGCGCAAGCGTCCGATCTTGTCTGGATCTGCCTCGCCCCCAGACACCCGTGCGCACACGCCTCCCACTTTGCGGCTGGGGCAAAGTGACCCTCCGGGAAAAGCGTGAGCCAGCCGAGCGCGCGGCTGTGGGCGAGGCATCCCTGCTCGGCAGTGGCGCGCCCGCCCCGCCGTGGCTCAAGGCTCCGGGAGGCCGGGAGAGGCAGGGTGCCCTTGCGCGGTCCTGAGCGGAACGGATCGGCCTCCTGGGACCCGCTGGGCTCTCGGCTTGGGTTCCACCCCGTGGGAGACCGGGCTTGCGCTTCCGAACCAAACTTCCATTCACTTCCTCAGTCTGTCACATTCTTCCAGAGAGAGAGAGAGAGAGAGAGGGGAAGAGAAGGGGTGTGTGTGTAGGGCAGGGGGTGGAAACTGGCATTATATTTGTACCTAAAAGCAGCTGCTGCAAAATATTTACAGACGGGCAGGTGCGAGGGCCCCGACTTGAACGGGGGGATAGCGGGACTTTTCAGAACGAGCGCGGGCCTCCACACTGGCTCCACAGTCAAAATGAAAGCAGCACGTCTGGAGCTGCCGGTACGTGTGAAAAGCATGGCTGGTCTTGGCCAGGAAAGAGAGAGAAGGGAAGGGAAGGAAAGAGGCCGCTGCGAAAGAAAGAGCTCAGGAGAGAGCACAGGTGTGGGTTGGGGGCCTGGAAGCCCCAGAGCTGGAGCCAGTGCCGAACCCCACACCGGGAGCTGCCCTTTTCAGCACCCTGCCCCCACTGTGCTGAAGGAGCCGCCCCGGTGCCTCTCCACTCCCCAGCCAGGCGCCAGGAGTTGGCGCTGCCATGGAAGGCCCTGAACCGCGCGGGGCCGGATGCCTGCAGGATCGCCCTCTCCCCCGCCAGCCTGCCCACTCGCAGAGGTCACCTGATGGCATGTCCCGGGTGGCTCTGGGTAGAGCTGGGTCCAGCTGGAGTCCGCTTGGAGCAGAGCCTTCCCCGCGGTGGCCCCCTTCAGATGCAACTCGCTGCCCCTGGGAGCCGGGCAGGCAGCTGCACTGCGCTTCCAGCACCTCCTGAAAACGCTTCCATTTCCAGAAGCCTTCCCTGACTGACCGGCTCCGTGATACCCTGCTTTCAACATTCTGCTTTATTCTTTGATCTGTTTCACCTCTGATTGGTTCACCGCGCGGGGACCTGTTTGGACGGCAAGTGGAATGCCCACACTGAACATCTCAAAGAACGACAGAGCGACAAATTCCTGCAAGGCAGGATGCGGCCTTTGCGCACAGTCACCTCGCGTCCCGGCCACTGGGAACGGGAGGATGGGGCAGCGTGCCGTCGGTCCAGCCCAGCACCCCAGGCCCAAGGAGGACCAGGTGGTCTTCGCCGCAGCCCGTGGGCCTTGGAGGCGTCTGGCGGGCAAGGCAGAATCGATCCCACCTAGAACAGCGGGTGGTTTCCGCCCCTCATGCGCGAGGGAGGCGCATCGCTCGGTGCGCCGCAGAGAAACGCATCCCGTGTTTATTTAAAATTACTTTTAGTCTGACCTCAAAAGTGCACTTCCGTCAGGCATTCTGATTTGGGGCAGTTTCCCCCACCCTTCTGGACTAGGAGTGGATGTGGACCATGGGCCGGGGTGGGTCTGAACAGCCTTTCGGGGGCCGTGCAGTCCAGTGTCGCTGACCGCAAGGGGATTTGGGGGGGGGCTGGTGCCGCTTGCAGGACACAGGAGGCCGGCCTGCGCGGAGCCAGGCACCTGCCCACAGCTGTCCTGCTCCAGATCTCGGGAAACACGTGCACCGTTCCCTGCAGGCTGCATCAGCCCCCTGGTCTTCAGCTGTGCAGGGAATTTGCACAGGTGTCGGGAGACATGACTGGCTCTCTCCTTCCGTCACTGCTTGGCTTGGGCAAGGTCCCCGTTTGTGCCAAGTGAGCATCGGCCCCAAACAGGGACGGGAATCGGGCACAGGACAAGCGGTGGGATGCCGCTCAGCACGCAGCAGGTCCGGAAATGGCTCGCCTCCCCAGAGCAGGATGCGGGGTCTCCCTTTGCCACGAGATCTTTGACCCTGCAGGGCCCAAGTGTCCATGTCTTTGGGTCTGTGTCTAGTGGCGATAGGCTGATTTTTATTCTAGAGGAGGTCTAGCAGAATTTACAAGCCCTCTCAGGACACAATCCAGACCGGGAGTCCTGCTCCTACTTTAGAGTAAAAAGGATAATGAAAAAGACACTGACATAAACTAATGGAAGACTGGCTGGAAGATTTCCATAAGGAGACACGGATACCTTGTTTTTTACACACTGAATTGTCTTAGCCTGCCTCTGCAGCCGTATCGTTCCCGTTGCTGCAAAGCTTTCGCTCCTCTGGCCTGCCGCCCCACGCCAAATAATAGGAGGATGGGGGCGTTGGAGGGAGTTCTTGCACAGACAAGAATCTTCTTTTCCACCACGATGGCTCTGCTCTTTGAAACATGCATGCCATCAATCTGGTTTGGAATCTGAGAAATATAATCATGGCTTCCGAGTTCTCTTCCAGCAAATCCACCAGCTTGTGCACGCGAAATACCGCTACTCAAATCGTCTGGAGAAAAGCAGAGCGCGGATTAGGGAGAGCGGCTGCACGGCCCACATGGAAGCCTGGGTCCCCCACCTCCCCCGACGTGTGTCTGCACCCACCCGCCTCCGCGGCCCCCCTCCCACCCCAAGCAAAACCCGCTCGTTTCCTGGTGTAAGCTCTTTATATGCTGTGTTTACGAGAGGAAGAGAGCCCCCAGAGCACAATCCCGGGCTGCCCAGCCCTTCCCTGAAAACAGCCAAACACTAACTGGTTTTTTCCTCCTTTTCTTCTTTTAAAGATCCTTTGTAATTAAGCCCTTGTAAAAACCACAGAGTTGGCTGGGATTCGCGTTATGCAACCTGGACCGGGTCCCCGGCACGCTGGGGTTTTTTGCAATTCTGCTGCTATATTTTATGAATTAGGCCGGGACAGAGGGCTGCGAGGCGGTCCCGGGCGCTGGCCACCGCTGTCCTCTGCCGACCTTTGCTTCCAAAAGGCGATTCTGCCCGTGGGTCTTTGCGCTGCTTCCTGAAGCTCGAATTGCCGCAGCAAACAGGCCCCCTCCCCTTCCTGGGTGGTTGTTCCCAGGCTGACGTTCTGGGCGCACGTTCCCATGGCCGCGGGCATCCTGCGGGATGCCGGGCAGTGAAAGGGAGGCACCCGCCATCCGGCTTGATCCGAGGCGCGTGAGCTGACCGGCTCCCTGTGGAGGAGACCTGGTTCCCCGAGGCCGGTGGAGTCCGTTTCTCCCAAGGGCTGGAGGTGCAGAGGTGCGGCCGCAGCGCTCCGTCGAGTGCCTTCCCCACAGCCTTCCAGTTTCGTGGCCTTGGCCCCCGGAGGGGGGGGTCTTTGGCCAGAGCAGGTGCTCTGTCCACCCTGCTGCCCCGCACGCTCCCCTCCCCAGCTGGCCGGGGCCTCGGGGTTTGCGTGGCTCCATTGCAGCCCTGATTCTGTCCCCATTCATACCTCACCCCACCCTTCGGCAGGTCTGGTTTTCTGTGCAGGGTGGGGGATAGTGATGGCAGCGGAGGGACTTTCTGCGGGGCCAGCTCACTCCCTGCTGGGCTCCTGACTCAGTGTCAGTGCAGGGGTTGGGGGAAAGTCGGGATGGCCAGCCCCAAAAGACCGAGGAATCCAGATGGCTTCCTGATGCTTCCTGGGACTCTCCCCCAAATCTTTGGTGTGCTTGCAGACCCAGTCCTGAGACCGGATGCCCAGGCTAACGCAGCAGCTGCGCTCATTCCTAGCGTCGCCCGCTCCGAGGTGGCCTCACAGCTCGACTCTCCGTTCCCACGGTGGAAGCAGCGCCTCGACGGAAGGGCTGGGCAGGCGGCTTCGAGGCAGCGGTCCCGGGCGCCCTTCCTAGCAGGGGGAAGGCTAGAGGGCTTAGGCCGAGCAACAAGAGCTTAGCCTGGCTATTGGACCGGGACATCACATTTCGCTGCACTACCTGCTGGGTCTTGATCAAAATGCCCCCAAAATTCTTCAGGCAGAGAAGATTCCACCCCATTCTCCCCCCAAGCAGAAATTCCCAGCTGAATGTGGACGTTCCGGGCTGGCAGGGACACCCGGGGCATTGCAAGGAATGCTAAAAGCATTTGGAGGAGACGGGGGAACCTTTAGGAGAACGTGAGAGCAGCCCTGGTGGATGAGACCGATGGTGCGTCCAGCCCCTTCAAGTGGGGCCAAGCCAGCTGCACGCAGGGCCCCTCAGGCTGGGCGTGTGCAGGCCGGCCGCCTTGACGGAAGAGGGGGCACGTGGCCAGGAGGGCTAGTAGCCACGGACGGCCTCCTCCTCCATGGATTTGTCCAATCCCCCTTTAAAGCCACCCACTTCCCGTGGCAGCAAATTCCATTGGTGTTATGGGATTTCAGTGAGCGAGGAACACTTGGCTTCCGCAGATGCCTTTCCTAGGAACAGTTTCGCTGGCTGAAACATACGTGGTCCCCGGGCCACTCACAGCCCCATGGACCAAAGGGGTTGGGGAGTGAGCATCAGCCATGCCCCCCGTGACACGCTCCAGCAGCCCCGTTTCGCTCTTCACTGGTCCGAATGCCAGGAAAACGCCTCTCCCTTTTCCTTTTTAAAATAGATTTAAACTGCTCCATTCAAGGGCTTGCAGTGAGGTGCAAAAGCCGTCAGGAACGGATTACGGTTAAGCCAGCCCAGCCGGACAACCTGTCCCCGGACCCCTCTGCCCCTCGCTCCAGAGATGAAACAGCTTAATTATGTATGTCCGCGTGATAAGTATTGTGCGAAAGCTTCACTCATCGTAGCCCGGAGGCAGAAGGGAGCTCTGCGAAAGCTCCGGCCGCTGGCGAAATGGGCTTGTGAACAGCTAACTATAGACATGGGGGCTTAATTAGTGAGAGGCGTTGAAGGACGGGGCCCATCCAGCCCACATTCCCGGGATTGTAGGCCTGGCCACGCTGAGGCGCTTGGGTGCCCTCCCTCCTCGCCGGACCTATTTTAGAAGGTATTCATGGCTTGGATGCTTGGAGACAGTTGGACCAGCTTGTTAAGTGGCACTTTTGTCACTGGGCCAAAGGAATGGGGAAAGATTCAAGAGAGGAAATCAAAACAAAATGAGAGGAGAGGAGAGGAGAGGAGAGGAGAGGAGGAAAACGGGGGGCCCTCTTTGCAGAAGAAGACGCCCCCCTTAGCCAGTTCTGTAGCTGCTCCGCCTGAACAAGGAGGCTCAGCTTTCTCTCCTCCCATCCCTGGAGCGCGGCAGGCTGTGGCAGGCGGGCGGACCCCATCCTGGCGGGCGCTTCTGGTCAGGATGAAGCAGCCGTGGGCCCATCGTTCGCTGCTCTGCGCCTCCAGCTGACGGTGGCCTGGGAAGGAAAGCCTGCCGAAGGCGCCCCCACCTCCCCCCCACCCCCGGGACAAGCATCCACGCAGGAGAGCTGCGGGCCACGTCCGGCACGAGCGCCGTGCCGAGCCCTTTGCCCACGGAGTTCACCCCAGGCCACACGACTTAATGCGGCCCGCAGCCAATGCTTCCGTGCACCGCAGTGTTAAAGGGATTCCCGCGGAACATGAGTCCTCCGAGCCGCTTTCGCTCAAAGCACGGCGTCCTAAGCAGCAATTTCCTATCGGAGTTAATTATTAATTTCCGAACTATTCAGCTAATATGCAGAGTGGGGGTTGCTACTGCATTTGAGAAAATCAACTGCCCGGAAGTCAAGCATTCTTCCCGGCAAGTCTGCGGCCCTCGTCCCACCAGATGCTTGGACTACCCCTCCCATCACTGTCTCTGCCGCCTTGGCTGCTGTTCATTAGGCTAAAACTTCCGGAAGGAGCACGTTTGCGGCCCTCCTTTGCATCTGCCTCGTGTCCCATCTGCCCCGGCCCTCCTGTGCCACTGCTGGAGATGTCTGCTGCTCTTGCTGCTCCGTCTTCCTCTTCTGCTCCCACTTTTTCCTCTTCCGCTGCTCCGGCATTGCCTGCCTGGAGTCCCAGCTCCCTTGCAGCGGGAAGGCAGCGTGTTTGTGTATGCGGCTCACTCCAATTTCAGCAGCCCTTTCCTTCTTCCTTCCTTCCTTCCTTCCTTCCTTCCTTCCTTCCTTCCTTCCTTCCGGCTCCTGCCTCTCGCCTTTAATTGAGGCTGGGAGGATCCTGCTCTTTCTCGCACGGTGCCCACAGGCGAGCGAGGACTCTGCACCTTTGCACAGGAGGCGGGATTTCCGCACGGGCGCCGTCTTTGCATCCCCTGGGCTCATGGGCAGCTTCCCCCATTTCAGGGGCACCTGCTGGCCCTGCTACCAGATTGCCACGACGTGTACCCCACCAGGCCGAACCCCACCCTCCCTCCGGGGCTCCCTCCACGTGCCGTATTGTGTACACACAGCGCATGCCCAGCGCACGGCACAGGAAGGCGTCACAAGTGGGCCTGCTCGGGAGCTGTCACATGGGTGCAAGGCCAGGGACACCCTGAAAGGAAGTGTGCATGGGGGGACCCTTCGTGGCGCCTCTGCAGGAAGGCTGAGCAGAGCAGGGACATGGGGGGGGCAGCCTGCGCCTCCAAGAAGTGCTCTGGGAAGTGCGCCCTGCCACATCCCGCCATGCACCCCGGCTAGGCAGTGCTTCCAGCTGCCGCAGCCTGGCCCCTGGCCCGGAGGCTACGGGGCCCAGCTCGTGCCGGGTGACTCAGGACAGGATCCTTCCTGTGGGCCAACGGGGGCAAGGGGCGCTGCCTGCTTTTCCTGAAGGGAAGGGCTGCCCACCGTGGTGTGGGTGCCGTGGCGCAGGGAGGGGGAGGCGGGTGCCCACACACGCCGCAGCCTGTTCCTGCCACTCCTGCGCCTTCCCGAAGCATTCGCCTCCAGTGGCTTGTCCGGCAACCTGGAAATGAGATGGATCAAGTCAGGCGCATCTTGTGACCATCCAGCGCGGCCCGATTTTTGCATTGGATGGACCCAGGAAGTGTGACATTGTGAAGCTCCCGGTAGTGGCATGAACGAGCACAAAAGCAAAACCAGGGCGCATGTGCGAATGCTTCTGCGAGGAACTGAACCCAGGCCGGGCGGCGAGGCGTTCGTGCCCAAGTGGCAGGATGCGACCTCCCAAGGCAGGATGCGACCAATAAAAGCACCACAGAGCCTCGACGAGAGAACGGAAGGAAGCACAGCGGGGACGATGCAGCCGAACAGCCGGAGGCAGAGCGCGATTCGTGCGGAGGCTGCGCATGAGATGCTCGCCAGAGCGCGGGAGCGGCTTGTATCTGATGGCGTCCCTGCGCTTGGCGCAGGACCAAGGAGAGCGGGTGTCGCTCTGCGCTTTGCCTCGGTTGCTCACAGACTCGTGGCAAGAAACGCTTCAGCGAAGTGATAGGCATCGGAGCGGGTCTTTCCGTCAAGCGTCATCGATTCGCCTGCCACGGTGCGGCCCGTCTCTGGGCTCCAGGAAGCTCGGGGTCCTGCCCTCTCCATATCTTGCTTTGGATCTGCCCACAGGACTGTGGAGCCAGGAGAGCCGGTCGCCTTGAAGGCAGGGAGGGAGCGGGTTGGAGGCAGGCGTGGGGCTGCCAGCGGCCAGCTCGCCCTGCAAAGAGGGACAGCTTCGGGCGTCCAGAGGGGCGTGCTGCTCGAACGGGAGCGTGCGGGGCCCAGAGGAAATCTTTCTGGGCTCTCTCACAGCCCCACACTTGTCAAGGTGCGATAGAAAGTCGATGCGGGGCAGGGGGGAGCAGAGTGGTTCCTCGCACCCGCAGATGCACATCTGAGCCAACGTGGCTGCTAAATGACGGATCGAGGGCGTGTGTAAATACATCTGAAATATCAGCGGAGTGCCGCAGTTGTCACATGCTGTCGGTCGTTTCTGATTTATGGCGGACCCACGAATGAAAGGCCTCCGAAATCTCGTGTCCATGGGCATCCCTGCTTGGCTTCCGAGTCTGAGGCTGCGGCTTCCTGCATGGAATGGACCTCGCACTGGGTCTTCCGCTTGTTGTGCTTCCCTGGCGTGGGGCTTCCATTCTCCTCGCCTGCTCAGCATGTGCCCAAAGCCCCGGGCGCCTCTGGTGCTTCTAGGGAAAGCTCCGGCTTGCTTTGATCCAGGCCCACTTGTTCATCTTTCTGTCGGCCCGGGGGATTCACAAAAGATGGCGGCTAAAAAATCCAGCTACGTTAAAAAAATACCAATTCCGCGGATGGTCTCCCGATTCCGTGGGCTGCGGATTCTCTTCACCCTCCTTCCACTGCCGCCGTTCCGCTCCCAAGTCAAGATGCCTTTAGGATCAATTTGGCCGGCACGCCAGTGGTCTTAGCCCATGAAGGACCCCTGTGACGGTCTTCCTGGCCCCAACCGTCACCTTCCTTCCCGGCCTCCGTCTTTGGTCACTGCCTGCTCACAGCCGTGTGGGTTTGCCTTGCTAAGCACAAGCGTCTCGTTTTGCAGGCTACCGTGCACCCGTATGGGGCATTCAGGGCTGGTTGGCCCTCCGTTCACAAGCCTTGCTGTATTCACGGATGCTACCCTGATGTCTCGGTTCCAGGATCTAGTTTGTTTTGGAAGCGCCCGCAGAAGAAGCCTCTAGCAAGAAAAAGGGTTTCCTGGAAGCATTCCCCTGAGCTGGAGTGAGGCCCGGGAGGCCCCTTCTGACTCGCTCTTTTTCTATGTTTCCATGTCCTTCTGACCTCGATTGGATTAAGGGGAGGCGCTCTCCTGGAGGGTCTGGGAACTTGCAAAGGCCGGCCTGATCTCGGAGTCACCGGCCGGCCGGCCAGCCAGGCAGCCAGCCCACAAAGGCATCTGGAAATGGGCCGGCCCTGCGCTTTGCTGAGGAACACGGCCCAGGCGTGACGCATCCTGGCCCCAGAAAGTTCAGCAACACGCCTGGCCATTGGCGCTTGGAATATGGGCAAGGGGTGACCGTCCGCCCGCTGAGCACAAAGCCGCCACCGAGGGCCCTCCTCAGCTCGCTCTGCATCTCCCAGAACGAGGCCGCCGGCGTGGCAGAGGGAGGCATCCTAGTTCCCCTCCATGCTAGAGCCCCGTGGGGTCTGCAGAGGTCAAAAGGGGGCCTCCTTCACACAATTCCCTTTCACGAAATGCAGCGATGGAGAAGGTGGCCACGGGTCAGCAGCAGTGTGGCAGTGCACGCTGCCCGCTGGGGAACATGGGAGAGGGTGCTGGTTGGTGTCCGGCTGCTGGGCTTCCGCGGGCGGCTGTTTGGTGCCTGTGTGCCCAGACGGATCCTTGGTCTGGCCCAGGACGGCTCTGGTGCCCCCACCTTGCTCTGCCCATCCAGGGTCCGGCCAAACCCTGAATCCTTTCTCTTTTGAACCCTCTGCCTGCCCTTGAGCGCAGTGGAGCCTTCTCTTCGTGAACACTGCTCCCTCCTGCGGGGCTTCGACCTGCTCCGAGTATGACCCACGGCCCTCTTGACGCCCCAGTGTGTTTCTTGTGATCCTTTCCTAGCGAGTGTGTGTGTGTGGGGGGGGAGGTCTACCCTAATGGATCTCAGCGATTCTTATTTCCCCAAATTAGAAATAGCTAATTTCTGGCGGGTTCCCCCAAGCCTTGCATTAGTGTTCACGCACGCAGGCCCTTATTTATTTAATTAATTTCTCTACCGCCCAGCAGCCCAATCTCCCTGGCAGGTGCTGTGCGCACGTGGGCGTACGCGCGCACGCAAAGGCGGCCAGGATGCGACATGCTCCAGGCTCATTCCACGAGGACGCTGGGCGAGTGCGCATGTCTGCGAGTAGCTTTCTACCTGTACATATTTTTTTTTGCATGCACCCGCCCACTGAGCAAAGCATGTTTGTGTACATTGCTGGAATGTGCGTGCTTTGCTTTGCACACTTGTTGAATGGGTGTATTTGCTCAGACATGGGTTTCCTGTTCTGTGGAATGCCATCCGGAAACGCTGGTGGTGGACAGGTGAGAAAGGCCTCTAATAAATAAAGAATAAATATAAATAATAAAGGCACCCCGAGGATGGCCTTCTGAATGCGTTCTGGATCGTGCCCTTGTCTGTTGCCAGGTGATGTGGGCTGCAGAAATCCGCCCCCTCAAATGTGAGGAAGTGCATTTCTGATCTGTCTCTTATTTTCCCCCCAAGAAGCCCCCGTCTGTGAGCTTCATTCCTCCAACTCCCCCACTCGTAGCCACATGGAGGATCTCTGCTTCTCAATGACTTGGCATGGCTTCCAGGAAGACCACCTCCCTCTCTTCCACCATGCAGCTTTTCATAAATAAAACATCGCTATTTCATAAGTCAATAGGCTTACGTATGTGCAGGTGAAACAAATGCGGGTCTTTCCCCATCTCTTCTTCCTTGTTCTGCCTTCCCTTTCTTCATTGCCTCTTGCCTAAGTTTGCAGGCTCCACCTCTTATGCATTCTTACACCTAAAACACGATGCAGATTAATGCTGCGATAGCAGGACAACCCTGAAGAACAGCTAATCACATTTTTTTTTATATATATTTAACCTGAGATGGGCCAGTTTTTAAATATTGTATATGTTTTTAATATTATATTTGTTTTTGTATTGTGAGCCGCCCCGAGGCTGCTGCAAGGGGCGGCATATAAATATTTAAATAAATAAATAAAAATAAAAATAAAAAATTCTCAAAGCAAACACGGCCATGGTCCGATCTGCATCTGAGCTCAAACAATTGCAGCTGCAACAGGAGAAAATCTTCTCATTCCTCTTCGAAAATGTAGCGGCCAAAATCAAGGCAGTTTGGCCACTTCCAAAAGAAAAAGGTTAGGGATCCATTTCATATCCACGCAGCCCAGTTGGTTGAAACAGGACACACATTCTGTTTTTTCAGGAGCTGAATCCATGACCTTTAATGCGTATTTTACAGTTGCTATACGGTCTGATTTCAGTAGAAGCTTGTTGGAAGCGCACGTGTGAATATATGTAGCATGTGCCAGAGAGCGCATCTGAAGCATCCAGATGAAAGAAAAACCCACCCTTCCCTTCGAGGGAAATTGATTTCTGCCTTAACAGCACCGAACCTTCCAGGTGAGCACAAACCTCCTCCTCGGGACAAAGGACCAACCAGTGAAGCTTATGGGACTATGCAAGCTCCTGTCCTCAGTGTGGGAGAAGATAGGCGAGCCTGTGGTGCCCGCCATCACCAGGATTATCTGCGTGTCCTCTGGATGCTCGGCTCATGCCTTCCCCGCTTGCTTTGCTGGAACGTGGGCAAACGGAGAGGCAGTTGGATGGGGGAGCGCAGGAGTTGGGTTACATCCTGCCTTCTTCCTCATGAAGAACTTCTTCTTCATGTGGTTCCTCTCCTCCGGCTGCTCTCAGGCTTATTCCCACAACAACAGCCCTGTGAGGTAGGTTGGGCTGAGAGCCTGTGGCTGGCCCAAAGTCACCCAGTTGGCTAGACTCGAACCCGGAACGCCTGAGTCCCAGCCCCGTGCTCTTAACCACGACGCCACACTGGCCCTCTCACTACACCTTTGGCGGCTTAGCCCTGGTCCGTGCCGTGGCTGCACCCAGCGCTGCTCCAGAGGTGCAGGACCCGGTCCCAGTGGCTTCACACAGATACTGGGATGCTGCTGCAGGGCCTCGCCATCCCGAACGTGCCCATCTCCTGTGCCCGTGATCTCAAGCCCTCTCAGCCGCCTCCTCGGGGCGGGGGGCGTGGAAGTGCCCGCAAGGGAGGGGAACCTCGGTGGCGGCCCCACAGGAATGGCACATCCTCCCCCTAGAGGCCCACCAGTAACATTCTTATCTTATGGGCTCCGGGTTGAGACTCGACTCGACTCGACTCGACTCGACTCTCTAGCACTGGGCTGCACAGGGCCAGGGGCAAATGCAGACATGCCGCTCCCGTCAAATCTCGCCCTGAGTTTGCTAAAATTTCCTAATTTGTCCGACTTTATTCCATAGAGTAAAGTGAGGCTTATTCATGGAGGAATGTTGGAAAAAATTAGGAAAATAGTGCATAGCCAGAGGGGGATGAGGATGAGTGTGACTATACTGGCCCATTTATGAGCATTTGCGGCAGACAGTTGCCCTGTGTTGCACCTGCAAGCACGCCGAGAGCGTCAGGTGTGGCACAGATGCAACTTGTGCAAGCAAAATCGAAATTCACATACAACCCTAGTAAATAGGTAATTTACACTTGACAATTCTTTTAGCAAATTTGCAGGCTTGGGTAGAATCGTCATGAATGGCAACAACGCGGGATGTCTCCACCTGCCATTTGGAGGGATGTCTCCGTGTGTGCGTGTGTGCGTGTGTGTAGCGTGGACTTATCCCGATTATGCAAGTCAAAAACTAGTGAGCTTAGCACTCTTTGAACAAATAGGAAAAAGAAAAAGACCGTAAAAGAGTTTTACTGCACAAGGTATGGAAGAGAAAGCTAGTCTTAGAAGTCCTTCCTTTTCGACATGCCGAAGTTACTGCTCTGCACGCAGGGAAAGGCCCAAACGAGCAACCTGAGGCACAAGGGAAGTGGAAACGTCGCACTTTTCTGTGCTTGCTGAAACATATGACGGACTCTGTCCTTTTGGGGCACAAAATTGCCGGCAGACGAGTGGCAATGCTCGGGGCGGCCCCCTGGAAGTGGGATTGCAGAGCCAGGGGAGTCCTCCGTGCCAGGGAAGGAGGTGGTCCGGCAACATCAGACGGGAAGCCCATTCACGGCAATGGGGGCGGATCAGCCTCATCACCGTGGTAATGCACGAATGCACGCCCATTTCCAAATGATGCGCAATGCGCAGGGCCCAAGGATCAGGCCCGCTTGCCCCTTAAACCAGGGCTCACCAAGCACGGGAGCAGAGCAGCTCTTGGCTTTGGCTGTTCCTGTTGCTTGCTGTGGCCGATGGGAGCTGACATCTGTGCAGCCACAGCCTTCCCCCCTCCCCCCCCTGCCCAATCCTCAGAAGAAGTCAAGCCATCCAAGACAGCCGAAAGGTGCCTCTCCGCCGTGAATTAATGCGCCGATGTCCCACTTCCAGGGTGGGGGGACCCAATCGCCGCCCCGCCTTCAAAAGCCAAAACTGCCCCGGGCGAGGGAGTAGCCCAGCTTGTTCCGGTTCCCGAGGAAAGACATCAGCCCGGTGTAGGTCTGGATGGGGATGGACTCGTGGGCCACCACGACGCCGCTGGTCTTGCCGGGCACGGGGTCTGCCGCCTGCACCTTCTGCACGGCCTGCGCCAGCTGAGCCTGGAACGCCGGGATCTGGAGGAGGGCGAGAGAGCGCTCAGCCTGCGCTGTGCTGGACCACGGGGCAGGATGCAGAAGCGCGATCGAAATAGCAACAGGCCCCCTCGGCCGGTGGCACTTAGTAACCCTGGCAGCCGCCTGGCACCCTGAGGGCTAGGAAGTTGCGCAGCCCCCTGTGAAGGGCACGCTCTGGAGGTAGGCTGGAAAGGCCCCTCTGCCGGCAGCCGGGATTGCTGGCGGGAGCTTTGGAAACCCTCTGGTCTGGTCCGGTGTGGCCTCATCCAGGACAGCTGCACTGACTCATGGCTTTGGGGTCACGCCGGGAAAAGGCTCCTCCAGCAACGTCCGGCTAGCCCACATTCATGCTCGAGAGAGCACTGAACTGCTCATGCGCCTCCCCGCTGACCCCTTGGTCAAACTGGGCATTAGCCACATGAAAACCAGCGAGATTCCAAAGACAGAACAGAACTCTCCAGGCTCCACTGGAAAACGGGGGGATCCCTCGAGAATTGCGGGAAGGGGGCTGTAAGAATGTTTCTTCTCCTGGGCACTGAAGGATGCCCCCTCCCACACTGTGAATTACACAGTGTGGGGGGGGGATGGAGAAGCCGCGCCCGCTCCACAGACCGTCCAGGAAAGGGAAACCGCCACCCGCCTCGGGGGCCAGTGTGTGCTTTCCCGTCCACACAAACAGCCCGGTGGCCGAATCCCCCTTTCTCTCCTCAAGGGGCTAGGAACTGGCATCTTTGGCTTGCTCCACAGCCCCTGCCTGACCCCCCCAACAACATCACTCCCCCATCCATCAGAAACACAAGACACCGCCGGGGAGGGGAGGGGTACGAAAAGCTTCTTTTCATTGCAGCTCTGCAGGTCCCAGGAGCGGCCGAGCTCCCGTGGCCCATTTCTCACCCATGCGATGCATGCCGGCACTTCATGTACCCACGCCGTCTCCGAGCAGCGCGACTTCTAGCACACCGAAGCATCCTCAGAATGCCAGGAACACAAAGCGGAAAGCGAGACCCCACCGAGCGCTGCCAAGATCTCAAGGATAAGCAGACGGAGATGCGGGGCGGTGGGGGGGGACGCTTTTGGTGGGAAGGGGGCAAAGCTGCTCCCAGCAGTTCCACCATTAATGCTGCTGGAGCACTCGCGTGTGTTCGGCTTCACACACAGCTTCCGCTGTGCACAACAAACCAGGGAACTCCTGGGCTAGTTCCGCCCCCTGCGGGACACGGGGATGCCCCCAGCCCCAGCCCGGGGGGCCGTGCTTCAGCCACATCTCGAGCCCCTCTTTGCCTGGCGTGCGCATTCAACCTGCAGCAGCCTCTCGAGGCAGGGGTGGGAAAACTCCCCACCTGAGGCCTGGTAGACCGGCTGCCGGTCAGTGTCTTAATCTTCCCAGTCCCTTAATCATCCCAGAAACACAGAAACATAGAACAGAGCGAGTCAGAAGGGGCCTCCTGGGCCATCTACTCTGACTCCCCCCGGCTCCAGCCAGCTCCTTTCATGACATGCCCACCATGTGCATGTCCAGCCTGTCTTTGAACGTCCTCACCGATGGGGCCTCCACCACCTCCTGTGGAAGCCCACTCCACTCCCTCGGGGTTCTAACCGCCAGGAAGTGCTTCCTGGTATCCAGCCTGAAGCCTGGTTCCTTGAGCTTTGCCTCATTGGGATGCATCCTGCCCTCGTCCACAAGGAAGAACAGCTCACGGCCCTCCTCCACATGATGTGCCCCCACAAAGCTACAAGTCACTAAGAGATCCCCTCGGCATCTCCTCTCCTCCAGGCTGAAAAGACCCAGTTCCCTCCATCTCTCCTCAGAGGACATCCCTCCCAACCTGGCTGCAATTCCTGTGACCCTGCGCTGAACCCATTCTAACCGAGCTGTGTCTCTCCTACAATGTGGAGCCCAGAACTGGACGCAGAGTTCCAGTCGCGGGCGCACCAGAGTCATGTACGGCAGTATCCGCACTTCTGGCTATACAACCAAGGGTGGTGTTTGCCTTCTTAAATGCTGCATCGCACTGCCGGCTCATGCTCAGCCTCCTGTTGAAAGCACCCCGAGGTCCCTCCCACAAGTGCTGCTCCCCATCCTGTACTTGTGACCCGCATTCCTGTGCCCCAAGTGCAAGACTTTGCACTGATCCACACGTGGGTCCCTTTGAAAGTGCATGCATGGCCCCTCCAACACAGGCAACCCCCTAACACGTATTTTTTTCACTGTGACCTATGGGGGAGATTTGCATTCTGGGGAAGCAATCCCCATGTTGAGCATCGTATTTTACTTTTATGCATGAAGTCTGCATAAAATTGCCAGAAGTAAACAAAGCCAGACTGAAAGTTCATGGAACGTGTTTGACTCTGGGAAACACAGTCTCCTGTAGAACCCACCCATCCGAAACTCGCTGGAGTCCACTGCGAGCCCCTGGGCCCCCTCTCTCCTGCCTCTCCGCAGCTTTAATTCCAGCTGCCATCATGCTGCCCATCATGCTGGCAGAAAAGGGGCTGCAGGCACCCGCTGGCTCGTTTGGAGCAGCTGGAAGGCCTGGCCATGGCCGCACCCCGGAGAGGCTGGCGGGGACCTGCCGCTGCTCCAGCCGGGCCAGGGGGCAGAGCAGGGGCCCAGGTCAAGCAGCGGGATTCAGCCGGTACCAGAGGAGAGAGGCTCGACTTGTGGGCAGGTGTGATCGAGCTGCTCAGCAGGTGCTCTGAACGAGGAAGTGGGGCATCCTTCATATATAATGTCATCACACAAAGGTCATGGAGTTGTCACCGGATGCGTCATCAGTTTGTACAGCAGTCGCTGCAGACGGGTGTGCCGAGGGACTGTCCTGCATGGAGCCCGGGAATTTCCCCTTGACAATTTCAGGCCAGCCGTCGGGACACGAGGCGGCCAGGCGCTCTCCGTGACCCTGAATTCCCGCCCCGCGTTGCCTCTGCCCACCCCGTTGCTTCCTCAGCATGCTTCCCACCCCGACTTCCCACAAACGTTGCCTCCGCCACCTCTCCTTCTGTCGCTCCCTGGCCTCCTCCAAACCTTCCGGAGTCATGGAGCGTGCTGACCTGACGGCACACGGTTTGATTCCTCCTTCCCATTGTCAGCAGGTTGCTTGCGCTATCCAGCCCCTACCATGCCGCCCGGAGCTTTATATCTGATGCGATGCCCCGGAAGCAGGCCTGGGCTTCAGCTGGCAGCCCGTGCGGTTGAGCCAGAGCAGGGCGTGGATGCTCACACCGGCCCGTTCCGCTGAACAGACGGGCTGCCCTGCTCTGTATCAACGGAAGTTTCCAGGGGGCTCTCCTGGCGTTTCCGGGCTGTTGTCGCCGTTCACCTGCCGATGCCGGCAAGGCATAGAAGGGAAGGAGGGACGGACGAGCTCGTTCCAGGCCCTGGATTTGTGCAGGCATCGCCCCAAAACCTCGCTACTCTGCTCCGTGCGCGGCTTGCACCCCTTGAAATTCCATGTGCATGCCTCACGTCCACACTGAATTTCTGCTTTAGCTCCTGACCCCGGGCGAGACCTCTGGTGTGGGCACGAGCTGGAGCCACCGGCCTCATTAGCAGAGGCGACCCCAAGCCATGCTGCAGTTGGGGGTAGCCAGCCTCCCCCCCCCCCCACCCGGCCCAGCTGAAAGAAAAAAGCAGGAAGATCCAGTGGCTCCAGAGGGCCGGAAGTGAACTCGAAACCACAATGAGGGAGGCAGCAAAGAGGGACCGCGAAGGGTTCCAGGATGGGTGGCCCAGGTGCACCTGGACTGAGGCAAAATTCCTGCCCACGCCTACGAGCTGGGAAAAGTGCAGGGACCGGGAAAATTCCCCTCTGACGAAATGTTAGATCTGCTCGGGCTTTTGCATTCCAGGAAAACAAGCAAGCAAGCAAGCGGGCTCGGCAGGTGTAAGTTCTGGCAAAGGCTTATAGGATTTTCTTAATATCAGAACTTGCCGCCCGTGAAGGGAGTCGCCGCGGCATTTAAAGGACCAGCCACACGGGGCCAGAGCCAGCCGAGTGGGGTTCGCACCATCCGTTCGTCATCTCCCAGTCCCGGCGGGTTGATGCTTGCATCATGGCGCTCGAGCACGCTGCAGCCCATCGATTTATGGCTCCTCTGTGGTGGGGGGGGGGCGGGGGGGCAGACCAGGTATGTGCAAATGAACAAAACTTGCATGTGCCGCAGTTCTCTGAATTTCATCCTGAAACTCGCTCCACATACGGCGTGTGAGCTCAGCTCAATTCCTTTTCACGTGGAACCCTACACATCTTTCTGTCCGTGTTTTTCCGAGCGTGCGCATCCATTCTGCACACTCTGAAATGGTGGCGTTTTGGCATGCATGCGTCCTGCCAGGATCGAATGCACCCGTTTTCGCAATGTATGCACGGGGACAAAGACGCCGTTTGGCGTTTGGTCTGCGATTCACACAGCGAGCTCAGAATTGCAGGGACCTTGACCACAGAGCGAATCCGCATCTGTGCTCAGGCAGAATGGTGTGAACTGGGTAAAGCCCTGATCCCAATACCGGAAACACCTTTCTCAGATGTCCGTGGGACAGACCACGGGAAAGCAGGTCCTTCAGTTCCCCAGCATCTCTGTACTCAGACCTCCCTTCCATCCAGCAGAGGGAACAGCAAGTACTTAAAAGATCTGGAGCCCAGCCCCATATCTGCATAAAATCTACATATTGCTATTATAGCCATATATACAAATTTGGAAATAATTGCTAGGACTGATTCGGATTTCACAGGAGGCAAAACCAATTAATTCCTCACACGAATTATCTCAAATGAAATGCATTCCTCCATTAACCTGTACCTGCCCCAGGTCATCCCAAGCCAAGAGGGAAGGGTGGGCCGCACCCAAGCGCAACGGCTGCTTAAGGGGAGATTATTCTGGGGTGTGTGCCAGAGTGCCAGGAATACATCTTGCCTGGCTTTTATGCAACCAGGATCTGGGGTTATTAAAGCAGCGCTGTTTTAATAACCCACCTCATGTTGAGTAAAACCCGGGCCCTTCGTGTTAATGAAATGAAACACCGGGGCACACCTGACAGCCTGCACTCGGGCGCAAGTTCCTGTTCTCTCGGAAGGGGGGCTGCCCAAGCCCACCCCCTGCTCGCCCCCCAAGCCTGCTAGTCTTAAGTTCCTCCCGAACTCGAGGTGCAGACGCTTTTCGTTCTTGCTGAACCGGATGTTTTGTTGGATTCACCTGTGTGAGAAATCCATCCCATCCCGTGGAAGCAAAGGGAGCCCTTCTCCCCCCCCCCTACCATCTCTTGCAGCAATGCACCTCCCCCGCCCCATGAGAAGAAAGGGAAGACGAGAAACCCAAAAGGGACAGCTCTCAAGCATGGGCCGGGCTGGATGAAAGGCCCTGGCGAGGGACCAGCCGCTCCGCTCCCGGGCGCTCGCTGTTTTCCACAAGGCGATCCGATTACCCAGTTTTATTCGGGGCTTGCAGGTGGGGAGATCATTCGGGAAGGCGGGGATCTCGCTGATGCCCTGCGCAAGTGTGGCCTGCAAGCCAGGGCTGGGGGGGTTCATGTTTCGCTCTGCAGGCCGGGGACGCACGTCCCGCACACTTCCTGTTTACATGAAGGGGCCGGACGGCAGCCCAGAATCATCGCCCGGGCACACCGCGCGATGCGGCTTGTGTGCCACCCGCCCCCTCCGTGGCAGCCCTCCCCCCCTCCCCATTCCCCCGCCTGGCCGTCTCTGCCCCCACCCCGCCCTGCAGGTGCAGCGCCTTGCCTGCCCTGGGCTTCATGGCAGGGGTGGGCTGGCCAAGTGCCCCCTTCTACGGGGACAGTCCTCTCTTTGAAGGGCTCCTCTGTTTGATGCACCCCTCCAGGGTTAAAGCAGCTCTTGCAGGTCACACTGGAATGGCGCCCTGAGCAGACCAGCGCGTGGCCATGGGAAGCCAGGAGAGGGCCTTTTCTGCGCTGGCACCCCGGGGGGGGGCCACCTTGCCTGCCACCCTTTCAGCCCCCCGGCCCACCTGGCAGATGGTGCTCAGCCGCTGGCAGAAGCGCTTCACGGGGTGCTCCATGAACGTGGCGAAAGGGAGGTCCGTGGCCCAGGGGTTCCATCGTGCCAGGAAGGTGGGCTCTCGCACTCCGTCCCAGAAGATCCGCAGCCCTTCCCCTTCTCTCCTGGAAGGAGACACAGCGACGGGTGAGGCATCCTGTGGGGCCAGGCAGCCAGGGGCCCCGCTGGGAGGAACACGGGCTCCCGCTCGGGGGTCCGGAGAAGCCACGGGATTCCCACCCACGTGGGATGCCCCACAGCAGGCAGCAGGGAAGGACGCCGGGCTCGGATGACGCAGCCCTTCGGGGAGCGTGTAAACATGTGGCAGAGCTTTGCGGGGTGGGGGACATGCTCGGAAGGAAGTCGCTTTCCAGGGCGGGTTCGAGGAACCATTCTGTGCATGCTCAGAAGTACATTCTTTGGCCATTGCATGGATGGGGTCTCCTTTGGTGCACAAAGAGGGGGTCTGTTGCCTTGGTCTTGCAAAGGGAGGAAAACCTGGCGCATGACACGCCTCTGCGCCAGTTGGACACCAACCCCGCTAGATCAGGGCACTCACAGCAGCCTGGCCTGGGTGGGTGTCCCGGATGCTACTGAAGCACTGCAAGGGGCCCACACCAGAGAGGCCATGCGACTCCCAAAATGAGCCCGGAACTAGACCCTCCCCAGACTGCTGGCCGGACCTCGGCCTAGAGGAGAGGGCGCTGGCTGCGAAGCTGAGTGCCGGAGGCTGCGTGGACGGAGGACGTGGGTGGGTGGCATTTCAGAAGACGTTACGGGAACCCACAAACGTGGAGGAGACAGGCCCGACCGCTGGGGCAGCGTACGTGTTTTGGAGTGGGGGCAAAATGCCTGCTTTTCTTTTCTTTTTGGCGCATTAGTGGGTATACTCCGAAAACAATTGCTGCCGCTTTTTAGATTTTCCTTCAAAACACGCTAATCTTTAAAAAGAGACAGATTAGCTTTACGGGGTGGGGGAGACAGAAAAGCTCAGGTTTCCCATTCCAAATATAATTACCCAAACACCTTCTGCCGTGGGTGCCAGAGCGCTGGCGTTGGCTTGCATTGTCTGCGAAAACCAAATAATCCCCATTT
This sequence comes from Varanus salvator macromaculatus, assembly GCA_023646645.1. Taxonomy (NCBI): domain Eukaryota; kingdom Metazoa; phylum Chordata; class Lepidosauria; order Squamata; family Varanidae; genus Varanus; species Varanus salvator. Next base: position 3,349,562 of record JAIXND010000761.1, on the reverse strand, counting down.
CTCCCTCCATGCGGTGATCACATAAACACACGACTCTGTCAAGAGGTTCTGGGGCAGAGGATGCAGCGGTGCTGTGGGGACAAGGGGTCCCGGAGGCAGGCTGTTCTGCCCAGGGAGCACCCGGCTCCGCTCACAGCGGGAAAACGAGGGAGGGGAACCTCCGCCCCCGCTAATCCGCCCTGCTGAGCACCCCGAGACTCCCCCCTGGCAGCTTCCGCCACATAGCACTCCCCAGATGTGTGGGACTGCGACCCCCACCATCCTGGTTGTGGGAGCTGTGCTCAGTCTCCTATGGAGGATGCCGGGTTGGGGTGCCACTGGGTGAGGGCCATCTTAGGAGACAACGTGGGATGTGGCCCGTGTGGCGGGCGAAGACGGGGGCCGAGCGAGAATCTCGGAGGGCAGGCACCAGCCTCGGAAGCTGCAGGGTGTCGCACAACCTGTGTCCACCTGGCAGCTTCTCCGTGGCAGATACTTGGCCACTGTGCCAGAGTGACGTGGGTGGGAGGACTCCCGGCCTGCTCCAGCACAGGGGCATCGGCTCGTCTGATGTCCTTGGGGTCCTGGAGTTCACGGCCTCCCCTCAGCATCCAAACCCACCCACGTTCATGCCCTGCTCCTGCAGGCAGCGGGACTGCAAAGACGTCGGGCTGGTTTCTTAGGGACACGCAGGAGGGGGCTGATCCCGCCCCCGTGGATCCCGAAATCCGGACCTTTGAGGCTGGCGTGACGACTTGGCCATAGACTCATTGCAATGGAAGCCGTCATGGCCCCTCACAGAGAAGTCGTCAAATTGGAAACTAGCACAGAAGAGCCTCACAGGAGGAAAGGGATTGCTGAGGATGATGGGCTTCCCTCTCGCTCCACCTTTCACCAGGCACCTCAAATAAGGGTTGCCCACGCTTCTTGCGAAGACGCTCCTGTCCCAGCACAGAGCTGCCGGGGGCCCCGGGGGCCCCATGGCAAGAGAAGGCCAAGCGCGCGCCTGCCCTCCTTGTCTGCAGAAGCCTCTCCTCTCAAACCTCCGAGAAGGAATTAAAAGTGTAGCCCGAGGTGGCACGCCAAGACTTACAAGGAAGTGAGGCTTCAGCTCTGGCTGGGAGCTGGGCGTGGAGGGACAGCAAAGGAGAAGGGAGAGCAAACACAGAGGCAGGGCAGGCCCTCGGCGAGGCGGAGGGATGGGAAGCGGGCGCCCTTCTGGGGAACCAGCGGGCGGCCCATTCCCTGCAGCATGGGCCTCTGCCCCCCACGCTTGTTCATGTGCCGATGGCACAAAGGAAGTGGCAAGGTGGCACCGGCGGGCGAGTGGGGACCGGTGGGCCGGCCCGCCTGCGTGGCGAGGCCCTTTCCATAGCGACGGGTCGGTCCCGGGGACGCTGGCGCCGAGCCTGGCACACGGAGGTGTGCTCTCCCCCCCTGCCCGGGGTGTTTGCCGTCCTCGCCGCGGCCGCGGGTGCGTCCAAGCCCCCGAAGCAGGTGCGGCCTTTATGCTCAGGCAGGGGCCTGGCTCCCCGCCAGAGCCTTCCGGAAAGCTCCGGGCTCGATGAGGGCAGCTCTTTGTGCTTGGCTTGGCTCTTGGAAAACAAAGCGGGCAGCCCGGGCGGGAGCCAAAAGGGCCCGCGGCCTCCGCATCGCCGCACTGCCAGGCCGCACCGGGCTCGGCCGTGGGGCGGGCGCAGGCACAGCGGGGCAGAGGAGCATCAGGTCCGCCACGGCTTTCTGACAGGACCTCCACAAGTGTGCACAGACAAAGCAAGGCATCAGGGAGAGAAACCGCCGTGGACACGCGAGGTTTCGAGAGGGACGCCGGTCCCGGCGTTCCCAGAGAAGTGCCTTTGAGGGGGGATCAGCGCCCAGTGGCACGATCAGGGCGCGCATGGTGCCCCCTGTGGTCTGCAAGCGGGGATCCGCCTGGCGCCCCTCGGCTCCCTCCTCCGCTCGTTCTCAAGCAGGCCTTCCTCTCCTGGCGCACTGCAGCTCCGAGGGAAGGAGGTTACACCCACCAAGCGACGCAGCCAGAAAAAATGATAATTACAGTGCTGAGAGGGCCGGTTTACAAGGCAGCATAAGTGCCATCACAAAATCAAAGTGGGAAATGAAGAGAGAGCTTTACAAGCGACTTAGTGAGATGTTATTCATGCGTTTGAAGAGAGTATTTTTCCCTCTCAGGGAGAAACAAAGCTGGAATTAATGCGGCCGAGGGGACTCGCAAGACCAGCATCCCCTCTAGAATCTTCCACCGCCCCCCGCCCCCCGTGCTGGAACTCGCTCCGCCTGCGTCGTGCCGGTGTGTCTGTAATTACAGGACATGCTTCCCTTCCTCCATTTTCCCTGCCTTTCCCAAATTCAGAAGCAGTACCTCGGCCTCATCCGTCCCCAGAAGCCAGGTGCTTGCTCCTTGGGGGGGCCCCAAGGCTGCCCTGCTGCGGGGCCCTTTTGAGCCAAGGTGAAGCCGCTGCTTGGGGCGCTGGATTTCGGGTAATCCAGGCTGCTGAGGAGGAAGGAGGATCTCGCTGTGGGAAGTCCCCCCGGGAATCCTCCGCCTTAGCCCGAGATGAGATGGCGGCCCGGCCAGTGCTCGAGGAGGCGCCCTCGAGCTGGAGGCCAGCCCTGAGCAACGGCAGGGGCCACAATTCTCCGGGCACGGTGGGGAATCGAAGGGGCTGCCCACTAAGTCATCCCCATGTAAGTCCATGTCTGCCCCCCCCACCAAAAGAGGTCACCCTGCTAAGTTCAAGGAGGTGCCGGGCGTGCCCAGAGCCCCTCAAAATGTGCATGTGCATGCTTCAAGTGATCCCTTGGGGAAATATCCATCATTTTCTCAGACTGGATTTGCATAAAACTCAGGCGAGTAGAAAACACAGCCTTTGGCTTCACGGGAGCTGTGCAGCTCGGGAGAAGCGGGGCGCTGCAGCCTTCGTGGGCCCTGCACTCACATGAGGCTGCTGCTGATCCCTGACTGCCCCGGGGACGGGCAAGCAGGCGGCTGCAATTATGCTAAATATTCGCCCGATCCGCAGACGGGCTGTGCATGTGCCCGATGCATTCCAGGCTGCAGACGAGGGGTGTGTGAGGCATGCACTTTGGGGGTGAGAGTCTGCTGGGTTCCCCGGGAGTCCCTCTTCCCGGCGCCCACCCAGCTGCCCACCAGGAAGCGAGGCTGCACACGTGCTGCCGCCACCTCCAGGCACGCGGCTTGCACGCGCATGTGGCGCAGAAGGGGGCTGCCGGTCGCACACGTGTCCCACGAGTGTCCGCAGCCCATCTAAGCAAGGGCTGCGCACACGCAACCGCCTGAGCTCGCCGCAGTTCTCGTATGGACCGGGGTGGGGAGGGCCAGATTCCATTCAGAGATGCTCCCGGGGTGGGGGCAGCATGCCAGTTGGGGGCCATGCTGAGGGCCAAGGGGGCAGGCCAAAGTGCCCCAAACCCCCAGCATGGCTCATTGTAACGTGCTTCCTGCCGCTAGTCAAAACCTTTTAGAAGTCAGTGGGGGAAATGCACAGGAGCCGGAAAATACCAGGCGGCTGGTAGCCGGGGAAAGGGGCACGGCCATCCGAAGGGTTGCAGGGCAGTAGATCCCACCCAGCCGCCTGCCCCTGCCCCAGGCGCCCGTTAAGCACCAGGCCCGGCACGGGGGCATGGCTGGGACGAGGGCTTCCCAAGAGAGGCGAGTGGGGAGGGCGCCGGTGCGGGCCTGCCAAGCCCCTGCTGCACACCTCGCGGCCACCTTCCCCATCGGCCTGAGATACGGCTTGCGCAGCAGCCGCGGGGTCCTGCATCCCGGCAGGCAAACCCCCTGTGAACCGTGGGCTCTGGACCTCCACAAAGGGGAGGCGAGTCCAGGGGGCTGGGCCCAGGGATTCCCACCCCGATGGATTCCTCACACGGCCCTAAATGGGAGTCCCACTGATGGACTAAGCCAGGATCGGAAAATAAGTCACTGGGAGCCGGCCTCGTGCCGGTTCTGGTGGTGCCAGGAATTCCTGGAATTCTGATTGGGGCACTGGTCCCTGTACTGATTAGCCGAGCCGCTGAAGTCTCCCCTCTGGGGAGCCCCTTTTCATTTCGGCAGGTAGGACGTATCTCTCCCTAAACACGGTCCCTGGGAAACCCGTCCAGATCTGCCTGGGTTCAGCCAGGGCTGCGCAGGCACCACCAGAATCCGCTGCGCAGGCTGCCAGGTGGGCTCGGCTGGACCATCTCCCCTCCAGTGGGACTGGACTTTGTGCAAATGAGCACTCCCGAAAACGGGAAATGCCCCCGAAATCGGCAAATTCCTGAAATAAGGGTATGTCCATGCTTTAGCCTATTTGCATGTTTGGCTGGCGTTTTTTAAGGTATTTTCCTATGACTACATTGCCAATGAGGAGGAGGAGGAGGAGGAAGAGGAGGGAGGCATGTCTGCAGAATCTTGGGAATCGGGGCTGCTGCAGGCTCTCCAGGCCCCCCGCCGAAATCCGAGCTCGCTGGAGTCCATTGCGACACCCTGCGGCGTCGCTGGCCTGCACCTGGCACCGAGGAGCGGCTGAATTTCTTGCCTGGGCCACGCTCGGGGTGTCGACCCCACGGCCAGCTTTGCAGGCGAAGTCCTGCCGGTGTCTGGGCTGCCACAATCCTGCCGGGATTTTCAAGGTTCCCCCCCCCGCCCCCGTGTGAGTCCTCGGAATGACCCCCTTGGTTCCAGGAGATAAATCCCGTAGGGGGATTCGGCCACAGTGCCCATCATCCCCACATTGGCTGCAGTGGTGACCGTACTGTGTGGTGGGCTGAGAGGGATGCGTTCCGTGTTGGGGCTTGGGGTCCTGCCCGCAGGCTTCCTTTGGCTTAGCGTAAAGCAAGCCATGAGCCGGTTAGCAAGAGAGGGTCTGTGGGGGGGGGGATGTGAAGGTCCCGGGGCAGCCCAGAGCCCTCGGTCACCAGGCCAAAGGGGGGCCCAGGCACCAGGGCCAGGAAAGCCTCTGCCCCGTTGCCTCCCAGCACCCACAGACAGCCTGGCCCGGCAGCCGGGAGCTTTGCACATGCCCACACGCCGGGGCCCACACCGACTTGGCAAGAGCCACCCGCCCGTCTTCCGCAAGCGCTGCGCGGTTGGAGACGGCCGCCTGCAGCTGGTGGAAGGGGGGGCGCCCGGCTGATCTCCACCTGATTGAGGGTGAAGCGAGCCGGCCCCCCTTGGCACCGAGCAGAGCAGCGCTGGCAGGGCCGTGGGGCGCGCACCCCCGCGGGCCGCCTCCCGCACCAGGCGGGGTGGGGTGGGGTGGGGCGGGGAGGGAGTGCCGGGCCCGCCTGCCAGGGAGCCGCAGCCAGACGTCCCGGGGGCCTCGTTTGGCGCTCCGCCTGCCTGGGCCGGGCTGGCAGAACACACCAGCCCCCGCGGGCACCGAACCGAACGCACACCCTAAGTAATCGGCGTGACTCAGGGGCCGCCTGGAACAGGCAAGGAGGGCATCTCGCTAGATCATCGCCTCCGATCTCCGCCTGGGCTTTTTCTCCCTCGTTGTTTTTACATTGCAACGAGGAAGAAGCAGCAGCAAAAAGCCACAATGCATCCAGCACCAGCCCACAAATTTGGCTTCCAGATGCATTTTCCCTTTCGCAGCGACAGCAGCGCCTTCCCTCCCCTTGGAGACTTCCCTGACTTGACAGTCAAGACCAGGCACGCTTGGAAGGGCGCAGCCAATCCTGGATGGCTCCGCTCCCCCCGCCCGCCCCGTGCACACATGCACACGGCTGGCGTGGACCCTCGGAAAGCCGCATCTCCCCCCAGGCCTGCCCCCTTTCCCCCCGCATCGCCTCTGCCCCCCCCGCCCCCGCCCCCAGGCTGGCCTGGCAAGAAAACACGGCTCAAAATGCCTTTCCTGAAGAGGCCGCCGGCGTTCCCGGACAGTGAGGCAGAGGGGATGCCTAACGGCATTTTGGGAGAATCCCTCTCTCTCTGGATTGCCATTTGGGTTCAGCAGCTCAAACTCCTTGCAAACAAAGCTCACAGCTAGTTTAATCCAAGTGTGAGAAGCCAGTCTCGCGCGGGGTCCCACCTCGAGCCGCCCGGCAATGTGGTAACTGGCCATCATAGCTCTGGAAGGCAATCGCAGCTCTTTTTGCCTTCCGGTTCCTGCACGCATCCTTCAGATGGCAGGTGCCAACCAACGCAGGGGCCTTCTGGCTGCTCACACATGGCTTCTTTTCCATGCGCAGGCCTGCCCTGGACATGTGCGTGAGCCTGTGGCCATCAAAATGCATACATCCGTGAACAGGTGCCTGTTCACGTCTCCTTCCCAGTTCCCGGCTCACTTTGTGCAAACGTGCCCCGGGTTCTCTCAGCCCCTCTTGAGTCTGTTGCACAGATTGCGAGCTCGTGCATTTTGCAGACACTCGTGCGGACCCCCTGCCTGATTGTGGCTCGGTTTGTGTCGTGCCGCCACTCACACTGAGCAAGCAGTGCCTGCGAGGAGAACGGGAACCAGGCACGAAGGGGCTTACAGAATCCGTCCGCCTTCAGAGATGTTTTGTGGGCCAGTCCCCGTGCTGCGTGCGATTGAGGGTCCAGCCACCAGGGTCCAGGCTCACCTCTGCCTGGCCGCCGCTGGCAGGACGTGTTGCTGGGGGCCGCATCCACCTGGCTGCCTGGGCCGCTCGTGCTGACGGGGGTCGCTCTCCAGTGGCTACGTTGCCCCCTCTGCTCTCACTCTCAGGCACAGCCCAGTCTTCTCAGCAGCCCTCTCTGGGCATCTGTGCACTCGAGTGGGAGCTGACTCACGCCCTTGGCCACGTCACTGCGGTTCCCTCCCAGCATTTGGGGGACCCCTGAGGTTCTCAGCTTGGCCACGAAGAGGGATCACCCCGAAGGCCCTGCTCCAGAGGAACTCTCACTGCCACGCTGCGCTCTTCCCCAACCTGGTGCCCTCCTGGGCTGCAGCTCCAGAGACCCCCAGGCAGCGCTGGGAACGTGCGGTGCAAGAACTCTGTGGGGCACCAGGTTGAGGGGAGGCAGTCAGTGGGGTGGGGGTGCTGGGCTGGGCTGGGCTGTGCTGGAAAGGCTCCGGGACAGCACATTCTTGGCTCCTGGGCTGGCAGCTTAAGGCAACCTTAGAGGATTGGGTTGCCTGAGGACAAGATTCCTGCATCCCTTCCAGCACGAAGAAGGACCTCAGCCAGAAAATGCTGCCCAGGCTTAGAACGCAAGCTCTGCCCGGGATGAACGTCGGGAGTCACGCAGCCCTCAAGGACAAAGCAAGGAGGAAGGGCTGGGAAGGCGCGCTCCTCGCAGGCTCCGCCGCGCTCCACTACGGGCGGGTGGGCGGGCGGGCGGGAGGCCCCCTCTGGACGCCCGGCCCGGCCCGGCCCGGCCCTCTCCTCTCCTCTCCTCTCCTCTCCGGGGGAAGGCTGCCCCCTGCTGAGGAACGGAGGCAGCGCTGCGCCGAGCACCTGCGCAAGAGCCACGGGAGGCTTGCCGCCCTCCTCGGTCGGCCGCAGGAGCTCACGGCCCAAGGCTGTTGCAGCTCATCTGCTGCACTGTTGCATCACCTGCGGGACAATGGCTGTGCTGAGCTTTTTGGCTTTCAAGCCTCTCCGTTTCTTTCCTTTTCCTTTTTGAGGAGGTAATTCTCAGTTTTCAGAGGCGATTCCCACTCGTGATTCGCCTGCCGCGATTTCGCACAGAGACCCGCCAGGTCCCCAGCGCCGGCGCCCCTGTGGAGACCTCTCCCCCTCTGGAAGGTGGCCCCCACGCCGCCGCGGCCTCCTGGCGCCTGCGAGCGAGCGCAGAGCCTCGGGAGCGATCCAAGTCCTTCCTCCTGATTCAGCCCCGATGAAAGACGGAAACCTGGCAGTGAATACTTCTGCCTTTCCTTCCAATCTCTGCCCGTCCTTGGTCAACGGCTGCGCTCCCCATGGGGCAAATAGGTCCATCTGCGTGGAAAAGAAGCCGTGGCTCCAGTGACGTGGCCACTGGGGGCAAAGCGGCTTCAAAGGGAGGTCAGGACGAGGGACGGCGGTGAGAGTCCATCATGGAGGATTTCTGAGTGCTTTGCTGGAACAGTCCGTGCAGGGCTGGGCCAGGACGCATCTGTGGCCTTTCAGCGGCCATCGGACGCGTTGCCAGGTTCTGCCGACGGACTGCGAGGACTGCACCCCACGGGCGGGGCGGAAACGGCCACCTCGCTTCTCGGAGGGCGCAGATGTGGGGAAGGGGCTCTGCTGAATGGTCTCTCTTGCTGCAGGGGACCGGCGGTGGCAGCCCGCAGGCGGCAGATGCCAAGACGCACGGAGTGCTGGACCTGTGGCCGTGGCAGCCTCTCTGCACCCCCTGGGGAGGATGGGAGCAGCAGGCCGAGACATCTGGAAGGCAGCAGGTGGGGAAACCTGCCCCAATGTATAGCAACACCCAGGTTGAGGCTAAGAAGGGCAGGCAAGGCCTGTTCGGGCGTCCATGAGCCAGCTCACTTTTGAACCCGGGACCTCCGAAGCAAGGCAGTCCGGCCCTCAGTGGGAGCAGTGAGCAGGCAGGCAAGTCTGCAGAACGCCTCCCGGTTCTGAGCCCGTCTCCGGGCACCCAGCGCAGGGCAGGGCCGCCCCCAGCAGGAGGGGCAGTGCCTGGATCATCCCGTCTTCTGAGGGCGCGCCATGCCTGGTGCCAAGTGAAAGGCCGCCTCTGCCCCACACGGACAGCCGCCCGCTGCCCCCCTCGCCTTGGCACGGAGTGGCCACAACCGTTCCAGCGGCTTGGCCTCGGTCCTTGCAAGCCAAGCTCGGGCATGCCCTGAAGAGAGTCGAGAGTGGCAGCCTGGCGCTTGGCACAGGGCGCGTGGAGTTCGTTGGGAAATTGCCCTCCAGCGAATGGCCTTCGGATGTGTCAGCAGCCCTCCGGCTCCCCTTCTCCCTGCTGAAGAGGCAGTTGCGTGGCACCAGTGTGACAATGTTGTGGTGCGGGCGGGCGGGGGGGAGGCTGCAGGACCCCCTGTGCAACACCCAGCAAGGCATTGCAAAGTAACTGACTTTGTCTCTGCTGGGAGACCTTGAAGGGGCGCCTGGCCAGGCTTTCTGGGAAGCAGAGTGCTAGAGAAGGTGCACCTGGGCAGGCCAGGTGGGGGCGGAGAAGCAGCGGGTCGCTTGGGTTTTGCATTTTGCATCGCCTGGTTTCCTTCGAAGGAGAAAAGTATCCAGTTCGAATAGGAGGACTGTCCACCTCGGCCGAAGTACGGACATGCAAAGCTTCGAAAGTGCCTATTTCGAAAGGGCACAGTCTGCCCATGTGAACCAACCGTGGGAATCCGCGGACCTTTCCGGTGACTCCGTGTTCCCGGTTGCGTTGTAACAGCACCATGCCATTAATTTTTATATGTTGATTTAATTCCTGGGCTGTGCAATAGCTGAAGCTCTCGGACACATTTTATGAGTGGATTCCGAGCATTTGTGTTCGTTGTCTCTGCGACCTTGAGAGCTTTGGGTAGGGGATGATTTATCGGTGGAATGAATTCATGCATACTAATCATGCTCATCAGCAAAATCAGACTTCTTTGCTGCCTTTGGCTCTCCACTGGTTCCCTCCGTGGTCACATCTGGGACTGCAAGCCGTGGGGTGTTTGGGGCTTATCGCCTTGGACAAAGGACTGTTTCCACGGAAGAGGCCACAGCCCCACGATGCTGCTCCTCCGTGCGGGTGGCCCTTGTGTGATGCCGGGCTCCACGTCCTACCATCATCAGAGGCGGAGGTGGCAGGACACGAGGGGCCGTGTGGCCGCCAGGCTGTGGCACCAGCGGTGACCTGGTTCTGTAGCAGGACCAACGCCGGTGCGATCTGAGGCCACGTCAGCTGGCCTCTCCACATGGATCTCCTTGGTAAGAATCGTGAGTCCGAAAGGAGGGCTTAATGGCAAACACTTGCTGGGTGCTTGCTTGCGGTCCAGGACGTTGCGCTCCAAGGCCACCCGATCTCGGTGGCCTTCCCAGGGCCCCGGGATTCCTGATGGCCGGCACTGTGACGGATCCACGCTGCCACTCTTCTAGAAGCCAGGAGCAGAGGCCCAGGAGCATGGGGCAGGGAGGGGCACCCGGCCCTCTGCTCCCCCCTGGACCAGGGGCTCCCTGTGCCTGGCCTGGGAAGACCCCTCTGCATTCTGGGCACCCCACCCTGGCCAAGTCTGTCATGAGACAAATGCCGGCCATGACAAGGAAAAGGAGGCCAACAGCGGTGCAAAAGCAAGAGGCTCCTGATGCTAGACGCAAGCACGGGGAAGGCTCTCCGACAGCTGGAATGCGAGATGTGCTTGGACTTGTCCACCCCATTCCCGGACAGCCGTTCCGCCAGTCCCAAGCGAGTATTTCCTTCAGGAGCTTGTGATTGTGTGCGTGTGTGTCTGTGTGTGTGTATGGGTGAGTGTATTCTTCTGATGCCTCTAACAGGGTACAGTTTATTTATTTATTTTTCTACACCTAGTTACTATAATAACTACAAATAAACCCCGAAAGTGTTGGGCGTGGAGCAAGAGCGAGGCTGTCCCAGGGCAAAGGGAGCCTCCTGCTCCTGGCCGGTTTCCCAGCGTGGGCCACTGGACTGACACGCAGTGGCCCCCCTCCGCAGCGTCATTCGCACTCAGTTCCCCTCTACGGCGCGTAATTCAGGGGCCAAGCGGCCCCACCTGGAGGCCCGGCTTTGTGCAAGGGCAGCTGCCGCCGAGCCCCTCGCCTGGCCGTTCGTGTGCTTCTGCTCCTCGTGCTCAGGGCTTGCAACATCCCCCCCCCCCCCGGCCACCCGGTGCTCCGGCAGCCTTCCCATTCCTGCCCACTCAGAGCTCCAAGGGGTGGGAGGCCGACCCCAGACCTGCAGAGCCGAAAGCGGCAGCCGCAGCAAGGTGGGAGTGCGGGGGGCGGGGGGGGGGCGCCCGGAGCCAAAGGATTTCTCTGGACTTGGTTTCAAAGACGCTCCCGCAGGACGCCCTGTGGCGGAGGAGGCCGAGGTGAGGGCGAGGCGAAGTTGGGAGGGCCGCAAGCACCCCAAAGGGCCACCCAGCTTGTGCATCTTGGAAGAGGTGCCCCGGCCTCCCAGCGAGGGCTGCCCAGCGAGAAGCCGGCCCGACGGGGCAATCGTGCAGGGGAAGAGGCTGGGGCTTTCCCGGGTTGTTGATTCGGCCCCCCCGCCCCCGGGCAGCGCCTCTCTCCATGATGCTTCTACCTGGAGCTGGCACAAGGCATCATGCAGGGAAGCGCCGGAGAGACGCATCCGCCCCGATGACCTGCCTGGTCCGTGAGCCGATCCGACGGGAACCGCCTGGGCCTTCTGCCTCACTGCCCCCCCTCGCCCCCAGCTCAGGCAGGGCCTCCCCTGCATGGCCGTGGCCGGTGCGCCAGCCAAAATCCCGCCCGTCGCCAGGGCCCAGCGCTAAGTGCCGGCAGCTGGACCGTCTCCACGTGGGCAGGAAGCCTCCAGAAGGATCGTGCTCCTACAGGTAGTGGCTACTCCCCTCCCAGGGCTGCAGGAGGAGGCTGGTGCTGCAAGGGATCCCTGGGGGCGGGAGGGGGCAACTGGGAGAGGATGCCACGTCATCCTCCCCCACCCGGCTTTCCATGATGCGGGCCAGGTCGGCCCCCTGATCCAGGGTCAAATCATGGGTGGCGGAGCTTTTATTCTGGGATTTATGGGCTGCAGCACCAAGCCTGAGGGCGGGATAATACGAGTGCCAAGACCCCCCTGTCAGGGGGAAGAACCGGCAGCGGGGAGGGCAGTGAAACATCCAACCCCCCTTCTCCTCTTTGGGCTCGTTCGTCACCCAGCGTCACATCTCCCCCTACCCATGACCACACCAACGCTGGCACCCCCTTGCTCCCCCGGGCCTCTCATTGCCATCTAAATCCAATTTAAAACAGTCAAAGACTTGGTACAGTGGAGTAAACAGAGTAACTGAAAGCTGCTTTTCTGGGGGGCACCTCATAACCCCCGGAACCCACAACCTCTTTGACGTGAGCAGCAACCGCCATTTGAGCAGCTGCTCTGTCCACAAACGGGGGCCGCTACCAGGCGGCGGGGGGCTGCCTTCGTGGTGGGTGCCCCGCAGCAGAGCACCTGCCAGGAAAGCAGACCCGCCCCCCACCTTTGCACAAGCCCTTCCATGCCAGCTGCACCCGCCTTTGGGGGCTGCCCCCACGGAAAAGGTTGCCGGTTGCGCCAGCCAGGCTCGGCGAGCCCCTGCCGACTTCCGCTCGGCTCAGCACCCTTTGGGAGATGGGGCCCAGGCGAAGAGAAAGCCCAGGGCTGCCTGGAGGGACGGATCCTGGCACGGTCCGCCCCATCCCTCCCATCGAATCCTCAGGGACCGGCAGCCCTAAGACACGGAGGTTGCATTTAGAGGCCACCACGAGGAGCAGGTTGCCATCAGCGCAACCGGCCGCCAGAAGCATGCAGGGGCGCCGGCGAGCCCGCCTTACTTGTCCAGCGATCGCTCCGGAAAGGCGAAGGGGCCCAGCGAGATGCGCTCGATGCAGCCGAGGGGCACGCGCTGCAGCTGCAGGCACTTCAGCATGACGAAGTCGTACTTGCAGATCAGGAGCGCCGAGTCTGTGATGACCAGGACCCGCTCCTTCTCGTTGTTCCAGTGGTCTATCCTGCAGTGGGGCAGGGAGAGGACGGTGAGCAGGGGGCGCCCGGGCCGAGCAAGGCGGGGACGGGCCTCACCTGGCGCTGCGGAACAACTCACTGAATCCCCGGACTTTGTCCGTGTTGGCATGGAAAGAATTTGCAACTGGGAAAAGGCTAAATGTGGGAGGAATGAAAAGTGGGAGGATTATCCAGCTGGTCCAAGGGATTTGAATGTTTGGTTCTGGACGTTCTGGGCTTGCAGAACTGTGCCTTCAATTGCTTTTCTTATGCTTCTCTCAGCTGCTACTAAATGAGAGTAGGCCATGCTGGGTTACCTGGCCAAGGGTCTGGCTCAGTATAATCCTGTCTTTTCAGCAGTCTTTGCCAAGCCCCTTTTAGGCTGCTGCGTGGGGAGCGTGCTTTCATTCCGGAAAATCGGCCCTCCCAGCCACTCCCACACGCCCCTGCTAATTGCTGCTTTTAAAAATCCCACCAAACTACCAATCCGGCTGGCTCACGTATGTATAACGCATTATGGTTTTTGTTATGTTTTATTCTGTTTGTCTCTTGTATTGTGAGCTGCCCAGAGGTGCTGTGGCACATCTGGGTGGCGTGCAAATGTTTTAAATTAATTTAAAAACACCGCTATGAAGCGAAGGACAAAAGCAGAGCCCGGCCGGATCTGGGCGCAGGTCTCCCTAGCCTGCACCGCCGCTCCCTCATCGCAAGTGAGGACCGGACTGGACTGGGGCATTCGGCGACTGAAGCGTGTGCTCCATCGAGTAAGATTCCTTTAAAAACACACAGGGAGCCCCGAGGCCGGATCGGGCCACCTGGCCCAGCTGCAGCCCATCCGCGACCCATGGAGACCTGTCAACAGACAGGAGTGCGACAGGATCCTTCTACCCATGATCCCCAGCAACTGGGGGATTGCACGTCTCCTGCCCCTGGTTCTGAAGGGAGCCTAGAGTCATGAGGACATGGAGAGCCTTCTCTTCCAGGGGTTTGCCCACAGCTGCCCCCAAGGACCACCGTCCAGTCATCCAAGGCCAGTTGTGGATTCCATAGTTCGACTTGGGGCAGAGCGAGGAAGCACATCGTTCCACCCATCCTGAATTTCCCACTGTCCCGTTAAGTTGGATCTCCATGCATTTGCTTTGATCAGCAAGGGACAAAAGCGTCTCCCTCCCCGCTTGCACCACACCAGACATAGTTGCGCAAACCCTCGGCCATCCTCCCTGGTCAAGCCCTTTTTCCAAACGAAGGAAGGGCCAAACACCACGAGCGAGTTCTTCACAGGAAACTCCGTTCGGCCCCTCCGTCGTCTGGGCTGCCCTTTTCTGCTGCCCTCTTTCCAGTTCTACAGTCGGCCTTTTGAGATGTGGTAGCAGAACTGAACACATCATTCCGCTGTGCTTCCGATTTGGGAAAAGGTACTGTGATCTTGATCCGGTTCCTCACAAACCCTGACCCGGAATTTGCCATTTTCCAGTGCCGTCACTCAAGCTTGGTGCTTTCGTCAAGTCGCCCACCTTGACCCCAAGATTCTTCTCTCGATCGGGCATGATTAGTTTGAAGCCGATCTGTTAAACATGAAATTTCCTCTTGTTGTTCCAGTGTGGATACATGCTTAATAGGAACGGGTATTTGTTAGGAATTTTGGATTCACATTTCCTACTCATCTGTTTGGTTTATCCCAAACTCTGAGGATAGATTTAAGACTGGCTCACACTGATTCTCTGCTTGGGCTGTTTTTATGTCTCTGTGATAATTCATCAACCTTTTTATACACTTATCCCCAGAATGCTCTTTTGGCCTTGCCAAACAGAATGCATTTCGGAAAGCTGTGTCCAGGGAGGCTGCTGACTCCTGAGCTGGGAGGCGGGGAGCTTCCTCTGCAGCGTTCAAGCATTTCCCCCCAAGGTCCTTTGAGCTTCGCCGGAGCTTTCCAAGGTGCTGAATGCCCTTCCCAGGGAGCTTCACCACCGTGGAGCATCGCGGACAGCTCCCAGGAAGCTCAACATAAAAGCGTCAGTGGCTGGAGAGCCCTTCCTCCCCTGGTTACTTTCCCAAAAAGGAAGCTCAGCCATGAGATGGATCGATTCCAGCAAGGAAGCCCTGCATTTACCGGAGGAGAGCAGACGAGCAAAGCTTTTTGGTGGGCCTTGTCCCATAAGGCAGCAAAAAGTTGCTGGTGATCTGGTGGCATGTCACAGCCACAGCAAATAAGGGATCTGACTGAAGAACTCCACCACAGGATTTGGAGGGGAGCTGGCTCTGAAAACCCGCGTTTTGTTTGGAAATGCAAAATTAGATAAATTTGGAGACTGAGCAGGTTGCTCCCCCATTCCTGATGTTCTTGAGGCTGCTGCTTTTGCTTAATTTAGCAACCCTTCAGATCCCAGGATAGTCAGGTTAACTGCTCAGCCTGCACTGAAAAAATGTGCCTGAGTGTAAGGTGCGTTTGCTCGTGTTCACCCCCAGTCTTCCTCGTCTCTTCCCTCCCACTGAAATTTGGGTTGTAACTTCCTCAATGTAGGAACTTCCCCTTTGCTTGCTTGCTTGCTTGCTTGCTTATTTATATTGCGATTTATATCCTGCCTTATTCCCACAAAGGGCTCAAGGCAGCTGACATCTTTCTCCTCCTCCATCTTATCCCCACAACAAGAACCCTGTGAGGTAGGTTGGGCTGAGAGGCTGTGACTGGCCCAGAGTCCCCCAGTTGGCTCCATGGCCGAGCAGGGACTCGAACCCGGATCGCCTGAGTTGATCTGACCGAAAGCAGAAGGTAACCAAGGTAACCATTGACTGACCGAAAGCAGAAGGTAACCATTAGCAGGGAATCGTCGGGATGGCAGCCAGTGACAAGCGGGGTCCCCCAGGGCTCTGTCCTGGGGCCGATCCTGTTTAATCTTTTCATTAACGACATGGAAGAAGGGGTGAACAGTCTGCTGATCAAATTCGCAGACGACACTAAAACTGGAGCAGTGGCCACAACTGAGAAGCAGGTACTCCAGATCCAAAAGGATCTGGACAGACTATGGAAGTGGGCAGGAGACAACAGGATGGCGTTCAATGTGGAGAAGTGCAAGGTCTTGTGCTTGGGGCATAGGAATAGCTGTCATAAGTACAGGTTAGGGGACAAGTGGCTGGAGAGCAGCACTTGTGAAAGGGACCTCGGGGTGCTGGTTGACCGCAGGCTAAACATGAGTCAGCAGTGTGATGCGGTGGTCAAGAGGGCGAACGCCTCCCTTGGTGGCATAGCCAGAAGTGTGGCTTCCAGATCGAGAGAGGTATTACTGCCACTCTACACGACTCTGGTGTGACCGCAACTGGAGTATTGTGTTCAGTTTTGGGCCCCTCATTACAGGAAGTATATAGCCAGGTTGGAGTCAGTGCAGCGTAGGGCCACAAGGATGGTGGCTGGTTTGCAGGGGATGCCGTATGAGGCGAGACTGAGGGAACTGGGTCTCTTCAACCTGGAGAAGAGGAGACTCAGAGGGGATCTGTTGGCGACATACAGGTATGTGAGGGGGTGTCACATGGAGATGGGTAGAGACCTGCTCTCCCCTGCAGAGGAAGGCAGGACGAGCTCCAATGGAGCAAAGCTCAGGGAGCCAAGGTTCAATTTGGATGCCAGGAAGCACTTCCTGACAGTCAGGACCCCGAGGGCGTGGAATGGGCTTCCACGGGAGGTCGTTGAGGCCCCATCGGTGAGGGTGTTCAAAGACAGGCTGGACATGCACATGGTGGGCATGTCGTGAGCAGAGCCGGCTGGAGCCAAGGGTCAGACTAGATGGCCCAGGAGGCCCCTTCTGACTCGCTCTGTTTCTATGTTTCTATGAGTCCCAGTCCCGTGCTCGAACCACGACGCCACACTGCCTCTCTAAGAAGGTGGGCTTATATCACTCCGCAAAGTGTTGCGCATGTTGATGGCATTTATTATTATTAATTATGTTTTGGTTACTAAAGATGGACTAGCTAAAATATTCCCTTCTTTATTTTTCGACAGAACTTGGATTTCCAAGAACCCAAGTTCTTTATTATTTCTGCCTCATCGTAAAAGTTCAGCAGCTGAAAACACAATTCCAGGTGCTCGGCATGCCTGCCAAACGCCGCAGCCCCCAGCCTCCACTTCCGTGGCAGAGTTCCCTGTGCAAGCACCAGATGGCAGGAGAGAGAAAGAGAACTCAAACCCGCAAGAAATCCTGGACCCCATTGTTGGGTTTTACGCCCTGCACGAGCCACCCTTTCTTTATCTCATTAGCTGTGACTGTCTGAGATTTTAAATTTATATAATAGCTTCCAGAGAAACAGGAGCTACGACCGTGTTCCCCCCGACCATTTCCTACAGAAGGGTAACGGCTGAAGTCTAATAAAACCAGCGAAATGTCTCAATCGCAGGAGATCGAGTTTTGCAGGTACCATGAAAAGATCACAGGATTGGAAGGACTTGTATTATTTATATAGCACCGTTAGTATACATGCTCTCTGCATAGTAACAGATGCGAGAGCAGCAGCGTCCCCGAGGGAAGTAAGATCTAAATTTAGAGAGTGCAGAGGAGGGGAAGAGGAGAGACGCGAATGCAGCAAAGCATGCTGTCCTTCCTGGGTTTGCCGTGCCCTGGCAGGTCGTGGCCTTTCCTTATACCGGCCGGAGCCCCAAGGAGCCTGCAAGCTGAATTTAGGCGCGTGCGTGTCTGATGTGCGTGCGAATGCATTTGCACGCATACAGAGAGTGGATGGGGCTTCTTTAAAGGAAGACGCTTTAGAGTGCGGCCCCAGCGTTCTCCACCCTGGCCCGTTCGTCCATAGGCTCATCGAATAGTAGAGCTGGAAGGTGCCGGGAAAGCCGTCGGGTCCAACCCCCCCTCCTGTTGCAGGAGACCAGTTTACACCATCACACTCGGAGGGCTGCCCAGTTTCTCCTCTAGTGTGGGGGAGCCCCTGACCTCTCCGGGCAGCTGGTCCCACTGTCCTGCTGCTCTGGCAGTGAGGAAGCTCGTCCTGATGCCCAGCCTGGACCTGGGTTGCCGCAGCTTGGCTTGGTGATTCCGTGTCCTGCGCTCCGGCAGCAGCCAGAAGAGAGCTTGGCCCCCTCTCTGGGTCAGCCTTTGAGGGACTTACAAATCGATACCACACTGTGCAGCCCTTTCTAACTCCAGCCCTGCTTATTTTTGAAAGCCCATGGATACATCCGATGAGGGTGGTGCAGGGAGTCTGTCCCAGGGTGGGGATCCGTCAGCTTCCTCGGGCTCAGCTCCCAGGACCCCGGTCCATGTGCCACGGCCCTGAGGCCGGGTTCCTGGCAAGCCTGCCCAGGGTTCATGGGGCACTCGCTGGGCATCGGGCCCCGTGCGCCATGCGAGCAGGGCCCCCTTCCACACCACGCGCAGCAGCCGCTTGTGCCGCTGCTCCTGATGCGGAAGACAGTCGCTCGCCGTGCAGCCTTCGCTCCGCCAGCATCTGTGGGCTTCCTCCTGGCTTGGGCCGCTTCGCAGGACTTGGTTGCGCACGAGGGGAAACCCGGGAAGACGAGGGGGGTGGAAGCAGAGGCCCCAAGATGCTGCCATGCGACGTTGCCGATTGGGGCGGGGGGAGAGTGGGGGGGGGTCTTGGAAGCAGCCCTGCAGCTGCCTTTGCCACGGTGAGCCAGCAAGCTCAGCCGCTCCGAGCACCGTGCCCGGGGGGTGTTGGCGGGGGGCGGGGGGCGTCTCCCCGCGACATCGTGGCCAAGCTGCAGAGCCAAAGGCTGCTGCTCAAAGACGAAGCAGCAGCGACGGCCACCGCTCATGGTCAGGCTGGGCTTGTCGGGTGTGGGGCTACGCCAGAGGCAGGAGGCAAAACTCTATGGAAATTTAAACGCTTTGGTCGTGACATGTTGGGCAAGAAATGCCCAGAGGCGCTTACTCGGTCAGCAGCCAGAAGCTGTGGGCCTTCTCCCCCATGTTCGCCACCACGTGGGCCTGCAGATCATCCATGGCTTGGTCAAAAGCGCCGGGCTGGAAAAAGACAGGGAAGGCAAGCTCAGGAAAAGAGTGCAAAAGCCAGCCACTCACGTGTCCCCCTTTTTCTGGAAACCAGCCTGCGCCCCCTTCCTTTCCCCTCGGAAAAGGCGGCCACCAAAAGGAGCAGGCGTGGCCCAGGACTTTGGGCCTGACGTGCTGCTTCTGTCCCCCCAGGACCCTCTGGGATCCTGTATCGCGGCCCCTGCTGAAGCCCCGCGGCTGCCCTTCTGCAGCCCAGAATCCCCGGAGGTGCTGCGAAGAGCACGGGCCGATGCCCCCAGGCCCAGAGGGGATGCTTGCAAGCCAGAAAGGGTGGGGAGCCCCTGGTGGGAGATACTGGGGGTCTCCGGAGCAGGGCAGGGCTGGCCGCCCCTGCCGAGTGTCCGCTCGCCCCTGCCCCTGCCTCAGCCAGGCCCGCGGGCCGTGCGCTTGACTCACCCGCGAGACAAAATACCTCCTGGAGTCATGCTGGTCCTCATGTGGTCGTGGGTAGAGGACGCTCTTGGAAGCAGGGGATGGAGCGCTGGCGAGGTTTGGGTCCGCAGGAGTCTCCGCACCGCGGTTCCCGGGACCCTTCTCTTCTGGCTGATTTTGCAGCTCCACAGGCTGGAACTCCTGGGCGTTTCCACCAGCTGACATTTCGGCAGCCTTAAAGCCAAGCAAAAACAGTCCGGATGGTCAGCCAGGGGCTCCCCGGCCTCCTCCTGTGTAGACCGTCTATTGTTGTGCTTTACGTTGGACTGACAGAATGTGTGTGCTCTGCAAGGGTGTCGTGAACGTGCGAATGGGGGTACCTGCGTGTGCTTTGGCCATACCCACCCAGCAGAAGATTCACCCTGGGACCTCCGGCTGCCGGGTTCTCCACCCGTGAGCGATCCAGCAGAGGCAACGCGAGGAAGGGGCCAGCCCGGCCCTCGCGTGCCTCTCGCCGCTCCCATCTTTAAGCCGTGCTTTTTCCTGGCACCGGCCACATTTTGCCACTTCCAGTTTTCTCTTTCAAAATACGGCATTCGGGAAGCCTCGCCGCTCGCTTGTAGAAGTGAGACGCGGGACAGCCCTGGCTTGCAAAATGCAGCGCTGTGCCTTCATTTATTGAAATATCTAAGAGATGAGCGCCCTACGTCTGCTCAGAAAGGAAGAAAAGCCATACGGTTCCCAACGGAGCAAGGGGGTCAGTGGGAAGGCAGAAGCCCTTCAGACCAGTATGCAAAGACCCCTCCCCCCCAGTGGACCAGTTCAGAAGAGTGCCTGACCGCCCCTCTGGCTCGCACGCATGACTTCTGCTAAACCGTTGTTGACTTTCCTTTCCTTTCCGCTCTGCCTCACTCCGAGTCGCTCCGTGACAACAATATTGACAAAAGGGGAAGGAGGCCTCTTCCAGTTTTTCCAGCTTGGGCGGGAGCGTCAGCCCCTGGCAAGGCCGCAACCCTGGACAGTGCGGAGGACACCACGTTACGCGTCCTCCCGAGCGGCCGGAACAGGAATGGCACACGCCAGATGCAGCCTGGGAGGTGCTGCGCCCTCCGAGCCAAGGTGGGACAGCCGGGGGCCTGGCCGGAAAGGCGAGGCCGGCTGTGCTGGGCATTGTGGAAGCGGGGGGGGGAGCAGAGAGAGTGGGGGACGCACATCTCTAGGGACCAGCTGGATGGGAGAGGCAGGGAAGAGCACCCCGGAGAGGGTTCTCCTGTCTGCACCAGGAGGGCAGAGTCCACAAGACCGGATGATCAAAACCGCAGAAACTCTTCAGCAGAAGCACCGCGGGGACAACATCTCGAAGGCCCATGTGGGGTCGATTCAGCTCTTTTCTTTCTTTCTCTTTCTTTCTTTCTTTCTTTCTTTCTTTCTTTCTTTCTTTCTTTCTTTCTTTCTTTCTTTCACAACTTATATGCCGCCTCCTTCGCATAAGCCTTGGGGCGGCTACCAATCATAAATAAACGCCAACATAGATAGATAGTTGGTTTTTAATATACTGTTTGTATTTTAAATGTGAGCCACCTCAAGGCTTTGTTGCGATGGGGCGGCATATACCGTATTTTTCGCTCTATAAGACGCGCCTGACCATAAGACGCACCTAGTTTTTAGAGGAGGAAAACAAGAAAAAAAATATTCTGAATCACACAATCACAGGCACATTCCCCATCACTTCCCCCTGGGCTGCACATCTGACAGACTTACTGCACACACATATTCGCTCTATAAGACGCACAGACATTTCCCTTACTTTTGAGGGAGGGGGGAAAGTGAGTCTTATAGAGCAAAAAATACGGTAAGTATAAATAAATAAACATATAGATACATAAAAGAGTGGAGACATCCTGGCAATTTAAAATCAAGAAATAACATTAACTATTAAAATAACATTTCAATAAAAAGGTCTTGGCCTGGCGCCGAAAAGCAAACGACGACAGTGCCAGGCGGACCTCTCGGGAGCGCGTTCCACAGGTGGGGCGCCACCGCCGAGAAGGCCCTCCTCCGGGTCCTTTGCCTCCTGATGTCTCTCATGGAGGGCTCCCGGAGAAGGGAACCCTCCGCGAAGTGTTCTTGCACTGTGCTGATCCACAGCTGTGTTTGCATTTGTGGGTGTGTGCTCCGTAACAACCCACTTATCGGGACCAGCCCATGACGGTCATGCGACACCGAGCCAACAGAGGCAGGGAAGCGATTAGCAGCCTGGACTTTGGCTGAAGACGCTGAGGTGGCATGGACTCCCCCCCCCTCTTTTTTCTGACGCTCTCACAGAAAAAGGGATGGATGCCAGAGGGGTGGAATCCACCGGGTTTCGTCCCAACCTTAAATATCATCACCTTAAGATTGTCCAGGAGTTCCTGCTCCCTGAACTGGGAAGAAACCTTTTTCTGAACGTCATCACACAGTTGTAGCAAATGTCATCCCCACCAGCGCTAATGATTGGGTTCATACAACACGAAAATCCCCACCTGTGGGTTGTTTAACCATGAACAACCCATGATGGTTTGTTGCTGAGCTGTAAACTGTGGTTTGTTTGCCATGGTTTATCATCTCTGCTGGGAACAAACAAATGAAATAACCTATATTTCAAGAGCAACTCATGGTTCAACAACCCTCATTCAATCCTTAAATGTGGGTTCTTGTGTTGTAAGTGTGTTAACAGCCTAGTCAAGACTAAGTTTTCCCAAAATGCTTTGCATTACAGCAAAAAACAGTTAATGTTGCTGGGAAAATCTACTCCCTTCACCTTCTCACATATTGTGAGAATCACAGCTAAACTCAGAGGCAACAGGGAAGTGTGGGGGAAGGTGAATGGCCAGTGGGGCAGTGGACCCGGGCGGGTCCCAGGAACACAATTGAGTAGCAGGGAGTCTGGCCCATCTGCCACGCCACCACTCTTTCCTGCTCCCTCCAAGCTGTGGGGAAATGCTCACAGCAGGTGCCGGGGAGGCTTGGTCCGGAAGGGCAATCCAGAGCCATCCGCCGAACAGAAGGCCTCTTCCTGGTGGAGAGGAAAAACCCCAGAACCTGTTTGTGGGTACAGACCGAAGGAACGGCCTGCATATTTGGCCTCTTGGGCTGCACTGTCATGGTGGGCACCTCCAGCACTGACCGTCTGGGCATTTCTTCCCCGCGTGCCCTGGTGCCGCTACCTCCCAGCTTGCATGTGTGCAACCAGATAAGGCTCCTGGCCGAGCCCTCCCACTGAGAAACGGGGGCACAGCCGAGCTCCACGGGATGACGGCGACCCTTCCTCCTTTGTGCACACGTGACAAGGATGCAGGCATGACATCATTGCAGCCCCTCTGCCCACACAGCCTGCAGAGCATCGGACGCTTGAACATTGCACGCTGCATCACAATTGTGCAATGGTAACAACAACTCCCCGCTTTGACGGGTTCTGCCCACAGGTGTGTATCCCACTGAGTGTGAGGCGACTTCTGGAATGGCGGCTTCGGCAGCATCGTCCTGCCAAACGTCCTGCACACAATTCCAGCAGCGGAACGCATGGCGTTTTCAGCACGCTGCACGGCGGCACTGCGAGAAAGCCGCCCGTTTTCGCTTCTCCTAATAGCCTGGCCAACGAAACGCGAGAGACGCATTTTCTCAGCTTCTCCGGGTTGATCAAAGGGGCCTCCTTCTCTCTTAGCCACGTGGCCAAGCTGAGGACTTGCGGGGTCCCTTTCTCAGCATCGTCAGCACACGGGAGAAATTCCGAAGCGGCTCCCACAGGGCGGGGGAGCCTGCACTGTCCCCAGAGCAGCCCCTGCTCTTCTCTCGCTTTCCCTGTCTTGTTTTTATTTATTTATTTATATTTATTAAAACACTGATATGCCGCCCCATCGCAACAAAGCCTCGGGGCGGCTCACAACAATAAAAATGCAAACCATATATTAAAAGCTTAAACTATCTATCCTTTTTATTTAGAAAGCCTTGCCCCACCCCATTTCCTCACCCGCACAGACAACATGAAGGTAGAAACAGTTAAAATATGTCTGTGTGCCCCTTATCTGAATTTTTGTGACGTCGAAGAAGTTTGGCTGCCCGAGTAGAAGACAAAGGTGATCTTGTCTTCTGTTGCAGACGCAAAAGCTGGCTGGACTTGAGGTGGATCCCTTCTTCAACACCAGCGACAGCACAGCTTCTCCACCGCCCGGATGGCTCCGGGTGAGCCAGGCCACGAGACCCACAGCGCTCGCCGCCTGCCGGCACCTGCCACCTGAGGCCACTGCCTCGCTCTGACGGCCCCGGCGGCCGGGACGGCCCTGAGTCGCTGCAGCAGAAGTGGCAGCGGTGGAGGGGAGCTGAGGCTCTCTGCAGCCAGCTAGTCTGACCCCCGGCTCCAGCCGGCTCGGCTAATGAGTCGTGGCTCGCAACATCATCGCCTGGCGCCGATACTCCTTTCTGAGCATGCGCATGGCCCCTATGTGCGCTGTTATCCGATACTCAGCTGCTGGGGCGATGCTGGGGTGGCTTGACTCGTGTGCTGACAGAGAAGGCTCTGCGTGCCCGCGGGGGCACACGTGCCATAGGTTCACCACCACTGGCCTGACCCTACCCTGGTGCTCTCCCCTAACCCTAATGCAGTGGTACCTTGGCTCACGAACTTAATCCGTTCCAGGACTCTGGTTGTGACCCAAATTGCTTGAGAGCCAAGTTAAATTTCCCCATAAGGTTCAGTGTAAAGAAGGTTAATCTGTTCTGTAACCATTTTTTTTAATCAGAAAAATGTGAAGCGAAATGACAAAAGAAAAATAAAGATCGTGGCCATCCCCCCGCACCCCCAGCACGACCGAGACCGCGGTCGTCTTTCCTACACACACCCGTCATCCCAGCATGCTGGGGGTGGGGGGAGATGGGCGCGATCATGGGGGGGCTGTGGGAAGGAGACGGGTGTGATTGTGGGCACACGGGGGGGAGAGACAGGCACAAACGTTGGCACGCTGTGGGGGGAGAGATGGGCACGATCATTCTGAGGATGGGGGGGAGATGGCCGAGATCGTGCCCGTCTTTCCTGCACGAGTGCAGCCACGATCTCGGCCATCTCCCCCCCATCCTCAGAATGATCGTGGCCATCGCCCCAGTTGGGGGGCTGGGGAGAGGGCCACGATTGTGGTCACCACCAAATGCACAGTTCGCAACCTGAGTCAAAAATTTTATGAAATTTTTGCTCACAACCCAATTGGGTTGCAAACTGAGGCTTTCGTGAGCAGAGGTACCACTATATAGTGCTAAAATTCCATTGAACGAGGCGATATAGAAAAAGCCTTCCAAGAGTAGCTTTTTCTACACAGCTCATCATTCCTGCCCTTTCTAAACGCATTCCAACCATCAAAATCATTGCAGGGCACCTCATTTTTCTAACCCTAACCCTACCCTGGTGCACAGCCCTAACCCTAATATGAGGATACAGTTCCATTGAAAAGAGCGCGATTTTGAAAAAGCCTTCCTGGAGCAGCTTTTTCTGCACTGCTCATCATTTCTGCCCATTCTGAATGCATTCCAACCATCCACACCATGCCAGGACACCTCGTTTTTCTAACCCTAACCCAGTGCTGGTGAATCTTTTATAGACCAAGAGCCCAAATTGTGTACCAGAACACACTTATTTATCTCAATGTGTCAACACTGGTATAAAACCTGAAAACTGAGGTTTAATTTAGAAAAAACACCTTACAGCCAGTCCAAACAAATATATATATTGCACACTGACTGGCCATATGAAAGCTCAGATGAGTCACGGTTAATGAATCGTGGCTTGTGACATCATCGCCTGGCACCTGTACTCCTTTCCGAGGTTGTGCATGGCCCCTCTGTGTGCTGTCATCTGATGCTGAGCTGCTGGGATGATGCTGGGGCGACCTGGCTTGTGTGTTGACATAGAGTGCTCTGCGTGCCTGCTGTGGCACTCATGCCATAGGTTCGCCACCACTACCCTCGGGGTCCTAACCATCAGGATGTGCTTCCTGGCATCCAAATGGAAGCTTGGTTACCTGAGCTTTGCTCCGTTGGAGCGTGTCCTGCCTTCCTCTGCAGGGGAGAACAGGCCTCTCCCCATCTCCATGTGACAGCCCCTCACACACCTGCATGTCGCCAACAGATCCCCTCTGAGTCTCCTCTTCTCCAGGCTGAAGAGACCCAGTTCCCTCAGTCTCGCTCCATATGGCATCCCCTGCAAACCGGCCACCAACCTTGTGACCCTGTGCTGCACTGACTCTAACCTGGCTATATCCTTCCTGTAATGAGGGGCCCAAAACTGAACACAATACTCCAGTTGCGGGCGCACCAGAGTCATATAGAGTGGTAGTAATACCTCTCTCGATCTGGAAGCCACACTTCTGGCTATGCAACCAAGGGTGGCTCTCGCTCTCTTGGCCACCGCATCACACGGCCGACTCACATTCAGCCTGCAGTTGACCAGCACCGGCACCGCAGGTGAGCCTGGGGCAGCACGGCCTGGGTCTCCGATGCCGCCTGGAGAAGGCGGGTGAGCGGAAAGGGAAGGGCTGGCGTTCGAAGGGTCCCGGGCAGGGCCATCTGGAAACCTCTCGAAGGCCTGAATTTTCTCAAGAGAAGCACAGCCGTGGCAGCAGAATTCGGCACTGGTTTGGGCAAACTGCCCTGTGTTTTCTCCGAGAGTTCAGGGGCGGAGGGAGAAGCTGGCTTATTGTATTTGTCTAATGCGTTTGTGACATCCGGTGGCCCAAGCGCTCTGGACAGTTCACAACACTGAATGCCATAAAACGTGGAGCCACCAGGCCTGCAGAGCAGCTGCGCTGGCACGGGCGCCCGGGCAAGACTGCCCTCGTCTCCCCGCTGTTCGGCCACGTACGCTGTGGTTTCAACCAGGCTGGAATCGGCCTTGATGTTTCAAGGTTGCTCTTAGATCTATTAGTCTCTCTCTCAGCATGTTGCCTGTTTCAACCTTTGTATGCATGTGACTTTTTAAATATACTTTTTAAGCCTTTTAATCTTTGCAAACCACCCAGAGAACTCTGGCTATTGGGAGGCAACACAATGTAACAGATGAAATTCTTTTAAACTACAGTTTGAAAAGCAACGTAAAATCCAGAGGCCAGGTAAAGGTTTAAAAACGCAAGAACTGATTAAAGGTAACACACACACACAGACAGACAGACAGACACACACACACACACACACACACACACACACACACACACAGAACCTGAAAGGCTGAAATGCCTGGGAGAATAGCCTGGGTGCTGAAGGACCACGGTGCGGATGCCAAGCGAGCCTCTTTTGGGAGTGGGGGATTCCACCACGGGGGCCTGCAATGGAAGATGTGACCTCTGCCTAAACCTGTCACCTCCCTCTTGCTGCTTCTGGATAAATAAAATATTTCCCACGGGGCTTAGGCCTGTACACACATCAGCAGTAACGCCCATTAATAGCAGTAACGCCCATTAACGCCCCAGCCCAGCTCCCTCTGCGCCCTTTCGCCTTTCCTGCCACCCGCTGAGCCGGCAACGGGGACTCTCCGGGGGGCCCTGCGCTCCGTCCTGCTCCGGGACGCCCTGCAGAACAGCCCCAGGCACTGTTCCACCACCTCCCCTGCTCTAAAGCTGGACATAAAGCGATCGCCGGCTCCTTCAAAGGGCTGCTAGCCCTTGTGACAAATAGATGGGAGGGAAGGATCGTCCGTGGGTGAGCCCTTGGTATGAGGAGGCAAAGGAGGAGCAGCCCTCCTGCATCAGAGCACAGGGCCACCCGGCCCAGCCCGCCATCCACAGGGCAGCGATCGCTGCCATCTCTTTTTATGTGTGTGACTGCTGTGCTCGCACTGTGAGCAGCCCGGAGAGGCGTCTGGCAATGGTGCAGCACAGAGAGGCGGCAGACAGACAGCGAGCAGGCAAAGCAGGACCTGCGCCTGCCCGGAGAAGCTCCTCCGCAACGGCGGTGTGCGGGCTGGTGAAGGAGGTTGCCTGTAGCCAGTGAGGCTAGTAGCCACGGACACCGTCCTCCTCCACGCATCTGTCCACTCCTCTTTTAAAGGCACCCGATCTGACGGCCAGCACCACTTCCCGCGGCAGCAGATTCCATAGAAACATAGAAACAGAGCGAGTCAGAAGGGGCCTCCCGGGCCATCTAGTCTGACCCCCGGCACCAGCCGGCTCCGCTCACGACAGGCCCACCATGCTCGAACGGTGCCCTCTGAAGAAGTCCCTCCTTTCGGGACAGCCCATCATCGGCCACTCATCAGCTTCAGGGGGTGACCCCGTGTTCGAGTGCGAGACCTTTCCCCCGTCTCCCCTTTCTCCACGCCGTGCGAGAGCCCCTCCCTCATATCTCCCCTCTCCTGCCTTTCCCTAAGCTAAAAAAGCCCCCTGATCATTTCCCTTGCTCTTTCTGCCCCCTTTCCAGATGAATAATGTCCTTTGTCAGGCAAGGCAACCAGGACCGGACACAATACTCCAAGTGCAGCCGCCCCAGAAAACCTCCGCTCCGGAGGGATTGTGTAAGAGCCGGCGCTCTCCTCACGTGCACCTGGCAGCCAAGGGGCCGAGACGGCAGCGACTCTTGCTTCCGGCTCCAGTTCCAGCGCCTGGCCCAGCGTGGCTGCCTGGTTATCTCGACAGCCCTCTTGACGGCACCAGCCACTTAACGTGCCGCCTGTTTTAATTAGCTCCCTTGCTCCAGGCCAGTCAACCAACCCCGTGGGCTTCGCCTTGCTGGGGCCGGGCCGCGTCCCTGAAGACCTTGCCCACGCTCGCAGTCCGCACGGGCCAGAACCGTGCAGCCTCCAGGAGCGGGGGGGGCAGAGCGTGTGGCCCCGGGGTGGTTTTGCCCATCTGGTGGTCAGTGGGCTCAGAACGACTCAAAACACGCAGCATGTGTCTCCCACCCTCTATTCACTTCAGAGGAACGGCTGGCTCTCCCTCCAGGGCACACGGTTTTGGCTAAAGCTAGGCAGGACCTGGGACCACGACGCGTCCCGTTCGATCTCTGGGCAGGGAAGGTGGGCCCGGGGCGCAGGGCTCGTCGCTGCAGAACGCCGGGCTCGTGGACCCAAGGCGAGGCGGCGCCAAGCATGGCGAGGTTCTGCACCCCAGAACGGGTGCACCGAGAGGGGCAGAACAGATGCTCCTCTCCATGGATGCCTGGAACGGGAGCAGCAGCAGGCTCCGTGGGGGCTGAAGGCAGGGCCTCGGGGGTCCCCACGCACAACCCCCGGGTCCCTGCTTGGCTGCGCTGCAGATCAGTTTCTGCTCCAGGAAGCTGCCTCCCTCTGGGTCGAGGGGTGGCGCTTCCCCCAGGGGTTGCTTGCTGGAGCTGCCCCTTCCAGACTAGCAAGAGTCCTCCCCTCTGCCGTGCCCACTGCGCTATGGCTGCAAGGCACTCTGTGCCTGCTCAGGGGTGCTGTTGCTTCCCCTGTGGGATTAACATAGCCATGTCCTGGCACTGAAAGCCAGTTAGAAACACAGAGTGTGTCAGAAGGGGCCTCCTGGGCCATCTAGTCTGACCCCGGCTCCAGCCGGCTCCGCTCACGACATGCCCACCATGTGCACATCTAGTTCGGGGCTTCGGCCTCATCTCCTCTCTCCTGTAGCAGCTGCCTGGGCCTCATTTTGTTCGTCAAAAGCATTTCCTCCCAGGGCTCAGAGCGGATCTCCCCGCTGCTTCCCGCACCATAAATGTCCCTCAGGACAGCTCTGCCAGTGCTCAGTGGGAACCCAGGTCTGCCCTGGGATGGGGCGGCAGCGTCTGGGCACTGGCCTCCCCTCTGCCTGAAGGGCCCTCCCAGTGCGAAAGTTCCCAGCATGGAGGAAAGTGCCCCCCCCTTGCTCGGGTGGCCACTAAAGAGCCGGACTCAGCCTGGCCAGCCCTTCGGACCATCCCTGCTCGCTCTTCCACCGCCCTCCGAACACAGGACGCCTGACCTGGCCAGCCAGGCCTCCTCCCGCGTGGCACCCAGACAGGTGCGTGTCCTCCGCCTGGGTCCTGCTGCAGCCCCCCGGCCTGGCCAGGCCACGCCATCCTGCGCTTGCCGCAGGAGAGGCCCTTTCCTGGGCAGCCTGACTCCCCTGCGCGTGGAGCGAGCCTTCCTGCCGCTGCTGCAAAGCCAGGCTGCCCTCCACCTGTGGGCACCACTGGCACTTGCGGGGACCTGGGGGGGGGCACTTAGCAATATTGCCAGGCGGATGGAAGGCGACACGGTGCTCCCATGAGCTTCTAATCGATGCGCAGGACGTCCCAGCGCTTGGCAGAGGGGACTTCCCTGTGGGGCACACGGGCCTCTTGCGGCTGAAAGGAACAGGCACACCGGCAAGATGAGCAGCGCTGTGTGGTCCAGAGCGGCCTGCTCACCCGAGCCCGGCCCCAGGGCAGGGGCTCACGCGTCCAGGGATTCCCTCTCTCGCCCCCCACCCCGGATCCCGCTGGACATTATGCTCCTGGATGCTCCTGGGTCTCAGCCCCACCTCTTGGGTCGTCACGGAGAAGGGTCCGGATCTTTTCTAAGAGGGCAGGACATGGAATACCGGGCTCAAGCGACGGGAAGCCAGATTCCATCTGGGCATCGGGGAAGAACTTGCTGGCTGTTAGAGCGGCTTGGCCATGGGACCCAAGACCTGGGGAGGCGGTGGGCTCTCCTCCCTTGGAGGCATTCAAGACGCCGCTGGACAGCCCTCTGAGGGGGCGGCTTTGCTTGGAGTCCTGCATGGAGCACGGAGGGTCCCCGGCCCCTTCCCACTCTAGCATCCTGACATTCGGTATCAATGGCCACTTTCCCTAATCTGAAGGATTCTGCTGTAAAATCCAGAGAAGTATGAATTCTGCAGGATAACCTGAGTTTCGGTTTGCAGGGCGATTTGAAGGCGCCACTTCGCTCGGCTTGCGCTAAATGCACCCTGAGTGGATTTCTCCTCCAGGTTTAGCCACACGTCCCCATTCATGCGCCCAGAAGAACGCACGGCGCCAGGACCCCGATCCCTTCGGCTGCCGTGGGGAAGACCATGGACAACTGTGGGATATGGCGCTTTCACACCTCCATGAAATAAAAGAGTACAAAGTGTTCTTTGAACTGAGGTATGGAGGGAAACCTTTCTGAGGAGCATCAGAACGATGGAATGCGTTGCCCAAGGAGAAGGCAATGCCTCAGACAATCACTGGATCGTCAGGTCCTGGAAGAGCAGAGTCGGAAGGGGCCTGGCAGGCCCCTGAGTCCACATCCTGCTGCTGCAGGACTCCAGGGCAAAGCGTCCCAGATGGAAGGAGGGATGGATGCCCAGCTCCATCTCGAAGGCTTCCGGGGGGGCAGCCCACAACCCACCTGCTGCTGCCACGCCTCAGACGTCGGTGGCACCACTGTTGGCGCAAATTTGGGGGCAGCAAGGCTCCCCTTGGGGCGCTGCCGAGACCTGGGAGCCGCCGGCCTGCAGGTCCGTACTCCCTGCTGCTGGATCCCCGTGGCTTCTGCTGCGAACGGACCAGCAAGAAGAAGGGACCCGGTCCCCCCGCCCCCCGGGCCTGCCCCCCTCCCAGCTGGAAGGGCCTTCCCCGGAGCTAGGAACGGCCGAGGGCTGCAGCGGGCAGTGGGCAAGAGGGAGACACGTGGTCCCGGGCTGCCAGGCCGGCACCGTCGATCACAAAATGGCAAGCGGGAGGCCTGAGCAGGGCAGGAGCAGGTCGGCGGAGGGGCCCCGTCCAGAGCCGCAGGCATGGCCAGCTTTGCAGATGGCACGGGACGCCGGGCTGGCACAGCGCCACCACTCGCGAGTCCCCAAATCGGAGGACGCAGGTTGCCCATACAGACGCAGATTTGGAAGGAATAGCTAGAACCGAACTAGAAATGTGCCACCGCAGCCCCGTCTCAACGCGCCATGCGCCACGCACTTGCTTGGCCTGCGCCCAGGCGCCCTGTGCAGGTGAGCTGTTTCGGCCCCGCACCTGCTCTCGCTCATTATAGACCGCTCTCGGGCTGGGCAGCCCGTCACACAGAGGATGTTCTCTCCAAAGCAGGACACGTGGCCACGCCAGCATTTGCGCAGGCCCCATGCGACCCGCATCCCTCTGCACGCGTTCTCCTGTCCCCCAACGAGGGCATCAACAGCGCCCGGCTTGCCTCCCTCCCCAGGCGCAACGGGGACCTTTTCTCTCTGTTTCGCAAGGACAGAGCCAGAGGCGAGCGCAGAAAGCTGCTCCGCGCTTCCCTCGCCCCCCAGGAAGACGCAGCCTGCTCCGGCTTCGCGCTCGCCCCTCACAGACCGGCCAGGCAGTGCTCCTGGAGCCTCGCGGTGTGGCTTCAGCTTCAGCGTGTCCCGCCCTGCCTCTCGGTTGTTGTGAGGATGCAGGAAAGGACCCATTCCAGACAAGTGCAGGTGCGGAGGGGGATCTGTGTCGCCCCTCCCCTGCAGCAGCAGCTGCTCCGGGAGAGGAGCCCTGCCGCAGGCCTGCGAAAGGCCCCCCTCCCCTCCTTGCTGACCCCTGCGGGAGGGGCCATCCCCGCCACCCCAAGGAGGAGGGCCCCAGGTGGCCCTTACCTGCCTCAGACGTGGCGCAGCCGATGCTCTGCGAGTCCCTGCACGGTCCCCCACACGGCCGGGCGCAGGATCAGGTTACCTGGCCAACCGCTCGGTCCGGTCACCGAGGCCAACGAGGAAGGACGTGCAGCAGCTCAGCGGGAACAGGTGAGGCCGGCCGCTATCACGCGGCCCGGGGGGCGGGGGCTGGGGGGGGTTGGCCTTCCTCGCTGTGGGGCTGAAGGCTCCGCAGGTGCCCAAGTCCTGGAGGACAGCCAGCCTATGGCATGATTCACGTCTGGAACCCGGGTCGGCCACACCTGTTTGGTTTGCAGGGCGCAGCTCCGGAGCGGTCGAGGGCAACGCCCCGGCTTTTAACAAGCATGTGTGTGTGTGTGTGTGTGTGTGTGTGTCACACTTGCACGGGCTAATTTCTGCAACTCTTTGGAGCAAGGGCACCTTTGCAAACCGTCTTCAGCCTTGCATGGAGCAGGCAGGTGAATTCAGTGCGGGCTCCATTTGCCATGCGTCCTCTTTGGCCCCTCTTCACCGGCACCAGGCGCTTCCTGGGGACAAGGAGGCCCACCCTGGCCTGAGCCAAGGCAGATGCAGGCGAGCAAGCAAGTTGCGATGGGGGGGGGCGGGGGGGGGAAGAGGCACAATCCAGGGAAATGTGTCTTTCTGGGCCTCACTGGACTGTGATCCAGACTGTGCCTCCCCTGGGCGCCAGCTCCGGCTGAAACTAAAAATCTGTGTGACAGCTTGGGAAGTGTTCTGCAAGAATCACGAGCACCTCTGAGCATGCACAGAGTGCCTTCTTACAGCTGCTGCTGCTGCTACCCACAACTGCACACATGGCTTAAGAAAGAACTCAGGGTGACCAGCTCCCGACTTCTTTCCCCAAATGCGGGACAAGCAGCTTTGCCAGCACCACGCCGTGGGACCTCCAGGGACCCTCCCCTGTCCCCGCAGTGGGGAGGTGGGAGGAGACGCCCCTCCGCTCAGCGCTGCTGCCCACCCAAGGCTAATGGAGGCGCTTCTGCAAAGCAAGGCAGGGCTGGTCCGATTGAGCTGGGGGTCAGGGAGCCCGCTGAGACCCCCGGCTGGTCCCGTGCCATGTGGGGAGCCAGGCCTCCCGTGCAGCAGTGCGGAGGCGCACAGACGAGTCGCCGGCTGCTTCCGCACATGAGAGCCCTGCTGGAGGCACAGGAGCAGCCCGGGCCACCTCCCCGTGACCAGTTGGCACTCCCAAGCTCCTGGTGCCCTCAGGATAAGGCCTGTGGGGCTGCACCGCCGCCACCTCTCACCTGCGCGACCTGCTCTCCAGGAAATGAGGCTTTCACTGAGGGAGCCGTTGCGCCCGGCACCGGGATGGAGGCTAAATTTGGCCCTAGGCGGCCCTTCCAAACATGCCTCCGTGACGACTGAAGTAACTTGCAAAACAGGCCGTTCTTATTATTTATCCACCCAAGGCAGCTCTTTAAGAATGGAAAGCCATGAAATGTACCTCCTGCTTCCCAGCCTGAGCTGCGTGGCACCCCGCTCTCACCTGGCCGCCCCCCCACACACAGTGGCCATGCCCGGCTTCTCCAGAGGAGGGCAGCAGACGGCTGTCCATCCGGAGGCCTTCCGGTATCGGAAAGGCCCCAGCAGGCCACTCGCACGCTCCCTGCCCCTCTTCCCCTCCAAGCAGGGTCCTCTTGGCTGCGCCGGAGTCCAGTTCCCATCACACTGCCCTCGGCCACCGGGCTGCAGTCTCACCAGCTGCTCCAGGAGGGATGCTGTGGCTTTCGTCTTCTCCGCTGCACCCGGCATAGTGGTGCTTCCCAGATCAGCGCTTCGTCCTGCCTTCCGCAGCCGGGGCCCCTCCAGGCTTCCAACAATGCCAGCTGCTCTCGGAGGAAGCGGATTCGGATTTTCCCGAAGGGAAACCCTTCGCCAGAGGCTTGATGGTTACTGGTCCAGGACGAGGAAATGCTACAAGATGGACTGAGCTGCCCGTGGAAGGAATGCTCAGGCACTCTGAGAATTATTCCAGGGCAGCTGTCAGGGACTGCAGAGAGAAAGTCCACCCAGAACCACAGCAGAAGTTGCTTCTGCTCTCTTCACAACATAGAACCAGAGCGAGTCAGAAGGGGTCTCCCGGGCCATCTAGTCTGACCCCTGGCTCCAGCCGGCTCCGCTCATGACATGCCCACCATGTGCATGTCCAGCCTGTCCTTGAACACTCTCACCGATGGGGCCTCAACCACCTCCTAGGGAAGCCCACTCCACGCCCTCGGGGCCCTAACTGTCAGGAAGGGCTTCCTGGCATCCAAATGGAACCTGGGTTCCCTGAGCTTTGCTCCATTGGAGCATGAAGCAGCATGAAGCAGATGTCCAAGAAGCAGCAGGCCAGTGCGCGGAGACTCGTGGTGCGCCTGCACGTGGCTTGTCCGATCCGCAAGCAAATTTCCCTTTTAGAGATAGCGGAGCCAAGGAAGGCCAGGCGGAGAGAGTGTTGGTTGGAGTGGTCCACCCTTCTCCCACTCGAGGCCCCCCAGATGGAGGCTGGACTCCGGCTCCCCTAATCCCCAGCTTCCCTCATTCCAGTGAGCACAGCCAATCCCGGATGGACTCGGTCTGGCCTTAGCACACGCAAGTCGGCTCCGTGATTCCGGCTGCAGCAAACAGGCAGGTGGCTTTTGTGAGTGAACAGCCTCTGGCTACGCAAACCGAGCGAACCGCTGTTGCTGCCAATGTTGCGCCTTCTTGTCCTCCGTAGATAAGAATCCCCCTCATCAGTGGGGAGCTGATGGCTCTGGGGGCTGTGGAGCCCCGGTCTGGGGCAACAGAGGGGCACAGCCGCTCCTCCCGCAAGCGGGAGCGCAAAGCTGCAACCCGCAACTCGCTGGCCTGGGGGCAAGTCACACCCGAGCCAGTGAGGCCCACCTCTGAGGAGACACGCTTGGGACGGCATACACAAGGGCGACCCGGTCCTGGGAAGGAGGCGTGGAGGGCTGGATCCGGGCCAGCTCATTACGCGCGCTCGCTCGCTCGCTCGGGGAGGAGCCAGTGCAAGCTGATCGCACCACGTGCGTCTTCCTGCTCAGTCGGCCAGAAACGTGGCTCCCGGTGCTCAGGTGGGGAGCCAGCGCCTATGCAAAATGGCACGGGGATGAGGGCAGGTCACGCGGGGTGAGCTGTGCACTTTTAATAAATAAAGACACGTGAGAGCCGCCTTTGCGCAGCAAAGCCCCCCGCCGCCCCCCGTCCTTGGCCCTCCCAACGCTCACTGAACCCTTGCGCATGAGCCTCCGGGGGGTGCCTCCTCACACACAGCCTCCCGCAGGCGCCTCCCCGACCCCCAAAAGAATCCGGGCCCCTTCACAGAGCCCACGTTTTCTCAAGTCGCTGGCGTTTTGATCCCCTGCACATCCCTTCAGATGCACCTTTGGATCTCCTGCTCCTTGGTTACCCTGTCTAATTCAGCACCTCATCTCACTTGTTCTCTTTCTTTTCCCGAAAGGTTTCCAGACTTTTCATCCCCTTTCCCCTTCCTTTTGTTACGTGTTCTTTGCCAGTGGAGACTCGACAGCAGCCTTCCTGGGCTGCAGTTCCTCTCTTCCGTTTTCCCTTTGCACAGCAATCAGCCATAAGTCTCACGGGGCTGCTCTGAGGTCTGCATCTCCATTTGGATCGTCTCCTTCTGTTCTCAACATTTTCTCAAGGGGCTGAGAGCAGTTATGCACAATCCAGCTGCATTAAATTCATTAATTTCTCCATTGACCTCTCCAGGCAGTTCTCTCTCCAACCCTGAGGACTAGGGATGTGAGAAATCTGGCTCATTTGGGCTCCGCATGTTTCTGGCCTGCTTCCGATCTGATGATGGGAAGTGGGCTGAGTCAGGGCATTTCCACAGCCTTCTGTCGAAGAACATAAGTCCAGCTTTGCTGGATCGGAGCAAGGGTCTATCAGGTTCAGCAGTTCATACACATGGGGAAATCAGATGCCCACAGGATCCCCCCAACAGGAGGAGTGCAAGTTTCTGCCTGCACAACTCTCCCCTGCCCCACCCAGCAACTTCCAGATGCAGCACGTAGCCAGCAGGGCTAGTAGCCACGGATAGCCTGCTCCTCAAGGGAATTGCCCGGCCCCTTTTAAAGCCTCCCGGATTGGTGCCGTCACCACTTCCCGGGGCAGCGGATCCCAAAGCTGAACCGTATGCTTGCCGTGTGAGGCAGAACCTCTGGGAATCTCTGCTGAATCCCCCCCACCCACCCCCCATCAGCCCCATGGGGTGACGAGCCTCACTTCGAAAGGCAAATGCCTCCTTTCTCAGACAGGCGACGCGAACCGCCTGATTGGTGCAAAAGGAACTTGCACGATTAGCACAAACCACACAACTTGTGCAGTTTGGCCTCCAGGAATGATGCCCTCCCAGCTCCCCTTGAGCGAATGGCCTGAGCATTTTTTAATGCGCAGATTGCGGCCCAAGGAAGCCCTCAAGCTGGCTTGGCTATCTTGGGAAAATTCAGATAAATCCTGGCAGGAGAAGGTTGCTTATCGGTGTCCTTGCATTATAAAATCGAGCCTGCAGAATCCCTGAGCCTCGTTCTCGGAAAGTACCAGAATTCCAAGCCAGGCTTCTGTTTATTGTTGACGCTTTGAGAGATTGGAACTCGCAGCTCACCTGAGACGCTGAAAGGGAAGTTAATTCCTGCCTATTCCTTTGCTAAAAGCAGCAACAGCCGATAAGGCTGCCAGGTTCATTTTCCAGCAACGTTTGCAATCACCCCTTAATTTGCAAGTTCAAACTCACAGCTAAGATTTACAATGATCTCTGCCTTCCGGAGTTGTTTTGTCAATCCCCTGCAATCAGCACAGTTGGATTAAGTCCCCTCTGCAGATCTCTCACATTCTTTTGACTGTGTTCCCCTTATTTTGCCATCATCCACCTGGCTGCTTTGGCATGTGATCCGGAACCTATAGAGCCCTCTGCATATGTTCGAAAAGCTTGGTGGCGGTGGTGAGGAACCCTACCCCAAAGCATGCTGTCATTAGTTTGCTGCAGGAACTTAGCTTGTCTCATCAATCAATCAATCAATCAATCAATAACAAACCAAACCAAACCATTGAAATTCAAGACAATTAGGTCTTCCCTGCAAAGCTGAGTGTTCATTCCTTGTGACTGGAATTCCCGGACTCTGACAGCTTGCCACAATTTCCCTTAACGCGGCTTCCAGTAATTGAACTGCATCGCAACCTTAGTGTAAGCCACTTCCTCAGCTTCAAATCAACCCCCAGCTTTCGACAGGGCTCTAGTAGAGCCAGACAACCTTGCAGGGTAGTTGTGAGCTCTCAGAGCCTGACCTGCAGCACGAAGATCAAGGCTGCCATAAGTCACTCCTGCCTCGCCGCACCTCCTTCCAACCTGCAATACATACAGCGAATTGTATTATCTTTAGAATTTGCATTAACTGGGGCTGCTGTTGTTGTTAAATGCTTTGCACAGAACAAAACAGAGAGTAAGATTACTCCCCTGTGTTACTTCTCCGTGTGTGTGTGTCTGCGGCAGGAGACTTTATACAGTGAGTGGGGTGAATACGCTGGTACCTAATTTGAGCTGCATGAAATATCTAGGGTTCCTTCACCTAATTTGAGGTGCCACCCTCACTTCTCCCACCTGCTTGTCCACGTGAACCAGGAAGTGAGCCATCCAGGCAACGATTGTTTCCAGCCTGTGTTTGGCTCTGTGCGTCCCCAGCAACCTATTCTGATGCGGCAGCCACTCCGCTGTTTCCCCCTCCGCGGCCCGGCCGGTGGCCTTAAGGGCCTGTCCCCCCACACTGGCCCCCACCCCAAGCACATGCGGTGTGGGGTGAGCGTGCCCACGACCGAGTGCTACAGCACTGCTCTGCTGGCCCACTCGAGGAAGGGGGAGCAGCTCGGCCAGTTCTTGCGTGGTGGTGGAGGACGGAGGGGAGGGGAGGGGAGGGGAGGGGATCAGGGTGTGAGTCAGGGCCTGGGCCGGCGCTTTGCACTGAGCCAAATGGTGAAACGGAAGGACCCCCACACACACACTTGCGGGGCGCCCCCCGGCAGCATCGGCAGGCCCCGCGGACGCAGTGGCGAGCGGGCCCGGCACCGTCCGTCACAGCCCACGGCACAAGCCCCGAGCGGCGCGGATCTTGGATCCCGGCCAGCCCGCCCCCTCCAGGGTTGGCGGGAGTCCTGGGCGTTTTAGCTGATTGCTCTGCAGAGAGAAATGAGCCGGGGTGGGGTGGGGACAACCAGCAGGGTGACACTTGCACAATCAACGGGGACGGGCGGCCAAAGCTGGCATTCGGCACTGCGGATGGCCTTGTGCTTCAAGATGCCGCTTCCCAGCGTCCGCCGTCAGGAGAGCGCTCACGTGCGCCTCCT
Organism: Varanus salvator macromaculatus; assembly: GCA_023646645.1. NCBI lineage: Eukaryota > Metazoa > Chordata > Lepidosauria > Squamata > Varanidae > Varanus > Varanus salvator. The sequence goes on along the minus strand of JAIXND010000761.1, from coordinate 3,311,628 downwards.
CCAGGAACGACACACCGGGAGCCTTGGCGCGCCCAGAACGTGCCACTGGGCGCTGCGCAGAAGACGCTCTGCTCCCTTTTGGGCAAATGGATTTCTTCCGGGGAGGGGAGGCCGCTGGGCAACCCTGAGGCCCCGGCTGCAGCTTTGGTGTGCTCCTGCACCGCAAGGTGCTGTGCCTGCATCAGGCAAGAGCGGGGTTCCAGTTCTCCCCGCCTTGTTCTTTTCTTCCCGGGCAGGCAGAGCTGTCCAGCACAGCCTTCCAGCTTTCTGAGCTCAAAGACGCTGGTGACATTTGTCTGTCACTGCAGGAGACCCAAGTGCACATGGGGGGAGGCGGTGGGGGGACTTCTTCCAAGATCATGCTCCTGTCCAGGAGCAGTTCTTTCAGCTGGTTCAAAACCCGTGAAGCAGAGCGGATCAGCGAGGGCCGCCGATCTCCCGCTTCTCCAAAGAGCAGTGAAAAACTGGCGGGGCAGATGAGGAGCAGTTCCTGGAAAAGTGGTTCTTCTTGCTTCCTTTGGAAAAGTAGGACAGTCACAAGGTACCACGGGCGCAAGCGCTGGAAACGTAGGCAGCAAGGCGGGCCCAGGTGAGGCTCTGGGGGAATCCGACGCGGCTTCAGCTGTGCAGCGGGACGGCCGCTTCCCCCTCACCCGCGACTTGTCAGCCTTCATCAGCATCACGGCCGCCGCGGAGGAGGTGGCCTTTCCACCCCGCTAATGGATCCGCAGCGGGTATTCAGCGGCCCTTTGCGACATTTACGGAGAATAACCGGAGACTCGCACAAGTCTGGTGGGCGGCTGCTCCTGGCTGCTGGGCTCGGCCCAGTCTCAAGCTGAGCCTCTTGCTGCCTGCCGTTAGGGGAGAAGGCTCATGGTCCGAATGCAGCCCAGCTGGGGGAGCAGAGCCGGCCTGTGGGGCTCGCTAGGGGGCACATCTCCTCCCCATGGCGACGCCACGATGACCGTAGCTTTGGTCATTCCCGCACTTGTCTCGGGCCCCCACCCACAGATGCTGAAACGCCCCTCGCGGCCCCATCCCCGACGGGGGCAGGCTCGTCTTGCTATCCGGCGCCACCTGTTTGGCTTTGCCCACCCCTCCGTTGCCTGTGCTGCCCCTCCAGCAGTGAAACGCAGGTGGGAGCTTCTCGGGGGTGGAATTCAGCCCTTGGCCCCCTTCCTCTGCCCAGGCTGACCCTGGAGCCAAACGCATCAAAGTCGGCATGTCCCTCTCGCTGGGGATGGCGAGCAGCACAGGTCTGCCGCTACTTGCCTTCTCATGGAGTGGCAGGGCTCAGGCGAAGGTGCGAGCGCAAGTCCCAGCAGCTCCGACTCCTGAGCGGCTTTTGCTCTGGTGAGTTGGAATTTTCCCCCACAGAAAAAGCTGGGATGCCTCCCTGAAGGCTTAGTCACGGGCAGAAAGAACCTCAGGCTAAAACAGGGGGGCGTTTTTAGCAGTCCGGCCCTCCGGCTTGCCTCGTTCCCACCCCTCTTGCCTTTGGGGCTGCCCATCACCGGCAAGCCAACCACAAGAGTTTCTCCAGATCTGGATTCAGGCTGGGACCGGAGGAGGCTCTGCGCCCTGTGAAGCTTTCAGCGTCGAACATTGGGATGTCCCCTTGCCAAAGCAGCAAGTGTGGTGCCATGGGGGGAGCAGGTGTTTCCAGCTGAAGCCTCACTCCCCAACCCCAGAGCGCAGCCATCGCCTGCTGCGGAGGCCCAGAGCCTAGCCTGGGGGCAGTTCGAGAGGAAGCCCCCTGATCTGGATGGCCCACCAGGGGGAGGGGGAGGAGGGGGTCATCTACAGCTTTGCACTGCCCCCAGGGACAGGGCAGTGCGCCTGCCCATGCCAGCTGCAGGGGAACATGGGCGGGGGGGTGGGCTCCTGCAGAGTGGGCTTTGACAATCCTGACCGAGAAGCAGGATTGGGCCAAAGACTCCCCTCTTTGGTTTGCTAGGTCAAAAACGGAGGAGCGGAAATTCCCCGGGGAGAACGTGCTGGTCAGCCTTGCCGAACGTGTTTCTTGCTGGATGCGTTTGGCTACCACCCCAAGAGCCGGATGAGGCCAATGGCAAATTCCGCCAAGAGGAAAAGTTGCCCAAACCTGGTGCGGACCCCCCGCTCCCTCCGGTCAGCCGAAGCAGCAACTTTCAAACCGGGAGGCATTTCTAGACAAATTAACCAATTAGAACAACCCCCAGGCGAGCAAAGGGGGCACTCAGGACGTTCGTGCAGCCGGGGAGAAAGGGCACGCGCCGGATCCGTGAAGCAGGCAGGCCGCATTCTGCTCACCGCTATTTGTCAGCCCTCATCAGCGTCACCCCGGCCACCGAGGAGGCGGCATTTCCTGCCTGCTTGTTCAAGCTGCATTAGCTGGTATTTTTACCAGTGACAAGCAGTAGCTAGAGACCTGCCAAGGTTTGGCTGCTTAGCCGGCGCTGGCCGCTCAGCTGCGCCACTAGGCTCCGGCAGATTCTGCCTCTGTGGGCAGCTTTCCCCGTGCCAGCCGGGGCCTCCGGAGCCCTCTTGCCCACCCACCTGGCCTCTTCCATTCGGAGCGCCCCGAGCTGGCTTATTTATTTATCGAAAGTTTTTATATGCCGTCCCCTTCCTATATAGCCTCGGGACGGCTCACAGAAATAAACAAATACAATACAAATAGCAATACAATTAAAACCCGGAAACACCCTGGTTGCACAATTAAAACCTATAAATATTAAAGATTGTTAAAATACTGTTTGAATAAAAAGGTCTTGGCCTGGCGCCGAAAAGCAAATAACAACGGTGCCAGGCGAGCCTCTCTGGGGAGCGGATTCCACAGATGGGGCGCCACTGCAGAGAAGGCCCTGCTCCGGGTACTCACCCTCCTAATATCCTTCACAGAGGGCTCCCGGAGGAGGGCCTCTGCCCCCGATCTCAAGGGGCAGGAGGGCAAATATGGACGCAGGCGTTCCTGGGTTCCCTCTTTCTCACCCACCCAGACTAGCCTCTTTGCACCATTTCTGCCGCCACATCCCGCATGTATTGCTACCGATACCGTGATGCGCCCGTTTTTCTCCTCCGGTGCATATCCCAGTGTGTGCTAAACGTGCGGTACTGTTCTGGGGTGAGGGGGCCTTCAGTGGGCCCGGAGGGGGGGGGAGCAGGTGAAGCATCCTGTTGGGGATCAGGAAAAGAGCAGCAGCTGCTTAAAAGATAAGCCGGCCATCCTTCAGTTGCTCTTTCCCTCCCTCCCTCCCTCCCTCCCAAATGGGCCGGGTGGCTCCTCTGCCCCTTTTAGAAGTGCCTGAGTTTTGCCCAGGAATGCTGTGGCTTTCCTTTCCTCCGCTCCCATAACTTCCATAAGTGGTAAGATGCCCTCGGCTTCTTGCAATAATCCACCCCCTCCAGGAAAAAAAGACTACTTGCGACTTCTGCCATGTTTGTCACATCGCTGTATAGATGGGAGGCCATAAAAATTTCTGGCTGGTTTACTGTGCAGCTGTCCAGGCCTCCCCGCCTGCTCCTCTTTTATTGTAAATTAAACAGGACTTTTTAACATTGGATCTGAAACATTCATGCGAGAGGCGCAAACTGTCCTGCGGCACGGGAGTGCATGCGATGGCACGCTTGTCGCTTGGAACACGGCCCTCCGTGCCAGGCAGCCTTTGGCCACTGGGTCCGCGAGTTGCAAAGGCAACTGCACGGAGAAGGGACTGCGGGGGGGGGGGGGGCTGGGAGCGCCAGCGCATGAGCTGGAGGAAGACTGTCGCAGCCTTGGATCGGGCCCATGGCCTCCCGTCCATGCCCTTGCACACCACGCGGACAAGTCCCTGGGGGGGGGGGGGAGCGGGATGACATTCCTTGTTCTGGAGCTTAAAACATGGGAGGGACTTTTGCTGTAAAGGGTCAGGGTCAGGACTAGGGAGAGAGAAGAGCAGGAGGAGTAGGGAAGAGAAAGTGGAGGACAAAGGAGAACAAGAGAGAGAGAGAGAGAGAGAGAGAAGGGAAGACAGAGAGAGAGAGAGAGAGAGAGAAAAGCAGATTACGAGAGAGAGAGAGAACAAGCAAGATGGTGAGGAGAGGGGTGCTAGTGAAAAGGGGGTGGCTAAAACAAAATGATGGACACGCGGAAGCACCGGGCTGCCCCCCTTTCTGCTTGGCCCCTGGCCACCAGCTCCTGCCCCACTCGAAATGGAAAGGGCCCCCCAGCTCGGGTGCAGGAACCGGGGGGCACGGCTCGGATGCCGAAGGGCCAGGCTGAAATCCCCGGGGTCCTTCCCGGCTCCCTTCTCGTCTCTCGGCCTTGTGGGGGTGGGAAGTTGCCGGGGGGGAGAGACCGAGTCCCACGGAGGGAAGGCCGGGTGGAACAGCCCCCACAGATGCTCCTCCCGGTGAATTTCCCTGAGGAAGCGCGGTGTAGGCAGGTGCTCCCTGACTCAGCTCTTCCGCAAACCCCTGGGCGAATGTTCACCTGAGGGCAGTGCGAGCAGGATGCGGCCATTCCCACGTGCCTGTAGCTCTGGGAAGCAGAATCGTATCAAACGGATTGTGCTTGCTCCAAGGACCAAGCTAGCTGGGGATGATGGGAGTTAGCATGCAACAAGGGAGAAGGGCGCATGGTTGAGGGAAGATGCCTCAACCTGAAAAGTCGATCCTCCACAAACGCTCTTCCACGGCTGTTTTGTTTTCTTTTTTTCTGCCCGCCGGATTCACATCCATCCAACATTCTTCCCACCGCCATTTTCTATGGTGTGTTTCACTTCTTCTACAATACACATTTCCCCAGGTCTTCTCCATTGTTGGTGACAGACACGCTCGCCTGCGTGCCTTGTACATTCCTAAGTCTTTTTGGATTTTGGCTCTCCTGGATTTTGCACTATTCCTGCTCCCTGGATAGAAGCCGCTTCTGACACCTCCGTGCTCACTCAGGCCCGTTGCACATTTTTTCCTCCGCTGGAATTTGCCTTTTGCTGTCTTTGTGACAAACGTAGCTTTGATTCCTCCCCATCGTCTTTTTTAATCCCCTTCGTTCCTTCCATTTTATGTTGCACACATTTATTTATTTTATTTATTTTACAAATTTGTATGCCGCCCCCTCGCACTTAAGCCTTGGGGCGGCTGACAACATATAAAAATACAAATTTGAATACAAAATACAATTTAAAAAAACAAAATACAATTTAAAAACTGGCCCATCTCATAGTCCAAGAATAAAAATATACCATATACATATCAATAAGAATATATAATACATTAACAATTAAAACATTTCTGAAATAAAAAGGTCTTCATTTCTAAGCTACTCTGGTTTGAATGTTTATTCAAGCACACAGCCTTTCCCTCTTTAGCACCTTTTCGTTCTGTTCCCACCTTTTTATTTGGCCGTGGCTGCTGTTATGAGAAGAACTTTGCTTATGCTTTGCTGAGCTGCTTCTAAAACTCTGCCCTGTCTTTTCCTCTTGGCCTACTCCGGCGAAACTCCCATCCGCTTCCCTCCACTTGTTGAGATCAACCCCGTCCGCGGCTGCTTCTGTCTTTGTTTGCTTCCAAGCATGCTTTCAAGTGCCTCTTTAATCTATTTTGGAAATGCTCGTGGGGTTTTTCTTTCCCAGCCAAGCCCAGAGCTTCAGTCTTTATTGGATTATTATTAATTCCTAGTAAATGAACTGCACCTGAAGTCTCTCTCGCTCTTTTTCTTTTGTTCTCCCCTTCTTTTTGCTTCATTGCCACCTTTGAGAAAAGGGAGAGTATGAGCACAGTTTTATGCTCGCTTTTTAATGCCATTAATATTTTCTTTCACAGGGTTTGTCTAGAACTGCTCAAACGGCCAAGCAGTTTCTGTGCTCACAGAATCTCTTGCCTGACTCTCACATCCATCCCTTTCTTTGCTCTTCAAGTTCATAGAATCATAGAAGAGTAGAGTTGGAAGGGGCCATGAAGGCCATCCAGCCCACCCCCTGCTGTTGCATGACACCAAGTCGCACCATCCCACTCAGAGGGCTGCCCAGTTTCTTTCTGAATGACTCCAGTGTGAGAGCGCCCCCCACCTCTCCGGGCAGCTGGTCCCATTGCTCTGACAGTGAGGAAGTTCTTCCTGATGTCCAGCCTGGATCTGGGATTTTGCAACCTGAATGGATGATTCTGTGTCCTACACTCTGGTACCAGTGAGAAGAGATCTTGACCTTCCTCTTTGGGACAGCCTTTGAGGTACTTCTAGGGCAGTGGTGGCGAACCTATGGCACGCATGTCACAGTGGGCATGCAGAGCCCTCTGTGTCGGCACATGAGCCAAGTCGCCCCAGCATTGCTCTAGCAGCCGAGCATTGGATAACAGCGCACATAGGGGCCATGCGCATGCTTGGAAAGGAGTAGTGGCACCAGGCGATGACGCCACAAGCCATGACTCATTAGCCACAACTCATCTGAGCTTTCGCATGGCCGGTCAGTGCGCTGCCAAGGATATATGTATATTTGCTTGGGCTGGCTGTGAGTTGTTTTTTTCTAAACTAAAACCTCAGTTTTCAGGTTTTATTGCAGTGTTGGCACTTTGCCATAAATAAGTCTGGTTTGGGTTGTAGTTTGGGCACTCGGTCTCTAAAAGGTTCGCCATCACTGCTCTAGAGGGATATCTTCTCTCCTCAAGGCTGAGCATGCCCAGTCCTCCCAGTCTCTCCTCTCTCAGTTCCTGCCATGGGATTTCGTCTTTTGAACCACTGCCTCCTCTCAGCCATGGCGGGTCGAGAACGGCTCCATCGATGGCCGATGTCCAGCAGTGGCTGCAACAGTCGCGTCTGAAGTGCTGGCAGCCCTCGGGGCCGTGGCCACCGGCACCCCCACCCCCAAACGAATCCAAAAGGGCAGGCAAACGTGTCGCCCCCCAGCTTCAAACCCCATTGACCAGTTTTCCTTTCCGGAAGGAGCAAACCGAAGCAAAGGTCTCACCTCACCCCAAGGTCGCGTTAGTTCTTGTTTCAAGAGGGGTTCGGATGAGTAGGTGCGTCTAAACAGTTTTAAATAGCAAACACGAAAGTCACCATGCCCCGTGCCTCATGTTTAGCATGGCGAGTGGCTCAGACATTCGCAAGCTCTCTAACGCGTTCGTTCCACGGCTGTGGCCGGCGAGGTCATCGGAGAGTCTGACGTGCTGCAGAGGGAGAAGCGTCGGCAACCCGGACCTGGACTTTGAAGTCGGCCGGCGCTGCCACGCTCAACAGCGATGACACACAGCAGACGCGTCCCCTGGTCGGCAGCCGCTGCAGCGTCCCTGCCAGGAGAGCACGGGGGCGGGGGGGGGGGCTTTGCGCAGGAGGAGCAGGGAAGCTTGGCCATGCGCAGCCAAAGGTGGCACATTGCCGAGAAGGGAGCTGGGCTGGTGGTCCTCAGGTAGAGAGAGTGGGTGCACAAGAGGGCACCCCAAAGTCACTTCGGGGGACAGAAATTCTGACCCCCAGAAAGGGCTGCAAAGAGGGCCTTTTGCGAGATGGGGCGGGCTGACGGTCTGGGTTGTTTAGGCCGCAGTGATGAGAAATAATTGTCTTATAATTGTGAGGTCTGAGGCACAGTAAGCAACCTCGATACATGGACAGATTTCTTAAAAACTTAATAAATAAGCATATACCACCCCCCACAACATACACACGATTTATCCTCCCATCTGGTTGGTTCTCTGGTCTGTGGACAACTTGCCCTTGTCCAGCAACAAGCCAGCACCCTGGCAGCCGGGAAAAGGTGCCCCCCTCTTCCTAGCCAGCTCAGCTGTTCCCAGGACTGAGATCCATGGCTGATGTGGTACGGCCAGGAAACAGGTCCCTCGTGGCTGGTGCCTGTGCCATGCCTGGCAATGTGCGGCCTGGGCTCACACCGTTTTGGAATTTCTAAACATACCTCTTTGCAATTGCTCAGTGTCCTTGCTCTTCAGCCGGCTGACCCACTTTTCCCGAACAGTTGGGTTCAGTCACGACGCATTAAGATCCGAGTCAGGCTCTTGGGTCACTAGAAATCTTTCCACGCTGCTTCCCAGACCCTTCAGCGCACAGCCTGGCCTGGCCTGGCAAGCAGCCCCTGTCCCTTCCTGAATGCACACCTTTCTCCCTTTGCTCTTAAAAATGTTGATGTGGTCATTGTGACCTTGCTGGTAACAACTTGTTATTTTTATCATGAGTTCTAAGCTCTGAAATTTCGGTGAAGTGCCTTGGTTTATTTCTGAAAAGTAGGACCAAAATATCATGAGCAAACAAACACGAATGTATTTATAGGCCTGTAATTTATCTGACATTTTTGCCCGCAACTGCGGTCCAGGGGCAGCGTGTTGGTGCTCCCCGGAAATGTGAGCTCGAGCGTCTCTTTCATGAGATCCTTTTAGCTGCTGCAGAAATAATGTTTTGGCCATTCCAAGAGGCTGCGGAGAAGCCCAGGGATGCGAATGTGCTCCAGCAGTTTCTCTAGGCAAAAGGTGGGTTGGCTCTGGCGGGGGGGGGGGGGGGGCGGGGATCGTGCCCAGAAAAGGCCTTTGGCTCACCGGGACCTGCCCTTCCTTCATCCAAGCCGTCTCCTCCTTGCAGAACTTCCTTTCTGGATGTGGACAAAGTGCTGGGATGGGGCTAGAGCAGCCCGGCTGCACTGCTGAGCCGGGGCTACCCAGGAAAGCTGGGCTGGCCAGTGGACGGCCGCAGGACGGAGGGCTACACCGAGGGAGAAACCCCCTCGGCATGCAAGGAAAGGCAGAAATCCAGACCCAGGGGAAATTCAGGAAAGGGGAAAAGACAGCCGTCCTTAGCAGACCAGAATTACGGAGGGGGACGCTGTCTGCCATGCGCTGCGAAAGGAATGCATGCCATTCTGTTGCTGGTGCATTGCAGGGTGGCTGGGTGTCTGCAGGCGCCCACGGCCTCCCAGGGTCTCGCTCTGGTGGCAACCTCCTTGCAAGGCAGCCAAAAGAGCGGGGGGGGGGGGGGTGTGGGGTTGCCTCATCCTGCCCTGCAGGCCAGCACGCTGGATGAGGCCCTGGGGCCTGAGAGTGGCACCGGAAGAAGCCAAGCCGCACCGCTGCAGCGGAGGACGGAAGGCGGTTTCTCTGGAGATCCTATTACGCTGCCTTTGTTCCGGGCCGATGCCTCTGGGGCAATGTCATACATTAGTCTCCCTGCAGCGCTTCCTCATTTAGCATCTCGCAGAGGGACGCCACTGAGAAACAGCAGCAAGGCAGGCCTGGAACATCTGAGCCCATTCCTGTTTCTGGTGCCTCCTCTGAGCCACACATCCAGGTTCATGGAACAGGGAAGGGGCCGCCGTTATTTCGGTTAATTTGGGGCTGGCTTCCTCAGCCAGGGAGGAGTCTGCTGAGCATCTTGCTTGCCCCCCTCCCCTCCCCTCCCCTCCCGCCGTTCGCCCCCAGCCCACTTCACACAGGCATGGCCCCCTCTAGCCTTCTGTGGCAAGAAGTGGCCGCTCTGGCGTGTTTTTTTGAATCGGCTACCCTGGGCAAACCTCCTCAGGAAGCACTTGGGTCACACCCTGGCACACCGAGATGCCGTGCGGGCCACGCGGAGCTGTGAGGGTGGCCCTGCAGGCAGGGACTGCCCCCAAAGCGTGGGCTCCTGCGGATGCATTAGACCGCTGCCGTCCAATTCGGGGGGGGGGGAGTGGCCCCGCCTTCCCCCTCTCTGGACTTCCTGATGGCTCCGTCATGTGGCATGCGATCCCAGCATCCCCACATATCCCCACTGCCCAGTGGATTTTCTACCAGAGCAACAGTCCATTGAATGCTTGGACATGTGGCGGACTTGGGCGCATCCCAGGCTGGATTTCCGGCACCCGCATACCAGCTGCATGCCGGCACATGCGTCACGCTCGCAAGGAAGGCAGACCCCTGGACACCTTACGGGCGACCGCAGAGCCAGACACCGAGAGCCTGTGAAGCCAAAGCCCTCTTTTCAGTGCTCTCTCCTTCGGCCCAAGCGCCGGCTGACTGATCGATCGTTTTTCCGTGCCACCCGTGAGCTGAAGCTCCCGAGCGGTTCCTTCCATGGGGCTTCCTCCTCCAATTTCTCCCAGGGCCCATCCTCTAGTCTGGATAATGACAGTGGGGAGTCCGGGGCTTTTGGCAGGACTTGGGCTAGCCCTGTTGCCCCCTACTGGCCTGTGGTGGAAGCAGCCTTCATGAGGACTACCCACTTGCTCCTCCTCACTTTCTCCCTTGGAATTGCAGCAGTCCTTCTGTTACATAAACCGTCCCACTGGAGAAAAGGCATGAAAGCCCCTCCTTTTCATCTTCGACTGCCGAATTCTTTCCTGGCTGCCTGGTAGGAGGGCACCCCTCCTCTCAGACCTGGCCAGGCCCTTGTAACTGGGGAAGAGAAGCAGGACATAGAGGGGCACAAGGAATCTGCTCTGCCCCTTTTAAGATCAAGTTAATGCCTTCCAGAATCATTTGTGCTCCATCGGTTTTGATCAGTTCCTCAATCGCGGGTGAAACATGGACTCAGACGTAATCTGTGCTCAACGTCTGCACATTTCTGGGAAAATGTTTACAAAAATGCGGATGATTCTTCATGGGGAAAGAAAACGCAAAACTTGCCGTCTGACGGGGCACTAGATGGAGCGAGCTTTGAGGAGGGATGTGGGGAATGGAGAGCTCAGGTGTGGCTTGCATGCACATCCCAGCGCAAGCGTGACCGGCTCGTGTGCGTCTGCTCCGGTCACCCACTGGCGTGTCGCTCCAGCACTTCACGGAGTGCGGAAGTGGCATCGCGAAAGTGGTTCCCGCAGAGCATGTGGCAGACCCATAAAGGCATCTTCTGACACCTTGACAGAGAGGGCCGGTCCAGAACCCTGCCCTGGCTCAAGCCCTCACTCCACCCACACCAGTGCTGTCTGCACTGGCTGGCAGCCATTGTGCTGGGCTTCCAGGCAGAACTTCTTCCAGCCTGAGTGGGAGGTGCTGCTGGGGACTGAATCGGGACCCCCCCACACACACACACAGCACACACGTGATCTGCCCTGAGCACCAGTCCCACGCCCACCAAGCTCCTCGAAGGTCCAGCTGGGAGGCCCCCATAAGGATCAGCTCAGCACCACGGCTGAAAAGACCCGATCCCCACCCTCTGCTTTCAAAACCAGAGTGGCCTCCCTTTGTGCGTGCACCTGCATGTGTGTTCTCAGTGCAGGTTAGGAGACCAGTGGCTGGAGAGCAGCACTTGTGAAAGGGACCTCGGGGTGCTGGTTGACCGCAGGCTAAACATGAGTCAGCCGTGTGATGTGGTGGTCAAGAGGGCGAATGCCACCCTTGGTTGCATAGCCAGAAGTGTGGCTTCTAGATCGAGAGGTATTACTACCACTCTACACGACTCTGGTGTGCCTGCAACTGGAGTATTGTGTTCAGTTCTGGGCCCCTCATTACAAGAGGGATATAGCCAGGTTAGAGTCAGTGCAGCAAAAGGCCACAAGGTTGGTGGCCGGTTTGCAGGGGATGGGGTATGAGGCGAGACTGAGGGAACTGGGTCTCTTCAGCCTGGAGAGGAGGAGACTCAGAGGGGATCTGTTGACGACATACAGGTATGTGAGGGGGTGTCACATGGAGATGGGAGAGGCCTGTTCTCCTCTGGAGAGGAAGGCAGGATGCGCTCCAACGGAGCAAAGCTCAGGGAGCCAAGGTTCAATTTGGATGCCAGGAAGAGCTTCCTGACAGTCGGGACCCCGAGGGCGTGGAATGGGCTCCCACGGGAGGTCGTTGAGGCCCCATCAGTGCGGGTGTTCAAGGATAGGCTGGACATGCACATGGTGGGCATGTCGTGAGTGGAGCCGGCTGGAGGTGGGGGTCAGACTAGATGGCCCAGGAGGCCCCTTCTGACTCGCTCTGTTTCTATGGTTCTGTGTTCTCACTTCGAGAAATGGGGTTCAGGGCTCTGACAATGAATGGGGGAACGCCGAGCCTCCGCAGTCTCCTTGCCGAGCACAATGTCCTGGCGACCGCACCATGGTCATTAATAAATCAGGGCTGAGGCGGGAGCACGGCATGTGCTCTTCCAAGGGCCGGGAGGCTGGCGGCCGACGAGCCCTTGGCTGTGCCAGGAATCCCACATCTGCCATTGCAGGCTTGGCAGTGAGTCTCATCCGGAGGCGGTGCTGAGGGCTGCTGTAGCCGAGCCCCGGAGCTTTCACTGGGAGCCCCCAGACGGCTGCCCCGGTGCTTGCCGGACAAGGGGCAGGGGGCCGGCAGTCTGCGTGGCATCCGAGCCCCTGGGTTAGTTGGCCTTGTGCCCATATGCCCTTCCCCTCCTGCTGCCTCTGCTTGAAAGGTTCTGAGATGCCCCCTTCTCTGCTGTCCCTTGTCACAAACAGGGGCGTCCTTAGAGACGGGGTCCCTTCGACAAATTGCACATTAGCATGTGCAAAGTTAAGCCTGTCTTTCGTTTCTCTCCCGTGGGCCGGCCCCCGGCCCCTGAGTGCCCCCTGGAGCTCCCTGCCTCCTTCCCAGCCCTGTTTCTCCAGCGGCATGTCGGATCCGCTCCACTTTCCACCCCTGAAGTTGTTGGGATGCTGCAGCTACATCAGCAGAATAATGCTAGCTACTCCCAGGTGATGCTTTTCGAAAAGGGAACCGGCCAGCAAATCGGGACGGGGCAAAAGCAGCCGGAGATGCTGCTCTCGCCTGACCTTCGCCATCCCGTGTCCCAAGGAGCATGCGATACAAAAGAACGCGAAATGCGAAGCAGGACCGCCTCTCCGAAGTCACGCGGTGAGAACTTGGGGGTGCCGTCCTGTGCACATTTAGACGGAACAGCCTAGCTCGGCTCCCTGCGTTCCCAGGCATTTTTGCTGCCGAACATGTGTGGGGGCGTTCCATAATCAAAGGGACAACGTGCCCAGCCAAACTGAAAAAGAGGAAACAGCATTTAAAAAGCGACTTTTCAAGCTTTCCCTCAGCACCACCGCTGCCTCCCTGCTCAGGCTGCATTTCAGAGCACGAATTTCCACTGCCTTGTATTCAGTTCAAGCCGCTCAGTGACGGCCTGCCTTATCACCAGTGGCTACCGGTCCTGATGACCCTGTGGAGCCTCTGTATCCAAGGGCAGTCTACCAGCTCTGACGAGCATAGGAGCATTGGAAGCTGCCGCATGCAGTCTGGCCTGGCCCTTGCCAGCACTGACAAGCAGAGGCGCCCCGGGGCTTCGTGTGTGTGTGTGTACTGGCGGTGGGGGGGTCGAACCCAATCGGCTGGGGTTTTACTCTGAAACCTTCTTCATGCAACGCTGGGGCCCCACCCCCTGAGCGATGGCCCCATGCCCGGGCTGCTGCCTTTCTGTACAGCTCGTTCTGTTCCCAGAGGCCTCTGCGTGCCCCCCCACCCCCCATTAGAAACACAATGAGGGGTTAGATGGGCCCCCGGGCAAGCTGGCACAGCTCTCCAATCGTCTCGTCACCTTATCCGGATTGGCTTCTGCACATGCCCTTGAGCTACAGCCGAGCGACAGCATTCATCCCACTGAAGAACAGCAGCTGTGCCCAGTCCAAAGCTAACAAACAGGCCAGCTCCTCCATGGCTGGATGACCCAGGGAAGCTCTGGCTGGGTTCGGACGACACGACAAGCCATGGTGGGATTTTTTTACTGTTGTGGCCCTGTTGTGGTGACCGAACCCAGGTGTGGCCTTCCGCCGTAAGTTGGCTCTTCAGAAACGGTGATAAGAAACAATGGTTAGCTCTATGTTTCTCTGTGGCACTGCGGTTTGTCGTGCTGTCTGAACCGAGGAACATGGTACCCGCAGACTGTGGTAGGCAACTACCAGTGAGTTGCGTGGAAAGAGCGGCGACTGCAGGAGCTGCTCCAGCCATCCGGCCTCTCCGTGTGGACCACTGAGGAAGAGGCAGGCAAGGCTGGCAGGGAGCAATGCACCCTGGGATCGTCTTTCAGGAGCAGCTGCTGATGGGATACATGCCAAGGGCAGGAGGACTGAGCAGGAAGATGGAAACCGTGATCAATCACCTGCCAGCTCGCTTATGGAAAAAGCAAAACACTGCGAACCGCACCGTGCGGATACAGCCTCTCCGTCCTTCGGCTTTACTTGCAATGATGCGACCTGTTCCTCGGGGACCAATGGGGCCCCGATCCCGCAAGCAGCACCAGCAACCCCCAGTAATCCCTCTTTTAAAAAGTGGCGCGTATTCCCATCAGGAGATGGGCAGCACAGGAAGCGTCCCTGTGTCTCCTGGAATCTCCCTGGGTGGCTGGCTGACCTTCAGATGCCGAGCAAGGGGGTCCGGGAGGGGCTGCAGCGCAGGCGGAGGCCCTGCTTGGAAGGCGGAGGTTCTCGGGGGCAGCCCTGGCACCTCCAGGCAGTGCTGGGGACACCCCCAGGGAAGCCCTGGAGAACCTTGGCCCGGCAGTGCCAATAGCATTAGGCTGGGAGGACTCTTTATTATTGGCTAGAGAAACGGGACTTCACATAGATCTAAATATGTTTTTAAGTTATCATAAATGGAAAAAGAAGGGTGTGGGGCTGACCCGGTGGGCCCGATGTGTTTGATGATGGATGTTGTTTTTAGCTTTTTCTTTGTTTTTTTAGGATTATAATTTCAATTTCAAATAAAACTTATTTTTTTAAAAAAGCATTAGGCTAGGAGCAGCGTTCCGACCTCGCATGCGGTAGCTTCGTAGGTGCTTGACCACAGCGACGGGACCACTCCTCAATCACTCGTGGTTTATTTATCTATGTATCTATTTCAAACATTTCTATGCCGCCCCATCACAACAAAGCCTCGGGGCGGCTCACAAACCGAGGTTGTTGTTCTGCGCCATCAAATTGTCTCCGAATTATGGTGCTCCTGCGAACGGAAGCTCCCAAAAATGTCCTCTGTGAGATGGCCGTGATATAAAGACACAAAGAAAGCCCGGGGCATATTTTCCTGTGGATTCTTGCGCTGAAGGGCTATGAACCCTGCTTGGTACCCAAACACACTCCTGGGCGTGGGCAGTTTTGCCATGGGCTCCAGGTGGTGGATCTGGAAGATTTAACACCGAGCAACCTGACCGCCACCGTGGGCGGCCCGCCAGACCCGCAAGCCGGTTTCCTGGATAGTGACATGTCTTGAGTTTCCTTCCTTTAAAACCGTGCTGTGGCCACGGGGCTCCAGCCAGTGGCGGCTGATTGTCTTGCTCCAGAACGTCGCGCTTCATTTTGTTCTTTCTGGACCCTGTTTCTGAATCGCCAGTTGCACATGGCTTGCGCTCCCTGAACCTGGCCCGCCCTGCCACGGGTAACGCGGGGGGAAGTCGCTGTGGGAGAGGGCTTCTTCGAAGCACTTGAAAAATGCTCCAAGATGCTGCATGCAAGACGGACCCCTCAAATTCTCCTTGAATGCCACTCTGGGCAAAATCCAAGACGGCCCGGGTTGCCTGGGACCCCGGTGCGCTCCTGCGTGCGAGAAGAAACCCCGCTGGCACCGCAGCCTCCTCCGAGCTCCCGCAGCTGCTGTGGCCCGTGGTTCTGCATCCTGGCTGCCCGCAAGGCGAGCCGCCGCTCCGAGAGCCTCTCGCCGCCGCTATCCCGGCCTGGCCAGCAGAGGGCGCAGCGCAGCGCATCGCAGCGCATCGGTGCTCGCCCGGCCACGGGGGACGAGCGGACCGGGGCCGGTGGGGGGGCGCTCGGTGAGGGGCTTTGGCCGGGGCGCTGCCGCCGTGCTCCCCAGAGCGCTGCTGCCTCCGCCTGCTTGTCCGCAGAGGCGGCCGCCCATCGTCCTGAGCCTGGCGCGCCTTCACTCCGCTTGCCGGCTGGGCAGGAGCCGATGGCTGCCTTAAGTGACACCCGTGACCTACTTTCGCGGCTCCCAGAAGCCTGCCGTGGCGCCGAGCCTCGGCCCGGCTGGCGCTCGGGTGAATCCGTTTTTTATTTTATTAAGCGAGGGAGAGAGGGAGGGAGGGAGCTGAAGAGCACGCGGGGAGGGAATAGGCCTCTTCAGAAATGCAGGGCTCTTCGCAGGAGGTTACCCAAGGTAAGGCCGTGCAGGACTGCCAAAATATGCCAGCGCGGAGAGGAGGAGCAGAGGAAACGCCAGGCCTGGTATTTTTCGAAGCGCGGAGGCAGTAAACAGCACTGCCGCTTGCCAGGCATCCGAGCTGCGCCTCGACTCGGCCAGCAGCCTGTCTCCGTGCAGGCAAGCCAGATCAAGAGCACGAAGGGGGGAGCACGGCGTGTGCCCTGCTCCCCGGATGCTTGTTTGCCAGGGAAAGTCGCGGCTTCGGGGCATTTCTTCCCAGGAAAAAGCCGCCTATGTTTGGGACGTGCCGGAGCCCCAGGGATGCGCTCCACTGCAGGGACGGTCTCAGGGCTGCATTCCAGCCCGGGCAGGATCCTGTCCGAAGGGGCAAGTCCAGGGCACACAGAAGCTCAGCACTGTCAGGTCGCAGCTCTGACCCCCAGGGCCTGAGCCGTGAGAGAGCCTCCCGGACGGTGGGAGGTGGCTTGGGGCTCAGAGAGGGGCTGGCCGCATGACGAAAGACCCATGTGGGCCTGTTGCCAGGCAGGACTGGGAATCCTGGAATCCTCCAGGTTCTCCAGAGGTTACACTTCTTGCCACATTTTGGGACCAGGTGGTCTCTGGAGGTGGGGGCTGCCGGGGCAAAGCGCCCCATCCTTCCCTCCGAAGCGCAGAAGCATAGCTGAGAGGACTCAGCCTGCAGGCGGCTGCCATGCGAAATCGGACCTCCAGCCCAGTGTTGCAGGCGCTGGCTGGTAGCCAGGGCTCTCCAAGCTTTCGGGGAGCTTTTCCAGTGCCCTCTGGAAATGCTGCCGGGTTTGGACCTGCACCACGTGTGTGCAAGGCCGTGGTGCTGTCGCAGAGTCACCGTCCGCCATGAGTCCCTCTTGTCTTTCACACGACCATAGAATCGTAGCGTTGGAGGGGGCCAGAGGGCCGTCAGTTCCAACCCCTCTCAGAAGGCTGTCCGGTCGCATCTTGAAGGCCCCCAGTGTGGGACAGCCCCCCACCTCCCTAGGCCTTCCTGATGCCCAGGAGCCGCTGCTTCTGCTGGCTATGTTGCTTCCTGAGTCTTGAACAATTTAGTGCAGTCAGAACGCAAATACTTTTTTCTATCTGGGATGCTTTTTAATTGAAACATGCATGTTCCGAGGCTAATGCCCCACGTCAGCACACATCCCATAATTCTAGATCTCCCAGGGGTCTTCCTGTGAAGTCGATTAGGAGGAGATTCAGGACAGAAGGAAGGAAGGACTTCACAATGTGCAGAGTCAGGCTGTGGAATTCGCTCCTGCGCGGCCACCGTCTGGGGGGGCATGGAAGGGGGACTGCTGTGCATGGCTCCACGTCCGGTGCCACGGGCAGCATGATGCCCGTGTGCAGCAGCTGCTGGGGAGCATGGGTGGGAGGGTGCTGCGGGGCTGCTGGCCAGCTTTCGGTTTCCTGTGCGCAGCAGGTGCGTGAAGAGAGGGCTGGACTAGAAGGACCCTGGTCCGATCTTTCAGAGCGCTTAGATGAGCCCATTGCCTGTGACCAAGCAGTGGAGGGAGGGCCAAGGCTGCCGGCGAGTCGCACAGTATGAACCCAGGGGGCTCTGGGGCAGCCCAGATGCGATGGGGTGCAGGGCGAACCTGAAGGGCGCCCCGGCAGGGAGCGGAGGCTGCTCAGTCGAAGGCCGCGTTGTCCTGGGAATGGGCATGCTGGATCGCCGGGCATATACACGCAGCCCCCACACCTAACCCCGCGTTCCCTGTAGGCCCCTCCCTTTGTCTGCCTGGGCTTTGGTGGCATCACGGAATGCCCACAAACTCTCCAACTGCTCATGCGTCAACAGTCAGGTCCGGAATGTGGGCAAACAGGCCCACGGGGAGACGCGGGTTGCAGAACATAATCGAATGCGCAGCCACTGCTCCTTTCGAAGAGACTTCAGACATTATTCTTAGAGGAAGTCTTTCAAGGGCAGGAATGTTTTGCAAATGGATGCTTGGCCGGCGGCTGCTAATGCGCTCTTGGCCTGCTCATGGAAGAAATTAACTGCATTCGGGGGGTGGGGGGCTTCTGTGGGACACTCCCCCATGGCCCAGGCTGACTCGCTGGCCTGAAAACCCTTCTTTCCAAAAGTTGCAAGTGGCCACCAAAGACCATTGTGAGCTCCTGGCTCAGAAAGAGGTTAAGTTGCTTGCTTTCGGAGTGGTTTGGCTGCCTGGGGGGAGTCTGTTTCCACAGCGCGTTCGGGCAGGAAGGCAGGGTGGATGCTTGCCTGGAGTCTGGGTCACTCTGACCTTCCTCGCTGGTGGGGAGGGCTGCTTGCCGTGCGCGCTCTCTCCAAAAAAGAATCCTGCGGCTGCCAGGACGGGGTGTGCAAACACCAGGAGCTGAGCCATCTCACCGTCTCCTGAGCTCATGCAAATGGCCACGCAGCAAAACAAATTCGAGAACAGTCCGTACAGAGAACTCCGGAGTCGCGAGATTTTACAACTCGCCAGAGCAGCAGGTTAATAAAACTTTCCGCACGTGTGTGCGCATGTGTGTTGCCGTGCGGAGAGCTTTTCCCGCCTGCTGTTGCCGTTCTCACACGGGACTCTGCTTGGAAGTGGGGTGGCAAAGAGATGGCGTAAATCAATATATAGGAAAGAAAGGAGGAGGGAGGGAGGGAGGGAGGGGGATGGGTGGGTGTGCAGGTATCTTTCTCTCGGCTCTTCAGGATGCTTCACAAGTCCACAGTCCAGAGATGCTGCACCCCAGCAGGCGAGCTGCACCCCAGCAAGCTGGGGAAGCTTTTCCCAGCCTACGGATTTGAGCAGGCCTCCCGTAAGTGCGGCCACAGCGACCTGGGATGTCACACCAGGAAGCAAGTCTTGCCACAGGTTGGAACCCACACCGTGGCCAGGACTCAGCCGAGCATTATCTGGGACGGAGGGCTCCGGGAATTGACCATGAAAAGACTGCCCAGAAGTAGGAAGGGGAAGGAAAGCCTGAGAAAAGTGCACCTTCATCGCAGCATTGTGTCCCACTGCCTGGACAAATAGAAACACAGAACCAGCGCGAGTCAGAAGGGGCCTCCCGGGACATCTAGCCTGACCCCTGGCTCCAGGCCGCTCCGCTCACGACATGCCCACCGTGTGCCTCATCTCCCATAGTGCCTCTCATCAGTTCCAGGTGAGCTAGGAGCAATCTGAGGGAGAGCGAGCTTGTCCGGAGCACCCTGCCAGGAGAGTAGGTGTGGGTATTCCCTCAGGAGGGGGGCTCTCTCTCCAGGCCCCCCCTCTGCCCCCTCGCAGCTGCGTGGAACAGACCTTGCCAGCTGCTCCCCAAGGCTGGAAACGGCTCCGAGCGTGTTCCGGGGGCCAGGGAGGCGGGAAGCCAGGCCAGGAGAAACCCACCGCCCCTCCATCCAGTGCAATCTTTCTAGACCCTTAAAGGGGGGGGGGGGTAGAAAGGCATCATGGCCTCTGTCACTCCTCCTGCCCTGACGGCGGTGGTCCAGCGGGGCTTTGGGGCAACGGACGCCTCTGAGATGGGGCGCCTCACAGGGTCCTAGAACTGTAGCGCTGGAAGCCACTCAGACAACGCGATTCGGCTGCGTCTTCTGCACAGACAGGGGAACGGCCCCAGAATAATGCAGATGTATGTACATGAGATCCCGCCATGCCAAGAGGTGCCCCTAGAGCATGGATGACTCCCACTCCATTAATGCACAGGCCACCCGAGCTTTGCAGGGATAGAATCATCGAGCTGGAAGGGCCCTTGGAGAGAATCTAGCCCCAGACCTGTTGAGGGCAGGCTCTGCAGTGCGGAGCGCCACGTCCCGTCTCGGCCCCATCGCGGCTCCTTTCGCGCCACCTCCTGCCAGCTTGACAAGAGCGGCCCAGCGAGCTCGGCATCCATCCGACTGTGCCCTGCAGCGACTGCTGCAAAACCATTGGCCCAGTAAGAGCAGGAAAGGTTTCCAGAGCGCCCCGCTCTGCTCCCCGGCGTTGTGGCCCGCGTGCTGTGGCAGCAGAGCCCGGGCTCCGGCTGCTGTCTCGAGCGGCACCGTGGTCCCCTGCTCCTCCGCGCTCTCACCACCCGGCTGCCATGGCCGGCACTCCACGGGGCTGGCTTTCCTCCTCCCACGCAAGAATGGCCTCCTCGAGCCCTGTGCGCCCCCTCTCTGCGTCTCCAAGGCCACCCGAGCTCTGGGGCGAACGGCTCTGCTACCAGTGGCATCTGCTCCTCTCTGCTTGGGCGGACACTCGTCTCTCCGCTGCCACCGAAACCCGGGCGGCGGCTGGCTCCGCCGAAGGGCACCATGCTTCCTTCCTCTCCGCTGAGCAGGCCCCGGGTGGCACAGGGCCCCTGCAAGAGGTCCGGCTTGGGAGGCTGGATTGGAGGCCCCAGATGTGGGACACGCAGGTTCGGATTCCCTCCCAGCCACGGAGCTCGCTGGACTTTAGCGGCTTGGGCACAGTGACTTCGTGAGTGCCTGGTATTCAGCAGAGCAGTCAGTACGACTGATGGATAATCATGAGCGGAAGGGTGCTGAGCAGCCCACCTGAGGCTCTCCGCATTCCCCAGGCAGCCAGGACCCTTCCCATGCGCCACCCCGTTCCCCAGATAGGCTTTGAGCTTTTCCCTTAAACTTAAGTCCCGCGTGGAAGAGCCAAATCGCAAGTGATCCTGACGCCTTCCGCACTCTCACTATTTCGTTACCTTCGTTGAACAGGCCCTTGCTGCTGTTTGCCATAATTCATCATGAATATGGGGGAGGGTCCGATAAAGTTGAGTTTAAAACCATCTGTGCTGACGCAGGATGATCAGGAAATAATCCCGTCTGTCTTTCTGTCTGTCTGTCTGTCTGTCTGTCTGTCGAAACACAAGGTTTGGGACGGCACACCTGCTGTGTTGACATCATGAGTTAGGTGGCCTGCCTTGGAACGTAACGAAGGGTTACATTTCTAAGCAGGGATTATGGCCAGGCTGCACATCCAAGTTTTTCCCATGCAATGTGCTACTTGCTTGAAAAAAAGGGAAAGAGCTGGATTTGTCTTTCTGTGTTTTGCACATACATCTGGCTGGCAGTTTCTCACTGCCAGCCAGAATGGGAACATCTGGGCCCTGCAGCATGAAAACATTGCGCAGCAGCTCAGTGGGCCGCCCTTCCGGGTAGCTGCTCCTGGAATGGAAGCTTTTTAGTAAGACGTCGGGATGCTCGATGCAGCGAGGCCGGCCGGCCGGCCTGCCCCAGATAACGCTAAGAGGATTATTCAATTATCTCCCCGCAACCTGACTCTTCTGTAATAATTATTAGCAAATGCAAGCATGGCGTAAGTGATTGCACAAGACTTGTTTCCAGGGAAGCGGACAGGAAAGGCTTCTGCGAATGGCTCCCGACGGCGAGGGCAGGACAGCATCTCGGTGTCAGAGGCAAAATGGCCTCCTCCGGCACAGGGAAGCCTGTCCTTTCACTCCCGGCCCTGCAGGTTCGTGGGAGGCAACTCCCCGGGAAGGCGATACGGATCGGGGACAGCCCTGCCCGCATGCGGAGCGGTCGATGCGGTGTATCCAGCGGGGAGATGGCTTCCTGCGCGGTGGTGGATGAAGTCCATCACCGGTACGGGAGAACAATTCAGTGGCCTTTCCTACGTAGGATGGGGTGGTACCATCTCGAGATCCGCTTTACCACGGACCTTTGGTCTGAATCCGCAGGACAGTCTTTAGCGGAGAGAGAGGGAAGGTGCGCAACACACCGTTGGAGCTTCAAAAAGGTGCAGGCAAGTCCACAGGACTTACAGCTATGAAAGGGTATCAGCCAGGATAGCTCAATGGAGCCTCCATGCGCAAGAGCAGTCTAGCTTGGAATAAGCGCTCCTGGAAGAGAAACGCCAGGGGGGCTCATCCGCCTCCCTGCTTTGCTGCCTGGTTTTCCAGGGGCACCAGCTGAGCACCGGGCACGGCCCTGAGGCAGCCTGATTTCCAGGATTCCTTGAACGTTCTCATGAGAGGCAAACAAGTTTGAGCGGGTCCCTTTTCTCGGTCTTCCTGCTCTGGATATCTTTTGCCTTCCTGCACCCCCACACCCTGCAAACACTCGTCACCCCCTTTCCAAGTGGCCAAGAGGTCCTCCCGTTTGCAAGTATGGGAGCCCTGAACGGCTTAGGCCCCGGTTATCTTGGGGGGCACCTGCGCCCCATGTGCCCACCTGGCCTTCGAGAGCTGCGCAGGGGGCCCTTCTGCGTGAGCCAGCCCTTCAGGAGGTGAGAGGGAGGGCCGTGGGGCAGTTCTTGTTGCAAAGTTTCCGTTTGTGGCGGCAAAGGTTATAAACTAGGGAAGCAGGAGACCAAGACTCCATTTTTAAGGTGAAATAGAGTGGGAACTCCTCGTCTCCTCTGCCGTGCCTTCTTGGATATTCCAGAACCGCCTCTCTTTATTCAGTCACCCCGGAGACAGTTTGTCATGACACCCCTGTCATGACACAACCAAAGGCAGGGCGATTAGCGTCGCGCGAAGGGAAGGGAGAGCCGGGGTCCCCGCGACCGACCGGGCGGGAGCCACGCTCTTAAGCGGAACACGCGCCGGCTCAGATGAAAGGACGAGGGGCTGCATCCGTGGTCGCATCAGGAGCAGGGAAGCCGTGCAAGGGGCGGAAAGCAGGTTTTGTGCTGCATCCCGGCAGCAACGGGAAGGGGATTCGGAAGGCGCTCTTCTGCCTGCTCCCCGACTTGAGCTCGGGTCCAGCAGAGGCTTTAGGCTGGCCCAGTTGGTGCAATGTCAGCGAGTAGATCCAGTTTGTGAAGTTGAAAACAAGGACCAAAAGAGTGAGAGGCAGGGGTGGCCATGCATCCCTTTTTATGGAGGACTGCTCTCTGCCGTTGGCGCCTGGACAGACATGCGTGCGCTCAGGTCTCTTGGTCACAAGCTTCAGACTGCATTCAGACTGGATGTTCTGCATTTTGATTTAAATTACGATAATTATTTCTGTCTTGGCACATCTCCACATAAATGTCCATATGCAAATCAGTGTCTCCTGGTGAGATGGTGGGACGTGGTGTCCTGCCGCAGCAGGGGTTGGACCCGAGGGCCTCCATGGCCCCTTCCAGCCCTGCTGTTCCATGAGTCCAGCATTTTCTTATTTCCTGTTGCCTCTCCCCTTTGGGAGCCCTCCTTGCGTGTGTGTGAAGCTCCTCAGATGAGACTTTTCTGCAAAGTGTCACTTAGTGAAAAGGAGGGGACTTTGCTGTGGCTTCCCAGCTTGGCATCTGCTCTGCAGTCCTTTCAGCACCCGGTCAGGGCATTTTAATTTACCCCGGTGTCCTTATCTTGGCTCACTCTCTCGGCACGACTGGTTTTATGGTCTTGTTGACTCTTGGTTGTATTGTTAGAAAACAGGATGACATGGGATGTTATTGCGGCTTTTACAATGCATGATTCTGGGGTCCATCGGGATGAAGGGCAGTTTACAGATCCTTAAAATAAATAAAAAACTTCAGCTCTGATCACAAGGTGGGGCATTTAAGGGCCTCGAACATACCCAGCAGGGAGGGGAGGGCTGTTCCTGAGGTCAGAAGACCTGCATCGACATTCATGTCTGTTCGTTTCGTACACACCTTCTGGTAACGAACAGCAGGCCCTGCTTCTTCTGCCTTCCCCCGACACGTTTGCACGGATGCACGTAAGAAGCCAGGCTTCGAGCGTGCGGTACATAATGAGCCAGGCTGGGATTTTCCTTTCCTAAAAGAAAGTTCACCCACGACCTGGATCTCATCTCCATTAGAGCTCTCTTTTTCGGTGCTTCCTCCCCGAGGGACAGGCTGTTGACATTTCTGTGTCGAACGGTTCCACACCAAGTAACCAGAGAGTCTAAAGGGAGGGGAACTTTTGGTTAGTCCGGCTGCCTCCGTAGGCCAGCCAAGTTCTGAGTGAGCCACCGAGCATCTGGCGGGGGTGCCAGAAGGGTGGGCAGGGCTAGCCAGAGAGCACGGCCAGGCAGCTGTGGGGTGAGGATGGGGTGACGGCAGGCACCAGCGGGGGGAGACGCCAGCGGCCCCCCGACCTTGCTGCTTCCTTGCAGACGATTCCAAAGCTTGCATGCCTCTGCTGAAGCCCTGTTGAGGAAAGGGTGGCCAGCTATGCCTGGCCCCAGAGGAGGACCGCTTTCATCTGGAAAGAGGGGACTATCTGCTCAACCCTAGAATGTGGGCATGCCCATGACTGGGTGCCCGGCAGCTGCCGTTGAAATGGGAGGACATTTAACCTGGGTGCCACCCAGCGGGTGCTCCGTGGGCCAGCGCAGTCCGCTGGCCAGGTGCCAGCTGGGAATGGGCAACCCAAAGCCCTCCTCTTGCAGCCAGGGCAGCCCTTCAATTGCAGGACACTTTCAAGCAACGGATCGCCCTTTCCCAGCTCTCCAAATTAAAGGGCCTTCTTATGAAACGTGGAGCACCAAACACCCGAGAAGACAAGGGGAGCAGAAGCAGGCCTGAGCCTTCAGCAGAGCCACGCACTGGGGCTCGGTGGCCCTGCTCCACCCACAGTGCAGCGCTGCCCTCCCTCAACCCGGCTGTGGAGGAACCTTCGGGAACCTGCTCCCCGCTTTATCTGCACCACTGGCAGGCACCTCGTGCACATGCCTCCAGACAGAAAAGGCACCGGGCACATCTCCCCCAGAGGCAGCAGGGCCGGGGTGGCTGCAGGCTGGGCTGGACCCCACCCGAAGCACAAGGTGCAAGATTCGGACTGGGAGGTTGACCAGGCATGGGAAGGGCTGCAATCGCGCAGTGGCGTCTCTGTGGCTAATACGCCCTGGGGGCCAGCAGTGGGGGGAGACCAGTTGCCTTTGCGGCCAGCTTGTGGTAGGCATGTTGTGAGCAGACCCAGATGGAGCTGGGGGGCAGACTAGATGGCCCGGGAGGCCCCTTCTGACTCACTCTGTGTTTCTGTCTCTCTCTGTTTCTATCGATGCTTTCTGCATTTGCTTGTGCTGGTCTTCTTTGCGGCGTCTGGCATTTCAAATGCACCCCGTCCGTGCTCTTGCGTGTTTCGATGGGGGCTGCCACTTAGGCTCAGTGGAAATAAAGGAAAGGCCCAGGTAAGAAGCGCCAGTCTTTGTAATGTTTGTGTGTGCAGGGGGACATATTTTGAAATGGCCTGCCTGGAATAGGGCACCTCTCAATTGCGGGGGGGGGGGGGCTATGAGTGGGCATCGTTGCGCTGTCATTTCTCAATATGCAAGAATTTGCCTGTTTGAGATTACTGGAAGCTGAGCCCAAGGGGACAATTTCTGCAGTTTTGGACATCTGTAAATTTCACATTGAGTAACTGTTTGCTTTTTGCAATTGCCCATTTGCATGAACAGGCAGCATTGCCCGCCCACAAAATAAGGAGGGATCCTTAGCAGCTATTACTTTGCTGCAACAGGCCCAGAGAGCTTCAGCGACGGGTAGCAAGATGTGAGATGAATAAAGCACAGAATCATAGAAGAGTAGAGGTGGAAGGGGCCATGAAGGTCATCAGGTCCAACCCCTGCTGGTGCAGGACACCAAGTCACACCATCCCACCCAGAGGGCTGCCCAGTTTTGCCTTGAATGCCCCCAGTGTGGGAGAGCCCCCACCTCCCCAGGCAGTTGGTTCCAGTGTCACATTGCTCTGACCATGAGGAAGCTTCTCCTGATGCCCAGCCTGAATCTGGGTTGTCGCAGCTGGAATTGATGATTCTGTGTTCTGCTCTCTGGCATCAGCAAGAAGAGATCTTGCCCTTCCTCTCTGGGACAGCCTTTGAGGTACTTCTAGAGGGAGACCATGTCCCCCCTCAGTCTTCTCTTCTCAAGGCCGGACATGCCCAGTTCTCCCATTGTGCCAGATTTAGCAGCAAAAACCAAACCAAACCAAACCAAGCGAGTCTTGGAGAATCTTGGCAAGTCCAAACCTCCTTCATCCATCTCCCTCTAGGAGTGGGCAGGCCTCAGAGAGAGGATACCTTCAAGCCCCTCTTGAAATGGAGGATTGTGCTCTGCAACGTAGGGCACCCAGGCTGCCCTCAGCTCCAGCCCATTTTTGTGCCGCTTCCTCTCCAAGTCAAGGTTGTAGAGGTGGGGTTGCGACTGCTGTCCCAATTTTTTCCACTCCACCCCAAACTTAAGATGTGCCAGGACTACGTCTGGGGGTCAAGATGGGTGTCCAGCCTCTGGCCAGTCTTCTATTTCCAATCTTTATTTTGGGCAGTTGGGAAGAATTCTGGAACAACATGATTTTTTCCATATATATTTTCATGGTTGCTCCCAAAAGGGGCTTTTTATCCTATAGATGGCAACTTGTTCTTTTACTATAATTGTCATTTCAAAAAAAACTATGTATCAGTTAGCCCCAACATGCCAAATGCTATCTTGATTATTCATTAAAGTAAGCATGGATGCCCATTTCAATGTGATTTTTAATGAGTCAGAAGCAGAGCTTTAGCATTCCGATTTCATTTCTCTCTCTCGAAACATTCCCTCTTCCAGGCTGCAGAACTGGGGCCCTGTCCATGACTTTCCTGTCTGGGTGGGAAGGGCTGCCCCCTCCCCTCCCCTCCCCTCCCCTCCCCTCCCCTCCCCAAGCAGGTGGGGGGAGGAGTGCTTTGGAGGACCTGGCACAGATGAGGGCCACCGCAACGTTGAGGCCTCCCTTCTCCTGCTTTCCTGGCCACGTCACGCTGCCCAAGCTCCTACCGCTTGTCCGTCAAGATGTCATTGCAGGGCCCTGGTGTTTTTCTAATTAAAGATTTGGCTGGAAAAACGTCACTGCTTTGTAATGTTGCGCCAGAAATGGTGACTGGCACAATGTGCCGCTGCCAGAAGGCTTCAAGGGACAGCTGCTGGGGATTACGCAAGCAAGGTCCGGAGGCGCTGGGGTGGGTGCCTCTGCTCCTGGGACAGCTCCAAGGTGCTCACACGGCCCTGCAGAGCTGCTTAAGGTCTCGGGGCTCAGGTATCAAGTGGGGCCTGCCGTGCCCTCAGGTCTGGGGACGAGGATCCCCACCTCCCACAGCTGGAGGAAGACCATCGGGGCAGGGGGGAGACACCCATGGCAGAGCCTTCTCCGCCGTGGGACCCTCCTTCTAGAACCCCAGTCCTCCAAGAGACGCGCCTGTCACCAGCTCTCCTGGCGCCTCTACACCCGGCTAAGATGCAGCGATTTGCCGGACAGTTCCAAATGGTCGGCAAAGCGGACGGGATCGCTGTTGTGTATCAGTTTCTGTCCGTGAAGTGGAATGGGTTTTCTCAGACATGTTTTATAGGCATGTGAGTTTATTTAAAAGAAAATGTTTTATCGCTTTAATATTGTTAGCAGCCCTGAGATCTTTTTGTGGGTGGCACTGAAGCAGAATGTTTAAAGTTAATAAAACAGCAAAGGTTAAACAAAATTAAAAAGACGGATGGCCAACTTGAAATGCGTGGAGCTTCTTGCATCTAAAAATGCAGAGAGCTCGCAGGCCTTTGCCCTGACAGAGATGGCGTGCACGGGCGGGGGCAGAGATGGGCAACGGGAAACAGCAGTGGAGGGACCGCTCCTTCTCTCGTGGGATCTGCAGGGAATTCTCTGCAGGGAATTCTTGAAAGGACCTATCGCGTGTGGCAGCCGTGCCGCTTCTGCTGATCCCACCAAGATGGCATTCCCTGGGTTTTTGCAGCCACATCACACTGCCTGCTCGTGCGGCACACGTGGCCTTTAGACCACGAAAAGCGAACGCGAAGGACCCAGCCTGAAAAGCTCAAAACGAGGCCGGTTTGCTAGCGCAGGGCGGAATTTTGCTGCCAGGCAGGCCTCCCAAATGCAGCCGTGATGAGCTCCCATCTAACCTAGATTACATCTGGCTGCTGAATCAGGAATAGGGTTTATTTTTGTAGAGCCATCCACTCTGATCTCCTTTCTTCACCTGAAGATGCCAAATACGCGTACGTGGAATCTCAGCTGCAAAAGAAGTGTCATCTTGCAATGTGTCATGATAGAAGGTGCATTGCAAACTCACATCTCCTCCTCCTGCAATTTCTTGACAGCACTCAGAAACGGGGAGAGTCCATTTTGCTTCTGTTGCCTTGAATGCACGAAGTTGGAGGGGGGAAAACCCTTCTTGAATGACAAGTTTTTCCAGGGAAATGCACGATGGTCTCCAATATTAAAAAAAAACCAAAAACGTTGTGGGAGATGGATTATGCGAAGATTAGAACTCTGGAGGCCGCCTCTTCTCCTCTCAGTGCTTCAGTGAGGGACACGCAGAAATCTAGGGCAAGAAGATAAATGGGCTTGAGAAATCTGGCAAGAGGCACCCCGCAGCTGAGAAGTTTCCACATATGGGAATCGTGAACTCAGAGCAACTGGGGCACACAGACGGAGCTCCAGCGACACGTGACTGTTGCAACACCCGACCCTGCGAAGCCAAAGCGGGCGGAACGTGGAGGGCCAACCCGTCTATTCTTCCTCCTTGCCCTAGAATGGAGCTTGATGTGCATTTCCTAGGAATGCGAGGAAGCCAGCTTTGATCTGGGAACTCTGGCGTTCTCCAGAAGCTTATGGGGGATTCCAGACGGAGAAGCTCAGCAGTTCTGCAGAATATTTGTGAGAGCCAGTGCGGTGCAGTGGTTAAGAGCATAGGACTGGGACTCAGGCGATCCGGGTTCTACTTCCCGCTCGGCCATGGGGCCAACTGGGTGACTTTGGGCCAGTCACAGACTCTCGGCCCAACCTACCTCACAGGGTTGTTGTTGTGGGGATAAGAGGAGGAGGAGAGATGATGTGAGCTGCCTTGAGCCCTTTGCAGGAAAAAGGCAGGCTATAAATTGAAAAATAAATAAAATAGATAAAATATTTGCTAAGAGTCATTTGCCCACCGTGTGAATGTTCCAGGATGCACCTTCAGGTCATCTAATGAGCAGCAAGTCCAACGGGGGTCCCTTCCTTCCCTAGAACAAGGGAAGGCAAAAGTTTCCATTTGGACCTCTGCTCCCAGAAGCCGCCGATGCCCAAAACAGCTGCAAGCCCAGCTTTTGCCCATTCCTACGGCAGAAGATGTCCCTTTCTCCATCTACTTCTGCCATATGTAGGACAATATTAGTTAGCAGGTGCCCTGATGTGGAAAGATTCCCGGACGTGTACATCTGCAAATCCTTGGGTGGCTTATTCGTTTTGCTTCTAAGACTCTAGAATCCTCTTTAGACTTTCCAGACTGTGGCTGTGCAGAGCCTCAGGCAGAAGGAGGGGTCCTAGGGATGCCAAAGGGTCGCGCCAGAGGCCTCTAATGTGACCCTATAAAATATGAGTGCAAATCCCAGACGATGCCAGACTTTCAGCATCAGGCAAGAGCAAAGATAACATGCAGAAAGATCAAAGAGATCTTTCAGAACAAAAAGAGGGGAATGAAGCTGGTTGGGACGACTGCCCAGAAGAGCTGCTCTGTGGGTGCATCTCACAAGCTGAGGCTACATCCAAGAGAGGGGCAGGAGGACTCATGGTGGAGCTCAGTGGACTCAGGTTGGGGTCGATTGTGGGTCCAGGGGGTCTCCTGAAATGGCATAACACTGCCAGCAATACCCGCCCCCCTCCCACCTTAGGAAACGCACGGAGAAAGGGCCCTGATCGGTCGGTTACACTCGTAGCATGAGGCTTGTCTACCCGTGATGGGGAGAGCAGACCTGCCCTGGCAGTTTTCTGTGCCTAAGTGAGATGGCACTGGGAAAACTCTCCCCAGATGGTCTCCGTGGGGCAGGAGGGAGAGTCAGCATGAGCAGAGCCTGAGTATGCGAGAGGTGGAAGGAAACCGCCCAACGGCAGATGCTTCAGGCGGTTCTTGGTTGTTTGGTCCTGGGCCCCCATCCATCTCTCCACCCAGCCTGCCATATTTGCAAGCTGTCTGAGGCCCCCCGGCCATCTTTTAGATGGGGGAGGACAGCTGGCCTGAGGTCCTCTATTCTGCACTGCCACCGAGGGGCGTTCCAAATCGAACAGAGGGTCTCTCTGGTCTTACTCCAACAGCTCTCCCAGCTTGCTTTCAGACAGAGCGGAGCGCAACCCTCATTTTCCCGGCCGGCATTCCCGTCAGTCCAGCAGATCCCCTCTGGTCTGACCCCATTCATCGCCGCATTGTGCTGAGAGAATGCGGCCCAGCCACACGAGCATCTCGCTCCCAGCATGGCTGTCGGAAAACGCATGAGTGGCGGGGTGGTTTGAACACATGCGCAAGCTGCATTGGGTGCATGCGCTCCCACGCATCTGGGGCAGCCATTGCCGAGTTGCCGGAGGAGAGGGAACGCATCATGCCCCCAAAAGGAGGTCAAAAGGGAGCTAATACATGTGCCTGTGCAACTGTAGAGAAGGAATCGCCTGCCGCGGGGCGACCACCTTGCCCTGGGTGAGCGGCTGCTCTTCATTTCCTGGGGGGTCATTGTGGATGGGGTGCCTCAAGGCCCCTGTGCCCCCGCTCCTCTTTTGGCTGCCTTCAAACGAGGGGTGAATTTCACCTCCCAGATCACCCCGAAATGCCCCCCGAAGGGATACAGCCCCGGCACCGTGGCTTTTGTGATCTGGGCAGCTTTAACAAGCTGAGACGTATTGGCCTCGTCCACGATTCACGGCGTGGCCCTTTAGGCCAGAGAGAACAGAGGGGAATAAAACGCACCGCCCAGAACAGAACGCGCTTAAGAATAGTATTTCCTGTGTGGGGAACGGGCAGGCCAGCTTCGCCCACTGCACCGGATCCGAACGTCCTGCTGCAAAGGAAAGGCGACTCGGTAGCCACAAAAGACAGCCTGGCCTGGCAGCCGGGAGGGCCGCTTTCTAATAGCTCCCTTGGCAAACAGCTCCAAACATTTGGGGAGATGTTTTGGAAAAACACAGGGAATTTTTCTCTTTAAAAGAGTAATAAATCATATCTTTGATCTGTGTGCTGTTTATGTTCTTCATAAAAATCCTGCTGGTCCTCAGAGAACGGGGAGGACAAAGTTCTCCTCACCGCACCCCCCCCGCCCCTTCAGTAGAACTCCTCCCACTCGTAAATTTGCAGATAATTATTATTTTCTGGTCTTCGGTGGCAAAATGGCGAGGAGTTTCCCAAGCCTTCTGAGCCTCCAACATCCAAGTGGCCATTTTGGGTTTTTCTTCTTCGCTTTTCCTCCAGCGTGGCCTGGAACGTTTTCAGAAGCGCCACTGAAGTGCCTCCAAGGTGGGTGCCGCCCATGCCGCAAATGGACGGGCACGAAAACCCGGACGTCCACCTGGAGATTGCCAGGGCAAAAAGCAAAGCCTGCGATTTGCAAGGAAATTGCACGTGGGGGTGTAGACGCACAGGTGGAAATCCAGACGCTGCTGTGATGCATTGGCCAGGCCCTTGTCAAGCTGGCTCGGGCTGCTGCTGCTGAGAGGACCCTCCAGACCCTGGAGGGGGCACACCTGTTGCCCCGGTCCTCCCTGGAGGTGCACCTGCAAACTCAGAGCCTCGCTGAACCCACTGCCCTGGAAGGCATGACGAGCTCCAGGACAGTCGCATCTTGCGTGTGCAGTTTTACCTGGATGGCCATTTTCAGCTATCTACGCAGAGTGCGGCTGGGAAGGCCAAAGGAAGGATCTGGAGGCCGGGAGGAGTCCATGCAGGTCCCTGGCTCACCTCCCCCTCCGCCCCATTTTCTCCCTTCAGGTGCTTCTATCTTGGCTGAAGGGGTGGTGGGCTCAGCCTTCGGGCTCCCAGCTCTGGGGTCGTACCCTCCCAAGGAGTCTAAGCAGGTCCGTACCAGGAGGCCCCAGGACTGCACCATGAATGGTTTCTTCTGATGGCTTTTCCTCTGGGTACCAGGCCTGTACTGGGTGGGCCTTCAAGCGGATGATATCCCCTTGCAAAAGAGGACGCTTGCCAACCCCAGGCCAAGGAAACAGAAAGGCAAAAAGACGCGAACTGGAATGGGTGGACGGACGGTGGTTCAGGCAGAAGGCTGCTCCTTAGTTCCAAGTCTCCCTCAGGAAGCCTTGCTTGCTCCTTCTCCAGAAAGGGAAAAAGGCACCCAAGTGAAATGATTCACCCAGCAGCCAATTCCAAGAAGATATATATTTTTAATTGCATACGTATGTGTTGTTTTTCCTTTGCGGTTGTTTATGCGTTATCTGAAAAAAGGAAAGAATTCTCGTGTGTCTGTGTCCAATTTTCTTTTTTGATTTGAAGAAAATCAAAGATTAGGGGGAAAAAGAAAGGCAGAATGTTTGGTTTTTTAAAGGGTTGGCTCTGGGAAGTTTTCAAAAGATTCCTTTCAGGCCATTCCAAAAGTTAGGGAGGAAAAATGTCCCCTTGGTCTCCCATTTGCTGGATGACCTGGCGTGTCAGTCTTCCTATTATTCATTTTCTATTTTTCTTAATTTCCATTTCCCACCTTTTAAAATAAGCTCTTTTCCTCATGCCAGAGCATTTGCAACCCCCGCCCCCCACACCACATATCCCAAACTGAATGTGCTGAAGCATTATTGAAAACATACCAAAACCTGGGCCCTAATATTCAGCGAGGGCTGGCACTGATGGATGCACTACGAGATATTAATATAAAAATGAGGCTAACCCTTCTCCACTTTTGATTCAGCGCTTTCACAGTTCCAAATGTCAGATTTCCAAAGGCTGGCATCCCTTTTCCATATTTCTGTGGTTACACAAAGAGAGAAAGTGCAGCCGGCCCAGAAGCACAGGGCAGGGATGGGGAAGGCTGCGTTGAGGACGAAAGACGCCCCTCTTGTTGGTTGAGGGTTCAACGGGAGGGTTGAAAATACGCAAGCAACCTCTGTCAAGAAGGCCAGAATCTGTCAAGCCTGGAGCCAGACGCTTTGACACCAAATATCTTAAAAAGAAGTGTAGGTCGGAGTAATCGTGTATGAAAACAACCGAATGTTTCCTGCTATGAGGTTTCCTGTTACTGATCATTGCAAAAAGCTAAACATACAAATCGCCAAGCCCAGGATGGGTCCCGGCCAGAGACGGGTTCGCTCTGTATAGAAACAGAGAATCAGAGCGAGTCAGAAGGGGCCTCCCGGGCCGTCTAGTCTGACCTCCGGCACCAGCCGGCTCCGCTCATGACATGCTCACCATGTGCATGTCCAGCCTATCTTTGAACACCCCCACCGATGGGGCCTCAACGACCTCCCGTGGAAGCCCATTCCACGCCCTCGGGATCCGGACTGTCAGGAAGTGCTTCCTGGCATCCAAATTGAACCTTGGTTCCCTGAGCTTTGCTCCATTGAAGCGCATCCTGCCTTCCTCTGCAGGGGAGAACAGGTCTCTGCCCACCTCCGTGTGACATCCCCTCGCATCCCTGTATGTCGCCAACAGATCCCCTCTGAGTCTCCTCTTCTCCAGGCTGAAGAGACCCAGTTCCCTCCGTCTCGCCTCATACCCCATCATCCCCTGCAAACCAGCCACCATCCTTGTGGCCCTGCGCTGCACTGACTCCAACCTGGCCATATACTTTCTGTAATGAGGGGCCCAAAACTGAGCACAAGACTCCAGTTGTGGGCACATCAGAGTCGTGTATTGCAAGTGTGCACCTACATAAATTGGGGGGGAGGGGGTTAATATATAAAATGACTTGCTGGTGTTGCCCATCTCTCAGACAACGAACAAGGGGGACCCTTTCCGTCCTCGGCAGCTGCGTCTGGCCGGAGTCTCTTTCCCGGGGTCACTTCAAAGGAGCAGGTTCCCCTGCCTTCGCATCCCTGGGCAGGAAGGAGTTTCGCCTGCCCGTCAGCAGCCGCACACACGTCTTTCCCTTCTCCCAATTAAGGGCTTACTTGGCACTAATAAGGTGCCTATTGACTTGCAGGCCTCCATTGATCCAAAAGAGGTTACCGTGAGCGTTTGATAAATTGCCTCCGAGATAAATCAGTGTTCAGGTAATGAACTGCCAGCTCGCACAAGCAAACATTCCTTAATTACGTTCCTCTTAATACACTGAGCCCATAATGAAATTTTGAGGCATTTAATTGCCTGTTTGACAAGGTAATCGAGGGGTGGATCGTGAGGAACCTGTGCGGTTTTAAAAGTGGGTGTAATGTGAGTGTTTGTGAAGGGAACTCGGGGCAGAGAAGCACGGCGGAGACCGGATGGAAGGAAAGGCACCTGGACAGCTAAGACTCTCCGAAGGGCCAGGAAATAAGACTGTCGCGCGGCTGCCTCGTGAAAAGGCTGTTAGCAGATCAGTTGGGCACTTGCACAAAGACCTTCCTGGCAGGAGCTGTTTGCCCTCCTGGTTGGCATTTGGCTAGGAGTTCTGCAAGGGTCCTCCACATGCTGCTTTTTATTCCCCGTCCTTGGCCAGGAGCGTTTTATCATCTTATCGTTTACTCAGTTCATGGATGGCTTGCAAGAGCTTTATAACTATTGCCTGCAAAGCTGAGTTCAGGTTCCTCCCACAGTCCCTGCAGGGCGGTCACAGGTGGCCGCTGAGAAAGGGGCCAGCTCTCCCTTCCGTCGGTTCTTGTGATTCCGCTCATGCGGCGTGCGATGTAACTGGACTCTTCCTGAACCAGGGCATGGAGGACACCAGACCTGGGAATTGCGGGGAGAATTCTCGCATGGGGGCACTGGGGTGGGCACTGAGGTGCACAAATTCCCTCCCATCCCTGATGGTTCCGGGAGGAGATAGTTTGGGATCCAACGTGCGGCAAAAGCTTAGGGGAAGGAAGGTTCCCGGAGTGGGGGACTGTTTTCTTTTCCCATTTCTTTACCTTTACCTTGTGAAGACAGTTCACGATCCCCCGTGGTGCTCACTAGAGCCTGATTTTGAGGGGGGCTTCAGAGGGAGGGATCTTGCCCCCGGGAGGCCCCCTCGGGATGGGGCCAGCTCATGCCCCATTGCTCCTTGGAACGAAAAGCTTGGTCCAGCGAAACGGAGCAGGGCCCTTCCTGGCTCCAGCGTGGGGGATACTCCACCAACGACGGGGTTCTCCCATGAACCTGGGGGCCTCCGTCCAAGCTGCTCATTGCTGCTCTGTCCTTGGCCACAAGATGCACACGCCCAGGGAACTCTTGCGCTAAAAGAGGGCCGTGACAAAAGAGGACCGGCTCCTTTAGGGTCGCACCCGAACCCCGAGCCCCTCCCCACCCCTGCAAGGTGTCGCTGGCACGGATGAAAGCCGGCCAAAAACGGAGCGCTGATGCCCCGGAGGGAGCGCCCTGGCCTCCTGCGGCCAGCAGAGGGCAGCCTGGGAAGGAGATTGGGAAGAGGAAGCCAGCAAAAGCGCCTGACAGGCCCCTGGGAGATGGAAAGGGCAGCTGGAGCCATCCCAAGCGTTCCCTTCTTCGCAGAGCCGACTTCCAAAACAGTCTTGCTGGCTACTAGGCGAACGCAGAGCGCAGATGAAAGCAGGCCCAGAAGAAACGCAGGAAGGTTTCGGTGCACCGGGAATTACGTCCACGGATGCTGGAGAAGCGGGGAAGAGCCTCGCTAGGTCAGATGAGGGGAACTTCAAGCTCTGCTTCCAGAGCCCGAAGCTTTCCGGAGGCTCACAGGCAAGGCCTGCGGGCAGCGGCCCTCTGGTCCCACGTCATGTTCTCCCTCGTTAGAAGAATGGCTGGCAAGAAGCACAGAGACGATGGCTCACTTGTGGATCGAGGGAGAGCTACAGCTGTTTCAAAGGAGCGGGAGGAAAACACTAGACACGACAATGCCGTGTGAGAAACTGCATGGCCTTAGCTGGGGGTTGGGGGCCTTCCCCCACCATGGTGCCCACCAGATGTGGGGTTGCCGGAGCTTCGGTCCAGCATATTTGGAGAGCATCGGACTGGCCAACGAATCGGAGCACATGCGCAAGAGACGGGGCCAGAAGAAGCAGCCCCCGGAGCCTCTGAGCAAAATGAGCAGAGCCGAGACTTCCTCAGTCATCAGCCTATCAGGCCTGCAGGGGAATATCCTGGGCAGGCAGTGTGGTGTAGTGGTTAGAGAGCCCCCTCGCCTGGAACCTGGTGCTTCAGGTCCTCCGTGAATCTGGCAGGGTAATGCTGGGCCAGTTGCATAACAGGGTGTTGTGAGGACAAAATGGAGGAGCGTTGTGTAAGCCACCTTGAAGGGGAAAAGGCAGGATACGAGCCGAGCAAGCAAGCGAGCGAGCGAGTGAATGAAAACCTTCCCCTTGTAAAAAGGGCCGGAACAGTTCCCACCCCAGGTCTGCTGCTGCCTGACCTGATTGTTTCCAAGTTTCTACACTGTTATTTCTGTATTACCCTGTGATGCTGCATTGATTGAAAACCAGGTATAAATAAACCAATAAGCCAGGCCTGAGGTCCTGGCAGCTGCAGTTTAAGCTCCGCGTTACTCTGAAGAGCTGCAGTTTTGCAGGCTGCAGGGCTGCAAGTTTAATTGCCGGAAAGCAATTCATGCAGAAGCCCTGTGGAAGTGAACGCAAGGTGGCCAGGTTTCCTCTTTCGCAGACGACAGGCCTCTGTTTGAAGGGTTGCCAGAGGCATGCCGCTTATTTCAAAGGTACCCTCTATTGGAAAGGGCCTCCCAACCCAAGTCCGGTTTAAAGATCAAGCCTGCCCGTGGTCCACGGACACGAGACTGAGCCCGGCACATTCGGAATACTGTGGCAAGACGGAGGGCCTTGCTCTTAACATCGCAACCTCCATTTCTGAATTGCATCTCAAGACAGACATGAGCATATGCAAATAAGCTGCAGATGACTGCCCCTTCCCCGCCTTTTTAAGGGCTGTCTGCTCAAGGGGGTGCAAGCCCCGTTTGGTGCAGGGGCTGCCTGCCACTCATTTCGGGGAGCCACGGACAAACTGCCCAGCAATGCATCATGCCTCCAATCTGCATGATACTTGCACATGCGTATCAATGTGAGTGTAGCTAGGGCAATCCTTCGCTGCGCTGCAGGGAGCTCGCCCCTTTGGCCAGGCCTCCTCCAGGCGCGCGCACCCGCCTCTCTTGCGGCTCTTGGTCCTTAAAGGAACAGTGACTTCCCGTTCCGAAGCGCCCCAAAGGCCCCCAGCGGGAGCGGCGACGCACCTTGGGGGGGAAGTGGTGGCACGCCCCTGAGCCGGGCAACGTTCCCAAAACGAAGAGCTGCTAAAGACGCACCAGCTCCCATCGCGCATGACCCGCGCGGCGGGCGACAAGCACCGACGGGCAGGGCGAGCCCGGAGCCGAGCCCGCGGCCAGCGTGGCCGCAGTCTCGGCTTGGGCGGCCCTTGGGCAGAGGATTCCGCGCAGCGAAGGAGGACACCGGGCTCCGCCGGGCCCGGGCGCGACTTCCTCGCAGACTCCCCGCGCCGAGGCACTTGCTTCAGTGGCGCATCGCCTTCGGGGGCGCAAGTTTGCGCAGGAGAACCGCCCTCTGGATCCAGCCGTGCTGCGCGCCTGCGGCTCCCGAGGCGAGCCCCGTCGGGGCGAGTTCCCGCTGCTCCCGGGCGCGCGCGAAGACTGGCAGGCTGGCCCTGCCGCGGGTCCCCCACCCCGCAGTCGCCCCCCCCGGTCCCCGGCGCGGGGGGCGCCCGTGGTCCGCGGCCCCTGCGCCGCCGCGGGCCAGCGGTGCAGCACGGGAGCCCGGGCAGGAGGCTTCCCGCCCCGCCGGGCGCAGGGGGAGGAGGGGGCGGGAGCAGCCCCGGTCCCGACTCTGCGGGGAGGTTAATGGCCCAGTTAGCAGTTCTTGGCTGCGGTTCCTGGCATGTTGCAGCCATCCAGAGCGCCCCGCTGCCAAGTACATTCTGTTCCTTGGAGCGCGGCCAGGGCATCGCGGATTACTGTGTAATGCGACAAAGAGGGAGCGGGCTCGGGCGGGGGGGCGGCGGGGGGCGGGGCCGGGGAAGCACCAGGCTAAATTTAAACCGGCGAGCTGGACGCGCTGCGCCGGAGCGCGCGTTTCGGGCAGGGAGCGACTCCCGGGGCGGCCGCTGCTGGGAACGGCGAGGGCTAATTGAACGGTTCCTCGCCGGCCTCCACTTAGCCCCGCTGCGCGGCGGGGCTCGGCGGCTCCCTGCCCAAGGGGGCGCCAGACCCCGGGGCGGGAGGGAGCAGGGCGAGCCGGGGAGGAGGGAGATCCCGGGGGGGGGGGCTGCAGCTGTCGCCGCCGCCGCAGGCTTTCAAGGCGGGGGGCGTGCGGGCGTGGCGGAGGAAGCGCGCATTCCTCGGCCTGCCGGCCCGAGAGCGGCGTTGCGGGGCGGAAAGCCCTGGCCGCCTTCTGCGGGGGAAGGGGGGAGGGAAAGCCCCCCCCCGCCTCTAATGCAGCGCCAGGAGTGGGCGGCGCTGCCCTGACCTCGCAGCCGTGCCCCCGAGCTGCCCATTCAGACGGGGAGGCTGGGAGGAGAGGTTCGTGCAGGCGCGTGTCGGAGCGGGGGGCGCGGCCGGCAAGGGCTGCTTTGGGAGAGCGGGGAAGGCCGGCCGGCCGGCGGGAGAAACAGGAAGAGGCCTGCTTTAGAGGCGGCTGATCCGGAGAGGCTTCGCGCCCGCCCAGGCCAAGCGCTGAACGGCGCGCCGGGCTGATGCGCCCGGATGTTTCGGGCGGCCGTTCCCAGAGCATCCAGTGCAAATCGTCACCGGCAGCAGGAGCAGCTGGCCGGAGCTGCGGGCGTTCCCGGGGCCCCACATCCAGTCCGAGCCAGCCCCAAGCGAGGGAGCCCCATGTGCCGCAGCCCGCCTCCCTTGTGCGGGGGACGCGACCGGCTCGGGCTGCGCCTGCAGAGCGCAAAAGGCAAAAGGCGCAGCGCCCGGGCAGCCGGTCCCCGCGTGTTCCTGTTCGTTTGCTCCGCTGGCGCGCGGGAGGGAAGCGAGGCGGCCCCCGGCACCACCGCTCGCCTAGCCCTTGCCCCCTCCGCATTTGCCCCAGGGCAGGTTTGGCTGGGGTGCGCAGGTCTCTTGCCCGAGGGGGAGGCCTTGGCTGGCATTCGGCCTGGCCCTTGTTTGAACAGTTTAACCATTCAGACTTGGCAGGCTGGAGTTTAACCCGCAGTACTGGACTCTGCCCATGCTCAGAGACACTGCCGATGTTTTTCTTCACCCCATCTGGTGTAGCATAAAATCCCTCTGGTATAGGATGGAGAGACTAGCCGTGGGGTCCTGGGCTTGTGCCCTTAGAGGCGTGTGGTTAGAAAGGCTGCACTGGTCCTACTGGCGCCATCCAGCCTTCCACGCACACGATCCTGGGGTTCTTTTCAAGAAAGGTTTGCAGTTGACCTTATGGACACAGAACTGCAGTGGCCAGTGCCCCCCCCCCCCGGTTCAGCCCAGTGCTTCTTGGGGTCTTCAGTCCGATGCCACGAGGAAGTGCCTGACACGGGATCCGAGGAAGCCGCCAGCTCCTGCAAAGTTTCTGGCTGATGGGAAGGGCCTTTTTTATACATGGGGATGCTCAGAATGAGACCCCCCGGGGCGCCGCAGCCCCCAGTATCTGCTAACGGGAGGTTTGCGGCCTCCAATCTTTGCGGCTGCAGTGAGCCAACGTGGCCAGTAGTGTCACCTGAGCAGTCCTGTGAACTCGCCCAAGCCTTCGGGCAGCAATGGGAACGCAGGCAGGCCCGGAATCTGCCGCCCTGGCCCCGCCACTGGGCCAGTCCAGAACTGAGCTTTATGTGAGGCAAAAGTCCAATGCTTTAGCCCGGTTTGTGAAGGGGGGCGAGGGAGCCCTCCTCGAGTTCCCTGGAAGGAAGGAAAAAACGGGGGTATAAATATAATTAATCAATAAGTAAATAAAGTAATGCAAGCTTACAGGGGCCAGTTTGCACCTTCTCATTATGAACCCGTCTGCTTTCTCTTCCATGGGGGCAGAGGGTCACCGAAGCAGCGTCTGAGAGACTGTCTGCGTGAGCTCCATCTGTGAGAGATGGTGCCCCGCGCTAGCTCAGAGGAGAAACACAATCCCTCATGTCCTGCAGGGATTTGGGTGTTGGGGTGAGGAGGAGGGAAGGGGGGGGGGATCAGTCCAACCAGGCCGAAATCAAGGTTGATTGAATTGATTTTGTGGACTGGCTGATCAGGGACAAGGATGATCCCACACGCCTCAAAGAAACGGAGCAGGGGCGACTGGGCAAGGACGCTGGCCTGGGGGCAGAGTGGGGCTACGTGAGGGATTCGTTTGGGGGTGGCAACCTGCCCGATTTCCCCGGGCTCAGCTCCCCAGACCGATCGGCTTTGCCCCCCACCCCCCGAATCCGAGTGCCAGGCAAGTGTGCCGGCCGTTCGTGGGACGCTCCCCGGGAATCAAACCCCGCGCAGATGCCCTTTGCAGCGGCTGTTTGGGCTGGTGGACGTGGCTCCCCGCCCCCGGGTTCACCCCACCCCTAGCGCAGAATGGCCTTCCAGTTGTCTGGGACTACAGCCCCCATCATGCTGCCTGGCCTCGATGGGAGCTGCAACCTGGCGCGGCGAGACAGCGTGCGCCACGCCAGCGCCCTCCGCGCAGGCAGGCAGGGAGAGCGAGCAGCGCTGCGCAGCGTCTGTCGCGCAGCCAGGCGCTGCGGCGACCCCGGCCGCCCCGGGGGGTGGGGGGCTGCGCGGGCGCGAGCAAGCCGGCCCGCTGAGCGCCCGCCCCCCCCAGCCTCGCCGGAGGAGGAGGGCGGCGGGTAGGCAGAAAGTTGATCAAACACGCCGGCAGTCGGGAAGCAATCGCCGGGCCCGCCTGAACACACAGTCTGTGCTTCCCGTTGCTAATTGGCAAGGAGAAGCTCATCAACATTTAAATACGAGGCTCGGTCATGCCAGCAGGAGACGGGGGCGTCTGCCAAGGCTGCTTGCCGCTCCCTCCTTGCCAAGGATTTTCGAAGAGTGCATTTCTCGAGGAAACTCCGCCGGAGGGCCGGGGGGGGGGGGCGCGGCCGCCGCCGAAGGAGAAGGCCTGCCGGGGGGCCGGCGCCCGCCCGCGCGCGCCCCTGCCCCCAGGACCGGGGGCACCCTCCGGCCTCGCCCGCCGCAGGGGGGTGGCCAAGGCCGCGTTTCCCGGGGCGGTGGGTCTCCCCTCCCCTGGCCCGCATGGAAAGGGAGCCGAGCGGAAGGATGCGCACCGGGCCGTGGTGACCCGTGTCGTGCGGCGTCGTGCGCAGCCGCGCAAAGCAGGGGCTGCTGCGCGTGCTGCGGGCTCGTGCAGGCGCCATTCCGGCGGCGGGGGGTGGGGGGCGCGTCGCGGCTGTGCTCACCAGGAAGGTGGGCTCACGGCTGTGTCACAGCGGCCCAGAGTCCGGGGGGCCCTCCCCGGGGGGTGGGGAGGCTGAGGGCTTCCCCAAAGCGGATTCCTCCCCACCCCTCCCTGCCTGAAACTGAGTCACATGAAAAATGCAAAGCAGGTTTGGGGCTCACGTCTTACTCGGGGGGGGGGGGTGAGGGGGGGATTCCAGCTTCTGTTTGAAGCAGCAGCAGCTTTATTTTATTGGGCTTTATTTCTTAGCTGAGACGACAAAGCGAGACCCTCTGCCGCGTCACCT
The DNA here is from genome assembly GCA_023646645.1 of Varanus salvator macromaculatus. NCBI lineage: Eukaryota > Metazoa > Chordata > Lepidosauria > Squamata > Varanidae > Varanus > Varanus salvator. The sequence goes on along the minus strand of JAIXND010000761.1, from coordinate 3,270,284 downwards.
CCATGCGGCGGCGCCTGTTGAGCCAAGTTCGCTGCAACTCATTTCCCTGGCCTCGAAAAGCGGTGGCTGCTACACTTGAGCAAATGCTCACTCCTTGCTGATAACGACAACGACAGTGACAATCCCATTACTGTGCCAGATGCTCTCCAGGGGGGCCTGCAGTGCTGGTGAAAGACAAAGGGGGTGCTGCCCCCCCCATTGCCTGGCGATCCCTGGCGTCATTTCCCCAGCCGTACCGATGCCCCTCGCTTCTGCAGTGACCTCTCAGTCCCGGGAGATGTGATCTCCATTCCTCCAAGTCTGACAGGGACATGGTGGTATCATCCCTAACCTTATAATCGCAGTAAAAACAGTCGATGCGCTTGGCCCAAAGCTCCTGAGATGCTTTCGCTCAGGTGGAGCAGCACGTTTGCCTCAAAGGATCCCCGGAGATGAAACCAGAGGCCCCAGTCGCTCCGCATTCTGCGTTTTGTTTGAGCCCGGTCATGTCACATCAGCAGCTGGTTGGGGACAGTTGCCTTTCCCAGTTGTTAAAGCCCCCGAGAAAGCATTTCGTCACCCACTAAAACCCTTTATTACCTCCTGCACTGGCTATCTGCAAACACGGCTAGTTAATCAATAACTGAGATAGCCGCAGCTGTACCCTCGTGCCCATGAAGCCATCACGGAGGAGGTGGGCACACAGATGTGGGTGGTGTGATGGAAAAAAGTCCAGCGGGGCTTTGGACCGGACCCCACCCCACCCCGCAGCCCAGCGAGGGACGTGCCGGTCTCCCACGCCTGAGCATGCTGCACCCCTCTGACTTCCACTCAGAGCTCAGCTCGGTATCAGGCGGGAGCCCCCAACCCTTTGATCGATATGCTGGAGCAGGGTCTGCACACGCTCGCTGTCCTGGTGCCTGTGCTTTCCCAATCCATTGATAGGCTCTGGTCAAATGCCAGCCAAGGCTTGGGGAGGTAGAACAATTCTGTTTCATTCGCAGCTCTGGATGTGAAGGGAAGTGAGACTGCAGGAAATGTTCGTAATTTCCCCAATTTGTACTCAAGGGCTGAAATCCCACACATCTGCCAGTGCGCACTCTTGAAAATACGAACATGCCTCCCCCATCAAATGAGCTGCTCACACGTCGGCCTGTGGGAGAAACGGAAGTTTTGCAACAGGGATAATGTGAGTTTCCAACCATGAACGTGTGAATTTTTTTAAACAATGTACTTTTTGATTGGGAAAAATGCAAGGGAAACACCCATTGGTGAGGGTGTTCAAGGATAGGCTGGACATGCACATGGTGGGCATGTCATGAGCAGAGCCAACTGGAGCTGGGGTCAGACTAGATGGCCTGGGAGGCCCCTTCTGACTCGCTCTGTTTCTGTGTTTCTAATGTAAAAATAACTGTGTCTGTGTGTCTGTGTGAGAGAGAGCAAGTGAGAGAGGGAGGAATGGCTTGCTAAAGCATACTTTGCTCTCTCAGTGGTGCAACAAAGCCAGCTAAGGGGCTGAGGCATGGCCCCATTTATACGCCAGCGCTAGAGGAGCACTGGGCCCATCTTGCTGAGTTCCTTCCTGCAGTGATGGGTCCTTAAGCTCTAACGTGAGGCTTGGCTTGCATTGCTTCCAGAAAAGGGAGCCTTTTGAACAGGGCAAGTGCAATTACAAACAAAAAACACTAAAAATTTGCACTTTCCCCTGATAAAGTGTGAAAGTTTACTTTTAAAACCGTGCCTTTTCTAAATGTGAGTGCAAGCTCAGGCATTCACAGACGCTCCCAGAGAAGCTGCTTTCCTGCTTGCAGGGGTTGCAGGACGGCACCTTTGCAGGGCCGGCAGGTTCAGCCGAAGTGCCACGCAGCATCCCTGCGCTCGAGTGGATGCGGAAGAAAGACTCGGTGGGTCCTGCCCCCAGGACGGCTGCCTCACATGTGCTACCCTCAGTACGGCCCTGTCACACGAAGACGCCTTCGCCATGGCAGCCCACGCAGGCAGCTAGTCCTTTGGCGCAGCTTAAAAGTCCCAAAAGTGCTTCTCATACAGGGACTTGCACCCGTGCAGCTCGCTGCCGACGGTCATCGCGGAAGTTTCAACCTGGGCACCGACAGATGAAGAAAGAAGCGACCGGAAGCATCAACCCAGCCTCGGAGTTCCTCGGAGAAGCAGGCGATCCATTAAGTGCCGCGGGAAAGTGAGGCTCAGGCTTCACGGATAAGGGCTCCGCCAGGAAATCCAACTTCATGTGATGAGCAGCGTTTGCCCTGACCGGAAAAAGCACCCCGGGTTGTGGGGGAAGTTGGGGGTGGAAGGGGTCAGGACCGGGGCAGGGGGAGCGCCTTGCTGAAGGCTTCCTAGCGAGTCCACGGGAATAATGGGATGTACCTGTGGCCCCATGGAGCGCTTCCCATGATCGGGAATGAGCTACCTTGAGACACCAGAAGTCAGGCCGGGCCAGGTCTGTGAGAGGTTCCAGGAGGGCATAAGCAGGGCCGAGCACCTCCCGGGTTTCCTTCCCGCGGCTCGGTCCCCCCGTGCCAGCAGCGTCTGCGGCCACACGGAGATGTGGCTGGCTTGGGAAGAGGGCTCTGTTGGCACAGACACCTTCCGCTGGCTGGGCAAGAGGGGGGTGCGGCCCGCCCAGCTGCGACGTGGGCCGAAAGGCGGCTGGCGGATCGACCGAGGGCCCCTGCGCTCGTTAGCTGGGCTGAACCAACATTGCAGCAAACAGGCACTGGCTGATCATTGCAGGACGGTCCCTCCTAGCCTGAGTAGCTGAATTGCAGCCTTGCGGTTTGTGTCGCCCTTGCGGTGCTGCCAGAATAAAAAGGGACTTGAGGCACATGCCCACCAAAACCTCCCAAAAGCGGCTCTAAATGGGCAGTCCGATGGCTGGTGGACACGGTCTGGGCAGCCACGGGAAGAGGTGGCGTCCCCGCTGCAGCCTTGGAAAAGTCTGTTGGGGTTGCAGCGGGGATGCCACCTCGGGGGCGCTCCCTCTGCCCCACAGCCCGCACAGCTCTTTCCTGAGGTCCTGAAGATGGGCGCGCATCCCCAGGACTGGAGCAGCCGGAGGAAAACATCCAAGAGGGCGGGGAGCAGAAGGGGAGGCACCGGCGGCTGCCCCCGAATCCTCACCTCCGTGCGCCTCCAGCGCCCAGCTGGAGGCCCACCTTCCACGCTCAGGAGGCCATGGCTGCCCTAAAGGACTGGCACGCATGGCGCCAATTAGGGTCTGCACCCTGCTGACCGCTCTCTCCTGGGGGAAGCATTTGGGCCACAAAAGAGGAAGGGACTGAAGCAGAAGCGTCCAGCCGCACCCAACCTCGTCATCCTTCACACTCCTCCAGAGACAATCTGGGGAGGGGAGCCTCGCATCCCACCCCGCCCCACCCCTAGAAAAATGTGCCACTTTTGCAAACCCTCAAATAAAGGAATTTCTGTTGTATTCATGGCAAGAGCCTGCAGAAATACATAGGAAAGTCAGCGATTTGGCCAGGGAGGGAGGGAGGGAGGGAGGACGGGGAAATGCATCGAAGCACCCACAGGGTATTTCCCATACACACTTTTAACCTCTAATGCAAACTTCCGGATGCCTTGCGGAAATCACACCGGGGCCACGTCCAGCTGCAGCCGTCCGCATGAGCCAATATTTGCACGGAGCCAGGAGACGTTCAGGTCGTGGAATGTTCCACATTAAAGCGTTTTTCTCATGCTTGGGTTTTATGAGAAGATGCCAGAGATAAAGCGCTCACACAGAGTCATGAAAAGCCCGGCCTCTGCTCTGGTTTTTTAGCAAAACAAAAACAACCCCCTCCAACCCCGCCACGAATTTCCTCCCAACTGATCGGCAAGCGGACTTTGCTGTGCGAAAGTTGGGATGCCCTGAAAGGTCTCTGGCGCTGCTTTTGCTCGCAGTTCTTGCGCTGGGGCTCACGGAGGAGATCTGTCCCTGCTCGGGGGCACCAACCACGGAGGGCGCGCCAGCGATGCCTGCGTGCCTCTGGCTCGGGAGCTTGCAGGCCTCCTGTGCAGGGCAGGGGGCACACAGAGGCGCTTGGTCTCCACGTTTGTCCTCCCTGCAGGTCAACAGGACAAGCTCTTTCGGCCGTCCGGCCGCGGCGTTTCCACCGGAAATGTGGAAACCGGCGCACTGCCACTTTCCATCCTTCCCACCTTCCATAATGTGCCCCGATCCTTCTCCGCAGTCGCTTTTACAGCTGTGGACAGGCAGCCAGCAGGGCTCTTGCCACGCTGGCTGTGGCGGGCAGGAAAGAGGCACTAAGGGTAGATTCCCAGCCATTCTGGGAAGCCAAAAGATCCTATGGCTCCCTGGAAACTCCCTAGGGGCCCTAGGATTTTTCTGGATGTGAGGATTCCTAGGATTCCTCTAGGTCAGGGCTTCTGGGTCCTGTGTTAGTTGGGTAGGAGTGTGGAAATAGGACGTCAAACACCCAGCAGACCTCCAGTGGGCTGCTTTGGGGTGTGGGCATGTGCGGGGAGTACATGCTCTCGTAGTTTGTGCAAGCATCTCTCTGCTGCAGGCACGGTAACCTCAGGCCACTGGTCCAAGTCTGCCCCCTGGGCCCTCAATCCAGCCCTACTCCCCACCCCACACTTTCTGATTGTCCGGTGGTTCCCCACGCCTTTGCACAACACATGCTAAGGGCTTGGTACAGCTAGAAGCTAAAATACGAAGGGCATTTTGGCTGGCCCTCTTCTTTCCTCTGCATCACCCACCATGGGGCGAGTTCTGCTGGGCCCCACACACACAGAAGAAAGCCTCCAAAGAGCCCTTCAACTGCCGCTTCTCTCAGTGGTCATGCTGGCTGTGGATGATGTGAGTGGGGATCCTGGAGCACCAGGCTGGGAGGGCTGCCCTCTGGGAGGGTTGGTCCAGCCCGAGTCCTGCAGGGAGCATTGGGCTGGACCTGATGGCCTTCTGGACCTTCCGGCTCCACTGTTCTAGCAAACCGGGCCTTCTGCATTTGCAAGCCGATTCGCTGCTAATTGTTTGTGAGATTCAGATTGTTTGAGGCTTCCTTTAGTTCTGTGGTGGATTTTAAGTGGTTTTATTTATCGATTCATGGTTCTTAATGCACTACTGTTAGTAATAGCAATAATAATGTATCGTGGTTTTTTAAAAATCTGGTTTCGTGTTTGTCATCTTGGTTTTCTTTGAAAAAAGTCCGGAACTCAGTGATGAAGCGTAGCTTTGTTTCCCACTAACAGCTTGGCATATGATAAGAGCGAAACCCCTTTCCATTACATCCAGATAGCATTTCCTTTTCTAGATGAACAGGATCTGCAGAAAATGATTAGAAATTATTAATTTCCAAGCTTCTAAACCTCAGTTTGTGAACAAGCAGATCTCTCCTCCCTCAACTTTATAAATATCCAGAAGCTGCACACAATGCTGGACATCAGAGAGAAAGTTGGCGCATCGAAAGCAAACAAAACTGTTTGCGACCATAATTCCCTCGCTGCAAAGAATCCCGGGAACGTCTGCGGACGGAGGCCTGCGAACGAGCCCTCAGCACGTCCCCGGCAAGCGACAATTCCCAGGAGTCACTGCCAAAGTAAGGACTAATAAAATAATAATAGTTATAATAATACATGTTTATATGTGTGTTCAGCCTTGGGACTAAATATCACACCACATTAAAAGCTCATAGCTTATCCTAACATTTTGCAACTTTTAAAAACTGCCCTTGGAAGACAATTTTTCCCTGGAAGCCATTTCCTCGGCCCTAAAGCCACCACCCCGGTGCAATGACCTGGGGGGGGGGCTCTTCCATTTGTGCCAAGGGAGCCCCCATGTGTGGGGGGGGGATGAGGGAGTGGGTGCAGCTGGGCAGCCCACAATGAGGAAAGCTCAGCAGCTTGTGATGCTCTGGACAGTCCATTTGGGTGCACTCAGGTTGGCGGGAAGTCGGAAGACAGACCTGGGCCGCATGGGCGCATTGCCGTTGCAAAGGTGCGCTCTGGCCCATGCAGGGCAGCCCTGCCCAGCTTAATGCATGGGGTGGCGCTGTCCATGCTCAAGAGCATCTCAGCAAGGCGGAGGGGGCAGAAAGGTGGGGGAAAGGAGCACCAAGGACCACGCGCTTCCGCCACCGAGGCTCCGCTTCCTTGCCGTCTGCGTTGCATGGGCGGCCCCACAGCGGTGCCGTGCTTTTCCGGGGCAAGCTGCACTCGGTGGGAATGCTCACGCCGGGAAGGAGGTGCATGGAGCCGGGGTGGAGCGCAACGGGCGAGCATCCCTTCTAAATGGGGAATGCCCAACGCCCAAAGCAGCTCAGGACCCGGTCCCTCCGTGCAGGCAGGATGCTGGCGGATCCCTGGGGATCCGAAAGGGGAAGCTGGGTGGCGAGAGGGGATGGAATGGAGTGTGGGTAGGAGGGCAGGGCTGGCTGGCTGGCTGGCAGCGCTCAGCACTGCAGCATTTTAGGAAGGGTGGTTTTGCATACTGTGAAACACTTTATTCTCCTTGTTCACAAACTTCTGAGGCTCTGAAGCGCAGGGGAGACTGAATCGCCTTGAAGCCCGGCGTGTTCATTGGTGAGACCACCCAGGTCCGATGCAGTTGCTTGCGGCAGCATGCTACCGGGTAGTGGTCTGCGCCACCGACGGCAAGCTTTCAGAGCATGCACAGAGTGTTTTATAGATTCTGAGTCACGTGGGCCCAGCAGCTGGGCAGCTGATGACGAAACAAGGGGAGCACAGTCAGAAGACGGTGAGGGATCTCCAGGGGGGCTCAGTACAATGACATTTGACAGCAGGAGATTAGCGAAGGATCACCGAGGCACAGGGCTTCCTGTGGGTCTTGGCATGCAAATGAGGGGGATTGCGATGCTGCTAACCTGGCTGCCTTATTAGCCTTCCTGACCAGCAAGCCATCAGGTCCCACTTCTTAAAGCAACAGCAAATGCTAAACAGCGACCTGGCTTGGGATTGGGGTACCTTCTGAGAAAGGGGTGCAGGCATTTTATAACACAAAGGCACCTAAGCAACCCTCTTCTGCCAGGATTTCTCCAACTTTCCCCAGCCCTTGCAGGTACCTTTCCGAATGGAGCGATGTGTTGGGTTGCACAAGCAGCAGCCAGTTCTGGGAGAAGCTTCCCCTCCTCCTGCCTCCCCCCTCCCTCTGCGGCCTCCTCTCAGCAAATTTGCACCCGCTCTAGCTCCAGCATGCCACGGTCCCCGAGCCCAGATCTGGTAAGCTGTTTTTTTGCATCTGGGTCACCGAGGAAAGAGTTCAGATCTTGCAATGCACGTGTTTGCAAGGGGAGTCCGTGAGAACTCAGAAATCTGTCGCACGCTGCAATGCACCCTCCCAGTCCAACCCGGGGCAAAAAAAGAAAAGGAAAAACCCAGAATGGGAACCTCTATTTGTCCCGGAAAGGCTTGCAGATTTTAAAAAGAGGATCTTAGCAGGGCCAGAAAAGGGCTAATAGGCTCTTACGCAATTGATGGCAGGCTATTAAAAAGCCGTTTTGTGGTTTTGCCAATTTGCACCATCAGACTCGCAGACGATTCCCTCTCCTGCTTCCCAGCCCTGCTTCCCACTCCGCCGCCTCTGAAAAGTTGCAGCTCAGCTGCGAGCCTCCCTGGCTCGCATTCTGCCTCCGCACGAGGGTTTAAAGGAGAAAGAAGCCCCTTGTTTACAGAGTTTAGTGTCTTGCAGTCTGTGTCTGACCTTCAGCTGGAATGACGCAGCCTGCCCAACCTGCTGCCCTCCAGCTGTCCTGGCTGGGGGATTCTGGGAGTCGTAGTCCAACACATCTGGAGGGCGGCAGGTTGGGGCAGGCAGAGAGAATGATTCTCCGGAATTGTGCAAGTTTATACGGAACAGGGCAAAGTGCGGAACCAGTGAGGATCCTTCTAGGAGCAGCTGGAGGAGGAAAGAGACGGGAGATGCGGGGGCTGGGGGGCAGTGGTATGCAGCCCCATCGGAGATGCCATGGGGGAGGTGGCGGTTCCCACGGCCGAGCTAGCAGGTCTCCTTCAACAGATGAAGGTGCCTGATTGCCGTGGGGGAGACTGGCCCCCAGGTGACCTGTGGGCCGTCACAATTCAGGGTGCTTGTGTGGAGGGGAGACGCAGCGCGGCAGCCAAGAGCCTGCGGCATCTTCAGGGCCAGGAGGTGCCCTGTGAAAGCCTGCCCTGCAATGGATCAGTTTGCCACACCCCACGGCAACACTTCCCACTGTTTCTGCTGCTGCTAGTCGTGAAGTCGCATCCGACCCATTGCGACCCCATGGACAACATTCCTCCAGGCCTTCCTGTCCTCCACCATCCCCAGAGTCCACCCAACCCCACATCTACCTCCTCAGTGACCCCATCCAGCCCCCTCATCCTCTGCCATCCCCTCCTTCTTTTGCCATCTATTGTTCCCAGCATCAGGCTCTTCTCCAGGGAGTCCTTCCTCCTCATTAGGTGGCCAAAGTATTTGAGCTTCATCTTCAGGATCTGGCCTTCTGAGGAGCAGTCAGGGTTGATCTCCTCTAGGACTGACCGGTTGGATCGCCTTGCAGTCCAAGGGACTCGCAGGAGTCTCCTCCAGCACCACAACTCAAAGGCCTCAATTCTTCGGCGCTCAGCCTTCCTTAGGTCCAGCTTCCACAGCCATGCATTGCAACTGGGAAAACCATCGCCTTGACTAAACGCACTTTTGTTGGAAGGGAGATGTCTCTGCTTTTTAGTATGCTGTCTAGATTTGGTCCCTCTCTCATTCCCCCCATCCCTCATTTGACACCTGTCCCCACCCGTTCCCAAGACATGAGATGCAGAGCTGGGCTAGCAGAAGCATCTTGGGGTAAGCTGAGATCGGTTCTGCCTGGGGCTGGGACTGGGACAAGGCTGGGGAAGGGCAGGAGCAGTCCAGGCCATGGGGACTGGGGATGGGCAGGAGCACCTGTGCCCCCCAAAACCAGGGGCCTGCATGAAACTAGCTTTCTAACCTGGGAAAGGGCAGGCCTTCGAAGGCCAGCATTAAGCTAGGATGGCTTTGCCCCGTGGCCCACACGGGATTCCCATCTGCATCAGAGCTCCAGGGCCGCCTGGGTTGACTGGCCCCGCAGGGGACCGGCCCGCTACCCAAGGACAGACGCGCCTTTCCCACGGCTGCGTCACGGGCGGCCTTCCGGGCTTCAGGCTAAGACGCGTTGGCACTTCCTGCCACTGGGCCTCCACTCATTTGCCTCCGGCGCTGCCCCACAGAGAGGCGTGGTGCCAGACAGCTTCTCCAAACCGGATGGGGCCTTCGGGGTGGAAGAGCCCAGCTGCCCAGCCCAGGCCCACCCTCTGCCCGCAGAACCCCGACGGCCCCATTCCCCCGCGCGGGCTCCTTCTCCTCCCCTTTCCTCTTCCCAAGAAAGCCCCGAAGAAAAGGCCCCGGCCCCGGGAGCAGGGCCCAATGATGCACGACAGCCCATTCCTCACAAAAGGATTTTAATGCAGCATTTTAGCAAAATTAGCATGATCAGTCTTGCTTCTGCGCAAAGCAGCTGCGAGGAAGCCCCACGGAACGTGGGCGGCTTGTGATGGAGGGCGTGGAGCTGTGCGCGTAGAAACGAGCACGCAGAAGAAGTCGAAGGCACTGCGGGAAGCACTTGGGTGAAATCGGAGTAAGGCTGGCCCTGCCGGCGAGCGAGGCCTGGGTGTAAACGTCTTTGGTTCTGCAGCGCCCTTTATTCAGAGCTACACTGCTCCTGTGCATGGAGGCTCCATTTGGGTGCCACAGGCTTCTTCTCCATGAAAGGACGCTTCCAGCCCTTCTGCCTGGCAAGTGGCAGCAAATTCAAATATTTCCACCCCAGATACGATCGCGGGGCAATTTCTGTGCAATTGCGATTAGGCCAGAATCAACACTTAGACAACATTAGTGCATACAACAAAAGCGAAAGCAAGCAAGCAAGGCTCCGTCCCAGAGGCGGGACTCTTCCCTGGCCCCTCTGGCCAAGGGCGTTTGGCGGGAATTCGTTTTTGGCACTGGACCCCCAGGCTGGAGGCCCCACCCCCTCCATGTGCAGCAGGCGCTCCATTCCCTTCTGCTGCTATTAGGGGAACAAGCGGGGTGAAGCCGTGTATCCGCCTCAAAGCAAGCTCAAAAAGGCCGTTCAGGCATCACCTGCTCTGGAAACTGGCCCGTTTTGCTTACGTGGGACACTGAAATGACTTGTGAAAATGTGCATATGCAGACAGTGAAAACCTTGGACCTTAAAAGCACCATCAAAATGGCGTATTTTTATTATAACTATATGTGTTTCTCTCTCTCTCTCTCTCTCTCTCTGTGTGTGTGTATATATATATATATATATAATTTTTAAATTCCTATTTATTTTAGAAAATGCATAGGAAATCTCAGGAATAAAAGAATAAAATATAATGCATAGTATGTTTCGGACCAGGGACCGGATCCACCAGGAACGCCTCTTGGGTGCGCACCATGGGATGCGACGGTGCTGCTCTGTGCCAGGAATTACTTGTGCAAAAGGCCTCCCTGCTGGACTGTGTCCAAGGTCCTGTTGGAAAAAAGTGTTTTCTTTGTAATAGGTTAAATAAAGCTTTGTAATAAATAGATTCCACCGCGGTGAGCAAGCCCTGTGAGGGCAGCGTCCGACAGCACTTTGCTACCGGGCTCCAGGCGGCGCTGAGGGGCAGCTGTGTGGCGTCCGAAGCTGCCCTTGGACCGTCTCCCCAGAGGGCACTGATGGAGAAGGGAAAGACGGTCTGAGAATCGTGACCCCGCTGTCCCTGGGCTAGACCATTTCGGACTGTAGGTGGCATTCAACGTCCATCTATCTCTGAAAGTATAACTCTACGCTAAAAGAAGAGCAGCGGGTCCTCAGCCCCCTCCTCATTCTGCTCTGTGGTTAAGCATTCAGCTACGCCTGACTGCGGCCTGAAGCGATCTAATCCAGGCACATTTCTTGCTTGTGTGAACTGAGCTTTCAGCAGGGGCGAAAGAAACGTGCATCCGGAACCATCAGGCATGAAGGGAGGCCGTCCCTGTCCTCACGTCAAAGCTTGGCACGAGGGACGGGCATTTTGGCAGAAGCAAGATGTTCCGCTGCTGTTCGGGGATGGAGGAGCTTCGCTCGGTCCCGGGCACCCTCATCCCGAGGCAGATCTAGGCAGCGTGGGCGCACCTGCGGGTCCCCGCGCAGCATCGCTCTGCACGGAGCAAGGGCGATGCGGGGCGGGCTCCGCTAAGGCGTGTAAACACTCCGCCTTTGCCACGGCAATCGTTTTCGTTTTCACAAAGCTGTCGCTCCAAATCCCATTCCAACACGAGCACCTGCTGGCTGTGGCATCTCAGACATGAATCGCCGAACGAGGGGCTTGTGTGTGGTTCGTGGCCTGGACAGGCCTTCTGGCGGAGGCACAGCAGGCTGGGGCCAGCCCTGCCGCCCACAGATGAGGAAGCTTGTGTGCAGGGGTGGGATGGCTGTCCCAGGACAGGCCTGCCGGTTTCCCCTTGGTGCTGCCGGCCCCCAGTCCCTGCCACAGCCTCTTCCGGCCCCTGCCCCTTGCTGTCTTCAAGGCACTAGGACAATATTGCAATATGTGATCATACTTGGGTATAGGCATAGCTACGACGTGTGTTTCAGTATATTCGTGTGCCAGCAAGCTGAGAGAGTGATGGCTTGCGAGATGGCTGTGCATCGTTATAAAGTGTGCATGGCGGAATAATGGGGTTCTGATTTTAGGGGCGATTCAGCAGGAAGGCGGTGGAGACAAGCAAAGGACCGGGACTGGTGTTCCCCCAAACTGGTGTCCGCCCCCCCCCCCCACGGCCTGGGCACACTCCCTGTTATCTGCAGATGCTGGGGCTCGCCGTCGAGCCCGGCTGGTGGCCCCCGGCTGAGGAAGCGGCTCCTGGCCCTGGAGCTGGGAGGCAGCGTGTGCGGCACCGGCGCTCTTTAGCCCGGGGGGGCCTGTGCCGCGTCTACACTGCCCACTCCTGCCTGCCCAGGGGCAGTTGCGGCGTCCCGGCAGCCCTCAGACAGGTGTGGGCGCTGCCGTCCCACAGGGGCACTGGCAGCCAGTTCAGCAGCCAAAGCGGCCCTCCCGGAAGGGCCTTTCCCGGGTCCCTTGCCGGGGACGGGCGCGCCGTCCACGTGGGCCTGTGGCGTGGACGGGGGGACACAGCGGTGTGCGGAGAGGCCCCGAGCAGCCGCCCTTGTCTCGAGGCCTTCCCGCGGGCGAGGGGAGGGCGGCACGGCCCGGGGGCTCAGAGGTCGGTGCTGGCCTTGGCGGTCAGCGCTTGGATCCGGGCCGAGTTGCAGCCCTTGCAAAGCACGCGGCCGTCCAGGGGGTAGCAGCCCTGGTTGTCCCCTTCCGACAGGAGGCCTCCGCAGTCCTGCCAAGGGAAGCAGAGAGAAAGGCGGCGGGGAGTCACACGGGGCCGGACAGGACAGGCCGTTCGCGGGTGTCGAGAGCAGCTCCCGTGGGTGGTGCCCGCCGGCTGGCTGGACCGGCTCCCAGCCTTCCCTGCACTGGTGATGCTGGCTGGAGCTGATGGGAGCTGAGCCCCGATGTATGGGGGGCAGCAGGTTCGGGCAGGTGGCCCCACCAGCGGTCTTCTGGGCGAACGGGAACTCCGTGGGGGGTGCGTGGGTCAGCCCCGAGCCACCTCCCATGGGGGCTGGCAGGGGAATTAGCTGGGACGGCGGGATCCATGGCCTGCCGGTGCCCAACGAGGGCCGCCCAAGTTTGGGCCGTGCCCTGGATCAGTCCCCAGCCGCCTGTCCTGGTGCCTGTGGGGGACGGCTGGCCGGGGAGGACTGAGGCCGTGGTGGGGACCGAGCCCCCGGAGGCTGCTGCGGCAGCGTTCTGAGAAGTGAAGGCTGCGTGGCCCTCGGGTGACCGAAGATGAGATGCGGGGGAATGGCTGTGGGGCCGCAGCTCGCTTGCCGGGCTCAGGCAGCAACGCGACTGCTGTCTCCAGGTTCAAGGGCGGGAAGCATGCAGGGCTGGGCATCCCATGGCCCTTCAGATGGTGCTGGAGGACTACAGATCCCATCCTCATGCTAGCTGGGCTGAAGGCCCCAGGGCCTGATGTTCCATGATTCCACGAAGGTGGCCGTGCCAAAACCCAAGCGCCCACTCCATCCCCCACTGCAGTGTGGGCAGCAGGACGGGGAAGCCCACCGCGCCGGCAGACCGCGCAGGGTTGTTGTCAGGCTCACGATGAAGGCCCCTGCAGACCAGGCTGTAGCTCTCCAAGTGCCAGGGTAGGTGTGCTCCTCGATACGGGCTGGGAAGGTGCCCCCAACCCCGAGGCCTCTTCTCTTGAATCGCCACAGCAGTTCCCAGAACCCCCGTGGTTAATAATAATAATATGGGCGCTTCCCCAAACGGATGCCTTCCAGATGTGCTGGACAGCAATTCCCATTATTCCCAGCCAGCCCGATTTTATTTAAAGTCCTTCCCCAACTGTTCGTCAGGGCAGGAGCCCTCCCAGAGCAGGGCAGCTTCCAGAACATACGATAAAAATCAAAATGGGGAGAACGACGACTGGAGCACGACAGAGCGAGTAAGCACAGCAGCAGGAATGGCTCCCACGCAGACGCCTGCAGCCCCCGCTCCGTCTGGCACAGATCGCCGGGGGAGGCCGGATGGACAGGGCCTTGCGAAAAGCCTGCAGCAGTGGGGCCTGGCTGACCCCTGGCATTGCGCCACAGTGGGGCCACTGCAGGACAGGCCCTGCAGTGCGCTGGGAAGCGGGCAAGGCCTCCCCGGCTGAGCTCACTGTGCGGGCCGGCTGCTGTGGCGGAGACCGTTCTCCACGGAACGTGTTTCCCGAGGGCGTCAGGCTTTCCGGCTCAAAGGGAGCACTTCGGCTTGGGCTCAGAAGCACACGGCTAGCCAGTGCTGCTGGAGAAAGGCGAACGCTTCGTGGCGACCACGAGGCTTGAGCCCGGCACGCCCGGAGGGTGCCAGGTTGGAGACGTCCGCTCCAGGGCTCCTTTCCGCCTAGTCCTTGCAATCCAAACAACCCCAAGCACACGCTGAAATATGCGGCCAAAGCAAACAGAGAGGCCTAAAGTCCAGCAACCCCAAGTCCGGCCGGACCAGTTAGTCAACGATTCACCCGCCTCTTCCGTGCGCCCACCCTTCGAAGGCAGCCTGCGTCCCGGACGCCGCGAAGGCGAAGGCAGCCACGGACGCTCCCGTCAGGGCCTGAGTCTACTCGCTCGGCAAGCCTGCTTGGAAAAGCTGCGCATCCCCAGAAGGCAGCTGGCTGAGCCACACGGATGCGGCCTCATCCAGACAAGCCCCACCAGGGCCGCGTGTCCGGGCTGGGCCACGCGGTGCCAGGGGTGCCGAAGAGCGAGCGCGGCGGCCGTGGTCTGCAGGGTCTTGTTTGCTCGCACTGGTATTTTCACGCCACTGCCGGGTATATTGAGCTCGGAAAAGAGCAGGCTAAGCGAAGGCGAGCGGGGTGTCTCCGAAGGCCCGCGCGGCTGCCACGCGGACGGGAGGGCCGGCGTGCTCGCGGAAATCGCAGGGAAGCCGAGACAGGCTCCGCGCTGGGGGGGGGGACTTTCTGATGGGGAGGGCCACGGAGCAGGCTGGCTTGGGAGGGAGGTGTGGGGGGTGCCTGCTTTGCTGGGGGTGTTCAACCGAGGCTGGATGCTCGGGGACGCTGCAGCCCCCATCTCCCTTGCACTGCAGAACTCGCGAGTAGCAGCGGACTGGGGTCAGGAATCCCCCACGTCGTTGCGGCTTGCCATACGAGGCGGCCCAGACCCACGCAGGCCCAGGCAGAGAGAGGTCCTGCCATTCCCAGCGTTCCCCGGCGGGCTGCTAGAAAAGGTCCCGAAGAGGGCACGCGGTTTTTCGCGCCCCCACCCTGCACGAGCAGCGTGTGCCCACACACACGGCCGCGACTGACCTCACACCGGTAGCAGTGCACGTGGAAGTCGCGGTCCAAGGCCACGATGCGGACTGTCTCCTCTTGGCCCTCGGCAGGCATGATGGGCTCCTTGCAGACGGAGCAGCGGGGGGCGAATTTCCTGGGGGGCAAAGACAGGGGTGCAGCGACAACTGCCGTCATTTGAGCCGGGGCAAACGCAAAGCGGGGCGCCCGGGCCTCCCTCGCCCTCCGCACCAGCAAAGCCCGAGCCGAGCCAGTCCGGCCACCAGAGATGCCGTCCGTGGCTCGTGGCCCACCGGTGGGATTGAGTACTCGCCTGTCTAACCCACCCTTGTCTTAGGGCTTAAGGAGGGCTGTTGGCTCCAATTTAGCAAGTTGCCCATGCACGTTTCCCCCCCCACAAAAAAAAACCCCCCAAAAGAAGAGTGCTGCTGAGTCCAATCCGGGGGCATTTTATTTGGACCACGTTCCCCATGCTGGCCGGCCAGCTTACAGTTGGGGCAAGAGGGCAGCCCCCCTTGCTGACCCTCAGGCAGAGTTCCTCACAGGTACACTGCTCCTGCACATGGAGGTTTTATCCCACTGTCCTGGCAAAGCACCTTGGCACGAGACAAAGGCGAATTCAAGGCACGCCGTCTCTGTTTGATGAGGGTCAGGGGTAGCCGGGTCATCCTTGCCGGAATCCCTCTCCTTCCTGGGAAGGCTCCAGCCTTGGCTCCGGCTGCAGGAGCAGCAGAATGCCACAGGCCGAGGGAACACCTGGCCCAGCCGCAAGCCCAGCCGGGGGTCTCTGGTGCCTGCCAGAAGGATGCGGAAGCGGACCCCCCCCCCCCCCCCGGTCTGGCACTCAGACTGGCTGCCACCATGACCCGGATCTAAAACAGAATCTGAATTAAAACAGAACATGTAAAGCATTAAGGGAATTTAAATGTCTCCACAGAAGAAAAGAAGCAACATTTCAACAAATTAGGGGGTGTGGTGTGCGTCCCATCTGCCTTTTGTGGCCACCCGTTGTGTGCGCACACGGGGAAAAGGTGCCGCAACGCGCGGGGCCAGTTGTTCGAGTTCAGACAGCAGCCCGGAAGGCTTCTGGAATGTCGGCAAGCCTTGTATCAGATCCAGCCCAGGCAACGTCTGGGGCACGGGGAGCGCTACTCCAGGGGAGCGGTGATGCTGGTTGCTAGGTGACAGCACAGGTGGGAGATTCAGTCGATGGAGCAATGGGAGCCCCACCGACAGGTGAGGTATCACGGCGCCCCCCCCCCCTGGGAGCGCAGAAGAAAGGGGTCTGAGCGAGATGGAAGTGGAGGGGTGTCCGAGGGCTCTGGGCGGACTCGGAGAGGTTCCGCAGCGGAGTTGTGTAACAACAAAGCCTTGTGCAAAGAGACTCTGGGGCAGAGGACCGCGCCTGCTGACAATCCCAGCAGCGGGGAGGGCCACTTTCGAGGACGCCTTCAGCCTGTCAGGGTGACCAGGGTGTTATGAAGGATGGGCTCTGATTACACTGGCACCAAAGAATAAGGAAGCATCAAGTCTGAACGAGCAGCTCTGCTCTGTCATTTGCGTCCGTTCTCGGCTCTGCTCAGCAATCTGTGCCGATTCTGACATGAAGCCTGAAATTTGCACAGGTGGAGGAGCAGAGCCCGAAATTTGTGCAAAGCTCAATGCTGATGGGTAGAAAATTTCAGGGGGGCAAAATGAAGGGTGCCGTGTGCCATGGGCGGCCTCCACCGTTCCCGAGTGAAACGCTGCGGCAACACGAAGAACACCAACAGCTCAATTCGAGCGGGTCAGCCCCAACCTGCACGGCTCACAATTTGTGCGACTGTGCCGGAACTGACTGGCTCCCAATTTGTGTAGGCGTTTGGAGCGCTTTTACAAAAGCAGAAGAAAGCCCTGACGTCGCTGTGCTTGGACTCGGGGGTGGAAAGGTGTCAGGAGTCCTCTGAGCTCAAAGGGAATGGATCTTGCAATGCCGCACACGCCGTTCTAACAGCACCTTCCCCTGTCAAGAGGGTCTGTCGTCGCCGTTCAGTCGCAGAGCCGGGCCCGACCCTTCGCGACCCCGCTGGCCATCCAAGCTGATTTCCCTTCTTAAATTAAGAGACAGGCTGTGCGGGAGAATGTGTGCATTTACAAAGGCGAAGCAAAGAGGCCCAGTCAGCTGACTTCCCCAGATTCCCACACTCACAGAGGGCACAGGCTGGGGGCTGGCAGTCTCTCGGCTTCCCGCGGTCTTCAGAAAGATATCTGAGATAACGTGAGTCAGCAAGGCAGGTTTAGAGCAGCTGCTTTTTATTTAGGATCCTTTCTGGGGCCCAACGTTTTGAGAATGCCTCTTGCTCCAGGCGCAGCGGATCCGGCAGCTGCGAAATGAGCTTTCTGCAGTGCCTGAGAGCCCTCCCATGCCCACCCCCCCCACACACACCCCCAGGAGGCTCTTGACTGGAATGGCCCCCAAAGCTTCCTCACCTGGGGTCTACAACCCCATCATCCACAGCTAGCATGGGCCACTGAGAGGGGGGATGCAATTAAAGCACCATCCGGAGGGCACCCGGTTGGAGGAAGGTGCAGCTGGCCGGGAGCACGGAAGGTTCACCGCTGCTGCCCTTGGAGTTCCCTTTGCGCTGGGCAATCCGTGGGCATCACACATCTGGGGCAGCCGCTTTTTGGAGGGGGGTCGGGGACCCCCGGGGGGGCATCTAGGGGAGCCCCTGCAGGGGAAGGGGCACAGTGCATCGGGCTGGCCTCCCACCGCCGTGGAGGCCCGGCAGGCCTGCATCACGGCACTGGAGCGAGCCCCGGGGCCAGCTGGCACGGGAAGCGCGTGGCTCCACCACGGAGGCCACCCAGCCTTGGCTCGTCCTCCGCTTGCGCTGGCCGCCGCCTTCGGGGTCTTAGCACTCTCCTCTTCGCCAGCAGAAGCGGCACCGTGTCACAGGAGGGGAGGAATCCCCCTGCCCCACAAGGCCACCCCCCCCCCGCTCTCACAGACATAGCCAGCTCCTCAGGCGTAACAGGGAGGGAAGGCCGAGGGGGTGGCAGGAGAGGCAAATGGCAAGCGAAAGGAGGCTGCCAGCCTGTGCTCAGTCCGACTGAATTAGTCAGGGCTTTGGTCTGAGTGGGCAGACACGGGCCTCAGCTGCACCGCCTGGTCCTCAGACCTGGAGAAACGGAGAGCTGCTCAGTCCTTCAGGGACAGCAAAGGCAGCGGTGCGAGGCGAGGCGCTCGGGCGTCTCCAGCCGTCCCCTCCTGTCTCACCTCGTGCCAGGTCCCCTTTTGTGTTCATTGCTTGCCCGGCACGGATGGAAAAACTGCACAGAGGGATCGGCGATGGAGTGTGATGCTTGCGCGGGACACGGGGCAGGTGGGGCTTCTTCCGGGGGCTGAGGCAGGGCCCCTCCTGTCTATGGGGGATTCTCTGCAGGTGGGACTGGAAGAGTGTGAGCACCTTTGGCAGCTTGTGGGTAGTCTTGGTGGGCGTGCGCTCGCACTTGCGCCCAGAGCTTCGCACGGGGCTTGCCGGGAGAGCAAACCCCAAATGCAGGCATGCTGCTACGACCCTTGCAGCCCCCACGTGCCAGACTCCGGGCTCGCTAACGGGGCGGGGCAGGCCGAAGGCCGAGGAAGAGGCTTGCCATGCTGGATCCCTGCCCAGGGACGCACCGACTCGTCTGAGAGCGAAGAACGCAGCGCTGCAACGGGATGTTGCAGCGCGGAAGCCTCCTCTCCGCTGCTCCAAGCCCCTCAGCCGGGCCGCTTCTCCTCCGCCTCCCACATGGCGCTTATACTCCCCCCAGCAATCTGCCAGCATGTCTGTCTCTCCTCGGGCTGTTTGCGCCGATCCCCGTCCCCACCAGAGGTTGTTCTTCTAAACACAGCCTCGCAAAAGCCAGGGCTTTCCTCTGACGTGCGGATGGCGCGGTGCGGCTGCATGTGCCAGGCGCCAGCCTCGGAACGCCGGAAGCAGGAGGCACGGGAAATGCTGCTTGCGCCTTCTCCAGCTCAGTGCCAGGGCCGCCCCCCGCCCCCCCAAAAGCCCCCTGGGGGGGAGAGGGAAAAGCGCTGCCCACCTGTGGAAGTCCTCGATGCAGTGGATGTTGCCCCCCGCGTCCGCGGTGAAGGGGATGCCGTCCAGGCTGCGGTTGCAGATGACGCACGTGAAGCAGTGGGGGTGGTAGGCCTTGCCGGTGGCGCGCAGGATCCGCTCCATGATGGGCTTGGCGCAAGTGCTGCACTGCTCCAGGGTGTTCTGTGGGGAGAAGAGGCGGCACAGCGGGGCCACTCAGCGGGACGCTGGGCGCTTTTCCAGGACGGAGCCTCACGTGGCCGCTTCCCTTGCGCCACGTCCTCCCAGGAGCCGCTCCGGCAGCTCGTCCCCCCACTGCGGCCTCCAGATGTGCTGGACTGCGGCCCCCGTGGGAAGGATGGGAGTGCCTGTCCAGCACACTGGGGGGCACCAGGAGAGCGGAGGGGGCAGCAGCCTAACCTGCCGGCCGGCGCCTGAATGCCAAGTCGGTTCCCTGCATGCGCTCAACACAGACGGGGGAGTCGGCCCGGTGCGCCCTCCCTTCACAGGCAGTTCTGGTCTTTTTAGAGGGGGCTTTGAAGGGGGACAGAGGAGCCAAATTCTGGCTCAGAAATGTGACAGCTACTGCAGCTGCATTTACAAACCACCGTCCCATCCGAGTGTTATATAAGACATTAAAATGCAAAGTACCAAAAGAGGCGGTGAAACCAACCAGGGATGCAGAGCAGCGCAATGGCGGCTGGAATCCATTCCCTGGTCAGGAAGAAGCTTGCTGGAAAAGGTGTTTGGCAAACCCCAAAAGAGTCCTAGCACACCAGGCGGGAGCCAACACGCTGAAGGCCATGCGCCCGGTGGCCTGCAGGGACCAGCCGAGGGGACACTTGGGACGGCCTCAGTGTCAGGGCAGGATGCCAAAAGAGAAGGCTGTTCCCCAGGCTTAGGCATGGCAGCTAAAGGGAGACGCCACTTCCAGCACCACGACATGTGAGAATGCCATAGTGGGGGTGAACATCGGATCGATTGTCTTGACTTGGCCACATGGGTGCCATTCTGCCATTGGATGTGAGTCAGGCCGGTGCACAGACCTCTGCTTTTAAAACAAGCCAGAACTTGCACAACATCCGGGCCGCTTCTCCATGGTGTGCACAAATTTGCACAGTTGGCATGCATTTATGAAAATTGTAGCACGGAGGACGCCGAAATTAGCTGAAATTCAGACTGGCCAAACCGTGTGCAGGGAGGGGTGGCGGCGTCCATGCGCCCCATGCCAAGTGCTAGCATGAGCAATGAGAACACAACCAGCGATTCCAGCCCAATGCACCGGCTTGATTCAATCCATATATGCAATTTGTGCAAAGTTACACCATTTGCGCCATTACACAAGAGGTGTCCAGTTCCGCCTTCACACCTGTGCAAATATTTTGAGACCCTCCCTCGGCTCGGCTCACCTTGGGCCACCTGGCTGGAAATGGGTCAGACGTCCTTCCAGCCCAAATGGAATGAGCTTTCCAGGGTCGCTGGCCCCTAGCACCGAACGGGGCAGGTTGGAAGGGGGCAACAGCCTGGCGGGGCCGGTCTTTATGCCCTGCTCCCTGCAAGCTGTGGGCGGCCTTAGTTAGCTCTCCCTCTCCTCGCCCTCCCCAGCCGCTCTGGGGGGCCTCGCTGTGCTGGGGCACGCCTGTTGCCGCGAGAGCATGTGCAGGCGGAGGGGTTGGGCCATGTCTCCAGAGCTGCGCCAGTCCCCCCAGTGGGCTGAGCTTGCCCCCAAAACCGGCCCGGCTGGACGCGGGAGAGGCCCGCAGGTGGGCGCTTCCTAACTCCCTTCCCCGCTTCACTCCCCGCAGGTCAGAACGGCTCGGCGGCCATTTTCTCCACACAACTTTTGCCAAACTTCCCCAGCTGCCACAGGCGCTTCTGGAGCAACCAAGGGGCAACCGAGGCGCCGATCTTATTACCGCTGCAGGTGCCTCCAGAAGCCTGGCAATTAGCCAGCGCAGCATTTTATGGGCTGTTTCTGGCTGCAGGGGCTGCTTGTACTTTCAAGACAAGCCAGAGCAACAGAAAGATCTCAGCCGAGATCTCGAACGCGTGTCTGGAAACAGACGACCTGGCCTTTGCCTGCACCTTCTGACCCCTGCAGGACCGCCATGGGGGCTTCATGTCCTGTAGAACACGCCCCCCTCCCCACGCATACAGCCTGTTTTCTCCAAAATACTGTGCTGGGAGCATGTGAAGAGTGCATTTTCCGGCCTCTGAGGAGCCTTGGCTAGAGACTGAGGTGCTTTCACGCAGGCCCTGAATTCGTGGGAGCTCCTGGTGAGGGAAAGAGCCACGCACCGCAGGGAGGAGCAGAAAATGAGTCAACCCAGCACGGCCTTCCCCGCGCTTAGAGCGGTTTGGAGGCCGGATCGCAGCTTGCCGCTTGGGGGATGCCGGCGTGCCTGACAGCCGGCACAAATGCTCCTCTTGGTGGGATTGATTTGTCTCCGCCGTGGCATCCTTGGGAAAGCTAAGCAAATTCCGAAACAAGGGCAATTCACCTCTCCAACCAGCTTCCTGGGCGCCGTGACAGAATACAGAGCGGGCTTTTTCAGTGCTGGGGGTGGTTACGAGAGAATTGGAGCACCGACGAGGGAGAGCCGGCAAGGGAGTGGCTGCAGGGGGGCGTTTTGGGTACGCCGTCTGCCGGCATCGTGCAGAGTGCCTGGCCTCTGCTCCCTTCTGTCAGGTCTGTGTCACGTCCTGTGTCTCCAGCCTGCATGCCTCCCCCACTGCTGACGTTCTGACTGTAAGCTCCTTGGGGCAGGAACCTGTCTTCTATGCTTATGAGCAGACCGCATGCAGATGGAGCTGCAGAAATGATGAGCGTCTCCGAATTATTCCAGACACTCGTATTATTGTTTCTAGGCGGGGAGGCATTTCCAGGCCACAACACGGATTCCCTTCCTTTCCGTCTCTTCCGGGGTGCTGTTTACTGAGGTCTGTGTGCGAAAGCAAAAGCTGCTAAAATACCGGGTCCGCTTCGTGGACTTTTTGCGGGCCACAGACGGAGAAGGGTGGAGCAATGCTGGGTGGATTTTGGAAGGGGCGTGGACACCCGCCGGAGAACAGGAGCTCGATGGCACGACAGCAGCTGCCGCGCACGCGCCGGCATGCGTGACCTCGCCTGGTGATGGGGGGGACGGGCCTCAGCGGGGAAAGCCGCATTTCCGGAACAACAAAGCGGCCCTGCAGCGTCACAGTGAAACTGCAGGCTGCATCCACAGCACGGCGCTCTCCCTGCGGTTTGCACACCGACTCATCCCCCTGTCCCCCTCACCTGCCCCGGTCCAGTCCACCCCAAAGGCGTCTCTCCAGAGAGGGCATCTGCTTCCGGGGAGACAAACCGCTCCCCAGCTGGACCCCTGCGGATGAAGCGCAGACACCCTTAGGCTGGTCCCAGGGATCGGAAGCACAAGCACCTCCAGTGCGGGCAAGGGATGCCTTCGATGTGGCGGGCTGCCTTCGATGTCTTTAACGAAGAGCAAACGCCCCCCCTCGTCTTGGGACGGAACCACAGCGGTGGCAGCAACAAACCGGAAATGTCCTCCGTGAGAAGGAGCGCTCCCATCGCGGGGTCTCCTGGCAGGTGGGCCAGTTGAGGCGCGACATGGCAGAGCACCGTTGCAAAATACGAGACCCCAACGAGACACAAACCGAGCGAGAGAAAGCGCACGTTGCACGAGCGGGGTTATCAGCTGCTACAAAGCTCTGGGCAAAGCACCCGCTGCACCAGACTACCACTCCCATCATGCTGCTGCGGCACTCACGTCTGGCTGTCTCCAGGAAAGCCGCTCGCAAAGAACCCCTCGGGGGCAGCCTGCAAGGCCCCCTGAGCAACGAGCGCATGCAGGAACAAGCCAACCAATCTGGACGGCTCTCCACTAGGCAGTGCTGCCTGGCCCAGTGTTCAGGTCAGCCCTCTGGGGCCCAGAACTGGCCACCCCACAGCAGGGGTGGGCGAGGAAGAACCGGGCACCCAGGAAGCGTTGGGCTGGGTTTTGGGGGATCTGGGCTGCAGTCCTCACTTGGCCACAAAGCCCAGGGGAAACATTGGACCGGTCACTGGCCATCAACCTAGACCACCTCACAGGGCTGCCATGAGGACAGAGATGGGGAGAGCAAGAGGACATGCAGGCAAAAAGGAGTTTCCCCCCTCCTTCCTTCCTTCCTTCCTTCCTTCCTTCCTTCCTTCCCCTCTCTCTCTCTCTCTCTCTCTCTCTCTCTCTCTCTCTCTCTCTCTCTCTCTCTTTCTTGAACTCCTGCACTTGGTTTTGTGTGCATGTTTGTGTGTGTGGAAGAAGACATTTAAAGAGAAACAGCAGCTGGTTGGAAAGGTTTAGCACTATCAGCACCCTGGATTGGGGCCCCCTGCACTTATGCAAAAGTTATGGCCCTCCTCGTGTTATGCGCTGAACGTGGCATGCACTTTCGCAGCGCGACTCTCAAGAAACGTGGGTCTCCTGAAGTCCACCCTTGCAGCCTGCAAGCCAGTCCCTGCACCCTCCAGCACCCCCTTCCTCCAGGTGCCAACCCAGCAAGAGGCTTAGAGGGAGGGCCTTCTCTGTGGTGGCCCCCATCTTTAATAATAATCACTGTATTACCGTTTAAAGTGACCCTCCCAGTGAGTCTGCTGGCCAAGAGCATGTGCCTCACCTACCCAGGTACAGTTCCTGCGCTAGAGTTTGCCCATTCGGTGTCCAGCCAAGCGTCATGGGCCACCCTTCTGCTTTTTATCTGGGCTTCTGCGGTAGTAAGTACTCACTGGAAACGGAGCATTGTAAGGCAGCCTGAAAGAGAGGCTCCGCAGCACGGCTGAGCTCGGAGTGTTTCTGCTTCCATTCATGGCAGGATTAAAATAACAAGCCTCAGGAAGAATGAATACTCGTTTTCCCCGACATCTCCGATGCCGCGCACTTTACATACAATTATGGGGGGAAATGGCAGGAAATTGACCCATTTCTGCGGAAGTGTCCTTGTCATGCATCGCGCTATTTCATTTCATGGCCCATTTGGGGATGAGCAATTTCCCTCGGGCCGCGGAGAAAGCCATGGCCAAACTGCCATGAAATCGGCACTACGAACAGCCTGGCTTTGGGACGCACTCCCCCCCGCCCCCCCGGCATTCCTTTCAGTAAAATTACAGGCAGCGGGCATAAGGCTGTGATTACAACAGTGCCCCCCGCATACCGCCTCCTGTGCCCCCGTCCCCAGTGGCTACCAGGACTCCTGGCCACAAAGCATCGGATGCAGGTCTCTCTGCTGCAGGAGCCCCTGCAGGGGGTGTCTGCCGAACCCCGCCTGGGGGAGAGGGTGGGTACAACGCCTTTGCGTTCCCTTGGCTCGGCTACCCAGATCCCGTTCTGCGGGCCCTGCACTGGCTCCAAATTTAGAGGCTGCCGTTCCTTGGAAGCCACCCCCACCCGCTGGCACAGAGCGCTTTTCGCCTGCTGAGCGGGGTGCTCCGGGGCTGCGTGTTCCCAGCGGCCTGAGAGGCCCCTTGCCGCTCGACCCGACTCCGTGGACCCTGCCTGGGAGCAGAGGCCCCCAAGTGCCTGGAGCAGGTTCCCGTCAGGGGCGCCTTTCCAGCCTTCGCCCCGAAGCAGCAAGGAAAGCGGGGCGATCCCCTGGAGCTGAGATGCTGCCAGAGGGGAGGAGAGTGGGGGCCAAGGGGGCTGGCGGGGGACCCACGTGGCCGATTGCGGTGGCTGCTCCAGGCAACGACTGGAGCAGGCAGCCGGGGCCTCTGGCCCTGCGGACGGCTCTTGCGGGAGCCAGTCCCGAGACGGGGTGCAGAGCCGCGCTGGGCAGAGTGAGCCGAGAGACGCCGTGCGAAGGCTTTCCGGTCACGGGCCCACTCAAGTCGTGCACCGGACAAGCACGTGGTGTTCATGTCAAGCGGGAGAGGCCCTCTTCCGGGAGCCCTCCCTGAAGGATATTAGGAGGGTAAGTACTCGGAGCAGGGCCCTCTCTGCAGTGGCGCCCCATCTATGGAATGTGCTCCCCAGAGAGGTCCGCCTGGTGCCGTCGTTATTTGTTTTTTGGTGCCAGGCCAAGACCTTTTTATTTAAACGCCATTTTAATTGTTAATATTATTTATTTATTTTATTTTTATGGCCAGGACTCCAATTATATTATATTGTTTTATATTGTTATTATTTATTTATTGTCGTGAGCCGCCCCGCGGCTTCGGCGACTGGGGAGGCATAGAAGCCTCCTAAATAAATATATAAAAGCACGGAATAACCAATGCTCCCTGGAAATACGGGTGGCCTTACGGAATTCACGGGGGATCTGTGGCGGCCACTGGGTGGGACCACCCCAGAAGCCTTATCCGGGCTCCCCTCGCTTCTGAGGCAGCGTCTCCGCCCAGGTCCCCTTCCTCCAGAGGCGGCGTGTCCCCGTGGCCAGCCCGTCCCAGGAGCACGCATGGGCCCATGGCTGAGCAGCAGCGTGCCGGCCGAGCTGTGCCAGGCTGCCCGGGAGCTTCACGCCCGGAACAGCAGAGGGCCTTCCTGCCCCGCAAGAGCAGCCGTCCTCTCGAACAATGACAGCCAGATTCATTAAGCTCGTTAAAAGATCATAAAAACCCCGGGAGGTGGAAGCACGCACCATCAGTGCTCGACTCTTTCATTATTATTAGCCGGATGATAAAACCACCGGTGGGCGGTTATAAATTACATTGGCCAAAGCAGATGCTGCTGGCTGTGTGAAAGGGAGCGATCCCCCGCGGAGTCCCCGGAGCACCAGGGAACGCGGGGAAGGGGATCTGCCCTGGGACACAGCGAGCCCTCGCCCCACGGCTTCGGGCCAGCGTGTCCGGCCCGCAGAAAGAAATGGGAAGGCTCTTTCTGGACAGTGCCCTTCAATGATGCTTGGACCCTTCGGGAACCCACGTCCGCTCAGGTAGTCAGCCAGCACGTCAGGGACAAGCATGGCCTGGCCCGAGTTTAGCCTGTGTGATTCTCCTGGTCTTGCAGCTCAGCTCATCGTCAAAATGGCCAGTCTGGACTGAGTCTGGGATGTAGAAACACAGAAACAGAACGAGTCAGAAGGGGCCTCCCGGGCCATCTAGTCTGACCCCCGGCTCCAGCCGGCCCTGCTCACGACATGCCCACCATGTGCATGTCCAGCCCGTCCTTGAACGCCCTCACCGATGGGGCCTCAACGACCTCCCGTGGAAGCCCATTCCTCGCCCTCGGGGTCCTGACTGTCAGGAAGTGCTTCCTGGCATCCAAATGGAGCCTGGGTTCCCTGAGCTTTGCTCCTTTGGAGCACATCCTGCCTTCCTCTGCAGGGGAGAACAGGTCTCTGCCCACCTCCATCTCTTCCCATCCCCTCACATACCTGTATGTCACCAACAGATCCCCTCAGAGTCTCCTCTTCTCCAGGCTGAAGAGACCCAGTTCCCCCAGTCTCGCCTCACACCCCACCCCCTGCAAACCAGCCACCAGCCTTGTGGCCCTACGCCGCACTGATCCCAACCTCACGGCAAAGGGGATGCCGAGACCTCCGTGTCTCAGAAGCTCAGCAGTTCCACCCATCTAGTTCAGCTCTGTCCGGCCAACTTTTGATAAGCGTGGCCTGTGCGTTCAGAGGACGCGCATCTTTATAGTGGGGCGTGGATGCATGTCTGCGCATGGTTCCCCCATGCCTCCAGCACCCAATGGTTGAGTCCCGCAAGCGCCCGTGGACCCTTCTCCAGATGGGTGAACCCATCAAGCTGAGTCCTGCTCAGGTGTGCGCCGTCCCCACACTTCGGGGAATGAAAGCGGTGATATGCTCGGCACGCTTTCCAGGGCCGGGGTGGGGGGGCACTGACTCGTCGGAAGAGAATTAAACAGGAAGGAAAAAATCCAGGAAAAAAAATACACGCCACTCTGACACGCAAGACGGTGCGTAGACGGTTTGCCACGAGAATGAAACAGGCGCGGATTGCAACCCGGGCTCGGTGTTGCAAGCCGAGCACAAAGACAGCTACACATTGCTGGGAATATGGGTCTCGCTCTGTCCCCCAGCAAGCTACTCTGAGGTGGGTTTGGAGGTGGAAGGGCACCAGCAAATCCGGTTCTCGGAGGGCCAGAGGAGAGAAAACGACGAAGCATCATGAAGGAACGCGGCGTAATGAGCTCCTCGGAGGCCTCGGAATTTACCCAAGAAAAAGGAGTACTTACTCCCGGGTCTGTTGAGCCTCGTGCATTATTTAATAATCGTTCCTTGGCAGGAATGAATACATTTACCTGTCCCGTCGGAGGGGGAGCAGCCGTGGCGACGTGTTTATACTAATTCTGAAAATGCGATTTTTAAGCAGAAAAGAAAAGAAGGGACGGCACTGAAGTAAACACAGCCGCCGCGGGAGAGGAGAAACCCTATTACAGCTTCCTCATCTCCTTGATTGGGTTTGGAAATTCGGGCTCAGATTGATTTGAGTGCTTTTTAGCACTTGTACCTTGATTATTGTCACTTCTAAAAATGTGAGAATTACAGAGGCATTAATATAACTGAAAATTACCTTCTTCAGAGAACACCATCTGAGGGTTTTATGTAGCAGTTACGGCTCCAGGCTCCACTCTGCCGGTGTTCGCAAGCCACGATTCCCATTATCTTTTCTCCCGCAGGTGGGAAAGGAGCTGGGGTGAGATTTTGATGGGAAAAATTGCCTGCAGGGCTGCTCTCCCGTATATAAAAATTAGCCCTGTGCATGGATTCAGATCGCAAGATCCGTGCGTACAAAGGGAGCACCACCCCCCAATCCGGTGTGGGGCATGATTTGAGCCCAAGGGCCAAACTCGCATGTAGGGGAGTTCTGGGGTCGGGGGTGGGGGGGCTCGTGTTTCATCTGCGGATGCGGCCAAGGGCAAAGCAAGGATGGCCAAAGGAACAACATATTATTACCAGTTTTAGGTCTACTCAGAAGTAAGGAGGACAGAGCTGCAGTTTGAAATAGCATCCATTGATGAAGCTCCTTGTGACTCGTGGACGTGTTGGCTCACAAGTAAGCAGGACTTTCTGTGCCTTCTCTCAGCCTCAGAAGCAAGCAGGACGGAAGCCTTCAGCCCCTGACTCCTCAGACCAGCTCACCCTTTCCTGCAGGTGGCAGCTCTTATCTCTAATCGGTCGCTGACTGGAGGTAAGAGCTTTCTCCAGCTGATTAGTGGGGCAGGGCTAGGGGCTGAGCTTCATGGACTGGGTGGGGGACCCCATGGGCTGCATTCCAGCCTGAGGCCTGGAGGTGCACCGTCCCTGCGTTGAGCCGATCACCTGAACGGAGTCTCCTCGCACATGGGGGGGGGAACAGTGGGTGGGGGGGGGTCTTCGAATGCAAAGGCACCAAGCAGCGAACACCCCTCTGGCGGAGTGGCGCTTTCCACCTGCAATGTGCCCACCGAATGCGCAGTCGGAAGAGGGCTTGCGGGGGGGGGGGGCGTATTCAGCTGCTCTGCCTCATCCAGTTTGACCCTCTGATTCCAGCCTCTGTCTGAGAGTGCGTTTCCCTGGAGTGCAGCCTGGATGGATCCCGAAGTGCCCAGGGTCACACCGGGCAGGGCCAGGGAAAGGAGCTCAGACAGCAGGGTGGGAGAGTTTGCCCGAAATCCTGAAATGCCGCCAGGTGGACCAAAGGTCTGTCTCGGCATGATGTAGCTTCATGTGCCCACAGGAACGTCTGGAAGGTTCTGGCGTCTCCGTAAGAGAGGAGGAGGTGCTGAGCACCCACGTGGATTGTGGTACGGGATTTCTTAATCGGGTTCACCTCATAGGGTTCGCCTTTCCTAGCCTGGGACCCTCCTGATGCATGGACTGCAACCTCCACCATCAGCCTAGGACTCCTGGGGATGGTGGAGGACAGGAGAGCCTGGAGGAATGTTGTGCATGGGGTCGCGATGGGTCGGACTCGACTTCGCGACTAACAACAACAACAATGCTGGCTGTGGATGATGGGGGTTGCACACCAGGAAAGCTGTAAGACACCAGACTGGGGAATGCCTTACAGGAATTCACAGGCCCTGAGGGTTGACCGGGTCAACGGTCAGAGATGAATGGTTACCTTTATTTGCCCGAGTGTCAAGCTATCCAGGTGCTGCCCGGATCCCACAAGATCCCACAAGCCCCGCCGAGACAGACTTGCGATTCTACAGCAATGTCAGAGTACAGAATCGTTAAAAAAGTACGGGAGAGCAAGCCTTCCAATGCACCGAGCACCCAAAGCAAACATAATGCGCAGCTCTGAAGCACGGCGCAAATGAGGAGCTTAACATGCTTTTGTGTTAACATAATTTAACATATTATTAGCAGCCGTGGGGTAGGATTTTCAACTCTGCGGGGAATTTGTTCCCGGTTCCACCTCCCTCGCCTAGATTAGACTGCAGGCTCTTCTCACGAGAGGACACTCGGCAAGAACAGCATGTCCCCCCCCTCCCCCCGGTCTCCCATGACGGGTGCGAAATAACAAGCGTTGGGATGCTTAGATGCGGCGACACTGCCATCTATTTCAGAAGACAGCAGGTTTGAAACACATCTACATAATGGGTAGGAAAAGTGTTTAAACAACACTAAAAAGAATGATTTAGTGGGATTAATAAAGGTACCTCTTAAAGCGGCATGTCACCGTTGCCAGGATTAGGGTTGGGGTTAGGGTCAATGGAAGTAGGGTTAGAGCTGGGCACGATCCAGGGTTTAAAAGGGTTCTTTTCTGCTAAGTTTCTCATGACCAAGGTCCACTAGGTGCCAAAACCTTCCTTGTAAGAGTGAGATAGGAAAAGCAGCCTATAAAAGGGGGATTTAGCATTTTAAGTGAGAAGATGCAGATCTGAAATGCAAAGGTTAAGAGAATATTAGAAGGGCAATAATTCCATCTGATTAAACTTTTATCTGGCAGGGCTGTAAAATGTTCAGAATGAATTAAGGGTTTTTATTAACAGATGTAAGGGCTCCATAAAAGATTTTCTGCAATCTAAGTGGCCGAGAGGGAAGATCTGAGCATCCATTAGAAGAAAGAAGTCATTGTATCATTAAGATATGATCTGATTGTCGATCGGGAGGGAGGGAGGGAGAGCAGCCCACTATGGGGGCAGGGCAAAGTGGATGCGTTGCCATTTAGAGGCCTGGTTTTCACAGATCCTTCATATAAAGTCAACCTGGGGACTCAGAGCCTTTTCTTTGCTGCAGAAAGGATGGTCAGACTGGCTCTGTTTTGCTCCAGAAGGCTTGACCACGCCAGAAGAATGCTTTTGCTATGCTCCACTATGTCTCCTGCCAGGACGGATGCCACAATGTCCTCTGAGCATGCACGAAGGGGCCTCCTGAGATCCAAGGTTGCACTAGGACGCTGTGCCAGAAGCCTGAGGCCCTGGGACTTATACTGCCCCCTTCCTGCCCCAGAGGCCTGGGGTGGCCACTTGCCTGTTGGATGGCCGGCAAGCCTTGCCTTGGGCGTCCGTTCACCTAGTGCAGTGACGAACGGGCAATGCAGGGGCGACTTGGCTCACGTGCCGACAGAGAGGCGCTTATGAAAAAGCCTTCCAAGTGTGGCTTTTTATGCGCAGCTCATCATTCCTGCCCATTCTGAACACATTCCAACCGTCAGATTCATGCCAGGACACCTCGTTTTCCGAACCCTAACCCTACCCTGGTGCACACCCTAACCCTAATATGGGGATACAGTTCCATTGAAAAGAAGGTGATTATGAAAAAGCCTTCCTTGAGTAGCTTTTTTGGCACAGCTCATCATTTCTGCCCATTCTGAACACATGCCAACCATCAAAATCGTTCCAGGACACCTCGTTTCTCTAACCCTAGCCCTACCCTGGTGTGCACCCCTAACCCTAATATGGGGATAGAGTTCCATTGAAAAGAGGGCGATTATGCAAAAGCCTTCCTGGAGCAGCTTTGTCTGCACTGCTCATCATTTCTGCCCATTCTAAATGCATTCCAACCATCCACACCATGCCAGGACACCTCGTTTTTCTAACCCTAACCCAGTGCTGGTGAATCTTTTACAGACCAAGTGACCAAACTGCAGCCCAAAACCCACTTATTTATCACAAATTGCCAACTGCAATAAAACCTGAAAACTGAGGGTTTTGTTTAGGAAAAAACACGAATTCAGGCAAATATACATGGCAGAAGCACTGGCTGGCCATGCGAACGCTCGGAAGAGTTGCGGCTAATGAGTTGCGGCTCGTGACATCACTGCCTGGCGCCGCTCCTCCTTTCCGAGCATGCGAACGGCCCCTGTGTGCGCTGTTATCCGATGCTCGGCTGCTGGGACTTGGACCTCTGGGTCGTTTTGGACGTCTTTGCGGCGAGCGCATGTGGGGAAGGGCCCACGCGGAATCCACGTCAGCTCCGGCTCCCGAGGCGAGCCCCCTTCTTCCGGCCACCATGCTGCTTCTCTCGCCTTTCTTCAGCCAGACTCTCCCTTCTTTTGTGGATCCAGGATGGCTTGTATGAGCATGACAGATGCACGGCTGTGGCTCTCCTTCCCCAAAATGCAAGTCCTGGAAGCATGGCATTGCCTGGGCAGCCAAGAGCGCAACGGTTCTGCTCGGGAAGTCAAGCCATACAGGGGGTTCTGGGTTGCGACATGGTAGACGAGCTACATTTGGGGTTCTTCACGGGAAAATCCATTTTCCGCCGCTTTGTCTTTCTTCCAGGAAAGCTCCTGGGAAGGCAGGAGAAGGAGAGATACTGAGGGACAGCAGGGACCTCCTCCCTCTTCCACAGGTTCTGAATCTGCAGTGGGGGGAGCTTCTCTCCCTGCGGAACCTGCACTCCCAAAAGTAGGAGAAGACCTGGGTCAGGCAGCAGATGAAGGGAAAGGAGAAGGCAGCATTGCCATGTGGTGCTTGCGAGGCACCGGAGACGGGACATGAATTCCCACGACTGCGGGCCAGCGGTGGTCCTTGCCGAGTCCCTGTGCAGCTCTCCGAGGCAGGGATGCGTGAGGAGCCCAGCCTGGGGGGGCGGGGGGGGGATCCCGAGAATTCCTGCTGCTCGGCTGCCCAGATGCCGGCCTGAGTTCTCGTGCCGTAGCCCAGCCTCGCCCCGAGCACGCGCATGGGTGTCCAGCAGGAAGCCAGTCCATGTGGCGCTCTGGACTTGCCGGCTCAGTGTTCGTTGTGCAAAGAACTGGGCACTTCGTGCACCTTATGCGTGCCTTTGTGAACGCGCGAGTGTCCGCAAGCATTTGGGGACGCAACGCAGCTTGCTTGTACGGGAAGAGCCTGGCGGGTCGGGTTCCACGCTTCAGGGGCACACCTGGGCTGCAGAACTTGCCCACCAAACCCCTTGCTGGCCGACCCCAAGGGGCCACCGGCAGTCTCCAGATGTGCTTCTCAGGCCCTGCCCCCTGCCCCCGACTGGTGCCTTGGATCGTGGCCCCTGCCTGGGTTGGCTCTGTGTGCTCCTCGTCCTCCATGTTTTCTGCCTGGCCGTGGAATTGTCTTGGCATCCGTGTTGCATTTTGACATCTGCAAAGAGGCCCCCCGTCCGCCCACCCCAAGATCGAGGGCGACCGTTTAGGTGCACCCCTTTCCCTGCAGAGGGAGAGGAGCGGCCCTGGGTGAAATTCTGGAAGGCCCCGGATGTGCCTCCGCTCGGAGAGCCTGCAACATTTTTAATGAATTTCATATTTCTTGTTTTTCAAGTAGTCACTCAGAATTCTTCAGACGCTTTGGGAAACAAACATAATAGACTTAATGATCCTACTGAGCAGTTAAAATTCAAATTGCCGAGCGCAAAGAGCGTCGCACCGACAACCACTTTCCGTAAATTACTCCCCAATCTGGTTTGTGATAAAAACAAAAATAAAAGATTTTTACATGCATGCAGTGTGCGCGCGTGTGTGCGTGTTCTTTCACATCCGATTTACTTTCTTCCTTGGTTGCTATTTTCCCGCATAATCTGTTTTATAAGAAAAATAGCATATGAATTACACACTCACATGTACATTTCTGTAGCTGTTCTTCTACAGAACACTGTCCGGGTTCTTTCCAATTACCCAGAAATACTCGTGTGCAAGCCCCCTTTGACACCAAGAGAATAACAGTGGCGGGAGACCGGCATTCAGGGGATTATCTTCTCCCGGGGTATCCGATTCCTCACCACTTGAGAGCATGTTCTTCCGAGTTCAATGGATTTACTCCCAAGAAAATGCGCACAGCCTTGGATGGTAAGTGCGTGTGTTTCTGCCTCCAGAGGCTGAAGCCCCATCCAGGCCAGCTCGCATAATAAGCCATTAGCACCAGAACATGAATACCTCCTCATGGGGACGGAGTGCCTGGGGAAAGGGCTTAGAAATCAGTCTGGAACGGCTTGCAAAGAAGCGGAGCTTTTCCCCGAGTCTTTGGAGAAACGGCTTATTCCGAGCCAATCCAGACGGGGCCTGGGGGAGCATCCAAGCGCAAGTCTTGTAGCTGCGGATTCCAGCGTGCAGTCCCGCGAGCTTCATTATCACTCTGCCTCAGTTTCTCATCCGCAAGTCGGTGGCCAGAAATGAAACTTTTGCTGGACTAGTGCGGGGGGGAGGGCAATGGGGGGGGACCTGCCACTGCTGCTCGGCTCGCTGCTAAATAGGAGGAAACACAGTTGGCAGCTGTATCAATAAAACGGCGACCGTTAATCTCCTCGTGGGGCTTCGCTGGGGAGGAAATGTTAATGATTTCAAGGTGCTCTGCAAGTCAGAAGGTGGCATACACAGATGCTGCACGTCTTGGTGAAAAAAAGGACCCCAGGGAGAACCTCTGCAAACCTAGGATGCGTTTTCGGGGCTGTTTGGAGCGAGGCTGGAGCACATCTCCCCGTGACGGCTGCATGCCTCTGCTCAACCCATTTCCCTTCCCCAGTGACTGAGGTCCTGCGGCAGAGCCACGCTGGAGGCCCACGATCAGGGAGGGCACTCCAGGGCCGCCTCTGCCCGGTGCCAACACTCCCGGGCCATAAAGACTGTGGCCGGACAGAACCAGCGTGTGCGACCCTCGCTTGCGCCGGCCACACGGACGGGCCAGGGAAGGGCCACGCAGAGTGCGCTGTCGTCGCGTGGCAAAGCTTGGGCGGGGAGCGCTGCGGGTCCGAGGGCAACGGAAAGGAGAGGGCTTCCCCGCCCGCCATCAGACTTGTGCGAGTGGCGCATGTGCCTAGCCGGGCTGCGTCCCCAGCCAGAGCGATCCGTCCTTGGGGCTTGTCCTTCTGGGAAGCACCAGCGCTGGCAAGCCGACAGCTGGCCCTGGCTGAGCATCGTGCGCAGCAATCTCTCACACTCGCGCACGCACGGCGACTGCACCAAACCCCCGTCCGAACCGGAGCGCTCCGCTCGCGTCCAAGACTCCCAAGGGAGCAAGCGCAGCCACAAGAGCAGGGAATCCGGCAGAGCCGGGCTTGGGGGGCCCTGCAGAGCAGGCCGCCACCGTCCAGTCTGTGCAGGACTAACCAATGCCGTGTACCCCTGAGATCCCTGCACGTTTTCTAGTGGGTCTGCAGCCCTTGCACCTGCTTGTGAAGACCCTGTTTGTCTCCAGAACAAGCGGGCCGCGAGTGCCGCACATCCTTGTCAGTGAGTGAGATCTCGTTTTGGGCGACTTCTGAGGCCGAGCTCTGAAGAGCGGGGCTTCCTCTGTGGTGGCTCCATTCGTGCCATTCCCCCCTGCAGGCGGCCTGGCAGGCGTGGCCTCTTCTGGCCATCAGGCCGAGCCCCCGCTCAAGGCAGGACTGCAACTCCGTCTGCAATCCAGTGCCCACCTGCCTGGGAGTAACTCTGGCCAGGCTGGCGCGGAGAGCCGGGCCTGCGAAGCTTCCTTGCCGGCAGCCACAGCTGTGGTCCCTTCCGCCAGATGTGGTGCTGACCCAAACGGAACGGCCCTTCGGGTCCCAGGCAGGGAGAGGTTTCTCCCATCACCCGCACGCTGCTTTTGTGACTAGAGAGGACCGAGACTGGGCCTTGCACCCGGATTTCTTCCCAGCTCCACTTGGAGGCGGCAGCAGTCGGACCGGGGGCCGCCTGCAGGCAGAGCCCGGGGGGCACAAGGAGCTATGGCTCCTCCGAGGAACAGACGATGCTCTTTGGTTGTAGGCCTTCCGGCACACGCAAGCCAAAACGGGTGGCATGTCCCCACAGCTCTGGCCACCTTGGGTCCTTCACCAGCGAGCGACTGGAGCATGGCATCTGCGCACAAGGCCGCTGCTTTCCCAGGGAGGTTTCTCTGGGGTTCAAGCCCTCACGGGGCCTGGAGTAGGAGGCAGGGGCAGGAGCGCTTTCCTCCCGGGTTGCTTCCGCTCTTTCCGATGCCGCCATCATCCGCATGCTCCCACATAGAAGCTGCCTCTTCCCCTCTGTGCATGAGATTCTCTCCACCGCCACCGGCAAACCGGTGCCCACCAGGACTCTCCGTAGGCGTTAACACGCCACTGGTGTGGCCCGCTTGGCAATGAGGCACGCTCTTTCCTTCCAGACGGAGCCCATGTGCTTCCGTTCCAAACAATCGTGGAGTATTTCTTTATACCTATTTATCATACTCATCCCGGGTCATCTAGTCTGACCTCTGGCATCAGCCGGCTCCGCTCATGACGTTCTTAGTTTTGAGAACACGAACAGGCACTGGACCAGTTCCTCAGAGCACTGGATTCCAGTGTGTGAACTTGCCGCAAGCCTTCCAGCCACCGAGGATCAGTTTTGCACGGATGTCTAACTTCCGAGCGCTCAGAGCATCTGACTTCGGCCCTTGCGGCTGTTTCCTGTGAGGTTAGAGCAGGCACGATGCTTCCCATGCTTCAGAGGGCTTGGGGTGAGGCGGAGGGAGAATCCCCCACGGCGTGATTCGTGAATGCACGGGGCGGTGGCCCACGGAGGCCAGGAGAGGGGCCTCCCAGAGGTCATCCAAGGAGACAGGCGGCAGGGGCCATGCTGAGACCCTCCCGCTGCTTCTCCGTCCCGCAAGTTCCCCCTGAAGCTGTTTTCCTGGCCCGGAGAAGTGCTTTGAGCCGCATGTGTAAGCAGAACACCTTTGGTCTCCGGAGATGGATTGTTTCCATCAAGAAAGCCCTCGCCCCGAGCTGGTAGGAGCCAAGGAGGGTTGCCAAGGGCTGGTGGAGGGTGCGCATTCACACACAGGCCCGCGCAAGTGCAGATGACTCTGGCGCATCACAACGGGGTGCTCCTCAGGGACGCATGGATGCTGCCTGCGTGTCGTGGATTGTCAAGAGCGTCTTATTCCATCACCTGCTCCCTGACGGAATGGGATTCTTTCCCCTCTGGAAACATTAAAAAAAGCCTGCTGTAATTCATGCAGCTTTTACTGGAATGGAAAATGTTGCATTGTTTTCCGAGCTTAGCAAACGATCCTGGAGAAGATGCTTCAGAGGCTGGAGGCCGAGCAGAGAAGGGGTTCTTTTTTTATGACGCTTGCACCTTGCCCCACAGGTTACGCTCTTTGCACATGCAACTTGCACCTCTTTGTGTGTGTGTGTGTGCGCGCACGCTTCAAAAGCCATGCGTTTCAGTGCATTTGCAGCCATTTAGCCATCAGTTCCAGAAGGTTGGGAGTGGGGAGGGCCCAGGAGCACACGGACTCCGAAAAAGCCCATCGGCGAAAAAAGCCACAGGTCAGATTCACGGAAACGCAAAATAATTTGGCCGCATTTCAAAATATCAACATGCCTGCTCGTGAGGGTCACGGGATGGGGCCGTGGAAGGCCCTTCGTGGCGACGCGCTCTGGTGGAAGCGATCCACAGATGTCTGAAAACTTCCCTTGTGCCGCCAAGCCAGCCCAGGCGCCCCGTCCAAGGCGCCGATCGTGAGCATGCGGCACCGCAGACACCTGCGAACGGTCAGGCACGTCCTTGCGCTCTCCTAATTCCCGGCTGCCGGGTTGATTTGCCCAGATCTGCCGCGCAGCATGAGCCAACGGGGGAGATCGGCACAAACCGGGAAGCCTGCCCAGATTTGGGGCCGTTTATGCAAAGCTGCTCTTGCGCTGCGGCTCGTTTGCGCGGAGTGAGAGGAGCCGCTGCCACAAACGGGAACCGGGAGCAAGACGAACGGGGAGCCGCTATTCAGCCATGCCTCGCTTTCTGGGCACTGCCCAGTCGCCCACGCTGGCCTGCCCTTTGCCTGCCATGGATTAATTAATGGGGAGACGGCCCGACCCCGCTGGGGGCCGGGGGAAGCTGACGAGGCCTCCGGGAGTAAATGATTCACAGCAGATGAAGGGAGCTGGAGGGAAGCTGCCCGCCAGATCGTTGGAATCGCCACCCTGCTTGGGAGGGAGGTGGGGGGCCGAGGAAGGAGCCCGCGGAAGGAGGGGCAGGATGCGCTCCTCCGGTCCAGCAGGGCTGGCGCTCTGCGAGGAAGAAGAGGCTGCTCCTGCTGGCCGGGGAGCGGGGGGCTCCTGCCCTCGGGGCTTCAGCTGCAGGGGGGCTGAATTTAGTTATTACAAGCTTTTCTAGGCCGTCCACTACCAGTGTCTCGCGGCGGCTTGCAAGAAAAAGAAAAGGAAAAAAAAAAGCCGAAACTATAAGACAAAACATCGCACTGCATCCAGCCTCAATAATAAAACCCAGAATAAAACCAATGAAACATCTGAATGCTGGGAAAATAAAAAGTTTTCGCCTGATGCCGAAAAGAATAAAGTGACGGCACCGGGCGAACCTCCCTGGGGAGTGAATTCCATAGTCAGGGCGCCACCACAGAGAAGGCCCTTCTCCGGGCAACTAATCTCTTAATCTCCCGGAGAAGGACCCCCGCCTCAGATCTTAAGGAGTGGGCGGCACGTGCAGCCGAGGTGACGAAGGAAGGACGTCTTTGTGGCGAGATCAGTCTGACAACGGCAGGAAGGGCCAGAGGGGGCTGCGCCCTCCCCTGTTTGAGGCGCTGGGCCGCTCCGGAGGATGCTGTGGCTCTGCGGGTGGGCTGCACACCTGGCGCCCCCCCGCCAAACCCCGTCCGCCCCCAAGGCGGGGGTCTACAGGAGGGGTAGGCAAGCCGCGGAGCACGGGGTGTCCTTCCCCGCGCCTCCCGCAGGGCCGCATCCCGATTCACAGTCGTCGCCCAAGAGACTTGCAAGGAAAGCTGCAAAGTGAGTTTGCCAAACAATTATTTCGGGTGACGTCCAAGGGCAACACGAGTGGATCATTCTTAGGGAGCGAATGAGCTAGACATCAGGCAAATGTATCCGGAAGCGACAGCAAAAATCTCGCAAGAGCTTGCGTTCCTCTTGCACCCGGATCCCTAACACAGGTGAGAGTCGTGCTGCTTCAGGCCAAATCCAGTCGTCCTCTGCTTCTCCCAGTGGCCAACCAGGCGCCCCAGAAAACTTACGAGCAGGACGTGAGGGCAGCTCTCCTGCCTTCCCAGCCCCGCAGCAACGGGTGCCCATAGGCAGCACAGAGCCACCGGGCCCAGCAGCCACTGATCGCCTCCTCCTCCCCGAACTGCAGGCCCTCTCCCTCCGGCTGGCCCCACTAAGCCAGGCCCCTTCGGAGAATCGTGGCCGCCCCATGAAAGGCAATTGTACTTCGTCGTCGCCGGTGGGGAAGTCCGGCGCTCACCGAGTTCCAGCAAAGCCGGAGGAAAAGCTTAGGGCAGATTCACCGGTTCAGTTGCAAACGGACATGCATAGTCTCAGATGATCCTACAGAACATTAGCAATCAGCTAAGCGAACCGAGACTTTTTGGAGAAGAGTGACAGAAGACCAATGACCCTTGCAAAAACGACCCCACGCAGGAGGGCTGGCTGCAGATATTGGGGGGTCGTGAGGACGGTGCAAGCGGCCTGCAGGTTCACACCACGGGTCCATCTAGTCCAGCCATCGGGGCACGAGGACAGCGCACTCTCCTGCCAGGTTCCCCAGCAGCGAGTGCCGTTCTGCAGGCTGCCTCTGCTGCTGCGTGGCACAGACCACCAAGACCAGCAGCCACTGATCGCCTCCTCTACCAGGTACTTGCCGAAAGCTGCCACTAATAACTGGTGGCTGTGGAAGGGAAGGGAATTCCACCCTGAGCTGCCGTTTCCTCTGACCTGCCCCTGCCCCCAGGCAACCTCCTGGGAGGGGCGCTTTGGGTCCCAC
Source organism: Varanus salvator macromaculatus (assembly GCA_023646645.1). Lineage (NCBI taxonomy): Eukaryota > Metazoa > Chordata > Lepidosauria > Squamata > Varanidae > Varanus > Varanus salvator. The sequence continues at coordinate 3,231,286 of JAIXND010000761.1, read as the reverse complement.
AGGGCCCTGCCGGTCACCTTCCCTGCCAGACCTCATTTTGGATGCCTCCGTCCTGTCCCGCTCGCTTGCCTTCTGGCTTGCTGCCCTCGGCCAATCCTGGCCACGAGCGCAGAGGAAGCCAGGTGGACGTGGACCACCCCACCTGGTCACTCAGAGCGGCCCCGGGGACCCGCCGGGCCATCGCCGGTCTTCTCTGCCTCAGCAAAGACTAGGGGATAAATTCGGAAGAGGACGAGAGGAGCAGGATCCGTCTGAGGGTCTTGTTCATCCTTTTATCTCTGGACGGAGGAAGTTCACTGAACCTTTGCCAGCAACTCACTCAGGCTAATGAAGTGCGCAAGCGAGGAGACTAAATAATCTTAAACCATCATTCTGCTGTCTCGCGCACATGGGCCGCCAAACTGCAGCAGCTTCAGTGGGGCGGGGGGAAGAGACTCAGGCCCCTCCGGAGGATTCTCCGCTTGCATGTGGGTCCTCAAAGCTCCACATCGCCCCAGGTGCGAAAATGAGACCTTGTGGGTTTGTTGCTCGCCCACCGGAAGCGTCACTCTGGCTCCCCACATGTCCAGGTGGAGATATCCTGGGGTGCGGGATGGATGGGGGTGCAACACAATAATGAGAAGGTCACATCCCGGTGCGCTCAGGGGGCTTCCTTTTTACCACCCGGCTCAGAGTCGAGCGACGGTGCTGACGAGTTTCTCTACGCCCCTCATGCCCCCGACCCGGCCACAAGGAGGCGGCGCAAGGCCCCGCGCCAGCCCCTGGCGGCCTCTCCCTGCCAGCACCAGCCCAGACGAGTGGCCGCCAGCCCCCGAGGCCATCAGCTGCCCGGAATCGGGTCAGCCGCGCCCGGCTGGCCTGCAAGGCTGCAGTTCCCGAGCCAGAGGCCTGGAAGCCTCTCTGGGGCCGCCGGCCCAGGGCCCTTCCGCCAGGACTGCGGCTGGCGCACGCCAGCGGTGCCAGTCCTCCCGGAGTCCAAACCCGCCCGCCGTGGTCCGTCCGGCGGCCCACCCCTTTCCCCCGGGCACCCATGGGTCAGTGTGTGCCCAGCTCCATGCGTTTTCCCCAACCTAAATGCTGGGCGAAGGCCTCCTGAGCGGCTGTAAGAGCTTTCGGCGACACATGCGAGCACGTCCGGCCCCGTCCTAGCGCCCTTTGGCCCCCCAGCTGTGGGCAAGCAACTCCCAGGACTTCTCCCACATAACCCTGCCTTCCGCAGGAGGAAGTTCCTCACTCATCCTGCACTGCACATCCAGGGTGGGGAGAGCGACGGCCCTGCGTTGTTGGGGGACTGCAATTCCCATCAGCCCCAGAAAGCATACGCAATGGTGGGGATGATGGGAGCTGCAGTCCCATAGGCCGCACATGCTCCTGCGAGTGTGCTCTGGTGGATTTCCAGGGACGGGCGGGCCCGACTTTTCTTGGCCTGGCGCTCTCCAGGGGTCTGGGGAAGCCGGGCTGGCCCCTTCCCCACTTTCCCAGCCAGGGACCGCCACCCGCACCAGCGGAGGAGAATGCCTTAAAACACTGGTGTGCCATGCGCCGCCAGGCCTGCTTCCGGCTGCCCTGAGCGCTGCCGCCACTCAGCCCTACCGGGGGACACCGAGCTGTTCTTCCCCGAGCTGGACTCGCTCAGCGCCCCGTTCAGAGTCAGGGCTGGCAGCACGTGCTACCACAGGGGAGAGCGGGTGGGCTTTCTCCAGGCAGATCCACAGGCATGCCCCCCCGCCCCCTCCCCTCCGGACGCAGCCGGGCACTTACGATGTAGCAGGTCTCGCAGTAGGCCTTCTTCTCCACGGCGTAGAAGGGCTGGCCCCGCAGCTTGTTGCCGCAGGTCATGCAGGTGAAGCACTCGACGTGGAAGACCTGGTCCATCGCGGTGCAGCCGGTCCCCTCGCCGACCACATTCTCCCCGCAACGTGCACAGCGGCCTGGGGGGTCAAACAGAGGCTTGCTTTGCTTTGCTTTCGATGCATGCCATGTTCCACATCTAAACGTGCCGGAGCAGTGACCAATAAAAATGCAAAGACTAACAAGCTATTTTGAAAGGGAATAATCGATACGAAGCAAGGGGTGGCCAGCCAAGGGAGGCTTCTGGAAGCTGTTTTCGGGAGCCGCCAGAAGCAACCTCGTGGCAGTGCCCGCCCACCCACCCAAGGCAGGGAGTCCGAAGAAATGGGGGGCTCCAACCAGGCCCAGGGAGCAGGCCGGCTGATGGAGGGCGAAAAACCAAGAGGCCAGATTCGCTCTTGGTCTCCAAGGAGAGCAGCCGAAGGACGCAGGAGGAGCCCCGCTAGACTGACCTAAGGATGCCGGACAGCTCAAAAGGGAAGAGAGGGCAGGAAGGGCTGGGCAGAGCCTGCCCCGAGGCGTCTCATGTCGCATCGATTCCTGGACCGCTTCCCCTGCCAGGCCTGATGGGCAAACCAGAGCCGGATTCAAGTGCAGGCTCCGGGGAGGCGGGTGTCTAAAAAGTGGCGTGCGGGGAAGGCACATGGGCCTGGCCGAGCCTCGGCGGGGAGAGAGCGCTTCCACCTTGCCCAGCGGACCTTGCCAGCAATCGTTGCATAGCCAGAAGTGTGGCTTCTAGATCAAGAGAGGTATTACTACCACTCTACACGACTCTGGTGCGCCCGCAACTGGAGTATTGTGTTCAGTTTTAGGCCCCTCATTACAGAAAGGATATAGCCAGGTTGGAGTCAGTGCAGCGTAGGGCCACAAGGATGGTGGCCGGTTTGCAGGGGATGCCGTATGAGGCGAGACTGAGGGAACTGGGTCTCTTCAGCCTGGAGAAGAGGGGACTCGGAGGGGATCTGTTGGTGACATGCAGGTATGTGAGGGGGTGTCACATGGAGATGGGGAGAGGCCTGTTCTCCCTGCAGAGGAAGGCAGGACGCGCTCCAATGGAGCAAAGCTCAGGGAGCCAAGGTTCAATTTAGGTGCCAGGAAGCACTTCCTGACAGTCAGGACCCCGAGGGTGTGGAATGGGCTTCCATGGGGGGTCGTTGAGGCCCCATTGGTGAGGGTGTTCAAAGATAGGCTGGACATGCACATGGTGGGCATGTCATGAGCGGAGCCGGCTGGTGCCAGAGGTCAGACTAGATGGCCCAGGAGGCCCCTTCTGACTCGCTCTGTTTCTATGTTTCTATCGTCTCCTCCCCAAGCTGCTTTTCCACTGCTGCCTTCCCAGGCAAGTTTTTAGCTTGCTGCTACTCACCCTGAACCTAGGAAATACGGCAGGCTAGGCATTGCAACGGAGACGTGCTCCAAAATAGGCACGCGAGATCTCAAGATGGAACGGAGCGACGAGTTCAAGAGCTCCGTCGTAATGGATACAGCACTGGCATCTGTCGCAGAAGCATTAATGGCTCTTATCGTACATCTAATTTGGCAAAAGCTTAGGACTGGGGGATGCTGGACTCCACAATGTCTCTTTAATAGGGGATCGTGTAAATCAGAGAACCCCGGAGGCACAACGCAGCTAATGCGTCTCTGGCCTACCTCTTGGCAGTGCCTGCTGTCTTTCCCGGGGAAGGTAATGATACAGATAAACTCTGGGACGGAAGCATGCGCACCATCTTCTCAACGATCTTTTCAGGGCCCAGAATAGGGTCCGAAGGAACATGAGACGCCATGTTGAAGCTGAGCAGGCCTGGGCCTGGCCTGAGCTTGGAGGGGAGACCCGCTGGGAACGGCACGCAGCCGGCTTGGCTTCCACAGTGGGAAAAAGCGGGGATATAAATACAACAAGCAGACAAACAACCTGCTTCTTGGAACTTAGTGCAAGGTCAACGTAAATGGATTCTCTGCATTCTTTCAATAGCTGGAAAACTCATATTGCAACACGGGGAGATAAAAGGCCGCCTTCGAAAGAACGGGGAGCTGATGATGCTACAATGTTTGAATGGTCGCGTACCTGGGGGCTTGCCCTCCCTTTGTTGAGGTCTGTGTGCAATTACGCCCGGGAACAATACTAAACCTTCTCATGCGTAAAATATATGGGGTGCACACTGCATAAGCACCTATTGCAGCGGACGATCCCAAATCTTGCTCTAGAAAATGGCGAACATTTGAGATGCGATTTTGGCGTGTGCTTCAACTCGTCGGAAGTCACAATGGAAACATGAATGAACAGAACTGAGTCATCCCTTCCCACGTCCTTTGACTGCAGCAAGACACCTTCCGGATGGGACGGCGTGTGCTGTGCCCCAGAGCATCCTGGCTGCTGCACAGAGACAGATGACGAGAGCGAGGGAAACAGAACGTGTCGCCTGGGTGGTGCTGCACCGCGGTGTCTCTCTGATGTAAATACATTGGGCCGAAGCAGCCACCGAAGGGCTCCCAAAGGCGCCGTCAATAACCACACTGCCCTACTGCATCGCCGGGCTGCCAAGTGCTACTTTTGTAATTGCTGCCACTTCCAGAGCCCCTCCGATAATCGTGCTTTAGAGATTCACGGCACATCCGGCTTTTGGGCAGCCAGAACCACTGGCAGGGAATGTGGAAAAATCATTATTCCTAATGAAGAAATATTGATGACAAAACAGCATTTCTAGGACAGTGTCGAGCATGAGTCAACAGCCGGACCATGTTTCCTCTTCCAGGCCTTGCTCCCCCTTTCCTCCCCCGTGCCGGCTTCATCCCCGGGACCAAGCGTTGTCCTCGAGGACGTTCTGCTCCCAGGACAGCCACGTGACAGCCGGGGGTCGGGATATTTAGGGCGACGTGTTCCTATGGGGAGGAAGGCAAGAAGGGCAGCGCGAGATGTTTAAAATTAGCGATGTGATCATTATGTTTCAGCTGTGCCACGGTGGTCTTTGAAGTCAAGCTTTCCGGCAGAGTTGGAGGACCTTCACCATGGGGACATGTCTCATTTCATGGCAGGGAAGGGCAGCATCCAGCAGGAGACAGCAAGACTACGGAAATTACATCCGGCCCCATTAATTGCTTAGGCAGGATTTCGTATTTCTTCATAAACCTGTGTGATCCGTTTTGCCAGGGGCAACCGACAAAAGAAAGAGGTGCAGATGCCCTATGAAAGAAGCGCTCTTTCTTCGGATAAGTCACTGGCGAACAGCTGTCCTTGCTCGATGGGAGCCAAGGGCAGCAACTCCTTCGCACCCGCAGTGCAAGAAATACTTCTTGTACCTGGTGCAGTCTCTGCACCTGCACCGGAAAGTTTCAAGGGTGGCAAATGCTAGCCGTGCATTTCTGGAAATCTGATTTCATTCTGTTTCAAAGCGCAATGGTTTTCGATCATGTTTGATGTTGCATTTTAGCGTTTTATTATTTATTTTGTTAACTGCCAGAGAGCTTTGACTATTCACAGTAGTCAACCTGTGACTGGGCTGGACCATGTCAGATTGCAGGGGCGGTTGGAGGGGGGGGGGAGTGGCAAGAGTCTTTTCAGCCTGAAACCTTTCCTTCACACACAGGGAGCTATCATGTCAGGAAGAGGGCTGGGCTGGAGCTCTTCTGCCCAGCAGGCTGGCTTTCTATTTGTGGGGTGCAGGAAGCACCCCAACCTTTTGCATCCCTACCTCTGACACCCCTGATGGCAGTCTGAAGTGGAACAGCCCAGACCAGGGCTGAACACATCAAGGACAACGAGCTCTTCATCTTCATCATCTTCACCTTCCTGCTGCTATGGGTCATCTCTGAGCTATGCCCCCCCCAGATGAGTGCCCCGCAAATGTCCCGTCCTGCTCTTCTCAGCTTGAGGCTCTGGCTTATTTATGAACCAATCCACCCCACATCTGCCCTTCCTCTTTCGTCCTGCCTTCTCACGATACGCCCGAACTCCGGCAGTTCCAGTCTTGTGGGTTTTGCTTCCAGGGAAAGCCCCGGCTCAGTCTGATCCAGGACCCCCGTGCTCCTCTTTCTGCCAGCCCAGCTCCCCTCCAGCGCCGTGTCTCAGACACATGGGCTCTCTTCTCAGCTTCCCTCCTGGTCCAGCCTTCACACCGCCCCACAGTGACCAGGAACACAGCGGCGAGAATGGCCTCAGCCTGCACCTCCAGACTTCGTGATCCCCTCAGGCCCCCTCACTGCGCCCTTCCAAGTCTCAGCCTTCTGCGAATTCCTTGGTCACAGTCTCTGTTTGAATCGATGAGTGAGACCGAGGTGTGCAAACTCTGCCAACTCGGTGAGATCCGAGTTGTGTGGTTCTTTTGGAGCTGCGTTTTCTGTTTTCTCAAGGTTCGGCGGCAGCCCTGCTTCTGCACTTTCTTCTTTCTCTTCCATCAGGAGTTGCTTCAAATTCATCGCCTCTTCCTGCCAGTAAAGTGGCATCGCCGGCACGTCTTCAGTTACGGCTGCATCTTCTGCCAAGTCGCACCCCTTCCCCGTCCGATCCTAATCCCACTTCCTCCATGAGTGAGGGAGCTGCAGATCACCCAGTCCCCACTCCATCCAGTTCACGGCCGTCCCCGGATCCCAGGCAGGTTCCTGGTGTTGACGCGTGAGTGATGCTGATCTGCGTGGATTGCTTTTCAGAGGGAGAGAGCCTGAGCCATCCATTTCAAAATATTTCAACCACGGTGTCTTCAGAAATTGTGGGGTGCGGAGGAGAAGCGCATTGGGCTGCCGCAGCCTCTCATTTGCAACGGCCTCCTCAGATCCCATTCTGTGCCACTTCAAAATTACCTGTGAAAACACACGACTGAGAGGCGTCGCATCTTCTCCCGCTCAGAAAAGCGGCTCAGAGGGGCAGCTCTGTGGGCGAGGCGGAGAGTCTGAGCGCACAAGCGATAAAAGCCAAGCGGAAGCACATCCTCCCCACAAATGGCAGTGCTGATTGTTGCACTGAGAAACAACCGCTCTTTTGCCGAATATCCTCTTCTGTAACAAGGGCGAATTATCTCGATTTCCAAGCGCGATGGCAGATTCCAGCAGCAGGCGCCTCTGATGAATACCTCCGGTGATTGTCAAGTCGGGTGGCTGAACACAGTCTTTGCCTGCCCGCTTTCTCTCCATTTTTCTTTATTTTCCTGGCCCTCCCTTGCCTGGATGGTTTCCCCATGGCATGGCGCACAGGAGAGGGATGGCTTTGCAGCCAGACATCGACTCTACGCATGAGAAGGCAGCGCAGAGGCCAGCGCCTGGAGAGCATCGTGGCCTCTTGGCCCTCACTGAGGGCTCCGGAGCAAACGCAGGGCCTAGGTCCACATTTCGGAGCATGCTGGGGCGGGTCCACAGCCCGGGGGCCAGTCATGCCTCGGGCCCCAGCATCCCCCGGCTTCAAGGATGCTGAAGTCGCAGGGCCCGGAAAAGCAGCGAGCCTTCCGCCAGGCAGGGGCAGGCCGGGCGGACCCGGTGGCACCCCCGTGGGCTTGCCTCTGCGGGGCATCTCCCGTCCTCGCCCCTCCCCACATTGTCGGGGGCCTTGCCGCCCCCCTTGTGGCCCAACACGGAAAGGCACGCAGGAGCCGAATCCAGCCGGACGGCTCTGGCTTGCGTCCTGGGAAGCGGCTTTGCATTAAGATGCAGCTCTCCTCATAGTCAGAAGAAGGGACTAACAGAGACCGGAGCCGGTCTTTCCGAAGGTTTTCCGGAAACCGTTTTCTTCCTGTGAGCGGCCGGCCTCGCTCCTCCCAGGACTGCCTCCTAGCCGGGCCCCGATGCCCCCCTTGCTCCAGATGAAGCCCGCAATGCCATCCGAGGGGCAGCACTGTAAGAACAGAAGCCCGGTGCTCCCTCGGGCGAGTGAGAGCCAACTCAGCCGCCAGCCGGATCTCCGCCAAAGGCTCCCGTGGCTTTGGGCAGGAGTGTCCGAAACGGTTCTGACGACTGTGCCAGCCGTGACAGCCCCTAGAAAGGGCTTCCCCACAACTTCCCCAGGGATTTTTGCCCAGACCAGGGATGGGGGAGACGTTTCCGCTCAAATGCTGCCGCAGGCGGACTCTGATTCAGCTCCCATGTGCAGCAGGCTTAGGTGTGGAGGAGGGGAGATCCAGATCCGATGGGGAGCAATGCCACCTTCCCCTGTGCTCCAGATGCGGCTGCTGGGCGCACGGAGAAGCGCCTGGCTATCAGGTGGGCGGAAGAGCCTGCTTTGAAGACGTACCGGTGTCCACTCCAGGTGCACGCAATGCTTTGAGCCGCGCTGCATCCTCTCACCTTCCACCGGATAAATTGACAGGCAAGGATGAGAGAAAGAAAAAAAAATTCCTTCACGCCACACATAGCCAAGCTGCTGAGCTCGTTTCTACACGGTGCTGCGAACAGGGATGAATGAAAAATTCACTCCCGCTTACTGCTGATCAGGATGTATCCAATTCACACCATCCAGATGGAACATGGACTCCAACGCAAGCTGAATCTCGGCTTACCACACGATTTGTGGATGCCCAAAACGCATTCGACAGAATGGCACATGGGAAGAGGCGCGCTTTGGAAAAATGCCCAAGCATGCTTTCGTGGATAGAGGAGAACGCAGGCATTTCTCAACCATGTGCAAAATGGGTGCGTGCGTTGGGTGGGGGCGGGGATATGCATGGGTTTTCACATAAAAAGGCACAAAACCCAATCTCACAATCTGGGAGTGATCCGAGTTGGGCCAGCTTCGAGAGGGCATTTAGACGGCTTTTGCCGATTTGCAGCTTCTTCCTGGCGCCGGCCACGAGCCGGGTCGAGGAGCACTCCCAAGCTGCGGAGCCTGTCCTTCAGAGGGAGTGCAGCCCCATTCAGGACATGGTCCAAGTCACCTACCCCGGAGCCCGACCCACCCACCAACAGGACCTCTGTCTTGTCAGGATTGAGCCTCGGTTTATTGGCCCTCATCCAGCCCAACACCTCAGCCAGGCACCGGTTCAGTACAGATTAGTTGGGGTCAAAAGATACTTCCAGAGGTTAAGGGTCACTTGAAAAAATGTCAGTCTGCATGAGGACTGGGGGTCCTCAGCTGGGGGTCTTCACAAGGCTCCCAAACATGTGGGAACTGAAGAGGAAAAGCGGGACACAAACACGATTCATAAATACAGCAGCAGCTGGGACCTCTGCTCTGCAGCAGTGTGGAGCCAAATATCTGGGGTGTGCCCCTGCTTCCTTCTGGGCCTGCAAGAGGACATGCCCACCCCCACCCCCACTAGCAAACCAGATGGCAGACAAAGACTTTCCGCTGGTATTTTAGTTTGGTGACCAGAAGGCGTTTGGTTTCAAGCAGCATGAGGATGTCTGAGATGGGACCAGCCAATGGTGAACGATGCAGCCCACCCAAGAGGCTCCCCTCCCTCCATGCCGGTCCCTCGGATACGCCAAGCATTCAGGTTGCTGTGGAAATGTGGCACACATGTGTAGACCCGTCTGCCCCGGTGCCCTGGGGTTTCCTGCAAGCACGCACCACGTCCAGAGGGCATGTGCAGGACATGCAGCCACAACCAGGGTCTCCTGCCACAACGGCAGTGGGGAAGCAGCAGCCGCCTGGACCGTGTGCTTCTTGGGGGACAATGCCCTGCGACAGACCCTCAGCCCCCCCCCCCGCCTCTCCCGGGCAGCCGTCTCCCCCGCCGAAGCCCTGGGCTCCAAGCAGGAAAGCAGCGGCTTCTCCCGGCCCGTCAAACGACCTTTCCCAAGCCAGCCGGGCTTTTCAGATGTAATTATTTGGACCAAATTATTTTCATGACTTAATACAATGCCTCGAAGCTTTCCAGCAAGGTTAATTAGATCCCTCCGTTCAAAACCTATCTGCTCTCAACTGACTTTTAATATGCTGTGATGCAGCTTTCTAAATCTGACCTAATGATATGATTAGCGGGCAGCTAGCTGGCCTGCTATGATTACCGTGGCACTGAGTCCCCGGCAGGAGATGTCTAATGCAAATTAGACTCAATTTCTTTGGCCCGGTCCTGCCTTCTCCCCTTCCCTGTGTTCTCGTTCGCTGGATGATCACCGGGCCGTGCCGCCTGGTGGCTTGCGCGGGCCATAGAACACAGCGAACAAACTGGGACATGCCTGTGGCCCAGTGCAACCTCGGGAACCAAGCGCTGCCTGGGGATGCTGGGATTGTAGTCCAGCATATCCGGGGAGCTGCCAGTGAGAGGAGCCTGGGCGCCGAAGCCTTTTCCCCGTGGGGCACTTCCCAGCCACAGGACCCGCAGCCAACGGAGGCCCCCCAGGGACGACCCGGGACTTACCAAAGTACTCCGCCGACGGGGGGTTCTCCATGTCGTACAGCATCTTCTTGGTCAAGTGCTCCAGTTCGTCCTCTGGCCTGAGTAAGGGCGCATTTGGGGCCGGGCCGGGGCCGGGCGGTGCGCTCTGGGGACGCAAGAGACGGGCAGCGTGTGAATTTTCCCAGCTGACGCAACCAGCCGGACCTCAGGCCGATTCCAGACCAGGCCCCTCAACGCACGTGCCGGGCAGGGGCTCCACCCGCGGGCTGCCTGCGATGGACCCACCCGCCGCCCTCGCCGCTGCCCCGGCCTTTCTCGGGGTGCCGCCAGCTGCCGCTCCTCCGCGGATCTTTGTGAGTGGGAAAATGCACGCAACGGCCCCCTTCCTTCCCCAAACACAAGGCCCGCCCAGCACACAGGCCCTTTAAGAAGCGGATCGCTAGACCCCAGTGATGAGAAAAGGGGAAATACAACCCCGAAGGGTGCGAAGTTGGGGTGTTTCCAGGTGACTCGCCCTGGGACCTACTGATGCACAGATACTTTGCCTTTCCCTCTCTGGTGGGTCTCCTGCTGTAAGCAAAAAGGGGGTGGGAGACCAGGGTGGGGGGCTTAAAACTGTCACCGGATCCCTAGCAAAAATCCGCAACGAAACAGCGTGGCCACGTGACAAAGGACATCTCGGCCGGACGTGTCCGTGCACAGCAAGACTCAGCCGCGTGGCTTCCCCACGCTCGCCCCAGCCTCTGCGAAGAAAATTGGGACATGCACGTGCTCCACCTGGAGCCACACGATGGACCGTCGGCCCAAGGCCCAGCTTGCCCCAATAGGCGGAACCCTCCAAAGACGCAGCCGGGCCTCGCGCCTGCTCTGACAGAGGAGGCCCCAGGGAGGGGTCCTGGCCCGCCAGAGCTGCCGCAATCGCCTCCCACCGCGAAGGGTCCCGCTTTCCGGGCTTTGCACCAAAGCAAACAAACTGGACCATCACCAGCCAAGCAACGAGGAGAAGCAGCTGTTGTGAAGTCCCGGGGGATCAGATGCTTCTGGAAACGGCCCTGAAAGTAGGTTTTGCCTGTCCTGGTTGAACCTGTCCCGGAGCACATGGCCCCGTTTCTTCGGGATCTGTGTCCCAAGGGACACGCATGTGTGTGCGAGTTTGCAGCCCGAGAGCTTCAGGCCTGGAAGGCGAGTGTGGTGGAGGTGTGTGAGACCCCAGTAAGCTTTGGCTGAGGGGCGGCAGAGAAATGGAACAGCAGCAGTGGAAGATCGGCACAGCGGTGTGTGCGGGGAGACTGACGGGGTCCCAGATGAATTCAGTGGCAGATGGGCTAGGAGGGCTAGTGAGGGAGAAAAGGCATGAGGGCTCGAAGGCTCTAAGCTGGGAAGCACTCGGAGAGGGAGAGAGACTCTTCTCGCCGCTCAGCTCCCGGCTCCGGCTGGGGCCAATGTTGCTGCGATTACTGTTTCTAGTGGCAACCGTCTTAAATATAGTGCCCTCCGCATGCACAGGGCTTCACTGGGGACACATCTGTACCCTTAAGACAGATGCAAGACACCGCGGGAAAAAGCAGGAGGTTCCTGCAGGTTCCCGTGACTACCTGAATTTCCCACAATGCAGCCTGAGAACAAGGCATTTGCCGGCTACCTTGAAAGGCAGTTCTTCAAAACGCACCGCGCTCTTCCTCACACGCACATGCGCTTTGCCAAAACGTGGCCAGCCATCTCTGGCACGGTGAGGGGGGACACCCAGGGCCCTCGGATCGTGGGATTGGCCGCAGCCCCACTGCTTCCTTTCCCCCAGATGAGCGGCCTAGGATGTCATTCAGATGTGCCGGACTGGGATCATTTGCAACGGCGAGGCGATGGAGCGAGCGATGCGTCATCCTTCTGCGGAGGGCGGGATCTCAAGGGCATTTAGGAATTAACTGTTGTGCAAGGCTTAATAAAGTGAGCGGGATGAAGTTTCATTTGAAAGCGGGCCAGGAACTTGGGCTGCATCCCGCTTCGGGGAGGGGAAACGTGCCAGTCTGGCGTGCAGGCGTGCAGCGTAGCAGTGGCCATCCACGCCTCCTTGGGTGGCCGGCTCCAGAAGGCGGTGCCTGGGCAACACTGCTCTGCCCCCCAACCCCTCAGCGTGGGGCTCACCAAGGCTCGGAGTCGTCCCCTTGCTATTTAACATCACGAAACAGCTAAGTTGCGTCATCCGGAGTTTCTGCGCATGTGATTCTTAGTTTGCAGCTCTATTTCTCCTTTTTGTCCTGATCAGATGAGGCTGAGGACGGGCTGAACCGGTGCCTGGACTGGATGAGGGCCAGCAAAACGGAAGCTCGGCCCAGACAAGGCTGAGACACTGTCAGTGGGGGCATCTTCCAACTGGACGGAGGGTGTCCAGCCTATTCAGGTTGGGCCACACGCCCCTTGAAGGAGCAGGATTCTAGGTTGGCTTGGCCCGCCTTTGCCACTTAAACTCAAGCTGCTCAGGGGCATGGGGTTCCTTCTTCGTCCGAGCTGGTTTTAACTCATCACGTCTTGCATGGCTTAGGACCACAATAACTGTTAAAGTGCCTCCCCCTGGATCCTGCACTCAGTATCTGGGGCCTTCCTCTGAATGCAACTCACAGGGAGGCCTGGAGGGCGGCAGGAAACTGAGGAGCTTCTCTGTGGTGGCTCCCATCTCCGGCATGGCCTCCCCACTGAGGCCTACCTGGCACCAACCTTGTCATCTTCGCAGCTCCAGGTTAAGATGCCTTTTTTATTCCAAGGATATAGAAACATAGAAGCAGAGCGAGTCAGAAGGGGCCTCCCGGGCCATCTAGTCTGACCCCTGGCTCCAGCCGGCTCCGCTCACGACATGCCCACCATGGGCATGTCCAGCCTGTCCTTGAACACCCTCACCGGTGGGGCCTCAGCCACCTCCCGAGGAAGCCCATTCCACACCCTTGGGGTCCTGAATGTCAGGAAGTGCTTCCTGACATCCAAATGGAGCCTGGGCTCCCTGAGCTTGGCTCCCTGGTAAATCTTTGGATTACCAAGGACTTGAGGGGATTGCTCATCCCACAAGCTTCCACGGGGCTATTCTTCATTCTGTTTCAAAGCTGCTTTTAATTTTGTTTTAGAATGTTGATATTTCAATACGATGTTATGATATTTTATTGTATTTTTGAATGAACTGGCACAAACCACCGGAGAATGTTGGGTGTAGGGTGGAAATGAAATAAATAAATAATAAATTGGGATGATTGATGATGATGACGACGACAGTAATGATACTTATGTTCACCACCTGATGTCTGATCTTTGAAACAGAGATGCTAGGCACAGAATGTGGGATTACCACAAAGAAAGCCAGCCCTCCAACTGGGGCACGGCTTCCATGGGTCACAGGCCCCTACCCTGCCCCAAGCGGGCTGAAATGGCTGGACCACCACCACCTTCGCCTTCTAGGGTGGGGGCAACCCTGGCAGCCCTCCTCGTGTCTCGAGTTCACACAACGAACCAGTTTCAGCAGTGTCTGGCTCTCGCAGCGTCAAGGAGGAACGCAGGCCAGGGGCCACGGCTTAGCACATGCCTTGGGCTGAACAGGGCGCTGCCCCGCCAAATCTTTCCGCGAAAGACACCTGCAGCTTTGGTCCTGCCCTGCCAGTGGCAGCGCTGGATGCTGCGAGGGGGCTTTGAGTCGTCGCTGCATCGTTTGTTCCACACCCGGAAATGCACGTGGCTTCACTTGTGCGAGAGTGAAAAGAGCGGCGCCTTCTAGCAAATTTATGTGGCAGTCAAAGTTGGGCACGTGGTACCGACCCATCTTGGTGAAGCATTCCCAGCTTCAGCCCCCGCCATGGGGCACCCCATGGAGGGAAGGCTCTGTTCCCTGCCATCTCCTGAGCAGGGCTGCCCCACAGCAGGGGGAAGGGATCGTCCCCCTTGCGCCTTGCCAACAAGCCCCCCGTCTTCAAACGGCTCTGGCCGCGCAGCTGCATGCCGGGTTGGGAAACCGGCTGCCTGTAGCTGAAGATGTCATGGCAAGTTTCAATCACGGGGCAATTTGAATTAATTAAAATTAATCAATGGTGCTAACAAGGAAATAGCCCTGAAGTGCACACTCCGAGGCTCCCTTCGTAGGCAGGGCTCGCTCCATGTGTCTCGTCACCACGGTCTTGGAGGAACGGAGCTGATGGACGGACACACAGCCTCTTGCGGCAGAACAGATTATGCAGCCTGAGACCCCCCTTCTCCGTCCTATTGCTAATCCCACCCCCTCGCAAGCCTCCCAGTGCCAAAAAGCACAGCACTGGAAGGAAAACTGCACCGCCGGACTCCTAATTTGCATGACGGGTCTTCTCGGCACACTTCGGCTCAAGCTTGGACAAGGGAAGTGAAAGCAAATTTTGTTGCGGTTTGGTTGCATCCAGATAATCTTCTGGGAAGCCCCTCCTGCAACATTTCTGTTCTTGTATTACATCATGGATGAACCACTGCAAAACTCATCCTTCATATTCACACTAGCCCAAGAGAGTCAGATCCTGGAGAGGAAGCTCAAATACTTGGGTCACCTCATGAGAAGGGAGGACTCCCTGGAGAAGAGCCTGATGCTGGGAATGATGGAAGGCCAAGGGAGGCACCATCCCACCCAGAGGGCTGCCCGGTTTCTCCTTGAATGTCTGCAGTGTGGGAGAGCCCCCCACCTCCCCGGGCAGCTGGTTCCAGTGTCACATTGCTCTGACCGTGAGGAAGTTTCTCCTGATGGCCAGCCTGAACCTGGGTTGTCGCAGCTGGAATTGATTATTCCGTGTCCTGCGCTCTGGCATTAGAAGAGACCTTGACCTTCCTCTCTGGGACAGCCTTTGAGGTACTTATAAAAGGATACCATGTCCCCCCTCAGTCTTCTCTTCTCAAGGCTGAACATGCCCTGTTCTCCCAGTCTCTCCTCACAGTCTCTCCTCACAGGGCAGTGTTTCCAAACCCTGGATCATTTTGTTGCCCTCCTCTGGACCCTTTCCAGTTTTTCTTGGTGCCCAGAACTGGACATATTTGCCACTTCAGTAACTGGGACCCACAGAGCAAATGCAAAAGCCCAGGTTTCTAGCAACATGGCACTCTGATTTAGTATTTTACTCTTAGCTCTGCGACAGCCACCAATGGCTTCCCAGAAGCTCTTCTCGGTGGGTGTTTGACATCCAGAGAGGGCGCACGGCCCCAGCTCAGGGGCAGAACACATGGAAGGTTCGTTCCAGCTCAAAATGAGTCCGGACAAAGCCTCCGTGCGAGGCCCTGGGGTGGTGGTGCCACAGCCATGGGGTGGTCCAGCGCCTGCTCCATCTCCTCTGTTTGCAGGGGTTTGCCCACTTCGGTTTCCATCTTGGCCATTTCCAGTTGCTTAGAGGAGACAACAACAGCTAACAAAATGTATCATTAGAATTAATTAAGGATAAAAGCAAGCAGGCACCGGTTTAAGTGAAAAATTGAAGCTTTTGCAAATTCATTCATGCATCACAGAACATGGAAGCGGTAAATTAATGCTCCTGCTGTAGCTTCCGCAGAACCGGAGAGGCAGAAATGCGCTGCGGCAGTCCAGTGTGTCTGGAAGGCAGCCGGGGAGACTGCCGCGCGATCCCGGGCGCAAGTAGTGCTCTGGCGCACCACGAGCTTCATAAGCCGGCACTTTTCTCCAGCTCTTCAGCCCCGTAACAATAAGCTGCATCCTCTGGCTTTCGGAGACATTCCTTGTTCAAATCTCTCTCTTTCTAACAAGTAAAGTAGGGAATTCTAAATGCCCTCAAACTGCTGGAAAAACAACAATGCACCAATACAGTTGAAGTAGACTACACCCTAGTGGAATTCCTGTATTTCTGAAAAAGTTTCATAAATCTATATATTTACTAAGCACAAACGACCAGGAAAGAAAAGGCTGGAAACGGAGGCCCTGTCTAACTCGGCCACGTCTCATCCAGTTTCTCCTAAACGCCAAGTCTTATGTTTTCCACCAAATGGATTCAATTCCCCGTCAAATGTCCCATTGAAGGGGCAAAGCACACCTGCTTCAGAAGGAGCCAGAAGCCCAGATTCCCGCTGGAAATGCCCAGCACCTCCTTGGGGACTGGGCAAGCTCCCGTAGCTCTCCCTTGCCCTGGGCCGGCTTAGACCCTGGTGTTCACTGCCGGCCTCAAAAGCAACACTGCCCAGCTGCTCTGCAAAGCGCCTGGACTCGGGCTTGGGCAGAACCCTAAGGAAGTGAGCTCCTACACCATCCAAGAAGCCCCCCCGGGTGCGGCAGTCGGCACATGGACAGCAAAACCAGGGCACGCTCCCACCTGACGGCTGGTGCTTGCGATGGTGAGGAGAAAAGACCGCGGAGGGACCAGGCGGCGGGCAGAGACGCGGGGTGTGAGTGGGGGCATGTGCGGCAGAAGCTCCAGCCCTGCCAGGCTCGTGCTGCTCAGGACAGAACGCGTGGCTCCCCGCTTTTCCATGCGCTGCCTCTGGAGGTGTGTTCAGACTGCGTGGCCAGGCCACCTTGACTGGGAGCAGGCCGCCAAGGTGCACAAGGCCCCACTGAGGCCCTGAGCAACTGGGGAACGGGACCTTCGAGGGCACCTGCTCCCTCAGCATCTTGCCCGGCCGCTAAGTTCAGCGGAGGTCAGACCACTGCTGGAAAGGGGCGAGACGCAGGGCCTTTTCCGTGTGGGCTCCTTCTCTCCGCAAAGGGGTCAAGCCGCTTGATGCTGGCTTGCCTGGTTTCTGGTGTGCGGAACGTCATCTTCCTTTTTAAACAAGCAATTCCTGCCTAGACTAATTCCCAGCCACTGCGTTACTGATACTTCGTGCTCTGATAGAAGCTTGCATTTTAATGCATTGGACACCGTATAAATTTCTAATAGGAAACGAAATTACAAGTGCATTTGATAATAAAAGAAAGCGAGATGGGGCCCAATTTAGGGAACACTTCCGGGGTGGCCCTTCCCCCTGCCTGAGACATGGGGTGTCCACAGGATCTGCTGGCGCCAGAGACCGTAGGCTTTGCTCCCCCGGAGCCTAAAGCCAGAGAACAGCGAAGCAGGGTGTCCGCTGGGTTTCCGCGGACAAAGCCCGGGGGACATCATAAACTCGAAAAGCGTAAACAGCTTCCAAGCTCTGAGCATGAGGAGCGCCCGACCCTTCTCCCAAATATCCCACTTCCAAGCAGCTCAGCCAAGACAAGACGCACCGAGGTGCGGAATCCGTGGGCCGAGAAACCCACAGAGCCGCTCCCTGCGGATTTCGAGAGCCTTCCGTCCTCTCTTGATTTGCACGTCAAACCCTGCTGAAAGCCAGCGGCCTTCCACGCGCGGCTCGCGGCAGGGGACATCAGGTCTGGCATCGCTCATTTTGCCCCCGCCCCAGGAAAGCGAAATGGGGAGAAAGCTGCCCGAGCAAGTGGGAAGCCGCTCATGAAGTGCCAGGGGCGTTCAGGGACCGGGCGGCGATGAATGTGCTGCCGCTCAGGCGGCGCGATCGGCGTTCATTTTCCCTGTCCATTTGCAAACGATGTACCAGAGGTTCCTTTCTTGGAAGGAAAATAACTTCAATTATGTGTTCTCAAGCAAAGAAACATGGAAATTATCTTCCTTTCAGAAGGTAGAATTAGCCCAATTTAGAACTGAAAAGCTGCCAAAAACCATCCCTTGCTGATATTTACTTCTTTTTTCCCCTGCCCCCCCCCCCCGCTCCCACTTGTTCAAATATGCATTGCATTTGCAGAATTATTTTTGAAGATCTCAACTCGGGACGTTAAAGCCCCTCCGGTGGGGGTCTGAAACTGGGTTTCCTCCCCACAGGGCACGACCTCTGCCGGGCGGCCCAAGAGGCAGCCGCCTGGGAACGCCTCCCGCGGCTCCTGCCCGGGCCCCGCTCAGCCCTGGGGCTCGTTCTGGGGCATTCGCGAGGATCCAGGCTGCCGGCGCCCAGAGCCTTGAGGGCGGCGAGGGGCGGAGAGGTGGCCCAGAGACTTGGGCACAGGACGAGGCTCCCCGCAGCAGCGGAAGGATCGGGCCTCACAGCCCTCTGATGGGGAGGCCGCGCCCCCAAGGAGCCCGGCCGTCTCTGCTTGGCCTGGTCAGCATGAAGAAAGGCCACGCCGGCCGCTCTCCCGGCCCCCCTCGAGCGACTGGCTCTCAGGACCCCGAGGCGGAAGGGCGTAGCTCAGGCCTGCCCGCAGCCTGGCCCTGGCACTGTGGCTTCCCTTGCCACACTTGCTGGGGTCCCGGGCCCGCCTCACTGGTGCGGCTCCCCTTCGCGCGGCCTCCCATGCGCAGGAGCCCGCATGCCTCCGCGGGGCACTCGGGAGTCATCGCTGCGCTGCTGGCGCGCGGCTCAGTCCCGACACGGCCTGGCCAGGGAGCTGTCCGTGGTCCTGACGGCCGGCACCGTGCCATGCCTGCTCAGCACACGCTCCGAGCATGGACTGGCCATGCTGGGGGATGTGCCAGGGGAACCAACACTGGACCGGGGCGGGGCAAAAGCAGAAGGCCGGGCCGGGCCGGGGGCTTCCAACCGCCAGCCCGTCCCAGGGACGGCTGTTGCACATCCTTGTTCCCTCCAATGCCTGGAAAGCGTAAGAAGCAGCCACCTGCAGTGAATTCCCAGCACAGCCTCAGCTTCAGGCACCGGCTTCCTGGTTCGAGCTCTGGGACACCCGCGGCACCGCTCCTGGGGGCTTGGCGGAGTGTTTTTACTTGGCTCCAGAGCTCACTGCTCCTTAAGTTGTGGGGAGCGGCCGTGCTCAGTCTGGGGTCCCTGAGTGGCACGCAGAAGGTCCTGGGGCATCTCCAGGTGGGCCTGGCTGCCAGGGAGCCCAGGATACTGGTCGCGATGGGCCCGGGGGCCGCTCCGTCTCACGCCTGGGCTGGATTCCGTTTAAAAGCATTTGCTGATCTGTAGCACAACATGCTTGGAAGGGGAGACGCCACCTCCAGAAGACCGAGGGTCGGCGAGAAAAGTGCCCAGGGCAAGGGAATGGCCTTGAAAACCGGGGCGGGGGGTGGGAAGCAGTCAGGAAAGGTGGCCCCAATCCGTGATTTGAGTGTGGCACAAAAAGCCCTGCCTGACTCTTTCGAAGTGCCTGGATTGGCTTGGGAGGAAGAACACCAAGCCGATCCACCACCAAGGAGGGCACGGTCCTGACCTTGGACTGAGGTGCAGAGGGGACGTTCAGAGCGCACGGCCTCGCTCGGCTGCGGACATTTCATGCAACGTGTCGAGAGGAGCTTGCCGGAGCGACAGAAGCAGAGCCAGCCTGCACAATCCCCCCCCCCCCCGAAACGCCGCGGCAGGAGCCCCGGGTGACGCAGGCGGGGCCCCCACACGCAGAGGTGGCAGCCAAGTGCTCTCAGGAGCGTGGACGAGCGGTGAGGTTTGCGCCCGAACTGCGGAGGCAGGGCTGGGCCTGCTGGGCGGATGCCAGGTGGTCAGGGATGGATGGAGGTTGCAAAATCCGTTCTATTTTTCCTGGATTCTCAGGTGGCTTTGGCTGCATCTTGCACACCCGGATGGAACCCAGTTCTGTGCAGCTGTGCCCACGTGCATTTGCACACCATGGGGTGTGCAGAACGTTGCATTCCCGAAAGCGTGCAAATACGCAAGCCCTTGAACGTCTACGGGTCTGCTCATCCCTTCTGGTTTTTTTAATCTTACATATTTTCCTACAACTTGCTTTGGGCTGAATTACATTCCATGTAATTCAATGTAATCAAATTCCACGTGACCTGGAAAAAGCCGGGATGCCGCGCATCCCTGGGCAGCGTTCTCAGGAATCCGGACTCGGCTGCGTGCGCGGCAGTTTCCCCACTGCCCCCAGCTGCAGCCTCCAGCCGTGGGGTGAGCTGAGCTGGGGGGAGTCTCCCCTCGGGGGGCGAGGGGCACGCGGCTCCCCATCAGGATCCAGGGGACGGCCGGCCAGAACGTTTGCCA
Source organism: Varanus salvator macromaculatus (assembly GCA_023646645.1). NCBI lineage: Eukaryota > Metazoa > Chordata > Lepidosauria > Squamata > Varanidae > Varanus > Varanus salvator. The sequence continues at coordinate 3,211,235 of JAIXND010000761.1, read as the reverse complement.
GCAGCGGCGGTGCCAAGTTCTGTGCTCGACACGCCGGGAAGGAGTCCTGGCCAAGAGCTTGTCAGGAGTACGCTCATTTATCGCATCCAATGTACTTATGAAAATGATTTCCGGTTTGGCCGGCGTCTTCTCGGCAAAGCCCCAGCTCTCTGGTGACCAACGGATGCTTTGTCTTTGAGAGCTCGGGCGGGCGCATGAGCAATGCACGGGGCTCAGGTGCCCGCAGGGAGCAGGGGGTCTCAGCAAGCTGCTCCTTCTGGGAGCGGCAGTGGGGGCGCAGGGGGCCGGGGGATGGCGGGGAGAGGAGAGCTAGGCGCACAGAATGCCAACTGCAGCTGGGGGCACATCGGGGGGGAAGGGGGGCTGCCCCGCCTATGAGAATACACAGAACAGCCCTGCCTGCTTGCAGCTCTGCCCTGCATTCACGGGCTGCAGGCGCTTCTAACCTCAGACCACGATCCAGTGTCACCCCTGCTGCTGAACTGCGGCCCCAGAGCGCAGCACGTCGCCCACCTCTTCCCCTTCGGTCTGCGTATGGCGGCTGGACGCGACTGGGACTCTGCGGTGGCTGCACGGAACCACGTTTCTGGGTTGCGATGCAACAGGCCATGGTGGGAACCAAACTATTGTTTCTCCCTGCAGTGCCACGGAAACTAAGCACACAGCGGGACGGCTGCCGGGGCTCAGGACAAATGGCCCTAGAGAGCTGCGAAAGGGAGGAGGAGAGGAGCCAGGAGGGGCCACGGTGCAGACGGTCCCGAGGTCTCTTCCATGCTCCTCCCTCGCCCTCCAGGTGCTCCATCCGGATGAGCACGTCAGCCTGTCTCGGAGGAAAGATCCCCCCTCCCATCGCTTCCCCACTCCGCCCTGAACGACAGAGGACCTCTGAGCTTGGGGGCTTCAGGCCATGGTCGCAGACCGCACACTCAGTGTCCTTTTTAATGGGCATATGGCTGGAGATGACGGGGCCTGCAGGCCAACGCATGCAGAGAGCGGCCGGTATGGGCAGGCTGGGCTACAAAGGATGTCATCGCAATCCCAGGGGAAGCAGGAAAAGAAACGCCGCTCCCCAGAGAGATCCGAGGGCCGTAAGCCCCGTGCTCAAGCGCGAGCGCATGAGGGATAGGTGTGCAGAGGCACATGGGGACACCTGGAACTGGGTTCTGCTCAGCGTCTACAGTGACACTGTGCTCCTTCCCTGGGCTCAGTTCTCATTCCATGCGTAGGGTCATCTGTGTGAAGTTAAACCTGAACTTACTGCCACCGGGTTTCCTTCCAGGACCCAGGTGGCTGAGTGGGTAAAACCACTGAGCCGCGGAGCTGCTGATCGGAAGGTCGGCGGTTCGAATCCGCGTGACGGGGCGGAAGCCCTGCTGCTTTGTCGCAGGTCTCGCCTACCTAGCAATTCACACGCAGGCAAACGCGAGTAGATAAATTGGTACCACTGATTTCCAGGTCATGGGAAAGGTATCAGCGCTCTGCGCACCTTGGCATCTAGTCATGCGGGCCACGTGACCACGGAAGCGTCTTCGGACAACGCTGGCTCTTCAGCTTACGAACGGAGACGAGCACCAGCCCCAGAGTTGGACACGACAAGCACGTATATGTAGGGGAAACTTCACCTGCTTTCCTTCCAAGCTTCCCTGAACATGGAGACCACGTGGGCTACCTTCTCCCCCCGATACTCTGATTTCCTCCCCATCCTGACACAGCACTTTGGGAAGACGAAATGGCCCAGCCTGACGGTCGAGCACGTCCTTCCCTCGGAGCCCTGTCCAAAGACACCTTCTGCCTGCAAAATCCTCCCGTCTCCGTTCGGCAACCTCAGCCCAAAGCGCACGAGGCGCGCCGGCACCTCTCTGCCCTCTCCTCGGTGCAAACCATGCCGCATGCTCAGCGCATGTGCCCCTCCACCAGCCCCGTCGCCCGGCCCCTCCTGCCGGGCTTGCTGGGATCCGTCCCGGCGCAGAAGGGAGTGGTTGGGCGGGGGGCCCGGTGGGCCGCCTCTTCTCCGGTCCCTGCAGGCCGGTGGCCACTGACTCATCTCCCTGCGCCTGATGTCCTTCCAAACAAACCGTGCTCTTGCAATATCAAGTCCTGTCCAAGACAATTTAATCAGAACTGCTAAAGTGCATTAAGAAGACCGGCCCCAGCTTTTCCATTTGAGGCAGCCCGACTCTCTCCACCGCGGAGGGGGCAAGCGCCTCGCTCTTCCTTCGCTCGAGCGATGTGCTCAGCCCGACATCTGCCTCTGCACGTTCGTCTTGGAGCTTTCACCCCTGCACCCCTTCTCGAAGGGGGGCACCTGCCCCAGCCAGGGAATCGGAGTCCTCGCTTGAGCGGACGGCTGCTCGGTCCGCGGGGGGCTGCAAGGTCATGTCATCTGGCTCAGTGCGGGAGATGGGCTGGGGCAGCGGGAGGGGAAGGGCAGCTCCAAAAGCAGCACTTCCGAAACGCAGAAAGCCTGAGTCCCACTATGCTCAGCACCAGCCAGACATCACCTGGACAGCGCACTGAGCCCAGGTCTGGGCACCCGGGTTTAAGAAAAGATGCAGGCAAGCTGGGAAGGGCCCAGAGGAGGCAACAAGGCTGATTCAGGGACTGGATGTTCGGCCTCAAGAAGAGAAGACCGAGGGGAGAAATGGTAGCAGTCTGCAAGTACCTTCAAGGATAGGCTGGACACGCGCATGGTGGGCATGTTGTGAGCGGAGCCAGCTGGTGCCGGAGGTCAGACTAGATGGCCCAGGAGGCCCCTTCTGACTCGCTCTGCTTCTATGTTTCTAAGTTCCTGGAAGGCCGTCACAGAGAGGAAGGGCAGGGTCTCTCCTTGACCATCCCAGACTGCAGGACACGGAATAGCAGCCTTAAGTAAAAGAAATCAGATGTAGACTAGACACCAGGAAGAACTTCCTCACTGTCAGAGCAGTGCAATGACGGAACCGATTACCTGGGGAAGTTGTGGGCTCTCCCTCGTTGGAGACATCCAAAGAAAATTTGGGCAGTCACCTGAAGGGGATGGTGTAACGTCAAGTCTTGCACTAGCAGGGGTTGGACCTGACGGCCTTCTGGCCTCTTCCAGCTCTTCTTTGCCATGATTCTAGAGTGCTGTGAGACATGTTGGACATGCACATGGTGGGCATGTCGTGAGTGGAGCTGACTGGTGCCGGAGGTCAGACTAGATGGCCCGGGAGGCCCCTGCTGACTCGCTCTATTTCTGTGTTTCTATGTGCGCAACCACTGTGCAACTTGGAGAAAAGATGCGCGCAGACATGTGGATGGATCTCCATGTGAAAAGAAAGCAGCAAAGTTTGCGATTGGATATGGACCTCAGCCAGAAGAAACTTCGAGATGGGATGTGGAGAACTTGGGTGAACTTGTGTTTGCTGATTTTCACGTCCCCATCCGAGCCCCGCTGGAGACAAATGCCCGTGCTTGTTCCTCCGGAAGCCAGGCGCACAAAGCCTCTGTGCGTAATAGGAACACCAGCTCATGGACCGCAGCTGCTACGCGACCGGACGAGCCGTGCCCGCCACCCCCACCCCGTCCCTGCTCTTCCACCGTCTCTGCGCGCCAGCAAAGCTGCATCTGTGTTCCAGCGGAAGCCTGAGAAGGGGGATTCCCCACCCATCCGCCTGCCCATAATTAGACTCCCGTAAATGTGGGAAGCCACGCACAAGGAACACCGATGTTCACAGCTGTCACTCATGGTTAAATAATTAGTCGATATTACGCTTGAAACGCAGCTCCTGGTGCACATGCTAATCCGGAGGGGGAGGCATGTGTCCTGACGTTACACGGGCAGCTTGTCTCGGTGGCTGCGCTCCGCTGGCCTTGGCGGAGCGGGGTCAACCCACTGGTAATCCAGCCGGGCCGCGAAACGCAAGCCCAAGTGCGGAAGGATTCGATGGAGGGGCCGCGCTTGGGAGAGGAGGGGGCGCCTCCCCAACATGCCAGCCCCTTCTTCCCCCACCGGTTCTCTTTGAAATGGAAGGTTGGCTCATTGGCTTGCACCTGGGGCCGGGGCTGTGCCAAAAGACACACGTGGCCAGAGGTGGCCAAATAACGGAGTGGCGGTTTCCAAGCTTTGCCTGCCTCGTTTTCGTTGGTGTTCTTGGCTTCCCCGGAGCTCCGTGGCTTCGCGCGCAGCCCCACTGAAGGCACAGGGAGCCTGCTGGCTGGGGCAGCCTTGATGGGAGTCGGCCTGAGAGGTGATGCAGCGGAGCCGGGGCCGGCCAGGGGGCAGTGCCAGGAAGGCGCCAGCCTCGGACTCTCGTCCCCCGTGGATCTTCTGGTTCCATTTGGGTTTCGCTGCAGTTGTCACCGTCACCTGGGTGGGAATGCAATCTGGCCAGCAGCAGTGTCACCATGAGGGATCTCACACACACGTCATGCCCAGAGAGCCTTGTAGAGTTATAGGGGGCATATAAATATGTGAATACATATTCAAATGTCCATCCAGACACGGACCAGCCAAAGAATTCCACCTGAAGAAATGCTGTGCTCAAGGGAGACCCACTTCCCCCATGGGAACGTAAGAAGAGCCTGAGCGCAGCAAAGATCTTGCTGATGTTCTCCAAACGCCACCCCGAAACTGGATGTGACTCAAGCCTGTCTTGGATAACAAGCTTTGGCATTTTCTATTCTCATGAAAATCCATGCATGTTTCACATGTGTTTTTCCAAATGCACCATCAAGGGAATGCCGGGAATGTCGTGGTTCCAGGGTTGACTGGGGGCCTGGGAGAACCGGATCCGAGTTCCCACTCAGCCATGGAACTCACCGGGTGACGCTGGGCCAGTCGCTCACTCTCGGCCTGTCCTACCTCACAGGGTTGTCGTGATGAGGACAAAACAGGGCTAGGTAAGCTGGCTTGGGTTTGTCGCAAGAGGCAAAGGTGGGAAAGAAATGCAATGTGGAAATGATCGTGCGCATCTCGGAAGTCTTGCCTTGAGGAAAGCGCATCTTTAGCAGCCGCATGCTCCAGATCGACGCCCGCTGCCCAAGGCCTCCTGGGCCCGGAATCCCTCTGCAAGCGGAGCAGTCCAGCCTGGAGGGGGCAAAGTGAGCCAGTCCAGATCGCCAACAAATTTCTCACGCACCCTACACGGAGCAACGCCTCCTTGTTTCATGATCATAGAATCATGGAATCGGAGAGATGGAAGGGGCCAGAAGGTCCTCGGGTCCATCCCACCCAGAGGGCTTCCCGGTTTCGCCTTGAATGCCCCCAGTGTGGGAGCGCCCCCCACCCCTCCAGGCAGCTGGTCCCACTGCCATGTTGCTCTGACCGTTAGGAAGCTTCTCCTGATGTCCAGCCTGAATCTGGGTTGTCGCAGCTTGAACTGATTCTTCCGTGTCCTACACTCCGGCATCAGCGAGAAGAGATCTTGGTCTTCCTCTCTGGGACAGCCCGGCACGACCTCCCCACACTTTCCCTCCTCCTGCCAGGGGTAGGGCTGGGACAAAACTCCAGAATCCCTCCCACTGGCATTCGCAGACTTCCTCTCGGACTTGAGGGGGTGCAAGCGGCAACCTTTCTCCGCATCACTTGCAGCCACGCAAGGGCTCTTGCAGGTGGTGCAGAACGGGGACGCTGCTTGCACCGTGGTGGTGCAGGGCTCCGTTCCCAGGGAGCACCCCGGGAACACCGGACGTGCTCACTGGGAATTCCGATGCAGGACTACACACGGGGAATCCATTAGATTCCCAGCCCCGGCATGGATTCCCCTGTAAATTTTGCATGACTGGGCCTGGGAATTCATGGCATGGGACCACGGGGTCAACTTTCTTCCATGCTGCCGAGTGGGAGGAGAAAACCCAGCCACGGGATGTGGCTTTGCAGAGAAGCCTTGTGAAATTCTTATGGAAGTGGCCGCTGCAAATGCTTTGCATCCAGCAGCAAAATTTGATGGCCGGGATGCGATGCAGTGGCGGGATCTTGTCGGATGCTGCCAAACGCATGAGCTGCTCTTTCAGCAGAGCCAGGTGGCGAGGAATTAAAACAAATAAGTGTGTTAATTTGAAAAGCCCCCGGAGAGTTTCGGCCACAAGCGATGGGATGCAGTCTCTCCTGGGCCTGTCTGAGTCTTTCAGGCAACCTCTCCATCTTCTCGGAGCCTCATTAATAGACATTCTCCTGGCAACAAAGGGGCGCTGTCTAAATTTAATGAACTCCCAAATGGACTTGGAGACACAATCCATTGATAAGGTATCAGCAGCCGACTCTATCATCTTATCTATCAGATGCAAGATAAGCCGACTCTGCCGCTCCAGCCTGGCCCAAAGCGCTCAAGGATCTAGCGGGAGAGGTGCTGCTCGTTTGGAGCCGGTTTTAAGCACAGAAAGAGAACAGTGGCAGATGATTAAAGATTTCCCAGTGACTAAACTGCCGGCCTTTTTTGCATTTCCTCATGGGAGTGAACACACAGAGGGGGTTTTTTGGGGGTGGGGGCTGGAACCAGAATTTGAGCTTAAAATGTAGACACTGGCATTCTATCTTTGTAAAGAAGGAAGTCCTGCGTTGGCCTCACTTTTCCTCTTTTAAGCAGGAGTAAACTTCTTCAAAAGCTGGGCGGGGGGGGGGGATCTGATGCTGATGAAGACTGGGGTGATGTCATACCCCAGGGGCTGGGGTGGGTTGCATCATGCTGGTGTCTGGACACAACTCGGCTGAGCTTCCAGAAGCCTTTTGCTGCTGAAGGCGGGGCAGGGGGCAGCCAGAACAGCACCGCACCCACGGCCTCCGGGAACACTGGAATTGAGGAATGGGCGCATTGTTGGCTGGTCAACGGGGTACACGCATCAGCTCGGGTTTCATGCAATGGCTGGATTAATTAAGAAGAGGCTCGTGGAGTAAGCTGCCTTCCCGGAGTTGAGCACGTGTGCCTGCCGGCCAGGGCTGGGCAAGGCGAGGCCTGGGGCCTCTTGCAGCTTGCCCTGTGTTCCTGCCTCCCCGAAATGGCATACTGTTTAAAAGGTGCCCAAAGCAACCATTCCAAAAACTTTCTACCCCTCTGTGCTCCACAGCTCCTGGAAAGCAAGATGGATTTGACCCTTTCAAGCAAAAGGCTTTGGACCACCTGCAAAACACACACAGAGCCAATCCGGCAAATTCCACGCATCCCTATTGGCAAAGGGAAGGCGCTTCCGATCGGCCCCAGGCTTGCTCCCCCAACCACAGGTTCACCACGTCACTTTTGCACAAGCAACGTGAGAAGAATGAGACAAAAACAAGAATGAGGAATCCTGGATACGAGACAGAGAGAGAGAGAGAGAGCAAGAGAGGGCGTGTGTGGATGGCGTTCCCGCTGCCTTGCCACAAGTCAAAGGAATTCCCACGGAATTTCGAAGCTGCTGCGGAAGGGAAGCTTCCCGCGTGAGCGTCCACCCAATAAGACCTGAAGCAGGAGCACCTCTAGGGATGTTTCAAATTAGCCTCAAGCAAGTCAGTGCTAGGCTGTGCCCTTCCATGCAGATTGGGGGCAGAAGGGAAGGCGGCCCTGCCCTTCTCACCAACGGAAAACGAAGGGAGAAACATTGGGGTGATACATCGCCTGCTCCTCCCACCTGCCCAGGCAGGAACCCTCTTTGGAGAAGGCTTTCCTTGGCAGGCACAGAGCTGTAAATACCCCCCCCCCACAGCCCCTCAACACTCTTGCCCCCCTCAAATTCAGACTGGCCAGAAATCCATTAAAGGGAAAATGAAATGTCGGCAGATTCTCCAAGCGTTCTGTGGGTCCCAAGTAATCTTTCCACTTCCATCAATAGCCACGCTGGCTCAGAATGATGGGAGTTGGAGTCCAACCCACCCAGAGAACACCAGGCGGGGAGAGGGCTGGAAGAGTCATAAACTGGTTTGCTGTGTGACTTCCTTTCATGAGCGGTAAGCTCTGATTAGCAAAGAATGAAAGATGGATTAAAAAGGGAAAGAGTGAACAGAGAAGAAATCTTGAAATGATTTTAGAAACACTGACAGTTTTGCCAGGCTGGCGGGGGGGGGGGTTCTCCCCCCAGAAGCCGAATGCAGAGGCCAAAACCTGTGACCAAGAATAGCCAAGCAAGCTTTGAAGTTTGTGGTTGGGCCCCAGAAGAAAAGATAAAACAAATTAGAAAAGCAGGCAGCTTTCGTGTGGGCGGCACTTACTGCAGAAAAGGGCTCCATTTTCTTTGATGTTGTGAGTGGGGCATCCATTGATAGGCAAGACGTAAGAGGACTAGTCCAGTTCTTGGAATCCTAGAATCATGGAATGGCATAGTTGGAAGGGGCCAGGAAGGCCATCCAGTCCACCCCCTGCTGTGGCAGGACACCAGTTCACCCCACCCCACCCAGAGGGCTGCCCAGTTTCTCCTTGAATGTCTCCAGTGTGGGAGAGCCCCCCACCTCTCCGGGCAGCTGGTCCCGCTGCCATATTGCTCTGACCGTGAGGAAGCTTCTCCTGATGCCCAGCCTGAACCTGGGCTGTCACAGCTTGACTTGATTCTTCCGTGTCCTGCGCTCCGGCATCAGCAAGGAGAGATCTTGCCCTTCCTTGTTGTGACAGCCTTGGAGGTACTTCTAGAGGGATCTCAGGTCCCCCCTCAGTCTTCTCTTCTCATAGAATCATAGAATAGCAGAGTTGGAAGGGGCCATGAAGGCCATCTACAAGGGCCTCCAAGGCTGTCACAATGAGGAAGGCCATGATCTCTCCTTGCTGATGCCAGAGCGCAGGACATGGAATAATCCATTCAAGCTGCGACAATCCAGGTTCAGGCTGGGCATCAGGAGAAGCTTCCTCACGGGCAGAGCAATACGGCAGCGGGACCAGCTGCCTGAGAGGTGGGGGGCTCCCCCACACTGGAGACGTGGAACTGGGCAGCCCTCTGGGTGGGATGGCGTGAACTGGAGTCCTGCAAGAGCAGAGGTTGGACCAGTGGCCTTCCTGGCCCCTTCCAGCTCTGCTATTCTGTGCTGCTATGATTCCATGCCGCTGAGCAGGGTGGTGTGCGGAGGAAAGTTTTCCGAGGATTCCCGTCGGTGGTTTGCTGGAGCTGCCCGCTGAGGCCTCTTCTCCCCGGTGGCTATTTGCAGGCTGGTGTGCGTGCGTGCGTGACCGAGACAGGACGGAGAAAACTTGTTGACGGCTCAAAGGTGAAAGCAAATATTGTATTTTTAGAGCCCTGTGCTGGCTTTTTACAGGCGTCTCGGCTCGTTAAGTGCCCGTTTCTCTAAGGCTAAGGCGGACGGTTGCATGAAAATGAAAGAAAAGTTTTAAAAAGATCCCAAGCCATTTCGGCCATCCCATTTCCAGGGCACAATGAGTCACTGTCCAAAGTCTAAAATGGGAAATAAATAATTTCACAAGACCGGCCATCCCTCCTGGAGGCATCGGAGGGGGGAGGGAACCCACCCCAGGGAGTCAGGGCCAAAAGCTCGGCCCATCTTCCCCGTCGCTGCGTGGCAGGAATGGGCCCATCTGGGCAGTGAGTCCACGGCCGAGCCAGTCCGGCTCCGGGGCAACTTCCCGCCCGCAGGAGCTCCGTTCTGCTGAGCAACCCCCCACCCAGGGGGCGGCTTCCTTCGGGCCCCAAGGAAGCTCCTCTGTGGCTGCTGGAATGTGGAGTCCTCACCTCAAGAGAGCTGGTTTTGGGATAGACGGGATGCAAAGCTGGGCTGAGCCGCGAGTCCTTTGCTCCACCACCCCCAACTTCACCTCGCTAACAAGAAATAACTGCTCGAGAAGCAAGACTAAGATGCTCCCCACCACCCAAAAAAAATCCCCAAAATTATCTTTGGAGCAGAAAGAACAGGAAGAATCTGGTCCAGAGGTACAGAAGCGAGAGGAGAGGACATCCTGTGGCTGCCCTGGGGCAAGCAGAGCCCCCCAGCCGTGCTCCTGGGAGCCGTTTCTGCAGGCAGCCAAACGCTTTGCACGAGCAGGCGACTCCCTGCTTTGCACCGTCTCCAGAGGAAGACGGGCCGCCGAAGAGCCCCTGTGCGTCTCGGCCTGAGCCCCCCGAGGGTCCCCGTGCCGGGCCGAGGGCTCAGACCCCATGACCAGCGCAGGAGGAGGTGGGCAGGATCCCTCAGGGCAACGCCACGCAGCCAGCCCTGCCTCTGACCGCCCCAAGGGCACGGTCCTGTGGATGCCAGCAGGGCTTCCCGCTCTCTAAACGTGCCCGGCATGGCACCCCAAGCATTGCTTGTGTTCGGCACTGTTACGTTCTCATCTGGCGCTTTTAACAGTCTAGTCCCCATGACTGCCTGCACAGGACAGGGGCCAGGTGGAGTTCATAGAAACACAGAAGCAGAGCGAGTCAGAAGGGGCCTCCCGGGCCATCTAGTCTGACCTCCGGCACCAGCCGGCTCCGCTCACGACACGCCCACCATGTGCACGTCCAGCCTGTCTTTGAACAGTTTGAAGCAAGCTAGGCAATCGCGCTGTAATCTCAGGAGCCAGGTGTTGACTGAGGGGCCCACCTGGCCGCCCCAAGTGCCTGCATTGGGGCACAGCCAACAGCTCACCCCACCCTTTCTTGCTGAGCTCACTGGATGAGTTCTCTTTTCTCGTCTCCCTGGCTGAAACCAGAACTAGATCAGGAGGAATTTCCTAACTTAAACTCGGCTTGGCCGAACTCCTCCTGATGGCCAGCCGCCTCGTTCTTTTCCTCCCTGCACTTCAACTTAGCAGAGGGGTCGCCTTACTGAAAATCCAGATCAAGCAGAAATCAAGTCACATCTGCGATTTAAAACAATGTGCATTATATATAGACACACACACACACACACACACACACAGATGCTCATGAATTTGCATATGCATCAAAGATAAGGTGAAAGAAGGGAGATGACAAGCAGGTCCCTTCTGCGTGACCTGCTTTTGAATAAGCAGCATTATATTCCGCAGTCGAGCCTCTCCAAAGTACGAAGTGTTCCGTTACCAAAAAAAGACCATTTGCAACGGCTGGTCAAATCTACGTGAGCGCGCGCCGTCTCCGGTGCCCGGGGATAATTTTATACCAACAGGGACGGCTTGTGGGCCCCAGACAAGATGTAGCGGCGTTCTATTTTTTGATTATTTCATAAAACGTCTAATTGCAGGCCTCGGTGAGAGGTGTCAGCATTGCTAGGCAAATGCAACGGGAGACGCTTTGCACAGGCCGGTAATAAGGCCTCCGACAGGAAAATGGAAAAACAAATCATTCTGTGAATGCCTCGCGCAGAAGAAGCCGTGCAGGACCCACGGGGTAAATAGTCCCTTTTCTTACGGCTTAATTATGCACGAGTCCCCGCTATAGACTAAAATGGCTCTTCTCCCATTTTGCTTTTTGTAGAGCCAGCTTTTAAGAACTCAGAATCTGCAGAGACAAATACTGGTCTGAAGACAGCAGGTGGCAACGGAGAACTGACTTTGCTCTGCCCCCATCGCTCGGATGAAGGCCCTGCTCAGACTTGACGGCTCGCAGGGTCTTCTCCTGACTCACAATTTATCACGCGGCTTAGCGCAGGAATTATGTAAGGACTCGCACAGCTGTTACCCGACGCACCAGCCCCGCGTGTCGAACGGCATCGCCCACCATGCCCAGCCCCTGTGGGCTACTGGTCTGCTGGCTGACCCACTGGGGTGGTGCGGGCTGGGGAGGCTGCTGTGGACCGCGAAGAGCCTGCAGGCATTCGGACCCGGCAGAAGAGAGAAAAAGGGCGGCCACGATCGGAAGGGACGCCCTTCCTGCAAAACAACAAAGCTGCTCCACCTCTCAGGACACTCGAGCAGCTGGTCTCCCATTGCCCTGAGAGGCTGAGTTAATTTCATCATTGCTGCAATATATGGGACCCTCAAGCACCAAACAGAGAAGGAAAGGGCAACCCCCCCCCAGTCGGAGGGATTCAGAGGTGCTCTGCCATTAGAAAAATCGCGTCCAACACGTCTAAAGGCCTGCATTCGCCCGAGAGCACTGCTCAGACCCGCCAGCCAGCGCCAGCAGCCCTGCTCTGGCTGCCCCCAAACAAGCGGGATGCCCTTCCCAGCCGGGGGACGCGCTCCCGAAAGAGGCTCGCCCGGCACCGCCACTGCACTCTTTCCAGCACCGCTCCAAGACCCTTCTTGTCTCCCGGGCATTTTGGGGACCTGGTTCTAGCTTACTGTGCCTGTTTTATCCGTTTATCTGTTTCTTGCTTTGCACTACATAGTATTTTATCCTTTTAAATAAAGTATTTTACATGTTTAACCGTTCCGTGGCACTTCAGTTTCTAATCCGCCCAGCGAACAATAGTTTTTTGGTGGGCTAGAAGCTAACGAACTAGCCAAATAAATAGGGCAGAGCTGCTTTTTCCACGTTAGCCTTGACAGTATAAAGAAGGCCCTGGGGTCATCCAGGGACCACCGCTTCCCACGTGAGCCTGCCCTGCAATGGGGGTCCCTTCCCAAGGTGCCAAAATGTGTTCAGCCACCAAGGTGGGGAGCACTGGTGGGGACGTGGTGCGGGGCCTTTTTGGTCGCAACACCCTGTGTAGGGGGGCCCATCCTACGGGAGGCAACACTGGCCCTTCTCAGTGGATCCTGGCGCTCAGGCAGGGGGAGACCCTTCCCAGCTCTGCTAGACAAGGCATGCTTTGGGCACGTGTCCAGCCGTGTCGCGCTCCCTTAACGGAGCCGGACCACGGCTTCTTTTTGCCGGGCCCGAGCGCGCCCGACTTGGACCAGCTCCGCAGGGTCCTCGGCAGAGACGTGCCTTTCCAGGCAGGCCTGCTGCCAGAGAGCGCGTCAGCGCTGGGAACAGCAGGGTGGCCGGGAGCCCACACGGGTCCCCTCCCTCCCTGCAGCCGGTGCTGCCCACGATCAGGGCTGGCGGGAGCTGCAGGATGAGGCGTGGAGAGGGACCGGGCTGGGAATGGCTGCACCGCACTGCAGGCAGGCGTTCTGGACGTCCCCAGCGGAGGTCATGCTGGGGCTTGCGGGGAGCCGCGGGCCCATATGCCTGCCCCGTTACCCACACTCAGGTGCAAAGCAGCAACGAGGGACCTAACTGGAGTCCCCCATCTTGCTCTGACTCGAGTCCGTATCGGTTGCAAGCTCTGCTGCTTTCTTTTCACATAAAAAGCTTTGCGCATTTCGCTTCCTTTGCCTACACCTGAAGCGCGAGCATTTCTCCGTTGCTGAAGGCGTCTTCAGCGTGCGTGTTTCAGTATCATTGCGTGTTTCAGTGTCATTGATCTGCAATCACACTGCAAGCTCAGAACTGTGCAGGCTTCAGCTGCAGGGATCATCCGAGCCCGTGTTTGCCTTGGAAGGTGCGATCGGAGCAAATACTGATACCAAACGAGCAGAAACGATTTCTCGCGCTTCCCTGCTGCAGAGAGAAGGCGGCTGTTTGCTCCAAGCCTGAAGATGCGCCACGGAGCTTAATGCTGTTGCTCCAGGCAAGGAAACATAGAAACATAGAAACAGAGCGAATCAGAAGGGGCCTCCTGGGCCATCTAGTCTGACCTGAAACATTGTGCCACAGCTGGGCACAAGCAGTGCTTTCCACTGGCCTGCTATCTGGCCGCACTGCGAAGCCGCACTTAGCTGCTCCGAGAGGAAGGAAGAGCAGAGACCAGGGCTGGGCCCTCCAGCTGCCCGATCCGTCAGTCCGGATCCTCACTAAGACGGAAGGGAAGGCTCTCCTGCTTAGACAGCGCACGAGGATTTTCCTGAGCATCTCTGGATTCCAAACGAGGCTGCAGATGCCCTCCGACTCCATCCGACGGCAATGCACTCTTTTCCTCTGTGCAAATTGATATTAAACCGGAATTTTGAACTGGCTTTGGCATCCCTGGGGCAGTCAGTGGAAGGGAAGCCAAGAAGTACTTCCCCATCCCTTGAATATTGCTCACGCATTCGCCCAGCATGGTTAGCTATGCATGCGTGTCTTTTAAATAAACACAGGGAAGTGAAGTAGAATGGAATCCACTGCAATCATTTGCAAGTGCGCTATTTATGTATTTACCTCTAAAATGAATTAGTCAGCTTATAACCAAGGCAATGTTCACTATGAACACAAATCAAGTTCCCAAGCCACATAAAAACAGAACCACCATCATAAAACAATCAGCCTGAAGCATGGTTACATAATCGCTCATTAACATGCGTTTCCAGAATTAGAACTACTCTTTTTACTACAACTTTACTCAATGCATAGTTTAAATGCTGGATGTGGTTCGCCTGGGCCAAGGAATATGTACTCCTAAGCTACGCAGGGACGTGCGAGCAATGGATCTTCTCAACTCAGCCCCCAGGAATTCATTCTGCCAACCGGCATTGGTGCCGTCTGGATGTGGCCCAAGACAAGCCGGCTCCTGGAATTTTGTTTTTCAAATGGATGTGATTTACATGAATTTTCTTTTCAAAAGCCACTAAAACTGTACAAAATTTGCACCTCCATTCTGCAATTTGCGCAAAGTGTGCACCCATTTGAAGGCTATAATCCTTCGGGTGTTTTGTCCCCTAAATGTATTTTTTGGAAGTGGGCAGGAGACAACAGGATGGCGTTCAATGAGGATAAGTGCAAAGTCTTGTGCTTGGGGCATCGGAATAGCTGTCATAAGTACAGGTTAGGGGACAAGTGGCTGGAGAGCAGCACTTGTGAAAGGGACCTCGGGGTGCTGGTTGACCGCAGGCTGAACATGAGCCAGCCGTGTGATGTGGTGGCCGAGAGAGCGAATGCCACCCTTGGCTGCATAGCCAGAAGTGTGGCTTCCAGATTGAGAGAGGAATTACTACCACTCTATATGACTCCGGTGCACCTGCAACTGGAGTATTGTGCTCAGGTATGGGCCCCTCATTACAAGAGGGATCTAGCCAGGTTGGAGTCAGTGCAGTGAAGGGCCACAAGGATGGTGGCCGGTTTGCAGGGGATGCCGTATGAGGCGAGACTGAGGGAACTGGGTCTCTTCAGCCTGGAGAAGAGGAGACTCAGAGGGGATATGTTGGCAACATACAGGTATGTGAGGGGGTGTCACATGGAGATGGGGAGAGGCCTGTTCTCCCCTGCAGAGGAAGGCAGGACGCGCTCCAAAGGAGCAAAGCTCAGGGAGCCAAGGTTCAATTTGGATGCCAGGAGGCACTTCCTGACAGTTAGGACCCCCAGGGTGTGGAACGGGCTCCCACGGGAGGTCGTTGAGCCCCATCGGTGAGGATGTTCAAGGACAGGCTGGACATGCACATGGTGGGCATGGCGTGAGCGGAGCCGGCTGGTGCCGGGGGTCAGACTAGATGGCCCGGGAGACCCCTCCTGACTCGCTCTGGTTCTGGTTCTGTTTTGCCCTTCCTTGCCTTCCTACAGGTCACCGTGCAGGCAAACCTGACTGGTAGCAAAGCATGGTGGCGTCATTCTGAGTAACTATGAGATCAATGGTTGATGACGTCATCTTGGGACTCAATCCAGGACGGTGGCGGATGGAGCTCATGGGGGTGGGAGACGTGCAGTTTTGCCGGCTTCACCCTTTCAGGGCATCAGCTGGAGCGGCACGTGGTGCCTGTCTTTGCAGGATCTCACCTGCCCGGCCACCGAGCGAGGGATTTTTTGGCAGTGCGCTGCCTGTCGAATTGTGCAATGCACTGGGCTCCCATCCTTTAAAGCCCTTTTGAAGAACAGGAAATACATTTTTAATCTTATTTTATTGAACCGCTGAGTGGGATATTAGTCGGTTATTGATCTTACTGGTGTCTTTCAGGGCTGCCCTTAATTTCGTTGTTGGATTTTACTAGGTAATTCTGATTTTAGTTTTATGTTATTAATGCTTGATGACTTTTTTTAACCTGCCTGGAGAAGGTTTTTTTTTTTTTTAAATCTGTAATGACGGCCTATGGGTATTTTTTACAAAAGGCTTTAAAAACCGTACAGGCCAAAACCACTTCGAGCCGCACAGGGGATGAAAATGGTCGATTTCTCTCGCAGTTCCTACGCAGGGGCTTGCTGGCCTTGCCTGGCTGTGGGTCCCGCAAGGTTTCCCCCACCCCATTTAATTCGGAGCCTGGATCAGGACGGGAGCCGCGTCGGCTGCAACTTCACCGATCGCTTCCTGTTCCTGCACTGGGGGCGGGGGGGGATCAAGTCAGATTGCGAACAAAGCAGAAAATGTGTTCTGAAGTCAGAAGCTCGTAAAATTAAATTGCCCAGACAAAAGCCCACGCTGAAGCCCCCGCGTGTGTGTTTTGATCGCTCACGGCGGAGACAGCCGCCTTCTGGGGGAAATAAAAAGCGAGTGTACGGCAAGAGGGAGGGAGGGATCAAACAGAACACGATTTCAGGCCATTTCCTTGCGGGCCAAAGCCAGAGAAGCAGCTCTCTGATTCGGGGCAGGGAGGGGGCAGTCCTCTGCTGTCTCTCGGGGTGGTTCCCCGGTCGGATGTCGGACATCCGTGCCGCGTGAAGGACGCCGTGCCATCGCTGGCGCTGCCGGCACCTCGGAGCAGGTCCCCTTCAGGTGCTAAGCCAGGCGGGCGCGAAGCAAGATGAATGCTGCCAGGAAGCTGTTCCTTAGCTACGAAATCGGCCACCCACCACGGCAAGCCCCTCTTTATCATCGGAGCCGGAGGGAAGCGGAGAAGAAAGCCTCTGCGCCAGGCCTGCTCAGCGGAGAAGTGGCCTCTCCTTCCGCTTCTCCTCACACACGCACCCCCATGCGAGCGCACGCCTGCGGGCACGCTAGTCCTCAGCGTCTGCATCGGGGGTTTCGGGCGTGCGTCCTGAGCTTCTGCCAGAGCCACCCCGAGAAGGGGGAGCCAAGGCGGGACCACGATGGGAGCCGGGGGGACACGTCTGGCCCAAGTGAGACCTCTCAGCGAGAGGTCGTGGAGGCCCCATCGGTGCGGGTGTTCAAGCATAGGCTGGACGCGCACATGGTGGGCATGTCGTGAGCGGAGCCGGCTGGAGCCGGGGGTCAGACTAGATGGCCCGGGAGGCCCCTTCTGACTCGCTCCGTTTCTGTGTTTCTAACGGCTTTGTCTCTCTACAGCAGAATGGGGATGCCTGGCCGCCCCTGAACCTGCTCAGGGCGATGGCGTCTCCGGGCGCGGAAAGCCAGCCTCCGAATGCAGCACACGGGCAGCCACTGCGTGGCATGACGGAGAGCGGCCTGGGGGCCTGCGAGCGAGCACCCACCCCGGGGCTCCCCCAGGCCTCCGAGCAGTCCAGCCCTTGCCAGAAGACGGTGCAGACACCCCTCTGCTCTCCTTCCCAGGAGACCCCCCCCCCGCCGGGGACCTCCTTGGCCCACTCCCCCACATGGCCCTGCAGCCCTGGAGCCCCTGCAAGCTGGCGGTAGCATCCCAAGGTGATGTTCAGAAGGAACAAGACAGGGCTGCCCAGGTACCACACTTGAAGCCCCCGATGCAGCTCTGTGCGAAGCCCCCCGAGCCCCCAGTGAGTCACTACTATTGTTAGTAGTAATAAAATGATAGCTAATGTATCGTTGTTAATAATTAGAGCAATGTCACCCGCTAGTTCCTCAGCTGCACTCCAACCTGAAGAGTT
Organism: Varanus salvator macromaculatus; assembly: GCA_023646645.1. Lineage (NCBI taxonomy): Eukaryota > Metazoa > Chordata > Lepidosauria > Squamata > Varanidae > Varanus > Varanus salvator. The sequence continues at coordinate 3,193,745 of JAIXND010000761.1, read as the reverse complement.
AGGCAGCTCTTCCATGTCGACGTTTGCTGTTCTCAGAGAGGCAGAGACTTGCCTGGCCCAGAACACACGGGCTTGATTTGCTCAGTTATACAAAAGTGCGTCTAGTCAAGGCGGTGGTTTTCCCAGTTGCAACGCATGGCTGTGAAAGCTGGACCATGAGGAAGGCCGAGCGCAAAAGGATTGAGGCCTTTGAGTTGTGGTGCTGGAGGAGACTCCTGCGAGTCCCTTGGACCGCAAGGCGATCAAACCGGTCAGTCCTGGAGGAGATCAACCCTGACTGCTCTTTAGAAGGCCAGATAGTGAAGATGAAACTCAAATACTTTGGCCCCCTAATGAGAAGGAAGGACTCCCTGGAGAAGAGCCTGATGCTGGGAACAATAGATGGCAAAAGAAGGAGGGGGCGGCAGAGGAGGAGGGGGCTGGATGGAGTCACTGAAGCAGTTGGTGTGAGCTTGAGTGGACTCCGGGGATGGTGGAGGACAGGAGGGCCTGGAGGAGTGTTGTCCGTGGGGTCACAATGGGTCCATGACTTCGCGACTAACAACAACAGCAACAACAGCACCTGTGTTGGCCACGGATTGGTGCTGGTCCTCCATCCCAGAAGCTTTGCTAGTCACCTGGGCAGAGCTGGAGCAGCTGAGGCGGGAGGGGACAACGCCGCCCCACGGGGACATCGCTGGCCGAGGCCATGACGAGATCCAGCACTCCTACCCGTGTGGCTCTGTGCTCGCAACCAGGGACATGATGTTCAGTGGAATCCTGCCCTTCCCCCTTCTTGGGCGAGTTTTGGCTGGACTTGAGTCACAAGCCACGCGCACTGCCATGTGTCCGGTTATGTGTCCAGGCGCAGAAGGAACGGAAGCTGGCTAGCCGCACCTCGGAGCTCGGTGGTGGGAGCGGACAGTGCTGAGCTGCAGGGGGCCGCACTGCACTCCCCTCCAGATGTTGGGGGGCCTTTGCCGAAGCTTCGTGTTCCTGCTCGTGAGGACAGCTGACTGGCGAAAGATCTGGCTATGACTGGAGCGGGGGGGGGGGGTGCAGGAGACCCTTCGGGCGGCACCGGCTGCGTCCTGAACATGCCACGATGGACGCGGGAACGCAGATCAGTGAACCAAGTGGTCCCGGTTGAGCTGCGCGGGGCAGAGGTGCTTTTGGCACGCCAAGAAGGTCAGGGAAGGTTCCGGACTGGGGATCGTCTGGAATGAGGTTGCAAGAATAAGGACGGCCCTCTGCTCAGCTCTCGCCCACCGCGCTGCGTCGCCGTGCCACTCGCTCGAACGAAACGGAGAGGCCTGTGAGCTTGCGGAGGCACTTCCACAGAGGGGCCGGTCTGTCTCAGAGCCGGCTCCTCTTGCAAAGCTCCAACAGCGGGTCCTTTCCGGGCTGGGGCATCCTGGAAGTTGTAGTCCGATGCATGTGGAGGGGCCGGGCTGCTCAGCGTGTCACACGACAGCCGGGAGGAGAAGCCCGTGAAATGTGAATGGGAGGCGGATGCCCCCAGGCACCCAGTGCACAGGCGCGATGAGAACCTTTGTTCCCCGGCGCATGGCTTCTGTGTGCCCCCGGGGAACGGCGCAACACCCATCTTCCCTCCTATCCGTTTTCTGCTGGCTGCGCCTTAAAATAGGCATTGCAGAGTCGGAAAGGCGCAAGGGGCAGCTGACATGATCGAAAACAACTCCCCTTTGAGGAGCGGTTGCTGCAACTGGAATTGCTTCGCTTAGAAGGCAGGTGAGTGAGAGCAGACGTGACGGCGCGCCAGGAAGACGCCGGAGGAAGAGCTGCACAGGCGACGCTTCTCGCTCTCTTGTGTGACGCCAGAAACCGCTGCAGGCATCCCAGGAAGCCGTTTGGTGGGAGATTCAGGACAGGTAAAAGAAGGACGCCTTCTCACAGCATCCTGCTGAGCTACAGAATTCATGGCCACAAGGGCTAAGCATCCGCCAGCCAGCGTGGCCACGTAAAGGTCTTACGCTGGCAGCCATGTATTAAAACTTGTCCTCCCCGACACAGACTCCACGGCTCCCGAGAAAACATAACAACAACAACAACAACGCTATGCCAGCCCTGATCAAAGGAGAAATCCACGGCGCAATTCTGCATTTTAAGCTAGCTTAAAGCAAAGCACCGTCACGGCCACAGAAATAACACGGAGATGGAGTCCTCTCCCCCAACGCTCGACACGTGCACCTGGGGATAAGCACCGCCTCGCTGAGCATCAGGGACCATGCGCCTCCCAGGCGGCTGTCCCCGCAATCACAGGCCCCTCAGAAGGAGAGAGGTGCTGCGCCCAGGTGCTGCCGGTGGGCCCGCTTGCTGCCGCCTCCCCCTCTGTGCTCTGGGGCAGGGGGGCGGAAGGGGGCTGCCCGAAGGACCCGCATTCGGCCCGAAGGTCCTGCTGGACCACAAAAGGCAGGCCCTGCTCCTCATGGGTCCAGGGGCAAGGCAACCTTTGTGTCCCCCCGCTTCCTGCGGCCCAGGAAAGATTCCCACTCTGCCTCTTACCTTTGGCTGCAGAGAAGGAGGCTGGGTCCCAGGGCCTGGCTCCGGGACGTAGGTCTTCTTGGCGCCGCTGGACGGGAACTGCCCGGTGGGGACCTGGGCTGGGGCCCCGGGGGAAGGATGGGCCGGGTCAGGCTTCCAGATGTCCTGTGGCACGTGGCTCGGGCCTCCAGTGAAGGCAGGCTCCTGGAAGTGAGCTGGCGGGGGTGCGTAGCCGTAGCCGGGCTCTGGGTGCGGCGCTGGCTGGGGCACATAGCCATAGGGTGGGGCGTGGGGTGCTGGCCCCAGCGAAGAAACAGGCTGAGGCGCGTGGCTGGGGCCCGAGCTGCTGTACTGGGGGCCCGGTGGCTGGAACTGGGGCGCAGGCTGGGCCGACTTCACCTGCACATTGAAGGCCGGGCGGGCCGGGGTGGAGGCCGTGGCATAAGAGGCCGGCATGGGCTGCGGTTTCAGGGCGCCGATGGGCATCACCGGGATGGGCGACGGCTGAGGGCCGGGCTTGGCTGCCGACTTCTTGGTGGCGGTCAGCGGCGGCTGGTTCGGGATGACCATGCGCTTGTGCCCCGTGACGGGAGTGGACGCCGGTGGAGTTGCGACTGGAGATCCGCCTGGCATCCCGGAGCCCTGCGTGTGGAAGCGCACAAGGAGACAAAGACCTTACTGCCAGCAGAAGGCCACGACTTCGGGGCTACAGGACGCTTGAGTGTCCTGGGGGAGCCTGGAGCCCCCCCAGGAGGGAGGCAGCGTCGCTGGCTCTGTGGCCAGGCAAGGTGGCCACCGAGACGAACGGCACAGTTTTGCTCTACGTGGACTACCTCTCCCATCCTCCCCCTCTCTAAGCTACATTGACTGGGGTTAATGGGAGGGCCACACATTCTCCAACCGATGGCACCCCTCCTGTAGGACAACATTTTCCAACCGGGTGCTGCCGTAGGATTTGGACTACAACTTCCAACAGCCCTGATGGCCGGACGTGACTGGGAGGCTAACAGGAGCCATAGTTTAACACATCTCGACAAAGGTGTTGTCGAGTATCAAATCAAAGAAATACACACAAACAGGGCACTCTGAAGAGTTTCCTGGGGAGCCCACGAGGGTTCCTTACCCCCTGGGAGCAGCCCAACCTGCTCCCCAGAAAGAGTGGCTCAGGGGTCCCCCAGGAAGGGCTCCCCGGATAATGACACTCCTGTTGGTAGCCGTCGTGTGGATGTCCTGCTTTGACCCAGCCGGGGGCCAACTCAAGAGACAGTGGCGGGGAGGTGGCGGGGCTCTGCCAGCGACCCGGTTGGCACAGCGTGGCAGTCCCCCGGTCCGGGTGGGCTGTCGGGCTGTCTGAACCCAGCGAGGCTTCTGCAGGCTGGGTCACTTTTTCCCCTGCGGAGGCTGGGTTGCCCCAGGACCGTGCTCGCCCGTTGCAGGGTTTTTGTGGCACCCCAGGCAGGCAGGCCGACTCCGCCGGGGGCGGCTGCCGAAGCAGCACCGCTGCTGTCCGGGTGTCCCCCTTGCCGGGGACGGCCAACCCGCACCTCAGCTGGACCACCACGTGCTCCTCTATTCGCGCAGCTTTTCTAAGGGCCGTGAGGGGGAGAGCCTTAAAAAAGCGTATGTGGGCCCATCTTCTGCTTTCTTTCTCAGCCCCTGAAAAATTTATTTATTTATTTATTTACAGATTTATAGGCCGCCCCTTGCCACAAGCCTCGGGGCGGCTCACAACCTCGAAAACCTTGTAGGCAGAACACAATACATTAATTAAAAAGTCTACACAATATTAAAACATCAAAATTCTGTGTGTTTGACCGACCTCTGCAGGTGCGTGCACATGACAATCCAGTGCGAGGTGAGATTGTGTTGAGGCTAATTTGCGTAGTTACCAGGGTCCAAGTGCCAATGGAAATGTACCAACAACGGTCGAAAAGCTGCAAAAAAGGGGCACCAAAGAGTGGGGGCATCACCCCCCCCCCCGCAAGGTGCTCCTCCTGCCTTGCACCTTTTCAAACACTTACTCGAGTCTGCCGCCTCTCCAGAAAAGGGAGAAATTAACCCTTTCAAAGCCAATTTCCCCTCCATTTACTTTCCAGCTCTGAGATTGGTACTAATGACTCCTCCGTTCACTTCCCAGTCATTCAATCTGCATACATTTCTGGGCATTTTCAAACGGTCAGGGAACCAGAGCAGCCCGGCAAAGGGGCTGCGCCATGTGGAGCCATTGCTCCCTTCGCTGGACCGGCTCCGGCTCGAGGAGGCGCTCGGGCAGATGGGGGATTGCGATCCAGAGGGTCGCCTTGCCAAGGGGCGGGGTGGTGACGCACCTGCCCCCTGCTGGGCTCACGCACTGCCCCCACCTTGCCCCACTGAATGGTGCTTTTCAACGGACAGCGAGCCAAACGGCAGCCGGCCACGCTGCCCAGCCCTGCCTGGTCCTGCCTTTGGCAACAGAGGAATTGCCCAGGCGGGACTTGACAGGCTGGGCAGCCAAGAGCACACGTTTGGGTACCTGCAAAGGAATCATTCACACTCACACACACACAGAGCACGATTTTCAGGGGCAGAACTGCCCCGGCTGCAGTGCTCAAGGTGCCAAAAAGCTTCAAGGCCAGCAGTGAATGAGACAGGTTGGCGACCAGGGTAAGGAAGGGGAGCGGGGCCGCATCCTGCTGTGGGGAAGACATGCTGGAGCTGGTGAGGGAGGAGAAAGCCAGCAGCCACGGTGACCCTGCCCAGCTGCTGGGCGCCCCGGGACCGCACGGCGCACGCGCCATCCACGTGGCTTCCTCGCGGCCTTGGCTAAGCGTGGCCTGCAAAGATGCTTGGGGTTAGTAACTCCCTATTTTATGACACTTGACGGGTTTGCTTGCCAGCCGGGAGGTAAAGAAAGGGTTGGGGGTCTGTCAGAAACGAATGTGGTGAAGTTAAATGGATTTTTTAAAACCCTCCGCGTGCAAATAGCAGGAGGGGATCACCACAGAGCCAGCCTTCCCCTTCCGACGCAGCGCAGGGATTGTTATGTGGCTGTACGTGGCTTCCTCGCTAAGGAAAGGGCTAGTTGGCCGAACACGAGACCAGGGTGGGGGGACAGTGCCCCATCCTGTGTGAGGACTCCCCAGCGAGGCTTCTGGATGCCCATTCTGTGAGCGAGGGCGCTGGCCTGATCCAGCGTGGCATTTGCAGGGTCTCGGGCGAATTCTAGTGCCAAGGAAGCATGGCAGAAGGATGGACACCCTGCGCTGCTCCCCGGCTCCGTGAGTGTGGCAGGGCCGCTTGCGAGAGCCTCCGCTTGGGAGGGGCCCTTCACTGCCTTCCCGGCCCCTGCCAGACACCCCCGGCCGGCTTCTGCATCGCTCGAAAAGCTGGCGGAGCCTCTTCACCTCTCTTACGAGCCACCGGCTGGCTGCAGCCTGGAACACGTTCCTCTGCCGAGCCGTATCAGGGAATGCTGGAGTGCGAAAGGGGCAACACGGCCATCTCTAACGTGGGAGCTGGAGGATTGCTTTGCGAATGCCCTGGACCGGCAGGAGGGCAGACGAGGGGGCCCTGGATCCAGCCCAGCCAGAGCTTCCTCTAAAGCACAAATGCCGAAACGGAAGCTGTTGCATTTCCATAGCTGTCTTCTCCTGGGCCGGACTCCCTGGAGAAGAGAACTATGGCAGGGAAAGCCGAAGGCAGAAGGAGAAAAGGGAGCCCACACAAAGATGGAGGGACTCCACCGAGGAAGCCCCGGCCTTGAGCTGAGAATTGCAGAGCAGGGCTGTGAAGGACAGGAGATTGCGGGGCGGGCACTCGCTTATAGGGTCCCAACGGTCAGAGGTGACTTGACAGCACAACCACAAGAAAAGAACCCATCAATGCAGTAAAGAAACAATGCACACACCCAAACACACACAGATTACGCATGTGTATGAGAGAGAGAGAGAGAGAGAGAGAGAGAGAGACTGGACCGCTGTCCACCTCACTTTATCAGAATTTGCCATTTGTCCCAGACGTTAAAACTCCAGGATTAAAGTACATTTGCCACAGTTGCATGAAGTGCCATTCAGCACAATACTGAGCCCTTCTCCTGGGAGAACGAGAAAAACCGAAGGTTAAGCCAGGTTAATTTCCCACCCTTCTTTAATTCAGAAGTACATTTGGGAGGTGCGATTTGCCAGAAAGTGGTCGGTGGGGAGAGGGTGGGCCGAGCCCGACTGCTCTGGGGCCTGGGCAGCCGCGCACCTGGGCCTTAAAGGTAGCGATAAAGCCGCATTAAAGAAAACGTGGGCTCCCCATCCCTTTTAAAGCAGCGCAGGGGCTTCTGATGTTTAAAAAGACAGCGGAAAACCGATCTCTCGCTAAAGCAGTGCGGCGGCGCCTCTGCCGCAGAGCCAGGCACGGCAGCGGAGGGATTAGTGTTGCGGAAGGCGCTCTGGAAGGGGAGCTCAGAAACGGGGAAGCAATATCTGCACTGGGAGAAGGCTGGCGGGAGGAGAATAAAGGGCCCAGGCCTGGGAGCTGAAGAATTCTGCACCTCCAGAGAGTCGGGCTCTGGGGCTGGAAGGAAGGTTATCTCATGGATGTGCCTGCGTGCACGCATGAATTCCTGTGGGCTCTTGTGCAAGCGGCATGCTGGCAGGATGGACTTTGCCCGGATCCCGCAGGGATCTGATGTCCTCGTGCCCTGGGGTCTTAGCACAGCTGGGAGTCTCTGCTGCAAGGCCTGGGGGGCAGCTGTGGATGCAGTGCGGGTTGGAACGGGGGCGCAGGCCCCGGGGGGCGTCCAGGCCCAGCGCCGGCTGACTTGGTCGTCCAGCTCCAGGGACAGCATTCTGCCCCAGTCCTTTCTGCCGAGCCGTGCGGCCTCCCTGGAAGCCCGCGGCCGGGCCCTCCTGGAAACTGGCATGGTGGACCAGTGAGCACAAAGTGGGACAGAGCCAAGACCCCTCCTGCGATCAACCCCTGGCTCTTGGCTCGTGGGGCCATGCACGACACATGGAAAGCACAATGCCGACGATGCGAGCTCGTTTCTTTGCCAGAATTGGCACCACCCTGACCTTAATCCCACAAAGGGTTGAATGCCGTGTTGTGCTGAGCTTGTGCTGTGGTTGATGTGACAACCATGCACAGGGATGGGTGCAACCTGGACAAGCCTGGGGTTGGCAACATGGGGCCCCCTGGTGCGCCCGGGGCGGACCCTGCGGAGCTCCGGATTCCTGCTGCGAGTTCCGCAGTCGCTGAAGTGCCACATGCCGTCAGGATCCAAGTGGGGGCTTGCGGCCGGCCGGCCGTGAGCTGGGGATCAGCCCCAGAGGCTCCCGAAGGTCCCGAGCCGAGCCCCTTCCGGGTCTCCTCCCTGCAATTCCATTCAGCCTCAAGCAGGAGGGGGAAGTCCTGCCCCCTGTGGTGTTAAAAATGACATCTCTTTTCACCTCCGTGGGGAGAGCAAAAAAAGGAAATTGCTTCCTTTTCCACTGGCGAATGAATAAGACGTTACCCTTTGAGAAGGATTTCTTTAATAGAACATTTCCATTCTGTTTCAACAGCAGGCTGTTGTTGCTTGTGTGTGTGTGTGTGTGTGTGTCCGTGCGAGCGTGTGTGCACAGCAGGGAGAGTTTTCTGGAAAGCATAAAAGTTTCTGTAAATGCAACCGGCAGCATCACCTTCGTTGCTTTCAGATCTGTGACTCAGCACGGACGGAAACCAGAAGCAGTGAATGAGCCCAGTCAGTCCTTTCTGAGAAGAAGGTGGAAAACCACACGTGGACTCCGAGTGCAACCCACAAAGCTCTCTCTGGGGAAGACGGGCTAATGCAGAAGGGGCCTGCCTTTGCCCGAGGGCTGGGGCGCTCGGCTCTCTCCGGCCGCTGAGCCTCTCCACCTCAGCGGGGGAAACGCGCTCCCGGCTCCCCAAGCGCCAGGGCGCCCAGCCTCTCCAGTGCCCGAGAAGCGAGTCCCGTTTAAGGAAGCCATCGCCAAAAGCAAAAGGTGCTGGAGCTGCTGAGACTTTGCCGCAAGAGCCAGGAGTCCAGGCTCCTTTCCCGTGCCTAGTGCAGCCGCAGTCTCAGCGGCAGCAGCCAGTGCCGAAGGAGGCTGGTTGTGAGCAGCTTGCCAGGAAGGGAGCCCGGCGTGACCCACCACGCAAGCCGTGCCCTTCTGCCGTGTCATCTACAGCCACCTCTTGGGTCGCTGCACAAGTGGGGATCCGGATCACAGACTTCCTCTGGCTGGGCTTGCTTTGGAAGCCCAGGAAGGCTTGGCGGGGTGGAGACCAAGAGGGCTCGTCCCAGCCCCTTTTCTGACACTGGCGGGCCAAATATCACAGGACCCGGAGGGCTTTTTCTGCTTGGTTGTGATGGTTTGTACGCCAAGTGCTAGAGTGTTGCTGAATTCGCACTGCTGAAATTCGCACTGCTGAATTTTAAATTATATTCCTGAAAATACTGCTTTACCTCCACCGCCAATCCCTCTGCAGCTAGGGTTTTTATTTTATATTCATCTAGGAGAACCCAGATCTAGAAAGACATAGGAGAGAAATCTGTCTGAGAATGCTTGCATGAAGGGATGCCGTTAAACCAAGAGGTCATTAAGCAGAAGCAGAGAGTCTCGGGCAAGGAGGAAAAAGGCAGCCTGCCCAGCTGCCTGCTACACTCGCAGGGAGCAATGTCAGAGAAAGCCACAGCAGATTCCCGGAGTCTGGAATTCGACAACTCCAGCCTGCAAATCCCGTGCCAGACTGGCTCCTTCCGAGTCATGCAGATTCCACAAAGCTCCATCTCACTTTCTCAACCGTGGGCAGGATTTGCTCTAATGCTCGTTTGCGCAAGGGCCCGTTTGCAAACAGCAGCAGAAGGACTGCACAGAAAATCCAGCTCTATTAAGAAGCAGACCATGGAAGAAAGGATGCCCAACACTCAGCGAAATGCAGACAGAAGAGAATTAACAGGATCTCTTAAATCCCTGGATGAAAACCAGGATTTTCTTCCCTTGCATCTTAAATTAGTTAATATTATTCATTATCAGTGACTGCTAATTGGGAGCTATGGAAATCAGGCGTGGACCCAGGAAGTGGCTTCCCCAGAGGGCTGCAAACATGCGAGAAGAAGAAACACGAGCCCATGTTGCAGAGACGTCGTCGGGAGCCCGGGGTGGCCGTTCCAGGTCCACCAGGGCAGGCCACGGCCAGCACACGAATGGCGGGCATGGGCCAGGAGCAGGTCTGCGCTCACTGGAAAAACGGCGGGATAGAGATGGGATAAACTAACTGCAATTGGTAAATGAAAGCAAGCCAGACCAGAAAGCAGGCGCGCTTCGTGGAGGGGTTTCTCCCCTTTTCTGCCACCGGATTGGGGTGCCACAAAGTCCCCTTGTAGTCTCCGATGGGTGAGGATGGAGCGAGGAAGGCGTGCGCTCGGGTGGGAGAAAGGAGGATGCGGGACCAGCACCGAGCGGCTCTGCGGAAGCAAGCCTTGGAAAATCAGGGAAGGGCAGGAGGTGGGGGACGGCTCCCCCGCCCGCCCCGTGGCACCTCGGGTGGATTGAGAGGCTTCGGCAGCCCCTCCCCGGCGAGGCCAAGGCTGCTCCCGCCTGGCTCCGCCATGGCAGCTGGTGTGCAAAGCACTAGGCGCGGGATCCAACCCATGGGGGGCTCGTGGGGGTGCGGCATGGCACTGGCACACTGCCAGCGGGGCTTGGTCCGAGCCCTCGCTGGGCACGGCCGGGGCGGCGTGTCCGGAAGCAGCGGGGCCCCCGTGTGGCCCGATCCTGCACGTGCCTGGCCGGGGTCCGGCCAAGGAAACCGGCACAAGGGCTGGGGAGAGGGGGCTGCTCGGGTCGCTGCGTCAGCATCACCTCATCCAGGACGGACGTCACCGGCATGCTAATTTCATCAGACCTGAGCGCGACGTTTGCCCGCTCGCTCAGTGGGGGAAGCTCAGCCTGCCAGCCAGCTGGCATGGTTACCGGGGTAACCTGGTCCCTCCCCGCCACGGAGACAATCGGCTTAACGAGGTGGGCTTTTTCCCCCCTGGAAGTGCTCTGTATGAAGGGAAGCAGATGGGAGATGCTGGGAATTGCTGACGCACCGCCGGCCCCCCCGCTGCTCGCTGCGAGGTGGAACCAGCCCCGCCGCAGTCTGCACGCACCACGTCCCCCGAGGGACGGGAGAGTAAATAGGGCCTGCGGAAACAATTAATGCAGGCAGGCACCGAATGCCGTCACCGTTACTTAGCGGCGCTGCGGGCAGGGGAACGCGAGGAGCCGTGACATCGGCAAGGAGGGACCTCGGCGGCGCGGGAGACTCCGCTCCGCTGCTCCTCGCGTCCTCTTGCGCCTCCCCGGTTGCTGGGACCAGGGGACCCGTGCCGGGCCCCGAGGCAGGCCGAGTGCTCCCCGCGCGATGGGCAAAAGGCGGCCCTGCGTTGGCCAGACCGCTTGATGCCGCTCCCCACGTCCCCGCTGCCCCAGCCGTTACGGACGCCCAGACTCAGGGGTCGCGCATGTGTGCCACCCTCCCAGCTCCCAACGCCGCAGCCAGCCACAGCTACAGCAGGCGGGGGGGGGGGTGACACCTCCCCGGGCATATTTTAGCTGGAACACATAGATCCTGACAGCAGTTTCTGCCCAGGGCTGCACTCAATCTGGGAAGGTACAGCTCCTGATCCAAAGCTAACGCAAGCGGACTGATCGCCCTTCCCAGGCGTCCCGTGGTCACTCTTGACTCCCGAGGGCTGGGAAGCGAGGCCCTAAAGGCTGGCCCTGCATTGCCTGGAGACACGGCAGACTCTCGGGCCAGGTATCCCTTGCAACTCTCACTTCCTGCTCTTCAGAAAATGTCGTGACTTCTGAATTTGCATATATGCACTCAAGGTTTGGGATCTCCCTGTGACACATGCGAATGCAACACACATTTTGGTAACGAAATATCGCAGATGGAGACTGGCGGATGCTGACGGATCAACCGTGCTTAACCAGCGCTGAATTTCAGCCCTCGTGCTCCAGTAAGATCCCCCACCCGCTGCCTTCGGGTGCAATTATGCACCCAAATATACAGAAAGACCTCCGGTTGTTGCCTTGTGCCTCCCCAAATGGGTAAATACAGTGATTGCGTCCCCCTCTGATGACACGCTGTGGCCGTGCCGCTGCCTGCACGGGAGCCTCGTGCCGGAGAAGAAAGGCTGGCTAATAAGCTCAAGAACAGAACGGCAGGCGCGGAGTCTCGCCGGGCCCGGCGTGTGGCAGCCGTATTATTAACGTCGTTGGGCTCCATCTCTCACTGGAAGACGCCATTTGCTCTGAACTTCCCCCTTTTGCCTGGGCTTCCTACCCCCTGCAGTCGCGGGATTGAGTAATAATAGGATGCAACGTTCATTTTGATTTCAAGGGGCACGAGGAGGAAGAGGAGGAGGCAAGCAAGCAAGCAAGCAAGCAAGCAAGCAAGCAAGCAGGAGAATGAAACTCTTTGGATGGTTCCACATCTACCTAGGGGTCAAGATAGAAACATAGAAACAGAGCGAGACCTGTAAGAAGGCAAGGAAGGGCAAAACATAGAAACAGAGCAAGCCAGAAGGGGCCTCCCGGGCCATCTAGTCTGACCCCCGCCTCCAGCTGGCTCCACTCACGACATGCCCACCATGTGCATGTCCAGCCTGTCTTTGAACACCCTCCCCGATGGGGCCTCAACCACCTCCCGTGGAAGCCCACTCCACACCCTCGGGGTCCTAACTGTCAGGAAGTGCTTCCTGGCATCCAAATGGATCCTTGGCTCCCTGAGCTTTGCTCCCTTGGAGCGCATCCTGCCTTCCTCTGCAGGGGAGAACAGGTCTCTGCCCACCTCCGTGTGACATCCCCTCGCATACCTGTATGTGCCAACAGATCCCCTCTGAGTCTCCTCCAGGCTGAAGAGATCCAGTTCCCTCAGTCTCGCCTCATACCCATCCCCTGCAAACCGGCCACCAGCCTTGTGGCCCCTCACTGCACTGACTCCAACCTGGCTCTAGCCTTCCTGTAATGAGGGGCCCAAAACTGAGCACAGTGCTCCGGTTGCGGGCGCACCAGAGTCGTATGGAGTGGCAGCAACACCTCTCTCGATCTAGAAGCCATGATCTGGAAGCAACCTGCTTGCCAGGAAGGCCCCCGGACCACGGCAGTCCCTCCCCGACCACCATGCCAAGGTCTCAGGACCCTCTGAAGCCCTGTGTGCCCATCCATCCTCTTGCGGCAACATGCTTGGGGGCGTCCTGCAAGCCCCCAAGCATTTCTGTTGCCATTTTCCCTTGCTGGATTGGCGCCTTGTTCAGGGTCGCGTGGGTTTCCCGTGCCTTCTCTGTTGCACCCTGCTTTAGGACCATTCCATAGTATCAAGGGGGCAGTAATTCTCATAAGTGGCTGTATGACAATAAATGCCTTAATTAATATCGTGCAGCCCATACGGCATGACCCCGCTTGGGATGCTGCGAGCCGCTGTGAGCACTGCAGTCCAAAGGGGTGTGGGAGAGCGGGACCAACTGCAGACAGAGGCTGCTGGAGTGACTGAGCAACCCGTGTCAGGAAGGGGCACCAGCTGGGTTTGTTTAGCGTAGAGAAAAGGGCGGGTTGGGGAGACGCCGAAAGCAAGCAAGTCAGAAGGGGCCTCCTGGGCCATCTAGCCTGACCCCCGGCTCCAGCCGGCTCGGCTCATGCAATCCCCAACACGTGGGTTTCCCATCTTTCCTTGAAGGCCCTCGCTGCGGGGGCCTCCACTGTCTACCTTGGAGGGCCATCCCACCTCCGAGGGGTCCTAACCTTCAGGCGGCCCTTCCTGGCCTCCGACCTGAAGCTGGTTCCTTGCCTTCACCCCACTGGACTGCGACCTCCCCTCCACCACAGGGGAGAACGGGCCACGGCCATCCGCATGTGACACCCCCTCACATGCCTGCATGTTGCTGTAAGATCCCCTCTCCTCCAGGTCCCTCCACCTCCCCTCCTATGCCATCCCTCCCAACCCGGCTACCGTCCCTGTGACCCTGCACTGAACTGATTCCAACCCAGCCGTGCCTCTCCTGTCACGGGGGGCCCAGAGCTGGAGGCAGGACTCCGGTCACGGGTGCACCAAGACGTGAGAGAGCCATTCGGATTCATGCCTGGGGTGGAGAATGTGGGCTGGGGGACATTGTGCTTCCCCTCCCGTAAAACTGGGACCCAAAGGGGCCATCCCATGAAGCCGACTGGTGGGAGATTTGGGGCAGACAAAACGGAGTCCTGTAGGACACGGAAGAATCAGTTCAAGCTGCGACAGCCCAGGTTCAGGCTGGACATCAGGAGGCGCTTCCTCACTGCCAGAGCAACACGACAGTGGAACCAGCTGCCTGGAGTCGTGGGGGGCTCTCCCACACTGGAGACATTCAAGGAGAAACCGGGCAGCCCTCTGCGTGGGATGGTGTGAACTGGTGTCCTGCCACAGCGGGTTGGACCCGATGGCCTTCCTGGCCCTTTTCAACTCTGCTATTCCATGATGGTTTGAGTCCTTCTTCACACAGTGCACAGTGAAACACAGAATTCACTGCCATGAGACAGAGGAGTGGACACGAACAGGGAAAGCTTTAAAAGGAGCTGGAGAAGCCGATGGAGGAGCGGCTACTGAAGGATGGGCAACACTCATGGCCCTGTGCAACCCCCGCTGTCAGAGGCAGTGCACCCGTGTACACCACTTGCTGGGGAACATGGGCATGGACGCTGGCACTTCTGCGCACACGCTCCCCTGCGGCCTCCGCTCAGCTGGGCTGCTGCTTCCCGCTTGCAAGACCCCTGGCGCAAGATGTAGGAAGAGCCGTGCCGGTCCGTTCGGTCCACGTGCCGTGCCAACGGGGGCAAGACCCTTCCTTTCACCAGTGAAGAAGCCGGGCAGGAGGCTTGCCAGACACAACGAGCAGGGGCTCAAAATCCGAGCGTGGATGCCGTGTGTCAAGCCGCATCCGCACAGAACGCGGGGCCTTCTTCCGGCTGGGAAGACAGGACTACGTCTGGAGCCTCTGTCCCCACCCTTGGGCCTTGAACAATGGATGTGAGGAGCCTCTGTTGTTTTTATGCCTAAAGTCAAATAACCCCCCCCCCCCCGCCCAGCCTTTCCTTCCATCACCTGCAACTCAAAGCACCACCATCTAGGATTAGGGGATGTCGCTTCCGTCCGCCATCGGACGCACGTAGAGCTGCGTGGGGTTTAATTCAATGCCGTTGCTCTCGCCCTCCCTTTCCTTTCTCTCCCCACCCGCCCTTGCCCTCCTCCCGAGAAGACGGAAAGCAGGAGGCACTGCTGTGTCAAATACATGGAGCGCGCATGCATGCGCACGTGCGCACAGCCGGCCAAAGAGACGATCCATCTGGCAAGCTGACACGGTAATAACTCTGCCTAATTGTCAGGTCAGGCATAATACGGAGCGCGCCTGTCAGCTGCTTCACTGCAGCTTTGTACGGGAGATGTAAAACTCCTTGTACTGCGTGTCTGCTGCGTGGGCGGAGGGAGAGATAAATCAGACAGACGGGGGCCGTGGGGCGGGGGGGGGGGAGGCAGAGCCGCCAGGCAGGGCAAACAGAGAGGGAGGGCTCTGCGGAGAGACGTCGGCTGACAGGTGGACTCGGGTCCAAATCCTGCCTCTCCGAGTGAGCATCTCCTGGGCATCCACATGTAGGTTGTGTTCTCCACTGAGCAAAAAGCAAACAGGCAAACCAACCAGCAGAAACACGAGAAAGACTGCGGGGCCTGTAAGCCAGATGTGCTAAACTGCCCCCCCACCCCCCCTTCCCCTAGCACGGAGTGCAGTCCACTGCATCCCAAGGACCCGAACCAGCCCTGGCCCCTCGCTGGAACGCAGCCTAAGATGCGCTGCAGCCGTGGATGGAGGATGCGTCCATTGCTGGGTATGAGCCACCGGACTCGGGCTGGGGGACGCTCCTTTCTGAAGCACTGATCACCGCAGGGGTTGATCAAAACTTTTGGGTGCCCCAAAGCACCCCCAGGAGCACCTGACGGCGTGCCCGGGGTGCTCCGTCCTCAGGCCACCTGTCTGATGGTGTACGGCAGCCACGTTCTCGTCCGGCCTCTGTCTTCCCTTCTGTAAAATGGGGACTGGGAAGGCCTGTCCCATTTGCTTGCTTTCCGCAGCAAAACCAAGGAAGACCACGTGTGACCCCTCCTTTGCTCAAAATGTTGGATTGTCCTTCATACAAATGATCCCGACTAGCCATCTTCACATCAGATAAACTTATTTCGGAAAAAACATGGCGCACTTTGAGAGTAAAGGCTGGAGGGGAAGTCAGACCAGCTTCAAGGCAAACCTTTGCCAAACAGTGTGCGGGTTTTTCTCGGCTTCTCTTAGCTTTAAGAGACACTTCAGCCTTAGCACGGCCCTTCGTCAATGGCTGTTCCTACCCAATCGCTTCTGCTTATCTGGAATTCACTAGCCACTGCCTGGTTAACTGTTTAAGGTGCCTCTGTGTTCATAAGGACTAGAAACCTGGCTTCCCAAATAGAAAATCAGAGGCTTAGTAACAACCGAGTCTTTCATGTGTAGAGGGACAATGCATGTGGGCATGGCTGTGATATAAAATTATATACAAAGGCATGGCAGGCTGGTTGGGCACACAGGGCCGACTTCCCACACGGCACAGTCCTCTACCCTCGTGCTTGGTCACCGGTGTTACTGGAAATGCGGCATCGGGTCGTCTTCTTCCTTTCGGCGCATGCCCTCCAGTGTGCGACGGAGGCGGCCGCTTTTGCAGCCAGTCCAAACTGTTCCTCCGCTCCCGCCTGCTGCAGACCGAACCGCTCACCTGGCTGGGGACGGGGCAGGTGGCAGGGCTCACCTGTGCCTGACTGAGCATCCCGGGAGCCACCAGGGCGAGTTCGCTGCGGAGAAAACCTGCCCTTCCTCCTCCATTTGCCTGGAACATCTCTCCATTCCCGGGATGGAGCGGTTCCTCCCAGGCCCTTCCAGAGTACAGTGCTTGAATCCCACAGGAGTGCAAACCTCGGGGGGCAAACAGGAGGCGAAGAAGAGCCGGCGGGGATCGTGCCCCCGGCGTGGTCCCCACTCGTCTCCCGTGCCCTGGCGCCCCACCGGTGGGCCAGACGCTCTGGCTCCGGGCCCCGATGGCTGGACAGGGTGGAGACGGGGCCCCAGCGTCACACGCCGCCCGGAGGGGAGAGGAGAGCCCTCGCCAGGCCCTTGAGGGGCTGCCACGAAGAGGGGCCAGGACTGGGTCTCAATCACCCCAGAGTGCGCGACACGGAATAACAGGCTCCGGACACAGGAAGCCGGATTCCAGCTAGATATCAGGAAAAACAGCGGTATGGCAACGGAAGGAACGAGTGGGGGTGGGGGGCGGGCTTCTCACGTGGGAGGCATCCAGGATGCAACTGGGCAGCCATCTGGGACAGGTGGTCTACCTGGGAGTCCTGCTCCGAGCAGGAGTTGGACCCTTGGCCCTCTGGCCCCTTCCAACTCTGCTACTCTAGGGTTCGACGCTCAGCTGAGGCCCAGGCATGCCGATGCCCCCCACCCCACCATGCACCCTCTCCTGGCTGCCCCGATTCTCGGTGCCACAGGCCTCCCACTCCCGACGCAAGAGCCAGGCTTTCACGGGCAGGAATTGACGGTGCCGGAGGTCAGACTAGATGGCCCAGGAGACCCCTTCTGACTCGCTCTGTTTCTATGTTTCTATGTTTCTATGTGCCCGCTGCCCAGCCTGCCCAGAGGTTGCAGCCACCGCTGTATCCTGACAGCAGACGCAACGGGAGTGCCGAGCGCAGAGGAGGCTGCCCCGGCATGCAGAGAAGGACCCTCTCCTGGTAGCTGCGAACGGAGACCCACGGGTTACGTAGAAACATAGAAAGAGAGCGAGTCAGAAGGGGCCTCCCGGGCCATCTAGTCTGACCCCCGGCTCCAGCCGGCTCCACTCACGACATGCCCACCATGTGCATGTCCAGCCTACCTTTGAACACCCTGGGTTGCTGGGGACGGCACGTCTGCAAGCACAGCAGGTGTCCTGCCACACTCAGGTGCGGGGCTGAGCCCTTTCCGGATCACTCAGACCGACCCAGTGCGAAGCAAAGCGCGAGAAGGGAGCAGAGGGTGCCCAGCCAGCTCCCCTCTGAATGGGACACCGCCGGTGTGAAGGCGGTTCCCAGGGCTGGGGGGCGGCTGTTCTCCTCTCTTCCCACGCCCACCACACCACACCACACCACACACACACACCACACCACACCGCAGCAAGGATGCACCCGCCGCTGCCTCCGCCGGCCGGAAAGAGGGAGCACGTGCCGGAGATGCCTCTCCCGCAGTCGGCGAAACCGCAACGCGCACAGAAGGCGAAGGCGCGTCCCGGCAGCCCCCGCCACGTCGCCATCTGTTCCAGCCGGCCAGCACAGCAAAAGGCAATCGAGCACCAACAAGGGGGGAAAAACCCCGGCGTGGCGGCAGCGGCCCGCGTGCAGACTGCCTGAGAACGGCATCCTCCACCCACAGCAAACTGTTCTGTACAGAGAACATCTTGCGCTTGTTCCAAGGCAGTCTGGAGCTTCAAAAGCGCATCGTGTATTTACTCCCGCCAGCGGGGAGCAGGGCCTGATGGAGGAGCCGCGTGCTCGCTGCCTCCGTTGCCTTTTCCCTGTGGGAAGACTCAGCCCGGGGACCGAGGCTCCTGGGCTTGCGGGCGCCGGGGCCCAGCACCTGCCTTCTGCTCCAGGGCACTGCCGCGGGAGGCGTGCCACGGGGCTGCTGGGGGCACCTCTCCACCGCGCCACCCAAGTGCCTGAGAGGGCAGGGAGGCCCCCCAAGCCAAGGGGAAGGGGACACGCAGCAGCGGCCCTGACACTTCCTGCGGATGAGCGCCGAGAGCCCTGCTGGAGGAGGGCCCGAGCCCGTCTTGCCGGATGCCTCCAGCACGGCACGGCTGCAGCTGGGAGGGCTGGTGTCCTGGGCCGACCCTGGCCCTTCTCCCTTGAAGGAGCCGCGTGTGGCCCTTGAGGCGGCAAGGATGCGGGGAGCACCGGAAGCGCAGTGGCTGAAACGCAAACTCGGAAAGGCAAGCCCAGCTTCCGGCCGGGCGAAGACCCCTTCCAGCTGCCGCGCGTGAATCAGGGCATGCCCCCTCCTGGGCACCCCACTGCAGTGGGGGAACGGAAGCACACCATGCCCCCAAGTCCCAGCTGCGAATGCTTTACTTCGCCCCACTGCCTCTCCCCAAGCTGCTGGGGAACCCGAGAGGTGCGTGTGGGCCAGGCCAGCGCCACCGAAGCTCTCAGCTCTCCGACTCAAAGCACCCTCTGCCCCGAGCCTGCACGCTCTGGGCTCCCTTTTCCACAGGAAAAGGTGTGCGTATTTGCAAGCATGTTTTTCCAACGGGACGCATCTGTGTCCACATCTTTGGAACGTGCCTGTTCTTCTCTCCTTAATTCCCGCGGCGCGTTTCTGAGCACTTTTAAATATTACACTTTTTAGTGCCTATTTTTCAAATTTATGTTGGTGGGCAAAGCGTGCTGCAAGTTCCACGCTCAGCCGGGAAGGCGCAAACCGTTCCTTCTGATGAAACGAACGGAAAGGCCACCTCTTCTCCTTGGACCTGCCCTGTCGCTGCTGCAGAAGCTGGGCGTGAATGCGCTCGCCGCATCGCTCGCGCCCCGTGTCCCCAGGCTTTTGTGCCTTGGCTTCTTCCCTCCCTTCCCTTCCATCACTCCCGAGCGCTCCGACTCCTGTCGCCCACGCAGATTTAAAAACAACAACGAAAAACAGGATGGGAATAGAAACAAATTGTACGCGTTCGCATTGTAAGCCTGAATGGGCAAGTGTTTTGTGGGTTTAAAAATAAATAAATAAAGCCAGGCACTTCAATAATAACAACTGTTCTGTGTGGCCGGGTCATGAGGAACATGGGTGTTGGGATGAATGTACAGAGGGAATGGAGAGAGGGAAAGCGTTCTGGCGTTTTCTCTCCTACCTGGCAGGGGGAGGGGCAGCAAGGGGGCTGCACACCTGTGCGCCTTCCACTTATTTATTTATTTATTATTCCCAGCCTTCCTGAATGGGCCGACAGTTACTACACGAGAGCAGGTGCGCAAATCGGAGCATCTGCTGATCAGTGCAGTGCAAGGGGTGATGCGCCAGGCCCAGCAGCACAGCCAGGGGATGGAATGGGGAGACCGGAAGAAAGGGCCGTTAAACAAGCGGGGGCCTCGGCTTGGCTGCTTGACAGGAGGCCCCGCTGTGGTGGGGGGCGCGGGCGCACGAGGTGAGCCCGGCGAGGCGCTGTGCGCCCCTCGATCGCGGCAACGCACTTCCCTCTGCTCCTCCGCCTCCTTCGCTCCCTCCGCTGCAGCAGGGCGCTCCAAGGGCCCCCAGCAAAGCAGAAGGGCCCACACTGGTCCCCGGAAGGGCTCCTTCCCAGAACGCCCTGCAGGGCTGTGGGCTGCGCCGCCAGAGGATGGCGAGGGGCTGCGGAACTGGGCACCATTAAAAGGGGAGCACTGGGCTCCCACAGGCCACTTCCAGCATTGGGGGGGAGCTGAGCGGGGGGGGGGGTGCTTGTGCTTGGGCCCTGCCTGGCTGTTTCTGCGGGTGTCTGGCCGGCCACGAGGTGAAACGAGCGCTAGAGAGATGCTCCCTCAGGCTTCTTGCGTTCCAGGAGGGCGTCCCATTATTCCAGTTTTCTTTTCCCTGATTGGCTTCGCTCTGGATGCTGCTGGACTACAACTCCCAGCACCTGTGGTCTAGCCAGTTGGGGGATGCTGGGAGTTGTAGCCGAAAAACATCTGAAACGTAGGAGGAGGAAGAAGTCTGCTCTAGGACAACAGCGATTCTCACGATGAAGGAGAAGCTGTTAGAAGGAGAAGAAGCCGAACATAGAATCCTAGAATAGCAGAGCTGGAAGGGGCCATGAAGGCCATCGGGTCCACCCTGTTGTTGCAGGACACCAAGTCACACCATCCCACTCAGGTGGCTGTCTAGCTTCTTTCTGAAAGTCTCTGGTGTGGGAGGGCCCCCACCTCTCCAGGCAGCCGGTCTCACTGCCGAATTGCTCTGCCCGTGAGGAAGCTTTTCCTGGTGTCCAGCCTGAACCTGGGTTGCCACAGCTTGACTTGATGATTCCGTGTCCTGCACTCTGGCGTGAGCAAGAAGAGACCTTGACCTTCCTCGTTGTGACAGCCTTTGAGGTCTTTGCAGAGGGATACCATGTCCCCCCTCAGTCTTCCCTTCTCAAGGCTGAACATCCCCAGTCTTCCCAGTCTCTCCTCACAGGGCAGTGTATCCAAAGCCTGGATCATTTTATTGCCCTCCTCTGGACCCTTTCTAATTTTTCTGCATTCCACTCCAATGAAATCTGTACCAAGGGAAGAATCGAGTGAAGACTGTCCCATGTGCAGGTTCTAAGCCATCACTGACTGGCAGGTGCGGGGAGATGGCCCAGCCCTCCACCCTGCCTAGATTTCTCCATCCCCACACAGGGCAAAGTCGGCGTGGGCCGAGCGCCCTGTGCATGACCAGTCCCGGGTGACAAGTTCTTGTTCCCGCAGATCGTGCTGCAGAAAAGCTGGCGTCAAGGCAGGTTCCCACTGAGGGTGCGTCATGCTGAACTCTGGGGCAACACACAGCTGCGCTCTCGCCCCCACACCCCACCCCAGAGCGTGGGCTCTTGCATTCGGCACCTGCGTTTGCTTCCAGCCTTCAAGGTCAGCTCCGCATCGAGCGCATTCATGCAGCGCGGAGGTGTGTCGTTGGCTACAAACGTGCTTCTTGGCAGATGGGTGACCGACGACCCCGGCTGCTAATGAAGCTTCCCAGCATTCACGGAGGTCAGCACCATGAACCTTGTGGAATGCCAGAAATAACGGCACAGCTCAGCACCGCAGGGGAGCACGGAGCAGGTGCGCAAGCGCGACTGTTTACGCCACACGCGCGCACAAAAGGCACGGCAACCGGACCGTCAGACTGTCAAGCAGCCCTAATTCATCCGCACATTCATTTAAGGACATAAAGAATCTAAGATGAGCCCCGCCAGATCAGACCCGGGTCCGTCAGCGCAGCGTTCCCTTCACACAGCGGCTAGCCAGCAACCGGTGCGAAAACCACAACGATGTGAGCGCGACACCATGCTGCCACCCATGCTCCCCAGCACTCCTGAACATCAGCCTGCTGTCCCCAGAACTACAGGTTGCGTGGAGCCATTAGGGCCGGGAACCACTGGCAGCCGTCTGTCCAGGGATCATCCAATCCCCTTTTAAGGCTGTCCAAATGGGGAGCCGTATTTTGTATCATTAAACCATCCCAAGACTTCGGTAATGGGAAGGCCGAGAATTTTTTTAAATAAATGGCCACATCTCGTGCCAGCGAATTTCGTAGCGCAGCTGCGCGCTGGGTGGAGAAGGGCTTCCTTTTGCTCCCACTGCGTGAGATGCCTCCTTGAGGTGGGGTATTATGGGACAGCCAGAAACACGTCTCCTCTTCCGCTTTCTCCGCACCAGGCATAGCTCTGAATGCCTCTCGCCTGCCTCCCCAACCTGCCCTTTTTCTAGGCTAAGCAATTTCGGTTGCGGTAACCTTTCCAAATTAGGATCCGCTCCAACTTTCCACACTTTTCCCAATTCTACGATATCCTCCTTTGGTGCGGCCACCCTAATTGCATGGGGAAATGTCACCGTGCCACATACTTGTTTAAGTTGAGGATGCCATTGGCGGGGCCTGTTTTAAGTCTGTTCCTAATTGTGCCCGATATGAAGGTTGCCTTTTGCACCACAGCTGCGCACCGGGCCGACATTTTCATCAAGCTGCTAAGTTCCCCTTTTTGCTCTGTCTCTGCTGGCTCAGATCCCTTCAGCCTATCCTTGAAGCGGGAATATTCGGGCCCAAAGTGCATCATTTGACAACCGGACGTTCCTTCTCCCAGTTTGGAGAGATCCTTTTGGAGCTCCTCTGGGCTGTGGCCATTCTGAATAGTTTGTTGTCACAAGCAAACCTGGCCACGTCACCTCTTACTCCTAATTCACGATCGTTTATGTACAGGCCGGGGCTCTAGTCTCCACAGCAGCCTGGTCTAGACTGGGACTCCAGTCTCCTCTTGGCCAGGGGGATCACTGGGCGACCCCAGCCAAGTCACCGGCTCTCCGTCTGGTGACCTCGCGAGGTCGTTGAGGAGAAGAAGTAAAGGGGATCATGAAAGCCACCAGGGACTCCTTGCCAGAAGAACAAAAGCACAGAATAATAATAATAATAATAATAATAATGCAAATACAATGATAAACTTGGTGACGGTGCTGAAACAGAAACAGAAGCGTGCATTGTGGTTGAAACTGTTCACAGAGCAGCTCTGAATATCATATCCTTGGTGTCCCTCACAATCGGTCGGACATGCAACGGGTGTGCACCACAGGATGCATGGGTTTTGCAGGAAACAATTAACCACTTCTGCCTCTTGTCACGCATCCCCAACAGGCGTGAGTCCAGGGCTTATTTGGTCGACTCCCTGCCTTCCGTCCCCGCAAACGGAGCTCTAACCTGCTGAGTCCGGGGCTTGTAGGGGGAGCTGCTCTCCAAGTCGGCCAGGATGCTGGTCAACGAGTCAATTTCTGCATCCAAACTGGAGCGTCTCTCCTCCAAAGTTTTGCCACCAAGTTTAGTCTGAAAGAGGAAAGGAAAAAGAGCCCCCCCCCAAAAAAAATCATTCAATGGCTCGATCCAGAGGCACGGCTTGCAACGTTTTCATCACGTGGAACTGCTTTCCCGTTTCGCTGGAAGGCGTCCCTGCCACTGGGGAAAGACGCAGAGAAGCTGGAAGGCTGCCGTTGACTGCTGGAAGTGAGGCAACAGGGACGAGGGTGGGGGCCCACACACACGCACACAACAAACGCCGTTGCACAACCGGTCGGGCTGTTTTTAATTTTCGGGCCGTGTCCTCCCACACCCTCCTGGTTTTTCTCCTGAACTGCCAGCTTCGCACATGGGTGAAGCCACATTCACTTGCTCAGCCGCCACGAATTCTTGGACCTGACTGGAAATCACAGGAGCTGAACTGACTCCGGAGGTGCCTGTGCCCCCCCCTTTTAAAGGGCAATCACTACCTGCCTCCTGCCCCCACCCCACCCCCATGCATAATGTGGCTTCATCGCAAGTACTTCAGGCAGGCCCCCCAGCGCTCAAGGGCCTGCCTGGGCTGCTTGCCGGCTCGTGGCCCCCGTCCGCTATGCATCCCCCCCCCACATGCCTGCGCATCAGGGAAATCCGTGGAGACGTGCGCAGCTCGGAGGGAGAGAAGAGGTAGCCAGGCAGCGCACGGCGGGCCCACGCTTGCGGAGAGGTCCTGCGCAAGGGGACGGGCGCAAGCAGCGGGCCGACTGACAGGTGGGCCTGCAGGCGCCCGGGCACGGCCCCCCGCCCACCCAGCCCAGGGGGGCAACCTGAGCTGCCAGGGGCCTTCCAGGACCCCCACAGGAAGCAGGGACTCTCGCAGCCCGGCCTGCAGGCACCGGGGGCTGGCCTGGGACGGACGACGTGTGAGGCAGTGCCTCGTGCTCCCGCGACGACCCTGCACGGTAGGCCCAGGCCACTGGGTGCAGCTCCCCTCCCCTCCCTGCCCCTCACCATGTGTTGAATTCCAATCAGCTAAATGGGGTTAACCTACTGAAAGGCAGTGTGGTGTAGTGGTTAAAGTTGGGCTAAGACCTGAGAGATCTGGGTCCCCAGCCCACATGGTCCTGAAACTCCCTGGGTGACTCTGGGCCAGCTGCTGGCTCTCAGCTCAGCCCACCTCACAGGGCTGTTGTGAGGAGAGCACGGAGAGGAGGGGAGCATGCCAGCCACGGGGGCTTCCTCGCAAGGGGACAATGCAAGGGATAAGCAGCGCCCTGCTGAGCAGCAGCCTCCCGGGGGGCGCCCAGCGCGAAGCCAAAGCGCAACAGGCGCCCTCGCCTGCTGAGCGCTGCCCGGCGGACCGGCTGGGGGCAGACAGGCGGGCAGGGAGGGCTGCACGAGAGAAGGGCTCCGGCCATTAATTCTCCTTGCCGGACAGCAATTCGCTTTTCCCGCGCCGGCACGGCGAGCGCGAGGCCTCGGGGACGCTGGCGCGTCTCCGCCTGTCGGAGCACCTTTGGGCCCGCTTCCGGCGGAAAAGGCCAACTGCCCGGCCACCCCCCGCGCTCCTCGCCACGGCCGCCCGGGGCCCATCCAGGGAGCACCGCTGCCAGGAGGCCTGGGAGCAGCTCAGGATAGCGCCCCTTTTAATTAATAAAATTGCAGCTCAGAGCTCATTTCCAATAATTATGGGCCACTGCCGGAATGCGATGTTTCTCTGCCTGCTTCCACCCCCGCCGACCTTAATCTGGTTCCAAATGCAGCATGAATTAGCGTTCAATTAGCCATTAAATGGAATTAGCAGTCTCTGATGGCAGCGTGGCACGCCAAACGATCGGAGGAGGCCTTGGCGTGAGCCGAGCCCGCCACGTGCCTCTGCTGGAAGCCAACGAGAAGCGGGGGCCTCGGTCGCCCCCGGACAACAAGCGGCACCGTGGCCTGAGCGGGGGGCTGGCCTTGCCGCGGAGACCGGCTCGCCTGCAGCCTTCCGCCTGCTCACTCCACCGCTGCAGAACTGCCCTGGGGATCCGTTCCTGCATCTGGCATCATTCTGTTACCAGCTCTGACCAAAAGCGGAGAGGGAGCAGGGAAAGGCCTGCCCACAGCCATCAGGTGTTGTTCTAATGCAGAATTCCCCATTCTCCAGTTTTATTCTCCGGACTGGACATGCACATGGTGGGCATGTCGTGAGCGGAGCCGGCTGGAGCCGAGGGTCAGACTAGATGGCCCGGGAGGCCCCTTCTGGCTCACTCTGTTTCTATGTCATGTTTCTATGAATAGGCTTCTCCGGGAGGTGGTTGAGGCCCCATCGGTGTGGGTGTTCAAGGACAGGCTGGACATGCACATGGTGGGCATGTCATGAGCGGAGCCGGCTGGTGCCGGAGGTCAGACTAGATGGCCCGGGAGGCCCCTTCTGACTCGCTCTGCTTCTGTGTTATTTCTTTGCTGCATCTCACCCTGGAGGGCAGCCTACACATCGCCTGAATGGAAGGATGGATGGATGGATGGATGGATGGATGAGCTCGGTGGAAGCAAGACTCCAGCCAGAGCCTCCCTCCAGCGCCTGAGAGGCATCTGAGCGGTTTAGAAGGGAGGAAAGGGTGCTAAAGCCGAGAAACCCACACAGGATGGGTGGCAGGGGGAAGGTGGGTGCCCCCCCCATGGACACCGGGGTGGAAGTTCTGCACACCCGTCACACTGCCCTGGTCTCGTTCCTTGAGGGTGGGGTGCTTAGACCCTTGAAATGGGAGATGGGCTGAGACGAACAAATTACCCGATTCTGGCAAGTTTGTTGGCCACTGCAGCATTCCTTATGGGCTGCCCCCCCCTGCCCCCCGCGGCTTTGTGCTTGCTTTTTAAGCTCTCCTTTTACACAGAAGCTTCCAGCGTTGCCCCATCTCTGGACGGATCCCAAACCAGGGAACGCCGCCTAACGCTCCCACCGCTTCACTGAAGACATCCCATCGTTCCTTCTTCCCCACTGCAGGCTTCCCCTGGATTCCTGCGATCTTCACACGGCCCCCCAGAAGTAATCCCCCCCATCCTGCCACACTCCAGAAGACTTGTTCCAGAGGCGTGGGACCGCAAAGCCTGCCATTCCCAGCCGGTGAGCCGGCAGAGGATCGAAGCAGCTGCGGTCTATCAGAAGACCGGAGAAAGACGCTCTCCGCTCAGCTGCCCCAGGGGCCTCCTCGAAGTGCCGCGCGGAGAAGAGTGCGAGCTGCGGGCATGTGTGGGCCGGTCCCGGGTCAGCACACAGCTCTCGCTCTCGCTCGGACAAGCGTCACCTCCCATGACATCTAGAACCCTGCGCAAAGTGGGCCCGGATCCCGGGAATCCGACGGCACCAGCAGAGAAGAGCGTCTTGGCCCAGCTCCACAGAGGAGACCTCGTGAAGTCCACGGGGGATGCTTTCGGGTGTCCCTGTGCCAAAACATGGACCCGGCATGATGGGCACAGATTTGGCGTCTAGGCAGACCCAGCCGGAAAGACTTTCCCCGCTGAGAAGCAGGATGAGATGCTCGACGTTTAATAACGATAGATCAATAGGATGGACAATCGCACTCTGAATGTATTTGTTTATTCATTTATTTACGGCCTTTCTACGCCGCACCCATCACCGAAGCCTCGGGCGGCTTACAAGAATAATTTGTATAATATTAAAATTATTTTGGAGCTTTCTCGGCAGATGTACAAGCAAAAATAAAAACCCCCATTAACAATTAAAATGGCGTTTAAATAAAAAGGTCTTGGCCTGGCGCCGAAATACAAATAACGACGGTGCCAGGCAGACCTCTCTGGGGAGCGCAGAATGTACTGGGCAGGAATTAGGTGAGGAGATCTTCCGCCACGTGAAGGGACCTCGTATCGCGGTCCGATCCCCTCCGGTCCCTGGGCTGCGAGTCAGGGTGGAAGGAAGCTGCCCGAATCCGTCCCTCTCGCGCCCAGAGGCCTCCTCTCATGCTTGGCCCTCGCTTAGGAACTGGCTGAGCCAGGAAACCGGCAAACGCTTGCAGAACGAAGGCCGCTGCACACGACACGGGGCTCGCACGGCGGTTGTGCGGGGCTCAAATCCCGGAGCCCTTCTCAGCGGGAACTCGGCTGCACAGTCGCAACCCGGCGGACATGGGAGCCGAGCCCCGGTGGCCTGGTGGTGCGGGGGCTGGATGAGCCCTGGGAGATCCGGGTTCGAGGTCCCACTTGGCCGGGGGGCTCGCTGGGGACTGTGGGCCACCCAGCGACCCTTCGCCCAGCCTGCCTCCTCGGGGTGTTGTGAGGATAGAAATGGAGGGGAGCACAGGGATTCCTATTCAAATCAGATGCAAATCCACCGTATTCTTGCTGGGAGACGCATGCGATATAACAGTGCTCAGTTAGGGTGGGCATCAAGGCCATTCAAAGGAGCAATTCCCGCAGGATGCCCAGAAATCCCCGAAATGGGAGCCCTCCAGCCACTCCTTTCGCCCGGTAGCTTCTTGGTGGAAAGACCAGCATGGGGCAGACGAGGCAGGGGCAGCTTTGGGTCACCCCCCTCCTGACCACGCCAGTTGCATCCCCCCTGCCTGCAGAAATGCCCTCTTCCACCCCGCTCTGGGACCTTCTTGCCCTTGCGGAGCAGCCAGGGGGGCTCCTTCTGTGCCAGTTGCAAGGGTCAGGGGGGCGGAGGCACTGCGCCCGCTCCCAGCGCATGTGGGGATCCAAGCTGCCCCATGGCCTGCCAGGATCTGCCCAGGCACTGCAGGATCTTTCCCCCATCCGGGTTCAAAATCAGCAAGGAAAAGGGAACACTTTAAAGCAATGATTTCAATCCATTTCCCCATCAAAATGTCTTTTCATCTGTTTGCTGAGCAACGGGGCGACTCCAGCCACTCAGCTATGCTCATTTCCACCTAAAGAGTGTTAAAGAATACATTGAGTTTACACTGGGTTTAAAAACAAATCTCCTTTATATTAAATGGAATCTGATTTAATTAAAATAGATTGTTTTAAGAACTGATCTTTATCCACCCTGGTTAATATTTGGAGACCGGAGAATGACCTGCTCTGTTTGCGGCCTCGGGCTCTCCTTGGGAGGGACAAAGTGGGCCACTCCTTATTCCACTGCATGCAAAAACCCGGATTGCCGGGCGCTTCCGGCCTGCTGGAATACCGTGGCTCAGCCGGGAGGCCTTCTTACCTGCGTGCCAAACAGGGCTCCGTCTGGGGGCGGTGGTGGTGGCGGAAAGGCACTGGCCGATGAGGCAAAGCTCCCAGGATCATGAGGAGGTGGCGGCGGCGGCGGAGGGGGAAAATCGCCTGCAGATATGAGAAGGGGAAGAGCACGTCAGGACGGAGGTGCAGGATGCCCCAGCGGTGCTGTGGGTACGCTGAGCTTCTGCGTAAGCACTGGCAAAATACGGACTGCGACCCCATAGAGAAATAACCATACGCGAAGCATCCAACACGGCTCAGGTTGCGTTTCGGGAAGGGCTGGGAGCCGGCAAGGGGGCGGGGGCACAGTTCTGGACAGTGTTGGCTTGGTTCCTTCCATGGGGCTTGGATGCTGCTAGTCCGCGTTTTGCAAAAGTTTTCACAATTAGCGGAAGAGCCGGGGGGGGGGGCGAGGGGGGGTCTGGTCAGACTTCTGGGGACTTGCTAGTCTCTCTTGCCTCTGCCACCGGCCTAGAGCAAAATGTCGAGGGGAAGGCGGAGGCCCGGCTGGGAGAAGCACCTGCTGAGAGCCCAGCCGATGCAGAACGGTTTCGGTCAGACCAGAAAAAGCACCACCGGGGCTGTCGCGCGGGGGCCGCCCTAGAACAGGAGGGCCCGTGTGGCGGGAAGCAGCGCAGAGCAGTGGTGACAGTGTTGGGCCGGGACTCGGGACAGCCGCGTCCGAGTCCCCGCTTGCCCCGGAAACTCACGGGGTGACTGGGCCAGCCACGGCACCTCGGCCTGGCCCACCTGGCCGGGTTGCCGCAAGGATAAACTGGGAGGCGGTGCGAGGACTGTGCGAGCCACTCAGGGGGCAGAACGTGCGCTGTGGTCCAGCCGTCCTGTGGATGTGCAGGATGTCGGGGCTGGTGAAGAGACCCCCCCTCCGCTGCCTTGCCCCACGTCACGAACAGCCACCGGGCATCTCACGGGGGACACTTCCCGGGATCCGCACCATCAGCGCCTCCCACAATCTGTGCGTGCTCAGTCTGCGCAACCCGCTCCGCAAATTCCGGACGGAGACCGTGGTGCTGGGAACGGCCGTGGCGAATCGCAAATCGCTGCCGGGAGCTCCGGCCGGGTGCCGGCCCGTCCTCGCAGGCGCGGCACCCCCAGCCCTGCCTCGCGCGCCAAGAGGCGTTCCAGAGGCTACTGCGCGCACGCGGCTGCTGTTCGGAGATGTGATTATATACATAAATAATGTTGATGTCTGGAATAAACAGCCAAGCGGTGATTTAGGAAGCCTGGTTGCTACCAGATGGCTGGGGAAGCGGCTTGAGTCAGAGCAGGCTGTCTGGGGGCCGCTTCCCACGCCTGGTTGCCGGGAGCCTGTCGGCTCTGGTTTCCGTCTTCCAGGTGAAAGACCCTCGCAAGCACGCGGGCTGCTGCGGCGGGGCGGCTGCGGAGGGGCAGGGGCAGCCTCCCTCAACAGCGGGGGCTGTTCCGCAGCATCACCGCTGCAATCAACACACCGCGTCCCTCCAGCCTAACGAGCGTTCCCCAAAAGCAGCAGGAAGGCCAAAGAGGGAAGGGCGCCGTGGCGAGGAGAACCAGCGCTTCCAAGCGCAGCGAGCCAGCGCCACCGGGCCGAGACCGGACCCCTCGTCCGGAGGGCACTCTGTGCCCCGAGGCATCCCCACTGGGATTCCCAAGCTTTTCACGTTGCAGGAAGCAGAGAGGCATCTTGCTCCCTGTCAAGGGTAGGAGATGCCAGAGGAGGCCTCCCATGAGGCGGTTTGGTGGGAGAGGAGAGCACAGGGAACGCTCTGGACTTCCCCACTGAGCTGAGTGGCGTTAAAGGGGACTGGCCAAATTCCTGGAGGAGGCAATCGAGTGGCCCAAGTCGGGATGGCTGCAGGCTGCCTCCAGGACCAGGGGCAGTGAGCCTGGGTGGGCGAGTTGCTGGGGAACATGCGCAGGAGGGTGCCGTCGACCTCCGACCCTGCTTGTGCAGCCCTTGAGGCAGCTGGTTGAGCCCTGAGCGACCCGGATGCTGGACTTGAGGGAGCCCGGGCAAACCGGGCACGGCTGCTCTGATGTTTCCGCCCCTGCTCTGGAGACAGGGGGCCTGCCCCCAGGGGAGAGGCCTCGGGACCCACGGGAGGAGCCCACGCCTCCCCGTCCCGCTGATCCTTCTGACAACGCCGCGTGACGGAGACGGGATATTCAGCGCAGGATATGAATCCCAGGAGGATGCAAAGAAATCCAGTAGAATCGCCGCCTCTCTTGAACCGCCAGGGTTAAAACTCCAAGCAAACGCATGCGTACGCTCTCCAAGGAGGTAGTTCACGACCACCCCCATGCTAAAAATAGGGCGCCGATGCAGAGATAAAGCAAAAAATAGCTCTTTTCTTATTCTTCCCCTTCCTCTCCCACCACCAATCCTTGCACAGAACCGTGTAATAATAAAATGGTTTGTCTGAGCAAGCCCCAAGTGACGCCGTCACACGAAGACGCCAAATGCCGGATAAATAGCGAACCTGCTCCTATTTCCAGCTTCTGATGTCAATGACGTGCCCTTGTTTTAAAGGATCTGGGCACGTCCTCGTTTTGTTCCTAAAGCTCGGCATTCTGGGGGGATGAGGCTGATGGGGGAACGCCGGGCACCTTCCCACCAAACGGCCACTGAGTCGAGAGGTGCCTGGATCCCGTTGGCCACTCCCAGAAGGCCCCCGTCCAGCCGTGTGCCCCATCTCAGAGCCAGAGCCCCATTCAGGCAGGTGCCTGGAGAGGACCGCTTCCGGAGGGGCAGGTGGCCGCTTGAGAGACCCCTTCCAGCTCAGCGTTCGGAAGGGGCTCTTTGCAGAGTCGGGATCAGAGCTGAAGCCTGTGGCCGTGCCCCCTGCCCCGTGGACTGGCACCGCGACAGAGGAGAAGGGGCACCATCCGCCCACCATCCCAGGCCCAGCACCACTGCTGGCTCGGCCTGACCTCGTCACGCCCTCTTTGGAGGCGCCAAAATGCCAAATTCAGGAAGCATTAAGAGAAGTATGACTTCCAAAATATGAGAAGCAGTAGTTCTTCTATACTCCTCACTAGTCAGACCTCACCTGGAACACTGTGTCCAGTTTTGGGCACCAAGATTTAAGAAAGATGCAGGAAATTAGAAAGGGTCCAGAGGAGGGCAACAAAGATGATCCAGGGTTTGGAAACACTGCACTGTGAGGAGAGACTGGGAGAACTGGGCATGTTCAGCCTTGAGAAGAGAAGGCTGAGGGGGGACATGAGATCCCTCTAGAAGTACCTCAAAGGCTGTCACAAAGAGGAAGGTCAAGAGCTCCTCTTGCTGATGCCAGAGCGTAAAACACGGAATAATCAAGTCAAGCTGCAAGAACCCAGATTCAGGCTGGACATCAGGAAAAGCTTCCTCACTGTCAGAGCAACACGACAGTGGGGCCAGCTGCCTGGAGAGGTGGGGGGCTCCCTCTCACTGGGGATGTTCAAGAAGAAACTGGGCAGCCCTCTGAGTGGGCTGGTGTAGGGTTGGCCCCAAAGACCTTCTTGGTCCCCTCCTACCCTGCTATTCTAGGATTTCAAGCATCAGGTTCAGTCGACCTCCGGACACAATTTGCTGGTAGCTGAGGAAAGAGCAGGTTCCCTTTAGCCCCTGCTGGTGGACACCACCGGAATATCCACCTGTCCCAGGTGGGCCCAGGGCGCTGGACTAGATGGACTTCTGGTGCCTCTACAGTCAGGTGACCTGCCCTATCTTTTGCTCCAGAAAACTCCATTTACGCCAGAGGAGCTGAGCTTCTTTCAGTCTGAGGAAGCAAAGTCTGTTTTGGAGAATGCTTTGGGGACCAAGCTCCTGTTGTGAGTGAAACCCCGTGAAACGCCGGTTCCCCTTTGGGCCTCCTCTGGAGTCCTGCGCCCAGTGCTGAGCACCTCCGTTGAAGAAAGATGCAGGCAAGCTGGGAAGGGTTCAGATGATCCGGGGGCTGGAGGCAAAGCCCTGTGAGGAGAGATGGAAGAACGGGGAGCGCTTAGGCACGAGAAGGGGAGACTGGGGGGGGGGTCGCACTCTGCAAGCACTTGGCGGACTGCCACGCAGAGGAAGGACAGAGTGCGGGACACGAACAGCCAAAGGCAGAGGGGCAGCGGCCTGCGTGCAAAAGGCTTGTGCTTATTTCAGATTCATGCTCTTCCTCCTGCATCAGGAGAGGCATTTCAACATTTCAGCATGCGGGAAACAAGAGCGGAATGGGCAGCGGCTGAGACATCACCAAACAACCGGTTGTCACAGGAGAGAAGGGGGATGCTTAGGGGGGAGCCCAAGGGGGCGAGATTCAGGGG
The DNA here is from genome assembly GCA_023646645.1 of Varanus salvator macromaculatus. NCBI lineage: Eukaryota > Metazoa > Chordata > Lepidosauria > Squamata > Varanidae > Varanus > Varanus salvator. The sequence continues at coordinate 3,161,200 of JAIXND010000761.1, read as the reverse complement.
GCAGACAAGCCAGGGTCCTGCACCCTCTGCTTGCAAAGGCACGAGAGTGAAACGGCCCCGTGGACCGTTGGCCGGAACCACGTGCCCGAGCGGCACTTGACTGTCCGAATGCTGCCCATTTTTGAAAAATCACTCGTAAAGGTGGGAGGCAGAGCTGAGCGGCTCTCAGTCCAGATTGATATATGACACCGCATTATTCTTGACTGAAATGTTTAAATGTTTCATGTGGTTTGGAATTAGCTAAAATTCCCCAATGAATTTTTCATGCCCATCCATATACCATTTCAGCTTTAAAAACTGCGTTTCCACTCCGCTCCAATTATCCGCCTTTACAGCTTCAAAGGGACGTTTGCTCCTGCGGAGTAGCTCAGACTATTAAAATGGCCTCTCATTTTACTGCAGTTAATTAGTTTCAGAATGTCTCGGCTAAAAGGAAAAGACAAAGGGAAAAAGTCGTGCTTCCATCACTGCACTTGTGTCTCTCCAGCCCTTCAGTTTCTCTCTTGAGAAAGGACTGACTGCTGTGACGACTCCACAGCTTGAACTGAAAAAGGACTCCTTGTTCTCTCCGGACCTGCAGGCTTCCTGGAGGTGTCCTCTGTCGGAGGCAGAGCACTGGGTTGCCCAGTACTAGGTGTGGCACCTTCCGCCATGCTGTGCTTCAGTTCTCATCCGAGGTGCCTTCAATCTTCAAGTTCCCCAAGATTCTCCAAAGATCAGCTTGGGAAAATGGCACCAGGCATTGCGTGCAAAACTTGGCAGGCAATTCCCAAATGGGTGCAAATTTCCCCCATAAAGGGAGGGTGATTTAAAGCGTGGGGCATCTGGGTCGGTCCTGCACATTCCAGGTGCATCCACTGGGGACACAAAGGAGAATTTGCATTTGCAGAAAACGTCCGGAACTCACAGGCATTTCTGAGATCGGCTCTTCCGTTGCCGCCTGCCTTTGGAATTGCGAATGCGGCCTCTGGGAGGGACTGGGAAGCGAACCGAGGTTCCCCTGGCCGAGTGGGCAGAAGGAGAGCCTTCCCCATGATCGCCTTCTTCCAGAGCAGCAAACAGGAGAAATGGCTTTCACGAGGGGCATAATGATCATGCCACCTAATTCCTGCTGGAGCTTTGGCGCATGTATGCGCGCATGGGTCTCCTTTTTTTTTGTTACAGCAAACAACCAGATGGAGCGTCTATCATTAGAAGTGCCAAAGGGGGGAACACGGTCCGGATCCTCCCCCAGAAAGGTCATTTCTGGTCATCCTTGTTTAAAACAAATGGCAAAACTCTGGATTGTTCATCGAGGACGGGGAGGTCTTGCGCCCCTTTTTCGCCTTCGGGATGATTATCGGATGCATTGATATTAAAGGTATTGGATGAAACAGTGGGAAGTGCAGAATGCAGGAGGGTGGACGGAGGGAGCTGCAAAGGGGGATTGGGAGAAGCAGGAGGCAGGTAAGAAGGAAGTTCTGGGCAGGTAAGTGAAGAGAGGCGGTAAGTAGGAAGTGGGAGTTGAGAGCAGCACTAGAAGGTTCAGGTGTGGGACGCTGAAGTGGAAGAAGAGGAAATAAGGATTTCCCCCCTTCCTTCCCCGCTGTCTGGTTTGTTAGCATGCTAATACGAGGAGTCTTCAAAACGTTTCTGCACTTTAAAAAATCTATTTATTCAGAACTTCAAAACAAATTACATCATTGTTCTGCATAGTTGTCTTCCTTCGTGATGCATTTTTCCCAGCGTTGTACCAACTTTTTATAAAATATATCTATAAAATAAACAAGTGCGGAAAGGTTTTGAGGACCTCTCGTATCTTGTGTGAAGCACACTGCCCTCTGACCTCCTGCAATGAGCGAGTGGCTGGGAGCCCCAATTCCCGTGATTTTGTATGGGGGGGGATATGGCGTTGGGGGGTGAGCAGGCCAGTGCAGGAGGAGAGGGGATCGAGGCCTCATTGCTGTCCCCTCTTCCGGTCCCTCCCAGGCAGCTGACCCCGGGCGGATTCCTTGCGGGGCTGCCACTCAATGCCAGCTCGGCATACACGAGGCCCCGATCCACGATTTAATGGTGGTTTGGGGGCTGGCCTGGGCTGCTGCCCTCTCCCCGCCCCGTCCACCCGGGTACTTGCTGCAGCACCAGCATTGTCTTGAAGGACGGGGAAGTGGCGGGGGGTGGGAGGCATTGTCCACTGAGATGCCACCCCCTCGCGCGGCTTCCTGTCCACTCGGGTTGGGGCCCGGAGCATCTTCGCCTTGCGTTGGGCCATCGGGACGATCGGGGCTCCTGCCGGTGTGCCGCCCGGCCCGCTGCCCAGCAGCCTCCCTGCCTGAGCCGGCAGAGGCGGCCTCTGCCCCGGTGTTGAGAGCTTCCAGGGTGTTGGTCCGGCGGGATCGCAACTTCCCTGCTGGGGGCCCCGTGCCCGGAGCAGCTCGGGACCTCGTGGCAGCCAGGACCACCCTGGGGCTGCCCCAACACGCCCCCGGCCCACCGCTTTTAAGAGGCCACGCTCTGGACCTGGTGTTCTCGCCTGGTGGGGAGGCGAAGATCTCCCCCTTTGTCACCTCCGACTGGGGTGGGGGGCTCTCGGCCGCTTTTGCTTCTGGAAGCGTGGAGGGCCCGCCCCAGAGGCTGCTGGACCCGGACGGACTCCGGAAGGCTCTGGGGGATTTTCCAACTGGCGCTCCCGCTGACGCCCAGGTCGCTCTGTGGAATTTGGAGAGGACCTGGACAGTTGGCACGCGGGCCCCCGAGCACCCTCTCCCCCCTGCAGAGCCCGATCGGCTCGCGGTTTATGCCAGGGCTGAGGGCAATGAAGCAAGAGGGAAGACGGCTGGAGCTCAGGGGGAGGAGAACTCGAAATGGATCAGACCAAACATGGCTTAGTGCCCATTACTGAGCCTGTAAGCGAAATATGTTTTGAAAATACACTTCCTCTTTGAGGGAGCAATCTGTAGGGTTGCCACTGGACCTTTAGCAGCCTTGAGGTGTGATCCCATGCATGCTTGGACAGAGAAAGATTTTTGCTACACTAAGTAGGGCTGGAGACATTCCAGAGGAAGGAAGGAATTTTGTAAACTTTAGTGCATGTGCAAGAACTAAACCAGCGTTGAGCTAGACTGGCCTCCATTTGTTCAGCAGCAACAGGTACATGGCCAAGAACAGACACGCGGTTTCCTGCATGGGTTCCAGGCTGATCACTGGAACAAAATATCTCCATTCTTCATTCCTCAGTGGATGACATTTCGCTACCATGTACGCTCCTGTGTTCTTGCTTTTGTAGTACGATTATATCCAATCTGCACAAATCCATATGTTCCTATACTACCCCTCTCCAACCCCCCCCCCCTATTTTCCATCTCTGAATATGTTAAATGTCAGGTTGGACTTTTAGCTGATTGGAGAGGAATTCTGCACTTTACACTGGAGGACTGGCAGATGTTTTCTTAAGTTCCAGATGTTTAAGGGCCTTGAACACCAGGGATGGCCAACTCCTTCATGGAAACATAGAAACACAGACACAGAGCGAGTCAGAAGGGGCCTCCCGGGCCATCTAGTCTGACCTCCGGCACCAGCTGGCTCCGCTCACGACATGCCCACCATGTGCATATCCAGCCTAGTCATGTGCGGCCAGTGAATTCTGCAGCGTGATCTGCCTCAGCGCATCTGAAAGCAAGAAGCCGAGTCCGATGGAACGGTCAGGCGGAGCACTGCGGAGCGCTCCGAAGCCCTGCCTGGTGGTCTTTGGCCGGGCAAAGGGCGCGTGGCCGCAAAGCAGTTCAAAAGCTAAACTATGCTCTAGAAACCTCTTTTTCATTACGATCATTGGCTGCTGAAAAGGAATAAAGTACCTGTTTGGGAGCAAGGTGGAAAACTTGCACACGGTTGGAAACGCAGGCTTAAAAGCAAGAGAATGCAACCGAACCATTTCACCACGAATTAGTAATATATTAGCAGCAGACAATTCAGACAGGGCTGAAATTCAGTTGCCATGGGGATATATTTTTCTCATATATATATTATATATATATAATTTTGAAGAGCCCAAAGGTCATGATTAAAACAGTGCTAAGATTTCTTTGCCATCTAGAGTTGAGATTAATTTAGCATTCCCCTCAGCCGACAATAAGAAGCATTGCAGAAGATGCGTGCGTGTGAATTTATTTCTATGTCCACATCAGCACCCTGCCTCCCATCCCTGGAGAAGTCTTCACTGGTTGATCCTGACCAGGACGGAGGCCGGCCCCGCTTCCCAGCCCTCTGCACAGTGGCGTCTGGTCGGCTGCCGAGTGCCGGAATGTCCTTGTGCGCCCCATATGTGGGATTGCGACGGAAGGGCCCAATCCATGCAGAATTCACCTGCATTTTACCTGGCGCTGCTGCAGTGGGTTCCACCTCCCTGCAGTGGCTGCCCGGCACAACTCGAGGTGCTGATCAGCTCCAAACGGATCGGGTCCTGAGCACCTGAACGAGCGCGTTTCCCCCATCAACCTGCCCATGCCGTCAGTCACCAACTGGGTGACTCCAGGCCAGTGGAAGACTCTAAGCTCGACCTACCTCACAGGACTGTTGTTATGCGGGTAAGATGGAGTGGAGCGGAGAATTATGTAAGCTGCTTTGAAGGTCTTTGTAAGAAAAAAGATGGTATATAAATCTAATAAATTAACAAATAATGGTGGCACGTCATCCTGCATAATCTGATTTTAAAAAACCTACCTGTGAAAGAGGTAGTGATAGATCTATTATTAGCATTATTAGCAAGGCTATTAGTGTTGATCTATTAGAGAACATCAAAGAACTACTCCCCTTCATGGATCACTGCCTTGTCGTGGCGAAGGGGCTCGCTTAGCTCAATGAAGCGATGAGCTGTGCGGTGCAGGGTCACCCAAGACGGACAGGTCATAGCAGAGAGCTCTGACAAAACGTGATCCACTGGAGAAGGAAATGGCAACCCACTCCAGTATCTCTGCCATGAAAACCCCTGGACAGTACCAAAAGGCAAAACGATATGACACCGGAAGATGAGCCCCTCAGGTCGGAAGGTGTCCAATATGCTACTGGGGAAGAGCGGAGGGCTAGTACTAGTAGCGCCAGAAAGAATGAGGCAACTGGGTCAAAGCCGAAAGGACACTCAGTTGCCGATGTATCTGGTGGTGAAAGGAGAGTCCGATGCTGCAAAGATCTTTACTCCATAGGAACCTGGAATGTCAGATCCATGAATCAAGGCAAGCTGGATGTGGTCAAACAAGAGATGACAAGACTGAACATCGACATCTTCGGAATCAGTGAACTAAAATGGACAGGCATGGGTGAATTTAGTTCAGATGACCATCAGGTATACTACTGCGGGCAAGAATCCCTCAGATCCTGAAGGTGAAACTCAAATACTTTGGCCACCTAATGAGAAGGAGGGACTTGCCGGAGAAGAGCCTAATGCTGGGAACAATAGATGGCAAAAGAAGGAGGGGCGGCAGAGGATGAGGGGGCTGGATGGAGTCACTGAGGCGGTTGGTGTGAGCTTGAGTGGACTCCGGGGATGGTAGAGGACAGGAAGGCCTGGAGGAGTGTTGTCCGTGGGGTCGCGATGCGTCGGATTGCGACTCCACATTCCATTTCTCCTTGCTAAGAATATGGTGCCCAAGGCACGGATGCTGCTCATTTCCCCCTTCCACCTCCTGCTTCTTGGCCTCCCCGATTTCCACTTTGCGGTTGCTCTCCAAGACGGCCCCCTTCCCTTAACCCCTAAATTGCTATTGAACGTCCTCTGGCCACGCAGCAGGACGCCCAAGGAATTTATCTCAGTTCATTTTCGATCCAGATTCAGCTCGTTCACACCATCCAGGCCGAGCGTGGACTTGGCTGCAGTTTGCGTCAACATCTGTATGTTTCTGGCATGACGCATTCGCAACGCGATTCACAGTCCGACGAAAAATGCGTTCGACATCAAGCGAGCACTGAGAAACTGTCCCTGCCCACACTTTCATCAACGGGAGAAGATGTGCACTTCAAAGAAAATTTGAAAAACTGCATGGAAATAGGCATGGATTGTCATGCAAACATTAAAAACACAAAGCTCACCACCTGATCCAGGAACAAATTGGAGTGTGTGTTGAGAGAGAACTTGGAGGATTCGGGCAGTCTTGAGTTTTGTCGAGTTGCACATCCCTACGACGGAGCAAAGTCACGGCACTGACAACAGCCGCCTTTCTGATCCCCCCCCCGCCCCTTCTCTACCACCACCACACAGAGACTTCCGAACACATCCAAGCTGACCTGAAATGTCTGGGCTTCTTCCTTCACCTGTTCATGAAAGATCGTCATCCTCATCTTTATTCATATTCTGCTTTTCCCAGTAATGGGACTCGGGGCAGCTTTGTTGCTGTCGCGTCCGACCCATCGCGACCCCATGGACAACGTTCCTCCAGGCCCTCCTGTCCTCCACCATCCCTGGAGACCACTCAACCTCACACCAACTGCCTCAGTGACCCCATCCAGCCACCTCATCCTCTGCCGCCCCTCCTTCTTTTGCCCTCAATCGTTCCCAGCATCAGGCTCTTCTCCAGGGAGTCCTTCCTTCTCATTAGGGGGCCAAAGTATTTGAGCTTCATCTTCAGGATCTGGCCTTCTAAAGAGCAGTCCGGGTTGATCTCCTCCAGGACTGACCGGTTTGATCACCTTGCGGTCCAAGGGACTCGCAGGAGTCTCCGCTAGCACCACAACTCAAAGGCCTCAATCCTTCAGCGCTCAGCCTTCCTTATGGTCCAGCTTTCACAGCCATACATTGCAACTGGGAAAACCATAGCCTTGACTATACGCACTTTTGTTGGCAGGGTGATGTCTCTGCTTTTTAGTATGCTCAGCTTACATTATTAAAAACTTAAACCATTTAAACATAAATGGAAATATGCAAAGGTTAAAAACACAACTCAATCTGTGGAATATGAACATTATATAAAAGGGTGGAAGATTTTGCAGAAATGAGTCCACCCGTTGCGGTTGTCACAGCAGTGCCCGTCAGCTCCCTGGTTCTCTTCTAGCCCGGCTTCTTGGTGCTCTGGGAGTGAGCAGGGCCATCACCCAAGGACCGTGTCCACCCACCTTCCACACTGCCCTCTCCCGAACAGTCAAGGAAATGAGAAAATTTATCCTAGTCTCCATAGGAACAAGGCATAAAAATAGAAATCGATGGAGGCCCACACTTCCAAGCAATGGGCTTGATGGATTTAATGCCAGTCCTTTCCCTGCCCTGCAGAATGGGATAATTATGTCGAGTCCACCTGAGCCTGGTCCCGGTTAAATGTTCTGTCCACAGGGGTACAAGCAAGTTAAAAGCAAGAACTTGGAACAGGCTGAGAGGAAAAAGCAGGCTTTGAACAAACGCAAACAGATGAGGTGAGATTCTGCAACAGACGAGAGTGCCTTTGCGTTCATAAGAATCTAACCTGTGGCTTCCAGAGTGAACTGGGTTTTTCCCAGTTGTTGAATTCCATGGGCTTGACTACTGTGAGGGAGAGGGGTTCAACTTTCAATAACTCTACAGAAATACGGAAAAATATGAAAAACCTAACCAAGATATGTCCCCCCCCCCACCCCCCACAATAGGTTGAAGCATGAATTGTACATCTTCAAGGAGCTGCCTGTCTGGGAGAGGTTTGTGAGACTCTGCAAACTTGTGAAGGAGAACAACTGCACAAGATCCGATTCTGCCATCATGCAGACAAGGATTCAAAGGGAACCGGACAGTCCAGGAAGCACGGGATGGAGCTCCCAACGTTCCCACGGCTCCGAGTGAAGGCGAACGCCCCTTGGCTTGGGGACCCCCTGCTCACCATGCTGAGCAAGGCTGCAGTGGAAGGAGCCATGTTGCCCATGCTCCACAGCTTAGCAGGGGAGGATGGGCTCTGCGGCTCAACGCACCTGGAGGGTGCCTCGCTCAGGCAGGCGGCTGGCGGGTTCCCCGCTGGGACAGCTGCTCAGTGACTGTGGACGGCAGAACACTGGACTGGTCGGATCTTGGGCCCAATCCAGCGTGGCGCCTCTTGCGCTTCACTGATCATTGGATCGCAGTTGTTGGGACTGAGACGGGAGGGGCTCTTGGCGGGCATTCCCGGGGTGCCTCAGAGGAGGAGGAGGGAGGGAGGGAGAGGAAGAGGAGGAGGAAGCAGCTTGGACTGGGGGCCACTCCCAGGTGCTGAGACAGGAGGAGGCGCCCTTCCCCAGGCCGGACTCCCAGGTGCGCAGGAAGCTCTGAGGACCACCGAGATGCGCAGCTGTTCAGAGGGCTCTTGGAACAGGGGCGTTTCTCAGGGACAGACCACGCGGCACGGCCCCTGACCCCACGGCGTGGCTTTGGGAGAGCAGGGCGGCCCAACGGGGGGGGGGGGTCAGGGGGTCCGAGAGGAGTCGTGCTCCTTTCCAGAAGGCCCCCCAAGAGGATGGGGGCCAAGCAGACTCAAAAGGAGAGTGCCTGGAGGGGGATGCTGGACTGGGTGTGACACACCGCTCTGCGCATGCTCAGAGGTTCATTCTTTGTGATGGTGCTTCTGGAAGACACTTTGGTGAATAAAGAACTGTTTGTAACAGAAGGTCAGTGGCTTGGGGGTGTGAAGGGGGGGATGCTCGCTCACACTGCAATGTCAGTCTGTGGAAGGTCAGATCACAAGCAGCTCAGGCCCGTGGAGGCTCTGCCCCCTCTTGCGCATCCCCCCCCCCGGGGAAGAGCACCCGCACCCCCAGGGCAGGAAGAGCACCTGCACGCTAGGCCTTCCACGGCCAGGCGCAAGCACACCTTGGCTTGCGGCGGCTCTCGGATACGCACCGTCTCGGCCAGCCGTCGGGCGGGCAGGATGCCTGCGAGGCAGGGCCCCTCCCGGAGGCCGCGGCCGCTGGGTGCTATAGAAACCAAACAGGCCGGGCAGGAAATATTGCGCGCACGTGCCCAGGTGCATGTGCGCGCCGTGTGTGGGAGGAATTAAACCTGCTCCCGGAACAGTGAGAGGTTTGGATCCGTAACCAGAGCTCAGTAAACCGGGCGTGATTTCGGGGACGGCGGGGGGAAGGCCGGCTGACTTCTGCCGGGTTCTGCATTCAGGCTGAGCCGGACTGCCTGGCAGCCATGAGGAAGTGCAGCGCCGTTGCCTTCCCGGACGGAGTCGGCACCGCCAGGCTCCGGGCGGCCTTTGCCGAGCAGTGTGGGGAAAGCAGCCGGAAGCCTTTGTAAGCGGCAGTCTTAAAATAACAAAGGAAACTCTTAGCTTGCTGAAGATGCGGGAAGAAAAGTTTGTCGTCTTGCTTTGCTCTCAACAAGATGGCAATCAGGCCGTGCACACACGAGTCGGCCATTCGACTTCCGCCCTTCCTGCGGAAGCCACAAACCCCACGGCTGCTCTCGGTGCCGCAGGCCTCTGTGTTTGTCAGAGCGGACGGCCGATTCGTCTCCAAGCCACTCACTGGCTTTTAGACTGGTTGGGGTCCCGTTCAGCACAAGGTCTGGGATGGGGTCTGGGGTGAGCAGGCAGCTCCGTGGCCCTGAGCAAGACGCCTCTTCGATCCTCTGGAGGGGTGTGACCCAGAGGGCTGCCCCACAGGAGCGCTTCCCCCAGACATGGCCACCCACCGGGGAGCAGTGGCTCTGCAGGGTCCATCAGGCGGTCCGGAGAGCAGCCCCTCCCAGCTCTCTGGCCGGCATCAGGAATACCCACATCTGGGGATGTCTCCTTGCAGAGCAGACGCAGCCCCCGGAGGGCTTCCCAAAGGCACCAACCCCCAGACAGTCCCCCAAGCCCGCCAGCACCCCGTAGCCAGAGCGCCGGGACAAAGAACCCAGCTTCATGCAACAATGGAGACGTGGCCGTCGTGAAAGATTTCACATGCCTTGGCTCAGTCATCAATTCAAAGGGAGGCTGCGGCCAAGAAACCTGAAGACACCATGAGGGCGCTAGGCAACACCCTCACGTGCAAGGCCAAGGTCATCCAAGCTCTTGCACGCCCGGTCACCAGGGACGAGTGTGAGAGCTGGGCAGGGAAGAGGGCCGGCAGAGCGAAAATCAACGCGTTTGAAGCACGGTGCTGAGGAACCTTTGCAAGTGCCCCGGACCGGCAGAAAGATGAACGAGGGGCCCTGGAAGAAACCAAGCCAGAGCTTCTCCTGCAAGCCAAGACAACGAGACTCTTAAAGTTCAGACACGGCATGAGGAGGGAAGACTCCCGAGGAGCCACCACGCTGGGGAAAGTCGAAGGCGGAAGACGAAGGGGAAAAGCAAGCGAGGGATGGACTGGATGCACAAAGGAAGCGACAGCCTTGAACTTGAGTGCGTCTGTCACGGACAAGAGATTTTGGAAGGCTTTCATCCAGCGGGTTCCGGAAGTTGGAGCCGACCTGACAGCACACAGCAGCAGGCTGCATAAACCTTGGAGCGCTCAGATGAACAAAGAAATACAGATCAGGGGCTGATCAATAAATAAAGAGCTAAGCATAAATTCCGAGTTTAAAGGCTTACTTCGTGCTTTGGACTCATAGGAGAGCTTTGGCTATTGGGCGGCATCAAAATGAAGGTGAAGGCGAAGGCTGAGAAGCAGAAGAGCAAAAGCAAGGTCCCCCTGAACAAAACCTTGACGTGCCCATGAGAAGGGCCCCCCAGGACGCTTCATGCACCAGCCAGATGGGCAGATCGTCAATGGGGGGGATCACGAGGAGTCCCCGGGCCTCCGTGTCACCTCTCTCCTCGTGCCAGTTTCAGCCTGCTTCCGTGGTCATTGCTCGGGTGGGGAGCACACAGGATCAAACGGCGAAGTCTGGCGCGAGCTCCCCACTCGAGCCGATCTCCTGATCTCGAACCCACACGCGTTTCCCCCATAGACCGAAGGGAGGCCGACTGATTCAGCTGCAGAAATCCGCACGCAGCACACTGGCCACCAGCGACCAGGCAAGGAGGCCTCCCGGCACCTCTGAGCAAGTCCACCCTTCTGCCGTATGGACTGGTGCTCCACATGCGCACCTCGCCACAGTGCGCCATCTGCCTGCTGCATTTGTATGGCTGGGAAACTTGGACCCTGAAAAAGGCGGACAGGAGAAGGGTGGAGGCTTTCGAACTGCGGTGCTGGAGACGACGGTTGTGCATCCCACGGGCCGCAAAATCCCAAACGAAGAAGCCCTACACTGAGTCTCACCCAATTATCTCCTGAAGCCAAGATCGCCAAAGAAAAACTGCCACGCTTTGGCCATGTCATGAGGGCTAACTCACTCGAGAAGTCAATCATGCAGGGAGCGATCAGCCAGGAAAGGAGCAGCGGCTGCCCCAGCACCCGTTGGGTGGAGGCCATAAAGAGAGACAGGGGGTGGGCGTGGCGGTCTTGAAGGGGCAGCATGAGACAGGCTTGGCGAGCAAGGATCCATGAGGTGGCCAACAGTTGCACAAGGCTGAATGAGTGAGCAACGGCTCGTGTGCACCAACGGAGCCATTGTGCAAAGAAAAGGAGTGGAGCCTGGCCATGGATTTGAATCCATATCACTTGGTATGCTGCGATTTAATGCGCTGGTGAAAGGGACCTCGGGGTGCTGCTTGACTGGCGGCTGAACGTGAGCCAGCAGTGTGACGCAGTGGTCAAGAGGGCGAGCGCCACCCTCGGTTGCATAGCCAGAAGTGTGGCTTCTAGATCGAGAGAGGTGTTACTGCCACTCTATATGACTCTGGTGCGCCCGCAACTGGAGTATTGTGCTCAGTTTTGGGCCCCCCATTACAGGAAGGATACGGCCAGGTTGGAGTCAGTGCAGCGTAGGGCCACAAGGATGGTGGCTGGTTTGCAGGAAATGCTGTATGAGGCGTGACTGCGGGAACTGGGTCTCTTCAGCCTGGAGAAGAGGCGACTCAGGAGGGATCTGTTGGCAACATACAGATATGTGAGGGGGTGTCACACGGAGCTGGGGAGAGACCTGTTCTCCCCTGCAGGGCAGGCAGGACGCGCTCCAAGGGAGCAAAGCTCAGGGAGCCAAGGATCCATTTGGATGCCAGGAAGCACTTCCTGAAAGTCAGGACCCCGAGGGTGTGGAATGGGCTTCCACGGGAGGTGGCTGAGGCCCCATCGGTGAGGGTGTTCAAGGACAGGCTGGACACGCACATGGTGGGCATGTCTTGAGTGGAGCCGGCTGGAGCCAGGGGTCAGACTAGATGGCCTGTGAGACCCCTTCTGACTCGCTCTGTTTCTAACACAACAGAGCAAGTCAGAAGGGGCCTCCCAGGCCATCTAGTCTGACCCCTGGCCCCACTCATGAAATGTTTTAAAGGAGGAGAAAAGACAGGCACCTGCTGAAAACCGTGGCAAAGCACATGAGCTGTGCCCACGGAAATCCCAAAAAGGGTTCTCCGTTTCAGCCACATTCCAGACAGTGTGGAACATCTGGCAGAACCCGCCCACAACTCATTCATCTCTGAAATCTGCAATTCAAACATCTGTGCTGCTCTGTATTTTTGATGCGCACCATAAAAGCCATTATGTGTGGAAAAGCATGTAAAACCGGCTCGCCGAAGCATCCCCAGGGCCCACTTTTCAGAACAGTTCGGCTGGGGAAAGCGTGGCAGCGATGACTCCCTAACGAGAACGTAACTTATTAAAAGTCCAGGCAGGGGGGCACTCACCTTCCAGAGCCTCTTCCCATTCTCGCAGTCGGAGCCCGCGCTCGAGCGTGGCTATTTTTGGGAGGTTCCGAGATGCAATGCGCAAACAGATCGCCTCGAAACACCCGAGTCTGGCGTCGATCTATCATAGCCCTGCCCGTCGCAACGGGCGTGGGTGTGTGTTATGCCAAGTGCACAAGTTTGCCCTGTTAAATTTTCACCTTGCTCCTCACACCTGCCCACGTTACACAACCTCCAGAAGGCTGTGCAGCAGATGCTGGGCCAGGAAACTGGCTGAGCGGCTTCGGTCTGGGGCTGTTTTAGCAAGAGACCCCTGAAATCAGGGGTCATCCCATGCCTGTTCCCACGCCGGCCACTGTGCGTGGAAATGCGAGGTGTCCATGCTCTTGGAACCGTCAGGTGTGCCGTCTCCAGTGGTGGGAGGGGACCTTCTCCACACCGGGGGGGCTGAACTCCGTTCGGAGAGGCGGTGGGGCAGACGTGGGAGGGCTGGGCAGGGGGCAGCCACCGAAGGGGCAGGAAAAAATTCCAGCCTTCGAAAGCTTGCAGCTTTGACAGCCAGGAATGATGTTTTAGGAAAGATACTGCAGGAGTTTGGAATGGTGGACAAAAGCTGCAAGAACATTGGGAAAACATCAAAGCAGCCATGCCCAAGGCACGGACCTCTAGGAAGATTCCGATTTGGGACTGGTAGCTACGTCCGAAGTGATCTTGCATCTGCTTACACACTGAAGGACTGAGACTGACAGGCTGCGGTGCTCATGTTTTTTAAGGACTTTCAAAGACTTGCGGCCACAGATAATCTTTACATTCATTTCTGTCCCAAGGAAAAAGGAAATGCCTCCCCCACCCGCTGCATTGATCCCCACGTTGTGGGAACTCTTGGATGCAGACGTTCCTCATTTTAAATGATTTTTGGTTTGTTTGCTTGCTGACTGACTGATTGACTGACTGGAGGGAAATGGTCATCAGGAACATGGTGCTGGCGGAGAGCAGCTCAAGGCACAGCTCTTCCTGCACACGAAATGTCAAAACTGAGGCTGCCCGACTTTGGACACGCCACGAGAAGGCCAGAAGAAGACAACCACGCCGGGGAAGCTGAAGGCAGAAGGCGGCGTGGAGGAGCAGCGCCAGGTGGACGGACTCCACACGGGAAGCCACAGCCTGGGAGCATGGACAGGCATCTCGCAGGGCCTGAACTCACGGGGCCGCCGTAAGTCGGAAATGACTTGACATGCCACAATGAATAAATATAATGAAAATAAATGAGTCTAGTTCAACCTAGCTCTCAATATATTCACTGTGAACAACAATGATAGCGTTCATAACAACATCTTTGTCTGCACTGCGTCCTTCGTAAAGGTGGATTTGACGACATGTTACGGAGAGGGCTAAATCGACACGGGGATCGATTTTTCAGTGGCACCCTCTAATTAACACTGATAGTCGTCTCCATTTTAAGTCTTCGCTGGGTTTACAGATTCTGAACGCTGGGAGGTCGATTCTCCGTTCAAACAACAAAAACGCCGCCGATTCTGCCGTCCCGGGTGCCGGCACCTGCGTGCGGGCAGAAAGAACGGGGGTGGCGACAGACTCCGGAGGCGTCCCTGGACCTCCGCGAAGGCCGCTCTCGCCTGCCTGGGCCGGGGGCCGTTCATCGCTCCGCCACGAGCCCGGAGCTCCTGCGTGAGCCACGTGGCCGGACCACGATCGTGCCACCTTTGCCGCACGCAGTGAGCGGGTCAAAAGAGAAGGCAAAGGAACGCCACGTTCCTTAGCAACCAGCCTTGGGAGAAAGAATGCAAAAGAACTTCTCCAACCAAACAAGAGACTGCGTCTGAGCTGGGGAAGTGGAAATATACCCTGTTTCTCTTCCCGAAACTCTCCTGGGAAGTTGGTCGTGGACACGACTCTTCCGGGTGGGTGAGGTAATGCTTCTCTGTGAGGTCTGCCAGTCAGCTCTCTCTTGCGCCTTCAATCGGCACTCCTCATGCCAGACGCAAGGAGAAAACCATGCAGAATTATTCCTCGCTTCCGACGTCCTCCTCTCTGTTCCATGCTCACAAGCACAACCCTGCGAGGTAGGTCGGGCAGAGCATCCCCGACCGGCACCCAAGTCACCCAGTGGGGCTCAAGGGCTTGGGGGTCTCAAGGCCGCATCGCCCGAGTCTCAGCCTATCGGCGCAACCTACGCACCACGTGGCCCACTCCGGCCTCCACGAGGAATTCAGGCCCTGCCACCCTCGCAAGGGGACGGTCGACGCTTCCCCCGGGCAGTGCCGCTCACACCGATGCCACATCGGGGGGCCTATGAATGGCTCCCCCATGCTTTTAAGAGCGGGGAAGTCCCAAGCTCAGCCCAGTGTGCGCAGAGAGACCTCTGTGCCGCTGCGCCTCTGAGATGCCTCCCAGCTTGACTCCGGCGCAGGGCGCAGGAAACGTTTCCGGGGCTGTTGCAGAAAAGGCCCTTCGCCAGGGCTCTCCGGAAGCTGCACATGGTCTTCGCGCCACGGCTGGCAGCTCCCGTCCCCCGGACTTCTTCCGCCAAGCGATGCTCCGGAGGACGCGCCCTTCCGCAGCCGCGGTGGCGCTCCGCCACCCGTCGCCGAGCGCCCCAGGGGAGCCAGAGGGTCCTTCTCCTGCCGTGGGATGCGCGGGCGGGAGAGCAGGGGGCTCGAGGAGGACTGGGGGTGGTCCGAGCGCTCTGCCTCCTTGACAAGCCGCCAGGGGGAGGTGCAGTAGGCGGTGGCCGGTCAGCGCTGAGACGCACGGCCGTTCTCACACGCACGCACTCGTTGCCTTCGCGGTGGTTTAGCTGCTCATCTCTGCAGCCAGGGGGAAGTGCACTCTGTGCATGCACAAGTGTGAGCATGCGCGTGCGTGTGGCTCGCGGGCACCTGTAGGCATGGAATGATGCTTCGAGCTGGCCTTATGCTTGCCCAGGTCTGCCCCTCTGCGGCCTGAGCCCCATAGGGCTTCCACGCCACAGACTAGCCTCCCGTTGTGCTCTCTCACACGATGCCAAGGAAACTGGCGGGATGCCACAGGAGGCAGCACGGCCTAGCAGTTAGAGCGGAAGAAATAACGAGGCTCCAGATCAGCACCGTGCCCAGGGAGGATTTTGGCCTGCATGACCCAGCCTGGCGTTTTCCCGTTCAGATTTCGATTTTATGCTGCTGCTGCTCAGACAGGATCTCGCCCAGTCCAGCGTGTTCTGTGTTGGCCTGGAGGTGCACGGACTCCACACGGCTTCAATCGCCAGACAGAGAAGGGGAAGAAAACACAGCAGAATGGAACGGCTATTTTTGTGCGTCTAAAAGCCTCAGACGGAGCTGCTTTATGACATTAACGTTATTTTTTTGGCTAGAATGTTGTACCTTTAATTAAGCTAAAGCACCATGTGTAAATATAGATAGAGTAACCTTTATCTTTTTCAAAACAGGTTTAATATAGCTGATGAGAGATGTTCTAGCAATCGCTGCTCTGAAAAACATGATTTCATTCCATTATCAAGCATGTCGGGTTTTTAATTTCCTTTTCCACCCCCTTTTCAAAATACTTATTTTTGTTTTCCCTTTTGCCCAAATTAATCTCTTGTGGTTCACGAACAGGGACGGTGCACTGATGAGTCACCGTGCAAGAGGCTGCAATGGTGATGGGGAAGTGTTAAATATAGCATCTTAAGGCGATGACAGCCGCTAACTTCGATGGCTTTAAAAAGAGATTAAACGCCTGACTTTTAAATGCGACACCCTGAGCTTTCGAGAGCCGAGGAGGCATCGCAGGATTAAGGGTGCAGAGAAGGAAAAGAGTACCGCAGTTCCCAGCATTCCCTGGGCCACATGGCTGCTGGGAAAAGCTGCTATGCAGAAAAATGTGTGACGCGCATGCCTTCGTGCGCACGACCCTCCAATGCTTGGCGATGTAGGGCTGTTCTCCCGACTGAGCACGTGATTCTGCCTTAAATCTCTATTCATGGCAGGCTAGGTCTCTAGGCAGGTAACAGGCATGATAACTCAATGGAGCTTCCAAGTGTAAAGGCAGTCTACCTGCAACACTGCATGGGAAGGGCACACTGCAGGGAGAGATATGGACCCCATGCGGTATCCATGTGGACCCCATGTGGAAGGTATGTTAGGGGAGGGGGTGTCACATGGAGATGGGGAGAGGCCTGTTCTCCCCTGCAGAGGAAGGCAGGATGTGCTCCAACAGAGCAAAGCTGAGGGAACCCAGGTTCCATTTAGATGCCAGGAAGCACTTCCTGACAGTCAGGACCCCGAGGGTGTGGAATGGGCTTCCACGGGAGGTGGCTGAGGCCCCATCGGTGATGGTGTTCAAGGATAGGCTGGACATGCACATGGTGGGCATGTCGTGAGCAGAGCCGGCTGGTGCCAGAGGTCAGACTAGATGGCCCAGGAGGCCCTTTCTGACTCGCTCTGCTTCTATGTTATGTTTCTATGAATGGGCTTCCACGGGAGGTGGCTGAGGCCCCATCGGTGCGGGTGTTCAAGGACAGGCTGGACATGCACATGGTGGGCATGTCGTGAGCGGAGCCGGCTGGCACCGGGGGTCAGACTAGATGGCCCAGGAGGCCCCTTCTCACTCGCTCTGCTTCTGTGTGTCTATGCATCCCACGAAGGCATCCCCCTGGCCACATCTGGAAACAGGCTTGCTGGACGGATGGGCAATGTGGGAGAAATTCGCCCGGTCAGATCTTTAAATGGATTTAAATGGATTTGCGCCCCTGAGGCTTCCACTGGGTCATGACAGAGCTGCATTCTGAAATCCACACTTCTGTGGGCTTTCGCACGCAGCTCAGCTCACCTCGGGAGGAAGTGTGCAAAAAAGGTGAGCCTTGGAGGGAAAAGATGTCGCCAAATATGCGTTGTTCCGAAAAGCGTGCACGAAGCACACGCAAAATGAAGCTGCGCAGAGCAAAACCTGCGCACCGAGAAGCATGAATTCTCATTACGGATATTCGTTTAATTCCAAGCTCATGCAGAAACGGGAGGGACTGGGCCCGAGCTCCGACTCCAGCTCTCTTGGTGGGACCAAGCCCAGCAGGTCGCCCACTCCCGACTGGTCCGTCTCGGCCTTTCCGCCTCCAGGGCTGCCCTCCCTCCACACCTGGGCCATTTCCCTCCGGGATGGCTGCTTGAATGCCGGCCTTCCTTCCTAATTCGAGCAGCTTGTCTGCCCTTCAAGACGTTCCAGCGCAAGCACCGCCTGCCTGCCTTCAGGTCCACATCCTCCACCGTGCATTGGAGGCACCTCCGATGGAGGAGGAGGTGCAGGCAGGGCCGTGCCAGGTGCCCCAGGTACCTGGTACATCAGGCCGTGCCAGGTAGATCAGGCACCTCCGATGGAGGAGGAGGTGCAGGCAGGGCCGTGCCAGGTGCCCCAGGTACCTGGTACATCAGGCCGTGCCAGGTAGATCAGGCACCTCCGATGGAGGAGGAGGTGCAGGCAGGGCCGTGCCGGAAGGCTGGAACAGTCGCCCCGTTCTTCCAGGGCAGGGGGGCTAAAACCCGGGCTCACCGTGTGGCTGCAGAACGTCACCGGAGCCCGAGGGCCGTGCTTCTTCTGGGATTGTGCGCAGCCTTCTGTCGTGACAGCGGACCCGTGGGACTCACGCCAGGCCATTTTCACGCTTCTAAACGCAGTCCGGAGCAAGCTGAAGCAGCCTTTCCGGGGTGACACGGGCCAGCCCAATTCCGAAGGGGAGGCTGGGTGGGCGAGCGAGCAGGGGCTGGGATGGGCAGGGTTCTCCGCATGCTGCCTTGCTGCTGGCGAGCCGGCGTGGGAGAGTGCTGGCCGAGGGGACCAGAGGCCCGGGGTCCAGTCCAACCTACCTCGCAGGGTTGTTGTTGCAAGGGCAAAATAGGGCTGTGTAAGCTGCCTTGGGTTTCTCACAAGAGGAAACAGGGTGGAATGGGAATGCCATACAATCGTTTGAGTATCCACAGTAGTAAAACAGAAACATAAACATAGAAACAGAGCGAGTCAGAAGGGGTCTCTGGGGCCATCTAGTCTGACCCCCGGCTCCAGCCGGCTCCGCTCAGGACAGGCCCACCGTGTGCAAGCCCAGCCAAACCGTTGCCTTGTGCTCAGCTCCTGCCCATGCTCACAGTCGCAGCTTGCTCTGGTCGAGCGGGAAATGTGTGCAAACCGAAGGGGACTCAGGCGGGCAAGGCTCCCCACATTTGGGCAAAGATCCAGCACAGACTGAGCAGGGCTGGCTCATTCTGAGAGAATTTCTGCAAATTAGGAAATGGGTACAAACCAAACTGGGAAGTGCAGACGAGATGGAGCACGAGCACAGGCTCAGCAGTTTCGGAGCCTTCCTGGCAGGCACGTGCTCATTCTCGGGGCTGCCGGGGGGGCGCCCTCTCGCGCTTCACGGGCCAAAGCGGCGTGTTCATGCGCTCCGAGCGGCGAGTCAGTCCCGAGCCAGACCCCAGCCGCTCTGCTCGCCACTTCCTGGGCTATCTTGAGGCGCACGGAAGGCCTGTTGCACGAGCGGCGGGTCCCGTGGGCACCGTGCGAGTCCCAGCGCACAAGCGGCCCAGCCGGCTGCGGCCCTGCGCCGGCACAACAGCCCGGCCACCCGCTGCCTTCATTTCCTGCTGTCCTACCACCAAAATGGATGCAACGGGGCCGAAATCAACGGAGCCTCGATGCCAGGCTCAGTCTCAAAAGCTCGCCCTGCCGAGGAGTCCCCGCCCTTCCTGACGCTCTGCCTTTCAGCCGCACGAGCATCGGGCCGGGACTGAGGGTTCTGCGTGCTGCCACATCTCATGGTCCTCATTTTGCAATCGCAGAAGGAAGTTCCTGAGTGAGCTGCCTGGGCCAGGCCCCGTTCTTCCGCAGCAGAAGGACTCCAAAGCAGCGGGTTAAAGCCAAGCATGCATTCCCTGCAGGCGGGTACCAGCCTTGGAAAAAGATCAGAGGCGTCCACTACCGTCTCTCTACCGGGACAGGGAGAGTCGGCAATGATCGCTCAGGTCCAAGATGCAGCTGGAAGGGGACAGGGATTCACAGGGGCTGCTATCATCTTCTTCTTCATCATCATCATCATCATCATCAAATAGGAGTAGCAGTATTAGTAGTAGTCTCTTAGGGTCTGGCTTTCTGCCATAAGAGAGGCAGTGTGGTGCAGTGGTTAAAAGCATGGAGCCGGGACTCAGGTGAACCGGGTTTTAGCCATGGGGCGCAGACACTCAGCCCAACCTACCCCACAGGGCTGATGTTCTGGGGATTAAACTGAGAGCAGCAGGAAGAGAACGATGGGAACTACTTCGAGTTCTTGCAAAAAAAGAAAAAGGTGGGATATTAATTCAACAAATACAAAGTAAATGGCAAAAGGAAAAATGGGCACTCAGGGGCCACAACAGTAACATCCCAATTCAAAGCAAGATCTTAATACTTTGGGACAAGTGAATTCGGGATGCAGCCGGGGTGGGAGGGCTATCAGCCGGCCCCCTCCCGTGCTTCTCAGAAGCCTCTCTGCCTGCTGGTGGGTGGGCAACAGGGGGAGCCCCCCGCCCAGCCCCACCACATGTGCCTCAGGGGGAGGGGGCGCACTGGTGGCCTCCCCGGCAGGCAGCCTGCTCTTGCCCTTGGGAGGGGGCAGTGTGAGGATCGGCAAGGAGCACACAGGCTGGTGTGGAGAACTGCGCCCCGGAAAGGGGGCTGTTGTTCTGGAAGAGGCCCCCTGCCCCACTGCTCGCCAGAGGATCAGGGCCCACCTGGGACAGTCCCAGCTGCTGCCAGGCCTCCAAAAGAGCAAGACGGCTCGCTGCCGGTTGGCTCCTTCCGGCCAGGCTCACTGCAACCCCGCCAAAACGCTCGGAGCCATGCCAGCATTACAGCTCGGACCCCAGCAGATCCCCTCGGGGAAGGGCTGGGGTCAGGGGCAAGCATCCCTCCTGGGTGGCTACCAAGCCCATGGGGCCAGCCATCGGGGCGCACCGCACAAGCCGCGGCAGATCCCCGAGTCCTCGGCAGTCGCTCTTCGGCCTTGGGGTGCCTGGCAGGATTATCTTGCCAGGATGGCAAGGGGAAACCGGCATCCTGTCGCCATAGCAACTGCATCCCAGTCCAATCCTGCACTTCAGGGCGGTTGCCTGTGGCCATGGCTGCAAGAGAAGGGATGAACGGAAGGTGGACAAGCCACTTCCCTCGTGCACAGACCTTTCCCTGCCGCTACAGGGCGGGGGGAAGAGGGTCAGGCCTCGCTGGGCGTACCTGCGGGACCCTGGATCCTCCCGCAGCAGGTGCATCACAACCAGACCGGGTGGCGCGAGACAGACCCTGCAGACTGTCTTGCCGTCAGGCACCTGGGATTTCTGGAACATACCCATTCTTAGGGGTGCTTTCCCCTCCAAAGCATGTTTTGAAAAGCTGGCGCAGCCCCTGGGCTGGCAGAGCACATGGGTATGCGAACACACCTTCCCACAGCTCCCCAGTTCTGGGCACCCAGATTTGAGAAAGATGCAGGGAAATTAGAAGGGGTCCAGAGGAGGGCCACAAAAATGATCCAGGGGTTGGAAACACTGCCCAAGAGGAGGGACTGGCAGAACTGGGCATGTCCAGCCTTGAGAAGAGAAGGCTGAGGTAGACATGACATCCCTCTAGAAGTACCTCAAAGGCTGTCACAACAAGGAAGGTCAAGATCTCTCCTTGCTGATGCCAGAGAGCAGGACACGGAATAATCACTTCAAGTTGCGACAGCCCAGGTTCAGGCTGGACATCAGGAGAAGCTTCCTCACTGCCAGAGCAACACGACAGTGGAACCAGCTGCCTGGAGTCGTGGGGGGCTCTCCCACACTGGAGACATTCAAGGAGAAACCGGGCAGCCCTCTGGGTGGGATGGCGTGACTTGGTGTCCTGCCACAGCAGGGGGTGGACTGGATGGCCTTCCTGGCCCCTTCCAGTTCTACTATTCTAGGATTCTATGATTCTATGCTCAGCGGAAAAAACAGGCGAGCAACTTTGCTATGTGCGCACTCCACTTTCAGAGGCGCACTTCTGCAGCCAGGAAACCCTCCCACGCATCCACACACGACGGGTCCATCTAGGCTGGTTGGGTAGAAACAGTTCTCAAGGGTTTCAGACAGATTTTTTTTGTCCCGGATCCAAGAAGCGTTTTGCGTGCAAGAAAAGCCCTCACTACGAAGCAGTGGCATGTCCCGTTGGGCTCGGAGGCGATCAGGGACAGCTGCCCGCTCTTGGAGCCCTCCAGGTGCGTTGGACTACAACCCCATCAAACCCATCAAACCCAGCCAACCTGCCCCTGGCCCGGAATGGGAGTGTTCTAACCAACAGAGGCCGGCAAAGGAAGCTGAGCACTATCAAGGGGCATATGGTCATGGTGGGTGAACTTGTAAACCCCCAAACCTATCTGGCAAACCTCTGAGCCACGTGCTAGAGAGCCAGTGTGGTGCAGTGGTGAAGAGCATGGGAGTGGGACTCAGAGGATCTGGGATCTAGTCCCCGCTCGGCCATGGAGCCAACTGGGTGACTTTGGACCCATCATAGACTCTCAGCCCAACCTACCTCACAGGGTTGTTGTTGTGGGGATAAGATGGAGGAGGAGAATGATGTCAGCTGCCTTGAGCCCTTTGTAGGAAAAAGGCAGGATATAAATTGAAAAACAGATAGATAGACAGATTGATAGATGCGGAGAAGACCCAGCTGTGCACGGATGAGAAACCTCACCGAGGCCTCCTCCTACTTTTCGGTTTGCACCCTTGAATTGATCTCTCCTGACTTACGAAATGCCTGGCATCCAGCAACGCCCCCTCCACCGCCCCCCCGTGGGAGGCAAAGGACGTCTCTAGTGCTCGAGCAATTCTGCCAAGCACAGCCAGCGAGGGATTTGAAAGGCTGCAAGAAAGAACGAATGAACGAACGAACGAACGAACTCTAGATTGACCCAGATTTGTGAAAAGCAAGAAACCCATGACAGACACTCATCTCTCCCCCAAATGGAAGCAGATGCTTGTGAGTGGCTTTTAGCATTTTCAGGAGAGACGGGCTTTGAGAGTTCCAGCTCAAGATTGCCGGCGTGTTATTGAGCGGAGCTGCTATTATAGATCGGGGTGTAAGTAATCCTGAGCAACTGGAACAGCGTTGTGTAAATTTCTGCCCTTCCCAACCTACGGAGGCATTTGCCACCCTCACTGCGAATGATGGGAGCTGTGGTCCAACAGACTTGTGGCCACAGCACTGGGGAAGCTGGCATGAATCAAGAATTTCCTGCCAAAGATGTGACTCTCAGCACTCTCCTTTCTGTGTTGCGTCTGTAGCAGATTCTGCCCCTTGCTCTCTTTATGCGCAAATACCCTTCTTGTGCATTTTCCCAGAGGCACATCAGTGGTGTGCATGAAGGGGTGGTGATGTTCTACAGGCCAAGACGTTCGGAGCTGCTTCAGGGTCACATCAGGAGTGAGCCATTCTACCCCCCTCTGCCCCAGAGACGGGGCCCACGCTTCAGGGGAGACGCCTGAATGTGCAATAGTGGCTTTCAAAGGGGACGGGACACGCTCCTGGAGGAGGGCTATCCGTGGCTACTAGCCTGGCTGGCTACCTGCTGCCCTTCACCAGAGGCAGCACGCCTGAATACACCAGCCACCGAGGGGCTTGGGCAGGTGGAGGTCTTGCACCCATCCTGCCGGAGGGATCCTGCCCCCGTGAGAGCAGAGTGCTGGCCTTGTGCCCGACCCTGCGGGGCTCTGCTCATGCTCTTGTGTCCCAGGGCATCGCTGGGAAGGAAGGAGTTGGCAGTTTGTCACAGACGTGCACAATGGTTTTGTGTCGTTGCTTTAAAACGGCACTTATTCTCCAAAAACTTTAGAAGTTTTCTCTGACCAGATTTGCAAACGATTCCAGAAAGGACAAGACTGGGTCCTCAAGTCCACGGAATGCATGTGACACAGAAACAAAATGGTTCCCTGTGGGACCACCGTGGGAAGATCAAGGGACCGGCTTCAGGCTGGACGTCGGGAAGGAGATGGTTGCAACCCCTGGGATATGGAGTGGGCTCCCACGGGGGGCGGTGGGGGGCCCGTCCGGGAGGGTGTCCACAGACTGGACGTCCACATGGTAGGCATGCCGTGAGCGGAGCCGGCTGGAGCCGGGGGTCAGACTAGATGACCTGGGAGGCCCCTTCTGACTCACTCTGTTTCTGTTTTCTAAGAACCTGTGGGTGGGATTCATCGAAATCCAAATTCTTCCGAAGCTGTTGTGGATTCCACTGGGATTCCAACTGAAGAGAGCTTCTGCCCCCAGACCGAACACCCACGGGGTTTTGATGTGCAGAATGAGATTAGGGAGGTATCGAAAAGAGAAAGTGACTCACGCAGATGTAGCTGCAGATGGCGCACTGCATGAAGGATGCTCTGGTCGGGACAAAGGGTAAACAACCGCGAGTTAAGACCCCGATCCCCAAACCAAGCAGAAGGCAGGTGAACCTAGACATGTTCTGAAAGACCTCCTCGTACAAGGAGTGTCGCTTGACTGGCTGCAAACAGTGACCAAGAGGCTATCAAATTTAATTTACACACAAGTAGAACACTGCCAAGGAAGTCCCATTTGACTTCAACGGAAGAAGCTTCCATAAAAGGAGAGAACTGGTGGAAACGGAGTCCAAAGGAAACGTCGAGATAATCAAGCACCTCCAGGAAGCTTGGCGATCCCTCCAGATCGCAGGAGTAGAAGCTCAGCCAGAAGACACCGCACAGGTCAGGCCAGGTCACTCCAGACGCGGGCTTCAGCAGCCTGGTAGCCAACCAAGGCCCACGAACGTTACCAAGCCCAGGCGGTTTGCAACCAAAGCAATTCAAGGATTTGTGATTGAAGAAAACTTGTTCCTGAGGTCGGTCTCTGCACCCAACGAGTGGAACAGAACACCAGGAGTAACAAGGGATGCGGTGGCGGAGAGGTCGAAATCAGGGACGCCCCACTAAGTTGGATTAGGCTGGCGCTTCAGGCCAATATTTGCCAGGCCAAGCCCTGTCCGAGCTGGGCTGGCTCAGGTTCTTGGCCCTCGAGCGGCGAGGTGACCGAGAAGCCTTCCAGTCCAGCCACAGCTTCCTAAGCCAGGGCTGCGAACTCCAGATCTCCAAACGCAAACCAGTTAATTATCTGGAGATCTAGGATACATCCCTTCTCTTCTCTTCAAAACTCATCCAAACACAACTGGGATTCCAGCTGGTTTGTTTTCTAAGCAAACAAATGGAAAAATGGAGGCTTGTGGCAAGGGGCGGCCTATAAATTTCTAAATAAAATAAATAAAGAAAGAAAGAAAGAAAGAAAGAAATAAAGAAATAAAGAAATAAATAAAACTATAAGAGGCTGGAATCATCTGGATCCGCACCCGTTTTCTGTCCGCTTCCCTGAACACACCCGAAAAGCCATGAGGATACCTGGGAAGCATTGCTCAGAGGTGACCCTGCGGTGCAGGAAGGCTCTCCAACCAGAGCAAGGGGCGCTTTGGTCGCAAGTCTTCCCTCTGGCAATCCGGCGACCTCAACCTGTTTGGTTGCGCCAAAGCGCTTCAACGGTGCCAGAGGCAGGGGAGATGCAGAAGGGCTCCTGGCGTCAGCCGTTTGGACTTACCAGAAAGGAAAACCTAAAAACTGTCAAAGCCTGATATTGTAAGGGGCTGGGGGGGGGGGGGCGGGGGAGAAATCTTCTGTTTCTTTGGATGCAAGTTTTTAAAAAGGAACCAGATGGCTTCTATCATCGTTACGAACAGAAAGCAAGTGAGAGAGGGAGACAGACAGACAGACAGACAGAGAGAGAGAGAGAGAGAGAGAGAGAGCGCATTCTATTCCCACCCGAATTTTGGTGCTAGAAGAGACAGGAAAATTCCAGTAAATATCATGGGGAAAGTAACTTCCACAAAGCAAAAAGACGTGTAGGGTCTCAGCCCCATAGTCCTCCTGGTCTCTTTCAACTCCTTGCATATTCTAAATTAATTTGACCACGCACCACTGAGAGTACAGAATGGGTATGGGTCTAGTCTATCTTTCTCACCTTTCCACCTCTTCCTTCATGTTTCTAGTCCTTAAGGTTATGCCGAGAATTGGAAATCTTGTGGGCAGGGCCTTGCAAAACTTCAGCCGAGGGCTGAGTTGGCCTTTCGAGGGCAGAACCGACACGCACATTGGGAGGTACCTGACAATTCACACCACTTCTTCTGAATTCAACATCTGCTCAGTGAAGTGGGGTGGAGTGTTGCTTTCTGTATGCAGTTACGCATCTTGATATTGACTTAATCTATGTGCCTCCATTGTCCCCACGGTGCTCGGAAAACGCAGTTTGCAATTACAACAAAACTCCTTTAAAACGAACGAACGGACGGACGGACGGACGGACGGACGGAGCAGCATAAGAGCAGGGTTTTCCCTCCCCTTGGAGCAGTACTTCCAAGAGCACTGAGAGCAACAGGGCCTTGCGCCAGCCAAACCCATCACAAGCGCTCATTCATGGTGGTTTCAAGGGGCTTCCCTGGGGTGCAGGCAAGCTCCCGGGTGCGAGGCACGTCCTCATGGGCTGGGCACGCTGTCTCTTACCTTCCCCTTCCGCCTGCCTGTAGGGGTTGTACTTCGGCTTGGGTGCCACGACGGGAGCGAACTTCCTGGGCGCCTGCTGAGTGGAGACGGAGATGCTCGGGGCGCCGAACGCGTGCGTGGTCTCCATCCTCGCGGTCACGTGGCCCACGGGCTCGCTGGAGGTCTTCGGGGCCAGCCATGAAGGGTGAGCCATTGCTCAGGCCTAGGGGGGACGACAGACACCGGGGTCAGCCCTGCTCCCTGCACACCTGCCTTTCACAGCCGCCGAAGGGCTTGCGGGGGGAAGCTGCAGGCTCGCGGCCCCCTTACCGGCTGCCCTTCCCTTCATTTTCCCGCTGCTTTTTCTGGCTCTGCCCCTCGCCGCCGGCTTTGCCCACCACGAGAAAGACGCTGCCTGGCAGCTTCTCCACGCCTGGGGTCAGCCCGTGGGCTGAACAAGGTTCCCATCCCTGGCTGACAACGTTGCACAGAAAGAGAGCAATAAAGCGTTCTCAGCCGCACCATGAAACCCGCAGTGGAAAACAGCTGCCCGGTGCCGCCGCCGCCTGGGATGAACCGCCAGGGGAAACGAAAAGGCCTCATCCTGGCATCCAAAGGGCAATGGACGAAGCACCAGGAGGCTCCTCCTGGAGGGAGAATGGCACCGTCGGGGTGCCGGAACCGAGGCGTG
This sequence comes from Varanus salvator macromaculatus, assembly GCA_023646645.1. Taxonomy (NCBI): domain Eukaryota; kingdom Metazoa; phylum Chordata; class Lepidosauria; order Squamata; family Varanidae; genus Varanus; species Varanus salvator. The sequence goes on along the minus strand of JAIXND010000761.1, from coordinate 3,134,333 downwards.
CCACGGGGGCAGGCCCGGGTGCGAAGTGCCGGGCAGCTGAGCCCACCCGCGCCAGGTAAGGCCGGAGGAGTCGTGGCTTCGGCTCCGAGAGGCCAAGTGGCCCCGGCCCGCGCTCGCATGGGCCACGCCGCAAGCGTTTGGGCCGGCCACTGTGGCCACGCGGTGCCTCCCAGAGCGAGGAGAGCCCCGCGGCCACAGCGCTCATCGCTCTCTCCGTCCCGATCGAAGGCGGCGAGGTGGATGCCTGGCGCAGCAGCCCGGCGAAACGATATTCTCAATGTCTCAGCGAGACAGATAAATCGGGCCAGATTTACGGGGGAGGCTCAACCACCGAGGAAAACATTTGCTTAGATTAAGAGGTAAGCTGTAAGATGTTAACTTGATTTATGAATCGCTGTCCATTCTTTAAATCAGCAAGAAACACAGATTGATTTTCATTGCACAGACCCTACACGTGCGTCCCCCCAAAAACATTATTTATAAAATGCTTTTATCTCGCTTGGCTGTGCTATCACAGCTGCTCTAACAACCACAATAAATAGAGCAATATGAATAACTAGGAGAAGACCGACGTCCTTTGCATGAACAGAAAGTTTTCCGCTGGGCCAGGAATACAGTGCGCCTCGAGGGCGAGGCTTTTAAAATGAGAGGTCAGCTGTGGGAGGGGGTGACAAGAGGGACAAGACAACACCCCCCTCGTTCTTCACATCACTAGGCATGTGCAAGATTGTGGTTTGGGGTGGTTTTTGTGTCATGTTTGCATCCAGTTTGCAACTCTGGATGAGAATTGGCTCACAGGTGAGTAGAGGCTGTGTGTTTCTGAGTTCGCACTATGATTCGCAGGCCCAAATGTGCTTGACAGAGAGAGAGAGAATTCAAAATACGCACGTGAAGAAATGCTTGCTTTGAAAAAGGCACGGGAAGATGCTGCAATGGATCGGCCAACGTGCTCTTCCAAGAAATGCAAACTAGATGTGCAAATCTGAAAAAAATGCGGATGAAAAAATGCACGGATTTTCACGCAAGAAGGAAAAAGCGGCGCTCACAATCTGGTATGTACTGGAGCCACACTACAACTCCCATCCTTCCCAACCTGCATATGTACCCCAGCCAGACTACAACTCCCATCCTTCCCAACCAGCATATGTACCCCAGCCAGACTACAACTCCCATCCTTCCCAACCAGCATATGTACCGGAGCCAGACTGCAACTCCCATCCTTCCCAACCAGCATATGTACCCCAGCCAGACTACAACTCCCATCCTTCCCAACCAGCATATGTACCCCAGCCAGACTACAACTCCCATCCTTCCCAACCAGCATATGTACCCCAGCCAGACTACAACTCCCATCCTTCCCAACCAGCATATGTACCCCAGCCAGACTACAACTCCCATCCTTCCCAACCAGCATATGTACCCCAGCCAGACTACAACTCCCATCCTTCCCAACCAGCATATGTACCCCAGCCAGACTACAACTCCCATCCTTCCCAACCAGCATATGTACCCCAGCCAGACTACAACTCCCATCCTTCCCAACCAGCATATGTACCCCAGCCAGACTACAACTCCCATCCTTCCCAACCAGCATATGTACCCCAGCCAGACTACAACTCCCATCCTTCCCAACCAGCATATGTACCCCAGCCAGACTACAACTCCCATCCTTCCCAACCAGCATATGTACCCCAGCCAGACTACAACTCCCATCCTTCCCAACCAGCATATGTACCCCAGCCAGACTACAACTCCCATCCTTCCCAACCAGCATATGTACTGGAGCCAGACTGCAACTCCCGTCCTTCCCAACCAGCACCACCACTGGAAACCTTGGCTGGGAACGATGGGGGCTGCAGTCCCACACAACTGCAGGGCGCACGCTTGGGGAGGGTTTGGTAAGGCAGCGCCACAGACACGCCTGAGGTCGAGACACACTGCAGTGGCCACACGCGGTTCGAGGCGCATCCGACAGGCGGGGGACACCTACCCACCTGCCACGGCACCCTGCCACCGACGATGCCTGGACAGGAGGGCTGGCCGGCCCCGCAGAGATCCGGCAGCACACAGGCAATTCACGTGCAGTCGTGCATCGCCAGAGGGGGGGCAACGCAGCCCCCAAAAAGAAAGCCGGCAAGAAGAACAGTTGCTAGGTGACGGGGGACCCGTGTCCCTGCCGCCTCCACTGACGTCCAGGTGCAAACTGTCGATGGGCAATTATTCTTGCAAATACACTTCATCTTCGGACTGGAATTGGACAGGGCACCTGGGACCCCACAACTACAGTGCCATAAAAAGGCAACCCTGCACAGCATAAGGGCTGCGCCCCCAGGGCGGGGAGATGAGGAGCAAGCCCGGCAGGCCTTTCCTTCGAGAATGAAATCTACCGAGCTCCTGTGTGAGATGTGTGCGCAGAGAAATTCTCCTCTCAAAGCACAATCCAGCTCCAGTTTAATCAGATGGAGGGCGTTGGTTCCTCTCCCGTTTCCCAGAAAATTCTTATTTGTGTACACGGACACAGTCAGGGCCCCCATCTTGGAAATGGGCAGGTGCTTCTCCCACTGGTTACAGCACATGAGTGCCCCTTTTTCAAGAGTGCGTATTTTTCCATGTACACATGGCACCAAAACGCTTGCGGGCGGGGAGCTCTGCACATCAGGCTCAGAAATGCGCTGAAATTTGCGTTAGTCTTGGAAAATGCACACTAGGTAAATCTAAATTGAAAACGGAATGCGAGAAATTTCTCACAGGTTCCCAACAGCAGAGTCTTTTGTGTGGCTGTGCCTGGTTTCAGAATTTCCTGCCCAGAGAAATTCATCGGTGTGCTGCAGCGTCAGTCAGCTCTTTGGGAAAAAAGTCCATTTTGAATAACAACAACAACAGCTTGTCCTGAAGATTTTTAACAAACAGTTATAATTCCTGTCTTGCTGTTGTCAATGGATTTTATTGCTTCAGAGAAATGTAAACAAAGACAAGTAATAACTTTTCCAGACACGGCTCACCCCAGCCAGGGGCTTCCTCAGGGGTTCAAAGCTGCACTCTTGCCCGGATTAATGTTTGTCATTTGAAACCAACATGACAGATTAGTACGGGATTCATTAAATCCACAAGCAATTAATTGCAAGCACATGGAGTCTATGCAGCCTTCAACACCGAAGAAGATTGGGCTGGACTTGGAGCCTGGCTGAAGCAGGAAAATGGGCTTGGGATGTTTGCCTAGCCCTCCATGGGCACGTGGTCCAAGCACAGCATGATGGAAAACAGAAAATGCTTGCGTCAGCCTTGCACAACTCCACGTGCTGGGCATGGCATGTGCGACCAAGACGAAGCCTGCGCTGCCAGACGGTGTTTCCGGGCAGCCTTCCTGGTTTTTTCCTGCACGGAAGCCAAGGTGGCTTTCACAACACCCCTGTGAGGTAGGTTAGGCTGAGAGGCACTGGCTGGCACGGAACAGTGGGTCACACAAGACGGCGACGCACAGCTTCACGCTGGAACAGGCAATTCCAAGCCAGCGCTCGAGAGATGTATCTTGACACCGCCCGGGTGCAAAAGCGCAGCCACGTGGCATGAGCTGTCATGTCAAAGAGGCAGGTTCATCCGTGCGCACACGGTCAGAGTCCAACTGAATAATGAATTCAGTCAGGGCAAGTTCACCTATTGCTTATTAGGGAAACGTCTTGCAGAAGGCGCATATATGCATCCAAGCGGCACCCAAACCGGCATGCACTGGGGAAAATATGCGCAAGGATGTTCATCCACGTTCATGCCGACGCCGAGCAAATAATTCCTGACTTCTCTGGAGGTCCAAACAGAAGACTAGGCGACCTCCTGCCCACAGGTGTCTACCTGCTGGAGTACAGTCAGGGGCCCGTGCCTGATAGCCATGGGTGGCCCTTCCTGCCGCCACCGAGAACGGACAGGGGAAGGGGGCCTGCCAGAGACGCCGGTGCAGACAATGCCAGTGTCCGAGCTCGGGGGCCTCACTGCCCCTGCAGTTCCCACTCTGACCACCACCCCCGGTGTCGCCGGTGAGCCAAGACACTGGCGGCCTTGGGCTCTGCCCCCTCTTGGGTGTTCCACACGGGCTCCCTCCCTGCTGACGGGGAAATGTGGCTTTTGCGGGGAGCCTATTTCGTGTCGCCTGCAAGACTGCCCTTCCCTTTCGGTGCTCCGGGACCTGTAGAGCTGCGTTCTCTCCAAAGAAACTGAAAGCATGCAAAGAAATTGGCCCAGCGAAGAGAAGACACGTCCTTGGACAGCGATCTCTCGCAATGTATCTTCCATTTTTTCCGCATGTGCCTCGCATTAGATCCTTCAGTTGCCTTTTGATGGTTCTGCTAAGCAGATGTGAACTTGTTTAGTTTCAGATCTGTCTTATTTTTTGCCTCTTGCTAGAACAGATGGGCTGCTCTTTTCTTCTTCAACTAAGCAGCGTTCATATGGAGTGCAGGGGGAGGGGGGTCCGTGACGGCTTCCTGAAGAGATGCCACATGGAAAATGGTCCGCGAGGAAGCAAAGGTCGGGCTGCCTAACCAGCCACAGAGCCTTTATTCTGGTTGGGTTCATTCCAATTATTTTATTTATTTATTTATTTAAAAATTTATATGCCGCCCCTTGCAATAGCCTCGGGGCGGCTTACAGCATAATAATTATAACCAAAGCGTTTATTTAACAGTTTTGTCTGCAACTCAGGACTGTTCTTTGACAAAAAATGGAGCCGAGATAAGCTTTGCAAGAGAGGAGGTGCTGGCCAGGTGGTGCAAGGCAGGATGGCCAAGGACACTGGATCCAGGGGAGGCCGTCCTACAGCGACAGGCCATGCAACCCTTTCTGGGGATTGCTTCGTTCGCTTTAGCAATGCAGGGCAAGCGGCCTTCCAGCTCACGAGCCACATGCCCACCCTGAAGCTGCCTCTGTGCTGGCTGCCCACGTTTTTCTGAATGGGGAAAGTGCAATTTCAAATAGGAAAACTGCGCACGTTTCCAAGCGTGTATTCCAATCAGTGCATCCCACCACGGACCCAGACGTGGAAGCACGCCCCTTTCGGAGAACTTGCTTTTGACGGTGTGCATGTCCCAAGAAGGGTGGGATCCTGGTAACACGACTGCAGGCCTGCCAATGAGCAGGCCTTCTCTGGAAGTGGCCATCACGCCGCTGTCCGGGGCTGCACGTGGGTCCTTCCGTCCACCTTTTGGGCATCGACAAAATCCTTGTGCATCTTCCTCTCTCGCACACACATTCCTTACGGCATTTCTGGAACATGAAGGGGCAAGCATCCTGCCTGAAAGAAGGCTCATCAATCGCACGTCTTGGACAGGACACGTTCCTGTGAATCGGTAGCAACTCAAATGCAGAACTCGAAACGTAGTGGGCTTGGGTCTGACTTTCAGCAGCCGTTTATCGGAAGCAGGGAGCAGCAAGATGCCAGCTGTCCTGTGTGCATGGCAGGAAGGGCTCCTGTGCAGTTCAGAGGCGAGGGAACTGTCCCCAGTGAGCACAGGGCCTTTCCTGGTTGCCTAAAGCGGCACCCGCGGGAGCAGGTCCTGAGCCTAATGAGGCGAGGGGCCTGCCTTGGCCCGTGTGGGCTGCCCCCAACCCCCAGCTCCAGCTGGAGCTGAGCAGAGCTGCACAGGGTGAATCCCCACCCCACATCCTCTGGGGCAGCGTTCAAGACTCACTGAGAACTCTGGCCCAGGCCCATGCATTGCTACTCATGCACCATGGAGCACACCTGCGTGCATGCGGAATAAATTGAGCTGCCTCGGCCATGCACCGGCACTTCACAAACACCTGGCAACCCTCAGCAGACGGTCCTGGGAGGGAGGGAAGGAGCAGCCCGTCCTCGGAAGGTTCCCGAACGGCTTCTTCCACCGCACGCGCCTCCGGGAGCCTGTGCCTTGACAGTGGCAGCACCTGGCGCATGGATTCCTGGACTGGTCTGTTCCCGCCTTCTGTGTCTGGGGCCGAGGCGAAGGATTCGGTTTCTAGAAGTGCCCCTGGAAGCAGAACTGAAACTTGCCTTTCAGGAAGCTGCAAGAGCAAACTGGAAAGCAAAACCGGGCGGGAAGCACACTCCCCTTGGATGGGAAAATGACTGCCGCTTCAGGGTCTTCACACTTAGGGAAGTGGCTCCTTGCAGTGCGCTGAACTTTTGCTTAATGTAAAAATAGAAAGCTGAGACTGGGTGTGAAACCCAGTTTGAGGAAGCAGAGGGCTGGGAATGGTTGCGCTTTCAACTGAGAAGTCCGCGCTTCAGACCTCAAGATCCCTCGATGTTGCACGGCCGCCAGTGGCGGGCCAGACCAGAGCTTGGTGGAAGAGACACCCAGGGTGCCGCCCACCCAGGCCCGCCGATCTGGCGATCGATCAGCAGTCTTCAGCCCAGAAGTCCGAGGACACCAGCTGTTGGGGGACAGGGGGAGCCCCACGCCGGTCCCTCCTGCGGTTCCCCGCTGGGGCATCTGGTTGGCCACCGTGGGAGCAGGATGCTGGATTAGATGGTCCCTTGACCCAGCACGGCTCTTCTTTGCAGACTCACGTTCTTCTTCACAAAGCACATGGCTAGTTATGGAATTTGCTGCCACAAGATGTCATGATGGGCACCAATTTGGAGGTCTTAAAAAAGGGAATAGCCAGAACAACAGAAAGTGGACCAAGCAGGGCCATGAAGGCAGGCCACACGGGGGCACTGCTCAATGGGGTCACCAGGGCTTCACGGCACATCGCGGCAAGAAAAGGGGATTGGGCAAATCCACGCAGGGGAAGACTACCAGTGCCTTCAAGTCATTATGGCAAGAGGGCACCTCCCGCGTCAGAGGCAGTGTTCTCATGCACGCCAGTTGCTGGGGAACATGGGCATAGGTAGGAGGGTCCTGTGGCTCTCATGCCCTGGTCACGCGCAGCTGGCTGGCCACTGTGTGGACCGGATGCTGGACCGACAGAGCCTGGCCCGATCCATCAGGGCTCTTCCCACGTTCCTAGGGCCGGGATGAGATCGGCTGCCTGGTGCCCCAGGTCGTGAGATGGACACGGCAGCGATGGCTTGGGAGCGGCATCTCTGTGGAGCTGCACACCAGAGGAAGGGCACGGAGGAAGGGCAAGCCAGAATTTCGCCTGGCTCGAAGGCCAGCGGCTGCTTCAGGGCTCCACAGCAGGGCTTCCCGGCTGCAGCAAAACCACCACAAACGGCTCGGGAAGAAACGGAGCCGAACAGCAACGCGGCCTCTCCTGATGTGCATGAAAAGGGAGCGAACAGCCCCGCCCTGCAAGAGCAGCGGCCGCGTCTCGGGATGGCTCGCTGGGGGCACACGCTTCCGCGGCAAATGCCGGCCATCCGCGGCTGCCTTTGCCGTGACAAATCCAACGGGGAGCCGCTCCCCCCACCCCACAATAATTCCGTAGATATTTTCAAGGCTGGGCCACAAAGGCATGGAAAGAGGAGGCGAGGCAGGGTGGAGCGCGGCGGAGGGCCGAGATGTTCTCTGAGTGGAAACGGCCCCCCAACAAAGGGAGTGGGGCAACCAAATATAGTCAGATGGGGAGGGGAGGCGGCCAGGCAGGGCTTGGCTGCGAGGGGCACACAGGCCCAGCTGGACCTCGGCTGCTTGCTAGGAAAAGGCTCGAGCGAGCCAGGAAGGACCATGGGGCACCTCTGCCCCACGACACCCCTCCACTCTCCACAGAGCTGCGGCTTCTCCATTCCGATCCAGACCAGTACTCAGGGCTGCAACCGCCGCCCGGTTTTCCTGGAGGCTGGCCCTGGCCGTCGTGGGAGGCGCACTGAGTGTGCTCCTCTCGTACCACCAGCATCCCCCATCACGGAGCAGCAGGTCAGAGGAGACGACCTTCTGGGAGCCTGACCTCCAGCGATTTTCCAGCAAGAAGAAACCTAAGGGCTTGCTCCATATTCCCCCACAGGATGCATCCGAAGGGACTATGTGGGATTTATCTGCAGATCGCGAGTTATGAATTCCTTGAGCATAAGAAGTAGCCAAGCAAATTACTACCTGGCCCTGGAAGGACAATCTTCTCCTGACTTGCAAATGTGGGCAGCTTCCCTGGTGGACACGCAAGCCGGGGTGCAGTAACAGAAGGATGACTTCCAAATCACGAGCACCAGCGGATCCCCTCTGGTAGTCAGACCTCACCTGGAATACCGTGTCCAGTTCCGGGCACCACGAATTAAGAAAGATGCAGGTAAATTAGAAGTGGTGCCGGAGGTCAGACTAGATGGCCCGGGAGGCCCCTTCTGACTCGCTCTGTTTCTCTGATTCTATGAGTCTATGGTTCCTGATGGACAAAGCAGTAAAGAAGCAAGGTTGGTTTAGTCCAGCCATTCCCAGCCTGGTGCCCTCCAGATACGTAGGGCTACAACTCCCAGCATTACTGGCATTACTGGCTGGGGCTGATGGTGGAAGGGCTTTTTTTAAGAACCCTCTTCCCCAGAGACTCTCTGCCAAAATGGCGCATTCACGTCCCTGCCCAGCACCGCACGGCCTCGCACTGCCATCGCTGGCCCCGGACGGCCCTTCCGCAACGTGCTTCGGCCGCCATGAAGTCCAGTGCTGGGCCACATGCAGCCCTTGGGGGCCGTTCATGCAGCCCCCCAGCGCCCAGCACGGCCGTTCCGCTCAGCATCCGTAGATGCTGCTGGGAGACGTGGAATGGGAGGAGAGGCACCCACCCCTGCATGCCCCGATTCGCCGCGGAAGCGGGCGCCTCTCAGCCTGCCAGACATGCCCACAAAGGTCCTCAGGGGGCCAGCAACCCCCCCCCCAACTCAGCAAGCTGCCCACCCTAGTTTACGCACTCAGAAGAGGGAGGAAAGCCACGCAACGGCGGCACGTGTGGAGCATCTGTTTGGGCAACGTGCATTTCCCAGCTGTGGCTCATGCCCAGCATGGAGTTGGGGCTCCCAAACCCGTCGAAGTCGAGGGCTTGTGCATGCCGAGCCTGCGCTGGATTGTGGGCAGGGCGATTTTCACTTGGTCACAGCCTATGGTTTGTGGCGTGCATTTTCTGTTCCCACTTTTTAAATGTCTGTTTTTGTTGTTATTTTTTAAGACTCTGTGATGCTGATGGAGGCCACCTCCCAGACCGCAACTCTTGCACAGGGCTTAAAAATGCATGGGGCATGTGGGGCACACAGCCAGGGCTCTCTCGGCCCCCAGAGGTCTCTTTCACTCACAGCCACCAGAAGACCTCCCGCCGGCTTAAACTAGCGGTCATCTTTGCCATGAACCACGCGGGGCGGTTGTGATTTAAACTGCAAAAAATGAGGAGAAGGGTGACGGAACACACACGCCTACGCAGGCTGCACCACACACCACAACTGTCCCGGGGAAGACACACCTACCCGCGGTCGAGGCACAGAGCTCGTTAAACAAAGAGGCATTCGAGGTATGGGCCAAAAGCATTTCTGCATCACACCCGGGAGACTCCGGGCTTGTGAAACTCCTCTTTTGCTTCTGCCACACTTTCTGCTCATCTGTTTCTGCTCTGTTCCTCTTCTTGCAAAGAGCAGGGTTTGGAATTGGCCCAGTGCAATTCCCATGGAGCAGCATCGACGAAGCTCGTCGAAATGCTCGGAAGCGTTTGAGCTACGACAACAGCAACACACGGTGCCAAGCCAGCAATGCATTTGCGTGTGCCCGCTCCGAATCCCCCCCCCCGCCCCCCAGTTCCATGACCTTTCAGGCCCACTGAGAACAGGAAGCCAGGAAGCCGCCGAAATCAGTCTGGGATTGTTGGCCCTGCCATCCCGTGAGTAGCCCTTCTTGGGCCTGGAGCTGCAGTTCCATCGTCCCCTCTCGCCCCAACTCGGGTCAAACAGGCATCGCTTAATGCTCCTTCCCGAAGGAGCCAGGGAAGCCGCCTTGCGCCGGTCCGCCTTTCCGAGGCTTGGACTGAGCGGAACCCCTCCGTGCCAACCTCATGGGGAACAGCCCCTCTGGGGGACACGGAGGGGAGCAGCTCCCCTTTCGGGAGGGACTCCAATGCGGGCCAGTTCACGTTCCGAACTGGAAGCTGCCTCCTCCTCTTGCAGGGGGTGGCTCTCGCCGGGCATCCCAAAATCGCTTGGGCGGCACGCGGAACGATGGCGGGCGCCTGCCCAGAGTAGGAGTGGGGGGAAGCAAGAGTCCCCTTTGGCTACCTATTTGCCCCACAGAAAGGGGGTCCTGCTTCAGCCACCGCGCAGAGCAGGGCCGGGCGCGTTCTGCCCAATGCTCACGCAGGGCTCCTGGCGCCTTTCTCCCTGCCGCCATTTTCCATTTTTGAGACAGGCCACGGAGCCCTCCAGGCGGGCAGTGACCCCGCAGCCTGAACTCTACAGGAGGCACCGAAGCACCGGGGCAACATTTCTCTTTCATTATTGATTTACCCGTCCGCATGTTTATATACTGCCTCTAACTGCCAAAGGCAGGTTTGCTCTTCCATTTCGGGGTTTTGCAGATGCGGGTACTTCCGCTGCCGCCTGCCAGAGCTGGGAGGGAGCCGCAAGGTTCCCAGGCGACCAAAGCCTCCTTGCAGGCCACGAGGAAGCGTATTCAGACACATCACAGCTTCTCGGATCACTGCAGGCGTCGCCCACAACACGCAGCTTGGACCTTTCTCACCATGAGGACTAGAAACTTGATTTTCAAAGTAAGAACGGAATTCAAATGCCCAATGAATATGGCACCCCATGTTACATCCTAAGGACACGGGCAGGTCAAGGCACCTTGACGCCTCTGTGCCTGCGGATTGACCATGCCTGTGTGGCCGAGCCTCGACACAACCCACACTGGCCGACAGCCTGACCTCTGACCGTGACGAGCAGGAGGGGAGCGAAGGCAGAGAGAGGGGCTGAGCGAGGGAGCCCGGCTCGCCCCTGGACGCAGGCCCTGCTCGGAGACACTTGCGATGCAATAGTCATACGATTAGCCAACTATCATATCAAACTTTTTCAGCAAAATGGGAACACGCTGACACACTGTATTTTTATAACTGACATTTCGATTCATTACTGTAAATAGCAACTCATGTTCAATATTGTGACAAAGAACAGAGCGGTTTTTTTCTCATTCCCTGTAACATTTAGGATTCACTGGATTTTGTTCACACACACACACACACACACACACACACCCATATCGGGAGCAAGGCTGCTTAAAGCAGAGGCTGGGGGGGATCCGACAGCGCACACCCCCAGCCACTTTGGGTCCGGACCCGTCCTCCACGGGCCTCACGGCTGCACTGAAGATGAGCTACCCAAGAAGCGCTGTAAAAGCACAATGTTTACAAATACGCACAGGAGGCCGACAAAAATTATTCTTCTGTTTGCAATCCTGCACGCAAGCAGGAGCAAGGTTATTCTGAAGAAATGTTAGCAAATGCCTCAATTCATGCCCATGCTGAAATATGCAGATTGCTACAAAATGTGAACTCTGAAATGCTAATTTCCCCCAAAATACACATTTCCACACCTTAGCCAATGAGTGAGTTTGCATGTCACACAGAGCCGCCCTGCGAACAAGCCACGGTGTACCCAAGCTCACCGCGGCTGCTCTCACCCTCCCTTCTCCAGCCAGCCCAGGCACAGAACCTTTTCCCGCAGCATCGTCCACCCTCCAACGGCTCTCCGTTTTGTTTGCTTTTAGTTTTCGAAGCCTCAACAAGGCGCATCAGGGCCAAGCTTATTTTTTTCAGTCCCAGAAAATTGTGCGGGGTTCGTAATTTTTTGAATGGCTCTCCGATCGCTGCCGTCTTGCACGATCCGTCTCTTTGTCCATTTCAGCTTTCAAAGGGAGGACAAGATGATGAGATGCCCAGAAGGAATTTTGTGCACAGCCGCCAGCGACCCAAGTGCCTGTTGTCAGTGGAAAGCACAGATGAGGGGAGATTGGCAAACGATCCCCCAAGAGTGGGGAGGGGGCTGCATTCTCCATGGCCCGCTTGGCAGTGTGTTTCTCTGGATTTCAAGTGTGGAAAGAGCAATTCTCACAATCGCACCTTTTCAAAACTTCCCCGAGTCTCCAGAACGGGGAGGTGGGAACCTATCCAGCGGGTATGCAGCTGTGCGAATCGCTCTTCGTTTGCTTCCTAGCCAATAATTTGCGCATAATTCTGCATTTTTAAAAAAATTCCTAGGAAACTACAATCGCTGCTCTGAACAGCAGGTGCAAAAGGGGTGGGCAGAGTTGCCGGCTGGAGACTTGGGGAAATGCTGAAAAGGTGGAGGACATCTTTGGTGTGATGCTTACAAGCCAGAGGAAGACAGTGCTAAGCAGGTGATGCTTTGCCACTCCCCCCCCCCCCGGTCCCCCCATTTATTGGCACTTCACAATTTATCCTCCCTTGGACAGATAAAACAGACGGGAAATTGACAGGCGAGGATGCACATGCAGAATAGCTGCAATTGCATGTTTCTGGCCAAGGGAAGGGAAGGGAAGGGAAGGGAAGGGAAGGGAAGGGAAGGGAAGGGAAGGGAAGGGAAGGGAAGGGAAGGGACAAGACATGTCAAGATAAGATGACAACAAAGCACAATTTTCAGGCACTAGAAAAGACCCCATCTGCACTTCTCTGATGCACCAAAACTTTAAAAGACGAGGAATGTTTGATGGTCCTTCCAGAGTGCTGTTTCAGTCTCAGCTTTTTCAACATCATGCTAAGATCATGAAGAGGGGAAGGTACGGGAGCTGGTGCTGCCGCTCCGGAGCACCGAATTCTACAGCCGTTCCTACCGGCCCACAGTGACGTCCCCTTGCCCGGCTCACACGGCACAGCAGCCCACGGTGGGCAAGAACAACCCGGAAACAAGCGAGCCACGGGTTTTCAGGCAGGGTCGCCTGTGGAAAATAAGTGGAAACAGCCCTGAGTTCGGATGACGCAACAGGCCACCATGACTGGCCGCCCAGCCCGACGGGGAAAGAGCGCACTTCCGGGAAATATGTGCGGAAGCGCAACCTTTTCACATGAGCTAAAAAAAAACCAGGCCAAAATGAAACGTGGGAGCAGGCAGAATCAGCTTCAGGTGCCCACGTTATGCCATGGATGAAAATCACCGTTTCGCCTACGGCTCACACACGTACGCAAACCATGCACAGAAGACGGGGGCTGGTCCCGTGCAAGCAGGTGGGAAGCGGTCTTGCGGAAGCAGCAGGGTGGACGTGGTCTGGATCCACCGTGCCAAACGGGGTTTGCAGGTTCGTGAAAAATGTAGGCAGAACTGCGACGAGCAATCGTAGCACGGCTGAGATACCTCGTTCGCATCGCCTTCTCCTTGATTCGAAAGCAGCGCCACGGCCAAGCCAAGGGGGAAGAGCACCGGAGGAGGATCAGACCGGTGGGCCATCGAGTCCTGCATTCTGTTCACACAGTGGTGCCCAGATGCAGCATCCGAGAAGGGAGGGGCGCCTGCTGCCCATGTTCCCCAGCAGCTGGCGCACAGGAACATACTTCCTCTGAAACTGGGGCCAACCTTGAGCCATCGGGGCTCGTAGCCATGGATGCCTTCGAGGACTCCCTTGCAGGCTGTGGGGTGGGCAGACTTCCAGTAGGGACTTGCTGGTCTGGACTGCGATGCCAACCCGGTCGCCGCCCCGCAAGCCCCAACGGGCTGCCTCCCATTCCTCGCCCTTACAATTTATTTTTCCTCCCGCACTGTTTGCTTTGTTTTTATTAGAAAAAGAAACGAAGGAAACACAACCAGCGTGGCTTACGAAAGGAACGGAAGGCAGATGACAGTGCTGCACAGAGGAACCCTTGCACAGAAAAGGGAGCTAAATAAAATCGCGCCCACCACCAGCCCACCGAGCGAGCGAGCATCCGCAGAATTAGAGCCACCGAGCCACCGTGTCCCGAGCAAAACTGGCGCGGCAGATCCAGAGAGGCACAGAAAGCATTGCAGGAAAGATGAGGGCTTGATGTGGCCATGCAAAGCAAACACGGGTGCGGCTTCCTGACAAGAGGGCTTCCCACGGTGCTGACACCACCACCGAGGAGGCCCTGCAGAGGAGCGAGTGGACCGGGAGCCCAACCGGACGCTGCAGGTGGGTGGAGGGTGGGAGAGGGAGGAGACGCAGGCGCTCTGGACTGCCTCCTCCGCTGCGGCCGCTGCCCCTTCCGCAAGGAGCGCCGGGACCCGCCTCACCATCCGGAAGCGGCCACGATGCACCTGCAGGCCGTGCTCAGCCCTGCCCCGCGTCATCTCTAAGCGGTGTCTCGGCTTCAGCCCGGAGCAGCCCCTGGCAACACGGCCCGGGGTCCGGCGAGCCGGGAGTGGGACGCCCCTGCAGCGTCAGCTCCCCTCCGGCCTCAGTCCGTGCTGCCGGGGCCGGATCCGGCAGCCCAGCCGCAGGCAGCGAGCACGGCGCGAACCGCCCTGCCTCCGCCAGCATGCTCCTCGGCTCGGGAGGCGCAGCTCCGAGCCGCCTGCGCCTCCTCCACCGCCGCCTGCCACCTCGCGCGGGAGACGCGAGCGGAGTCGCCGTGGTGGTCTAGCCAGGCATCCCAAGCAGCTTGGCAACCACCCTAATTTGTCCATTCCCCAATATGTTTTCCTGAAAAGGGCCATATGCTTCCCTGGAGCTCCCCATATGCCACCAGGCAAGGAAACGAAAATATTTTGCTAGTCATGAACCACTGAGCAAGATGCATTTCTGGGGGGGGGGGGGGGACGACACGCGCGGGAGAGGAATCCGTCGCAGAGGAACGGCGGGCTCAGGCGTGTGGCGGCTGCGGCGCTCCCCTCGCTGGAGGAGCCGGAACGGGGGCCGCGGGTCGCCCAGTGCCAGGATCAGGAGTCCGAGAGCGACTGCCACCCTGCAAAAGCTCGGGGCGGCACGATGCCCAAAGCCCAGAGCCCCGGCACCTCTTCGTTTAAAGCTCTGCCAGGCAGCCATGGACCCTTAAGGGAAGCACAGCGACCACCTGGAACAGAGAACTAGCCCTCCAAGAGTGGGGAGCATTTGGAGGAAAGGGGGTGGGGGTCTCCCTGGAGGGCTGGAACTGGACCCCACCTGGGTCTCCCTGGAGGGCTGCAATTGGGGCCCCGGCTGCGCCAGACACGGCCCGTGGGCGGGAGGGCCTCCCGCCACAACCTGCGGAAACAGACCAAGGGGAAGGTGGGCACTGCCACTGGAGGCCATGCCCAGGGCATCCCGGGCGGAGGGGTGCGCGGGGCTCCGGGTGCCCCTTCCCGGAAGGCTGCCGTGATTCAAGGAAGGGTGTGCGGCGGCGTTGCCGCTGCCGCGTTGCCAGGGCTGCACGGAGACGCCTGTATCCCAGCAACTGGAAGAGGGCCTTGAACCAGGCCCTGGCGCGCTATTATTAATCCCCCGCCTGCCTCTCGGCTGCAACCCTTTATTAATGTCCGCAACCGTTGCTGGTAAACAGGATGACGAAACCCCGCCGCCCGCTCCGGGCTCCGGCAGGCAGGGAAAGCGGCTCACCTGAAGGGGAAGGGGAGGGCGGCCGCGGCCACGGCCTGCCCCACAGCCATCCGGGCGCCCTCGGCGGCACAGCCCACGGCACCCGCTCCGCACCACGGGGACGTGCGACACGAGGCTTCTCCGCCCGGCTCCGGGCTGCACAAGAGGCTTCCTGCTGGAGCGTGTGCCCCGGTCAGGCCCCCAGCCCTCCCTCCGTCTCCTATTTTCTGTCCCCTCGCCTATTCTGGACAGGCAGGACTGCACAGCCGCCCCGCCAGGCAGGAAAGAATTAGCCCGATGGCGCGAACTGTGGCCCCGCAGGCATATGGCCCCCTGCCCCCTAGCAAGCCCACGGGATGCAGGCTGAAGCGTCTGGGTCACGAGCGGAGCCGGGGACCAGACTGGATGGCCCAGGAGGCCCCTTCCGGCTTGCTCTGGTCCTGTGTCCGTGCTGCTTTGACAGTCAGCACAGGTGGCTCCCACTCTGCATGGACTGGAGCCGCTTCCCTTCCAGACCTCGCCTGCCAGGAGCCCAGCCGTGCAAAGAGATTGCGCCGCTATGATTATCGTTTCATGATTTAAAAGGCTCTCTGGGTGGTTCGCAGCCACGGCTGAGCCTGCAGTGGAATGCTGCCAGGGCTCTTCGTGGAGCCTGCACAACTGGTGCCGCTAACCTCGTGCCCTCCACATGTCTGGACTGCAACCCCCATCATGCACATCCGACTCCGAGGGCTTACTCCCCCCGTGGTGCCTGCGCTGTTTACTCGCATCCCACAGACCTCCGCAAACATCCTCCCGTGGTCCGTGCGGATTCTGCCAAGTGGCTCACACGTTCCTGAGCTCGGCATGCTATCGCCAGAGGGTGCGGATGGGCGGGGGGCAGGGGGGGCCTAATACCAGTCCTGCATTCCTTTTGGAGCAGGTCTAAAACCTTGTCTGCCCAGGAATGCTGAAGAAGTGTATTTCTGGCTGATTGCCTGAGTTGTTTGCTTTGCGGCTACTCCTCTCTGTGCTGATTTGTCTGAACACTGCATTGATTTGAGTCTTTTATGCACAACACCTTGGAATCAGAATTGGGACGTGGGAGTAGCTCACGAACAAACAAAACAGTAGTTCCGTGGTGAAAGGAGGATAGAAATCCGAGGTATAATGCGCTCTCACGGCAATACTGGCTGGCGATGCTGGGAGCTGCGCTGCTTGCTTCTGCAGGGCCCGGCTGGGGACGACATGTTGAGATTATCAGTCGAGAAGCCCCACGGATTCAGGAAGCAGTCAGACTGCAGCCGCTCAGCCTCGTCTCCCCACGGCTTTAACCTGCGCAGCTGCTGGAGGCAGCACAAGGTGACATGCGTGAAGCATGTAGGACCACAGATGTCACTGACATTCACAAGGGCTGCCAGGGAATCCAGAGTTCCAGGAATCCAGCTGGCAGATTCTGCAGCAGAATAATGGCTTTTCTGAAATGGAATCACACGGTGCCGCTGACTTGCGGACCACCGTCTCACTTTCCGGAATTTTAGGCAAATGCAGCCGCAGAATAAATGAAGAAAATTAAAATAATGCACCTTTTCCCCTGTAGCTTAAACACGAACTCCATGTTTGGAGCATTTTCACGGCTATGCCGAAATGCAAGTTTGGGAGGTTTAAAGCCTCATCCCATCGATGAGCAGACCGCAGATCAAAGTCCTCTGGCAATCCGTGAGCAGCAGCTGGAACCATTGGCACGGACTTGGGCCACGTGGACAAGCTCCGGCAACCTCCCGTTCCCGTTGCTGCGCTGGAGCTCCACAGCCAAGGGAGGCCTTTCCCCACCCACCGGGGCCTTCCCTGCCCAGAGCTCAGAGGGGCCGGGGCAGGCGGGTGGGTGTGTGGGGCACGGCCATCTCCATCGGCGGTCGTCTCCTCCTCCGGGACTCGGACATCCGCAACGATTTTGCACAGAACGGTGCAAAATCTTTCCTGCTGCTCCGCAAGGCCAGCCTGGCAGAGCCCCGGAGTGGGGAGCAGCGGGAGGCAGGGCCGCTGGCCGGGGCCCGCAGGGCTCCCGCGCAGGAGAGAGGGCAGGGCAAGGGCCACGGGGTGGAACTGCCAGGAAACAGGATGCAGTTGAGCGGCAGCAGCAGGAAATCCATAAGGATGAGAGCTGCCTGATGGGGGGCAGAGCTGCCCTGCGGGGGCCTCTCAGCAGAGCCTCGACTTCTGCAGCGGGGCTGTGGGGCCCTCCCAGCCGGAGGGCAGCCCGCCTTTTGGGAGACGCTCCCAGGGCTATGCGGTGGCCGGGGGAGGGGGCGGGGGGAGGCAAAAGGCGGAGGGCCCAAAATGCTAGAATGCAGCCCTGCGCAATTTGGTGTGCTTCAACCGGACGTCTTATGAAAGGGACTTCAGCCTTTCAGGGCTGGGAAAAACTGCAAGAGTGGGACACGTCCAAGCATTGGGGGTCTGGGGAAAGGAACGTGGCCGGGGGACCATGCCCCTTGCCCTGGGCTGGCCCCCTGCTCCGTTGGGCAGCCCCTACACTCACGACGCTAAGATGAGAGCCGGTGTGGTGTAGTGGTTAAGAGCGTGGGACTGGGATTCAGACGATCCGGGTTCGAGTCCCCGCTCAGCCATGGAGCCAACTGGGTGGCTTTGGGCCAGTCACAGACTCTCAGCCCAACCTACCTCACAGGGTTGTTGTTGTGGGGATAAGATGGAGGAGGAGAATGATGTAAGCTGCCTTGAGCCCTTTGTCGGAAAAAGGCAGGATATAAATCGGAAAAAAAAAAAAAATTCATGGCACTTGCGGTCGCCCTGCTCTCGGGCAGACGGGGCGCTTTGCTGGCCCTGGGAAAGCGCTCCTCCCCTCCCATGCCCTGCTCCCCAGCAGCCCAGGCCGTGCCCGCCGTGCCCAAGGCGCTCGACTCTTACTCTTGCCCAGCGGCGGCTCCAAAGAAAGAAGCGTGCGCATATCTCAGGCACGCATGTGCTGCCGCAGCTCCACCACGCACAGCTGACGCAGGTGCTGCAGACGCTGGCTGGAACCCATGGAGGTAGGCGCAGGTGGGGGTCCAAGGTGACCCCCTCCCGGTACATGCACTCCCCCTTCACGCACCTGCCAGACAGACACGGCAAAGGAAAAGGTGCGTTTGCTCTTGCGGGAAACGCGTGAGAAATGCTTCCCCCGCATCCGAACTCATCCCAGCCTGTGAGGAAGAGGAAGGTTCGAGGAAGCCATGACGACCACCAGGCAGCAAGTGTCCCGGGTTCCAGGCGCTCTCCTCCGCCTTTTCTGATGGGTTCTGCCCTCCCCCCATGAGACCAGGCAAAAGGGGGCACACGGCACCCCCCCCACCACAGCAAAGCTGCTTTTCAAAGCCGCGCAGCTCTGCTCCAGCAAGTGCGCGACAAGCCCCTTGTAACGTTTCTAAATATACCCGGTTGTCAAGACAACAAAGGGGCGACTGACAGGTCTCGCACACGTCCCGTATCTATTTAATTGTCAGCATTTCAAGACTGACTCAGAAGCAAGCGCTGCCTGGGATGCTGGATTGCCATGGCGACGGCAGCCGCTCGAACAGGTGCTTTGAGAGGTGCGAGGGCTGGCCGGCCGGCCGGCCACCAGGCTCAGTCCGGCAGCAGAGGAGGCCGGATGGCTGTGGGGAGAGCGCAGGAGAGCCCCAGAGCAGCGGAAGGCAGAGAACCGTTTCCACGCAGAGCGCCTCAAAGCGCTCGTGTCCATGCTCCACTTCGCCCATGGGGCTTAGAGGGACCCACGTGGCCTGGCACCTGCCTGGAGCCGCTGCGGCGAGCCCTGCTTTCCACCACGGCTGTGCCTCAGGGATGGCACCTTTCCCAGAGGTTCTGGCTGGCTGAGCCATCCGGGCCGCCCTCAAGAGCCACTGGCAACCCCGGGGCTTCGATGCTTTTGGCACCAGGAGTTGCCCTCACTGGGCGTGAGCCTCCGAACAGCCCACACCAGAACCCCCCGTCCCTCCATTCTCAAAGAGGTGGTCAAATCGTGCCAGGCTACTCCACCTCAGACCCATAGGAAAGCTAGATGCCGGAGGGGGGATCCGGCATCGCATTCCTTCTGATGCTTCCTTTTCCATGCACGGAGAGGTGCGCTGGGCCGGGACAGCCCTCTGCGCCATCCAGAGCGGGCAGCCCAGGGACAGGGCTGGGGCCTCCGGGAGGAGAAGGCCCAAGACGAGGGCTCGCTCTTGCACGCCTCGCACCCTCGAGAGGGGAGCAGGCGCACATTCCAGCTGAGCAGGGGAGAGGGGCCACCGCACACGGCTCAGCGGGCTCAGCTTCCCCTTCCCCGTTCTGAAAGAAAGGTGAGGCAGGAGGCAAGCAGCCCCAGCAGTGGATGCGCCCAGCCGTGGGGAGGAATAATGCGCCAAGATGCTGGAGGCACATGGACACACACACGCATGCACACCTTCATCACGCTCTCTTTTCTTTGTGGAGGCCACCAGAGCGAGATCACGCACACGTGGGCCACACACAGTGGTGCACAGCAGAAGTGCTCTGGGGAAGGTGGACAGCGCGCGGGTGGGTGGTTAACGTCTCTGGACCGTTTTAAAGCAGCATGATGTTAAAGCACTAGAAGGCCGGATATTTCTCCTCTGGCAAGCCTCCTTCTTCACGCCGTGGCTGCAGAGGGGGCCGGATTCGTCCTTGGACTGCAGAGAGTCTCTCCCTCTCTCCCTCCCTGTATGGAGTAGCTTTTGCGGCAAACTTCACATGAGCTGTGCATGCCCACGGCACTGATGCCTTTGCACTGCCCCAAAGGTGCCTGCTTTTATGCCCGCCGTTATGTTTACGGTAGAAATGAATAGTGCCAGCTGCAGATGGAGAGAGGAGGCCGGAGGGATGCCGGACGGCTTGAGGCCACTGCAAACACCACACACAGCAGTGTGCAGGCTGCGGGTGGGGGGTCTCTGGGCACATCTGCACACAGTAGGGTACACCTGGGCCAGCTGCCCAGCATTCTAATTCCTGGCCCGGGAAGCCCAGGCATCGCCGTGATGCAGCTCTGTGGGCACCGGGCTTCGTGCCGAACTCTTTGCAAGCTCAAAGCAGAAGAAAAAGGCTTCCAGGATGCAACCCTGTTCACAGTCCTGTTCTTTTTATTCATGTGCTGTGCTTGTAAAATGTTCAGCAACCAGAGTCTCTAAGGGAGGGACAATGCATGAAAAACTTGCATTAAAACTGGGGGCAAAACCAAAGCGAATCCCTAACTCAATTGTTTAAACGGCCAGGGAATGGAGTGGTCTTTGGCTGGTTCCAGAAAGGACCTAGCATAGGCCCAGTGAAGGCTCTTGGGAAAAAGTCTTCCACGGACGGGGGGCCACCACCGGAAAAGACATTACTCTTGTGGCCAGGGATGCACGCAAAATTCATTCAGTTCATGTTTTTATCTGGATTTATCCAGTTCTCGCTTTCCAGACCAAACACTGATTTGGGCACAATCTGCAGTCTATAATTTCTGACCTTTGCAATGGGATCTCTATACCAAAACTGTCTTCGGTAGCATGCGTGCATTTTAAAGGTGCACATGATGCATAGCCAGGTTTTTAAAATTGCATTGGATTTATATCCTGCCTTTTCTTCCTTCGGAGAGGAATTTCACAGCTGTACACAGTGGATGCCTATATTTGGGGAAACAGGCAGAATTTCATGGAGAAAGAAAAAAGCTCACAATCCGAAACAGACCCAGGTCTTTGCAAGCTTCAGGAACAGAAGTTTGGCGGGTGCAGGAGGACCCGGCGATGCCTCCCATGCCAAAAATGTAGCATTTGGTGCAAGTGGATCTCCTGCCCCCATGAAGCCCCCGCTAAGCACTGAAGAAGCCACGACTTACGAGCTGCAGCGCAAGAACATTCAAAGCCCAGAAAACGAATTTGGGCAACCCAACAACCAGCCGTGGCTTCGCTTCATGGGTTGTTTATGGTCAGCGCCCCAAAACCCACCTTTCAATAACAACCCACAGCTTAGGGATGACCCACATTCCACCCATCCTCAAGAGGCAGGTGAAGGATGCCGGGCCTTCCACCGGCTTGTTGTGGCCACCGCTTGCCACCTGGGCAAGAGCCGCAGCTGCAGGGCCAGGAGCTGCAGAGGGTCGGCACGCTGGGGCCAGGAGGCCCCACCCTCTGCGGCCCAAGAGGAAGGCTACCTGGAGCCGTGTCTCCCTCCTCTGCACGGCTGGCCGGGGGGCTCGGGCGCTGCCCCTTGGCCCACAAATGTCAGGGATCGTGGCCGGCAGGGCAAAGGCGGCGCAGAACAGAAAGGGGAGGCAGGAGCCGTTCTCGGCAGCACCACACCTGCGGGCCCAGCATCTTCCAGCCGAGCTGGCCGCTGGAGACTGGGAGGCGGGGAGGGGAGCGCCAAGAGGCGGTCTGGTTTTCGCCCCTTCCTCGCCGGATGCCGCTCCGAGTGTCTGTATTTAAACGCTCTGGGTCATAACTCTCTGAATCACATTCAGCAAAGGGGCTCGAAGCACCGGTGGGCCGCGTTAATTGCCGCGCCCCAAGTCCGCTCTCCCGCGTGGGGCCTGGCGCGTCGGCTCTCAGGTCGCAGCTGCTGCTTCAGCCCGGCCTACACAATGCAAGACGCACGGGGAGGGCTACTCCTGGCACGCTTTTCCTGCACCATTTCAGGTGGGACAGCCAAGCGCCAGCATCTTCTCAACAGCCCTGCGAGGTAGGCCGGGAAGTCAGGCTAGGAGGCGGGGGCTGGCCCAAAGTCACCCTGGCGAGCGTCAAGGCAGCACAGGGACTCGGACCTGGGTCTTCCTGGTTCACCGCTCCCACCACTACACCGCACTGCCTCTTCTCGTTACCCAGCAGTGGCGTTCTCCCAGGTGCCAGGCAGGATCTCTTCGCCACGTGTGGCGGAGATGCTGAGCCGGGGAGCTTCCGGCTGCATGGCAGGGGCTCTACCCACTAGACCATGCTTCCTCAAGTATAAGCCTCGCCCTGAGCAATTCAGAGGCAGGGCAGTGGGAGAGGCGCCCGAAAAGGCTGCTTATCAGCTGCCCCCCCCCCTGTTCCTTGCCCAGGAAGCATCCAGGGAGGGCGGAGGGGGGGCTGGGCAAGCAGCACTCTGTCTGAGGTGCCCGTTCAAGGAGGAGGAGGAGGAGGAGGAAGGGAAAGGGCTCCCTTCCAGGCCAGGCAGACTCGCCGCAGCGCCCGCCCCACCCCACCCCAGCCACCCCATCCCCTCTGGTGCCAGCGCCAAGGTGACTGGGCCACTGCACGCCCGCCCCCATCCAGTTTCCAGGAAAAGCCACTTAAACCCGTCAAGCGACTTAACAGAATAAGAAAAGGCGATTAATGAGCATGATTCAGCGGCCCTGAAACCACAAAGCCGAGCTCCTTCCATGGGGGCGGTGGGGGGGGGATGCCCTTGGCCTAGCGGCCCCCCAGCCCACCGGCCAGCCCGTCCTGCCAGCCCGAGT
Source organism: Varanus salvator macromaculatus (assembly GCA_023646645.1). Taxonomy (NCBI): domain Eukaryota; kingdom Metazoa; phylum Chordata; class Lepidosauria; order Squamata; family Varanidae; genus Varanus; species Varanus salvator. Next base: position 3,111,479 of record JAIXND010000761.1, on the reverse strand, counting down.
CGCTCTGAGTGGCCTCACAGCGAAGCCACGTGTGTGTGGAGGGCGAAGGAGGGACCAAACCCAAGCGAGCCTGCGAGCCCGAAGGTCGCACTCCTCTTCGGGGCTTTGGGCTGTGATCCGGGGGCACGAAGCGCGACTGCCGAGGAACCCCAAAGATCTCAGCTCAGGCAGGGTGGGAACGAAGGAGGAACAAGACATACAGGGCCTTTTCCCTCTTAGATCACTAGAACTTGGGGATCTCCCCGCTACATGGATGGACTGCAGATCCGGGACCAAGGGGATGACTGCCACAAGATGGGCTGTGAGCAGCTTTCCCCCAACCTGGCGCCTTCCCTGCTGGCTGGGAATGATGGGAGTTGCAATCCAGCACATCTAGAGGGCACCAGGTTGGGGAACACCGGCTGACAAGCAGCCTTAGAGAAATGTGCAAGGGGCCGTGTTTCAAACGCGAATCGCTGTGCCCAGAAGCGGCAAATCCTGGCATGCCGGTTGCTAAGCGCTAGGTCACGCGCCTGCCTGCCTGCCTGCCACGGCGGCCTACCCCGAAACATCTGGCTGACCACAGCTGGGAAAAGGACGGGGAAGAATTTTCTGGTCCGCTCTACCCAGATCCCATCTGCCTAGATTTCTCACAGCTTCTCCAGAGTTGGAAGAAATCCACACGAGATCAGCGCTGGAATCACTGAAGCCCGAAATGGTAAATCCCTCATTGGAATCTCCCCCTCTGCCCCATGCTCAATGAAGCCTCCTGTTCAGTATCTGCCGTGCGCTAGCAGGCTTGTGCCACCGAGTCTCACTTAGCAGAAGCGAGAAAGTTGAAAAGACGCCGAAGAACCGGCACCCACAAGCCAGACATCTGAGAACCACCTCGACATTTCATTAGCGCGATATTTCACTCATCCGATCTGCCAAACATGGTGCACCTGGAGGCGAATTCGCAGCCAGATGTGTTTAGAATCTGTGCGGAGCTTGAAGCTCGGCTTCCTGGCAGGAATAAACTGTTTGGGAGGATGGAGAGCATTCCCACCCCCCACCTCTGTGCACAGGCTGGACTCATCCAGGTTGTTATCCGATGCATCTCCAGGTGGGTGCACCCAAGGAGGAATAAACAAGCTCATCCTTCGGTGCCTCTCCGGCTGAAGAGGGGCAGCCCCTCTGGACAGCTTGGTGCGGTTGAAGGTTCAAGAGGATGGACTGATTGACTGGCATGGCTTTATTTTCCTGGGCTCCAAGATCACCGCAGACGGGGACTGCAGCCAAGAAATTAAAAGACGCTTGCTCCTGGGGAGGAGAGCTATGGCACATCTAGACAGCATACTAAAAAACAGAGACATCACCCTGCCAACAAAAGTGCGTTTAGTCAAGGCGATGGTTTTCCCAGTTGCAATGTATGGCTGTGAAAGCTGGACCATAAGGAAGGCTGAGCGCCGAAGGATTGAGGCCTTTGAGTTGTGGTGCTGGAGGAGACTCCTGCGAGTCCCTTGGACCGCAAGGCGATCAAACCGGTCAGTCCTAGAGGAGATCAACCCCGACTGCTCTTGAGAAGACCAGATCCTGAAGATGAAGCTCAAATGCTTTGGCCACCTAATGAGAAGGAAGGACTCCCTGGAGAAGAGCCTGATGCTGGGAAGGATTGATGGCAAAAGAAGAAGGGGACAGTCGAGAATGAGGTGGCTGCATGGAGTCACTGAAGCAGTTGGTGTGAGGTTGAGTGGTCTCCGGGGATGGTGGAGGACAGGAGGGCCTGGAGGAACGTTGTCCATGGGGTTGCAATGGGTCAGACACGACTTCGCGACTAACAACAACAACAACATCTGTAGGCTGCCTATACTTGCCGAGCGGCCTTCCTCATACCATGGAAAGAACATGCTTACCAAACATTTAGAAAGCTCCCTTCCATCTGTGGTTTCCGAGGTGCCCACGGAAGGCTGCGAGTTCAGTTTTTACTTTAGAGATGTGAAAGTGGGAGCCTTTTGCAATACCCGGTAGCTTCTAACAGCCGAGTTTCTGTGTTTGAAACCCAAGAGTTACTGTAAAGCGCTCTCACTTTCTCACTCCCCCATCACTTTCAAAATGATATCAGCTCTGGGTTTCTCTCTTCTCCTTCCCCCCCGCCCCCATCATCGCCACGTTGCAGATTTTCAGAGGGCGGCTGGCTCCTGACAGGAAAGAGGCTCTCGGCAAGTCAGGAAAGCCACGGCTACGGGAAGTATGACAATGAAGCAAGCGAATGGATCAATGACACACAGAACTGCCCAGCGGTCGTGGGTCGTGGGGTGCCTCGGAAGGCCCCTCAAAGCGAAGCCCTGCAAATGTCTAGGATCCTCGGAATTTAAGACAAGTACAAGAACGCTCCAGGGCGGGCTCAGGGCCTCCTTCCACGGCCGCAGCACCTCACCTACGGAAGATGCCCCAGCGAGACACGGAGAGATGCCCCCCTTCCCCAATAGGCCCTGCCCAGGCTCAGAGGAGGCCCTTCTCCAGGTGCTCCTCGGAAGGAGGGGAGGCAGGCGGTGCCTCTTCGGTGGCGGCCCCTAGCTGTGCAAGGACCCCACTCTGCCTCTATGGTGGCCTTTGTGGAACCAGGCAAGCCCTTTTTAATTTCCCCAGGCATTTTAGCCCCATAACGAAAGGACTAAAGCTACCAAGAGAAACTGCATTGATGTCTTTTTCGATCCTTGTACTGCTGCTCGCTTTTTCGCTGCATTGTTTTTCATGCTATTTTTCTTTATTTATTCAGCTTCAATACCACCCGATAGTCCAAGCTCCCTGGGTAGTTTGCAACAATCCATTACCAGTACAGTCCAAATTACACCACCTCATAAAAAACTGTAGAAAAAGTTGCCATACGAAATTTAAAACCGAATTTGAACACACAGATCAACATTCCAATGGAGTTTAAAGGTTTCTGATATCATGGTTTACTGTGGGCGTGTTAAGTTTTGTGAGCCACCCAAAGCGCACCGTAAGAAATTAATCCGCCCTTTTGCTTTTGGGAACGTGCTCCAGAGCTCGATGTATCACTTGAAATGAACACAATGAGAGGGGGAACCCTGCACAGATGAAGCTTCTTTCCAAAATGCCTGTGATCCCGAGAAGGGTGGGGAGGGGCTTGTCCTGCACTAGGAAGCGGCACCAGGTGGTGTCCAAAGCGGAGCAGGACCCAAGTCCTGGCTCAAAAGCCTCCGCCGGCTTCGAAAGCTTCGATGAGCCCGACTTATCTCCGCAGCCACCCCTTCTCCAGGCTTGCCCTTGTTGGTTACCAGAATCAGAAAAGGAAACTCCAAAGATTAGGAAGTGGTCTCATGCTGGGCCCAATTTCCTTCTACCTGGCCCAGCCTTCCCCAAAATAGGTAGGTAGGTAGGTAGGTAGGTAGGTAGATAGATAGATAGATATCCTACCTTTTTCCTACAAAGGGCTCAAGGCAGCTGACATCATTCTCCTCCTCCAACTTATCCCCACTACAACAACCCTGTGAGGTAGGTTGGGCTGAGAGGCTGTGGCTGGCCCAAAGCTGCCCAGTTGGCTCCATGGCTGAGCGGGGACTCGAATCCGGATCGCCTGAGTCCCAGCCCCATGCTCTTAACCACTACGCCACACTGGGGCTCAGTGGGGGATGGGTGGGACGCCAACACCCATCAGCCCCAGCCAGGATGCACACTTGTGAGGAATGCTGTGTCCAGAGGACCCCAGGCTGGGAGGGCTGGGCTACCCCGAACCGTACCCCAGGGCCCCCCGAGGTCTCCTGGAACCCGGCCCTTTCCACCGGGGAGAACTGCAGTCCGCCCGGCTGCGTCAGCATCTTCTGCCACGGAACCGTGGCCCTGCCTCTCCCAGCCGGAGCCAAGGGCGCACAGCCCGGAGTTCCCGAGAGCGGGGCTGGGCCGTTCCTCCGTGCACACATCTGCCTCTCGGTTTTGTTCCAGAAACCCTCTGGCTTGGCCGTGAACCAAGGATCAGGCCAGGGTTGCGGCCCACCAGTTCCCAGTGGGCTGAGGCCTTGGCGAGCAGCTCGGGGGACCCAGAAAGCCTCGCCGAGGACCCCCGGCCAACAACACCAGGAAGGGGGGTCGCTCCTGAGGCCCCTCCAGGTGCCTGCGGCCGATAGGCTTGTGTGGGCACAGCTGCTGCGCCGAGGTCAACCGTCTCAGCTTTTTAATGCAGCACGGGCAGCTCTGCTAATCCCGACGGGGTCCGGAGCAACGCGGCAGAGGTCGCAAGGGGCCTTTCTCATTACTGATCCTCTTAACGCCGTGGTGCCCTGGCATGAGCTCGTTAGCGGCTCACGGGCCAGGGAAGAAGGGCGGGCCAGCGGTTTTGGCAGCGCATGCAAACCGGGCCAAGCCCAGCTGCTTAGAGGGCCTTCGGGCCAGTACAGCGGGGTATAAATTTAGTAAATAAATAAACGAGCAAGCCAAGGAGGCCCCTCATGGACTGCCCAGGGCCGCGGCATGCGGGGGGCTGCCCGCAGGGGCCCGGCATCCAAGCTGCTCCCAGGGACTGCGGAACGGCCATCTCATCTCCTGAAATCCTCCACCAGGGAGCTGACAAGTTGACAAGCAAGTCCCGCTGCGTTGTGTTCGCGTTCGGAAAGCAGAGGCTCGGAACAGAGGCCGAAATCGAGGCCCCCATCGCACATGCATTAGCGGGAGGGACTGTACGGCGGCCAGGGAAGTCTCTGGTTAGCCCTGGATCGGTGCTACGGATCTGCGCAATACGGAAATCGGCAGGGAAGCCCATCTTGGGAGACGGGCCAATTCCCAGTTTCGCCACGTAGCCCTAGGTTGCTTGAGAAAGGTGGGAGGAGGCAGCGATGCTTAGAGGACCCCTCGCAGCCCCCACCCCCGTTCTCTTTACACGTGGCACATGGTCGCATCCATTTGCAGAGCGCTCCTCTGGGCGCAAGCAAAGCGCAACGGCCGAACTTACTGCTGCACACAAGAGTGGACCCTGCGGTTGAGAAACAAGGGTCAGGGGCCACGTTCAGGAAGCTCGAGAAAGATAACTTCTCCAGAGGGGAAGTCACTTCCCCTGGTTTACATAGTCCCCATCATCCACAGCCAACAGCCATGATGGCTGGAGAGGATAGGGCTTGTAGTCATGCAGGTTTGGAATTCCAGCTGACTTACCCTCTTCCTTCCCCAGGCGTCTCCAGTTCCCCCTTGCCTACTAAATTTATCTCATGCACCGCAAGATTTCCGAGGGGACTTCCGTAACACAGCTGTGCATCTGTCACCGTCTGCCAAGAATTCACAAGTGAGCAAAACCCGGGACAAGCGTGCCTCTGTCCAGGAGTGGAGTTCCACGTGGAGAGCACCATTTTTACACATGGGCACCCGGGCATGCGTGCGTGCCCAGCCGTTGGCACGCTGGGGATCTGAGGCCGACAGGTGCACCGAAGCGCACTGAAATTCGTCAGGCCGCCGTTGCCAGTGAACAGCAAGGATTCTGGGCTGCGCGGCCCCCAGGGCTTGCTCCGTACAAGCCAAGGCTCCGGGTCCCTGGGACCGAAGCTCCGTGACCGGCAAATCTTGGGGAGGCATCCAGGATTCCGGGGAAGAAATAGAGTGGGATTGAGGATTTTTCTGCAGGCAGCCTACTTTCCCCTTTTGTATTCTGACTGCCAGCAGATGACGGACACTGTGAATTCTGCCTGGGGATAAAACTCGTTAATTTCTCCCTGAGGCCCTTCCAAGAGCAGCATGGAGCATGTGCAGGGAAACCCCCGACAACGACAACAAAGCAGCACTTCATCCTTTGACAAGGAGACAAGGCTATGCGACAAGCGTCCAACAACGAAGGCAAGGAGGGAAGTTCTGCAAAAGCGCCAAGCAAGGTCAAAGGAAGTGAGGATTAAGGGTGAGAGCCGAAAGGCGCAAGGTCTCACTGGAGGAAGGCGGGAGTCCTACACTGTAAATATACAGCTACACCTGAATGACGTTTCCTCATCTTGATGGAATCAGAATATGCTTCCATGAGCTGATTTTTTTACCCCTGGCTTGGGAGCCATAAAATAGAAGAGTTGGAAGGGGCCATGAAGGCCATCCAGTCCACCCCCTGCTGTTGCAGGACAGCAAGTCACGCCATCCCACCCAGATGGCTGCCCAGTTTCGCCTTGAATGTCTCCAGTGTGGGAGAGCCCAGCACCTCTCCGGGCAGCTGGTCCCGCTGCCGTATTGCTCTGACAGTGAGGAAGCTTTTCCTGATGTCCAGCCTGAACCTGGGCTGTCGCAACTTGACTTAATGATTCCGTGTCCTGCACTCTGGATCAGCAAGAAGAGATCTTGCCCCTCCTCATTGTGACAGCCTTGGAGGTACTTCTAGAGGGATCCCAGGTCCCCCCTCAGTCTTCTCTTCTCATAGAATCCTAGGATAGCAGAGTTGGAAGGGGCCAAGAAGGCCATCGGGTCCAACCGCTGCTGTTGCAGGACAGCAAGTCACACCATCCCACTCAGGTGGCTGCCCAGTTCCTTCTTGAATGCCCCCGGTGTGGGAGAGCCCCCACCCCTCCAGGGAGCCGGTCCCACTGTCCCATTGCTCCTGGGTGGCAGCAGAAAAAAGCTTAATAGCAACAGGGCCATTGCATTGAGAGAAGAGATGCTTCTCAAGGGAACGTGTGAATGGTGCGTCATGACCTTGCCTGCCCAAGCGCTTGGGACAACCGGGCGAGCCCTCAGTCCAGGACAGCAACACGCCAGCCGTGCTGCCACTTGCGAGCCTCCCAGGCCGGCAGGTCCGCCACAGTGGAGGAACTCGCACCGCATTTCCCGGGGAGTGGAGAACTTCTGGTAAAACAAGCACACTGCTCAGCGTTACTTGTGTGTGATTTCAGGATGGGCGAATCTCTTCGGTTCAGTTCCGCTCCATTTCGCCAGCCTTAAGTTTGTTTCCTTCCACTTCTGTACCAGTTCAGAAACTTGTTCACATCTTTGCATGCACTTCTCTAAATATGCATCTCTGTGTACACGGTGTTGCCTAATAGGTGAATTTCGCAAGTCACTTTCCCTAAAATGATGCATTTCTATGTGCATCTTTATACACCTTTTTCAGGTGGGCAAATGGAATGTAATATTTGGAAAATGTAAATATCAAAGTATAACTCAGTTTCTATTTGCATACGGGTCCAACCCCATGTCAGTCGGGCAAACTGGCATTCAAATGTGAACCAAACCAATTTCTCCCCCATCTTGTGTGAACTTTGCAAGCCGCCTCCTTGGAGGGAAGAAGACACGATGCCCTTCTTATTTCCAACTCTCTTTCTCCTTTAAAGAGAAATGAGATGACATTTAGAAAGAAGAGAAGCTGTTAAGCGAGGTCTCAGTGAGGCAATACTCCCTCTTCTATAAAAAGAAGGGAGCAGAACAACTCACATCTGGGAAAATCAGAAAGTGAACCAAAAAATAAATAAACGGAGCCGGCATCGTCTTTGCAAAGCAAACACAGGCACAGGTTAATGGCAGAAAGCGCTCTCTGCATCTCAGCGGAGAAGCTGCCCCCTCCGCCCCCCAGCACATCAACATCTCTTATGAAGGGAACGCCACCGCTGTGGCCGAGCCGGAGCCCAGTCTGAGGGGCTCAGCAGAAGCCCGACTGAAAGGGGAACCAGAGCTTGCATGCGGGACCCCTTTCTGCCCCAGGCTGAAGGCAGTCCTGGAGCAGGGCGTGGGGTCCACGCTTGGGGTCCACTGGTGGGTCGGGCGAAACGGAAAGGGACAGAGCCAAGTCCACCCACTGACGCGTGTTTAGATCTCTCCTGCAAGTAACTAGGAGCCGGGAGAGGCGTTTCGACATTTTAGCCCCAGGAAGAAAGACACACATTTACGGAGACCCCCAAGCAACCTGCAGTGGAAGAAAAGGGGGGCTGCCCTCTGTGGCACCCCAGCGGGCTCCTCAGGCCTGAGGTTCCCTGCCCTCGCTTACCCACACAAGTGGGTCGGGGGCTCGGCTGCGGCAACCAGAAAGCCAAGCGCCAGAAGATGGGGAGCCACAAAGCAGGAAGAGAATGATGGGAGCTTCTTGAGTTCAAGAGAAGAGAAGAGAAGAGAAGAGAAGAGAAGAGAAGAGAAGAGAAGAGAAGAGAGAAGAGAAGAGAAGAGAGGCAGGCTATCAATCGATCGATCGATCGAATGAATGAATGAATGAATGCGCCCCATGATCCCGCCAAAGGACTGACTTGCTGGTAGCTTGCGGAAAGAGGGTTTCACGACTCAGGACCAAACCCCGCAGTGTGTTGATTGCACATTCAGAAGACTCTGCTTCATGGGACTCAGAAGTGCCCTGCTGGATCGGGTCCATCCAGCCCAGCAGCCTGCGTGCACAGGGGCCAGGAAAAAAGGCTCAAGGTGCCGCTATTCTTCTGGGGGCTTCATGCGCACGAGGGGGCTGACAGCCCAGAGGCCCCTTGGCAGAAAGCGGGGGGCAGCGCGAGAGGGTGGCGAAGGGGCAGGACCCTGGCCCCGGCCCCAGACAGCCCGCCTCCCAGCTCCACTCCGCCCTCCCAAATCTCCGGCGCCTTTGCCAAGGAGAGACCGACAATGCCCTACCCAGCCGGGCTCCTGTGACGCCAGGGCAGGGAGAGACGCGTAAAGCCGCCAGAATTGTGGACTCCATGGCGATGACGCCAACATCCAACCTGGGTCGCGTTTAGCGTGATTTCATTCAGGCATCTCCAAGGTGTTTTTAAGTTGCAGGCCTCTTTGGGAAGGACTCCAGGAAAGCCAAAGAGAAACGCCGAGTCCCAAGGCAGGATCTTCTGGACCCCCGGAGAACATCTCCGAGTGGCTGGGCTGAGACATCCGGCCAAAGGGTGGAGGAGACACCAGGAACTTCAAGGCCCTCCTGTAACGTAATGTGCACACTCCTGGACCTGTTTTTTGCACACCTGCTACTCCTCGTGCACGCCTAGCCCTGCTCCGAACGTCAGGGACGGGCTGAGCTGTCTGACTTTTGCAAGGCAGGGAGCCCTGATTTTGTGTCCTCTGCACAGACAGTAAAAAATATTGAATATGCAGATTTTTATACTCTTTCTGTACCGACCAACAGCTGGAGCCTTGTGATGCAGAACGTGAAAGCGCCGCATGACCAGTGGAAGAATTCAGAAGCTCTGCTCTCCAGATGAGTAGCCAGTTCTGCGTCTGCAGGGCTGTTGTTCCAATTATGAAATGATGAGTCTATTTCAGTTTTAATGGACAGGTTGTGATTGTGAAAGTATTCTAGACCTTCACACTTCCATTTTCCCAGCATTGCACAGAGGACTGGTTTCCACCCTTAGCTATGTGCTGCCTGATGCTCTTCAACGAACACAGACAGTGCAACTCAGTGCCTGCCTACTTAGAAGTAAATCCAAGTAGCTCTGGTGGGAGTTACTCTCGGGTAAGTGGGTTTAGGATCTGAGCCTTGCATTCACACCCTATTTTGCAAAGACTCTTTATTTTGGCTCCCTAATAATTTTAAACTGGCTGCAATTTAATTGCAATTAAATTTGTAATGTTTTTGGTCATTTTCCCCCCATTTTTCCTTGGAGACACCTGTGAGGTCTGATGGGGCTTGTCCGTGAGATGCCACCAAACCTGCTGGGATGGCATGGCTGGAAGGACAAGAAGTAGCGGCCGCTGCTCATTTTTATGTCGAGGGGCATCCCTTGGGCAAAGGCAGATCTGAATTCAGCAAGTCAACAAAATTAAATTAAATTAAAAAATAAATAACAACATAACAAAATTTAACAAATAAAATAATTAAATTTAATTTAATATCAAATAAAATATAAATTAATCAATTAAATAAAATTAAATAGATATTAAATAATAAAATTGAATAAAATTAAAAAATGAATCATGACATAAGATAATGAAAATTTAAAAATGAAATAAAAAATAAGGTAAGATAAAAATTTCCCCTCAAATCCGGGAAACCTCTCTGGCTGCTCTGGCAGCTGCACTGAGGGAGGTGAGAGGCGGCAGCAGTGCCACTGAGAGGGCTGACTTTTCCTCCTCCCTCCGCAGCCATTTCTTCTCGCATGCCTGCTCTCTGGCGGTCCTACACCTGCGGTCTGCCCTCTTTCAGTCTGAGGACAGCGAGAGAGAGACTTTAAACAACCGAGCCGCATAACAACAGAGGAGGCCGCAGTGCATCTGGGGTCTGAACCAAACCCCGAAGCGGCAAAGGCGCCGCCGCACCCGCCATGGGGCTCCTCTGGCTCCCCTTGTGAGGCCCCGCCCTTTGCAAGGACTCCCCACAAGCCCCTCCGGGCCCCGGACCCACCCCCAGCCCCCCGCTGGCATCCTGATGCCTGCGACTGGCGGTCCCCAGCCTCCGGCACCGTCGCAAGATGGCTGCCAGCCCAAGCGGGCATGGCTGTGTGGACGATGGCGGCCGTGGCAGGCCACAGGGCTCCGAGGCCACGGTCAGGATGGGGCACGGAGCGGCTCCTTCGAACCCAAGGAAGGTGGCACCGGGGGGCAGCATTTAGCTTCACAAGGCACCGGCCTCCAAGCGGGGTCACAACGACCCCGATCATGACAAGCCGAGACATAGGAGAAAGAGGAGGCGGGCGCAGGAGCCCCGGGCGCGGCGAGACGGGCCCCGTGGCCCCGTGGCACGCTCGGCCGCCCTGCCGCAGACTCCAGCCCGCGCCGCGGCTCCTCCAGCTTGCGCCTGACACCGGCAGCGCCACTTGCGCGCCCCGCCGGCCTCGACAAATTGATTTTCAGCGTCCACGTAGCTTCCTGCCCTCGGGCCCGGCCTCTCCGTGGGTGTTAAGTGCTCAGTGGCACACCTTGCGCTGCCCTGCCCTCGCTCTCTCGCCTGACTGTCTCATGCGCGCGCCAGACTGCGCACGGCTCCGTTCTGCACGCCCAGCTAAGAGGAAGGGAAGGGGAAAGGAGCGAGGAGGAGCCCCCGCTCAGCAGTGCCGCTTGACAGGTGATCCGCGGTCCCCCGATCAAGCCGCGCACAAGGACTCCAGCCCAGGCGGGGGGCCGCAGCCCCACAGCGGCCTTGCGACGGGGAGGCTCTTCTCAGGGAACAAGCACCCGCTCGATCTGGGCAATGACCTAATATTAAGGGAAGAAACGGCAGCACGTTAAAAATGGGACAGAAATAGGCCGGAATCGTAAATTGCCGGCTGAGTCATCCCAGCCTCTGCTCCATGACTATCCAGCTTCCTTTTTTTCTCACTTCTTGGGACTAGATAATGGCTTTTCAACATATATATATATATGAGAGAGAGAGAGAGAGCGCGCGGTTATCCAGGGCAGACCGAAAAGGGGGACACACAAAGGAACCATCAAAGCCACTCTACTTTGCTTTAAATTTATTTTCCCTTTAAAGAATAAAATATCGCACAATTTTACCCCTCGGATATCAGCAAGGATCCTCTCGCTCCCCTCCTCCCTCATACACGCCTGAGAGTCACCCGGTGCTGCTAGTTCCGGCTCTCCTGCCCGGGAGAAGCGATTACCTGCCAGCCGCTCCACAGCACTGCTAAGGTCGATGCTCACAGAGGCAGCATGGGATGCGCTGGCGGTTTGGGGAATTAGCAGCAGCTTCCCCAAAAAGCATACATGACGAGAAGCACGGGATGGAGAACAATTAACACACTTGTGGGGTGGGGAGGCAGCCAAGGAGACCCGGCTGTATGCATTTACCCCCCTCCCATTAGATGCAAGGAACGCCCCCCCACCCCGACTTCCACAACCCATGCAGTATCTGTCAGCATTGTGTGGCAGAAAGCTCCACAAGACTTGCTTCTGCCTGTTTGCAGTCGGGATGGGCAGGAATTTCATTCCTAGCCACAAATCCTGCGGATCTTGTCCCTTCACGACCTGCACAAGAGCAGGAATGTGATACTTTGGACTTTTCCCCCAGTTCTCCACACTTGCGTTTGTGTTCAAAAGTGGACACATGCTCCAAGGAGCACAAGTGCAAGGGAGTACATGAGCATCTCTCTCCAAAATCTACAATTTTGTAGGTGAAAATGTGGATTCTTGAATGGGAGAATTGACTTTTTTTAAAAAAAATTGGAGGACCATGCATTTTAAAAAGTATGTAATTTCTTTCAGCTGGAAAAATGTGCAGTTTAGAAATGCACATTTCGTCCAGACAGAAAGCAAACTTTTCCTAATCAAAGAAAGCGGCTCATATTTGGAAATATAAATGAGGCAAAATGAGCATCAAGGAGAAATTTGAGTCATTTGAATGGGCTCAGACACTGCGAGTTTGGACCAGTTCCTAGTCAAGAGTCGACCACCGTCAGCCACTGGATGGATCCTAAGACGACGGTTAGGTTTGTCCTGCTATGGCTGGATCAGCCTCATCTCCAGGTTGCCAACGATGGACGGACCCAGCGGCAAGTCAGCACCGTGGCAAATGTGATCGAGCAAAGCAGAGATCTGTGGAAGGGCCAAAATCGAGCGCGCCCGGATCAAAGTGCAGAGGGAGCGTTCCAGAAGGTCCGCAGCGTCGGCAAAGCCAGTGCACAGCACAAGCTCAGTCCAAACAGGTGAGCCGAGCCAACGTCCACAGGTGAGCAGGACAGAGGGCGTGTCACCAGGTGAGGACCCCGTGCCCCCAGGAGGGCAGGAAGCAGCTTGTCCGGCAAAGTGCAGGCCTGATGTTTCACCTGCTGGAACTTCACTGGCCCTTCCAGACTCAACATCAGAGATCTGGGCGAGCACCAAGCCCCTGAGTCCTCCTCACGAGGAGCCCTTAATTCGTGAGCAGCCCCTTCTTCACCTGGCCCCAGTCCTGGCCAGACTCTCAAGACAGGGTGTTCTCGGGGGAGTGTTTGGTGGCCTGGCATGGCCCCCAGCCTCGGAGGCAAAGCCCCCTGCCTCTGGAGAGGGCAGACCTGATGCACCCCCTGGGGGCCCAAGCCAGCCTGCATTCTTCCAGGGAAGCCCGTGCCCTGGACCCACGGAGCTCCGAAGGGTCAAGGACGGTTCCTCCAGTGGAGACAAGATGCCCAAGGCGATGCGTCATCCATAACAACGCATACTTAAAATACATCTGCAGCATGCAGGGATTTTTCCCCTAAAGAGCCAAAGGCTGCCTTCCCTGGTTCCATCCAGGTGCCTCGGACCACGATTCCTACCACTCCTGGCCAGCGTGGCTGGTGGCCACTTCCCTGAGGATGAGACACCTGCACCCCTGAGCCTCTTCTGCACGTCCTCCAGTTCTAAGCATGCTTCTAAAATCACAAGAGCTTCTAGGCAACAAGGCCAGGAATCGAGCCAAAACAAGCCACATTACACTCAGCAACTGTCTCCTTTATTCTGGCCAGGTATAAACAGTGCGAGATTCACCTCCAAAATCCCCCCCCCCCCGGGCACAGCTGCATTCTCCAACCAAGAACAAATCCAAAAAGCAGGCGCTCTGAAACTCCTTCAGTGCACAGACTCTTGGAGCAAGAATTAAAAACAGTAATACAATGGGGATTACCGGGTCTTCTTGACACTTTCAAGGGCTAAAGAAAAGCCCAGCCTGAAGCCGTAGTTCCCAGCTGCAGGGATCCCTGAAAATGGAAGCTGCTTTTGACCAGAATTTGTTTTCTTGTTGGTATGAAAAGCTGCCCCAGATTCGTTGAATGTTTCCAGCGTGAAGCCTAATTTTCTAAAGAAAGGGGCCTCTGCTCTCTCAGCCGCATGATAAGTATTTTCTGCTCTCTGCCATTACGCATGATGTGGAGGCAAGTTCCTCCATCACCCAGGGCACTCGAGCCTGGCTCATCCCCCAGTCCCAGCTTTAGATCCCCAGTCACCTATGTAGCCAACCCACAGGCATGGGCCAGGGGGCTTTGCTTGTTTTCCAGCCATTCTGAGAATTCTTGCTGGATCCGGGCAACCAAATGCTTCCTGCTTTTCCCATGTCCTCTGTGTGGGGATGGCCCAGTCTCAAAGAGCTGCAAAACCTCACTGGTGCGTGGGATTCTCCGTAAAAGCTCCCACACAGAGAGGGCCGGCATGGGACTTGACGGAGATGCGAGTGGGAGGGATGCGGGCGTCTAGCAATGACTGTCGTTCTCCAGAGCAGGCCAAAAAGGCAAGATGATGGACAGGTCCTCTTGCCAGGTCCTCTTGCCTTAGCACTGTGGTGCTAAATCAGGGTGCGCTTTTGTGGTCCACCTCTCAGCTGCAGGCGAAACAAGCCAGGTTGCCTCCCCGCATCGCTTGCGCAGAGCACTTGCACCGCTTCAATGAATCATGCATGCTACTCCTCAGTTTGGGTCCCCTTCTGGAGCCTTCCTCCTGAAACAGGACTTGTGCAGTCTGTCTAAAATGGCTTTTGTGTTGGACTGCAGTTCCCATTGCTGCAGCCACCATGATGCCAGGACATGAGTTCCTTCCGGCCTACTAAGGTGACCATTCCCAAGAGGGGACTCTCTGTTGCAACCCTGCAGGAGTTTACGCGGGGGGGGGGGAGACACAGCCCCCTTACAGAAAGGCATGGAAGAAGCAGGGGGACAAGACCGCAAGTAAAATTCGCTGGCAAGACACATTCTGTCGAGGTGCTAAGAGCCATGCATGCTTTCAATTTTGTTTCAGAAAAGAGGCCTGTTAGATGCCCCAAGGAACCGGGTATTTTCCACAGTGATCGTTAACGGATGTTTAACCTTGATGAGTATTTGTCTTATTTAATAAATATGTTAAACTTAAGATAATTTATGCTCAACAAAGATGATTGATCAATTCTAGATAGGGGGTCATGTGGAGGTTTTTGACTATAACACCCACAATTGCTGACCGCTGCCTATGATGGCGGAAGCTGATGGGACTCGGTCCAAACCCGCTGGCGGGTGGCAGGATCGTACGGGCTGGGTGGGAATGTGGAGGTCGTGCGGACCCACTCCCCGCTCAGTGCTGGATTTCTGTCCACAAAATTCAGAACTTTTTGGCTAAGCTTTGCTTTAGCATGGCTATTTCACAAACTCCCTCGTGGAGCATGAGATCAGAAACAAGACGGGGGCGGGGGGGGGAGATTTCATTTGAAGCAAACCCAAACCCCGCAAGCCGTTCTTTTCTTTCCTCCCTTCAGATGTGGATCCCTTTTCCTCCCATTTCTAAAGCCTCTAAAGAAAGTGGCTCATTTGCAAAAGCACAGCCCCTGCGCCAACATAACAACACCATAAACATGGCAGTTTCCAAATGCAGCATGAATAAAGCAACCTTCCACAAGTGTGTCTTGTTGGGTTTTCTTCTGGACCACCACCCCCAACACACATGCACTTGCCGTGCAGTGCAAGCGAACAATTTATAATCCCAAATTTAGTACAATAATAAATAAACCTCATCAGATACTAAAGAAAAGGCCAAAATGACAATTTGCCAGAGAAAGCTGCAGCTTGTGTGTGTGTGTGTAGTGTTTCTTGAGAAGCCTAATTATGTTAATAATCCCCAAAGGATGCAAAAGTGAATTGTAACAGATGGAGAACTCAATGGTAAGCTAATCTTACCTGAAAATTGGAATCAAGGACCCTAATTAGTATTTATGGATATGACATTTGAAGCGTACCGCTTAATAGGGAATATATAGAAAATCAATATGTCCTATAAAACATTTCTTGCTTTCCTTCTGTTCCACTCAAGGTGATAAATAACATGTTTGGACACACCTTATACTTTCCTGCCTCTGTGGAGCCCTCCAAGTGGCTGCCGACAGGTTCGCAGGTCAACCAGGAGAGCAGGATGCTCAGGAAGGGACGGGGGGGGGGGCGGCCAAAGGAGGGCAAGAGGGAGGCCGTTGCCTTGCCCACGAGGAAATGTTCAGAGAGAGGAGTGGCCCAGCGCGAGGGCCTGTGCAGGTCTCGCCGGCTGGACCATCGCCTGCAGGAGCCATCCTGGCAGAGCAGCCCCAGAGCTACTGAAAGGGACGGGCTCTGGAGACGTGCCAGTTGGGTTCAGCCTTCTGGACACGAGCAGAGGCTAAGCGTCTGACTCAATGCAGGGCTTGAGAAGGAGCTTTGTCTTGGAGCTGCGGAGTGCCAATAGGGCCTGCTTTGCAAAGAGGCTGCCCGGGGTTGGGAACCGAAGGGCAAACCGCAGCTTGCAATGCTCACCAACTGTTGCTCACCAAAGCTAAGCAGCACCCAAAGAGGGAGCCACCGCTGAGGGGCATGCGCCATGGCATGAGCCACAGCACAGCGGGGCAGGCCCCACCGCCCAGCTCTCTCGCCCTGCCCTCTGCCGCCCTGCCCTTCCTTCTCTTGTCTAACCCCAGCCTGTCCACACGTTATCTATCTATCTATCTATCTATCTATCTATCTATCTATCTATCTATCTATCTATCGATTTAAAATATTTATATGCCGTCCTATTCGCAAAAAAGCCTCAGGACAGCTTACAATGTAAAATATAACATAAATAACAAATAAAATCCCCAACCCACACAGATGCGGACACAACTTCTGAAACTGAAGGAGGAGGTCTGACACAGGCACAGTCCATCCCGTCAACATCCCGCCTGCATCTGGAAGCTCCCGAGAGGACCAGCCAGCCAGCCGGACGCAAGCGTGCTTGCGCTAAAACCCAGTTGGCCACGGACACCCTGGGGAGCTCAGAACGGCGGGGAGCCTCGCCGCCACTCTTCCCCACGACCGCATGGCCGGCCTGCTCCAAGAACCGTCTGGCCGAGCCCTTCATGACTCAAAAAGTTTCTTCCCTCTTGCTCGGCAAGGTCCCCATGTTCACGGGATTAAATTAAGAGAATGATTCATCACAAAACGAGGTTTCATGAGCCAAAGGGAGAGGTGGAATTCAATTTTGGCCTGCCGCAGAGAAGTCAGATATGGGGACAGCTTTCTGCTTCCCCGCTGCTGAAGCTCACTGCAACCTGTTCCTTCCATTGCACCTCCAAGAACAACACGCCAAAGAACCTCCCCCCCCCGAAAAAAAGCCATTTACGTCACATAACTAATCTCCGATTGAACCCAGGAGATTGTCGAACCTGCTAATTACCTTCCACAGTTCCGGTAAAGAAGCGAGGCTCCAAGGTTCAGCTCTGTGACTAATTTCCTGTGCCGCAAGCGGGATGAGGCAGCAGTGAGAGGCTGGCTGCTTCCCATTGGATTCGGCACTTCACGGGCCGGGTGTGGGGTCTCGCCCACCCACCGCCTCGCCAGGTTGAGGCCGCACTCAGCTTCTGAGAAAAGGGCCAGTCCACCTGGAAGCACCTGGCTCGCTTCTCTGGGCTTCCCAGCTCGCTCGCAGCAGGGCAGGAAGGAAAGTGCCCGGCTCTCAGCACCCCTACTTACAAGTAGACCATCGCAGGAGCATCCACATAGTCAGTGTGGCCCACTGATGCTGCGTGCCAACAAGCAGTCTCCGACGTGTGGAGAGCCTCTCAAGGAGGGCCTCCCAAAATCCTCGTCGGAAGCCACTCGTCTCAGAGCTGGCTTTTGCCATGTTTGCTTCCAGGGAAGCTGGCAGCTTGATTCGATCTAGGACCTGCCTGTTCGTCTGTCCGCCCAGGATGATCTCAGTGCTCCGGCACCATGTTTGGAACAGACACATTTCCTCTCTCATGCGCGGATTTTGATCCTCCATTCTGTGCTGCGCTATAAGGGGCACGGCCGGAGGCAGGACCACCCGCACGATCCCTTGATTTTCTCATGAAGTCGGGCTGCTCAGATGGGGAGGATCCGCTCCCCTCCCAGCAAAGGCCCTCCAACACCTCAGGCCTCCATAGAGACCCCAGGCGGCTCATGATTCAGAGGAGTTTCCGGCCTCTTTCTCTGCCCCGGCTGGTCTATGTGCTAAAGAAGGAACGCTGCCCCCAGAAGCAGACCGAACACATCGAGGTGGCACCCAGACCAGTCTTCCCGCAGCTTCCAGCCGCATTGGACTACAACTCCCATCATTCCCAAGCAGCCTAGACCACTGACCGATTCGTCAGATGGAGCCGTGGCAGGGCCTTCCTGGAAACCGCCCCCAGATCCAGACGGAGACCCCAGGTGACAGGGATTTGGTCCCCTGGCTTCAGGTTTGGCTCCCCACCTAAAGAACAGAGCAAGGGACTGTTTGCTGAGCATAGGCCACCCTGGCCGCACACGGAGCAGGTGCCTCTCCCCAGCCAGGCTTGCTGTTGATGCTTCAGCGCTGGGAGCAGCAGCAGGACTCAGCCCTGAAGGAGAGCCTTGGTTTCCTGAATGAAGGTCGCCCCCCCCCCCGCCCTGCTCTTCATCCTCTGCTAGCAGCTGCCCAGAAGGGAAGGGGGCGGATGAAGAGGAAGCCAGACTGATCATCTAGGAGGCAACGGCGGAGCGGAGAGCCCTCCCCAAGCGGCCGGCTATCTAGGGCCTGCGGCTTGCCAAGAAGCGACGGCACATGTGGGGACCAGGTGGCCTGCGGGTGCCGGGGACAAGGCGGTGGGGACGGTGGCGCTACGCGCAGCATTATCTCATGCGCAGGAACGCGTGTTCCCAGGAGGTGACACTCAGAACATCGGATTCTCTCTGTGCGCGACACCCAGCTCATGTTCCGAATTAATGGGAAACGGAGAGGAAAGCGAGCGGAGGAGAAGGCAGCGGGACGAGGAATGCAGCAACGTCTGGCATTCCCGCCGTGCTCTTCCCCAGTGCTCGCTCCCGGCCGTATAAGGAGCGGAGCCGGGCACGGCCGGGTTGTAGGGCAGCCGCAAGGCCTGCTCGGATGTCCAGCTCTGTTCTTTTTGCTGGAAATCCGGTGGCTTCCTCTAGGAATGGCCGGAACCACAAGGGAGGCCGGGCCAAGTGGGCTGCGGGCTACTGAGACGAGGGGCTCGGCCTGCCAGGGTCCCCAGGGCGGGCCAGGCCAAGCGTTCCTTCTGCTGGCAGGCCGTGACCCCCAGGGCTCGCCCAAACGCCTCCAGGAAAGCCCCAAAGTGCCCTGGGGCACATGCCCCGGTTTCCCTCTAGCGTGGAAAAAGCTGACGGTGTCGGCACCTCCTGGTGCTTCGAGGGAAGCAAAGGCCATGTCCATAAGCCAAGTGACATGCCAGGGACGTCTTACATTTCCCCCCACCCCATATTTGGCACAGGAAGCTAAACTGCCTGGAGATCTGGAGGCTCCATTCCGACCTACCCTAGTATTTAGACCTCGTGCATCTCTCGAGACCTTGCGCACTTGCTCACGGTGCAACAGCACCCCGTGGCAATCAATTCCACCGTTCAGTCAGGTCTCAAGTGCCAACGTTCAGCCTTTTGTTCATTCAGAGCTTGCCGCCAATGCTCCGAGAAGCCCTGTGGGCGTCAAAACGATGTGCTTCCTTCCATTCACCCTCTTCTCACCATTCATCATTTTATCAAA
The DNA here is from genome assembly GCA_023646645.1 of Varanus salvator macromaculatus. Taxonomy (NCBI): domain Eukaryota; kingdom Metazoa; phylum Chordata; class Lepidosauria; order Squamata; family Varanidae; genus Varanus; species Varanus salvator. The sequence continues at coordinate 3,092,201 of JAIXND010000761.1, read as the reverse complement.
CTGTTCTCATCGCCCTCTCCCTGCTCCAAAATCATTTTCCTCAGCTTCGGAGTGGCGGCAGCTTAACCCTTGTTTCCTAATGCAAACAAGCGCATTCCAGACTGCTTTGTCTGGCCAAGGGGCAGAAACGTTCGAACCGCTGCAGGCAGGTTCCTGCAAGGGCTGGCTCCTTAATGCTCCGCACTGGACACGCAGCAGCCCCCATCATTTTAAGTCCCCCTCCCTCCGATGGAACTGGCCAAGTCCCGCACAAGCTCAGAGCCCAATGTGCAGCTCAGGACTTGGTCCCAGGAGCAACCTCCGCTTTCGAAGGCAGCGCCGTGCCTCTCTCAGCTCAGGCGGAGGCTCAGACTGGGGCAGACCAAGAAAGCCAGGGGGTTAAGCCACGGTGCAAGGGGATTTGAGGGAAAGCGCCCAGGAGATCGTGCTAATTTCATGCACAGCACGACCCTGCAAGGTGGGCCAGCATCCATCCCACACTGCAGCTGGAGGGGCGAGCACCGGGTGCACGTGCATGGTGCAGCCCCCCCGCAGCATGCTGGGGGTGGTGGGGAGGCCCGAGCTGAAGGCCCCTCGTCGCCGCTGCACGGTTTCTTTCATAGCCAGCACCCTCCAGCCACGCACCCCCCACATCCCCTCCCAGAGAGGCCAGGGGCTGCAGGGGCCGCGAGAGGGATGGGCTGGGAGCATGCGCAGGCGCTGCCCTTGGAGCAATTATGGGCAGGGGGCTGCCCCCTCCCTCCACACCCCTGGCACTCGTAGCACTTCTGCAAGGGCTTTGCTGGCTGCACCCCCTTCCTCCTGCCCTCTGGGTGACGTGCGCCCCACTTGCCCGTACCCAGAAGGGGAAGAGGGGGCCCATCCCCAGACTGGAGGGGGCATTCCCTTCGGAGGAGGTGCGCCACCCGCCTGCCCAGGCCACCGACTGCCCTGGCCACTGAAGGGCTGGGCCCCCCAGGCACGGCAGCCAGACTGCGCCCCCCGGAGCCCCACCGGGCCCTCGGGGCTCCCCCGGTGGCCACACCCCTGCCCCTCCCCCCAAGTCCTTCCCTTCGCAAAGATCGCCGTGCCTCTGGCGGGGGTCCTGCGCCAGCATGCCCCGCCCCCTTCGCCTTTGGCCCCGCCCCCGGCAGCCTTCCGCCCCGCCCCCGGCCGGGAGACGCTCCGCAGTGCAATTCAGGCGGCCCTGCGCTGGGAGCAGGCTGAGCGCCGCGCGCCCCTGGCCGGTGCATTGCGCAGGATGAGTGCGGCCAGCGCCATGCGTGCCATGGCAGCTGGAGGGGCCGTGACACCCGCTCCTGGACACGCCCGCGGGGAGAGCAGATGTGGGGCCCGATCATGCCGAGCCCAGGGGCTGAGTGGCGCTTGCCCCCAGAGCTGGCCCACTTTCGGCCCTGCCTTTCCAAGGCCCAGAGGAGAGCCAAGCCAGAGCCTTGCCCCGGGGCCGGTCCCTTTGCTCCTGAGGGGAGCCCAAAAATAACTACGGCGCTTGCTTGGACCTAGAAACCGTTTCCCCCTCCACGGATCTGCCGCACGCAACTGACCGGGCTGATCGGCGAAATCCGTCAGGTCAGCCCTTGCGCTAAACTTGCAGCTCTCGCGTGCATCCCGCATGCATTACTGACACGTGCGAAGAGAAGAACGCCGGCGTGGGCGTGCACGCACACACGCGCCCGGCAAGGAGCCCTACGGAAGGGCAGCCACCGAAGCAAACCTCTCCACGGGGGGACGCGGCCCACTCGCCCCTGGCAGGTTGCCTCCCTCCCCACGGAGCGGCTCTGGCTTCAAGCCAAATCCGCCGGGGCAGAAAGTGGAGAAACGGGGAGCAGTCGGGCAACCTTGGGCTGGAAGGAGGTGAGGTCGCCCGTTTGCAGCCAGCCCAGGTAAGGCTGGTTTAACAACCACGGAACAGGCCACGTAGCACATGGCGCAAGGACACGGAGTGCGACCCCAGGGAGAGGTTCCGGCTCAGACGACCTTCCTCCCGGCAGGTGGATTTTTCATAAACTGGTGCACTCAGTGAGTCCCGCTCAGTGGTTTTTACGCATGCATCTGTTTTGACCTCTAAGAAGCTTGGGGCAGGACACACCTTCCTTCCAGTTTATCTTTACAACGACCCTGCGAGGTAGGTCAGGCAGCACCATTTTGACCAGTCCAGCATGAGCTGGTGGGATTCCTGGCCACCAGAGGATTTGAAGCGAGGTCCCCGTGGCCTCTGTGCTGAGCAGATCAGCAGACCACGCTGCCTGGCTCCAGCCACAGTTCAAAAACAGCCTCGGCAAAGCTGTCCTCCCAGCCGGCCTAAGGGTTTACCTGGAGTCCCCGTATTATAATGAATGTTGGCAGGTGGGAAAGCAACCCAGAGATGGCCCCAGAGAACACAAGTCAGCCTAGAAAGCAAACGGAAGAAGCTGGTTTACACAAAAAACAGGAAAGCCCCGGCTTCCTTCTGGCTTCTTGAAAGCGCAGCCAGGGTGTCCCAGCCTGCAAAGGGAGATGAGTCGAAGGCCTGCCTTAGGTCCAGGTGTTGCAAAAAGGAAATGATGCCCGTTCCACGCAGCACCCACCCCAGGGAGTGCAGAACCGCCCCTCTTCCTAAACGGCAGCCCCCCAAATACAAGGACAGCCACGTCTCCTCTCTGCTCGTTTCTGCCTTCCAAGAGCCACGTCATCGGGAGCAGAGGCAAGTCCATGTAACCGCGGGGTCTTTTCCCCACAAAAGGACAGTAGCCGGGCTGCCGTCTTCCTTTCAGAAAACGGCGCTCCCTTTCTCGGCGCTTGGCACAGTCCGGCGGTGCCACGGATGCTCTCGGCCGTCTCGCTCGGAGGGGAGGCCTCCGTTCGTATTTGCCGGCGAGCCAAGCCGTTCCAGGCGGAGCTGGGGGTGCGTGAAGAAGGGCGAGACGCTAATTTCTATGCAGATGAATTGCTGACCTGATTACAGTGGTGCCCACGGCCGCTGGCAGGGCAACCGGAAGCGGAGCCGAGCAGCCACTTTGGCAAACGGGGGCATCTTGCCTCGCAGGGCCGGATCCCACCCCTGGGCCCATTTCACAGACGCCTCCACCGACATCGATCCCGTGCGCAGCAGGTCTCGCTTATTCCCAGGTGAGCGGCCTCAAGCACCAGCACTAAGCCAACACAGGTGTGCAGAAAGCCGCGTTTTCAGCCAACACACACGGTGCGCCTACAGAGCCAGGCAGAAACGAGGGCCTTTAAGCGCCGGCACTTTTCTGCCGAGGCAGGCCGAGAAAAAAGCGCAAGCGAAGCCAGGCTGAAATGAAATTGTTTTCAGGGAGGGCGCCAGCGGCCGCCCGAGAGCATCTGAACAGCTTACATGAGGCTCGTGTAAGCTGCTCTGAGTCCGTTGAAACGAAAAAATGGGATGTACATCTAATAAATAAAAAATAATTTTAGGAACCCCGAGGTCTCTCCAGCATCCTTTGCCCCCTTCCAAATTGGCCCAGCTTGATGGATTGGAATGGGGAAGCAAGGGTGGTCTCCCCGGAGCCCCTGCCCTGCATAGGAAGCTCATACGCCTCCAGGGTTGCGGTCCGTGAACAGTGGGGGGCCACCCATATGACTGTACCTTGCAGGCTCTCTGCAATCCTATGCAGGTCTACTTGGAAGCAAGCCCCACTGAGTTGACTTGCACCCCCTCCCAGGTAACGGCTGGCACTACTTTATCGTCTGTTTTATTCATCTATTTTATTCATTTATTGTCTGCCTCATATTCCAACATGGAGTCTTTTTAGAACAGTGAAAGAGGAATAAAACAGGTAGAAGGATGGAACAATTTGCTAAATACAAAATTCAGTAAAACCTTGGCTGATTAATTCTGGATCAGTGCCTAACACAGAAGTGGTTTTAGCGCTGTGCTGGCACCTGCCAGCCCTCCGTGAGGTGTGGTGTTTCAAGCAGTGGCACAGTTATGCTATGCTTTACTGTACGCAAAAGTAAACCCTATGACTCCATGGTACTTACTCCCAGGTAGGTATGCATACAATTGCAATTGAATTAATTTTAAGTCAAACCTGGATATCATTTTTAAAAATGGGAGAAGGGTTAATTGGAGCCCTCAACACAGAAGGGGGAAATATTTTAATTTTAAAAATATGAGCTTGCATTATGGTGGGTGCATTATGGGGGTGGGTGCATTATGGTCCTTTTCTAGGTCTTAGTGTGCACCTTAAGTTAAGGAGGTGCATTGAATCAGAGGCGTGAGGAACAGCAAGTGTGGGGCAGGGTCTTGGACCTGACGGCCCCCTGGCCCCTCCCAGCCCTACCATTCTAGGATTCCCTGATCACTTTTTGGTGAGTTTCCTTAAACAAAAACGGGCTGAACAGCACTGATTAAGCATTTTGGTTTTGTTGTGGGTAATCCAGAGATAAGGTAGTAGAAGGAAGCCATTTCCCCGCCAACTGAGGAGCCGCCATCGCCTGGATATGTGCTCCCGTGAGTCCCTCAAAACAGTTTCCAGGCGACGCTTCGGACCCCCACTTCTCTTCCGTCCAAAACCAGATCCTCCGCTCTCAAACAAGTCGCAGCCCCATGTCATCCTGAACCCATGCGCCTCTCTAGCCAGTGTGGGCCCGGCAACCAGGAGCAAATCCCCGGAATTCCCGCAGGCACATTTCCCACAATATTCCACTGCGCTTAAGACAGGTTGCCTTATTTATTTATTTAATAATAACAACATAATAATAATAATTCAAAAAAAAATTAAGACCATCTCTTACTGTGGTCTCGGGACAGTTTAACAATAAGACAGAATAGAACAAAACACGGCATGCTGGTCACAATCTTAACCGATCAACAATAAAACCCATATTAAAACAATCAAGATGGGTGGATATCTCTGCAAGATGCCCCAGCAGAGAACACAAATGAGCAACCAGTTCTCTGGTACGGAAATATGCGGAGCCACGGACATAACAGCAATTTCTCATTTACATGAACAGTGTAAATGATTTTGTATTAAGTATGTTTCTGCACTGCAGCTTTTGACTTCTTAAACGGCTTAGATCTATATAGATTGATGAATGTGGGAGCCAGTGTATATACTGATTGAATGCACAGCATCAAGGTCCGGTTCCCATCATCCACTGCCCCCCGCATCCTTTGTGCTGGAGATGCGCAGGGCCGAAGCGGAGATGCTTTGCATGCAAAAGGCAATGCTTAGTCACTAAATGCGGCCTCTTCCCATAAATGCACATGCGACGGGAAAGTCAGGCCCGATTCCAGAAGGGTGAGTGGCGTGTTTACTACAGGCAGGCCGAAACCCAATCCTGTTTTCCATGAACTGAACGACCGAGCTCAGAGTGTCCCTGCAGCATCAGGGGCCTCGTGGCACGGAGCCGAGAAATACTCTGGCGAGCACAGGGCTGTTTGCGCTTCCAAGCCATCCACGCAGCAGACAAAAATGTCGGCCGTGTGACCCAGCCTGCTCATCGCTCGCTGCTTAACATGCCGGAGTCCTCGAGCCAGCCTTCCCGGTCGCCCAGCCCTTCGTGTCAAAATAGTCCGCATGAGGAACTGGCAGAATTAGACAGCTGGTCCCAAGCTCGCTGGGTTGGCCTACGCCATAGAAACACAGAAGCAGAGCGAGTCAGAAGGGGCCTCCCGGGCCATCTAGTCTGACCCTCGGCTCCAGCCGGCTCCGCTCACGACATGCCCACTGTGTGCATTCCGGTGAGCTTGTGCAGGAGACGTTCCCAGGGGATTGGGTCTGTCTGTACAGTTTGTTCGTTCATTCATTCATTCATTTATGGAATTTGTATGCCATCCAATCACTAACGTCTCTGGATGGCTAACAGCATAAATAAATTGACAACCTACTCTGGCTGCAAATGCAATAATAAAATTCAATATTAAAACATATTAAGATATTGATTAAATAAGAAGGTTTTAACTTGGCGCCAAAAAACATATAATGACGGCGCCAGGCAGACCTCTCTGGGGAGTGCATTCCACAGTCGGGGCGCCACTGCAGAGAAGGCCCTCCTCCGGGCTGTGCATTGTATACAATCCGAGAAAGGTGCTACCAGAAAACCCCGTACTTTGCTGCAAGAAATAGAATGAAGCCTGTCTCTCTTGAATGCAACTTTGGATTGCTTATTTCTTCTCTTTTTAGGCTCAGAACTCTGGGTTGGGGGAAGCAAGAGAGAAAAATATTGTCCAAATTGGGTTTCTCATTGGCTCCTGGCCAGTTTTACCTGCAGCCGATTCACACTGGTTTTTGGATCTCGGTCTGAGAAAGACACTTCTATTGGTCTTGGTTTGTCTACACCCAGCTCGTTCTTGCAAAATGTACATTGGGACTCTAAATGTAAAATAACCACTGTCGCTTCCAAAGCTTGCTTAAATTGTCGAGATGAGGGATGTAGTAAAATGGTTAATTGCAACCCATCCGTGGGATGGCACATGAGGGCATAGCTGTGCTGCTTCCTCTCTGCCCGAGAACAGGCGGATCACGCCCCCAGATCCATTGTGAGCATCCAGCCAAGCTCTGATTGGGCTGCCGTGCTTGATTGTGCTACTGCTTAACAAAAGACAGGTTGAGAAAACTGCTCACCTGTACAATGCAGGTGTTAGAAGAAACACGCTCCAACGTGTACGCACATTTTCTTGTGAAGTTGTTTCAGAAGGTCTCCATGTTTGCGAGGAATCGCACTTGGGTTTGGGAAACGAGAAATGAAGACAAGCTCAGTGGAAGGACTCGTCCCCTCTTTTGGCACGCATTTGGCTCGGATCCAGGGATCATGCTTGGTGAGCCCATGGAATTTCTGCTTGCACAGGGAGGTCGGCAATGTCCGTCCCTCCTGAGCCCCCCACCAGCAGTCCCAAAGCTGCTGTGGATTCTGCGAGGGTGGAGAGGAACCAGCAACCCCCACGCGTCCCCCAACGCAAGTAGCTGGAATCCAGACTATTAGGTGTAGATAGAGAAGATTGTGCAAGCAGTGCCGATTTTAGCCATTAAGAAAATAGAGAATATGCATTTCCCTTGTTGACGCTGGTCCATTTGAAAGATACTGTAGGAATTCTTTATTTGTGAACGAGGTGCTGTGTAAGGAAGTACCTTCCTTTTACTGGCCCTGAATTTCCCTCAGATCACCTTCATTGGCTGAGCAATTTGGGTTCTTATGGCAGACAAAGAAGAATGTCGGTTAGTCACTTTTTGTACACGATGCATAATTTTCTAAATTTCTATCATGCCTCCTTCACAGCTAAACAATTCCAGATGTTTCCTTATATGGAGTTGCTCTGGCCCCTTTGATCCTTTTCTGCTGTTTTTCCTATTCTGCAATGCCCATTTTATGTCGGATGATCAGGACCGTAATAAAGGTGTTGCCACAGTGTGTTAATACATTTATTTTCACAACAACAACACTCCAGGGCAGGATTCTCATCCAGCTGTTCCTCCAAACCCCAAGAACACTTTCCTGATCCGTCACGTCTGGCCCAGATCCTACCAGCCCTAAAAGCTGGATTTTTCTACCCCAACATGGATTACTTCACTGTTCTTTACACTGAAAGCTGGGGCATATCTGAAGTCAAGGATTATCATGTGCTCTGGGGAACTGATATTCTGTGGAAGCCCATCAACCATGGAAGAAAGAAGCCTTCATCCACTCAGGAAGGTTCTGGATACCCTGAAGTGCCAGCTCCTGGCTAAACTTGGTAGCTGAGAGGGGTCGGGTCAGGTTGACATCTGAATGGGCGCCTGGAGTCCTGCATTAAGCGGCCTGCTAAGCCGTCTCCAGCTGTGTGCTGCAAGGATCCTACGACATGGCAAGCAGCTGTCCCTCAAGGCTTCGCACCCGGAGAGGCATTCCAAGGCCTGCTGCCCGAGATCCGCTTTGCGGAAGGCGCTGGCGATCACACCCTGGATCTTGCAGGCAAAGAAGGAGGTGTGTTGCGCGGGGAAGCGCATGGGAAAGTAGCTGAAACGGAGTTTGGGGGTCAGAAGTGGAGTTCCCCAGAGTTCTGGCATATGGGGGCAACTTTCAAGGTCGCATCTGGACAGTCATACTGCTTTTCGATACTGGAGACCTTGTAAGTGAAAAAGCAGCCACTGCAGGAGCAGGGACAGCCCAGTAGGACGGAAACCTTGGTTGATCCAGGCTGAAATACCGCAGCATATTCCCGTGTGGTGCAGTGACTGAGAGCACAGGACTGGGACTCGGGCGATGTGCCTTCCAGTCCCTGCTCAGCCATGGAGCTCACTGGGAGCACCTGGGCCGGTCACAGACTCTTCGCCCAGCCTACTCCGCAGGGTTGCTGTGTGGATGAGCTTGAGAGAGGAGAATTAGGTAAGACACACTGAAATCAATGGGACTGAGGCGGCTCATGGCAAACTCGAGTCCCATTGATGTCAATGGGTCTTTTCGCAGTGTGACCGGCTCACCGGATGGAATGGACTGAAGCCCGTCCATGTCCATTGCTGGGGGACAGCGAGGGGGAGGGCTTTTCGCAGGCATGGGGGGCCCCACTGTGAGAAATGCACTGAACCTTCGGGTGAGATCAAGGGCGACCAAAAGGGTCAGAAAGGGAAAGCAAAGGACTGGAGACAAAAGCAGGACATTTTGCCCTTTTAAGACGGCGTGGAAGAGTGTCCAGTCCAGGAAACCAGGAAAAGCATACGGAGAGGAGACAGGACCAGGTGAGGTAGCTTTTCCCCTGGGGAAGCCGGTAGGCCCCACTGGAAGCTAGCTGGGCTTCTGGGCCTAACGCCCTGCATTGGCACCTTCCAAAAGGAGCAGCAGGCAGAAGGGAAAGTCTGGAATGCCGAGAGGCGCTCCGCTCGGAGGAAAAAGCCTCTTTTCACCTCAGCAGGTTTATTCTCCCCACTGAAAACTGGTTTCCGGGCTGGGTTCCCAGCGAGCGCTGCAGGGAGCCGGCGGTGGTGCGAACAAGGTCAGCCGTGTCTCTGGAGACGAGCTCAAATGAGGCACATGATGAGGAAGATTATTTTCAAGTGCCGGCCCTCTCCGGGAAGAAGGGTCTCGGGTTGCACTCACAAAGCTAAGCGGAAACCCCACAGCCCGCCCTGTTTGCCGGCGGCACTGCCCAGCTAACCGAAGAAGCCCGTGTCTTGCGGGGGCAGCGGGGGGAGCAGGTGCGGCCCGTCACCTCATCTGCCTGAGCGGGACCCCAGGTGGCCACCGCCAGCCTCGCCTCGCCTCCCAGCACCGCTCGTGCCCATCCTCCAACAGGCGCAGGGATGGGTGACTTACGTCACAGCCCCAAGAAGCCCAGGGAATGTACGATATGTGCTGGAGCTCGCGCAGCAGCTGCTGCGGGCCCCCAGTGCAGAGGCGGGCAGGCGGGCGGCCAGCAGCGGGCACTTGGCCACATCCCGAGAGCCCTCTCACTTGTCCCTGCCTACATTTGTCTTAGTCCAGTGACCTGATTGGCAGGCACCTTCTCACCCCCATCCCCTTGCTTTTCCCGACGCCCAGACTCCTGCGTCCGTCCGCCTTCCACAGGCGGTCAAGTGGATTGGTTTCAGTGGCCAGCGGGCGCCTGGGAGCGACCTCTGCCCCCAGCACCCACAGCGCGAGTGCCCTGGCCACGTCTCCCGGCCAGCTGCAGATCTCAGCTGGACCACCAGCGGGGTGGCCGGGCCAGCGGTTCCTTGAGCCTTCCAGAGCCGCGTAGGCGGTACGGCGCTCACCGGGGGGTTGGCTTCTAACCCCAGAAGCCGCTTGCAGCATGGCTGACGGAGCACCTGGAGATCCCCTTGCTCCCCATCCTGTTTTACAGGCCAGACTGGCCCAGTGTCACAGAGGCCCTCCTCTCCTCTCCTCTCCTCTCCTCTCCTCTCCTCTCCTCTCCTCTCCTCTCCTCTCCTCTCCTCTCCTCCTGCACCACCGTGGGCCAGCGGTGATGTAAAGAGCCTAACACAGCCAACCCCATCCTGGTGCCCTGCAGATGACTGGCCTACAACTCCTAGCATCCCCAGCAATGAGATCGAGGGCCATGCTGGCTGGGAACATCATGCCGAACAAGATGGCATGCAGCGCATCTGCGGGGCACCAGGGGAGGGAGGGCCAGAGCGATGCAAGTCTGCAGGCTCCCAGGTTCTCTGGGAGGCATCCCTGGAGTGATCCTGAGCAGCCCAGGGGCTGGGAGCTCTCGGCCGTCTCGCAGGGGCTGGCAGCCGTGGCTCCCCAAGGTTGCAGGGAGGGGTCGTTCTGCCACGGATCAGACGGCGGGATGGGGGAGCCAAGCGGTCCCGGGCTCAACGCGGCCTATGAGGAGTCCCAGCTCTGATGTAGGCGTCACTTGCGATCGAGAGCTGCTGCCTTGCCTGGCCACACATCCTTGGCCCGTGCGCCACCACTTCGTGTGGACTCCCACAGCCCAGAGCATCCTGGTGATACAAGAAGCACCGTGCTGTTGCTGTAGCTGACACACACACACACACACACACACACACAGAGTGCTGTTTTACGGAGGAGGGGGAGGGAAAAAGAGGGGGGTGATTAATGCCCTGTGCAGCCTGCCTCTCTCAGCTCACGCTGATCTCTAGGGCGCGACTAAGGCTCCCCGCGCATTTGGACCGCCTTCTGGCTGAAATCAGGCGCGCCAAGGGAGCCGTCGCACGTGCTTGTTTGCAGCACACGGTCTTCGGAGGAATCGGGGCCTCGGAGCAGCTCGAGCCCTCCTCTGGCCCGAGATGCCGCGGGGGCCGCTTCCCTGCAGCCGCGCTCGCCCTCTCCCGGCCCGTCCTGTCTGCCCAGGAGCATGGGCTTGCACCCCCGGCCTCCGACGCGCCCCGATCCTGTCTGCCGAGATCAAACGCAGTTACGTGGGAACTGGGAGCGAGGAAAAGCAGGCGGCTGCTGGCGCGGTGGCAGCACAGAGCGGCTCCGGCAGCGGGAAGCAACCTGCCTCGCGCGCTCGCCGGGACGCGGCACCCGGCAAACGCGCCCCGGGGAGGGAGCGCCCCCCCGCCGCCCCCCCCAGCTTCTGTCGCTGCTCGCTCGCGGGGAGATATTTTTACATCTCTCGCCGCAGCTCACAACTGCGAGTGCATCAGCCAAAATACCTCCCACCGAGCTCGCCTATTTATAGCTCTGCGCGCAGCTAAGATGCCGCCAGCGCGGGGCGCGTTGGGCGAGCGCGCAGCGGGGGTGGGGTGGGGGGCTGCGCGGCCCGGGCCGGGCCCGGGGGCGCTCCGTCTCCGGACGGGCCGCCGGGAGGCGTCGGCCAAGCCGGGCGCGCGGGGCAGGGGCGCGCAGCAGCCCCTCAAGCAGCCGGGGGCTCTGCGCGCCGCGCTCCCGGAGCGCCCTTCCCGCGCCCCCAGCCCGATCCTTGCAGGGCTGGGCCCGGGGCCTTCGGCACAGAAGCCCCTCGAGCTGCGGCGCTTGCCTCCCCGCGGAGAGGATGGCGAAAGGCGGTGCGCGGGGTTCCGGCGCGGGGCCGGGGGGGCGCAGCAGGAGCGGGGGAGCCCCACGAGCTCAGGCTGCCCGAGGGGGGATCCCTCGAGGAGGCAGGGGAGGGGGCCCCCAAACGGGGAGCCCTCGCCCTTTCTGGCGGCATACTGGCCCACCCGCTCGGTGCAGTGGCGGAGAGCGCTGGGCTGGGAGCCAGGAGCTCCAGGGTCGAGTCCCCGCTCAGCCCTGGCGCCCACCGGGAGACTGTGGGCCAGTCCCAGGCTCTCAGCCCAACCTCCCTCACAGGGCTGTTGTTGGGAGGGTAAGATTGAGAACAGCAGGAGAATCGTGCAGGCCCCCCGAAGTTCCTTGAAGGGAAAAGGTGCGGCATTGCTATAAGAAACACAGAAACAGATGAGCCCCTTCTGTGTTGAAGCAAGTGCTGTCTGCATGCACAGCAAAGTCAGCCGCTGCTTCTTTGTCAAAGCCCTTGCAGGACTCATGTCCAGGTGTGTCCCTGTGCCCAGACAGTGCCGCGGCCTGGGCCAGTCGCGGACTCCGGGACATTAGAAACTGGCAGAGAGCCTTGGTGAGCAGCTCAGCCACTGGGCCACTAGGCTGAGGCTCGGTTCGGTCTCAGCATGATGGCAGAGCCCTGCCTGCCTGCGGAAGGTCCGGGGTCGGAAGGTCCCGAGCCACCCCGTTAGCGGGGTCGGAAGATTCTGAGCCGCCCCATGAGCATGACTTACACTACTAAGCAACTGGACTGGGAATGGTTCTTGTCCCTCGATTTTCTTTCTTTCCCTACTGCCCAATCGCTGAAGCTCTGGGTGTGGCTCACAAGAATGTGCAAAATCCCAAAGCAAACGCATGATAATAAATTGCAGTATCCGATTTCAGTCCACAAAATGTAAAACCAACCTGACAACCGAAACCGATTCCAACCGAACGCCAGCCCCATTCGAGCCAGCTGGCATGAATGCCCCATCCTATACTCTTCGATCGCGGGGGGAGGCACGGAGAATCCACCCAGACCTCAGGTATGCACGATGGGGCCCTCAGGGGGGGATCTTGCAGCTCCCACTTGCTAGGTTTTTAACTGGCCACTTGGGAGTACTTTGACGGAAGGAACAGCCTCTCCGTGATCCCAGCTGCTTCTCCCAGGATACCTCTGGGTCACGTATGGGGCGCAGGGAGATCCTCAGGAAACGACCACGGCCGAGCTTTCATTCTCAGCAGATCCACGCCTGGCGGTCTGCCCTGGAAAGTTTCTCCAGTTGCCAACGGAGCTCCAAAGCCCCCAAAGGTGACCCCGATGACACGAAGAAGAGGGGCAAAGGGACCGCGGGCAGCCACAAAGCAGAGCTGTCCTCCCCGGCTCAGCCCCTCATCTCCCCGGCCAAGACTGTGCCCCAGCTGATGTCGAGCTGAACATCTGCTATCCCTGAGCCCAGAGCATTGTAACTCCAGTATTTTCCACCTGTCACCAGGAGAGCTGGGCTTTTATTTCATTTTCATGCATGAAATCTCTACACTTTGTCCCCTGCTTGGGATTTGCAGAACAGCTAAATTTTGCCTACCCAGCCCCGGAGGGCAAAATCTGAGCCCAGTGGACGAACAATGGATATTTTTAAAAATATGTTTGTTTGTATGAGTTATATGCCCAAACCTGCTGGAAAGGAAGTGAGTGTCGCTGTGACTCTCCTGCAACCACAGTGAAGTTTGAGGCCTTTCAGAAAATGGGGCAGATACCAGGATACCCTCCCCCCCTGCAAATAAATCCAAAATAAAACGCATTTACTTTGAGGAAGGGGGTAGGTTGCCTTAGCTAGTTTGTAACAGTGAGCGGAGTGTTGTTGTTGCTGAAATGTGTCTGACGAGAACTCCATGGCTTGTTCTTGCTTCTCAAGAGAACAGCCCGTAGTTCACAAACCAAGAATAACCCATGCTTCGGCACAGCCTACGATGCAACCAAGACTCCACTCAGCCCACACACAGCCCTCGAGTGCAGCTATCACTCTGTCTGAACCCAGGCGGCAAGCCTGGGAGAGCAACCGCTTGGTCAGAAAACAGCAAAGGCAAACAGCATGATCCCGTGATCCAGATGATCTGGGGCCACCTCCCCCAACCTGAGCCGGGTGTATGGAGACGAGCTGACATAGGGCAAGCCGTGCTGGACCCAATCCCTCTGCTCCCGGTACGCCCTGCAAGCCCGACAGGAGCGCGACGGTCCCCTCCTGCACTGCGGCGTCCAGATGTTTTCCAGAAATGCATATCCGTGCGTGCATTTTCTGCCTGGCAACATCCCAGTGAACACGCATTGGATTGGCTGTCTTATTTTGGCACACAGGGAAATGTTCACTCGAACCCGAAAGAACTTTGGGGTGAAAACAACGGGCTCGGTGGATTTTCAATACATTAAAGCTTTCTGCAGCAGGGAAAGCAAAGGAATATACGGCCTCTGATTTTTTAAAGAATCATTGCATTGTGGAACGATTTATTAGCCTTTCTCAGTCTTTTTCTTTCTGTTATGCCGTTTTTATTCTATGATTTATATTTTTGTGTTTATATTGTTGTTTGTAGGTGTATTTCATTGTTTCAGTATTATTGTAAGTCACGTGCAAATGTGGACGTCATACAAATTTTGCTAATAAATGAATGGACTCTAATTGGTGATAGCTATCCAAGAAGTTAGCAAATCAGATCAAAGATGATTCTCACAGCCTCTCACAATCACCACACAGAAAGTTGAGTCAAAGAGAAAGAGGCTATCAATGGGCTACTAGTCATTGTAGCTAAGCACAACTCCCAGACTACAAAGCTCTGCACATCACATGTTGGAGTCACGCCGCAGATAAAAGCTTATGATTCTTTTAAAGCAAAACTTAAATTGTGTGCACTTCTTCATCATTTGATGCACTTATAATTTTTGCAATTGCTCATCCTAGATTTCCATCACAAGACAACCAAGACGGCTAAAAATCCTAACATCAAAAGAAAAGAGAAAACAATAAACCCATAAAAATTCATTATCCACAAAGAACAGCAGAAGAAAAGCGACTTTAAAAACTACAGCAAATGCTGGCAGGTCTAGTTAGAGAGTCTGACGCTTGCCGCATTAGATGCTTCTTCAAAAAGGTCGCAAGGAACAACATGGGAGGTGCCCTCCCTGGACAGGATCCACCACGTGGCTCCTCTCGCAACATGGGCTTCGGGAGGGATTACTTTTAAGCAAGGTATTTTAAAAAGCGATTTATAGCCGTCATCCCTTGAAAGATAATCAGGCTGAAGCCGAAACCGTAACTTAAAATGAGGACATATGAAGACATGACAAATAGCCATCCTTTAGGAAGCCCCTGCTGTCCAATCCAGTGGTGTTGAAACTCAGACCGGGTCTGGCCCCTCCGAGGCCCCAATCCGGCACTCGGGGTGCCAGATGCCCTGCACCTCCCCCAACGACCGGTGTTTGCTGGTTTCTGGCTTCTGCGCATGTTTCTGGCATTCCCAAAGGCCAAGATGTGGATGGGCCGAGCTCTGAGCCGAAGGATGCTGGTGTGTGGGTGACTGGCCCCGCCCCATTCGCCTGTGGCCCCGCCCACCCCTGGGATGCGGCCAGAAAAGGTTCCCGCACGCGGCACGACAAGGTCATTTCTACAGAAGAGGCCAGACCAGAAGGAAAAATTCCTCCTCCTGAGGCAAGCATCGGGGACCACGCATCGCTTCCAGACTTTTCTGGCCGCTCCCCCGTCAATGTTACTGTTCTTCTTTAGGGTCTTTCTTTGAGTAAAAAGCAAGAAGGGGCCAGCCTGTCCCATGGCTCTTCCGGACAAGGCTTGCTTATGTCTGGAGACATAGAAACATAGAAACAGAGCGAGTCAGAAGGGGCCTCCCGGGCCATCTAGTCTGACCTCCGGCACCAGCCGGCTCCGCTCATGACATGCCCACCATGTGCATGTCCAGCCTGTCTTTGAACACCCTCACCGATGGGGCCTCAACGACCTCCCGTGGAAGCCCATTCCACGCCCTCGGGGTCCTGACTGTCAGGAAGTGCTTCCTGGCATCCAAATTGAACCTTGGCTCCCTGAGCTTTGCTCCATTGGAGCGCGTCCTGCCTTCCTCTGCAGGGGAGAACAGGCCTCTACCCATCTGCATGTGACACCCCCTCACATACCTGTATGTCGCCAACAGATCCCCTCGGAGTCTACTCTTCTCCAAGCTGAAGAGACCCAGTTCCCTCAGTCTTGCCTCATACCCCATCCCCTGCAAACCAGCCACCATCCTTGTGGCCCTACGCTGCACTGACTCCAACCTGGCTATATCCTTTCTGTAATGAGGGGCCCAAAACTGAGCACAATACTCCAGTTGCGGGCACACCAGAGTCGTGTAGAGTGGTAGTAATACCTCTCTTGATCTAGAAGCCACACTTCTGGCTATGCAGCCAAGGGTGGCGTTCGCCCTCTTGACCACCGCATCACACGGCTGACTCACGTTTAGCCTGCAGTCAACCAGCACCCCGAGGTCCCTTTCACAAGTGCTGCTCTCCAGCCGCTTGTCCCCTAACCTGTACTTATGACAGCTATTCCTATGCCCCAAGTGCAAGACCTTGCACTTATCCACATTGAACGCCATCCTGTTGTCTCCTGCCCACTTCCATAGTCTGTCCAGATCCTTTTGGATCTGGAGTATCTGCTCCTCAGTTGAAGAGACTCTTGGGAAGAGGACGGTATGGAAAAGCTTAAACAAACAAGCAAGCAAACATTGTCACCATACCATCGCACCATCACTCACAAGTTGCGCGAGACTCTCCTGATGCTGCTTCCTGGATTATAGTACTGTAAAATCACAGGGCATCCATCTTCGTCCCTGTGATGCTTTGAAGAAATTAACGAAACCTTTCCAGGCACCATCAGTAGCCTTGCTTAGAATTACCCTAACTAGAAATGGAGAGAGCTGTTTTTCAAGAGTATGCATTGCATTAAAGCAAAATAAAAGGCTTTAATGGTCCTTCCAGTCACCTTCTAGAATGGTGTTGACTGGTGTTGACTGGTGTTGAAGATTCCTCCCCCATTATATCTACAGGCAGACAGACAGACTCACAGACTGAGAGAGAGAGGGCCTAGCATGCTTTTGTTTAAATGGAACATCTCAACATATTTTTTAAGTACAGGCGGAAAGCTTCAGCGCTCCTTGAACGAAGTGGAAGAAGCGTGGCCCCACTGCCGAAAAGGGACTCAAAACCACACCACTTAGAGCTGATGGAAGAGCAGCGCTGAAGGCGCTGGTGTTGCGGGAACATGGGAGTGCAGCGCAAGATGGAAAATATCTTTGAACGCCGTGGAGAGTCAATTGCGATGCCACTTGTGGCTTCCAGTGGGCGAGCGATGATTTATTCGTGTTTTGAGCTGCCTGTCTAGAAGCACCTTCTAAGTAGCTCTAAATGATATAGTGCGGAAGGCCGTGAGCTGCATCTCCCGGGGGTCTGGAGAATGTTTTTCAGGACTAGAGAGGCTCTCGCCAGTTGAAAGCTGCGACGCACATTTCCTATGGCAACCCGTTTCTGTGTACGCTGGCACAGGAAATATATGTCTTAGGAAACTGGAAAATTCATTTAAATTGGCTCTTAAGCTGGCAGTGTTGTTTGCCGATTTAAATCAATCCGGCCTGGAGCGGAGCACAGCTGTGTGTCCTGTTTGCGGACTGGACAGGTGACCACTGTGGAGGGGGGGCAATGGGAGGGACCCTGGGCTCCCATGGGGTCCAGCACTGAGCAGAGCGCTGGGGGCCTGATGGTCTTCAGGGCCTCTGCCAACTCTTCCATTCCGGGATTCTCAGGCAATTGTGATGTTCTTTTAAACAGTAGATCAAGAGTGCGCAAATAAAATTGGGGGGGGGGGACCCTCCACAGCACCCCCCCCCGACTGAATGACATGCTTTGGTCCTTGCACGCGTCTTCACTGAGCACCGGGCTTCTCCGGCCGCAGAAGCCCTTTGCCTGCCCAGCCCCGCTGCCCACGGGGCGTATGTGGGGCAAGCAAAGGCCCTGGACCCAGTGCCATCTCTCTGGCCCTCGCAGACTTCCTGCTCCTTCCTACGGCAACTTTCACACCCCGGTTGTTTGCTCTTGGACTGTGACTCGTGCGGTGCAAAGGCAACGCATCTCTCCATCGTTGCAGCTGCGCGACATTCATGCCCCCAACCTTCTTCCTCTTGCAAGAAACCCAAGGCAACTCACACAGCTCCAGATGTATGTTTGCAACAACAAGCCTGAAAGGTAGGCTGGGCCGAGGGTCTCTGGCGGGCCCCAGGCCACCCAGGGAGCTTCGTGGAAGAGTGGGGACGCGAACCCCGATCTCCCAGGTGCCCCGTCCAAGACTCGAACCATCACACTGCGCTGGCCGGTGTAATTACGCTTTCAGGATGGAGGGGGCGCTCAAATGCTTCCCCCCCCCCCCGGCCTCTCCCGCATGCTGGCTTCTCTTGGCGGTCCGGAGCCATGCGCGTGGGGGGAGCCGCGTTCGCTTGTGTGGGGCCCGGGGAGCAGTGCCTGCGGCGGGGGTGCCAACGGGCGCGCACTGCCCTCCACAGCGGTGGACTCCGCCTGCCGACCCTGCGAGGCGGCAGCACTGGGCCAGGCACTGGGCCAAGGACGACGTGGCAAGCCATTAACGCCCGCCCCCACGTGTTTGCGCTCAGGGCCTTGGGTTTCCCTTCCGAGAAAGCGTGAAGCAATAAACCAAGGAATCCCAAGCATTTCCCAGCGCTGGAAGCCCTGGGTATCTCTTTCAGCAGGACCCCGGGCGACTCCGTGCATCGGAGCCCCTTCGTGGAGTGCATGGCTGGGCTGAGCTGCGGAGCGGAGCGTGCTTTCGGGAAGGCCTTGGTTGGCTGGGAAAGGGGACTAGGCAGAGGCAGGGAGGGGCCGGCTGTCCGAGGGGGCCTGCCACGGTCCCCCCGATCCAGCCCCAGGAAGCCGACCAAGACGAAGTCGGTTGGAAGCAGCACCCTTCTTCTGTGGCACGCGCAGCACAGCGAGGCTGCAGGTCACGTGCGTGGAATAGGCGGCAAGCGGGCAGGGTTTGGGGGTCCGTTCCTGGTGGTCCCCCACACAATGCTCGGAGCCGAACTGATTCACGGCTGTGAGGAAGCGGGCCAGAGCCCAGGGAGCCGAGCGGTGGGAATCCGGCCGATCCCCACCCCTAACACGGATCCCCGTCCCATCCCTGATCAAGGGCAACGATTCACGGCTTCTGCCGGTACTGGGGCAACGTCCCTCTCGAAACCAGCGGCCGGGTGGGCACAGGCACGTGCGATCACCTGCGAGCTCCACATGGGCTGCTGGTTGGCCACGGGGTGGATGGAATTGAGGGAACTGGGTCTCTTCAGCCTGGAGAAGAGGAGACTCGGGGGATCTGTTGGCGACATACAGGTATGTGAGGGGGTGTTACATGGAGATGGGGAGAGACCTGTTCTCCCTGCAGAGGAAGGCAGGACGCGCTCAACGGAGCAAAGCTCAGGGAGCCAGGTTCAATTTGGATGCCAGGAAGCACTTCCTGACAGTTAGGACCCCGAGGGCGTGGAATGGGCTTCCACGGGAGGTCGAGGCCCATCGGTGAGGGTGTTCAAAGACAGGCTGGACATGCACATGGTGGGCATGTCGTGAGCAGAGCCGGCTGGAGCCGGGGGTCAGACTAGATGACCTTGCGAGGCCCCTTCTGGCTCGCTCTGCTTCTATGAATTCAGGACCAGCTGTTGCTCGATCTGGTCTCTTTCCGTCACCAAGCGGCCTTCAAGGTCCCATGCAGGAGCTTTCCCTCTCCTGCAGTCTGGGACCCCTTTAATCGGGGATGCCAGGACTGACCCCAAAAGCTGCAGCTTGCAAGGCCGGCAAGCTGCCACCTGCAGGAACTCCATCTGCAAAGCCCCTTGCCTTGACGCAACAGCCATGGGTCCCCCGCGCGCTTTCCCAAGGGGGCCCAGAGAAGGGCCGTGGCTCAGGCCGAGCCCGGCTGGCACACCCAGGATCCTGAGGCCGACTCGGGGCCCCACCAGGGACAGCTGGGCAGCAGCTTCTGCCTAACAGCCGCAGGGCTGGGAGGACCCGCCGCGGAGCCGCGCCCAACCCTCAGGTGCGCCTCAGCGCCAGGTGAGCAGTCAGAACTAGCCAGAGAGCAGGGCCGGTCCTTCTAATAGGATTTTGCTTAAACCGGAAATGAAGAGGAAGGGCAGGAGAGGGGAAGCAGCGAGCTGAGAAGGGGAGAAGAAATGGCAGCTGCTGGGTGAGAGGACCTTGAGATCATGTGGGGAAGAGAAACAGCAGCTTTTTCTACTTAGAACAGAAGAGACTTTTGAATCTCATGGGCACTCTCACAAAATGGCTGCCCGGAAGAGGCATGCCCATTCAAACACCAGCAACCACTGAGGTTATGGCTAGTCAAAAACACTCATTTGCCAGAAGACAAAGTGGTAGGACTATCTAGCCCTGGAACCGAAGCACAAGGCAGACACGGCGGGGGGGGGGGGTGAGCTCACAAACACAAAGCCACTCTTTGGAATCCAAAATAAGGAATCGGAATCCAAATAAAGCCCCCACCCCCTGGCTTTTCAGTACAGCAACTGGCCATTAAGAGTAGTTTATAACAGCCTAAAGAAATCAACGTTACACTCCAAAGAGGCAGGTGGGCTGCAAGATTCCTCCATGGATGCATTATGGAAACTCTAACGGACCCTCCGAAGCAGCAACTTCTTCCTGAAACACAGAGGAGTTCGGGATGCCCCCAGGAGCAATGCCTGCCCTGAACCTGAAGAAAGCAGCCGGCGGAACTGCCCCCCACAAGGAAACTGGGCAGTCTTCAAAGGGGCCAGGCATGCTTTGAAACTGTGACCAGCCCTTCATCTCCGGCTGGGCCAGGCTCAGTCCTTTCCCGGCGCATGTGATCCCTGCCTGCCTGAGCAGAGCGAACCGCGGATCCAATGGCCCCGCTCTGATGCACAAGAACTTTTGATCCGGAGAAGCCGGGACCCTGGATCCGAGCCCATCAGCATGCAAAGCACGCGCCCGCCGCAGAGTAACGACTTGCGGGCCAAACGCTCCGCTGAAGCCTCAGCCGGAAGCAGCCGCGCACCCGCCGGTGACGCGTGCCGGAACCCTTGGCACCCCGGCCACCAGGACGCCGCATGGGGTATTCCCATCCTTCTTCCCTCTTATCCTTTCTCATACAACCCTTCATTTTAAAAAATGCGCCAATCCAGAGGTTCCCAGCAAGCCGCGGAAGGGTGCATCGCGCAATACCGTCTCTCTGACGCTCCGGTGTGCTGGCTGCCGCCCTCAATTCTCCTTTACGGAGCCCGTGCCCGCTCTGGCTGCAGGCCCCCCGACCCTCCAAGCTGCCCGCTGCTGATCGCAGCCTCCCAGCGCCTCGGGGGGGCCGAGGAAGTCCGGCCTCACAGAGCCGGCCGCCTCGCAGACGAACCACCCCGTCTCTCCATTAACGCGGCACGGAGTTTTCTGTTTGTTGGAACAGCGAGGTGTTGGCCGCTCACGGCTCTCTATCAGCTTTCCCCGACTGGGCGCCCTCGTCCATGTCAGATACCTCCTTTCCTCCTCTCCCTTCTCGTACTTTCCACGGAGACCTCTCCTTTTATATTCTGTCCGGGAGGACTGCGGGGTGCAACTTATGTCTATCTGGATAATGCACACAAACGATTGACTGTACTTACTACTTTTAATTGCACGAGAATTATTTTGAAATTGAGACCATCCAAACAATGCTAACCTTTGTCTTTGGGTCCCTCCACCCGAGCTGTTACCCTCCTCTACCTTCACCACGATGTACCTTTTAAAAATATTCTCTGTGTGCAGGCCCAGCTCTTCGTTAGCCTTCATGGCCATCTTTTGGCTCTCTCCCAGTCCGCCATTTCACAAGCAGCCTACCTGTTTCCCTGCCCAACTCTTTAAAAAGAGCCTGCCGCTGGAAGCAACTCGAGGGTGACTAGGAAAACAACACACTGCACTCGCGGGAAGGAGCACAACTCAAGTTTGCCCAAGTCCCCTGAATTCCATCTCGGAGTTTGCTTAGACTTGCATCCATGTCACATCGCAAGCTTTGGGTTTTGGGGGGGGGGGGGAGTTTCGCACAAAAATCCCTGTGTATTTCTGTATAAAATTTTTGCAAGTGCACACATGTTGGATCGTCCTGCCAGCTCAGAAAAGTACAGTCCTCAATCACAGGCTGCGCTCAAGTCCCTGTGTATTCTGGAAGGTGTGAAATGGGTTTTTAGAAACCCGATAAAAATAAATGGGTAGGAATTGTCTCCGACGACCCTACAGCGCACATCCGCTCCCACTAATCTGGCCTCCAAAGCGCGGAGAACAATCCAGTGACGTCACACGAGGCGCTGCTGCACTTCATGGCATCTTTGCACAGGATCCAGAAGCGGCACGCACGTGCGAGGCGCTTTGTTTTAACTATACCAGCGCACGCGCCACCCAACTCGCCTCCCTTGTTCTTATTCAGGTTGCCCTCCCCGTGGCCACAGCTTTAGCAAGGAAGTAAACATGTGCCAGGGAGGAACAATCTCAGATGACTCACTCAATCGAAGACTCCTCTGTTCTTCACCGCAAAGTCCCTGCGTACGGGGGGGGGGGGGGGGACGGACTAGCGTGTCAGGGAGGGGAGCGCCAGCCGGACCCTGGCTCGCTACGTCCGGGGACTTTTGTGCAACGCAGCAATCGGTCGTGCCAGCCCGCTTCTCGCACGCTGAGAGGACACAGGCCAGGCTCCTGGGCGACTCAGGCCCCACCTTCCCGCACGGTCCCCGTCCGCATTCTCTTTCAAACCAGTTTGCTCCAGGAACCCCTCGTCCTGCGCCTTCAGGCGCTTTGGCAGTATTCTCACCGTCCCTCTGCGTAGCCCCTCTCGCCTGCTTTGGGGCTGCAAATTTCCCGGGACTGTTTTTGGCCGCACTGTGTGTGCTACTCGCTGTTGGCGTTTATGGGGCTGCCAGCAATGGGTGTCCCAGCTAGGCTTGCGGTTCAGCCCACTCCGCGCTTGCTGCGTTCGGGGCCTCGGCCAGCCCAGCCCGAGCCCGCAGCCTTTGCCATGAAGGCGCAACCCTCAGCCTTCGGCTCGCCACCAAACTCGGGGGCACGAAAAAGCGTGCTGTTGCAGACAGAAGCGCGCGAGCTTCGCAAAGGTTGCTATCATTTCTTTCTGTCCAGTTAGCACTGATATCCCAGTTTTAACAGAGGGGGCAAATGAGAGACACCTGAGCCTGAGACGCAGTTATGGGGTGGTCCTACAGACCGTAGGCGTTTTCCAGTCTGGATTCCCAGCTCCAAGGATGGGAGCTCTGATCCCGCGCCCCTTGCGACTGGGGCAGAATGAGCCGTGCTGGTGGCCCCCCAAGGTTGGAGAGAGACCTCAGGGTGGGCAGCAGGGGCAGTTCAGAGGGGAATCGGACCAGCCGGGCTGGGAGGCATCCAGAGTGTTGCAGGCTCCTCTGCTCCCCTCCGAAGGATCGACACAAGATGGCCAAAAGCAGCCGCTTAGCAAAACTGCACAGCAGGAAGAGCTGGGGGAGCCATCAGCTCTAGCACTCCCCCGGCTCTGCACCGGATGCCTGCAACCCTCCACGTGCCCAAAATATGGGGGTTGCTCTGCATTCCCACACACCCGCGGGATCCCTGTGACAGGCGCTGCACCCGCGAGCACGAGCCCCACTCCGCCAGCTCCAGGGCGGGCCCCATGCAATTTGCGCCACAAGCCGGCCGTCCTACAGCGTGTCCGCAGCAAGTGGTCGCTTCCGGGTAAACGGCACCCTCCACAAACAGCTGCACCAGCACCTTGCCAGGGAGGGAACGTGCAAAAGGGCCCTTGCAGCGGTGGCACAGCCCAGCTCAGCATGCGGCTCTCCCGAAGCTTCAGCTGTCCAGATGGCCTTTCCCTCCCCTCGGTGGCCCTCTGGCGCACGCGGAAGTCCTGTCTGCGCTTCAAAGGCATTCCAAGTGGGTGAGGACAGCTGCTCCCAACTTCCGGCCATGCAAGCCGGAGAGGGAGCCCGGCACTCCGCTTCCTCCCAAGTCTTCCCTGTGCACAAGAGGCACAAAGACAGGCTGTGTGTCCCACGGGGGTGGGGGGGACCAAAGGGCCCCCACGTGTACATTCAGCCTCGCCCTCTGCTGCCTGTGGACAAGCAGAGGGACTCAGTCCTGCCTGAATGCAACCGTTCAGGTTTCGCACTGACAATCCGGCTCGGCCTGCAACAGCAGCGCTGTCTCCGAGTGGGATCATGCGCTCGGCCGCGACAGCAACTCGGACGCTCGTCTCTTGGCCAGAACCCTTCAGCGTGAACCGCTTGGCTTGGGAAAGTGGAAGAAGGTGAAAGTCCTTAGAAACATGGAAGAATCGAGCGGCTGCTGAGCAGTGGGGGGTGGTCTTTAAGGACGGCAGTCCTAGAAAGATCAAGGGGGAAATGGAGACTGAGACAAGCGTGTAATTCCGAGACGCCGCAAGATGCGCGGTCCAGCTAAGGGCGCTGGACCTAAATTCATCTCAACAGCACCCAACTTTTAACATTTAAGATTAAGTTGCAGGGCTTCAGAGGACACCTAAGAAAATAGGTGCTCAGCAAGAGAAGATCAAGAACCTCCTCCTGGTCGAAGGTCGTTCCCACATTCATGCTAGACCCTGCAGGTAAACACACCTGGCGAGAACCTGCTTGAAGGAGGCTGTTTAAAAGAGGCGGCAGGGCTACGGTTCGCCCCAGTCCTTGCCCAACGCTGCACCACCTGCCTGGCCAGGTATGGGCCCACCTGAGTGCGAAGACCATCAGAAGCTGTGGTGTGCCAATTCTCTGGCCAACTCCATTCTGCACCAACGTTCTTTGGATGCTCTTCTACCAAATAAGGACATCTAAGAAAAATGTTTCTGGTCCTTTTTGTTCCGGGTTTACCTAGTTCACACCTTCTGGACCAGATTAAAAATGCGCTCCAATCTGCAATCAGAATCTAAGCTTGCCAAGTTTATCGGTGGACCGAAAAATGTGATAGACAGCATGCGTACATTTGAAAAATTCAATGAAAAACAATGTACTACTGAAAAATGCACAAGAATATGCATTAATCAAGTGGGGAAAGATGTGTGCATTCCACAGATGTGCACAAGTGATGCATACAACTGGAAAAATGCACGTGGAAATTTGCACGGATTTTCATCTGAAAAGAAAAGCACAGATACCGGAATCACTTATGCACTCCAGTAGAAACAAGCTTCAAGGTGGAATTTGGAGAACCCAGGATTTGGAAATTCACACCACCCGCTCTGCCAAGCAGGATCCTCCAAATCTACCTCAACATTTCAGCGACAGGAGTAAAGATGATGCCCCCATCGCCTTGCTCAAGCTCAGAGGCACACGGATCTTCCAGCTTCCTTTAGAAGAAACTTCTTCTGCAAATTTGCTTGGGTACCTATTCGTGGGGACTGGAAGAGCCTTCCCCAGCCCAGACAGTGTGGGCTACAACCTGTCCTATGTGGGCCACCGGCTAGCAAGAGCACCTCAAACCTTAAAGCCACCAGCTTGGGAAAGGTGCCTCTTCGCACATTCTCCCTTCCCGTTCAAACAAGGGCAGAAAAGAGAGGGTACCAAGAGCCCCCAAACAAGCAGCACCAACGTTTTTAATACGGAACTTTTCTGAAAGGGCACTAAAAGCCAAGCTGGAAAGAGAGAGAATAAAAATGAAAAGGATCGTGCAGCCACATGAGTGGCAGAAAGCAAACATCCTTAAGGTGACGCAGGAGATGAGGGCCCAGCCCAGGGCAGCCAAGAACCGGAAGCGCCAGTCAAAGGAGGGAGGCCCGAAGGAGGCGGCACGGATCTTGCCTTCCCTGCCTCCCTCTCCTCCTCCTTCACAGGCTCCCGACTAAGTGGCACCTGAGCTGGCAGCTGGGGGATTCTGGGAAATTTAGTCCCCTACATCAGGAGGGCAGCGAGCTGGGGAAGGCGGCTCAAAGCCCATGGCGCGCTAGGATTCCCAGGGTTCCTTGGGCCGTGGAGAGCCATGATCATCAAAGCGGCGCACACCTGCGGCCACAACACCCGCCCTGAAGCTGCCCCGGCCTACAATCTGCGGTCGCTGCTCGATAAGAAGCGTTTGCACACTCCGGCTGTGCCGAAGGAAACACGAACCGATCGGACAAGGAGAGCAGCGATGGCGATCCGGGCAGCTGGGGGCAGCCCCTTCTCTTCCTGGACAGGCTCCGGTCCATTTCGCAGCTGCATGAGGCCGAAGTTCTCCGGGTGAAGCTTCTCCCCACACTGTGGGCAAGGCACTCGCTATGCGTTAGTTCAAATCAGAGAGACCAACAGCTGTCCTGCTGGGTCAGGTCACACAGAGCCGTCTAGGACAAGGTTTGGTTTCCAACCAGGCACAGATGATGCCTCCAGGATGCCATGAGTGGAAAATGAAGACAACCAGCTCTTTCCTACTGTCTGGCATTCGTGGTAGACAGCCCCTGAACATGGAGGTTCTGCAGAGGGAGTGCCAGGATGCCACTAGATGGACTTTTTCTCTTTGACAAGACATCTTGTCTTCTCAAAGTACATCTTGTCAAAGAGCTCCGGGGAGGGTGGGGCGCTGCGCAGGATTGTGCACTGTGAGAACAGACTTGTACCGGCCCCGAATCGCAGCCACGGTCACAGGTGTGCTGCACAGGAAAAGGCCGGTGCTGGGCTGGGGCGGGAGGCGAGCCGCACACTTCCCTTCCCCATGTGAGTCAGGATGCGGAAGGCTGCCAGGTTTGTTTGCGCTGGCTCCAGCAGCTGCAAGGCCATTTCCGTTCGGGAAAAAAGCGGGCAAAAGGAAAACAGAGAGCTTCGGGGTCAGACTAGATTCTTAAACGGTGTGCCCAAAGGCAAGGAGACGGAGGGAAAACAGACCGAGAAAACAAACCACAACCGCAGTGGGAAGGCAAACAAGGGGAAGAAACCGTTCCAGCTGAGATCTTGGTCTCTCTGGTTCAGTGAATCCGAGCTAAATATTAATTCAGGCAGCAAGTGCTCCTCCGAGCAGGAGAGACCATAAATGGGTAAGCGGCACTTTCCCCGAGAATATGTGACAGGGACCGTGGCGGCCGTCTTGTGCCCCGCCAAAGGGAGCGCAGCGACGTCGCGGCCACGGAAGCGCCACAGGTGCCTCGCCGGGGGTCTCCCGGGAGGCGCATCCGTGCGGGGACTCCGGCCGTGGCCGATCCCCCCGCCCACCCCGGGGGGCACGTTCGGATGACCCAGCCGCCTGCCACCTCGGCCTCCCCCTTCGCCACGCCGAGCGGGACGTACTTACTGGAGAGCAGCTCGTCTCCCTCCCCGGGGACGCCGCGTCCCAGAGCGGAACGGATGGGGCACGGGCTCCGGGGCAAGAGGGCTCCGCAGCCGGCCACAGCCAGAGGGAAGGGGAAGCGAGGGAGGAAGGCGGGAAAACGGGGGAGCTGATCCTGGCTACAGGAATGCCAGCCCCGCTTCTACCGGCCCTGAGTCACCTCCCCTTCTCTTCCAGTAGACCAGTGCATGGCTAAACATTTCCAAATATGGAGATCACGGCTAGAAAAGGATGTCAGGCAAATCAGCCTCCAAAAATATGCAGTTCCAGAGACAGAATTCTCCCGTCCTGGGTCAATGATTAACTCCCAGCTGCTTTCAGTCTGGGCCTTGCGCCCCACTGATACGGCCGCCTCCGACATGCCAGAGCTTCCTGCAAGCAGGAAAGGCTTCCCCTCGCTCCTTTCCGGGGGGGGGGTCCCCGAAGGAAAGACCCCCTCAGCACGGGGAGCCTCCAGCCCTGGCTTTTTCCAGGGGTTAAGCAAATCCATGGTGGAAGAGAGTCTCTCCGTGGCTATTAGCCGGGGTGGCGAAACGGAGCCCCCGCTTTCAAAGGCATTTTATGCTGCTGAACAACTGCTGCTGTCACGGCCGTGCACGAAACTTCTGGCCTGGCCGCCATGCAAGGCAAGACAAGATACCGGGTAGCGCAATTCTCCCACACGTGTTTTGGTGGATGTGTGGAAACGGGAAAGAAACAAGTTAAAGCCGAAGAATAATTCTCCAACAATGCAAAGTTCATGCTCTGCGTTAAAGTGTGGGATCCACAGGGGGAAGCAAGACTGCTCAAACCAGCCCCCCACTACCTGATGCACTCCAGATGTGTTGGGCTGCAATTCCCACCATGCCCCCCAGCATGGGAGTTGTAGTCCGAGAGCTCTAAGTGCATCAGCCTGGGAAAGGCCCCCGTAAGCAGCACCAGCTTTGTGAAGCCGGCGTCCCTGCGTTCCTTCGCCTCTGCACGGAGAAATCACGCCTTGCACAACGCTCCTCTGAGGGAGTGCCGAGCCGGCTCGCGGCTGCGAGGCCAAGGGTGCAGTGCGGATCCAGCCGAACCTGCAGGCTCTCTCGGTCGTCCGCACTCCCCTCGCCTGCAAGGCGCGCCCTGCAGTCTTGCTTCCCATTTGGAAACCGAGGCGCATTCCGTGCTCGGCTCCGCTCATGAGCAAAATGTGCATGCGGAGACATCTGGGCCCAATGTTCATTTCTTACGCAATGGCAGGCCGAGAACAAAAGGTTTCCGTTTATGTCATGAGCGATTTGGAGCTTCGCAGAGAAGTTCTGGTGGGGTGTCGCATGCACGGGGCCATTTCCCTGGGGACTTGCAAGCAAGTCCTGAAGAACTTTGCACATGCACCCGCAGAACCACGACGCGGCATGTGCATCTGCTTGCTTGTTTGTAGATGGAGTCAACAGAAGTGAGGCCACGAGGCTAACGGCTCGTGGCAAGCAGTTTGAACTGGGGTCCGCCACTGTGCGATACAATAGCCTCTTCCCAGCGCTGCTCCGTGATGCCTGGCCCCGGGTGCAACACGGACGCAGAACCCTCCTCGCGGCCCCGATTCTGCCCCCATGCAGGAATGCGCGCTCAGACCTGGGATGGCGCTGGGGAGGCGGGCGTGGGGCTTGGCTAGCCCCAGACTGGTGGGCGCTCTTCCTAAGGGCAGAGGCTGGCTTCCCACTCCCTGGGGCCATCCCCTTCTCGGACACAGACGGAAGCAGCGGAAGCAGCCCCCTCCCGCCCAGTGCAAGGAGGATCAGGAATGTGCTGTCCAGCCGTTCCCTAGCAGGAGCGGGCGGCAGGAGCGGGACCGCCGGGGCCGATGTCACGCGCGGGACGCATCGGTCCTGCAGGCAGCCGGCAGGAGAGGCGCGCCGTTCACCATATATGGCCAGGATCTGCTCGGAAGCTGGCCTTCCCGGCGTCCTGCTGCAGGGCCTGGGGCTCGGCTCGGCTCGGCCCGGCAGCACAGGGAATCCGGGGGCGGGAAGCAGCGACGGCGCGGAGGGGGTCACGGGGGCCGCTGCCACCGCCGCGTGTTCCAGCACCAGAAGCCCGGTGGCAGGCCTGGGGGGCAGCACTCTGCACAATGGGTCCCCCTGCCCCCCCGCCACCACTGGGGAATGCACACAGACATGCCAGCCCTGCTCGCTGCAGGGCGGAACTCTGCACGCGGCCCCCACCCCCTGCCCAAAAACGTCTTCGCCACCAGGCGGTCCGAGGGAACTCCCAAGCCCGAGTGCGTGGGTCTCCCCTGCGCTGGACCGAAGGACCCCTCCTCCCAAGGTGGCCAGGCCCTGGCCCCAGTCCTCTCCTGCCCCTGGACACCCTAAGCCCCGCCGTCTCCTGCTCCCTGTCGGAGGCCAGGCGCTCGGGGAAGGGCTGCAGCCTGCCCCGCCACGCATCTCCATGTGGGGCGGCCCCGACTGCCAGGCTGGGACCGGGGACCTGGGATTCCGGAGCGGCCAGTGACTGCAGTGCCCACACTGGCAGGATAGCAGCTCCCATCATCCCTGGGCAACCTGGAGAAAGGATCCAGCCTACCTCGCCTCCCCCGCGGGCAAAGTGGGACGAAAGGCCCCCCAAAAAGCGGAAGTGCTTCCCCACACATCAAACAACTTGCAGAGCGAAACCGAACAAAACAAAACCGAACCTGCCAGGTCTTTTAAGTGCCTCCTTGGCATTCCTGTCTCGGACTCGGGGCCAGGCATTTCGCTGCATCGATGGCATAAACTCCGAACACCCAGCAGAGACGGGACGGCATGGGCTGCGTCTCCCGCGGATGCGCTGCAGCACCCCCGGGACCCCGCCGAACGGCCCGGCTCGGCCCCTCACAGCGTGCCCCCCAGACTCCTCGTTCGGACCAGCGCAGTGCTTCCCCTCCACCCCACGGCTTAGCGCCCTCCCCGATTCTACCCTCCAACCAGCCTGATCTGCTTGCAAGCTGCCCAAGGTAGATCTCAATGCTGTAATTTCTGCACCTGCACCCTGTCCAGGAAAGCGGCCTTCCCCAGCCAGGTGTGCTGGACTACAATTCCAATCATCCCCAGTCAGCATGGGAAAGGTGCTCTAAGGTTACTCTTGGTAAATTCAAGTAAGAAAGCGGTGGGGGGGGTTCAGAGACGCACCCCTCCTGAACGCCCCTGCCTGACGCAGGTGGCAAAGGTGTCTACTTACCCGATCGCGGGGCGGAACGACCGGTCTCCCGGCGAGTAGGCGGAGAGAGGCAGGTGCCTGGGTGGGCTGCAGGCGCGGCTCCCTCTCGGCCCTCTTGACCACAAGTGGGGACGTCTTGCACAGCCCTGTGGGATGAGAAAACGTGATCTGAAGACGCCGAAGCGCTTGGCAAGCTTTCTCGGCAGCCCCACCTGCTCGGCTGCACCTGCCCAACGGAGCTGGAACCGCGCCAGGCACAAAGCGTCACCTGCAGGGCAGAGGGTTGGCCGTTCAGGAGCCACACGGCAAGGCGGCAAGGCTGGCGGAGCTGAAGAGGGATCCACTCGTTCCCCTCAGCCCCTTCCCAGGTGGGCCCTCCCTGGAGCATCCTGTGGTTCTGGGGCCACCGGCCGATTCCGCCTCCTCGTAGCAGAAGCACGACTCCGGGAATCGCCCTGGGACACCTCCTGCCCGGGCGTGTTTTTGGCCCCCTCCTTCGGGGACTGCTAGTGTGTGTGTTTGAACTGCGGCGATCATGTGGCAGCCAGCTTCGATTTGCCACTGCGTGTGGCCTGCGGAGGCAGCCACGCCAGCTTGCCGAGTCTCCCTGCACATCCAACTCATCGTACGCAAGCAGCGTTTCCAGCACACACCTGTAGAGGGTGAGGCAGCCAGGCCTCCGTAAGAGCAACTTTCTCATTCAGCCCATGCTCTCCCACCACATCCCCATTCCCAAAGCCGGTGTGCATGGAGCAATATAATCCACATACTCCACGAAACTCTTGCACAGGGCAAATGTGGTAAAGGCAGGCAGGCCACGAACCCGAACCCGAACCATGGCCACTCCCCACTTTATTGTCCGCTGGAGGCAAAGATGGAGAGCCTCCAGATTCTCTTATTTCTCACATGCTTGGGCACACGAGTCCCCTGGCCGCCACCCATCACGGAAGACACGTGAATAAGGCAGCATCCCGGATAGACGACCACTGGGAAGAGACGGAGCACCCTCTGCGGCTTGGAGCTCGCCTGCAAACCAACAAGGGAGAATGCCCGAGGTTCTCCAGAGGGCCACGTTTGCTTCCCCCCAACCACCCACTATTGGGTGGTCTTCTGGCTTTTTGGCAGGCCCCCTGGTTCCGAAAGGCTGAAAAGGGCCTCTCACACCTTAGGTACAAGCAGGAAGAGTTTTACGCCAAAAGGTGCTGCGGGTTTTGGTCCTGAGCTCCACCACGTCTCCCTTTGGCATCTCCCAAGAGTTCCTCCAAAGTCAAATTTTCGAGCCTGCTACAGACCAGGAAGTGAGGCCCCTTGGCCATCCCTGGGGCCCAACGTCCTTTGGAAGAAAGTAGCCCCACATTTCTCCAAAGGCGGATGATTCGGACCCAAGGCGAAATGAGCGGCCCCCTCACCTCTCCAGGGCGGCAAGCCTGTGTCATTTTTGCAGCCTTAAGGGCCCTTTTCTGCTCTGAGCCTATACAAATATATATAAATAATCTACGACTCACAGAATTGTGCATTTTAATTGTGGTTTGTAGTGAGTTTCATGTTTTGTTTCCCATTCTATTTTTACTCATGGGCCTGTTTTGTGAGATTAGAGATGCATGAGGAACTGGCTTTGGGGTGGGCATCCCTCCGCTTGGCTCCCAGGCTGCTGCCCGCTTCCCTGCGGCCCTGAGCCCCCCTCGGTGCTGAGTACGCCTCGTGTTTGCACGAGCGCCTGCCAGGAATTGGGCCCACACGAACGCTGGCCTAGCGGCGGCCCTCTTCTGCACATGTGCCTTGTGGCCTTCGCTTGCGCCTCGTGTGCCGGGGGAAAGCTCCCTGCTGAGCGGCCGGAGCCCCGCGAGCATCCGCGGCCTCCGTCCTGGCTCGGTGAGAGGTGAGCATGAGAAGATGTCTGACCGGCGGGAAGAGGGCTTGTTCCAGGGGGGGTCATCACAACTCCGTGTGAGACGTCCCAAGAACATCGCCTGTGGAGTGGCTGGATGGGATAGGAAGGCAGCCAACAGCAAGCAGGTAGAGAAAACCAATCTCATATGACCAGAGCCAAAGCGCCTGTGGATGCTTCCGACTGACGGGCCCGGACAAGCATCCCGAGGCAGAGCGGCAAAACCAGGGGCAGCCACCCCTCAGTCCCTGCCAAACAGGCCTCCGATTTTTGCTGGACAGAGAGGGGGGCTTCTCCGTTCCTAAACCCTGAGCAGGGCCCGTACAGGAGCAAATGTTCTTTCAAACCGTGGGGAACCACATCACACGTGGGTTTTAAGACAGAACCGAAGCTCTGAGGCATGGCAAGAGGAGAAACCGTGGGATGGAAGTGTGGGAATAATAACCATGCAGGTGAAGGGCTGGATTCGGGGGTGGGGGGCAAACCGGAGCCTTTGAAGGCGGAGCAGCCTAGCAAACGATTGTCAACCGAAGGGAGAAACATCTTCATGATCTGAGCACCTTGAGAACGGAACCACTTAGCTGGTGGGAGAAAGTCCCACGTGGGGACTGGCGACTGGCTCTGGGTCCCGTGCAAGAGCCGGGGTGGCCAACAAGGCCTCTAACTCTGTCTTTCTGTGACACACAGAGCCTTCTGCACCCAAAGCAGGTAACACACGGTCTTCAAGGACACGCCTGCTGGTCCCTGGTGAATCCATCACACTGCGGCCCAAGTGTCCCCAGCCAACGCATTAAACAAAAGAAAGTCACTTCGACACATGCGCCAAACACATTGCCCGCTTCTAGGTCGCCTCTAGCTTGTGCATGAAATATTCCACAGCCGATGGCTGTTTGCCAAGTCCAGAAGAAAATCCAGGCTGTGCTACAGCGCTTGAATCTGCCGCAAGTCCGCAACACGGCTCTCCGTCCCACGGACAGCACCGGGTCCCCGCTTCCCGATGCGCTGATGCTGCCCAAGCGCATGTTCCCCAGAGCCCCGAGGGGCTTCCATGCCAATCCCATTGCACAGGCGTCACTCTCCTCTGGGGGACAGAGGAATACTGGGAACAAATCCAGCTCTCCCCCAGCAAGTGGAACCACTGGCGCGGCCAGGCGTGGTCTACTGGAGCGGAGGCAGCGACCCCAGCGACCGCTCCCAGCCCTCCCACGTGGACGTGGCGGAGAGTGGATCTTGGCCCTTCGGCATGCAGCCCACTTGCTCCTCCGCTGGGCCACAGACGCTTTTGCTGCACAAGAGTAAGCATCAGTCCTGTTCCACTCCAGCCCAAGTCCACTGCAGAATAACTGCCATTCAGCCTTCGAGAACACACGGCAACCATACCCAGTTGCACGTTGCCCTAAAGGCCTCGCTAGATACCAGCCAAACTTTTCTAATCCTTCAAAGAAAGGAGAGGTGCATCGGGGGCTTCTTTTTATGCCGAATCGATCGCGTGAGCCGCGGAAGCAGGATCAGCTCCAAGCCCTGTGCTCAGTTCTGGGCTTGCAAAGACGAGCTAAGAAGGATTTTGGTGAGCTGGACAAGGGGATTCCGAGAGCGACGAGGGACACGCACACGCTGCAAAGCCAAGCCGCACAAGAGGCGGCGAGCGGAAACCGGCTGCTGTCAGCCAGCGGGAAGAGGCAGCTTGGGGAAATGCGCAGCTTCCAAATCTTTGAAGAAGCTGGGGGCGGCCGGGAGGGGGGAAGGAGCATTCTTCCTTCCTGAAGGGGACAGAGCAGGCAT
Organism: Varanus salvator macromaculatus; assembly: GCA_023646645.1. Taxonomy (NCBI): domain Eukaryota; kingdom Metazoa; phylum Chordata; class Lepidosauria; order Squamata; family Varanidae; genus Varanus; species Varanus salvator. The sequence goes on along the minus strand of JAIXND010000761.1, from coordinate 3,058,620 downwards.
GATGTTTTGAACCTCAAGGAACAATGAGCTGGGGCAGAGTGACCGCGGGACCCTGTGCTTCGGCTGGAGCATCGCAAAGCCGTGCGTTCGCTTGCTTCTTCCATCCCGCTCTCAGCTCGGATCAAAGAGGCTTTTGAGCCACTCGAGACCACGCAAATCCTCGGGGGGGGGGGGAAGAGGAGCGACGGCTGCCTGGCAGCCCCAGGCCAGGGGGCGCAGCCCCCCGAATGAGACGGCACAGGTGCGGCTATTTCGGCTGTCCTTGCTGGGCTGATTCTCTGCAGCAGGAGAAAGGGGGACGCCGTGGTGGGGGAACCCAGTGAGGCTGCGAGGAGAAGCAGTTCTCACCTGCTCCGCTCTGCACGACTCCTTCAGCCAGGCAGGGAGACGGGCCCATAAAAACCATCTCTGAAAGAACCATCGTCCCCTCTCTGCAGCCTCAGGAAGGGAAAGGATCTCCTGGGAGGTCCCGGGCAGATCCGTCGGGAGGTCCTGCTGATGATCACACAACTGCCAAGCAGCTGCATATTCCCATCCAGAGACCGAGCGGTTCTGCTTCCCGCAGGGGCCAAGCTGGGTTGGACTGGACCGGACACCCATGTTACCTCCCCCGGGCTGTGGCACATCAGCTGTGTGCCTGGCCGATGCACTGGAGAAACTGCAGTGCGTCGGGCCACGGACACCTCCCTTGCGTGGAAAGCGGGGCGGGGGCAAGTGCCACTCTCAGAGCCAGGACCCCAGACGGATGGTGCACATGAAATCGATTCTCCTCAGATTGCACATACCAGACTTCTGGTTTTGGCATGTTTTGAACGTATAATGGCCTTGTCCCAAGAGGCACGCTCCGGTTGCATTTGCACTACAACTCCCATCAGCCGCAGCCAGCTTGGGGACATCCGGTTCTTGCCGCTCTAGCTTGCAGAGATGTCCTGGCCCTGAACAGCCACCGGATGTGCTTCTGAGGAAATCTCACGCTTGGAGCAGACGGGAAGATGGACGCTCCATCCTGAAGGCGTGCCATGCGCGCTCACAAACTGGCTGCCGTGGAGGAGGCAGGATTCTCCCATTCATAAACGCCTCCATGGGGCAACGCACCCATTTCACAGAAGGCAAAACGGGGAGAAAAGTAACTTACCCCAAACCTAGGCTCAAGGTGGGGACGGGGTCAAGCCCAAAAACCGCAAAGCTGCGGCCTGAAAGCCAAATAAAGATGCAGCGTCCAAGCTATTTTTTGACATTAGGTTTTCCAGAAAAGGCTGTAAAATCACCCACCAACCCGCCCCATGGAAGCGGCTCGCTCAGGCAGCGTTTTGAGCTGTGCAGCTGCCCCTCAAGTCGGGAACTGGCCTTGGGAGAAGAGTCTGCAGACTGCGCCCCCCGGAAGGGCCCTCTGGGCCACCCGAGGCCGGGCAGGAGACGGGGCTCTCCCGGCCTGACGGAAACATCGATTTTAAATGCTCTGCGCCTGGTCTTGCCCGCCCTCGAGAGGCCAAACAGCGATCCCCAGATCCTTTTCAGCACTTGAAAACTGCCGGCGCATCTTCCCGTAACCGCCTTTTCTCCAGCCAACGCAGGCGTGGCGCTGCCTCCGTCTCCACGGTTCCCCACATGCTTCCGCAGTTCCTCCGGCGGCCCAGAGCAGGCGTGAGTTTAAATGCGAGTCCAGCCGCTGAGCCGTTGCCCTCGTTCGTTTTGTATCTGCACTCCTCCAGAGGAGATCCAGGTCCCACAGTCCAGACCGGGGCCCTCGGGCGAGGGCTTCCGAGGCTCTGTATGAGGGCCCCTGGGGCTACGCTAGAGTAACAACGGAGGCTCCCCCTTTCGGATCCAATGGGATGCGCGGAGCGCAGCGGGGCTTTGCAAGGCCCCGAAGAATCGCAAGTCAAAGTGCAGAGGACGGCCCCGATTCTGGCACCATGCAGACTGTCAGAGGACGGGGTGGGGGGCAATGCCTTTGAACCTCTTAAGGGTGGAGTTTGTCAGGCCCAGCGTGAGCGTCAGCCTGTTTGGCAAGGGAAGGGCTGGGGGGCATTTCGGGATGGGAGGGGGAGCAGGCCAGGGTCCCAGTCCTGGACCCCGTGGGATGCCGGGTGCTGCATTTGGCCGCCCTGAGGGTGGAGGCAGAGGCTTGCTGGAAAGGGAGGGATGGAGGGAAAGCTCCCCGTTTGGATTCGACCCTTTCCATGAGCAGAGGCTTCTCTTTTCATCCTTGGGAGACGGCAACTGACAGCTCAAGCTAGTCCACCATTTACAGAGTCCAAATAAAGGGATCCCATTTTTTGAAGGACTGTTCTGAATGTTAGAACCAGAGGGAAGTGGGGACGGGATGCTCACAACACACAGACGTGATGCAACCAGAAAACTGTGCACAAGAAAGCCGGGGCTGTAGAGATCCGGGTTCTGACCCCCACCTGCCCACGGAGGGCCCTGGGGGGCTTTGGGCCAGTCAGGTGACCCTCCCTGACGGGTCCCGTGAGCTTCAAATGAAGAGGAAAAGGGTTGTGTGGACCGCAGCGGGTTGTTTGCAAAAGGGTGGCCAGGCAATACACAAAACTGACAAACACGCAGCAAACTAACGCAGCAGCTGAAAGGACCAACAAAGCCAGAAGTAAAATAAGCAAGGGAGCCTCCGGAAGTAAAAGCGGGTTTCTGCTGACACGGGCAAGACTTCCACTCCAACTCCAGGGAAGCCACCGGGGGTCCCCAACGCTGTGCTCTTCGGGGCGGCAAAAGTGCAAAGGCGAACATGCGCTTTCATGTGCAGGATCTGCAAAGAAAGCCGTTGTGCCAACAGACACACGCAGACAACTGGCACATGCCAAGCGTTTGACATATTTGCCTAGCTCAGCCTCCACCCTCTCCCACCACCCACCCAAGCCCAACTCTTAAGAAGCTGGGGGGGGCAACCAAGGGACCCCCTGCCTGAACGGCCACCAGCCCTCCCTGGAACGCCTTGCAAAAACACATTTGCCAGGTGTGCGCTTGTTCTCCGGGCTTCTCGCAATCGGCACGACTCATAGTGAGGCCGGCTGGCAATCGCACGAGTCTCTCCTCAGCTCTCCAGCTCAAGGCCCAGCAGAAATTAGGAAGTCAATTGCTAATAGGGGCAATTTTCTTCCTTTTATCCACGATAAGCTACCGTGGCAAAGCACAGCTCTCCTTGTGCCTCGCAATTAGCCGAAAAAACCGAATCGGCACTGCTCTCTTATCAGCCACGGTCTCTGCAAGGCAGCGAGGAACACCAGTACATGCCGGCCCCGTTTGCTCCAGCCAGGAGTTCTGGCCACCAAAAGCCCCGCCAACGAAAGACGCGAGAGAAAGGAACGGATCGGCGTCTGCCCCAGGCGGGCCTCCTTCACAGTTAGGTTCCCAGAAGCCCCATCGGTGAGGGTGTTCAAAGACAGGCTGGACATGCACATGGTGGGCATGTCATGAGCGGAGCCGGCTGGTGCCGGAGGTCAGACTGGATGGCCCGGGAGGCCCCTTCTGACTCGCTCTGGTTCTATGTTTCTATATTTCTAAGCCCCACTGCAGATCTCCCTGCCCCAAGGCCACCTTGGTTCCCCTTCCCTTCCTTCTTCTGGGGAAGCTTCCTCATGGACTCCCCTGCGGTTCTTCCAAGCAAAGTGTCACCCACCTCCGTGCCTGGAGATCCAGGCTGGCAGCTGCTGGGCAGACGGGAAGGAGCCCTGGGTCCAGGGCCCCAGCTCGCCAGGCGAGGTCACGGCCTGTAACCCACCTTGGCGGATTCTTACACTGACAGGCACCCCGCCCACCCGCCCTTGGAGCAAAGCGAGGGGCTCCCCCTCTTCTCCCCCCATGCACCCACCCCGCACTGCCCCGCCAGCCGGGCCTCGGCGGAAGCGACGCTACCTGGAGGAGCAGGAAGGGCCGACCTCCTCCAGAAGCTCCACCTAGCAGCCGCCGCCGGTCCACAAGGCCAATACGAGGCCAGGGAGGCAGCAATCCCCCTCGGCAGAATGCCCTCGGGGGCGGCAGTGCCCATCATCCGCGGCGAGGTGCCAGAACGGGCTCGGAAGCATCCCTTGCCTGACTTGTGTACTCTCCAAGGAGAATCACGAAGGAAGGCAAGAACGGTCCCGCCCTGGTCCCACGCTTCGAACGTCCACGGCTTGCAAAGATGGCACTCTCGACCCTGGAGTGGGGCACGCCAGTCCCCCGACCTCCGCCACTGTGCTCCGCATCAAACTAATCCAGTACAAACCGCCACAGGTGCACGGTGAAAACGCTGTAAGCTGAGACACGGGTCCTTTTTCGCCGGCCTGCTTCCTCATCCATTGTATTTTTCTTTCAAAGTTTCGTGCAAAGGACTAACTCAAGTTGCTCGGGCTCTCGGAGGGGGAGGGCCTTCCATGGGGGTTGTGGGGTTCGAAAGCGATTCCGGATTTTCTGACCTGGTGGAAGCCGACGGCAGCAAGCGGCAAAGTTGCAGAAGCCCACTCAGAAAGCGTTTCCAAAGGAATTCCCTCGCCCAGGCCTCCCCGAGCGATGCCACGTCCTCCACGGCAGAAGGCAGGGGAGGCTGGATTAGGCCCCAGCATGGGCATGGAGGGAGGGAGGAGGAAGGCTTTAATCTCCCCGCCCCCCATGGCCACAACCCATGCAGCCAATTTACACAGCCAAAACAGCTTCCGCAGTACCTTGAGCTTACCTCCAAAGAAATGAGGGAGGGGACCCAAGCTAGAAACAGGCAGTGTGGCAGGGCTGAAGGTGGGATGCACAGCAGGGGGCTCATACCACCTTTCCGAGAGCAGAAATGCAGAGCAAGGGCCACGATCCTCGGTCGGTCGTGCTTCCCACATGGCAGGCAGAGCACGTGCACGGGCTGGTCTCACGCTAGAGGTATACGCACCCGTTGCGCGGACTGCGTGACCACGCTCTGTGCACGGACAGCGAGGTGGCCGTGTGTGAATGCCAGCCATCAGGAAGGAGGACAGGGACGGGCCGGCCGGCCCCACCGGGCTGCGGCCATCGTCTTCCTACAAGCAGCACGAACGCCTGCAGCAGCAAAGCTCCAAGATCTAGGAAGCTCTCCCCAAAATGCAATCCGGGCATTCCCCGGCTGGCCGCGTTGCGGTCCAACGCATCGGGAAGGTGCCAAACTGGGGCAGCTTTTTCAGGGCATCAGAAAATTTCCCAGTGCAAACAGAGCCATCTTCCAGCACACATGTTCCTATGCAAATGAGCCTCTTTACCCTAATTTTCATGAGAACATTTCCCAGTTTACTTTTCCGGAAAACCCGTGGCGCTGCTAAAGCCATCCAATAAAATTGCTTGGTGGGTGGCTTACTCAAGCATAAAATCATAAAATACAAAATCCATAATCCAAGGAGGGGATTAATTTGAAACACACTTCACTGATGTTAAGAGGACCTGAAGAGTACACAGGATCAAAGAGCACTCCACATCGTTTGACTTAACCCAAAATCCAACCCCTTTTGTCCTTTTTTTGGTACCTCATGGAGAAACCTCTACCTGATCCGGAAAGAGGCCTGCGGGGACCGTCCCTTTTCCAAGCCAGGGCGTCTGCAGGAAGATTATAAACCTGAGCTCTGAACTGAAACCAGGACGAGGTTACCCCATCCTGACAACCGTGCAAGCGTGCTTCGTTCTCCGTGTCCTTCGAACTGGCAGCTTGCCAAGCCGACCCCCCAAAGTCCACTTCTTCGCTTTGGCTTCTTTTGTGTGGGTCGGTTTCGCATTATGCGGCATCCCTCCCTTTGGCCCAACAGCTGCGTTCGCTGCAGCGAAACTTCCAGGTGCAGCTGAAACCAGCAGCGGGGCAACACGATGGGGCCGAAGCACCTCCCAAAGGTGTTTTCGACCCTGTGCTATTCCAAGCTTTTAGAACGGGGAGAGCAAGCCACGGAAAAGCCCGGGAACTGCCAAGGAACTGGCAGGCAGAGGAGAAGAAACGGGCCCATCCGGCAAACCATGAAGAGCCAGGCTGCAGCCCCGGGTTTGGGCCCACGGGCCTCAGGTTCGACACCCTTGCTATAAAGGAGGGCGCTGAAAATACACAGCATAAAATACGACAAAATCCATAATCAACTGGACTGACATTATCCTAGAATATCCTGTTTTCAGGTCTCTCAGGTGGGTCCTGCACAATGCACGGTATCTGGAATCAATCAACACAACCCAGTTTGCCCTCAATCAGCACACAGACAGACACACGAGCACACACAACGGTTTATTGCACAGAAAACCCGTCCGCTTAAATCTTTGGGCTCTCCTCAAAATTGCCACTCGGAGGCCACCGAGTCCACAAAGGAAGGCAGGTGCCAGTGGGCTCTTGGCTCACTTATACCTGCTGAGAAACCTGGACTTCCAGGGCAGGGGCAGGGCCACCCCTGCTGACCTCCAAAGCAACCACACAGGGGCACTGTCCACACCTTTACCGACCGCCACGCACCTCAAGAGAAAAGCAGTCACGTTCTCTGCCCCACGGAGCTGGCGAGCAAGAAGCAACATGCTGGCGACACGCACCAGTGCTGCCCGTGGAGATCCGGAGCCAAGAGTGAATTTCGGAGGCCTGGATTAGCGGGAAAGCTCCAGCGAGTCTGGAGGCAGCCAGTGGGCTCCTCTTCCTCACCCCCCACCCCTTTGCCTTAAGTTGCAGCCATGTAATTATGACACGACACGCTAAATGAGGGATTAGCAAGCAGGCCAGCAGGGACCTGTGAGCACCTCGTTACGATGCGCGCAAGGAAAGCCGGAAGACCCCGCATAATTCTGCACGGAAGCCAGTCCTGCAAGGACGGTGTCCGTCCACCTCGCCCCCATGTCTAGTCGTCAGCCACGGTCCGGCTCCTCCCGAGGGTGCAGTGGAGCTTCGCAAGGATCAGGCGGAGCCGGGGAGCTGTCTGACGGCCTGTTAATGAACGTGGGCGGCCCACGTCCTGGGAGGACGGGCGGCACGAGACACAAAAGCCTCCCAGCTCCGTGAAGGGCTCCCGAGCCAGGAGGCAGGACGGTTCTCTGCGGCTCCAGAGGGAAGGACAGAGGCAGCAGGTGCAGAGCGGTTCCCTGCAGCCACGGGAGCAGCTGCCTGGCAGTGGCATGAATGACGCGGGAGCAACGGCTGCGAGGCAGGGATCGCTTCTGCTGGACCTGCTCAGGCACAGTCTGGGCAGCTCACCTGGCAGGGACGCCGTAGCCTGCAAGGCAGAACCCACACGGAGCGGGGGCAGGACTAGATGACCTCTGAGACCCCTTCCAACCTGGGCACGCTCTGGAATTCCAGGATCTGGCAGTTTTAATTCCAGGACCATTTGTGCCAAGAGGTGGCTGTGCGAAGCCGTACCCGGTTGCCAGAGCAGCAAGAGCAGAACTAGCAAATACAGGCAGGTAAGTGGAGCAGGTGGGCCATGATGGCTTCTCCACCTCCCCCCCAGTTGGGGGCACATCCACCACTCCTCGGTTGCAGCTCTGGCCAGTCACTGCACCCCCCGGCCCGTCTCTCTCCGCTCAAAGGCAGGGGCTCAGCACTCGGCAGATTTCGTGCCACAAGCTGCAGCCGCCGCCGCCGCCACCAAGTGGAAGGATCCCCGCTCCCACAGCCTTGCCCGGGGCGGCTACCTTCAGCCCGCACACAGGCAGCAACCGCTTCCCAGGCAGAAGGCCGTGGCGCTCGTGGGCTCCCGCTCCGAGGCCTGGAAACCGCGCCCACACGCACCATGCAACGCCAGGGCACAACAGCGATGCCCGCAAGAGCTCAGGAGCACTGCACCCCACACCCCGTCGTTTTTCCCATGTTGCAACCAGAAGGCTGGGTTAGGGGGTGGGGGGAGTCGCTTTAGGCTCCCAGAGGTACCTGCCTGCCCCTTCCCTTCCATTTGCCACATGGAAACATCACCACTGCCCTACCTCACAGGGTTGTTGTGATAATTTCTGTGAGGATGTGATGCATTGTTGGAAGCACTGAGAAAACCTCCTATATACACATTCTATCTTTTTTACTTTTGCATTACATTATATCCTGCTTCTTTCCCTCTTACAAAGTAATTTACCTTGCCCTCCTCTCCATTTTACTCTCAAAGCAAAACGCAGTATTTTATTCTAATGGCCACCCAGCGAGCATAATGCCAGCAGGCGGCTTTTATACAACAGCAGCAGCAACAGCCCTGTGAGGTAGATTGCGCTGGAAGTCAGCAACTGGCCCAAAGTCCCCCCAGTGAGTTTCATGGCCAGGTGATCTCCAAGCCCAAGGCCAACGCACCCCGGGTTCGCGACGAGCTGCTCCACGGAAATCTACTTATGTTCAGAGAGGGAACAGATACAACATTTGCCCTCGGTGCAGAATCTGGGATGCCCTGGGAGGGTTTTCCCATATCCAGATGCCCGCATGGCTAAGACCAAATGCAGCCGCCATTTCGGCAACCTGGTCCTTCAGTTTTTATTTAAGACCAAAATGCCCAGAACCCCAAAACTGACCCACACCCCTTTGCAAGCAAAAGGATCGCTAATCCTCCTAAAAGTCCCACGCAGGATGTTTGCCAGGATGAGCACGCCTACGCTGATCACGGATCCCTCACACAAACCCTCCCTTGGGCTTCACAGCTTTTCATTACACATTACTTCAGAGTCTGCCTCATGAGGACTAGAAGCCTAAAACGCCAACCTTCGCAGTCCCAAGAAGGAACTGAACAGAGCCCAGCTCAACAAATATGGATCAGCCCCTGCATGGAGCAAGATGTGGGTCCCAGGGATGGCCTGGAGCAGCCACTGAGCATCACACCAAGCAGCTGTGCTGTCAGACGGTCCCTTCTCTGGCATGGCCCTCGGAAGAACGGCTGTCAGCAGGGGAAAACATGCCACCTCAGAAAGACCCACGGCCTCGCTCAGAATCAGCTTCACATCGTCATAAAAAGGGGCAAGACGAGAGCCCCGGCCTCAGTCCAAGGCTCTGCTCTCCTGGGAATCGTTCTGGAGACGCACCGGCATCATTCAAAGTGGTCCTCATACATGAGATGTGCGTGAAATCCAAGCACCAGCCCGGAGATAGAAAGACCCCTCCTAAATCTGCAGGCCGAGGGGCCTCCTGCAAAATTAGCTGCAGGCCAGGAGCGGAATGGCGGATTCGGTGTCCGAATACCCAAGCACACACACAAATGCACGACAGTGAGTTCAACACTCTGGCCACTGCAAGCCAGGCCTGAAAAACAGCCTCCCACGGCCCACGGCCAGGGGAACCCGCCCACCCGCTTGTCCTTGGGACCCCTGGCGAGCGGAGTTCACCACAACCCCCTGAAGACCTTCCACGCCTGACCTGAAGCCGAGTCTGTCAGTCCCCAGGTGGCTGATGCGGCCTCGGACAAGTGTCGTGCTGTGTCGCACGGGGCACCCTGCTTCTCAGCAGCCAGAGGCATTGGGGGTGGGGGGCTTGCTGTGCCGACCGGTCTCCTTTCGCTGGACACGTATGGCGAGCCTGGGACAGGGGGCTGCGTTGCACGTATCACAGCAAGCAACAGCGCCAGAGAGGAAGAGCGCGAGACGAGCAGCAAGGGTCAGCACTCCGGTATCTGTCTGCCTTCCACCAGACTTTCCCGGTTCCCAACATGCCAGGGGATCGCCAGCAGAAAGCCAAGTCAGCTGTGCTTGCACCGTTGTCCCAGCTGTGGCACCAGCGACTTCCTGCTGCTTGGACAGGCCGCATTCCTGCCCCCCACCACAGCCCGCGTCCAGTGGGGAAGCAGCAAGAGTCGTTCCCACGAGCTCCTGGAAGACATCACCACACGCCTCTGGTGACTTCGTCAGGTCTCAGGAGGTTCGAGCGCAGGGCCCCCGCAGCAGGGAGGGACCCCGACTCCCCCAGCTCTCGGGGCTGCAGGGGCCGGGCCCGCCTCCCCCCGATCTGGTGCGCTCCAAGTGCATTGGGCTGCGACCCCCCCTCATTCCCAGTGGGCGAGGAATGATGAGAAGGGAACCTAACACATCTGGAGAAGCCTGTGTGACGTCATACAGACCGAGCCCCAAACCCAAACAAAGCGATCTGTGGGAGGGGGGATGACCCCCCGGGACGTCGCCCTGCGGCTGCGTTTGCACAAACCGGTGCAGCGAGATGGCTGGGGAATCCTTGCCATCGCTGATGGGCCAGGCTCCCATCCGCATAGCAAGCCGCTGTTCGGCCACCACGGCCCATGCCAGCTGCCCGCAACCTGGCCCCTCCAGATGTTCGCGTGGCCACTGGCTGGGGATGATGCAGCGGCACGCCAACACATCTGCGAGAGGCTGGTCTCCCGGCTGGCAAGTCCTTCGGTGTCTGAGCACCTCTAACCAAGGGAAGCCAGAAGCCAAACCTGCAAACACGAGTTTTGCTGCTGAATTTAATCTCTTCGAGATTAAGGCAGAATTGCAACTCAAGTGCCTCTGACAGTCATCTTAAATGCTCTTTAATCTCCGCAATTAGGCAGCATTCTTGGTATCGGGATTACTAACATAACCACACTCTGTTTATCTCCAGGCTTCTGGAGCAACTTCGCACCCACCTAACCCAGTTTCTTGGGCATCGCTTCACATGGCTAAAAAACTTCTTGTCTTCAGGGTTTTTCGGCCCTGCGGTTTTCAGTTTGACTTACAGCCTCTTTTAGCTGGCCTTGTTTCTGTTTTACAAAATGCAAACACTCTCCAGGCAGTGGAGGGGAAGCAGAGGCGAAAGATCCCCCCTCACACACACAAAAATACTTTTTCAGAGCTTGCCCACAATTCCCTGACTGCGAAATGTCCGAAGCCTTCTGCTTGTCCATGCCCATGTTTGGGAAATTCTTGGTGCTTTGGGACATCAGCGCCATCCAGGCCTCCACTCTGAGTCCCTGCCCTTTGCCAGACATGCGCCGTGTAGCGACACCCAAAGTTTTAAGCAAGGGCAACTACGAAGAGGGTTGAATTATCCAGAGCGTGCATGGCCCGGCCTTCACACAGGGGCAAACCAATGCACCCCCGTGGGAAAACTGTTCTTGCATGCAAAAAGCTCGCATGTCAAAGAGGCCCCCCTGACAAGCTCGCCCTCTCTGCCCGTGGATCTTTTCCTTGTCCTTTTCATGCACGTCTTCCATGCAGACTGAAGGGGCACGGCTCTGCCAGGCTCATCCGCCTAGAGAGGTGGCCAGAAGCAGAGACTTGTGCCACGGCGAGCCAGGCTGGCCAGAGCCAGAGCCAGAGCCACAGCCAAGCGCTGCGACTGCACAGCACCCCAGTCGCTCTGCGTAGTCTCAGAGGGCTGCCCCTGCGAATGCCATCCTCCCCGATGGAACGAGCAGCACGGGCCACGGGAAGGGCCTGCAGCCCCTGCTCCGCATTTGATTCCACTGCCCGCCAGAACGAGCCCCGAGGTCGGCAGCAAGCAGTGCTTTGGTCCAGCACAACAGGTCAGCCACAGCACCCATCTGCCACTTTCCTTCCCAAGGGAAGCCAGATGCAAATGAAGGCAGGCCTAGTCAACTCATGCTTCGACGGCGGCGTGCAAAGTCTGCCCAACCCTTGGGCATGTGCGTGGATGTTGGCATGCGCAGCTTCTCAGACGAGCAATACAAGCGAGGAGCCCCGTGAAACTCACCGCAGTCCCCAAGCTGCGAAATGAGAACATACGGCGAGCCGTCGGATCAGAGCAGGGGCGCCTCTCGCTTTCTCCAGCTTGGGTACCCCCAGGGATGCTGGAGTGCGATGCTCCCCGTTGGCTGGTGCACGCTGGGAGTCGTACTCCAACGCCTCTTGCGGGGACCAGGTTGGAGAAGGATGTTCCCTGTTCAGGGCGGCACTAAGTGGAACCCTGAGCATACGGAGAAGAAAGAAACGATGCCGAGGAGGCGTTTAGAAGGAGGTTCTCAGAGAAGGGCCAGGGCAGCGAGTCCGTTCTCCGGACACCCAAGCAAAATATCCACCCAAGCACTATTTTTCGACAGACTCCATAGAGCAATAGCGGATGTGCTGGCGCAGGCACCGAGGGGCAGCGCAAGGGACGGCGGCCCAAAGGGCTGCATTCAAGGAAGCGCAGGGGCTCTGCTGCGGACGGGCGACCTGGCGGAGACACGGGCAGCCCCCGCGCGCGGCAGCTGCGGACCTTGGCGCTAGGGCGGTGAAAGGCGCCACAGCGGCTGTCGGCCCTCTTCCTGGGCTTTGCCAGGGCAGCTGGGAAGCCTGCCGGAGCCCAGAGCAGCCCAGATGGGCCCAGATGATCCGCCTGGGCCAGAGGCAAGCCAACAGGGGCCAGGGGTGGGCCCTGGAGGAGGCTCTGGTCATTTGGGACCCTCTGCCAGATGCTCCTTGGGAAGGGAGGGAAGGGCACCCTCACCGAAGCGCTTTTGCGACACCGTGCGTGGGGAGCAGGCTGCTGGACCGAGTCTGCTTCTGGGGTGGTTTGACTGTGTCTTCTGCATATTTAGACAGAAAACTGTCCTGTGACTTCCAGCCAGCACTGCTGAAAGAACGTCCCAGCCTTAATCACGCTCTTATTGCGGTGCTTTTCAATGAACCTGCTTTATGGTAGATTTCATGATGTTTTTATTCCGACCGATTCTTGTAAGCCACCCCGAGCACCGTTTCCTGGTAGGGCAGCCTGGGCAGCAATTAAATGAAGTAGCAATTAAGACTAAATACAGGAGTGCTTTCTAGCATGCCTCGTTTGTAAGGCTGGTCAGCTTATTCGCCCCGAGAGGTCCTGGCCAGCCGCAGCTGTACTCCCCGAAAAGCAGAAAGCCAACATTGCAAGCGCTGAGAAACATCTGCGCAGCGGCGCCGGTGCCCCTCGGCTCCATTCGGCCTCGTGGGAGTTCTCACATTCTTCCCCTCCAACTGACTACACGCGGATCTATTGCCATCTCCAAACATCCGAAGGGCTTTCCGGCTCACGATGGAGCAAACCTGCTTCCTGCAGCTCCGCAGGGTAGGGCCCAGACGGATGGGAGCTTGCTGCAAAAGGGACTTCGCCTCTCATGGAACAGGCTGCCTTAGAAAGCAGGGGACTCCCCAGGAGCGGCGATGCTGAAGCGGAGACCGGAGTTGCACCCTGCCCGGGCCGCAACTGTGGGTTTCCTGCGCAGGCAGTGGACTGACCAGAAGTCCTCTCTATCTTGAGGAAATCTTGCGTGGGTGGAAGCCTGCCTAACCCAGCCCAATCCCCCACGCTTTCTCACGTCTCACACACACAGTTTGCCTCTCCAGGGAGCGGTTCAACGTGGGGGCGGGGGGGAGAGAAAACGAAACCAGGCCTGGGATGGAAAGTGGAAGGAAAGCCCCGGCGGGCAGGCTCTTTTGCCACCACAAACACCGATCACCAGAGGACGCAGCAGTGTGGCCAGCGAGTGCGGAGCCCTGCCTCTCGGCCGCTGGGCTGTGGAACCCCAAGCAGCCTCCACCAGAAAAGGGGCAGGAAGCACGGAGCCTCGACTTCAGGAATGATGCAGTTGCCAGCAGCCACTCACCTGGCTGCACCAGGTGAGTTTGCATCAAGCGATCCAGAGGGTGGCTTTGTAAACTAGAAGAACGCCCAGTCCTGACCCCTCTGCTCCACCCTTTCGCTCTCCAGTATGCAACTAATTGGTCAACTGGTCCCATGACTAAGCAGGCTCAGAAACTCTCCTCCGAGGTGCTCCAGGACCTCCCAGAAGGCCGGGGGTGGACTTGGCTTGGCTGTTCTGCAAGAGCATCCTGTCTAAAGTGAGCGAAAACCAAGAGGGTGCACACCAATGTTCTGGCATTCCACCATGTGCCTTAGAAGAATGACCTTCAGCCATCCAGACGCATGGACTCCTCATTGACCTCAATGGTGCTCAACAGCCCCGGCAGCACTCCAGGGTCCCGACCCCTCCAACTGGCCCTTTCCGCCCCTTCTTCAGTTCTGCTACGTCCTTCCTAAGGTGCTGTGGCCAGGACTGAGCACGCGATTCCAAGTGCGGTCACACGGTGGGGGCATCTCAAGGCAGCCTCATCTTGGCCATTTCAGCTGTGGGTTCCTTTCATGACGATCGCCATCCTGGAATGGCCACCACAGCCCCCTGGTGAGGAACTGCCAAGGGAGTAACATGCATGCAGCGGAGTATGAAGCGTGGACGGGATGCAGAGACACCACAAGCACAGCGATGTGCGGCCCCGTAACACTGCCGGGCATTTCACATTTCTCCAGATATTTTCCTCTGAACCTCTGACAATACATATGCAAATGTCCCTGTGGGGAAAAAGGCCTACTTAGCCCTGTCAAAAACTCCTTTGTAAAAAGAACCCTGTATTTTGACAGATCCTGGAACTGAAGCGGCTTGCACTCTGTCATTTTCCCAAACTCCCAGAGGTTTAGGAATGTGTAAAAAAGGTGCAAGACACCCGGAAAGGTCGGAACACGATACAAAGCTGGAAGATCTCGCTGAGAAGGTGCCAATTTACTGGCCACCCCATTTCTTGAGCAAAGATCCAACCACAACTTTGCCTTCTCTTGATGGCTCACCTTTTGACAGCTGTCAGGGGAAGCAAAGAGGCCATTTAATGTATTTCTAGCTTGGGCTTAGAAACATAGAAACATAGAAACAGAGCGAGTCAGAAGGGCCCTCCTGGGCCATCTAGTCTGACCTCCGGCACCAGCCGGCTCCGCTCATGACATGCCCACCATGTGCATGTCCAGCCTATCTTTGAACACCCGCACCGATGGGGCCTCAGCCACCTCCCATGGAAGCCCATTCCACGCCCTCGGGGTCCTGACTGTCAGGAAGTGCTTCCTGGCATCCAAATTGAACCTTGGCTCCCTGAGCTTTGCTCCATTGGAGCGCGTCCTGCCTTCCTCTGCAGGGGAGAACAGGCCTCTCCCCATCTCCATGTGACACCCCCTCACATACCTGTATGTTGCCAACATATCCCCTCTGAGTCTCCTCTTCTCCAGGCTGAAGAGACCCAGTTCCCTCAGTCTCGCCTCATACCCCATCCCCTGCAAACCAGCCACCATCCTTGTGGCCCTACGCTGCACTGACTCCAACCTGGCTATATCCTTTCTGTAATGAGGGGCCCAAAACTGAACACAATACTCCAGTTGCGGGCGCACCAGAGTCATGTAGAGTGGAAGTAATACCTCTCTTGATCTAGAAGCCACACTTCTGGCTATGCAACCAGAATCAGGCTTCTCAGTGTTCCTGAGCAATGCCTCCTGCACTTTGCCACAAGACAAAGCAAGACTCCTCATTTTGCACCCCCAAATACGCATTTACGAATGACCAATTTTCATGCAATTTGCAGAAAATACCGTCTGTTCCCAAATTTGAAATGTGCAAAGTGCCACCTCTAAAATCTCCCCAAACCCTCATGTTAATTCAACACGGTACAAATCAAGCCCAGGCCAGCAGGACGGGGACGGGTGGTGGACGGAATGAAATCCAAGGAACAGAACAGGAAAAATCCTCTGAGTTTTCACACCCTCAACAGGGTTTTCATACACCCTAACTCATAGGGAAAATAGCATAGAAAAGATGTACATTATGGGAAAATGCTTGCAAGAAATGCTCATACTGGGGGAATTTGCAAAGACAGAAGTTCTACAACTTTTGTGCACACAAAAATGCAGAGAGAGTCGCATGCACAGTGTCAAAATATACTTGCAAATGGATTCAGTGACTCGATGGCACGAAACATGCATCTGAAGAACTCTGCCGCTGTTCTCAAGGCGCTTGGGCTCGAAGGGAGGCTCCAGTCAAGCCATAGAACTGCCATGGATGTACGTATTTGCTAATTTAGTAAATTGTTCCACTGCCTTTCCAGCAAGCCAAGAGAGCTCAGGGCCGCAGACCATCACAGAACATCCATTGAGGCCAGCAAAGGGGGGGGGGGGGTCTGTCCCACCACAGCCCCGTGGCTCCTGCTGCCCTTATCATGGGCCTCATGTGTTTTTCGGGGGCCACTGGCTGCACCCCAAGCGTTTCCCTCTCACGGCTGGCAACCTCGGCCCACCCTCCCAAAGGCACATCTGCATAGTCGCAGCACCCGAAGCAAACTCTCCATGCCTGTGATGGAGCGGCTCCTGTAACAGCTAATCTGGTCCTTAGGGCAGCCTGTCCTAACCTGTACTACAACCCCCATCATGCTTGTGATTATGCCGGCGGGGCAGATGGGAGCTGTGGCCCAACACATCCAGCGGGGCGCCGGGTTAGGGCAGGCTGCTTCAAGCCAGCGCAAGGTTCTCTAGCATTTCCCCTAGATCCCAAGGAACCATGTGCAGGAGCCTCCACCTCCAGCGGCACAGCTGCAGCTCACGCTCGGGGCCACAAGCCAGAGCCTTGGGGCCCGTGGCTGCCCGATGGCCACGGAGAGAGTAGCCGGGGACGCGTGCGGCAGACGCGACCCTCTTTCTTTTTTGTAGTCATGACCGCACAAGGAATTAATGAGCTTCAATGCAAACGTGCACACATGCTCTGATATTATTATTATTATTATGATTATTATTTGGGGGTGGGGAGAATGAGGTTTGCCAAGCAGTTCCTGTTCCTGCTGTGCTAATTATAAAGAATGGGGCAGCAGCTGTAAAGGAAGCGGCGGCGTTGTGCGTTGCGTACTTCACAGCTCAACTCATTCACATGCCTGTCTAAAACCTTTCCCCATGAGACTATTAATTCCAAGGTCTAAAATTGCCTTGCCGGTTTCTCCTGAATTGCTCTCGAGTGTTAGAGACCCACGTGGCTGGTTTTATGTTCAAAATGGGCAATTGGACTAGCACAACATCTTCGGCTCAAACGGCCCAGACGGAAGCCGAGCTGCCTGCTGAATGATGGAGGAGAAAGCCTGGAGGCCCATCACTCAAAACCCAACTCTGGGAGCTGCCGCACTTCCCCCCCCATGAAAAATATTCCTGCTGCTCCTGCACAGAGTGGCAGAGGGAAACCAGAAGCCTCTCTGGATTACCATCCAAAATAGGCGCCCCTCCCCAACAGGCCAAGGTGTCATGGCGGGGGGGGGGCTTATGGGGGGCACCCCTGCTCAACTTTTCAGCCCCTTCCCCCTGGTACAACAGCCAGCTCGTTTGCTCTACACCGTGCCCACCAGAGCTTTCCGCAAGCATCCTCTGAAATTCTCCACCCGAGCTGTGGGCACAGAAGCAGCCAAGAGGAACCGTATTTTTCGCTCTGTAAGACGCGCCTGACCATAAGACGCACCTAGTTTTTAGAGGAGGAAAACAAGAAAAAAAATACTCTGACTCAAATGGGCACATCATCACAGGCACATTCCCCATCACTTCCCCATGGGCTGCACATCCGACAGACTTACTGCACACACAGATTCGCTCTATAAGACGCACAGACATTTCCCCTTACTTTTGAGGGGGGAAAAAGTGAGTCTTATAGAGCAAAAAATACAGTAATTTTGCCCGATTTCTCTGAGCGGAGGCCTGCGACAGGATTTCCCAGCCAAGGCTCCCCACGGCAAGGGTTGCCCCACAGGGTCATTCGGTCTTTTGGCGCTGCCTCCTCCCCACTGCAGTGTGGCAGGAGCTGTGCACGGGGGGAAACGGCGGGACTGGCCCTGCGGCAAATGTGCCCTCGAAGGTCCTATTTTCTTCCTCCGTGGCAGAGCTTCCGTGGTGCCGACTCAGCCCCGGGCTTTATGTCGAGCATTTCTGCGCTGTGCCAAGCCCCTCGGACCGCTGCGATGTGCCGCGGAGAGGTAAAGGTAACGGCCCCTCCTGGCTGCTCTGCACCCAGGCCAGGCAGGGAGGGGGCTGACTTTAGCATGGCGCCCCCAGGGCTTTAATGTAAGAGTGGGAAGCCAACAAGGCCACAAGCCGCTGGAGGAGCCACTGTGGCCACAAAGACAGACTGCCTGGCCATCTGAAAAGCCAGGGAGGCACCAGGGACCCATGAGATTCCCTCCCAAATTTCTCTTCCTCTGCACTTCGTTCCAAAGCGACCCGTTTCCGACGGAGCTGAAGGAGCATGGGCGAAAAGCTGGGGGGGAATGCTCGGCACGGCCTTTTCTCGGGGCTGTGAGACACGCTGTGCACCAGGAGGGGACAGGCTGAGGCTCAGCTGATTTGGCTTGCAATCCCCATCATCCTGCACCACTGGCCACCCTGGCAGGGGCTGGTGGCAGTTCTAAGTCAAAGCATCCAGAGAGTGCAAGGCTGCCTGCCCCAACTACCCAAGATAAGAGCCCGCCCTTGAAGGCCTGCATTGCCACAGCTGCCCCGCCAAACTCCCACACATAACCCCCACCCCCCCGGCTGTTTCTGCCACCCCGGCACCACAAGTGTGCTGGGAAGGCTGTGTGTGTGGCGGGGAGCACCCTCTGGGTGCCCTTTCTCAGCAGCCACACCCTCAACTGCCCTCAGGGGCATTTGCGCTGGCTCTCAGCGGCATGGGCTGCTCTGATTATTGCTGGCTGCAGCACGTTCATCTTCCTCTTGCAAGGAACCCAAGGCAGCCCGCAAGCCCCCCTCCTCTCCATTTTATCCTCACAACAACCCTGTGAGGTAGGCTAGGCCGAGAGGCCATGGCTGGCCCAAAGCCCCCCAGTGGGCTCCATGGGGAGCAGGCCTTCCAAGCCGCATTCCGCCCCTTGACCGCTGCAGCAACACACAGTGGAAAGTCCAAACCTGTCCATCCATGCACACTGGGATGGGGGAAGTGGGTGCAAGGGCGGCACAGGCCCCGACCGCTGCAGAAAGGCGTGTGCAAGGCAGAACCCTAACCCCAGCCTCCCTCCACCACAGGGCATGAGCGAGCATTTATTTTTATGTATTTATTTTTGGATTTGTATCCTGCCTTTTTCCCACAAAGGGCTCAAGGCAGCTGACATCATTCTCCACCTCCATCTTATCCCCACAACAACCCTGTGAGGTAGGTTGGGCTGAGAATCTGTGACTGGCCCAAAGCTGCCCAGTTGGCTCCATGGCCGAGCGGGGACTCGAACCCAGATCCTCTGAGTCCCAGTCCCGTGCTCTTAACCACTACACCACACAGCATGATCACATCTGCACCCGCTCTGCAGCTCATGGCCAGCTGCAGAGGCGGACCAACCCACAGGACTTTGCCCCAAGGAGCTTACAAGCCGGCCCTAGAGAACAGCTCAGCTCGTAGATGGGCCGCTTTACCTGAAACGCAGGCACACCCAACGACCCTCGCCCCATCCAAGTACGAACAACTGCGAGGCTCCGTTTGGGAAATGCGCCCCCCACCCTTTGTGCTCATCACGGGGCAGCGTCCAGTGACACCACTGGGCAGAAACGCGGCAGCACAGCACCCTCGTGACTCATGCCCCGGATCCTTCCTCCGAGAGGGCCGATCCAGTCCTGGCTCCCACATCGGAACCCCTTTTGCACCCGCTCTGTAACCAGTTACACCCCAGGAGGCCCAACCCCGAATGCTCCAGCATCCGACACAGAAAAAGAGGCCCGCCTGGATTTTGCAACACGGGCATCAACCCGCCAAATAAGCGAGGGATCTGGAAATCCACCTTCCCCGGCAGACTCTCTGCCCCGCCACCTTTTCGCGCCCATGTGTCATCCCCTGCACAGGCCGGTCACATTCACACTGGCCTGGCACAAATTCGCACACAGCCTCTCGGGACCGACCCGCTGGAGCAGCAGCAGTGTCGCCGGCTGGAAAGCTGGGAACCGGAGTTCCAGCTGGGCAGCCAGAGCTGCACCCCAAACGAGGCCCATCGAGCGGGCCGGCCGGTCCAGGAGGCGCTCGCTGCGGAGTCGGGGCACGCGGGGGACCGCCGGCTCCGCGGCCCGCCTATCGCATCTCCGCTAAACAGGCCGTGCGGGTTTTCAGGCCACTCTGGAAACCGCTGCCTTTGCCCAGCACCTGCAGGCAGCGGGCGAGGGGGCGCCCAAGCCTTGCCCGCCAGTGCGCTGCCCCCGGCTCGCCGTCGCCCCCTTCCCGGCTCGGGCGCATGGCCCGCCGGCATCGCCCCCACCCCGGGGTTGGCCGCACGGGCAGCACAGGGGCCTGGCGACCCCCCGCGGGCCGCCGGACGAGCGCCGCGCCGGCGGGCTCGCTTCTGCGGGGGACCCGCGGCGCCGCGCCGGCCCAGCGCGCTGCCAGGCGACTGCGGCCGCGGGAGGCTCCCCGGAGCCGCGCGGGCGCCCCAGGGCGCGGGGCGCAGCCGGCGGCGGCCTGCGCGGCGGGCTCTCGGCCGGGCCCGCCCTGCTGCCCGGAGGGTCCGCGGCCCGCTCCCTCGGAGGGCGGGCGGGGCTGCCCAGCCGGGCCGCTCGGGGGCGAGCACGGGGGCCGGGGCCCGCGCGGCTCCGCCCCGGCGTGCGCGCCCCCGCGCCTCCCGCCGCGCCCTCGCGTCCGCGGAGAGGGGCGCCGGGCTGGCCGGGCGCGGGCGCGGGCGAGGGCGCGCGCGCCGCGGAGCGCCTCCCGCGGGCTGGCGGCGCGCACATGCCCGCCCCCGGGCCCCCCGCGCCCGCCGACGGGGGTCGCTCCGGCCGCGGCGAGGGACGCGGGGCGGGGCGGACGCGCGCGCGGCCTCCCATACCTGCGCGGGGCGGCAGGAGCCTCGGGCGGCGGCGGCGGCGGCGGCGAGGAGGAGGAGGCGGCGGAGGCGGAGCCGGGAGGAGGCAGCCGGGCGGACGGGGACGCCTCCGCGGGCGGCCCGCCCCCCCCGCCTCGCCTTCGCCTCGCCTCGCCTCCCCCTCCGCGCGGGCTGCCCCCGAGCGCGCCCCCGGAGCGGCGCTGCGGCCCCGGGCCAGGCTTTCCCGCCGGCGGGGGGGACGCGGAGCGCGCGCGCGTTGGTGGAGCGACCCCACATGCACAGCCTCTCGCCGCCCACCCCTCTTCCTGGCAGCGCGAGCTGCCTGGCATGCTCCTCACGACGACCCTGCTAGGTAGGCTGGCCGTAGGAGCGGGCCACGTCCCCGGAGCTCCTGCCCAGCGTTGCCAGTGCGCCATGCGCGCCGGGCAGAGAGGCCAGCCCAGTAAGCGTTCCGCGCCCGGCAGGCAGGAGAGGCTGGAGGGCACGAGCGGGTCTGTGGATTCGTGCGGCGCCTCTTTTTCTGGGGTGCCTGCCCCCCACCCCCCCCGGCGGTCGTGGCTGTTGCCACAGCCTGCCCAGTGGGCAGTGGCGGCTGCCACGGAAGGGCTCGCTCGGAGGCTCTTGTGCCTGCCCCCCCCGCACTGCCATCCTACCCCCCATCTGCTGCTTGCGCCCCTTACTTTTATCATGCCCCGCCATGCGCAATTTTCCTTTTGGCTCCGAACTTGCCCCCTTCCCGCGCGCACACGCTCCAGCGTTTCTGCACCTGCCCGGCTTCCTCTTCCCAGCAGGGCGCTCCGTGTGGCTCCCTCGCATCACATCCCGGCCACGCTCCTGCTCGCGTGCTGCTGTGCGACACTGCCGCCACACTCCCTTAATGCCCAGCCCTTCTCCCCGTCGGGAATAAAGTTTCGGGACAGGGAATGAAGGAAGGCCTGTGTGGCCGCATGTCCTCACGTTCCCCCTGCTTCTTCCATCCCTCCACCTTGCCCACCTGGCTGAGTATGTAGGCTGTAAGGCCCTTGGGGCAGGGAGCTGTGTTTCCTTCCCCCTGCTCCGCTTCCCCTCTCTGCTTTCCAGGCCTCCTTATCTTTCCCCTCTTCCTCGAATTCCTCCCCCTGCTCGCCCCCACATTTCCCTTGCTTTTCCCTTGCATCTCTCCTGAATCACGGGCTGCTGCTCCCAGGCTCCCAGGCCCTTCTTCCTGTCGCTTCTCCGGCCTGCCCCATCTCCTCTCACGCCTTCCAGCGGTACACCTTACCTGGCCTTGTTCCCGTCACACCACGGAAGCATGCAGGGCACACCAGGGCACACCCAACCGTGGGGAGGGGGCTCTGGAACAGCCCCCGGAAGAAAAAGTGAAACTTTTGCTGAGCTTCTGCGCTTGGGCTTCCTCTCCCCAGCCCCCTATGGACCTCCTCCTGGACTTCACCCAAAGCACTAGCTGCAGCCTGACGTCAGGATGCCAAATTCCTCTGTTTCCCTGAAGGCCGTTTTGACCATGTAAGGCATGGGGATGGCGAATGTCGGTTGCCAGAGGAAAGAGGAGGGGAGGACGCCAGAAAACCCGCTGCGAGGGGCTGGGGTGGGACCCGGGCGACGCCTGGGACCTGCTAGCCAGGCGGTGGCTTCCCTGCCCCGGGGCTTCGCGACATAAGCGGGACTCCTTCCCAAACACGAGAGGCGGGAAGCAGCCGCCCCACACCGCCCAGCCTCCAAAAGTGCCAAGACCACAGTGCCCACCACCTCAGCCAGCAGCATGGCCAGGGGTGGGGAGATGGGAGTTCTGGTCCTGGCACATCCAGAAGATCCCAGGTTGGGAGGCCGAATCCTGCATGCTGCGGACTTGTGCCTGCTTGAAATTTCCCCCGAAAGAAATACCTCCTCCCCACACAGCGCATCACACACTTCGGGTGTCATGCCACATGTGGTGCCGTCGTGGCTTCCGGCTGGGATGGCTTTTCAGATGGGGTTTGTGGGGGCCCGTCTGCAAGACAGTTCCCCATAATGCACTCGGGGAGCGTTGGCTGTTGGACACAAGAAACATGGAACGAGCGAGCGAGCGAGCGAACGAGCAACGAACGGTCCAGGCTTCTGCTCAGAAGCTGCACACGTTTCCACATCCACGCCTGGTCTAGAGCAATTCCCAGGGGTGTTAGGTCTCTGTGTTCGGGCAACAACCTTCAATTAATTAGATGAGTCAATTGAAGGCTTTTTGTGGGATTAAAATATTTCTAATTGACTTGAAAGGCACCAAGAGCAAATGGAGCAGCACAGCTGAAAGATGTCGTGCGTGTGTATAATGAGCGTGTGATTTCCGAATCCCTGCGCGGAAGCCGGGTGGGCTGAAGGCAAACGAGGCAGCCCTTTGCTGAGGCCAAGCAGCTCTGCCCCGGGCAGCTGCTTGGAAAAGCACGAGCCGAGAAGATGGGACTTCACCATAAAGGGGGAAGCGCCATGCGGTCCACAGGTGGCACGCACGGATCGTCACGCATGTGATCGGGCCGCACGTGGTCCTGGGTTCTCGCAAGGGTGGTGCGGAAGGATGGGAAAGGCCCTTCTCCCTCGGGGCCACCGGTCAGCTCAGGCCGACCCAGGATGGAGAGGCCAACCCCAGGACCGGGCCTGGGCCCCTTTCTGGCTGCCCGGTCTGTGCTTCATGCTGTGTCGAAGCCCAGTGGGAGAGGCTGCACCTGCTGGGGTTGGACAACTGGCGGAGGTGGTCTTTCTGCAGTGCCTAAGCTCGGCTTCGGTCAGGACCCAGTTCGTCCCCGTGTTTGGAATGGGGAATTAAAATGCCCCAGGGCGGGGTGGCCACGGACATTCCCTGTCCTTGTGCCACGGAGCTCCCTTGTGTGGGTCACCACCGTCTTTTCGCTCTGCATATACCTCCAGGCCGTGCGTCTGCTCCGGCTTGTGGTACCTCACCGTGCTCCGCATGCCGTAGGCCACACTGCCCCAAACCGGTGCCCATGGCCAGCCAAAGACCTCTGCCTGGCTGGGGAGCTTGGGAACAGCCCCATGTGGGTTGAGAGCCAGCGTGGTGCAGTGGTTAAGGGCGTGGGACTGGGACTCAGACGATCCGGGTTCGAGTCCCCGCTCAGCCATGGAGCCAACTGGGTGACTCTGGGCCAGTCACAGACTCTCAGCCCAGCCTACCTCACAGGGTTGTTGTTGTGGGGAGAAGATGGAAGAGGAGATGTAAGCTGCCTTGGGCCCTTTGTAGGAAAAAGGCAGGATATAAATCCAAAAATAAAAATAAATTACACAGTCTTGCATTTCAAGAGGCCGCAAGGCACGTAGTCCCTTCCCCGCTGAGAGACTGCTAAGGCCAAATATTTAAACGCTCCAAGCAAGCTTCATGCAGCCCGGCAGGACCGGTTTCAGGCTCGGCGGAGCTCTTGGGAGCACATGGGAGGCCAGCGGCGAAGGGACAGGCCGAATGTCAGCGTGGCTGAGCGAAAAGCTCTTTGGGCCGGTAACAGCTGCGCTGTGCAGGCATTTCTCACGCCCAGATTTACCAGGTGCAGGAGGAGGTTCGCGGGACGTCCTCACACAAGGCCAAAAGGCTGGGATTGGTTATGCAATGTAACAGCTGCGCAGCCCAGAAGGCTCATTTGCAGCGCAAATGTCCCTTCTCCACTTTCTCATCCACAAGAACAAGGGGAGGGGGCGGCAGAAGCCGCACGCCGAGGTTCTCGGGTGATGGGGCAGGTTAGAGCTTGGCCAGTGAGCCCCGTGGGTGGGATGACAAAAGGTACAGGCAAGGTGAGACCAGGAGGTTCGGAGAAGGCTTTGGCGAGGACAGGACAGGCTGGCGATTTAAGGAGGCGCTTGGCAACTAGAGGGGGTTGGCGTTCCAGGGGAGAGGCAAGCCCAGCCAAAGGCACACAGGTAAGGCTGACAGCAGGAGGAGGTGAGCTGCTCTTTTACCAGATCAGGCGCTGGGGGTGTTTCCAGCTTCCAAGTTACACAGAAACCCTCATTAGGCAACCCAGAGAGATTCTGTACAGCTGTTAAGGCCTGCTTAATGAGTTGTGTGTCATGTTTGCATCCCACACAAACAGAAGATGGCCTGATACGAAGACGGCACGCCATCTCCTGCTTGGGCAGCGAATGCAGGCACGGTTATCGGTTCCCAGCTGGACTTGTCAAGGTCGAAGACGTGGAAAAACAGAGCTGCATTGGGCACTCAGGCCGCAAGCGGATCCTCCGGGTGGCTTGCTGCACTGGCCCGCAGCGCAAAAGGAACCCACACAGCCCCCTGTCTGTGGCCTTGAAGAACTCCAGGAATGGGCTAGCCCCAGCCCGTGACCTCCAGTTGTGTGGGACTACAGCTCCCATCATTCCCAGGCAGTGCGGCTTGGCCTAGCATTGCCTCTGTCCACAGCCAGCAGGTCTAAGTGCAGAGCAGGGCAATGAGGTTGGACCAGGACATGCAGCCTTGCATGGCTTGGGAGCGCAGCATCTAAGGGACCCCTCGGTGTGCCCCCCCACCCTGAGGGCTTCCTCGAGGTCTTTCTCTGCTCATTCCCTCTGTTCGGTGACCAGAGGAAGGGCTGCGGCATCTCTGTCAAGGATGTGAGCATCCAGCTCTTACATGATCAGCTTCTCCTGGCTCTGCAGTGGGCGGGGGACAGCAGGATGGCGTTCGATGTGGATAAGTGCAAGGTCTTGCACCTGGGGCATAGGAATAGCTGTCATAAGTACAGGTTAGGGGACAAGTGGCTGGAGAGCAGCACTTGTGAAAGGGACCTCGGGGTGCTGGTTGACTGCAGGCTAAACATGAGTCAGCCGTGTGATGCGGTGGTCAAGAGGGCGAACGCCTCCCTTGGTTGTATAGCCAGAAGTGTGGCTTCCAGATCGAGAGAGGTATTACTACCACTCTACACAACTCTGGTGCGCCCGCAACTGGAGTATTGTGCTCAGTTCTGGGCCTCTCATTACAAGAGGGACATAGCCAGGTGGAGAAGCACAAGTCGCGGTTTGCAGTTTGAAGCCCAGCGTTCCCTCTGCCCCACCTCAGGCAAGTTGCTGCTTTTGTCGCCTCTTGGACCTCGCCAGCTGGCCCTCTGGAAAGTGGGTGTTTCGTGCCGGGAAGTCTCCTCTTTGGAACGATCCCGGAGAGTGCTCAGAAGTGCTCCAAAGCTGGAGATCACTGTGGACAGGTGGAATCCCCTTCCAGCCATGGCCTCCTGCTTCCCCACACCACCTTTTCACCTGGAGTGTGCACCTGAGCTTCTTGACTTTATTTATTTAATTTCGATGCTGCCCACGAAGCAGGGCAGGGTCTCTGGGAGGCGAGGAAGCCTCCTCGGCTGCCCCCGGGCAGTGCCATGCTGTGCCCTCATTGCACGAGCGGGCAGAAGAGGCACGGGAAGTGCTCCCACGCATCCCACTTTCTTGGTATTTTAATCAAGCAGCGCGTTCCTTCAAAGATAAGCCTGCAAAGCTGTGGGGAAACCTCACCGAGCTCTTAGGAGTGAGGTCTTCGTCCGTCTCCTCACGAAACCACCTCAGATGATACAAAACGAGGGAGAAGGCGCAGAAGAAAATATTAAAACAATTAGTACAGAAGGGATCTGCTCTGCTTGACTCATCCCTTGTTTAACTTCCAGCTATCGCTGCTTGTTTGGAACCGCAGCATCGGCGCAGGCTGCCAAGAACCTGGCAGGCCACGATCCATGGCGTTCGGTTTGGGGGCTTCGGTTCTCATCCCTCGGATGAAACGGCCCTGTGTGGGTGGGGAGGGGAAGCCACGCAAGTGTCTCACGTACCCCACCCCCCGGCCACTAAACCCCATGGACTGGAGAAGGTTGGTTGGGAAATAGGGAAATAGGGAAAACTTGGGAGCGTGCGCCATCTCCTCCTCATGGCAGTGAGATGAACAAATGTGCCAGATTGTTGGAACAGCAGCAACGGCGGCAGAAAAAAGCCAGCCTTCCTCCTCTTTTGGCACCGGAGAACATTGGACAAGCTGTCGAGTGAAGAAAATTACCTACTTGAGGAGCCAAGGAACAGACAAACTCTATTTCAACCAGGAGCTTTTAGCAAATATACTGACAAAGAATATGCAGCAAGCAGAAAAAGGAGCCGGGCATTAGCGCGTCACGTATGAAAATAACCGTCCATTTCTCTCGGAGCGGATTTCCGAGGGTACACGACCACTTGCTGTATCTGCCCTGCGGGTCTGTATGTCACGACAGACTCACACCGTCACAGAACCGTTGAGTTTTCAGGGGCCAAGAAGACCACCGGGACTCGGTGAAGGACTTCAGGTCAAGCCATCTTCCCCATCTTCCAGATGTTCAGCTGGAGCCCGACTTATTTATTTATTTATTTATTTAACATATTTGTATGTCGCCCCCTTGCAAACAAGCCTGGGGGCGGCTAACAAGCCTCGGGACTTCCTATAACCTGAGTCTCTTATTGTGTCCCACATTCTGGGAGGGTCAGGAATGACCACCCGTCTCCATGACAGCCTTTCAAGGACGTGAAGAGTGCTCTCTCACCCCTTGGTCCTCTCTCCTCCATTTTTTTTTTAAATTTTTATTTATTTTCGATTTATATCCTGCCTTTTTCCTGCAAAGGGCTCAAGGCAGCTTACATCTCCTCCTCCATCTTATCCCCACCACAACAACCCTGTGAGGTGGGTTGGGCTGAGAGTCTGTGACTGGCCCAAAGTCGCCCAGTTGGCTCCGTGGCTGAGCGGGGACCCGAACCCAGATCGCCTGAGTCCCAGTCCCAGCTCTCCACCACTACGCCACACTGGCTCTCATGCCCAGTTCTTCCAGTCGCTCCCCATAGGAATTGCTGGAACAGCTGGAGCTGGTAGTAAAAGCCACTTTTAGCAGGGTAGGAGTGAGCAAATACGTCACTTCTGTTGGTCCCACGGCTGGATTGTTGGAATGTCATGTACTGTCTCTCATGTACAGGAAGAACTTGGTTGATCTGGGGAGAGTCTTATCAGAGTGAACGTGAATTAAAATTCCCACCCGTTGGCACCAGCCGCACGCAATGGGTGCAACTCAATATCCATATCTATTTATGCACAAGCCAGGTTGTTGTTGTTCCATGCCTTCGAGTCAGCCCTGATGTGCGGCTGCCCCTTCGATGGATTCTTCACAACTTGTCCTGGACAGCCCTGCTCAGCTCTTGTAAGCTTAAACCACGCAGGGGTTTTGTTGTACTTACTGGTATATAAATACAACACATAAACAGATAAACGAATATTCCAGACATGAAGTGGCTGCGTCTCGCAGCCGGCCGGTGGAGGGCATCCGGCTGCCACTTTCCTCCTGCTCTTGCAGGATTGCCCCTCCCTGGCCGAGCCAGGTGTGGCCCCAGTCTAGTGAGTGTGGGTGGAATGGTGAACAAAGCCCCCCAAACCCACGGGGTGTTTTTGGATCATGGGTGGCTTGCAGGCCCTGCTTGCGAAGTTTGGGCAGCCCTGGAGCAGGGTGCTTCTGCAAAGCCACCCGCGAACCCGTCACCGCCAGCGTGAGCATCCTGTGCCGCAGGCCTCGGCGTTCCGCCCGAGGTTCACCAGACAGGGACGCTGCTAATGGGCAGTAGACGGGGCTGCGGGTTTCTTCACAGATCCCCATGCAGAACTCCCCTGCGCCGATGAACTGGCTCTGTCGGTTTGTTCGCCGTCCATAGTTGTGGTTACAAAACTCCAGGGCCGGTGTCAGGTTGGGACAAAAAGCAGAAACGCTGCTTTTCCAGTATGGCAAGGAATTGTCTTTCCCCGATCCCCAGTTGTTTGCTTTGCAGATTAGCTGCTGAAATTTCCTCCTCTGTAATGCAGGGCATTTGGACTAGGGAACAAAGGGTTTGCGGGCTGGTTGGCCAGTTACACAAAGCCCCCTTGCGAAAGGACACGGCTCCGTTTTCACGGTCAGTGTAGAGTTGCACGGTGCCTCTCCTGGGAACACGGCCTGCTTCCTTCTCGGCAAGGTGCAGAATCTCCGAGGCCGGCGGGTTGCGCTCCTGCCTTGGGCCCTTCCAGCCCTCCGTTCGGGTTTGGTGGCTTCCTGGCTTTGGTGAAGCTTTTGTCGCATTCTAAAAAGCACTCGGTTCCTTGCAGGACGAGGTCTGGGCTACTGGCATTTTGCGTATTTTGGCCCAAGTCCATTAACTTTGGCATCAGCCCACCCCACCCCAGTGGCCCAGGCAAGCTCCTTCGGGCCTCGTGAGGGAGGGGGTTTTGCACCCCCCCCCAGTTTTTTTTACAACAGGAGGAGCTCCAGGGCGTAGCTGCCTGGCAGCATTTGGCCATGCTGGCTGGGAATGATGGGCCTCGTAGGCCAACGCAACTGCAGCTCAGCCCTTGCTTCGTCTGAAATGGTGGCTGAAACAAAGTCTCCCACGTGGGGCGCTGGCCATCCATGTGGGGATGATGCTCTGCGTGCGGACCCCAGTACCTGTCTCGGCGCCACAGGCCCGCAACCTGCCCTGCCACCGGGCTGGACATCTTTGGAGGGCTCTGAGAAGGCCGCTAGTCCCACCGGCTCCATGCTCTCTCCGGCACGGGCGGCAGCTGCAGGGCACCAAGGCGCATTGTCCCCGGGTCCTCTTGCGCCCCACAGACACCAGGTGGGCCACCGTGAAGACGGGCTAAGCCTCTGCTCTGACCCAGCACCCCCTGTATATCCTTGCTCCGAGCGTCCCCAAAGTCCGCCTGTCTGGGATTGATCCAATTGCTCCCAATTGATCAATTGGATCAATTGGACCCCTCGATCTGGGTCCCCTCGAACTGTCCCTCTGTCTCCCCGTTGCATCCTCTTTCCTTCCACCGAAGCGCCTTGTCTCCTTCCGGCTACCGGCTTTCCCAGAGGCCCAGTTTTTGCCAACAGGTGCAGCCTGAGTTCGGCAGGAGGAGAAGCCGCAGCTTTAACTTTGGCGCTCATGCAGAATCGCTGCATGGGAAGGGGCGTGACAGCTGCAGGGCTTTCTCGGTCTTGCCAGCCTGTCGAGTAGCTGCTGCTCCAAGCAGTGCCGCTTTCAGCCGCACCGTCGTGCACGCTGCTCGCCCGCACACGTGTGCTTGCAGCTTCACCTGTGGACTGCACAAAGACTGTTCGCAACCTATTTCCCAAGAAGCTGAACCCAAGCTGGGTGCCACGCACTGCAAACAACTGAAGGAACACACTGGCACTGTGCATGCAACCCCGGCAGCCGGCCGAGGCGGGTCACAGGTTCATGCAGATAGCTTCCCCTGGGCCGCCCTGAAATCGCAAGTAGCCTCAAGCCAAGAAAATCGGAACGACCAAATCTCCAAATCTGTATTTGATCAGCAATCTATGAAACCAAAGAACTTGAGGCTGGGACGGAACAGCAGCACAATTCCCAGTGCAGAAGAAGGAATCCTGCAGGGAACCAAAAGGCTGTGGGGGGACTTGGCAAGAGGACTGAAGTGAGAAACCCCCGCGAGGCACTTCCGGAGCCGCTGGCTCAGTGCAAGTCCCCGCCTTCCACGCACGGATGCTGAGGAGGGAGCCCCTGTCCTGGAACTGCAGCTCGGGACTGTGAATTAGGGACAGCACAGACACGCCCGGGCATTATCTGTCTTTCAATCCGACGAGCTCCACGGTGGCTTGCAACGGATTCCAACAACAATGCGCACAGGTGCGGCTTCTCCATGACTTCCTTCCTGTGGTCGGTGGTAGGAGCGCGGTCTCTGGTCTTGCGGGAGAGTAGACGGAGGGCCCTCCTTCCTTGCCGGGGAAGAGGAAAGCTGGTTCTTCGCAGCCCCTCACTCTCCTCCCTGATGGAGGAAAGGGCGGGCATCCCAAGTGCTGTGAGACCCCCACGGAGTGGGTGGGAGAGAGGGGAAGGGGGCCAGGGGAGGGGGCCCAGATCAGGGCCCAGGTGGGCTGTGGGTAATGCTTGGGCCTGAGGTACCACGCCTCCGTTTGGAGCATTTAACACAAGGCTACGGCGATGCTGTTGTATTCCCGTTCTCTCTGCTCGCTTCCCAAGACACGGCTGGTTAACCCCCGTAAGGAGAGGCCTTCGGGCTGCTCTGGCACGGCACTTCTGAGGTTCAGGCCAAGCAGCCATGCAGCCCAGGATCCTCTTCCATGCAGTGCCTGAGCGGCTGCTTCCGGAAAATCCACAACCAGGGCATGAAGGAAATGCCTCTTCTCTCCGTCCTACCACCCCACCTACACATGGCAACCCTGCTTCAAAAGATGCAGGTTCCCCTCGACAGTAACGACTAATAGCAACTGAGACGTTTCCCCTCCTCTGAGAATGTTCTTCTAAACCTCTTTGAAAGCCATCCAAGCTGCTGGTCCTCATTATTCTCACTGCGGCAAGCGACTTTACTACATCATGCCAAAATGTGCTTTCTTTTCTCAAACCATGCGGCAGCACTTTGCACCCGCTCAAAGGGTCACATCATTTTGTCCTTTGGCTACCAAAGGTCAAGGGTACAGCTGGAGCTCTCCCGTTGTACGGCGTCTGCCATGCACGCATGGATTTCTCCAGTCCTGTGGGGCAAGAGCGTCTCAATTAAAGCTGTTACTTGATCACACAATCTTGCCACGTAGATCCAAACCACATCAGTCAAATCTAATAATCAATGGTACAAATGACAATTCGTTCATAAGCGACGACTGTATTAACAATTCATCATGTGGAACTGTTTTAAGAAGGACAACAGATGCTTGCAAAGTGAACGTTTCACGTTCTCACAATACTCATCAGCTTTGGTTAAAATTGTCCGCATTGTTGACTCATGAAAGCCAAAGTCGCTTCTGCTTTCACCACTTTTAAATCTTTTAATTATATCAGGTTTTGTATCTAAGGATATTACTTTCCCTTTCCTTTTTTCACTTGATGGCCTGGTGCTCTGATTCTTTGACATGGTCAACGGGTTCTAAAACTTACAAGAAATCATGGGAGTTTGCAATACAAGCAGCGCCATCGTTATTTGGAATCCTAACGTTGGCATCACGGCCGGGTGGGAGAGATGACATCATGGTGCCCACGACTGTTTGTGGCAAATTTCAAAAGGCAGGTTAATTAAAGCTCTGCTGCATATATCAAGGGACTGCTGCAATTAATTTTACCGGGTTAATCAAAGCCCGCATTAATCAAAGCCACGTTAAGCAAGGGATACCTGTGGTTCTGTCACCCCTGTGGGAGGAAAGCCATGCCCTGCATGCTGATCACCCAGAGGAAATCCAGGCCTTGGCCGCCCCCCAGCCCGGCGTCCAGCCAGCCCCTCTGCTCCAGACTCGGAGCAACGACCAGGTCGAGGGCAAGCCGGGCCACGTGGCTCGCCTGGAGCTCTACTTGGGCTGCGCCGCGTTTGCCTCGCCGTGCCCCCTGGGCCCTGACCTGGCACCAGGAGGGGGCTTGGGCTCGTTTGCAGGAAAAGAAGCAGAGTCGCTGTGCTGAAGCGCGGATCACAAGCCGTCACAGCGTAGCATGAAAGTCATTCTGACTCCTTTTCCGAGCGAAGCCGCGTGCCTTCTGTCCTCTCCCAAGCAAAGGTGGAGAGGATCGTCCCGCACAGGGGAGGCGATCCCGGCAGAGCAGTAGCTGGCACTGGGCGAGGGACCGGCGCTGTGCAGACACGACGGACTTGCGAAACGACAGTGGGAAGGGCCAGCGGGTCAGCCAAGGGCAAGCCGCTCCGGGGCAGCTCCCAGGTTGAGGCCTGGCACCTCTGGCGGAAAGGTGGCCGTGAGAAAGCAACACCTTCCCGGAGTGTGCCCAGGTGCCCTGTGTTACAGAGGACGGTTCTCTAATGAAAGAGTCCTCCGTTTGAAGGGATGCCCAATCCAAGTCCAGTTTACAGAAAGACGGGTGGGGGCCCCGAAGCGGCCCATCCCGAGCGAGGGAAGAAAGCAGGCGAGTGGCCGTCTGGTCCCGCCTTGGCATGTAGACGAGAGCGATGATCTCTCCATCTGCAACGCCGCGAACTCACTCCATCCTTCCCTATTTTTCATGGCATTTATCTGTAATGTTGCTTTTGATAAGCCCTTATCTTATTTTATCACTTTTACTGCATTGTTTTATTGCTGAGAGATCAAGGTAGTCAGTCCTGGAGGAGATCAACCCGACTGCTCTTCGGAAGGCCAGATCCTGAAGATGAAAGTCAAATACTTTGGCCACCGAATGGCATGTTTTTCTGTTGCCAAGTGCCCAGGGGGCTTCAGCTGTTGGGCACAGCCATCACCATCACCATCTGCATGGCTGCTCCCTTTCTCTGCACTGGCCACCCCTGAATCCTTGCAGGGCAGCGGCCAGCCCGAGCGGATAGTGCAGGCAAGATGGACCGATTGCCTGGGAGGGCCGGAACAGCTGCTTCTGCTGCTCCTGAGCCACCCAGGGCTGCGTGTGCTTCGGAAACAACCGTGTGGCACACCAGAGAGCACCGCACCGCACCGCACCGCACCTTCGGCTGGCCCTGGCACACTCGCACTTCTCGGCTTGGCGCCACAAGCTCCTTGCTGGAGCCTGAACAGCAGCGAGCAACGTGGAAAGGGCTTTGGGGCTGCGGAGGGCAGCTCCGTGAATATCGAGCTCAGTTCTGGGCCCCTCATTACAGGAAGGATCTAGCCAGGTTGGAGTCAGTGCAGCGAAGGGCTACAAGGTTGGTGGCCGGTTTGCAGGGGATGCCGTATGAGGCGAGACTGAGGGAACTGGGCCTCTTCAGCCTGGAGAAGAGGAGACTCAGGGGGGATCTGTTGGCGACATATAGGTATGTGAGGGGGTGTCCCACAGAGGTGGGGAGAGGCCTGTTCTCCCCTGCAGAGGAAGGCAGGACGTGCTCCAACGGAGCCAAGCTCAGGGAGCCAAGGTCCCATTTGGATGCCAGGAAGCACTTCCTGACAGTCAGGACCCCGAGGGAGTGGAATGGGCTTCCACGGGAGGTCGTTGAGGCCCCATCAGTGCAGGTGTTCAAGGATAGGCTGGACATGCACATGGTGGGCATGTCGTGAGCAGAGCTGGCTGGAGTCGGGGGTCAGACTAGATGGCCCGGGAGGCCCCTTCTGACTCACTCTGTTTCTATGTTTCTATGTTACCTTCAGTGCGGCCCAGCTGGGAAAAAGGCATATTTCAGGTTTGGGGTCAGCTTGCAACTGCCAATTTCACGATGCCTCTCTGGGTATCCCTGGTGCAGGCGCACCATGTGCGTGCCCATCACCGCCCTCACCAAGGATGTCACCAAACTGGGAAGGCTGTGCAGAAGGCTGGTCGAAAGGGACGAGGGGCGCCAGCAACCCTCTGGGAGGAGAGGTGATGCTTTGAGGGGCTTCTTAGCTGAGAGAAAGGGCAAGTAAGGAATATCATGAAACGTGGGATGCCAAGGTAAGGATCCAGGCCGCCACTCCTCGGACGAGAACCTGCGATGCTCTCCGCTGGCGTGGGCTCCTCGGCCCCCCTCTCGTGGCACCAGCGCCCCCCGTAATCCTCGAACTGCGGATTATTTTCCATAAAGGCAGCAAAGACGATATTAAATATATGTTGGTAAGAATAAAGGTATTTTTTAAATAAAATTGCATGGAAACGGCACCTAACTCCGGTGAAGCTGAACTGTGTAGAGAACAAATATTCCGTGTTACACTGGAGGTGTGCTCACGATTCACATTTTCCCTGTTGGCTTTCCAGCTTCCAACTCTACCATTCAATGAATGGGCTTCCACAGGAGGTAATGGAGACCCCTCGGTGAGGGTGTTCAAGGACGGACTGGACATGCACGTGGCAGGCATGT
Source organism: Varanus salvator macromaculatus (assembly GCA_023646645.1). Taxonomy (NCBI): domain Eukaryota; kingdom Metazoa; phylum Chordata; class Lepidosauria; order Squamata; family Varanidae; genus Varanus; species Varanus salvator. The sequence continues at coordinate 3,024,419 of JAIXND010000761.1, read as the reverse complement.
CATGAGCGGAACCGGCTGGAGCTGGGGGTCAGACTAGATGGCCCGGGAGACCCCTTCTGACTGTTTCTCTGACAATCCTGACGCCTGCTCTTTCCCGGGAGCCCATTCCCTCTCTCAGCTTCCCATTGGAATTCAAGGCCAGCCATGTGCGATGAGGGGCAGAAGACTTGGGACAGATGGAGGAGAGAACTCACCAGGCACCCTGGTGGGATCAGCCACCAGTTAAATGGCTTTAAAAATCCAGTGAGGGGCAGGTCTAGGCTAGAATCCTAGAATCATGGAACAGCAGAGTTGGAAGGGGCCATGAAGGCCATCGAGTCCAACCCCCTGCTCTTGCAGGACACAATTCACACCATCCCACTCAGAGGGCTGCCCGGCTTCTTTTTCCTGTCAGCCGCGTACCTGCCTGCTTCACACCTGCCCAGTGGCCGTGCTAGCCGGGGAAGCGTGCCCACCGCATCCAGAGGCCCGGTGTGGGGAAGGCTGCCTCCGAAGTCGGCGTGGGGTGTGTGACCTGGAAGGGCGTTCCCGCACCCCCAGCGTCAGTCGCCCCCTCTTGCAACGGCTGCTCCTTCCTTTCGGTGCGGCGGGACTGCCTGGCTCACGGGGGCAGAACTGCTCGCGATCGCCCGCCGGGACTTGCAGGAAGACGCTCTCGAGGAGAGACGGGCAGTGGGAAAAGCACAACGGGCGCAGAAGTGAGGATCAAGCAAAGAAGCCGCCAGGCCACGGGGCAGTTCCTTGGCGGCGGGGGAGGAGGCGCGTTTTGAGAGTCAAGTATCCTTGCTAAAAATGCCACTGCTGGAGGCGAATGTGCTGCTTGTCTGTGCGGATTAGAAGACGTCCTCTTCTCACGACTCGGACTTGGGAACCGGCCAGTGGTCAGCTGCTACCTGCGGAGATGCAGGCGGGCAAAGCGGCAGGGGGCAGGCAGTTGGGTGGCTTGGCGCCTGACCCACGACACCGGTTTGGCGTGGGGCGGGCGCTGCTGGGCCCTGCCTTCCCGCATCTCGGCCGTGCGCGGCCGGCACCCGCCCGGCCTCCCCTCTCCCTGCCTGAGGCCCTCGACATGCGGCCTCGGCCTTACGCTCGCTCGTCGCACTAAGCTGGACCGGCGCCCCGCGTGGCCCGCAGCTGGGGAGGTTGGACAGCTGCAAAGGGAGGGGTAGCGGGGGCCACACCATTGGAACCGGAAGCAGGAGGCGCTCCGTTGGCATCACGGGCGGCTGGGGGACTTTGGCCATTCATAGTTGCAGAACAGCTCAGCATGGTCAGAATCGCTGCGTTGGGTCCGAGTACATCTGGCGTCGGTGCGTGGAATGGGCAGATCTCCAAAATGTGGATTCACTGAAGTTCCGCGTGTTGATGCTCAATCCAAGTCGAGTCTGTGTCAGATTTAGGGCCCTGTTATTTCCCATTTTTATGGAATCTTTGCATTTTCACACATATATCCCTAAACATATACATCTGTTGTGCCCATCTTTAAATTTGCACAACCTCCTGCCTTTGATTAAAGTGCATCTTTCAAAATTTACCCATTTTTCATGCAGAATTTTAAAATATGCACATACTGTTGAATACTTTTGGGGCGGGGGGGGGGCAGAAATCATGTTGAAGGTTGGAAATGTAGGGACTTTGTCCATGAATCCCATCTGAGTTTTTGTTTGGTCCGGAAATTGCTAACAGGGTGAATCCTGGTCAAGAATGAACTGAATGGATTCTTCTTACCTGATAAGAGTGGTGAGCCAGGGATTCCCATCCAGATCGCCTCTTGGACATCAACCGCGTCTGCAACCCTAAATATTTTAATGGGCAGTATTATCTACTGGACACAGCAGGAATTTCTTTTGAGTAGTCATGGCAGGATTGCGTTGCATGTGGCTTAGGCAAGCTATGACCTCAGCTGCAGATCTCCTTCTGCAGTACGGCAATGTTATTTATGTACCCTGCAGGGTTGTTGTGAAGACCCAATGACTGTGAAGGGCTTTGGGCATTCTATGTTTTACCTAATTTATTTGAAAGATCTGCAAGCCAACTTCAGCAGAGCTTCCAGGGTGGTTTGCATAAACCGGATAAAATTCTTGAATGCACAGGAGGGCTGAAATATTAAAAGAAGACTGTGATACTGCATGGCCATCCAAGACAACAGCACAACGTAAGCCTGCTGGGCAGAAGCCCCCTGACTCCCGGTGTTCCCTCGTCCTTGGGAAATGCTTAGGTGGCGGACTCTGTCCTCCAAGAAACAGGAGCACAATCCACACACAGTCTGGGACTTTAAGCACAAGCCCTGGGGCTTTCTGCCCCAGGGGCCCAGGGTCCTGTGCCAGCATTTAGGATTCAAGCCAGAACACTCAGGTTGGGGCCCCTTGACTCGGCATGCCGCAACTCTACAAATGACATACTCAGCAACTCTCTGATCCCCTCGGTGGCAGCAAATTGAACCAAGCACGTACAAATGTGTTTAGTTGACAAATCCCCATGAGCTGCAGCAGCCGCCTCCTTGGAAGCAAAACCTGGGGCTGCCTGCGTTCCCGTTTTCCCAAAAAGTCAGCCTCTGCTCTCATTTCCCTGCTCCCAGATATTCAGCTCGTGATGTGGAAGAATTTGCTATGAGGGTGAGAATCCAGCAGATCCGGCTTCCCGGACTCCGGTTCCCTCTGCTGTGGCCCTGAGGCCAGGCTCCTGGGGAGCACACCCAACATCTGTGGGGCACTGACTTTTGAACATGAAATCCATCATCCCTGAGATTTACGAGTGGTGCATTATGGGAGCTTGAGTGCTTTGGAAAATTCGGTGAATGTTGAGTATTGGCAAACATTGGCAAACAGTGAGAGCCAGTGTGGTGTAGTGGTTAAGAGCGTGGGACTGGGACTCAGGCAATCTGGGTTCGAGTCCCCGCTCAGCCATAGAGCCAACTGGGTGACTTGGGCCAGTCTCAGACTCTCAGCCCAACCTACCTCACAGGGTTGTTGTGGTGGGGATAAGATAGAGGAGGAGAGATGATGTGAGCTGCCTTGAGCCCTTTGTGGGAAAAAGGCAGGATATAAATTGCAATATAGATAGATCGATAGATGGATAGATAGATAGATAGATAGATAGATCTCCAACGAGAGCAGCATTCCGGAGAGATGATACGCTAACCCCCATCTCGTCAGGGACAGGTTCAACTTGTTGGCATTTCTGGATCGCTCGGCTTCTCATCACGGAATCTCATCAGTCATCCAGAGTCCGATCTTAATCTCCATGTGATTCATCAGATGCTGTCACTCGCCGGGAATCGAGCCCCAAGTACCACACAAACCAGTACTGTGATTCAGAGGGGAGTGTAAAAGTGGCACAGAATAAAATGGAATAAATAAAAACCAAGTTTAAAAAGGTCAAAACTATTGACATATTGGAAGAATAAAAAGCCTTCACCTGACATAATTGTGTTCTTGTGAGCCGGTCGCCATCAAGAGTCTTGCTGCCTTGTTTGGATCCGTTGACGTTTCTGGACTGTTTTCAAAGGCAGCCCCGGTGTGGATGAGGGATGCTGCTTGTGCAGGAGTCGGGGGCGGGGGCTTTCCTGGGAGGCACCTTCTGAATACTGGTGGGGCTGCTGCAAAGGAGACTGGACTCTGGGTGGGATCCCCTCCCCCCCCCGCAGATGCCGCACACACCCCTAATTTCATGGCGGGTTTGTTAACTCCTCCTCGAGGGCCCCCCTGCCTCCGGCTTATTCCTGACCTGTAGATTTCCTTCCAGTTGGGACAATCGAGGGGAAACTTTGGAATGGGTTCCTGTATAAAGATTACCGTATTTTTCGCTCTATAAGACGCACCTGACCATAAGACGCACCTAGTTTTTAGAGGAGGAAAACAAGAAAAAAAATATTCTGACTCAAATGGGCACATCATCACAGGCACATTCCCCATCACTTCCCCATGGGCTGCACATCTGATGACTTACTGCACACACGTATTCGCTCTATAAGACGCACAGACATTTCCCCTTACTTTTGAGGGGGGAAAAAGTGTGTCTTATACTGCAAAAAAAACGGTAATTCTGGTCTGATTCAAACTAATGGCGGGAAGCGATGGGATTTTTGTTTTTGTTTTAATGGGTTGCTGGGCTGATTCTTCTGCCCCGGGATCCTGCGCAGGAATCGTGCCAAGCTGCACACTCTGGGAAACGGGAAGGGAGGCCTGAGTCGCGGCCTCCGTGCCCAGCCAGCTACTGGCCGTGGTGTGCAGGCACAATCGCCCCATTCCTCTAGGACTGTTTTCATCCTCGGACATCAAGCGCTCAAGAAACAGGAGGAGACAATGGTCGCGCTGTCTGCAAACACAACGAGTGCTTCAAAAGAGTAGAGGCTAACTCAGGGCAGACATGATTTCAGATCATTTATCTGTTTATTTTGCCCTTGGGCAAGAAGCGGCTGACCCAGCTCTGCACATCATAGCAGCTGCAGACGGCTCGCCCCTTCGCCACTGGCTGCGGAAGAACTGAAACTGGAACTGAGAAGCAAAGCAAAGGAAAATCCTGAGCTGCAGCCCATACGGCAGAGTTCTATCACTTAATCTTTCGGGGTCCTGCTGCTTCTGCAGACTGTTTTTTCAGAACCACATAAGTAATTGTAGGTAATTATGATCCTAAAAATCCTTGCATGGTCAGAGCAAGTCCTGAGCTGGCAGACTTTTGGGGGCTCTGCCAAATAATGCCTTGCGGAATTCACTGAATTTTTGGAGGGGCCCAATCCTAACATGCTCCTCTTGTTAGAAACATAGAAGCAGAGCGAGTCAGAAGGGGCCTCCCGGGCCATCTAGTCTGACCCTTGGCTCCAGCCGGCTCCACTCACGACATGCCCACCATGTGCATGTCCAGCGTGTCTTTAAACACCTTCACCGATGGGGCCTCAACCACCTCCCATGGAAGCCCTTTCCACACCCTCGGGGTCCTAACTGTCAGGAAGTGCTTCCTGGCATCCAAATGGATCCTTGGCTCCCTGAGCTTTGCTCCGTTGGAGCGCGTCCTGCCTTCCTCTCCAAAGGAGAACAGGCCTCTCCCCATCTGCATGTGACACCCCCTCACATACCTGTATGTCGCCAACAGATCCCCTCGGAGTCTCCTCTTCTCCAAGCTGAAGAGACCCAGTTCCCTCAGTCTCGCCTCATACCCCATCCCCTGCAAACCAGCCACCATCCTTGTGGCCCTACGCTGCACTGACTCCAACCTGGCTATATCCTTTCTGTAATGAGGGGCCCAAAACTGAACACAATACTCCAGTTGCGGGCGCACCAGAGTTGTGTAGAGTGGTAGTAATACCTCTCTCGATCTAGAAGCCACACTTCTGGCTATGCAACCAAGGGTGGCATTCGCCCTCTTGACCACCGCATCACACTGCTGGCTCATGTTCAGCCTGCGGTCAACCGGTACCCCGAGGTCCCTTTCACAAGTGCTGCTCTCCAGCCACTTGTCACCGAACCTGTACTTATGACAGCTATTCCTATGCCCCAAGTGCAAGACCTTGCACTTCTCCACATTGAACGCCATCCTGTTGTCTCCTGCCCACTTCCATAGTCTGTCCAGATCCTTTTGGATCTGGTGTATCTGCTCCTCAGTTGTGGCCACTGCTCCAGTTTTAGTGTCGTCTGCGAATTTGATCAGCAGACTGTTCACCCCTTCTTCCATGTCGTTAATGAAAAGATTAAACAGGATCGGCCCCAGGACAGAGCCCTGGGGGACCCCGCTTGTCACTGGCTGCCATCCCGACGATTCCCCGCTAATGGTTACCTTCTGCTTTCGGTCAGTCAGCCATGCCCTAATCCACCAGACAGTGCTTTGGTGTATCCCAAAACTCTTCAGTTTCTCCACCAGGATATCATGGGGCACTTTGTCAAAGGCCTTGCTGAAATCCAGGTATACCACATCCATTGCATCCCCTCCATCCAGCCATCTCAAAACCTTGTCATAGAATTCCACAAGGTTTGTCTGGCAGGACCTGTTTCTGCAGAAGCCGTGTTGTGTGGCTGTCAGCCTCCCTTCCCTATCTAGCATCACTAGATCTCTCTCTATTATGAGCCTTTCCATTGTTTTTCCTACAATGGACGTAAGGCTAATCAATCTATAATTCCCCATGTCCTTCCTACTACCCTTTTTGAAAATTGGGACCACCGATGCCACCCTCCAGTCCTCTGGAACTTCACCCGTTCTCCACGAGGCCTCAAAAATGGAGGCCAGCGGGCGTGAGAGAACCCCTGCCAACTCTCTAAGTACTCTTGGGTGTAACCCGTCAGGGCCTGGCGCCTTTGTAATGTCCAATGCCCTGAGGAGCCCCTCGACTTCAAGGGGGGTGACTCTAATCTCTGCCCCTAAGTCCCCAGCCTCATCCAATCTCCTATACGGATATCCCCCGTCCTGCTTTGGGGAGAACACAGAGGCAAAATAGTCATTTAGCATCTGTGCCTGTTCCCTCATGTCAGTCACTGGATCTCCTTCCTCCTTATTTAGTGGTCCCAACACTTGTCTCCCCTTCCTTTTCCTATTTACATGCTGGAAGAAGCCCTTTTAGTTGCTCTTGATATTCTTGGCAAGTCTCAGCTCATAATCAGCCTTAGCCTTGCGAAGAATCCTTCTGCAACGGGCCTCCTCCTCCCGGTATACCCTTTTGTCTATTTGCCCCAGTACCCATTTCCTATGGAGGCTCCTCTTTCGTCTAATCCCCCTAACCACCTCCTTTCGCATCCATGGCGGCACTCTCCTCCGCCTCCCCACCTTACTGACTAGAGGTATCATCAGGGCTTGCGCCTGCAAAACCTCCCTTTTGAGTGCCATCCACCCCTCCTCTACTCGCTTACCTTCCAGTAACCTATCCCAGGAGACTTTCCCCAGCCTGGGCTTCAGTTGGCCAAAGTTGGCCCTCTTGAAGTCCCAGCTTCTAGTGCTCGCACTGCTGCACGGCCCCAGTCCCCTGATCTCAAAGCAAAGGATGGAGTGATCACTCGCATCCAGAGCTCCCCTAATCTGTACTTCATCTATCAGCTCCTCCCTGTTGGTCAAGACCAAGTCCAGGATGTTTCCCCCCCTCGTCGCCTCTCGGACCCTCAGTGTGAAAATGCCATTTTTTAAACAGAGGCTGGCATTGTCTGTCACATTACAAATTGGAATGGCTATCCTCCCCCCAAAAACATCTGGGGTGGCGGAGCACAGCACAGCTCTGCTCCCCACAGGCTGCAGGCCTATGCAGGATCCAGGCGGCCACTCAAGGTTTGCCCAAACAGGTGAAACGCGTCATCCGAAAGGAAGACGACAGAGGAGCCGACTATGCCTGATTTGCAAGTGCTCATGCCTATGTCATGATGCAAGTGCAGAAAATATTTGTTTGTTAATTTGTTATCCCTCCCGATAGCCCAGAGGTTGTGGTTGAAGTAGAATGCAGCCCTGCCCACCGCTGTGAGGAAGGCTGTGAGCAAGCCGGCCCGCTGGCCACCCGGGGCCCACGGCTGATGGGCAGAATCAAGGTCACCTTAGTGATGGTCCTTCACCTTAATGCCAGCCTCGGAGTGGGAGCCCCTTCACTGGAGGCCTGTCCTCTGTAAAAGGAGACACGTGGCCACTCTCGTCCCAGTCCAGAGACCTGCCCCTTGCGTTCTTTCTAGTGCTCTGTGAAGGGATGGGGCCTGGGAGAGACATGGCTGTGGATGCAGAAAGACAGACAGTCACAGCTCGGCCTGGCGGGCGCTGGCTCAGAGCTTTCTGCGGTTCTGCATCGCCCGTGAATGGAGGACTGGCCCAGAAGGCCCGTTGGCCTGATCCTGCACGGCTGTTCTCATGTTCCGAAGGTCCTGGAAGAGGCAGCCAGGCCCGGGAGAAAGGGGACCACACTCCTCTTGTCTCTCTAGAGAGGGGCCACCTTTGCACTGCAGTGTACTCATGCTTTTACCTTCCTGCCCCCGCATAGACCCCGGCGCACCGCGCGGCCACTCAGCCCCTTTTAAGGCATGCCCGGCGTTTGCCAGACACGCGCAAAAGTCTTGCGTGAAGCACCTGTCCACGCCTGCTGTGAAACCCCGCCAGGTAGCGCGCGTGTCCGTCGGCACTACATAAATAGCAGTACCATAAAAATAATAATCGCAATCATTTCTTCCAGCATGACAGCCAAGCCTTATTTTGGTATCGCTAAGCGAGCACACACAATCCCGCAAAGAGCCGTGTTCTGGCACATCGCACGGTAGCCGACAGGCACATGATCAGAAATATAACAAGCGTTTGTCAGGCACTCCTGGTATATTTGAAGTACTTAAAATAATTGCTTCTTGACAAAAAAGAAAAAGAAAAAAGTTCATGCAGGGATTTAATTTTCCGTCGCAGCGCACTGAGACAAGGGGAACGGAGCCGCTGTGCGCAACCTTCGCAGGATCCCGTTTCCTCCCTGTCCTTCCGGTGCGCTGCCTTAATGCGGTTCATTATCAGAGAACGCTTGTGGTGCTGGCAGACCGGAGTACTTCACCTCCGTGGGGAAAAAGCCAAGGCAGGTCTTGCTTTGGAATGCGGCAGGTTCCCCAAGGCGGCCCCCCCACCCCCGGAGGCGCGTGACCCCATGTTGGCGCTGCAGGAAGGGTGCTCTGGCCGCAGGCACTCGCCGCTCCCTCCAGCCACCCCCTTCCCTAGGTGGGGCTCTCGGAAGGGATGCGGGCCTGGGCCGCACTGCCCTGCTGCGATTCGCTCCGGGCACCAGGCAGGCAGGCAGACACGCGGCAGCCCTGGTGGGCACATAGCCTCGGAAGCACCTCTCCCACCTCCGGCTGCGAAGCCGGATCGAGTGCTGGAGGGTGGAGTCAGTGGTTCCGATCGTCAGAAAGGGTAGCGGAGGAGACAAGGAGAACCACAGGCCCATTGGCATTACGTCCATCCTGGGAAAGACGATGGAAAAGCTCGGAACAGGGAAAGCTCTAGAAACCCTGGACAGGGAAGGGAGCTTGGAAGCCATGCACGTGGCTTACTTGGATCTTGGCATGGCCTCTCCCAAGCTCCTGCACGGTATCCTGGTTGAGAAATTGATGAGCTTCAGGATAGATCAATGCACTGTCCAAGGGATGAGGGCACGGTCGATGGACTGAAAGCAGAGGGTAGCTATCACTGAGGAGTCATCAGGATGGGAGCCGGGGATGAGCGGAGTCCCCCGTGGCTCATTTCTGGGAATGATTCTGTTCAACCTTTTTATCAATGGCTTGGAGGAGCAGGTAACCAGTCTGCTGATCAGAGTCACAGATAATACTAAAATGGGGGCAGTGGCCACAGCTGAGGAGCCGTACTCCAGATCCAGGAGGATCTGGACAGACTGTGGAAGTGGGCAGGAGACAACAGGATGGCGGTCAGTGTGGTGAAGTGCAAGGTCTTGCACTGGGGGCATAGGAATGGGTGTCACAAGTACAGGTTAGGGGACGAGTGGCTGGAGAGCAGCACTTGTGAAAGGGACCTCGGGGTGCTGGTTGACTGCAGGCTGAACATGAGTCAGCTGTGTGATGCGGTGGTCAAGAGGGCGAATGCCACCCTTGGCTGCATGGCCAGAAGTGCGGCTTCCAGATCGAGAGAGAGAGGCTGAGGCCGTTCTGCAAGACTCTGGTGTGCCCACAGCTGGAATCCTGCATCTAGTTCTGGGCTCCACATTACAAGAGGGACAATGCAAGGTTGGAATCCGTTCCATGCAGGGTCACAAGGATTAGAGGAGATGACATATGAGATGAGATTGGGTGAGCCTGGAGAAGAGGAGACTCTGAGGGGATCTTTGAGCGACTTACAGGTATGTGAGGGGATGTCATGTAGACGAGGGCCATGAGCTGTTCTTCCCTGCAGAGGAGGGCAGGATGCATCCCAATGGGGCAAAGCTCAAGGGACCAGGCTTCAGGCTGGATGCCAGGAAGTGCTTCCTGATAACCCTGGGATACGGAATGGGCTTCCAAGGGAGGTGGGTGAGGCCCCATCAGTGAGAGCGTTCGGGGAAAGATTGGACAACCATCTGTTGGAGGTTACATGAGCGGAGCTGGCTGGAGCTGGGGGTCAGACTAGATGGCCCAGGAGACCCCTTCTGACTCACTCTCTTTCTATGTTTCTAAGTGTGTCTAAATCTCCCTTCATCAGGGTTGAAAATGCATTTAACTCCACCTTCCCCAACATATCAGGGTTGCATAGAATGACTGTGACTAAAACAAGTCATACAAAAGGGTTTTGTTTTTTTGCAAAAGAGGGTGGCTATTTTGAATCCCCCTAGATTCAAAAAGTACCTCAAAATAGGGCTTTGGCGGGGTGGGTGGGGAGGAAATCGCCAGCCACTCACTCTGATTCACCCCCTCTGCCCCACCAAAAGTTTTGGCTCACCTTTGCAATACACCTGAAGCTGATTTTGGGGAGGGTGGAATGAGGGTGGAGGGAGAAATGGCCCTTCACAATTTATCACGGCCCCACTAGAAGCAGGGAAAGATCCTTTGCTATAAGCCATGCTCTTTTCCTATTTTGCCAAGCGTTCGCCCCATTAGGGGACCCACAGCCTGTGACCTCGTGGTCTTAGCTTCAGCCCCCAGTCCTCAGCCCGGGTCCCATGAGGCACAAATACTCTGAACAAGGGGAGGAAGAGTCTGCCCCTTACACTTCCTCCTGCATCGGAGTTTTTCGGATCTTAAACTCTTTCCCTCTCACTTTGATGAATGCCGATAAAAAATGAACCAAAGAGAATCTCACCCATTTGCAGCAGCCAAAATTCATGACATACCTAGAATGAGGCATGTTCGCTTGGTTGTTTATGTGCCTGCCAGAGAGCTCTTAAAAATGAGGACCCCGTCAGAAAAAGCCCAAAGAAACAGGGCACAAGCATACCTCAGTATCAAAGGAAACGTGAAAACGCAGGATTCAACCCCAGAGTTTTAGGAATAAGCACGGGAGACTCTGGGCCTGGTTAGAAGACTCGATTCCAGTTTCTCTCACATTTGGCTATTCCCCGCTAGTCCCAAATTCTTTCAATCTCAAATATGGACAATTCTGGGAATCTTAATAGATCCTGATGACAATCGAACGGGAATGAACCGTTTGCATGGGTCTCCTCTGAGCAGCCCCTCCAGGTGAGCCGAGGCGAAGATTCTCCATGCATTAACTCAGCTAGCGGTAAACCTGGGCAGATTATGAGGTGGAGGGGAAAGCGGTGCGTGGATCAGGCTGTGTGGTGGGAAGGGAAAGCTTGACGCAGGGCTCATCTCCTCGCCAGCCAGAGATTCGCCTGTAACTTCAGGGATGCACAAGCCAGCGAAGGGAGCAAGCATTATGGGATGCCTGCTCTTCACGAGAGAGCCATCCTGTGTGTCTCTAATGAAGCGTGCAACATCAATCCCATAAACTCACTTACTCATGGCAGCAAACAGCAGTTCGTCATCCGAGCTATTCTGGGTGCAGCAGAGAAGTTTGCAGCTAGTTAAAAATAAATACAGAGCGAAGTCACTTTTAGACTGTGGCTCATTTAGAATTTCTTCCCTTTTACCAGAGACACCCTTAATGGGGAGGGGGGGGGTCATCTTTTTGCATCTTCTGTGACCATGAAAATTCCAGTAGGTGGTAGAAAAGATGCTCATTAAACACCAGTCTGCTTTGCAAAAGAACATCATGGCAGGAGATGAAAAGAAAAGTGAAAAACAACTCGAGTCTTAGGAGTAAATATCTGGAAAGAACTTTGCTCTAAAATTAACTTGCAGCAAAAAAGCAAAAGAAAACCGAAAAACCCGTCTGTGTGGCAAATGGCACTGTTGCTTCTCCTGAAAGAGATATGAAGCGAGATATGAAGCATGCTCACGGTGGACGTGGTCGAGCCAAGCCGGCTTCAGATTTAGCCAAGGCACCGTGAGTGGGACCGCCTTCCTCCTCCTCCGCCTCTTCGTGGCGCCCACGGGCTTTCTTGACCCGTGTCCCGCCTTGCCTCTTTCCCACGCTCACGATCCGCTGGGCCACAATGCAAGGCAAAGGAGCAAGCGGGTTGCCGTGGGGCAGGCGAGGGGCAACTCCAGGGAGCACCTGCTGGCAGGCCTCTGCCGGGGTGCCGTCCCTCGGCAGGGGCTCAACGGTGCGGGCCCCCGTGGCCAAATAAGCACGTGGGATGCGGCACGGGAACCGCTGCCTGGCTGGGCTCACGGCACCGCAAGTCGCTCAGCGCTGGCCAAGCACCTTCTGAGATGGAGCGCCTGAACTGCAGAGCCGACTCAATATGAAATTCAGACCACCGGGGAATCCCTGTGGGGAAGCCTCAGGGAGGAGGCTGGGAGCTCTTCGAGCCGCTTCTGTGCCACGGGAGCATCTCTCCCCAACGTCTGCCCATCCGGGGCGCCGGGAGGCCGGGGCTCCCCTCACCGCTGCACGGTGCAGGTGACTCGGGTGGCTCCTGGGCCTGCCGGCTGCCGGGCAGGTTCTAACAGGGCCCTTGCATGCATAATGTTTCTGTTTGGTTCTACATTTTGCTTGGCTAACTTTTATGAAGTTTTAATATCTTTTAGTTGGTGTACATTATATTGTTTTTAAATATGCCTCCTGGGAAGAGGAAAGAAGAGGAAGAGAAAAACCTCAGCCCGCTTGCTCCATGGCATCCTCATTCAGATCCGGGGGAAGCTGGTGAATCCAAGATCAGTGGGGGCACGCAGCCGCTCTGGGCGTCCAGCTGGCCAATCGGGGCGCTGTCCATGGTGCTGATCAGAGCCCCAAGTAGGTTCGGCACCATGGATAAGGGCTTGAGGTCCAGGCTGACGCCCGGAAAGGATGCACCGCCCCACTGACCGGGGAGTGGAGCACCTCTGCTGCACAGGCCCCTGTGACCCCAGGGCTCCTCCGTAAGAGAGCAATTCAGCCCCCGGTGGCCTCTTTGCCCCCCCTGCCCCACTGGCAGCTTCCCTCTTTGTCTTCCTCTGAGTAGGATGTTCAGACTTCCCAGACGGAGTTGAGCAAGGGTGCAGCGAATCCCTGGGAACTGCCAGCATTGCTGCTGCCACACCGGCACAAGGGCCCAATCCAGTCCTGGTGCTCCCAGGAGGGGTGGGATGACTCTCTGGAGTTTGTCCCTCTCTCATTCGTGTATTTCCTCTCGCGCTTGGGATGGCCCTAGGAAGCGGGCTGAGCTGAGAGGAAGTCTGTGGCTGCCAGGTGTGATATGGGAGAGGAGTGCTCCTGTTCTAGGGTCGTGCTGGGCTCGATTCCTAGCGCATGTGGCATGAAGGCTGGGTGTGCTCACCGGGAGCTGAGACTTGCAGCTGCAAGAGAGTGGGCCAGAGTCCGCAGAGCCGAGCCCAAGGAATCCGACAGATTCCCGCCCCAAAATGGATTCTGCGCACCTCTGGGGCTCCCCGTATAAAAGAATGAGGGAGAAAAGCCTCTGCCGGAGACTTCCAAGCGCTGGGCCCACTCTTGACAGCTTTTATAGGAGAGACCCAGCCTGCTGAACTCCGCCCAGAAAGCAGCTTTGCCAGCACGGAACACTGTAGACCGGCCCCCTAAAGCTCAAAATGGAAGCCGTCACGGATGAGGAACCCCACTGAAACAGGGGTTTCCCCTTGCCCGCTCATCTCGATTCTTCGTCCTCTGAGCCTGCGGCCAGATGTGCCTGATGTTTCCTTCAGCATCTTTGGCAAGAGGGCCCAGGTGTGGCCAGCCTCGCTGCCTCCGAAGCCCATGCCACATTCTGGTCGCAGGCACCTCTCTTTCCGGTCGAAGACACGGCCAGCTTCCTTTGACCACGCTCTGTGCCTTGTCACTTCCCTTGTCACTTCATGCCAGTACCTTGTCACAAGGAGAAGGGCGGTGAGATCCGTTTGATCTGATTATCCGGAAAGGCTGTCGTTGCAGGGCCAGCAAGCGGAACCGGGTCTCCCAGATCAGGCTGCTGTTATCTCAGCTCCACGGAAGGAGGATGGGAGGTGCTTCTGCCGTTTCGACGCCGAAGAGCGAGAGACGGCAGGGCTTCTGGGCCGAGGCTGTCAGATGGGTTGGCTCGCCATCACAACCTTCCTGGCCACGACCAAGGCGCCCATGGAGCGCTCCGAGAGGAAAGGAGGCCTGTTGCCACACTGACGGAGAGCCAAGCAACGGCCCAGGAATCTGCCTTCATTCAGGAGGGGCAACGGGGCAGCTTCGAGCCCAGTCCAGAAGCCTGATAGGTGTCAGCTGCAATTCCCTGTTTTCTTCCCTTAGGTACTTATTCGAAAGATTTAGAGGCTGCCTTTTAGGGGGAAACATCCCCAAGGGGGCATCAACATTTAAATCTGTGAAGCAGTGCAGCAACATGGTAAGAATCAGGCACTGGCACGTTGACAATTAAAATCAGCCAGTAGCATCGTGCCTGATGATAAAGGAGCTCAGCTCTAGGCCACGGTGCAAGGGACCCCCCCCCCATGTCAGTGGGAAGAGCATCCCATGAATGGAGGTGGGGGGGGGGCTACCGAAAGGACCTGCTCCACCAACTGACCTGCGGGCATGCAAGCAGGGCCCCTTTGTGGATGGCAGACCTGCCAGGCACCTGATGGAGTCAGGCGGATGGTTGCCCTCTTCTCCAAGGAAAGTGTGCAAGCAGCCTCTGTGTCTTCCGCCCGGATGCTCCCAGGGAAAGACTCAGGGTGCCTCCTGGCATGCGAGCAAATGTGGCAAAGTCCAGCCAGCCGTGCAAGAAGATGCGTCCGTGACACGGCTGTCTTAGGCCGGCCCCGTTGCTCAGCATCCACACCTGCTGATTCATCACGGTTCGAAGAGCGGCTTGGGCTCACGGAGATGCACAAGCGAGGCAGCCGGCGAAGAGTCTCAAGCTAGTGAGTCACATGCAAAGCGCGATCGAAATGGGCTTGAATTTGCATCTGTGTTGAAATGTGCCACCTGTGAGCCCGAGAGCCCCAGCGGGCAGCTCCTCAAACGACTGGCTTCAAGTCGGGCTGGAGACGTTTGTCAGCGCTGCCTTCTCCCCTTCCAGTGCTCGGTTCAGCTCATCCCAACCTCGGTTTTCCTTCCTCAATCTTAAATTTAGCTCGCCTTGAACTTGGAGAACTTTTTAAAGAATTGTGGCAAGGACATTTTTACGCACTTTTGTGAGCATGTCTCTCACTACGGGCATTTCTGTATATGTGTATATGCTCACATTTTTCCTAGTTTCAAGTTAGTTTTATCCTGTTTCTGCATCAGTTTTGTTTCCACTGTTCTTTTTGAGCCCTTGTGAAAAATCATGCTGCTTTTGTGCAATAATTTTTGCATTTGTATATAGAATTATCCTTCACAAATATTTTGGTATGCAATTTTGCCTAATATAACACATACTTGCTGTTGGTTGTGCTCATATTCACATTTAGTTCACACTTCCCGTATTAAATGTATCTACGTAGACATTTTCTGCTTGTTTCCAAAGATCGATCGATCTCTCTCTCTCTCTCTCTCTTGGAATCATGCAATTCAAAGAAGTGCCAGTCCTGGAACAAAAAAAAGAAACCCTATATTTTGTTTCATCGAGTGTGAATTAGGTAGGATCGCATTAAAATGGGGATTGACCCCATTCCTCTTGCAACCCTGCTTGTGCCGTCTTCACCAAAGCAAACCAGAGGTGGCTGCCACGAAAGTCCTTCGAATTTGAGGGCCCCTCTGACAGGATCCTCCTCGGACTTCCGCAGAATCTGGAGAGTCCACCAAAAGTCCCTCCGCATCATGTCCCTCCCCACAGTTTTAGCACATGCGACTGGATCACCGAAGGCAGCCGTGCTCTGGCTTCCCATCTGGTCCTTGGTCTTCGCAGAGGCTAGTAGCAGCTTGGTGCTCTCCCGATATTTTGGCCTACAGCTCCAGCAACTCCCAGCAGGACCAAACGTGCGACTCATGGGCATTGCGGTCCAAACAGCAGGGCAGGCCCTGGGCAGATGCCCTTCCGTGGCGGCCAACTTTTCCGCAGCTGTTGCTCCGCTGTTCAGGCCTTGCCCTGCTCTTGGCCATCTCACGGGCCCGCAGGTCCCAGGGCCCCGTTTCTGCCGGTCACATCCAGTCCTGCAGAGACGCACGGGGCAATTTCACCCATGTGGCTCTGCAGAAGCACACAGAGCTGTTTTGTTTGTTTGTTTATTTGTTTATTTATTTATATTGCGATTTATATCCTGTCTTTTTCTGACAAAGGGCTCAAGGCAGCTGACATCATTTTCCTCCTCCATCTTATCCCCACAACAACCACCCTGTGAGGTAGGTTGGGCAGAGAGTCTGTGACTGGCCCAAAGCCGCCCAGTTGGCTCCATGGCCGAGCGGGGACTCGAACCCGGATCCTCTGAGTCCCAGCCCCATGCTCTTAACCACTACACCACACTGGCTCTCGCAAACACTGTTTGCGTCTGGCAGGGGCTGCCTCCGCACCCCCTGCGCTCCTCTGAGACCTCCCCCCGGGATTGGGAAAGGGGGAAAGGGGGAAAGGGGGCCTGGAATGTGGGGGAATTGGGGGTGGGGGGACGGAGGAGCTAACTGCCAGTCGGCACCTCCTTCGGAAGGGGGAGTTCAGGAGGAGCGGCAGCGGCAGCGTGAAGGCACAGAGGAATGCCGTGGCCCACGGAGGAGGACCGGCCTAATGTCTGGCTTCCACAGGCCAGCTCAGCGAGGGTCCAAGCTGGTTTGCCGTTAGCCCTGGCAGGCGCAGAGCAACGAAAATGAGCCTCATAGATGCAGCGCTGGCTAAGCGTGCAAAGCTATCCACATACCGCGCCTCTGCAATCCTTACAACGTTCCTGCGAGGTAGACCAGAACCGATTTCTTCTTCTTCATCATCATCACCATCCCAGTAGGGCTGAAACTCACAAGACGCCGCTCAAAACAAGGGAAATCAAATTAGGGTCAGCCCAAGGTTGAGAGAAGCCTTCTGCTGCAGAGCTTTCCAGATGGGCTGCACTACGACACCCAGCATGTCTCCTGAGGATGACGGGGGCTGTAGTCCAGCACTTCCGGAGGGCATGCGGATGGGAAGGCTGCTCCAGGATGGGTCGGGATTGCAAGTGGTCTCCGGCAGCTCCGGGAACGCCTTGCACACGACAGAAAGCTGCGCTCTCTTGTTCATACGTTCGGTGCCCATTGAGCCACGCTCGCCCTGATAAGGTCTTCCTTACTCCTCTGAGCCCCCCTGCCCCCCAGCCCCCCATATGCTCTGTAATGGAGTCCCTTGCCTGGTCTGGCCTTCTGCTCTGTTGCACAAACCAGCCACCCCCGGCCTCGCCTTTCCTCTCGGTGCCACCCGCGGAATGGGGAGCTGGCTTCTGCCGGAGCCCTCACACTCCCCGGGGTGCCGTGGGACTCTCCGTTGTTTTCGAGGCCCCGGATTAGCTCAGCGACCCTCTCGCGGGATCTGATCCTGAAACAGGAAGGGGCTGCATCTTACCCACCTTCCCCCTTGAATGGCTCTGAAATCGGTTCCAACTTGCTTCTCCGTGAACTGCCCCCTGCATCTGAAAAGCCACTGGGGATCGTCTTCCGTCCAGCCACCTCTTTCCTGCACTTGCCCACTGTGGTGACGCCGCGTCCCACCCTCCAGGCTCCTCTTCCTCCCCCAGGAAGACCAGCAGGTCCTCTCCCTCCTCACCAGAGCACGGCCTTGCACGGATGCATCAGTGCTCGTGCGCACCAGTGCGCCTTCACGTTAATGTGCATTAGCAAAAGTGCGATTCAGCAGCCCCCCAAAAATGTGACCCCCAAGTCCTTGGAATCGGTGAGACTCAGCAAAAGCTGCTTTACTGTGGGCTCCTCAGACGGGGTTCAGGCCGCCCACGGTCCTTTGGTGCTGGAAGGTTTCCCAGTGGCAGCTACTTCTGTCCCCCGGAGCAGCCGTGACCTGCACGACTCCTCAGGACGTCACAGCGGCTTGCCCTGGGGCTGGACGGGGGCCTTTCGACGCCCCAGAGCCAAGGCCCTGGCGGGCAGCTTTGGAGGCGCTCAGCCTCTGCCGCCTCTGCCTCGCCTTGGCCTCTTGCTCGGGAAAACGGGGGGAAACCCCTCTGCAGTCTCGCTCTCAAACCTGGGTCCTTCTTGGCTTCTTCGGAGGCCTGCCAGACCTCCATCTCTGCCAGACCGTAGCCCAAGATCCAGTCCGTGTGGATCAAAAAGCGTGGTAGCGGGTAACTCGGGAAAAGTGGGGGGACCCTTGCCCCGCACCTCTGTGGGTCATGATTCGTGCAACTCAGAAAGAATGCCTATGAGCAGGCCCCTTTCTCCCTCTGGCCGTGACGAAGCGTCCTTCCCCTTTGCAGCTCTGCTTTCCCATCGCCCTCTTTTACTTCCGGCATGTCTGCTCCCCCCCTTTGCCCCGGCCCCCCCGCCTCTGCACCCGCTCCCCAGCTCCCGTCTTCCACCTGCTGAGCAGCAGTGCTGGTGCAGGGGGGGTGGGGGCGGGCAGCATGCCATGCGCGCCACGTCCTGTCCGGTGTGGAAGGGTTCGTGCAGGGGGGCAGTGCCGTGCTGCCGCCCCGCGGGCTCCGGGGGGCAAGGGGCAGGGGGTGTGCCGGGGCAGGTGGCACGGGCAGCCTCCCGGGGGGTGGGAGGCGTGTGGGCGTTGCCACGAGGCAGCCGCCGATTGGAGGCTGGCCGGGTTTTCGGGGTCACGCAGCCCTGGCAGCTTTCCGGCTGGGGTTTCCCCTCCCCGCCGGTCTCGGCCGTGAGCAAGGCTTGCCGTTTTCCATTTCGGGTTCCTTTTCGCTCTGCCCTGCGTGGATTTCCCAGGCAGCTCCCTCAGCCCTCCTCTCTCGCCTCCTCCCACCCTTTTCATAAGAACATGAAGGGCGTGAGAAGCGCCTGTGGCCGGATCAGGGCGGGGGTCCCTCCCGTCCCGCCGGCTGCCCACGGGATCCCACAAGAGGGACAGGCGGGCAGCCGCCGCCTCCCCAGCCCATGCTCCCCAGCAACCTGAGCAGGTGAGCGTACAGCCTCTGCTCCGGAAGGCTGCATCCTCACAACGACCCTGTGAGGTAGGTGCGGCTGAGAGTCCGCGACGGCCCAGAGCACCCGGTGGCCTCGTGCCTCAGTGGGGACTAGAACCCGCCTCCGCCGAGTAGCAGCCCAGGGCCCTGCCTTGTCACTGTGGGCGCCAGGGTGGTCCCCCCCCCCCATTCCAGACGCAGGCCGGATACCGGGCGATGCGACCCGGCTCTGGCACCCTGCGCCAGGTTGAGGTGCTGCTCTCGCCGTCCTGCTCCGGAGCTCACGGGGTCCTGCGTCTTCTGCCTAGTGAGCCGCTGCGGATCGGCTCCAATTAAGCCGCTGCTCCGTGTTCCGTGTCCAGTTAATGAACCGAGACCTCAGTTCAATCGCTTGTGGTTCCTTATTGCCAGTTACACCCACCGAACCAGGAGGATCATCGAGAGCCCGGCCAAGATCGCGCCGGGAAAGGGGGCAGGGGGGCTGGACTCGTGCCCCCCAACTTGCGCTTGGCTCTCGCCTGGCCAGCGCCCTCTCCCAGTGGGTGCGTGGCATCAAAGCGTCCCGACACGGTGGCGGGGTCCCACGGCGTCAGCGAGGGCCAGCCCCCGCCTGGCACCCACAAAAAGAGTGCGGCACGGCTGCAGCCATCTCCTGCCCCCCACGTCCCGCAGGGGTCTGCGTCCGCTCTCCCCCCCCCATGCCGTTCCCCAGCCGCACATCTGGCACCCCGGATTCCCCGCAGCGGCGTCTGGGCAGAAGATGCGCGGGGGCGTCTTCCAGGCCGTGCTCAGCGACCGACGTTGTGGAGCTGGGGACCAGAAGGGGCCATGACAGCAGCGAGTTGGGCTGCAGGGTAAGGAGGCAAATGGATGGGGAGCAGGCCGCTGGATGGAACCCCCGGGCCAGGGACGATGGGAGTTGTAAAACAAAACTCCTGGAAGGCACCAGTTGCAGGAAGGCTTTTATAATGGGTGCGGTTCTCCAAATGCCTGTGAACCACAACTCCCATCAGCCCTAGCCAATAGTGAGGATGATGGGAGTTGTAGTCCAGCAGCGCATCACAGCTCACAAGTTCCCCTCCTTACTATTTCTTTCCGGTATCTCATTTTAAATCTCTGCTAAATTTAGGGTCTGTGCTCTGCCCCCCCGCGCCCCCGGTCTTGCCATGCAGCCATTCAGCAGGTGCGATTGACACGGATGTGGATGGGTCCAGGTGCAGAGGGGAGGGGGCTGTTTGCGACCAGGGAAGCATTTCGCTTCGTCCATCCTCTCCCATTCTGCAGCGTGGCTACTTCACATTCCTCCTCTCTGCCTGTCCCCCCTCCCCTCCATGCTGTGGGGCTGCCCCTCCGTCCAGTCCAGGCTCCTGTGCCACCCCCTGGCTGGCAGTCTGCCCCATACCACCTCCAGGCCGTGCAAAGCCCTCCCCCGATGTGCTGACTGACTCCCAGCAGGGATTCAAAAGGAGACGTGGGGCAGGGCATCCCCTGGGACGGAGCGGCCCCGATTCTGCCCCCGCACCTGCCAATGGCTTCCCGCACTTCCTTGGAGCAGCACTTGGGCAAAGGAGCCGCTCAGAACTACAGTTCCCAGGGCTCCCTGGGTGGGAGGCTGGCCATTAAACCCGGCCTCGTTTGCAGCGTACACAAGGCGAACTCCATCACCCCGCTGTTTGCCCAGCGAGCCCCGGAGCGGCACGTGCTGGTTTATCCTCCCAACGAACTCCTCCACCCGCGAACGAGCCGGCGAGGCCGTGCGGCCCGGAGTGTGTGCAAGAGCGACGGCCACACGGGGCTCTTGACTCACGGCAGGGCTCTCCCGTCGCCCTGGAAGGGCCGGCGTTTCAGGCCAGGGATGCCCCGGCACGGCACAGCAGACCACACAGGTGCCAGGCAGGGAATATGCGGCTCAACGGACCTGGAAAAGAAAAAGACCTCGGTGTTATCGTGGCCAGCAGGCGAAATATGAGCCAACGATGTGATGCAGCCGCCAAAAGGGCAAATGCCATTTTGGGAGGCGTTGCTACAAGTATCACTTGCAAACACGAGAAGCACTAGTTCGTCACTAGTCAGAGCTCACCTGGATGGCAGCCACGTTGTGCCAGTGCCTGCGGCGCTCTCAGACGAACAGGTCCCAAGGTTGGCGATCCCTGCAGAGCGTATTCCGTGGCCCGTTTCTTGATCCTACAATATGTCTCCATGTCCTTTCCTCAAGGAACGGCTGGGGCGACAGATGGGACGTGTGGTCCTCACTGTGCACGGTTAAAGGAGCGGAGGAGGACTTGGGCATCCAGAGCAACACGGGGCCGGCAATCTT
The DNA here is from genome assembly GCA_023646645.1 of Varanus salvator macromaculatus. Lineage (NCBI taxonomy): Eukaryota > Metazoa > Chordata > Lepidosauria > Squamata > Varanidae > Varanus > Varanus salvator. The sequence goes on along the minus strand of JAIXND010000761.1, from coordinate 3,003,188 downwards.
TGCCCTTACACCCCCGGGGGGAGTCGGTGGCCCCCCAGAAGTGTCATCCGCGGTTTAGCCCGACCCGGGCCCAAAGGGGCCTCTTGGTGGCTTGAGCTGCCCCGGCCCCCGGTTTGGCAGGGAAGCCCCTCAAAGGGGATTTGCACGGCTGCGGCCCGAGCAGAGCCGCTGCAGGCGAGCTGCCCCACCACGGGGCTGCGCACGGACGCCGGCCTGGTTGCGCAAAAGCTTTTATCACCGCCAGCCATCGCTGGGAGACTTTTGATTCCTGGCCAACCATTAACTCGAGGTGACCTTAGTGGCTTGAAAACACCTGGGCGGGCGAGACAGGGCACAAAGGCCGCGGCCCCCCCGCCTGCCCGCCGCTTCACCGGCCCCTCCTGCCTGAGCCCCAGAGGCAGGCGGAAGCTGGGTACTTTTCCATTCGCGGTCCTGAGCTGCTGATCCAGAAACGGCAGGGCGGCCGGCCGGGGAGGGATGAGGGGGCTACTGGCCTGCGCTGGAAACCCCCGAGGCCAGGCCGCCTTGGGGGGGGTGAACTCAAGGCCCCCCGGGAGCTGGCACCAACGCAAGGTCCGCCCAGCCTTCCCCACCTGCTGCCCTGCAGTGTGCTGGACAGGAACGCCTATCATCCCCAGCCAGCAGTGGTGCCCTTTCACACCCAGTGGGATAAAGCTGGGAAAGCTGAGCCGGGATCTCGCCTGCCCTCTTCTCTCCTCTGGGCAAGGAAGCACCAATTCCTGCCACGGGGGCAGAGGCAAAATTGTCGCCGAGGCCACCGGTCGACCGCCAGGAACCCTCACTGAGGGCTAGTCTGATGCGAGAGGTCAGCCCAGACCCCAGAGACACCTGGAGGAGCTGGCCTTGCCTTTGACAATGGAGCAGAAAGCCGAGGTGCGTTTTGCTGCTCCCTGGCCCTCAGGGGTACAGTGAGGACCACGTCCCACACCTGAAGGTGGATTAACCCCAGGGGACTCGGGCGAACTCCAATGCCAGCAAATCCGATCAGGCACATTTTCAAGGAAAGCTGCAGTCATTTTGGTAAGTGCGGTTCCTCGGTGTGCTCTTGCACACAGACACACACTTGCACCCCTCTCACTTTGGCAGGGGCATCTCCTCCATCGCGCATGACTTCTCCGCCATGAAACGGCACTTGCAATCTTGCAATCGGAGCCAAACTTTTATGGGAATTGCAGTGGATCCAACTGCCTTTATTACGAAGCTAATTTGTGTCATCGGGAGGATCTCGAACTGCAATACGATCTTATCTTATCGCAGATGGCCTTGCAATAGGAATATTTGGCCACTGTGAGGCCGCCGAGGACGCGTGGGGCCAGGTTCCCCTCTCCTCCGCGGCTGGGCCTGTTCGCCGGCCGGCCGGCCGTTGTTTTTCTCTCGTCTCATTGTGCGCATCTGATCCGAGAAGTGCTGATTCACGCTGCTCTGCATTTCCAGGCAGTTCTGCATTTCTCCGTTCAGGAAATGCTCCACTTTGGTTAAGGAATGAATCCAAAGGCTCTCTTTCTAGCGCTTTTGGCATGGTGCCTTTTTATGTTCCACGGACTTTTGCAGGCTCCAGAGCCCCAGGACCGGTGCTTGACTTTACCCGCCCCCCCCCAAAAAAAAGAGGGGAGAGAGAGCGCATGAGTGGAACCTGGGTTTTAGGTGGGATGCATCGTGTGGGCAACACCTGCTGGGTGCGGGAGTCTTGCCAAGAGGGCTAGTTGCGGGGGACCTTGAATGAAGCAAAATGCCCCTGCATTCCTGAACAAGGGTGCCCAGTCGGGACCACGGCACGTAGTTAGACGAGGTGCGGCTTGGTTGTCTGAAGACCCTGTGTTAGCGCAGTTAAACACACTGGGAAGTACGAGGATTAACTCTTTTTTTAAAGGAGATCACCTACAACATCACAAGACATCACAAGTTTTCCCGACTCCCCCAAAACGACAAAGCCGCTGTGCTGGGAAGGCTGCTCTCGCGACATTTTCCTGGCCGTGGGAGCCCATTCGGCAAAAGCATCAGATTCTGTGCTCATGCCCCGACCTGCACACACAGGTAGAGCGTTCCCTCCACATGTCCATGACGGAAAAGGTGCCTGGTGGGATGCTACCTTTGGTATCGGAGGCAGCATGCCTGTGTGCCCCAGCTGCTGGGGAACATGGGCAGGAGAGTGCTGTGGCAGTGACATTCTGTCCGTGGACTTCTGGGAAGCTCCCGCCACGTACGGCTTCTGCCCGCATCCAGAAGAGCCGTGCTGCATGCCGCCCATGCTCAGAGCTTGTGGCTTCTGGGCGGGGACACCCGGCGGTCTCCCCAGGCCATCCCTTCCTCCGAAAATTGCCGCACCCACCCTGCGAGGGCTGGGGCCGCCTGAGGGGGGGGCGAGGCGGGGGGGGTCGCTACCAGGATTTGTGTAGGTACGTCGTAGGTTCGCATCTTTCCTTCCGCCCCTTGTTCTCAGAGCCCAGACTCTGCTGGGCTGGGCTGGGCTGAGAGCGGGTGGCCACACAAGGAGCCCACATGGGCTAGTGGCTGAGCACAGGATTGGGACTCGGGCGACCCGGGTTCTAGCCCCCACTCAGCTGTGGAGCCCACCGGGTGCCTCTGGGCCAGTCCCACACTCTCAGCCCAGCCTACCTCACAGGGCTGTTGTGAGGATAATGTTGAGAACAGTAGGGGAAGAGGAATGATGTCAGCCGCTTTGCATTTGTAAGGAAAAAAGCAGGATATAAATGGGATGGATGGATGGATGGATGGATGGATGATAATGCCACCTGGAATGATAAAGCCAACCTCTTCATGCTGTGCTCGGAGCATTCACAAGTTCTACCCTCACCAGTGGCTGGCGGGTTCCCTTCTCGTTCTGCATCTCATGCGGCAGCTGGCAGGCAGCCTGGGCTGCCGCAGAAGGACCTGCAGGTTCCTCCCAGTCTTCGGGGATGGAGAACAGAGAAGGAAATTCCCCTTGTTCAGGCGGGCCTTCCTGACCAACCCTCCGGGTGTGACGGACTAGCCACCTGGGAATGATGGGTGTCGCAGCCCAGTACCTCTGGGGCACTGTGTTCAACGGCCCTCGTGGCTTTGGCTGTGGAAAAGCAACCCTCTGTCCTGAAGATCCATCTGCACACAGAAGGACCGGCTGGGCAAGGACAGCGGTAGATACGAGTCCGGCCTGTGTGCGAACGGCCCTAGGCGAGGCGGCTGCAGCCCCCACACTGACGGCCCCAGTGGCCAGCCGCCCGGTGACTTTCCCGGCGTCTTCGGGGACATTTCCTTGCGTACGGGAAGTGACTGCCTCTTGCTTAACCGTGTGTGACTAAGACAACCTCCGTTGTGTTTCCCCCGCTTGGTGTTCCGCGCTGGCTGCATGGACCGTGTTGGGAAACGCTCCGGGGCGGGCCGGTGTGCGTGGATGCTTGCCGTGGGCCAGGGCCCCCTCGGCTTCCTCGGAAGGCTGGAACTCCCCGGGAATTCTGGGCTGCTGACCGGGGGCAGATTCGGGACGGTTCCTAGGAAGGTCACTGCCACCGTGCAGAGCTGAGCGGCTGGATTCCCTGCTGCAAGGCGCAGCGGTGACCCTCAAGCCGGGTGGATTTCGAAGAGGATGGGCAATTCATGGAGGAGGAGGAGGAGCGGGAGGCGGCGATCCCTCGTCCTGGTGGCCCTGTGATGCTTCCCGTATCAGAGGCAGTATACTGGGGAGCAGGGGCAGGAGGGTGCGATGGCCCTCATGGCCTGGCCATGGGCTGCCAGGGAGCACCAGGTCAGCCACTGCTGGCTGGGCTCTGCTCAGGTCCTTTGGGCAGCAGGCCTCTGGTTAATGCCCACATTCCCCAGCAGACACGACCCCTTGCTCCGAAATATGCCTCTGCCGGGAGGTTAGCATCTTGTGTCCCGACCATTCCTGGGCCGGCTCTTCACAGCCTTCCTTTCCACATGCATTGAGGGAAACCAGCGGGCAGCACTTTTAACTCTGTGCAGGAGTAGAAGTTGTTCTAGGAGATGCACAGCCAGCAAAAAAGTGGGGGCCAGGATTGCGTGTTACCCTTTGGGGTGGATGTCCCCATAGACTCTGTTCATTAATGCAGGGCAAGAACGGTTCAGGATATGTCTCTGGTGCCCAGGAATAGTGGCGGTGCCTCTCCCACAAGGCGGTCAGCCTCTGTTTGGACTGTACCACGTCACACAGTAAGTCAGGATTCCCTGCGATGGAACGCTTTGCCATAAGAAGAAGGAAGGAAGGAAGGAAGGAAGGAAGGAAGGAAGGAAGGAAGGAAGGAAGGAAGAAAGAAGAAAGAAAGAAAGAAAGAAAGAAAGAAAGAAAGAAAGAAAGAAAGAAAGAAAGAAAGAAAGAAAGAAAGAAAATCCTCACACAGAGAATATTAGTATGCTGAACTGGGCAGGACCCTTCAACCCTGATAAGCCACTCTAGAAGATTTAGAAAATGTAGAGGCGTTGTGTTTTACATTCTGTGCTGATTATTTTATTCCAAACATTTATTTGCGTATATATTTATTTAAAATATCTGTGTACCCCCCTTCACCATCCAAGCACAAAATGCATTAAAACAACACTTAACATAAAGCACAGTGTTAGAAGGACTACTAAGCTAGGCCTGTGCATCAGCAAGCGCTTAGCTAGGCAGATGCATTTTAACAGGTGACAAAACACTCTCTAGGAGCATCTGCTCTGCAGGAGAGATGCTTCCACAGGTGGTGCCACGCCACAGAAGGCCTGGCTGCGATCGGGTGCGTCGGCTCAGCGCATGGGGCAAGCAGCCATTTCTGACCTTGACGTCTTGGTGAACAGGCACACTGATCGCTGCTACAGCAGGAGACACTCCAGCAGGGTGCTCTTCGTGGCGTGATGCGTCAGTAACGTCGCCGCTGGTGTAGCAGCCCGTTAGTTCGGCGCAGCGCACTTCTCCGACCAAATGTGCAGCCTTCGGATGCGACCTGGCAGGACACCATTCCCAGTGTTCTGCCTCCCTGGAAATTCTCCGCATGGAAGATACCTTTATTCCACCCCTTCTCTTATCGCTTCTTGCTCACTTTTATCACCTGGCTGTCGGGAAGAAAAAGGGGACACTCTCCCTCTCTGTTTCCAGCAACCCCACTTATCTAACTTGGCCTCTTTTCCTCCCTGTTCTGCAGATGTTTTGAAAGAAGGCACCCCAGAATCGGTTGGGAAAACCTTTGAAGCAGCGTGCTATTGGCGGCAGCTCGAAGCGATTCCCTGAATGTAGAAAACGGCCTTCGGAGTTGCTGTTTTGGGAGGAATCTCCTCTTACAAAACCAGCAGTGGCTCCTGGGGGACGGAATTGCTCAGGTGTGATGATCTCATTGAACGAGGAAATGTTCGACGCGTTGCAATATGCACAGCTCAGCAAACCTGCCACAAAGGAAGCGAACCCGTGCAGGCTTTCAGCATAATTGCGAGCGCAGGAAATGTCAACCGGGCCGTGGCGACTTGGGGGAGGGGTCTGTTCCCCCTGCTTTGTGCCAGGAAGGAAAAGGCTGAACTTTGCAATTGGCAAAACGCGACACGTAAGAAAGCGCACGGCCCCACAAAGTCCTGGGCTTCTGCTCTACTTGGTGGCGTCAGAAAGAGCGTAGTGGATGCTGAGGAAGGAGAAGGCGCCCCCGGAGCAAGTCGCGCTCTTTCCTCGGATGTGTGAGGGGCGCTGCAAGCCATACGGTCCCTTCCTGGGTCCCAGGCCGCCACCCTGGGTCTGGACACGGAGGTTGTCTCAGGTCAGCTGAGCTCCGGGCGAAGGGGCTTTTCTCCGTGCTCGGGACGTGTGTGTCAGCTCTCGGGCTGAGTCACCCGCAGGCCCATCTGCTGCCCCGTCTCCCTCCTCTGCAGCCTGCAGGCACTGATCGCAGCAGCACGAGGATGTGCCGGGGGCACCTCACCCAGCACTGGGTGTCTGCCGTGCGCAGCAGCTGTCCCCAGAGCGTGCCAAGGGGCCGGGGTGCATCGGCCCTGATCCGCCCGCAACGGGGGCACGCGGGCACCCTGCCCGTAACGGTGGAGGCAGCCGGAGGCCATCAGGGCTGGCAGCCAGCGAGCTTTCTGCACCCTTTTAAAAGCTGCCCAGACAGGCAGCCGGCTCTGGATCCCGGGGTCATGGATCTGGCACTGTGCCAAGAAGCGCCCCTGCATCGCCCGCCCGCCCATCCGCTTCCTGGGATGGCCCCGCAGGCCCCGGCTTTCTCGGAGGGGATCCCAGCCGATGTCTGTCTCTGCTCTCTGGCCAGAGCTTTGGAGCGGGTGCCTTGGGCTCTCCCCCAGCTCCCCAGTCCTCCAAACTGCGGTAGACCACCAGCGATGCCTGAACCCTGCTGCAGACCCCTCCTTTCTGGCACCCTTGGTGCTGGGGGTTCCAGCTGTTGCTTCTCTAATCTGTTTGATCCTGAGTTTCTTCTCGGGTGCCCAGGGTGAGCTTCATTTTGCTTATTTATTTAATGTATAGCCCACCATTTTACCCCAACATAAAAGCACCAATGCAAACATTAAGAGGCTACAATGGGCAGGAAGTCCGATAGACCCCACTTCCGCCACAGAGCAGCCGACTCGTGAAAGGCCAGCTGGAATAGGCAGTTTCCTTCCTTTCACTCTCTGCCAAGCAACCCTGCGAGGTAGGCTATGCAGGGAGAGCGAGAGCAGGAGACTGCCCCAAGTTTGCCCTGTGTGTCTTAGGACCAAGCAGGGTTTCGGAAGCAGGCTGACAACATTGATCACAGCTCGTGGGCAGGGGGACCGGGCAGGGGGACCATATGAGGCCAGGAGTGCAGCAGCATCGAGGGCTGCCAGTCTGTGCCTGGGAAAACTGAGCGGTGCACTGCTCGGTCTTTAGGAATCCTTCCCCCGCTCTGGGCTTCCCATCTGTACTCGTAGTTTGTGCTGGACCCTCGAGACAGATTAGAGATCCTGCTGTTGGACCACCTGCTCCAGGCACGCAACCTGATCTGATGGCAGCAGCCCAGGCCTGGAGCAAAGAGCTGGGATTAACATTCAAAGCCCGAAACAGCTTGGTGCCTGAAGGATCGTCTCCCCACATGAACATTCACCAAACCCCGAAGCTCATTCTCAGCTATCCTTCTGAGAAGACAGGAGGGTGGCTACGAGGAACGGGGCCTTCTCCGGTGTGGCACCCCAGCTGTGGAATGAACTTTCTAGAAAGACTCGCCAGGCACCTTCACTGCACTTTTTCCAGCATTGGGTGAAGAACTTATTCCCCAGGAATGGTAGCTTCAGACTCTCCTGCATTTCGAATCTTTTAACTGCTGCCAGGTTTTGCTTCTATTTTATGCTGCAATTTTCAACCTCTGCATTTTTAGGTTGCATTTTATGGCCCTGAGAAATGCAATAAGCAAACACAAATTTTTGCACATGCCATGTTGTCAGCTCAGCTTTGGAAGTTTCGACATAGGCTGTGCTCTTTCCCCGCCACGTGGTGTGGTCTCCAGTCTCGGGACATCACAAGCAGCCTTGCTCTGTAGGTCATAAGCCGATATAAGACAAGTGCAGATAGTCACATGCCTCCTCTGAGTCACAGCATGGCAAGAATGATCTTGGCCTACCTTACAGGACTGTTGCAAAGACCCCATGTGAAGGGCAGCGCACTGTTCGAATTATTTCAAGAACGTGTTTTCTCTGTGCGTTTTACAACTAGAACAAGGACAATAAAAAGTCCTTCTTGCATAGTTTCTGTTCTGAGAAAGGGCACAGAACAAGGGCTGTTGCTGATGGTTTGGTATGACATTTATTTATTTCATGTCTGCAAGAGGCTAGGAGCTGGCGAATGAATGATGCAATGCTGGTAAGGCACACAGGGTGCAAACGGGGGACTCGTGCCAAACCAGGGGCAGGATGCAACAATTATGCCCCCATTATTTTTTTTGCCCCAAGTAGGGGGTCTCCCGGGCAGTCCTGGGACCTGAAGCACAGACACACAGAACCCTTTCGGAGTCCATTTCAGCTTCTCATTGCACAATTTTAGATTTTGTTCATCCCAAACAGAGGTTCTGTTAAAATTTAGGCATACCTGTATTTACCTTTGCCTCACACACGTTTAACAGTTATTTGCAATTTATATTTATCCGCATTTTGCAATGGATTCCCCAAGCAACAACAATGGCCACAAGGCTGGTGGCCGGTTTGCAGGGGATGCCGTATGAGGCGAGACTGAGGGAACTGGGTCTCTTCAGCCTGGAGAAGAGGAGACTCAGAGGGGATATGTTGGCGACATACAGGTATGTGAGGGGATGTCGCATGGAGATGGGGAGAGGCCTGTTCTCCCCTGCAGAGGAAGGCAGGACGCGCTCCAATGGAGCAAAGCTCAGGGAGCCAAGGTTCAATTTGGATGCCAGGAAGCACTTCCTGACAGTTAGGACCCCGAGGGTTGGAATGGGCTTCCACGGGGGGTGGTTGAGGCCCCATTGGTGAGGGTGTTCAAGGACAGGCTGGACATGCACATGGTGGGCATGTCGTGAGCAGAGCTGGCTGGAGCCGGGGGTCAGACTAGATGGCCCGGGAGGCCCCTTCTGACTCGCTCTGTTCTTATTTATTTATTTATTTATATTGTGATTTATATCCTGCCTTATTCCCACAAAGGGCTCAAGGCAGTTTACATCATTCTCCTCCTCCATCTTATCCCCACAACAACAACCCTGAGGTAGGCTGGGCTGAGAGTCTGTGACTGGCCCAGAGTCACCCAGTTGGCTCCATGGCTGAGCGGGGACTCGAACCCAGGTCGTCTGAATCCCAGTCCCATGCCCTTAACCACAACGCCACACTGGCTCTCCTATGTTTCTCTGTAACAACTTATGCGCAAAAGGTGCACATGTGAGGAATGTGCGCAGTCACAGTTGCTAAGGACAGGCAAGAAGCAAAAGCAAAGGAGACAGAAATAGGGGCAGCTTTTCAGGAACTGGCACAGAGAGGCCGGGACGCCCACGGCGAGGAAATAGATGGGAACAGCAAAAGAGGGAAAACAAGAGACTCTTCCAGAAAACCCAAGACATCGAAGGGAAATTCAAATGTGGATTAGCAATGCTGAAAGGCAGATGGGGGACATACTGTCTGACCAGGTGAACATTAGGAGAAGGTGGAAGCAATACAGAGAATTGCTGTGCAGAACAGACGCAAGGAAACAGACTCCTTTGAAGTGGAACCCTATGAGGAAGAGCCAGCAAGATCAGAAAGAGAATTGAGATCTGCTCTCAAAGCACTTGGAAGGAACAAAACTCTTGCAGAAGGAAGACTATCCCCAGAACTATCCCCGAGACTGAATTGGTCCGAATCCTAAGAAGAATATGCTAGAAAAAATGGGCCACAGACTGGAAATAGTCAATAAACATTCCAGTCTCCAGAGGAGATGCAAAAGACTGCTGTAACTTCGGGAGCACTAATTGTACTAATTTCCCATGTAATCAGAATGATACTCAAAGTGTTGCGGCAAAGAATATTAATCTTTCTGGAGTGCGAAACGCCCCGCGTTCAAGCTGGATTACGAGAAGAAAGAGAAGCTTGGCATTATATAGCAAATATGCTTTGGTTACTGGAGGGCACCAAAGAATTTCAGAAGACGATCGCTCTTTGCTTGATAGCAAAGCCTTTAACTGTGTGGATCCTGAGAAATTATGGCTGGTCCTGAAAGAAAGAAAGAAAGAAAGAGACGGGGTGCCTTGATTGTCCCGATGCGTATAACTCGCATCGTGGAAGCTGTTCTGAGGACAAAATATGGAGAAACATAGAACCAGAGCGAGTCAGAAGGGGCCTCCTGGGCCATCTAGTCTGACCTCCGGCACCAGCAGAGTGGCTTCCCATAGGCGAAGCCGTCAGATGAGGATGTCTTTTATCTCCCTCTCCCTCAAGAGCATTTTGTAAGGAAGGCAGGATTAGGATCAGAGGGAGGAGGAGGGAACTTAATGGAAGACTCGTCCATAATTGAAGATATGCAAAAGACGCCATACTGCTGCCCGAAAGCAGCGCTGACTTGAAAGACTCCTGGGGAAAGTGAAAGATGATCAGTTCAAAAGCAGGCCTGCAGCTGAACGTTAAGAAAACAATAATTGTGGCCACAGAAGGATTGCAGCTTTGCTGTCAACAATGAAAAATCCAAAATTATGAAAGGTTCAGCTGGACAGCGCAGCCTAGACATGAGGCGATGGAGACTGAGAAGGGCAGGAATGAAGCAGCTGGAAAAGAGCACCCAGTGTAAGGACGTTTCACAGGAGACCAAAGCCCGGATCGTGCCCGCTATGGTATTCCTGCTAACTACATGTGGGTGTGAAAGCTGGGCAGCGGAGGAAGCTGAGAAGGGGGAGATGGCCTGTGTCTGAAACACGGTGCTGGAGGAGAGCTTGGGAATACCCTGGACCAGCCAAAAGAGGAACAGGCAGGCCATGGGTCACATCAAGCGTTCTCTGGAAGGGCCCAAACGGAGGCTGCCGTGAGTTGGACACAGCAGAAGGCAGGAGTCTTCTGACGCGTCTTCTCTAAGAGTCATTAGGGAAGACAACCATGCTAGGGAAAGTCAAAGGCGGAAGAGGAAGAGGAAGGCCAGCCAGGAGATGTGTGGATTCCATAAAGGAAGACGCAGGGCTGAGCAGGCCAGTCAAGCTCAGGGCCTCTTGGAGGGTGCGCATTCGTGGGGTCACCAGAAGTCAGAGATGACGCGAAGGCTCGTCGCAGCAGCAATGCCAGCACGAGGCCAGTGTCTGCTGAAAAGGAGGCAGGTGCGCACGGGCAGCTTGCCCTCACTTCCAGCCCGGGCGTCCCGTGAAGCCTGTATGGGCATCAGGTGATGCTGAGCCAGCCGTGCCCTGCCAGCCAGAAGCACGGGAACGCTTGCCCCCTTCCTCCTCGAATGTGCTTCTCAGAGCGGGCCTCGAAGGGAGAGGTGCTCCTCAGGGTCGCTGTCCGAGCATCGCCGAGTCCCCTGGCCCAGCCTGGCAACAGCTGAACCCCCGGAAGACGGAACATAGCGCTCCGCTCGCTGGCCCGCCAGGTCTCCGCACTGGCGAGTGGGGACAGGTGGCCACCGCAGCTCGGTTCGTTTTTATGACGACGTACCGGCCTTCACCCATTCTCCCCATCCACGAGGCAGAAAGGAGATCTTTATTGTTAACATTTAAAACTTGAATGTGGGAGAAGCCAGATGGAAAGATCCGTCCATTCCCAGAGAAGGCTTTGAGCGTTTAGCTGGAAAGACTGGATCCGCATCCCTGTGCATTCGACTTTGTTCGTGCTTTGCCTATAGAATTTGGCTGGCACAGACAGCGGCGACTCGTGCCCTGCTGCTTTCGAACAGCGTCGATCCAAACGCGCACGTTGCGTCATATTCTGGGTGCAAGGAACGTGGCATTTCTCCAAGCCAGATGCGAGCCGTGGTGGCCCAGGTGGCCAGATCTGCCCATCGCGGGCTCTCTCACACTGAGAAGCACAAGAGGGTCTCCGCGGGATCATGCCACGCTCCGCCTCGTCCAGCCAACTGGCCAACCGGCCAACCACAGGCAGGGCAGGAGTGCAGCAGCGCCCTCTGGCCCATGTTCCCCAGCAACTCGTGCGCATGGGCGTGAAGCCATGGTGTGAAGGAGTCCCCGCTTCGATCTCTCCCTCCTCTCCCACCTGCTTCCCTGGCAACCCCAAAGGGCTACGGGGGGACCTGCCTCCCCATCTACTCTCTTCATGCCAGGAGTAATTTCCAACCCATTTGCCCTTTGAATATCCGTGAACAGAATTTTAGTTGCCCTTTCAGAATGATAAGTATCTCAATTTCTTTTTGCTCCCGCTCCGGAGAGCTTTGTGAGTTTGGGCAAACACTTCCCAGACCCATCAGGAGGCCAAATTCTCCCGGAGCCCCTCCAGAGAGCGCAGGATGTGGGGGCAGCGAAGGCGAGAGCCTGGGCCACTTGTCTGGGGCTGGGGTCGCCAGGGGATGGGGGCAGTGAACGGAGGGGCAGTAGCAATCCCGGCTTCACGCCACGAGCCTTGACTCCAGGATCCGTGCACGGCTGCCCAGATGGCCAGCGCACAGAGCTCCGCGTGGGCCTCTTCCATCGATGAGGACGCACGCCACGACACGGGAGTCGTTCCCGTGTTAATGTGGCTTCCCGCCGGCTTCCTCGCCACCACCTAGCCACAAATCCACAGTGGAGCCATTAAACTTGCCAGCCTAGAGCCTTCACTGGCCCAATCCTGAAGCGTCTACACTTCTAGACAGTTAGCTATGCTTGGCAGGGAACCAATGATGAAGCCCATCCTGCTTCAATTACACACACGCACATACACACACACACAAAGCTGAGCCTTCCTTTTCAGAAAGTTCAGAAGATCTTACGCTGGACTCCAAGCGGCCTGCCATCCAGGCATGGTCAGGGCCAGCCTCCCCGACTCGGCCTCCATCACGCGAGCGCATTTGGGGATCCGGGTGCATGGACTCAGCGTGAGCACAGGGGACCCCGCTTTTCCCAGCCGACGGAGCCTCTCATGCGCAGGTGTGTGCGCACAGGCTCCTTGCAAGCTTTGGCTCTCTGCTCCAGGCACGTTGCCATTGCCGTCACATCTGTGGAGACGTTCAAAGGTTCCCAGGAGAGGGGGATGCTCCTCAGATTTCAGGTGGGCGGTTTGGGAATCTGCTACACAGTTGTGAGGGACGGGATGGGCTTCGGGAGTGAAAGGCCGAGGGGAGCAGGAATCCAGAGCATGTCTGGCCTGGCCTGCCTCGTTCGCAGCTCTGCACCAAGGAGGCCGCTCCAGCGGCGGCACATCAAGGCAGAGCGGAGCTCCTGCGTTCACACACTTCTGCGCTGCCCTTCTCCCGGAGACAGTCACCTGGGGTGAGCCACACCTGGGATGTCGAGGGAGGTCCCCCTTCCCATCATGAAGCAAATACAGTGTTGCACAGCCGGCCCCCTTCACCTTATCTCCGTGCAGGTGACACCAGCCGGTTTCTGCCCCGGGCCGCCATTGCAAGGCTGCTTGTGCCAGAGGAGCTCCCCACGCCCGGGTTGACTCAGCTCCAGTTTTCCAAGTGCGAGAAGGCTTGCAAAACCCAAAACACGGGAGAGGGAGAGCAAAGCGAGACAAGGAACGGTGCCCCACCTGTGCTTCGGCTCCAGAAAGTGCCACACATACATGAACTCCATGCAGCCGTTGCCCGAGGGAGGACGGATGGCCTGGTGGGAGGAAGAGCTGCCTGTGACTCCGTGATTCGACAGGACTGGGTCCAGGGTGGATCCTGCATTGTACAGCCCAAGATGCTTCCGGCCGGGGCCTGCCCTGCTGGGTGGCACCTGGTTGCCCCTCTCTGCCAACGGCAGAGGAGCCTTCTGCCAAGTGGGATCTCTGGCCAAAATTTCATTTCATTTCTATGCCACCCTATAGCCCATAGGGCTCTCTGGGCAGCTTGCAATAGGAAAAAAAGTACATATTCCATAGAAATACATTAAAGCGGTACAATAAAGCAATACAATATTTAACTGTAGGTGATACAACATCAAACAAACCTCAACACAATAATATAATACATAATGCAATACATACTATCAATACATAATACAATATAATGCAATGAATATTATCAGTAATATTATTGATAACCCTAATCCTCCCCACTGAATCACCAGTTGGAATTAAGACTGCTGGGAGAAATATCAACAGCCTCAGATATGCAGATGATACCACTCCCATGGCAGAAAGTGAAGAGGAACTGAAGAGCCTCTTGATGCGGGTGAAGGAGGAGAGCGCAAAAGTTGGATTGAAACTCAACATTAAGAAAACTAAGATCATGGCATCCAGTCCTCTCACTTCCTGGCAAATAGATGGGGAAGAAATGGTGGTGGTGACAGATTTTATTTTCCTGGGCTCCAAGATCACCGCAGACGGGGACTGCAGCCAAGAAATTAAAAGACGCTTGCTTCTGGGGAGGAAAGCTATGGCAAATCTAGATAGCATACTAAAAAACAGAGACATCACCCTGCCAACAAAAGTGCGTCTAGTCAAGGCGATGGTTTTCCCAGTTGCAATGCATGGCTGTGAAAGCTGGACAATAAGGAAGGCCGAGCGCAAAAGGATTGAGGCCTTTGAGTTGTGGTGCTGGAGGAGACTCCTGCGAGTCCCTTGGACTGCAAGGCGATCAAACCGGTCAGTCCTGGAGGAGATCAACCCTGACTGCTCTTTAGAAGGCCAGATCCTGAAGACGAAACTCAAATACTTTGGCCACCTAATGAGAAGGAAGGACTCCCTGGAGAAGAGCCTGATGCTGGGAACAATAGATGGCAAAAGAAGACGGGGATGGCAGAGGACGAGGTGGCTGGATAGAGTCACAGAGGCGGTTGGTGTGAGTGTGAGTGGACTCCGGGGATGGTGGAGGACAGGAGGGCCTGGAGGAGTGTTGCCCATGGGGTCGCGATGTGTCAGATGTGACTTCATGACTAGCAGCAACAATCCGCCCCACAGACAGAGTCCCACCCAGGAGAGCATGGCCAGTCCTGCTGGGGCCGAGAGGCACAACCCTCTGGAGAGTCTAGCAGGCCCTTCCTGGAGGTTTTCTCCCTGGGATGGAGCAGGAGACCTTCCCGCTCCCAAGCGGATGCTGCACCTCAGCAGAGCCGCCCAGAAGTGCTGTGGGCCTCGGACTCATCCACATCCAAATGTGCCCCATAACCCGCTGCCCTGTGCCTACAGTTAGTAGGGCATCCTTGCCAAGAGAGGGGGTCTGGGAAGGACGCCCTCAAGTCCTTCCTGGCACCCAATTTTTTGTTTTTTGTTTGTTTAGGAACCAAGGCTCAATTCGGGCGCCTCAAGGAACCAAGGTTCGGTTCACCTGGGTCTCTTCCTGGTGCTCTAATGGCTGCCAGTGTTGGACCCGAATACGCTGTCCGTGTCTAGGCAAAAGAACGGCCTTAATAGGACCTTCCTCTGGAGGAGAACGACGACCCTGCGCAAAAGGGGATGCCACAAGGCCTTGTTGCAACGACGGCTTGCAAAAGGGGGCATAGCTCTCCAGGGGTCCGTTGAGGTGGCTGCCTCTGCGTTTGGCGCCCGTTCTCGCGTTTCCTCTTCAGCAGGGCCAGGAGATTTGCCTCGGCTGGGCAGAGGCGAGGCCTCTGTTCCCATCATCCAGCTGGCTACTGAGCAGGCGCATCGCCCGCCGGGTGGGACCAGGCCAGCCGGGCTTTGCTCGGGCACCCCCTGGGAGCAAGGAAAGCCCGGCCCGTCTCTGAAGGACGAAGCAAAGCGTCTGGACTGGGACTCCTTGCTTGTAGAGTAAAGCTTTTACGGACCGTTCAAAATTCACCATGTGCTCTCTGAACGGTTTACGCTGAAAACACTATAATATGACATAATATAAATATATTAGGTATCGGTCGTAAGCAGCAGGCAATCCCCACAGCCAAATAAATACCAAAACATAAACCATAGCAATAAACACTAAATAAACATTAAATAATAAGCAATAGAACAAACACAATTAATTAATTAATTAATTAATGAGCCCACTGCAGTCTAGTGGCAGTAGGACTAAAATCCAGTACAAAGGAGCAGAGCCATCTGATCAGTTAAAATGCTGGCAAAATAAAAAGGGGGTTGCGTGAGTCATGGAGGGTCGGTTGCAGGCGCCCCCACCCCACCCCTGGGGAGCCGATTCTGCAGTCTGGGTGCCACCCTTCCCTTTGTGGCCACCTTCCCAGAACAGACCCTCGGAGGCGTGTGTGGGAGGAGAGGTTCCTTTGGACGGCCGGGTCGATCACGGAGGCCGTTACTCTCCTGCAACAGCGAGGCAGAGATCCTGCACCGGCAGAGGACGATGCTCCCCCTGCATGGATTATGCTGACTAGGACGCCTGCGTGTTCTCGGCATCATGTTCTCTGCTCCTCTGCCCTGCACCGCTTTGCGCTTGCGAACAGCACAAGGGGAGGGACCGCTGCAGCTTGGACTCAGCACGTCAGTCGGTCCCCCAGTCCGTGACCCAGTCGAGCTCTGCAGGGCGAGAGAAGATGGGGGCGAGGCAGGAGGGGGGGATGCACGAGGCTGCCAACTCACCCCATTCACTGCCCCATCAGGTTCAGGGCCATCCACGCCGGGGTGCAGAAGCATTGCAGCCATACGTCTGCTAATGCATCCCAAAATAGCATTTGCCCTTTTTGCAGCTGCATCACATTGTTGGCTCATGCTTAGCCTGTGTCCTCAATAACTCTGAGATCTGTTTCTTGTTCAGTTCCGTTGGGCCACGTATCCCCCATCTCGTATCGATGCATCTGGTTTCTTTCTCCTGGGTGGAGGACTTGGCACTGCTGAATCTCATTCTGCTGCCTTCAGCCCATCATTCAAGTTGATCAAGATCGTCCTGGATCTTTATTCAGTCTTCCAAGGTGTTTGCTATTCCATCCAGTTCTGTATCATCTGCAAATGTGATGATCTTTCCTTCCTCATCTAGATCATTAATAAAGATGCAGAAGAGCACTGGGCCCAGGACTGAACCCTGCGGCGCCCCACTGGCGACCTCCATCCAATCTGAGAAGGTGCCATTAATCAGCACTCTTTCTGTCCGATTTAGCAGCCAATTTTGGATCCACCTAATAGTTTTTCCATCTAGTCCAGTTTTGCTAATTTGCTTATCAGAATGTCGTGTGGCATTATGTCAAAAGCTTTACTAAAGTTTAGGTGGATTATGTCCACAGTGTTCCCTTTGTCCATTTGGGAGGTTACCCAGCCAAACAATGAGATTGAATTAGTCTGACAGGAGTTACTTTTGATAAATCCATGCTGGTTTCTGTTAATCACTGCATTTTTTTCAAGATGCCTGCAGATGGATTTTTAAATAATCTGCTCCAGGATTTTTCCAGGGATTGATGTCAGACGAACTGGTCTATAGTTCCCAGGTTCCTCTTTTTCCCCCTTTTGGAAGACAGGGACCACATTATCCCTTCTCCAGTCAATCTGGCACTTCTCCAGTTTCCCAAGATTTATCGAAGATACTAGCCAGTAGTTCTGAGAGTTTCTCTGCTAGCTCTTCTATGACTCTGGGATGGAGTTCATCACGCCCTGGAGATCTGAAAGGGGTTATTCCACCCAGGTATTCCTTGACCATTTGTCTGTCCATCTTGGGCTGCCATCTCTCACTTCCCGCTCTCACTTCCTCTTCGTTGTAGATGCTTTCATACAGAACTGGGCCGCCCACGTCCACACACGTGTACTTTCACTCTTTTTCACACGCTCAGACCACATTCCCACACACACACGAGCGCCATTCATATCTGGATAACGGAAGGAGAGATCCAGCAGATTCTGCCTTCTCTGCAGAGCATCAGGATGATACCCAGAATGAAAGTGGAGGTGGCATGAATCTTGAAAAGCCACAGGCAGGAACTGCCTAACGCTTCAGGCCAGGCATCCCGTGGAGAACAGGGGCGAGATCGGACGAGGCTAAGGGCCAGGTCTCCTTCAGGGGAGTCAAGCGACACACAGCCCGTCGGAAAGCCCCACGTGGGCACACAAGCCCAGCTCACGCGCTGCTCCAGCAGCAGCCGGCTCGGAGGGAGCCCGAAGTAGGACTCCGCTTCCCAGAGGCAGCCCGCTCTGCCCACGCAGGCTGGAGGCCGTGTCTGCCCTCGAACGCCCTGGTCGCCGTGGCCTGCAGGCCGCTGGGGAGGGCTGGAGAGCTCCAAACCGGGACCTGAAGGTAGAAATGCTCTAGGAGTGGGAGGCTGGGGCCCGGCCGTTCTGGGGCTGAGCACCTGGGGGTGGGAGGCGTGGCCGTGGGTGCTTCTGTGGCCACATCCTCTTGGGGACTTTTGAGGGCTGTCTCAGAAATCCCCCCTCTCTGGAGGGGGAGGTGGCTCCCGGGTCAAGGCAAAGGGACACAGCTCCACGAGGCTGGTGCGGGTGGGCTCTTGAGCAAGAGCAAGAGCGTCGGTCGCGGTAGGGCTGCAGTGAGAGGCCACGGAAGCCGTCCCGCTGCCGTGTGGGGACTTCCTTCCTGAGGCCGGGGCTCAGAACATGAACGGGGCCAAGGACGGGTCCTCGGGCACCCACTGTCAACCTTCCTCCACATCAGGCCCAGCTGGAGAAAAGGGTGGGTAGATTTTGTGGGGTGCTCCATTCCCGGTGAGCACAGCACAGACGTGGGGCACACGTGGCGGCAGGCAGAGCCTGGGGAGCCCAGCCCAGGGAATCAGATGCCTTCCCACCCCAGAGAGGGCTCCTCGTAGAGGCACCCCCAGGGTCCGGCAAGGTCCCTATATCATGAATGTAGGAAGGGCCTTGCTGAGTCACCTCGAAGACCATGCAGCCGTCCCCCATCAGGCTCAGTCTTCGTTGTGTGATTGATGGGGGGGGGGGCTCGCTCCAGGGCAGGCCTGCTCCTGTGCATCCAGAAGGCTGCATGTGCGAGTCCCAGCTTTTGCAAACAGGGCTGGAAAGAGCCCCTGCCGAGCCCTGGAGAGGCCCTGCTGCCAGTCCTGCTCAGCACTGCTGGACTAGCGGGATCCAAGGTCAGACTCGGTCCGCAGGAGCCTCCCGGTTGCTGAAGCACGGGGGGCTGGTGGATGCGCATTCCCGTCAGGCGGTGGGATTCTGCGAGAGGCAGCTGACGCAGCGCGGCGGCCGAGCAGAAGCGGATTGGAATAAACGCTGTGATTTGTGTCGCCCGGCCAGCCGCTGCGAAAAACCGGCAACTTCAGTTGTGCCTGGAAAGCCATCAAAGCCACGGTGGGCCCGGCTCGCTGCATTCCCTCTCGCCTGGATGCGAAACAGCTGCGGCTTCAAACCCTCTTCAAAGGCTTCCCCACATAAGAGCAGTTAAAGTCTGAGCTTACAAAGGCATTCTGAAGATTACAAACCCTTTCCAGACACCAGCCCCCCCCCCCTTGAAGTCAGGCCAAGCCCCTCCTGGTCCCGCTCCGTCTCTGGAGGAGCGTCATGCACAAAGGCATCCAGTTATACTCTGTGTTGATGACAAACCTCCCGAACCAGCCTCTGCTCAGAGCACCTCCCGGAGTTTTATGTCAGGCTCGTGCTATTTTCCGCCACAAATCCTGAACTTTCTGCCATCCGCAAAAGCACATGACAGAAACCTGCCGGCCTCGGTGAGCAAAACCCGTCCACCTCCATATAACGCCTGCAAAACTGTGCCGAGTTGTTTAATGCTAGTTTTCCGCTATCTAGTGCCACACTCCCAAGTTATGAAGTGGGTTGTAACCCACAAAAGGTCATGCAAATGTATTGCAATATCACAACAATCACAACGGGGCTTTTTTCAAGGTGAAAACCCTTTTGCTCAAGAGGGTGAAGGTTCTGTTGGATTTGGCAAGACTCGAATAAAGGGCAGCTCTACAGAACCTGCAATTTGTCGCATAGAAGAGCCCTGTTTGGGGTTGATGTGAGGGGGTTTTTTAAAGTCTGTACTAAGTTCTGCACTAGATGCTTCAATGCACTGTTGTGGGAGGCAAAAAACTTGGGGCTCACTGCACAGAAAAGCACAAAAGTGAGATTTGGTTATAGGTCTAGAGGTCCTATGGGAATGTGGGGTTTTTAGCATTTAAAGGGTATGCCATTTCGTGCTTTTGGAAGTGGCACTAAACTTGAGATTCGCAGTACAAAGCTGCACAGAACTGGCACAGAACTTTGGCACAGGCTTGGAAGAGACCTGCAAATGTAGCTTTTTAAAGAGTTTGTAGGGCCCCGCCTAAGAGCAAGCCCATGTTTCTGATTTGGGAAGTGGCAAAACTCAGGACGTGCGGGGTAGAACTGGCCCCAGGCTGGATATTTCGGTCTGGGGAGTTCCTAGTTAACAGCACCTTTGTGGGGTAACACTAAGCTTTCCAGGTGGATCGTAGCTCGTGGCCACGTGTTCTAGGAAAGCGAAAGTTCCCCTGGAAATGCGGCGAGCATCAAGACTGAAACCAAAGCCTGCAATTTAGAGTTTGTGCGTGTCAAAGTTCAGGAGTTCCATTCATGCAGAGTTTATCTCACTGGAATAGTCGAGCCGATCGGTCTTCCTCTCTTCATCCATCCGTGCCAATAAAGGTAATAACAATGACTCTCTTTGACGCACGATGGTGCTTTTGAATGCGGAAACATCTTCGGAGAGAGCGGGGGCGGCGGGAGGGGGATCGGCCTCCGATCGGCCACCTGCGAAGCATTTCCACTTGCCTCTTCTTTCCACTGGTTCTCCTTCTGTGCGCCCAAGGTATTTCTCGCCATAGCGACCCCAGGCAATCGGGGGCCACGGGGCCCTCCCCGTGATGCATAGCAAAGGTGCCTGCATAATGACAGGTGGGGCCACCCTTTCCTGCCCCACCACTGAACTGGCGTGTGGAGGAACTGTCCCCGTTGCAAAGCAGCGCTGATATTCCTTCCCCGCCCCACTTCTAAAGCGCCGAGAAAGGACAGGTGCCACTCTGATTGCAAGAGGGATGTCCGAACGAGCATCTTCGCCTCTTTGGTGAGCCCTTGACTGCCCAGAGAACGGGACATGTCACAGCGTCTCTGAGACTCTTTCAATACCCTTGTAGGACAGGCTGGCATGATGGTGTCTGGATTTCAGGTGTGGTATGGCCTAGTGGTTGGAGTGCTGGGCTGGGGCGTAGGGGATCCAGGTTCTAGTCCCCACTCAACCATTCCACTCAGTGGGTGACTTTGGGCCAGCCACAGACTCTCAGCCCAGCCTACCTCACAGGGTTGCTATGTTGATGTGGGTGGCCCTTTGTCTTGGGCCCGGGGCAGCTGGGTTCCACCAGCAAAATTAAAGGAAACGCGCCTCCAAAAAAGAGGACCCAGGGGGCCACCGATTTGCATGCCGCCACTGCAGGGCTCATTCATGCCTGGAGAGGCACTTTCAGAAACAGCAGCTGGAATCCAGACCGACAGAGGAGCCGACTCCGCGCGGTGGAGGGGAGAGAGCAGGTGGGCCATGCCCACACCCCACTGCCTGCCAGGGGCTCACGGTGGGCCGGCAGCCCCAAGACCCCCCCCCCGCCCCCGGCCGAAGGTCCTTGATCATTGACTGGGCTTGGAGCGGACAGCCCTCAAGGAGGAGACGCTGCATCGCTTGGGGATTGTCCGGCCCCCTTCCTTGGGGCTGCCCTTTGAAGTCAACTCCTGCTTGCTCCAGAAGAGGGAGCAGGGCCTCGCAGAGACTTACGAATGAGCGGCTGGCTTGGAGCGTGTGCTCCTCTTTCACGCAGAGCTGTCTGTGGCGTGAGAAGCGCAGCCCCCGCCTGCATGCTCTGGAGGGCCCACGGGAGCATGGCCCGGGACTGGGCCTCTGCGTGCATGCGCGTGCCTGTGCGTGCATGCGCGAGCGCGTGTGCCGGGGGGGGGGCCCAGACAGCAGGGAAGTGTGGTACAACTTGATCCAGCAGAAAACCCCCCTGACTGTTCTTTGAGCGACTGATCGCAAGTGGAATTTTGCCAAAGTTCACCTTTGATATGGTGCTTTCTTGGTTCGCAGGCGCATCTCAGACGCGATCGTGTTGCAGCGCTGTGCGAATCAGCAGAGCCGGAGTTCAGCAACGTTTTCCAGAATCCGCCTCAAAGTACTTTCTGACCCCGGCTCAGATCAGAACGCGGGCTCCGTTTTTCTCCTCTCGCATGGAAAGACGCCTGCATTTTGACGCGTCCTTCTCCGATTCTGCGTGCTAATTGCGTGCATCTTTGAAAGGCGCACGTTCTTCTGCCATTGATTAAAGCGTATTTGCATGCAATTTTCAAAAGTGCAGCTTTCCCTGTACTTTTTAAAAACGTATGCATGCTGTGGAACATGGGAAACACAGTGAGGCAGGGCAGTGCTTCTCAGTCACACAGCGAACTTGGAAATGTTGGATCTGAGTCTAGAAGGCTCAGTCTTGACCAAAACTGAACTGAAGTTTTCATGCACCCCCATGTAACTGTGATTCTTTTGAAACAACCCTGTAAGGCAAGCTAGTATTATAATTTACCGGATTCATTTATTTATCATACTTAAATCCCACCCTTTTTCAGGCAGCTGGCATACCCTTCCTCTCCATGATGTTATCCTCACAACAACCCTGAGAGGTAGGCTGGGCTGAGAGTCTGGGACTGGCCCAAAGTCACCCAGGCAGCCTCAGGGCCAGGTGAGGACTAAAACCCAGGCCTCCAAAGTGTCAGCCCAACTCTAACCACTAGGCCACACTGGCTCTCAGCTTGCAGATGGGCAGGTGTGTCTCGGGGGAGCAAGGCTGATGCTGAGAGAGGGTGGCTGGTTTAAGGCCACCCAGTGAGTCCGTCCAAGAGGCCAGCTGCCCGTCTGGGTGCTCGCTGCCGAGGCCGCATCCAGGCGAAGGGCTCCCGAGGCTCCTTCATTCACACATGCGCTCGCTTAGAGCAGAGACAGGAAAGCCCGGGCAGGGCAGATGAGGTCGGCCGGGCCTCCCCTCCCAAATGCCCTTTAATTTGGGCGATCGCAGCCTGCGCGGCTCGTCTGGGAGCCCCTCAAGCGCATGCACGGTGGGAACACTGCACCAGCAGGAGCGGAGGCCGGTGGCTGGGGCTGCGTTCTGCTCCCGGCAGCGGCCGCCTGGAGCGCCTCTCAGGGCTCGGAGCTCGCCTCGCAGCAGGCATCCCCAGCGCCGGCTGGGCTGGAAGCCTGGGGCCGGGTCCCCACCCCGCTCCCCATGTGCCTTCCACTCTGCCTTCGCCCTGCCGGGCACGAAGGCTTGCTGGTCGAGCACCTGCCCTGCAGCAGAAATTCCCAGGGACGGGCATCTGGAGGGATCCTCGCTGGGAATAGGCAAAGGCGCACCTTCCCTCCACAGTCTAAACTGCAAAACTAGTTTGGGGAGAAAATGCATTTTCAGAACTGCACACATTTGGACAAATATGCAAGCCAATTCCTGTCTGCTTTCAAGCTGGCAGTCCACATGATTTGAAACAGAGTATCTCCTGAAATGGGTTTTCACTAGAGCATTCTCTGTTTCTCTTCTGTGCGGGCGACATAAGCTGCTTGTCAGAGAAACTTGCACATGGACTTCTGTGTCTTTCGTCTGCGCAATCCACAGTGACGGAGCCTTGTCTGAATTACGTGGATCCCACACCCTTCAGACAGGTGCTCTGCTCTGCTCTGCGCCGCTTTGCTGGAGCTGCCTGCTGCACGTGTGCCCCTGTGCGTGTGAGCATTTGTACTTATGTGCTCTTACATGCCTTAATGCACAATTGCACAACGCCATCGACGAATGGCTAGCAGACTGAAAATTGCCTGACGATTAGCAAAACACAGAGAGAGCGACTTGAACAAGCAGAAGAAAAAAATCTCCCTTTCTCATCACAACGCCTCAAATTTTGCCCGTCCCTCAGGCCCATAAACTGCCAGTCTCAAGATGCTTGGGACCCCCCACTCCCGTGTTATGCTGCCTCTGAGACCGCTTCCGGAGGACCCTTGCCTTGTGCTGTCTCTCTCGGACTCATTCGCAGAATTGCACGGGGTCCAGATGCTGCCGGCGTCCCCCCCGTCACCTCCCCATCTGCCCCATCACTTCCATGCGTTCCTGAGCACCGAAAACCTATCAGGGAGAAGCGGGTGGGGCAGTCCTAGAGCATGCATGTTCATGCGTCTTTCCCCGATGCTCCTCCCCAGTGGTTCCCTCGGCTTCGTAGACTTCGCTGCGGCCCGTTGCCCAGAGAGGTTTGCCTGGCGCCAGCGTTATCTTCCTTTCGGTACCAGGTAGAAACCCTTTAATTTGCCCAGTATTTTAATATTTAAATATTTTGGCCAGGTTTCTAATATGGTCATCCTGAGCCACATTCCGTTATGCCTGTTATGCTATTGTACTTTGTTGTGTTTATTTACTGCTATGATTTATTTATTTATTTATTTATGTTGCAAGCCGTCCTGGGATGTTTGTAAAGGACGGGGTAAAACTATTGTAAATAAATAAACAAAGAAGCACAGAAATCGCTGTGTGTTCCCAGGCCCCACCTGAACTTCCACAGAGGAGCAGAAGTTCCTTGCGTTGTGGCCCTTCGTCAGCTGACACACCAACACCTGGTTCTGAAGAAGACAATGCATGAAGAAGGAAGCCCTCAGCTCACCTTGAACAATAAACCTTAAACTTGCCTGTTTTCTGCAATGATCTTGCCCAAGGGCAGCTGCGAGGTGATTCAGTCTTGAATTAGGCCAGAGCTTTAAAAAGCGCATATGCGGTCCGGGTTGCAACTCCCTGAGAGCCTGGAGCGCATGCCTCCCCCTCGCCACCCCCCTTCCCGAGCGGTGTTGTGGGTCCAGCCCTTGGAGGCACCACAACTGTGTCCCAGCATTCACTGCGGCTGTCCCCCAGTAGCTGTCCAGAGAGGCCTCATCCTGAAACTGGGGGCTCTCATGCCCTGCCCTGAAATTCGAAGCAGAAAGGGAAGCCCTGGGGGAGCCCAGGGGCCAGGTGGGCCCACGGCCTGCTTGCCACTGTGGCCAACCACTAGTCAAGTCCCACGTGCTGTTTGGCTGGCCACCGTGGCCAGCAGGGTGGTGGCCCAGAGAGATGTTTAACTTGACCTTCTAGTATTTGCCAGATTCCTCCAGGAAGCGACAATCAAAGCCCTTTCAGGTTGCTTGTCCTCCAGAAACTGGTACCCAGAGGAAGAGTGCTTCTGTACATGGGGGTTCGGCTTGGGGATGACCACTAAGACTCACCCTCCACTGAAATCTCTGATGCCCCTTCCCCTTTATGGGTGCCGGTTGCCACCACCCCATCGGTGAAAGACGCGCGCATCCCCTCCCCACCCCGCTCTTCTTGATGTCCTCTGCTTCTACAGGCGCGAAGCAAGCCTCCCGCCGCCCCCTCCCCGCTTTCTCTGGAAAGAAGAGCTCCAAGAGCAGCCCAGCGAATGCTCGCAGGCAGCTGCAGGTTGCGAGCACAGAGGCTAGAAAGTGAGAGGAAGTGGGAAGGAATGAGCCGAGAGCGCGCAAGAGGTTTCTGGTCACCGGAAGACAATAAAAATACTCAGGCTCTGAAATAGCATAACTGACATGCAAAACTGGACTGTATTAGGAGCCCAGAATAGCTCTCCCGAAAGAAGCGGGGAGGAGGCAGTGAGCGAGGTTCTGTACCACTTTCTCCTCTGCGATTTAGCTCAGGGAGAAACGATCTTTTTTCGGCCAAGGAGTCCACCGGATCTGTAAGATCCAGGGTGAGTGGCCAAGAGTCCCGGCTGGTCTCCCCACAGCAGCCAGGAATTTAATTTTTATGCTGATTTGTCTGCTTAAAATTCTGTGTAAGCCACCTTATGCTTGGCCGAGCGCAGAATATTCTGTGGGATAGCAGAATATCCACAAATAAACGAGTGAGACGGCCGCTTTATCATCCCATTTTTCAGGGTGTGGAAAACGAAAGGGCCTTGATGATGTTTGAAATGGGATCCTCTCCTTTGGGTCCTGGAAACGGGGACTGGAATTTCCTTGCCACTGGAATTTCGTTGCAGCGAGAACAGCGTTTTATTTATTTAAGATTTTTGTATGCCATCCCAATTACGAAAAAAGTCTCTGAGCGGCTTACAGAAAGCGAAGCAAAAAAGCAGAACCCATAACGACGACAACACACATCTTATATAAAAAAATTGCGTTTCGTAGCAAGAGTATGGGCAGAAGTCAACAAGTTGCTGGTGCAGGAACAATTCTGACTCCGAGTTGCAAGTGTGTAATGGATGAATCCGTAAGATTAAGGCATGTAAAACCTTTCAAGCCACTGAAAGCTGGTCCTGATCAAATGGAGAGAAGGTCTTTCAAACATTAACTTTAAAATAAGTTATAAATACAAGTTTAATACAGGTTATAAAAACTGCAGGTGAGGAATAACACCTGAAAGTACCAGCACCCCTTACAGATGCACATAAGCAGGAACGTCTCCCCAAGGAGGAAGGCTGTGGATGGACATCTGAAAACAGCCGCGACACGCAGTTCTCGTTAGCTACATACCAATTAAAACGACTGGCCGTCTCTGTGTCTTTTGTAAGGGAGAGCCGGGGATACTTTTGGCTTGGTATTTGTATGCCAAAATAGAAATTAATATTTTATTTATTTACCGTATTTTTCGCTCTATGAGACGCGCCTGACCATAAGACGCACCTCGTTTTTAGAGGAGGAAAACAAGAAAAAAAATATTCTGACTCAAATGGGCACATAATCACAGGCACATTCCCCATCGCTTCCCCATGGGCTGCACATCTGACGACTTACTGCACACACAGATTCGCTCTATAAGACGCACAGACATTTTCCCTTACTTTTGAGGGGGGGAAAAGTGAGTCTAATAGAGCAAAAAAAAGTGAGTCTAATAGAGCAAAAATATTTAAAACTTTTGTATGCCGTCCCTTATACATGGCATCTCGGGACGGCTTACAATCATTAAAACAACCACAATAAAGCAGCAATAAATAACAATTAACCAAAAAAATACAATTAAATAAGTTAAATAAAAGCGACTGCTAAACAGTAACATTTAAATTAGTTTTTAAAATAACAGTTAAATAAAAAGGTTTTTAGGGTCATTAAAAACCCTAATATCATTAGATTGCATCTAATGATCTAATCTAATTAGATTGCATTAGCTCTAATGCATGTGCTGTCGTTCTTCCTCTTGTGATGAACCCACAGCGGTTTGCAAGGCTCCATTTTATCCTCACAACAGCAGCAGCAGCCCTGTGAGGTAGGCTGGCTGAGAGTCTGTGAGTGGCTCAGGCACCCAGGGAGCTCCATGGCCGAGCGGGGACTCGGACCGGGATCTGCGGCGCCCCACCACGCCACGCCGGCTCATCGCCTGCAGCTGCTGTCCTGGAGCCATCCCAGCCGGCACAGGGCAGAAGGGTGCGGGGAGAGATGGCCCTCCTGTCCTGGGGCCCTTGGACCCCCCTGGCCCCCATGGGGGACCCTGGCCCCCCCCTCTCCGTTGCCCCAGTGGAGCAGGGAAGAGGGCTGGGGGCTGCCCCGCGCTCAGTGACAGTCCAGCTTGATCCAAAGGCAGCTCAGCCCTGCAGCTGGTCAGAGCATTTCCCCAAAATGACGACGACGCCCCGAAGGGGGGAGCAGCAAATGCAGCCCCCCCTTCAGGCTGAAGCCCACCAGGGAGGGTGTGGATGGCTCAGCAACCCTCAGGATTGCTCTGGCTAACAAGTCGGCTTTCCCCCCACCTAGAAGGGCGGTGGGTGATTTCAGGAGGACCGGCAGAAGGCCGGGGGTGAGGGTGACCTTTTCCTTTACAGCTCCAAAAAGTGGCCATGCCCCCCTTCCTTCCCCCACGCTAGCGATAAAAAGAGATGAGATAAAACGAGATTTCAGTCGCCCAATGCCCGGCTTGCACTCTGTTCATAACGCAGCCAAAGCAAGGAGGATTCCTAGAAAAACAGCATTTTGTTTTCGTGTTGCTTCCAAAGTTACCTGTTTCCGCCGGGGGAGGCAGAAGGCGGCTGGGGAATCACAGGTCATGGCTGCCCCCGCTCTGCGCAGGCTGATAGGAACTGATGCGCACCTGGGTCTAAATCTGCCGCCTCCTTGCACACAGTGACACAAATCGCGACTCAGACGAAACAAATGCACGAGAAGGAAAGGGGAGCCGGTGAGATGGCGAGCTTGGCGTGCCGGACCAGGGCTGCCGAGGACCGAGCGGCCACTTGGCTACCAAGCTCGCGGGTGATTTGGGAGAGCTGCCCACCCTCCGTGTGCAGCATTTGCTAGGATAAAATGGACCACGCAGGTCATCTTATTTGTTTATGCATTTAATTTCCACACCACCCATCAGCCAGAATGCTGTCTGGGCACTTCACAAATTCATAATAAACAACATGTACAGTAAAACCCAAAAAGATTTAACTCAAGCATATATAATAACAAGAATAAGATACACCCACCCACCCCACAACAGTCACAGCTTGAGTTAATTCAGGGAATTTAATAGTAAATTTTGGACTCCTTGGAGAAAAAAGTATAATGTATATTGTAAAGGGAATAATGTAAGGGCAAAGGGACTGCACAGCATAAGATTGGAGTTAAATGATGGCTTGAAAGTCATTTTCAAAGAAATGTGTTCCTTCCACCACACCAGAAAGGCAGCGATGCATAGTGGTTAGAGTGCTGGGCTGCACTTCCGGTTCTGGGCTCTCCCTGGCCATGGGCGGCTTTGGGCCAGTCAACGACCCCAGCCTAACCTACCTTACAAGGCTGCTGTGAAGGTAAGAGGGCGGGGGGATTGTGCAGGTTGCTGTGGGTTCGGGGAAGAGGAAGAAATGTGGTCCATAAAATGTAAGGGATGAAACGAAATATGAATCCACATGGGGGGGACATCTTTGGATTAACTACACGGCGTGTGTTTCTTCGTTCCAGGTTGCCCAGGACCACAGGAAAACTGGCCAGGATGGGCATTTTGGCTGTGGGGAAGAAGAAACAGAAGAAAGCGCAGGTGTCGCTCTCTCTCTCTTCACCTCTGTCACCCTTCCACTGTTTCTTCCTTTTTAAAGGACCGAGCTCCTTTCCCAGGGAGGAATCTGGGCAACGAGGTCCCCCAAACTGGCCCATCATGGGAGCCTCCTTGGATCCCTCCGGGGTGTGGGGCTTCCCCAAGCCCAACCCAGGCATATCCCTGGAGGAACCCCCAGGGCCGTCCTCAGTCTTGCGTTCAAGAAGCCGGTGGGGCTCAGGCGCTGCTGGCAAAGAGACCGCGCGCACGGGGAGAGAAAGCCAAGCAGGCAGTGCGAGGGAGGGCCCAAAGTCCGGGGAGGGGGGGGTTGGTGGCTGGAAGTCGTGTCCCCCCCATATATCTGGTCCTGCCTCAGCCTTTTTGCTGGGCTTTCCCACAGGCGTTCCGCAAAGCAGTGGCTCCTTCCACTCTCAGGGACGGGAGCAGGGGTTGGATCCGCAAGAGCACCAGCGAAGGCTGGTGGTGACTCCAGGCTACCCTGCCAGAGTGGCAGCACCGGGCCAGCCCGCCACTGAGGTCGGCCCCCGGCCCCCCGGCCGGGCCACTGGTTCTGCAAGCCGGCAGCCCCTTGAATTCCCCGCAGGTGGGCACGTTCAGGTGCAAGTCCCGGAAACCGAGAACGTTTCCTGAGAACCGTGTTCAAGCCTCAAGTGCATCTGAGCTTAGATTTGTGAATGAAATATGTCCACATGATTTGCAAGCAGTATTCTTGTGCATCTCTATTAAAAGGACAGGTCGCTTTCAGGCACCTGGGGAAAACGGCGGCACCGCGGTGGCAACCGTGGCTACTTATAACTTGCCAGTAAAGAGGAAACCTATTGACAAAAAATAGGACAAAGAGGAACAGCCATTTGCATACCAATGCAAACATATATGCATAGCTGCAACTTCAAAATAATTATTACAATTGAAATAGAAGGGTGCTGTGCCTTGCCAGTGGGCTGACTGTCCCAGTGACCATCACAGGTGTCGGGGTCCTCCATCCGCCGGGAGGCACCGTACTGACCCTCCTCTCAAACCTGGGACCAGTCCCGACCGCCTATTGCAACCCCTGCCCGGCGTGGGATGTGCGAACCGGCCAACCTAAAGCTCCACGAAGTTCTCCAAATTTCTTCCTTGGAGCTCATTCTGGCTCCAGTCCGAGACGGAGTGTGAGCTTTGTAATTTTTTTCTTTCTGCATGAACATCTGTCAACATATTTCTCTGTGCGTCTTCCCGAAAGGACAAATCAATTGTGCACAGCCATGAAACGCCACGCCTCTGAGACTGTGTTTGGGCTGAAAGGTGCAAACGGGGTAAATCGTGCTAAAAAACTAACTGAAGTACATTTCTCTGACATTGCTAGCCTGAAGCTACGAGAGAGAGAGAGAGAGAGAGAGAGAGAGAGAGAGAGAGAGAGAGAGAGAGGTGGCTGCTCCCTGAAAACCCTCGTAACATTCAAGTCCCTCAGCTTCCCAGATGCGCAGTTTTGGGAATGCACATTTGGCTGCTGTGGCGCAAGTGTGCTGGGGTCCAGTGAGCATCATGCACTAAAAAGCAGGGAGAAAGCAGGGAGGCCCGTCTGGCCAAGGCTGCCCCACGAGCCCCCGGAGGAGCTGAGGTGCGGCGCGAGCAAGGTGTTTCCCCTCGTCCCGTCAGTGTGACGCCACTCCCAGCCTCTGAAAATGTGGCAGGAGCCAGTTGTCCTGGGATCACCTACGAAGCCTTGTTTGCTCTCTCCCGGCATCCCAGGAAATAAGCCACAAAAGCAAGAGATTAACCGTTCCCCCCCGAAGGGGAGCCAAGCAGTGGCGGAGTAAAAACAGGTTTTTCAAGGAGGGGAGGGTCGCATCCTGCTGCCAGCAGCTCCACTGGTGCGCCTTTGTGTTGGCCCAGAGCAGTCTCTCCCTCCGTGGGCCATCCCAGGGTGAGTCAAGACAGAAGGGGCTCTTCTCGTTCCCCTATGTCTTGCCTCCCCTGGGAGGGTTTGCGGTCCCCTGAGCAGCCTCCAGATGCGGGCCATGGCTTGCTTCTTTGATCCGTAGCCACAGGTAATGCGTGGCCTGGCTATGAAGCGAGGTGTGCTTGCTCGGGGGTAGAAGTCAGAGCTGCTCGGGGGCTGGGTCTCCAAGGGGTCACTGCCTCTCTTTGCTCTGCTCGGCCGATACAGCCTTTAAAACAAAAACCCTAACCTGGCCCCAGACTCTCCTATGCCCCAAATGTCTCAGTGACAATTCAAACGCAGATGTGCACTTGCGAAAGAGGCCGGGCTCATCCATTCCTCACCCCCTTGAAACCCGGCCCGGGGCTGAGGAGTCACTTTCGGACAGGAAACGCGTCCCAGAGAGACCCGGAGAGGTCAGCCCTCAGGCCGAAACCGCAGCGATCAACCTGGGGCGCCTTAGAATCACAGAGGATTTCCCTTCCACAATGGTCGGGACATGTTAGAAGGCCTGTGCGGGTCTAGTTGCGAGTAACCGAGGGTGAATCGCGAAACCTCGCGTGCAAATTGTGCTTGAAGTGCTGAAAGGGAACCTCGCAGGGACAGCGGGCTGACTCGCAAGTAAGCAGGGCAAGACGCAAACTCACGCAGGGCTAACTCTCTGGCAGCTTCCAGCCAGCCTCTGCCTTCTCTTCTGAGTACAGAGAAGCTCTTTTCTCCAGGCAACGCGTGGCAAGAAGGAGCCGTCCTCTCCGCTCAGCCGCTGAGCTGGGACAAGTGATCTCCGTGCCTGGGGAAGGGGCTGGGGGCCAGATGGGCCCCCCCACGGCCTGCCTCTGGCCCTTCGGTCGGAAGCTAGGCTGGGGATGAGCCCTTTCTGAGTCCGTCCCTCACCTGCTCAGCCTGGTCCTAGAAAGCGGGCTGAGCTGAGGGGGGTCCATGCACGCTCATGCGCCCTGCCTGCGCAACGGGCAACCTCCTTCTTCCGGAGCGGCTGGAGGATGCGGGAAAGGTGTGCCCCACCGGATGCCCCTCCTGCTGGCCGGCCTCCTTCCCTGCTCGTGGCTGCTAGTGCTGGAGGATCGCCTCCCGCGCCTGCTGGGGGTGCTTGCCGGGAGCTCCGGCTCTGGGCTGCCGCAGACTGGACTGGTGTCCAGGAAGCCACGCCCAGAGGATGCCCCCTGACTCCTCCCACATCCGCATCAGAACCCCCAGGCTGGATCCGCAGCGGATCTCCCCCCACCCGCCCCCGAGAACAGCTGAGGGAGCCCAGGGGCCGCTCGCGCCCCAAACGCACCAACCCCGCACAGGCGTCCCGAGGTGTTCTGTGGAAGAGCGTGGACCCGTACCTGCAGAGGCGTTGCTTACTGGGGACCGTGGAAGCAGGGGGTCTCTGTGGAGCCCTTGCTCTGTTTGCGTGCCCTGAAGGCCCTGCGGTGCTTCGTTCCTGCCCACGGTGGCGCTCCGGGTGGCAAGAGAGGCGGGGCGCATGGCCAGCAGGATCCGGTCCGGCCTCTGGACTGGGGACGTGCTGAGCCTCTGCAGCACCCTCGGACCTCGCTGCTCGTCCCTCCCTGAGGAAGCAAGCCCAGCCCCAAGGAAGTCCGTGAGCGTCTGCAGGGCCCCGGCTGTTCAGCCGGGAAGCTCCCCAGCGGCCATTCCTGGCTGCCCACCGCCCTCTCTGCTCGCTGGTGCAGGGAAAAGGGGTGCAGCAAGCACCCCCATTTCACCACGCCCCACCCCCAGCATCTCGCATCCCCGTGGCAACCCCAAATCGCTGCGGGGAGTCTCCTTGCCGGCCCACCTTTCTCCTGGGAATGAGACCAGCTCATCCTGTTCTTCCCTGCTTGGGTGGGTCCCTGGCACCAATCCTGCAGGTGTTGGCACACGAGGTGCTGCTCCAAGGGCGCGAAGGGGAGCGGGAGGGGCCAGCAGCTCTCTGGAGCTCTGCCAGGCAGAGCCTCAGCACCTCACCGGCTTGGCCCCTGCCGAGGTCAGGTCTGGGAGGGCGAAGGAGATCCCGTGCCCATCGGAGAAGGTTGGGCGGCGGCGGAGGATGCCGGGGGGAGAAGGCAAGGGGAGCAACAGGCAGGCAAACCAGTTGGGACTCTTTCCCAGTGCGCCAATGAACTGGAAAGCTTCCAAGATGTGGGCAATCCCAGATTTTGCCTCGACCGAGGCTTCTCTCTCAAGTTGCTACAACCAGGTGCACAGCTGCTCCTGAGGCAGGCAGGAGGCTGCGTTGTGGTTCCAGCCATTATCGCCATCACCATCGCCGTCACCAGGCGTGCAAGAACGCGAACAGAAGCACCTGCTGCCCACGATTCTCCCTCCCCTCCCCTCCCCTCCCCTCCCCTCCCCAGCAATCCCACGGCCACTGGGAAGCATCAAGATGGCCTTAGGGCCTTTAGGATTCCCAGCAAGGAGGTAAAACTGTCAACAGGCAGGTGCCGCAGGGGCCCTCCAGGGCTTTGGGCCAGAGTCCCACCAGGAGACGCTGCTGGAGGCCGAATGGGACCTCCTCCACAGAGCTGCAGAGCCCTCGTTACAATCCGAGGAATACAAGATTATCACGTGGTCCTATAATTGAAAAGGGAGAGAAGAGGGTCTTTGGCTGTGGCAAAAAATACTAAAATAAGATACCAGGTAGCTGTCTGAGGAGGGCATTTCACAGCTGAAGGGTCACCGCTGGAAAGGGCCTTTCTCTCCGAACTGCATGTTGTGTTGTGTGCACTGCACAGCTGAGGGAAAGGCTCGCATTGGTGGTGCCAGGTCTCAGAGAAGCATGTGGGAGGGTGAGATCCCACCCCAGGGCACAGTGCCTCTTTCCACCTGGGGGCTGCATCCGAGCGCGGAGAGCCCCTCAGGGCTGCGTCGGCGCTGGAGGGGTGTCAGAAGCGAAATAGCTGGGGTGGAAACACCAGAAACACCAGCATGTTACCGCTTAACCCATAGACGGCCACGAATGAAGCCCCAGGGAAGCGCCAGCCTTTGCGAATGAGGAGGAAGCCTGCTCAAGAGACAGGAAGCGGTGGGAAAGCGGGTGGGGCCAGGGGGAGAGGACGAGGCCGTTTTGGAAACCCCGTAGTGTGGGATTAGGACCTCAGGTGGCTCGATCTGGCCCAGGGCCCTGAGGTGTGACATCCTTGCCCCAAACCGTGGCACTATGAGCAAGAACCTGAACGAGGAGGCTCTGGATCGTCTCCTGGCTGCTGGAGCTTTCCTGTAGGCGTGGTGGCTCCCAGGGGGGCTTTACAACATGCTTCCAAGGGGCAAGCGAGAGCCTCCCGGGGTGGGGGGGATCATGCGAGAGGCACTGCTCTTCACTGGCAAGGAGAGGGGGGAAGAACGTGATACGTGGAAGAGCTGCATGCAGAAGAAAGTGATATGTGAAAGAGCTGCATGCAGAAGAAAGTGATACGTGAAAGAGCTGCATGCAGAAGAAAGTGAAAGTGACAGATTCGACCCCCCCAGGGGTCGCTGGGTTTGCGAGTGCAATGCCAGTCCAGCCAAATGCACCCGCCCCGTCTCCTCCTAACAGCTGCCCAGCGGGATCAGGGCAAAGATTCAGCTCATGGAGCACCTTGGCTGGTGCGAGTCAGACCCCCTCACCTGGAGCCATGGCGCTGCTTTGCTGGTGGTCCTTCCAGGTAGCCATCACAGGCCATCCAGAAGCCCACTGTGCCACCCTCTCAGAGCCCCACCTTATTTTGGAAACACTCACTCCCCTGTGAGGCCAAAGAGTCCAGGCCACCATTATTTCTGTGGTTGCTGCTCCCACACTTGAGCCTTTACCCTCATCCTCAGGCCTGACACCCAAATTATGATATTTGGCTTGCCTCTCACCCAGGATTCACATAAGATGTCCGCCTTCTCATGCTCCGACTCCCCTTCCTGGTCTTTCTCAGCAGGACTTCAGCCCCAGTAGCCACGGGAGAACTAAGGGGATGACCGGAGCACCGTCCTTTCTTGGTCTCCTCGGGGATCACTCCCAAAGGTGAGGGCGTTCCTTCCCTTACACACCCACGCCAAATGATAAACAGAAACAAGCTCATTTCTAGGGACGGAAGCACGGATGGAGGCAGGTCACCTTGTCACAGCCGCAGCCTTCCAACGCAGGCCGAGGTCAGCATCCTGAAGTAGCGTCGCCTTCCAGCTCCTACCGCCTGTTCTGGGTCTTTCAGCAGATGGTTCCCTTCCCACAGCTGAAGCAGAGCAGCTGGGACTGGCTTTCACTGCTCCCTGCCACGGCCAGCCTCCCGAGCATCGTGGCCGACCGACGGGCTGCCCACCTTCCCTCTTCTTTCCAGGGCCATTCCTTTGCTCCTGAATTCCTCAGCTGAATCTGTGGGGCGAAAGGCCCCTTTCTAGTTGCTGGCCTGTCTGGAATCAGCTGTCATGGCAGCAAGAGAAGCATTTCTCTGCCACAGCCCCGCTTGGCCTGAGCTGTGCACGATCCACTCCGTTTCTGCGCCTCCAACCAAGCACGCTCACCCCATCTCCTCAGGGACCCCTTAAAGGGAACAGCAACATATATCTATAGATTTATTCAAATGCATCTCTCTCTGCTTGTATACCCACAGAAAGTCTGAGGAAAACAACAGAGAGAAACGAAGCAGCTGAAAAAGCCCAGCAGGACAAGAAAAGAAGTAGGATTTGGAAGATCTACGCCAGGTGATCCTTGAAGCTCTCTCTCATGCTCTCTCTCTCTCTCTCTCTCTCTGGATACCCACCCAATCATTTGGTTCAGCCACATGCACAAGTAAAGGAATGCACTGGGTGAGATTGCCAGACAGCCATAAGAAGCCTTGCAGGCGAAGGCAGGGGCACGGCCCTCCCACGCTGGCCCAATCTTAAAGCACATAGAGATCGCTTAGTTCGCTCATGGAACAAGCTGCACAGACTTGACCCCGATGACAAGCACAGGCTGCGAGTGTGTGGGGCAGAGAGGAGGAGAAGCCCTCCGTGGCCGCCCCTCCGGCACCTACACACATGGGGGTTGGGTCCTCCCACGTCGGGTGCCTTCCCTCTGGGTTCACGCAGGGTTTCTGACGCCCGTAAAGTTACTCAGCAACGGAGGAATTAGAGTTTATGCTGGAATTTGTGCCGTGGGGTGCAGATTTTTTAAACTAGAAAATATTTGTGGCTTTGAGGGACTTGGGGTTTGCAGAATGGGTGAATTACGTGTGCAGGTGTATTAAAGATGGGCGGGAGCGGTGGATTTGCTCAGTTCGCATTGTAATGTTTGGTCCCCAGCGCAAGCTACAGATCTTGCCTAATTTGTGCTTTTGGACTAATATGAAAACCGAAACTTGCTCTTTGAGTTTTGCTGCCGAGGTCTCTAATCAAACATTAATATATAGCCGAGATGGCACCAGTTTTTTTTTATTTATTTATTTAATTGCAAGGGGCGGCATATAAATATTTAAATAAATAAATAAATAAATAAAAATTTATTTATTAAAACATTTATATCATCACAACAAAGCCTCGGGGCAGCTAACAACATAATTAAAATACAATAAACAATAAAACATTTTAATTTATCCCTCCCCCCACGGTGCATCTCGGCAACTAAAAAATCTAATTAAATAAACATAAACAAAACTAAATAAATTAAAATAAACAAAATCAACTAAAACCAAATATACACAACAAACCAGATAAACGAACAACAAGCACACACAAATAAATTAAAAACAAAATCTACACTAACAATTAAAGTAAGACTTAAATAAAAAGGTCTTCGCCTGGCGCCAAAAAGCATATAACGACGGGGCCAGGTGAACCTCTCCAGGGAGCGCATTTTAAATTATTGATTGTATTTTTATGTATGTTGTGAGCCGCCCTGAGGCTTTGTTGCGATGTGGGCGGCATAGAAATGTTTTAAATAAATAAATAAATATAAATAAATAAATATTAGGACAATTTCTTGAAAAAACTGCATATTAAGTAACATTGCATGCAAAATGCATATATTAGAAGAAATTAGTAGAAAAATTCGCATACATTTTATGGTGGGTTTTTTTCTTTTTTTGGTTTGAATCACTAAGTTTGGGATAAACAGAATGTAAGACCAAAAAATTCCCAAAGTTATGTAATTTGTATAGATAGCTAGACAGATGGTTTTGTTTTGTTGAAATTCGAAATACATAAGTACATGGCAACAATAATAATAGTTTGGGATGAATACAATCTAAGATTACTAAAAAGTGAACCAGAAAAAACCAACAACTGATTGATAGAGTGTTTTTCTGCATATATTCCCCTCATGGGGAATTCAGCAAAACTGATTAGCAAAAGTTTCAGAACAGAGAAAAGAAAGTGCTGGCCGCACACGGTGCGTAATTGTTAAGCAGCGCAACTCGCTGCCACAAGATGCACTGAGAAGACTAGAAGAGCCCCGGCGGATCAGGCCAAGGGACCATCTCACCCAGCATTCTGTTCATACGTGGCCAAAAAGCTGCCCATGAGACCCACAAGAAAGGGGGCCCTCCCATCCATGATCCCCAGCTGCTGGGGCACACAGGCACACTGCCTCTGCTACGGGAGGCAGCACAGGGCTACAAGGCCCAGTAGCCTTGGGCAGGCTTCTCTTCCAGGACCATGTGCAAACGAGTCCCACTTAAAGCGAGTCGCACAACTCAGTGGCTGGGCTCACACGACGCAACAAGCAGCCTGTGTGGCTTGCAGGGCGTGTGACGGACGCACCTGACGGACGATTCAGTGGCTTCTATGCCAGCACGGTCTCCAGTCGCGGCTGAGGTGCCCTTTCCAAAAGCTCCTGACTTTCCATTCGCTCTTTTCGGCATCTTTCCCAGCTCGTGAGGAGCGGCTGCAACAACTGGGATCATTTAGCTCAGAAAAATGGTGAGGAAGGAGAGACACGGCAGAAGTGCACAAAATTTTGCCTGAGTGGATAAAGGGGAAAGGGAGACCCTTCCTTCTCTCCCTTTATGCTGGAACCTGAGCTCACCCCCGGGAGGCATTGGTGGGAGATCCGGGCAGAGAAAAGGGAGCTGCGCTTCACACCACGCAGAGCTACAATGTGGAATTCACTGCCCTGCGGCGCAACGCGGGCCGCCCGTCTGGACGGCCTGCAAAGGGGATTGGGCAGATTCATGCGGGAAGAGGCCACACGTGGCCACTGGGCCTTCTTGGCTACGGGCCGCTTCTGATATCAGGAAGCACCCTGCATGCCCTGCTTGCTGGAGAGCCGGTGCAGGCAAGACTGCAGAACCCATCATGCTGGAGGCATCCTGTGGGCAGCTGGTTTTCCACCATGTGCCTGGAGCGCTGACCCAGCTGGGCTCTTCCTGCGTTCCTCTGATACTCCTTTCACCCGCCCCGCTCTAACCTAGTTTGTTAATCTGGATAGCATGGAGCACTTGGCCAGGCAACCTTCTGCCCACACACGGCACAGGCTCGTGCGCTGCTGTCTGCTCTTAGTCCTTGGCTCATGGCGGCGACTCGCCAGCCTTGAGCCGGCCAGCGCTGAGCAGGGCATCCTGGAGAGCCCTCAGTCCTGGGGTTCGGAGACGACTCCGCGGCACATGGCAACAAAAGCTACCTAGGATCGAGATGTCAGCCATAACATTACAGTTACGCCTGTGCTGCCCTACCCTCCGAGTCTTGCATAACACACTTTATGTCATAACATCTGTAAACCAAGACTGTGGTGTAAGAATACTGCAGCAATAATCTCTCTCTCTCTCGCTCGCTCTCTCTGACCTTTGATTTCACTCTGGATAAGTGAAGTCTAAGATCAATCAGAGAACAAAAATGGTACAAAGTTATTTACAGCCGCTGAATTGAAATCTTTCAAAACCAGAAATAGAACTTAAAATATGCATCTCTTTCCCTGGAGTCCCCCTCTCGCTTTTCTTCTTCTGTTCTACTCCATTTACCCAAGCAAGATCGCAAGAGTTACATCACAGCCGTGCAGCAGCAAGCAGGATCTGGCACCTGCCCATCTGGGAGGCAGGCTCGCTGAACCGAGTGGGACTTACTCCCAGGCAAGCAGGAGCAGGGCAGCACGTTGCCATGCAGCCCTGTGTGGGTCTACTCGGGAGGAGGCCCGCCTGGGTTCAACGGGACTTGTGTATCCAGAATTGCAGCCCGAGATGTTAATAGCTCATGTTTCCTATTTGATATATGCAATGATTAACTTTTCAGCTGCAGGCAATTTCATGACGTCCGAGTACGCCTTTCTGATCTTTGGCTTCGTGTGTCCTGCCATCAGCTTTGCCAAGCCCATGTGCCACCGAATTCCTCCCGTACAGCCAGGTGCGGGTCGTGTTTGCAGTGGCCCCTACCTGTTTACCAGGGAAAAGCTTTGTCGTGGGCGCCCCCTGGGGCAAGGCACTTCTCCCCTTGCACCCCGGTTTTGCCTTTCGGGGAATCGGTGTCCTTTCGCCTGGGGAGCAGCCAGGACGCCGCTGCCCTGCCGGCGGGGTGGGAGGAAGGGGCCGTGGGTGCGGGGTGCCAGTCAGCACAGCGGTTGGCGTAGAGCCGGGCACCTCTCCCCACCCCGTGTGCCCCTGCCCTGCTCTCTTGGCCCTTGCTGCCGACGAGCAGCCGTGTGGTTCACAGGACGCAGCCGGAACAAGCGCTGCAGCCGCCCGTCTCCTGCCTCGGGGCTCACCGGGTGGCCCGTCCTGCCACTGGACATGGGCTGCGAAGCCTTCAAGCAGAAGACGCCTCCCAGCGCTTGACGGGCAGTCCTCTGGCATGCGGGGCACCCGGCCGGCACCAGGGCAGCAGCCCCAGGTTTGGGCTGCCCCTGGCAAAGTGGTCCCCATGCCCCCCCGGCCATGTGGGCAGCTCCCACCAGCTGTCCGCTTATCCAGTGGCCATTTTGAATGTCCTGCAGCACCTGCAGCATGTGCTGCGGGGCATTGTGGGGGATTTAAAATGGAGGCTCGCGGCTGCCCACGAGGCACGGCCATATCAGCGAGGCTTGCCAGGGCACGGGGACTGCCCCCGAGGGGTCCCGGAATTCTGCTTGCGGAGCCGGAATGGTCGAACCCGGGGCAGTGATGGAGGGCAGTGGTCCAAGGGGCGGCAGGGGAAGAGGGTGCGGCATGGCAGGGCATCTGAGCGCCACGTGTGGCTCAGAGTGGCCATGCTCCTGGCAGAGGGTTGGAGGCGAGGGAAAGCTGACTGTTTGGGCGTTGTGTTGGCATAGTCAGTGAGGCGGACCCTTGTCTGCACGGCTCTTTCCTCTGCGTTGAGGCCGAGTGGCCGAGGCGAAGTTTTCAGTGGTTGGGCACTTTTTTCACCGAAGCGCCAGATCTGCGGAAGTGCACCTTGATGGTGGGCAGAGAGCGGGGCACAAGATCCGTGCTTCTGTGTGCGTGTTTCCCAGGGACTCGCTCCAAACAGTTCATGAAAACAGCCGAGACGGCAGGACAGCTGCTTTTAGCTTTTCAAAAGCAACCCACCTGCGTGCCTTTGAGATGTCTCTGAGGGCCACATTTTCCATAACATGGTGCAGGTTCACACCCCTAAAGCAGAAATGTGGACATCGTGAAATGAGCACTAGGTTTATTTCCCATGGTGGAGTGAAATTAGCAGACTTCTGCGTGGGACCACATGGTTTCATTCACAGAGTTTGATTGCTGGAGTCGAGCAATCAAACTGGAAGTGGGCACAGAAAGAAGTCCAACGGCTGTTTTGCCCCTGCAGTACGTCTGGTGTCTTCTTAGGTAGCCATGCAAGAACAGCTCTTTGCATCATGGGGGCTGCGAGGGTGGCATGATTCCCCCACCCCCAATAAAATTTCCAGAAACCTCACGGTCTCTTTACCAGCTAGAGGGAGATCTTTCAGCCTGCTGGAGTTTTGGTCCCAATCCTGCGGCCTCTCTCACTGCAGAGCAGCCCCTGGGTTAAAAATCAGCCTTCGGGTGGAAAGACATTCGGTGCCCCAACACCGAATCTGCCCACAGCACCACCCGGGCTGCAGGCCTCTTTTTGGGGAGTGGAGGGCTTCCTGGGATGGCACTGCAGTCTTGGGGCTCCATTTCTCAAGGAGCTCTCCTGAGACCGGTGTCTCTACCCTGGAAAGGAGAGCTGCTTCACAT
This sequence comes from Varanus salvator macromaculatus, assembly GCA_023646645.1. NCBI lineage: Eukaryota > Metazoa > Chordata > Lepidosauria > Squamata > Varanidae > Varanus > Varanus salvator. The sequence continues at coordinate 2,962,752 of JAIXND010000761.1, read as the reverse complement.
GCACCCGGTGTTCGAACGCAGAATCAAGACCGCAGAATCAAGACCGCAGAATGAACCGACGCTCTTGGGAACCCGCTGTGGACCAGCGGCCATAAAGGGGTTGCTGAAACACAGCCGGGCTGGTTAGGCATCAACGCCAGCTGCTTTGGTTTCGCAAAGCGGGAGGAGGAGCGCAAGGCAGACCCTCAGCTGCCGCCTAAGAAGGCTGGAGCTGCCGACAGACCAAGTTCTTCCCATGTAGTAGAAGAAAGGGGAATCCCATCCGTTCCCACATACTTTCTTCCAGCAACAACTCATGTTCCTGATATGTCGTCCTGTCTATGAAGACATTTGAGAATTTCTCCAATGCTTACACTGAGCAAAATCCCCATGGCCCTGCAGGGAGAGGAACCAGAACCCGTGTCAGGCAGTGGGGCCAGCTTTCCGTTCACCCAGCTGCCCGTGAGAACCTGCACGCAGGATAGGAGGTGCGGCACCCCCCTCCCGCCCATGTTCCCCAGCAACTGGTGCACATAGGCACACTGCCTCTGGTACTGGGAGCAGCACAGGGCCAATCAGAACTGGGAGCCCTGGAGGGTCGCGGCCTCCCTCACTGTATCCCCCCCCCCACTTTAAACTCCGCACATCGGTGGCCAAAACTGCGCCAATTTCACTTTCAACCACATGATGCTTTTTCAGGTCTGAAGTTCTTTCCCTCCCCAGTAGTGAGAACGTTGCGGAGTCAGTTCTTACCAAAAGCGAACGGAAGCAACATTTTATTCATGCTGGCCCTCATGCGCTAGGCGCATTTAGCAGGTGCAGCTGTTGAGAGCACCATGTCTTGCCTCTTGTTGCTATGCACTGTCGACTCATCTCGGACTTATGGGGACCCTTTAAATGAGTGCCCCCCCCCCCCGCCCAATCTCCTGACCTTCACAGCCCTGCTCAGCGATTCTCAGCTCAAGGCCGGGGCTTCCTCGGTGGAGTCCCTCCATCTTTGTGTGGGCTCCCTTTTCTCCTTCTACCTTTGACTTTCCCTGCAATAGTTCTTTTCTCCAGGGAGTCTGACCTTCTCCTGAAATACAAAGTTTCCGTTTCGGCACTTGTGCTTCCAGGGAAAGCTCCGGCTTGATTTGATCCGGGACCCCCGCGTTCCTCTTTCCGTCAGTCCAGGGTGTTTGCAAAGCTTCCTCCAGCACCAGGTTTCAGATTCATCCATTGTCTCCCCAGAAGCTTTCTTCCCTGCCCAGCTCTCACAGCCACACACGGCAACTGGGTTTCCTTCCCTTGCTACCCATCCAAGCGTCCACCCTCTTTGAATGTCCTGTCTTCCTTTGAATGGCAAACCTGCTTTTGCAATTCCGTTTTTCACTTTTACCGGCAGCCTTCGCTGCTTTCTACCAGTAATAAGCTACCATCTGCATACCTTAAATTACTGAAGCACCTTTGGGCAATTTGGGCAATTTTTATTCCATGTTCCTTTGCTCCTAATCCAGCTTTCCATATGATTTGTTCTGGGTACAGATTGAAAAGATTGGGAGATAAAATGCAGCCTTTTCTGGTGTCTTTACCCATGGGAAACCATTCTGGTTCACCCCATCCTGCCCTGAGACTTGCTCCTCGTCCACGATGCAGGTGATGCACACGGGTGGCCAGGTGCAGAGAAAACACCTCCTTCTTTCAAGACCATCCATGGCTTCTCGTGAGCCACACAGTCAGTGGCTTTGCTGCTGCCTATACAGCACACGGTGCTCTTTTCTGAAATTCTTTGGTGCACTCCAGCTGTCAACACATATTTCAATATGTTCGCAAGCTCTCTCCCACTTTGGGATCGTGCCTGAACATCAGGAACTTCTTGGTCCATGCAGAGCAACATTCCTTGTTGCAAGCTTTTGTGAAAAACAGATGCAACGGTGCCAGAGTTTGTGCTCCCTTGCTTGGATTTCTATGTTTGTTGGCAATAATCTTGTCAGGATTTTGACTGATTCAATTTCTGCAGCATGGAATATGTCTGTTGGTACCCTGCCTACTCCAGGGGTGCTGTTTCATTCCATATTCTGATACTGTAGGCTTTTCCTCATAGGATTGCTCTTCAAAGGAGACTGTCATCCTTTCATCTCTTTTATAGAGTTATTCAATATATTCTTTCCACTTTATTTTATCCTGGTTAGATAGTATATTTCAGTGCAGACTTTCAGCATTCCTAATCTAGTTTTGAATTTCCCTTCGATTTCTTGCATCTTCTGGAAGAGGTCTCTTATTCTCCCTGTTTTGTTGTTCTCTTCCATTTCCTTGCAGTGGCTATTGTAATAGTACTTCTGGTCTCCATGTGATCATTGCTGAAAAGTTCCATTAAGGATCCTGGCTCTATTTCTGTCACCTTCTGCTTTTCTGTTGCATCTCTACTCTCCCTAGCAACGGTGGGTGTTTCTTCCATCATCCATCTTGACTTTTTCTTTCTTGTTGCTACAGGAATAGTCTTTTGGCATCCTTCCCTAATAACTCTCTGATTTCAGTCCCTGCTTCTTCTGGCTCATGATCACTTAAGTTGAGCAATGCAAGTCTCTTCTCTATGTGCTTATTAAATTCCCCAGGAATGCTATTTAGCTTGCATTGGGCACTATGGTTCCATCAGTTAATGTTTTCAGCTTTACTATAATTTTTGATATTAAGAGATCATGGTCAGTCCGCAATCTCTCTCTCTGACTTTTGGCAGTGAAGATACAGGTTCTTCACCACTCAATTCCAATTACGTAGCTCATTTGATTTCTGTACTTGCCGCCTGGTGATGTCCGTGTGCAACGCCGTTGGTCCGGCTGCCTGAAGAATGCATTTGCAACAACCAGATCACTGGCTTTGCAGAAGTCTCTGAGTTGTCCCCCTACTTCGATTCTGACCCTTAGGCTGAATTTCCCCACATTTGAGTCTGCTTTGTTTTCCGCTTCTGTGTTCCAGTCACGTGTGTCTTATTTTGGTGGGCCATCAGTTTCCTCTTGAACTCCTGCATAAAAGTTTATGACTTGTCCAGCATCTGTTGGAGGGCAGGCTCGAATGAGGGTTATCTTGATGCGTTTCTGAGAATTCTGACTGATAGGATTTGGTTGGACTGGCCACTCGTCGGAGCCCTGCACCACATCTTCACTTAGCACTGGGCGTTCCTCTAGGTGTGCATCCACGGCAGGGATGCTACACCTGCCTGTCAGAAAAAACACACCCTCTGGAGGACCTGAAGAACAGCTAAATACGCACGAGAATGGTAAGGGCTCAGGGGCTTGGGCCCACATGGATCGCTCAGTTCCTCCTTCTTCCACATCATTTTAAAAAACTTCTTTCCTTCCCATTTATAAAGAATGTCATGATTTTGCTAAGTTCTTCCCCCAAAACATGAAGCCAGCAAAATTCTCACCCATCCATCATTCATTATGCAACTGGAACTAATCCATGTAATTTGCTTAAATGTCATCGCTGATTCAAATTACTCTGCTCCTGAATCTTTCTTCTTTTTTCTTGGCTGAGCGTTCATGGGACATGCCCCAGCCCTGGGGCGGCATATCCAAATCTCGCAGCCATTTTCCGTCACATATTCACCTCGCTTGCCCAAGTCGCGCCTCGCCCTGCTCGCTGCGTCTTTGCCGTGTCCCTACCTTCTCTGACCTTCACGGGTCCCACAGCGCTGCCCTCTCGCCACCTCCGGCGTTCAGCCCCGGCACATATTTGCAACCCTGTCAAACCCGCCTGTGTTTACTGAATACAAGGCCAACGCAGAGCAGAAAGGGCCTGCTGCTAGGCTGTTTTTAATGACAGCCTCAGTGTATTTGTGAAAGAAAAAACAAAAAGATTTTTAGGGGCACACCTTTGGTCCTGCGGAAATAGGAGTTTTCCATGACACACATACAAAGCTCTAAAGCTCTGGGGAGGGAGAATTAAAGATCCAGTCTGACATGACCCCCCCCCCTGCTCCCCAGTATCTGCCCTGGAACCTTTCCCATCAGGACATGAGAAGGGGTACTGCAAGCAGGCAGACATTCCTGGCATCCCGCCTTCTCCCTGCCAGGGCCTCGCGTGGAAGCGGGGTGCCAGGTGAGCCCCCCGTAAGTGTGGGACACGCTTGCCAGGAGCGCAGGGTGCTGCCACGTGGGCCAGCGCCCAGCCAGCCAAGCCCCAAGGTCCCCAGATTCCCACTCCAGATGGGCGCCTCGCACAGCCCTAGGCAGAGCACTGGAATGTCAGGAGCTGCGACTTCAGGGGCTTCCACCAGTGGCTGGAAGCCTCCCTCCCTCTTCTCCTTTCCCCGGGGAGCGGCTGGGGCAGGGCAAACGGCAAACCCTGCCACAGGTCTGAAGACCCAACTGGCCGCAGCTGCCCTTCCTCGGCCTTTTCTCCTCTTCAGATTGTCTGCCTCCCTGCTCAGCTCTGGGAAATGAGACCGAGGACCGCACGCAGTCCTCGGGCTGTTTGTGGCCACCCTGCTGCACAGTTCATAACTGGTTCCTGGGACTGGGCCCAGATGCACAGAGCCTAGCGAAAGCGAGACGCCAGTAGCGGAGCATGGGACCCGGGTGCTTTATTGCAAAAGGCCAGCGAGACTTCAGGTTCCAACGTGAATGGACGCGCTGGTTGCTTAGATCTGGGTCCCTCAGCTCCTGCTTTCTCTCACATGATCCCTGGGAACATACGAGAAATGCCTCAGGGTTTCCACCTTCCAGACCAAATGCAGGCCCAGGCATGATCTGTGGTCAAAGTCTGCACAGATACCGTCATCCTTACGAATTTCATTTCTTGCAATGTGATTTGTTGACCACAAAAATAACGCACTCAGCCACAAGTGTGCACTGAAGAAGGCACACGAGCAGATGTGCGCTTCTGAAAAATGTGCGCAGAGAAGCTTTAATCAGCGAGAGAAGAATTCCTGCCTGTCACATATGTGCAAAAATGGCAGGTGCTTTTTGAAAAGACCAAGTGGAAGGGCAGATTCGCAAGCTGAAAGGAAAAAAACCGCGTTTGCGATCTGGGATGGAGCCAGGCTGGAGCGAGCTTCAAAGCAGACGTTGGAGAACTTTAGCAGGACTGGGTTTTGCCAGGCTGAACATTCCCAGCCTGCCTAAAAGCAGTTCTGCGGCTGAAACACTTCTCCAGGCTCTGGCACTCATAGAATCGGAGAACAGGAGAGCTGGAAGGGGCCAAGGGGGCCACCAGGTGCAAGCCCCGCAGGTGCCGGGCACCAAGTCACGCCATCCCGCTGCCTGAGGGCGGGTGAGGACCGATCCGAGCGAAAGGCTATTCCAGAGCCAGCAAAGGGATCTCCATTTGCCCGCATGTGTAGCATATCATCTCAAATGTACGTAAGTTTCACCTGCATTTCGGCTACTTTCGGCTGTATCGTTATGCCGTTATTTTGCTCCGTCTCTTGCCCAGGAGAGATTTGATATGTTATAATGTATGTTTTATTGATTTATTTATTCCGTCCATGAGATGTAGCACTCAGAATCTTGGATTACAGCCGAGAAAACCCAGATTCAAATCTTTCAGGCAAAAACCTTCCTGGGTCAGCAACCAAACCTAAACTACGTCATGGGATTGTTGTGGGGACAAATTGGGAGGCGGGGGAGCCACCAGGAGCAGCTCGGAGACGGGATGCGCTGCAACCGTGAAGCAGGCGAATCAGCTCTTGGAACCATCGAACAGGAGAGGTGGAGGGGGCCAGGGGGCCAAGGGGGCCAGCCCCCTGCCAGTGCAGGACTCCCAGTTCAACCATCCCTCCCAGATGGCTGTCCAGTTGCATCCGGAGTGCCTCAAGGGTGGGGCAGCCTTCCAGGCCACAGGTTCCAGTGCCCTATTGCTCTAACAGTCCGGAAGACTTTCAGAGCTGGCAGTGGTGCTGTCCCATCTCTGCCTGCTCTCCCCGAGGAGGCACCCTGGGACCTGTAGGCCAAGACAGAGGAAGATGCATGTGGCTCTTGATCCCCCCCCCCCGCCCCCATTTAGCTGCCAATAACCCCATGGCTGCCTGGGCATGCAGTTGGGGGAGGGCCAGGAAAGCATCGCCCGGAGGACCGAGCCCAGGTCCCAGTCCCGGCAGCGCCCCAGCCCTCCGCTGCGTCTCGCTCGAGCCCCGACTTCTGAGCAATTCTTCAGGACGTGAGCATCTTTCTGCCAAGAACAACGTATCGGGGAAAAATTATTGCTTCGTTAAGCGGCAGTAAAAATGTTACCGCCTAGACCTTGCGGATGATCTTAATGGGCGCAAGGGTCATTTACTTCCTATCATTTCAATGGCCTATAAAACACATTCCTCCGCCTTCAGACAGCTCCCAGAAGCTAACCGGCCAAGCGCCTGCCAGGCCGTAAATTTTCTCTTCCCCTGCAGAAAGAGAGGGATATGAAAATAACCGCCAGGGAGCCATCAGCTCTCCCGTGGATGAGGCGTGGCCACGATCCCGTGTGAGGGGCAGGGAGGCCGCGCGTGGGCCAGCCTGACTGAGGGCCACCCACGCGGAGAGCTTTCAAAGGGAACTGGACAAATTCAGGGAGTTGAGGCTACCCAGGGCTGCTAGTCCTCATGGCCCTGGGACTGGAGGCCGAGTGTTTTGCCTCCACTTTCTGCGGCACATGTGCAGGAGCACAGAAAGCTTCTTACGGTCTTATGTTCCCAGTTCTGGGAGCAATAACAGCAAAAACGCATCTGTTGTCTTCATTGTTGTTGTCACGGGCAGTCAAGCTGTCTTTGACTTACGGCAACCCCATAAACGGAGCCCCTCCGACGCATCCTGCCGCGACGGCCCGGCTCAGCTCTTGCAAAGTCAAGGCCGAGGCTTCCTTGGCGGTCTTCTTCTGCCTGTGACCCTCCTTGGTATGGCTGCCCTCTGCGGGGAACCTCGCCTCCTCACGATGTGCCCAGAGTCTGACAGCCTCGGTGCTGTCGGTTTCGCTTCCAGGGAAGGCTCCGGCTCAGTCTGATCCAGGACTCCCGTGTTCCTCTTTCTGCCGCTCCAGGGCATCTGCGAAGCTTCCTCCGGCACCGTGTCTCAGACGCATGGGTTTTCTCCCTGTCGGCCTGCTTCCCTGTCCAGCTCTCACACCCAACCATGGCGACCGGGAGTGCAAGAGCGCGTGTCGGATCTTGGCCTCGGCCTCCAGTGGAACCTTCTTTCCCCGGATGCTATTTTCTAGCCCCTTCATTGCTGCCCTTCCAAGTCTTCCTTGGCTTTCTTGGCTGCAGCCTCCCTTTGACGCGAAGGCTGAGGGCTCTCTCGCAATTTCAATTTCTTCACCCTCGTGCATCCGCGGCATCTGCTGAGCAGCCAGGGCCCAGCCCAGCATGACGCTCTGCAGGACTGTGGTCAAGGAGTTCCAGGAACTGACTTAAGAGCTTTGCTGTAAAAGGAAACCCCAGAGCGCTGGATGTGGGACAAGTTATATTTAACACGGCCTGCACTGGCGGCTACAGGGGACTGCCGTCCCCCTGCTGGTGTTCTCCACCGCCCCTTCCCTTCAGCTTCTCATGGCAGATGGGTGAGGATTCTGCTTGTTTTGAGAAGGATTTGGTCAAGTTCTCCAGACCTGGGACAATAAGAACCTGAGCCTAAGCCATGTGCGAGGAACTGAAACGGACGCATTCAGCCACCCGGGCCGAGGGCCGGGGGTGCTTTGTGGTGGGTTTGAATCCCTGTGCATTCAACCATCTTGGGCAGCTATAGGGAGGCCAGTGTGCCATAGCGCTCCCCGTGAATTGGTGCAGAATCGTGTTACATTTCATTTTTGATCTGCATTTACCCAAATTTGCGAAGTTCTTCATATTAGGAAGAGAAAGAACTTGCGATTCAGAAAAAGAATGCGGGAGAAAGTGTGACTTGGGGCATCGCCTTGCATCGGCTACGCACCGCTGCAGTTCTACTATCGTTGCACATAGGCTGAGGCCAAATTTGCCCTTCTGAAGGGGGCCGTGCACAGAGTTTGGCCAGTGCTGAGCAATCTCTCCAGCCACAAGGATAGTTAAGCAGCTGGCTGCCGGCAAAGCCAGGAGGTTGACCTTCGGCTGTCAGGCCCGATTGCAAAGGCGTTCAAGAGAGGCCAGATCCGTGAGAGCCAGTGGGCATCTGGAACATGTGCCAGGAACAGCTGCTCCTCCCTGCAGCCTTCCACCGAGGGGCGGATTCCAGCCATCAGGGTCTGCTCGTTTCGGTCCCTGGCTGGTCCTTATTGCACTACAGCCGAGGGCGTCATCAGGACCCCAAGCGTTGGACCAGCACAACTCCCCCCTCCCCATTAGTGCCCTCCACATGTGTGCGGTCCGAACCCATATCTTCCAATGGGATTTGTATAAGATACACCTGGGATTTGTGTAAGAGTGGCCATTCTATCTTCTTTCCTAATTAGGCCCAGCATGGAGCTGGCCTTTTCCGCAGCAGCTACATGCTGGACCAGCATTTTCATCGAGCTGTCCACTAATACCCCCAGATCCCTTTCTTGTTCAGCCACTGCTAGCTCAGGTCCCATCGGCCATACTTGAAGTTGGGACGTTTTGCCCCAACAGGCATGTCTGTACGCCAACTTCCATTGAACCAGCCTTGCCATTTTGATGCCCATCCTTTCAACTTGCAGAGATCCCTTTGATGCTCCTCACAATCCCTTTTGGGTTGGCCCACCCTAAATGCTTTGGTGTCATCAGCAAACTTGGCCACTCCCCTGCTTATTCCTAATTCTAGGTCATTTAGGAATGGGTTAAAAAGTATCGGCCGAGTACAGAACCCTGCAGGACTCTCAGCATAACGCCCTAGGTGGCATTCTCTAAGCATGGGCTGCTGCTTTTGCTGGTTCTTCAGATCTCATGATCTCAGGCCATGAAGGGCTTTATCGGTTAAAAGCAGCATTTTGAATGGACCCCAGAAACGAACTGGAAGCTGGTGGAGCAGATACAGATACAGATCTGCCACTGTCTGAGCAAAATGGCCAACTTTGTTTTGCGTGTTGGCTGCACACGAGGTTTCCAGATTGTCTTGAAGGGTGGCCCTGCACATCATGTACGCCAGTTATCTGGAGGAGAGCCTGCGCTGGCATTGCACGTATACTGCCAGCCACGAGATTCCAGAGACTTCCACTGGTCCAGGTGACAGCAACTCGTCTCCTTGTAGAACGAGGCTATTCTCTGCTTTCCAACCTCTTGTGGCTCAACTCTGCTCCAGAGTGATGAGATAGAGAGGGAACGTGAGACAGAGAGAGACAGAGCGAGAAAGAGAGAGAGAGGGAGACAGAGAGAGACAGAGCAAGAAAGAGAGAGAGAGGGAGACAGAGAGAGACAGAGCGAGAAAGAGAGAGAGAGGGAGACAGAGAGAGACAGAGCGAGAAAGAGAGAGAGAGGGAGACAGAGAGAGACAGAGCGAGAAAGAGAGAGAGAGGGAGACAGAGAGAGACAGGGACAGGGACAGAGAGCACAGTAGAAAAGAGCAATGTGGCTCCAAGGCAAACCAAGGTAACTGTGCACTGGTTTTCTCTGCTCTTCACATGGGTAATATAGATATGATCCGAACGTCTTAAAAAATCCCAGAGGAAGGAAGAGGTTGGGCAGGTGTGGAAGGCCACCATGATGGGTGCATTTGCCGAGACGCGGGAAGCTTCAGAGCAGAACTGGCTCGGGGCAACACCAGGCTGATGAAGATGCTCACGCAGAGAATTCTGATGGGAGCCACTCCCAATTCTCCAGTGCAGAATTCTTTCCGGATTGAGATGGAAATATCTCAGGAATATTTCCAACACACCCAGCAATTTCCCGGTGACTGCTGGGAAAAGATCGCAAAGGGCAGTGCATGTCCAGGTGCATCATAAAAATGTTTTAAATAAACAAACAAACAAACAAATAAATAATCTCATCTGGCGTTCTTGCTCTCCATGATGCTGCCACATGTTGCATGGCAAAGCCTTCATGCTCATTCCATAAATGCACGCACGCACGCACGCACACAACTGGCCGGCATTGCCTGAGTGTCTTTCACTGGGAGCCATGGCCCTTCCTCTGTATTGGCATCTCTTGCCCCAGAAGATGGGCTACAACCGGCTATCTAATTGCGTCCAGTGCATGATCCCCAGTTGACTATTGGCCAAAGGAAGATGCGGGTGTTGTGTGCGCGCGTGTGTGGGGGTGGAGTAATACCAGAGGGTAGGCACACAACACACAATGGCAGGATTGAAATGAAAGCAAGCTGTACCCACCTTAGAGCTTTCGGAGGGAAATATTCCCCTCCATGACTGAAAGCATAACTTTTAATCTGAAAATCAAAATGAGAGAACATTTTGGCATAGCCCAACTTTATCTGATTGTTCTTCAAAGACTCTGAGAACAAGCGTAGGCTTTTGATATTTCTTGCAATTCACTTGCAGTATTTACATATTAATTACATGCGGGAATTCCCATTTAAGATGTTGGGTTGTTGTTTCTTTGTTCTTTTGGTTCAGTTGTTGTTGTTCTTGCAAAAGAGACCCCACGGCTTGTTGACACAAACTGAGGATGGGTGTTCATGGGAAGCATCATGAACAACAGGGACAGTCAATGGTGATTCCCCATTTCAGTGTTGGATGAGCCAGATGGGATGTGGTGAAGAACGGTGCGCAGATGACAGAGAGAACTCTTGGCTGCAATCAGTATTCTCGGTTGGAATAGTAGTGTAATTGCAGAAAGAAGCGTCATGGCTTTGTTGTTCATTTAATCTGACCTTGGGTGTTTGGGTTTTTGAAAAACAAGAGCACAACAATCCTCATTGAAACATAAATTAAACAAGGAACAGAGTTGTGATGAACACATGAAGCTGCTTCATACTGAGCCAAACTATAAGGATGTAATACTGTGTGGTAGTCAGGAAAAAGTCCTACAGGGAAAAGTCCCATGGGAATTGTAGGGAGTTGTAGGGCTTTCCTTTGTCCAATTATGCATAGGATCCTACCATGGCTGATTCAATAGACTTGGTAGCAAGAGGCAGATTCTGCCAAAATTCTGTTCTGGAATTTTTCCAACCTGGAGGCAGCTGGGATGGGGACAAAGATGGGATGTTGACTGTGTGGTCTCCCAGCCAGGGTTTGCGCTCTGCCATCAAACGCCAAAACCGGTCCCCAAATTTGCTCTCTTTCCGCTTCCACCCCCTTTCCTTTCTCTGGTTGCATAATTTCAATTAGATGGCAAGCGTTTGTTTTCCATTGCAAACTGCTGTGAGTGCAGTCAGGAAGGGCAGGATGAAAATAGGACGAGGAAATGACTTGACAGACAGGTCCGAACTGTAGGTCAATACGAAAGAAATGGCATATGACTGGATGGAGAAGTAACGCAGGCGATGACACCATTGTGGCACGATTACCACATCTCCGATTGTGCCACTCCGCTTCCAGCAGCCCTCCTCAATCTGGTGCCCTCCAGATGTGTCAGACAGCAGGTCCCACAATTCCTAGCCAACATGGCTACCAGGTTCACAGTCTCACACATCTGGAGGGCATCAAATAGGAAGCTGGGCTTGAGCTGGAATAAGACTAGGCAGACAAGGTGACCTCTCAGCTTCAGGGTTGTTGTGCAGAGAAAACAAGTAGAGATGAGTGTTTTTCAGGCTTGCCTAAATTATCCAGCAATCACCCGAAAGCTTGTTTTGACTCACTTTCATTTTCAATCTACATTTTGGCTTGTAAAACAGGAAATGTGCACATTTTGAATAGGAAAAGTGAAGACTTCTGTGTTTAAAAGTGTGCGTTTTCACCCACTAAAATTTGTTCTTGCTAGGTGCCACCAAGTCATCTCTGAATTATGGTGACCCTCTGAATGGAAGCCCTGCAACACGTCGCGTCCCGGACAGCCCTGCCCCGCTCTTCCAAACTCAAGGCTGGGGCTTCCTCCAGAGAGTCCATCCATCCCGTATCTGGTCTTCCCCTGCTTTGGCTTCCAACTTCTCACGATGTTCCCTGATTCAACAGCTTCAGTCTCATCACTGTTGCTTCCAGGGAAAGAGCTGTCTTAAGTTGATTTAGGCCCTCTTTCTGCCAGTCCAGGGGATTCTCAGAGCTCTGCTCTAGCACCATGTTTCAAACACATCCATTTTCCTCCTCTCAGCTTCCCTCCTGTCCAGCTTTCACACCCAAACATAGTGATTGACTATAAGATACTGCGGATGATCTTGACTTTGGTCTCCAATGAAACATCCTCACACCTAATAATCTTTTGTAGCCCTTCACTGCTTCCCTTCCAAGTCTCACTCTCCATCTAATTTCTTGGCTGCAGTCTCCCTTTGAAGTAACGATCGAGCCAAGGTACGCAACATCTTCCACAGTTTCAATTTCTTCGTTGCTGACATTAAAGTCGTGTCGTTCCTATGCAGTCATGACACCTCCGCTGGCCCCAGTGTTCAGCCACCGTCCCGCTTTTACACTTTCTTCTTTCACTTTCTTTAGGAGTCATTTCAATTTGAATAAAGCATGCCAAAGCATGTTTCTTGAAAAATGAACATTTTGAGGAGTGTGTCTCTAATTACATCAAGACCGACAATAAAGAACTCTTTAAATATAGCAGAAGAAAGGAAGGGGATATGTAGCACCATTGGATGACAATGGCGTTCAAGGAGATAAAGAAACTGTGCAGAATCTGAATGAATTCTTTTCATCTGTCTTCACAGCAGAGATGAAGGTCAGAAACCTGAACCAATGTTTTCAGGAAAGGAGTGGAAAATCTGAGGGAGTTGGGAGTGACAAAAGATGATGTTTTCAAACATCTTGGCAAATTAAAAACAAATAACTCACGGAGGCCCCTATTCTTGAAGAATTCAACTATGGAATGGCTGGTCTGACTAAGACCAGCCTCTGTACCAGAGGGCATCGTACATCGGAAGGGGAAATGACTTGACAGACCGAGCTGAATGCTAAGTCAGAAAGAAGAATATGGCATGCGACTGGATGGAGAAATAATAGATTTCATGATGCCATTTCACCAGTGTTACAACATATCACAGAGTGCCAGTGTGTTTCCTCCAGATGTGTTGAACGGTGGCTCCCACAATTGCCAGTGTGGCCAAGGTGACAGCATTTTGACAAAAGCATCCAGGGAGACGCCAGGAAATTGCAAGCCAGTTCGCAGAGTAATATCCATCCTAGGTTAATTGGTTGACAACACTACTAAAGATAAGATTAGGGAGCAAAATGCAGGGCAGACTCTGATGGAAAAGGATCAGCCTTGTCTTGCTACATGTTTAGAGTTCTTTGAGAGGGTCAATAAAGCACAAGGACAAGAGCAAGCCAGAAGGCGTTGTTCCCAAAGCCTGTCTCACCAGAAGATAGTCCTGAGCAAGCTAAGCAGTCATGGAATACAGGGGGTGGGGGATCCTCTTATGGATCATGATTTGGTTAAATCTAGGACATCTTTGTTTTTCTTTCTGTCAGTTCAGGAAAATCATAAAATTCTCTTCTGCCACCATGTTCAATTGTATTGTTTTATATGGTTAATGTGTATTTATTTATTGTTGTGAGCCGCCCTGAGGCTTCGGCGAATGGGGCGGCATAGAAGCTTGCTAAATAAATAAATAAATAAATAAATAAAGGACAGAAGGCAGAGGGTGGGGGAAGATGGAAATTTCTCCTGGCGAAGAGGTGTAGTACCAAAATCCCACAAGGTTATAACATAAGAAGACCCACATTGGAGCAGAAGAGATGTCCATCCTGTCCAGCCCTCCAAACACATGGTGGCCAACCAGCTGTCCACAGGATCCCTCCAGCAGGATGGGTACAAGGCCTCTGAGGGCCCAGCAGCTCAGCCACTGGGCCTTGTATTAGGACCAATGCTTTTCAACCCATCCATAAATGATTGGGGATTAGGAGTGAGGAATGAAGTGGCCAAGTTTCCTGATGGCATGGAATGGTTCAGGGTGGTTAAAATCAAGCGCGACTGTGAGCCCCGTCCAAAGGGATCTCTCCAGACTGGGAGGCCGGGCGCCAAAATGGCAAATACGGGTCGGTGTAAGGCAGTGTGACGTAAGGCACGTTAGGACAAAGCATCCCAACGGCATGCAGGCTGATGGGATTTGAGCTTGCAGGGGCTGATCAAGAAAGGGAACTCGGGGCGGTGTGGACAACTCGATGGCAGACTCAGCCCAGTGCGTAGCTGCTGGGAAAAGGGCTCGTTCCATATTAGGCTTAGTTGGGGAATGACTTGCACATCAAATTGCCAGTATCATACTACGCTTACACAAATTTATGGTGTGACTGCCTGTTGAATGTTTGTGCACAGTTTTGGTCACTACAACTCAAAAAAGGGATGCTGTGGAGCTGGGAAGAGTGCAGAAAGGAACATCTGAAAAGGTTGCAGGTGCCGGAGCAACTTCCGAACAAGGAAAGGCTACAAAATCTGGGCCTGTTTAGCTTAGAAAAAAGATGGACTACGGAGAGATATGGCACAGATGTACAAAACTATGCATGGTGCAGAGAGAGCGGAGAGGGAGCTATTTCGTTCCCTCTTTCATAATGTCGAGACGTGATGGAGTTATCCCGTGAAGCTGCCGGGCAGGAGATTCTAGAGGGTCAAAAGGAAGGACTTCTTCACACAGCGCAGGGACAAACCACGGAATTTGCCCTCTTCCACGCGATGTCGCGATCGCCGTACTCCATATTTGTGGGATCCTGTGGTCGGCCCTGTTGGACGCCAAGTGGGCCCCTTGCTCTGGTCCAGGCACAGTTTACACTGTGCATTGAAAAGGGGGAAAAATGAACGTTTTTGGATGCCATCACACATCTGGGGACTTTGCTAATATTTCTGGGGAAAAGCGAAACGGTGCCTCCGCCCATTCGCATTCGGATCCTGCAAGTGGGCACATTCTCAGTGTCTGGAAGCGGAAATGAAGTTCCACAGGAGCTAGAGATGAGCCACGTGCGCCAACCTGAGCTCCTCAGCACAAAGACATGGCGTGCATTGAATCAATGAAAACTCAACAGAGCACCTGGCCACTTTGATTTCCTTGCAGGATACTTGATTTAAGGAAGAAAGCGGCTCTGAAGGGCTTGAAATCAGCACGGCTCCCGAAATAAGAGCCAGTGTGGTGTAGTGGTTAAGGGCGTGGGACTGGGACTCAGACGACCTGGGTTTGAGTCCCCGCTCGGCCATGGAGCCCACTGGGGGACTTTGGGCCAGTCACAGACTCTCAGCCCAACCCACCTCACAGGGTTGTTGTTCTGGGGATAAGATGGAGGAGGAGAATGATGCAAGCTGCCTTGAGCCCTTTGAGGAAAAAGGCAGGATAGAAATTGAAAAATAAATAAATAATAAATAAAATAAGGCTAGGAAATGGAAGCCCTGCTGACCTACCCACTGATGCAACATTCTGAACAAGTCGCTTCCAAAAGACCATTGCATAGAACGACATAAAAGACATGGCCAGCCTCCAAAGACCGTGCTGGCTAACGATGATGGGAATCGGGGCCAGACACATCTGGAGGGCAGAAAGTTGGGCAAAGGTAAAGGTGAAGGTTTCCCCTTGACGTTACGTCCAGTCATGCCTGACTCCAGGGGGCGGTGCTTATCTCCGTTTCCTGGCCGAGGGAGCCAGCGTTTGTCCGCAGACGGTCTCCGTGGTCATGGGGCGGCATGACTAAACACCGAGGTGCAGGAACGCTGTTACCTGCCCACCGAAGTGGCACCTGTTTATCTACTTGTATTTGCATGCTTTCGAACCGCAAGGTTGGCAGGAGCTGGGACGGAGCAACGGGAACTCACCCCGCTGTGCAGATTCGAACCGGCGACCTTTCGATCAAGCAGCCCAGAGGCTCAGCATGCACCTATCTGGCATTAGAGTCCTTTCCCACCAACACTTTCAGCCTCCTTTTTACGGCCGTGTTTTAAAGAGGGCTGCCGCCGCCACCCGAAAAGGGGAGCTCAGAGAGCAGGGAAGGAAGGCGTTTCGGGCACGCTGCGCTTTCCTCTCCCGGAACTCTGAAAGGGCTTGTGCCACGGATCGCTGCCCTCCGGGCCGTGCTTCCCGCTGCGGCTGGTCTCATGTTAGGGCGACAGAGTTCAGGGCCTGACCTTCAGCCTGCCCAGCGCTATTCTGGGCAGCCGTGGCGATACCTGAAATGGTGCCAGTTCCAGAGCCGGCCCCGTGTCCCAGCACAGCACCGGGCAACGCTCCCCATCCATCTCCCCATCCACCAGGCAGCCCACACAGGAGCAGGACGGCGCCTCTGCTAGGGAATCCTGTCCGGGGTCATGTCCCCTCAGAAGGGCTGCTTGCCTTCTCCAGTGTCTGCATGAAGTTCCTGGGGATAATTTCAGGCTCCGGCACAAAATCTGAGCAGAGGAACGCCAGAAGCGGCCTTCTCAGGCCTGGAGACAGAAAGCTTCCTGGAGAATTTGAAAGGCCCGTCTAAGTTTGGCCTATTCTGCACCACTGGCAGCTCCTCCTTCAAGTTCTTGACATTTAGCTTCCCTCGCAGCCCACACGCACTTTCGTCCTTTGATCCCCCGGGACTGCCTGAAATCAGTTTCCCCTGTGTGTGTGTGTGCTTGTCTGTCTGTCTGCGTACACAGACTCTGCATGTTTTTCTTGATGCTTTCAAATTCATTAAAAAGTACCAAAATTTGCAACGAAAAAGAGCAACATCAGCAAAATGCCACTAGGAGCTGGTTCAAGCCCCCGTGTTTGAAGTGGAGCACAGTCAGTTGTGATTGGCAATAAAGCTGCTTAATCTCATCCGTGCGTGTTCTGCAGGGTGCCGCTGACCTTTCCGGCTGGGAACCGATCCAAATATACCATGCTGTGTACACATGGGAGCGCCCGTGTGGCGGAGCGGTCAGGAGTGCTGGACGGGGACTCGGGCGATCCGGGTTCGAGTCCCCGCTCAGCCATGGGGCCAACTGGGCGGCTTTGGGCCAGGCACAGGCTCACAGCCCAGCCTACCTCACAGGGGTGTTGTTGCGGGAGAAGCCTGAGAGCAGGAAGAGGAGAATGATGTAAGCCACCCCGCCCCTCCTGGGGGATTCGGGCGGAGAACGGAGGCCCCCCTGCGATGGCGTGGTAGCCACGAATCTGGGAGTCTCAAGGGGGGCCGGGCCGGGCCGGGCCCGGGAGGAGAAGGCAGCCCCTGATGGCTGCAGGCTCCTCCCACCGTCCAGCTGCGGGGCAACAGGGGCGGGAGGGCAGGGGCACCCTCTATGGGTTTCCCATGGCCCCCGTGGGCCTGGCCTGAAGGGGCGGGGGCTGACCCCGCAGGGGCTGAGCTCCCTGCGTCCCCGTGCAAGCGTCCTGGGGAAAGGCACCCCGGCCCGCAGGCCCTGCCTCGCCCCGCGCCCTCGTCCCGCGGAGGGGCCGAGGCATCGGGTGAGGGCCGGAGCGGCCCTCCCTGCCGGGTCCGTGGCACGGACAGGGCTGCTCTCAGCTTACCTGCTGCTGCGAGAGGATCATGCCACTGTGCATGGAGACCCGCGCACCCGCGCACCCAAACACAGACATGGCGCCCCGTGTGTCAGGGGGCTTTCTAAAAGTGTGACTGCGGGCGACTCCCGGGGGGGGGGGGTGGCCGGAGGCCACTCGATGCGCTTCCAGACACCGGTGCCCCCGCCAGGCCGGCAGGGCTCGGCGCGGCGCTTCCCAGGCCCCCGTCCGCTCGGCCTGCACGTTGAACCCTGGAGCCGAGCGAGGCGTGACTAAGCCCTCGGTTTCTCTTCCTGCCGCGAGTCGCGGTTGTCGCGCAGGCATGTTCTCAGTTTGACTCACGGCTGCAGATATATTCTTGTTTTGTTCTTGGTATTAGTGTGAAAACACCCCTGCAGCCCACAGCCGGCCCTCTCACTCGCCTCCCCACGGCTTCACGGCGTGCTCCCCACAGCTGGGCTGCGCAGGTGGGCAAGCTCAGTGGCGCACGGCGTCTTTCTCCGCTGCTTTCGCCACGGCATGCTCCAGGGACCCTCTGGGGAGGCAAACAGGCAGCCGGCCCCCGCCAGATGTGGAGCCGGCCGGCCGGGCGGGTCCACCGGCAAGAGGCTTCCCTGGCCCCAGATAGGAGCAGCCGGCCCCACAGCCGTCCCTCCCCGGGGTGGGCAAGGCAGTTTCCAAATGACATCTCTGCCGGGGGCTCTCTCGCTCGGAGTCGGCGCCGGTCCAGAGTATCTACAGTCGCCTTGCAAAGCACCCTTTTCTTTCTGCTCTCCTGAACATACATTTACGTCCTGGGCTGGTTGCACCCCGCCCCAATGCACCGAGGGGGCACCGTTCCCCCCAGAAAAGCACCCCCACATCCATCCGCCCCTTCTCTTCCCTTTGCCCAGGAGCAGCCCAGCGGGAATCGGGCCAGTAACCGAGTCTGCTTAGCATCAGCCAAACCCAGACTGCCTTTTGCCTCCCTGGTTCTGGATCTGGCTGTTTTGGGGATAACAGCCCCCATTGGCTTGGGAACCCAGGGGAACAACCTGGGGAGAACTAGGGAGGCCCCCCATCTTGATTTTGCCGAGTGAGCTGGGGGTGCAGCATGGTGCAGGGAGGGAAAAATGTAAGGGAGGTCATACCGAAGGCCGTGGCTCTGTGGCCGAACGTGCGCTTCTTGGGCCAAAGGTGCTCAGCAGCCCCAGGAAGGATGTTGCTGTGGGAGCGATGGCTAGCGGGCCAGTGGGCCCAGTGGCTGCCTCCACGGGGTGGGGGAAGAGCCCCCCTGAAGAGCTGGGCCCGTTTCCTGAAACAGAAGCTTAGCCTCCACCCCTGCTTTCGATGTTGCTGGAAGCAAGGTGGCATCTCAGGGCCGTTGGCTCCTACCGCCTCGGGCTTCCGATGGGAAATGCGGCATCCCTTTGCCTCCCCCGCCCGTCCCTTGCAGACCAGGAATGCGTCCCCAGCTGGCCGGAGGGAGACGGGGAGCTGGGCAGGCACACGGGGTGAATCGGGGGCAGGTCACCCCAGGACGGGTCTCTCCCCATCCCCGGCTCGTCTCCTCTGCGGCTGCCGCAGCCAGGCACGGCAAGCGGCACGGACGTCCGTCGGAGGGCCCAAGGCGGGTGGCTTTCCTGGGGACCCCCTTCCGCACCACTCTTGCCTCACGAAGGCTTTGGCCGAGCCTGCCAAAACAGCAGTGCGCTCCCCCTTCGCCACACGTGCCCCTGACGCCGGCTGGGCGTCCCTCGCAGGCGTCCGGGGAAGGAACAGCGTCTGCGTTCCCGTTGCTCCCCGCAGCATTCCAAGGCTTGACACCCGCCCCCTGTGTGCCGCGGCAGCCCCCTCCCCAAAACATTCGGGATTCAGCTGCGGGCAACGAGTGCATGTGTGCTCGTCCGAGAATTGTTTATACAAATAGAGTACACTTAATGCAGCTTTGATGTACAAGCAGGGCCTGTAAGCAGGTGCTTTCAAAGAACGGGAAAAGGCTTGAGAAAGCAAAAGGGTTGGGCTGGAGACCAGACATAAGCAAGCCTTGTGGGGTGTGTGTTGGTGGGGGGGCAGAAGACCCCTGGCCCCGCCTCCCTCTCTCAGCCTGGAGTTCTGCATGCAGCCGCCCCCAAAGCCCGAGAGTGGAGGGATCTTGCTCAAACTAGATGGTTTGGAAGAGGCCAACCCTACAAGAGAATCCGGATTCTGTTGTCGTGGGCCAGTAACAGCGGCTGCCATTTGAATCCCAAAATTCTGGCTCAGTGGGTGGCGCAGAGGCCAGAACTTTTTCCCTGAGAGGAATCAGGGACGAAGCGTTGAGCCCCCGGAAGGCATCACAGCTGCAGATACAGAAAGCAACGTGCGATGATGTATTTGAGGAATGGAGCAACTTATCAATTTCATTGGTTAGATATTTGCATATGGATGAAAGCAATATACCTATAGCAAAAAAGCATATTCACTTTGTTTCTGGGTAATGCACAATCACAGCAGACGAGGAGAAAGACCTTTCTGCGTGGCCTTTACCATTTGAATTAAAAATCATACACATGCACAGAGAGAGAGCGAGCGAGAGAGAGAGAGGCCTGACTAATTGGAGGCAGCTTTGTAGTCAACTGAAAGGTTTTAGCTGATCAAATAATTAACTAATTTAAATTTGCTTTTCCATCAGCAAGGGGGTTTGATTATGAACAGCCATTTAAGTCAGAATGGATTTATTCTATATTTTTAAAAAGCAGCCCATCTAAGCTCCTTCAGCTCCAAAAGCTCCAGAGTGGCCCATGGACCAATTAAAGAGGAAATGATAATTGTGTTGCAAATCATAAACCCACACAAAATGAAAATGAACGCAGAAGAAACACTCCGTGTGTAACGCAGTGCTGATGACGTGTGTGGTGCCGCTTCGGGTGCGATTCCTGAAAGGCGCTGGGTCCCGCTGCTGGAGTCACAGATCAGAGAGGAAGTTTGCCCGTACGCGTAAGCTCACCAGCAGCAAAGCAGGATCTCACACTCGCACAGTTGCTTCTTAGGGTTTTAAAGTTGATGATGATGATGGGCAGCTGGCCTGAGTCTGTAGCGCCTGGGAGTGCAGCGGGAGGGTTGTCTCGCTTCAGCCTGGATGTTCTGCTCTCCTGTTGCGGAAGCCGAAAAGCGAGGGAAAAGGCACCGAGCCAAGCTCATCCACGACTCCTTCCCGCCAACAGTTGGCTTTCCTTCCGCCTGCGTTGCGGCTCTGGTACCTCAGAAGGCTGCCTGAGGGTGTGAATTCCCTGGAAACGCATAGGGGGGACCCAGGCTGGCTGGAGGGGGGGGATTCAGGGCAATGGGGCATCTGCGCATGGCCACGGGAGGCCTGGCCGGGGAAGACGGTGCCACATGTGTCCGCTTCCATGCCTGCGCGCATGGATGCAGCGGGAGGAGCACATGAGAGCCCCCGTGCCCCGGTGGGCAAGCGGGGCCCTCCAGACAGCTTGGCTCACACGCCCCTGCTCCTTCGCACTCTTGCCAGGTGTGACAGGCCCGCACATCTGGAGGGGCAGCAAGTGCCACGCGCCCCCCCCCCCGAGTGTCAAGCGGAGTGTTGCAGCTGAGCGCAACTTTCAGGCAGCTCTGCGGGGGGGGGGATGGGGGGGGCACCGCTGTGCCAGCGCCTCTTGCATGAGGCTATTTTGCTCATGGCTCCCGTGCACCAGGGGGTTTCTAACAGGGGCTTGTGCACAGTGTCACTGAGGAGGTGTGTGTGTGTGTGTGTGAGAGAGAGAGAGAGAGAGAGAGAGGACTTCCAGGGCCTGGCCCACAGCTCATAGTACATGCATACAGGAAGTATGACAATTCAAAGCCGTTCCATTTGTTTATTAGCCTGTGTCTTTTTCTGCAGAAAAGGTGTGTCTGAAGGGGGTGGTGGTGTGGATTCCAAGGAAGACTGTCTTGCTTGGATATTTCACCTCACTTTCTGTTCCACGCAAATGCGATCCATTGCTTTGAAAGGAGGGGCTGCCTCGGTGTGGCACACCCAGAGCAGCAGTGCAAGGCGTGCCCCCCCCCCCGGCTTTGCAACGGGGCAGCTTAGAGCCTCTTCCACACACACCTCCACCCACCCTCCCACCTGCCAGCTTCTGAGCGAGCCCAGGGGTTTTACCCCCTCCATAGATTTGTGAGGTCTGACCTTTACATAGGAAAGAAGCATTCTTAACCACAAACTAAATATAGACGCCTAAGACAGGAGGAGATAAAGATATAGGTCAAGTGACTCTCCCCCCCCCCCCGCCCGCCCCACTCTTTTATTGAAAAGTCTGAGGAAAGTCAGCAAGTCTTTTCAGAGGAAGAAAACAATGCGTTTCTGCTTGCATCTTAAGCTTTTTAATGCTTTTCTAAAACGGTAAGGAATGCCCTTTGAAAGTCACGTCTAACCTATCGTGGGCAACGGGTGCAGGAAGGAAGGAGGCTCTTTATGCGCAGCCGCGGGTTCCTCTCGAGCTGCAGAACGAAAATGTGCCTTCCAGATGCGTTGGGTGACAAGTCCCATCAGCCCCAGCCAATGGTTACAGAGGTGGACTAGGTCGGGAGGGGACAAATTTGTACTAGCTCTCTTGCGACACGGTCCTGCCTGGGTGGCTCCCTTGCCTACCACCCAAGCCATCCTCCCCTGCTGAAGCACCCTGATGGGAACCCTCATCCCCAGGATATGGAAGAAAGGCCAGGAGCGGAGGAGCAAAGGGGGCGAAATGTTCGGGGCGGCTCTGGGGGGGCGTGACGGGGAGAAGTGAAGGCGAAGGCGAGCTGAACTGACACTGCTTCGGGTGTTAATTTGGAAACTGCAGAAGCTGCCTGCCTCGAGGCGTCAAAGCCGCTTTCTGCTCCTGGTTTGTTTTTACCTCTTACTGAAACCGTTCTCGGTTGTTTGATCCTCTGTCGTTGCTCCCTTTCTTGACATTTTCGGCCCACTTTTGATGTTCCAAAACATGTGCCATCGTGCGGGGAGGATGCTGCCGCTCTTAGCCAGCGCTGAGCCATTCCGGGTCGTGAGCTTGCCGGGCAGAGCAGGTGCGCCTGAAGCCCCTACGCAAAATGTGGGCACCTCGGGGGCTGGCGGAGGCAGGACCTGAGTCAGCGTCTGCCTCTCTTCCTCTGTCTCTCCTGCCCGCCGCCATACGTGGCCCCCGGCTAACTCACACATCTTTTATTTTTTATCTCGTCATCATAGGCAGTATCCAACAGTGCCATTGCGTGACTGCCAGTGCAGCCATGTGCACAAGGAGTGCCCAGCTCGTCTCAGTGCCGGCACAGTTGCGCAAGAGGTTGTGTGCTTTGCTTTCGCAACCTGTTGCGCAACGCATTGGTGCAAAGGATTGCGCAAACATGAGGTGCGGCTGCTTGCCAAATGGGAAGGCTTGGCCCTGCTCCTCTGGCGCTAATGGGGTCTGCAGGACGACTCTGTGGAAGACTGGCCGACCCGACCAGCCAAAACATCCCCTGAACCCTTCCAGTGCACAAGCAGCTGCACATCATGGAAGTCCAACCGGTGGTGCACGCGACAGGCATGGCATGCTGCACAAGAGTTTTGTGCAGGCGGCAAAAGGGCGGCACACCTGCATGTGCAACTGGGCTTGTGCAAAGGCGCTCATCGCTGGATTGCCTCTTGTGTCGCGGTTCAGCTCCTGGTTGACACAACCGCAATTATTCGCTTTTCGTTATTTGCTTTTCGGTGCCAGGCCAAGACCTTTTTATTCAAACGTTATTTTAATTGTTGATATTATTTATCGATTTTAAATTGCCAGGATGTCTCCACCATTTGTATGTATTTTATGTATTTATACATTGGTGTTTTTTATGATTGGAAGCCGCCCCGAGGCTCATGCAAAGGGGGCGGCATATAAGTTGTTTAATTAAATAATAAATAAATAAATAAATAAAAAAATGCAACTTCACTGCTAATGGACTGAAATGGTTGGAAACAGCCTTATATTTCTAATCTGCCCAGAACATTTGTTCTGGACAAATAACAGACAGGAAAAAGACTAACCTTTGTTGCTAACAGTTAAAAACATAAAATAGAATACCCATGCAATGCACAGGAATAGATACAGATATATAAGAATAGCCATAGAAATCTACAACTACTGCAGCCAGGAAAAATCTTTGGCAGAGTTATTGATCTGCAATAAAATCGAATGGGGAGCCATAACTTCACTGGGGGAAGAAATGAATTTGGAAACATTGGCTAACATGTTTTTACGTGCCTCTGTGTGTGGGTGTAAGAAGGGGTCAGAGTTGTCTGGATTTATTTCCCCTTCCAGAGCGAATGTTTGTACAGTCTAAGATATCTTCATGTGCCTTGCTTTAAAGAAAATAATTGCAACTTGCCATGAAGACAAAGGCAGAAGCGAAATGGAGGAACAAAAAAAGCATCAGAGAAAGAGAGAAAGGAAATAAACGAGGCGGAACCGATCCCGATATGTGTGTGAGCGATAACTTTCACCTCCATCGGTGTATGCAAAGTTTTGCGCACCCTCTGTGGGCACCATGGAGCAAACGGTGTTGCTGGATTGTGGGGAGGCGGTCGAAGGGAATAGCAATTCAGGAGGGTTCAGAAGGTGTGGAGAACTTCTCTGATGGGACCCCCTGACGGGAGCTCCTTCGGACCGAGCTCCTCATTTATTTTATTTATTTATTAAAACATTTATATGCCGCCCCATCGCAACAAAGCCTCAGGGCAACTTACAACATATATAAAATACAAAGACATTTAAACTCATAACTAACTCCCCCCCCCCCCCCCGGTGCATCTCGGCAAGCCCAAATTAAGTATACCACATAACAAATTAAATATACCAAATTAAATATACCAAATAACAATAAACCAGGCCAAAGAATAAATAACCAATTAACTAAACAATACACAACTACATAAATACATAACAATTAACCAAATTAACAAATTAACAAGGAGGACCGAGCTCCTCATGCACCTCACCTGGCGCAGGTCACCCAAGGAGAAGCAGCAACAAGCGCAACTGGGCAAGAAGAGCAGAGCGGCCAGGAAATCGGTGCGAAGGGGAGGGGAAAACGGGAAGGAACAGGCCAGGTAGCCTGAGGAAGGCGACCCGTCCCAAAGCGGCCATTGCAACATCTGCTCCGGCTGAAACGCGCAAGCGTCTTGCAAGAGTCTTGGGGCTGAGGACGCAAGTTTGGGCGGGAGAAAGGCCTGCGCGCTGGCTGAGGGATGCTGAGAGGTGCGGCACGCCGATCGGGCAGACGCTCCTGCGGCGTGGAGCCCACAGCAGCCCCCTGGTTGTGTGCGCATGGGCGAGACAGCACCGAGAGGCAATGGGGCTGCTCTCTCCCGAGGGGGGCCAGCCAGCCAAGGGCTCAGCCATGGAATTCACCGCCACCTGATGCGGGGATGGCCACCAGCCGGGACGGGTGTTTTTCTTGGCCTTTATGAAGTTATCTGTCTACGGTGCTGTTGCAGGCCACCTCGGGAAGGTTCCTTCCCCGAAATCTTCTAAGTAAAGAGTAAATACAGAAATCCAAGGGCTTAGGGAACTTCCCAGAGAATATGAGCATCAGCGGCAACGAGCCCCCGGTGGCTTTTTCATTACCTCATCTGTTTGGAGACGGTTGCCGGAGAATCTGGGAGGCTGGGCGCCCGCTCCCTGGTGGGTTTAGTCCCAGGCGGCCGGCCGGCCACTGTGAGCAGCTGTTTGCTGGTCTTAGTGGGTCTTTGGTCTGACCGAGCACAGCAAGTCCCAGGCAGATCCCCGGAGAATGCAAGATCCAGTTCAACAGATGCCTGGCCAGCCAGCCTGGGCTGATTAGGACCCACAATTAGCATTTTGGTTTGAGCATTTGGGGTAAAAGGCACTGTGTGCCGCACATGGAGCAGACTCATGGAAATGAGCAGGCTGTCGCGATACTCCCTCCGGCGGGTTTGCTTCAGGTGGGACGTGTGTCCGATTTCAGTTGAAGAAAAAGCTGCGAATGGCCCCACGGATCCTCCTTCAAATATATTGAAAGTCTCAAATAAGTGTAGATATTAAAGTTTGGTCCAGAATTATTCTCTGAGGTCTATGGATGAGTCCAAGAACAGTCCATCCAGTCCGTTGGTCCCTGGTAAAAGGACGAGAGTAGCAAAATCGAAAGAAACCCACCATTTTTCAACACGGCAGCTTCCCCCCAAGCCGAGGTGGCGTTTTGGGAGGCTCCTGGGCTGGATCCCCAGTATCTGGCAGGCCGCCCATCCCCCGCTCTCCATGGGCAGCTGCTCACCTAAAGGCGGGGGACTCCCGATGTCCCCCTTTGCCCCTTCGCCCACGTGCGCCACTCCTGCTGCCGCCCTCCCCTGGCCTTGCTCCGCCTGAGGTCTTCCTCGGCGCTCAAACGCCCTCTTCCCCCATAGCCATATGCCCCTTCACCAAGCGGGTTTTCCTCGGGGGAGAAGTGCCTTCAAGTCACGCAGAGAGACTTCAGGCTGAGCACGTGCAAACAGACTTTCACTATATTTATCATGAGTGCACTTTCAGTGTTTCGGTTTGTCTTCTAAATTTCCTGATGAAGCCTCAGATCTTGCTCCCTGAGGTGAACAGACATCAGAGGACCAACCAAGCCAAAGACACACACAATGTGTGTGCGCACACACACGCACACTCTGCCCATATATGTCTATCCGTGCCCTAAGATCATCATTGGAGGGGAGGTCCTTCTCCAAGACTCCCCCCCCCCAAAGAGGTGGCCACAAAGGAAGGGCCTTTCTAGCAGTGGCACCCCATTTATGGAACGAACTCCTCAAAGATGTGCGCCTTTTTATTTTCTTAATATTTTAACACCTAAGTTTTATAGATTATGTTTTATGTGGTATTTTGTCTTGGATTGCTGGCTTAATTCACTGTGGATGCTTCTTATGGATTATGCATGGGATTCTGTTGGGTTTATCCTTGGGGTTATATTTTAAATATGGAGTTTGGCTAATATGTGAGGGCTTTTTTGGTTGGGATTATGGGCTTTTGTAGTTTTAATTTATTGTAAACCATTCAGAGGGCCATTTGGCTGATGAACAATATAAAAATATTCTAAATAAATAAATGGAGATAATTTCTTACTGTGGAGGACTAATTGCAACAAGGACCTTTGGAGGCCAAGCTTCATGGTCCGCAAGGAATTACATCCCGGTAGCTTCACGCAGAGCTTCCTTTTGAAACATTTTTGGTCAGAAAAGTACCACCTTTAACCAACATGAACAGACCTTCCTGTCCTGGTAGGTTTATGCTTCTGATTTAAAAAATACTCAAACACTTTGCAGCTTGAGTGGAGTGAAAGGGCTGAACTGTGGCCAAACACGCTCAGTCTGGAGAGATCCAAAGGGAATTGTGCGAGTCCAGACCGGGAACGGGCCTCGCCTCCTGACGCCTGCTCTGAGCAAGAGTTCGCTGCTTTCCAGGCCTCAGCTCTGGCAGCCGGAGAAACGGAACCAGCGAAATTACGACGGCTGTCTGTCGGTCCGAGCCGTCACAGCCCTGACGGTGGCCCGGTTAGTCGTTCCTGCACTCTGATCTTCCCTATTCGGCATTCTGCTCAAGGCGGGCAATTCAAGCTGGGTGCAGTTCTTCGACTTTCATCTCAAGGCTAATTCTGACTGGAGTGAGTGTCAGATTGCGAGCTTTGCGATTTCCTTGTTCTCGTGAAAATTCGTCTGCTTTTCAGAGACCCGCTTCCCTCGCTGTGTGCATCAGATGAGCACATTCTGAAACACAGGCATTCTTCTCACATGGTGTGCATTTTTCAGAAGACTTTATCTGTTAGATTCATCTCCCATTTTTTTCTCACAAAGTGGCTCGCAGCGTCCTCCTCCTCTCAATCTTCTCCCCAGAACAACAACCCTGTGAGGTAGGTTGGCCTGAGAGCCTGTGTCCCAGTTGGCTCATGGGACTAGAACCCGGATCTCTTAGCCCTCTACCACTCTCCCGTGCGGGGTCTCAAACATGGTGCTTGAGGGGGTCCAATGATTGCAGTGTGGGGCAAGTCTATACTACTCAGACCTCCCAAGTGCCAACCCCACACTCTTACACACTGCACCGCACTGGCGCCCACAATTTTCACACATACAGATGCCGTCAAACACACCAGGAAGTGCGGGTCACACTGCAAGGCTGGGAATGGGCAGACGTCAAGCGCAGTTTCTGTTCAGCCCCGTCTCCCATCCAGAAGGTGCACACAGGATGGTGCTGATCCAGAAGGAATCGCCAGGAATTTATTTTGAATGCAGCAATGGCAACACAAGGGCGTCCAAGGTCAGGCTGGACATGCACATGGTGGGTGTGTCGTGAGCGGAACCGGCTGGAGCCGGGGTCAGACTAGATGGCTCAGGAGGCCCCTTCTGACTTGCTCTCTTTCTATGTTTCTGTGTTTCTATGTTTCTTCTCCTTGGAGATGGGGAGAGAGCAGAATTTGAGCCAAGTCTTTAGCTGATTTCTATAGGCTTCAGAAACCATATATTTTAATAAGACAGGGGACTGGCCTCCTTTGCCCACTTCCAGCGATTATCTTCTTCTGTGGTTAGAGCAGTGTGAGTCCATTTGTATGCACGGGCACACAGCCGTGGGCACACATGGAGCCGCGTCTAAAGCTTTCCAGCAATCAGCGCCTGCTCCCTGCCCCTCAGCAGGAGCTCCAGCTGCACCCACAGAGCCACCATCCATCTCTGCACATCCGCCATTCAGTGGGGAAGAAGAGCGGCTGATCATGAGATACTCTCACAAAACAGTGGCTATCACCAGGAAATACAATTTCGCTTGGGTTTCCCGTATACTGAACACGGAGGCTTGTTTTGAATGCCTTTTGCTATTTCAATCTCCAGCCAGGCTACTGAAACATCGGGGTTTGAATCAGATGCTTGACATAAACCTCAGTTTTCACTAGTTGCTGTGCGCCATCTCTGCTTTTGCAGGAAGGCATTAAAAGGCCGCACTCTCACTTGTCACTAGAAATAGACTGAGAGAGAAACGGGGCTCCTTGCACCTTCATGGCAGGTGGGAGGCATCCACCCGGATCATCTCCAGAGGACCTGATGCGCGTATCTCACCTCTACCGCAGTGCCGGAGGTGCCGCGAGCAATTGTGCAAGCCGGGGCTTTCCTCGGGGCGGCATCTCGATCGTGGTTCTCCCTCTCAGGAGAGGCCCGCTTGGCTCCTCACCGCTGGGTTTCGGACACATGTATTCCAAAGGGCCCTTGGGATCCCTGAAGCCCTCAGAATACAAGAGCCTGCCAGAACAGACCAAAACAAGAATGTACTGAGACCCCAGACCAAAGTCTGTTTCTTGCCCAGGCAGGGCAGGGCCCCCTCCCTTTCATATTCCCCAGCAGCTGGGATTGAGAGACACACGCCATTCCCTCCAGGGTTGTGTTTCAGATTGGTTTTTCCTGTTTCATTATCTTTTAATAGATGCTGCTTTTCATCTGGGCTGGCCTGTCATCTGCCTCAAGCCCCGTTTTGGGGGACAACGGTGGGACACGGATTCCTCCTGAAGCAGCCGCTGACACCCCTTCCTCCCACGAGCAGAGGATTACCTTGGCCCGATTTAGCAGGGCTGTTTTATGGCAGTGGGGCGGCTTTCATGGCCTCTGCTTTCGTTTCACAGCGCTCCTTGTGTTTGATTTGCCTGTGTTTTATTGTTGAGAATCCGAAGGCACGGGAAGGCAGATACAAATAATTTAAGCAGCTCCATCTGTCAGTCTATAGATAGAAGTTCACGGAGGAGTTAGATCGGAATGGCTTTGTCCTTTTCGGCCCACAGCTCCTCGGGTGAGCTCCTCCAGTCCTCCATGGAGAACAGTCCTGGGGGAAAGACACAGAAACACCAGAAGGAAGGTAGGACGCATCCACAGGGAGCGTGGCCCGAAGAAGGAATTACGATCCCCCGGCCACAGGCCTCCCCACTCTGGTACGAAAGACCATGCTTCTTTTTAATTTTTAAAGAATTCACAAATTGCACGCACACACAGACCGGGACAAACGCATTTCATGCAAGTTGCCCTTCCCGATGCGCAAAGGCTGTGAACATGCCCAGATTGGGCTGGGAAGGAGGCCCCGAGTCAAGCTGGATCTTCCCGGATGGATGCTGAGTAGGCATGATGAGGCTCCTCCCAGTCACCACCAGCACCACCAGTTTTCCCACCAAGGAACCCAAGGCAGCCATAATCTTCACAACAGCCTCTAGGGGGGTGGGGCAGTCCCCGTGGCTCCCCAACAACGCTCACAACACTTGTGCTGCGGGTTGGCTCCTGCTGCAGCTGCTTTGCCCCAGGTGAAATCTGCCCCTGCCGACACCTCCGGCCTGCTCCAGTTGCCCCACCTCCCGCGGCCGACCCCCCCCCCCAGGGGGACACAGAAGCACCGCTGCCGCTCTTGGAAGGGCGCCTTCGCAGCTGCTCTCCGGGGGTCCCTGTCAGGCCCTCTCTGGCTCTCTGACATCTGCTCCTCGTGCAGCTGCTGCCGACAAGACAGCAGCTGGGCAGCCTCTGCGAAACGCTGCGAAAGGAAGCGGAAGGGAGCCAACTAACATCACTGAGGAGAACCGGGGCCGTGGCGTGTGCAGGAAGAAGGGCTGTGCATGTGGGAAGACTGGCAGCCCCCGCCCTCTGAACTGGCCCGTGCGAGCCCCTCGGGGCCAAAAATATCGCTGCCCCCTGCCCTAAGGCGATCAGGCAGTGAGCGTGCTGGCAAAGGAGGGCAAGGCGGTGCTACGAGGGCAGCCAGAGCTGTTTGAGTGATGGTGACAGGGCCAACCAAGGCAGTTCGGAGAGAGGGTAATGCTTCCGGGGGGATTATTGTTACTCAGGCCTCATGGAGCAGCAGACCAAGCCAGTTCGGAGTGAGGGTAATGCTTCTGGGGGGATTATTGTTACTCAGGCCTCATGGAGCAGCAGACCAAGCCAGTTCGGAGTGAGGGTAATGCTTCCGGGGGGATTATTGTTACTCAGGCCTCATGGAGCAGCAGACCAAGCCAGTTCGGAGTGAGGGTAATGCTTCCGGGGGGATTATTGTTACTCAGGCCTCATGGAGCAGCAGACCAAGCCAGTTCGGAGTGAGGGTAATGCTTCTGCAGGCGGGGGCATTATTGTTAGTCAGGCCTCATGGAGCAGCAGACCAAGCCAGTTCAGAGTAAGGGTAATGCTTCTGCAGGCAGGGGCATTATTGTTACTCAGGCCTCTGGAGCAGCAACGGCAACACTTAAAGGGTGGTCAATCCCCCCTCCCCCCGCATTATTCCCTATTCAGCCCTAATATAAAACAAACTCCTTCTCCTATACGGTGCAATGCATTCTGATGTTCTGGTACTGCCAATATACGCATTTAGCATTTTATATGACTCTTCCATTTTATTAAACTCCTTTAATGCACGAAACATGCTTTATTTAAGCACAGATCGATTTCCTTTTATTGCTGCTCGCGATCGAGCCTCAGCGTGCCCTCGGCCTTCAGCTGCAAAACTCCTCGTGATGGGTTCGTGCAACCCAAATGCTTCAAAAGGACCGACGATTTTGCCTCTCCTGCCCTCACTGACCTTTCTGCTCAGACACCCCCTCGCTTTATTTTCACTGCAAAATGTATTATTGGATCGCTACTGTCCCCCCAGAAAAGAGAGAACAAGGAAATTCAGGAGATGAATCCTCGCTAGGGAACGCTGCCCTGCGTTTGCTGAGTAAACAGCTCGGTCCCTCGTGTTCCTGAACAGGTGCCTATAAATTCTCTGCTAGTCAGGAAAAATGTCAGCCAGACATGTGACTCCGGGCACAGGGTGATTCGGGGCGTTTGTGCCGAGCGAAAGCGCTCGTGAAAATGCGCCGGGGGTTTCAATTCCGGATCTGGTGGGCCAGTCACCTGCGCTTTGTAATGCGAGCCCTTCAGGAAGCCGCGCAGCTGAAGCGGAGGGTGGAAAGTGACTCACGGCCAGCAGCTCCGTCTCTGTGAAGCGAGACATCGCTCGGCCCCCAGACCGGCAGGACGGGGGCCGGCGGGCAGGAAGGGCGAAGCCCGCAGCTGATCTCGCAGCTGCCTGCGCCGTCTACCTGGGCAGCCGAGAGGGCTTGCTTCTGATCCCCCGGCCGTCTTGGCGCGCCCTCCACCCTGAGGCTCAGAAGGACGACTGGGTTGCGGGCTCGGGAAGAGCCCCGTGACGGGGGGCACCGGCTGGGGGTCCTCCCCGGTCCCAGCGGAGAACCTCAGGCGCTAAGGAGGGATCTGGGGGGAAACAGAGCCGGTGGTGCTCCCGGCCCGCCTGCTCTTTTCCACAGGCCCCCGTCCGGCACGAGGGAAGGCTGTGGGGCCCCGGTGGCTTGACGGCACGCCAGACGAGCCACCCTCCGCCTGGAAAGTTACAGGAATGTGCAGCGGGCTGGGTGTTGCCCAGCCGACTGAGAACAGGCTCCGCTCGGGGCTCTTCCCTTGCCGGTCGGTGGAATGAGGCGTGGAGCGCTGCCAAGGGGAGCCCCACCGAGCCGGTGGGAAGCCACGATCCGGGCAGGCCTCTCCTGCGTGTGCCGGAGCAGGAGGCTGGCGGGCGGCCTCACCGGGCTCTGCCTCCCCTGCCTGCGGTGGGCGCCGCTCAGGGGCAAGGAGGAGCGCCGCCTCGTCCCGAGCCAAGGGGCCCTGCGCTTTGCCACCAAGGTCACCTGGGCCCCTTCCGTGGACCTGGGGGCCCCGCAGGGCCCACCCCACACCTGCCCACACCTGCCCCACCAGCCAGCCGCCTCTGCTGCCTCCTTCCTGCAGAGAGCTCCATCGAAAGGGGCAAAGTGGGGGCCTGCGGGACGCTAGCACCCCCCTGCGTGGCGGGTGGCGCCGGGCTGCGTTCCCCGGGGAGCAGAACTTCCATGGAACGAGCCGGAAGGAGCAGGCAGGCTCATAGCGTGGGGAGGGGGGGCCACCTGAGGCACAACGCACCTCCTGCCAACCTTGCTGGTGCCCAGTTATGCCCCCCGCCCTCCCCCCCCCCCGAATCTGGGCAGTGCTTTGCCTGCTTGCGTGCTTGTTTCTATCCTGCCTTTTTCCTCCTTCCAAGGAATGCAGGGCAACTTACGCAGCTTATGCTCTCAAACAACCCTGCGAGGTAGGCCGGGCCGAGAATCTGCCTGGCCCAAAGTCACCCAGTGGGCCCCATGGAGGAGCGGGGACCAGAACCCGGATCGCCCGAGTCCCGGCCCAGCGCTCTTAGCCACTGCGCCACACGGGCTGCCTGGCATGTCCTGGAGCCCTGCTTCCCACGGCGTGTGCTCTCTAAGCCGCAGGTCGGATGAGTGTGGCGTGTCTTCCGTGAGGCAGTCCTTGCATGCTGTCCAGAGGCTGCGGCTTGCGCCAGAGGCGGTGGCCACGTCAATCGTCCCCGTGGCCCGCCACGTCCCTGGAGCACAGCCCAGAGCCGCCCTGCCGCCAGCTGCCAGGGCAGGACAGCAGTGCCCCCCCCGCCCCATTGGGCTCAGATGCTCCTGGGAGCCACTGAGTGGCGACACGGCAAGCAACACCTGCGCATGTGCGAATCAGGCTCGCCATAAAGCTTTCCTGGGAAGACGGTTCCACCAAGCTGCATCAAGTCTAATTATCGTTGTTCTTATGCTGGGGGTGCGGGGTGTGCTGAGCTGGGCTGGGGTGGGGGAACGCAGAGAAATCCGCATTTCTGCCAGCAAACGGTTGCATCAAATATACTGGACGTGGTGCTCAGATTATCCAAAGAAAGAGGTCTGGGGGCCTGCGTTCCTCGCTGGGGAGCATGGGTGGAAGGGGCTGCTGGCTGGGGATTGTGTGCTGGGCTGGGCTGGGTCTGATCCAGCTGGGCTGGGTCTGATCCAGCAAGCCCCCCCCCATGTCCTTGCGGGGTGGAGGCAGCAGCGCCACTGGGTGCCAGGTGTGGGTGGCATTCAAAGGCGCCCCCTCCAGTCGCGAGGGCTGAAGCTGCCAGCAGGGGAGAGCACCCGGGGCTCTCGAAAGGGCAGCCCAAGAAGGGGGCATCTGCTGTCCCATGTTCCACACCAAGGGATGGGGAGGCGCCTCTCTCAGGACTGGCTCATCGGCTCCCACTGTCTCCACACAGGTGCCTGCACCCGTCGGGGCCGTGCCCCCTGCCCCTAACTAGCCCCCTCCGGCTGCCTGGGCAGCTCCCGCTGGACATGTTGACGGGTTGGTAGGACCAGAAGCCCAAACCATCTGGAAGGCGCTCGGCTGGGGAAGTACGACTTTATCTTGTTGCAGCTCTTTAATTAAGTTAATAAAATGGTGGCCTTTGCGTCACACCTCCTCACTTGTGATTCATTTGTGTATCAACAAAACCTGAGGTTGTGGAAGCGCTCGCCAGTCCACCCGAGAGCTCGTTCTAACTTGACTCCGTATCGGCTCGGGAGCGTGCCTGTTTCTCGACGTATGAATCAACCGTGCTTGCCTTTGAAATGTGCTCACGCTTCTACTGGGGCTTAACGGGGATCTGCACGTATTTTCCCAAGGCAGATGCTTCTCATGCACAGGCTCCCAACACATTTATTTATTTATTTATTTATTTATTTATTTATTTATTTATTCAAACCATTTCAATGCGCGCATGCACATTGTCAGATGCATTGGGGGGACATCCATGAATCACATTGCAAGCGTGACTGCATCCAGGTCTGTGTTGGCGCCTGACAAAATGGATTTTTCATGCCTCTCTTCTTTACCCCATGAGATGGACATCCTTGGCCAACCATCGAAACCGTTCCGAGTGGAATTCTTTGCCCCTCCAAGGAGGCGGGCTGGGCCTCCCGCGTCTCTGCCAGCAGGACAGTCGCTCCGGAGACTGGAATGGCTGGAGTGCGTTCCAAAATGTCGCACCTGGAGAAGGAGTGCCAGGAGGCCGCTCTCCCTTCAGGTGGGAATGGCTCCAGCCAGGGGTAGCGCACGCCACACGCTCAGCCCTTCGCACGGGAGACCAGTGGTGCAGAGCAGCTGAGCAGAGGGCCGTGTCTCAGACCACATCAGAACACTGGTGCATGTAGTCCAGTACTGTCAACAGTGACCCACAGCAAAGGGTCTCCAGGGTTTTAGATGTGGGGACCTGCCTACCCCAGTGCTGCCTGGGGATGCTGGGCTTGAGCCCGGAACCTTGGGCACGCGGGTCGGGTACTCCGCTGGCGCACCGCAACCTTTGCCCACGACCTCTGGGCTACTGCCCAAGTGTTCCTCTAACAGAGTCGCCACTAACTCCTGCCACCAGCAAGAGGAGGTTCCATCCCGCCAGGCTGAACTGCCTGTGGACGCCCGAGATCACTCGAGCAGCCCCCGCAGCGGATTCCCACCTAGGCAAGGACAGCCTCTGGGCACCATCCAAGCTGGGACCTGGTGAGGCCTCACCTGGAGTCTGATGACATTCAAGGCTTTCAAGATGTGACAGGAAAGCCACCGGAGAGGGATGGCTTACCTTGGAGTCCTACACTGAGCAGGAGCTGGACCCATGGCCCTCTGGCCCCTTCCCGCTCCAGTCGTCTATGGCTCTACAGTTCTGCCCTCAGCCTGGAGAGTCCTCCTGGCAGAGGTTCCGGGGAAGTCGAAGGCTTCTCAGCACGTCTTCTGGTCCAGAACATCCCATGCCAACTCCGTTGCTCTCTTTTCCTAAGGCCTTTTGATACCACCACCGGCCTCTTCCCTAGAAGTCCACCTTTTCGCCCCCAGCACCGCCAGCTGCCCCTGCTCTCCCTCCTCTTCCCCATCACAGCTTGCTTGACAGGCAGAATCCCAGTGAACAAAGGGGCCGGGATACTGGCGCCCGATCCTTTGCCACCGTTCCTGCCAGAGCAGGGGGCAGGCCAAGAAGCGGGTTGCGGCGATGGAGAGGAGAAGCAATGCCAGGCGGTCCTTGGAAGACGGCCCACGCTGGCGGTGGGGCACGGCCGTCCCCCCACAATGCCGGCCCAGGCACCTGCTTGAATCCAAGCTCCGCTTGTTTCCGAGGCCCCTGCTGCTTCCGTGGCTGGTGCCGCTCTCGGTTTGGATTGCTGGTCGCTGTTGGGTTGACTGGACTTACGCTACGCTTGCGTGCCGCCTCGGGAGGAGGCCAAGAAAGATGCTCAGTGAATGAATGGAAATACAAGGATCATGGCGAGGAGGCACGGGACTTTCCTGCAGTGAAAACGGGCGGCTGATTTAGCTTGTTGTTAGCAGGGGCAGCGCATGTGTGAAACCTGGCTCTCGAGCCCCGAATGACGATGCTCCATTTTTGCAGGGGTGTGGAAAAGGAGCTCCTTGCAGTAGTGAGCCGAGCCGAGCCAAGCCGAGCCGAGCCGAGCCGAGGAGGACATCACTGGAAAGAGAAGGTTGGGTGCTGAGACCTTCAGCAGAACCTTGCATGGGTGAGGAGGGAGTGGGGGGCAAACCGCCTCCCCCCACCAAAGCTGGCTTGCTGTGGTGAGACCAGGCAGCTGAGCACAGGCTCAGGGGGTCTTTGGCTCTTCGGTCGCCTGCGCTGCCACCTGCCCCAGGTGAGGGGGCCCGGTCTTCTGCCTTCACCAATGGCGCTTTCCCCCAGCCCAGCACTGAGATCCCAGGAGGAAACTGAGTGTATCCCGGGCTTCCAGCCCAACCCTACTTTCCCCAAGTCCTATAATTGGTGGGGGATTCTTCTGACCTATCCTAGCCCCTCCAGCACTGGTGGCTGAGGCTTCTGTGTTCGCTTTGCATCGTAAGCATACATAATAATAAAGGCTGCCGATGTCAACCCATTAAGTAATTTTTAATAATTTCCCTTTCATGCAATGAATCGGTATATTCCTTGATTACAGTGAAATGCATTTTCACATCAACTACCAGCACAGAATCCCTGCCTCTTGGAGAAACGAAAGGGTGTTTAAGAGAAAGGATGGTTTCTTAAGAACAACAACAAACCAGCTAATTACTGGGAAAAGGAAACGTTGCCTTGAGCACTTCCTGTACGGAACAGGATGGGGCTAGGATGCAATGTTTTCTTTTTTATTATAGTGACACCGCAGAGCTGAGCTGGCTGAAAAACCAGTGTGCTCCAAATGGGAACCCCCAGGGACCGGCCTACTTTTCAGCCTGTTGCACACCAATCCTCTTAGGTGTGTTGTGCTTCCCAGGGCAATCCTATACTGGTTTCCTTCCTTGGATGGCCGTCCTCCCATGCTTACTCCCAAGTGAGTGCACACAGGATGGCAGTCTGAGGATGTCATCCTGTGCTTTCTTGGCCATAAAAAGGTTCCACAGTCCAGCATTCCAAAATCTTCCCTCACACGTCAGAGTAAGTCTCGGGGAATTTGATGTACGCATAGTTCAGCTCTGCTTGTCCACTGGACCTTAAGCAACATCCTTGAAATCCGTTTTGAGTTGGGTTGAGTATTTTTGTTTACCAAATTTATCAACATTTTATTTGGTCTGACCGTTACACTTTTGTTCAGCCGTGAAGGGGGACAAGCAGGCAAACCTGCCATCACCAGACAGAGAAGGACTTCTTAGCATTGGCTCCTTCACGTGGAGTCCCTTCCCACGAGTCCCAAGCTGTGGCTGCCTCCATCTGCAGCGGCTTAGTGGTAATTTCATTTTTGAAAGGGCTGTGAAAGCAACCTTTCTCTCTCTGGTTTTTAAGTGAAAACATTCTGTGAGATTTGCTGCCCCCAGATATGAGAGAGTGTGGCTTATTTTAAAACCCTTGAAACGGGAAACATTGTCTTCACAACAAAGAACTTGTTCAATGGTGAACTGGACTTTCTGGATGCTGCCTTAAGAAGTTTGCTGCTTTGGAAGACAGCTAAGAAATATAATCAATCGATCAATAAGTAGTGGCAGCCCTAACCATTGGTCTTCCCATAACATCTCGACATTTCTGACAATGAACCTGTATAGAAGGTCTACCTGCATAGCTTAGGCCGGTATGGTACGAAGGGAGACCACGTCACCCAGCCTCATCCCTTGGCTCCATGACTGAGGTGAGGCTTAATCTGGGGCTAATTCACACCCGCTCCTGAAATATCGGATGGTTCAAGAAACTGAAGGGGGGGCGTGTTCAGCACAAGGAGGGTGGCCATCAGCTCTTCACTCCACCTGAAGTCAGCTTGGGGGTTCATCCTTCAGGAAAACATCTAAGAACTTTTGCAGGAATTTAGGCCAGTTCTCAACAAGGGTTGGGTACCAGCAAGAGGAGCAGCACTAGAAGAGACGTATCCATTCCAGGAGAGTCCAGTGATTAATGTTCCTTAATGATAGAACTCTCATCCTCATCCCACAAAGGAGATAAGCCATCGGAACAGCTCTTCTTGGGAAACAGTAGCCTAATTGCTCCGGGAGGGGCTGGGCCAGGCTCGTTCCAGGGTGGCCCAGATGTGGCGCTGATGAACGCTCCGGCCATCAGCTGTGTTGGGAGCATCCTAATTAACACATTGGCCGGTTGTCATGGTTCACTTTTTTTACCCTGAGGATCAGGTGCTTTCTACTTCATTGCGGTTTCCATCTTCCATCTTCCCTGCCTTTGGCATGCATCCCATCAGTCACTGCACCCGAAATTCAATCCCAAGGTGCATTGCTCCCCGCCTCTGTCACCCGCTTCTTCCTCATTGGTCCACACACAGAGGCCGGGTGGCTGGAGTGGCTTCTGCAGTTGCCACTCTTTCCAGAAGACTCTGTATAGCTGCATATCAGGACCATGGAAGCTGCGATAACACAACAAACCACGGTGGGACAGAGAAACCATAGAACAAGCCATTCTTTCGTATTGTGGTCTCTGAAGACCAAACTTACCATGGTGAGATATCACAACCGGGTTCGGGAAACATGACAGGCCAGCGATGGTCGAAAAACCACCATGCCTTGTTGTGGTGTCTGAATCCGGTCTCGATGGGCAGGTAGAAAGTCGTCACTGTGCGAAGGTTACAAGCCATCCCAGTGTTTGGAAATGTGGTCACCATCATGAGTGAAGCCCAGATGACCAAGAACAATGACCTGTGGGCAGGATGGAAGGTAGAAGAGGGAGAGAAAGAGATGTGAGAGGAGGCTATGAAGCCATGTTGTTGTTAGTCGCGAAGTCGAGTCCGACCCATCGCGACCCCATGGACAACATTCCTCCAGGCCCTCCTGTCCTCCACCATCCCCCGGAGTCCACTCAAGCTCACACCAACCACCTCAGTGACTCCATCTAGCCACCTCATCCTCTGCCGTCCCCTTCTTCTTTTGCCATCTATTGTTCCCAGCATTAGACTCTTCTCCAGGGAGTCCTTCCTTCTCATTAGGTGGCCAAAGTATTTGAGTTTCATCTTCACTATCTGGCCTTCTAAAGAGCAGTCAGGGTTGATCTCCTCTAGGACTGACCGGTTTGATCGCCTTGCGGTCCAAGGGACTCGCAGGAGTCTTCTCCAGCACCACAACTCAAAGGCCTCAATCCTTTTGCGCTCAGCCTTCCTTATTGTCCAGCTTTCACAGCCATACATTGCAACTGGGAAAACCATAGCCTTGACTATACGCACTTTTGTTGGCAGAGTGATGTCTCTGCTTTTTAGTATGCTATCTAGATTTGCCATAGCTTTCCTCCCCAGAAGCAAGCGTCTTTTAATTTCTTGGCTGCAGTCCCCATCTGCGGTGATCTTGGAGCCCAGGAAAATAAAATCTGTCACTACCTCCATTTCTTCCCCATCTATTTGCCAGGAAGTGAGAGGACCAGATGCCATGATCTTAGTTTTCTTAATGTTGAGTTTCAAGCCAACTTTTGCGCTCTCCCCCTTTACCCGCATCAAGAGGCTCTTTAGTTCCTCTTCACTTTCTGCCATGAGAGTGGTATCATCTGCATATCTGAGGTTGTTGATATTTCTCCCAGCAATCTTGATTCCAACTGGTGATTCATCTAGCCCTGCCTTTCTCATGATGTGCTCTGCATATAAGTTAAATAGGCAGGGTGACAGTATACAGCCTTGCCGAACTCCTTTCTCAATTTTGAACCAATCAGTGGTTCCATGTCCGGTTCTCACTGTTGCTTCTTGACCTGCATATAGGTTTCTCAAGAGACAAATAAGATGGTCTGGTACTCCCATCTCTTTAAGAACTTGCCACAATTTGTTGTGATCCACACAATCAAAGGCTTTAGCGTAGTCAATGAAGCAGAAGTAGATCTTTTTCTGGAACTCCCTGGCTTTCTCCATGATCCAGCGTATGTTGGCAATTTGATCTCTAGTTCCTCTCCCTCTTCGAAATCCTGCCTGTACTTCTGGTAGTTCTCGGTCCACATACTGCTGGAGCCTAGCTTGTAGGATTTTGAGCATCACTTTGCTAGCATGTGAAATGAGTGCAATGGTGCGGTAGTTTGAACATTCTTTGGCATTGCCCTTCTTGGGGATCGGAATGTAAACTGACCTTTTCCAATCCTGTGGCCACTGTTGAGTTTTCCAAATTTGCTGGCATATTGAGTGTAGCACTTTAACTGCATCGTCTTTCAGGATTTTGAATAGCTCAGCTGGAATGCTGTCACCTCCACTAGCTTTGTTGTTGCTCAGACTTCCTAAGGCCCATTTCACTTCACATTCCAGGATGTCTGGCTCGAGGTCAGTGACCACCCCATCGTGGTTATCAGGGATGTTAAGCTCTTTCTTGTATAGTTCTTCTGTGTAATCTTGCCACCTCTTCTTAATCTCTTCTGCCTCTGTTAGGTCCCTGCCATTTTGGTCCTTTATTATGCCCATCTTTGCATGAAATATTCCCTTCATATCTCTAATTTTCTTGAAGAGATCCCTGGTCCTCCCTATTCTATTGTTTTCTTCTATTTCTTTGCACTGTTCGTTTAGGAAGGCATTCTTATCTCTTCTAGCTGTTCTCTGGAATTCTGCATTCAATTGTTTGTATCTTTCTCTTTCTCCCTTGCCTTTCGCTTCCCTTCTTTCCTCAGCTATTTGTAAAGCTTCCTCAGACAGCCATTTTGCTTTCTTGCCTTTCTTTTTCTTTGGGATGGTTTTAGTTGCTGCCTCTTGTACGATGTTGCGAACCTCCGTCCATAGTTCTTCAGGTACTCTGTCTATCAGATCTAATTCCTTAAATCTATTTGTCACCTCTACTGTATATTCATCAGGGATATGATTTAGGTCATACCTGAGTGGCCTAGTGCTTTTCCCTACTTTCTTCAACTTAAGCCTAAATTTTGCCACCAGAAGCTCATGATCTGAGCCACAGTCAGCTCCTGGTCTAGTTTTTACTGACTGTATAGAACTTCTCCATCTTTGGCTGCAGAGCACATAGTCAATCTGATTTCTGTGTTGACCGTCTGGTGATGTCCATGTGTAGAGACGTCTCTTGGGTTGTTGGAAAAGAGTGTTTGTTATGACCATCGTATTCTCTTGACAAAATTCTACCAGCCTGTGTCCTGCTTCATTTTGTACTCCAAGGCCAAACTTGCCTGTTATTCCGGTTATCTTTTGGCTTCCTACTTTAGCGTTCCAATCCCCCATGATGATAAGGACATCATTTTTTGGAGTTAATTCTAGCAGGTGTTGTAGGCCTTCATAGAACCGGTCAACTTCAGCCTCTTCAGCACCAGTGGTTGGGGCATAGACTTGGACTATTGTGATGTTGAATGGTTTGCCTTGGATTCGAACTGAGATCATTCTGTCATTTTGGAGATTGTATCCCAGTACTGCTTTCCCTACTCTTTTATTGACTATGAAGGCTACTCCATTTCTTCTGAGGGATTCTTGCCCGCAGTAGTATACCTGATGGTCATCTGAACTAAATTCACCCATGCCTGTCCATTTTAGTTCACTGATTCCTAAGATGTCGATGTTCAGTCTTGTCATCTCTTGTTTGACCACGTCCAGCTTGCCTTGATTCATGGATCTTACATTCCAGGTTCCTATGGAGTAAAGATCTTTGCAGCATCGGACTTTCCTTTCACCTCCAGATACATCGGCAACTGAGTGTCCTTTCGGCTTTGACCCAGTCGCTTCATTCTTTCTGGCGCTACTAGTACTAGCCCTCCGCTCTTCCCCAGTAGCATATTGGACACCTTCCGACCTGAGGGGCTCATCTTCCGGTGTCATATCGTTTTGCCTTTTGGTTTTCATGTCCATGGGGTTTTCATGGCAAGGATACTGGAGTGGGTTGCCATTTCCTTCTCCAGTGGATCACGTTTTGTCAGAGCTCTCTGCTATGACCTGTCCGTCTTGGGTGACCCTGCACGGCATAGCTCATAGCTTCATTGAGCTACGCAAGCCCCTTCGCCACGACAAGGCAGTGATCCATGAAGCCATACGGGACTTTAAATTTGAAGGCTCAGAAGTTAATCTGGGCAGGCATGCAGAACTTGAGAAGAGGTGCCCAGTCTCAGTGTGGTCACGGAAAGGGCAGATAAACAACAGGCCATGGATATGGCCCTGTTCTTGGCCGGAGAAGCAGGGACAGAAATGTGAGCCAGTTGTCCTATTTGGGCATCATTAAGAACTCTTAGGATCGTGAAGACGCACCGCATGGAAGCGTTTCCCACCGGTGCTTGCACGGAAACTAAACAATGCCCTTGAAGCCAGTTTTCAGCTCCAGAAGGAACCGATTTCATCGCATCCCCAAGTTTCTGCCCATATACTTTTTAAATAAGTGGGAAAGTGCTGACAAGTCGCCCGGTGCGAGGGGAGTTGCCTGGGGGAGTGGGCTGCATTGGGGTCCACAAGCCACTTCCTCCCTAGCCTTGTCGTAGAGCCAGGCAACTGCTGTGGGGGAAGCATGCAAGGGGAAAAGAACCGGGTCCTTCACATGCCCCTGCTGGACCTGGGCTGAGGGTCAGCCGTATGGCAGACCGGGAACAAGTCCATTTCGCAAAGCCAGCAAGGAAGGGGCGAAGCCCGGCTCTGTCACTCCAGCAAACGGGGAAGCTGAAAGCTGGAGAAGCTTAACGGGCTGGGGAAACAGGGAGAGCCCAGCCTCGCCAGCCCAGCGAAAGGGCAGGCAAGAGCTGAGCCATACGAGAAGTCAGCAGCAAGAGGGATCTGTCCAAGGAATAACGAGGCTCAGGGTGTTCTTCCAGCAGCTAGCAAGTCTCAGCTGAAGGCGCCCAAGCTGGACCTTCCAGAACTCGGCCGGCCGGAAGCAGAGCTCCCCCGGGGAGACCCTGAAGCCCAGGCAGCGCAGTGCCAGCGCATTCGGAGAGGCGGTTCGTCTCCGGTCGATGGTCTCTGCCTCCACGGCCTGGAACCAGTGCGAACTGGGACTGGGCAGATGCCCAGCTTCTTCCTCTGAGCCACTGGGCAGGCAGGCAGGGTCCTCAGGGGTCCTTGCCTGGAGGTTCCAAAGTGTCCAGCCATGACGAGGGACCTTGCGTAGGTTCCTCATCAGAGCCAGCGGTGCTTGTGATCTAAACAGGGTTGCTGGGGGGTGGCGGGTGGCGGTTGTTTCATGAGGCCTTTTGCTTTTGTAATGGCAGGGTATTCATCCGAAGACTCATCCAGGGCCAGGCGTGGCACGACGGGAAGACATGGCACAGCTGTGACAAACGGCATCATTCTGCATTCAAGTGATTATCAAGCCCATGAAAGCAGAACAAGCCAGAAAGGGGGATCCATGGCTCAGCTCACCAAAGTTCTCTGAATCCCGCCTTGGAGCCCAGTCCAAGCCGAGCCCGTCTCATTTTGCAAGCATTCCTTTCCCCCTCCTTTTTTCATGCCACCCTGTGCATGTTTTCATGCATAGTTCCCAAATTGAAGCATCCATTGTACA
Organism: Varanus salvator macromaculatus; assembly: GCA_023646645.1. Lineage (NCBI taxonomy): Eukaryota > Metazoa > Chordata > Lepidosauria > Squamata > Varanidae > Varanus > Varanus salvator. The sequence continues at coordinate 2,919,708 of JAIXND010000761.1, read as the reverse complement.
CATCTTTGAATTGTGCACGCTGTACTCCCACTCCATTTGTGCATCTGTCAAAAGCACACATGCTGTCAAATCCAGTTTCGGGAGTGCACAACTCGCCATGCAAGCTCAGAAATTCACAGGCTGTGTTTGCAGACTGTGCCCAAGCGCATATTTTGTCTGAAAGGTGCAGAGTAGGCAAATCCTGATCGAAAACTGAACTGAGGTGCATTTCCCATAGACCTAGAATGCTCACTGTTAATGCATTTAGCAAGGCAATGGAGCAACTAATGCAGATAAGGCTCGGAAAGCGATGGAGCTCCAAAATAATTAGGGGTCAGACTAGATGGCCCAGGAGACCCCTTCTGACTCGCTCAGTGCCTGTGTTTCTATGACTGAGTTGGCCTTCTGGCTCAGGCTGGCTGATCGCTGCTTGGCAACCAATTCAAGGACGCACTGCAATCGGGCTGTTTTCGTGTGACATCCGTACCCGGGACTGTCCCAACAAGTCAGAGCTGTCCAGCACCACCCGGAAGTCTCCAGGCTGTTTGAATTCAGGCCCTGGTAAGGATCCACTCCCAGCACCCAGGGAATGCCGGCGCTGCAAGGAGTGGAGACTCGGACGATCAGCAAAGTATCCAGCGGTGATTCAGCACTGCAGCTGAGGAAGGCAGGCAGCTGAATGTTGTTTATGTGAAACAGAGAGGGGGCCAGGTGTGCAGGCAGTTAAACTACTGAAGAGGAAAGTACTGGCAGCTTTTTTACATCCTCCGAAAAGGGAAGGGATTATGCAACCAGCGGAGAAAAGCACAGCCCAATAAGCTGTCCGGGGGTGATCAGAAACTGCCAGTGAAACTCCAAATACACATACATTCAAAGCCTTTAAATAAGGCCCTAAAAAGTAGATGGTTTCCTTTATGCATCAGTGAAGATATATTTCCAGGAAAGCGGGACACTGCTCTGACAGTGGTATCAAACATGGTTTCTGGCACAGTGAGCGGGATGAAGGATCCAGGTGTTTGACAGCATTTGCCACACGTGTCACAAGGAGATGCGCTTGGCAGCAAGGGCTAAATATAGCAGGACTGAGTCCAGAGAGTGAAGCGCTTGGCAAACTGCTCTGAGTCACAGAGAGTGCCCTGGCCGAGGAGCTGGAAGCAGGGAAGAGCAGGCCATGCCAGGCTAATCTTCCCACCGAATGTAAGCACCATGACGACAGTCGCTGCAGAAGAGGCTCGTCCTTGCATAGCAAGAATCCGAAGCTAAAGGGAAAACTATTTGCCTGCCCCCTTAGTGCACCAAAGGGTCCACAGTACATGAGAATGTGCAGAGTAAGGCATAGAAACATAGAAGACATAGAAAACGAGTATGTGCAGAGTCAGGCAGGGACCTAATGCGAGCAGATAACTTGGGCCGGGTATCCGGAGTCCTCTGAAGGGCTTCCCAGCCAGGGACTGACCGTTCTGGACCAGAAATGCGTCGTTTCAGTAAAGTTGCTGCGTCAGGAGACTTGGAAGCTGCAGGATGATCCTGGTGTCCCAAACAGGAGAAGTTGGTTGGAGATGAAGCGGCTTGGGAAGAGAGTGGTGGATCTGAGTCCTTCCCAGCTGCCCCCCCAGCATGGGGCGAAGCAGAAGCGCCTCTTCCTCAAGTCCTGCTGAAATGCATGGGAGCTATTCAAGAGCATGGCAACGAATGAGGGGAGAGCATGGAAGCTTAGCACTCCAGAGGCGGACGGGGTCATTTAAGCCATCAAATCCAGCTCCCTCCTCTAGCGATGCCGTCTAAAATTGCATTTGCCTTTTTAATTTTTTTAAAAATTTTTGCAGCCACAATATACTGCTGACTCATATTCAGCTTGCAAACAGCTACAACTCCAAGTTGAATAAAGTTCTTACCATATAAGAACTTTATCCATGCATACATCACTTCCTCAACACAACAAAACCCTAGAGGAAAGGCGCTGCTCTCTCCAATCAAGCCAAAGGTTCACCTAATCTAGCATTCCACGTCCAACAATGACCATGTAGGTATCCCAGTAGGACGCTCACAAGCTCTCATTTCGGGCCAGATCAACAGGTTGTGCAACTTGAAGGTAATCGCACTTCCCTTTTGCTGGTCCCTGGAGTTTTGAGGTCTTTTATCTCTAAATCTCGAAGTTCTGTAGTGTCATTACAGTTCATGCATGTTCATGTAAACCAGACCGACTCCACATGGTGCTCTCCAGGTTTGGGAAGTGGCGGCTACCCATCAGGTACAAAGCTGCCTTTCAGGGATCCCTCTGAGTCCCCTTTGAAGCTGCTCACGCTTGCATCCAGTGCCATGTTTTGAGCTCGTGAGCTCTTTGGACAATCATGCATTTGTGGAGTTGTTCTGTCCTTAAATAATGGCTTCTCGGGTCTATTGAAATATCCTGAGATGTAACAGTTTAAGAGCAGAAAGGGGTGGAAATTGCTGTATACATTCACTCTGCAAACATGTATTTATTTATGTATGAAAGAAATTCTTAGCTGCCCTTCGGCAAGAGATCCCAGGGGGCTTCAAAAGATGCGCAATGGGGTGACTCCAGACTTATAAAAAATCAACTGAAATTAATGGTGAACAGGAATACAAAACTGTGGATGATGTGAGCCTTGATCGCCAGTGAAATACCTTCACACTTGATTAACTTTTCCAGTTCCTTCACTGTTGCCCTTCCAAGCCTCGGTCTTCTTGGGATTTCTTCTCAATCTTGGCTGCGGCCTCGGTTTGAATTGCTGATTGAACCAAGCGATGCGGACTCTTTCACCATTTCATTGTCTGCATTGACCTTCGTGTTGTGCGATTCTTCTGTAGTCGTGCTTTCTCTTCGCCTTCGCTGCAGCCCCTGCTTCGGCGCTTCCTTCTGTCACTTTCACCAGGAGCTGTTTCAATGCATGGCTGATTTCTTCCAGAAAAAATATTATCTGCATAATTTAAATTATTGCTTTTCTGGGAATTTTTGCTCCTTGTTCCTCTGATCCTAATCCAGCTTTCCATAGGAAGGTGGCAAGTGGCTGGAGACAAGTGGCTGGAGAGCAGCACTTGCGAAAGGGACCTCGGGGTGCTGGTTGACTGCAGGCTGAACGTGAGTCAGCCGTGAGATGCGGTGGCCAAGAGGGCGAATGCCACCCTTGGTTGCATAGCCAGAAGTGTGGCTTCTAGATCGAGAGAGGTGTTACTGCCACTCTACACGACTCTGGTGTGCCCGCAACTGGAGTCTTGTGCTCAGTTCTGAGCCCCTCGTTACAGGAAGGCTAGAGCCAGGTTGGAGTCAGTGCAGCGCAGGGCCACAAGGCTGGTGGCCAGTTTGCAGGGGATGCCATATGGGGCGAGACTGAGGGAACTGGGTCTCTTCAGCCTGGAGAAGAGGAGACTCAGAGGGGATCTGTTGGCGACACTCAGGTATATGAGGGGGTGTCACACAGCGGTGGGGAGAGGCCTGTTCTCCCCTGCAGAGGAAGGCAGGATGAGCTCCAATGGAGCCAAGCTCAGGGAACCCAGGTTCCATTTGGGTGCCAGGAAGCACTTCCTGACACTTGGGACCCCGAGGGTGTGGAATGGGCTTCCAGGGAGGTGGTTGAGGCCCCATCAATGAGGGTGTTCAAGGACGGGCTGGACATGCACATGGTGGGCATGTCGTGAGTGGAGCTGGCTGGAGCCGGTCAGACTAGATGGCCCGGGAGGTCCCTTCTGACTCGCTCTGTTTCTCTGTTTCTATGATTTGTCCTGGGTACAGATTGAAGAGATAGGGAGATAAAATACACCTTTGTCTGGTTACTTGGCCTATGGGAAACCATTCTGGTTCTCCACATTCTTTCCTAAGAGTTGCTTCTTTCCAAAATACAGGTGACGCACAAGGATGACCAAGTGCAGAGGAAACACCTCCTTCCATGAGAAGCTGTGGATGGTCTTCTCATGAGCCACACAGCCAATGGCTTTGCTGTTCTCTATAAAACATAGATTGATCTTCTGAAATTCTTTGGTGTGCTACAGTAGCCAATGGATACTTGCAATTGGATTGCTAGTGCCTTCCTTTTTTGGGATCCAGATCAAATCTCCGGCATTTCTTGCTCCCCAGAGGGTAAAGTTCTTTATAGGAACACCTTGAGCATCACCTTGCATGGGAAATTAGCTCAATGCTCCCTCTCTCACATCTCCTTTCTTGGGGGTTGGAACGTATAATGAACAATTCCAGGATTTGGGCCATGTTTTGCTTTCCATATTTGTTGGCAGATTCTTGTTAGGTCTACAGCCATAAAATTCAGAGTCATCAGCATCACAATTAAAACCCCCCGATACATTAATAAAAAAGCCAACGGTACTTAAGACAGCAAATATAAAACAGCAAACACCATCATAAAACATCTGAGCTAGACAGTAAACACACTCGTTCCAGAAGTGCGGGAACACCGTGGAGAAGGTCCTTTCTCTCTTGCTTGCCCAGTTTGCATTCTGTCGTTCCACATATAACACACAATATAAAATAAAATGCAAAAGAAAAAAGAAAAAGATTCCCTGGGGCTGTTATACCCCAAATCTTTTTAACACAGCGCTGTCATTCAGCGGGGGGCGTGTGGGGGGTATGATTTTGCAGTCTTTTTGCTATTGTTAAATAACTGAAATTTGGAATCTAATGCAAATTTCCCAAAGGTCTTAAGGCACGAAGTGGCTGGCTCTCTCTCTCTCTCTCTCTCTCTCTCTCTCTCTCTCTCTGATTTATAGAGTTTTATACCACTAGCATGCCAGTGTACGCATGTGTCTATAAATTAGCCTTCCCCATCTTATTGCCTCCCAGATGTTTTGAAGTCAAGAACATCTGGAGGGCACAAGGCCGGGCATTCCTGTGCTCACCACAGGAAAGCAGGTGTCATTCTTCCCGGCATCATGCCAACAGCCAGTTGTGGTACCCGAAGTTGTCTTCCCCATTTCCTCCTGTGCCTAAAGGAGGTTCTGAGACCTGAATCAGGGCAGACAGCGGTGGTGAGTCCGGTTAGACCATGAGGGTCCCGCTTCTCCAGTCATGTAGGGACTGGGCCTGCTTCTCCCAGAAATGCAGCATGCCCAGGTGGCCACCTCAGACTTCAAACTTTGTATCTGAACAAGGAGAAAAGGAGGGCTCAGAAGGCAAGTTAAGGCCACCAAGCACTGAGATCAGGATCAGCCCAGTTGGCGTGAAAAGGGTCGCCTCTCTGTCAGGGGGAGAAGGTGTTGGACAGGCAGGGCCATAAAGGGAGGGTGAAACATTACACGCTCGATCATCCAACATCAGCTCAAGAGGGTTGACCAATTGAGGGGCATCTGGCATCCCGGCCGTTTGGCCACCCTCCCTGAGCGGGGAGCGAACTCTGGTTGGGAAGACAGCAGAGGGTTCTGCTTGGAATCACCTTCTTGGTATGAGTGGTATCCCCCGCCTTTCGCTCGCATTAGCTGGTTCTCTAACAAACCAAAGAGGTGCTTTTTGCTAATGACCCCTGCAATGTCCATACTCATAGAATCACAGAATAGTAGAGTTGGAAGCGGCCATGAAGGCCCTTGGGTCCAGCCCCTGCTGCTGCAGGACACCACGTTACACCATCCCACTCAGAGGGCTGCCCAGTTTCTTTCTGAATGTCTCTGGTGTGGGAGAGCCCCCCACCCTTCCAGGCAGCTGGTTCCACTGTTGTGTTGATGTCCAGCCTGAACCTGGGTTCTCACAACTTGACTTGATTCTTCCATGCCCTGCTCTCTGGCATCAGGAAGGAGAGACCTTGACCTTCCTCTCTGGGACAGCCTTTGAGGTACTTATAAAAGAATACCATGTCCCCCCTCAGTCTTCTCTTCTCAAGGCTGAACATGCCCCGTTCTCCCAGTCTCTCCTCATGGGGCAGTGCTTCCAAACCTTGGATCATTTTTGTTGCCCTCCTCTGGACACTTTCTAGTCTTCCTGCAACACCAGGAAAATTAGAGAGTGTCTACTTGTGTTCACCCAGGGCAGGCTGCACTTAAGACCCCCTGCTTGGGAGGGGAACGGAGGGCTTGGGGAGACCGGTGTGTGACACCCCCCTGTCCAGGCCCTGACAGTCCCCAGGGTGCAGTGAGCAGCTGCGTCCCTCCCTTGCCCATGGATTCCTGCGCCAGGGATGGCCCAAGGCAGGACCAGCATGGCTGACTGGGCCAGCCTTCTCCAACTTGGTGCCCTCCAGGCAGGTTGGGCACCTACACCTCCCAGTCAGCCAGGGTGCTGGGTGTTGCTATCCAACCTGGGTACCGGGCACCAGGTTGGGGAAGACTGAGCTGGAGTGGCCCTTGGCTCCTGGACGGAAAAACACGGAAGTCCCAGAGGTGGCTAACACTGCCACCGCAATCGATAACGCAAACACGACAGCCACAACAAAATGGCAGCACTGCTATTTTTTGTAAATAGCATCCTGCGTCTAGCTGGAAAGCCAGGCCCAACCCCTGGCCGGGAGCCCCTGGCAAAAGCCTGCACTGTGGGGCAGGACGACCCTCCGAGAGCAGGCGATGGCTTTGGCTGGGGGCCCCTGCAGAGAAGACCCTGTGGCACCGCTAACCGGGCCTGAAGCAAGGTGCCTTTATGCAAGCCCCAAAGTCCCGCTTGGGGCTGAGGAGGAGGAGGAGGAGAAGGATCCGGATTTTTCCGCGCATCCCTCCTTGTGTTGTGCTCAACCAACCAGCTGGGAACATTATCTCAGGAGGCATCGCCTCTTGGCTTGGCACACCTGCCCTAGACACAACCTGCAGAGCAGCCAGCAATCTTTCTCACGGGCACTCGCTCCTCCTGCGTCGCTCGCTGCTTTCTGTCTCTCGCCTCGATCTGACTGAATTCTGGCCTTGCCTTTAATTAAAAAGCCACAACGACTGAGGGAAAGCTCTGCTCTTGCCCTCGGGAGCGTGTTGGGTTGTGCGGGAGGTTGCAGAAGAGGAGATAGAATCATTGTAGGTGGGTAGAAACGGTGGGAATTGTGTGGCTACACCTGTCGGAACCTGGGGTGAGGTGCCCAGGAATCCTTGGAGGAAACTTTCACAGCGCTAAAAATTGGGTTGTTTCCTGAGCTTGAAGCAGCTGTTTGTTTTGCTTCACCCAGGGTGTGGCAAAACCTCCAGAGCCATTACTGAATGCGCAGTTTTATCTGTAGGACTCATTTCTCTGGGCAAAACAGAGTCAAGCAAGAACACGAAGGCCATTTAATCTAATTTATGTAAATTTCCACTTGCCCAATCCGGCTGCCTTATGGCACTGGGGGTGTTCTTCAAAAGGTAAAGCAACAGTGGTGAGAGACAGTGCGGTGCAGTGGTTATGGTGCTGGACTGGGGAGATCCGAGGTCCAGTCCACCCTTAGCCGGGAAGCCGGCTCGGCAACTTTTGGCCGGTGGCCAGCTGGCAGCCGAACCTGCCTCACAGGGTTGTTGTGGAAATAAAATGGAAAGGAAGAGCATGTTTAAGCCGCCTAGGGTCCTGGGCAAGAGCAAGAAAGGTGGATATAAAGATATAACGAGGATGCAGAGCTAGGATAAGCCAAGCCTGCAGTGCATGTAACCCATCAGATGTGACATGGTTCAACAACCACATTTCGCTCCTTGCCTCTCGCTTTTAATTTGATGTGTTTTTCTCCGTTTCAGACAAGTAGGCAGGGAAAAAACCTCACACTGTTTATCGAGCCCCTGGTGGGGTGTGTTTGGTTTGATCACAGGTTGTGTAGACCTATCGCAAGTGGCCTCTGGCAAGGTCAGAACCCCTCCTCTGAGAAGCCAAGCGCCTGGCTGCAACCCTGCCTTCCATCAGCTGGTGCTTTGCCCCCGAGAACGATTTCAAATTTACTTGCAGATCCAGCTTTGTCTCCCCTGTTGCTTCTTCATTTTGAAGCATCTCGGGGGAAGAGTGAGACTTGCAGCTTTTTTCACAGTCTTGCAGTGCCAGGCCAGTGCGTGACTTACACGAGAGCTCTCCGGACTCACAAGGTTGTGTCGAGGCAGCCACGGTCGTCTGCGGGGCCGGCAAGGGGAACTCGAATCGCACGACAAACTTCCTGCGCACAGCCGCCTCCCTGAGTCGGCCCTCCGAGGCTTGAGCTGTGCTGCGGACGCTCAGAGGAAAAATATCCAAAGGGCAGGAATTATCATCACAAGGCCCCGTGCCTTGTGACCTCAAAGGCCGCTTGAAAATTGAGCCCTTGCCAACTTGAGGCAGAACCTCCTGCACGGCTGAGGCCCCGCACTGTATGTCCAAACAGGGCTTCGGTGACAGCAGCCTCCCCCAGCCTGGTGCCCTCCGGATGTGCTGCACAGATTGCAACTCTCATCATCCCCAGCCCCACTCCTCCCCTCCATGCCTCGTTCTGCCGGCAGCTTAAAAGAGGTCCAGGAATCTGGCTCGGGGAGCCATGCTTGGCCCCGCTTGCTCTCGGGACTGGTGACGCTGCCTGAAGGCTTTCATGTCCAAGTTATATAACTTTACATAACAGGAGTCAACTGCTCCTCCACGTCAGACCCAGAAATGCCCACGCAGCAACTCATTAACAGTTCTCTGTCTCCCATTGCCCTCGGTTTTTATAAACAGCAGGCCCTTAATTCACTGCACCCCGAGCGCTCTGGCAGCCAAGATTTCAAATCTCTCTTGGGGTGAAAATGGTCGGCGAGCACGAAATTCCCATGCCCAGCGTATCAAAGTGATTATGTGAACATCTCCTCCCAGCGATGCAACGCTTTTAAGACGGTTACAAGTTCACCATTTCACTCTGGTGAATGAGCTCATCCCAGAAAGGATCACGGCGAGGAGCAATTTATGACTTGAGTGGGCCGGTGGGGAGGGGGGGAGGGAGGGAACATCTCCCCACGTGACCCTGCGCATCGCTGCAGAAAACAGGTTACATAACAATGCTCGCAAGGGGCGTGTGCCTTGGCTGTGCAGCCCAGAGCCGCGCGAGATCCTAATGCCAGTCCAGATGGGATGGAGGCGGCTCCTCCCAGGTGCCAATGGATGGGAATGCTCCGCTCCGAGCGACGCCGGTGGGCGGGAACAGGTCTGGGAGGGACCATGATGCAGAGGGGGAAGCCACGATTTGCATGGGGCCTGTCCCAGTTCGGTCCTGGCATTTGCAGCACCAAAGATCTCGGGAAGCAGAGCCCGGGAAGGGCCTTCTCCTCCGGAGACCTTGGGGTGCCCCCGTCTGTCAGGCCAGTGGTTCGACCAGGGAAACCCCGCTGTTAGACAGCACGGGGCAGTCCTCGCAGGCAGGAGACCCCGGAGGTGGTGGGAAGCCCAGCACGGGTGACCCCCAAGCGGTTCTGCCTGGATTCCTTGGCTGCCCCCCTCCAAAGGAGGAGGGCTTTCTCTGCGGTGGCGCCCCATTTATGGAATGCGCTCCCCAGAGAGGCTCGCCTGGCGCCATCTTTATTTGTTTTTCGGCGCCAGGCGAAGACCTTTTTATTTAAGCAATATTTTAAATGTTAATTTATGTATTGTATTATGTTCTAGTTGTTTTAATTCGGACCTGGAGATGGGCCAGTTTTTAATGTTTTAGAACTTGTTGTTTTTTATTGCTGTGAGCCGCCCCGAGGCTTGTCGCAAGGGGCGGCCTATAAATTTCTAAATAAATAAATAAATAAAATAAATACGGGGTGGCCCTCATGGGAGTCAGCGGCCAATCCAGCTGGCTGTGTGCCTGTCTGGACTGGAGGACAGGATCCATCTTGCCCTTGGGAGGCAGGACGTCTGGGAAACACCTGCATGAGACACGAGCCGTGTTAAGATCGATCGTGTGCCCAGGCAGCCAGTCCTGGGGGCACCTGGCCAGCAGAGCCCAGGTCCTGGGAAGCTGTGCCCACCCACCACCACTTGGGCCTCAGCCACAGCCTGGCAGGTTCTGCTCGGGAGGTGCCCAGGCCAACCTTTATCTTCAGCCATTCTCTGGATGACATATGAACGAGGGAAGCTAGTGCAATGAGGCTCTGGCCCACCGACAATACATCCAAGATGGCGGCAACCGGACCATGTCTTTTCACAGAACCATGCATCTGTATGAGAACACCTGGTTTCCACACGATGCCTGGCGCTTTCCTTTGTTGCTTTTTCAGCCACTGGCTCCAAAAAAGTTCTGGCCCAGGTCCTCTGGATGTGTTGTACTGCAACCACCAGCATCCCCTGCAAGCAAACAAGAAGCAACCTCCAGCATCCCCTGCAAGCATCACTGTCCATCCACAGGCTGCCAACGCTTCCCAACACACCACCGTGAGGCTAAAACTGGGGGGTTGAGTTCAAGAGGCCCCGGGGAGAGAGGGGAACCCTAAGGAACGAAGATTCATCAGTTCGAGCAACCCCAACGGAAAATACTAACAAAGCGCTCCCTGCCCGAGCCCGAGCTGCAGACAGAACAGGGACAGCTGCACCATCTGCTCATCTTCGGTGCCAGGTCAGCTGCGAACGAAAACAACTTGAGCTGAGAACACAAGAGCCCGGCTAGATCGAAACAGGAGTCCACCCAGTGGCCAGCAGTCGCCTGCGGGAAGCCACAAGTCACATATGTGTCCACAAACAGGCACACTGCGTCCCGTGTGGGCAACCCTAGGTGGCCATCAGAACGAGCAGACTTTGAAGGCCTTCTCCCCCATGACTTGGGCTAACCCTGCTATAGTGCCATCTAACTGATGGCCAGCCTTTCGTCTTGCGGAAATAAATTCCACGGTAACTCTGTACCGTCTGAAGAAGGCTTTCCTTTTGTCTGGATCGTCCGCCATTTTAGTTCTACCATTTATGAAAAGGAGAGGAGAACATCTACCTGCCCGTGTTCTCCACACTTTCGCGTCTCTCTTCGCCTGTCATCCCAGTTGCTGTCACCTTTCCTCCAGCCCCTGGGTCATTTCAGTTGCTCCCTTTCTGCACTTTTTCCAACTTTGCAGTATCCTTTTCAGCCACAATGGCCAGAACTGTGCACTGCAGTGTGGTCACGAGAGATCTTGGAGAAATGCACCACACGTTCAGGTGATCTCTGATTTCTAGGAATTCAACCCGTGGATTCTGCAGCTGGCCAAGTTTTTCACAGTCATGCGGATTTTCCAGACTTGTGGGCTGGCTTTTCGCTTGTGTGTGTGTGTGTGTGTGTGTGTGTGTGTGTGTTGGGGGGGGGGAATTAGTGCTCATGAGCACTTGTGCTAACACTAATTAGCATGATTGCAGGACACTGTGAGCAGAACAGAATTCCTGTTCTATTGCTCAATGAGCAAATGAAGGAAGGCCCGGACAATTCCGGGGCCACGGATGACATGGATTTCCCAAGACCTGCCCTTTGCTAGTACGCACACTATGGATACATTTATTTATTTAGTTAGTTATTTAAAATATTTATATGCCATCCTGTTTGTAAAAAAGCCTCAGGAGGGCTTACAATGTAAAATCATATTTTACATATAAAGGTCCTATGATCTTGGCAGTTTTATTCCTGCCCTAATTATGGCTAACGTGGAATTCCCCCTTTTCAGAGCAAGCTCATGCTGGCTCGAGGTGTTTATTGAGGGGTCAAGACCCTCGGCCAGGGCTCAGGGGCCATCCCTGCATGCACGGAGTGGGGACGTCTTTGGCCCAGCTGCTTCACCACAGGTTTAAACTGGGACACTCAGCTTTCCATCAGGATCTGGCCCTAGGTGGCAAAGAAAGCCTGGATTGCATTGCTCCAGACGGGGCTCACCGAGGCTGCGGATCCGGTCTCAGCGCAACAGGCTGAAGGTGACTCTTTCACATGGCACAACCATAGAGAGGTGGGGATGCTGTGATTCAAAGGATACCCATGCTCCACAGCTATGGGGCTGCCCCAGTGTGCATCGGGCCTGATGCAGCCAGCCGGCTGTGTAGCTTCCTTGGTCTTCTGGAAGGGGTGCGAGGAAGCCGAGGCTCAGAGGATCCATCAACAGCTCCTTTGTCATAAACAGTTAATTAGAGCTGATGGAGATTGGAATCAAAGGGCTTGGTAGCCTCAACGGGGTGAGGGACGGGTTACACCTTGGACACCTGGCGATGATGCCGATACCTCCCTGAATCATCGCTGCTCGTCCACCCCCAAGCTTCCCTCCCCGTGTCGGCTCCCAGCTGCAGAGCCGCTCTGCTCTCCGGAGTCTCTCCGCACAAGAGGCTTGGCAAGCGGCGCTTTTCCCTCGTCAGGGAGGAGTGAAAAGCGAGCGAGCCTGGTTTGTGCTATCGCTTTTCTTGTTCTGATGTTCTGCTTCGAATGTCCTGCTGATGCTCAGGCTTTGGAGACCGAATTTTGACCCAAATCAGCCAGTATATTTGTTTTTATTGTAAACAGCTTGGGAGCTGTTGTGGCTGAAAGGTATTCTATAAACAGGATTAATAAGAATTGATTTCTTTTTTTATACTACCCAAGAGCCAAGGCTCTCTGGGTAGTTAACAAAAGTTAAAAATCCACAAACAAGAAAAAAAATAACGCAAGACAAGCAAACCACAAACACTGCAATTAAATCAACACAGAGGAGTGCCAGCAGTATGAAATAAAATGCAATATTAAAACTAAAGTTGAAAAGGTAACTGTTAGCATACTGGGAAAATGGAAAGGTGTTTCAACCTAATGTTGAAAGGAATTCAGAGTAGGGGCCAGGCGCAGCTCCTTGGGGAGTGCAATCCCCAACAGGGGGGCCATAACGAAAAGGCCCTTCTCCTGGAAGCCACCCACCCCACTTCCTTTGCAGGGGTCTCCTGGACCTCCGAAGATTCATAAGTATGTAATAAGTGGGGTTCACCCCACCCAGCCCATCCATGGTTGCACTCGCAGGCATTTCCATTCCTTCTGGGGTGACGTTCAAGGCAAAGACCGAAGGTACCGGCATTCTCGATATTGCTGGACAAGCAGCAGCCATTCTGAGTTTCCCCAGATGCTTGTTCCAAGATGCATTTTGAGAGAAGATGGCAGCCATCGCAGGAGAGAAGAGAAAAGCCACACCAGCAGGCACCACGCTGTCAACAGAAGCTGTTTCCCTTCTCATACGAGCACCTGCGTATCGGACCAGGCTACTCTGACAGCGAGACAGGGAGACAGAGCGTGAACGCTGTCAGATGAACTGTTTCTGCTGAGCTTCAGGCCCAACTCACACCTCCAGGCCTGCCCATCTAAAACACAAAAGAGGGGAGGTGGGCTTTGCCCCCTCACAGTTTTGAAGGGTCAAATGTATGCCCCAGCACTAAAGAATAGTCAGCATTTGAGCGGGTGGCCTCAGTGGCCCCGTGCCCCCTAAGTGCACGGGTGCCAGGAGTTTCAAGTGCCGGTGGGTGCAGTTCCTGCGCCTGGCTGTGTAGTCGGCACAGACCGTAAGCTACACTGCGTCGGCTGAACTCTGGCCGCCAGTTGAGTCGCCACTCGTATGACAGCCTCAGTCTAGGAACAAGAAGGGTTTGCCAAAGAATTGTGGAACAGTTGATTCTGTATGAATCCATCCAGCCTTCTCACTTTGATGTAATCCACTTTTATGAGGTTGCCTGGCAGGCCTGGAGAGAGGAGTGAAGCAAGAACATGGCCTGCAGAAGCAGCAGACCAAAGACCTTCCAGCTCAGTCTTAAGCACTCGGGAACCGAGCTGGATCGGAACGCGGCTCCAGAGTCCGGCATTCTGCTCCCGTGTGGCCTGCCTACATTTGCCGGGATGCTTATACTTCCAGGATAAAATCCCAGACTGCATGATGCTGCAGGGGACCAGGAGAGATATCCAGGGCATGGCAACATGCATCCCAAGCTGCTTCCAAAGACACAAGGACAGATGCTGGGGCGGCTTTTGTGAGGCCAAGCAGGTTGACCCTGGTTGGAGACGGGACGGGGGACCTCCTGGGAGCTTGGTGGCTGGTATCTTCGATTCCACGTTGGAATAAAAATGGAACAGGAATAAACCCACATCTGCAAGACAAACATGCGCAGCAGGAATGGGAATCCAGCCAAGGCTGTAGGCCATGCTCCATATGCGCTTTATCTCAGACTTCCCCTGTGCTGTCTGGGGCTTATGGTGGTTGCCATCTGGGGTCAAACAAAGCTAGTGAACATCCAAAACTTACCCAGTGAAGAAAGAGGGAAAGGGGATTACACGAATGGAGCCAGCTAGAGCTGGGGCTCAGACTAGGTGGCCCGGGAGACCCCTTCTGACTCACATTGTTTCTCTTATTCTAGTTCTTGCAGGAGCCCAGCTTATTTTGGGCCTTCATGACGCATTTCAGGGATTACATTTCTAAAAATTCTCAGGATTCATCTTGGAGAGGTCCCCCCCTCCCAAACAGGCCAGTATCAGACATGTAAATATCCCAAATATATGGTGAACAGCCAAAATGCACCCAGATATTCCAAGGAATAAAACTATATAAACTTTTTAACACCTTCAGGGTTAATCTTTTCTTTTATTGGAGAGTTGGAGCCCCTCGCCTCTGGGAAAGGGGCTCCGTTGCTGAGCTTTTGGGTACCTTCTCCAGCACATGCCTGCCCACATTTACCTGGATGGAGGTAAGCTCTCGTCCTCTGCTGGGCTCACCCTGGAAACTGGGCAGAGAACCACACCTGGAGTCAATTAAGTGAGCAAGTCTGATATATAATTTGCATAAAGGTTATATATAAAGGTATATGCAAACACCTTCTAGATTTGCAGTGGGAATCGACATTTTAAGAATAGCATTTGGACATATTTTCTGCCAAAAGGGAAACACCCACCCTGTTTGTTGCTGCTTTTTCAAAGCTATTTTGAAAAGTGGGACCTCAGAAACGTATTATTATATGGAACGCAATATTTTAAATATAAATGCAATGTAATTATTGTTATTGGTATAATTCTAGCAAGTAGTGGTCCTTCTGCAATCAGGAACCAGTCCGCAGCCTCCGTCGCTGCAGTGCCTGGCTTAGTCACACGCCACATGCGATATTCGCCACACTGTGGTCCCCCTTCGCATTACTTCATTCTGAACTCCAAACCTTTCAAACCTGGATTTCTCGAGCGTTTTGGGAGGAGGTGGGTATGTGTTACAATGCCCCCCTGTAGCAATCTCAGTCTGGCCGAGGAAGAGATCATCATCGTGGAGCCAGGGGTCAGACTAGATGGCCCGGGAGAACCCTCCTGACTCGCTCTGTTTCTATGTTTCTGTCGTGACCTGTATCTTCCTTCTGCAGAACTGGTTTGGGAAGCTTTCCTCCCCG
Source organism: Varanus salvator macromaculatus (assembly GCA_023646645.1). Classification (NCBI taxonomy): domain Eukaryota; kingdom Metazoa; phylum Chordata; class Lepidosauria; order Squamata; family Varanidae; genus Varanus; species Varanus salvator. The sequence goes on along the minus strand of JAIXND010000761.1, from coordinate 2,904,542 downwards.
GATTTGGGGATGGTGAGTCAGTGGGCAGGAAACAGAGATTCCTTCCCCCATTAGCTGACCTTCCCCCAATATGCCGGGTGGTCATCCCTCAGGGATCTCCTTACACATGTGTCTGAAGGACCCTCTGCACCCTCCCCGCCCCCTTAGATCAGCCCAGGAGGCCCTTCTACGAGATCCCCCCTCGGGGAGATGAGAGCGGGGGCATCCAGGCGCAGGGCCTTTTCCGCTGCTGCTCCCCATCTCTGGAACTCCCTCCCCAGGGAAATTCGCCTGGCACCATCTCCATTTTCCTTTTGGTGCCAGGCAAAGACATTTTTTTAGGGATTTTTTAAACGCCCAGCCTCTGAATGTTGTGACCCTTTTAATTGCTTTTATAGATCTTTTCATTCATCATGTTTCAATTGGCTTTTAATGTGTTTTTACTCTGCTAGTATGTTTTGCATGGGAAGCCTCCTAGGAAGGCCTTGGCAATTATAGGTAAGCCTATAAGTATATGTAAATAAATAAATGTGTACCCACACAGATGGGCTGCTGTGCCCAATGCACACAGAAACAAAGCAGAGAGTGCCATCCGTCCTTCTCTCCCTAGCTACGCCACCGTTCCTTCTTCAAAGGAAACGACAGCTGTCCGAGCCTTCCCAGTTGTCGGCTTCTCTTTCATCCGCTTTCCCCAGAAAATGCTAGGAAGCGGATGGTGCAGTCACGGGTCTACGCAAAGAAAGCCTCATTGTCCTCCCTCAAGCTTACATCCAGGTAAAGCTGGAGAGAAGCTGTTCGTGAGAAGCTACTTTTGGGGTGACTGGCAGTGAGTGACTGAGTCCTGTTGGCTTGGAGGGGTGCTGGATAACGCTTTGGGTGAAAGGGACCGGAGGAACATCTGGTGAACTTTGAAGAAGACGAGAGGGGAAAACAACAGCTCCAAGTTGAAAGCCAGGAACCTGCAGCAAAGGCAGAGCAGTTTGGAAATGCTGAGAAACCGACGGGAGAGTGGGTGGGTTCATACAACCCAACAAGCTACTGTGGTTTCTTGTACAGGAAGATCTGCTTTGCTGTCCAGCCCATGTCAACAGGTACATTTGGTTTTTAGAAACCACAATAAGAAACAACAGCCTGTTCTATGGTTTCCATGCTAGAGTGGAAACTACTTGATCATTTGTCAGGTAAAAAAACAACACATTGTGGAAACCAGGTGGGGTTGTTTGTCATGATGCGTGAAGCCAGACAGTGAGAGCATGAAGCAACTCAGAAGCACCATTGGCTGGTTTATGACAATAAAACAGCTAAGCTTAATTGAAATGTAGATCAAGAGCATTCATGAAAACCCACAGTTAATGCAATTGTCAATTAAAATCAATTAACAAGAACAATAACATTGATTTTTCCGAAAATGTGCAAAGCTACCATTCCCCAAATTTCCTAGAAAGAATCATAATTATTATTCTTATTGAGGCTTGGGATACACCTGCAGCAAAACTGTCTCTTTCGGTGTTCTTATTCTTGATTTTCAGCTAAAAACCCCATCATGGAGAGAACTCATTTCCTGAGAAAAATATGAAGTCCCCATTCAGCCATCGTCTTTTGCTGAATGACGATTCAACCAATCAGGGGTCATGTCTCAAACACGGGGACAACCCAGCCCCAGGTAACCAATCAGGTTGAACAATGGGACAATGCCACTGATTGACAGCCGGTGTGGGCGGTGCCAATGAAGAGCCGGGCATTTTTGCAAGAGCTCCCAACACAATAAATGAACAAGCATAAAAATAACACATATTAAAATCCGGATTCCCCCGGCTGTAAAAATTACAACCAATAAATAATATTAACAGTTATTAAGATATTGTTTAAATAAAATGCTCGTGAAAACCCTTGCTTTTGCCTGGGATGGCACCGTGCACGTGGCGTGAACAGATCGCGCCCACGGTAGGGCTGTGTGGCTTGAAGGAATGCGTGGGAAGTGGCCTGCGGGGCCTCTCAGGGAGGGGGGAAGGGGTGTGTGGGGAGGGGGGCTTGTGGCAGGACTGCACCCTCCACGCCTTGCCCGGCTACTGGGTGCGTGTCAGCCCCGGGGCTCAGGGACGTCACGTGCAGCTGAGACGGGAGCCGCTCCCAAAAAAAGGGAATTGTGGTCGCCCTGGGGGCCGCTCATGCTGAGGGGCTTTTGACACAGCCTGGTGCATGGAACAGCGGCGCACAGCCATGGCAGAAAATGTTACGTACGTGGCAATGTAACTTCGCTAGGGCAGGACCCAGGCGGGATGCCCGGAAACCTCTGAACCCGGAGGCTTGCGCGCTTCCTGTGCGGGGCCTTCCTGCCATGTTCCCGCTGCCCCTGCAAAGCACTTAGGCAGCTGAGTGGGAGCAGCGTGGAGGGCGGCTGAGCTCCCTCGGGGGTGCCACTCTGCCCCTCCCTGCCCTGCAGAAGGACCCCTCGGAGACGCGGCTGGCCTGCAGGGGAGGGGGGGTAAACGCAGAACCCCAACCCCCTGGCACTGCCTTGAGGGTGAAGGCTTGCTCTAAACCAGCTTGCTTAAAACCACGATTCTTCATGCAATGTTGCATGCCAGATACCGAGCAAGAGTCTATGGAGCAACATCTGTCCAAGCCACTTATGGAAAAAGACTAAATATAATTTGCTGTTATGGAGAACCTTAAAGAATATCTCCATGCAGCCAGTGGATTCCACCCATATTTTTGCCTATCAAGGGGGGAAAAGTTAAACTTGCCACCCACTTGTCAAGAAATTGATAGAATCCTCTTTTCCATTGCTTCCATCCTTTTTTGCTTTTTGTGTTGCTATTTGGAAAAATTAATAAACGGTCTTCAAAACATCAGAGCTCTTTCAAGCAACAGCATCTCTTGGGAACAGTCGGAGCGCTTCATAAGGACATCTGATGTCCAGAAGAGTGAAGCTAGTGGGTTGTGACATGGCCAAAGACCACGGCGTGAAAATGGCAAGCAGCGCGGATTTGATGATGTCTGCTGGGGACCCTGCCGGTCATTTTCAGAACATCTTTCTACGGTGCCATTTGGGTGCCTGGCATCTCTTCTGATTAAGAAAAGCAAATGTAATGCCGTTGTTTAAAGAGAGAGAGAGAGAGAGAGAGAAGGAAGGGAGCCCCTGCCTTCGCTCTGACACTTCCTCCGGGAGGAAACGGGACCTTTCCTATCAGACCATATCAAATGGAAAGATTTGTGTGAGCAGATTAGAACCATCTTGCGAAAAGGCCCGTTCGACCTTGGCAAGAAGGGTGTCTCCTTGGAGAAGCGCAGGCCCCGGAAGGGGTTTGTCTGTCTGGACGACTTGATCCCCTGACTTTGTCTTCAGGCCAGCATTGGGAGCAGATGGGCACAGGGAGAAACAGGAAGGGCGAGGCGTCCCCTCCTTGCTCCGCTTCTTGGCTTCCCGGGGCGCTGCTGGGCACTCCAGGGAGGCAGCGAGGCTTGCTTGTTTGGACGAGGCTCTGCCTTCCTCGTCTTCCCCTGCTCCTCCAAGCATTTGCCCGCCTGGAACTGTCTCCCAGACCCACCTTCTGGCGGAGAGCCGCATACTCACGTCCCGCTTTCGGGAAACATACATGCGCAAACATTCAGCCCCACCTGCCCCTAGGAACACATCAAGGAATGCGGTGGACATGCAGCTGTCTCCCTCTTCCAGACAGAGCAATTCTCCAGCCACGTACCTTTGCCCCGGGGGGCTCACGGCCCCAGTGAGCATAAGCCTCTCAAGGCTTCGGTGATAAAGAAGGCCAATGACATTTAACCGCAGAGGTCATCCCCAGGATTGCTTTACAGCTCCGTTTTGCCCAATGCATATCAGATGCCGAGCAAGCTAAGTCGCAGTGGGTCCTGCTGACTTGCAGGGGACTTACTCCTGAGTAAGTGCCCTGTTTTGCAGAGGTGCAGCGACAGAGCCCAGGGATTTAAAGCCAAGGCCACTCACTCACTGTCCAGAAGAATGGCAGAATTGCCGAATCTTGACATCCGTCAACATGGCAGACCACCTGGAGAACGGCCTGCTCTTTCAGAAATATTTTTTCCTGTAAGTTTCGACAAAACAAAACAAAACAGCGTCATATAAAGGAAGATGGAGACAGGGAGACCCCCACATAGATCTGAGTACATCAATTAAACCTAAACATCAGCGGACATGTCTATCTGAGAATATGTTTAATGTTAAAAGCATCTTTAGGTCCTCGGTGCATCGCAGAATTGGGGATGAGAACTTCATCTCGCCAGTGCCATGTTATAATTATTGTCAAGAAGAAGAAGAATTATACTTCTATACAACTTAATAGCTGAAGTTTTATGGGTAGATCTCAATAACAAATAAAACAGAATGAGCACACAAAATACGACAAGAATAACACATCACCACAATACAATGCACAATTTGAATGTCAAATGGAGCACCACATTTAAAAAGCTTTATTACTTTACTCAAATTAAGTTGCAAGACCTGCTAAGCAGCTGCAACAATGCAACAATGATGCAACGCTGATTAAATCCTCTGTCTTAGAGGACAGTCTTAGCCTTGCACCACTGGCAACGAGATCGTCCCTAGCCTTGTTTCTGACGTATCACCCATCCTAGAACGCAGCTCCAATGTCACGGGAGATGGTGGGAAGCGAGCCCGGATCCTTCCCCCGCCAAGCGCTTGCGCAACCGTGGCAGCTGCGGTCGCCCCGGCCCGGTTTGCACAGCCTGAGATGAGGTGGAGCTGGCACGGCTCGGCGAGGGCGACTTGTAAGCACTCGCACCGGTTGCATCGCGGAGATAAAGCAGCCGCGCAGCCCCGGGGCTTTGCCCGCGGCCCATGCAGGACCGCGCCCAGCGAGGCAGAAGGTTCGAGGGCGCTGTGGAGGGTGACTCACCAGGGGTGCTCGCTTTGCATGCGCAGCCCTCGAGCCACAATACAGTAGCGCAGGCGAGTCACCCCGCTCTGTCATATCTCTGGAGCGCTCCCCAGAAGTTCGTAGCTGAGTGAAATGCACAGAACCCCAGGAGTACTGCCAACGTACGGTTATTAATTGTTGCATAACATTCTGATTGCGGAGATGTGATCTTTCCCTTTCCTAATCAAAGGTTGTATGTTTCAATAGGAAAATGCATTCTGTAATTATCTTGTCTCTGCCTCCCTGTCTCTCCTCTCACGCTAGAGCCTTTTAGTGCAGCTACTGCTCCTTTTGCAAGCAGCTGGGAGCAGAGTTAAGGCAGGGGTTGCACAGGGAGCTGGGATGAGGCTGTCTAAAGCATAGCGTTGAAATGATGCTCGTGGTGTAGGAAGAAAATCCAGATCGGGATCAGTGGGGGAGCAGTGGGGTGCCGACATGACTTGTAGCAATGGCGGAACTAACCGCATCTTCTGCTCTGAACAAAGTTATTTTTGGCTTTGGTGGTAAAATAACTTTGTGATAGTATGAGAGCCCACCTCCACATCCTCTGCCCCCTGCCCAGGAACAGCTCAGCCCCCAGGAGGTTTGGGCGTTAGCAATGGTGTGACAGAACTGCCAAGCCTGGAAGGGTGTTGCTGGCTGCCAGGCCAGGAAAGCGGAAATGAGGCTAGAACCCAGAGGCCTCCGCGGCCAAAGACACGGAGCAATTCCTCTCCCTGGAACTGGAGCAATTACCCTGCAGAGGCTGGTCTGTGGCCATGCCGGTCGGGAATGATGGGAGTTGCAGTCCATCTCATCTGCACGGGGTGAAGTTGGGGGTGGTTGCTCTAGCCACTGCAGAGGACTGCCTCAGTGAAATTCCAGTTCTGCTGTTGCAGAAGAACTCTTCCCGTGTGCCCTCCTATCAAGCTGCCTTTTCCAAGAAGCGGCCCCCTTCGGCCTGCCTTCCTCGGGAGTTAATGACTGTTCGGCGATCTGCAAACAGGGCCGAGGCTTGCCAGCCAGTCCCTTGACTCCCGGAGTCCGCAAAGAGGGGAGCACGGGGCAGGTTACGGGTCAGACAATTTAGGTCGCACCCTTGCTTTCATGGGAGTTCTTGCTGAATTGGGGCTTGTTTGGAATGTTCACCTGATTTATGAGGCCTGAACTGAACTGAAGACAAAACTTCCGGGCGTGAGAGAGAGTCCAAAGGGAGTGCATTCACCACGACGGAAAGATCATGGGAGAGCCAAGGAGACGTGGCCATTCAAAAGGTGGCAGTGCCTGCCCGACAGACAACATCACAACTGGCAACCAGGGAAAATTAAGCTGTCCCACACAACTCCGACAGAGTCCTAAGGCGACTCCAGACTGTGAACCTGCCATGCCGGTCCCCACGGGCAACAAGACCTGTTTCCTCCTCTGTGTTTGCTTGTCTTCCTGATAAGAGGAGAGATGGAGGAAGACATGGGAGGGTTACACACGGAAGGCAAAGTCATCTGGAGCCCTCCTGACATCCCATAATTTTGCGGAACAAAAGTCCCGTCTGGAAGCACCATTCGGAATTAGGGTTTCAGGGCGTCCAGCATTTCTGCTCTGGGCATTGCAGCAAGTCCTGCCCGGGGCTGACCGGAAACGACACCACCTTCTACTTTCTTCACCTGATTTGCGGGGAGCAGAAAGGAGGGAGCTCCTGGGCACTTTTCAGAGGGTGGGGGTGAAGGGGGGGCTTTCTGCAGCACCCCCTGCCTGAGAAGTCCTTAGAGAGAGGCACTGGCCAGCCTGCCGCGACAGATTTCCCTGGCGCATGATGCACACGTGGTGTTTGTGTCTTTGCTGCGGTTAGCAGGCGTCTCCCTAGAATCTTGGATGTGCCTTAACCTTGTGCTAGAAAAAGCTGCAAATCAAGACTGCAGAAATGCCGCTTGCAGGTCCTTTATTTTTTCCCCAAGCTGGACCTCTATTCTGTCCCACTTTCACATTTGTTTCGGATGTTTTAAGTGGTGGCACGAAAAGCTGCCTGCATTTTTGTGCAGAAGGGCATCCAGTGTAAGGGCGTTTCATGGGGGACGGAAGCCAGCGAGATCCACACACATGCATGGATGTGAAAGCTGAGCGGGAAGGAAAACCGACAGGAAGAAAATTGACGTGTTCCAAACATGGTGCTGGAGGAGAGGTTTGCCAACGCGCTGGCCCGACCAAAAGACAAACACATGGGTCCGAGGTCAAATCGAGGCAGGACTTCCTCCGGAAGCAAAATGGCAAAATTGAGGCTGTCCTACTTCGGACACATTGTGAGAAGACAAGACTCCGCAGAGAAAGCAACCACGCTGGGGAAGGCCGAAGGCAGAGGAAGACTGAGATGAGATGGATCCAGTCCATCAAACAGTGACAGCCCTGAACTTGGGAGGGCTGAGCAGAACTGTCATGGATAGACTATTCTGAGGGCCTTCACTCCTAGCGTTGGAATTACTTGGCAGCACAGAGCAATATGTTTGTGCAAATATACAGAAGGTGCATTTTTGATACAGCTCTGCCTTTACATCTGTTGCAAGCATTTCTCCAGGTGCTGCAAGGTTTATACAGGATTGTTATGAATACATGCATCCTTGCGTGGAGAGCTGTACTGCAGCCAGTGTCCAAGCAGAGCTGCATCTGAATTCAAGGCCTGGTGCAGAAGTCACGGATTAGGGAAGTCTCCATTAACAAAGTTCTCCCCGTCTCTCCCCTCAGCTGCCAGAGCAGGTACAAGATGTAGCAGGAATGCATGCAAATTGCACAATTTTCAGAGGGGAAGCATGCAAATCTCCCTGGCTTAAAACAATACTCGAATCACAGCTTGCTTTAAAAGTCAAAGCTGTGATTTCGCCGCTCCACCCCAACTCAGCTCTGGTCAGCTCTTGCCTCGCCGGGCGGCTGGGAGCCTACCCAGAGGAAGGGGTCACGTTTCTCAGTGCTTCCCACCCTTAATGAAAAGCCTTTGCGGGAAACATGGGCCGGCCCTGAAGCATCCTCGCCCTGGGAGGCATCCTGAATGTGCCCCGATGGCCTTTCAGTTCAGGCACCCAGAAGTGGCCTTGGATGATGGGACTTGGGGTGCAGAGAGCCCCGCCAACCCCATGGTGGGGCCCAAGACATTCTTAGGAAATTAGGATGGGGGGCATGAAGCGGCTAGTGGAAGAGGAAGAGGGAAGGGGCTGCCTGCAAATGATGTTTCTGCTGGCACCCAAAACAGCATGCGCGCAGGAGCGTGGCCGCGCCTCAGGCCTCAGGCCTCAGGCCGCGCCTTCCCTGGGAAGTTAGGTCCTCCATGGCAGCCATTTTGTGCTGGCACCCACGACAGCTTCTCAGTTCACTGGACATGCCCCTGGGAGCCCCAGCTGGGGTCCGCGTGCTTCTTCGGTCCGTGCCGCGTGTCCTCCTTAGCCCACATCTCCAGGGCCAGAGTGCCATCACCCGGCTGGCCGTAACCTGGATCGATCACTGGCCTGGGGCAGAGCCTCGCCCCACAGGTGGCGCCTGCCCCATGCATGGGCTGGTCCTGCGGCCAGCGGGTTGATGCTCCACCAAGCAGGCTTCCCTTGTGCACAGTGCTTCTGCTGAGAGTTGTGCCGCCCACCTTTGAGCATCACTCTGGAGCTGAAAGCTCAGGGCCACATCACGCCTCTGCCCAGGGTCCCTCAAGTCCCAGCTTTATCCGGCACGTGTGAGTTTGTGCCGACGTGGGCCAAGACGTGATAGGCCGGCTGGTGGCATTCCTTCCGCTGGGAAGGATGCTGATACCGTCACGCAGCGGTGGTCCAGGGGGACCATCTGGCCCTTGGCTTAATGCACTGCAGACCTTACAGAGCAGCTGAGTGGGGTGCCAGTGACGGGACATGCGGTGGGCTCTCACTCGCGGCATCGCCATATGTCAGAGACGGCACAGGACAACAAGAGAGAGCAGCAGTGCCTGGTTTCCCCCTGGCTCAAGGCGGCTTTTGCTCTTCAGCCTCCACAGTGAGATGGTTCCACATTAAAGGCAGCTCTGAACTAATTTGAGAGGGCTCGACGGAAGGGACCCCTCATCGCTGCTGCTGCAGTGGATGCTCCCTACGGACCAATGTCTCCTCACAAGGCAAGAGTTCCCCTGCGATGCAGCACTGCTTCCAACATCTGGAGCCCCCTCCAGATCAAGTCCAAGATGGCTTCCCGGCCTCTGCTTAAAGGAACAACATAAATGATCAAGATGTTCCCTCATGAGCAGAGATCACAAAGCCTGTGGGAGGAGCACAGGGGCTACTAAAACTGAAATGCATGCAAAAATGTTTTTGTGGGAGATCACAGTAAAAATGCATTGCATTCGGAAAATTGCTTGCAAAAAAAAGGAGTGTTTTAGGGTAGAATCTTATGCATGTTTAGGCAGGAATCTGCGTAGGATTGCAGTATTAGACAAAACTGCATGCAAAAGCACATGAACTGGGAGAAATGCATAGAGAAGGCACAGACACATGCATGCAAACTTTTCAGAAAGAGCCTCAAAATTCAGACAGGCGAAGCAAAATTTGGACAGGAACCAGGAGTAACCCAGAGAAACTGAAACTGATCGATTCAACTCTTACAGAATCCACAACCTCAGAGACTCGCGGTTCATTTCTCTTGCAGCCTGGGATCGGTGCTCGTGCAGCCAGGAGCAGGTTGGTTAGCGCTGTTGGTCTCTGCTGGGTGCAGGTCACGGTTCCATAAAGGAAACGACACTCTGCAAATGAGTCGGATGTCATCAAGGCGATGAGGCCAAAGCAGCCTGAAGTTCTGGTTATTTTTGGATGCAGCGTTTGTAGACTCGATCTGGAGTCACCTCTTCATGATTAGTTAGGGTAAGCCACCCTGAGGATGTCATGTTTCGGAGATGCCGTGAATAGGAATACAATGGATGGATGGATGGATGGATGGATTATTTATTTATTCATTTATTTATGAAAAGCTTTTCTTGCCTGTCCACCAGTAGCATCTCGGGACGGCTTAGGTTAAAAAATGAGTAAAATCAAACAAAGCGACACAGCATCTGTCAACTGAAATACTAAAACCACAGTAAGAATCAATGAGACATTAAATTGACAGGAAAATGAAAAGGTTCCCATCTGATGCTGAAAGGAATATAACTGAGAATATAATTAAGAAGCATGGGTCCCTGACCCAAGGGCCTTGCGATCAAAACACGAAGGCTGATGGAGAAAGCAAAGCGAAGGCAGGCATCTCTTCCACCTGGGCCCCTCCAGATGTTTCTGCTGTAACTCCCATAGTCCTTGCTGGGCTGGATCTGGTAGGAGCAGAATTAGAAGACATATAATATTGAATTAGAAAAGTGGCAAAAGCTGTGGGAGAGAAATGTTAAGGTAACTTTAGCAACCTCGTATAAAGAAAATTTGTATAAAATGTTTTATAGATGGTATTTGTCACCAAATCGATTAGCTAAGATGTTTCCAAATATGTCAAACAGGTGCTGGAAATGTAAACATGGTGTGGGTACATTTTATCATATGTGGTGGACCTGTGAATATGTGAAAAAGTATTGGATTAAAATACATAAATGGCTTGAGGAAATGCTACAAAAATCTTTAGCCTTTAAACCTGAAGTTTTTTTGTTAGGCATTGTACTGGAAAATATTAGTAAACAAGAAATGTACTTGATACTACATTGAATCACAGCGGCGAGGATCGCGCTTGCTCAATATTGGAAGAGTGAGGAACTACCCACTGAGGAACTGATTTTGAAAAAGATTCTGGATTGTGCAGAAATGGATAGATTGACTCTATCACTGAAGGAGAAGGAAGACACTGACTTTTACCAAACCTGGAACTTTTTTTACGATTGGCTAGAAAAACGGGACTTGGCATAGAGTTAAAGATGTTTTTTAACTTTTATAAATTGATTTGATTATGATCATAGAATGCTAAAAGATATGTTATAGGGGGCTGACCCAGCTTGTCCGACGTACTTGATGATTGATGCTTTTAATTTGTAGTTTAAAATTTTTAATAAAAATCTTATAAAAAGAAAAGAAAAGAAAACATCCAGAGGGCACCAGACTGGGAAGGACTGGATTACGCCAGGGGTGTGTTGGGGCCAGGAAACCAGGCTCATTCGACCTCAGTGGACTTACTGCCTGCTTCTGATCTGATGACTAGAAGTGGGCCAAGTCAGGTGTTTACCATGGGCTTCTCCTTCCACCATGTGCCACAGTCTGCGTATTAAAAAACACTAGGGGAATTTACGTAATAAAACGTGCAAATCATGCTATTGGCACTCTGCAGAAATTGGAGGCTGAAGATCAATCCTTCTGGTGTCATTTGTGCAAATGAACCACAGTCGCGAGGGGCTCAGCTTCCAATTTGCGCAAATGGTACAGATGGTGTTATTTGCATGAATTTCCTGTTCTTTTTAAAAGGTCCAAAGCATCTTAGAGAAGAGAGCCTTTGAGATGGCTTGACACACACAACAAGGAGTCAACAACAGGGGAGAGCCAGCAAACCAGAACCGGGGGGCTGAATTGGACCCTATCCCCCTCGGATTCCTCACACATTCCTAAACTTAGCCAGCGGTTTAGTCAAAAAGAAGGAGGGAGAAGAGGAATTTGAAGAAGGAGCGAGAAGACATCACAGACAGGGCCGTCTGAACTGCATGATGGGCCCCGGGCAAAGCAGTGTACTGGTGCCCCTACGACAACGATGACTGTTAATCTTGGAAATTTTCCAATTTTCCAAGGGTTAACATGCACAGATTAGTATGGGGCCCACGGACAAGTGCCCTTCAGGCCCACGCGTTCAGACGGCCCTGATCACAGAGCAGTTCTAGGGGGACTTCATGTGTGAAGGGTAACAAGGGAACGTAAGCAACTGTTTAAGAAGGAAGATATTGCATGGCCCAAAACAGGGGGGCTGGAGAAGTGAAAGCCACGGGCAGAGATGCGGCGCAACTGAAGGGGCTCAAAGGGAAGGTGGGCAAAGCCATGGAGGACTTGAAAAGGACACCAAAGCCCACCATGAGACAACACTTGTGTTAGGACCAAGCACGTGCACAAGTTTTTGAGAACTCCCAAGCCCTCCATCAAACAATGGATGGAAAGAGCAGAAGGTACAGACGCGGTCTCAGGAGGGTAGATGGAGACCGAATGCATGTGTCCACGCTACATGTTGTCAGTTGCGCATCACTTTCCGGGACAAAGAAGCAAAGACTGATTCCCAGCTCTGAATACAGAGGGTGACTTTTGCTCTGGACAAAACACCCAGGTTGTTGGTGTGCAAGGAGCACGACACCCCAGTACTTGCACCTATTAATTTCGGGTGGTTGACCTCAGTTAGAAAATCCCGGAAGTAAATTCAAGGCAGAAATACCTAGTAGCAGAGGGAAGAAGCTCAGAACTCAAAGAACCTCGGACAATAGAAACCCGCATTCCTCTGACAGGAGACTCTGCCGTGACTAGCGAAATATGGTATTCCTGGGACAGGGAGCTTGTGCAGGATGTGGAAGGGACTGGGAAAAGGGGGAGGGCGATATAAACATGGAAGATGCCCTTGGGAGGCAGAGCTTCCCCTGCCTCCGAAAAGCTCGCCCTCTGAATCCGCTTAGTAATCTGCTCCTCCTTTCCTCCACTATTCCAAGGCCTGAGCACAATATTATCGTGCAAGGGTCACCATTAAAACAAACAAACAAAAAAATGGTATTTGCACTATTTTGTTTGCCACCTTGTGGGAGTCTTGGCCTCTGTCCACGGTTCTTGTCCTTGGCGTTCTTCCCCAGATCCCCATCCTAGAGAGAGAGAGAGAGAGAGAGAGAGAGAGAGAGAGAGAGAGAAAGAAAAGTCCAGGAAAGAGCTGCTCTCCCTACCCCCATGGCTGTTCTTCAGTGGCATTGTAGATCCTGGCCTTTTCAAATCGAGCTGACGGGTGCATAAATTTGAGTGTGTCATTCCATGCAGCCCAGTACCCCAAGGCGAGCAAGTCGAGAGTCAGCCGACGACTCATAATGAAAGAGAGAAAGCTGACCGCAGAGGTGTTGCTGGGGACCGAGCATTGGGGGGCCCTCGCAGTTTCTGGAACAGTGGCGAGCTGCTCCATCGAGAGACCGGCTCAACTCGTTTGGCACAGAGATGCTCCGTCGCCCTGCCTGCACGGGGCAAGGGGCACAAGCATGCACGCTGCACGCCCTGCCTGCTCTCGCACCGGGGCGCTGGCCTGGGGACCCACGCCGGGCAGCCTGCAAGGTTGAACGCAAGTCCTCCCGCTCGACAGCCAGCCGGTGGATGCACATGAGACGCCTGCCTGTCTGTGAGAATCAGAAAGTGAATTCGAACAAACCTGAAAGTAACCAGGTCCCACTCTCTGACAGACTTTTGTGCTCTGTGGTTACTCACACTTTCCCCATTATTAATCAGTGGGGAAGCTAAGTAAAAAGAGGCAAATTCTTCTGAAAAATATCATGTTTTAAGTTTCCTTTCATGGCCACCCGTGCTTCATGTGTGTTTGCGCACATGTGTCCCTGCGTGTGTTTGTGGCACCGGTTCAGGGCTTCTTTCTCTTCTGCAAAATGGATCTGGTGGAGAGCCTCGAAAACAGGGCCCTCCAGAGACCGCCTGCGAATTCTGCGTTGCAAATGGGGTCATCTGTGGATGCGCCCCAAAAGCTCGAATGTGCCTGGAACACCTCTGCAAATTAGTTCTTTATTTGACAGATTTAGTGAAGGAGTGCGATACGAACCACAGATGTTGCAGGGAGAGCCTGTCTGGTTCAGTTCCTGGAATCTCGGAGCCCTTTCCAAAATCCTGGAGATGACAACCTCCTATCCTCCGGTGGCACTCCACTGTCTTCGATTTCGACAGGAAATATCTCACCTCTAACGGTGCCTTGGATTTGGCACTGATGACTGTGGGCAGGCAAGCGAGCGTCGTGGTGCTTTCCAAATGTTTCTGCCTTCAGAGAGCGATTTCCACACCAGCTCCTCCGCCACGGAGCTCCTCCGCACCTCCGATGGAGATCCTGTGCTCTTGGGGCATTTGCTTCTCTGTTGACTCGTCCAGCTTGGTCTTCCTGCTGCCAGTTGTGAACCGACTACCCTGGAACACACACACATGTACAAGTGCGCATGTTTTGGTTGCGCATTGCAGGCGAAAATCGGCGTGGTGGACAACGGGCTTTCCAGAAAAGCTTGGCAGCTGCCATGGAAGAATAAAGGCGCCCACATCCAGCCCATTTCCTTTTGTATGGATTCAGTCATTAGTTTAATTTCTACCTTAGGTCTTTTTAAAGATAGGGACTCCTTTATCCTGGGCCAACCAGTCTCTCTGCCTCTCTACCTCCCCTCCCCCTCCTCCTCCATCTCTAGGAAGTTGGGCATGTTGTAAGCAAGAATAAGGAAAAAAAACCCCTGCTGGTCCTTAGGAAATGGGTATTTTGTGAATGGCTGCACCCTCATGGCAGCCATTTTGGAAATGATCAACCCCCCCCCCCACACACACACCAGATGGCAGCCATTTTATGACAGGAGCCATGATGCTGTCTCAAAATTGCGAATGTGCCTCCTGATTTCCAGAAGCTGGCGTTCCCGGATAACCATTTTCCACTCTGCGCCTTAGCCTGGAAGGGGAATGAGCTCAGCTCACTTAAAAATGAAGACTTTTTAAAGAATCCACCCCCATTCCTACGAATCTCTGACAAGCTTTCAAAGAACTCATGGTTCTCCCAGAAAGAATATTTTAATATTACTGTCATCTCGACTCTCATGTGCTTGATGTGCAATGAGCCTTGGCAGTATTTGATAGCAAACACTTAAAAAAAAAATCTTGCAGCTTTGATTAAAAAGTGTGCACTGCGAAATATACCTATTTGACAGCTTGAACGTTAAGGAGAATTTTTGTCTGAAATTTGCCTACATTTGAAAGCCACTGTGGCGTGCTGGTTGGAGTATTCATCTGTGGACCTGAGAGATCTGGGTTCCAGTCTGCAGTCAACCATAACGCTCACAGGGTGAGACTGGACCAGTCATCTCAGCCTACCTCACAGGGTTGTTGGTGTGAGGATGAAATATTGTGGAGGAGGCTGAGTAAACTGCCTTGGGTTCCTCAGGAGGGCAAAACCCTCAGGCTACCAGATGGTGTAGTAAGAAAAATAGGAATAACTATGCCAACACGTCCCGAGCATTTGGATTTCGAAACCTAAAGTCAGATGTTTGCGTTCCAGATGCAAATTTCAAAATCACCCTCTGTTTTTCAAGACCTGAATGACAAACCGGGAAATCTGCCATATTATACAAACTTGCACATGTTCATCTCAAGTTCTTTTATTCATTTTCATCAGGTTTGTATTTGTTGGACTTTCGTTTTCAATTGTTCAGAGTTTTCTAAGCCTCCTCCTCAAACCTGAACTCCAAATTTCTGATCGTGAAGTTTGATCTGGGAGCTGAGGGGCACACCATGGAGTTCAAAATGTCAGTATTCTACAATTTAGAGATGGAATACATGTGCGTGTGTGAACTGATATGGACTGTAGAGACAGAACGGCTACAGACATGGAGTGCACCTTCCAGAAGGAACGGAAAGGCTCAGCACACAAAGGCCCACTGAAATCAAGGAGCTGTGCAAGAGAATTGTGGGTGAATTGTGCTCAAACGCACATCTGTTCGTCTGCACTTGGAAATGACATCTCCGCCCCCTTCAGCAGGAGATGCGCTGCTTGCTAAGCTCAAATGCAGAAGAGCTGCAACGGCTTTGCGCATGATGCGCAGGGGCGCGGCCCTCCCCAGGCCCCGCTTAAATGAGCAAGAGCTCCTCGCAGGTTCTCTCTGGGATGGTGACCTTAATTTGGTGAGCGAGCAAAGTGACTGGAGCAACAGAAGCTGTGCTCAGAAGGGCTGACTCTGCACTCCTGCGGGTGACGTCACCTTCGCAGCCCCCGTCGCCCAGTCCTTGACGAAATGTCCTCTCCCAACGAATGCGCCATCTATCCAAACAATGACTGGCTGGCGACGGAACGTGATTTTCCCCTTGCAGGAAAGGCGAACAAAATGCACATTGGCTTCTCTGAAGATCATTCGTTCTGCCTTTAATAAGCATAATGAATTCAACCTTGCTTTCCGGGCTGGGGAGAGAGACGCGTCCTTCACAGGGACGCAGCTGCATGCAAAGGACTTCGGAGCCATTCCTCCCCAAGGCCGAGCCAGAGCCCCCGCAGCCCTTCTTGCCACGGCTCTGGGAGGCCCTCGAGAAGGTCCAGCAGTGGCCCGAGAGATGCTTGCCTGGATCCCTCCCCGCAAGCTCTGCAGCTCTTACGGGGAGAAATCCACGGAAGGTCCAGCGTCTCCAAGGAAGGTCCTTCGTTCAGTTCCTTCTATGTACTCGTGGCCTGGCTGGCAAGGGGGGCAGCCTTGCTAGGCACTGGCCAAGGCCCTCCCCACAGGGCGGCTGCCCTGGTAACCCATGGATCCCCGACCCTGTCGTTCCTTTCCTCCTCTGCCACCGGCCCTTTCCAAGCAAGACGGAAGTAGGGAGAAGGGGGTGCCGTTGTTACAGCAACCACATGAGTGATGCCCCCCAAGGGCGCAGGTCCTGGCCAGCCCTGCTCAGCTCTTGGAAGTCGCAGACGGGGGCTTCTTTCACGCGGTCGCTCCACCTCTTCTTTGGCCTTCCTGTCCGTCTTCGGCCTTCGGCTTTCCCAGGCACGATGCTCTCCTCGGGGAGTCGTGCCTTCCCATGGCGTGCCTGAAGCGGGGAGCGCTCTCCCTGTTCCGTGGCCACTTGCCTGCCTCCATCAGGAGGAAAAGCCTCGCCACCCCGACAACACCACCAAGCGCAGGCAGGCGAGATGTGGCTCTGCGGAGCCTCCCCACATGTTAATGGCGATGCGGATGGAGAAGGGCCCGCTCAAGGGCCACTACAGGCATCGCGCCAAGCTGAGGCGGCTGCTGCCCAGCCACTCCTGGGGCCTGGCTGGCTCTCCATCCCAGTGCGCTTTCTTCTTTCAGGGCTGCATGGCCTTCCAGACGGACAAGGCCTCCAAGGAGCGGACGGTCCTCTGTGAAGCTGGCCACTCTGCCGCTGGTTCCCCAGTCACGCGCCCTCTTCCCTGGGGAGTGCTCTGGCCTGGAGGGGGGGAGGTCGGCGGGAGGCATGTGGCCCAAGTGCTCCCACCCCAAGACCTGGAGCTGCAGCAGGCAGGTGGGGTCCTGCCCCAGGCCCCATCTGCTCAGGCCCAGGACCTGGCAAGCCGCAGTGGCCCCGGGGGCAAAACCGGGGGGAGGGCAGCGCTTGCATTGCCGCTGGGAGTGCTGGAGGGCCCTGGGAACTCCGGCCTGCCCCCGCTCCAGTGCTCCAGTCCCCCAGCACCGTCTGCACAGTGCAGCAGTGAGACAGGAGGCTTCGTGCTGGGGCGTCCCCACATGAACGCTGAGGCATGCCAGCGAGCCTTAATTTTTAAGGACGACAGTTGTATTTATTCAACTTTTGGGTGCTGCAGAAATAAAATAAATACTCCAGTTGTAACCATCTCCCTTCTCTGCAAGAAGCCTTTGTTCAGAAACCCAGCACAATGCAAGGTGGTCGGGGTGGGATCTGTGCAAAGTCCTGAAAGCAATTTCAGAATGATTAGGGAAGTGCCCACCGGAGCTGAGTGGCGATCGGCCACGGATCTTTTTGAACGAGCTGGGAAGCACGGTGCCCTGCGAGGTGTGGAGCGGATAGCCGCATTCACTGCTTTGAAGTTTCACAGCCAAAACAGTAACCCATCCAGCACTACGATAAACCCAAGAAAGCCATCGCCATCAAGGCAGAGCGCTTGTGCTGAGAGTTATGTTCCGATAAGGGGCCCTGGCACGCATCAGGAGAAGTCTGCCGATTTGCAAAGGTTTGGGCTTCATCCACCCCAGCATCGGTCCATATGACCTACAATCGAGTGACTTAGCAAACAAGCACAGACAGTGAAGCAAATAAGGAAGATGGCCGGCACTCGTACATCAGGCTGTCGGGGTAGCCATGGAAGCTGGTCAGTACCAAAGCCCTCCTGGCACCAAAAATGGGCCACTGAAGGGCGGAATGGGCAGGGGAAAGGGGCAAGCAGAGGACTTAACTGGGCAAACGTGGCCTCCCGGTACATCTGTGGAGGCCCCAGAAGGCCCTAGGCCAGGCGGAGTGCGCATTCAGCATGGGCAGTCTCCAGGGCAGAGCTGGCGGCATGACGCTGGATCCCGCAGCAGAAACAGAAAACGGGGCAAGGGAAGCCGCCAAGAGGGCTGTGCCAGGACCCAGCCAACCTGCAGGCCCCCGCAGGACCAGCCAACGGCCAGCGTGGAGAAACGGCCCTGGGTTCGAGGGCTGGAGCACTGGCATTGCGCCGCGCTCTGCAGGGACCAAGAAAGACGAGCGACGCTCACCCAGGATCCCAGAGAAGACTCAAGTGCAGGCAGTGGAGCAGCCTGGCCTCATGTTAGTCCCACAGGTACATCTCACCTTAGTGCTGGTGAGCTTGCCTCATTTGTGCAGGGGGACACAATCTAGGCACCTCCCAAACACCATGCACTGGACACCGCTCTGGCCAGGGGGCATCTCTCTGGGGGGCTGACCCTTGGCTCATGCAGACTAGAAAGGAGGGCAGTGAGAAGCCCCCCTCCAATCTCAGCAAGGAAGAAGGTTCATTGTATGTCCCTAACTCATCTGCTGAGCGTCTCTGTTCAGGTTGCAGGTCAAGACCGTTCCCATCTAAATTCTCCCTGGAAAACCTTCGGGACAAGCCACACGAGGGCCGGTTTTCTGTGCGCATCAAGTCACAGGAATCGGCGATGTGCTTCTGTGGCGCCATCGCATCGGCGTCATCGTCAATCGCCAATTTCTTGCTGCGTCTCCGATTCTAAAAGCAGAGCAGGGGCTTTTATCAGGTCACTAAATCGTGTGTATGGCGGGGAGGGTTCTGGCCAGGCATTGCTGGGGCACCAGGCTGCAGAAAGCCGCTTTAGAAGAATTCTGGGTTTCTGTGTGAATTCAAACTCTGCCTGTGAATTTGTGCGCTCGCTCGCTCTCTCTCTCGCTCTCTCTCTCTCTCTCTCTCTCTCGCTCGCTCTCTCTCTCTCTCGCTCTCTCTCTCTCTCTCTCGCTTGCTATGTTTCCTCTAGTTGCACCACCGAAATAAAAGTGAGCGTAGACCAAATACCAACATTTGGCTTCTGCTTTTCTTTTTTCTGTTTTCCTCTTTCAGGAGATATGCTGTTCTTGCTCATTTGCCTGCTGTGCTAATTAATGATTTATTCAATATTTCTTGCACTTTCAGACCACCCAGTAATCAGAGTTCTCTAATCAGTAAATTAGAGACATAACATGCAAAACAGGAGGCACTGATATAACAGTATGTAGTAAAAGGAAGATAAAACCGGTGGCAAAGGCTAAAAGCGATGCAGTAGAGAAACAAAAGTTACCAAAGAACATACCAGCCAAACAGAATCCATAAAAACATTTCTAGCAGCACGTTTCACCTGGCACAGAAAAAAACAGCTTTCTCTTGGTGCTGAATAGACCCTGTGCAAGGGTCAGTCACATCACAGAGGCAGGAGGCCACCCCTGAAAATATATATAACATATTTATATAGTATAAATACCTATAATTAACTAGATGAAAATTGAGCAATCTGTTTGCAAATGCCTCAAAGCTTCTACTAATAATTATAATAATGATGATCTTGATAATGGCAGCAGCAGCAGCTTGTTGGAGCCCATAACCACTTTCTTCCCCTCGAAGTCGGAGAGAAGATGGTTGTGCGGACCGGGCCGTGCGCTTTGCTCTGCGAGGAAGGGCACTCTTCTCGGAGGCTGTGGAAGGAGCAGGCGCCGGGCACAGGCAGTCCCTCAGCAGCCTTAAACCAGAAGAATTCCACCTGAACTTTTAAACCCCAGCAAATCAGCGGAGGAAAGCAGACATCACCCAGCCGCTCCACGTGGCTCCCACCCCGATCTCGCTGAGTTCACTTTGCAAACAGAAGGAGCGCTGTCAGAACAGCCTGGGGCAACGTTTGTACCTTGTCTGCATGCGAACATCTATTTACCGAGGTGGCGAACAGGTCTCTTTTTCTCCCAGGTGTCAAAGCTATTATGAGAAAGGCTGTTTCACAGGTGACCCCGCCTCAGGGGCATGGCATGCGCTCCCGTGTCCTGCACTTTCAGGCCTGTCCCGGCTCCCTTCTTGGAGCTGGGAGGCGAGAGAGGAGCACTTCATCACCACGTCCGTGTGGGCACGGAGGCATGCGGGGGGGGGGGGCTGGCAGACCCTCAGGTCCTCTTCTGTCCTTGGGACTGGGGGTCCCTACTTCTGGGGAGGACTCGGTGCCTCTGTGGAGCCCTGCTGAGGGAGCACACGAAGACAGAGGCCTCTTCAGCCATCTCTGCCATCAGAAGTACCCCAAGGAAATGGAGCCACGCTTTGTTTCAAGGTGCATGAGGGGCCCCGCCATTTAAAGGAGGGGCAGAGCGCCGTTGGACCCTCCCTCAGATGAGCACGTCTCAGGTCGTATCCGGCAAAAACGATGCTTCCCCCCGCCTGGAGCCAGTAATGTGGGAAACACCACGGGCCCTCGCACCATGAAGGCTCTCCTAGCGCCATGACTGCTCCTCACACGAGTGGCCTGCCAGAGGCATCCTTTAAAGACGAACAGGAAGCCAGAACTTTCCCTGGAAGCAGCATTCCGAGACTGAGGCTCTCCAACTTTGGACACACCATGAGAAGGCCAAAGAAGACAACCACACCAGGGGAAGCTGAAGGCGGAAGGCAGCGCGGAGGAGCAGCGCCAGGTGCATGGACTCCACACGGAAAGCTGCAGCCTGGGAGCATGGACAGGCATCTCGCAGGGCCTGAATTCATGGGGTCACCATAACTTGGGGGTGACTTGGCGGCACATGGCAAGAACAACAAATACTTGCTTAGTCCACTGTACAGATGGGGTAAAACGATGGCCGGAAAGGGGGACGTTTGGTGCCCGTCAGGGACAATATAAGCACAGGGGCCATCGCTCCTCCACCTCTGCCCAGTGTTATGGTCAGGGGCACTGGGGTTTGGGTCGCCTGCATTTCAGCCTAACCTCAAGTCGATTCTTCAGCACAGCGATGCTTGTGATCCTCCCCCAAGTGCTTTGAAGCTCCGCTTGGTTCAATCCCTTTTTGTCTTGTTTTTCAGCTCATCCGCATGGGAAGAGTGTGCATTTTGGTATACAGAAGTGTGCACGGCTCTCCCCACCCTAAAGCATGGAAGCATGGAAACGGTGCACTTTAGATGACGTGCATCCCAAAGCTGCCATCTTTAAACAATGCGTTTTTAACTGCAGTTGTAGGTCTGGGAGTTTGCAAGGGACTCCCAAAAAGAAACCAGTGCTTGCAATCAGAGCGTGTTTGCAAAAATGGCATTCTTGTGCATCCCTAGAGAAGGACGAGCATCTCAAGGACGGGTGGTGGAGGAGGAGACGGGGCTTACGGGGTGTGGGGAAAATGCAGGGGTGGCCTCTTATTGATTCATTACATTTTTATCCCCCTCTGAAGCCTGCCTCATTTTGCAGGACCGTTCTGTCCAGCCACCTCCAAAACAGCTCTGCTCCTCTACAAGTCTGTGGCTTCCTTCATTGAGTCGCCCCGTCTCGTATGTGGTCTTCTTTTCTTCTTAAAGGAAGCCACTGCCTCGAACGTAGAGGAGCTGAGCAGGACGTCAAGGGAGCTTCCACTCACGGGGTGCAAAGGCCCGTTCTCCCTGCTAGCTCCAGTCTCTCGGGCAGGAAAATGAGGGCTGGAATCGGGGAAAGGTGCAAATCAGGTGGATCATGGAGGGTGTCGGGGAGGATGGGAACTGGATTCCTGCATCTGGAGGGCAGCAGGATGGAGATATCTTTTTAAACTGCCCAGGGAACACCCGGCACCTGCTCGCTCTTTATTTTAGTAACTTTTAACCTGCTTCTCTTGACAAGGTGAGTCCCAAACAGGTCATGTGATAAAATATAATACGATGCCTAAAATGTAACCAACATAAAATCCCAAGCGCTAAGCAACCAACAACATCAGGGCTAAAGGTACTGGTCATGAGACCTGCACATGGGCGCAGGGAGGAAGCTGGCGAGAACTTTATTATCTCCTGTATACAAGCTGGGGCAGCAGCAGAAAATCTTTTACCCAGATGCAATTGCGTCTTGCACACCTCATGAATAAGCTGCCTCGTAATACTATCCACCCAGGAACTGCATTAAAATACCCGAGCCCAAGAAAATGAATCAGCCCTAGTGGGTTCCAGATGTTTGCAGCTGGAAAACAGCTGCTGGGGGTTGCCACTGGTTCCGCTTTAAGGGAGGGATGGGGGCTGGAGGTCGCTGGACACACAGTGGACTTTGCAGCATGTAGGTGTTAAACAATGAGTCCTGCCCAGCCAAGGAGTCCCCAGGTCACTTTTGGGGTCCTGCCACCAGGGCATGAAGGGAGCCACCCCAGAGAGGGCCCAGCAAGCCCTTAATTTAGCGCAAGTCTTCCATGCCTTTCCCCTCTCTTTAAAAAGCGTCATTTCTTTTGTCGTGACATGAGCAGAAGAGCGGTCCAAAGAGGAGGCCAGCTCGTAAGCATGTGTAACGTGCAGGTGTTGGGACTTTAGACAGTAAAGATGGAGAATGCAGGGCAGGTTCATGCCACTAAAGTACTTCTGCACAGTTAGACAATTTATTTATTTATTTGGAATGTTTGTGTGCCATCCCATTCACATAAGCCTTGGGACGGCTTCCAACATATCAATAAATACTCATACAAAAATACATATAAAATCTGGAGACATCCCAGCATAAATATAAAATCAATAAATCAATTCAACAATTAAAATAACATTTAAATAAAAAGGTCTTGGCCTGGCGCCGAAAAACACGTAATGATGGTGCCAGGCGGACCTCTCTGGGGAGCGCATTCCACAGATGGGGCGCCACTGCAGAGAAGGCCCTGCTCCGGGTACTCTGTCTCCTAATGTCTTTCATGGAGGGCTCCCGGAGGAGGGCCTCTGCTGCTGATCTCAAGGGGTGGGAGGGCAAATATGGAAGATGTTCCTTCAAGTATCCAGGTCCCAAGCCGTTAAGGCCTTTATAGGTCATAACCAACACCTTGAATTGGGCCCGGACTTCAATGGGGAGCCAGTGAAACTGACGAAGAACTGAATTGCGGAAGAACACAGAGCATGGGAAGACAGGAAGGGAGTCAGTCCTGGAGGCTGCAGTGCATAGGTTGTATTTGTTTAAAATTCCCTTGGCAACTTTGTTCATTTTTGTTTACTTTCGTCTGTTCTGTTTGTATTCGTTTTTCCCCATTCTACATTTTCTTCTATGTATTTGTATATGTTAAGAAAATAAAAATGAAAAAAGTTATGGAAGAAGAAAATAAACATTACCTGAAGCGATACAGCGCTGCCCAGCTCTGGATTCCAGTGCTGTTATCCATGGTGGGGACAGTGAAATCTAATCCTTCACGAACTTTGCTACGCAGTAAATTTTGTGGAAAAACACCTTTTCCATGTTTTCAAGGCATTACTTCAATTAATGTACTTGTCTAAATTTTAGTCTATGAAATCAGAGCACATTGTAGTTTGTGCTACAAGGACCAGGGTATCCTCGATCTGTTTTGTGATTGTTATAACCCAGATAGCTGTCCTGTGACTACAACTTAGGTGTGAAAGATGTGGGTGTGTTTTTTCCTTCAGTTACCCTTCTAAAGAGATTCCCCCAGCCCCCAAAGATTTGGGTAAGAGGAGTGAGACCTTGGCAGTGCCTCTCTCGATCCCATTCCTTAAAGTAAGTTTTAAATAATGTAATTAGTTTATTTATTGTTGTGAGCTGCCCCGAGGCTTGTTTGCAAGGGGGCGGCATAGAAATATGTAAATAAATAAATGACCAATTCCTAGGGAGCCCTGGCGTGGCTTCTGCCTTCTTCACAGCAGCTGCCCTCTGGGCTGACATTCCCACCATGGTGTCCACTGCTACCCCAAGATCCTTCTCTTGCTCGGTCACTGCTAGCATAGATTTAAAGTTGGGGCTTTTTCCCAATGCCCATTACTCTGCCCTGACTTGCTCTGAACCGCATCTGCTCTGGGGGGCCCCTCTCCCAGTTTGGAGGGATGCTGCTGGAGCTCCTCACGGTCCCTCTGGCTTCAGCCACCCTTAAACGGTTGAGCGCCATCGGCCCTAAGCTTGCTCCAAATTCCAGGTCAGGTGTGAGCAGGTTGAGAAGAAGTGGTCCCGGTAGTGGGACTCTGCTGGTGGCACCTCGCTTTGGGGAAGAGTTGCCATTGCTCCTGTTCCTTAACCATCGGAGGACCCCCGCCCCCCCAAGCCCTCCTTTGATCCCACGACTGCTCAGTTGGTTCAGAAGCCTTTAATCAGGAACTTGGCCAGTTGGAGGCCAAGTAGTGCTGCCTAGTGGGTCACCTCGTCTACGTGCTTATTTAAAAAACTGAGTTGATACACACACATATTATTGGAAATGCCATTTTCTCTATTCTGAAAAATACGATAATTACACAATACCCCCTACAAGAAATCCTGGCATATCCACAGCAAATATTTGGGAACCTATTGCTATTTTTAAAATGTACCCACTGGGGACTACATAAATATTTCTTGGCTGTAATTGAATAATTATAATAGATGAAGTGAGAGTGGCTTCTTTGGTGCCCACGTTATAAGGGTTGCTCTAGATACTGTTTGCGGCCGTTACCGAAAGCTTTGCTTATTTCATATTTCTTTCACCGTCCTCTGGTTAATTTTATGTTTCAGTTGCTAGCAATTATTTCATTTGGGCGCTCCCATTTGTCCCTCGCTGCCTTCTTTTCTTCCTCTTGCACCAATTTTGCTGGCAGGCAGTGGCCGCCGCAGTGACACGATCCGATTCCCGCATCCATTCCTAGCAGTGGACATTTTGTTGTTAGAACGTAAGCCCCCGTTCCTTCTAGCCGGGCACTCCATGCACATGGGGGCAAGCCAGACCCCTCAAGAGGAAGCCCTCAAGCAGGGGAGGGGGCATCGCACCGCTCTGCCCCAGCAGCATGGACAGAACAACCAGGAGTGACCCAGGCGTCTGCACAAGGGAAGCCGCATGGATGGGGCAGGAGGGTCCCACGCCGTTGCTGGTGCAGCGCTTCGGTGGAGCGTGCAGCACAGAAGGGGAAGGTTCTGGCAGAGGGCAAAAACCAGCCACTGCGCACTGCTCAGGCCATCCGAGGGGACGGAGCGATGTCTTCCTTTGGGGAATCGCACCATCTCATGGCTCCAGGGAGCCTCCGCTGCCCTGTACATACTTCCCATATTCCCCGGCCGGTGCCTTCGGGCCGCTGCCCCCGCAGGCCTCACTGCAGGTCTCCGTACAGCCAGCCCACCGGCGGGGTCCTCGCCCAGGCCTGGTGCCCTGCGAGGGACCTGCCCTTTGTGCTGCGAGCGGAATAAGCGCCGCCGTGCCCAGAGAGCAGCCACCGACGGAGGTGCATTCGGAGGCCTGTGTGAGCGGCGACAGGGCGCTCCTGTGACGAGGTGCTAATAAGGAGTGGTGAGTGAGTAATGGAGCGAGGCCGCGGCCGCCACCGCCTAGGTGCTGTCCCGTTTTGCATATCTCAGCACAAGGGGCGGCTTTCTCATTGGCTGGGCCTCCACCTGTTGATGGAGGGCAAGCTACTGCCAGGACGAGGCTCCACCTTCCACGAGAGGCACCTTCCCCAAGCCAGTGTGCTCCAGCGGAGGACCACAGGACCCATTACTCCCAGCCAGCAAGGCCACGACTGCCACAGATATCCATTTCCCAGGAGGAAAACTGGAGAGACTCAAAATTCAGTCAGGATGCAGCCCGAGGCATGTTTAGGCAGCAAAAAGGGAAGTCCGGCAACACGCAACGTTGTGGAATGCTGTGAGCTGCAGGACTTGTTTCCTAACATGCTGTCCCTAAGTGCTGTACCCTGGTGTGCTCCAGCTCGGCGGGAGGGGCTCTGAACGCCAAAACACAGAGCCACCGTTCTGGCACATCCACACACTCCCCCCCCCCACCAGTCCCTGCCCCATGTTCTGTACCAACAGAAGCGAACTGATGAGGCCCTGAGATTTAACAAAAGAAAAAACTTGGCCAAGAACCTGAGCACAAGTTGAGATCAGAGCCAGTCTCCTAACTAAAAATAAAACAATTTAGAAACACCTGAAGAGAGGAAGTGAACGTGGGGAGAGGGGCTGGTGGCCTCTCACTGCTGTGTCCACGGGCATCACGTGGGACCCCAGCAGTAGCAGACACCACCAGATTCAATGGGGAGGAAAGACGGATGTTCTCCGGCCAGGGGCACTTGGGTTCTCCGGGGAAGAGATGGAAGTGATGCAAAGGCGTTTCTCTCTGCTGCTTAGCTGAGAGGGAGCTAAGAGGAAGGGGGACTTTCAGGGGTCTTCAGAGAGCGATTCTTTCAGCTCGTTCCTGGGGCCGGGGGCAAAGGGATGCTGGAGTGCCCATGGCTTCCCGGGCTGAGCTTTACTGGAGGAGCCTCCCTGAGAGCAGCAAGCCCCCGAGAACATCCCGTTTCTCTTGTGCATTTTTGTGCAGTTTGGTGAGATATCTCATTGCTCTTGTTGTATTACGAACGGTTCCCCGCTTGAGCGGTGCACGGCTCGTGGGATCGCACCCTTGAGAGTGCCAGAAGTGCTTGGGGTGAGGGACGTGTGAGGAATCTTATGGGGGTGAAAACCGAGTGGGTTTGCATGATCTGGTCCCTGGAGCGCCTGCTGGCGCTGATGCAGGACCCTGTGAGTGAGGCCAGCTCAGCCCCTTCCATCGCCATGACAGGACACTGAAAACCACACGGCTCTGGTTCGATTCGAACAGACCCATTTGACCAATGGTGCAGTTCTGCAGGCCTCGTACATGATCCACGTGGGGTTTGGCTGCTTCTTTGCACAGGTTTCATTAGTGGCATAAAAAATGCACAAATTCAGAGCTGCCCATGGGTCTAATTTGGCCCTGTTCTGATTACATGATTGGAAGGGAGCAGAATATCTGTGAAAGTCAAGTGAGCTGGATTCTGCAGTGTTGGTAGAGCGATTCTTTCTGCTCTGTGCTAGTAACCAGCAGGGTTTCCAGCAGGTGTGTGTTAATCACCCATCCTTTCCATCTCGATGGAACACAAGCTTTCCCCAGGCTTCTTCATCTCCACTTCCATTCCATACCCCAAATTAGAGCAACCTTCCCCAGTCTGGCGCCCCACCCCACCAGCCGGAGGGGGCAGAGCAATATGGCATCCGCCTTCCAGAACTGCCACCAGACTTTTCCTCGTCTTTGTGGGCCATTTATTTGTAATTATCCTAACAAAAGTGATACTTGTTGAGTCTCTGAAGTTTCCCTTGACTCTATTGGTTTCATCAAGTCCCTTCTGCCTAACTCCAATCCAGCACAGAAACAGTCACAACCCTCGTTCCACTAATGCCAGAGAGAGGTGGGACGTTGCTTTAAGGGGTGGCAAAATCAGCAATAAGTTCTGCCCCCCTCATCAGCCCCTCTGCCACTGGCTCCCACCCTCTAATTTCTTCTTTATCTTATGCTTAAAGTCACACCATTGGAATGACAATATTTTCCTATTACTCCACCAGAAAACTGAAAATCATGCCTTGTAAGGGATTTACCAGGGATTAGGAATGCGGGAGAAATCGGCAACAGGTTTGGATTCTGTGAAATCCGACCAGCAGATCCTGTACCAAACTGACTTTTTCTGATCCATGTGAATTCCATGGACTTGCAGACTGATTTTCACAGTGGGGGGAATTTGTCCTAATTTTTGCAAGCTAATGCACATTAGCACTTATGCATATTAGCACAATCCCCTCCCCCACAACTGATGCATGAAAGTGCTTTAGCATATTCCTGCAGCCCCTACCCCCAACAATAAAGGACAGCGCCACAATGTTTATTAACATTAATGTGAATTAACAGCCCTAAAATGACATTCCAGGGCAAAACACTCTCTTGTTGCATCAGTGAAAGAACAAAGGAAGAAAAGGTGCACAAAAGTCCACAAAGCGGAGATGGAACTCACTCAGCACAATTCATACATCGCCACCAGTGACCTTCATTTAGCTAATGAATAACAGAAATAAAGAACGGGGCAGCTACACATGGCTTGGTTTTGTTTGGTTTGGTGCTGTGCTGAGTTTTGGAGGGTGATGCTAAGAGCCGAGCAAAGAAGTGACAAAGTCATGAATGGAGGAAGGAAAAGGAGTGGAAAGGAACCCAGTCTGAAGCAGACGCTTGCTTAGCGGCAGCGATAGCAAAGAGAAGGATCGCAAGCGCAAATTGATTGCAAAGACCACCAGGACAGGCTTGGACCTGCGCCCTAAACGTGTTACCTGCTAGCCTGAGCAAAGTTGATCTTTCTCTTAGCCACCTGTATGTGCTGCTCTCCAGTTTGGGCCCGGCTTGGACTCCCGCTTCCCTGGCCAAAGATGCATTTTGCAAGTTACCTCTTCCTTGGGCTTCTCCCTCACTCCCGCCCCACGGACATTCCTGTGCCCTGCCACGGAGTCTGCCTGGGCTCCACATGCCAATGCGATCCATGGAATTTGCATGGTTCATGGAGCCATGCAGGCGGTTGCTTGCATCCCATCTGGGGTTCTGGGCTCCCGGGAATGCCCAGATGGGGAAAAGTTCCTCTTCACCAGTCAGGTGAGTTTCGGGGCCAGCGTGGCTCCACCTTCCGGGTGCTGGAGAAGCACACCAGGCCCCAGTGCGCCCACGGAGTATGTGGACATAGGCGGATGTGCTCATGCACACGGCCACACGCAGTTCCCCTTTCTTTTGCAAAATTCCGTACGGGCATCAGAGACTCACCAAGCTTTAGATCTTGCTAAAATGCACTGGCTGTTTATGGAACTCCCAAGAGTCAACCCTTTTTAAGAATGCTATGTGTTTTCTAGGCTTTGTGATACTGGAGGGAAATCTTGCAAAACATGGCGTGGGCATTTCTGCTAAGTTGCATCTTCTGAAAATGATGCTCCCACTTTTGACAGCTCCTTCTTTGTGTTAATCCTTTATGTATATATATATATATATATATATATATATATATAGATATATATATATCTACTATATATATATATATATCTGTATATATATATATATAGTATCTCAGCCTCCAGTGCTGTCATGTAATTTTTGCTATACCCCTCAAAATAGCCTGAAATCCTCCTTTTATGGGGGACAAATGGTCCCAGGGGTGTGTGTGTGTGTGTGTGTGTGTGAGAGAGAGAGAGAGAGAGAGAGAGAGAGAGAGAGAGAGAGAATTTGTCCCCTAAGATTATGGCTTGTCTTACAAATCCTCAACAGCTACTGCTTTGCTTTGTTTTTTAATGTGGCTGGTGCTTTCCTTTTCCTCTTTGTAAGTGAAGCGGCGCCATTTCTGATGCAGATCCAAGAACAGGGGGGCTTCTCCGCGCTTCCTTTTCTGCACTGCGGGACCTGCCCATGTGCTCTGCTTCTCAGCTTTGCTCTTTCATCCTCAGGTGCTACATCTGTGCAGGGACCTTAAGGGACAGGATCTGTCAAGCATTCTGTGGGGACCGGGAGTGATCGAATCATGGGCTGGAAGTATGAGTGGAGGGCGGTGATTTTAAAGCCCTATTCCACGCAATCGATTGTCGATCTAGCTCCCGGCAGCTCCCATCACAGCCTTGATGTTCCAGCACTTCTGTGACACTACGCCAGACAAAGGGTCCGTTGAGGGCAGCCGTTTTGCGACTGGAAGGCCTTTGCTCCAACCTCACAGCTGCTGCGTGGCCACAACCGTTTGACCCAAAATACAAGACAATATAAACGTGCAAAGCTATAGGAGAACTTAAAAACCCAAATAAAAGCTAGCAGTGATGTAACAGAGGTTGACTTATTTAAAAAGACAGAAACCGAAAGGCTAAAATACCTGGGAAAACAGGAAGCCTTTACCTGGACCTAGAAAAAGCGGAGTGCAGGCATCAGCTGAACCTCTCCAGGAAGCTCGTTCCACAGCCAGGGAGCCACAACGGAAAAGGCCCTCTTCTTAGCACCTCACTTCTCGGGCACGCTGGAAACAGCATCACTGAGGCCACTCCTAGCATGAATCGGGGTGGGGAGATGCACCCTCAGGTAACCTGTCCCCAGGCTGTTCATCCCTTCAAATGCCAGAGCTTTGGACTGGGCCCAGAAATGTACGGGAAGCTGGTTCGAATGCAACGCTCTGCGAAATGGGGTCACACTGGCCAGTCCCCCCTTCACAGGCTCACTGCCCTCTTTTGGACCAGGCAGTTTCTGGACCGCTTTCAAAGACAGCCTCACATAATCCAGATTCGAACTTCTCATTTCTAACGTATTTTTGCCAGAGAGCTTTGGTGGTGGGGTGCTTATATATCAAATATTTTTAAATCTAGAGGTTTGGCTGAGTTTATCAAATAAATAACCATAACTATCATCTTGCAGTTTCACCGCTTGCAATCTTGGATTGCGTGTTGCTTTCAGATCGGAGAACGTCGTGTTGGATGGTGGCGCCATCAGAACTGTTTCATTTGATAGTTTCTGCACCTAAGGGCCCGGCAGGAAGGACACGTGGGTAAGCCAGCGGTGCGTGGTTATACCATGTGCCACAGCGCTTGGAAACAGCAGTGGCTCGTTCACAGATTTGCCGCTGGTGCAAGCGAATGGGCACCCACTTTCTCATCAGCGCACATGTTCGCTTCAGTGGGGAGCGCCGTTCCATGTGCACCTTTCGTCAGTGTGCATTTGTGTTCTCCCTCACTCACCCTGGATCGCATCCACCAAGTCTGCATTCACACCATTGTGGGCCCAGCAAACATCAGAGGAAAGATGCAGGTTATTTCTATGGCTTCCTTCCTTGCTCAAGGGACAGATGAACCCAGGAGGCCCCTTCTGACTCACTCTGTTTCTATGTTTCTATTTCATTCTCTCCTAATTTTCCCAATCATATGTTTCCTTTATCATAATCTTTGAAAATGCCTGCCATTTCTTTTTGTCCTCACCTTTGAGAACTTCTTTTTTTAAAGTTTCCATGAAAGTTCATAATCATGTTCATGCACGGTTCTTCTAAGGAATTCCCTTCGCTCCCTCTTATTTTATTTATTTATTTTATTTTTATTTATTTAAATATTTGTATGCCGCCCTCAAATAAAGCATTTTTAGTATTATTTCGCCTACTGTGCACAAACTCGTAGCCCACGGTTTGACTGGAAAAATCCACTGCAAGCTTTGAAGGAGAGCAGACTTCACAGGATACCTGAGCTTGACACCTGGTACCTGTGGTTCGAATGCGCAAAGTTTGGTACATCTGCATTCAGATGCAAACTGGATGCATGACTCTCCGATGCATCATCTGCGCATGGAAACACACACAGGTGTGTTTCTTTTGCTCCTGTAACCCTTCGGGTCTTTCATTTATCCCAGACGCTGACTAACCCAGCTCAACCTCTGGGTTCCCAAAAATTGCTCTCTTCTGCATAACCTGAAAGACGGCTCTTTCTCCTGCATATGGAAGCCGCCCCATCAAAGCTGCCGCCTTTGCAGGGTCGGAGTTCCTGTCTTCTGCCATCGTCCGGGGAGTCCAGCCATGGGCCGCCCATCCTTCGGGCTTCTGGCCACCTGGTCCCAGGTGCTCCACCAGGTTCCGTGCTCTCAGCAACGAGGGGCCTGCTGCTCCTCGTTGCAGCCGAGGAACCATGTCGGAAGGAAGGCCGCCCTTGCCTTGAGGAGCACGGAGTCTAATTTCAAGGCAAGACGCAACAAGACCATGAGATAAACAGAGAGAGGAAGGATGGGCGGGAGGCTTCCCTGGTGACAAATGAGAGCCATGAATGCACGTCCAAGCCTCGAGAGCAGGCTGGCAAGAGGCGAGCGAGGCAGGAGGCCGTGCGGTTCCTTGGTGTGGCGCGCAGCCCTGAAGGCTGTGGTCCAGGCCGCATTCTGCACAATGGACTTGGAGGCCACGAACAGGCGAGGCCTTGGTGCTGGGGCGGCTTGCTTCCCCCACAGCCGGCCAGAGGCCACATGACCTGGTGGCAGCATCGGTACGGTAGTGCCCTCGCCGCCAAAATCGCCCCTGAAATTTGGAGGTGCCGCAGTGGTCGCAAATAAGAGCCAGATTTCCCGTAGGATACGGTGGGTGGAAAATTATCTCCTTGCTTCATCAGCCTAGGGAGGATTCGGGCAGGGTGGTGGAGGTGCAAATAGGGGGTCTCCTCAGAATCTAGGGAGAAAAGCAGGCGGCAACAGAGCAGGAGCAAAACACAGTGCCCGAAGTAGAGAGGGGCTTGCAGAAGACGTGTTGCCAGTCCCCGTGCGAGCGAGCGAGCGAGCGACCAGCGTTTCCAAAATGCTCGTGGCAAGCCGAGATCTGAAATGCAAACCTGAGGGGAAGATGAATTTGGCTTTCCTGAGTCGGGTTGAGAATTCGTGGCCGCGTGCTTGCAAGTCCAGGTTCGCCTTTCCCACACCGAATCCCAGCACCGCGTCTGCCAGGCTGCGCCACGGCGAGTCCGGCCCTTGGCCACGTGGCCCAGGAAAGGCCAGGGTGCCCTCCTGGGGCCCTGCGCAGGGAGGGGCCCTTCCCAGCCCCGATGCCGGGAAGAGCCGAGGAGGCCTTCCGCATCCGTATCTGGTACACCGCCGAACGCGATTCCTGCTTGGGGAGGCGCCCATTTCACAGAAGGTAAGTGGATGAGTCCCCGAGGCCAAGCACTCAGCCTAGCAGCTGGTGCCAAAGCTAAGCTGGGACTGAGCACCAAGAGCCCGGAAGCATGTTTGCCCCCAGCCAAATGCCCATTTCAAAGGATGTTGCTTAGGGAAACTAATTCGCTTGCGGGGTGGCGGGGGGGGGGAGCCCACCCTGCCAGGAGAAACATGCATGCATCCTGCACACGCACAGTCAAAAGGGGAGCAAAACACACACCAAATCCAACCAACCAGTCAGGCAGGTCACCCAGACAGACACACGCCGCAAATGAAATCAGCACAGGGAGGCATCTTGGCATTATAGCCCACCAGCCTTCAAGCTACTTTGTTTACTATTTATTTGCGTTATAACCTTCTTCTTTTTTCCTTACCAGCTCAAAGCAGCTTACATTATTCTCTCCTTCTGCTCTCAAACGTATCCTCTTATTATCTTACTATTATTGATATTATTCATTGTATTATGCATTATATTGTATGCATTGATATTATGTATATTTCATTATGTATTAAGGTTTGTTTGATTTTGTTTCACTTACAGTTGAATATTGTATTGCTTCATTGTATTGCTGTAATGTATTATTGTATTTTTACGGAATATGTCCTTTTTTCGTTCTGTTGTAAGCTGCCCAGAGAGCCCCATGGGCTATGGGGAGGCACACAAATGTAATAATGAATGAACAACGACCCTGTGGGGTAAGTTCAGCTGAGGGGCTTGGGACTGGCCCACAGTCACCCAGTTGGCTCCACGGCTGAGCGGGGACTAGAATCCGGATCGCCCGAGTCCCGGCCTCTTGCCCACAGCACCACGCTGGCTCTGGGTGCTGCTCACTCTTGTGGCTGCTCTTGCGATGGGCACAATGATACCCATGGCAAGCACGCTGGAGAACCTGGTTCCAAGGTGCTCCCGGGCGCCATATGCAAGGGCCGGCCCTACCGTGAGGCGGGAGCAAGGTGGCAGCAGATCCTGGGGAGAGGGACCGGGGTGGCCGAAGTCTGTGGCCTTCCCAGTCCTCTTGGGCGGCGTCCCAGTGCCGGGGCCCCTTTCTGTGGGCTCGGGCTGCCTGGCTGGCCTGGCCCCCTTCCGCCATCATGCTACGCCCCCAATCCCACAAACAGGCCGAGCACGTCCCGCCTGGGCCCTGTGCCTTCGCAGGCGCCACGCACACAAATGCGCTCATGTGCCCAACCTGGCATGGAGGGTTCGGCAGGGGTCGGGCAGGTGCCAGGCGGGGCAGCGCTGAGTGACCCCGAGGTGCGAGAGGCCGGCCCGGGTCCCCGCGGCTGAACCTGTGCACCGAAGCGCGTTGCGCTCGCGATGTGAAAACAAACAAGTTTCCATTGGAAAGATAAGCGAGAGGCACATAATGATCTTCCCTCATGTAAAACAACAGCAGCTGTACATGCCAATGCAAAATTTGCCCTGGTTGGAGTGGAAGGGAATGCGGCCGCCGCCTGCTCCTCCTCCTCCTCCTCCCCCCCCCACGTGGTTTCTGCCTGCACCTGTTCTCCCGCCGTGGTGTTTGTCATGTCATTTCTTTGGTGTTCTCTTTGTTTGCATCTTCTGCTCATCTTTCCACACGGAAGATGACACAGAGCACAATTTGCTGCAATTAATCTTCGGGCCGACACGAGCGCTCCTGCCCTAGCCATGTTAGCTGCTCCCCACTGGACTGGCTACCCAAACATGGGAAACCCAAGAGCTGTCCATGTCGGGCTCAAACCCGCTCTTGCTAGAATTCTCATAAGCTCGTGTTGATCCTGCGGTGACCGAACTGCTCTGGGACAGCCAGGGAGTCACTTGTACATGACCACAGGGCAGCACAAGCACCTCGGAAGTTGCTTGAGCGCAGAAAGATCTTTGCAAAGCAGTTTCCCCGCCTCTGAGTGCGTGTGCGGAGCTACGGAACGGCCAGAGAGAAGGGGAACAGCGACCCAGCACCCTGTGAAGAACTGGAGGCCAGTACAGGAAAACCATCAAGCACCAAAACCTTCCCTTCTGTGGAAAGACTTCACATCAGCAACCATTTTAAGCCGAGTGGCTGCATCTTTGGAGGGATTTTTTTTTTTTTTATTTATTTATTTATTTTACAAATTTGTATGCCGCCCCCTCGCACTTAAGCCTCAGGGCTGCTGACAGCATATAAAAATACAAATTCGAATACTATTTAAAACAAAATGCAATTTAAAAACTGGCCCATCTCATAGTCCAAGAATAAAAATATGACATATACAGACAATAAATAAAATTTATTTATTTTAAATTACACTAAATTTAGAGTAAAAGCCAAGTTTATTAGGGCTGAATTATGTTTGAAATGGATGGCCAGACTTACTGAAATTTAGGGGGCCTACCTTTATATTATCTCCAATTATATTGTTTTTACATGTTTAATATGTATTTATTTATTGTTGTGAGCCGCCCCGAGGCTTCGGCGAATGGGGTGGCATAGAAGCTTACTAAATAAATAAAAATAAATAAATACCTGGCATTCATCCACAAAGTGTACCTTAAATCTGTAATATCCATCCCACAGTGTATTTCAGCGTAAAGAACAGATCCATGGGCCCGATAGGTGAAATTTTAACTGTGCTAAAGCTTAAGGGGAATCAGGGCCAAGCAACAACCGCCCAGGAAAATGGAACCGTGACCGAAGTCTCAGCTCATCTGCTCACAGAAACAAGTCCCCTTCAGCTGAGTGGAAATTACTCTTAGGAAAACATGGTTTGGGTTGCAGCCTTAATAATGCAGCGCCTCTTGGGTGTTCCCAGATTCTCTTTCTTCCACCCAGCTACGGCGTGGCTTGCTTCACTTTTATGAGCCATCCAGAGCTGTCAAAAAATCAATGCACCTTTTTGTGTCTTGTCTTCCTTTTTGAGGTGTCCCTGAATTTAAAGCCTGGACTAACCGCCATTTCACTTCCTCTCCGTTTCTCCTTGCTCCAAGCCTTCCCATCCTTTCATCGGTTCGTGATTATTCTTTTTATACCCACCCAAAAATGTACATCCATTTGCAAATATGCAAGGTTGGGTCTCCTCATGTATTCATTTATCATTAAACCGTGGTTTAATTGCAGAACTACTTTGCAAATCTCAGATCAGCACAAGAACTGAAGCATAACTATGTTTTGGTTTGTGTGTTGTTTGGAGAGTGTGAATTTGGTATGATTTGCTTCCTCGCCCCATTCAAAGATTTAATAGGATGAATGATCTGGCAGCTGTCAAAACCAGAGCCTTTTCGGGGCTTCCCACCTCCAGATCAAGCACGAGGAAGGATCCTTTCCCGCCCCTTTCTGTGCTTCCCTTCATGTCAACAATTGAACGCCCAATTCAGCTGTTTGCATTTTCTGTAAATGTCACAAGATCAACAAAAACCCAATGATCTGCATTTGGGTCGCTGTTCAAGGGCGCGTTTAATTGCATTTAATATGGAGCTGCTTTGATATTGTCAATTCCAGATTGTTTTATTGTGTGTTTTATGGTGGTGTTTATTATCTGCCTCTGATGCTTATTATCTGTCTAGATCTTGATAATTAGGCAGCATATCTCTCTCTCTCTCTCTCTCTCTCTCTCTCTCTCTCTCTCTCTCTCAAACAAATAGAGATAGGTAAAATTAGATCAGATCAGATCAGATGCATGGAGCTGAGCTGAAGGCGCTCGGCATGGATCTAGGACAAGGGAGGACGATGTGGGATGGGAAGAGATCTCTGGAGGGGTTTGGGACCGGGGCATCAGGCTGGCTGGGTGCTCTTCTAGGGCCTCCTCAGTCCTCTGAGACCCTGGCTGAAGGCACCAGTTGTCCCACCAACCAAGTTCAGCCCCTGTGACCAGAGACTGGATGTTGGAACTGGAGTTCCATTTGGTGCAGCTCTGCAACATGGATATTCCCTTGTGGGAGGCAATGCCCTACTCTATTACACCTCTGAAAATCTCCTCCGGAAGACTGGGGATGCTCCAAAAGGATATGTGAGGTGGTGCTGGGGGAGGCAGAGGGAAAGGGAAATTGGTTCACATGGATCCCTCATTCCCTTCCCGCAGCACAGGAATTCTGCTGGCGCTTGGCTCCTGAGGGAAGGAGTCCATCTGTTGGGTGCGGGATCCAACCCAGGGTCTCTTCTGCAGTGGCGCCCAACCTCAAAGCGATCTGCTCAAGGCACTCGGCCAAGTGCCGACTGCATTGGGCTTCCAGGCACTGGGTTCATTCATTGATTCGATGAGGCAGCCTAAAAAGGATAAATAATAAATAAACGGAGAGCACATGAGGTTAGGACCAGGGTGATGTGCAATAAATGCTGCATCAGAGAGGGTTCTTGTTCAGGATCCCGGCCAGCCAAGTCCTCTCTAGGGTCCTCCAGTCCATTCCCCACCCACCCTATAGAAATGCAGCATTTGGTTACCAGTCCGAGCCTGAAGGAGTTCTCCCGGGTGTCTTCAAAACAGATGCACTTCTGCAAACTTCGGGGCTTCCCCAGCTTTGTTGAAAGCTTTCTCTCTTCTGTGTGCATGATCCCATTTTGGCTATATAAGAGTTGGAATCAAAGAGCGACTTTGCTATTAGCATATCGAGTATATGCATTATGTATTCGTTTAACCAAACTTTTAATGAGCAGCGACTGCGGGGTGTTTCGCTCCTCTCCACGTTAGGATCTGTTGGGTGTTTGTGGTGCTTTTTTTATCCTCTTCTTTTATTGATGGTTTATCGATTGTTCTTTAAGCGTTTTGAGGAATTTGCATTGTGTTTACTGTAAGTCACCTTGGAAATTTTACTGGAAAGGCCATATACTAATGTTTGAAATAAAATGAATAATGGATGGATGGAAAGTTAGGCGAAAGGCCAACTGCTAAAAATATTTGGCTGTTTCTTTTCAAACCGATCTGTGAAGTTCAGGCATAAGCCTTAAGAACCTTAAGCCAGGATCAGAGCACTGGTCTATTCAGCCCAATGCTAGCACCTGCTCTGGCTGGCAGCAGCTCTCAGAGGACTTGGACCAAAGCATCCTGGCCTTGCAAAACTGCCTGGCCTCTTGTTTAGCAAGCGAATGACCTCAGGACCTTCTGAAGCTTTTGAAGTTTGCTCTGGATGGAATTTCGCCTCTTCCTCCAAAGGCCCAGAGAGCAAGTGTTGAGCTGCAGAGCAAAGGGGGTAAGGAAGCGGAAGGATGAGAAACTGATCCCCCTTGCCTGCTATTTCACTTGAAATTGCTCCATGGACCACAGGAATCTTCTGGCGACCAGACTGAGTGATGGGGCCTGATCATAGCGCAGTCTTCTCCCCCCCTCTGTCAACCCCTGGTGCGTCTGGCCCAGATGTTGCTCTAAGACGTCAGGCTTGTTCCCTCCCGAATCGGCGCTCGTGTGTGTGCTGTGTCAGGCCCTGCAGCTCTCCAGGCTTCGAATTTTGGCCTGGTTGTGCAAGTGTTCAGCAGCAAGGCCCTGGCAGTTCTGGAATGCACATGCTCCACAGCCAGCGCATGCTGGGCCGCAGATCCTGGCCACCCCTGCCAACTCGCCTTGGCCGCATCTCCCTGAGGATACGGCGTGACGAGCCTGCTGGGGACGGCCCCTTTCCACAGTCATTGAGGGACCTTTCGGAGTGGGAAAGCAGTCTGTTGGCACACGGTGCAAGGAATGGAAGGTGCTCCAGGAACTGAGATTTATTCCAGGCCCCGGGAAGACGCATCACCGCCGTCACTGCAGAAGTGCAGCCTTGGAGCAGGTGCCCTGTTGGCTGGCTCTGGGCAAGGGGGGCGTCTGGCGGATCCGCTCCCTGTCCTTATTCCAGAGGGAAAACGGCCGGTGCTTGCAAGATCCTTCTAATGCAACTGACTGCAGAGCATCGGGGATTGCAGCTTTCGCCAGCCAAGCCGGCAGCCTACAGTTGCGGTGTTTGCAACCGACGCAAACAAACGGGAGCCATCCCTCGAAGAAGCTCTGGGCTTCCTTCCCCGGCTTCTTGTCACTTCGGAGAGGCCTCTTCGAAGCCCACGGAGGGCTGGGACGGTTCACCCCCACTGCCTATGAAAGCAGAACTTCCTGCCTCATATGCTCCTCCCAGCTGGGAATGGGGGTGGTCTTCAAGAGACCCCCCCATCCGCCCCCCCCCTTACAGCTTCCCTTAGCATCTTAAGAGTCAGTAAATGTCTATTTGAGCAGCTGCAGAAGATGGCCACCCTCATTTCTATATGCATTTACCCAGCTTTACCTCCCAAACCAATAAGTGATCTGGAAGACAGCTGTACACCGAAATTCTCCCTTCAATTTGTGTATTCCAGAGCATTATAAGGTTTGGCTCCTCATAAAGCACACAGTAGGAAAAATGCACACGAGCATGAACATTATATGCAAGAGCATGTTAGGAGAGGAAAAGTAATTTGCAAAAACGTGTAATGGGCCAAAAGCATCCCCAGAAATGCACCCATTCGAGAAAAGTGCACACAGACATATGTAGTATATAAGGGAAGATGTACATAAAATGCGTGCAAACTTTTGTGCGGACGCTTCCAAGAAAAATACTGAAACGCTGATGTGGAGTTGGGGCAAAACGTATCATGCCAGATCTTCCGCCTGGCTCTGTATCTGATGGGTGGAACTGGGGGAATCAAGCCCGGTTCTCCTGCCTGAAACACGCAAGTCTCGCTTGTGCGACAGCATCCAGAACTGCAGTTCGGGCCCTTCTTAACCTACCAAGGACAATGTTTAGCAGAATATGGTGCGGCAGAGTGCGGGAGACAGGAGTCCCGATTTTAGAAATCAATCTGAAGTTTCCTTGCCAAACAGAAAGGTAATTAATTGCTTTGGTGTCCCTCCGTTGCACAGAAGTGAAAGCAGCATTTGGCAGCACCGAAACTGCCCTACTGAGTTGCCAAATTCCCTTTTAGCTTTTATTAGCTGTGCTTTGATGTAGAGAAAGGCGCCATGAATTGTTCCTTGATACAAGGAAAACAGGATGCAGTCAGCTCCTTTGGTTTGCAGATTGAGGGCTCGGATTCGCGTTTTGCTCGAGAGATGTTTCCTTGAAGAGATGCTGTAATCAACGCAAATTATGCCAGGTGCGGTGGAGGGATGACAGCATCTCCGGACTCCATCCTGCCGTTATTCCTAAATGTTATCCTGAGAGGACTGGTGTCCTACTTGCTCCCACCATCTTTTCGGAAAGGTCACGTAAACAGAAGCTCTGCTTCCTCCACTGGATTCCTTCTGCATTCCTGCATATGTCCCCATGTCGAACAGACTGGTTCCAACAGATTTCCACACGCTGCGTCCTCCACATGCTTTTGTTTATGACCAGTCGCTGATATGTAGACATCACTGACAAAGGTCTCAGCGGCAAGGAACTTGCACAGGCCCTGCTGCAACTCAGCTTTCCTTCCACTTGGCACGTTCAGTGCGGATGCTCTGGAGCGCCGACAGAGCTGCACGCAATCCACCGTTTCTCGCTATTAGCTCTGCGCTGTTTGCAGTGATGGCTGTTCATGGCTCTCCAGACGTTCTGGCCTAGAAGAAGGGGTGGCAGTCAGGCCGACTGGGCTGCCGTTCCCAGGTTCTTCTTTTTTCCCTTTCTTAAAGATGGGGACAGCGCCTCCTCGGTCCTCCAGGCTTTCTCAGAGATAGTAGCCTGCAGTTCGGAGGGTTCTTCCACCAGCTCCTTGCGCCAGGGCTGGTGCCTCCTATAATCTGAGATTCCTTTGCTGAACGAGGATCTCCTGTGGGTTCTGCTGCCACAAATTCAAGGACTCACCTGAGCTCGGGTACAGACTCTGTGTGAGGTCTGGAGGAATCGCACCATTTCAATTTCTGTCGCCAGTTTCTCTTATGAGACATGATTAGGGCTACACAATTACACCAGTGGAATGAGGGCATTAATCAACTGGAGCTAGGATTCTTAGAGCGCCGATGTGATTAAGCCCACACTGCAGAAAGGATGCTGAGAGATGGCGATCTGATGAGAGCCACCCAATGAGTTCAAGCCCGAGCTGAAATTCTAATTACGGTGACTTGGTTCCATACTTACGTGGGAGTCATTCCTCAAAAGTGGACCGTTTCAAACCCCACATCCTAAGGTCCACTTCTGAGAGTGCTGGACAGACTTGCCTGAGAGGTACTCTGGGGACTGCGTCTTGAGAATAATTACTGGCCAAGAAGACACACCGGGGTGGACTGGCCCATCTCCACACACAAAACTCGCCTGCATTGCAAGAGCTGCACCGGCGGCCTGGGAGCTACCAAGCCACGCTCACGATTCTGGGGTTGACAAAGCCCTGCACAACTGGGGACCAGACTATCTCGCAGACTGCTGGGCCCAGGATGCCCACCGGGACCCTCGGAGTCGGCCCGGACTCTTCCACCACCAAAGGAAAGTTGCCCTCTTCACCCGCCGCATGGAACTCTCTCCCAGGTGAGGCCCGAGAGGCAGAAAGTACAGCGGAGCTCAGCGGCTTGCACAGACTTTCCCTGCCCCGTGAAGGACCATGACATGCTTCTGTAGCGAGGCAGTAGAAACTAACTCCTTTCCCACGTTGGTGCATCCTCCCATTTGTGGAGCGGATGTCCGGAATTCATCCCACGCAGCAGTATCCTGCCTGGTCTTTCCCCTTGCAGTGAGCGCAAGGCAGCTGACATAGCCCCTTCCTGCTCGGTTTTACTCCCCTGAGAGCCGTACGAGGCAGGGGAGGCTGAGAGCTGGGTGGGCACTGGATCTCTGCTTGCCTGAGTCCCGCCCAACACTTTAACCACTGCAACATAGTTGGGTGTTGTGTTGTCTGAACCGAGGTGGCCAGGTCTGCCACGGGTCCAGGGAAACATAGAAACAGAGCGAGTCAGAAGGGGCCTCCTGGGCCATCTAGTCTGACCTCTGGCACCCGCCGGCTCTGCTCACGACATGCCCACCATGTTATCAGGGAATGTGGTGAGGGGTTCCCTATTAGCTCCACTGCACCCCTGAAACCTTGCAGGAACGCAATACCACGTCTTAAACACATAAAGTGGAATCCCAGACTTCGCCATACTTAACACACAACCACTAAATCAATGGCATTTTCATGCGTCCTTGTTTTATTATGGAGTCTACTCTGCATGACCTATAAGAATATATGAGGATTTTGTTCAGTCGCTCTTTGAACAGGTTTTACCCAGTTTACATTTTCTTGACGTGGTCCAGTTCACATATTTCAGAACCTGCGATCTAACTTCTGCATCAAAAAAATCAACAGCAAGCATACCTCAAAAAATGCACACAAATACTTCGGTCAATGCAAGAAGCATCTGCGCGTTCCAACTGTGCACCAAGTATACATGTGGGAAATATACATGATGCAATGCATGGATTTTTGTACAAAAAGAAAAGTAAGATTGCAATCTGATACAAACTCATGTCAGAAAGAGCTCCAGGACAGACTCTGGAGACATTCAGCAAGCTTAGATGTTGCTCATCTGCACCGCCTGTGCTATTTGTAAACTGCCAATAAAATATTTTTTATTGAAGGGTGGCATATAAATTGCTAAAATGAAACAAATGTAATAAATAAATAAACAAATAAATAAATAAAGCAGCTTTTGCCTGAAAGTACCCAAGGCTGCATGCCAGATGAAACACAGAGAGCAATAAATATAATTTAAACAACACAGAGTGTGGACAAAAAGAAACTCAATTAAAAAGCTCATCAAAACAAAAGCAAGGAAACAAAATGACCCCATTTACAATCACAACATAATTGTAGCCAGAAATCTCAATCTGACTAAAAGCAGCAATCAACACTGCAGTTAGTTGGATGCAATTTAAAAAGAGCCTCCTAAGCTGACACTGAGTGTTGTGAGCGAGGCAGAGGATCCAGCCGAAAGCCAAACATTTCCAGTTCCACTTAGTTCTTTGCAAAGCATCATAGGAGGTTGCTTGAGAATTGGACTAAGAAAGCAGCTTCTTCGGGCCCTTCTAGGGCAGGAACAGAATAATTCCTGATACTGTCTTTTTGTTTTGGCAGAAAGCCAGGGTACGAATCAAATGCACCCATAAATACACCTTTAACACGTAAAATGCGATGTGCCGCAGAAACAGCAAGTGCTATTTTGGGCTGCATTAATAGAAAGAGCATGTTCAAATCACTCCAAGTGGTAGTTGTGATCTGCTCAGCACTGGTGAGGATCCACCTGGGCTTCTGGGCCTGGGCCTGGGCTCCAGAGTTGAAGAGAGATGCAGACGAGCTGGAAGGGATTCAGAAGAGGGCAACCCGGATGATCTGCGGGGTGGAAACAAGCCCTGTGAGGAGAGATGGAAAGAACTGGGCATGCTTAGCCTAAAGAAGGCTGAGGGGAGACGGGAGAGCACCCTACAAGTCCTTGGGAGGATCTGGCAAAAAGGCAGGCCAGGATCTCTTCTCGATCATCGCAGAGGGCAGGATACAGATAATGGGCGCAAGTACAAGGAGCCAGATGCCAGCCAGATACCAGGAAAAAGTTTCTGACTAGGAGAGCAGTCCGACAATGGACATGACCATGGGAAGTGGTGGTCCCCCAGGGCTCTGTCCTGGGGCCAATCCTGTTTAATCTTTTCATTAATGACATGGAAGAAGGGGTGAACAGTCTGCTGATCAAATTCGCAGACGATACTAAAACTGGAGCAGTGGCCACAACTGAGGAGCAGATACACCAGATCCAAAAGGATCTGGACAGACTATGGAAGTGGGCAGGAGCCAACAGGATGGCGTTCAATGTGGAGAAGTGCAAGGTCTTGCACTTGGGGCATAGGAATAGCTGTCATAAGTACAGGTTAGGGGACAAGTGGCTGGAGAGCAGCACTTGTGAAAGGGACCTCGGGGTGCTGGTTGACCGCAGGCTAAACATGAGTCAGCCGTGTGATGTGGTGGTCAAGAGGGGGAACGCCACCCTTGGTTGCATAGCCAGAAGTGTGGCTTCTAGATCAAGAGAGGTATTACTACCACTCTACATGACTCTGGTGCGCCCGCAACTGGAGTATTGTGCTCAGTTTTGGGCCCCTCATTACAGAA
This sequence comes from Varanus salvator macromaculatus, assembly GCA_023646645.1. NCBI lineage: Eukaryota > Metazoa > Chordata > Lepidosauria > Squamata > Varanidae > Varanus > Varanus salvator. The sequence goes on along the minus strand of JAIXND010000761.1, from coordinate 2,860,934 downwards.
AGGATATAGCCAGGTTGGAGTCAGTGCAGCGAAGGGCCACAAGGTTGATGGCCGGTTTGCAGGGGATGGGGTATGAGGCAAGACTGAGGGAACTGGGTCTCTTCAGCTTGGAGAAGAGGAGACTCAGAGGGGATATGTTGGCAACATACAGGTATGTGAGGGGGTGTCACATGGAGATGGGGAGAGGCCTGTTCTCCCCTGCAGAGGAAGGCAGGACGCACTCCAACGGAGCCAAGCTCAGGGAGCCAAGGTTCAATTTGGATGCCAGGAAGCACTTCCTGACAGTCAGGACCCCGAGGGCGTGGAATGGGCTTCCACGGGAGGTGGTTGAGGCCCCATCGGTGAGGGTGTTCAAAGACAGGCTGGACATACACATGGTGGGCATGTCATGAGCGGAGCTGGCTGGTGCCGGAGGTCAGACTAGATGGCCCGGGAGGCCCCTTCTGACTCGCTCTGTTTCTATGTTTCTATGTTTCAAGATGTCACCAGGCGGCCTCTGAGAAGGCTGCTTGGCTTGGAGTCCTGCACTGAGCAGGCGTTGGACCTGATGGGCCCCTGGCCCCTTCCAGCTCTTCTGATCCATGACTCTATGGAAACATGGTGGGAATCAGATTCGTCTCTCAGGAGGCCTAGGGCCTACAATGGCCTTTCCCAACCCGATACCTTCCAGATGTGTTGGACTACATTTCCTAGCATCCCCAGCCAGCATAGCCATTGGGATGTCTCCAGAGTCTGCCTGAAGAAGGGTCTCAGTGTGGTGGCCCCTTCCCAGGGAATCTCCTTCCTCTGGAAGCCACGCAGGCACCGACACGGCACTGTGTTTGGTGCCTCCTGAACACAGAATTATTTCAAGAAGCCGTGCTTGGGTGGCCAGCCACGGTTTTCTTCTTCAGAGCCTTCTAATATGGCTATTTAATTCTGCTTATTGGTTTTTCTTTCACCGTTCACTGTCCCAGAGTCTGTCTGGGTGTGCAGCGGGACCTGCATGTTGCACAGACATGAATCAACCATCGCACTTTGGACATGCAGCGTGTGGAAGGTCCTGGGCCAGTTGCTGGTGTGAGGGTGGCCCTCAAGTCCGTTCCACGGGCAGCAAGTCGGCCCCTAAATGAACAGGATACTGGACTAGACGGGCCTCCAGTGCAACCCACCGTCAGGGCGCTGCTTAGGCACCTTGGTGCTAGACCTGGTGGCTCTCACAGGAGGACGATTGGGTCATCTGCTCAGCATCCCGCACAAGCACGGTCCTCCCGGTGTTCCCTCATGCAAGAAAGGGCTTTGTTTGTGGTGTTGCAGATCATTTTGAAGGAAAAATCGTGCACCTGCATTATTGTGACAGGCTGACTATCATTACGCTCTGAGCAAAATGCAGCTGCTGATATCAGTAATAATGACAACCCTTTGCAAATAGATAGAGATTTCTTGCGCACCTGCGAGTTAGATCCAGATTTAAGATGTTGGACATGGACATCTCCAACCCTCCTTCCCACGGCGCCACCTCCAGCCCCGTGGAAAAGCTGTGCAGAGTCAGGAGATCTTACTGATTGGGGTTAGCGGTGGTGTTGGAGGGAAGGGAAGGGAAGGGAAGGGAAGGGAAGGGAAGGGAAGGGAAGGGAAGGCCCACAAAAGGCAGAGGAACCTTCTTCCAGCATGGCTTTTCCTCATGTGGAAAGCATCTTTCATTTTTGGAAGACGCATCTAACCCTCATGGTGGGCATGTCATGCGCAGAGCCGGCTGGAGCCAGGGGCCAGACTAGATGGCCCAGGAGGCCCCTTCTGACTCGCTCTGTTTCTCTGTCTCAGAATAGCACATTGCAGTGTAGTTGTCTGTTTGTTGTTCTGAAATTAAGTCGACTAATAATATTAAGGATCAAATAAGTCTAAAGAATGCTTCTCTCATGCCTGTGTTTTGTCAATGCCCAATGATGTCTTCTTTTGAGGAGGAGGTAATAATATGGACAAACTTTGCAATAGAAAGTTCTTTCATATTTATGGACATGCCTGTTCTTCTTAACTATCTATCTGTCCCTGGGAACTTAATGTAAAGTCAACACGAATGGATTCTCCATGCTGTTTGGGCAGCCAAAATGCTAATATTACAACACTGGAAGGAAATTGGTCCCTTTTGGTAGCAAAGTGGATTGTGGATTTGAGGAATTTGTTTTTGAATAGGTTGCTTTTGTGCATAATCTACATATCCATATGTGTGGTTGAATCTATCCACAGCCCTCCCCAACACTAGTATATTTGGCTACCCATAAAATCTATAGAGATACTATATGTATATAGTAATACTTCCCCCCACGTTTCATGCAAAAAAAAAAACCCTGCAACACTATTTTATTTCTCTATTTTTTAAGTTTTGTTTTTGGTTTTGTTTTGATTTTTGAAACCCACAACAAAACTCATTTTAATACAGTGGTTGCTTTCATTAATTAACAATTAATGAAAAATGAATGGTTGCACTGTTTTGCCTCGGAAAACATTTCCCTGCTGTTATCTTACCCATAGCTTGCAGCATTATAAGCCAAATATTTGCAATGAAAGTCATGATAAATACATGAATGGCTGCTGCCAGTGGTCGCTACAACTCTGCCTGGTGTTGGATCGCTGCACAAACAATTAATAACGGCACAATAAATGTTATCATCTCCACGAAAGCCTGCTCGCGAGCAATCTTTTTTGATCCTAGAAAGCAAATAGCTAGCCGTGTGATCATTTCTGCTGCTCTCTCATGGGGAAATAACCAACGGTGACTGGGCAAGCTCCATACCGGCTTTCGTCTCGCTGGGCCGTGTGAGAGTCCTGAGAAAATGCCGTCAAGGCGATTGGCAGCTCCCTGAACGAAGCTGCTTCTCCCGGTGCCTGCAGGGTTGGTCTGGGAACAGAGGGAGCGCTCCGTGCAGCTGGACCACAGCCACGCCAGGCCCGGCTTTCTCTTCACACAGCGGACAACCAGATGCCCCAGTGGGAAACCTAGAAGCTGGGCGTGAGTGCGACAGGACTCTCCCTCCCACATTCCCCTGCAACTGGTGGCCACAGGAATCCTGCCTCTGATACCAGAAGCAGCATCTGGCAGCCCTTGATAGCCACTGATATCCTCTTCTGCTGCTGCTGCTGCTGTTTAGTCGCAAAGTCATGCCCGTTCCATCACAACCCCATGGACAACACTCTTCCAGGCCCTCCTGTCCTCCACCATCCCTGGAGTCCACTCAAGCTCACACCAACCACCTCAGTGACTCCATCCAGCCACCTCATCCTCTGCCATCCCCTTCTTCTTTCGCCATCTATTGTTCCCAGCATTAGGCTCTTCTCCAGGGAGTCCTTCCTTCTCATTAGGTGGCCAAAGTACTTGAGTTCCATCTTCAGGATCCGGCCTTCTAAAGAGCAGTCAGGGTTGATCCCCTCCAGGACTGACCGGTCTGATCGCCTTGCGGTCCAAGGGACTCGCAGGAGTCTCCTCCAGCACCACAACTCAAAGGCCTCAATCCTTTTGCGCTCGGCCTTCCTCATGGTCCAGCTTTCACAGCCATGCATTGCAACTGGGAAAACCATCCTCTTCTGTAAATGTGTGCAACCCCCCTCTAAAGACAGGGAGGCCTAGTAGTTAGAGTCTTGGACTCTGGAGACCTGGGGTCTGGTCTCCACTTGACTATGAAGCTCACAAGGTGACTTTGGGCTCTCGCAGTGTTGCTGGGCCAGTGGAATGGAGAGGAGGGTGTCAGCCACCCTGGCTTCCTTGGGGGAACAAAGGTGGGAGAGAAAAGTAAGAATGAGTGCAGGAAACCGTCTCAGGACAGTGGATTCCTCTGTTTACATAAGGTGCTTCCCAGGATTGCCGGCACAGAAACACAGAAACAGAGCGAGTCAGGAGGGGCCTCCCGGGCCATCTAGTCTGACCTCTGGCATGCACCTCATGGCTCAAACATCTTCTGTGTCGCCTTTCTCGGGGTCGTGTCACACCCACAGGATGCCTCGGGCTGGGAGGGCAGCCCGATCTTCGCACGTGGATGGGACCACCTGGCGGCAGTGAGCTTGGCCGCTGGTGCGTGGGCCCGTCGCTCTGCCTCCAGGTTCAGGAGGCTCCATATTGCAGCCTCCAGATTTCTAGTAGCACTACATCAAAAGTCTGTGCTGACTTAGAGCAGCGAAATTCCCATGACTCCCTCTAAGGACTCCGGGGTGCTGCACTTTAGGGAGGGCATGAAGAATATGGAAAATCTCCTAACTGCTTCCCAAAGAGCCATGGCTTCCGGGACCTCAAGGAAGAGAAGGCCTACCTGCTAAACCATCTTTCCAACTGGCTGTCTAGATTGCAATTCCTCCCCGCTTTCCTTGATAGAAAGGGACTAGTTAAATAAAAAGCAATAAAATATGTATCATACTTGTATTCTGAATTTGAGGTCCCCTTTGATTTTCTTCTCAACATCAGGAAACTGTCCGTGTGCAGGGGGGCGGGGGGGCGCTTGGACAGAGCGGATATCATGTGAAGCAATGAACTCTTGCAGATGTGCTTGGCAATTAGGAAGGTCCTGGATTATGCTGCTCATATCTGCATCTCCATCTAAGTGAGACAAGAGCTATCAAACAGATCTTGTTTGCAGGTGTCAAGGAATTACAGTGCTGGAAAACAACTGTGTCAACGTGATGCCATGACTTACTTTCTGGGGGTGGGAGGAGATCCAGAGAATGATAGAACCATGGAACAGCAGTGTTGGCAGAGGCCGGAAGGCCATCGGGTCCCACGCCTGCACAGAGCAGGGCTCCCGGTTGACAGATGGCTGTCCAGTCGCATCTTGAACGCCCCTGACGTGGGTCATGGGTCCCACTGCTATAGAGCTCTAATGGTCAGAAAGTTCTTCCTGATATCTAGCCAGAATCCAGCTTCCTGGAACTTGAATGTGCTTTTCCAGTCCTTCCGCTTAATGGGCAGCCTTTCAAGAACTCGCAGAGTGCCGTCCTACCTCCCCTCGGTCTCCCCCTCCTGAGGCCGAACATGCCCAGGTCCTCCAATCTCTCCTCACGGGGCTTTGTTTCCGGTCCTGGAATCATCCTTTTTGTCCTCCTCTGAATCTTTTCCAGCTTGTTTTCCTCTTTCCTCAGCTGTGGTGCCCAGAACTGGACGCGGGGTCCCAGATGCGTCCTAACGGAGTAGATTCCTTGGGAATCCATTTTGGCTTCTGGTGATCCCTGCAAGGTGTTCGCAGAATGACTGCTTCATCCTCTGCTCCTGAATTTTCCCAGGGATTGACGTCAGGCTGGCTGGTCTGGAGCTCCCAGGTTCTTCTTTCTTCCTCTCTCGAAGATGAGGGCAGCACTAGCCCTTCTCCAGGCATCCGGCCCTTCTGCTCCCTCCATGATTTCTCAAAGATAATAGGCAGCGGCTCCGGGAATTCATCCGCCAGCAACTGTATGACGCTGGGGTGGAGTTCATCAGGCCCGGGAGATATGAACTCACTCACCCCAGTTGGATGATCTGGGACCGTGTGCCTCTCCATCTTCATAGATCCTCTTTCGGGAGAAAACAGCCAAAGCAGGGATTGAGTCCTTCTGCCTTCTCCTTCTCATCTGTGGCCATTTTGCCACTCACATTCAGCAGCCGGCTCCTCATTTATGACCTCAGTCTCTCACTTTAAATGCGTGTGAGGAAGGTCCTTCTGTTGCTTGTGGCATCCCTGGCCAGCCTCAGTTCGTCCCTCACTTCAGCCTTCCCGACTCCATCCCGCAGCTCCGTGCTGCCGGCCGGTATTCCTCCTCTGCAGCCCGGCCTTCCCTCCACCTCCCATGCATGCCCTTTTTTCTCCACATCCTCTTCAAGCTTTTCGTGATGCACCTGGGCTTCTTCTGTTGTTTTCTGCCCCTTCTCTTTTTGGAATTATGCCTCTAAAATTTCCTTTCCCCCCAAAATTCCCACCCATCCTAGACTCCCTTTCTCGCCAGAGTGCCTTGCCATGGGACTCGACCTGCCCCTGGTCTAGGGCTGTTGTCTGGCTTCCTTGAAGCCCAGGGGCCTGCCTGGCTCACCTGGCTTTGGCTTCCTTCCGAGCAAGCATTCAGGTACGGCTCGGAGCTGCCGCTTGGCCCCGGCTCTTCTTGAAGCTGGTGAGCATCGAGGCAAGGACAGCGGTTCCTCTTGCTCCTTCTGTTGGAGGAGCACAAGCTGGGAACCTCTTGGAGGCGCCGTGCTTGGCAGAATGTGTCCCACCACAGGCATTAGGGAAATGTTTCATGAAAACATGGGGAAGTCATTTCTTTTACCACCCACTGTTGAAAGCTGAGCTCTAATGTGGGCTGTGTGTTTTGTTCTTTTCTTTCTTTTTTGGTGGGGGGATATCCCTCTATGTTTGAATAAGTAAAATGTCACACTTTGTTTAGAAACTGTACTTTAGAAGAGCTTTCTCCAACCTGCCAGATGTGTTGAACTGTGGCCCAATGGTCTGGCTGCTTGGAGTCGGAGTCCAAAATGGCAGGTGAAGAGTGCCCTCTTCGAAACACCCGTGTGTGCGTGCACACAAGCGAATGTGAGCCATGGGGTTGCAGCACGTTAAAAATCGGGAAGGCACGACAGAGCAAAGTCTCACCCTCTTGCGCTGCCACAACCCCAAGGCGACTTGGGTTTTGTCCCCTTGCCAGGCAACTCAGCACAAAACGGGAGGTTTTGCTCTGCAATGAGTTAAAAATTGATTGGGCAGGAGAGGGGGCGGCGCAAAAGATTGATTTCCGTTGATCGGCGTCACACCTGCTCCAAGGGCAAGCTCGCTCATTGGGGCAGATGCGCAGAATTGCCGCCACCGGCGAGCACGGTGCCTGTGGCCCGATCATCCGGATGGGTGCATTGCCAGCCTAATTCCTGAAGATACCTGAGCGATGTGATTTTTGAACAGTGCTGTCTAGACGGACAGGCAGCGCAGGCCCTAGAAGTCTGTCACAGCCTGCTTGGCTCCTTGGCCCCCGAGTTTGCCTCCGCTGCAACAGCCAGTTTGTGACATGCATTGCCTTCTCTTGAGTCAGCTTGCTGATGTAACTCGGGCCGGTGCAGTCCGCTCTGACAGGCAGCAGCTCTCGGGGACACAATGGGCTCTTGTGCAGCCTTTCCTTGGGCTGCAGTACTGGGGTCCAGACCGTCTCCCTGGCAAGGGTGTGGATGCTGATCCTCTCCCCCCGGCCGTTCTCAGTACGTGACACTGAGTCAGAGGAACCACCCCAAATAAAACAGGTGGAGGGCAGAGAAGGGCAGGCCAGGGTGCGGCACATTTCTCTCCTTGGAGGGAAATTTATAAAGAAATACGCAACGCTTGAAACGGCCACCTGCTTCGCTATGCAGAAGTCACTCTCCAAAGTGATCCGTGATCCCTGCAAAGCATCATTCCCAGGAGTCTTCTGGGGGAAATATGGGAAAGGAATGCATGGAGCGCTGAGAGATAAAATGGGAATGTCACTACCCAGAATGCCCCCTCAGACTTTTCAGGTTCATGGCAATTTGAGAAGTCGTCGGGGGCACCAGCACAAAATGGCTGCTATGGGACTCCTGGCTAGTCCCAAGGACACATACCTTGCCCAGGGGGCTGCGGACAATTCCTGCGAACCCACAGTCTTCAGTGCCAGGAGAACCTCATTTCACAGGAGGCAGACGTCTTTCCTCCTCGCCCATCCTTCACTAGGCACTGCATTGCTCCGTCTCCCTTTGCATTGACACGTCTAGATGCCCTCCCTCCCTCTCTCTCGCACACACACCCATCATGCAGCCTTCCTGCTTGGGAAATTAAGTTTCGCAAAGCAGAGGTAAGACACTCAGGACCACCCTGGTGCCCTGGCACACCCAGTCGCCTAGCCCTGGCCCTCCCCTGTGGCCCCATCACTCCCAAAAGACGAGTGCCTGTGAATTCACCGGCTCTGGCTGGCGAGTGTCGGGTGTGAGTGCGAGAGAAAGAGCCCGAGAAAACGATCCGGATCGGCGAACCAGCCCCCTCCCCAGGTGGGGCCCAGCCAAGCCCTTTGCGCATGGCCCCCTCCCTGATGCCTCCTGAGAGCTGCAAGCAAAGCTGGAGCAAATTCAAGACTTGGGGAAAATTCAGACTGTGACTCTGACCTTTTAAATCCCTTTCACCTTTCGGTGGATTTTCTACAAACATGCCCGGGGTTATTAGAAAGAAAGAACACCCCAGATGAAACTCCCCCGCCCTGCTCGTATGAGCACTCGAGATGCTTGTCCAACTGAGGCCGGTCCTGCACCGCTTCCCTCGCGCGTTCTCTCCGGGCTGAAAGACTCGCCCTCTAGTTCCTTCAAACCCTTCCCTTTCTGGGGCTTTGTTTTCTTTTCAGCCCGCTGTGGGGATGGGCTGTAGCTTTGATCTTGCTGCCCTGCCTGGGCATTGCGTCTGGCAATGCATTTATTCTTAAATTTTTTTTAAAAAAAGACTTTGATCGCTGTTCTGGTGCCCCGAGCGAGGCCCCCGCGAGCCTTTTCCGCAGTGCCCGCCGGCTGCGCCTTCGCGTCGCTCGCGGGGCTGTTGCTCTCGAGGAGAGGTCCCTCTCGGACAGCGCCGCTCCGCCGCGGCACCCGCAGCCAGTCCTGCGTATCCAGCCCTCGGGCTGAGCAAACTCCGCCCCGGGAGCGCGCATGCCGTGCGAGCTCTCCCTGTCCAAAGGTTTCTGCGCCAGAGAAGCGGGGGACTCTGCCGCGGCCCGTGCCAGCGGAAAAGTACCAGAGCCCCGCAGGCCCGAGCACGAGGCCGGCCTCCGACGGCGGCGCGAATCCCGTCCCGCCCGCAGCGCAGCCGGGGGTGTGCCGCTGTTGCGCCCAACACGCCCCCGGCCCGAGCAGGCTGGTCTGGTTTTTCTGCTTTGCTCCGTCTGGCTGGGAGGAAAAGCGCAGACGCGGAGCAGAGCCCTCCGGTGCGAGGAGACGCGGACCGGGCCAGGGCCAGGGCCGGGCCCCCGGGGCTCTCCAGCGAGCGACACGCTGCAAGGACGCGCCTTCGCGGCTGGCCGGCTGCGAGCGCCGCGCTGGAGCGAGCCATCCGCGCAGAGCCGCGCATCTGCGCCTCGCTGCGCCGCGCCGCGCCGCGCCGCAGTCCCTCCCTGCGCGCCCCGTGGCGCGACTGCCTGAACTAAGCCATGCGAGCTGGCATGGCACGGAAGCAGGGACAACGCGCAGGAGCGGCCGCCGGGCGCCCAGGGCGCGCCTGCCAGCGGCTGCGAGGAAGGCCGACCGGGGTTGCAGGCTCCTCCCTCACCCCCCCCCCCAAATAAAGACAGCCCGGGAGACTCCCCAGCAAGGACGGCAGCCTTTCTGGCGTGCTTTCTGTTCGCCCCAGACGCCCTGCACCCGCGATCGCGTTCTCCCCTTCAGACGAATCACGCTGGGACATTGGCGCTCGCCAAAGAGGCGCTCGTTGCGCAAGGGCCCTGCCCGGTTCACGGGGTTTCCCGGGGGATCCAGAAACAGTGTCGTTCCCCCCTGCTGACGCCCCCATCTCCGCTCGCTGCTCTCGCAATCTTCGCATCGCAAGGAGAAAGGCCTGCCTTGCCCAGCGTGCCCGGGACAGCGGGGCTTCTGCCCGCCTAAACAGGCGTGCGATTGTGCTCTGACTTCCTCGCAGTTTGCGCTTGGATGGGGACGCGGCTGGACTGGCTTCGAGCCATGACAGCCGTCGGGGCATCGGACTGGGATGCAGGAGTTCTGGTGCTGGTCCCACACAGCCATGCCAGTTACGGGTGGTCTGGGCCAGTCATGGGCCCCCAGCCTGTCCTGGCTCACAGGGCTGTTGTAGGGGTGAAATGGAGAGGAGCAGGTCTCGGGACAGAGCCCTGAGTCCCCCAGAAGAGAGAGGAAAGTCAGGAAAGCAAAGTAAGAAGAAGAGGATGAAGATGAAGATGAAGAAGATTAAAGCTGATCTATGAAGAGGAGCCAAATTGTACATTTCATGGTCAGAAAGTGGCAACTCTTGAAATGAAAGCTAGATTCTCTGCCTTAAATAGCACAGTTCCCATTTCAGTTTCAGGCTAAGTGTGGTCAAAAATTTCAGATTTTCAAACCTGGCAAAACACTCTTTCAAATGTTAGAATATGAGGCTCTGGTCACATTGCAGAAGACGGGAGAAAACTGCGTGGACTCTAGAGAAGAAGCATCCATTTTCCTGCACCAAGCTCCTCTCCTCTCCTCTCTCTCCTTTCATTGCCCCATAGTGAAAGCTCTCTGGGTAGTTTACAGCCGTCCATAGAATAAAATATCAGGAAAACACTGTAAAAGTTTAAAGCAGCTAAAACAAACAATAAACCAACAGAGAGCTGGAATATTGCATTACATCATTACCACGGACTTGTTTAGGGAACTGCAGAAGAAAGGCAAAAAGCATTTATGGGACCTTCCAGGTTGGAGGTGTAGGATCAGGGTGAGGACATGATTATAAAACATGTAAGGCAAGGATGAGTTGATCTCACACAGATCTGTCTGGCCACATGGATCGTCCTCTCCCAGCTGTGTTACTTGTGCCCTCTTTACATCAGAGATGCCAAAAATCGATGCTGGAATAACCTATGGCCAGCCACGTGTTTTTTCACAAGCCCTGTGGAGCTCTCTCCCAACTGGCTTCTTTTATTTTATGCCAACATTTCTACACAGCTTCTGGGGCAAACCCTATTAAGCAACTCAAATATCTTTCAAAATTCACAGTTATCTGAATTTTGCAACAGAATTACCTGGTGAAATTATTCATACCAACATTTGTACTTTAGGAGAAATAACAGTAAAAAGGCATTCATGTTAAGAAAACCATCTTCGGGGTTAGCAGGAAAGAAATGCTCACTAGAGACTTATGCTAGAAGAACCAAGTAACAAAGCAAATAAGTTTGTGCATTTGAATTGCATGGTTTTGTTTATGTCACCTACTAGTAATTTTATTATAATGGCTGCAGAGTCAGCATGGTGCCTTTTAACAAATTTAATTAATAAATAAATTAAAATCTGAATTTCCATACAATTTGAGAAATGTATAAACAAAGTTCAGAATGGATTAGAGAAATTCTGACCCTTCAAGAAAAACCAAATTCAAGACCAGGAAAGTAAGAATCTGGGAGAAATCATTCCTGCACTCAACACAGCCGGGTTTAACTTCCTCGAGTATATGAACGGGGTCGATCAGTACATTTTCTCTTGGGTTAAATATTAATTGCTTTTATGTCTCCAAGAATTATTTCATGGCAAGGAGATTCCTTCTCCTAATCAATCACAGCACAAATTGTCCTTTCAAAAATAAAACACAAGGCTGGAAACTGCTGAATGCATCGGGTGGGATAGCATGAGTCAAAGGTGGATTTCAAAACGGTCATTGCACAAGCTTGCAATCGATTAAGAATTTTATGAGAGGAGGGGGGAAATCCCAGGCAGTTTCGATAGTTTGAACTTGGACAGCAATCGAGCAGGATATGGAGCTGTGCTTTGTTTTGATGATTATCAGTGGTAAAGAAGCACAACTGAGGATTTGTATTGTACAATAAGCAATGCAAATTCTCTGTCTTGAAAAATGTCGGGCAGGATAGGGCAACACATGGGAGGCCTGTTAAAGAACCTGGGCAGTAGCAGATCTGTATAAAGAGTACGGTCTGAATTAACATGAAACAGAGAGCCTTGAAGGCTATTTCACAACTGGTATTTTGCATCTCATAAACCGGATAAAATCCTCACGGAGACAGCTAACAGAACTGGCATTGTAGCCCGTTGTCTGCAGAGTTTTTGCATTTTCCAAAAGTAGTCACAATGAATTAAAAAAAATGAAATTATATTTTTAATAAGTCATCGGAAGATTTGCCGTCAGAACTACTGCTGCCTGGTTATGGATTGGCTGACGGTGTTCTGGGCCACCCAAGAACCGAAGTTCTCTGATCCAGGCAGAGCCACATTTGCTAGGTTTAATAGATGACAATGACCAGAGACCTGTGTTGTTTTGTTCGGCTTGCCACAGTGGCCGAGAGACCAGTCGCCAGAAGCAGGTGCTGAGCGAAAACTCCATCAAAGTGCAGGACATGCAAACTTGCGGAGAGCTTCAAACTCAGAGAAAGAAGGCAGAAGAGTACGAATGTTGTCAGAATGATTCCATCCATGCACTGAATCTAGAGAATCTAACTGCATCTAGCTGAAAACTACTGCTTTTATTTTTCTTTCAGTTTTGCAATGGACCTCAATAGTCTTCACTTTCAATCTCAGCCATTCTCTGAACAAAAATACAAAAAGAAAAAAAAAAACCCGTGTGTGTGTTGTGTTGTGTTGTGTTTTTCCTGACTTTTCCAGTCATGTCTCTGCTGGAAAAAAATGCAGAGGAACACAACAAAATCCTCCTCTGCTTTCTGGAGGAGGAACATAGCACAATCCTCACCCCGCATCCTGTGCCAGTACAGGCAGCGCTGCCTCAGATATTCGAGGCCTGCTGATTCTGAGCGGGGAAGTTCTTCTCCGATATCACTCCCAATAGCTATTAAGAAATCATTGTTAGCCCATGCACCTTGCCAATAAGATAAGCCGGAGCACCTGAGCACCAGGGAGGCGTATGCCCGATGCCTTCCTGCTCAGAAATGAGCTTCTACCGTTTATTTGCATGCCTCTGCAGCATTACGTTATCAAGAAAAGGATGTTACTTTGTGAGTGGATATGCAAAACTTGGGGTGCGTACGGTCCCAAACTAAGGGTGGAGTTCTTGGATGGCTGGACCTACCTAGTTATTACCATCTTGGGGCTTCAAGTTTTATCTTAAGGTTTGCTTGTGCTAGGTTCTCAGTAGTTAAACTTCACGTTTGTTAGATATTCAGAAAATAATTGAAACATTCAACGTTGACTTATTTGAATTGGATTTAAAGAACAGGATTGTGTGTGTGTGTGTGTGTGTGTGTGTGTGCAGTCACATGGCTTGTGCCCTTCCATAAGCCACAGCAGTCCGAGAACACTTCCAAGTTCTAGTTGACCCAGGTGTTTAAAAATGAACGGTGGCTGGCAAGAAGACACCATTGGGAGCAATGGGTTGGGTAAATTTTGCAGACGGTGAGTGAGCAGGTCGTTCATTGGTCTGGGGAGGAGGTTGTATCTTACCTTCTTCCTGAGATAAAATGTCATCCGTGCCCAGAATTTGGTACTTAGGTTCTCCTGCTGAAGGCTCATAAAATAAAGGAGAAACATTTCCCCGGAGCTCTGGATACATTACTTGCAGCTCGTCAGATTGGAATCCCCTGCGTGGATAAAGGGCAACCATACAGCAAGGAGACCCTGTTGACTGGTTTAAATAATGGGAGGTCTTACCTGCTTTATTGACACAGAAGAACTCATGGCCCTGTTTTTCAGAAGGCCAGCTTAAATGCCTTGCCTAAATTCAGAGAATTGTGCCCTCAGGGACACAACAGTGTGAAATGATGGACAATATTTTGGGGGGCCCATTTGCGCAAGGGTCTGCTGCTTAGCCCCAGCACAGGCAGGTAACAAAAATCAGATCCTGACAGTTTGACACACATATTGATGACAAAGCAGAAGATATATAATTAAAACAAAATAATAAAGCCCATGTGATGTTTATGTTCATCAAACAAACTGACAGTTAAAAACTGAATATCATGCAGATAAGATCTTGATAACTCCTACATTCTACCGCAGATTATATTGACACTGGAAATGAACCATCAAAAGGATGAGCAACAGGAAAAATTACATCTCAGCCATGAAAACAGCATGGACACCGTTCAGAAAGTAGGCACAGAAAAGAGGCATGTTTGAAAGGGTTGAATACTAAATATCTATATATTTATACTTAATATTTATAAATAAATATAAATATTTAGTATTTTGTTAAATAATAAAGGCCTAGTTTGCAAGATAAGGCTTAAAACGTCCCTGTTCAGCATTAAATCCTGATTTTCTTATATAATTAGAAAAAACATGCAAGCAATCCAGTGTAATATGTATTAGAAAGTGGGTCTGAGGGTGCATTTTGTGCATTGCTTAGACACCTCAGGGGATGAAGGGGTTAACCAAGATGCATGCGCTTATTGGCATGCTTTGCATATGTGCAAAAGCAGATGAGCTTTATCAATGTCCGTGTATGCATGAAAAATACTTTAAAACATAGCCCTGGTATTCCCCAGTGGATAAAGTCTGAAAATATGTATGGAATCACACACAGTTGACAATGAGGATTAATTAATCAAGAATGATTATGCAGAGACACGCACCGTATTGTCTCTCTCTGGTTGACAATAAAATAAAATTAATAAGAGCACATCGCTTGCATGACTCGGAATTCCACGGAGCACTCGGTTTGCACGGCTGCTGCTGTGACTCAGACCAGTTTGTGGCTCTGGAAGCAAGGTGGCAAATGGGTGACAGGGGCCTGCCACTTCCCTTGAATGAGGATGCAATTAGTTTATTAAAATACGGATTTATTTACACGTGAGGAGAGTTGCAGGAGGCTCACGGGAGCGGTGGGCAAGCGCAACTTAAATCCTAATAAAAGTTGAATTCTGAACCAACAGGCCCGGCTGCCGAGGAGCAGATGGAAGCGGGCCCTCGCAAACAGCAAGATGAAGCAATTTTAAATATTTGTAAACTAACTTTCCACTCACAAGAGCTGCGAAAACATCTGCCTCCTGACGCACTGCAGCGAAGAGGGGGACTTGGTTAGAAGAGGGCTGGCACCGTCTCCGTCTCCCTGGAATTACAAAGGGTTGCTTTGCATCCAAGTTCTCCCTGAAGATCACACAACCCAGTGGATGCCAGGGAGAAACTGTCCTTCCATTTGGAAGGTGAGCTCATCGAAGCCTTCAATTGTTGCAGAGCAGAGATGAACTGTCATTTCCAAAAATACTTCCCAAATCAATCCCTGGGTGACGGTTCCCCATGACTCGTATGTTCGCCCATAATATCCACCAAAGATTTGAAGTCTGCATATAAAGGAAGTTCCCAAGAGATATTTTATTTCAAAAATTTGATACTTGACAGTTGGTATTGGACATGGTTTGACAGTTGACAAGCAATGGCATTTGTTAGATGACATGAGACAGTGCTTAGCATTTGACAGCTGACAGCTGAGAAGATGTAATATTTTATGCCTGCCAGTGGGATCAGTGGGTGTCTGTGGGCCTCATATTTCAAAAGCTGAACATAAAGCTTCACATTCAAATTCTGAATGCCAAAGATTCTTGTCTGGAATGTGAGAAAAGTTGGAAACAACAGAAAGTTGTGGAAATAACTGAATTGGTATTTCATATTTGCCTGGCTTGACTTCTTTTCCTTCAAGAACACCTTTTCATCTGTGCGCCCCAAATTTTGGATTATATTATTTGCCCAAGCCAGT
Organism: Varanus salvator macromaculatus; assembly: GCA_023646645.1. Lineage (NCBI taxonomy): Eukaryota > Metazoa > Chordata > Lepidosauria > Squamata > Varanidae > Varanus > Varanus salvator. Next base: position 2,845,602 of record JAIXND010000761.1, on the reverse strand, counting down.
AACCTTTTCACATACAGCTCTGTGGAAAAAAAATAATGACCTTCTCCTCATACACAAGGAGGTGGCATATAAATTTGTAAATAAATAAAATTAAAATAAATACATTTTTGCACCAGAAATTAAATAGTGTAACACAATTGCTCAGTTAAAATTAGCACACCCATCTCAACTTTAAAATGTGGATTTTTAATCAACATTTCAGTCTCCTTTGAAAAAGACCCCATGGTGGTTCCACTGCTACAACAGCTCACACACTCCTTGTGAGGATGCACCATTTTTTATTTTGACATTTCTGTAGAGTAATGACTTTATTAAGCCAACTCCAGGATTACAAGAATAAAGAGACTGCCCTGTATGTAACTTTATCCTTGCAATCTGCATCCTGATTCAAAAACCAGGATGTTTGGTTTATTTGAAATGGTAGCTCTGACTCCGAATCCACCAAGGGCGAACCAGACAAAATCAGTGGGACTTGCTTTCGAGTAGACGCAGTCAGGGCTGTGATCCAGTGCATGCCCTGGTTCTCCTGTTTTGGCCATTTTGGGATCAGGCTCCGTGTTCTATAACTGTGAAGAGCTTTGGGAACGAGACATATTTTGAGGCCAATTCTGGGATTTTAAATTGCCTGCAGATCGAACAGTTGCTAAAAAGTGAGACAATGAAATGGCTTTTCACACACACACACACACACACACACACACACACACAAAATTTTGTTTGGAACGGCAAATCTTCGCATAGTGGTTTTCCAAGAAGGGAAAACTGCAGGCTCACTTCTCCGAATGCAAGGCCAGGGAGCTGCCTAGCAGAAGCGAGGCTTTTTGTCCAAAGACCAAAGCTCAACATACCCCCCGTTTTATTTCCAATAGATCATAAACAGTACCCCCCCTCGGTCAAATGGGAAGCAGATGTAACTCTCGTTCTTGTTTGGTTTCAGCTGGGAGCAGGCCTGCTCCAACCCCATAAGCAGCTCTGGACGGTACCTAGAGGAGGCGATGGCCTTCAGGCATACTGAGAAAATTATCTAGGTAGGACACATTTGTACCTGCCCCAGAGCTGCAGGGCAACCCCCCCACCCCAGTCACTGCTTCTCTGTCTTCCTTCGTGCCACGATCCCAGACAGAACAAATGTTTCATGGACTGTGCTGCTCCTTGCACAGAAGTGGGGCCAGAAAGCTCAAGGAAGAAACACTTGTCACAACACACAAGGATGGAGGACACTGGGGTGAGCGGCAGGGGAGGCTGCGCTACTCAGCAACCCTTCCCCAGACCTGCTTCCCCTGGCAGGGGACCGGCCCCGGGGCACGTGGAAGGCGTGGGCAGCGGGCTGCGTCTGGGGGATGCCATTCCCAAAGGTGCTTTCTGGAGCAAAACCTTCGGGTGAGGTGGACAGAGGCAGCCCCAAGGCAGAGAACAAGGGACTTCCTGACCGGTGCCTGGGACCGAGCACCGGGGAACTCAGCGCCTGCCACCCCTCCTAGCTGCTCTAGGCATGGTTTCGACCACCCCATCCATTCGCCACCTTCTCCCCACTTTGCCCAGTCCTTGCATTGTGCCAAAGCATTTCCGATGTTTTTCCACTCGGCTGCAGCTCTGCAAAATAGGCCTCTGTTCTGATGGTGTCGGTGGGACTGCAGGAACGAGAGGCTGAAGGCTTGAGCTCTGCCTACTGGAATTCTCCTTTCGGGCTGTGCATGGGATGGCAAAAGGAAGAGGCTGGAGAGGAGATTCTGAAGCAGTGGCATGTTTACAAATAAAAGCACTTCCTTGGTTGTTCTTTTAGAGATCCCTTTCTTGGGCCTCTCTTCCAGGGCTTAAAGATGGAAGCGGGCATGCCCACCGCGCAGGCAGGCATGGCTAGATGATGCATCTCTGCTGCTTTTTCGGGGGGGGGGGGGCGGTGGAGGACGAGGCCGGCCCCGGACAGCAATTCCTGGGAGGCAGCGGGAACGCGATAAGGACGGTTTCCTGGCACTCTGCAGTGCCCCCTCCGGCCACTTCGGGAACGGTATCCGTGGGTCCCGCCGGGAATCCTGCAGGACGCATTCCTGCTCCGCATATCGGCTTACGAGGAGGGCAAGCCAGGGTGGGGGTGGCGGGGAGCAGCAGGAGGACAGGTGCAGAAATGTGGGGCGCTGCGCGGCGGACGCTCACGGGGCCCCGGAAGCGGCGAGGCAGGGCAGCAACCGGAGCGGAGCAGGACCGGCGGAACGAGTGCTCCCTTCGGCCGCGGAGAGCCTGGTGCGGGTTCTCGCCGCCAAGGGGCCGGGCAGGACGGCGCGGTGCACGGAAAGCTCGCGGCGGCGGCGGCGGCGAAAGCAGAGGCCGCCCGCCCGCCCGCCCGCCCGGGGAGCACTGCGCCGGCCCCAGCAGCCCGCGGAGTCCCGCACGCACACACTTTGTGGCCATACCCGCGGGAGCGGCAGCCGCGCACACACGCCGGCAGCGCACCGCGGCGGGAGCTGCGCAACGGCCTCCCGAAGGCGCGTCCCACGGCGGCCCCGCACCCCGTCAGGGTCCGTTCCCGGCCGCGTTCACGCAAAGGGGCTGGCCGTGGGGGGCAACGCGACCCCGGCGGCGGCGGCGGCTCCTCGGGCAGCTCGGGGCGCGCCCGGCCAAGGGCTGCGCCGAGGAGTCCGGCCAGGCGCGCGCGCGGCCCGTGGCCCCGGGGGCCGGTGGTCTCGCCTGCCGCCTCGGCGGGCCGGCGCTCCGGTGGCCCGGGAGCCTGCGCCGCGCTCAGGCTGGGCGGCCGCCGCGGGGCTAAAGCGCCCGGCCTGGCTCGCCTTCTGCCAGGCGGGGGCGGGGGCATTTTTCGGTCCTCCGCAATCCTGCAACGACCAGGGGCTTCTTCCCATGCCATGAACGCGCAGCCGGGCGAGTGGCAGCTCCGCAGCGCGGACTAGGCCCAACTCGAGCGGCGGTGGAAGCGGCCCCGCAGCGCAGGCCCTCGCGGGGAAGGCGCCCGCGGGCGCCGGCGGCGCTCCTGCGCACCCCCCCGTCCCTGCGCCCGCCGCGCTCCCTGCCCTCCAGGCGAGGCGGCTGCGGCGGCCGCCGGCTCGGCGCCCCGCGCTCCGGTGCCCCGGGGGCCTCCCGGGCGAGGCGGCAGCCCGCGGCCCCGGCCGCTTTCCGGCAAAGGAGGGCCCCGGCGCCGCGGCCCCGGCCGCCCCCCTCTCCGCGCGGGCCCCGAGCCGGCGGGCCTCCGCCAGGAAGCCGCCCGGGCGGCCCGGGAGCTTCGGCACTTCCCGCCCGGAGCCCCAGAGCGAGCGCGCCCCGCCGGCGTCCCGCGCCCGGGACCCCTCGGACCTGCCGCGCCGCCCCCCTCCGGCCTCGCGCCCCCGCGCCCGCGGCGCCGCCGGCCGGTCCGTCCGGGAAAGCGGGGTCCTCGCCCCGGACCTGCGCGCCCCCCGCGAGGAGCAGCGCTCGGCCGCCGCGGCGCACGCAGCAACGGCCGGCCCCGCGGGGCGAGCCGGGCGCCCGGGGGCCGCGAGAGCCAAGCGCCGCGCCCCGCTCCAGACCGCGGAGCCCGGAAGCTCGGGCGCGGGCGGGGAGCGGCGCAAGACCGTCGCCGCTGCAATCACGCTGCCGCGGAAAGGAAAGTGCAAAGATTTGCGAGAGCGAAAACGCGGGCAGGACCGCCGGAGGAGGCGAGCAGGGCGCCCGGGCGGGGGGCACACGCACGTCCCCCTCCCTCGCGCCGCCCGCCGCTGCGCCCCCGGCCCCAGCGCCCCCCGGCCCGCCCGCCCGCCCGGGGCTCCGGCGCGGCGGGCGCTTCTGCAGGGGGGGCGCCGCCGCCGCCGCCGCCGCGAACTGGAATTCGCCCGGATTTCTCTTATGTCACCGACTAGCAAATGAGTTCTCAGAATTCCGGGCGGGGGGCGGGGGAGGGGGAGGGGGAGGGGAGGCGGCGGCGCGCTCCGCAGCAGTGTAGCCAGGCCGAGGCGTGACGTCAGGGCAGGCAGGGCCCCACGTGACTCCGGCGAGCGGGCGCTACCACCGGCGGCGGGGGTGTCCGCGCGCGGCGCCCCCCGCGCCGCCGCCGCCCCCCGGCCCCCCCGGGCCGCCGCGCGCCGCCAGCCCCCCGCCCGCGCCGCCCGCGCCGCCCGCCGCGCCGGGGGCCGTCCGGGGGGCCGCGGGCCGCCGGGCGGGAGGGGCCTGCGCGGGAGCCTCCCCGGGCCGCGGGCGGTGGTAGGGCCGGCCGCTCAAATTCCGAGAATTGAGCGGTGTTGATTCTTAGAACTGGGGTTCTTAGAAGTGGTGATGCAAGGAGTTTCTAGGAAAGCGCCGAGACCAGGTGATGCGCGCTCGCCCGCCGCCCGCCCCGCGCGCCCCTCCGCGCCGCCGCCGCCGCCGCCGGGCCAGAGCAGCGCGCCCGACTCCCCGGGCGGCGCGGCTGCTTCGCCTTCCGCACGGCGCCGCGGCTCCCCCGCGCCCGCCCGCCCGCCGGCGCCGTTGATGTCACTGCTCCCGAGCGGCCCTCCTGCGCCGGGCACCGCTGCGCCCGCCGGACGGATCCCCTGCGCGGAGCAGGGCGCGCGCGTGTTTACCTCGTCCTCTGGCGGGGCAGGTGGACGGAGAGCGGCGGGACGGGGACGGGGACGGGGCAGCGCCGCGGCGCGGCGAGAGCCCGCCCGCCTCGGGCGCCCGCGTGCGGCAGGGAGGGAGGCAGGGAGCCGGGCGGGGATGCGGCTCGGGCGCGTCTCCCTGCGCAGCCGGGCCATTTCGCCCCGGCGCAGGTCCCGGCCGCCCGTGCAGCGTCTCGCGCCCTGCTCGCGAGGAGGGCCGCTCCGGATCGCCCCGCGCTGGAAGAGCGTCCGCGCCGCGGCGGGGGCGTGTGGGGCCAGGGGAGCCCTTCGGCGTCGGGACGCGGCTCGGGCAGAGCGGGGCCGGGCCGGCGGGGCGCGGAGCGGGGCGCCCCAGCCCTCCCTCCGCCCGGAGTGTCTGCTTCTGCCTGCGCGGAGGCGGCCGCGGTCGCCGCCGCCGCCGCCGCCGCCGCTGCAGCCCCGCTTGTTCCATCGGGCTCGTTCAGGGAGGGCGCCCTGTCGCGGCGACCGCCGTGCTTTCGCTTCTCGCTGCCGGGAGAAGGCCGCTCGCCTCCCGGGGCCGGTCGCGCAGGGCGCCCCCTCCGCCGTCGCCCTCGGCGTTCGGGTTGGCACAGAAGCCGCGCGCCCCCCGCTCCTGGCGCGGCTCCACGGCTCGGCCTCGCGCGCCGGACTCCGCGCGGGCAGCCGCGAGGGGCCTCGCTTTCCGCGCCGGTGCCGGGCTGCGAGTCCCGGCGGGCGGGCGCCCCGAAGTCCCCCGGAGTTCCCGGGCCTGGTGGCACATCTGGGGCCTGGAGCCCGAGCGCCGCGCCGGCCCGGGGATCCCCGGCGGGCTCGGGAGGACCTCTCCGCGCTCGGAGAGGGGCGCGAGGCCCGGCAGCGGGTCCCCCCGCGTCCGCCCGGGTCAGAGCTGGCTCGCGGCCGGGCGGCCCGCGTGTCCCCTGCCTCTGGAGAGGAGGGTCCCGACGTGCTCGAGTGCTCCGGCACCTGCCGCACGGCGAGCCTGCCCGAGGGGGCTGCCTCGCGGCGGCGGCGGCGGCGGCGGCTGTGCGTGCCGCTGCGTGACTTCAGGCCGACTCGCAATGGCTGAGCGGCGTTCCGCGGCGCCTGTCCCCGGCGGGGACTGGGGCAGCCTCCGAAGCGCCGCGGCGAAGCGGCCGGGCCGGGCAGCTTCCCAGCTCCCGGGCAGGGCGCACTCGCCCGTGGGAACGGCGACAAGCGCCGGCTGACGCGCAGGATGCGCCCTCGCGTCAGATCATGACGGGGCAGAACCGCGAGCGCGGCCCAGGAGTGTCGCCCGGCGCCCGCTCCGCTTCTGGGGCAGGAGAGCCCCGCGCTTCGCTGCTCCGTCGTCGCCGATGTGCTCGCGGGGCAAGGAGGGGGCGGCGAGCGTGCCCCTTCCTCTTGGGTGTCAGGAGCGGCGGACGGAGAGCTCAGTGCCTGCGGTGGGGCGCGAGTCTGCCGGGCATCGGGGGCCTCCTACGAGGCGACCGCCGTGTCGTGACAAGGGGTCGTTCGGAAGCGCGCAAAAGCGCTGCGGACGTTGGCGGAACCGAGGAGGCTTCTAGCCGATAAACCCCAGCCTTGCCGGGCGGGGGCGGGCGGGCGGGCGGGCGGGCTGGCCGTCCGTCCGTCCTCGGATGCAGCGCTCTCTCTGCTTGCGCGTAAAAAGTTTCCGAGAGAGACAGGCAAGGGTCGCTGCCCCGCGGCGCTTCCAGTGGGCAGCCCGGGCTTGGAGGAGATCGGCTGGGGCGACGGGGTCCCGCGTGGGGGAAGCCGGCCGAGCTGCGAACGGAGCCGGAAAATAGCGCCCGGTTTGGTGGAGCGCTATTCTAAGCGCCCCCTCCCCGCACACTCGGCGGGACGGCTTTCAAGCAACAGCCCGAAAAACGAGCGCTGAAACTATTGCAGGACAGGGGAGCCTGGCTTATAAAATTCGAGGGGCTGTTTTGAAGCAGGCTGCGGAACGTACGTGCGCGCGCGATCCGGAGGTGCAAAGCGGGGGCACCCTGGCTTGGAACGCGCGCAGGATGAAACGTGGGGATTGCGCATCGCGGCGCCAGGCGGGCCAAGAGGAGAGGCGCTTGGGGCGGGCGCTCCGGCGGTTGCCCGAGCTTCGGCTGGCAGGGCGCCCCCCTCCCCGCGTCCACCACGGCTTCTCTTACTCCGGAGTAAATGAAGCCAGAGTTTCGAATTGCGTGGCAATTGACACGATGGCCGCTCCACCGGCTTAGACGCCGTGCCCGGCAGTGCGTGCGTGTGGAGAAAGGCGGGACTAGAAGTGGGGTAACTACCCCGCGTGGCTGTTGTGGTTCTGGATTCGCTTCCTCGGAGGGGCTTCGGGCAAGAGGAAACTTTTAGAAAGGAGGCCAGGCGAGTGCCCCGAGAAAGGAAGCCTCGAGGCAAGGGCATATCCCTCTGCAGACTGACCTCCTTTCTGCCTGCAGAGAAAGGGGGCGGGGGCGGGGGGGAGAAACACCCAGGATCCGGGTCTGGGCGAGGGGCTCCTTCGCCCAGGCCCGAGCCAAGGGGCCTGAAACCTTGTCTCTCCAGAACCGAATTCTGGGCCCAAAACTGCGATTGCCAACTTTGATGCCAGGCTCACAGCATGTAAAAATATTTAAACGACATGGAAGGTGGCGGCGGGGGCGGGGCGCGGCGGGGGGGGGGCGAGAAGCCGTGTTTGTTTGCTCAAGGAAGGGCAGGACGGAGAAAGTCCAACCGAAGCCCGTTCCAAGAGTCGGGGCTGCGCCGGCGCGCTCGTCTTCCTTCCCTAAAAGAGCTGCTTTAAAAAGGAAAGAGCGAAAGGAAGATCGAGGCCAGCTTGGGAGGGAGGGAGGGAAAATTCCCGGGGGGGGCCCACCCCGGAAACATTAAACTTGTCCTGGGACGGAGTCCTTAGGGCGGACAGAAAGAGCTGAAGGTCTGACCCCTCTGTTCTGCCTTTCCGCCGGATCTTGCCCCTCCAGCCCCGTGTTTACATGTTTGAGGGTGTTCCGATGCGTCTTCTCCTCCCCCTCCCCGAATCGGGCGGGCGGGGGGGGGGGGGCTTTGTTATGAAAACTTAAACCACGCTGTCGTGGGTGGGTCGCTATTGACCTCTGGCGGCTGCATGTGGGATAGCAGGCTGGGTCCCCCGCCGCCGCCCCCCCCCATTGCCAGGGCTCCCCCCCCCCCGCTTCCCTCCCCGTAACCTCTACATGCTGGGAAAGGGGCGTGCGAGGCTGCTGCTGGAGGGCCGTGGCATTTCCAGCACTCCGCTGACTTTGCCCTTGCAGCGCTGGAGCCGCCGCCGCGTAAAAAGCATATTTCTCCCATTACGCAGCGCTTCTTGTCCTGCAGAGCGCGCCCCCCCGCCCCCCGACTCCTGCCTGTTCACTGGAGCAATGACACCAAGGCGCATTTTGCAAATGGGACGCTGAGGCTTGAGAGAAAGAGGCTTGCTCCTCGCTTTCCTGGCAGAGCGGGGGTCGCGTGTCTCACGTTAGAGTAGACCCATGGAGGTGAACGGGAATTAAGTTACACACGCATTTGATACAATCCTAGGGGCTCATGAGCCTTTTTTGGTTCCCAGCATGATGCCGTTTTCCAGACAAGTTTGGTTTTTGCCATCTCCATGCTGGGAGGGCACCAGCTTGGGGAAGGAGTGCTAAGAATTTAAGGCACATTTTAAAATTTGGGATCCTCCCCGGTTTGGTGCAGGATGGAGAATACTCTTTTCCATTTATGGTGAGTCATGTCCTTTACGGAGCCTGTTTGCTTATTTATTTTTCCATGAACTCAAAATGCATCAGAAGCCCCCCTTCCTAAAATGTTGTTTTTCTTTATGATATTGTAATGAAAGTTTTAAAAACATGAGAATGAAATGCAGGCTGCTTTTTTATTTTTATTTTTTTATAATAAGTTTTATTCAAAATTATAACCCTAAAACAAAGAAAAACTAAAAACAACATCAATCATCAGAAACATTGAACCTGCTGGGTCAGCCCCCACATTTTTTTCCTTTTATGATAACTTAGAAACGGATTTAAATCTATACAAAGTCCCGTTTCTCTAGCCAATGATAAAAAGAGTCCCAGGTTTGATAGAAGTCAGTATCTTCTTTCTCCTTCAATGACAAAGTCAATCTATCCATTTCTGCGCAGTCCAAGATCTTTTTTAGGATCAGTTCGTCGGTGGGTAGTTCCTCACTTTTCCAATGTTGAGCTAATGCAATCCTCGCCGCAGTGATTACATGTAAAATCAAGTACATTTCTTGTTTACTAATATCAACAGGTATAATACCTAATAAGACGACTTCAGGTTTAAAAGCTAAGGATTTTTGTAACATTTCCTCAAGCCATTTATGTATTTTAATCCAATACTTTTTCGCATTATCGCAAGTCCACCACATATGATAAAAAGTACCAAATTTATGTTTGCGTTTCCAACATCCATTTGACATATTTGGAAACATCTTAGCTAATCTATTTGGCGACAGATACCATCTCTAAAACATTTTATCCAGGTTTTCTTTATACGAAGTTGCTAATGTTACCTTGATATTTCTCTCCCACAGCTTTTGCCATTTTTCTAATTCAATATTATATCCAAAGTTTTGTGCCCACATTATCATAGTTTCCTTAACCTGTTCGTCTTCCATTCTCCTATCGAGTAAGAAATTATATAGTCTTTTAATCATTTTCTCATCTGATTTAAGCATCACCTGCTCATATCAGGCTGCTTTTTTATGTGTGCCTCCGGGGACTTTTTAAATCTTGCAGGAGAGAATTTACTTCAAAACAGTTCCAGGGAAGGCAGTTGGAAAAAAGTGAACCTCCATTCTCTCTTTGCAAAAGTAAATAACATCATTAAATTTAAAAGTCGGTAAATATCTAGCAAATTTCCAGAACGGGTAACTGGTCCGTTAGAAGTCCTTCACAGTCCCCCGCTGCCCACCCTGAAAGTGTTCCAGGTGCCTAGAGAAAAAGCAGGGCTTTGCAAGCTTCTAATTCATCGCTGCAGTTCCTTATTGGAAGCTAATGTTCTGGACTGGGTCTCAGGCTGCAAAGGAAACACGCCGTCATTCCTCAGTGCTGGGTTTTCTGATGCTTGTCAGCTGCCGAACGTCATAGTTAAGGGCTTCCATCGAAGCTGATTTGGCCAAGGAAGCCATGTCAAATGACGAGGAACTTTGAAACTTGTTTTTTTAAAAAGTGTTAAGTGGATGCATGAACATCAAGTTATCCAGGCCTGGGGATCATCCTTCAGAGAAGGAATCAACCTGGGGCCCCATCCGCTCCTGCCTCTTCTTGCGCGAGCCCCACTGAAATGAATTCGACAGCAGGGCCAACTCCTCTCAGTGGGACTTGTGCAAGGCAACTCCTGGGCTGGCCGGCACTTCTTGGCCGCCCCAGCTTGGCGAACTCTAAGAAGTGGAGTTCTCGAGCTTAAAGAGGTAGGCTGGGCATAGCTGGCGTTCAGTGGCGCAGTTTTATCCAGAGACCAAACGTGGAGTCCTGCAAAGCCAGCAGGGCATTTGAAAGCTTTCCTAAAACACGCTAAAAAAATCATTCAGAAAATCTGATTCAATGGGCAACATTGTGCCGACATTAAAGCCCATTGAAGTCTGGTGGCTTTCAGTGGTGCTGACGTGAAAACTTACTTAACTCTTCTATTGAACTGAACGGGCCAAGTGCCCAGGACCCTGGTGGTGCCAGTGATCCGTTTGGGTCAAACTGGCAAGTGGTGGCAGCCTTGGGAATGAGCCAGGGGGCTTCCTGGCACATCCAACTGGAGGGCATTTTGCAGTGTTTCCATCTTGTGAATACCCAGCCAGTTCTAAATGAAGCTGAGTAGGCACTTGTGTGTTGCAAAAAGAAATCTTTTAGCAATGTGCAATCTTCCAGTGTTGGTGTTTTTACCGTAGCTGATGTGTAATTTTGCATTTGTGTCCCGCAAACTTTCACTTTGCCTTTCGGGTCAGTTTTGTTTTGGGGAGGGTGAGATGGCTTTGAGGAAGTGCTCCTGGCCACCGAGTCGTGCTTTTACTTGCGAACATAACTATTATTTCTGGGCGAGTGGCGGCTTTAAGAGAAATGCAGTGCAACCCAAACTTTTACCCCTCCCCTCAAATGTCTGTGCAGTGCAAATTTCCCTAACTCATCCCTCGAATTGGATTTGTTCTGTTTTGCAATACTGGAGACATAAACTCGAATCTCTCAAACTTCTTGGGTGCTTTTGCTTATTTTGTTTCTTCCTTTGTTGCAAGAAATGATTTTGCTGCGGGGTGGCGTTTCCCCTCTGCTCAGAGGTGAAAGTTGTGAATCTCTGATTTACTCGTGGGCTTTTACACGTTCCTCTGGAAGGCAAGTCCAGTGGAGGCTTTCCTGGGTAATGATTGGAGTGGTGTCTCCCTGCCTTCCCCCAGGGCCTAAATGCACTCAATTCCCAGGCCCAGTGTCCCTCAGCAAGCCGGTTAAGGAAAGGCAGAAGTCGTGCAGCAGGAGAGAAGCAGAAGTCGTGCAGCGGCTACAAACTGGGGTGTTGTCTACGACATTCCCTTTCTGAATTTTGTCCCAGATCCAAGATTCCAAATAACCCAGCCGCATTTGGGCAGCGGTGCAGATGTGCTCGTAATCTGTCACTCTCCCGCGCTTGCTTCCAGATGTTGCTCGAACTTCTGGGCATGCGATGCCTGCCGCAGGTTTTCGGCGTTTGCCTCCACACAGCCGCTGTGCCTCTGTGTCCGTGCGCCATTTTGCGTGGGAGTGCGGGCAGGAATTGCTTGCAAGGACGCCCCTGCACAGATGTGGCTGTGGACGTGGCAACGTGCAGGCAGGACGGTCTCGAACGCACCAGCTCCAGAAATTAAAGCTAGAAATGTCCCGGGTGGGCTGGGATTGGGGCAGGTGAGCTGACCCGTGGAATGGCAGCAAAGACAGAATGCCAGGACTTCGCTGCAAAGGCTGAGGGCTGCTTTAGGGTCGACTCGGCTCCTTGACCTCGAAAGAAGCAACGATCCTGATTCCTTCCCTCCTTCCTTCCTTCCTTCCTTCCTTCCTTTTGGGGTCCAGGGCTGCCAAGGGTCCCTGGCATTCCCATGGCACAGGTGGGCAGCTGCCCCCAAATGCAGCCAGGAACTCTGCCTGTGCCGTGAGGCGCTCCCTCCCCACCTGTCCCTTGCGGGGCGACCCCCAGACGCTTCTGTATATTTCGCCAGTCGGAGCCGGTCCCGCTTTCTTCCACACGCTCCCCACGAGGCCAAGGCGAGGCCCTTCCTTCTTTCCTCCTGCTTTTTACCCGGCAAGGAGAACGAGCAAGTGGTGCTGCTTGCCGTGAAGCAACTGAGGGCCAAGGACCAGTGGCTTGTCCACACAAGCCTGGGGGGCGGCGGCTGGAAGGAACATTTCTAGTCCTTTCAAGGTAGCAGGAAATGCCCAGTTCTTTTATGGCAAGGCTTGGGTAGCCTCCAGAGCAGGTAACATTTGGCCTGGGGGGGGCAGGGGGGGAGAGTGAGCATGGCCCGCCTTCCCCAAGCCCTGCTGTTTGACTGCAAGGGGTACCGCTGGAGGGCACCAGGTTGGAGAAGACTGGGGCAGAGCCCCGAGCGGTAGGGGCTCGCAATTCATGGCGCTCTGCCACAGAGGATGACCTCTTGGTTCAGGAAGCACCTTCTCCGGCGTGGGCATCCCGTCTAAGGGAAAACCGCCTTCTGCCCTGGTTTCATGGCATCTCCCCCAGGACCGGTGGGCACGGGAGGGGTTCTGCCGTGTGCTGCAGACCTGGCTCGTTCTCTCTGGCCTTCGGGGGCTTTGCTGCCCCCTCCTCCGTCGCCGTTTCTGTGGGAAGGGGTGTGCACACGGGCACAGAATGGCAAGCCTAGGCAGGAGCAAGTGAAGCAGGCAGCCGTTCTGTGCTGGGGCAGCAGCATCCTGGAATAATGTGGGAATGGGGCTGATGACAAAAAAAATAATAAAGTATAAAGTACTGCCGAGCAAGCCGACATAATATGAGGAAGCTACTGCATTTTTCATGCGTGGCATAGGCCCTGTTTGCCCCGGATCTACATGACCACATTGTTCACACACACACGCCGAACTCCTCCGTTTCGGTACGAATCCGCCTTGGATTCCAAGCGCATCAGCGCCCCGTATTTCCTGCTTAGAGTAGGCGAGGTGGCTCTCCCCGCTACTTGCAGCCTGAGGAATACGTGGGACAGAGGCATTCTCACAATGCCGCCGCGCATTGGATGCGACGCCTGTTCCCCTTGGCAAGCGAAGGGCACAGCCCCAGTTTCCGGTCAATCCTCTGGGCCCGGTTCCACCGGGAATGGGATCTGGCAGCCTCTTAGTGGGGGGGGGTGGACTCCCCCGTCCTGGGGAGATGGAAAGTGCTGCAAAGCAAGCTGCCCTGCACTCGGGCGCCTCCCCCTCCACTCCCGGGAAGCACAAGCAGCAGTCAGGAATTCTGGGAAGCATCTCTCTCCTTCGTTGCGCCAGAGAAACGCTTTTGCTGGGCAACGGCCCCCGTGCCTGCGTCCGAGTTCGCCCGGAGCGGGAGCTGGGCGCCAGGGCGGCTCTTATGGCCTGGGCAGCTGGTGGGGACCCTCCGCCACAGTGACAGATGGTGTGGCTTAGCCCTTGTGCAGGGATTGGGTGCACCCTTAATGCGGCGCTGCCGTTCACACCTGCACGGAGCGCTGGGCTCTGCAGGTAAACACTGAGCGGGGCGCCGTCACTCAGCCCTTGTCCTCTGTCACCGGTAGCAGCTGTGCGGACGCGTCGTGGGGAACGAAGACGGCTGTGTCTCATGCCGGGGTGGAGGCCTCTGTCTGGAAAGCCAGCCTAAAAATAATTAAAATAAATAAACATGTCTTTGAAAAACAAGTCCCCGTGGACCTTCCTGTTCAACAGATGTGCTAATACGCCTCACAGGCTGTTAGAAGCTTTGCTCAACCTGGCACACTCAAGGTGTGTTGGATAGTGACTCCCATCATTCCCTCCCAGCATGGCTAGTGGCCATTGGCCGGGCTGGCAGGGAATGATGGGAATTGCAATGTAACACATCTGGAGGCATCAGCTCGGGGAAGCTTTATCTGCCGGCTGGCAGGGATTCTCCGAGGCTTCGGGTGGAGGTCCTCCACCTTGGCTTCAGCTGTCTTAGCTGCAGGCAGGCAGAGGAGCAGCCGCAGGGCCACCTGCCTGCCAGGCACACGGCTTGTCGGTTCCCGAGCCAACCCTGCGACGCACCGTTAAGGGGCGCGCAGGTCCGTTTCTCAGCTGCCTTGCTGGGTGGAAAAGCACCTTCAGAGGAGATGCACCCAGGCTGCTTTGTGACGCTCCAGGGCCCTGTGGAGCTGGAGTTGGGGAGCAGACGAGGGAGGGAGCACGGGAAGCCCCTGGAGCTTCCCGCTTCCTGACTCAGCTTTCCGCCAGAGCCCCTCTCCCCCACGGCCCGGCCCGGCCTCCTTTCAGTGCCTTCGGTGGAAGCCACGTGCTGTTTTCTGCTCGGAGGCAGACAATATCCAGCCTTCTTCTGTTGCCTTTCCTCGAAGCCATTCCGTGCTTTGGCAGGAAACCGGATCACACGGGAGCTTGGAGCAGGAAGCAAAGAGTAGTGCTGCGGTAACCTATGAGCCACAATCAGAGCAACGAGGAGCGGGAGGAGAGACCGAGTCCGGGATGAAGCTGCTTTGCGCTCCTCCGCCGATGCTGCAGCCGTGCTGCCCACCCCTGTCCCGCCCCGTCCAGACGTGCGTCCCGGCCCGGTGATCTCCCGCGGCGAGCAGGGAGGCCGTCTGGCAGATAATGCCCTCTCCCTGGCAGTGGGGGGAGCCAGGGGTCCCGGGCCCAGTCGTCTGGCCCCGTGGGAGCATCGCGGCGTGTGTCGCAGCCGCTTTCTGGGGAACCACAAGGGAGTTTGCCTGGGCACAGCTCAGGGTGCCCGCCAAGCTCCCGCAAGCGTTGGCCCTTCTGGACAGCAGCCACATGCTGCAGGGAGAGGGGCCCTGACCAGGAACGGCCCTCCCCGCAGTCCAGGGGCAGCTGGGCAGGACTCTCCGAAGGGCTCCGCTTGGGTTCCTCGGGATTTGTGGATTGCGCTTACTGCTCCCAGGCGCAGCCCACAGCCTCCGCTTGGAGGCAGCGAGATCTAGAAGACAGTTGAGTGTCTGTGGGCAAGGAAGCCCTCTTGCGTAATGGGAGCTTCTCTGGTCATGGAAGCCTTTGCCCTATAAAGTCGCCTCGCTTCCTTCGAGAGAGGGCCCTCTTGCTTTGCCTGGGCTCCCGCTTATGTCTGAACAAAGCTTTATTCTCCCAGGCCTTTAAAAATCTGCACTCTTGACTTTTAACCCGCTGTGCATGTGTTCTGCAAACCAAATGAAGCAGCGCAGCTAGTCTGGGGATAATCTTTTGCTATCTTGGATTGAGTGACAATTACTGCATTTCATGTTTTGCAAGCTGCCCAGAGAGAAGAGGTTTTTGGCAGCCCTATAGATATCTCAGATAAAAAAACGGTGTATTCCCTGGAGACTGCCTAAAACTCACGGACTGGTTGTACAAAACTCAAAACAAAATTGGTTCTGGCCATTTGGCGATGGAGAAATCCAGTAAGTAAATAATTCTGCTCAGGGCCCTTTGTGATCTCAGTTTGCCAACACAAAGAATGCTGGCATATTTTACCAGCTGTTTTAAGATGCAGCTTTCGTAGTATGTTTATTTGCTTATTATATTTATGGACTGCCTTTTTCCTGCACAGAAAATTCCTGCACAAATAGAGCAGTGAGCAAATTTCCCCCAGTGTGTACCGTTTCCTGCGTTTTTGCAGCTTTTCTCCATAGATTACAGAGGGGAGATTTGGCTGAACTCAGAAATTTGTTCATGCATGTTTTCTGAGCAAAACTGAAATTCTCGTGCAGCCGAGAGCCATTCATTGGCTGAAGCCACAATTGCACTGAATTTCTTGGCCCAAGATGTCTCTATAATATCTTGGTGGAGTCACGCATGATGAGAAATCACCTGGTTATTTCTGCTTTCTTGGCACCAGGTTGCTGGGAGGCCGCTAAAACATCTCCCTCTAACCACCTTCTGTTAGTGTAAGAAGAAATTGAAATTAGGCATTGCTATGTCACCGGAGTAGTTTAAAGGCAGGGAGTGGGTTGGCGAGGCAGACTCTGGGAGCTTTCGGCTCCGCCTGGAGTGTGTGAAAGTTGCAAACACAAGTCTTGTTGCACCAGCTGAAGTGTGGGTAGCCGGTACACAACTGCAAGACCGCTTTGCTACGCATTCCTTAAAGGAAAGGAATTGCCGGAACCAGACTTGGCGGCTCGTTATGCAGGAGCGCCCTCCTGTGGTCAGAAAGCTGGCATTCCCACCCGGAATGTGAAGGCTGGGTGCTCCCAGACAGAAGCGGTCTGCAGCAATTCTGTCTCTCTCCCTTCATCGGTCCTTTGTTAATCAGAGAGAAGGTCCGAAGGAGCCACGGGAGGCGACAGGAGGGTTATGGGTGGAAGATGGTGTCTGGACTGCCTGTAGAACTTCTGCGGGGGCACCAGAAACGGTCCCTCTGGGGGTGGGGGGGAATGGTGGCGCTTGGATGCAGCAAGGGTAGGGAAAAACATGAGGGCTGCGTGAGTGAAGAGTGGGAAAGGCAGCCAGCATGTAGGGCTGATGAATGGGCTTCCTCGGGAGGTGGTGGAGGCCCCATCGGTGAGGGTGTTCAAAGACAGGCTGGACATGCACACGGTGGGCATGTCGTGAGCGGAGCCGGCTGGAGCCGGGGGTCGGACTAGATGGCCCGGGAGGCCCCTTCTGACTCGCTCTGTTTCTATGTTTCTATGAGCGGTCGCTGAGAAGGGGTATTGGTGATGCTGTGATGTGTCCTTCAGTGGTCTCCAACTTACGGCAACCCATAAATGAAAGTCCTCCAGAGGGTCCCATGCATGACAGTCCAGCTCGCCCCTTCCAAGCTCAAGGCTGTGCCTTCCTTGATGGAACCCTTAGTTGGTCTTCCTCCTCTTCTGCCTTCACTTGCGCCAGCACGAAGGCCTCCTCCATCAGGATGTGCCCCAAGTACGCCAGTCTCGGTGTTGTTTCCAGGGCAAGTCTGGCTTGACTTGATCCGGGACCCGCTTCCCATCTCTCTGTCGGTCCAGGGTGCATCCGTTGGCAGCCTTCTTCCCTGCCTTGGGGCTTAGCCCCATTGGATTCGCTGGTACTGTCTTCAGAGTGAGGCTCCCTCTTCTTCTTCAGTCGTCGACTTTGCCTAGCTTTGATGTTGGGGATGGATAATGGGAAATCCCAGTCCATAAGCAGTGGAGTCGTAGACCCTGCGGGCAGAGCGGAAGAGAGGCCTGCCGGTCCTTTGTGACTCTTCCGTGGAGCTCCTGCAAAGAAGCCCAAAGAGGAGGCCACCGGAGCACATACGGAGATTGTCAAAACTCTCAGGGGACCCTCTGCGTGGAACTGGCCCATTTTAACGGGAGGTCCTTCCTTGGCCAGGGAGAATTTTCACAAACCAAGGGATGGCAGAAGAGGGCAAGAAAGGGAGTAGAACTCATGGGGCCCAATCCACTCTATTTGCAACGGAGTAGCTCACAAGTACATGGCCTGACCATGGGAAATGGGAGGACTGGTTGAGAGCAAAGCACAGTGCTGGTTTTCTCATAGCAACAACCCATTGAATGGGTTTAATATGGGCTATTGAATTATGGGTTGTCATTACATATGAACCCTGCACACGATGAGGCATGAACAACCTCAAGTCAATAAACCAGGAATAAATGATGGCTTTTTCTTGGCTGTTCATGTTAAGCTACAGTGAAGATTTTGCAAGTAAGGATGACTCGTGATTCAGACACAACCCATACTCCACCTGTACTCTGGGTTGTACATACAAGTGAACCAGGCCAGTGTGTGTGAGATAGTTCAGTCTTCCAAAGATACCGGCTAAGCATTCTGTGAAAATCTACGGGTATTTGCTGTCCCCCATCGAGGCTTACAGAAAAGTAGAACTAGTTCTTCTGAAAAGGAGAAGTGGTATTTTACAACTGAGATTGTATGTTGGGCCTTGGAAGAGGCATTCAAATACTAACGTGGGTCTCTGGCTCCCTTAGCCTCAGCTTTCCCCATCTGTAAAATGGGAATGAATGTCCGACCTCCATAATTTTGTTTTCAATGATATGTGCTACAGAAATCTATAGAGAAAGCAAATGCAGCCCCCATCGCAAAGCAATCGCCTTGGTTTTTAATCGATTTGCAAGAAGTATCAGCAGCATCGCTCTCTGTCTCTTACTACCCGGATGTGAGGAAAGTGACATTTTCCTGGTCCCACGTTCCGCTTTCATGGGAAAAGGGGGCTTCAAGGAGAAGTGGGTGAAGGAGAAAGGATGGCGCAGGGAATCGGCCTTGTCTCTAGGACGGGAGCGGGACAGAGTGCCAGCACCGGGCTAATGCGTACCCTTCCCTCCCCACCTCCCTGGCGCGCAGTTGGTTGCCACGGCCAGAAAACAGAAGTAAGGAGTGGGTGGCACTTTCCCCTTAAAAACTGACGGAAGCATAAACCCTGGGAAGCGGGGCCGTTTGGCACCCACGTCGTGGGAACGCTTCTGCCAGCCTTACAGAAACTGGTGCTGTTTCTCAATCGGGTCAGTTTCTCTAAAAGTCTGAACTGGCAAAACTTCTTCCAGTAGCCCAAAAAGGCCTGTTGATTCTGGGAAGTCCAGTGCACTTGAGGTCAGTCGGCCTCCTGCACCCTTCCAGTGGGACGCAGGCCAGGTAGGAGCGCTGGGCTTCGTGGGTGCGCGTGTGCTTGCTTTGCTTGCGGGTTTCCGTCTCTGCAACGGGTCACTGTGGGTGCATTTTTACAAAAACGCGAGGGAATGTTGTGCGAATCGTGGCATTCTGCGAATCGGCATCCGAAAAGCGTTTGGTCGTCACACACGTTGGAAAGATCGCGTGCTGGCCGCACGCATTTGGAGCGCTGACTTGCGCAAACGGGTCTGAGGTCCCCGTTCGAACTGAGGAAGCTGCCTGGTCTGGAGTCACTCCATGTGCTGGAGGGCCTCGCGCATGCGGAGCTCCGGTGGGCTCCGAGCTTTATGGAGTGCAAAAGAGAAAGTGCTCGCCTCCAGGAACTTGCGGGATGTAATTCTGACACTGAGGGGGAGAGGAAAGCAGAGGAAGGGAAACAGAGCCAGTGGGCAAACAAGCTGCACCTGCTTTAGGGACGGTTCTGCAATTCATCCAACAGAAGCTGTGGAAAAAAGCCGGTTGGGCGTACAGAGCAAAACTCTCCAGTGATCCCTCCATTGTCATCCCTGCTCCAAGCCATCCAAGCCAGACTGGTGTATGCGATGCTACGGCCTTCCCCAAACTAGGTGTGTGTGACTACAGCTCCCAGCATCCCCTGGCCAGTAGATGTGCACTCCAATCTGTTGTGTGTCTTTTCTTCCCTGCCCCACGTTGTTCAAGGCGGTTGGTTTAATGAGTAGAGGAGCAGTGATGAGGTTGCTGCACCCCAAAGTTCGATGCCTGGTCTCTGC
Source organism: Varanus salvator macromaculatus (assembly GCA_023646645.1). Taxonomy (NCBI): domain Eukaryota; kingdom Metazoa; phylum Chordata; class Lepidosauria; order Squamata; family Varanidae; genus Varanus; species Varanus salvator. Next base: position 2,826,543 of record JAIXND010000761.1, on the reverse strand, counting down.
ACCCCGAAGTCTGATGCTCCCAGATCCAGCCAGATTCCAAGCTGGGCTCTCGCCTTCTGCGCTGTCAGTTGTGCCTCTGTAATCCTGGTAGCACAGATATTAATGCCGGCACTGGATATCAGATCCTCGCATTCCTCCTGCGGGATTTGGCCCATTTTTATGGACTAGGCCACAAGAGTGGCCTCGGGGAGATGTGATACAGAGTGGTGTCATATCAAGGTGCCGTTGCTGCGGTTGCTGGTAAAGACGTTGAGCAGTGAGCTACAGATCGGGTTCAATTCCTGGAATGTGACATGATGCCCCGGATTCCTGCTCCAGCTCCCTCCCCACGACGTTCTTGGGCAAACCGGATCCAGCTAAGGCCTGCTCGCATCTCCCCGCATGTCCCTGCCATGCATGCTGGCTCACGGCAAACCACATCTCCAAGTCTGCAGAACGCGGAGCATCCTCGATTCTGCGATTGGAGTACCCCACTTTTGAGGATGACCTTGGGGACGCAAGAGCTTTGCAGAACTAGGGAATTCTGTGCATACCTTGGGTTGCAGGATGTCGAAAAAATCACGGCTGCTCTGTGCTAAAGAGCTTTGCTTGCACTCTCTTTTCACTATTTGCTCTTTTAAAAAAATACTGACCCTATTGCTCATCATGTCGTGATATCCAGAAGTTGTTATCATTAGGGCTGGACTTGAATAAATATGGTCTGCGGTGCTTCTCATTCCGGCATCTGGTCATTGAGGAAATGTGGCTTTGCAGAAATTTATCCCCATGCCTCTGCACTTTTGCACTTCCAGAAATGCACCCCATGTATAAATCCCCCCATGCACATCCTCATATCTGAGTCCATGGGAGAAGAGTGCATTTAAAGAAAGTGAACTAGATTTGTATAAACGATGGAAACTCTTTAAAAAGTGCTTGGCCAGATTGCAGAATTCATGTGATGGAGGAAACTGACATCCACAGTCTTATTCTTAGTAATGCCAAGTGATCTGGATCCATCGTGGCTTTCTCTTCCTCCCTCACTATCGTAGCACAGTTGAACCTGCTGCAGCTCAACTTCATATTTCCCAGAGCAGAGTATAAGAAGTTGAATAGGACCTGCCTTTCTCTCAGATTTCCACCTTTTAAAAGCAGTATCTGTTTTTTGTCTCCGTAGGTCTGAAAGAAACTTTTGGACTCTGAACTGAAGCACAAGGTAGGTCCATGTAATCTCTTGTTTGGATTAATTAAGAAGACTACCAAATGAAATATTTTACTGGGCTCATTGGGCGGTCACATTAGGCATCTCTTGACTAAAAACAAACATGGCCCCTTACGTATTCATCGCTTATTGATGGGAATGAATGGGGTGCGTTTAGTAGATGCGATCGCTGAGCATTTGGAAGTCAGCTGGGCCGTTGGGTAACCCCTGCCAGGATCTACCTGGCAATATTTGTTCTTTTAGCTACTGTTAAATTTCTAGAACGCTGGCTTTTGACCCACGTGATCCCCAGACCAGCTTCCAAGCTGTCAAACACAAATAACACCAAACACCCCACGGTGCCCTGAACGAAACAGAGCCCTCCAAAGACCACGCGAAGCAGTAGAACATCGGCTGCCATGAGCCACCCGACCTTGAAGTCCGAGCTTTGCCTTCCCCAATCCGAGGCCCTCCAGATGCGATGGGAATTGTGGGAGTTGTAGTCTGGCACGTTGTAGGAACTGGGGAACGGGACACTGGGTAGCTCATGAGCCTGAAACACACGTACCCAGAAGAGAGCTTCACGGACAGCCCATTTTTGGAAAAGTCCCTTCTTACTGGGGGCCTATCCAGGGGCTTTCCATGCGCGGCGTCGCCTTCTGGACCAGCGGCCCCTCTGCCTGGCCAGAGTTGCCTTTCCAGATCGCTCGCCCGTTGCTCTGGGCTGAGGGCAGCGGCCACCCTGCACTTCTGCGGTTCGAGTATCAGGAAGCCGCTTCCTTCGCAGTTGCAGGTGCCGCCTTGTCAGCTGCCGTGTGGCCAGAGCAGGGGTCCTGCAGTCTTGGTCCGGCTGGTGCGTTTCGCACTTGCTCGGCTTGGGCACTTGCTGCAGGGGAACGCCTTGAATCATCGGTGCATTTTTAATCTGCTGTCTGGGTGAATTACACATAGTGAAGAGAATAAATGCAAGGACGACCTGGCCAGCGACTTCTGGAGGGCGCCAGTGGACGCCCGGGAGCCGACGGGGCCTGGTTGGAAGGGCAGGGGCTGCGGCCACCTGGGAGAGATCCCACCAAGCGGTTTGCCGCACTGCAGAAGGCCCTCTCCCTGCCCGCGCGCTCGTGGGCAAGCCGCCGGCCGCTGGGGCTTCTCCCGCAGTGCTCACGGCCCGGCCTGCGACCGTCTCTCTCCAGGACGGACCCGAGATGGCCTCCCCGGCGGACAGTTGCATCCAGTTCACTCGGCACGCCAGCGATGTCCTCCTCAATCTCAATCGCCTTAGGAGTAGGGACATCCTGACGGACGTTGTGGTCATCGTCAACCGGGAACAGTTCCGAGCCCACAAGACAGTCCTGATGGCCTGCAGGTGAGGACGGGGCTGTCCCGGCAGGTCCAGGGGAAGGGCAGACGGGGCTGAGGCAAGCGGCACACGCTCGTGCGTCCTTCTCGGTGTGGCGGGACAGTGGGGAGTGTGCAAGAAGCCGCTGGGAGCCGATCCACAGGAGGCTGTGATCCCGACTCCACTAGGACAACTGCGATGCCTCAAGCCCACCAGCCGCCTGGACTTCTTGGGTCTTGTGGCAGTGAAGGAGCCGGAATCCCCCCCGCCACCCCCCCGCCAAAGAGGGGAGCTGCGCAGGGTTCCCAAGGCAAAAAGATAAGCTTTGGGGCTGCGTAAAACTCCACACGCTTATCCAAAGCCAGACTTGACCTGCTCAAGGGGACTGACTCCCTGCTACAATGTAAGGGGTCACACTGTGAGAATCAGCAAAATAGCCCACCCTCCCCAGGAGCAGGTACCATGACAAGCACAGCTTGGGTCATTCTGGGTCCTGCCTCCTCAAGTCTATTTGCTCCCCTCTGTTTGGCACTAGTTAGACCCCATCTTAAGTACTGTGCCCACTTTTGGGTACCCCACTACCAAAAAGGATGTAGATGAATGGGAAGAAGTCCAGAGGAGGGCAGCAAGGATGATCCAGGGACTGGAAACGAAGCTCTTGGAGGAGAGATGGGAGGCCTTGAGAAGAGGAGACTGAGGGGGAATTTACAGTACTTTTCAAATACTTGAAAGAGGAGGGACAAGATTTCTCAGTCATCCCAGAGTGTAGGACACAGACTAACGGGCTCAAGCGACAAGAAGCCAGGGTCCAGCTGGACGTCTGGAAGAGCTTCCTGACTCCTGGGGCAGGATGGCGAGGGAGCCCCTGCCCCGGGGAGGTGGAGGGTCTCCCACCGGGAGGCATTCGCATGTGGCTGGGCAGCCCTCCGACTTGAGAGGCGGCTGGGAGCAGGGGCTGGGCCCGGTGGCCCCCTTGCCCCTTCCGGCTCCGCCGGTCCGTGTTCCGTGGCGCTGGCCCTCCTGAGACGCAGCTCCCTCTTTCCCTCCAGTGGCCTTTTCTACAGCATTTTCACTGACCAGCTGAAGTGCAATTTGAATGTCATCAACCTGGACCCCGAGATCAACCCGGAGGGGTTCGGCATCCTCCTGGACTTCATGTACACCTCCCGCCTCAACCTGCGGGAGAGCAACATCATGGCCGTCATGACCACCGCCCTCTACCTGCAGATGGAGCACGTTGTGGACACCTGCCGGAGGCTTGTCAGCTCGAGGTGGGCGCAGCGTCTTGGAGAGGGCCCCGGGTCCCACTGCTCACCCCGCATTGCCAACACAGCCTGTCCCCGAGTAAAGGACGCGCGTGAGGGGCCGAGCTGGTCTCCTCGAGGCATCCCGCTGAAAAGGAGGACCGGCCGGCACGTTGTCTGTCATGAGCCAGGCTCTCCCCCCATGCCCTTCGGCTCCCAACCCCAGGCGGCCCCTTTGCAAGGCACTCCGCGGCTCCAAGGCAAAGCACCTCCCCGAGCCCTGCAGCGAGTTGGACGCTTAGCCTCTGCTCATGTCCAGAAGGCGGAACCCAACTGGCACGTCTCCAGAGTCCGTCCCTTTCAGTAGCTCTGGGGCTGCTCTGCCAGGGTGGCTCCTGCGGGTGACGGGGCAGCTGGCGAGGCCTGCGCATGCCCTCGAGGTGGGCCGCTCCTCTCTCCCGATGCCTTGGCATGGCAGCAAGGCAACGGCTCTCCTCCTCCTCCTCCTCCAGCCCCTTCCAGAACCTTCCACGCTCCTGGTCAGCCCGGGACCTGCAGGCAGTGATGCGGAGGGTGCCTCCAAGGCCTCTGCCTGGCCTCCCACTCCCCCATCCCCCGGGGCCCCCTTCTCCTTCCGAATCCCAGGGATGCTGGCCAGGGATGCCCACCTGGAGTGACGGCCGGCTTCATGCGCCCCACTGTGCTTCTGCCTTTGTGCCACGTGTGTGCACTGAGCATGCACAGAATTGGGCCCGGCACGTCGTTGCCTTCCGAGTCCACCAGAAACCCTGTGGTATCCGAGAAGGTGGTCCCGGCCCGTTCTTTCTGGATTGTCCTTGGATCCCACTTCATTATTTCCCGGAGCATGTCCCGCGTGTTTTATGTGCTTTCAGGAAGGGCCCCTCCTGTCCCTAGACGCATGCCCTGAGTCCGTTCTCCCCTTCAGCACTTTGGTCTTCCCACATCCTTCTCCGCAGCAGAGAAGGAAAAATACCTGTCGTGATCCTCGGTGATCTATGCATGATCATTCTGACATTGCTCTCTCCTCCCTCTCTCCTGGCTTTGTTCAGTGACACAGAGATGGTACCTGGCGTGAAGACTTCCCGGGAAGACTTTCTCGCCAGCCGGATGCTGAGCCACCCCGACATGATGACCTACCGGACCCGGGAGACGCCCGAGAGCGGCCTGCCTCTCCGCAGCGGGCCGCTCTGCAACGGGAGGGCCTTTGTCCCCGGCTTGTACAGCGGCCTGTCGGGGTCCCCCATCTCCTACGCTGGATACAACGCCATGCCCGTCAATCGCTACCTCTTCTCGGACGAAGACCTGCAAGAGGCCCGGATGCCCCTGCCGGACGTTTCGCGAGCCAACCCCTTCCCGAGGGAACGAGCCTTGCCGTGCAGCACCTCCCGGGCGGGCGCCGCCGAATACGCCCGATCCGCGGCCGACGTCTCCCCCGGCCTGTGCCACAACGCCGTCTTCTCTCCGAAAGAAGCGGCCGCCGAGGAGGTGAAGAGCGACAAGCACTGCGCCATGGCCTCTGGGCACAAGCCGGCTGCCCCCCTGGCCCGGGGCAGCGCCTACTTCGCCTGCGACAAAGCGAAGGAGGAGGAGCGGCCCCCCGCAGGGGACGAGGTGGGCCAGCGCTTCGAGCCCTCCAACGCGCCTGTGGACCGCAAGGTGCTGGTCAGCCCGCAGAGCCCGCAGAAGTCCGACTGCCAGCCCAACTCGCCCACCGAGTCCAGCAGCAGCAAGAACGCCTGCATCGGCCCGAGCCCCGGCGCCCTGTCGGCCAAGAGCCCCACCGACCCCAAGGCCTGCAACTGGAAGAAGTACAAGTTCATCGTGCTCAACTCGCTGAACCAGAGCGCCAGGCAGGAGGGCCCCGAGCAGAGCGAGCCGGGGACGCTCTCCCCGCGGGCCTTCGTGCCCGCCCTGACCTGCCAGCCGTCCATGGAGCCGGACGGCCCGGACGGGCACTCCCCGACCAAGATGGGCCTCAGCGGCGAGGACTCCACCATCCCTCAAGCCAGCAGGCTGAACAACATCGTCAACAGGTACCGGGGCGGAGCACGCGGCGCCCGGGGCGGGGGGCTGTGAGTCAGCTCAGAGTCAGCGCGGGGGGCCGCGTTCCCGTCCAGCGGGTCTGGAGGGCGCCAGGTTGGCGACGGCCGATGGAGAATCCGTCCAGCCCCGCAGAAGTTGGAGGAGCGAGCCCGTCCCGTCTGGGGCACCCATTTCCCAGTCGCCCTCGGAGCGTGTCCACTGATCGGGCAGTGCTCGCTGGCAGCCGTGCGCGGATGAGAGGCCCGCGCATGCCAGGCCGCCTCCTGACGCACGCCTTCTTCCCGGGCAGGTCCCTGGATGGGTCCCCGCAGAGCAGCGAGGGCCAGTCCCCGCTCTACCTGCACTCGTCCAAGTGCAGCTCCTGTGGGTCGCAGTCCCCCCAGCATTCTGAGATGTGCCTTCACACCCCCGGCTCGAATTTCGGAGAGGAAATGGGAGAAACGCAGTCCGAGTACTCCGACTCCAGTTGCGGTAAGTCGGCGGTGCCGTTTCCGGCCTGCTGAACTGCGGGCAGCTTTGCCCCTGACTGCTCCTCCTCACTCGTGCAGCCCCTGCGGGGGGTCAGGCCCCCCAGGCCGGTCTCTGCCGGGTCGAAGGCCATCCCTTGCCGCTCGCTCGGTCTGAGCGAGAATGCCTGGACAGGGGCCTGGGGCTGCGGGGCCCTGCCCCCTCCCTCCCCCCCCATAGATTTCCAGGGCACCTTTTGCTCCCCCCAAATAATTTGCGGAAATGGAGGCGGGTGAGCCAGAGGGTTTTTCATTCCGGTTCCAAACTCAAAACCCAGTAGGCCAACACTTGGGAACCTTTGAGAAATGGTGCGGACTGAAAATTCTGCACAACCGAATGGGATCGTCGGAATGTGATTTTGCGCTGGCTTCAGGGATATCCAGTGGAGAGCCTCCTTTTAGGGCTGCGTGTTACGGGGCGGGGGGCGCGGGGGGATAAGGCTGTCTTGTCGTCCCATCGGATCACACGGTGCTGTGCAAACCTGACTTTCTGGAGCCAGATGTGCCTCCTCCGTCTTCCAAGAGCAGCCCCTGCCTGGGCTTCGGGTGTCGGCAGGCTGGGCACACGCTCCCGGGGTCTCCCTGCCCGGCGCCCCACTCCCCCTGCCCGGCCCACCACCCACCCCGAGGCCCCACGTGTTCCCGGCCGGCACCGAGCTGCCGAGGGAGTGGCGACCCGCGCAAGCCCATGTGCAGAGAGCCCCCGGAGCGCCATCCGAGCGGCCCCGCAGCGCGCTTCCGGCTCGCCCGTCTCACCTGCGCCCCTTCCTCTCGGTCTCCGACAGAGAACGGAACCTTTTTCTGCAACGAGTGCCACTGCAGGTTCTCGGAAGAGGCAGCGCTCAAGCGACACGCTCTCCAATCGCACAGCGAGAAGCCCTACAAGTGCGACCGCTGCCAGGCCTCCTTCCGCTACAAGGGCAACCTGGCCAGCCATAAGACTGTCCACACAGGTACGGCCCGGGGGCGCGGCGGGCTTCCCGCGAGAGGCGGAGGCTGTCCGGACGTGCGGCTGGCCGGAGAGACCGCGTGGGCGAGGGCCCCAGGGCCGAGTTCGGTCCCCCGGTTGCGGGGCAGAGCCGGGGACCTGATGCGCCCCCCACGTTACCGGGCTCCAGCTGCCACCCACCAGCCAAATGGCGAGGAGTCACAACTCAAGGCCACGGGTGTTCCCAGCCTGTGGCAGGTGGAACAGAAAAGGCGCTTTTCTGGTTCACCGCTGTAGACCCCCTCCACACCTGCTTGCCTTGGGTGGGTCCAGAGGGCCAGAAATCACGGGACCCATGGCCGACTGGCGTGCCCGAGCCCACGGCCTTCATCCTGAAATCCAGGGAGGGGAGAGGTGGGTCTGCCAGCAGCCAGCGTCCATCCTGCCTTGGCCAGAGTGGCAACCGGCCTGGGAAGCTTCCGTTCCTTCCGCGGACGAGGGGCCGCCAGCGCGCACCTGCAGCCGTAGTGAAAGAGCGGCCTCAGGCGGTGACGGGGCGCCCCCTGCCCGGGAGCAGCCGTCCCCAGCCTGGTGCCCTGCGGACGTGCCGGGCTGCAGCTCCCCCTCCAGCTGTCAGTGGCCACGCTGGCTGGGGCAGACGCCCACAGCCCGGAGGGCGCCAAGCTGGGGACGGCCGCTGCGGGAGCCATGTGTTCGGGTCGGGTCGGGTCGGGTCGGAGGGACCTCTGCCTGATGAAGCCAGTTTGCAAAGCACTCTGTGATCTGTGGCAACAGAAGGGCCTGAAACGGACGGCCTGGAGGGCGAGCTTGGGGGAAGGCGCCTCGCGAAGGGTCGTGTAGAATGGCAATTTTCATCTTTTGGGAGACAGGCAGGCCATCACGGGCCTCGCAGGAGCAAAGGAAGGGTCTGGACAGAGGCTGATAGCAGGACGTGCGACCTAGCCTCTGCCTGAATTTTTGGGAGGCCCAAACACAGAGGACTAGAGCCTTTAACTGCATGACCCCACATCCCACTTAAAGCCGGCTATCGCTATGACCTTTTTTGGTGTTAGAGCTTTGTGATGTTCCATGGAGACGAGGTGGTCTGCCCCCCTAAAATGCACGCTGTGGGGTCCCCTCTTGTGGGTGGGTTTTACAGAGCAGGCAGCCTCGTGGCAGAACCTTCTCAGGAGCTCCGCTGGTTTGTCTCGTGTCCTTTCTTTTTAAAACTCCTCCGGCGGCACTGAAACGCCCTCCGTTCTGTTTGTCGAGACAGGCGAGAAGCCCTACCGCTGCAGCATCTGCGGGGCCCAGTTCAACCGGCCGGCCAACCTGAAGACTCACACACGGATCCACTCGGGGGAAAAGCCCTACAAGTGCGAGACCTGTGGGGCAAGATTCGTCCAGGTGTGTGCATGGCGCCAAGGGTGGCTCTTGGCTACTTTGGGCAAGCGCTCCGTTCCCCAGCCGCTTTCTGCAGAGCCTCGCTGAATTTCCGCGGTTCGAGGTGCCAGAATCTCTGGCAGGAGGGCCGGGCTCCGTTTCCTGTCCCTGGGCCAGTGCGTGGCTACCGGCTGGGCTTGCTCTGCAGTCAACTCAGTCAGGCCACCTGGCCTGGCAGGCCCGAATAATCGCGTTATCTGCGTGGAAATCCGGGCTGGGCAGGAACGGGGCGCTCTGCTCAGATGTGCGTGTTTTCCACGTCGTTCCAGTTCTTCCGTGAAGTGGGCCTTTTCTTTATCCATGTGAGGACGCATTAATTTCCTTGCGCTTGGCGTATCTTCATTCTGGCGCTTGTGCCTGCCTGGGCCAGCCAGAAGGACACTCACCGTACGCTTGGCATTCAAGCTCTGCCTCCTTTCTGTGCCATTTCTGCAGGCGCTGCTCCCTTCGCCCAATGTGGGCTTTTAAAATAAAGATAAGCTTCCTAAGAAGCTGGACTGTGCATCGGGTGTCGCATTATGTGCAGTGTGCCTTGCATGCATTCCTCTTATCCCTTGGCTCAGTTGCACTTCTGCAGTGGAAGGGGCATGGGAAGGGCCCCACGGGGATGCGCCGGCTCAAGGGTCTCGTTTGGTGGTCCTGCATCACTGTCATGGTTATGCTTCTGCTGGGAGCCTCACTCCCTTGTTCTGTGGGGATTAAATTTGCTCTGGTGCCTGGGATGGTGACCGCCGTCAGCTGGGGTTCTCCTGGGACAGCGTGCGCTTGGCTGCTCGGCTTGGCTTGGGCACCAGTCCAAGCCACGCAGCCCTCGTGGCGCCAAGCCTTGGGTGGGTGACCCGATAGTCCTCCGTGGTTCTGAAGAACCTAAAGTTTAAAACCCCAGCACGGTGTGGGGTGGAAATACACCCGCTTTTAAGCGTGGCTGAAGTGGGTTCAAACAGAGCGCTGAGAGGAAGCAAAGACTGAGGCCCCGTCTGAACGCCTCAGCTGCAAGACTGAACCCTGCAGGCAAGGCCCAGGAGCAGCTTCTCTGACCCGGCTGTCTCTTCTTCAGGTGGCGCACCTCCGAGCCCATGTTCTAATCCACACCGGCGAGAAACCGTATCCATGTGAAATTTGCGGGACGCGCTTCAGGCACCTGCAGACGCTCAAGAGTCACCTCCGGATCCACACTGGCGAGAAGCCCTATCATGTAAGCGAGAACATTCCTGCCTTCCCTCTTCGTCTCGGAGACTGTAGTCTCCTTGGGGCAGGGAACGCCCTCCTTGATGCTCTGCAAAGCGTTCTCCGCAACGCGAGTCACGTTCTACAATGTTGTATAGATAATCTTTCCAGATTGCTTGGCCAGCTGCACTTGAAAGCAGAACGCGAGCCACACGGAGGTCCTTGTCGCATCCGAGACCAAATGAGGCTGCCCGTTATTAAACAGGCTCATTGGAACACACGTGGCCGCAGTTCCCGGGGTCTTGACGTGACCAGGCAAAGCTGTGCTCACCGTGCTGAACGGCTCGCACGTTTACGTCCAAAGTCCTTCAGGACACAATCCTGCACATGGTCAGACAGAAAAAAAGCCCTTGGACTTCTCTCCTGTCTAAGCATGCATAGGAACAAGCCCTAAGTGAACTTTTTTAAAAGCAACATATCGATTTTTATTCTTTTCTCATGCAATTCCAAGCCAACTTAAGCCTCATTCAGACATGGGTTCTTTTTCCCAGCAACTGAGTAGGGCTGGGACCTCCCGGTGTTGCAGTGCAAAGCATTTTGGGCGGCTAGGTCTTGAAGGAGCAATGCAGAGCGAGAGTTGTGTAAGATCCCTGCCGCCGCAAGGTGAACGCTCCTAGGAATTGTTTTGGGATTTCCTTTGCGGTTAGAGACCCAGTGTAGCTTGGAGGCGAGGGCCCCTGGCTCCTCACCTCCATTCAGCTCCAGAGCGCATTGGGGGATCTCGGCCCGGTCACTGGCTCTCTGTGCGCCTACCTCACAGGGTTGCCGTGAGGGTGAATCCGGGAGGACAAGGCTCATGTTCGCTCCCTCAGGCCCTTTCCAAGAAGGGGAGCTATAAATGGTGCAAGCCAACGAGGTGCCTGGCGTGCTCTGAAGGCCTTTCAGAATTTGCCACCGCAGTGCCGTGGAGGGGTGACGCTACGGGGCCGGGGTTCCTCTGAGGAAGAGCCGAGCACAAAGGATTTCCGAGCTTCTGTCTGGGCAGAAAGAGCCCTGGAGCCGGAAGCACGGTGTATGTGGCAGTGCTCTGGGTTGCAGGTCCTTCTTCGGGAGCCCTCTTTGAAGATCGGAGGGGAGGTTGCCCAGAGAAGGGCCTTCTCCGTGGTGGCCCCCTGGCTCTGGCACACGCTCCCCAGAGAGCTTCGCCCAGCGCCATCCCTTTATTCCTTTCGGCACCAGGCCAACCCCTTTTTATTTCCCCAACATTTCAAGAATTAATTGTTGTTTTAATGGGGTTTTATCTCAGGATGTGGTACCTGTTTGTCTAATAGTGTCCTGAGACGTTTGTGATAGGATGGTATCAAAAACTATAACCAAATGAATAAATAAATAAATAGAAGGTGGGAAAGGAGAACGCCTCCCTGAGATACTATTTATTTATTTAAACATATATTTATAGGCTGCCTGTGACTGCTGCGGCTTCCCTCGGCGGCTTACAATGCATTCGACACATTAAAACACAATAAAACACATCAGAAGCCTATTAAAACACGAACGAGTTACGACATCTATAGCAACAGTATAAAAAGGGCCGCAGCATTTTGGGACGAAGCGCTCAAAACGTGTCTGAGAGGGTCTGTTTGCAGCCCGCAGCCTGCAGAAGCGCATGAGCTTGGGCGGGCTCCCTCGCGACGGTGCGCCTTGGATCGGGGCCCCTCTCCCAGTCTGGAGGCTGGAGGAGGCCCGGCGCCCGGCGCGTTCCTAACGGGTCTCTTCTGTTTCCCGCCGCAGTGCGAAAAGTGCAACCTGCACTTCCGCCACAAGAGCCAGCTGCGCCTGCACCTCCGCCAGAAGCATGGCGCCATCACGAACACCAAGGTGCAGTACCGCGTCTCGGCAGCAGAGGGCACACCGGAGCTCTCCAAGGCTTGCTAATGATGGACTTCTTTTCACCATGGGCAGAGGAAGAGGGGTCCGGCGGGGGGCCGGGGGGGCGCCGGGGGTCATATCCAAAGGATACTTGTAACACTTTAAAAAAAAAATTGTTTTTCGGTTTGTTTCTGGTCACACAATGGAGTGCCTCTAGAAGCCCAGAGCGCAGGCAGGGAGAAAAGAGGAGAAAAGACACGGGTTTATGTTATGTTTATTTTATTTTCGTTTCCCGATTATGTGAATTTTATATATATATAAATATATATATATACACAGTCCGATCTATGTGTGTGTGTGTGTGTGTGTGCGTGCGCATCATTGAGAGGTTGGCAACAGAACAGAACCGCTCTGTGCAGTGGCGCGTCAGATGTGGAACCCTTCACAGCCAGAAGTTGAGGAATGTATATTATTTACGGGAACAAATTTTATTTCCTTTTATGCAAAACGGTGTGTTTTTAACAAAAGAGAAAGAGATTGTATATGCTATAAGAATGGAGAGAGGGCTTTAACTTTTTAACCAAAGGTGAAGGAATTTATGGCAGAGTTGTAAATATATGAATATATAAAAATATAAACCTTTAAAAAAGATATTATATATATATATACATATATATATATATATATATATATATATAAACACATTAAAGTCTCACATTTGGTCTCTGCAGGCAGATGACTGATTGGAGAGACTTTCGTGTGACAGAGCACTTAACAAGATATTTTAAGAGTATTGCATCTGTATTAGTGAGAAAATATTTTGTCTAAGAGCATTGAGTGTGTATTTGTATTTTTTTGCAAGTGAAGGTTTACAATTTACAAAAAAAGTGTATTAAAACCAACAAAGCTGCAGAAGGAATTTAAAATAATATAAAGTGTAATTTTGTTTCTGTGGGTTTGTTTTTCCAGTCTGTATATATGTACAATATTTGTTTGGGATTTTATTTTTGTTTTTCTCACAGTGCCTTTCTTTTCAGCTAAATTAGAGCCCAGTTTGAGGTACGATCCGATGTTGCTAAGGAGGGTCAGTGCGGAATCTTGATGGAGAATGTCCGGGTTTTTTTCTTTTTTTAAAATAATAATGATAATTTGGTCTCATTTTATACACTTGTGTTACAATCAGTCGATCTCGGGTGACAGGGTTTGGGCTGCATCAAACTGCATTAACGCGTTCTGTAAAATATAGCTGTACAAAACCGAAAATAAAACAGCAGAAAAGCAACCACGAGTCCAACTGTGAGTCGCGTTCTTTTTCTTTGCGCAAATTACTGGCTCTTCAGAGGAATTTCTTGGGGCTGATTCTGTGTCTGAGGCGGCTTTTTCCCGTGGCGCCTTCACAAGAGTTGCAGATGTCAGGGGGTGGCAGAAGGTCCCCCCCCCCATCATAAGTCTGCCCATTTCTGGTTTTATTTATTTATTTCGTGTGGCACGGCGGGATACAGTATCATTGCACAGAACCTCACAAATCAACATGGAATGTGTGTAAACCGCAAAACAGTGAGACAATAAATGGGCTTAAAAACAGGCAATATGAACAATGGGGACGGTTGTAGATGAAATTAGATAATGTCGAAGCTGTTACCAGGCTGCACAACCCTATGGTTGGGTATCTAGATCATGTAACCATTGGGCGGCACTGCCCTCAAGGGGATGGAACTCTTTCAGGGTACCAGGGGGCTGTCCATTGTGACGGGATCATTTGCAGGACGCTCCCACACACACAACTAGGTTTGTCCATCACTTCCCACTTACGTTTCCCATATTGGCATTATTGGCTGGACAGGCGCATGGTGGGCCTGTCGTGGGCGGAGCCGGCTGGAGCCGGGGTCAGACTAGATGGCCCCGGAGGCCCCTTCTGACTCGCCCTGGTTCTATGAATCCGGCTAAGCGCAGTCTGGGTTTTCCTTGGGGGATCGAAGCCACAAGGGCATTGTGCTGCATCAGAGAGATCCGGATTTGAAATTGCGCACCGGCACCGTGCCAAAGCCTTCTCTAGCCAGTTGTCGCGCAAGCGTCCAGGGCAGGCGCCGCGCTCTACGTCTGAATATTTGCTCAGAGCAGAGGCGATAATCCCCAAAACCCAATAATCATATGGGTAATAATCAGTTTGCCTCATATTTCTGCCTCTCCCCTTTTAAGGCCGACTGTCCTCTACGACGCAGGGGTGCTGTGTTAGGCGGCACCGGGCGCCACTCGGAGGGTGTCCCTATAAGGGTTCCTGATCGCAACCTCAGAGTGTGGCTGCCGGATACCTTCAGGGATGCTCTGGGAATTCCCTGGTTTGGATGCCCGCGAGCCTCTTGGCCGTGTGGGAAGCGCTGTTTGCAGGGTCTTTCTCAACGTTTCCAAGGGATGCCAGGAACTGTCCACGCAAAAACCGTGGGGCCGCTTTGCAAACAGGATCCAAGTGCACGAGATGGAACCCTGTGCTGAAAGAGAGGGAAAAGAGAGAGGAGTGGCTGTCCCGTGCGCAACTGTGCAAGGGCGTCGTTGGAGCACCACTCCAACGTCGTGCGGGCATAGCATGAGGCCCACCCGGAGCGCATCTTTGCAGTGCGTTATCCGCACACCCACGTGTGTCAGAACAGGGGGGCAAGGCATGGAGAGCAGCAGCAAACCACAGGGGCCCCACTTCTGTCCTGCCGCTCTAGACAGTCTCCTTAGTTAAACCAGAATTTATTAGGAAAGTGCGCTTGCATGGTAGAGCAGAGTAGAGGCACCACGAAGCAGGGGCACCAGCCAGTAGTTAGTAATGATGGGAGCTGTAGTCCGGCAGCAACGGAAGAGCCTCCGGTCCCCCATCCCACCTCCAAAGGAGCCGTCTCGTGGCTTTCCCTTTGCCTTTGCATCTCCCCCGTTTTCCTTCTGCCGCAGAACGGTTAATTGCATCCAACTTGCTTGTTGTGTAGCCCAGCTTTCCCCGACCCGGTGCCCTTCATTCCTGGCCAGAACGGGCCACGTTAGGTGGGGATGGTGGGAACTCGAGCCCACCAGGGCACCAGGCCAGGGAAGGCTGCTTGCTTCTCCCTCGATTCTTGCGGCCCTTGGGTGGGGATCGCCGGCGTGGAGCTGCCCTGGGTTGCTCGAGTGCACCGGGGTGCTGTTTATGTACAGCACACTTTCCGCCGTTGGGTCGTACGCTCAGGAATGCAGCACAGTTTCCACCCTGGGAAGAGGAGCTGGAAAGGGGATGTGTGCAGACGAAATGGCCCGTAACAGTTCCTTCTTTTTTTAGAGCCACCAAGTGCCTGCACGCATTTCTTGGTGCAAAGGGGAGAGGTTTCCCTTTTCAGAAACCAGTCGCGGCTCCTTTCCTTGAAGCCGCCGCGATCTCCCTCTCCCGCAGGCTGACTTTTGCAACAGTGCCTGGAAGGCGGTGTGATTTACTCCTGAGCAGACGCAGGCACTGCTGGGCTCAGCTGCTTGCTCTCTGCAGTTCCTCCCACCACCCCAGAACAAGAATGCAAATTTAGCACACACTGAACTACACAGGCTAGGAAAGCGCCGCCGGGATAAGCGGCGTGAGATGACAGGGCTGCGGGAGACTGGGAGATAGCCGGAATTGCAGGAGGGGAGTGGATCGGGACCCTTGTTGTGGGACTCACCGAGTTGGTGCTACAATGCTGGGAAGAATCCCTAGGGTGGATCCCCGACATGCACACCTGGTTCACCTTCTTTCCCCTTGGTGTCTTTCTGCCAGGTTCTCCCCCAGTGCCTGGCCTTGTCCGGGCTGATGGCGCACCTGATGGAGCAGGCTAGACTTCTGGCAGGACTATTTGAAAGACCTGGTGCCCCATGGGAAAGGACCCACAGGGGCAGCCCCTCTCACGGGGGCCGGTCTCCCTTTCCACAAAAGCCTCTGGGGCCCAGAGGGCCTCCGGCGGATTCATTCCAGAATGGAGCCTGGGATGGAGGGCGGCCTGCAGCCACGCACTGAAAGCAAGGGCACAACAGCCCTGGCCTGCTGCCCTTGCACAGGTACACAACCTTACCTGCCTGCTTCATGGATGCCTCACTTCTGGCTCCTTAGCGCCTCTTCCCACCCAAGTGACCCACATTGCGTGTCACTTCCTGTCATGTTACTTATTTTTCCTATCCTTGGTCCTTTGCCTGCCCTTGTCCCACAGATGGATTTTGCAGCAGCTCCGCCTGATGTTCTCTTTCGCAATGCATGAGTCAGATCTCAGAGGTCAGGCTCAAATTATACATGCAAGTAGGCAGAAGCACACAAAGTACAAGCATTTCTCCAACTCTCTGTCTTCTGGGTGCCTTGAATTGCAACCCCCATCATTCCCAGCTAGGGTGGCTGGTGGCGAGTTCGAAAGCCTTCATTGGCCAAACCACCCGTAAATGTAACACCCCAGGAGACAAGCGTCTCTCCTAACAGAATCCATGGCGAACGAGCATGTTTCTCCTGGCAGCGTCTTCAATATTTCAGCCGTGAGTGTTCCCAGCACAAGCAGGATGATGGCGTTCCTGGAACATTCCCGTCTCTCTTAGCAAACACGTCTGCAACAGAAAGAAGATTCAAGGTGATCTTGAGAGCTCGCAGTGCTGGGGCTGAAAGAACAGAATGAAATTCAACAGGGACACATGCCAAGTTCTGTACTGGGAAAAGGAAAACAAACACATCGTTACAAGATGGGGAATAGTTGGCCCAACAGCACCGCAAGTGAGAAAGGTCTTGGAAGTGTTGCGGATCACAAGCTGGATATGAGTCAACAGTGTGATGAGGCTGCAAATGGGGCAAAGTCTATTTTAGGCTGCAGTAAGAGGAGCATCACTCCCAAATCACATGAAGTCCTAGTTTCCCTTTACCCAGCACTGCTGAGGCCTCACTAGGAGTGCTGTGCCCAGTTCTGGGTACCACAGATGAGGAAAGATGCAGGCAAGCTGGGAAGGGTCCAGAGGAGGGCGGGAAGGATGAGCCAGGACTGGAAACAAAGCCCCATGAGGAGAGGTTGAAGGAAGTGGGCATGTTTCGCCTCGAGAAGAGAAGGCTGGGGCGGGGGGGGGGGTAGGACAGCCTCTGCAAGTACTGAAAAGGCTGCCACAGAGAGGAAGGCCAGGATCTCTCCTTCATCATCCCAGACACATTCAGGACACAAAATAACAGGCTCCGGTGACCAGAAGCCAGATTCCAGTTGGACGTCAATGCGCCGATGGAACCAGTGCTAGGGAGGTGGTGGGCTCTCCCACGGCTTGACTTGGAGTCCTGCACTGATCGGGGGCGGATCCTCTGGCCCCTTTCGGCTCTGCTATGGTTCTGTGATCTTTAAATGAGCCCGCTTTCTGGTGGACTTTGGGTGCGGGAGAGGCGCATCCCTCCGCTTTTAAACCTCCCAGCAGAGATGATGCGTTCAGTATGAGGGCTGGAGGTGGCAAAGACTTTGGGCTTGGGCAGAGGGCAGAGAGCCAGCCTTCCAGGGCTCCCCTTTCTTTGTTCTGGAAGTGGGGGTGGGTGAAGGAGGGGTCCTTGGGATCACCGGATTGCCTGAACAAAGCCTTGCGCCCGATTCCCGCTCCCTGCTCTCTCTGAATGGACAGAAAACCCGCACACGTGGCCTTCAAGCAGAGCTGCTGTTCTCCCCAGACCTGTGCAAATTTCTTCCCTGGCAGATTCGGCCAGCTGAAACTTTCACTCAAATGCGGGAGCTTGGAGAAGGCAAAGCGGGAATAGCAATGAGATGAACATTAATTGATGTTCATCTCATTCAATGAAGATTTTTTTAAAATGAATTTATATGTTTTAATTGATGGTTGTGAGCCGCCCCAAGGCTTTATTGCAATGGGGCGGCATAGAAATGTTTTAATAAATAAATAAATAAATAATATTCCATCTGGGCAGTTCACAACAACATGTTAAAAACAATACACAATATATCATGACAACATTAAACTATCCTACCAGGGAACAGTACAAATTAAGAACCAAATCTGAAACAACAGTAAAATTATAATAAGTGGAGAAAACACTATTAAACCGTGCCCAACAACCAGCCACTAATTAAATGCCCTGCAGTAAAGGGCAGTCTTTACCTGGCTCCAAAAGGACAGCGAAGGAGGTGCCAGGCGGGCCTCGGTGGGGAGCTCATCCCATAAGTGGGGGGCCACCCCACTGAGGAGGCTCTTCGTGTTGCCACCATCCGAGCCTCCTGCACGTGGGAAACGTTCGACGGTTTGCGGGTCTTTTGAGCGGAGCTGATCCATGCCTGCCCTTATGTTCGAAGCCTCGAGGAACGCGCACTCCCTTTTGCTCTGAGGGCAAAAGCCACCTTGCTGCAGGTTCACATTGGAGAACAAGAGGCCGAGTTGTTGCCGCTTCACTGAAATGGGCACATATCAGTGTGTGTGTGTGTGTGTGTGTTGCCTACTTCGAAACCATCCCTTGCTTTGTTTGGGCTGTTTTGCATTTCGTACATTTGTCATATCTTTGGATTTATTGGCCAGGTTTTGATGCTCGGAGAGCTCAGCCTTCCCCAACCTGGGACGGACTCTAATTCCCACCATTCCCGGCCAGCAGGACAACTGGACATGCCTGGAATGAGGAGGCTGCAGTCCGAGACACCTCGGGGCCACCAGGCGGAGGAGGGCGTGTGCCGTGGCCGGAGAGCAGAATGCGTGCGGCACGGACAGCCACGCAGCTTCACACCGGGCAGCGCCCCGTGCGCGTTTCCTGGATCGACCCGAAGCCTCGTTCCGAAACGCAGTGACTGCGGCACTTTCTACCCTCCAGGGCGCACAGCAGCCCTGACAGCCACGCCGCCCATCTGCCCAGACGGCTCCTCAGCCTCTCCGGTGAGCGAGTTGCGCAGCGCAGTGCTGAATTCTTCTTCTGCATCGCTGTCTCACTGTCACAGGCCAGCCTGGAATGGAGCATTTCTGTGTTGATTGTCTGCAGGGGGATTTTTTTTGGGGGGGGGGGGTTGGGGGCAGGCAGCAAACCTTGCCTCTGGACTTCTCCCTGCTTCCGTTGAATGCCCCTGGTCTTCTGAGCTCAGTGGGTCATGGACAACCCCATGGGCGAGAGATATAAATTGCCTTTCTTATTACCTATCTGCAAGGAAAAAGTGCTTTCGGGGCCCTCCATCGCTCCATTCGATCTTCAGAACAACCCTGTGAGGTAGGCTGGGTGAGAGTCTGGCCCAGAGTCATCCAGAGAGTCTCACGGCTGAGCGGAGACTGGAGCCTTGCTCTCCGAAGCTCCAGTCCAAGAAAGTCCACTGCACAGCACTGAAAATCAGAAAATCAGAACAGTTAGAGAGATGACTTGATGCCTGCCAAGATGGAGAAAAGAATATTTTTCGGTCTCACAAATTTATCCCCTCTGCCTTTTTTCCTGCAGTGCTAACATTTTGATAGGGGGAAAAAAAGGACACTTGAAACATAATGCTGAGGAAAAGAAAAAGCTGGTGAAAACTCTTGGGGGTGGGACATGTGTTACTATTTTATTTATTTTTTATTTTGGATTTATATCCTGCCTTTTTCCTACAAAGGGCTCAAGGCAGGATATTTAATATTTAATTTATTTCAATTCATTTCTATACTGTCCTGAACTGAAGCTCTCTGTGTGGCTCATAACCAAGTATTTATTTATTTATTATTAAAAGCTTTTCTAACCTGTCCACTACAAACATCTCGGGACAGCGTACATCAAAACTGAGTGGAATCAAACAGACCCCACAGCATCTGACAATTGTTATCCTAAAACCCCCCTAAAAATCAGTTAAACATTAAAACAGCAGGAAAATAAAAAAGGGGTTTTGCCTGACGTCGAAAAGAATAGAATGTCTCTGGGGAGCATCTTCCAAGTATAAGTAGAAAAACAATAAGATGCAAGAGATTAAAGCATTAAGGAGAATTAAAAATTAATGCAAAATAGCATAATAGAACGTTAAAAGACAATAAAAGACCCAGCCAGGAATGCAGGAAAGGCACCTGGCCGGTGGTGCCAGGCCTGGAATGACCGGGGGGGCCTTGCAAAGAGGGCTGGAGTCACCTGGCTCCCGACAGGCGGCAGACTCGGCACCAGGCGGGCCGCAGCAGGGAGGCTGTTCCAAAGATGGCCCTCCCGCTAGGGTGCCGCCCTCCCAGCCGTTCAAGGGGGCCTTGGTGCTTGGAAGAAGAAAGACCCCGGAGGCTGAGCGCACTGTCCGGGTCGATCAGGGCTGGGAGAGGCGCTCCAACGGGTGTTGCGGTCCCAAGCCATGTAGGGCTTTATAGGTTAGGACGGCACCTTGAACTGGGACCAGAAGCCTGGGCAGCCTGCGGGCAGGCCAGAACTGGCCTTGTGTGCTCAGATCTCCAGGCCATGGTTGCTCCTCCGGCTGCCGCATGCTGGACCTGCTGCGGCTTCTGAACCGTCTCCGAGGGCAGCCCCACGTAGGGCGCATTGCGGTGGTCTAATCTAGAGCTTGCCAGAACATTGATGGCAATTGCTGGTTCCTGGGCTTGCAGTGGTCATCAGATGGCCAAGGGGTGGGGGGTGCACGCCCTGTAGCGTCTTGGTCAGTCTGAGCCCCCGCTGGGGCTCCCACCCCTCGCTCAAAGCCCGGGAAGCGTTTCCATGGGACAACGCTTCCCATGGGGCACTGAGCACAGGATGTGAAGGAAGTGTGGGCAGCCCGGGAAGCCACAGGGTGGCAGAAGCAGGGACAGAGGAAAGGGAGGAAAGACACACGCTCACACACAGAGGCCCCGCTCCACAGGCAATGCACAGGCCATAAGAGCACGTCTAAAAATTATTGCTTTTCTTCCCAGCCCCTGCTCAGTGCGGGACTCCCAGTTCAACCACCCCTCTCAGGTGGCTGTCCAGCTGCACCTTGGTTGCCTCCAGTGTGGGACAGCCCTGCACCTCCCTGGGTCACGGGTCCCTCTGTCATGCTGATGTTTTTCCCGATATCTAGCCTGAATCTGGCTTCCTGCAACTGGAGCCCAACATTCTGCGTCCTGGACTCTGGGATGATCAAGAAGAGATCCTGGCCCGCATCTCTGGAAGCCCTTCAAGTACTGGCAGAGGGTGTTCCTATCCCCGCTCAGTCCTAAGACCAAACACGGCCAGTTCTCTCCATCTCTCCTCAAAAGGCTTTCTTTCCAGATGAATCCAGCGCTTATCCATTAGCGAATGCCCATGTCATACATCGTCCTCTTTTTATTTTGCTTTTGTATCACCCAGGAGTTCTGGTTACTGGGCAGTCCAAAGCTGCAGTCAAGAGAAACATTTGTAAGCTTACACAGGCTTGCAAAAAGACATCCCTTTCTTTAAAAGCCACGTGCCATATTGCATCTCAGCCATGAGGCGGCAGGAGAGGACAAGACTTGGGCTTCCAGGGAACCTGGTAGTCCCTGAAACACACGCCCGCCTTGCTGAGCAGTAAGGCAACCCGCAAGACCCCCGGTTCTCGGGCGTTGGAGAATCAGATATTTTGCATAAAGTGTGACGATGCAAACACAGTTTCTTGGGATGCATGCCTGAGACTCTTTTCGGGTCCAAAAAGGAGGACGGAGAACGTCGGGCCTGTGGTTCTGACTGTTGCAGATCCCAGCCTGGCCTTCCAGGGTTTCCCGGGGGCCCTGCCTGCTTCCCCCGGCCCCACAGCCTGGCCCCAAAGCACTGATCCTGCGGCAGTCGGCCGGCTTCTGCACAGGGCTTCCCACCTCTCCCGAAGTCTTAGCTGCTGGAGGCGAGAGCTTTACACGAACACACGGTGCTACACTCGGTTTTCTGGCCCGGCCCGGCTGCAATGGGCCCTGCAGATCCCTGAAAGTGTTAGGAGGCTCCTCAGGTGGCTTAGGAGACCTCAACCCCGAAATCAGCGCCTGGCACTCGCTGCACACTGGAGCGCACCAGAATTCCCCATTGCCTCAAGAAGGTGGCGTTTTTCAACCAAACCGCTTCTTGGCATTTTTCACGTTCCTTTTGAGTTTTATTTCCAGAAAGGATGAGGGGTAGAAGACAGCCATCTTTAAAAACATTATAAGCCGGTGCTTAATTGGACCGGGCTTCAGCTCTAATTGGAGCAAGCCAGAAATCCTAAATGCACACGAGAAGCAGAGGTGAATGTAGGAAGAGTCAAGAGAAGCTTGGTCGAGGCCCCACTGGTGCGGGTGTTCAAGGACAGGCTGGACACGCAGATGGCGAGCATGTCATGAGTGGAACCAACTGCAGTCAGGGGTCAGTCTAGATGACCTGGGAGGCCCCCTTCTGACTCGCTCTCTTTCTATGTTTGTTGTGTGGTGGATGGCGGGCATTTTGTCCCACAGGCAGGATGGGAAGTGACCTTCTTCCGATTGCAGGGTGCTCGTGGCAGGAGAATTTACTCTTCTCTGGAGCAAGCCAACCTGGAAAGCGACCGTATCAGCTGATGAAGCAAGCAGAGCAACAACAGCACAAGACTTTATCTGGAGCAATTCCAGCATCACGGAGGAGCCAGGAGGAAACTTCCAAGCCCCCTGGGACTTTTTCACCCCAAGGCTGACATTTTAGGGGGAAACGGAGCCTGAGCTGCAATAGACCCGGATGCCCAGCAGAGGGCAGTGTGGCCCCGAACTTCTTCGCGGCCACGAAACGTGGAATTGGCGGGGGGGGGGGGACAGGACTTGCTGCGCTGTGTTTTGAGCGGCCTTCCCACGCTTCCCCAGTTGCTCCGGGTGGCAACTCATCTCCACCAGGATGCTGCTTTTGGAAAGGCTCCATACGATCCTTATCCATACTCTTATTTTTCCTTTCAATACCACCCCACGGTTTACACAGTCTGAAAAAACAGGGCATAATAATGCGATATATCATAAAATAAAAACACGTTAAAAGGTTTGAAACAGCAAAGACGGATGATAAAAGCAGGCAATGACCAAGAATAACACATCGAAAAGGATGAGCTGTGAAGTACCTGGGAATCGCCCTCAGGGCCCCAGGTGGCCGAGGAAATCTGCGAAGGTCTCAGACAAGGGGGTCGCCTTCACCTGGCACCAAACAGGTGACAGATTTGGCGCCAGCTGGACTGCTAGGGGAGGCTGTTCACAGATGGGGGCCACCGCGATGAAGCCCCCCCCCCCGATGCCACCCTCCGCATGTTGCTTGGAGTTGGGGCTCGGAGGAAGGCCCCGGAGGCTGAGTGTGGAGCGTGGGTGGACTGGGGGTGGGAGAGGTCCCCGGGCAGGTCTGGCGGTCTGAGGCCGTGTTGGGCTTTGCAGGTTAGAAGCAGCAGCCTGTGCTGGTCCCAGAGGCATCCGGGCAGCCGGCCCTGGTGGACACCCCTCCTTGGAGGCCTCTGACCATCCGGTGCTGGAGGGCAGAGCGCTGGCCCCTTCGCCCGCCGGTTCCACTGCACTGGGGATGCTTTGGCCGGCGAGGGAAGAGAGCGGAGAAGCCTCGGGGGGAGGGGGGGCATGAGCAGGCCTCTCCATGCCCTTTCCTCTTCGCCCGTCCCCTCCAGGGAGGGCAGCCAGACTGCTCTCTCCACGCTGGGCTCAGGTGGGCAGAGGAGGGCTGGGAGCCCGGATCCAAATGCAGGAGATGCTGAGCAGCCCGGGAATCCGCAAGGCCCCTGCCCACTGGACTTCTTCTGGTACTCCGCCCTCTCTAAGGAAGGAGCCGGGCCGGGAGGAAGAACAACTGGCAAAGCCGCCATGGCTCCTCACTTCAACGCAGTGGCGAAAGCGCGTTATCGGAAAACGTTGCCGTTCAGGTCCCCAACCTGCAGGCGCAGGGGAACGTGAGACATTCTGCAATTCCAGAGAAGGGCTTTCTTTGGGCTTGCTTTCTGCTGCACTTAGGGAGCCGTGTGTGTGTGTGCATGCGCTTCTGTCATTTTAGCCACCCACATCTCCCACGTAATGCCATCAGTCACTGCTCGGTGCCTTGCCTCGAGGGTGCCTTCACTCCCACCTGATCAGCAGGGAGGAGGGGTGTTGGGAAAGGATTTGGTCGCTCCCCAAATTATCACCGCTCGCTCTCTTGCTCATCATTTCCTTCAGACTGAAATGCAGATGCAAAAGCCTCTTTCGCTGGCAGGAACACTTGGTTTAAAGCGGGCTCCTTTGGCACCCCCGGGTGGCATCACACGGCTCCTAAGCGACGGTGCGCCATGATAAAACTTTCAGGGTCCCTTGAATGTCAGGACCGAGTGGGGACAATTCCATGGTGCTGCTTAAGATCATACGGAGACTCCTGCTGGATCAGACCAAGCGCGGTCCATCTAATCCAGCCACAGATCACCAATACGGATGACCATCCAGTCTCTCCTGCTGAGAGACCCTAAGAAATCAGAAGAGCCACACGGGACCTGATCAAGGGTCCACTCCATCCAGCGTCTTGTCCACACTGTTTATTTAAAGCATTTTTGCCCTGTCTTTACCTGAAACGGGTCTCACGTGGGTGGAGCAGAACTGGTGGGGCTTGAGAGAATCCCCGGGTTGCCGAGTACAGTTTTCCTCCCCACAGCTCCAAGTACTGGACCATCCCTTTGCAAAAGCGGCTGTTTATTGGCACGTCCCAGCTGCAGGACAAGGTCATGCCCAGGATCCCTCCTAAGCTGGAAAATCAGCCTCTGCACATGCTAAGAATGGTTGTCGAACTAGGAACTTCTCCCCAAACGCCTTTCCTTTCCGTAGCTCAAGGGCTCCATCTTCAGGGTGGCTCCCTTCGTAGGGCCAGGCGGAGGTCGACCCGAGCTGTCTAACTGGGCAGTCATCTCTCCCGACACCTCGCCATGGGATCAGCAACCCCATACCTCCTCCAGCCGGTTTCTGAACAACAGCCTGATAAACATCAGAGGGACAAAGTGGCACGACCTGCCCGACTTCACGAAGTTCGGGAACCTGTTTACGCAGAGACTTCGGCGTGTGCTGCAGAAATGGAGGCGTCACGAAATTCTCAGAGGTTGGAACAAATAGCAATTAGAACTTCCCAGCCTTGCAATTTCTCTGAGCTTCAGACCAGAGATCAAAGGGTACGGCAACATGTTGTCACAGTTTGAGTGTTCGTTAGCATCCTGCTTCCCCAGCCATGTCAACTGGGGGGCGGGGGGACACACACACGACACACGGCACATTTTGAAAACCATAATGAGCATGACTAATGTCTTTCTAATGATGAAGCGAAAGTCTAAAAATGTGAAATACAAAGCAAATGGCGTCCGCTGTCTCTGCTCCAGGTTCTGGGCAAAGTTGAAGGGCTCCGTTGCACGCAACACCGCAATTTCACAACAAGGAAATACCCTTTTGTCCATAATTTGTGACTCCTGCTATCCCTGCATTCGTTCGTTTGGTACAGAGAGCTTCTTCCATGTGTGCCCCGAACCAAACACCAGGAGTCCGTCGATTGCAATGCCCCAAAGACCAACCCAAGACCTGGGGCTCATAAAGGCTTCTCTGCCGATGGATTTCTTTGCCAGCAGTGACAGTAAAAAGGCACCTTTTGTGGTCAGTGAAAGGCACTGGCCAAAGCTATTTCTTGGGCCACTGTCGTTTCCCGATCTGCATTTACAAGCCAGCCTGGAAGCGGGTGGATGGCGCCTGTTTTGGAGCTACCACACAAGCTGCAAATGTGTGGAGAAAAACGGAGGGTGCTTGACTGGTTCACACATTGCTACGAGGAACCCTGCAGGGTCCCACAGGGGACTGTGTTTGTATGGATGTGCCTACCAGACACTCGAGTGGCGTTTGGCCTGGCACGGTTTCCACCTTCTCACTCAGTCCTCACGCTCTTGGCAGGTACCCCATCAGCCGCCACACCTGAAAGTCAATGCTGCGCTGCATGGCTGGAGCAGCTCCTTCGGCTGCCACTCTGTCCAGAAGACTCTGCGCTACCTCTGTGCCGGAAGCCAGGATGGCAGGTTCAGACAACTGGAGAAACCACGGTGAAGTGCAGAACCCATAGAACACACCCTGGTTTCTTCCTGCGGTTCCTAGAAACCAGCTGCACCTGCTGAAATACCACAGCAGGGCTTGGGCAATGCGACGGACCATCCTGAGCCGGAAACCACCATGGCTTGTGGCGTCGTGTGAACTGGGCCACTCGGCATCATGTGTTGTTCTGTCAGGACCACAGCAAGTCCCACTGGTGATCGCAACCGGTCGGTTCAGAGTTGTGTGTGCGCGCGCACCTTTCCGCTTTGCCATTTCATGGCTTGCTGCCTTGGCCCTTCCTTCCGTGCGTGTCGGGAAGGGAGAGCAGGCTGAGCTGTGAATCCCTGAGTCTTGGGTCTGAGGGAACCGAGTGGGGCGCGAGGATCCGGCCCGGCTTGTGCTTCCCGGCCTGCTCTCCCACGCTTGGCCGTGGCCAGGAAGCGAGCTGAGCTGTGGCCAAGTCCGCAAGAGCTCAGAAATACAAGCGGGCCTCTTCTTTGCACAAAGCTTGCCCGCAAACCACACAAAGCCTGTGCACCACATGTGTGGAAGCTGCTGCGGGATGCCCATGGGAACACACGGCACGGAGCAGACTTCAGGCAGGAGGAACACGGGCCAGAGCCTAGGAAACTGAGCAGAGGCGATCGGACAGATCTCGACCCGCAAAACCGGGTTCCACAGGCATCGCTAGCTGAAGGCATGTGGAATATCCACCTCCTGGTTTCGGGATCCTTCTGCAGTCTCAGGCACTTTCTGCTGTGCTCTGACGAGATTCTCAGGCATGCATGAGGGATGGCCTGTTTTGGTGGGATGGATAGCTCAGACTCTGAGGATGTTGGGGAGTTGGCTGACCCGGACGAGGCTCAGAGCTCATCTCTGACCACGGGATGCTTGCATTGCACCTAAGTCTGCCCCTGCAGTGCTGGCCGGACTTGCTCTGGGTGACAGTAGCTCAGGCACACAAACAGGGCCCGGCCTCCCTCCCACCGCGTCTCATTTGCAGCTCGAATGCAAATGGAAGCAAGAGCATAATTCTTTGACATCGTCAGCATTTTCTAAGCTTGCATTCAAAACTGCACAATTTCACAAATCTGCATTTTCCTAGTTTAGCTGCAGAGGCAAGGACGTTCATACTTTGGGTGTTGTTGTTGCTAGTTGCGAAGTCGTGTCTGACCCATCGCAACCCCATGGACAACACTCCTCCAGACCTTACTGTCCACCATCCCCGGAGTCCACCTAAGTGCACGCCGACTGCCCCAGTGACTCCATCCAGCCCCCTCATCCTCAGCCCCAGAAAAAGGGACATTCACATCTGGGAATGCAAATGAGAGAAATAAGCTTCACAGACGAATTTGGAGAAGCTCAGCAGGCCAAGTGTCGCATGATCACCCAATGCGACCTCTGCGGTTCAGTCGCTTGCTTTCCTCCTGTCCTGTGCTAATTCCAGGAGAGAATGAGGGTGCCATTTTTGTTCACAAAACAGGAGTGTGTCCTTTCCAAGCCCTGAAAGTCGTCGTGAGCACAAGCACCTGCCCGCTAAAAAGTATCCACTGATGTAGCTACATTTGGTTTGAACCATTTTCCCCGGTCCTATTTTGCAGAAATTTGCAGACTGAAAACCCCATTCAGTTTTTGCAGAAAACCTGTGCCATTCAGGACAGTTTCACAAGCATCAGCAAGTTCACAGAAATATCACATTTGGTAGTGGCTCAATTTGCGCCATTGTGCAGAGTGAGCGGTGATGAAAAATGTGAGCAGGAGCTGAGCACAAACCGGCAGCCGGGGCTCCTTTGGAGAACCCCGAGAGGTTAAACATGCTCACTGACCCGCCCGTGGGTAATTCCATGTAGATGGCATCCAGGATCATGCCCTGCTTTCTGTTTGCTTAAAAGGCTGTTGATACGTTGTTGTCTGTAATTAATATTCATTAAAGAGAAGGAATCACATCTATTCACATTTAATTATAGCCTCCTTGGTAAACAGTCAAGGACAATTAAACAAACCTCACTTCAAAGCAGTCAGAGAGAGTCTGGGTATCTCAGAAACAAGAAGTGCCCACAGCAAAACCAAGAAATGGAACAACTGAACAACCGATATTTGTAAGTCTGTAATATTTGGGGCTGTTGTTGTTGTTGTTAGTCGCAAAGTTGCGTCCGACCCATTGCGACCCCATGGACAACACTCCTCCAGGCCCTCCTGTCCTCCACCATCCCCAGAGTCCACCCAACCCCACATCCACCTCCTCAGTGACTCCATCCAGCCCCCTCATCCTCTGCCGCCCCCTCCTTCTTTTGCCATCTGTTGTTCCCAGCATCAGGCTCTTCTCCAGGGAGTCCTTCCTCCTCATTAGGTGGCCAAAGTATTTGAGCTTCATCTTCAGGATCCGGCCTCCTAAAGAGCAGTCAGGGTTGATCTCCTCCAGGAATTTGGGATTGCAGGCCCTAAGAAATAAATGCTCCCAGTTCGCAACTCGCCTGAGCTGATTCTGAACTGGGCCCAAACTGCTCGGGGGGCTCGTAATGCCACAGTGGCGCCCCCTTTCCTTTCCCACTCACATGCCAGGGGCATCTCCACTAGATTCCGCCTAGCGCTAGTCCAGGTCTTCTAGGACAGCTGGGGGATGCGACACACAAGCCAAGGGTGCGGAGCCTCAGCCCCCGGGCCAGGCGTGGGTCTCCTCTCAGTCCGGCCAGGAAGCTTCCCCCTTCCCTCACCCACTGGCTCGCTGGCGCTTTCCTGGCTCTGGTAGCATTTTTATTTTATTCCAAGGAGCAGAATGCTTCTCTTCAGCTTAGTGAGTGGCAGCAAAAGCTCCCAGCCAAACTGTTATTTATTATTTATTTAGCAGACTTAAACTCAACTTAGACTTAAACTTAAACTAGGGTGGTGCCATGAGCTGGGCATTCCCTCCCCAGCGAGACAGACTCCCCAACACTCGTAAGCATCTTTACTCTACAGATTTATTTATTTAAAATATTTATATGCTGTCCTAATCTCAAAAAAAGCCTCAGGACGGCTTACAATATAAAATATAACATAAATAACATAAATAAATTCCGGACCCACACTGGCTGCAATTAAAAACATAGAAAAGACAATATTAAAACTTATTAAAATACCGCTGGAATAAAAAGGTCTTAACCTGACATAGAAGTCTCTAAGGATGCACGAGTTCCTGATCATACGCAAAGTGAGATGTTGAACCCTCTCTGCCCCCCTTTACCCAAAGCTTTCCTTATGAACCCTTCTGGGCCTGCCTTGGGAAGGAGGCTGCCGTGGGGCCGGGAGCAGCTGCATTCTGCACGCTTAGCCCCCAGTTGGTGAGATGTGCAAGGAGTCTGCTTTCGGTGGAAAATCCACCAGATTCCCGGGTTTTGTCTTCCCAGGCTCCAGTCTGCTTTGCCGCAGCCCAAATTCCAAGATCGTGGCAAGTGCGCCAGAGGTCCGCAGGGCGCGTGCCAGGAATCGAGCGCCACCCATGGCCCCAAAAGGCCCATTCCAAACGGTCTCATCCCAGCCCTCTCTACACGCAGTTTGCCATTGAGAAAAATCCGTATTGCGGCAAATAAAATAGGAGGGAAGTTCACATTTCAATTGGGGCATTTGAAGTCTGGATCTCAAAGTGGAAATATACGTTGCTATCCAAATGTCCCCCTCCTGTTCCTCTCAGGAAACCCGGTTGTTCCCGTCACATTTGGCCTTCAGACAAGCCGTCAACTCCTCTGTTTTACCAGGTGCTTTGCTCCTGTGGGGATAGACTCCAATGCATGCTTAGTTATTTAAAAAGTCATACAACTCCCAGAATGCCCCAGTCAGCTATGCTGGGGCATTCTGGGAGCTGTATGGCTTCTTTCCTACTGTATCGCCCCAAAGTCTGCAGCTGTAACTATTCTCCCAGCGCCGTGAGACAAGGTGCAATTTGTGCCCTTTTTATTGCCTTGATCTTTTTCCATTCTGCCTTGTAAAATTGCTGCAAACCCCCTTGGGATGCCTTGTCATTGAAAGGCAAGGCTGAATTGTACTAAATAAATGAAAACAATGTCTGAGCACCACAATGCACACTTCAGCCTCCCCAAGATGCTATCCATCTCTGCCTTTGCAATGTCCATGCATGTCCTAAAGCTTTGTGTGTGTGTTTCAATCTTTCTTCCTGATGAGGACTAGAAACTTGCAGATGATGCTGACTGGCATACAACAGCACCAAAATGAGATTGGTCAGGATCGCAGTTCAGTCCTGGGCCTGCCTTGCACTCAGCTGCCGTCTCCACTGGGACCCCATTTCATTTCATAAAATATATATCCCCGGCTTTCCTGTCCAGCGGGACCCCCCGTGCCTGCCTGCGTCTGTTTTCTTCTTTCTCGTCTTAACGTTGACAAATTATCTGACCCGCATTAATTCATTATTCCCCCCTGCTGGCCTTGGTGCCTGAGCACGTGTGAGAGAGGCCATAAAAAATTCAACTGCTGAGCCTAACGGAGGCCCAGGCCCAATGAAAATTTAACAGCCCTCTTGTCGCGGGGAAATATTGGCCCATCCATAAAGGATGAAGACACCTCTGAGGGCGGACAGGTACATCTCGCTTCCTTCGTCAGGCACTTAACTCGTTCGTAGCCTGCCAGCCCTCCAAGCAGCCCACCCCACGCCTGCCCTGGTTTCCCGGCACAGAATCGGGCAGCACCTGAAGAAACGACGATGCCCCTTGCTGGTCCCTCAGGATGGATGGCCAGCCTAGTCTGCAGAGGGACTGGCCAGCCCGAGTCCAGCTGAAAGCCCCAAGAGCCCCCAGAAGCCGCCCGGCCCCCTGGAAATTGCCTTGGAAACGCCTCCTGCTTCTGCCTGTGGGTCTGAAAATCTCCGGACCTTCTGTTTCGAGTGTGGAGAACTTTTGAGCACTGGAGCATCGTGTTCAGCTCTTACTCAGCTGGAGCAAACATCCCGTCCCGTCCCCACATCGGCATCAGCCAAACTTTTCCTTGCATGGAAAGGACCAAGGTGCTCCCACCTGCCAAGCAGCTGCGGAAGATGAGGAGAGACCCACGGATTCCACCCCAAACTTTTGAGAGCAGGGCACTCAAAGAGCCAGGATCAACGGATCTGTCTGCTCGGTGTTCCCCACATTCAGATTCCCCCGCTCCCTTCTCTTTAATCCAGAGACCGTTGTGACTGTAGCTAAATCCCCATCGAAACCAAGTCCTCCCTGCCTGAGGATCAGTGACGACCTGCAGCGACACAAGAATAACAATGAATGCATTTAATTCAGAACGCGGGAAACTGCTTTAGACAGAGCCCGATGTGGCCCATCCAGCCCAGTAATGTCGACACTGGCTGGCAGCCGCGGCTCTCTTGCGTTTCAAGAAGGAATTTTTCCAGCCCTACCTGGAGATGCTGCGGTGGGCGGCATACGGGATCTTCCACCTGCAAAGCCTGGCTCTGCCGCTCAGCCACAGACGCTTCCTAAATGTCGTGCTAAGCAGCCGCCGCCTGGGACAAGACGCACGGAGACACGCTGGCTGTTGCCGTCCGGCTCTGCGCACGAGAGGACTGAGCAGAGCTTGGATTATCGCTGCTGCTGCTGGCGCTGAGCTGGGGCGCCCAGGCAGCATCCCAGACTTGGCTGGATCCTTGGCCAGGGAGTGGAAGAAAGCTCAGCGGGGGTGACAGGCCTTGGATGGGCCACGGGTCCAAGCCAGGGGTTGGTGGGATGACCACAAGCAGGGCGCATTGTTGATCATTGCCGTGGTCGTAGGAAAGTGCTTGGCCAGCGATAAGGGTCATCACATTTTTTTTATAATAAATTTTATTATTATTTTTTTTAAACTAACACTAAAAACATCAACCATCGATTACATCAGACATACTGGGTCAGCCCCCTACTCATTCTTTTTTTTCTTTTTAACATTCCTTAGTCAGATTCAATTCCATTTATAATAACTTGAAAACATATTTAAATCTAAGTCAAATCCAAAAACAAAAACAAAAAAAACCCCTGTTTAAATCTATGCAAAGTCCCGTATCTCTAGCCAATAATAAAGGAAAAAATCTCCAAGTTTGATAGAAGTCAGCATCTTCTTACTCCTTCAATGGTAAATTCAGTCTGACCATTTCTGCACAATTCAGGATCTTTTAGTCAATTCGTCGATGGGTAATTCTTCATTTTTCCAGTATTAAGCAAATAGACTCCTCACCACAATGATCAGGGGTCATCACATTTTTATCTACCTTACAACCCTGCGAGGTAGGCGGCTGTGAGAAGGTCTGGAAGTCGGTCTGGAAGCACGAGGCTACTGAGGTTAGTGGACTTTTAGTGATGTGGCAGGTGGATTTCTGCTTAGCCACGAGTAATGCCACATGACACATGGAAGGTCTGGCTCGGTGGTGTTTAGGGACGGGAGAGGAAACTGATAAGGGGGGTAGAAACCAAGCAGTTTGCAGGCTTGTCTTCGCCCTCGAAGGACCCTCACGTGCCCAAACAAGCCCCCGAAAACCTCACAGCTCTGCGCAGTGGGTGCAGAAGCAGCCCAGAGGTGCCAAGCAGCCGCTTCTGCGCAAGCTGCACCACAGCGCACGGATCCAGGGTGCTCGTTTGTGCAAATTCCATAGCTGTTGAAAATGCGCATGTTGCAATGCCGCTTCGAGACGGGAGTCTGCGCCCACCGGCCTGTGTCAGCCCAATTCTGATGAGAAGCTGCAGGGAATCCATCAAGCTCAAACAAGCTGGTACGGTCCCCGTTTCGGTACAGTCCTAATTTCCCCATCCATCTGATGGCAGGCCGGCAATTCCACAGCTGCACTAGCTGTGCGCGGACCTAAATGAGCCTCGCCCAGTCTCGGCTCGCGGCCTTGATGCGTGGATGGCGTGGCAGCATGCGGACAGCCAAGATTCAGCGAGATGATGGGGTGTGGGGGTGGGAGAGACTCTTAATGGCGTGATGCCAACTCTCTGGGCACCCAAATGCGGGGGCTCATCGATTTGAACAAGAAGGTACGTATGTAGCTCGGTCTGTTGATCCCAGGGTGTGTAGAGCCGGGGGGCCCTGACAGACAATCATTTTGCTGGTGCACGCATCATTTAACTGAATGTAATTGCCATTGTGTTAGAATTAATCATTTGTGCAGACAAGAAATCAGCGTTGCTATCACACTGGGAGCTACCGACTAAATATGTTGAGAATATCTGCCTCCTCTCCTCTTGTCGTCCTGTGTGTTTGCTGATTGCAGTGTTCAATTGACTGCAGTCACTTTCTGGGTCTAGCTAATCTTCTCCCCTCGTTCCCTTTGATTGTTGTGTCAAACAAAGCGAGAGACACGATGTAATCACACTAATCGCAAACTCACCCTCGTCCTCAGGTTATCAAAAGCCCCATCCATGCACAAGAGGCAGATATTAGCAAAGGTTTTTACAAGCTGTGGGGGAGGGTTCTAGGTGGGGTGGGTGGGCACTAGGGGTGTGTGAGGGGCTGCTTTGGGCAGAAAATCCATCCGATTCCCTGGTTCCGGCTTCCAGACTCTGTTCCTGGCCAATGTGCGCAGGTTCACAAGCTGCTTGCCAGATATCGAGACCACTTTTCCATGCTCGTTCCCGCTCCCTGCCACAGGAAGCAGGGAAGAAGGCTGGCCATCGTTCAGCCGGCTGGAGTGTCCACTCCCTGCCACCTTTCCCCTCTGCACTGCCCCTGGCAGCAAGTGTGGGAGACATGAAGCCTCCAGGAATGGCCGGAGAAGGTCGCTGGTTGCACAGCTGGTGGGCCGTGAAGGCTTGCGGACTTCTTCTGAGCAAAGCTGGCTTCCTTGAAGAGGGACGCGCACTGGAAGAAGTCCAAGGGGCAGGCGCAAGCTTGGCACATCCCTAGCAGGCCCCTGCTGCACCACCTGCGTGAGACCGCCCAGATCTTCCTAGGCCTGGCTGGCTAATCGAGAGGAATGCACTGCGAGATCCTTTCCATCTCTGCTTCATGGATTCTCGGGAGACCTTCTGTTCCATCATTTGCTGATGGACAGAATCCAATCTTGCCCAAATTCGTTTGTACACATTTGCACAAATTCACAGTCGAGTGAATTCGCACTCTCAAAGACACACAACTACCACCAACATGTGTATTCGCACATTTTAGCTTATAGGGAAATGCACAGTTTTGGTCCTTTAAAATGGCACACATTTTTCTATGACTAGATTTGTGGAAAATTGTGGAAGTTAAAAAAGACATGGAATTGCACACGTCCATGGAATCTACACCACCCAAGAAAAGCTGGTCGCAGAACCTGCGGGTTGCAGTCTTAGGAATTCAAACGCTTTTTGAGTCTGTTGGAGATTCCTCTGGCATCCCACGCCTGCCTGCCTGCCACCTCCCTCCTTGTTCGCCCAGGTAATTTCCTCTCAGTCTCCCTCCTGAGCACCTGACAGCAGAGCGAGAAAGTGCTGCGGCTAATGGATCATTTAATTCATCCCTGGGAGCCGGTCCTTCCTCTTTTCCACGATCCACGCGGTTGACAGCGCCAGCAGAGAAAACAAGATGCAAATGGACCCTAGACTCTTACCCTGGCAGTCGGTGAAGTCATCTCAGGGCATTGAGAATGGGTGATGATTTCCCCACTGCCGTTAATGCTACCCGTACCCTGCGAGGAATCGCACCTGTCCTAGGGGAACTGCCTCTCTAGGACTACCTCACCAGCAAGACACGGTGAAAACCTACACAGGAGCACCTTTCCTCTGTCCCGCCTCCTCAACCCCGGCGATCCTGCTCTTTCTACCAGAATATTAGAAACACAAACAAGCATGTCCACCAAGGGCAAGTTGTGGGGAGGTCCAAAGACCCACCGAAGGCAATCTTAGGCTGCACACTGTGATGGTCAGTGCCGAGCTACAAATGCACTCCCTGACTCGCAGGTCCTGGGGAAGGCTGTTCCCAGGGCATTGGGCCCTGGACAGCTATGCCCATGGGGCAAAACCCAGTGGTAGGACAAGGCTCGGAGCTGGAGGGAGGACTCCTGGGCAGATCTGTAGGAGGAGGAGGCCTGAAGGTCCCGCTCTGAACAGAGAATCTGCCCCCCCTGCAGGCCACAGGAGAAACTTTAGTCAGTGCAGCGTAGGGCCACAAGGATGGTGGCCGGTTTGCAGGGGAAGCCGTATGAGGCGTGACTGCGGGAACTGGGTCTCTTCAGCCTGGAGAAGAGGAGACTCAGGGGGGATCTGTTGGCAACATGCAGGTATGTGAGGGGGTGTCACATGCAGATGGGGAGAGGCCTGTTCTCCCCTGCAGAGGAAGGCAGGACGCGCTCCAATGGAGCAAAGCTCAGGGAGCCAAGCTTCAATTTGGAGGCCAGGAAGCACTTCCTGACAGGTAGGACCCCGAGGGCGTGGAATGGGCTTCCACGGGAGGTCGTTGAGGCCCCATCGGTGAGGGTGTTCAAAGACAGGCTGGACATGCACATGGTGGGCATGTCATGAGAGGAGCCGGCTGGTGCCGGGGGTCAGACTAGATGGCCCGGGAGGCCCCTTCTGACTCGCTCTTTTTCTATGTTTCTATGTTTCTAACTGCAGACAAAGGGCAGAGAGCTCCCAGAGGAGATTACGGGAAATGCGCTTCGGTTTGGTCTTGACCAGGATTGGCCCAGTTCACACCTTCCTGGACAAACACAGACTCAAGCTTCCAATGGGATCAGTGGGCCAAACAAGCACCACATGCCTTCCACCGCATGCACACATTTGAAAAAGGTGCATCGAAAATATGGGCATTTTTGAAAACGGCATGTATGTGAGCGTTAACCAATGGGAGAAGAGTGTGTTCATTCCAAAGGTGTGCAGATCTGGAGAAATATGCATGGATTGTTGCACAAGAGGGAAAGAGCAAAGCTCACCGTTTGTTAATGACTCAAGTGGAATGCAGGAGAGCCCTTTTTGGTGGCTGCCCCAAATCTCTGGAATCCATTTCTAGGGACGCCAGCCTGGCGCCTTCACTGTTATGGTCCTGTAAGCAGGATCAAACCGTTTTACTCCAGCAGGAATTGGGGAATGGCCCACGAGTTTGTGCTGGGTTAATCTTACAGTTCGTATTTTGTAGTGTTTTCAAGCTATGTCTTGATTTAATTTTAACATGTAGTTGATTCAATTGTATTTTGATTTTTTGTGTACTTTGAAAGTTTTACCTGTGTGAATTTTAATGCTGTGAGCTGCCTAGAATCCTAGTCTCTGGGAATAGGTGGGATATTGTTGTTGTTGTTGTTCTTGTTGATAATAATTCAGAGAATCCAAAGAGTGCTCATTAACGGAGGCTTCTCTGATTGGGAGGTGGTCATGAGTGGGGTCCTGCTTTCCAACCTTTTTGTTAATGATTTGGATGGAGCAGGGAATGCTTACAAATTTGCAGGTGACACAAAACTTTGGGGAATAGTTCATACCCAGGAAGACAGGAACAAAATTCATAGTGTTCCCGATAGGCTGGAGCACTGGGTTGAAATCAACAGAATGAAATTCAGTTGGAACACATACCATGTTCTGGGCCTCAGAAAAGGAAAACAAACATCGTTACAAGAGGGGGAATCCTGGCCCAACAGAACCGCAGGTGAGAAAGGTCTTGGGATTGTCGTAGATCACAAGCTGGATATGAGTCAGCCATGTGGTATGGCTGCCAAAGGGGCAAATGCTGTTTTGGGATGCATCAATAGAAGCATCACTCCCAAATCACATGAAGTCCTAGTTTCCCTTTACCCAGCACTGCTGAGGCCTCACAGTTTGAGTAAAGTTTGAGTTCTGGGTACCACAGTTTGAGAAAGATGCAGACAAGCCGGGAAGGGTCCAGAGGAGGGCAGCAAGGATGATCCAGGACTGGAAACAAAGCCCCGTGAGGAGAGATTGAAAGACCTGGGCATGTTTAGCATCGAGAAGAGAAGGCTGAGGGGAGACAGGAGAGTGCCGAAGTGCCGAAGAGGCTGCCATGAAGAGGAAGGACAGGATCACAATCACCCCGAGTGTAAGACATGGAATGATGGCTTCAAGGCAGATCCTGGCTGGACATCAGGAAAATTTTCCCATTAGAGCAAGGGAACCAATGAGCGGGGGGGGGGGGGCTCTCCCACACTGGGATCATTCAAGCTGCAGCTGGACAGCTGCCCGGGAGGGATGCTTCAACCCAGAGTCCTGCACGGAGCTGGGAGCTGAGCCCCGTGGCCCTGTCGGCCCCTTCCAGCCCGGCTGTTCTGATTTTATGAACTTTGTTGAGCTTAAGTTTTGCCGATGCACACCGTGTGCAGCCATGCAGAGCTAAAGAGGACTGATCCGAAGCGCAGAAAGGGCTACAAGAGCAGGGAGCCACATAAGCAAGGGCAGAGCCTAGCGATTAACTAGGCTAGGTCAGATCTGGCCCAGAATTAGGGAGGCCAGGAATCCTACTTTACAGTCCTCTCTTTGAACATCTGGCAGAGAACAGTTCTCTGTTTGCAGGAAGCCTGTCCTTGTAGCTCTTTCTTCTCATGAGTTTCACTGGGAGATTCGTTCAGCCTGGATCTCAAATCAGCTATTGGATCTCAAATCAGCTACATGAACCTGAGTGCTGTTGCATCCCTCCCTAAAAATGAAGAAAAGAGCTTTGCACGTGCTCAGAGACCTGTTTTTGGAAGACTTCAGCTTTTCCACTTTGATGTCTTAGCTGGGAAAAAAGCACCCAAGGGTATTCTTTTGATTTCTGTTTGTCATTATTGCTAGCACCTTCTCTCTCTCTCTCTCTCTCGCCTCTCATTGTTACTAGGACTTTCTTTCTGTTTACAAAATTTACAAAAAATGAGTTTCACATCTCATGGGTTGGTTTTGCCTGAAGGTTCTGGAACAGAATCTACTAAGCCCTCCTTTATATTCTGTTATTTTTCTCTTCACTTGCTTTAAACAATAAGAAGAATAATTTAACAGTCCTTGTCAGAATAACTAAATTGATGTTTGCCCTGTTTTCTGTTTTGTTATGATTAAGAGGCTCTCAGAAATGTACATTAAGAACCGGAGTGTACAACCTTCAGCATGAAAACTAATTACCATGCCAGACGATCTAACCTATTTTAAACACAAAAGCAGAAAGAAAGTTTGCCATTTGGATTCTTTGGCCCAAGGGAACCACCGTCAACCACACAGAATAATAGCTCCCTGTCGGGCCTGACCAAGGGTACAAAGAACATGCGAAGTACCCTGTTGGGGGCAAGAGATGGACCACCCACACCAGCAGCCTCCTTTAAGCTGCAGCAAGCCAGAGGCCTCCGGAGACGGCCTGGTAAGACACATTATGGCAGCTCTGCCCATGCGCAAGGCCAAGCATCATGACGTGGTTGCTGGGGGAACTGGACCCCCCCACCACCACCTACGAGCCAAATTCCCGGGCTGTTCAGAATAGCTGGAGAGGTGTCCAGTGTCCTTGAGCTTTTAAGATACTGTTATATTGCTTATATATTACATATTACATATATTACTACCACTCTATATGACTCCAGTGCACCCGCAACTGGAGTATTGTGCTAGGTTTTGGGCCCCTCATTACAGAAAGGATATAGCCAGGTTGGAGTCAGTGCAGCACAGGGCCACAAGGATGGTGGCTGGTTTGCAGGGGATGCCATATGAGGCGAGACTGAGGGAACTGGGTCTCTTCAGCTTGGAGAAGAGGAGACTCAGAGGGGATATGTTGGCAACATACAGGTATGTGAGGGGGTGTCACATGGAGATGGGGAGAGGCCTGTTCTCCCCTGAAGAGGAAGGCAGGACGCGCTCCAACGGAGCAAAGTTCAGGGGACCAAGGTTCAATTTGGAGGCCAGGAAGCACTTCCTGACAGTTAGGACCCCGAGGGCGTGGAATGGGCTTCCACGGGAGGTGGTCGAGGCCCCATCGGTGAGGGTGTTCAAGGATAGGCTGGACATGCACATGGTGAGCATGTCGTGAGCAGAGCCGGCTGGAGCTGGGGGTCAGACTAGATGGCCCGGGAGGTCCCTTCTGGCTCGCTCTGCTTCTATGTTCTACGTGCACTTCATTTCCCCAGAATCATCCCCATTCCCTTTCCTTCCTGCATGTGCCCATTCCTTTTGCATTAGTCGACCTATTGGTACAGTCACCAATGTCTTTCAGAGCCGCTTCTTCTGTGGAAGGCGCAGCAGCAACAGCTCTGGGGCCTGCAAACACGAGCTTTTGGCTCTGGCTAAGGGCAAATGTTAGAATCCTCACTCTCAGGAAGCTCTTTGCCCATCTCGGCTCCTTGTCTGACCCTCCTGGTCGCCATCCTCAGGGAGGCCTGCAGCAAACGTAATACTGAGTGGCTTCAACTCCCCACACATTGACTGGAAATGAATATTCCAGTTCCGAGGCAGGTCAAGGGCCCTGTGTCCTGAAGGACTGTTTTCTAGAATAGCTGATCGTGGGGCCAACCAGGTTGTGGGAGCGAATACTGGATATAATCCTAGGTAGGGTTGCCCTGAACATAGTACAGGATGTCAATGTTGTTGAATCAGTTGGAAACTGAGTGAGCAGTATCAGGTTTAATCTATATTTAGGTGGAAGTTTGCTAAAGAGGTTCAAAATAGGAAACATCTCTAAAATGAAGGAACTGGTAACAGAAGGGTTGAAGAAGGGAGACGAGAGGATTAAAGCCCTTGAAAATCTTGGTGGATTTCTCAAAACCACAAAGATTGCACATACCACAAGTTAGGAGAGCAACATGAAGTCCAAGAGGCCACTGGCATGATCAATGAGTTCTGTCGAGGAGAGAAGAAGGCTTCCTTCCAGAAATGGAGATCTTGTCCAAATGTGGAAAAAACCAAAGGGCACAAGGGAGATACAAGCAGGCCATGAGAAACAGAACAAAATAACACCATTTTGGGGGATCATGCAGCTCACAATCTGAAGAGCAACCATAAAGAACACTTTATGGAGATCAGAAGAAACGGAGAGACAGGTGGACCATTGGACGATAATGGCATTGAAGAAGCTCTAAAGCGGTTTAAGGAGATTGCAGACGAGTCCAATGATTTATTTTTTAAAAAGCTGCCCATTCCTGAATGCACCTATTCGAGGAGGGAGTTGGAGGAATTAAGGCAGGTGGTGGTGACAAAAGAGGGGATTCTCCACCTCAAAGTTGATACAGCACCGGGCACAGAGGACTCCCCTTCTAGAGGTCTTAGAGAGCTCAGCTATGACATTGCTGGCCTTCTTACAAAAGTCTAGAAGACGCCCTGGGCCAGAGGGCCAGAGGGCGGCCACAGTCACATCTCCTGCTTGAGGGACCTTCTGGGCAGCTGAGCAAAATGGTAGACTAGATGGACCATTGGCCTGGGGGAGCATGGCTGTCCTGGTTCTGGGTGGGGAACAGCTCCTCCGGAGGAGTCGGGTCCATGGTGGAGGGGTGCTCTGGTCTGAGCTGTGCAACCCCGATGCTGCGGCTCAGAGTCATGCGGCAGCATCTCCCGTCCCCGCTGAGGTCCGACAGGGCTTCCATGATGCACCCCTTCCCATGGCATCATTGCAACGCACTCAACATGGCACTG
Source organism: Varanus salvator macromaculatus (assembly GCA_023646645.1). NCBI lineage: Eukaryota > Metazoa > Chordata > Lepidosauria > Squamata > Varanidae > Varanus > Varanus salvator. The sequence goes on along the minus strand of JAIXND010000761.1, from coordinate 2,786,391 downwards.
TCTTGGAAGAGTCTTTCAGAAGCTGCCATTGGTCTGGAATGTGGCAGCAAAGAATGTGAGTGGACATCGGTCTGACCTTCGCTCCCATGGTGCCTCACCATTGGGCACACTGGCTAAGGGAGCTGAAGGCCAAAAAGTCGCGGGGGGGGGGCAAAAGTTGCCCGTTCCTGCCCTACTGGGTAGAAATATTCCTATCTGATGGCTTTGAGATCTGATGAACCTCTCTCTGTTCTCGCATTTTTTTAAAATTTATTTTATTTGAAGTTTTTATATGCTGTCCTGATACCAAAAGTCTCTGGGCAGCTTATGAAACTGGAAACTTTTATGGAAAGTTATCCTGTTTCATAAGTGTATCCTGCCCTGAATGGTGTGGGCACTCTAAAAAGGCAAGATATAAATCCATAAACCAAGAAATATATAAAATGAATTTTAGAGCACCCACCCTCCAGTCTCTTGCTTGCTGAATTCTGAGTCACCTGCTACTATTACTTCATTTGAATTTAGCTTCTTGTATGCCTTTTGTTTAAATTCCTTGCATTTCTGAATGCCTGAGTTTGTTTTATACCCAGATGTGCTAGTTTACATGACTAATGAATGCTTTTTAAATGCTATCTGTACAGTTCCTTCCCAGAATGCTTTTGAGAAATTTCTCCAGAGAGGATTTTAGTAGGATGAGGACAGAGGGATGAAATTAAAAGAATGGCAGAAGGAAGGGAAGGCAAGAGAGAAAAAGTCTTTGTGCACTTCTAGAATTCAAAGACTCTTGAAATAAAAACTCCGGCAAAATGACCTTCCCAAATTCATCGCCCTGCATGGCGAACTGCAGGGAACAAATTGATGGAAGAAGCGCGGTGGGGGGCAAAATTTCGTCGACATCCACCCCAGCCCTACACGCCAGTGATGACTTAAGCCCACCCAGCCGCCACCCGCCAAGCAGGTGGGCAGAGGCGCTCCTGAAAGCGCCTGGCACAGCTGCCCGTTTCCTTCCCCAACACAGAGTTTTTCCAAAACACGCAGCCCATGGTGCAAACTGACGACCTGAACCAGAACCGGCCGGCACCAAAAGGTGTGACTGGCAACTGAGCCACTGGTCAAGAAGCCAACAGGCACGTTTGGGATGTTGTGTAGGCCCAGGTGGGTCACCTCGGAGGGCCAGGAGGCCGCATTGGCCACCAAAAAGCCCATTGCTGTCCGTCACCAGCTGAACTCCAGCAATTCTGCCAGGAAATGGAGCATGTCCAGAGTATCTCCCCTGCAGAGGAAGGCAGGACGCACTCCAATGGAGCAAAGCTCAGGGAGCCAAGGTTCAATTTGGATGCCAGGAAGCACTTCCTGACAGTTAGGACCCCGAGGGCGTGGAATGGGCTTCCACGGGGGGTCGTTGAGGCCCCATCGGTGAGGGTGTTCAAAGACAGGCTGGACATGCACATGGTGGGCATGTCATGAGCGGAGCCGGCTGGTGCCGGAGGTCAGACTAGATGGCCCGGGAGGCCCCTTCTGACTCGCTCTGTTTCTATGTTTCTATGTATGTGCTGGGTTTCCAAAAAGACACAGGATCCAGGAAGAACAGGCGATTATCTGGGATTTCAGTGGCCACTGGTGGGGGGAATGGTGGCCACATTGCCAAAATTCTCTGGGCGATTTACAACAGTACATAAAACAGGCATAAAATATGAATATGCATATAATACAAATATTAAAATACAAACTGATATTAAAATACAATCTATAAAATCAAAAACACATTAAAAGTTAAACAAAATAGCATCAGGGAAGAGGAACGAAACTGGGATCTGCAGTCAGCCTGGATTGCCTGATTTTTCTTCAAGGAACTCTTTCCTGAGGGTGGGCCAGAGCAGTGAGTCAGGGAAAAGCCAGGGCACACGGGGCGAGGAACCAGAGACGACTTCTCCCTCTTCAGGATGACTTGGGGTCCCATCAGGGGAGGATGCGACCATCCTGTGTCCAGGAACGCCGACACCTTAAGAGGAAGCCCAGGGTCTCCCTTTCAGGCAAAGCATCGGGTGATAATCCAGACTCCCTAGTCAACTGCGGTGGTTTCTTGTTAGGCGCAATCCAGACCGTTTCTGTTTAAGAACCCAGAGTGGGCTGCCAGTTCAGGCCTTGCTCCTACCGACTTTGCTTCGGACCAATTCCTGGATGTGACCTTGGACTGACAGCTGGATGCTATACTCCCAGTCCTTCCTTCTGCCTCTGTCCTAAACTCAGCTGTGGTATCAAAGAACCCCAGGGCCATCTTTGACCATTCTGGCCATCAATGCACCTCCGTTCACCATCCAGTTGGCTGGTTTCCCTGCCGGACCGCCATGTTGGAATCCAGACCTGGCCGAAATAGGCCAAACTCCAGACCTGACACGCGTGAACAGCCATGGTGGTGCCGTGCAACCCAACAGCCTTGTGTGGCCCAAGCCTGAGGGAGCAGCCCTATGGCCCCTGGAGGGCATCTCAGTGGGCAAGCGGGAGGACCCCCCACAGGGCTCCAAGAAGAGTCATAGAGCCATAGAATAGCAGAGTTGGAAGGGGCCATGAAGGCCATCAAGTCCAACCCCCTGCTGCTGCAGGGCAGCAAGTCACGCCACCCCTGCAGTGCATGCCAGTGGCCAAGGCTTGGAAGTTTCCCGGCTCTGTCCCAGCCCAAGATGCACGTCAGAAGCTGCAGGGAAAGGGGAGGGAGCCGTCCTCGGTTGCTGCACTATTCATGGGCGTGGGCAGCCTGTATGTCTCTTGAACGGCTGTATCAACATCCGAACTCAATGCACCCACTGGCTGTGGCCCGCTCCCCCACTAGCTGCCCCACACTGCCTGGGGCTCAGTGCTGATGTGACCGGTGCCTCTCCACCAGACCCCCCTCGGTCTCCAGGGGAGGGGGCCCTGTCGGCTCTGGCAGCAGCCCCCCCCCCCTTCCTGTACTTGTGCCCTTATGAGGGGAGAACAACACCTGCGCCTCCTTTGGACAATTGGTGCACAGCCGTGGAAGCAAAGAGCTGCTCAGAATGGGCTGCCAAGGCCGGAAGGAATGCACATTTGCACCAACAATGCACTACAGCGCGACTCATTCTCACAGGCCCACTCGACCTGGAAGCACTGAGGCAAGAGGGAGGGAGCACGTAGGGCACCAAGAACAGAGAGAGCAGCCGTCGACCTCAGGCCTGCTCCATGCATTGCCCTCCAGCCGCCAGTCAACCTGCTTGCACCCTTCCGAATTCTGGCCACCAGCCTCCCAAAGATCTTCATGCTTTGCAGTGTCATTACACGGGAGCCCACATCCTCCTACTTTGCATTTCGGTCAAATGCGGAATCATAGGACTGGCAGTCTGACTGGGACTCGGTGGTTACTCCCCGCCCTGCGTAATCTCCCACTGCGACCCACAGAGCAATCCTTTGAGGGGTTTTCCAAGTGGCTGGGAGAGGAAGCCACGGCCGTCCTTGGAGAGCTTTTGGCTCGGTCTCATTAGGAACACCATCTCTTCTTTCGCCAGCCAGACAGAAATGGTGCTCACACCTATAATAAAAAAGTTAAATTTCCCAAGGCTTTTTACTCGGATACTTAATTAAAGCTACACTAGAAAAACTGGATACATGAAGCTCACAGTATTTCCTTCCCACAGCTCATTTTGAAGAGGCTCTGGGAAGGCAGGGCTAATTATTTTTTAATCAAGATCAGCTAGCATGTTCACACAAATAGCACTTAATTCCTTTTGCACTAATCGGGAGGCTGTCCTGAGGAGCTGAGCTGGCGGAACGCTAGTTCCTTGGCTCAGTCAGGGGTTTGGTCCGCGTTTCTGATGACTCTCACGCTTGAACTTGGGGTGACAAGACCTGCCCTTCCAAGGGGACTTTCAATCCTTTGGTCGCAGGCCTGACAAACTGAGAAGAAGGGCTACAGTCAGTTCCCAGCAGGGTGCCTGCTAGGATATATGGCTGGAATGTGGGCATTAACATTGCCAGAAGCCGCATCAGCCGCGGAAACCAAATTTAAGAAGGAGCTTCAGTGATGGATTGTGCTCAGCATCATCCTGCCCCATTTGGCCTTCTCAAAGGGGTGGATTTGGAGGAGATCTGTCAGAAGGGAAAGGAACATAGTGGGAAGGGGCTTGAGTGATAGCACATGGCTTGGTGCCGGTGGCGGCGGGGCTCTTGTTTCTGTGTCAGCCACCACTGTGGTAGGCGATTAAAGCAGGCTAGAGAGCACAGCTTGAAACATGCACCTGCCCCTGCACAGACACAGCCTGCCTTCGCTGGAGACCAAAGCGGCGGTTTGCATACCAAAGGCCTTCTGAGCATTAATAATTCCATCTGTGGAGAAGAGGTTGAGCAGGTGCCATGAAAATTAATGAAGAGGGCGATGTGAAATCAATTTTCTGATTCACCAAATGTTTGCTAGAGAAAGTTTTCGCCCTTCCTTCCTTCCTTCCTGAGGTGCAGCATGGCTTTAAAATGATGGCACCTGGGATAATGTATCTTTACCTATGAGCAATGTTTTGATTATGCTTACAGAAGTGGAAAGCGAGCTTGCAAGAGCCGTGCTTCTTGTTCTTTTCCCCCAGGTTTTCCCCAGATATGAGAACAGGGGTATTGCAGCAGCTGACGGGCACCTACGTCCCAGTGATTTTATTTATTTATTTATTTATTTAAATATTTGTATGCCGCCCCTTGTGATGACCATGGACTGTGGAAGGCTGTGGTGGAGTCCACAGGAAACTCCTGCGGATGACCTCCACAGCGCAAAGCTTGCGCACTCATCTTGGAATAAATTTCCCTAGTTCAAGTGCCATTCAGGCCATGGGCCAAATCCAGTCACGGTGGCCATGTGTCCTCCTGCACAGTCCTCTGTTTGAAGGCCTCATCCTCTTTTTGAGGCTGCCCTATGTTTATAGGGCTCTGACTTAAAGATAAAGGACTGTAAGACCTTTGCCCATTGACGGTGAGCACCTGAAGGGTAGGTGAGGCATGCAGGTACATGGATCCCCTGCTCACAGCCTCCACAAGGTGTTTCTCTTTAAATTTTGACATTTTTGCCCAAATGTGGACATATCTAAGCAGCAGGTTGTTTAAGCCGATGCAGCTGGCTTAAGTGGGATGCCCCTTTGGAGGATCTGCATGAAATGTCCAGCCCGATCATGGGCAGCTGCCTGGATACGGGGTCGGGAATTCTGCGCATCCGATCCAGTGTCGCCTGCTCTGCCTCCCCGGCCTCTGAGATGACAGGGGCCGTAGTTGGGGTAGGAGGGCAGGTGCAGTCCAATGCATCCAGAGGGCACCAGGTTGGGGGAGGGCGTTCTGGTCCAGTGGTTTTCCACCCTTCCACAGCTGGGGACCAGCAAAAACAAGAAAACCACCCCAGAGACCCCTGAGGCAGCATCAAAAAGCACACACACACACACACACACACACACACACACACAATGCAGTATTCTGTGTATTAATTTCCAAGAACAAGTCCAAAAGAATGGAAATTCTCCCAAAACATCCAGAAACCAAGCAGCAAAAAGTGCCACCAAAAGAGCAAATACCAAGATCGGCACCGTGTGGCTCCCAGCCGGCTCCCACAGAGCCGTCTCTCCCCTGCCCAGCGCACCTCCCATGAACGCAACGCCGACCAGGGAAGAGCTGGTGAAGCACAGCCAGCCCCCATGCTGGTCCACAGCGGGCAGGATGCGGCCCCACCGCGGACCGGCAGGAAACCTCCCGCGGGCCGGCTCCGGTTGATGTTCTGGTGGCTGAAACCGCGGTGCTTTTCTCTCTGGCGACGGCATGCCAGGGTCTCGGGCAGTGTGGGCCTTTTCCCCACTCCCTGCCACCCAACCCTTTAAAAAAAAAATTATTAAAATTTTTAAAGTAATACTAAAAACATCAATCATTACATACACCGGATTTACTGGGTCAACCCCCTACTACATATTTTTTAACATTCTATAGTCATATTTAAATCAATTTATAATCACTTGAAAACATCTCAAAATTTACGCCAAGTCCCGTTTCTCCAGCCAATTATAAAAAAAATCCCAAGTTTGATAGAAGTCAGTATCTTCTTTCTCCTTCAATGATAAAGTCAATCTATCCATTTCTGCGCAGTCCAAGATCTTTCTTAAAATCAATTTGTCAGTGGGTAGCTCCTCACTTTTCCAACATTGAGCAAGTGTAATCCTCGCCGCTGTGATTAGAAACATAGAAACATAGAAACAGAGCGAGTCAGAAGGGGCCTCCTGGGCCATCTAGTCTGACCTCCGGCACCAGCCGGCTCCGCTCATGACATGCCCACCATGTGCATGTCCAGCCTGTCTTTGAACACCCTCACCGATGGGGCCTCAACCGACCTCCCATGGAAGCCCATTCCACGCCCTCGGGGTCCCGACTGTCAGGAAGTGCTTCCTGGCATCCAAATTGAACCTTGGCTCCCTGAGCTTTGCTCCATTGGAGCGCGTCTGAACATCAAATACATTTCCTGTCTGTTAAGGTCTTCCGGTATAATGCCTAACAAGAAAATTTCAGGTTTAAAAGCTAAGGGTTTTTGTAGTATTTCCTCCAGCCATTTATGTATTTTAATCCAATATTTTTTCCCATTATCACAGGTCCACCACATATGATAAAAAGTACCCATTTTATGTTTGCATTTCCAACATCTATTTGACATATTTGGAAACATCTTAGCTAACCGACTTGGCGACAAATACCATCTATAGAACATTTTATATACATTTTCTTTATACGAAGTTGCTAATGTTACCTTACTATTTCCCACCCAACCCTGTTAACTGGAGATCCAGGACTGAACCTTGCTGTGCACGGAGCAGAACAGCTGTGTGTGACCTGGGGTCCCTTGAACACGTTCCAGCCCATATCAGCCGGGGATGCGCACACACGGTCCTTGTCTTGTGTTCAGCAACACACGTGTTTAGAAGGGGCTTCTGGGGCCCTTCCGGGGCCTGGACCGGATGCCCTTATGGCCCCGTCCCGGGCTTTCAACGGTCAAGTGTGCTGCTTTGTGTTGTCAGGCAAAAAGTCACCTTGCTTCCAACCCCCAGTTTGCCATCTTGCCAGCAAGGATACCGTGGGAACCCCGGCAAATGCCAAGATATTTTATACCCCCCCCCCCCGTTCCCATTGTCTGCCGAACTAGCAGCTCTATCCGAAAAGGAGGCGAGGGCGTTCCGGCATGACGTATTCCTGGCTCGGCAATGTTGATTCTTAGCGATCAATGCATGGTTCTTTAGATGCAGAGCTTCTGCAGCGGTTCAAGGTCTTTTCCTGGTCCTGTAATTGGGCTGAAAGGCTTATGGTTTCTTGGGTCTGCCTCCCCACCCCGTCGTGAAGCTGCGGACAACACTGCCCCTCTCTGGACTTCCGGCAGCTCGTCTTTCCTCAGGAGTTCTCAGGGTTCCTCAGCGCCCAATGATGTAGAAGCAAAAACAGAGAAACAGAGCGAGTCAGAAGGGGCCTGTGGGCCATCTAGTCTGACCCCGCCTCCAGCCGGCTCTGCTCACGACATGCCTGCCATGTGCATGTCCAGCCTGTCCTTGCACACCCGCACTGATGGGGCCTCAACCACCTCCCTGGAAGCCCATTCCACGCCCTCGGGGTCCCAATTCTCAGGAAGTGCTTCCTGGCATCCAAACTGAAGCTTGGTTCCCTGAGCTTTGCAATTCATGAGGCCCTTGAGACTTGGGCTTACTTAAAGAAATAAAATGCTTTCTAACCACGGCCTTGGTTTTCCCAGACTGCAAAACTCTCCATGTATTATGTGTTGTTCTTGCCCAGGGTTGACCGCAACTCCTCTTGTGGGAGAAACAGGAGCAAAATAGGAGCTGGATAATCCTGCTTTCTTTCCTTAGCAAATCCTCTTTTCCATTCAGTGGATTTACCTCTGGATTTTTGACATTAAGCCACACTAGGACTGGGCAGCCTTTCCAAGAGAGGACCCTGTCTTCTGCCCACTCTCCAAATTAGAGGACTGTCCTCTGCAATGTGGGATGCCTGGTCACCCTTCTGAGGGGCACAGAACTGCGTAAAACTCTGGGGCCTGTGGCCCGTGGAGGTGTCCGCCACCTTCGGTGTGCACGGTCCTCGTCGAGCGATCCTTCACAGAGCTCCTTGCGAGGTCCACGCAGGGCCGGAGTGGCCTCCGCTCTCCTTTTGGCGTGTCCTCAGCCCTGCTCGATCCTCCAGCTCAGCTCACTGCCTTCCTGCCAGGCAGCAAAAGCTCATCTCCAGCTTTGACTTCCATCTGACTGATTTATTTCATTAACTTATGAGATTACGCCTGACACTCTCCTCCCACAGTTGAGCTACATGAAGTCTTTCTTTCAGGGTGGGAGTGGAGAAGGGAGGCTGCCGAAATTGCTTGTCACACAACCCAAAGCGCACTGACGGTAATTTTCTTATCAACACAAAATGTGCTCACGGAGCGCAGTTCTGCCTCCAGATTCCTCCCTCCCAGTTGGTAACAAGAAAACTTCAAGTCAGTGGGGCCGGGCTGTCTTCTCTTTAGAGATGAGAACGGAGGGGAGAAAGTGGGTCTGGGGGGTTTCTTTTTGGAGCGGTGGACACCCTCAGGCCCTGGTCTGGGTGATGGTGCGGCTGCGGTTGCCCTGCCCCACCTGCACCCCCAACGAGATTTTAAGGCACCCTGCGCAGAAAGCACCAGCTTTAATAAGCGGCCAGGGGCTTGCCGTCTCTCCCCTTGCTTTCTTCCTGCCTCTTTGCCTCTTGACTCTCCTCCTGGCTCTTCCTTCTGTTTCTCTTCCCTTTGCTTCTCCCTCCCTGCCCCCATTTCCTCTGCTTTCTTCCCTCGTTCCTCTCTTGCTTCTGGACTTTCTCTTTCCCTTTCCTTTCGCTTCATCTCTCCAGCTCTGGGTGGGGATTCTCTCTGCCCCAACAGGACGAAGGGCATCCCGCCATCCGCATGTCCCCAGAAAGCAGCCCTTTCCCAAACGAATGGGAGATCTCGCCCCTCTTTGCTCCTGCCTCCTGCACAGCTGCAAAGAAGCATTTTGTAGGAACATTTGAAGAGACCCTCCGCGTGGGAGCAAACCAGCTGCCCGTACAAGCCCTTCGGCAGGATGGGCGCAGGGCCTCTCCTGCCCAGAGCTCCTCCACAACGGGTACATGCAGGCATGCCACCTCCGGTGAAGCAGGGAGCAAGTGGCCCACAAGGCCAGTAGCCCCAGATAGCCTCTTCCTCCATAAGTGGGCCCACGCCCTTGCAAAGTCATCCAAATCGGTGGCCTTCCCTTCGGCTTGCACAAGGAGAGCCCATGGCTTAACGCAGAAGTGCTTCCTTTTATCTGTCCAGCATCTCCCACCAGCCCGTTATATGGAAAGACCCCAGGTGCCTCCCCGTCCCATCTATCTATCTATCTATCTATCTACCGTATTTTTTGCTCTATAAGACGCGCCTGACCATAAGACGCACCTCGTTTTTAGAGGAGGAAAACAAGAAAAAAATATTCTGACTCAAATGGGCACATCATCACAGGCACATTCCCCATCACTTCCCCATGGGCTGCACATCTGACAGACTGACTGCACACACATATTCGCTCTATAAGACGCACAGACATTTCCCCTTACTTTTGAGGGGGGAAAAAGGGAGTCTTATAGAGCAAAAAATACGATATCTATCTATTTAGGATATTCATATGCCGTCCTATTGCAAAAGCCTTGGAACGGCTTACATAAACAGAATATGTAATATTCTTTTTTCCTGGACCAGGCGTCATCCCACATTTGCACCAGACTGCGAACCACAACCCCCAAGTCCCTTTCTCCCTCAGCCGCTGCTAGCTTTGATCCCATCAGCCCATCCTTGAAGTCGGGGTTCTGCCCCCCAGGAGTCTTTCTGCTCCCACTGCTGCTGGGCTGCATCTGCCCTTTCGGTGCCCGTTCCCGCAGCCTGGAGGAAGCCCCGGCACTCCTCGCAGCCCCTTTTGGCTCTAAACACCCTCAATAATTCAGTGTTAGCAGCCAACTTGGCCACGCCACTGCTCCCTCCTAACTCCGGATCAGTTCTGATAATGTTAGAAGCTCCGAGCCGCTACTCCCATCCCTCCACCAGGAGAAGATACCATTTATCCCTGCTCTCCGTTCTTAACCAGCTACTAACCCATGAAGGACCTCCCCTCTTATTCCATGGCTACTAAGTTTGCTCGGGGGGCTTTGGAGGCCTTGCAGTATTTCACTGCAGGGCCTGAGAACTTCAGGTCAAGGGCCCCATCCAGCCTTCCTGGGGCCATTCCAGCCCTCGCCTGACTCCCTTCTTCTGCTGAGCCTCACCCAAGGCTCAGCTGCCACCTGGCACTCTGGAAAAACCTACTCCTTGCTTTCTCCGGAGGAATCCTGTTCCGCAAACAAGCCCTCCGTTCACAGGTGCCTGACTTGGTTGCCAGCCTCCTCCTGGCCTTCGCTCCTGGAAGGCTCCGTGGCCCCCATCTCTGGGGCGCTAGTCCCTCCTCGGAGCATGGCGTTTCCTTGCTGCCGTCTAGCTGGCTGCCGAATGGCGCTCTGCCTGGATGAACTAGTGCCGTCCCTTCCTCCACAGCACCATGCAGACCCACAGCGATCGGCGGCTGTCCGACAGCCACGGCTTCCCAGCACAGGAGCAGTGACTACGTGGAACGCCAGTGAATTGGACACCTGTTTCTGCCACGCAACTGGTTCTTCATTACTAAGATGCCGTCTCCGCGGCACGGAGCATGGCAGGATGGGGAGGCGGCCGGGAAGAATGAGGCAAATGATAATAAAAGGCCTTGCTGTGTTTCTGAAGAGGAGCATGATGTCTGATTGGCACATTCTCCCTTCGGGTCCACTTTCCCCGTCTCAGGCTGATCATCACAAGCCGTTTTTAGACCAGCGCCGGCACTTCAGCAAGAAGCAGCGGCACTTGCCGGCTGGCTGGAGTTTATTAAAGGAGAGTGCATTAGCTGGGCGCGACTGATGGAGGGCCCGCAAAAGCTCGCTCAGAGGATGTCGGAGTTGGATTATGGGCTCCTCGGCCGAAGGAGCAGTGCCCCCCCACACGCCTGGCTGGTCCGGTGCTCCGCAGGTTGACATGGCAACGTCACCCTCTTCAGCTTGCTCTGAACTACCTGGCAGGCTGCAAGGGGGAGAAGCTGCCAGCAGGGTGGCCGTGCATCCTCCGTTTCAGAGGACTGCCCTTTCTTTGGAAGGCTCCCTGTTCAGCTTAGAAGAAAGGCGAGGAAGGCGAGACATGAGAGGGGGGCTGAAAATAACACCCGGGCTGGCAAAAGAGAGGGAGACATCTCTCCCATAGCCCTCAGGCCTGGGGTCACCCCATGGGTGGGACGTTTAGGGCAGATAAAAGCACACAGCACGACTAAGGAATTGGTAAAACCACAGATTAAATCAAATTAGCAATTAAAATGGTGGAAGGATAACAGGGAAAGGAAAGACGCATTGGCGCCAGGCGAACCAGTGTTCATTCTGCAGGGCGTGAACCTGACCGAAACAACTTAAAGTCATTTTCTCACATGCTCAAGATTCAACTAAATGCAGCCTGCTAGAAATCTGAAGATGGAAAAAGTGTGGACCGGCTTTTTCTGCAGATCTGCAGACCATCTGGGGCAGGGGCCTTGCACTAATTACCGCTTGTGTTCACACGCCTAATCTACACTTGCAACTAACGCATGAGTGCAAATTACGGCTAACGCATATTGGCACAAGCGGAACATAATTCTTCCACATCCATCAAATCGAATCCGATCAACCCATTTCACCCCTGCGCGAATGATAGGAAAAACATGCCTGACCACCCACAGAACGCAGAACGGATTTAACAAACCCACCCAGTGCCCCATCTCCTGCCCGCCCACGGAACCGACGGGGTCTTCCCTAGATCAAGACAAAATTCAGAACAGGTTTAGAGAACAGCCTAGACACGCCCTGGAGATCAATTCATGAGTTCAAGCTGGTTGAGGGGAAGCAAAGCCCAACTCCACGTTGGAGGGTAGGAGGGAGAGCCGACCATGGGGGTGCACACAGAGCTGAGAAACCTGCCAGCCAGCGTGTTTGCTGATGGAAGCCCCCCTTGCAAGTCGACAGCACAGGCAAGGCGCGGCTCGAATGTCGGGGTGCCGAGCTTTGCTTCGCTCGGAAGGCGCGTTCCAGTCATGGAAGAGGCGCGGGGCAAAAGGAGCAAGCCCAACGGTGGAGCATTTCAGCACCGTGCTGTTGCTGCCAGTCGCTAAGTCTTCAGCGAAGCACCTCGGCCTCTTCGAACCGGGAGGAAGAAAACGCAGACAAGCTTGTCAGACGCCAAACGAGCGGCATTTCGTGTTTGTGAGCTGGGTTCCCCCTTCACACGTTCCCATCCACAGACCTTTCTTTGCCAAAGGTTCTTCTTTCACCAGAAGCACCATCGCCCAGAATGAACCTCTGAGCATGCGCAGAGCAGTGAGTTGAGCCCAGTCCAGCATCCCCCTCCAGGCACCCTCTCTTTGAGTCTGCTTGGCCCCCATCCTTTTGGGGGGCCTTCTGGAAAGGAGCACGACTCCTCTCGGACCCCCTGACCCCCCCCCCGTTGGGCCGCCCTGCTCTCCCAAAGCCACGCCGTGGGGTCAGGGGCCGTGCCGCGTGGTCTGTCCCTGAGAAACGCCCCTGTTCCAAGAGCCCTCTGAACAGCTGCGCATCTCGGTGGTCCTCAGAGCTTCCTGCGCACCTGGGAGTCCGGCCTGGGGAAGGGCGCCTCCTCCTGTCTCGGCACCTGGGAGTGGCCCCCAGTCCAAGCTGCTTCCTCCTCCTCTTCCTCCTCCTCCCAGTCCAGATCAGGCTGCCTGGGAATGGGCACCAAGAACAGCCCACCCCTCTCAGTCCCAGCTCTCAGGGGATGGGGCACGGCTGCTTCTGAAAAGAGCCGCTATTTTTCATGGCATCCAATCCAGGCGGCCGCTTCTTGCTGGGAAAAGCTTGGGAGGTCCAGCAGCCGAGAGCGTAGACTAGCCACGACGGGCCTCCCTTGCACCCCGGGCCTAGCTGTTTTAGCACCTGCTCATACATAACTTACCGTATTTTTCGCTCTATAAGATGCGCCTGACCATAAGAAACACCTAGTTTTTAGAGGAGGAAAACAAGAAAAAAAATATTTTTTTTGCAAGGGCTGTTGCAAGGGGTGGCATATAAATATTTAAATAAATAAATAAATATAAATAAAAATATTCCGAATCAAAAGGGCACATAATCACAGGCACATTCCCCATCGCTTCCCCATGGGCTGCACATCTGACGACTTACTGCACACACAGGTATTCGCTCTACAAGACGCACAGACATTTCCCCTTACTTTTGAGGGGGGGGAAGTGTGTCTTACAGAGCAAAAAATATGGTAATTTTAGTCATAATTTTATTATTCATTCATATTGCATATTTTAAAAATAATTGACAACCTCTATTTTAAAATCATTCACATTCTATACACATTTTCTATGCTGTTTCGGTGAATTTTCATGCAATCATGCTGCATTCTGCCATGCCATAGAAAATAATTAAATAAGGGAAGTGGGTGGGGGGGACTGAGGGGCAGGGCGGGGGCCATCTGGCAATCCCTGAAGGGCCGCGTGGAGATGCCAGGAGCGCCGGAGCTGGCTCCCCGTCCCGCGTGCCGTGCCTGTGCTGCAAAGGGGCACGTGCTCCATCAAGCAGCCCCGGCGTTCCCTTCCCTTCCCTCCCGTCCGTCCTCCTCCTCCCTTTGCACTGCTGTATTTCATGCATGCGTTCTTGGACTTCGGCTTGCAAGCACCTTGGGGCAGAGGCCTGGCAGCGGCGGCGGCGGCGGCAACTCACAAGTGCTGTGTACATAGACGGCGCGGTGTAAATAATAGATGCTGACAATAACCTTTAAATGTCATGTCTGAGATTTGTTAGAGATGCTTTGTGTTCCACGTCCGACACAGCAGCCTCCAACAGCGCCTGATGTTCCCATGTTGTTAACAACAATCCCTGTAAACACATACACACTTCTTCCCAGAGAGACAGAGCAAGCCCGTTTGTTTGTCCACGATTTACATCCTGCCCAACTTGTCTGCATTTTAAAGATGCCTAATTGCCCTATTTTCCCTCCCCACCCCCACACCCATCATCCCTCCAGGAGCTTACGCACCAGGAAAACTAAAAGCATCCTTTGAAGGTGTTTTTTGCAAAAAAAAAAAAAAGGAGAGGAGGAGGAGAGATAATATTGAACTAATTTCTGTCAAAGGAAGATACAGTTTTCAGACACGTCCTCACAGCTCAGCATGAGGAGATAACAGCCTCTTTTCAAAACATAATGATACCTTACTATATAGGATGTTTGTTTCTTTCTTGATTATTTTAATTTCAGGAACAGCTTAGCTTCGTTAAATGCTGGCTAAGTACTGATAGTGAAATATGAAGCAACCGTGCTTGGGGGTTCGGGGAACAGAGAGGTAAAGCATGTCAGGTTGAGTGCGAAGTTGCTGCAAATATAAACCAGCCTCTACCCTTCCCTAAAAAATATGAACGTCACCATTGCTAGGAAAAGATATGAAATCTAGCCATAGGGCATAGGCCTCAATCACCTAGGGACTTCAGTTTGTATTCCAAACGAAGGAAGGAAGGACGAAAGGACGAAAGCACGGAAGCAAGCAAGCAAGCAAGAAAGAAAGAGCGAGAAAGGAGGGAGGGAAGGAGGGCGGGTGGGCAGGCAGACAAGTTTCTAGCCCTCATGATGTAAAGTTTTGCTTGAATGTTAGGACAGGTGGGTCCTCCATTTTCTGTCGCCTCATCCTCTGTTAAGGTGTGTGCTTATGATTCACCCAAGGAAAAGGGGGAAAAAACAACATCACTCAAATTGGATCTGCGTAATTTAGAAGTCATTTAGAAGCAATTGTCCTTTCTTACACAGAAACGAAATACATATTTAACCCGGAGAACGGGATGGGTTGAGGCCAGACTACCTGGGTGTCTTGCCCAGGCTGCTCGCCAGGCAGTCCCCGTGGATGGGGAACTTCGTGTTTCACGTCTTCCTCCCAGGCTCTTTGGTTTGGTACCAGACTTCAGCTGCAGAGCCCTTTGCAAGGAGAAACCTCCGCCAGCCACGAACCCTTTGCCTGATAAAGCCAGTCCACAAGGATCCCGCGGATGACGGCATCAAAGGCTCCCGCGAAATCAAGGGCAGCCAGCAATACAGACCTGCCTTCAAGGGAATAATGAGCTTACATGACTTGACAATAAATCAGAAAGCCAAAGTGTGTGTGCAGGGAGCTGCCTTTTTCCTTTCTCAACGTGCAAGGAACACACATGCACATGGACACGCACAGAGCGTGAGTTCTCAAAGTTCTTTCGTAAAGGACCATTCGCAATCATTCATCCGTTGTGAGCGGAGCCGGCTGGTGCCGGGGGTCAGACTAGATGGCCCGGGAGACCCCTTCTGACTCGCTCTGTTTCTGTGTTTCTATGATGCCGTTGCGGAAGCCTGAGCTTTTATCCACGAGGCATGGTGCGGTGCCCCCCTCATTCCTATTCAGGGTGATTTGCAGATTTTTAAGACAAAATCATGGCCCCCCAGTTTTGCTTTTATTCTGAAAAGGCCCTTTCTGTGAGTTTCCTTTAGAGCAGGACTGGTTGTATAATTATTCAAAGCAAAATGAAGCCCTTTCCGCCTTATGTGTTTGTGCTGTTCTGCTATAACAACATGCACCTCAGAGGAGCTGCATGCGCAAAGCAGCCAAGGAACGGCTCTTTGCATGGTGCCTGGATCCCGGTTCTGCAACCCAAGGAAAAATAGGTGCAGCAGATCAACATCCAGGTGCAGAAAGGTCCTCGGGGTTCCCTAATCCAATTCCTCTAAGAAGATCGGGATCCCTCGTCCTGGCTTTCTAACAGTGATATAAACAGGTCCAATGCAGGCGAGATGTTGGCCTGCAGCCTGAGTAACCCCAAACAACGGAGGGGATGGAGATGTGACATGGGCCCCACGCCAACAGCTCTGTGCTCCCACCTGCCCTACAGATCTTCCTGTGTTTAGCACTAAGTCCATTTCTGTAAGTGAGTTCACCTGAGCGGCTTACAAAGCTCCCGACAACAATGACAAGATGGCCAATATTCACAACGGTTGGTTAAGAAACAGCTGAGATGTAGCAGCTGAAAGCCTTTCACCTTGACATGTTCGTGACTTTGCACACCCAGTATCAGCCTCCCATTTCCCCTTTGCTCACCTATTGTTGTTGTTGTTAGTTGCGAAGTCGTGTCCGACCCATCGCGACCCCATGGACAACACTCCTCCAGGCCTTCCTGTCCTCCACCATCCCCGGAGTCCACCCAAGCTCACACCAACTGCTTCAGTGACCCCATCCAGCCCCCTCATCCTCTGCCGCCCCCTCCTTCTTTTGCCATCTATTGTTCCCAGCATCAGGCTCTTCTCCAGGGAGTCCTTCCTTCTCATTAGGTGGCCAAAGTATTTGAGCTTCATCTTCACTATCCGGCCTTCTAAAGAGCAGTCAGGGTTGATCTCCTCCAGGACTGACCAGTTTGATCGCCTTGCGGTCCAGGGGACTCTCAGGAGTCTCCTCCAGCACCACAGTTCAAAGGCCTCAATCCTTTTGCGCTCGGCCTTCCTTATGGAACAGCTTTCACAGCCATGCATTGCAACTGGGAAAACCATCGCCTTGACTAGACGCACTTTTGTTGGCAGGGTGATGTCTCTGCTTTTTAGTATGCTGTCTAGATGTGCCATAGCTCTCCTCCCCAGGAGCAAGCGTCTTTTAATTTCTTGGCTGCAGTCCCTGTCTGTGGTGATCTTAGAGCCCAGGAAAATAAAATCTGTCACTGCCTCCATTTCTTCCCCATCTATTTGCCAGGAAGTGAGAGGACTGGATGCCATGATCTTAGTTTTCTTAATGTTGAGTTTCAAGCCAACTTTTGCGCTCTCCTCCTACACCCGCATCAAGAGGCTCTTCAGTTCCTCTTCACTTTCTGCCATGAGAGTGGTGTCATCTGCGTAACGAGGCAGTGATCCATGAAGGAGTGCCACCTATAATCTATCCAAACTCCTCACAGAAAAGGTTGGCTGCTCATCCCCTGCTGTAGTGGATTGTGGGCGTGCCCCTTTCCATGTTATGAGCCTCCCGAATATCTAGAAGATGCCGCCGGTAGTTCAGCCGCTGCGCTATGGTTGTTCAGTGACCTTGGTGGCAGGTCACTTTTAAAAGCAGTCCCTTTGCAAACCCACTACTGCACATCAGTTGGAATTGTGCGGTCAGCTGCACTCCAGATGTGGCATCTCACGCACACACATCTGTTTCCAGGAATGGAGCACTAACTTTTGCACTCTGCTCGAGGTTCACATCTCTTACTTCTCCATCATAAGCAAGCAGAAGCTGCCATCATTTGGTTGTGAGCTGTTGATCACAATTAATGTATCGAGGCATTTTTTAAAAAAATGGGCCTGAATGGAGGTGGGTTGGTTGAGCAAGATTAATCAATGTACCCATTAAGCTTTCATGAATTAATGTATTATGAGTTTGGGGGCTGTGGGAATCAGCTGATGGCTTTGTTCTTTTATACTACATTAAAAATAATTTTTCAGCTTGACGCGGGTAGCTATATAAATGGATGATTCTGTGCTGTAACTAATAGCTTGGAAAGCTTTTCAGATGTTTTGCCTGTTTAGGGAGCGTAGATTAGTTAAGCATGCCCGTTTGTTTTTACATTAGGGATCATTTAAGACTTGCTTGCGACAGATCCATTTCTTACTGCCTTGGTAGGACAGAATTCCTAGTAAAGTTGCCAGCCGGTTTTGTAATAGTGCATTGCCCTGGGAATGGCAGGTAGTTTTATCCATTGCCTTAAATCAGCCTTCCCTTCCAGACACGTTTGGAATGCAACACCCAGAATTCCCAGACAACGGCCCTGCTGAGTGGGGATTCTGGGAACTGCAGTCCAAATGCCTCTGCAGGCCACCAGAATGGGGACGGCTGGTTTAAACGAATGAAGGACTCATAAAATTGATCGATAAGCATTGCTATTTCCAAAGGAGCAATGGAGTCTTGGGCAAAGATGGCTCTTGGTTGCAAAATAGCATCTTTACACACAGAAGGCGCCTTGCCCAGTGAGTGGGATCCAGGTGGCAGGAGATGGGCATTTAGCTGAACTGGCTCTCCTAAACGGAATTGCGAGCCGTGTCTGAGTTCTCTTTCGGGCAGGCTTGCCCTAACCTGAACAAGCATGGCGTACATGCCTTTCCATGACATGTTCCTTGGGAAGCAAGATCTTGTTCCCCCAGTCCATTCTGTCTGTGCATCTCAGTTTGCCAGGCCTTGTCACCCTCTCATCTACTCCTTGATGGAAACAGACTTTTCTCCATTTCTCAACCTCGCATTTGCACTGGAAAGTACACCCTCCATATGTGTGCTCTTTGCTGCTCTTTGTGCAGTTAACTGTATCTACAAGTGGAAAAGGGGGCTATATTCTTTGACTATATTCCTTCCCACCATAGTGGCATCTATT
Organism: Varanus salvator macromaculatus; assembly: GCA_023646645.1. Lineage (NCBI taxonomy): Eukaryota > Metazoa > Chordata > Lepidosauria > Squamata > Varanidae > Varanus > Varanus salvator. Next base: position 2,767,896 of record JAIXND010000761.1, on the reverse strand, counting down.
GACTTTAAAAAATGGTGCACCACTGAAAATTAAACCCTGCTTTTGCTAATATAAACATTGCTTGTTTTCAATTTACTCTTTGCTCTCTGCCTACGAAGGAACCTAGGTAGAGCAAGGGATACCAAGGAAGCAATGTCCCTAAGATTGAAGACAAATTTCAAACTAAAAGGACTCTGTATTTTAAAAATTGGGCTACCATTTATTATGCAATTCTTTGTCCAATTATGGAATGCGCTCCCCAGAGAGGTCCACCTGGCACCGTCGTTATTTGTTTTTCGGCGCCAGGCAAAGACCTTTTTATTTAAATCGTATTTTAATTGCTAATTGTATTTGTGATAAGTGGGATTTCAAAGGTTTTGCCAAGATGCACCGGGCGGGGGGCGGGGGGGAGGCTCAATTGAATTGTATATGTTTTATATGAATTATGTTGTAAGCCGCCCCGAGGCTTTATTGCGATGGGGCGGCATAGAAATGTTTTAATAAATAGATAAATAAATAAAATAGTCCTAAGCAGTGCTTTTTTTGTAAGAAAAATGGTGCCGGACCTTGTGAAATTATTCACCTTTCGCACGTAGTCAGTCACTGTACACACACCCACACACGTCAGTTGTGTAATGAAACATAACAGTCGCCGCCTGCAGTAAGCACTCAGCATGCGACCACACGACCGATCACGAGCCGAGCAGCACCATCACAACCAGCGTGGACGAAGCGCGCACACATCGGACTCGACACACAAGCAGATCGCATGCACCGTTTTAATGATTTTGCCGCAGAGCTGCTACGCTCGACAGGGTGGTTCAAATCTACGTGGACCAAGCATCAACTTTTCAAAAGTTTCTTTTAAAACTTGGAAAATCTGTCAAAAAAAGGTGCCGAAACTCCGTTCTGGTGCGTTCTATGACAAAAAAAAAGCCCTGGTTCGAAGTGTAACATGCAACCTGCATATCATCTAGTTTGAGTTTAGATCTGCAGCTCCAGGTCGTCTGAGATGGGAGGAGCCCATCAGGGAAGCCAGGCCTTGAGTCTACCGGGGCTGAGCAGGGCTGTCGTGGGCATGATAGTTTGCAGGGTGCCTCTGTAAGGTGGCCACGAATCAGTCATGACTTGATGACGCATAAATAGCAGGAGAAAAAAAACATACATCTCTTGTTAAACTGTGTTTTGACATCTTTAACAACGAAGCGCTGCATCCTGGAGCAGCTGATATATGCCCCCCACCCCCGGACACACACACACACACACACACAAACATGCAGTTCCAAGCTAGCAAATGGCTTGGCACACAGACAGTCCAGATCCTTCAGATGGTGCAAAACAGAGCAGCCAGGTTGCTGATGGGGACTGGGCATTATTCTCATATACCCCAGTCCTCTTCCAGCTTCACTGGCTCCCCATTGAAGTCCGGGCCCAATTCAAGGTGCTGGTTATCACCTACAAAGCCTTAACGGCTTGGGACCTGGATACCTGAAGGAGCACCTGCGTCCATATTTGCCCTCCCGCCCCCTGAGATCGGCAGCAGAGGCCCTCCTCCGCGAGCCCTCCGTGAAGGATGCTAGGAGGGTGAGTACCCGGAGGAGGGCCTTCTCTGCAGTGGCGCCCCTTCTGTGGAATGTGCTCCCCAGAGAGGTCCGCCTGGCACCGTCATTTGTTTTTCGGCGCCGGGCCACGACCTTTTTATTTTGACAATATTTTAATCATTGTTAACATCATTTATTGGTTTTAATTTCTACAGCCAGGGGGAATCCGGATTTTATATGTGTTAATTATACATTGTTTATTTATTATGTTGGAAGCCGTCCCGAGGCTTATGTGAATGGGACGGCATACAAAAACTCCAAATAAATAAGTAAATGGCTTGGCACAGAGGACAGTCATATCCTGGCGCCAGAAGAATAGTAAAGTTTGTGCCAGGCAAGCCTCAGTGAGGAGGTCCCGGGAGGCCACCACAGAGAAGGCCCTCCCCTTTTTGCCCCCAGCCGAGCCTCCTTGGAAGTAAGGCCCTGGGCGCTGATCCGAGTGTCCAGGGGTGATGGAGGGAAGGAGGTGGACGGATACACAGGCACCTCCTCCTGGTGTCACAGCTGTGCTGGTGATCACGATGCCAAGGGAGGCAGCAGGGAATGGACCAGGTCGTCCAGGGCAGGCCACCCACACGCCCTGCGGCCACACAGGAATGGTGTGATTTAGCCTTGGACTCTGGAGTCGCAGATTTCAAACATTAGCAGATCCTCAGCGCATTGATCCAGGCGCTCGGCAAAGCAGAGCTTTTTGAACAGGGGCTTGGGATGGACCAATCAGCCACATGAGTGCGAAACTCAGAGCATCATTAGGCAGGTGCTTGATGTAAGGGCTTTCCTGCGGTCCTTACCAGCTTCCTAGCCTCCCTTGAAGTCTTGTTAATCAGGGTGTCATTAGAGGCCACTTCACACCTGCTGTGACTCAGGACTGACTTTGCCACGCACTGCCTTTGAGTGGGTACCTTGTGGCGTTTGATCTTGGATGCCTCCTTCACGTAAGGCGGGTCTTGCAGCTGCTCACAGTTATCGTGGGCTCAGCCTACGCATCTGAGCCAAGCCTGCGATGAAGATCTGTGACAAACATTTTGAGACGAGCTCATAAAATTCTACTGCATTTTTCAGAGCAATCAATGCATTCAAACTTTATTTATTTAAGACGCTGGATTTTTGAAACTCATTTCTGCCCCATCTTTAAATTAGAAAACACAACATGAAGATCCACAGCTGCTGATTTAGAAATAATATTAGTATCTAAACAGACATGCAGACCATCTCTCTATTGTGTGGAAGGTTGTATCCGGATGATCTGTGTGCCTGACTGAGTCTACTGAGGTCAGTTCTTGAGCCTAAATTGGATTTTGACAGGAGAGTTCTTCAAACAGAGGACATCACATTAAAAAATGGTCCTCCAGCAGCCTTCAAAGCAAGGCCTGGTCTCTGTAAAAGTGACACCCGACCTCCATCTTCCTCCACCGCCTTTGCTCCAGCCTCAATGGAGCAGACTTTTTCCTTTGCTCTCATGGGCTCAGTGCAGCAGGAATACCCTCCAAGAAGCAATAACACATAGAAACTTCAATCTTCTTCAGAAGATGGAAGCATTTTCCCTCGCTTCATCAGTCCCTAGGAGACCATAATGAGGAGCTTGGAATGGCTAATCTAATAATCAAAGGAAAACAGTGCCATATGTTTCAATCTTAAATCAATGCCGAGACAAGGCTGCCTTAACTATGACGAATCCTGTTTTACTGCTCCTTCTAGGGTGGTAACTTGTGCCAATTATGTTCAATGCTGGTATGCATTTGGCCGACGATGCTTTAAAGTAGGAGAGCGTCTGGTCGTTCCTGAGATTAGGGAAACATGAAAGCACAAGGAGAAAAGAGACATTCCTTTTCCTCAGTGATAGGAGAATGTTTTTGGGATTCCCCAGGAAGGTTTCCGTAATGTTTAGGACACGGCTTGCCTTGGTTGAATGTGGGGAGAAGAACAGACAGCTGTTCATAATGTTACTTGCCATTGCATGTTGCATGGCATAACCTGGGCTCCCAAACAGGCCCCCACTCCCTTGTTTCTGAGTTCTGTGACTTGCAAAGAGTTGCAAAACCTTTTGAAGGAAAACTGTGTCCTGGTGGCTTTTCATTACAGAAATGTCAGCAGATTGAAAGCTAGAAAAGAGATATTTTCTAAGTGAATTGATCGGAGGTTATTCTTGTGCTTGGTACTTGGGGTGTGGGAAGAAGCTGGCTCATGAAGGTGGGACACACAAGAGGCACAAGCTTCCGTGGTTAATCTTGGGACCCCTTTCTGCTTATCACCTGGGTCAAGCACCAAGTTTGCCCATCCCTAAGGGCAGCCCTGTGCAAAGGAGAAGACACTGTTCTGTTGAGACTGGGTAGCTGCCGGCACAGTTTTGACCATGTTTTTCCAAAGCAAAAAGCCCACTGCCACAGCACCCCTGACAGGTGGGCACCCGTGCTCCTGCACGATTTGGTCTCCGTTACGGCAAGGCCTGATTGTTGTCAGACACTGCTGAGCCATCAGCAGCGCGGATGCAGAATTTCACCATTGACTGGGGGTTTATCAACGTTTGGGCAAGTCGGCTTTCTCAGGGAGATGGAAATGAGAACAGGACAGCACCATGGAGAGCTCCACGTGGTGCTGGGGCCGGAAGCCAGACCATCTTGTCTATATGTTGCTCCAACAGGAAGCAGATCAGTCCTGCGCCTCAAGTAGGGGATCGTCTTCCCTGAGGCTGGTCAGCCGCACTTCCACACTGGCTGCATTCTGTTCTTTTAAGGACGCCTGAACTGTTTGAAGAGCCCCAGGATGATAATATCAGTGCAGCTGTAGCATATGGTGCTTTCATGTCTGATTACTTGACTGTCCCCAGAAACCTATGCAAACTCCTTTGGATGCAGAAGACAGGTCCCTGATGGAATTGGGCTTCAGGAGGTGGACACCTCATGACACCTTTGAGTAACCAAGCCTTCTTCCATAACTGCTAACAGTGGCCCTTTCTAAGATCAGAGAATTAAGACCATCTGAGCATGAGGGCTCAGGACATCGACTTAAAAACTTCTAGCAAGGAGGAATCCACTCCAAAGCTGCATTGTCAGGAAGTTCTTCCTATTTTTTCAAAATCACCTTTCAACATTTGCACCTGCTGATTCGAAGCCTACGCTCTGAAACAGCAGAAAACAGACGTAGCGGGTCACCTGAGTGGCGCCCTTCAGACCTTTGACAACGGCTGTCATAAGCAGGCCCATCTCCCCCAGGCGTTCCTCATTCAGCTCAGTCTTCTGCCTCCGCACCCTCCCAGTTTCCCTCCTCTGGGCACTTCCCCATTTGTCAGGTTTCTTCCCATTGGATTTGAACAATTGCTTCAGTGTCCAGAACCAGATGCGGTACACCAGGTAAGTTTCGAAGTCACCTAGGTTGTCACTATTCTGTTTCGCAAGGCAGCTCATTGCGATTGCTTGTTGGATCTTGGTTAACCATGCTTCTGAAGACTGAGTGAGAGAGAGAGTGTGTGTGTGTGTGTGTGTGTGTAATATTTTAATAAACAAAAACATAAAAAGGAAAGGAAAACCTAACGGCAACCCTTCTTCCATTTGCTTGCACGTATGTTGTACTTTGTCTTGGGGCCTGAATGCAAGCCGTGGCCGTTCCATGTCATCTGAGCTGAAACAGGCATTGTTATCTGCGCGGTACACTTGGTGTTGATTAACATCCTGCATCCCTGGATAGTGGCTAATTGCGCTGGCCCTTTGGGTATTCTGGTTTTGTTTGCCTTTGTAATCTCCCCTTTCTTCTGCTCTCCATTTGCGGCTCTTATCTGCTTGGCCGGAGCCTCGGATACCACAGGAGCTCGCGGGAGACAAGGGCGCGACGTGTGTGCCCCCACTTCCCCATTCCTTTGGGCTGCCTCTTCTCTCCCTCCATCCCTGAAGAACGATGCCTCTAAAGGCCGTGGGTGTAGAAGGCGGAGGAGAGGGTGAAACTGAGAAATCCGGAGCCATAAATAACAATGAAGTTATTGCAGCAACTGGTGGAGAAACACACAACAAGAAATCAGGAAAACCAGTCCAAATTACTTTTAATTAACAATGGAGGGACAGATAAGCCTAGCATTTAAATGCCAATATGGTAATGCAGACAATATTGTTGTCTCTGCCTTGTTTGTTCCAGATCAGTGACAACCTGTCTCTCCTTGGTCCCAGCCCACCCTGGGCTCCCGACAATAAGCGGAAAGCGTGTCAGCATTTCCCCATCAGCAACAAGAGCTTGACAGGCCCGCCTAGTGCCTGGACTCCAGCCCGTTGCCGACTGTACCAGCAGCGCGGCTTCTGCCATTCCAAGCGGGGCCCGGCATTCCTCCTCCTGATCCGGCCCCTTTAGGCAGGGCAGCACCTTTCCAAGAGTCTCCTGGAGAACTTTGGAGCTTCCCCAGGAGTTTCTCGGCAGTTCCTTGTCCTGCACATCTCCCAATGGTGCATATTGAATAAGAGACTGGGTTGGCCACTCCATTAGGCAGCACCCAAGGGGGGTTAGAGGCAAGTCTGGCCATAGAAGACCAATGGGGCCTTGGCTGCCAATGAGGGTGGCCACTTAGGAACCCACCAAGGAAGGAAGGAAGGAAGGAAGGAAGGAAGGAAGGAAGGAAGGAAGGAAGGAAGGAAGGAAGGAAGTCTGAAATCCCCAGCAGGAAGCAAATGGGCGACCTTATCTGCAGTTCCTTCTGGCCCCCACACCATGAGAGGCAGGCAGGAGGAGGAGGAGGTCCCAAAGGGTCCTGTTGGTGGCGCCCCGCTGGGGTGTGGGCCCTGCTTCCCACTCAGTACTGCGGGACTTGGAAGCAAGGAAAGGAACTCCGTTGGGCTGCAAATGGATGAAACATTCAGAGCCCTGGGGTTTCAGAAGCATGCAACTCAAGAGGGTCTCCCTTGACATCTAAAATTTGTGACTGAGAAAGGCAGCATTCGTTTGTGTGAGGCACGGATCAGACCCAACCAGCACACTGCTCAAGCAGACGACAAACCCCGGATCATGTCCCAGAACCTTCCACTATTTCACTTAGGGCTTCAATTCCCTGGCTAAAAGTTTCCCCCTTCTCAGTTCTGTTCACCAGAGCTCCTGTGAGCAGCAAATTTTATGGCAGCAAATTTTATGAGACCCACCTTCTCCTGCATCCACTTCATTTAAAATTAAAATAGAGAGAGAGAGAGAGAGAGAGAGAGAGAGAGAAATTTGCAGTGCCTGGCAATGCATGGATTTTGATTTGTCTTATCTGGACAAAGAGTAGACAGTGGAACAAAAGCCCGAGAGGAAAGAGAGATTAGAACAAACTTCTTCCTCAGTCACATGGCACAACCCTCTTCCCACACGACAGTTAGTGCTTTATCTGTATTTTCTCTCAAAATGCTGGCAGTGCCGTTCTTCAGGCTGGAAGAAACACACATCGCAACACAACACAACGCAGCCCTGCGAATTTGAGGGCTGGGATCAGCGCAAAGCAAGAGCCACGGGCAAGCAAGACGTGCTGGCTATCATTTGGTTGCACGAGTGGCTTGCCACCGGTGGTGGTGTGAGCTGGTGGCCCACTGAGGCTGGTTCCCCTGAACCTTCCTCTGAAGCCCTGCTCTCTGGGAAGCCCCCAGTCCATCCCCTTGCTGAACAGGGCCCCTTGCTGAAACGGAGGTCCAGCGTCCCTGAGGCGCTCCAGTGCATCAGCTCCCCTGGCAAGAGCGGCCTTCTCCTGCCACCTCTCTGGAACCTTCCACCTGACGCTCTTGCTGGCATTAGATGCCCTCCCCTCGCCTGTCCATGCACCCCTTGTTCCAAATGGCTCCGTCCTTCGGGGGCGATGCCCCTTCAAGGCACACGCAGCGCTTACAGCAGAAGTACTTTTGCATGCGAAGATGTGTGCAGCCCTTTGCCTGGAGGGCCTGATTGTCGTTGTTGTTGTCACTATTAATTTAATTTCTATATTGCCCATAGCCAAAGATCTCCAGGTGGTATACAAACAGAATAATCCCCAGCTCTTTTCCATACGCAGCATCTCCTGCACATTTCTAGAAGGGAAGCTCCTGGGGCTCAGGAGGAGACATCTAGGCATAAAGGGCAGTGTTGTTCATCCATTCATCCATTCCATTTTCATACAGCCCAATAGCTGAAGCTCCTTGTAGTGGCGGATGGGGTGCAGCCCGGTGAGGACGTGCCGGCACATGCAGGGCAAGGTTCTGACTTGCTGCTCGCTGCCTCAGATGGCACAAATAGGAACCCTCACTAAGCTGAGAGCACGTGGCCTGCCAGCTGGTTCTAGGTGCTCTCTGGGGTGCTTCCCTTCCCCTGGGGACCCTGGTGGGAAAAGGACTGGGGCTCCGAGGCAGGGAAAGATCTGGGCCTGCAGAAGGCCCTGGATTCCATCCCTGGCATCTTCAGGAAGGGCTGGAAAGCCACTGTGCCGACGAGACTGGATGAGGTGGGATGAGGGTCCCTCTCTGCATGAGACAGCTCTCAGCATTTCTGTGGAGGCTGAGACCTTCAGGTCACACCATGAGATGAAGAGCCCTAAACCAACCACGTGGCTCAACAGAACTGGAAAAGAAAAAGATCTCGGAGTAATTGTGGGCAAGAGGCTAAACATGAGCCAACAATGCGATGTAGCCTCCAAAAGGGCGAATGCTATTTTGGGATGCATTAGCAGAAGTATTTCTTCCAAATCACGAGAAGTGGTAGTTCCTCTATACTCCTCACTAGTCAGACCTCACCTGGAGTCCCGTGTCCAGTTCTGGGCACCAAGATTGAAGAAAGATGCAGGTAAATTAGACAGGGTCCAGAGGAGGGCCACAAAAAGGATCCAAGGTTTGGAAACACTGCCCAAGAGGAGAGACTGGAAGAACTGGGCATGCTCAGCCTTGAGAAGAGAAGACTGAGGGGGGACATGACATCCCTCTAGAAGTCCCTTGTCCCAAAGAGGAAGGTCAAGTTCTCTTCTTGCTCACACCAGAGTGCAGGACATGGAATAATCAAGTCAGACTGTGACAGCGCAGATTCAGGCTGGACATCAGGAAAAGCTTCCTCACTGTCAGAGCAACACAACGGTGGAACCAGCTGCCTGGAGAGGAGGTGGGCTCTCCTATACTAGAGACATTCAAGGAGAAACTGGGCAGCCCTCTGAGCGGGATGGTGTGAACTGGTGTCCTGCCACACCAGGGGTGGTACCTGATGGCCTTCATGGCCCCTTCCAACTCTACTCTTCTATGATTCCATGATTCCGTGAACTGCTGCCGAACAAGGATGGCCCTAGACTAGGGGTGTGCGAGGAATCCATTTGGGGGTGGAATCCAACAGCTTCCCTCGGCTCGGCTCCCTGATCCCAGGGCCAATCTGCCACGGCCATGGCCCAGGTTCCTGGCGCATGTGCTCAGAGTTTGCACAGCTCCTACCGGGAGTTGAGCCCCATGCGGCCATTGCACAAGTGGCGCCCGTCCTCTGTAGCACATGCCGCAGTCTGGCTTGTGTCACTAGTGATGTGGAAGAAGGTTGCCGGTTGCACTGCCTTCGTGTGTGGGCTTCCTCCTGTGTCAGCTCACTCTCCAAGACTGGGCTGAGCAGAAGGAATAGCCACTGAACACGGGAGGGACGGGTCCCTTGGAGCTTTTTTGCAACCCCATTGTGTCCCACCCCAAGCGATTCTGAGCCAAATCCTCCAAGTCACCATCACAAATTGCAACCAATTTTTCATTGCATATGGTAGCAAAAAAGCTGCATTTTCACCTTAAAACAAGGTGCAGCAGGAGGAGTCCTATTTTAAGGCCAAATTGCCTTTCCTGGGGCTTCTTGAAGTGCGGTTTTGCATTGAAACAAGTTGTGGACTTTGAAAACAAAGTGGAAATACAGGGCTTTTGTCACCCCCCAAATGTTGCCCTGGGCAAGGCACTTTGAAGCTCACTTCATGGCTTTGATGTACAATTTGCAAGCATAATTTATCGGCCACATGAGACTTTCTTGTGAGGAAAGGTGAATGTCTGGGCCTTTATAGCTTAGGAAAAAAGCAAATAAGTTGGTTTGGGGTGATGAAATTGGCGTGCAAACGGATACATGGTGTGGAGAAAGTGAGACGGGAAAACTTTCCCCCACTTTCTCCTATTAAGTTATCCTGCAAGGCTGAATGTAAAAGACTTGGGCCAGCTTGGCGTTTGACACATATTGCATAAACTATGGAATTGGCTACCACTTCTATTTATTTTATTTGTTATTAGATTCTTATTCCACCTTCTTTCTTACAAAAAACTCAAAGCAGCTTCCATCATTCTCCTCCTGCTACTCTCAGTCCTATCCCCACAATGACAACCCTGAGAGGTAGGTTGGACCGAGAGTCTGTGCCTGGCCCAAAGTCACCCAGTGGGCTGCATGGCCAGTGCGGACTCGAACCCGGATCACCAGGGTTCCAGCCCCATGCTCTTCACCACTGCAGCACACTGGCCCTCATAGTGTGGAGAAGAGCTCTCCAAGCTCTTCTCAGCTTGGAGAAGAGGAGACTCAGGGGGGATCTGTTGGCGACATACAGGTATGTGAGGGGGTGTCACACGGGGGTGGGTGGAGACCTGTTCTCCCTGCAGAGGAAGGCAGGACGCGCTCCAACAGGGCAAAGCTCAGGGAGCCAAGGTTCAATTTGGATGCCAGGAAGCACTTCCTGACGGTTTGGACCCCGAGGGCGTGGAATGGGCTTCCACAGGAGGTGGTTGAGGCCCCATCGGTGAGGGTGTTCAAAGACAGGCTGGACATGCACATGGTGGGCACGCCGTGAGTGGAGCCGGCTGGTGCCGGAAGTCAGACTAGATGGCCCAGGAGGCCCCTTCTGACTCGCTCTGTTTCTATGTTTCTATGTTTCTATGTTTCTATAGCAGATTCAGTGCATTCATAAACAGAAGCCACGGGATGCCTCGATGGCCGCCAACTGGGATGGCGTGGGACCTTGCTGCGGTCCCGAGGGCGCTTTAGCCTCACACAACCATTCTGACTTGGAGACACAAGCAGAAGAGTCAGGATCAGCTGCGGGAAGCCAGAAACCAAAAATCAGTTTTGCCTTGCCTCGCCTCCCACTGCCTAGCGAACAGAGAGGGCGGAGGGGCTGGAGGAGGAAGACCTGGTGGGGGTCCCCGAGCCCTGACCAGGGACTTCACTGCTGCGGCAGAGGCCTCTGCCCAGGAGGGGTGCGTCTCTGGCTCAGCAGGAGGCAGCCGGTCAACAGTGCCCGTGAGGAGAGGACTGTTCCTGAGCCCAGATATGGGATGGTGACCCTCCCTGGTTTCTAACCCTGCTCCGCTTTCATCTGCCCTTCTGGGAGACAGCACGCCAAATCCTTGGAAAGCCCCACAGCTTTTTGTGAGCTGTGAACTTGAGAAAACTTTCCTGATCAGCTCTCTCTCTCTCTCTCTCCTCTTCCCTCCTTCCTCTCTTCTGCTACCACCCTCTTCCCAAGGGTCTGAACTTCCGCCTTCAAGAGGGCTTTGGGATGGACTTCAACCACCCAGCTTGCCCATCCCAAAGGTATCGCTTCCCTGTGGAACTTGAAACATCTCAGCACTGAGTTTTGAATTCAGTCCATTGACTTTTGAATTCAAAATGTGAACCATTTCTTTAAAATATAGCCTCAGAACAGGGAATTTAAGTGCTGGGAACGTTCCTTTTCTCAACCTGGATTCTGCCGGTGAAGCACGTGTCATGAGGTATCAGGCAGAGGCACCATCCCCTCTAGGCCTCTGTACAAGCTGCGCGTACCCAGTTCCTCTCGGAGCCCTGTTCCCACTAGCCCGGAGGGATGCTGTTGGCTCCAGTAAACTGCTGGCACTCTCTTTTGGTGCCACTTCATTTCCTCCTATTTTTGTCATGCATGCAATGTCACAACACCTCCGCTCATCAAAAGGATGCAGTGTTCCAGAAGTTGTCAAGCACAAGCCACGTCTGCGTGCCAGGCGCCGAGAAACAATCGCTGAAAGGCGATATCAAAATCCTGTTTCTAATATTAAAACGAAACAGCAAATATTTTAACAAAACGTTTCAGACCCTGACATTGAATGGCATCGATTCGGCATCAAATTTTACAAGGGGAAGGAGCGAAAGAAGCCATGTGAATAAGAAAAATATCAAAAGACATATTAGGGAAATGACTTTATTATTCCATCCAAAGGGTAAAATGCAATTCAGTTCTAGGTTCAGACGAACGATCTTGAATTCTGTCTTAAATTCTGTAAGGAGCCAGTGCAGATTTTGACAGCTGACAAAACTACATTTTTTAAAAAATAGCTATTTGGTACAGCCTGTGCTGGACTGTACCACTTCAGGCAACAATGCTTCCTTGTGAGTTGGCGTAGTCCAGGGCCTGGCCCAGAGCAGAACCACCATCTTGGAACGAACTATCTCCGAGAAAGCATTAGCAGCATCTTCCATGTCGTCGTCATCTGGTGATGTCCCACAAGTCCTTTCCAAAAGAGCCCTGGGGCTCCAACCTTCACGATCTCCACTCAACCACCCCCTTTGTGACAACGATTCCCATGAACAAGCAATCAGACACCCTGGACCTGAGGAATCACGGCCGCCAGACGCACGATCTCAGGCCCGGATGAATCCAGCAGCAATCCGTCACCGCTGCAACGGTGCGAGTGCTAGATCCATTTCAGATGATAGTCTCTAAAAGCCCCCATCAGTTGTAGAAATGGAGATGGGATGTACCCCCGGGATCATTCTGTACTTGGTAGAGCTGAGAGAGGAGCGACAGAAAAGAGAAGGATTTTTAATTTCCCCAAGTCTTCCAGTTAAAGACAGCCATTAAACGGAAGACTGCATGAGCCCTGAAGTTGCCTTTGACGGCCAGCAGCTGATCGGCCGACAGCACGGGCGCCATGGCAAGTCTTCCCCACTCCGTTGAGATTCACTGTTCAGCTACATAAATTGCAGTCATTATTGCTAAACGTGCATTTATGCATATAGATTGCCGTTTGAAGGGCAGCTCCTGGGGGGCAGTTTAGCTGAAGGTGCCCCTGAAGGAGGACCTTCCACAAACCAAAGCCACAGAATCATAGAAGAGTAGAGTTGGAAGGGGCCATGAAGGCCATCAGGTCCAAGCCCTGCTGGTGCAGGACAGAGGCATCCAAACCGAATCTGATTGGTACTGAATAGAAGGTGCCCACTTCTGCGTCTTCTTACCTTACGAAGAAACAATCCAGAATGAAACAACAGGAAGGTGGCAGGAAGAGAATCGTTGCGTTGGAGACACGGTGCTGGAGGTGAGCTTCACAAATACTCTGAGCCGACGGAAGGACCAAGAAGCGGGTCCTGGATCCACTTAAGCCAGAGCTTTCCCTGGAAGCAAAAATGGCAAAACTGAAGCTGTTCTACTTCAGACACATCATGAAAGAAAATAATAAGTGGAAATTGTATGACACAGAGCTTTTTAAAGGGGTAATAACAATGGAGAAGATGTGGGTTAAAAGGGAACAGTTTTTGAGAAAATTGCTTGAGATTAGAAGAATCTGCAATGAATTTTAATTAAGTGCAAAGATGTGACTGAATAGAAAGGATAACTGTTGATTTATAGCATTTAAAAAAAAAAAGCTTGACATTTTATGTGACATTTGTTTAAGAAGCCTTGGTGTTTCTCTGTAATTTTTACTTGTATTCTTTGTTTCTTTCCATCCCCTCTTCTTTCTAAACTTTACTGTTATTAGAATAAAAATTTTAAAAGAAAAGGCAAGAGTCTTTGGAGAAGACCATCACACTAGGGAAAGTCAAAGGCAGAAGGAGAAGGAGAAGGAGGCGAAGAGACAATATAAGAGATGGATCGACTCCATAAAGGAACCCGCAGCCTTGCACTTAGAAGAGCCAAGCAGGGATGTGCAGGCGTGGACAATTTGCAGGGTTTCACTCGCAGGGTCTCCACAAGTTAGAGGTAACAAGATGCAAAGCTTTCCATTTTCCCAAGCATTTTATTTTTTTCAGCTTGAAATCTGGCATCGTATAGCAAAGTTTAGTATTGCACCCCAATTCTATTTGGTTATTCTTTTTATAAACTGTAGCTTTAAAACTTTAGCATTTTCATATCATGTTTTATTAACTTATGTCTCATGGATTTTATTGTTTTAATGCCATGTAATGTAATTTAACTGAGTTGCCTAGGGAGCTTCAGGTATTAGGGAGATAGAAAGTAATAAATAGATCAATAATTTAGATGTAAAATGTTCCGTTGAACTTTACTGAGCAATAATTAGGGTGGTATGAGAAATTTGTTCAGTTCATTTTAAAATCCGGCTTCATGCAGTCTGTACCTTCCAGACTAAACAGGGACTTGGATGCAAATTGCCCTTGAAGTCCGTACATTTGTACGCTTGCAATGTGATTTGCAGACAAGAGGGACAAAAGTTCAACAGCATGCATGCATTCGAAAACAAACAAAAGCTGCACTTCTGAATATTTATTTATTTATTTATTTAGGAGGCTTCTATGCCTCCCCATTTGCCGAAGCCTCGGGGCGGCTCACAATAATAAATAAACACAATATAGAAACAATACAATTTGAGTCGACCTGGCCAAATACTGCAGATAAAAAATGGTAACATGTACAACTGATGCGTACACTTTAAAAATACATAGTTTTTTATGCAGATGCAAAAAGCTTGCAAGCTTACACAGGATCAGGTTGGAACAAGCTTTGAGATGGAATTCTGGGAACTTCTGCAAGTTTGAGTTCACTCATTCCCGCGTTCCTAGCTATAGCTCTGCACTTAGTGCATCGATTGCCAGTTAATCGATGTTTTAAGCCCTGTGTCAATGCTAGCTTTCTGAAATATCTGCTTGGCCTTGGGTTCCCTTCAAAGTGGCGAAGGACTGGATTCCCCAGAGCCTCCAAGCTCGGTGTCATGACTTCAGCTCAAGTGTCCGTTCTGGTGCCTTCTCGCACCGGAGATGAAGATCGGGCTGGTGCCCAGAATACCTCCCACCTGTGCACAGGGCGGACCAGCGGAGCCCGTTAGCTCCACCAGGTGCCGTTAGGCGCGCTGTTGGGAAGAAGGCGCTCCACCTTCAGACCCTGCGAGGGGAGAGTGCAGGCGGGTAGTTGCTTCAGAAGAGGTGAAAGAAGACGGTTCCCCTTCCCTGGGTGTGTACCTGTTTTCCTTTTGTTCCACAATCCCTTGTTGGCAAACGGGTCTTGCAGGCTTCCAACGCATCCCCACAACTTGCAAAACCTGCGTTCTCGAGACAAGAGCTGGATGGACATGCGAAGCCTCTTCTGTGCCATTTGCAACCCCTTCTTTGCCCCAACTCAGTGAGAGAGAGAGAATGGCTGCGTTACCTGACATCGCAAGCATCCCTACATGGTTACCATGGCTCATTTTTTTGACCGTGTTCTAACTGACAGACAATCCAGTGGTTTCTACTTTACTGTGGTGCCCATCCTCCCCACTCAGCCCTCCCAGTGTCGTCATGCATTCCATCAGCCACCGTGCCTGGAAATCAATCCCAAGATGCATCACTCCCAGCCTGTGTCACCTGCACCTTCCCCATTGGTCCATACATAGAGGCTGGATGGCTGGAGCAGCTCCTGCAGTTGCCACTCTTTCCAGCAGACTCACTGGTACTGGCATAGCAGGACCGTGGAAACAGGGTCCTGGGTTCAGACAACACAGCAAGCCATGGTGGTATGGAGATAGGGTTTCTTATCATGGTTTCCAAAGACCAAACTTACCATGGTGAAATACCACAATGGGGTTCAGACAACATGACAGACAATGCTAAAAAACCACCATCGCTTGTTGTGTTGTCTGAACCCAACCTGTGTGTGTGTGTGTGTGTGTGTGTGTGTTTGTATTAGACCTTGCCTCGGCAAATTTAGTTTTTAAACTAGTTCTCTCTCCCCTTGCCCAGACGTGCAAGGGCAGCTTAAAAAATGACCCGGGGTACATGGATCTCATGATAGAGGAGAAACCCACGAAGCACAGCTCTTCGGAGAATGCCAGCGTCTCCCCTGGTGCGATGCTCTGAGACTTATCAGGGGCTGAAATGACAAAGCAGCCTTTATCTTTGTCCAACAGAGCCGGGGCCCATGCTGTGCTTCTCTTCCTCTTTCCACGTCTTTTTAATTTTGCTCAAACCATCAGGCTTGTCATGAAAACCACAGTGTTTATCAGCATTCGGTCCTCCTGGGAGACAAGGAGGTGTCTCATCTTTTGCACTGATGACAGGAGGAGAATCGAATTCTAGCCATTTTAGCTCCCTGCCAACACCAGCATCCTTCTGATCTGTAGTCTGATAAATAAAGGATCCAAGTCTTCAAAAAGTTCCAGCATTTTAAGAGCAGAGAGAGAGACAGAGCCTCTCATGCCATGCATGATGATAATGTGCCAATATTTGACACTGGCACCAGCCTAGGCTGCATTCAAATAACTCCCGTTAACAAAACTAGGGAAAGCTTTCCAGAGTGTTACATAAGCAGCAAGGCTAAGACTTCAGGCACCTAGGAATTCAGAGGCAGAAACGGAGCGGAGCAGTTTCCATCCTCTGCTAGGAACTCTCCAGGTGAGACTGATCGGGCATGCAAGAGGCAGAAGACTGGATTGGCAACTCTTCCAGGGTTATGGGTGGTCAAACACGTAGTCGAAGAAGAAGAAGAAGAAGAAGAAGAAGAAGAAGAAGAAGAAGAAGAAGAGGAGGAGGAGGAAGAAGAGGAAGAAGGCAGCTGTTGGGAAGAAATTTAGCCAATTTTCTGATTCGCTGTTCATCAGGAAGATGCCAAACAGATACTGACAGCAAACTTCATTGCTCTAACACGAATGGTGGGTTGATGGTATCTAAAAAGTGGGGGGAGAGCATAGATCAAAACAGACTGACTCATTGGTTTGGTGGGACCAGACCTTCCGACACTCCTCTGCCCTGTCGAACCAGCTCTACATGCCTTTTCCGTGCTTTCCAATATCCCAGGCTCTCGGGGAGCTTTCCAGCAAACAAGCAAGCAAGCAAACAGCACTCTAAAAGGCAAGATCATAAAATAGAGATAACACATTTTAAAATTAAAATACATTTTAAATACAAAGTTTGGGGTTGGATTCAGTGGCCTTGGAGGCCCCTTCCAAGTCTACTCTTCTGTGATTCACACACGATTCCAAACAGCTAAACCACTCACAATAAAACACAAGGACCTGACAGAAACAATGCATGTTTTTAAAAGCCCCATCAAATACCTGGGAGGAAAGACCTTAACCAGGTGCTGAAAAGAGGACAGTGTTTCAGGTAGGTGGACCTGAGAAGGGAGGAATTCCACAGCTGTGGGACCATCTTCCCCAGCAGGGGCACTTGTAAGGGGTCTCGAATACTGATTGTAAGCAAGCCTGCAGCCAGCTCTCTTTGCTCCCACGTGTATTTGTTTATTTATACACAAACTTGTAGGCCACCTATAACTGCTGAGACCTTCCTGGGCAGCGCACAATAAAGGTAACGCAATATGAGGCAACACATGTGCTAAGAGGAGAAGGTCGATGCGCGACTGACTGGACCCAGGACTTGCATCCTGCTGGGGAAGTTTCTCCGCCTGGGGCAGGGACTCTGCTACAAGGATGGGGTGACCCCATTTTACATAAATGCACATGTATTGATGCATATTCGTTGATGAAGGAACCGTCGTGCTGCTGTGTGTTGAGAGCTGGACTGGGACTCAGCAGGTCTGGCTTCTGGTCCCCGCTGGTCCGTGAGGTTCTTTGGGTGACATTGGACCAGCCATTGTCTGTCTACCTCACAGGGCTGTTGTGAGGATAACGTGGAAAGGGAGAGGGGGCTCATGGATGCTGCTTTGGTTCTTTGCGGGAAAAAAGTAGAACGGATCAAGATTAGCCTCGACGCTAGCAGGTACTTGTCATTTCATAAGCTGCATGTCGCTCACCACCATTTCCAAGGGAGCGGCAGCTGGGGAGAAGCAAGATCTGACAGCAAGAGTACTCTGAGCATGCACAAAGTGATTTCCCATATTCGGGCGGATGGCCCAAAGACCCAGTGAATGAGAGGATGTGCTCTCTGGGTCAAAGTTGTGTCTTCTAGAGAGGCTGGATCCTCGGCAGTTCATTTTCGGGATGCGAACCCCTGTCCAGTCCTTGCTTTCTGCTTCCAGATGGCCTCCATCTCCAAGCAGACCCCTGGGGGAAGCCAAGTCAGCAGCAGCAGCAGGAAGTCCACGTGCCCCACAGATGGTGAATTGCAGCGCTTTTCACGGCGGGAACAAAAGGCGCGCCAACGAAATGGAGAATAGGAACTGCAAGCAACGGTGAATGTAAATCAGCCAGTCAAATAAAGAAGCTTTTCTCCCTATAGCCAGGAGAATATTCCACAATTCCCCGCACTGTATAATACAATCATCTCTTTTATGTCCTTTTTAAAAAGGCCCCGTATGCAGGAAGTGTCGTCGTCTCCCCCATTTCGCAGGGCTAAATATACTGGAGAATTCTTCTTAAGAAAGAGGAAAATCTGCCTGTTATTGTTCTTTTCCTCACAATGGAAGCCAAGACGCAGCACAGACTCCAAGACTGACATTTCTGCTCATCTGGTGTGGGTGTGGGTGTGTTTGTGTGTTGGCATTTCCACCAGCAGTTTACAGCGCGAGGTTGTTGCATCGAGAGCCCAGTCACCCCGCATAGTCTGACCCTAGCTTTCCACTGTTCCCAGTTTGGCCGGCTTGAACCCTGTGAAGGAAAGAAAGCACACGAAAGCTGCGTCGTGGCCGTGGCAGGTCAGCATGGCTGGAGATTCTCCTGCAAGGGAGGAGTTTGAGAAGGGGGCGCTGCAGGCCGCAGCGGGCAAGAGATACGGTTTTGACCGGGGGAGAGGAGGCTCCGTCTTAGCCTTCCCCAAGCTCACGGCTCCCAGATCTTTAAGATGGCAACTCCCATCGGCTCCGGCCGATGATCAGGGATGACGGGAGTTATACTCCAACCACCAGGCCTAAGTACATCTTCCTTTTTGCCAGTTGCATCCATTGCTTTTATCTGTTTCTTCACTCAGGTCCAGACCTTCATGTTCGCCCGACGGGTGAGCTCTGCTTTCTTCTCTATCGTCAACAAAACGCCACCAACTTCGAGAAATCTTAAGCAGCCATGGCAGTGTCAGAGGGAAACAAAGGACGCAGCTGGCTTTGCTGAACCAGTGAACGGTCTCATCGGGCTGGCAATTAGAAGGCAGAAAAGAACGAGACAATCATCTTTTTAGCTCAGAAATGGAGCAAACTTTGATTAAGGTTTAGTGAGGGGGAATAAATATGGAAAGCAATTACGTTGTCTTGGTTGCACCTTCCTGATGGCCAACCTTATTTGCAGGCAAGATGTGCAGCCTGGAAAAGGGGAGATATCTGCCGATTTCTCTCCCTGTCCCCTACCAGCACACACAGATAATGTAAACATGGGGGGAGGTCCTATATCACATTGGAACGTAGTCCATCCAGCCCAGTAGGTCTGGTGCTCAGTGGCAGCACAGTCTGCCTATGGCAGCGATGTGCAGGGTGCGACCCTGTCGGATCTCTTGGGCTGAGCTCCCTGGACTCCAGTCCACTTGCCAAGAATTGAGCACCCGGGCCATGCAAGCTGCATCCCTCTTCCGTGTCACACGGAGCATCTTCTCTCTCTCTCTCTTTTTGCTGCTGCTGCAGGAAAATTGCCAGCTGTACTACCTTCACTCTGTGAGAGTTTGTGGACGTCCTCTTGGCTCAGCCCTCTTTGCCAGACCAAGCTGAGGACGGGAAGGAGTGCGAGAGGGACGGATCCTGCCAAACTTCGTGCATCCTGGCCTAGCACTTCAGGAGGGTGTTTCTGCCTGCCTTTGCAGTTCCGTCAGGACTGAACCTGGAACCTTCTGAATGTACAGCCGGTGCTGCACCGCTGAGCCGCATTTTAATGCCGACCGACAGCCTCTTTCCAACAAAACGGCTGACTCTGAAGCGCCCACAATACGACTTCCAGTCCAGCGGTGGGAAGGGTGCAGGAGCAAACACAGGAGAACCTGGGGAACATTCCTCTGAAGAGCATCCTGCTGCCGCATCTCTTCCGCTAATGTCGATGAGACATCACCGCTGCAGCTTCAAAAGAGAGCAAGAGCACCCACTCCCTGCATTTAATGGGAACCAGGGACCATTCTCCTGCCTCCCCTGCCTCCTCCTACCCCCTGAAGTAGCTGTGGCGATCCTTGAAACGTTTTGGCACAGCCCTGCCAGTGGCACGGTGGCAGGCTGCCCAGCCAGTCCGGACTGACTCCGAGAGGATAGATCCTCCGTTTTAAAATCGATCGATGCTTTCCGGGAAACACAGAAGAGATGCTAGCTGCAGCATCAGACACCCGAAGAGAGGTCATCTCAAGACCAAGCACTTCTACTTAACAAGTCTCTTGACTGGTCAGTCTGCCTGGTGCCAAACCACGAGGAAACGGGAACCTGTCCCTGGACCAAAGATAATTCAAGGTATGGGGAGAAGGGTTGCGAGGAGATGCATTCCACTGGGAAAGGAAGGAGGAGTCTTCAGTCTGCGCGATAGAGAGCTGGCTTCCCAGAGGGCCTGGCCCAGGGCCCGGAGGAACGGTTTCACAGAGACACAGGTCTCCAGGAGAAACACCTCAGCAGCTTCTCACAGGGCTGCAAATTGCTCAGCTGTGTTTCTTCAGCTTCCTTTGCCATTTTCGTAGGAACACAAGAAGGATTTTGGGGAGACGTTCCCAGTTTGAGTTCAACTCTTGACATGAGCAAAGGTTGGTTTTGCAGCTCACAAGAGGGTCTTTAGAATTCCTTTGACCCAGAGCTGCTAAGGGCCAATGAAGCTCTGCGTGATAAAGAGACTGAGGCTCTGGAGCCGAAGGGCATGAAGGGGCGGACCAAACTGGCGACACGCAGACAGAACCGGAATTCCAGTCGGATATTCCTGTCGGGTTTTCTGCTCTGAACACTCAAAGGAAGCCCTTCGGAGCCCATAAGAGCATCAAGGGAGCCCCAGGGGGCAGGAGGCCGGGGCAGGTAGGAGCTTGCCTCCCCGAAGAGCTCTGGCTCGGTTCCCTGGCCCAGGGATGACCTCCTGAACTGCAGTGCTCATGCTTGCTCTCGCGGCTGTCCTCACGGCCGGCTCCAGACCTGCCTCCCAACGGATCCTGGCTGACAGAGCTAAGCGGTGGGCGTTCAATCACAGGCCTGTTGCCCTTGGTCTGACAAATGCGCCAGTCACTAGGCAGCCAAGCGGCTGTGAGGCTGGAGCCACTGAGGAGCCATCGCGCCTCCAGCGAAGGGCGGCAGCTGCAGCTGCAGCAACAGGCAGAGGAGCCACCGAAGGGTTTGTGGGCCTGGCGCTGGGGGGCTGCCTGCCTGCCACGGGCATCCCTGCCTCTCCTCCCCTGGCTCAGCCCCAGCAAAGGCGAGGCCCACCACCTCCCAGGGGGACCATCCATGCGCACCCTCCCTGCCCTGCCATCGTGTGGGCTTAGCTGGCTTGTGCGTGGTCCGCGGAGGGTCTTGAAAAGCCAGCACAGATCTCCCTGCGATGCTCTTGTCCCCGGGCAGCTGTGGGGCAGGGAGGACAGGGGCAGACTTGGAAATGAGTCCACCTTCTTGGAACTCCAGATCATGGAAGCCCAGGGAACCTGTCCCGTCAACCTCAGCAGGAACCAGTCTGCCATGGCAGTGCGTGGGGAGGAGAGTGGACCCCCCAGGAGCCACTTGAAGAAATGCTCAGCACTCTTCCCATGGCTCCCTGGTCTGCATGGCGAGCCTGGAGCGGCGGGTGGACTGTGGAGCTGCCCTGGGGACAAGGAGGCCTGTGGCCGTTCCAGGAGGACGCAGCCAAGTCATTCTTGAAAGACTTCCCCAGACTACCAGTCTGCCCATTATGAGAGACCCAGGCTGGCCAGGAAAGGTGCCTGCCTCCGGAACTCTGGATTGGAGGTGCTCGGGAAACCCATCATCCCCTGCAGATTTTCACAGACCAAGCCTCCCTTGAGAACTTCATGGAACCCCACAGTTGGAAGGGGCCTAGCTGGCCACTGAGTCCCACCCCCTGCTCAATTCAGGACTCGGATCTCCCATCCAGATGCCGGCCTGGCCTGGCCCTGCTCAGCCTCCAAGACTAGGCAGGACCAGGCTGGGTTGCTTGGCTTTCTCCCAAGCACAGCTGGTATTTCCAGAATAACCCGGAGCCATTCCAGACAAGCCACACCACTGTGAGGATGAAGAGGACCGCTGCCCACCCAAGGGACTCTGCCAGCCTGCAGAACTGGAAGTCCGTTTGCAGAAACCCACCAGCCTCACTCTCCTGAACGCCTGGCACTTGGAAGTCTCCCATCCGAGAGCATCCAGACTCTGACATCTGGTCTGCCGACCTTTGGAGCCACCAAAGGGGCATTTTCGCACACCCGGCGTGCCACCTTGCAGCGGCCTCCTCGTGGGCCACCCGTGAAAATGGGTGTGTGTAGGCAGCCCCAAGTTCTGAGTTACCCCAGCGGCCTTTCATCCGAGCGGTTTCTGAGCCAGAGTAGCTGTGCCGTCTGCTCTCCGTCTGCCGTGTTCGTCAGCGGAGGCAGCTGATCACCCTGCCATGAATGCCACGTTTGAAAGCCACCGATGAATGGCCACTAACGAACATCGAGGAAGGAACGGGAGGAGGCAGCACGACCGGGGGTGCTGTGATTCAATGTCTCTTTCATTCCGACCGCTCCCCTCCACCCCCACAGCCCACGGAGCTGGTTTACATCTTAATGGGTTTAATTACCTTGTGGAAATCAAAGAGCACAGGGAGTTGCTGCCAACAACAAAGGTTTAATGGTCTATTGAGCAAAAGTTGAATTAATTTGGTTGGGGCGGTGACTGACATTAAGCACAAGGGGCTCATGCTGAGGGGGGTTTCCGTGACACCCCAAGCTCCAGACTGCGGGGGGGGGGAGGGTGTTTGCATCGATGTGTTTATGTGTGTGAGTTGAAGCGCATGCAATTCATATGCAGATTTTGACACGGCTTGCTCAGAGCTTGGTGTGAGCCGACAAGGCTTTGGAAAGTGGTCCCCTGAAAGCCCCGAGTGTCCTGAATGGCATGTCACGAAGAACGAGGGGCTGCTCCTGGCACCCCGGCCCGGGGCCGCCTTGCCCTCGCCCCTCTGACACCGTGCTCAGCCTGCCCTCTCTTCTCATGATGTCCTGGAGATGCGCAGCGGCGGCGTCATTAGGAGCCGTTTCCATGGGACACCATGACAGCAGGGATTCCCCTGGGTGCTGCTCCCCCTGTAAGTGCAGGAGTGCCGCTTGAGAGCGCTCCCGGCTCTGTAGACGCCGCTGGGGCCAAGGAGTGTGTGGGTACAACTGCATCTAGCTGCCAGCTGCAACCAGCTGTTTTAAATATTGTTCTGTATGTTGTATTTTCTCTTGTCTATGTTGTGAGCTGCCCAGAGGCTTTGTTGCAATGGGGGCGGCATAGAAATGTTGTAAATAAATAAATAAATAATAAACCGTCCCTGAGCCCGCCTGATCTGGCAACAGTGATCCATGCCTCGCTTAGATCTGGGCTCTCCGTGTGGGACCCCCGCTGGGACTCTCTGGAGCCTTCACTGGTCCAAAATGCCGCATCTTGGCTGCAAACCCGTGTGCAATATTGTGGCCGTGCCACTCCAGTACTGGAAGTTCTCCACTGGTGGCCAGTTCTTTTACGGGCCCAGGGTGTTGGTGTGACCCTCGCAAGAGGGCAATCTACATATCTGGGGGAAAGAAGTCCTGCGTTTCCCGGCATGCCCTAGCCCGCTTGGCTCATTAGAGGGACACTGGGAGTTTCTTCTGTCTAATCATGCACAGGTTGTGTCTTAAAGGACGCGAGGCCCAACTGGCTGAGGTATGACTCTGCTTGGCCACTGGGATGAGTCGGACGGACCCTTTGAAGGCTGCCCCACTTGTTAGGTTTGCAGGGCAGGATTCTCTCTTGCACGCCTGCCAAATTCCAGAACACAGTCCCTCTGGAACTGGAACTGGAACTGGAACTGGAACTGGAACTGGTCCATACTCACTCTCCATGCAGGAAGGGGGTCAAGACACATCTTTCTGGCTTGCCTTTTCCCTATGGATTTTAAAGTTGTTTTTACTACACTTGTATATGGTTGTTTTTCTGGAAGCTCGCTTGATGGGCTTCAGAAAGGCAGCACAGAAATGCCATCATTCAGGGGGGAAATAATCCATCAGTCCTACTGTTCTGAGTGTGGCCATTCGATTTTGGAGCACGGCTCCCTCGCGGCCTGCCCTGTGCGTCAGTGTTGCCTGCGTGGAATTGCACCGTTCAGAGAAGACCAGCCAGGCCCCTTCAGCAGCTGTGGGAGCTTCTCGAGTGGGCAGCTTGCATGCAAGGGCAGTGTGTGTGTGTGTACGTGCGTATGTGAGAGCAAGCCAGGTCTAGGCTGATCAAGCAACCCCTTGAGTAAGAGGCATCCAAGTCATGTCCAACAGGGCAATTTCCCTCATGCTCACTATCAAGGGCAGCTTCCCTAACCTGAAAACTTCCAGCTGTTGGACCCCAACTCCCATCATTCCCAGCCAGCATTAGCAATACATTAGCAATTAGCAAGGTGATGGGAGCTAACTGCTCCCACTGGGCCCGACTCCTCTCCTGACACGGCACTGGAACGGGAGTCCTTCGAGCCCGAAGGTCCAGTGACTCCAAAGAAGGGCCAGGACCGGCGGCTGCTCCGTCTGAACTGCAGCCCACCGCCTCAGGCCCAATATCCTGCCCACATGGCCCCCAGAGCGGTGTCACGCATGCCTGCCTATGCACAGCTGCTTCGGACGCCCCTAGTGCGCAAGGACGCCCAAAGAAGCAGGCCCCAGCTGGCTGGTGTGTCCTCCAGTCTCAAGAACATCAGGAGACCCCTGATGCTGGATCAGACCAAGGGTCCGTCTAGCCAGCCTGCTGGCCTCAGGGCCCCACCAGTAGGGCATGAAGAGCACAGCACCCAGGAGACCCAAGAGAGCCCCAGGATTTCAGGAAAGGCTGCTGGCCAGGCACAGCACCAAGAAGGTCGAACGTCATAGAAAGGAACAGAGCGAGTCAGGAGGGGCCTCCCGGGCCATCTAGCCTGACCCCCGGCTCCAGCCGGCTCCGCTCACGACATGCCCACCATGTGCACGTCCAGCCTGTCCTTGAACACCCGCACCGATGGGGCCTCAACCACCTCCCGGGGAAGCCCATTCCACGCCCTCGGGGTCCTGACTGTCAGGAAGTGCTTCCTGGCATCCAAATGGAACCTGGGTTCCCTGAGCTTTGCTCTGTTGGAGCGCGTCCTGCCTTCCTGAAGAACCCTTCTGGTTGGACTGCGAAACCATTTTGTTTGCTCCAGCCAGTGGTGGAGTAACTTGGCATGGCTCTGGAGGGCACATTTGCTCGCCTTTTGCTGGCAGAGCACCCATCCTGGGTCGGCCGTTATCTCCCAAATTTCTTCACACCACTTATAACACAATGTCTGTTTGCATTGCAGCTCTCCTTCTCCATCTAGGTCGCTTTCTGAGCCTGAGCTTTCTAACTGGGGATGCTGTGTTTGAAGAGAAATGGCCCCGTGCCTCTAGCTCTCAGCAAGGGCAGGTCACTGCTAAGACGCTTTTTTATTTGTGTATTTATTATATTTCTATTCTGCCCCTTTTCCTTCCAAGGAGCTCAAGGTGGCTTAGATAATTCTCCTCCTGCCCTCAATCTTATCCCCTGAACAGCAACCCTGTGAGGTAGGTTGGGCTGAGGATCTGAGACTGGCCCAAGTCACCCAGTTGGCTCCATGGCTGCGCAGGGACTCGAACCCGGATCGCCTGAGTCCCAGTCCCGCACTCTTAACCACTGCGCCCCGCCGGCTCTCTTACGCAGCATGTTCCCCGGAACGACACAGGCCTCGCCTTCCTTCCCCCGTCATCCTGTCTAATTGCCCCTGTGGAACTCAGGCAGCAGCAAGCCATGCGAAGAAGCAGAAGATGCACCCCACACGCACTCACACGCTCACACACAGCCACATGTGATAGTTCAGTTCTGTGCTACTCCGGTGACACCATGACACTTTCGACGAGGCATAGCCCCTGACACGTAGGCGACTTGATCTGCATCGCATGCATAATTCCACCCGACTGAATATTCCAGAGCTTTTGAACCGAGCGGGGGGGGCAAATGCATCCCCACAACCCAAATGACACCCTCCCAGGGCAGACCTCGCAGATGATCGCGGGGATGTTTCCTAGTGACAGCCTCAGCTTCCCAGTGATGCGGCCCGTTGGGGGGAGGACGGAGACGCACCTTCTGAGTGCATCAGGTGGATGCGTGTCCTGGGCTGGCTATGGAACTGACCCTCAGAACAGGGGATTTGTCTCTGCCATTTTAAAAATAGTGCCTTCTTTAAAAGGAAGGAAGGAAGGAAGGAAATACAACCAACAAGGTAACAAGAGGAATTTTCCCCTTTTCGACCCTCAGTAGCTTGGTAAAAAGGTTGCTTTCTTCCACATTAAAGGGAAAAAAGGACAGACTGAAGATAATTAAAACTAGAAAAAAGTGCCTTATAGGTTACATATTGCATTATGAACATGCAGCTGGGCTCTCTGGCTGGCTTTTAGGGCTTCAGTGGGCTTAGTAAGTTTGTTGCCTCCTTCCTTAATTGTCCACCCTAAGAAGCCACCGTCTTCATTAGCAGATTGCTCTGGGCTGCAGAATAAGCGAACTGTTTCATTTCTCTTCAGCTACTGCTGTGAACTGCCCAGAAAGCTTCCGCTATTAGGTGCTGGAGAAATTAAATCAATCAATCAGTAATTGCAATTAAGTTTTTAAAAGGAATACAAAAGACAACAAGGTACTTTTAAGCGCTGCGTTGATTTTTTCCTAGCATTCCTTCCAAGTTCTGATCTCCAGATGTGTCTCAGAGGCAAACAAACCCAGATAAAAGACTTTTAAGAAATAGGATTTAAGTGGGGGTACAATGAGCCAGTGTGTTTCCGGCAACATGGGCCGGGAGAGCATGAGATATAGTGCGGTGTAGTGTTACGAGTGTTGGACTGGGCCTCGGGGGATCTGGGGTCAAGCCCCTACTCAGTCATGAAGCCCTTTGGGGGCTTACACTGGCCACTGGCCACTGGCCCTCGGCCTCACCTAACCCACAGGGCCGTTGTAAAGGAGAGGAAGAGGAAGATCATGAAAGCCATCCGGGGTTCCTTGCAGGGAAAAGGCAGAATTCAACTATAACTAATAATGAAATGGGGCAGGGAACTATTTCCCTTTTCTTAAGGTTACAATCTAATGCATATTTCTTAGAAGTAAGCCCCAATTCATCCGTGGGTCTTACTTTTGAGTAGACATAGAGAGATGCCTGCACTTTTTCCCCTTAGCGTACACATTTCAGAATAAGGGGAAGTGTAACTCGCGTCGCTTGGTAAGACTGGGGTTCTCCGAAAATGCAAGCAGAGACAATAGCAGCGGTGAAGACATTGGATCTGCATCGAATCACCGCGGCGAGGACCGCATTCGCCCAGTACCGGAAACGTGAGGCGCTGCCCACTGATGGACTGGTTGTAAGGAAGATCCTGGACTGCGCAGAAATGGATAGACTGACTTTATTGCCGAAGGAGAAAGAGGATACTGGTTTCGATCGAACTTGGGACTCTTTTTATAATTGGCTGGAGAAACGGGACTGGGCGTAAATTTAGAGATTTTTTTAAACTATGATAAATTAATTTGAATTTGATATGCTAAAAAATATGTAGTAGGAGGTTGACCCAGTGAATCCAATGTTTGATTTTTTTTTTAGTGTTAGTTTTAAAATTTTAATATTATATTTTTATATATATATATAAACCCCCAATGGATCCAGGAACCAACCAGACATGTTGCATCCATAAAATCATAGAGTAGTAGAGGTGGAGGGGGCCAGAGGCCCATCAGGTCCACCCCCTGCTCAGGGCAGGACTCCAAGTCCACTCATCCCTGGCGAGTCCAAGAGTGTCTGGAAGCTCAAGGCTGGGGAAGACTGAGCTTAGGGCTTTTGGGGTCTCAGATATGAAGCTAGGGAGATGCACCCCAACAGAGCCAGTCTCCAAAGCCTCACAGTCCTTTCATTTCAAACATTTATTTTTATTTTACTGAGACACGGATTGCTATATGAGGAAAACAACATTAGTGCAAGATTCATGAGCCACCAAAACCATTCAGGAAATAATAACCAACCATGGGATTACTGACAAAAGAATATTAAGAGGTGGAGCGATGAACGAAGTTCTAGAACAAATTGTCTAATATATCAAGTGGGCCACAATCAAATGAAGTTCCCATTATGAGGTTAGACGCAAATCTGGAAAAACAAAAACCGTAAGGAGGAAATGCCCTCAATTTTTTACAAAGGCAGTTCTATGATATTGTTTCGGGCAAACCATTCCCAAGTCTGGGCCTCCTGGATGTACTGAGCTGCAGCCGGCTTCACTGCCAGCCAGCACAGTTGGCTAAACTGGTGGAGGCCTGACTCTGTGGACTCTCTTGCTGGAGGAAGCATGTAACTATCCGGACAAAATGATGCCTGGTGTGCAGAGAGCAGAGAGGGTGGCCTGTTGCTCCGTCTCTCAAAGTAGTAGAAACCAAAGGGGTCATCCCAGGAAGTTGCTCATTGGAGATGCTGGACAGATAACAGGACGGACTTCTTCACGCATCGTTCTGGATTCACCTCCACGAGATGCAGTGATGGCCACCAGCTTGGAAGGGGGGTTGTCCGGTTCATGGAGGAGAAGGCTCTCCTTGGCTACTAGTCCTGGTGTCCAGATGCTCCCTCAGTGTGCCTAGGTTCTGCAGCCACTGGGGAACATGGGTGGGAGGGTGCTGCTGCTTTGATGCACTGCTTGTGAGAGCCTGTGGGCAGCTGGTTGGCCACTGTGAAGGCCACACTGGACTTGATGGCCCCTGGGTCTGATCCAGAGGCTCTTCTCATGTCCCTGTGTCCATATCCTCGGCCCAGGCCTACACCAGAGCCAACAGCAGGGTCCACAGGAGATGGCCCCGTGCATGGAGGAGATGGAGGTGGTCTTGCTCTGGCCGGACTCCCATTGAGGGCATAAGCAGATCCTTTCCCTCCAGGGAACCCTGCGTGGCGGACGTTAGGCACCTGATACTCCGATGTTATACCTACATGAAGCAGCATATTCTAACAGCAATTCCACCTGTGGCTTCATGGCTGAGCAGGGATGAAAACTCATCTCACCTGCTGCCCAGTCCAAATCCGGGACCCGCCCACAGATGCACTCTCGCCATCACAACATGGCTAGTTTTTGGATTAGCGCTGCCAGGTCTCCACTGACGAACGACGCTGAGGGGAGCATGGCTCGGCAGGCGCTGCGTGGCTTTCTGCACGCGGAAGGGCCCAGTTCAGTTCCCGGTAACTTCCCACAGGGATGGGAAAGGCCACCTGGAGGGCTGCAGTCGGCATTCCTCAGGGATTCTGGCTGAGAGCTTCCATCCACCCAGCCAGCACAGCCCTGGTCAGGGACGGTTGCCGACGTAGCAAAAAACACCAGAAGGGCACCAGATCTTGGAAAGCACAGCAGAAGGTTCCAGTGCATAGGTTCAGATCTAAAAAAACCCCCCACTTTATAAGTGTCTCCCCTGCTCTAGCATTGTGTTGGGCTGAGCGATGAGAAGGCCTTGGGGGAAAATGGTAAAAGAATATATTGGGTAGAGGCTAACAAGGAAAAAGGAAATTCTTCCCAATTTTCCCCAGGGATTTTGTTTAATTAGGGAGGGTTTCTTTTTCCTGGGATGGGGTGTGTGCCTTCACTTCTCTGGGGTTAACCATATCTTGGAGGCAATATGGACAGTTCAACGAAAGAAGACAACGTTTTTCTTAGGTGGAAGGCAGCCAGGGTGTTCTCCAAAGCCTCCTCCTTCGTGCCGTGCTTTCAGAACACAAAGGCTAAGCATTAATGTTCAAGTGTTTTTTCTGAGGGAGGCCATAGGATGGTGCTTCTCAGAAAACAGCCAGAGAAAGGTTGGGGAAGGACATGTCTTAGAGCTGATTATATCCCCCATCGCTCCTACCCTGATTACAAGAAGGGCTCGATAATCACACCGTATTGACAGCTCTGTGTTTGGGTCAGCTAAAGTGCCCAGCACCATGGAAACAGGGAAGCAAAATCAGCACGATTTAAGGCACACGGGGCCATAAAGCTTTGGTGGCATTTGTCTCTTGGAAATCAAAGCTGACCTTCATTAAAAGGGTTCCCAAGCCATTTCAGTTGCTGTCTCCGTACATTTCAAATGTTCTGTTGTCTTTGAGATAAGAGAACATCCTGAGCCTCAGAGAAGAGGTATCTCTCCACATCCTCTCGGAAGACCCATTGATTACATCCTCCTGGTCAGGAGCTCCATCCTTCTGCACTCCAATCAAAACTTCAGTGCTTTTGTACCCAAAAATACACCAAAGAGCACACCTGAAAAGTTTCCAAGTACTGTCTGCTCCAGGCTTTTAAGAAGAGTCAAGACTTCAAACTTGAATACAAAACTGACAAACAGCTTTTGTGCAAAATCCAACAGCTCAAAGATGCAGATATTTTCCTTCTAGCCCTTATCCCAGGACGCCGCAAGCCATGCTAAATCTCCATGGAATACAGAGAGGGACTATGGGAGAAGTCAGATGTCCTCCGCAGATGCTCTAGAACTAATTTTCTTTCTTGCTGGTTGTACATATCCCCTCTGAGTCTTGAGGAGACTCAGAGGGGATCTGTTGGCAACATACAGGGATGTGAGGGGGTGTCACACGGAGGTGGGGAGAGGCCTGTTCTCCCCTGCAGAGGAAGGCAGGATGCGCTCCAAGGAAGCAAAGGTCAGGGAACCAGGGCTCCATTTGGATGCCAGGAAGCACTTCCTGGCAGTCAGGACCCCGAGGGAGTGGAATGGGCTTCCACGGGAGAGGGTTGAGGCCCCACCAGTGAGGGTGTTCAAGGATGGGCTAGACGTGCACATGGTGGGCATGACGTGAGCGGAGCCGGCTGGAGCCGGAGGTCAGACTAGATGGCCCGGGCGGCCCCTTCTGACTCGCTCTGTTTCTATGTTTCTATGTACCTGCAGCCCTCTTGCAGATTGGCTATGCTATTATTATGATTGTAGTTATTAAAGTTATTTCTATGCCACGCAATACCCAACACTCCCTGAACAGTATGAAGCAAACACCCCATCATTATCCCTCTCGCAAGGAGCCTGAAGTGGCTTGCAAAATTGATTTTATTCTCCCAACAACAACCCTGTGAGGTAGGTTAGGATTAGGCATTTGGGCAAATTTGGGGAAACTTGC
The DNA here is from genome assembly GCA_023646645.1 of Varanus salvator macromaculatus. Taxonomy (NCBI): domain Eukaryota; kingdom Metazoa; phylum Chordata; class Lepidosauria; order Squamata; family Varanidae; genus Varanus; species Varanus salvator. The sequence goes on along the minus strand of JAIXND010000761.1, from coordinate 2,737,049 downwards.
ACACCTCTTCTCTTCGATCCACTTCTGCAAGTTTCTCATTCGTGCAGAGCGAGCAGGAAGGCAAAACAACAATGAGAAATGGGCATGAGACAAGGAACATGCTCAGAGAATCCCGCCCGGATCAGATACCCTCATCCCTGTGTCTGCCCTCCATGTTCCCAGCCCCTCCCCCACACTTCTTCAGGTTCTGGTTCTGGTTCCTCTGAAGCCCAACCAGCAGCCCTTGAGCACGACCCCCCAAGCAGCCCAATCCCTGCAATCTTCATCTTTCAGGAGGGGGAAATGCCGAATGGACGGGATTTGCACAGGAACCGTGGTGCCGACTCCACGTTTCAGAGGTCTCGGGCCAGGCATCTCCATGGGCCCCTCCGTGAGTCTACCATCTCAGGGCCACTGCCACCAGCCCCCGGTTTTTGAGGGTCTGCGGCTCCTCAGGTCTCAGGCTGCTTGGTTTCTGGATCCCGAGGGCCCTCGGCCCTTGGATCCCGCTTCCTTAAGGACTTTGGTGCCTGGGCACTCTGCCCACTGGCCCCTGCTTCCTGGCTTTCGGGCTCCTTGGGCAAAAGACCCTCATCAGCTGCCCTCCTGAGTGAGTGCACCTTCTCAGCACCATCGCCTCTTGGACCTGAGCACCACTACCAGCCCGTGCTTAATGGCCAGGGAGCCAATGTCCGGCCTCCCACCAGCAGCCTTGTCTGGCCCCGAGCCGATGACGAGGGGCAGGTGAACAAGCAGGTGGCAGTGAGAGGGAGGTGTTTCATGGGGCTCTTGTCTGTGGGTCCGTGTTGGGGTGCAGGCCATCACCTGGTCCCTGCTGTGCCTCCCCTCGCCACCCTCCATACCTACGTGCATAATGCGCTCTGGCATTGGCCCGGAAGGGGTGCGCTCCGTCCTCTGCCTGAGCAGAGCAGTCAATCCGCTGACCCAGTGCAGATCTGAAGAACTGGCCGCAGAAGGGGGAAGGAGGCGGATGTCCCCCTTCGGCCTGCCAGGGACGCGGTTTGGCGGAGGGCTTCCAGCGCTTCGCCCAGGTGTGTCTGCAGGTGTGCACTGAATGAGGGGCTTCTATCAGGGTCACGTCAAGTCAAGGTGAGGCAGTTCCAGGGCCCGAAGAAGAAAACACGAGGTCTGTTAGCCCAGTGACAGAGAAGCACTTTCTGTCATTAGCAGACAAGAAAAGCTTTCAGACAGTTGCGATCCCACAAGCTACCCTGGCATTAAGAGCAAATTAAATGGTTTTTAGCGGTGTGAGATGGTTATTATGTAAAGCCAAAAGGGAAGGAAAGAGAAAGAGAGAGCTAGAGGGAGAATGGGGTGGGGGGGGGGACACAAGCGATTTCTCCTTTCTTACGCTCATTCTTTTTTCTTTATCGAAGATGCATTTTCTACCGAACAGACCAATTATGCCTGACACTTTAACTGACAGCCAACTCAGGGAGATAAAACCATTTTTCTAAAGCAGTTAAGTCTCATTGATTTTGGTATCAGCTGCAGTTTTTATTTCATTTCATGTCACTTAATTTTTTTTTTTAAATTCCTCCGCATTTATAGTCCTTTTGAAAGGCTCGTTAACCAAGTACGAAGCAGCCTGAGGTCTGCTTCTGTATTTATTTTAATAGGAGGGCATCAGAGTACCGCACAGAGAGAAGCTGTTGTCTTAACAAATGCTTTGCCAAGGCATAAACATTCCTTGATTGAGAAGCAAGAAGGGGGGAACCGGCAAAGGAGGCCTTTTCATGAAAAGCAAATTGCAAGTTGGGTTAAAAGGGGGAGAAATCAATGTCACTTTGATTTCTGGAGAAAATTAACAGGATCATTACATGCCTGGGAGATGCAAAATACAGAAGCACTTCGAAAAATGCCCTGTTGGACAGAATCGAGCCTCCTTCTTGCCCAGTGCTTCCACACAGAGGCAACATCCATCCAGCTGAGCAAAGAAACAGCGGGGCTTCCCTGGACAGGGTCAGACGCTTGAGCCAAGCTTGTTGGCACGGACTGGCAGCCTTCGGGCAGGAATTCCCACAGCTCTCCCTGGGATGGAGCCTGGCGCCATCTGCATGTGGGGATCAGGTACGCCCTGGCACTCGTTTTGGGTGGAAGACTTTCCTTCCAGGCGGACATCAGAGACCAATGAGAAATTCCAGCCACAGTTCTCTTGATCTCCTTCACCAACTTTTGTTGGCATTGTGCGCTTCCGCTGATGGCACACACCTCCAGTAACTCTTGGTGTGGACAGCTTTATGGAACCCCACCACAGATACATGCTAAAGGGCCCGCTCTCGTCACTGCCCCTTTCTGGGGGTTGCTTTCTGGTGGCCTCTGAGCCTGGAGGTTGCCACAGACAGGCTCCACGAAATCGACTTCCTTTCTGCCAGTCTCATTTTCCACATCGGGCGAATCCTGCTTTTGCCATGATTAAAAAAGCCAACCTGCCACCTGTCCTTGAACAACATTTCGAGCTGCGGCCCTTCCTCTTTCCCTCTGTATGCCAATGCTCTGATTTGGACATCTGGACATCTCCCAAGTGGCATTGACCACGTCCTCATGGGCCTCCGCAGTTGTGTCTTGGTCCTCTTACATCTCTTGAGCAAGTCTGTTTTGCAGCCTGCTCTCTGGGCGGGAATTTCAGTGAAGGTTGTAGCTACGTGCCGGCAGGTTGTCCCTGGCTTATGGAGGTCTTATGAACACATGCCCTGCCCCAAACCACCCCGCTCAGCTCTTCCAAACTCAGGGCTGTGGCTCCCCCCGAGAACCGAGCCATCTCACGCTTGGGCTTCCTCCTCTTCCGCCTTCGACGTTCCCTGGCATGATCGTCTTCCCCAGCAAGTCTTGCTTTTTCACAAAATGCTCAAAGTACGACAGCTTGAAGTTCATCATGTTCACTTCCAGAGAAAGTTCTGGCTTAATTTGATCTAGGACCCGCTTGCTCATCTTTCCTTCGATCCAGGGTTACTGCGATTTGAAGGCTGAGGGAGAATAATTGCTCTTGCAACATCGAGTGTTGGAAAACAAAGGCTTCGCTTTTCCTTCTGCATCCCCAGTGGGCAATTAGAACTGCACTGTGCACCACACAGGTGTCATTTCCTCCATCGTTCTTCACACCAATTTCCCCCCTTTTCAGGAATAAATCCATCACAAAAGCGACTTCTTAGGTGCAATGACTAACTATTGATTTTCCATTTTCCATTGTGAAGGAACATCTCACTCTCGGTCTCAGAACAGGAATATACTCAGCTGGGTGTATTTTTTTCGGAATATGTGTAAGAACCGAAGTCTTGAGCAGAAAACTGGGGTGGGGGTGTGGGTGGAGTAGACAGTCCCCCTTGAAATTTCCACATCTGGCCATCATTCTGCACACATCAACATTCCTCGGAAACAAACCCCATTTCCAGAATGCTGCTTCCCACATGAAGGATGAAAGTTTTAACTAGGCACCTGGATTTAGTCTGCCGCACGGCAAAACCAGCTGAGGAAGCAGAATCCTGAGAATGGAAGCCGCTCGCCTGCCTGATGATTGGAGCCAAATCTTGCTGCCTCCCATGATGGTGTTAGGCTTAAAAATAATACTGAAAAACGACCCGGGGAGAACGACACGCAACTGACCATCCCGTGGAGTTTGGGCCCAGGAAGGGCAAGATTGCCCTCACATGTACCCACACAAACGCACACTGGCAAATGCAAAATCGATAGCCGGTTCTGGCACCTAGGAAACCATCCAGATTTGATTTACACCTGAAACGCGGGGAATTGGAGGCGAGAAGGATGATAGATAAGATGCCCTCATGACACAAGCTGTGGTTCTAATTGCCCACCAAGGACACGCGGAGAGAGGGGGGACGGGTTCTATAGATCTCAGCAGTAAATATTAGCTGTTAGCATTACTAAAAGTTTAGACAGGGAGAAAGTTTGACTGCTGGATGACTCAGCCCCGTGCGCAAAATCGGAGCCTCACCAGCAGCAACACCACTGGAAGCCTGCTCACCAAGGAAGCATGGAACCACTGCCAAGCATCGACAGCTGTTCCAAAGCCAGGTGGAGCATGCAGTGGATGGAAAGAAAGCCAGTCCACCACCATCGGATACCAGATGACGACAGCCTCCATCATTCTGAGAGTGCATTGATTGAGCATGTTGGCTGGAGATGTTCAGAGTTGTGGTATGAAATGTCTGGAGGTTGCTGGGTTGGAGAACTCTGGCCTAGAAGGACCAACAAGGATGCATTCCCTTTGACTGCTCTTGGAGAAAGACACCCAACCCATCAGGCCGTTCCTGCCCCAAAACCAAGCCTGAAACCAAAGCTTGTAAAAACGGGTTTAGGGAATACCAGTCCAAGAGAAGCAGAAGCCAGCCCCACTTCCAGGTCTATCACCTTGGCTCAGAAAGGCTACGTGGAGGTTCTGCAGCAGGGTGGCCATTTTCTGGATCAAGGGCTTCTGAAGGTGGCTCGTCTGCAGAACACATGGTCCAAGTAGGCTGGGCAAGCCCTGAGGGGAGCCCTGGAGAACTCCCACCCGCCACAGTAGGCGAGAGTGAGCCAGAGGGATGCGTGCTTTGAGCCAATCCAAGAAGGTTTCCGAGGACAAGCGGAGCCTCGTCCTTCCCTCGGCGATGCGTCTTCCATCCAGTTGTCTAAAAGGCTGAGCCACGGCCTTCCCTTTAGCTGGCACCAGCCGGGGAGGGCCGGCTCACAGAGCCTTGCCCACACCCTCAGCCTGCAGCTAGTAGGAACCGTGCAAGTGAGGGTGCTAAGAACGTTGTCCTCCATCATTGCCACGTGTGGCTTTCTTTCCAGAGCATTTCTCTGCCCTGCTGCACGAATAAAACCTTGTGTCATCTGTGAAGATCATCCATATGCATGAAGAGCAGTGCATATTTTACTGAAACGATGCGCTTCCTGAGAAACTGCAGCTGTTTGCAAGTTCCCAAGCAGTGTCACAAAGTATGTGTCACAATGGACTCTTTTCCCAACCAAAGGCTCTTCCTCATCTATCGAAATTTGATTTGCGGTCCCCAAATTACTGCTCCTCTAAGGTTCAAATTATACATTGCTGACTTAGTTATACACACTTGGCCCACCGAGATCAGTGGCACTTGGGTTAGTTATGACTAAATTCAGCTGACAGGTGGTATAGAAATACAGCCGGGGTGAAGGGTTGACAGTCCTCGAACTTCCCTTTGCAGATGCAGGCCGGCCCCGGAAGAAAAACCTGCACGGGCCCAACTCAATCTGTCAGTCTGAGCTTTGGCCAGGGAATTTAATCCTGGATTTATGCAAGAGTAGCTCTTTACACCTCTTGGGCATCTGTCCAGTGAGCCCTAATGAAATGGCTCTTTTCTCTCGCCTCCCCGATGCTCACTGAAGTCCGAAATGGGCATCCGGGCGGAAGCTCTTAGTAAGAATGGGGGAGATATGGGAGACGATAACAATGGGGAGGTACAGGACTAGGTAGGCAGCAAGCCAGCATTCTCCTGGAAGGAACCGTCCGGGTGACCACTCATTTTGCAAGTGGGAGCGCAGAATGTCCCATGTCCACCTGCAGTGGCATCAGGAGGTGTCTCCCACCCCACTTGCCCACCTCCGTCTCCCCCATCAGAGTACCAGTCCTGCCGGTGAGTGTGGATTTGGCCATCTCTGCAGGTGGCGCAGTGGTTTGAACTGCTGTGCTGCTGGGCTGGTTGATCGAAAGGTCGCCGGTTCGAATCTGCACACGGGGTGAGTTCCTGTTGCTCCGTCCCAGCTCCTGCCCACCTTGCAGTTCGAAAGCATGCAAATGCAAGTAGATTAAAAGGTGCCACTTCGGTGGGCAGGTAACAGCGTTCCGTGCACTTCGGTGTTTAGTCATGCCGGCCACATGACCACGGAGACCGTCTGCGGACAAACGCTGGCTCCCTCGGCCAGGAAACGGAGATGAGCACCGCCCCCTAGGGTCAGGCATGACTGGACGTAACGTCAAGGGGAAACCTTTACCTTTAAAGGAATGTTTCCCAGGAGCTCCGCTGCCTCTTCCCCATCACAGGCCCCAGTTTGGGCTCAAAAGGCTCCCCCACACCTTCCCGAAACCCTCTGCAGTGAACTGAGGCTCCAGCTACCCGGGAATTTAAACAATTAGCAACCAAGGCATTGTATCCTTCCTGCATCCACGAGAGTGTTTGCCTTCTTATCAATCACTAAGCGAGAGCAAACATCGTCTGGATCAGTCAATAATTACTTTAGAGGAGCTGACCTCTCAGTGGGGCAATAAAAACGAACTTATCTACTTGGTGGCATTACTTGGGGGCGAGCCCGGGCTCTCGCTGCTTGCCGTAATGGGTTTATTATTCCAACATCATTAGTGGGACTCTTCAGAAAGTTCATGCTAATAGACTGGCATCTAATGAGTGCGTGCGGGGTGAGTCATGTTCTCTTTCTTATTTTTAAAGTAGGTTGGATGTGTGTGTCTATGCGTGTGTATATAATACACAGACATAGCTTCTGTGTGGCCTGAAGTGCCGATCCTGCCGAATCGCGGAAGCTAAGCAGGGTCAGGCCTGGTTGAAAGGGTGGCTCGGGATGGGTGGCTCAGATGTTGTGAAGCACTTCACCTACGGGCAGTGTAGAAATATAATAATAGGAGTAGTAGTAAAAATTACCCACCGAGGGGATTCAAAATGCAAGAAACAAAATAAACAAAATGGAAAAAAATACACAAAATATTTATTGACAAAAGAAATGTCAATAAATATTTGGAATCTTGTGCTTTCTTTTAAAAAAAGAAAAGCTCTTTTCATCCAGCTTGGAATATGTGCATGCAAGCCGAGTCTACATGTCTGTATGCATCATCCAGCTCAGGGTGCCGGCATGGTTGCGAACAAATCACCTCATTTGGAAAAACATGGGGAAACCTTACTTTTACACCTTGGGACATGTCCTGTGCTCTGGCCCCATCTCTCTGATTCATGCTGTACTGTTATATAAACACCAAATTGGATGAAATCCATAATTCCTGGGCATGTGATAAGAACCCGAACAACTAACAAAATTTACCTTCAATTTTTGGAGCATTGCAACCGCTTTGATTCATTTACAACGTGGCCTGACCAATATTCTGGGCAGAAGCCCTCCCACAGTGGCTTACAATTTAAAAATGCATGAAACCAATACAATAATAAAAAGGATACAACCCAGCAAGAAAGCAATAAAAACTGCCACAAACTTGTCAAATAAAGAAGCACTTTTTCCCGAGCTCAGAACTGAATCCAAGCTGGAGCAGAGCAGAGCGGAGAAGTCAGCAAGAGCAAAGGGTTTGGCTGATTCTGAGAGGGGGAGTTTGGTGGATTATGAAGGGCAGCAGTTAAGATAAATTTAAGAAGGTTCGGATAACATGACCCCTGTGGCTGGTCAGCCAGAAAGGCTTGCTGGAATAGCAGTGGCTGAAAACAGACAAGGGTGGTGCGCACTGACCTCCTGAATCAGGGATTCCAGCAAGAAGGGACAGACGTGCGGAAGCTGCCGTCCACGTCGTTCCACGGGGAAGGGCTGCCTTTGCTGAGAGCAGACGCTCTGAGGCAGCTCAGCTCCACGAAGGGAGGGCCGAGCCTGCGGGCATCCCGGCAGCCTTTCGAACAGCAGGAGAAAGGGCCTTCGTCACAGAAACACGGTGAGTCGAAGGGTCCTCCTGGGTCATCTAGTCTGACCCCCAGCTTCAGCTCATGTAATCCCCAACACGTGGCTGTTCAATCTTCCTTGAACAACCTGGCTGATGGGGCCTCCCCCACCTCCCGTGGAAGCCCATCCTGTATCCGAGGGGTCCTAACGGTCAGGAAGTCCTTCCTGACATCCAACCTGAAACCTGGTCCCTTGAGCCTTGCCCCACTGCACTGTGTGAAAAACCCACGGCAAGGGGCATTGACCCTGATTCATCTTGGAAGCTAAGCAGGGTCAGGCTTGCTTGAAATCTGGATGGGTGACTTAAATGTCGAATGTCGTGGGCGGAGCCGGCTGGAGCTGGGGGTCAGACTAGATGGCCCAGGAGGCCCCTTCTGACTCGCCCTGTTTCTCTGTTTCTTTTGTTTAGGGCCTGGAGAGAGGAATCGCCAGGTTGCTCGCCCAAGCTGCTTGGGAAGCCCTCAGCGCATCCCCTGCCCTATTTGGGGAGCCAGCACAGCCAGCGTTCTTTGCCTGGCTCCCATGCCGCATCTCGGCATTCAGTCAGCTGCCTCTCGTGTGGGTGCTTGGCTGGACCAGGCTCCTGGGGGCGAGTGTGTTGAGCATCTTCCGGAGTTGCTCTTCAGCGTCGGCTCTGATGCAAACTGAGCTTGCAGGAGCTCGCATGCAAGATCGCCAATTCTGGGCTCAAGTCCCCACTCAGGCGTGAAGCTCGGGGTGACCTTGGGCCAGCCACCATCTGTCAGCCTGGACTCCCTCACAGGGCTGTTGTGATGATAGAAGCAAGCGCCCCCCTTGGAGGAAGGACGAATACAAGTGTAATTCATTAGGTGCATAGCCAGCTAGCTGGCCGATGGGTCATGTTGCTATGCTGAGCACACTGGGGAAAATGCCAGGGTGGGCCTCCGCAGGAGAAGAGAAGGCCTGGAGTGTGAAGACATGGGCTACAGATTGCGGCTCTGGCCTGCTCCCAAATCACGCCACCGTGTCGACTCTCCTTCACCCTCTGGAAGCAGCATTCCTGTGACCGTTTACATTATCTCTTCCCCAGAGAAGTAACTAATTTGGAGGACGCTAAGTTGTGTCTGACTTTCTTCTACCTCTAATTCGCCTTCTTGGTTGCACAAAGAGGAGGTGTAAGAAGGAGGGGGCATGAGGAGGAGGAGGATCACACAACAATGGCCCAGTTGCAGTCTCCAGATGTGTTTCACTGCAATTCCCATCATGCCCCAGCTTGACACATGCGCAGGACTCCAGGTCGGGAAGCCCCTCAGTGCCTGAACGACCTGTGCCTTGGCTGATCTCTGCGCTGGAGCTGCTTGATCTCAGCATGGAAACCGGCCCGGCCCAATGCCCTCTTCATTTGCAAAGCCAAAAGCGGGTGCAGAAGGGAGGCATCAAAAGAGCCCCTTTTCGATGGGAACTAGGGTTCAGAAGAGCCCCAAATCTCGCACTCCCCACCCCGCTGCCCATGGGCCACTCGCTCAAACAAAGGTGCAGAGGCTCTGATGGCCTCTGTCCTCCCGGAGCCCCATGATTCAGCAGACTTTCCGCCCACACGTGGCTCCCCTCCTGCTGCCTCCCCGCAAATCGTTCTTCCTGGATTTTCTTCTCAAATCCAACGCCCGCCTCTCCTCCGTCCACATGGGCCTGTTCGCAAATGCAGAGACACACACGGCATGGGAGGGGGCTGCTTCTGGCTTGATGGCGCCCCGAACATCCGATCGCCAAACAGCGGTCAGGCAATCGCCTGCGACCCTCGCTTGATTGCGCGGCTGCCTGAAGCGGCGCAGGGTCACGCACGGTGTGCAAGTGCCTTTCCCGCTGCTAGTACAGAGCAGGGAGCGCCTGGGGCTGCCAGAGCAGCAGGTGCTGTGGGAGGCGGCTGGCAGGAATCCCTCAACACAGGCCGGCAGCAAGGCCGGGCCAATCTATTCACACAGTATTAATTTCTCTTTGGAACCAGGGTGTTGACTCTCAGTGCCTGCCAGGCAGTTTTAAAGGTACAAAGCAGTTGCCCATTTGTCCAAAGTGGCAGCTAGGAACATCGAAAGCTACCTGATAGCAAGCCGAACCCTCAGTCTGCCCAGCCCAGTATCACCAGCACTGACTGGCAGCAACAGCTCTGCAGGGTGTCAGGCAGGTGTTTCCTGGCGCCACCTGGAGGCGAGGCTGGGCACTGCCCTTAGGACATTCCGGATGCCAACTATTGGCTCAAACACGAGGCTACATCCTCTCCCCCCCCCCCCCCCGCCCCACCACTCTAGCCCAGACTCCCCTACTGCCCTTTGGGCATGCTGCACTACAAACCCCATCATCCACAATGGGGGAGGCAGTCCAGCGTGCCTGGAGAGCAACAGATTGAGGGAGTCGATGCATGCTGCGCCGTTTGATTTATCTCTTTGCAACAGTGCACCGGATCATGAAATTGCTCCGAGGTTTATCTCCCAAGCGTAATGTCAACCGCTCATAATAATAACCCTCATTTTAGGAAATAAAAATAAGGAGAACAGGAAGGCAGAAGTGGTGTCATAGTTACTAAATCTGGCTCCGGGCCTATCTGGCTTTCGGCAAGCTTTCGAGCCTTAATGCAGCAGCAGATAGAATATGATTAATTCATGCAGTGGCAAATAGCACCTGGGGCCAAAACGAACTGTTTTCCCTCTCCGTGGTGGCAAATGCAGGAGCCGTTATGGGCTGGTGCTGATACGAGAACAAAGGGTTTTCTCTGTGCCTGATAGGATTTTTAGGACTGTGGGAGGCAAGAGGGGAGGGGAAATGTCTTCCAGGGCTTGGACTAATGGGATTTGACACCCCCAACCTCGAAATCATCTCTTTGGAGGAGCGTGTTGGAAGGAAGGAAGGAAGGAAGGAAGGAAGGAAGGAAGGAAGGAAAGGCCTGCAGCCTGCTTTCAAACAGAGCCGCATCACTTCCGCTTTCCCCAGCCTTGTGCAGGATGTGTCCAAGCCTGCAGTCCAAATGCGTTGGAGCACGTGTTGGCTGCGCTGTCTGGGGCTGGTGGGATTTGTGGTGCAAGAGTGTGGGTACCAGGCTGCAGAAGGCTGACCGACTGCCTACGTCCTGAAGCACAGATGGCGGCCAAGGCACACATGCGGAGGAAAACATAGAAAACAGAGCGAGTCAGAAGGGGCCTCCCGGGCCATCTAGTCTGACCTCCGGCTCCAGCCGGCTCCGCTCATGACACGCCCACCATGTGGAGAACACCAGCAGGGCAAAGGTCCAGTCTCCTGCCAAGAGAGCCAAGAGCGGGGAGAGGACCCCTCCTGGGGTGGCCACGTCGTTGACGCCCCAGATAACGAGGCGTTCTCTCCCTGGATTGCAAGACCGAGGGCTCACGGGCTGTCATCTCCTCACTTCTCTATTATGAATGTTGTTGTGGTTGCCATTATTATTACTAATTCTTAAATTTTATAACTCCTATATAAGATGGCAAAAGAAGAAGGGGACGGCAGAGGATGAGGTGGCTGGATGGAGTCACTGGGGCAGTTGATGTGAGCTTGAGTGGGCTCCGGGGATGGTGGAGGACAGGAGGGCCTGGAGGAATGTTGTCCATGGGGGTCACAATGGGTCGGACATGACTTCGCGACTAACAACAACAATATAACATTCAACACCACATCTACACAGTTCTGGAGCAGTGAATGATAAAGACATTAACCATTAGTGTTTAAAGCCCTGAAAGGAATAAGGAGGGTGGCGACAAGAAGAAGGGCCTTTTTGGGAGTGGCACCCCGACTTTGGAATGAGCTCCCCAGAGAGGTTCGCCTGGCGCTCTCTTCATATTCCTTTTGGTTCCAGGTGAAGTCCTTTTTATGTCACAGCATTTTAATCTGTTAATCTGTTTTTAATGGTATTTTAACTAATGTGGTGTGCCTTTTATGAAATTAAAAGGAGGTGAGGTGCACTTATAATGTCTCATCACTCTTCAATTATTGTGTTTTTATATTGGTTTTTATAGGGTTTTATTGTTGTAACCTGCTCAGGGATCTGTGTGGCTAACAGGGCAGGCTAAAAATCCATCCATCAATCAATCAATCAATCAATCAGATTTGAGAAACCCAGTATGTTGAAGGAGAATCAATAGAAATGTGGCTGGCCAGTCCAAGAAGAGGTGATGGAGTCGGAGAATAGGAGAGCTGGAAGGGGCTGGAGGGCCAGAGGGTCCGAGGGTCCAAATTTTCTTCTGGAGGAGCTGGAAAGGACACCGTGTTCCTACCTGACTGATTTCCTGAGGCAGCCAGTTCCAGAGAAGTGGACCCGCCACACTGAAGGGTCTTCAAGGCTCCATTTGGAGGCCAGGAAGCGCTTCCCGACTGTTGGGACCCCCAGGGCGTGCAATGGGCTCCCACGGGAGCTGGTGAGGCCCCATCGGTGCGGGTGTTCAAGGCTAGACATGCACATGGTGGGCATGTTGTGAGCAGGGCCGCTGAAGCCAGGGGTCCTATTAGATGGTTTGCAGGGGATGCCGTGTGAGGCGAGACTGAGGAAACTGGGTCTCTTCAGCTTGGAGAAGAGGAAACTCTGAGGGGACCTGTTGGCGACATGCAGGTATGTGAGGGGGTTTCACATGGAGGTGGGTAGAGACCTGTTCTCCCCTGCAGAGGAAGGCAGGACGCACTCCAACGGAGCCAAGCTCAGGAAACCCAGGCTCCATTTGGATGCCAGGAAGTCCTTCCTGACAGTCAGGACCCCGAGGGTGTGGAATGGGCTTCCATGGGAGGTGGTTGAAGCCCCATCGATGAGGGTGTTCAAGGACGGGCTGGACATGCACATGGTGGGCATGTCGTGAGCGGAGCCAGCTGGAGCCGGGGTCAGACTAGATGGCCCAGGAGACCCCTTCTGACTCACTCTGTTTCTATGTTTCTCTGGGTGGACCAGCTGGACCAACCGGGCTCTTCTTCTGGGCACCTTTTTGACAAAAGGGGACAGAGGCTTGAGCAGTAAGATTGCGAAGCCCAGAGCCAAGAGAATTAAAGCATAAGCCCCATGAATTAAAAGAGCACAAACATGTTCATTAACTGGAGCGGGCAAGCGCACGGTGGTTCTGTTTGTCTCCAAGTGATGCAGCCACAGCCTGAGACCCCGTCCGCGGCACCAGGCGGAACTACCTGACTCATCACGCTATCTCGTGAAACCAAGAGCATCCATCGAGCCTAATGACATTAATTGCACTTGGACAGAAGCAAACACATTTCTGCCGGCATCTGTTCCCTCTTGCAAACAGCGGCTCGACGTCCTCTGACCCCCTGCCAGGTGGCTCTTGTACTTAATCGCCAGCATGCTGACCCTTCCGCGCCGGATGGCGTCATGCCGCGTTCCTCCCCTACAGCGGCCACTTCCAACGCCAGCATAATATGCTTGTCCGCTGAGGCAGCACACAAATCCGGAGGGGGCTCCGTCCCAACCGGTCGGTCGGCCGCCCGCTCGAGGCAGCAGCCAGCAGCCTGCGTTGGCCACCGCGCCTGAGTAACGGGATCGTGCTGGGAACATTCTGAACCGGCCAGATGAGGCCCGCGGTGTACCCGCTTGGGGATTGATTTCACCCGCGACACGGGCAGCCCGAGGAAAAGATACAGAGAAGGCTCTTCCATCTGGCCAGGAGTCCGTGTGGCCCAAGAGAACGTTTCCAGCACTGATCAGAGACACAAAGACCGCGAAAACGCCCTGATGGAGACAGCGTGGCCAAGCAGGCTTTCCCCGTGCCACAAAATTTCACTTCCGCCATTAAATGGGTGGTGCTTTGGCTCATTTCTTAGCGGGGGTTCATGGGCAGGATCCTCTTGTGCACGGGGACTTGCACAACTGGATGATGCCGTGGCAGAATGCAAAGTGAATCCCACCTGTGGCTGCCCCAGCGCACACACATTCTTCCTGGAGGGCTTGGGGCGACCCTTCCACCCGCCTGCAGTTCCACAAAATGCAGGCTGAGCTTTCTCTATGGGAAAGATTCAGCTCAGCGCCAGCCCCACAGCCTCACTCTACCCCCTAAGCCTGTTTGTTCACAGCATCTGGTATCGACACACACACACACACACACACACACACACTGCCCCTAACTTTGCAGTTCCAATGTTTGCTTAGACCAGCTGGGAATAATGGGAGCTGGACTCCAATGGAAGGCACCAGGATGGAGAAGGCTGGCTGTGGGAAACTGGCATTTGAAACAGATGGCCCCGGGTCTGATCAAGCACCTGAGTTCTTCCTAGATTCTTAGTCAATGGCTTGCTAATTGCATTAGTATTCCAAGATCTTGATTGTTTTTCCTTCAGAAAAAGAAATAAGCTGGCTAGTCAAAGGAATATAAAATTAAAGTAGCTCAAGGAAGTTAGTAAGACAGAACCATGGGCTTGGTTGCTGTTGCTAATATTAATATTAATATTATCTAATTCTGAGCACGTCTTCCTCAGCCACTCTTCTGATGTCTTGGACTACAACCCCCATGGCTTGGCTGGATGGGAATGGCAGTAGTTGTAGACCAGTGCATTTCATCAATGAGTTAAGTCCTTCCTTAGAAGGGACAGAACGATCTTTTGTACGGTTACTCCTCTGGGCCTGAACGGATGCCTTCAAGCCCGAGTGCTTTTTGCTTGCTCCATAGTGGCGAACCTGTTTGGGGAGGGGGGGGTGAGGTTCCCTGGCATGGGCAGCCCTGATACAGCTCAAAAGAGAAGCTGCCAGGGATGAAAAGCCCCACTGAACATTCGCTAACCAACAAACAGGCGTGAAAAGAAGCCAAGAGTAACAAGAGGCAATGAAGGCTCTCAGTATAAGGGACACGGCTTCAGTTAAGAGAGGCCGTTCCAGTTCCCAGTAATAGGCTCTTTGCATCATAATTCCCCATCCAAGTGCATCAGGAAGCAACAAAATAGGCTAAACCAGCAAACAGGAAGTGTTTAATTAAAGGCAAAGGAGCCCTTAAAGACTTCTGTATAGCTTTGCCCCTCCACCCAAAGAGGCTGGCGCTATATTTGATTACCCAAAAGCGTAGCCACAGTTCTGATTGCAAATCCATAGGAGGATGAATACAGGGAACACCGAAGTGCAGCAGTCTGACATCAGTGTTGCCTGGATACTCTATAAAACGCGAGCGAACAAGGCGTGGCGATTCCCGAGAACAGGACAAGCCTAGAAGCTTCTCTACTCAGAAAGAACATTAGAAAGCCCTGCTGATTCAGACTGAAGGGCCATCCACTCCGGTGCTGGGCGCATACAGTGCGCACAGGGGCCTCCAGCAGGGGGGGCGCAAGCCCTCTGCCTGCCCAAGCACCTCAGCAGTGGCGCATGCAGGCAGGCCACCTCTGGTACCGGAGGGAGCCCATGGCCAGCAGGGCTGCTCACCGCGAATGGCCTCCTCTCCCATGAGTCGATCCAAGCCGCCTTGAACGCCATGCAGAGGAGCGGCCAGCGCCACTTCCTGCGCCACGAATGCCACACCTCAACTATGCTCAGTGAGAAGGCCTTCCTTCCAGTAGGATCTCACAGACAATCCATGTGTTCCTATGCTCTACAGCAGGCTTCCCCCACCTGCTGCCCTGCATAAGTCAATGGACATACTGGGGATAATGGGATTCATATGGTCCAACAGAAGCAGGTGTGGAAAATGTTTGCTTGGTGGAATCCCATAGGATTCGTGTCGATCCTTTGACTCGCAACGGCTTTCGCTTGGGGTTCCTCAGGAATCTCACCAGGGCTCCAGGAGAAGGCCAGGGAAAGCAGCCGCGCTTCCCCTGAAGCTGGACATAGAAACATAGAAACATAGAAACAGAGCGAGTCAGAAGGGGCCTCCCGGGCTCCTCTGCCACATGTCCTACTGGCAGAGGACACTTGGCACTCTATAGCCACAGGGGGGTGTCCCTGTCCCTGATCTTGGAGGGACAGCTCAGTGTAAGCAGGGCAACCATGAGACACCAAAGATCCTAACCCTGTAAGAGCAGCCAAGCTGAATTAGACCAAAGGGCCTAATCCGGTCCAGGAAAGGGTTCCTTCGGTGTCCGTGGCACACCCCTAAGGGCAGCAGCCTCCCACCCATGCTCCCCAGCAACAGGTGCACCAAGCCACACTTCCTCAGATACTGGAGGAAGCACCGAGCCAGCAGGACCACTGGCCGGGGAAACCCTTCTGCTCTGTGAACATGACCATCCCCTTTTGGAAGCAGCACAGATTGGTGGCTCTCACAACATCCTGTGGAAGTGGACTCTGTACCTGCCCTCTGTGCTACGTGAACGACTTCCTTGTATGCATCTTGGATCTCCCGCCAATCAGCTTCATGGGACGACCCGGGTTCAAGAATTGTGGGAGCGGGAGAAGAAGTTGGCGAAATCCCCAACATATTTCTATGAATCTGAGGTGCTTTTTCTGAGTGGCTTGGATATGTGAACTTGCACGCTGGCTGGGAAGGCTGTTGTTTTTCACTTTGGGGGTGATCTGTGCCCATCAGCACTCGCAGAAATGCGTATTATGCTGACTCACACTTGTGCTAAAGCACATTAGCACTAATAGCACAAGTGAGGCCTTTGAGTTGTGGTGCTGGAGGAGACCCCTGCGAGTCCCTTGGATCGCAAGGCGATCAAACCGGTCAGTCCTGGAGGAGATCAACCCAGACTGCTCTTTAGAAGGCCAGATCCTGAAGATGAAACTCAAAGACTTTGGCCCCCTAATGAGAAGGAAGGACTCCCTGGAGAAGAGCCTGATGCTGGGAACGATTGAGGGCAAAAGAAGGAGGGGACGGCAGAGGATGAGGTGGCTGGATGGAGTCACAAGGGCAGTTGGTGTGAGCCTAGGTGGACTCTGGGGGACAGTGGAGGACAGGAAGGCCTGGAGGAGTGTTGTCCATGGGGTCGCGATGGGTTGGACACGACTTTGCGACTAACAACAACAACAACATTTGCACAAATGGTATGAAATGCTCATACAGGTCTTTTAAAAAATCAGTTTTTTCCATGAGCAGCTCATGGAATGAAAAGTACTCCATAAAACATGGACAGAATGAATGTAACAGAAATTGCACATCTCCGCCCCTTCCTCACTGTTTTCCTGAGTTGAAATATTGCCGCTGTCTCTCACTGGCTGTTGTTTCCGCCCCTCGATCATTTTGGTTGCACGTCTCTGTATCTGTTATTTATGTCTTCATTCATTTGATTTCTACCTTGCCTTTCTACTGAGGAAAATGATGCTGAAGACGGCATTCAATCATGCATAAAATGCAATAAAACAATAATAAAGCCAATACAGAAAAGATAATTAAAATACTCTGCAATAACCAAACTGTGCACAGTATTCCCAGTGTGACTGCAACATAAATTTGGATATGGGATGTTTTATCTCCTAATCTTTTTTTCTGATTTATGCCCACATGGATTTTACCGTTTTCACAACTGCCACAGACTAGATGCATCTTGCACTGAGCCCTCCAGCACAACTCTGCATCTCGTTCCTGGTCAGTTACCTCCAGCTCAGATCCAGTGAGTGTATGTGCGAAGCCAGATTTCCCTGGAGTTCAACACACATTAGCGATGCCCACGGATCCCCCAAACATACGCCAGATTCCTTTCGGATGCACTATGACTTCCAGAGCAGAGATGCAAGGGTTCTGGGGCAAGGAGCAGGTGTGGAGGGGAGTCTTTGGGCTTGGATGTCCCTTCGATCTAAGTTCATGGAGCACCAAGGCTGATACCTGGAGTTCTGCATTGGGTTGGGCCTGATGGCCCATTGGCTTCTTCCAATTCTTCTATTCTATGATTCGGTGACAAATGCAGGAAGCCAAACCAAAATGACCTCTTCCTGACAGCCCATAACCTTTAAGATGCTCAAGCAATGAGCGCAGTTCAGATGCTAACTCGCACAGCTGTGCCCAAAAGCAGGATTAGATGCTAAATCCAGTATCATTCATCTTTAGAGACATTTCTACACAGCTCAGGAAGGATGACATTCCTGTGACAAAACATGCAGCCTTTATTGTCAAACAGAATAGAGGGGAAGAAGCAGCCCTGGGACTTTTCCCTCGTTAAGGGCACAAAGCTAAATATTAATCCAGCTTTGTCTTTTGAAGATTTCTATAGTTGAATGTGTTTGGCAAATCCAGGATGAAAACGCAAGCCCAGTTCTCCAAGCTCCAGCAACGCACATCAGGCTTACTGGGTTAAGACTCTTACCCCGGATTAAATATCTGCAGGAGAAAAACTCTCTCTCTCTCTTTCTCTCTCTCTCTCTTTCTTGCATTGTTTGGTAGTAGTTGTTGAATACTTTAAAGAGAGGGAAGAGAAACTGATGGGAAAGGGAAGAGAATCATAGAGCCCAAAGAGGTCGTTTCGGTGACTGGATCCACCCCCTGCGTTTATTTGATCTATAAATCTATTGATCTATTTATAGCCTGCCTATAAATTCTACCAAAATGGTATCCAGAGCTGCTCAATATTGCTCATAAAACCTGATAAAGCCATGATAAACAAATACCGTAAAAGCCACTATAGCCACTCAAACATAGCCATCACAAAATTAAAGCGGCACACGACCTGCAGCCCCACTTACACACCAAGTCCTGCAGGAGTAGAAGGGTCTTGCTGCTGGAAGGAGGAGAGCCGAGAGGGACCATCGTGGCCTCCTCAGCCGAGTCCCACAGCCTGGGAGAAGCCCCCGAGAAGGCCCTCCGTGGCTTTACCACCAAACGTGCTTCTGAGGGCGGGGGTCTCGAAAGAAAGGCCCGTCCCCAGAACCTCAGGAACTGGGAAAGCGCTCCTTGGGGAAGATGTCCTCCAGGCTGCTCGATCCTAAGCCGTGTAAGGCTTGGCAGCTCAGAACTGGGCTGAAGCCGCCCTGTGTCTGCTGGAACACGTCCGGTGAGGGCAGCGCACCCGGCTCCCTGGGCAGTGGGCTCTGCTGCCTGAGGGCGCTGTCGGCAAGCCACCTCCTCATTTTGGCTGATCCTCCCTGAAATCCTGGCAACGGGCCCGACTCCCATCTTCAGGCGTGACGTCCAGAGTCAGAGACAGTATCTGAGATGAGGTCTGGCCAGTGCGGAGTCCAATGGAACTGCTACTTCCCCTGATTTCTGAACATGATTATCAAACCTAAAAATTCCTTCTTCGGAGCCTCGTCACACCTCTGATCATATTTAGCTTGTGATCAACTCCATCGCCAAGGTCCTTTTTACATGTGCTAGTGCCTTGTGTCTGTTACAGTTCATTCTGTAATTGTAGACCCAGTATTCTAAATTATCAAGAAGATGGAAGGAGGAGGAGGAGAAGGAGGAGTGTAACGGCAGAAGAAATAAAAGGAGATGAAGAGATGAATGCCATCAGACAGAAAAAGGTGGAGAACTCTTAAACAGTCCTCTCAAGAGCACGGTAGGTGAGCAAACGTAAGGGAGAATGTAGGCAAATGAAAAGAGAGCCAGCGTGGTGCAGTGGTTAAGGGCATGGGACTGGGACTCAGACGATCCGGGTTCGAGTCCCCGCTCAGCCATGGAGCCAACTGGGTGACTCTGGGCCAGTCACAGACTCTCAGCCCAGCCTACCTCACAGGGTTGTTGTTGTGGGGATAAGATGGAGGAGGAGAATGATGCAAGCTGCCTTGAGCCCTTTGTAGGAAAAAGGCAGGATAAAAATCCAAAATAAATAAATAAATAAATAAATAAATAATATGCATTAAAGCACCACTGAAGTTACATGGAATCCACCCCTTTTGTGTTCGTGGGCTTCCCCTCATGCTTGGCCCTGCCTTGCAATCGAGCTGAGCCAACAGGAAGTCCACAAACGTTGCAGAATGAAGGGTGCACAACCTGCAGCCTTCTTCCACGTCACATGCAGCAGGACAACCCAAGGCTGCTGCGCTTGGTGCAGAAGAGGAATGCCGCTCAGACAGCATTTGTGCGGGGCTCAGGTCCTGGTGAGCACTGTGCAAATCCTGGCTGCACCCACCAGGAACGTGGACTCACAGTTGCACGAAAACAGACCTGGGCCCAGGGAGCTGAGCCCAGGGAGTCCAAAGGACCCCTGCAAATGGATCCCTCCCATCAAGACTAGAGCCTGCGCCCCAACACCTGCCGCTACTTCACTGCTCCCCATCCTGATTTGGACACGTGGGGTAGAAAGAAACCCCACGTTCATGCAAGGGGGGTAGAGGTGGAACATTGGCCGGCAGAGGAGGAATATTTGCTGAATTCTGAACTTGGGGCTTGCAGCTCAGATCTTCCGGGTGAGAGTTTGAAACAAGGTGCTTCTGCCCATGGACCGTTGTCCATGAGCATCTGTGGTTCCCGCTGAAAACCTGACCTACGAAAGCCTAAGGAGAAGGGTGCTTTTCGAAAAGAGGACAATTTCTCTCCCAATATTTGCCTCAATCCTCAAATATTCTGCTCAGCTCTTCTTAAAACATTTTGCTTTTCACTGATGAACATAATACATAGGAGGAAAAAATCCAGAGTAGTTAAACACATTATAACTGAAGCCTGAATAGAAACATAGAAACATAGAAACAGAGCGAGTCAGAAGGGGCCTCCCGGGCCATCTAGTCTGACCTCCGGCACCAGCCGGCTCCGCTCATGACATGCCCACCATGTGCATGTCCAGCCTGTCTTTGAACAAATGCAGTTCACAAGTGTATAATAGCAAATACAAATCAGTCAGGACATAAATACAAAATCAAGGTAGATACTACATGCCAAAAAAGAAACAAAACCCCACACTGATTTGAATTTAATTTTGGCATGGATTGACACATAGGCAAACAAGGGAGTTAAAAAATAATTGTTGTATCTTCTCTACAGAATTCTCATGGTTTAGAAGCAAAAGACTTTCCCCCATTATCATGTTGAAGCTTCAAGATGTTAGGGGAGAAGAAGTCCTTCCCTGGGGCCTGGTATATTGAAGACCTCCATCCATGCATCTTGAAGACTTTCTCCACGTGGTCATCTTACCAGAGATGCTGCTGGCAGAAGGCAAGGCCAGATGGACTTCATTATCCTAGGAATGCCCGATGTTCCCTTGAATTGAGTCCTGTGTCCAGTTCTGGGCACCACAGTTGAAGAAAGAGGCAGACAAGCTGGGAGGATCCAGAGGAGGGCGGGAAGGACGATCTGGGGACTGGAAACAAAGTCCTGTGAAGAGCGATTGAGAGAACTGGGCATGTTTAGCTTCGAGAAGAGAAGACCGAGGCGAGACAGGACAGCCTGTACAAGTACTTGAAAGGCTGTGACAAAGAAGGAGGACAGGATCTGTTCTCACTCATCCCAGAGTGCAAGACACAGACTATCAGGCTCAAGTTCCAGGAAGCCGGATTGCGGCTTGATATTGGGAAGAGCTTCCTGACTCTTAGAGCAGTGCAGCAATGGAACGCATGACCGAGGGAGGAGGTGGGCGCTCCCACCCTGGACACGTCCGCGATGCAACTGGACAGCCATCTCTCAGGCATGCTTTAACTTGGAGTCCTGCACTGAACAGGGGTTGGACTTGATGGCCTTATGAGCCCCTTCCAACGCCACCATTCTGTGACCCTAGGATTCCATGAATTCATCCATTAGCTTAAGTAATGCCATTGCAGTGTGGTGGTTTGAGTAGAGAGGGGCACCAGAGATACAGGTTCTCTTCTCTGTCCATCTGGGAATCTCAGTGGGCCGGTCACTGACGCTCAGCCAAACCTGCATCTCAAGGTGGTTGTGAAGATAAGATGGGGAGGAGGAAGACCGTATAAACTGCCTTGGGGTTTTCGGCAGAGGAAAAAACACAAGACGTGAATGCAGTAGTGAATAAATTTTATTTTCATGAGTGCAAGTGGATGTATTTCTGGGAATGCCATCATTCTGTTATATTCTAAAGGAAACACTCTGGATGGATTAAGAGAGTCAGCTAGATGAATTCCCTTCTGTTATCGGCCCATACAAGATTCCAACTGTCGCCTGGCCAAAATGCATCCATGCGCTCGTGTAGACAGGATCCACCCCTCGGAACAGCTCCTAATGGAGAACCAGACCTTTCCACATCTGGCAGGTCGCCAGCTGCCTGTGTCATAGCAGGGGATCTGAAAAGCCGCTTGCCAGATGCTTGGCTGCGAAATGGTCCTTGCTCTCGAGGCAGCGACTTCTTCCCTTGAAGAATCTGCTTCCGCAGGAACCATCCGAGTCTCGGGTCCAGTGCTGAGCTGTCCTAATGTTTGCCAAAGAACCCCGTAGGGCAGCAGCTGACGCTTCACACAAAAGAGGGCACACATTAGCATAAAAACGCATTGCTAATGTGGATGGACATATGCAAATGCTGAGCTGATTACTATAATTTAAACAGAAATCTATCTCACCATCAGTCAGGAAGGCAACGACCAGGGGAGATGCGGGAGGTGCTCCATAGGCTGTCCGGGGGCTCCTGGTGGCAGCTCCATGGCCCCTTAATGCCCCTTCCTGAGGGCTTTGCTCTTTATCCCAGCCTTGAACCAAAGAGCCCTTCAAACAAAGAAAGCTCAATTAACCCTTCGAGTACAGAGCAGTCCTCTATCATGTAGGGCACATGGCCCCCTAATTCAGTGCAGAGGGCCTAGAAACACCAGGGTCGTAAAAGGCAGCAGCTGCAGCCCCCTTATTAAAATGACAATAGGAATATTTTTTTTTTTTAATTTGAAGAAGTGGGTTAAATGAATAGATCAGCTGCAAGGTCTTTACCTGATACCTTGGACAGGGGAAGCTAAGCCGGGATTTAGCCCCTCCACCAACAGGTCCCTTGGCTGTTTGAATTGGATCTCCTTCACTTGCCCCCGGTTGCTTCCATGCAGTTGAGGAAGGGAGCTCTCAGACTCATACACACACAGCAGCGTCCTCTCTTTTATTCGGTATATAGGTCTGTAACGAAGCAGATATCACAAAATCGCCACAATCGCCAAAACGCCAACTTCAAAATAAAACATCCACACTGAGTCAGTTGTTGTCAGCTAAATTCCAAATTAGGGATGGATAAATCTGTCAATTCTCTCAGTTTCTCATGCTTCCATTCTTAAATTCAATTCATCCTAAGTACAAATAATCTTTCCAACTTTAGGTCTGATACCAAGTTGTGTGCATTCTTAATATATCACTTTTTGCATGCAGTTTTGCCAAATATGCACATTTGCATATTTGCCAAAACTGCCAAAACTGCCAAATAATTTTTGATTGGATTGGAGACTACAAAATTCATAGAGGTATTAATTTTGAAAGATAACTGAATTTCATTAGGCAAATTGCCTGGAAAATGCAAAATTCAAATGTGAGCCAACAAAATAAGCATCTCCATCTGATTTCTGTATATTATTTTCCTCTCCTTCAATGCTTTGTGAGTCTCCCAACTAGAAAAACTGTTCATCATATTGCTCAGAAAAAAAGTCTATTTAATCCGTGACTTTTGTGTCTTTCTTTTTGTCTGCTATTATTTTTAAACATTGAAAATGTTCTCTTGCAGAAGTGATGAGAGAGTAGCTGTCTAAACCCAAGGTCGCAAGGACTTCTCTTCCATTGAGCATAATGTTCCCACTTCTAATAAAGTACAGAGAGATAATGTTTTTCCTAGTGACCATTTGGGAGGACTAAATTTCTACCAATTTAAGACAAGAGAGCAAGCTACCTAGCTGTTGCCAGTTCAAAAGCTTTCTTGCTGTTCTTCGTATTCACGCCTTTCTCTCTTAATGGTTCTGCAAGAGAGTGGTTAGAAGTGAGAGATCTGGATGGGAATTTCTCTTCATTTTCCTGGGCTCACAAGAAATCTTTGCTAATTTCATACTGAAGTCAGCTCAGCTCCAGCTGGGCCTGCTTGAGAAAAGCAAGGTGTTCCTGACTTGGAGCACACATGTGTGTGTGTGTGTGTGACAAGTTGCATGGCTTATATGAGGGGTGAGGCCTGAAGAAAGGGGGTGGGGCACAGAGAAGCCAGGGGGCACCAGCGGGACTCCTCCCCGGCCATCCCCCTCTGCAGGGCAGTGGTTCCCCCCTTGCTGTACAGTCAGAGATACTGTGTGATTCTGCTCTTCCTTCAGCTCAAGGGGTCCCATACTGGAATGTTATGAATGCTTAACGCCCTGTCGGAAGCCTGACCTCGAGACAATTCATGGGGCAGTTTCGCCCTGGAGCCCTGGGCGGGCAGAAGATGGCAAAGGTGATCTCTGAACTGGCAGCCCCTCCAAAGTACGAAGCAGCATTGTGGAGGGGCTGCCGCTTATTAGCCATCGGCCTGTTTTTATGAATATGAGTTTGGCACCCCAGCGATGTGCAATTTGTCTTATTTTTTAATTAGATGGGATGGTGCAAGCTCACGTGTGCACATTTGGGGGCCCCAAACGGGGAAGGAAGCCCCACCTGGGCAAGGTCCTGGGTGGGAACACCAGGTCAAAGCGCGACATGGACCGGCCGTGAATGCTGACCCCAAATAGGGCTGGCTTTTTCACTTTGCTTTCCCCTGACAGCTGTCGAAGGCTGAACTGTCAAGGAAAAGCTCAGTTATGTGTCTCCTTGGCTAGTGAAAAGGCGTAATCAACATTTTCCATTTCCCACTTTCCACAGTGAGACCCTCTCATGAATCCCTCGCCCGCATCCCAAGACCACCCGCTTTTCTACCCACTCCTAACAGTTGCTTGGGAAGAGAAACAATCTCCTCTCTCCTTCCATGTTAGTTTTGAGTCTTTTATTGCTGCTCCTTGCTTAACAAAAAGAAAGGGTGTAGACCAAGAGTGTAGGCCGGGGAGCCTGGAGAGGGAAGCTTACAGAATCACCAGCATCTTCAGTAGAAATGCTCTGCCCTTTGCTTCTGGGGGATGCCAAACCTGAAAACAATCTCCTCCCAATGTCATCTACCTGCCCACAGAAACCCCCAAGCAGGACAGGGGTTCAACAGCACCCTCCCACCCATGTTCCCCAGCAGCTGGAGTACAGAGGAGGACTGCCTCTGATACTGGAGAGAGCATAAAGTCATGAGGACTAGTAGCCCTTGAGCGCCCTATTCGCCATGATGTACCAAAGCCTATTTCAGAACCCCACCTTATGCGGAAGGGAATGCATAGCCGAACCATGCACTGTGAACCCGCTTGCAAGATAATGCCTTTCAGGATCATGCACATTTTCCTAACTCTTGCGGCTCAGTTATGACCCAAAATGAACATGCCTCTCACACTTTTCACCATTTTTATGAACTGGAACGTATGAAAGGCGACATCTGTTGTCTCCTTGCTCGTGACAGAAGAGCTCCAGCCCCTTGATGATGCCCAGCTTCCCCACTTCCACCATGTCCCTGGAGATGTGGTGACCAGCACTGTGCATGGCCTTCCAAGGACTGCTGTCCCTCGAAATCGCTCTTTGGCAAACAGCGCTCCAGCCGCACTCCTCGAGGCCGAAATGTGCACTCGCATCTGTTCCGCTCATTAAAATGTCCCCATTTATTCACGGGCTGCAGGGCGTCTAGCCAGGCCTGCTGAGAAATGATAAACTAACTTCCCAGGTTGGAGCTCCTTTCACAGATCTTGTTTCTCTGCTCTCCCCGAGATCTGTATTTTATGAATCAAGCCTTTAATCACAACTTAGGGTTTCTGTGCACATTCTAACAGCCCCTTAATAGTTTTATTCCGTTAATGGCTCATTTGCAGGAAACCTGCATTTGCGAAGGGGGAAAGATTGCTCAGGACATCACATGCAAAGCAAGAAAGACAAAACTCACATAATGACCCCCTGACAGCCTTTCGATGGAGGCTCAGGTGCTGCAGGATGGCAGGGTAGTGGTGCGAGGGGGGGGAGGTCTTCCTCTGAGTGAGTGTGTTGCTTTTGGCTGGACCAGTAATTCCCAGCGAGTGTGCTGGGGCACATCAGCACACTGAGAATGCGCTGTAACGGGTGAAGTAATTTAATAACGAGTGTCTCCTTGGAGCCCCAGAACTGCAGGCCGCAGAGGGCGCTGCCCCCTCAGAATTACGGCCCTGGTCAAACTTCCTTCCCATCAGCCTCCTTCTGCGAAGTGGCTGGGCGACTCATCAGGAGAGGCCAAACAATCGCAAGGACGCAGGCAGAGATGTGGACTCAGCGGTGGGAGCTTCGTGCTTTGAGCAGTGGTTGGAGCCTCAGCTTGGCAAGAGGGGCGCCCCCGTGTCCTCAGGCCTGGCTGGGGACCCTCAATCCCGCAGGACAAATTTGGCCACATCGGGTTGCAACCACCTTGAACCGTTCGAGCTACTCTGCACAGCAGCCTGGATCTTACAGAGCTCTCCATGGTGCTGATCCAGGTTCGGGAACGGGAGGCTCTGACGCTCAGACTGAAGCCCAGCCCACTGACCTGGGGTTCCCCACGTGGACAAGCTCTCTCCCTTGGGCAGCCCCTTTTCTCCGGACTGCCAATGGTCTGGGGGTTCCCAGCTGCCTTCCCAGTCCCCCACCACCAACCATGCACTGAAGGATTGAAAAGGCTCAGCGGAGGCTTAGTGACTGGGGATAAGGTCTTTCAGAGGAACGAGGCCAGTATTCTGTATACTGTCCTGTATCCTGGCCCCTCCCTTGTGTTCCTTTGGCTCCGGGGTCACCTGGAGTGGTGTCACCTGAGTTTTGGGGCCATCAGGCTGAGAGCGGTTTGAACGCCCACCCATGGGTTCCATGACAAGCTCAGGAGGCTACAGTCACCCACAAGCCCACTGAGTGTGACCCTCTACCTGAGCCAGACCCCCTTGGGTTGTGCTTCCCCAAAGCCCCGCTCCCTCATCCCAAGGCCTCTCCCTCCCCATTCCGGCAAAGCTGGCACTGCCTGGCTGGGATCCACAAAGGCCGTTTCCAGGTGGGGGCCCCCAAGCGCCACCAGTCAAGCCCAGAGTAGGATCTGTGCCCTGGACTTAAGGCAGGCCGGGCAGCCACATACCTGGGGCACCAGCCCCCCACTCTGGGCAGACAGGGAACTGCTGGAGCGCCAGGCAGAACTGGAAGGAGCGCCCCAGCTGAGGATGCGCCCCAAGCCCATCCGGTTCAGCTGCCCATGGGAACCTCCACCCATGCTTCCCAGGCTGCCCCCATTCAGGGCCGCTCACTGCCCTCCCAAAGAGCTGCCGGAGGGCCATGAGAAACCAACCCTGGTGATCCTGCTGCTCAGAGGTGGGGATGTAGCGCATGTGACATCAGCTGCCGAAGAGACCCACAGCAGAGCGACACGAGGTCGGATTTCTTTGCATCTGCTCTGGATATTCTGCTCTGGGGCAGGCCTGCTTCCCCAAAGTTGCACACACTCTGTGCAGACGGTGGATTTATTTTTTCAGCGGTCGGGGATTTGCGCCGGCGTGGCTCAGAGGTAACGCACATGAACTTCAGTGCACGTTTACAAACGAACAAAATGCCCATACTGGCAAATCGGATGCCAGTATCGAGCAGGCTGGTGGAAGGAAAGACCCTGGATGGTCCACACAACACTGAGGGAACCGATCTAACCCAGGGCATCCCTCCCCGCAGTTCTGGCCTCACAGCTCCAGGCAGCCAATCGGGTGTGGCTTCAGGATGAGTTCAGAATGGCAGCAGAGTCACTACAACACCCATGGGCAAGCATTGGCACGCCCTTTTGCAATGCATCACCACCATCGAAAGGGGAGCTTCTTGTGGCTGTTGGATGCTTTCACACAAGGTAGCTCCCCTTTAACGATAGGCCAGTGTGGGGCACTGAACTCCCAGGTCTGCCACGCTTCTTGTGAAAGATGAACCTTCCGCCTGTCTCTGTCCGCTTGGAGCACAGGACTTGGACTAACTCCTGGTGTGAGGAGAGTCCGCTTAGGAGAATGGTGCAGCTGAGGACCAGCTGCCAAGAACACCTTCTTAGTGCCGTCGGTGTTGGAACCTGCTGCACAGATCAGCAGCCGCAGTGGACTGTGAATTGTGACTTGCAGTAGGACAGGAGAGTGGTTGAAGTCCCACAGGCTGGAGGGGAGAGTTTAAGCCAAGCTAATGTAAGTCCCAAGGAAGGAAGGAAGGAAGGAAGGAAGGAAGGAAGGAAGGAAGGGAGGGAGGGAGGGAGGGAGGAATTACTTACGTACTGTCTTGCACATCTAAGAGTCTGGGCGTACATGCACCCAGATATAAACAAATTAAACAGGGGTGGAAGACATATGGAAGTACCTGAAAACTGTGTAAGATCAGCTGTAGAACTCAAGAGTTTCGGGAAGGTAGACCTGGCGATCTGTTGCAACATTTATTTATTTATTTATTTATTTAAATATTTATATGCCGCCCCTTGCAGCAGCCTCGGGGCGGCTCACAACATTAAACAAATATATTATTAAAAACATATACCAAATTTAAAAACTGGCCCATCTCAGGTTATCATATAAAAACATACAACAAAAATAAATAACAAGTTTAAATTAAACTTAAATTAAACATAAATTAAACATAAATTAATTAAACATAAATTAAACCAAAGCATAAACATAAATTAACAATAATATTAATTAAAATATTGTCTAAATAAAAAGGTCTTCGCCTGGCGCCGAAAAGCAGATAACGACAGCGCCAGGCGAGCCTCTCTGGGGAGCGCATTCCATAGATGGGGCGCCACCGCCGAGAAAGCCCTCCTCCGGGTGCTCACCCTCCTTATTTCTCGCACGGAGGGTTCCCGGAGGAGAGCCTCTGCCGCTGATCGTAAGGGGCGGGAGGGCATATATGGTCGCAGGCGCTCCTTTAGGTAACCAGGACCCAAGCCGATTAGGGCTTCATAGGTAAGAACCAACACCTTGAATTGGGCCCGGACTTCAATGGGAAGCCAGTGAAGCTGACGGAGAACTGGGGTGATGTGAGAACCACGCCCAGTCCCCGTCAGCACCCTGGCAGCTCTATTCTGCACCAATTGAAGTATCCGGACCGTCTTCAAGGGTAGCCCCACGTAGAGCGCATTACAATAATCCAACCGGGAAGTCACCAACGCATGTGTCACTGTCGTCAGGCAATCGAGTTCCAGGAAGGGACGCAGCTGATGTATCAGCCGAAGCTGTTGGAAGGCGCTCCTCGCCACTGATGACACTTGAGCAGTCAAGGTCAGCTCCGGGTTGAGGAGCACTCCCAAGCTGCGGACCCTGTCTTTCAGAGGGAGTGCAACCCCATTCAAGACTAGGGTCAGGTCCCCTACACTGTAGCCCGACCCACCTACCAACAGGACCTCTGTCTTGTCTGGATTGAGCCTCAGTTTATTGGCCCTCATCCAGCCCATTACCTCGGCCAGGCACCGGTTCAGCACAGCCACCGCCTCACCTGGATCGGTGGAAAACGAGAGGTAGAGCTGGGTATCATCAGCGTACTGATGATTCCGCAGCCCACACCTCCTGATGACCTCCCCCAGCGGTTTCATGTAGATGTTAAAAAGCAAGGGGGACAAAATGGAGCCCTGCGGAACCCCATGGCATAGCTGCCATGGCGCAGAGCCATAGTCCCCCAGCACCACCTTCTGGAATCGGCCATTGAGATAGGAGTGGAACCACTGCAGAGCAGTGCCTCCAACCCCCAATCCCGCCAGCCTCTCCAGAAGGATACCATGGTCGATGGTATCGAAAGCCGCTGAGATTTCAAGAAGGACTAACAGGGACACACTCCCCCTGTCCCTCTCCCTGCATAGGTCATTGTACAGGGCGACCAAGGCGGATTCAGTGCCAAAGCCGGGTCTGAAGCCGGACTGAAATGGGTCCAGATAATCAGTTTCCTCCAAGAGTGCCTGGAGTTGTCCCGCCACCACCCGCTCCAGCACCTTACCCAAAAACGGGATGTTGGCCACCGGTCTATAATTGGCGACCACCTCTGGATCCAGGGAAGCCTTCTTTAGGACTGGCCGGACTACCGCCTCCTTTAAGGGGGCCGGCACCCGGCCGTCTCTCAAAGAGGCGTTGACCACCTCCAAGATCCAGGGTTCAATCCCGTCCTTGGCGGTCTTTAATAGCCAAGATGGGCACGGGTCCAGTAAACAGGTGGTTGAGCGTACCGATCCAAGCACCTTGTCCACATCATCGGGCCGCAAAAACTGAAAGTCATCCAATAATGAGGGAAAAGCAGGCACGGTTGGTCCCTCCCCAAAAGAATCTGTATCAAGAGTGGAGTCCAGCTCGTGACGAATCAGAGCAACTTTCTCCTGGAAATGCGTGGCAAACTTGTCACAGCGGGCTTTCGAGGGTGGCACCAAATCTTTATCGGGGCCCGGTCTCGTCAACCCCTGCACCACCTGAAAAATCTCCGCTGGACGGCATTGTGAGGAGGCAATGGACGCGGAGAAGAATCGCTTCTTCGCCGCCCTCACCGCCACAGCATAGGCTCGCTAGTGTGCTCTAAGATGTGTTCGATCGGACTCATCACGAGATTTCCTCCACCTGCGCTCTAGCCGTCTCCCAACCCGCTTCATCGCCCGTAATTCCGATGTATACCAGGGAGACGAACGGGCTCTGCCAGGCTGGAGAGGGCGCTTGGGAGCGATCATGTCGATGGCCCTGGCCATCTCCCCATTCCATGTTTCGACCAGGGCCTCCACATTATAGTATCTTAAAGATAAACAAATTTATTCTGGCATATGATTTTGTGAATTATGGCTCACCCGTTTCACAATTCCTGCTCTCCATAACTTTCAGCATGAAGAAACTAGATTTTCTTCAAAAAATAAAAATTGTAAATAAATTTTGCACC
Source organism: Varanus salvator macromaculatus (assembly GCA_023646645.1). NCBI lineage: Eukaryota > Metazoa > Chordata > Lepidosauria > Squamata > Varanidae > Varanus > Varanus salvator. Next base: position 2,706,765 of record JAIXND010000761.1, on the reverse strand, counting down.
GTTTTCCTGAGATGAGTAAACCATGTGCTAGACGGATCACCCCCATCCCCACCCCAAGTGGGGTTCTAATGAGAATGACCTGCCATCTAGGCACTAACAAGGCAGTTGAAAGGGATGGAAGAACTATCCTGAAACGAAGAGAAAGGTCATTATCTGATTAAAACAACCAAACAACAACCGGTTCACAAATAGAGAGAGAAAACGTCCGCAGATATATTTGCTTCAGCCAAATGATGAGCAGGTGATCATTCCCTGCCCCAAACTGAGCCTATTATCACTTTAAAGAACACTGTGCCTTCTAAAATTTAGATTCTCATTTGGGAGGGGGTGACTTCTCATGAAAACCTTTGGCCGTGTTAGGAAGCAGAAGAGAAGTGATGGCTTTGAGGTACTAGAGAACAAGCTGGGCCCCTTCTGAGCGAGAGGCATGAGAGCTGCTGAGCAATATCACAGAGCCAGCTTTTCGTTGCTCCATCCTTGTGTCCGATGGACAATTCCCAAGACGGAGAACAGCTTCTTCAACCGGCAGCAAAAAAACCTAAGATTGACAGATGGGAATCAAAGGAAGAAAAATGCCAAATGTTACAAGACTTCTGTTTTATGGAATAGAGATTTAATGGGGTGCCTGGCAGAAAATCCAAATGGTGGGTGCTAAAAGAACAATTAGAAAGCAAAACCAGCCACTGTTCGCAGCCACTCGCGAAAGCACCTGCTGGAGACGGAGCACTTCACTCCGCTTAATGGGGGAGCTGGACCGCAGACGGCATCCGACAGGTGGCACTCGATCGGCACACTTCCTCCTTTCTGTGCTGACATCGTTCCGAACAAAGCCAGAGTTCTGGCACGATTTTCCAAAAGCTTTCAAATAATTATGGAATAAGGGCAAACAGACACTTCACACTTGATTAGCTGATCCATATTACGGCTCCATTAAACACACCAAGGCGCTTCTGCCATCTCTTCCCTCCCTGCCACTGCCTTTTAAAATTTTTCCAAGGATGGTTGCTCTTTCAAGTCATCAGCCTTAATTGCTGGCAAAACAGAAATGAACCTCCTAAAAGGGAAATTGCTTTCGAAGGCCTAATCTGATTAATTAGGAGGGCTCATTGTTTCCATTTTAAGCAGGCAAGAGTTGAAAGAGAAAAAAAACTCCAGCAAAGTTAATATTTATTAATTGTAATTCACGGGCCGATAATGGCACAGCCTGTGTAAGGGCTGTCTAGGCTCCTTGAGGGGGCTTTCGCATGCCTTCTGGGTAAACAGGAAGGAGGGCAAGCAGAGTTCTCTGCTAATTAAGAATATGCTGTTCCCAACCTAATGGGACTGGAGCATTCATTGCATTTTGCAAATTATATGCAGATGAAATCAAAAGAGCAGCTCCCCCGTAGCGGATCCCAGGATACAGAGAAGAAGCTAAGCACAGCCGATCTAGAATGCTTTCACAGGGTGGGGGCCCACAGGCAACCCACCTTTCTAATATGCACAAACACCATCCTTTTTCCCACCTCCCCACAGATGAAAGCACGCACAGCCCCTGGACTTCTTCAAGCCCCTTGGTGCTTTGCTAATGGAATTAGCAGATGGAAGGAAAACACTGTGGTATCAAATGAGCATTCTAGCAGAAAGTCAAGCTTATATTCTGACGTGGAAAATACGGAAGATCCCACCTTTCTAGCTAGGAAGGCATCCCCCATGGATTCCAATGCATCTGGGATGTTATGAATCGGCCTTGCCGGTCCCTTTCCGGACCTTCTGGAGTCCATAGACTTGCACACCCGTTTTGACTAGTAGCAGGAAGGGGTGCCAGTTGCATTGCTGCAAGGGTGCATTGCCCAGATGGCATCTACAAACAGGAACAAAGTTAGTGAAATCCTTAAAAAATCCAGTTCCCTCAATGAGTAGATGATGGAATGAAAGCCAGCTAAGAATTCATGAGACGCAGGCAGAATGGGCGGAAAACCCTTCCATGCATCCCTGATTCTAGTTTAAGCATCCCTCTGGCCAGGTTATAGTGGTCAACTTCTTTGAGCCGTTGCTTCCAGGCTGGGACGGGCAATATGGCTGAAGGACATGGCTACAACAGGCAGTGGTGAGGGACCATGGGAGTTGTAGGCCAGAACCTCCACTGTGGCTCACCTCCACTGTGTATCCCTTTTATACATCCTTCAGTGATCCTGGTTATCTCCAGCTTTCATAACAGGCTTCACCAACTGGTTTCTTTAGATGTAGAAGTTCCAGGAATCCAATACCAAAGTGGACTGTAAGCATATTTCCTTGTGTCAACCTGAGACTTGCTGTGCTTCTAGATAGGGGCTTCTAAGCAATATCCAAAGGCCTTTTCTGGTCCATAATTCTGCTTACACAGATTTCTGCTAGAAGTCTTCAAGTGGAACATGAGCTCAAAAGACCCTCCCACTCATGTTCCCCAACAGCTTCCCAAAGGTCTCCTTCCTTCCTTTTTGTTCTCCTTTCACTTTCTGAAGGAGGTCTCGCTTTCCCTCCTTCTGTGCGCATCCCAGCGCTGCCTATTCACTGTGCCAGTGACCCGTGGGGACCTTTTCTGACCCCTCTGGACTGCATCCTAGCTGAGCCTCTATTGTTGTGATCTTGACAGGGATCTGGCTTCTCGACCTTCCCTTCCCACTTGCTTTTTGCCAAGCTCGTCTTGAGAAGTTTCTGCTAAAGTCTTGGACTTTAAGAACTCAAGCAACCCCCCCCCCCCAGGAACCTTATTCCACAAGATGCCATGATGGCCAGCAGCTTGGATCACCTGAAGTGATGGTTTCTCTCAGTGGCTCCTAGCAAAGGTGGCTGGCTATGCAGTGCCTCCAGTACCTCGAATCCACTTTTGCTAGACTATGCAGAATTGTGTGCACCCCAATCCTATCTCCTCGTACTCCCCTTTTTCAAAGCTGAAGAATCCCAGATGTTCGCTCTTTTCTCACAGAAGGGGTCCTCCCATTTCAATTGCCCTTTCTGCACCTTTTCCAACCTTACAATGCCATTTTTTGGAAGTATAGTCAGCAAAGCCTTGTCCACATGTTATTGGAGAGAACTCTAAGTGGTTATTGAGACAAAATATCGCTTTGCAGAAGACAAGCTGTTTTCGGCCCAGTAGGACTTGCCCTTCCATAATGGTGAGCAAGTTTGGGGAACGTCTGAGGGGCATCTTTGCACCCAAGTCTTCGTCTTGTGGGTCACACACCTGCCAACCACCTCTGTACCATCAAATTTGGCTGCCGTAGCAACATTTTTAAAACATTTATGGAATGTGCTCCCCAGAGAGGTCCGCCTGGCGCCATCATTATTTGTTTTTTGGCACCAGGCAAAAACCTTTTTATTCAAACATTATTTTAATTGTTAATACTATTTATTTATTGTATTCTTTGTCCAGGGTGACTTAAATTATACTGTTTTATATTGTGTTTATTTATTTATGATCGTGAGATGCCCCGAGGCTTCGGCGAATGGGGCGGCATAGACGGTCCCTAAATAAATAAATAAATAAATAAATAAATAAATAAATGTGATTTCCCACCTAAATTCAGTCATTTAACTGTCCATTCTGTCAAGATCCAGCAGCATGCTGTCAAAGCTTCTCCACTGGATTTTAGGAGTGTGGTGAGGGGAGGCAGGAGAGGCAACTATGGGAGTTGAGGTCCTTCACTCCTAGATAGCAGAAGGAGGTTATTCTATTGACGCTTCCAACATGTCCATCCATCTGAAAAAAACAGGATCAATGAGCAATGGAGGGCAGTCATCAAACCCAGCCCAGCATTTGGCAAAATAAGAGTGTGAATTGTACGTTCGGTAGCACAACGGAGGTGGTTTTGCTGCTAATTTGGATAGAGAACGTCAGAGCCGCAGAGCTGCACATATTAAAATATGTCTCCAGTGTGAGTATTGTGTTTATTATATTTTTAATTATCATGACTCCATTTAATGGGAGGCTTTTTATTGCTTTGATGGAATTGTTTACCCTTCCTTTGTTTACTTTACACTGATCTTTCACCATGCTTCTTCCTTCCTTCATTGTTGCTTCCTGGAATCCAATCTAGTTCATTATGCAAGAAAAAGAGAGAAAGAATTTGACCTAACAAAATACAGAATTTCTGCTACCTAATAATGCTTATGCACATGCACTTTCTAAATCCTTTTTCTGAGCCAGATACAGGAAAGTAGCTTCCATGCACAATGAAGTCCAAACCCCCCCTATTCCATCCATGTTTATTAACGGATCTTCAATGATATCACGGAACATTCATAGTTATTCTAACTGCTCAAGGGAAAGGGTGAACATTGAGGTCAATTTGCCTGAAGAAAGTTTTATTGAGTTAGATTTAGGAACAGACAGACAGCCAAGATGAGCTGACCTCCTTCTTCTAGAAGTGAGGACACAGAAAATGAGACATATTTTATCTGAAGCGGCTAAGGTGCCCAGGACTGAGATGGGAGATAGCATGGTGCTCGAAGGGATGGAGCTGGTCTTGCAATAGGATTGTTGTCTGGCACTGAGAAGGCAGGTGAAAATCAACTTAAGCTAAGGTAGCTAAGAAGGGAAATTGCTTCTCACCTGTCTCTTCCTTTAGGAACAGTGCAGGCTTGGTCTGAGTTGTGCCAGGGACCTCACACCCTGCCTAGCTATGCTGATCTTAGAAACATAGAGCAAAGTCAGAAGGGTCTCCCTGGGCTATCTAGTCTGACCCCCAGCTCCAGCTGGCTTCATTCATGACATGCCTACCATGTGCATGTCCAGCCTATCCTTGAACACCTTCACCAATGGGGCCTCAACCACCCCCCGTGGGAGCCCATTCCATACCCTAGAGGTCCTAGCTGCCAGGAAGTATTTTCCGGCATCCATCTTGAATCTTATTTCCCTGAGCTTTGCTCCATCTTCATAGAAAACATCTCTCCACACCTGTCTAACTGGCTGTATTACTCCTTTTTTATTTATTATTTATTTATATTGCGATTTATATCCTGCCTTTTTCCTACAAAAGGGCTCAAGGCAGCTCACATCATTCTCCTCCTCCATCTTATCCCCACAACAACAACACTGTGAGGTGGGTTGGGCTGAGAGTCTGCGACTGGCCCAAAGCCACCCAGTTGGCTCCATGGCTGAGTGGGGACTCGAACCCGGATCATCTGAGTCCCAGTCCCACACCCTTAACCACTACACCACACTGCCTCTCCTTCAATCAGGTGGGGATGAAAAGCTTCCGCAAGTGCAATCTACACAAGATGTATACTGAAATAGGCCAACAACATACTACACCTGAGAGATTGTCGTCTTCTGAAACGTGTATAATTTCTCCAAATTTCAGCCTGTTACCACTTACCTATGACAGTCATAACATATTCCCAGAATCTACCAATTTTGCCGTAAGGGGGTCTTCACGACTCCAAAACCAAGTACCATCTTGGGGATCTAAAAAGCCTCCAAAGGTTTTTCCCAAGAAAACGGATCTGTGTGGTCAAGGAAGGTGACGCTCAGTTTGACTTGAAGGTTCTCAGATGATTCAGACTTAGCTTAAGCGGCACAGATCTAGGTTAGGGCATGCATTGGAGTAGTTGTGCAGTTGTTACTTATTCTGAGGACTGAGATGCTGCCCTTTAGAAAGTTTCCAGGGTGGATGTCTGGCCTCATGGAAATTTCTCTGAACTTCACTTTGAAGCAGGATCAGCTTGCTCTTTGCAATCTGGATTTTGTTTGTTTCTTCAATTGTGCATTATACATTTGAAACAGAAAAGCCCACATATCTGTGCACATTCTCCAACTGTGTACATTTCCTCCCATTGACTGTGACATAAGTATTCTGGGTTTTTTTGAAGGTGTGCATTTCAAAGTGTTCTACCTCCCTCCCTCCCTCCCTCCCTCCCTCTCTCTCTCTCTCTCTCTCTCTCTGTGTTTTCCAAACATGATGACAGCTTGGGAATCCATAGAAATTCTGCCTTGTCGAGATGAAATTTTATGTCATCATCTTCATCAAGCCCATTGTTGATTCCCTGCATAAATTCAACACTCCACCACCTGCCTTCAATCCAACAAGAACGATAGGTGGGACAGAAGGACAACAGCCTGCCCAGAGTCTTGCTCGCCAGGTCCCTGAATCCACACGCCTGCACTCTTCCGTAAACGTCCCAATGCACAGGGGGCGAGATGCAGCCACGTGGAAACCTGCCCCATGAATACCCTCATTCTGAGGAGCTAACCCCGAGTGCCCCCTCTGAAGCAGAACTACTGAAGGACCTCCAAAGCCAGCCTCACCTGACGGGGAGGACAGCATGTTTGTTGCACGAAAGGCCCGGGAGGACAGGCTGCCTCGATTCTCCAACATATTCACAGAGGAAGAGTCAGAGAGTGCCCCTTTCCGCGCTGTTTGGGGCCTGTGATTTATTTATTTATTTATTTAGGGTATTTATATGCCGTCCTTTGCAAAAGCTTCAGGACAGCTTACAAAGATAAAATACAAATATCACCAAAGATAAATTATCAACCCACTCTGGCTGCGGTTAAAATAAAATGGCAAAAGTGTTGGTGTTGGTTATGACCTACAAAGCCCTGAATGGCTTGGGTCCTGGCTACCTAAAGGAACGCGTACGTCCATACATGCCCTCCTGCCCCTTGAGATCGGCGGCAGAGGCCCTTCTCCAGGAACCCTCTGTGAAGGATATTAGGAGGGTGAGTACCCGGAGCAGGGCCTTCTCTGCGGTGGCACCCCATCTATGGAATGCGCTCCCCAGAGAGGTCCGCCTGGTGCTGTCATTATTTGCCTTTCAGCACCAGGCCAAGACCTTTTTATTTAAACGCCATTTTAATTGTTAGCTTTATTTATTGATTTTATATCTTCAGCCAGGACGTCTCCAATTATATTGTTTTTATATGTTTAATATGTATTTATTTATTGTTGTAAGCCGCCCCGAGGCTTCGGCGAATGGGGCGGCATAGAAGCTCACTAAATAAATAAATAAATAAATAAATAAATAAATAAATAATACAATATTAAAACCTATTAAAATGTTGATCAAATAAAAAGGCCTTAACCTGGCGCCGAAAAACGACGACGGTGCCAGGCGGACCTCTCTGGGGAGCGCGTTCCATAGATTGGGTGCCACCGCAGAGAAGGCCCTCCTCCGGGTACTCACCCTCCTAATATCACACACGGAGGGTTCCCGGAGAAGGGCCTCTGCTGCCGATCTCGGGAGGTGGGAGGGCAGTTCAGTTCCAAAGGAGTTTGGAGGAGGGAAGTGAGCGTCACACGGTCTCCCTGTTTTTCCCCTCTGTCACTGGCCTTTGTCACATCAGCAAGAGGAGTTTCCAAAAGGCCATTGTGCTTAGTGGTTACTAGCCATGAGTAGCCTATGACTCAATCTCAAGCCCTTGCAAAGTGCAGCCAGGTCAGACAAGCATCTTCTGTTCAGAGAGTGGCCCACCAGCTGCTGCAGTGGGAAGCCCCCCTCACCCATGTTCCCCAGCATACCACCACTGGTCTTATATGTATGGAAATCATGACTAGTAGTTATTTTTAGCCTTATCCTCCAAGAAGGCGCCTAATTCCCTTTAAGTCATCAAGTTGTGATCTACATCTGAGTTTAAACATGTGCTACGTGAAAAGGACGTAATCTTCTCTGTCTTGAGTCACCCACCCAGCCTCATGAATGATCCCACAGTGTCCTAGAACTCCAAGAGGGAGAAAAATATCTTCCTACCATATTCCCCAGACATATTTTGAAGTATCCCTTATTTATATTTCCTAATTATTCTATTTTAATGCATTCAGTGTGGACAAGTGCAAGGTCTTGCACTTGGGGCACAGGAATGGGTGTCATAAGTGCAGGTTAGGGGACAAGTGGCTGGAGAGCAGCACTTGTGAAAGGGACCTCAGGGTGCTGGTTGACTGCAGGCTAAACGTGAGTCAGCCGTGTGATGCGGTGGCCAAGAGGGCGAACGCCACCCTTGGTTGCATAGCCAGAAGTGTGGTTTCTAGATCAAGAGAGGTATTACTACCACTCTACATGACTCTGGTGCGCCCGCAGGTGGAGTATTGTGCTCAGTTTTGGGCCCCTCATTACAGGAAGGATCTAGCCAGGTTGGAGTCAGTGCAGCGTAGGGCCACAAGGATGGTGGCTGGTTTGCAGGGGATGGGGTATGAGGCGAGACTGAGGGAACTGGGTCTCTTCAGCCTGGAGAAGAGCAGACTCAGAGGGGATCTGTTGGCGACATGCAGATATGTGAGGGGGTGTCACATGGAGATGGGGAGAGGCCTGTTTTCCCCCTCCAGATGAGGGCAGGACGCGCTCCAATGGAGCAAAGCTCAGGGAGCCAAGGATCAATTTGGATGCCAGGAAGCACTTCCTGACAGTTGGGACCCCGAGGGTGTGGAATGGGCTTCCACGGGAGGTCGTTGAGGCCCCATCGGTGGGGGTGTTCAAGGATAGGCTGGACGTGCACATGGTGGGCATGTCATGAGCAGAGCTAGCTGGAGCCGGGGGTCAGACTAGATGGCCCAGGATGGCCCTTCTGACTCGCTCTTTTTCTTTGTTTCTATTTTGTATCATTTGTTCAGTGTGTGAAGAAATGCTTCCTTTCATCCATCCTAAACTGGCAGCCGATCAGTTTTGTTGGCTGGACCAAAATGCTAGTAACCTGGAAGAGTGAGAAACCTGTTCCTCTCCCCGCTTTCCCCCCATCCTGAATCACCGAAGAGGCCGCACGTTTAGTCTTGGAAGACCAATTTCATGAATACCAAGCAAATTCCACAAAGCATTTCATAGGATGCTGATGGAGCCGCAACATCATCCTGCTGGTGTCCATAGCAACCTTTTTGCTTGACAAGAAGTGGCTGAAGTACTGACAGAGGGTGAAGCCTGACTTCTTTAAGAGGATACAAACAGACTGCCTTGTCTTGTCCCCTTCCTAAAGCCTGAACCCAGCTGAGCGAGGAAGAATAGGAAGGTTAGTCAAAACAAAACTAGAGGCATCCAAAGAAATGAATGCAAGAATAAGGAAGTACAAAGTCACAGAAATGTGTCAGGCCACAGGGGAAGGCAAAACATTCTCAGAGCCAAGTTCACTTGACTTGATGCAGGAGGAGAGACTGTTCGGGACGCCCCACCGAAGGCTGCCTGCCTTCTTTCGCCCTCTCGCTTAAGCATTTTGGCCCGGAATCAGATATCGGCTGCTTTGCTGGATAATCAAGATGCTTTCAGCCTCTGTGATTCAGATATTTTGATTTTTCAGTTGACTCCCAGGCACTGAGGTTTCCCCCAGGAGCTAGTTTTGCAAATGAACTGGTTTGTTATTCCATCCTAATTCCATTTTGGATTCCCGGGCTCTGCACAGACACTGTGCCTGCACAATTCGCTGCCTCTTCTGTCCAGTATCTCCACCCCTTCATACTGCTCTTGCCGCCGCCGCCACTCTTACCATGTTTGTGGCAAACAGGAAGTCAGACTTCAGCACCTGCACGACCCTGTGAAGCAGCCTCTTTCTGAGGGTGGGCAGAAGACAGCTCTCCAGAGTTTGGGCTGCAGCTCTCAGAAGCTGCTGTCAGCCTGACCAATGGCCAGCAAAGCTGAGTCCAAGAGCAAAACATCTGGAGATTCCCGCTCTGCCCACTCCTGAGTTAAATCCTAAGCAGAACAAATGATGCGAAAGAAACTCTGCATCACTTCTTCAGAGGGGTGCCCTGGCCCTTGCATTCCTGGAAGGCTTTAAGCCGACTGCCAAACCCTGCCTCCTTCCCTGACCCTGCACCCTTTCCCCAAACCCCAGTAGTTTTCTGCCCTGTTTCCCCACTGCCCACCCCTTCTAAATGGTGGAACTGCTTCCTCTAAGCCTCGGTGACTGACAGTAAAAGATTTATCCTCACAGCAGCCACATTTGAGTGCCCACCTACACCTGGACTGCAGCCCCCGAAGCTTCCTTGGAATGTAATTTGTGGCCCAGAACTACAGGGCTGAAATAATGAACCAATCCGCATATGCTAATTTCTGAATGCAGCCACAGCAATCAAGGCCCTTGCCTCCTAAGGACCTCCCCATATGTAAAAAGGGGCACATGAACAGGGGAGAGCAGGGTAGCTGATTGCAGGCAAGACAAAACCCCAGAGGAAAGATTCCAGGGGGCAGCCAGAGGTGAAGCAGGTGTGCTTCCCCAAATGTGCCCCTCATCAGGATCCCGGATCTTCACTTCAGAAGGTGCTCGTGGGCACCCAGAGATTCAGGGCTCCCGCCCACATGAGCCACTCCCCAGCACTGCCCAGTCTTCTGCCCCGCCTGGAGGCACGGAGCTGGGGACCACTCTCCTGTTCCTGCCGACATCCACTCACTCTGGGGGCATCCCCACTCTTTCCCTTGGTCCTTCTCACGGCTGATGATGAAGCCAGGGTGAGACTTCATGGATGCAATGGCAGCTGAACCTCGAGGCTGGAACCCACACACCCCTCAAGACTTATCGACCCAGGAACGACTCCACCTGCGGCACATCTTCTGTTTAGGTAGCTGGTCGACTTTATTGTTTAGCTTTTCACCTCCTGAATGATTTGCTAGCCTGAGGGAGAGGACCAGTGAAAAGTATACCTGGCCAAATTTTGGACCTTCTGCCCTGGGAGATATGTGGGGTGTTTGGTGCATCGTTGCAGCTTCTCTCTAAGCTTCTGTCTCGACAGGTGAGGAACCCTTCTGCTTGCTTTCTCTCTCTGAAGTTATAACCGCCAAGCCATGCTTGACGTAGCTCCGGAAAAGGAGTGAGGCGTTCTTCAAAAAGGGTTCTAAGTCTGCCTCCGGTTGTTTCTCCTTGTATTCATAGAGCTCCTCAAGGCCAACCCTGGCGGTTTCTTTGGAGTTGATCTTCTTGAAGATCTCAGCCAGTGTGCTATCAATTCTGTCCTCAGCGGGGCAAGCAGCAGCTCGGTCGCTCTCCACAACACCCAGCTCCACTGAATGCCTCACAATCTTCCGCAGGTGGGTCTCTAGCTCAGACTCATGCTTGTTCTCTATCAGAGTGAGGTGATCCAAGATCTCAGCCCCCTTCAGCTTGCAAAGAGTGTGCAGAAGAACCTTCAGTGCCCGGATTGGGTAACTGCTCTCATATTGCTTCAGCTTCTCCTTGGGCCATCCTTTCATGAAGATGTGGATGTCCAGCAAGATCTGTTCCAGACTGACTCTGCTAATGGTTTGTGGAAGGCGTTTGACAGCTTTCCACAAACACTTGGCCACCATTTCAGAAAAGGCAACGAGATTCATGGCCGTCAAGCCTTCTTGGAGCAGAAGCAGCAAAGAATGGAAAAGCCTGGTCAGGTCTGATTTCTCCAGCACATTGGTTATCAAGAGACCGACAGAGTGGATGATGTCTCGCCCTTCTTGAAGGTCTTCAATGGGGGAATCCAGCAATAGGGTGATGAGGCTGCTCAGGAGGTCCTTCAGCACTCCAGCAGAGGCCTCCTGGGCCAGGCTCTCCACCTGGAAGAGGGAGACCATGCTGCAAACAACACAGCTGTACAGCTCCATGACCTGCTCCTTCCTCATCTCCTCCTCAGATGTCATGTGGAGCCGATGGATGAACTTCAGCTGTTGGGTCGTTGCTATCAGCAGCTGGTTTGTATGGCCAGACATCAGGTCCGCTTTGCCCTCCTGCTTTATAATCTCTTGGATCTGCACCAGGGCTTCAGTGCTGGTGCTGATGTTGCCACCAGCTATGTTGCAAATGGCCATATTGATGTTGGGAACAGTGCTGCTCCCCGTCTGAGACGCCAGGCGCACAGATTGGGGGCTGGTATCCGCCTGCTTCGGATTCCCGCAGAAGGCCATGCTGTCAGCATATTCTACCTCAGCTCGGTCCATGTGGGAAATGCAGAAGTCTTCTCCTGTGTGATGGCCAGTTCCAGGGCTCAGCTTGGAGACCTCTACCGACCCCATCCAAGCAGCCAGGCTAAAGACCTCCTCGTCGACTTTTTCTTCCCTGATTTGTTTGGCTTCCGCCTCTTTCATCCTCTCCTCCAATAAGCTCATGTGTTTGTCAGATATATTCCCAATGATCTTGAACGTCTCCACTCCATACACGTCCCTAGCAGTGGCAATGACCTTCAAGGCAGCACAATGGACAGCATTGTTTGAATCTCCTGTCAAGGTGATGATGGTCTTCAGCACTTTGCTTGGGTTTGGCTGGCACACCGCTGGACCGTAAGTCCTCAGCAGCCATGCCAGCTCTTTCAAGCATCCTACCCGCTGGTTAGCATTCTTGACCTGGGCTCCCTCCAGGAGGAAACAGAAAATCTTGCAAGGCGGGTAGACCAGTGTTGTCTGCTTCACTATTGCCCGCACCTCTTTGAGGATGGACTCCTTTGTTGCTCCCATTTTCAGGAGAAGATAAGGCAAGAAGGCAGAGGCCTCATTGTCCATCAGCTGGTAGCGCTCCTCAATGAGTAGACTGAAGAGCCTTTTGAGATATTCCAAGGTTTTCATCAGCACCCACGTGTTGGTGTCGAACAACCGCAGGCTCAGCCACTTCAGGATGAGGTCCAAGCAGCTGATGACGCCATCCTTCTCAGCATCCAAGTGCTTGGTCATCACAGTCAGTGCTCTGATGTGGTGCTGGAAATTGGAGTGGAACAGCTCTTCCTGCAGCCAGTTAGAGAGGCAGCCGCACATCTGAGCTTTGAGCTGCTCAACATACTTGCTGTTCGGGGTGCTGAAGTTCCATCGCAGCACCTTCAGAGCCTTCTCATCCTTCACCCGCTGCTCTTTCGCCTTGGGAACAATGATGAAAATGGGCCCCAGCTTGCTACTGTCATCCTTCATGCTGGGTTTTCCTGGCAGCTTCATGTGTGGTAGTCTCTTAGCTTTGAGGACAGTTCCTTCTGATTTGGCTTTTCTTAGATCCAAGCTCATTTCGCTGGACTCCACATTTTCAGTAGAGAAGGAGGCTGTGCTGGACTGCTGAGGAGGAAGCAAGCCTGACTTGGCCCAAGACTTGCCTCGTGGCAGCTTCGAAAGTGGCCTAGGGAAGTCGAAAGCGGCCTTGCTTGGCTCGCCAGCACTTTTTCCCAGCAGCGACAGTACCTCATCTCTGGATGCTGGCTTCAGTTTGTTGGCAGCTTCAGACATCTTCTCAAAACCAAGGTGGAGAAGGAAGAACGGCAGGGCTTCATGAGCTGCCATGCACGTTTCTTCATGATGGTCCTCCAAGGCCGAGTACAGGTGAGGCACACAACGGAGCAGATCTGTGGAGATGGAACTGGTGGAAGGCAACTTCTCAGCCAGCCAGCCCAGGATGCCCTGCTTCTGGAAAACACTCTCCTTCTTGGGATCCACGGAGAGGTCTTCTCCTTCCAGCCATTCCTTCATGCCGGTCTGCTCAGCCCAGGCTTCCATGGTCGTGAGCGCTGCTGCCCGCAAACTGCTCTTGCTGTCTCTCAGGATGGCGATGATGGACATTCCCAGAGTCTTGACATGATAGCGGATGCCAGGGCCCATGCCTCTCGCGAGCTGCTCAAGGACGATGAGCGTCTGCTTCACAAGAGCTTTGTTGGAATCCTGCAAGCAAGACTTCAAGGCGACCGGAAGGTCCCCGATGCTCGGCTGGATGGAACTGACCTCATGGAGGATCCGAGAAACCTCCTCCAGACCTTCCTTGCGTACCTTCCAGTTTGTATCTAGCATCTTTGAAATCAGATCCATCGAGAGCTTCTTGCTGATGTCCACAGCATCATTTCTCTGGCAGGCCTGTGCATCCCCTCCTCGCTGGTCATTCACCCCACCCCGGCAGAACTTGCACCGGCCTCGAGTGGGAGGCGGAGGGCTCTGGCCACTCACCTTCTCAAACTCTGCTTCGATCTGGGAGAGGAGAGATGGCTTTTCATCCTTGAAGAAGGCCCTCAGCGGGGCTCCTACATACAGGTACATCACACCCAGGAGGTGGAAGGCAGAGGCTCGCTCATCTGGGTGGGCTGCATCCAGGGAACATTTAATGTAGCCAATAAAGCTTTTGGCATCCAAGCCATCAAAGCCAAAGTCCATGATGGCGCTAGACAGCCAGTTGAAGGTTTCTGAGTGGGTCCTCGGGCTGTCGAGCAAGAAGGCCGCTTCCACAACTTTTCCTGCTGTCCAGGGCAACCCACACGCTTCGGCCACTGCAGTCAGAGCTTCTTTGGTGTCACTGCTGCAGATTACATCCCCAATCTTGTCCACGAGGTTTCCCAAGACAAACTGAGCCGAGGTTTTGGAGAAGTTCCCCTTCTGGGCAATAAGGGTGACGATGCGCAGCTTCTTCTTCATCACTTGGAGCTTGGTTTCGTTCCATCCGGGTTCTTTGTCCAGCAACCGCACCAGAGCCTGGCAGGGCATCTGATTTTTCTCCATCTCTTCCACAGCCCTCTCAAAGCTCTCCAGGCAGGATATCCGCTCTTTCCAGTTGCTGCTGTCCAGATGTTGGAGGCAGGATGCAGGGAGGACTGCTGCAGCTTCCAGCTCACATGATTCTTCTGAAAGCTCCTTCTCAGGCACGTTGCTTGATTCTAGCATCTTGGCTGATCTTGAGTTCTAGAACCTTGGCTAGACACGTTGGGCATGGTGACTTTGCCCTGGGTTGGGTGGCTCTCAGCTCAGAGAGAGCAAAGCACATGCCGGGAAACAAGAAGGGCCTGGCCTGCCTTTGGGGATGCTCTCTGTTACCCCCACCCTCCACCCTGCCCCTCCAGAAAGGAGCTGATGGTTCCCAGAGGCTGAGGACGGGGGTCTTCCTAATGGCTGTTGCCTCCAGCTTATAAGCAACAAGTCCTGGCTGAAGACTCGCATGGGGCATTGTGACATCATTGGTGCTTTGACAAGAATATGGCAGCCATAGACTACCAAGCAGGGGAGAACTGGAGAGACTAAGACCCTGGTGGCAATGCTACCTCGCTTCTGAATTATTTTGTCCATGGGTGGCAAAACACCTTCCTAAAGGCAGAAGAGTCTGGATGGTCTAATCTCTGCCAGCTTCCCTTCTTCTCTCCCCGCTTCCTGTCCCTCATTCCTGCGGACTTCTTCACATCCCCTCTTCTGCATGTACATGAAAACTCTGGCCAACACCAAGGAACTCTGAGGCTTGCCATTTCCGACAGACTCCTAGTCCTGTCCCAGAGTGGAGACCCCACAGCAAGAACACAGAACCTAAGGCAAGGCTTCCCCCGAGGGCCCCAGCCTGGCCGTGCTCCCTTTCTCCAGCCCCCAAGTGCTTGGGGCTCCCAGCTTCTAGGAATTCCCCACTGGCTTTCTAAAGAGATGGCGAACCTCTCCCAAGATTTAGTTACCAACAATGAGCTTTTGGCTAAAATGTGCTGCTGTTCTGGGGTGTGTTGACTCCGCCCCTTTGGATTAGGCCTTGCCCACCAGCAGCCCCTGAGAAACTGGATTTGGTCCTCAGCCTGAAGGGGATTTCCACAAATACTCCAACTAAAGGAGGGAGGGTGGATGGGTGGATAAAGGAGGGAGGGAGGGTGGGTGGAAGAGAGTTCCATGCAACGAGAAGGCCAGGGCACTCTCCAAAGAATGCAGGTCCCACCATCCGTGCAGCACTGGCTCCGGGCTTTTCTGGGGCCCCGCTCAGTGAATCGACTTCTTTGCTGCCATTGTCAGCAGCTGCTCAGCTTCTCACCGCTTCCTCCTCATGGCTCCCACTTGCTTGCTGGAGGGGCCGAGCACCAGTGAGCAAGTGGGCCAGGGCATACGCGGCTGCTCCTCCTCCCCCCCACACCCTTGTCTGGACCAAAGCAAGATGCAGCTGTGCAAGCAGGTGGCTGGGGTGGACAGGAGGAGCAGATCCAGGGAGCCCTCACCAGTGGGGCCCTGCTGGGGAACAGGGCTGCCCTCACTCCATGCCTACGCTGGCCTCCAGCACTAATCTCTGGCCATTGGCTGGGGCTGCTGGGTGCTGGTATCCAAAAGCAGCCTGTGGACTCAGCATCCCCTCCTGCAGCACAGGAAGCTTCCAGTCAGTCCTATTTGGGACTCGCTTTCCTCAGTCATCCAGGGGTGCCCATATTGGCACTGACAGTCCAGGGCCTCCCGCCTCTTTCTCACTGGAGACAGTCAGAACTGGGCCTGAATCCTGGTGCATCGCGTCTCAGCACCCAGTTGCAAGCCTTTCTTGGAGATTCAGAAAGAGCACCAAGGCTTTGAGCTTGGCGCCATCTCGATTTTCCTCTGATTCCACTCTGTTCACACAACCCTTGCGGGGAGACCGAACACACAGACCGTGGGGAGTGATTGTGCCTAATCAGCAAACCAGACCAGAAGTGGTGGCAAGCGCCCCACAGATCTGGGGCTCAGACCCACGAGACAAAAAGGATCACAAATGAGCATGTGCCAGTGTGGTGTATGGCTGAGCATGGGGCTGGGACTCAGGCGATCCGGGTTCAAGTCCCGCTCAGCCGTGGAGCCCACTGGGCGGCTTTGGGCCAGTCACAGACCCTCAGCCCAACCTACCTCACAGGGTTGTTGTTGTGGGGATAAGATTGGGAGGAGGAGGAGGTAAGAAAAAAAAGGCAGGATATGAATTGAATAAATAAATAAATATGTTCATTTACAGATTCTCCAAAATCAGTCTGCATATGTGCCCTGTCTCCCCAAGACACCCCTATTTCTATCCAGGGATATATGGACAGGAGGCAGCGGAGCATCTAATTTTGGGGTGGGGGGAACTCTGGCTGAAAGGTCCGGGGGTGGCACAGCAGGGAGTGAAGCACGTGTGGATGCAAAGTCAGCCTGTCAATTCAGTGGGCAAGAGAGATCCTCGGGGACCCTGGCCTTTGTTTCAGCGAGAGCCTGCAAGCAACGGAGTGGTGGGCAGAGGGCCTCCCAGGGATTTGGGGCTCCAAAGGAGAGACTCAAAGCTCCAGCCCCAGCCACCCCTTCTCCAACTTCCTCTGAGGGCTACTGGTCAGAGGAACCCAACCACTCCTGCACCGGGTTTCCAGTACAGCAAGGATTTTGGCAGACTCTGTTTACCACTGATGCTGGAGAAGACTCCTGAGAGTCCTTTGAATTGCAAAGAAATCCAATCAGACAATCTTAAAGGAAATCAAATCTCACAGTTCTTTAGAAAGTCAGATACTGAAGCTGAAGCTCAAATTCTTTGGCCACCTCGTGAGGAGGAAGGACTCCCTGGAGAAGACCCTGATGGTGGGAACAATGGAAGGCAAAAGCAGAAGGGGACAGCAGAGGTTGAGGATGCTGGATGGGGTCACTGCAGAGGTGGCAGTGGGTTTGGGTGGACTCTGGGAGACAGTGGAGGACAGGAGAGCCTGGAGGAATGTTGTCCATGGGGTCATGATGGGCCAGGCACGACTTTGCAGCTAAACGAAACAAAAACAAAACATGAGCACTGATGGATTCCTGCCACGAAGGACTACACAGCCCAGGATTTGCAGGAGCTGAGCGGGGCTTTCAAGGACAACACCTCCTGAAAGACTTTCCTAATTAGGGCTGCCAGAAGCCAAAGGCAATTTGATGGCAGAACAGCAGCAACAGTGTTGACCACCATTAATCTCCACCCAAACTGGCCCACCTGCTCCCTCCCCAAACCTTGCAGGACTCCACGCCTCCTTTTCTAAACTCCCAAACACCCCTGCAAAGTAGGCCCGCACCCATGCCCAGGACTGTGGCTGACAAATGCTGAGCTCAGACATCCCTTTTGTGAAGGGCCAGTGCCAATTGCAGCACAATTCCACTTTGCCTAGAAGTGCCCAGCCCTGCCCCTTGAATTGCAAGGCCCTCCGTCCCCACAATCTGTGTTTCCTATAGCCATGGCCGTGCCTGTGCAGATCTTCTCATCTGATCATTTTCCCTACTGCACCGCTAGCTGCTTCGGGCATTGATGTTCGGCTGGGTAAGACAGAAACTGACTCTGTGGGGCTGCTATTTAGCTTCGAGGGAGGACTCTGTGGCACCAAGGAGAGCTTTGTTTGCAATCCAGCCAGCAGCTCCGAGGAGGCAGCTTTTGCCAGCGGGAGGAGGGAAGATGCGAGGCCCCGCTCCCAGCTTCTCACAGTCCTGGACCTGCTTCAGGCTTCTCTGCAGCTGCTGTTTAACTAAAAATCAATAAATGGGTAAATAAAACAGGGCACAGTCACTCCATGGGAAGAGTTGACATCTGACCCTGTGAGGACATGAGGAGCATAGGACTGGGCCCTGTATTAAATTGCCTCTTTGGCTCATCTCCCCTATTATTTTCTATTCTGATTGGCAGTGAGGTGTCCAGAATTTAGTGTCCAGGACTTGCCACCTTTATAGTAGTGAAGATTCTCTCTCTTGTAATTTGTATTGCTTCATACACTCTCAGCTGAGGAAGGGATCCACTGAAATGGGCTTCCAAGATTGCCTCTCACACATTGGGATTATTGCTTTGCAAATGTCCCCAACTTCCAATGTCTTTGCATACTGCAGGTCCCCAAATAGAAGATCTATTCATCATGTATTCTTTGGCAACTTATGTTCTGCTTCTGGTTCCACAGGTCACTTATAGCCACCATGTTTCATTTTCTTTAATACTATAGAAAGACAGAAAGAAGCTGCAATGAACATGTATAACCATGACACTTTGAAACATAAACTTTATTGCAAGGAAGAAATAGAAAGAGCACATCGAAGTGACTTTGCAATGTTGGGGGTGGGTTGGTGTGTCATGAAGAAATAGTCAGAGAGCACAAACACAAGGAATTTGTGAACAATTAATCTGCATGTTTTATTAAAACAACTTCAAAATCAAACGGAATTTTTTGTCTTTTTCATTTTACTTTAACAATGTGTTCTATATTACAGTCTTCAGCTCCTGGACTGGGAAATCAGGGGGAGACTTGAGGTGAGGGGCGGAGGAGGAGGAAGAGATGTCTGTAGCTAACAGGATGTGAAAGTCTTCCAGAAGAAGTTCTTGCACCCAGCTTTGCGTTCTCTGGGCGCCAGCGGTGGGTTCAAGTTGGCCGACCGTTCCAGCTCCAGCCGCACTTCATCTTGCTCAGCACCGCGGGACAGATCGTCCGATTCCAGGGCCTCATTGTCGGACTGGCTGGGCTCTGAGAGCAATTCCGCCAGGAAGTACTTGGCCAGTTCCTTTGGAGAAAAGCAGCAGGACAAACTATGTGAAGAGGTCCTTGGCTTGGATCGTGTCCCTATGACTGGGGTTCATTTCACCTAGAACAGGGATGCAGAACCTTGGACATAGAACCGATCCTGGCCGGCCCTCTTGAGGTCCCCAAGTGCCCACACCCCCTTCCCTGGCCCACCCCTTCCCCTCAGGCACCAGTTTGCAGCTTTTGTGCAGCTTGCCCCCCATCTAAAATGTTCAAATGCTTCTCAGAAAGATAAATACCAGCAGGAAGAACTTCATGCTACCATATACTGAAATCTAGTGTGGTATAAGGGTTAAGAGCGTGGGATTGAGACTCAGGCAATCTGGAGCTCCCTGGGTGACTTTGGCCAGTCCCACACTCTCAGCCCAAACTACCTCACAGGGTAGCACAGACTTGCTCACAATGAACAGCCCATGAAAATAAGTCACAGTTTGGATTTCAAACTGTATGTTGCTCACCATGGTTTGTAGCTCAGTTGAGTGCAGAAAACACCACAACCAACACTCAAACCTTATCATGTTGTCTACTCAAAAGTATCCCTGATTGATCAGCTATTCTGTTTAAAACTTTCAATGCAGCAACTTCTGCCACACTTTAGCCCCGGTTCACACATGCAGTTTTCCTATTTTAATACAATAGCATCAAGAATCATGTAATGGCTGTTTGGATGAAAAAGCTTCATTGAAAATGCTCCCACTTGATTGTCTCCAACCGTACAATCACCAATAATTGTTTTCCAGCGGAGTCCATGAAAAGGACCTTTCAAAAAGGCTTGCCAGATGAGACTTGGGCTGGGTCTAGACAACACAGCAAGCCATGGTGGTTTTTCACCATGGTTGGTCTCTTGTACTGTCTGAACTCAGTCGTGGTATTCCCCATGGTAAGTTTGGGCTTTAGAAACCATGATGAGAAATGATGGTTGGTTGTATGGTTCCTCAATACCACCATGGCATGTTGTGTTGTCTGAATCCAGAATCGTGGTTTCCACAGTGCTGGTATGGCGCTACCACAGAATGCCCTGGAAAGAGCAGCAACTGCAGGAGCTGCTCCAGCCATCCAGCCTCTGTGTGTGGACCAATCAGGAAAAGGAAGGTAATATAGTCAGAGAGTGATGCACCTTGGAGTGAATTTCAGGTGGCATGGCAGATGGGATACATGCTGACAGTGGGAGGATTCAGTAGGGAGGATAGAAACTCATAATAAAGTAAAAGCCAATAGATTGTCTGTCGGGCAGATCATGGTAAAAAAAAGACCAGCGTTCTATTTTTTAAAAAAAATCATGCGGATTTGTCATGTTGTCATGTTGTGTTGAATGCAACCTTAGGCAAACACCTCCTGTCCAGCACACCCTATGGGCAGCCTGCAAGGAAGACGAAACTTGTCCCTGCCACTCTGTGCCAAAATGAACTTTGCCAAGTGGTTGTGACTCTCCAACACAGTTTGCATCACCGAGGCCGGTCTCTCCGGACACTGTCCAAGCACCCACTTAAGGGTGTGGAGATTATCCACAACTGAGGCACTCCAGCAAGTGCCAGAAGCCCCGCTAGACAAGCAGATCAGCGTGCAAAGGCATGCAGTCATTACACATGTCCCCAGTTATAGATCATATTCTGCACAAATGCAATTACTCTGCTCTTTCTCAGGGTGATGATGCACGAAGCTGGCTGGAGTTGCGGTGATGCACAGCAATCGTGTTTTATGCTTTGACGGGTTGCGCAAGGCTTTGCAGGGAGTGGGAAGGAGGAACCTTCCCCATTGTGTTTGTCAGAACGTGTCAAAGTGCTGGAATGCCCTTAAAAATATTGCAACAAAAGCATGAGATATTAGAGCTCATTCCGTTAGAAGCACATCTCACCGCAACTGGCGAATTGCCTGGTGTGGGGAGCAGATGTTGTATGATACTATTTCAAATGAATGTCATTTCAGAGATTTTGCATTTCCCCTGATGTTGAGGGGAGTGGAAACCCACTTGCCAATCAACTTCTCTGCACTCTCCCCTTCACTTTGTTTTCTCTTCCGTTGCATATTTGTAATCTTCCTGTGTGCCTATTGTGGGAGTGTGCAGCTGTGCATGGCTGTTGGGAAGTTACACTGGGCCGCAGGTGCTTGGCAAGTGCTTGCGGTATTTGCATGTTGTGCATTCGTTCCTACATGGAGGTACTTATCCTGTAGGCATTTCATCCTATCTGCAGCAGCTCTGGTGGACAGGAAACCCAAGGGCATCATATTCATGTCCAGTCAAGGATACGAAAGAGAAAGAAAAGGGGACACACCTCCTTAAACTCACCCAGCAAGCTTCATGGCTGAGTGGGGCCTCAAACCTGCACTGCCCAGGCCCCGGTCCAACACACCTGCCACCATAAATCATCATACTTATATGTTGTTAGCCGCCCCGAGGCTAGTCGGCAAGGGGCGGCATAGAAATCTGTCAAATAAATAATAAAATACTCCTAATCAGGTCCATGCAATGGGGATGAAGAGGGCTGGCAGTCCGGAGCCCCCTGTGCTGAGGACAAAATTGGGGGGTGGCCACTCAACCTGCCAAGAGCCATCAAGCCCATCACTGGACCATGGAACTCCGTGTGCACCTGCGTGGTATCTCTGAGTGCCCGACGTGGGAAACTAAAGCAAAGACTGTTGTCTCGGTGCTGTTTTCCCCAAAATCTGCTCCGGGAAGGGTGCCAAAGGCCAGCGCCAAGAGACTCCTGCTGTGGGCTCCTTCCTCAGCAAAGGCCACAGGCAGGACCACCCTGGACTCCCTGCTCCTGCTGCAACCTGCCCGCCCACTGGCTTTTTGCTCCAGGTGGTGGCGAGAATGTGCTTTTCAGAGCACGTGCCTCTTTTAGTCCGATCCTTCGGTCGGAACATGCAGGTATTTCCCCGAAAATGCCAAACCTGACTGCATGTTGTACAGTTACTCCTTTACCCGGCTAGGACCATTCACCAGCAGTGGAGTAGCCTCGATTCTATCCATTCATTCATTCACCCATTCATTCATTCAAATCCTACTTTTTCCCAGGCTGGAGACTCAAGGCGGAAACTCTGGTGGCAGAGGTCTTTGACCTGGTAACGTCTGGGCCGGATTGCTGTGAAGCTGCCCACAAAGATGGTTCGGAAGCGTCAAGCCATGCCAAGCTGGGCAGCTAGAATTCTTCTGGCCCACTTCTGCATCAGAGCCCTATTACATAAAACCTGAAGGAATTGCTTTGACTGATGATTTAGTTCTGAGCCCAGCTCAAGGTAGTGCTTAGCTGTACATCCCTAAAGATGCGATGCTATGCAAATTTAGAAAGAAAAGTGGTTGAATTAAAGGCCCTTTTTTGTCCAAACCTCCAAAGTGTCACCCCTTGAATGGCTTGGGACTAGCAACTTTAAGGAGCATCTCCTCTCATCCCAGCTTGCTGTGATCAGTGGATGAGGACCTTCAGAGGGCCTTTGGTAAAAGTAAAACAAGAGATCGTCTTTTCTATGGTGACACCTCGTTTCTGTGGTGGCAACTGGACAGCCATCTGAGAGGGATGTTTTGACCTGGAGTCCTACACTGAGCGGGCGGTTGGACCCAACAGCCTCTGGCCCGTTCCAACTCAACAATTCTATGATTCTATAAATCCCTCCCTCTGAAAATCTACTTTTTTGTTCTTTCTCTGGGTATTTTCATTCCTTTACAACTTAGTGTTGTCCGTACAGGTTTCATCTGGTAGAAAAATTGTGTTGTGCTTTGATGTTTATTGTTTCTGATTAGGTTGCTAAAGTTTAAAGTTTATCTTCATATGCCACCCTGGGGGAGGACAGCGTACAACATGCTTAAATAAATAATAAATAAACAAACACAGAGTCTAGAATATACCGTATTTTTTGCTCTGTAAGACGCACTTTTTCCCCCTCAAAAGTAAGGGGAAATGTCTGTGCGTCTTATAGAGCAAATGTGTGTGTGCAGTAAGTCTGTCAGATGTGCAGCCCATGGGGAAGTGATGGGGAATGTGCCTGTGATTATGTGCCCATTTGATTTGGAATATTTTTTTTCTTGTTTTCCTCCTCTAAAAACTAGGTGCATCTTTTGGTCAGGCGCGTCTTATAGAGCAAAAAATACGGTATTTAGATATCTAAAGGCACTGCCTGGGCAAGAGGAATAAAGCCACCGGTTGTGCCAATTATGTGTCAGAATCTGCGTCCCTCCCTTGATTGCCTTGGGCAGGGGATTGCCACGCAACGTTAGTGCCCGTCTGCAAAACATGGATAAGTGTGGCCAGATTCAATGAGTGTGCATTTTGGATTTGTTTGCTTGTTGGTTTACTTGCTTCTTCATGGGTAAATAAGGATCCAGAAGTTATTTGCAAACGAAATCCATGAAGTAGAAGCTAAATTATTTTGTTTAGAATTTAGAATATTCTGTAAGCCGTCCAGAGATGACAGTGATGAATGGCCTATAAATTTCCTAAATAAATAAATAAATGTGTTATATAAAGGATTGCACCTTATGCTGCATGTTGTTTCTATGCTTGAGGCTAGAAGACGCATATTTGCAAGGAGATGAATCACCTCAGAGGGGTTCTCTGATCTCGATGTGCTTGTTTAGAAGGCAGAGTCGACTTTGCAATGCACGTATTTTAACGGAAGATTTATTTATTTGTTTATGTATTTATCGATTTATATCCTGCCTTTTTCCTACAAAGGGCTCAAGGCAGCTTACATCATTCTCCTCCTCCATCTTATCCCCACAAAAACACCCCTGTGAGGTAGGTTGTGTTGAGAGTCTGTGACTGGCCCAAAGCCGCCCAGTTGGCTCCATGGCTGAGCGGGGACTCGAACCCGGATCTTCTGAGTCCCAGTCCCGTGCTCTTAACCACTACACCACACTGGCTCTTTGAAAGATGCACTTGCAAAGTCCATAAGAAAAGCTCTCCTTGTTCAGATGAAGGTTCTTCCTAGTCCAGCATTCTGTTCACATGGGGCCAACCAGCTGCCTACAAGCAAGGGTGCATCCGCACTCTCCTGACCATGCTCCCCAGCATCTGCCATATATAGGCATATTTTCTCTGATCCTGGAGGTAGACTTTCGTTATCAAGACTAATAGCTATTGATTGTCTTAACTTTATGTGGTCAACACTCAATCCTGTAGAAGTGAGTTCCATATTAACTGTGCACTGTGTTCGAAAGTCTTTTCTTGATTATGGGATGATCCCACTAAGTTCAGGTATTGTGAGTGGAGGAGAAAAATGTCTCCCCATCCACTTGCTCCACACCAGTTTTTATTCTGTAGAAAAAGTACAGAAAAGTACCTGGGTTCCACCACATATGGCAAAACTACAACATGGGAACTGATCCCAAGATCACAGGTGGATTTAGAATTCCACTTCACCGTGCACCGATACGGTAAATTTCCCTTCACCGTGGCAGAACATGGAACAATCTGATCCAAGGAAATCCACCACAAAATGGTCATGGAAGCTCTCGCATCTTATACGAGCGGAATTTCCAGAGCCTGTTAGATGTGTGTCAGTGAGCACCTGTCATATCTCAGCTGCTTTTGTACCCGGTTACAAGCAGTTCCTGAAGAACTGGGGGAGAGGGAAGCCAAGTAGATCTACTCTGAGTAGTGAATCAGCGCATGGATGAAGCACCTTTAACAATGGTGGAGCATTGCGAAAGGCTGAGAAGATCCCCAGGATTGGCTTAGCTCATATAAAAGAGCCCTGGGCATCTCAAAAGCCTGCCGTTTCACTTAATAATTTTGTGCTGTTGAAGGATGTGTTTGCTTCATACACTCTTGGTCTTTGAAATATTATGCTTCTACAAGATTACATATCCAACAGAGCCCTACCCGTTGCCCACTGCTGAGTGGGGTCCAGGTATCCCTCCGGTAGCTTCCTTAGAATGCAATAGCTTGTATACTCAAACAAAGCAAGTCCTATCGCTTTTTCTCTCTGAACATGCACAGGGTTCTGCCTTTAACATTGCAGTCCTAAATACTATCGGGACTTAATTCTGGCTGATCTTGAGCTAGGCTGGGATGTTACAGTGGGACTATTTTCAGCACCCTGGAGAGCTCCGCATCGCGGACCGGCTCCTAGAAAAGGAAGGAATTGTTTTCACAGCGAACGTGGGCGTTAAAAGCAGAACATCTTGCATTGTTTCCTGTTGTCTGGGAACCTTCTAGTCTAATGTTTGTCTGTTTCTGGTTTTGAAATGCATGACAGTCGAGATAAAGTAACAGCAGAATTCCTGGGAAGAGGTCTGCTAGGAACATTAAAACCGCATCTGCGTTATTTCTGGGTATGTAGTCATTTTATATCCCACTTTGGCCAGACCGACCAAGGAAGATATCAACAGTCCGACCGGATTTTAAGAAGCCTTGAAGCTGGTGGCTGACCTAAACACGTGTTCTAAGTGTTCTCAGAAAATGAGGGTTTCGTCCAAGACATACGAACTGTATAGGAGACCAAGTTCTGGGATTCTGGGAGCTGGGAGGGGACCACTGGCGCCCTCCTGCTCGTGTTTCATCTCAGCCTGCTAAATTAATTTCAGTCTTGGGATGGACAGATATTTGCTTATTGGGTTTGCCTGCTTCTACTTTTCTTATTCCATTCATGGGTTTTGGCCTTTCTATTCGTTTACTTTTTTAAAAAAATGTTTTTATCGTTCCTGTTTTTGTCTGTTCCCAAGAACGTCTGGTTTTGAAAAGGTAATTCACAAACCTGCTTTTCAAACAACCTGCAAAGTTACCTGATCATCATATTAAATCATGTAAAACGCTCGAGTCAACTAAGATGGCTTTCCTTTGTCTGGGATCATGCAGATGCAGTGACTACAGTTCCCATCATCCCTGACCATTGGGTCTGCTGGCTGAGAATGATTAGCATTGTGATCGAACAATCTGGAGGGCACCAGACTGGGGACTGCTGTAAAGCATAGCTTGCCGTAGAGCACGGCTTTCTAATAAGATGTTCAAAAGAGGCTCAGGATCAGAATCCTCTACTGATGCCAAAGGCACAGAGGATTCACATGCTCAGAGGCACTCTTCTCCAGCTCCTGGCATTCAAAACTCAAAGTGCCAGACTCGAGTGGCACCTTGCTTCACACACTCAGACACAGGCACGGACTAATATTTTTCTGAATATTTGGGCTCGGAGGGACCCGACTGCCCCGCCCCGCTCTCCCCATCTCCCCGCCTCTGCAAAGACGGCGCGGGAGCCTCAGACCTTCCTGGAAGCCCTTGGGACCGGCGGGCTGCGCTCAGCTGGGAAGCAGAAGGGGAGGGGGATGCCCTGCTTAGTGCGGGGGGGTGGGTCCACCCGGTGCGCACCTTTGGAAAGAGCACTCACTGTTGGAAGATTTTGGCTGGCTGGCTTTGAGTTTGGCCAACAGGGCTCTCGGTGATCCTCTAGCCTTTCCCTTCCAAGCACCCAAGGTGGGCGCCCTCCTCTGCTCCCTTTCGACCTCACGGCAGCCCTGCGAGGTCCAGAGGCTGCCCCGGAGCTGCCCCGGGAGCTGAGTGCGGGCGAGCGGCCAGCGCCCCAACCCCTGTGCCACGCAACGGCTCCTCGAGGGCGCGGGTCAGGAAAGGAGCCTGCTAGAGCGCCACGCTGCGGGACAAAGCGGGGGAAGTGCCCTGAGGCCGGACTAGGGGACGTCCTCCGCCCGATCCAACCGACGGCGGGAACTCTGCCCGCGCTCAGAGGGCCTCTCGTCGGCGGAGCGCCGAGAGCTGCCCGCAGGCTGCCCGCTCTTCTCTCCCACTTCCCTCCCCGGTCCCGCGCTCTCGGACGCCTGGGTCCCGCCTCACCTGCTTCCCCGCGGCGGCGGCCAGGGACTTCTGCAGGAACTGCCGGAACCGCGGGTCCGAGGGCGTGGCGGCCACGGTGCTCAGCGCCAGGGCGACGGCGGCGAGCAGGGCGAGGGCGCACGGGAGGCGGCAGGGCAGCATCCTCGCTCCTGGCTCCAGGGGGCGCGGAGGGCGAAGGCGGCGCCGGGACGGTCGAGGAGAGGCGAGGCGCGGCGCGGCTGCGGTGCCTCCACTTCTGGGGCGCTGCTGATGCTGCTCGGGGGCCGATCTTGGCTTCTGGGATCTCCGCCGACGCCCCCCACTTTATAAAGCCTTCTGCTGACGTCAAGGAAGGGGCCCGCCCCCTCCTCCCCCACCTGCAAAAGGAGCCCGGAGATTTTGCGCCCCATTAACTGTGCAAACCGTTCATCACCCCCAAAGGGATGGTTTGACACGTGTTCGGAGGCGGAAAGCGGGGGAGGGGTAATTCCAGCAGCGGGATTTAGGCGGCATGGTGACGCTTGCTCCAGCGCCCCCCCCCCCACAAAGCCCCCTCCCACAAAGACACTTTACTCCGCGAGGAACTGGAGAGGGAACTTTTTATTCACAACCTGAAGGACGCGGGTGAGCTTCCCCGGCAGCTTGGACGGGGCGGGGCGGGGGGCGCTCTGAGTCCTCTTTCTCCCCCAGGGACACCGATCTCCACCCGTCCAAGGGTCCGAGAAGGAAGAGCGCAAGCGGGGCCCCAGGGGTAAGGCGAAACTGACCGCCGCCCCCAGGAGGAGAAGTGAAGGCCGAGGAGGGGGCGCCAGTGTCACTGGGCTGCCCACCCACGCCGGATTTCAGCCTGAACGGTGCCCGAGCTCTCCGTGGTGCTGATCCGATAAGAGCGTGGCGCTCTGCGCCTCGGGTGGTTGGCTGGGGCAGCCAAAGAACCCTGCGCCCTACCTCCTCGGAAGAAAAAGCCACCCTGGGCGATTTCATCCTCTTTCCTTCCACGCCAGTGTGCCTCGGACCAGACTGCCGCGAGTGGCTGATTCTAACTTCTCTAGCGTCGGCGCGCGTGGCCGATCAGGATCGGTACGCCGAGGGCGAGTGAGGAGGCTGAACTTGCCCCACCGCCGCCTGGAGAAAAACCCCATTGGCGCCCCTGGGAAGCCAAGTGGCACCTTTGGACCCGATCCAGCGCGGAGGGCTGAAGCACACCCCTCCCCTCCCCTCCCCGGTGTCGCAGAACTTCCCGCTGGATGGGGACCTTGTGTTTATTCTCCTCTTCCTCGGCGCCCTGACATTGGGTGGAGCCAGAGTTGCTTTTCAGTTCAGGGTTAAGCTCAGGATCGCATCCTTTCGTAGAATCATGGAATGGCAGAGTTGGAGGGGGCCATGAAGGCCATCAAGTCCAACCCCCTGCTGTGGCAGGACGCCAGTTTACACCACCCCACTCAGAGGGCTGCCCGGTTTCACCTTGAATGTCTCCAGTGTGGGAGAGCCCCCCACCTCCCCAGGCAGCTGGTCCCACTGCCCCATTGCTCTGGCACTGAGGAAGCTCTCCCTGATGTCCAGACTGAACCTGGGCAGTCGCAACCTGACTTGATTATTCCGTGTCCTACATTCTGGTATCAGCAAGAAGAGATCTGGACCTTCCTCTTTGCGACAGCCTTTGAGGTACTTCTAGAGGGATCTCATGTCCCACCTCAGCCTTCTCTTCTCAAGGCTGAACATGCCCAGTTCTCCCAGTCTCTCCTCACAGTGCAGTGTTTCCAAACCCTGGATCATCTTTGTTGCCCTCCTCTGGACCCTTTCCGATTCTTTCGAGCTCCGGCTTCTCTCGGACCCCGCGTTTTCCCACAGACTCCCGCCCTGAGGCCACCCCGTGGGGCAACAGGGTCCTCACGACCACCTGCAGTCGCTACACGAGTCCCATGAGGGCCTACTTGGAAGCAAGCCCCATGGGAGTCAGTGGGGCAGGCTGCCAGGCGGCTGGCGTTTTTTCTTATGCGCCGCCAGCTCGTCTCCGATTTAGGGCGACCCTGCGAGGAAAGCCTCGGCGAGGTCGTATCCGCGACGGCCCTGTTCGGCTGCCCTAAATCCGGGGGGCGGGGGGGGGGCTTCCGTGAGGGAGCCCATCCATCTCACCCGTGGTCTGCCCCTCCTGCCCGCGACTCCCCCGGCAAGCCGGTTTTCTCGGGCGGCTTTGCCTTCCCCCAGCCTATGCACTCCCAAGGCAGAGGTGTACAGATAGGACTGGAATCTGAGGCTACGACCCTAACCATATCTACACCGGAGTAAATCCTTCTGGCCTCTGTGAAATCGACTCCCATGTAAACGGCCACGGGGCAGGGAAAGGGGAACGCGGCGCCTTTCGCCCCCTTTCCCTCGCACCGGATCCTGTTTCTTCCGATGGAAGTACCGAGGAGTGAAGGCTTTGCACCCCGAGCGAAGGCGAGCCGAAACCCTCTGCTTGAGCCCGCATTGGGGGGGGGGGGTGCCTCTGAGTAAAGCGTGGGGGGGGCGGGTTCGATGCTCCAATTCGCTTCTTGCATGGGAGTAAGCACCTCTCCGCCGAAGGAACGGCTGGGACGTCCTTCGATGTAACCCCGCGCGCAGAACCCCAGTTGCTTGGCTCCTGCGGGCTTCGGGATGCGGCCGGATCGTGCCCGTTGATGGGAAAAGCGGCCAGGGCGGCCTCTCCGCACTCGCCACCCTAAATATGTAGGAAGTCCCGCCGTGAGCTCGGACTCCCGCACACCCCATGGACCTCGTCCTCGGTTCCCTTTCCTCCTGGACTCAGTCAGGGCCTGGCCAGGATCCCCAGCGCCAGCAGCCGGGCGCCCGGCTGTGTCCCCGCTTTCCAGGCAAGGTTTTGCGCCGCAGCGCCCGCCGTTCAGCGTGTCCCGAGCAGCGCGTTCATTCGGATCCGGTCCCACCGGGCTTCCCGGGATGGCTCTCGCCCACAAGGCGGCCGGAGACTTGTCGGCGGCCTTGCTCAGTCCGAACGGGACTACTCCGGAGTAAAGAGATTGCTGAACGCAGGGAGCCTAGCGTTGAATCCTCTTGGGATTCTTTCCCAAGGATCGGGGAAGGAATAAAGATTACAGGGCTTGGACTCTGATAAAAGATCGCGATCTCCCCGTTTATTGTGTCCCTCGCTTTTCTTTTATTAAGGAAATGTTAATTTACTCGGGGTTTCTTTGCTTCTGGGTCGTCTTTAAACACAGAAAACGCAGCCCTGCAGGCGTCTTCTTTGCAAATGAATCCTCTTAAGATCCGTGTGCGTGTGTGTGTGTGCGCGCGCGCGCGCGCGCTTCCCTGAATGGACAGATCACAGCCTGAAAACAGGTGTCCACTGGAAACAGCTCTTTAAAAAACAAAGCAAAGCAAAAACCCGGAGTAAGAGGAGAAGTAGCAATTATGCCCGCTTACCCCAATTCTACTTTTGCTCCCAGTGGTAACAAAGCTGCCTATCACATCCCCAGGCGAAGTTAACTCCCTGCCTGGACTTAACTCTGCCTAGCAGGGCACACGGGCAGTATGTGGCCACAGAGGCGCTGGGCGATGTTCTGCTTTGGAGCGACCCCCCCCCCTCCACCGCCCGCTCCTTCCTGGTGAAGCAGGTGTAGGATCGCCCCTCCGGTCTTTCCTTCTAAGCCTGCGGAGGGCGCAGTCCAGTGCCG
This sequence comes from Varanus salvator macromaculatus, assembly GCA_023646645.1. Classification (NCBI taxonomy): domain Eukaryota; kingdom Metazoa; phylum Chordata; class Lepidosauria; order Squamata; family Varanidae; genus Varanus; species Varanus salvator. Next base: position 2,676,219 of record JAIXND010000761.1, on the reverse strand, counting down.
GGGCGGCTGGGGACTCCTGTCTCAGCGGGGTTCCTCACCCATTGCGGCTTTTCTCTTCTGCTGCGTCGGAGCTGTGTGGTGCTGAACCCATCTGGGCGATGAGCTCGGCACCATGGATGTGATGCTGCCCTGTGAGGCTCAGGCTGCAATGAGCACGAAGGTCCATTGACAGAGGAGCGACCAGCCTCCCCCGGCCCTTTGCGTGACCCACAAAAAGAAGGAAAAGCAGAACTCCCAGCAATTCACTCACTGGCTGGGGATGCTGGGAACTGGAAGACCTTTTCCCATCTAAACAGGCATAGACTTGCATCCTCCATCACTGGTTTAAGGATGGGCGAGGAGATGCTAGGAAGTGGCTGGCAGCGGACTAAAGGGAACGAAATAGCCTGGCTGCCATTTGAGCAGCAGGCTTCCAACGGCTCGGTAGCCCCACCGCCTGCTTAGCACATGCCCACTCATAGCCCCCCATTCCGTCTCGGGCTGGGCCTGCCGCGTTTGTTAGCACTGCGGAGTTTGTTCGTGGCTGCCCATCTTTCATTCATCACGTGGGAAGCATTTGCTTAAAATTGGGACGTGGTTGTCGCTCCTTTCAACCCTTGGGAGCCATGGAAATCTTCCCTCTTATCAAGCCTTCCCTCTGGGTACGTACTTCTGCAGCTACAGGACATGGGTCTTCCATGCACAGGATTGCCACTAGGTTTTATGGGGTTAAAAATATCAGTCCATGTAAGAAATGCCTAGACTTGCAATATACCTGTTTTCTCCAAAACACAGAGTTTTCTGCCCTCTCCCCATTTCATTTTGGCACGAAGAAGCCTTTGATTCTGTGTGTCCCAACCTGCACTCCGAAGTGGCACAAGCCAAGCAGACGTTCAACACCTTCCCGAGGACAGAGCAGAACAGTCTCAGCTAGTCTGCAATGCCAAGCACACTCTGCAGACCGTCGGTGAGGCTTGTTTGCGAACGAACATGTCTAGAACCGCACCACACAGACACGAGCACTTTGTCACCATCCTTAGCTGCAGTCCGTGGTCCCAGGTATTGATTTCAGAGGAAATAGCTTCCAATTTGAGGAAACTGGGCCTCACTCGAGAGAAGCCCTGATGTTTGCAACTCCGTTTCTTTTATCCTTTCATTTCAGGATGCTTTCCCGTGGCGTAAAAGCACAACACCGCCGTTAAAACACAGCCCATCAAAATGACAAAGCAGCAGCACAAGACAAGGGTTTGGTTAAAAGCAGCCAGCATCTCGGAAAAGTCTGAAAAGTTTAAGACTTTGCTCTTCCTCAGCAAAACCTGGTACCTAAATGATAGCAAGGAACATGTCCATCACACACACCTTCCTGGGAGAGGAATCCTTTAAAATGCAATCCTGCACAAGTTTAGGCAGAAAAAAACGGGGCAAACTGGCAGTTGGAGGCCTTTTGTCCATCTCGACCTGCGTAGGCGTGTGTCCTTCCTTGCTTCATCTTCTCCTTCTAGGAGCAGCTCGCGCATGAAGGGAGAGAATTTTGTGCAAATTTCATCGGGCGCTTTATGATCAGCCGGGAGTGGCGCACTCAGCCTCACCGGCACCATCCTGGCCAGATCCAAGGGGGAGAAACATGAGCGAGTCACTCCGGCCATCTAGTCTGACCTCCGGCACATGACATGCCCACCTGCATGTCCAGCCTATCTTTGAACACCCTCAAGGGCAAACCCGTCATGTCACAATCAGTTCCAATCAGTTCCAGGCCCACAATCCACCTCACTCAGATGTTGGCACTGAATTATGAAGGCCAAGCACTTTCCACCTCCCGCATAAAGCAACAGAGACCCAAACACCTCCAGGGTAAATTTCCAAGGGCCCCAACAATCAGGAATCCTGAAGAAACAAACACTACTACTGGAGATGGTGATGACCAGGCAGTCAGAAGACCCAAGCAAGAGATTCCTTTGGAATCTCTACAAGGGGAGACCCAAGGAGGCCCACTGGGATGAAAGATGCTGTACAGAGAAAGGAAATAGAAAGAAATGAGACAGGAAGTCTCTCAGAAAGAGAAGAGGACCTGGCACCAGAGGAATTGCACTACGGAGACGGTGAGCCTCAAAGAACCAGGTAGACAGTTTAGCTCATGGCCCTGAATAGCCAGACTACGTGGTTCTGTTTTCCCAGTGACTCCCACTGAATTGCCAATTCCAGCTGCTTATTGGTATCTGCTCCAAAACTGACCGACTTTTCTCCCATTCTGGGCTCTTTTGCCTGAATACCCGACCAAACTTTTAGCCAAAGCCCCAACTGACTGCTTTGGGGTGAAAGTGGGGAGACCCAGAAGCATTAGGGTTCTTGGTTATGCTGACACCGATTTAGCAACCGGGTTGCATGCACCGTGCCAAACAAAACCTGCAAGCAGAGCCGTGCTCCCCGAAGGACACAAGAGGGGCCAGAAGGACCCCGGCTGGTTGTCCCTAAGAGCGTTTGGGGGCCAAGGAGACTTGGTTTATTTCGCTCCTGGTGGGGCGTGCCTTGGCCACATCCCTTGGGGAAGGGGGCCTTCTGAAAACGGGCACACGTCCCCTCTGCACACCAGCCCTCCAACTGGCCCACCTCCTCTGCTGATGCCGGGCCATGGGGTCAAGAGCTGGGCCACCCGGTCTGTGTCTTGGCAACTCCCCTGCCCCCCCCCACCGGCTGCACATCTTGGTTACTCCCAGGCACAGCCTGCCCACCTGGGAGTCGGGCCTTGCGGGAAGCCGCTCTGCTTTGCTCATCTCAGAGTCTCGGCAGGCCTCTGCTGCAGGTGCCCTCGTGCGCCTCTCCCGCTTCTCCTTCCGACTCTGACCCTCCTGGCGACCAGCCAGCAGCCCTGGAGAAGGTGCACCCAAACCAGCCCTCCCTCTGCTCCGACACCTAGAAGAGTCCGGCTGCATCGAAGCTCTCCAGGGCAGCGGTCACTTCAGCCAGCAGTGACAGGGCAGAAGCCCGCAGCGATCCCATGGATGGGACAGGCATGTGCGAAGAGCACTCTCCGAACCATGCTCCCCAGCAACTGGCACATCACGGACCAGTCTTCAGCGGCATCCGATCCAAAATGCCCCTATGCAGAAGCCAGCCCTGTTGATTTAGCGTCCGTGTGCCTCGTCTGCTCTGCAAATTGAAATCTAAATACGCTGGTTTTACAAGGACTCTGGGTCAGCATCATTTGGCGGCTCGTCATCAACACGATCAACCTTCGTGATTGTGTTGTTGTTTTCATCGACTCTCCTTCTCTTTTGTCATCCACTGGGCCCATCAGACACTTACATGCATTGATCCTTTCCCCCCAAATATCACTCCACTTGCAAGACTCCCACATGCCCACATCCAAACACGCCTGCTCTGATTTGCATCTTTAATTAAGCATCTGGAAGGTGGCCAGTCTTATGATCAGCCAAATTATACATCAAATCGGCTCAGAGCTTATTACATGAAATAAACCAGCAAATCGTTGTTACACAGGAGAATTTCGCCTCGCCCCCATCAAGCAACAGACTCGTAAAGTCAGGCCGGGTAATGAATTGAAGATGCAGGAAATGAAATGGACCAAGCTGGATCAATAACATCATGTTTATCCCATCAGCTGGCCTGAGCTGCAGCATGCTGGGAACTAGGGAGCGCCCAGGCAGCTTGATGGGAAGTGACCTGCCGCAGAATCGCTGTGCCCGAGCCCAGCACCTCCTGCAAGTGCAGACGGTCCACAAAGTCCATTCGTATTCCAAGTGCCTCGACTGGAGGTGAAACGTACGTGGGGCATAAATCGGGCACACGGAGAGGTCCAGAAGTCTGATCTTTTGGGGGCTTCTTCAAAATGCAGGCGCCTCCCACATGTTGGCCCATGAACTGATCTGCTGAAAAGTGGCACGCATCGAATTCAGTGGGGGGAGGTACATGCAGCCCGAGACTGCTCACCCGCCACCATCCCAGCTTATTCCGTCTTCCCACTCTGCACGTGCCTGGAATTTTCAGCTGCTCTCAGGGGCTATGGCACTCAGAAAGCAGGTGGCAGCATGCATGGATGAACGTTCCTCCAGGCCAAGATGACGACGACGACGACGACGATGATGATGTAATAGCAATGGCCACCACCACCCTGGTTTTTATTTTATTTATTTTATTTATTTAGAGAACTTCTATGCCGCCCCATTCGCCAAAGCCTCGGGGTGGCTCACAATCATAAATAAATAAACACCATATAAAACAGTATAATTTAAGTCGCCCTGGCCAAAAAATAAAACAAATAAATAGTATTAACAATTAAAATAACGTTTGAATAAAAAGGTCTTCACCTGGCGCTGAAAAATAAATAACGATGGTGCCAGGCGGACCTCTCTGGGGAGCGCATTCCATAGATGGGGTGCCACCGCAGAGAAGGCCCTGCTCCGGGTACTCACCCTCCTAATATCCTTCACAGAGGGTTCCCGGAGGAGGGCCTCTGCCGCCGATCTCAAGGGGCAGGCGGGCATATACGGAGTTTTTGAATCTGACTTGCTAGTTTTCTGTCTGGAAGAATTTTTATTTGTTTGCTTGCTTTATTTCTATCCTGCCTTTTCTCCTAAAAGGAACCCAATGCCGCCTACACAATCCTTTTCCTCCTCCTTATTTTATCCTTACAACAACCCTGTGAGGTAGGTCATGCTGTAACTTTGTATAGTATCGCCCTGCTTCCAACAGTTATAAAAGTTCCTCTGAAGATCCAAACTTAAAACTGACAGCAATACGGCAGACAGGGGTCAAATCTGTGTGATTTTCTTCTCTTTGAATGTCTGTTCAAAATCAGCGTGCCTATGGCCAAGTTTGAACCATAGAAAGCAGAGAGAGCAGACCTTAATTTTAGCCATTTGTGTAGAGAGTGGGGAATTCAGTGTGACTTCCAGCCGAGACGTCTTAGGCAAAGCAGGTGTGCTAGGCAGGGGCAGTAGCGGTTGCCTTGAAGCTTAGACTTCTTGCAGTGAATCTGCTTCATTTTTGTGCCTCTCCGTCCACCCCGGAGAAGCACGTTTGCAGCTTTTCAACAACCTACTTGGGGTTTCATGCTCCTAAATATTTTGGTGCCATCCACAGCTCTGGCCATCTCATTGCTCACTGCTAACTCCTTCTTGGGAAGATCCAGTGCAGCTCTTTGGAAAACCACACTATTGTCTTCCTTCCTTGGTGACAACAGTCCTTGTGCCATTACGTTTTGCTTCCTGAACTCCAGCGAGTTACCACTCCATGTGACGAAGCGCTCCGGGTCCCGTGCCTGCCATGTGTACTCAAGAATCATTTGGCAAGGGACTTTGTCCAAAGCCACGTTGGGTCTACCTGAGCGCTCCTACCTATAAGTTTGTTAAGCCCCTCATTAGTTGATCAACTGACTTGTCTCTGCTTCCCCGACTCCCTGGATCTGATGCTCCTTGCCTTGTCTTCCATCTTTCAGAGTCTCTCTCGTCCTCCAGTTGGCCTTCCCCCTTGCTCTTTTCCTACACACTCAGATTTCCTTTCCCCTCTGTTGAGGCTCGCCCTAGGTAACATCGGCGTTTTGCTCCCCCTCAGGCCTCTAGAAGCCTACATCATGCACACACATCACCTCCCAGAAGTTCTTCCCTGCAAATGTTGGTTGTGTCCAATCTCCAAGTACGCAAATATTTGACTATTTCATATCCAGCATCTGAAAATCAGCTGCCTAGGGAACCCTGAGCCGGGCTCGATGGAACAATTTGAAGAGAAGAATATCAACCTTTGAGGTCCAAGGTTTTTACCAACATTCAAATGATGCCATTTGAAAATCCGTCATTCTCAATGGCACCCTATCCTATTTTCATCTATGGAGCTTTGTACACTGGTGTTAATTTCTAACACCAGTATCAAATCGCAAAGTAACCCTATGCCAACTCAGAGCACTCGAAGGACCAGCTGCGGCACCTGCGTGAACCTGTCCTGAGCAGATGCCGATATTTATTTTATCAATTGCAGCATTTGCTGTGGATGCCGCCGTAAATGTTTTATTATCTTGCATGTTAAATTTTACCTTTTTATCGTTGGGCCTTGCAAACCAACTCGAGCAGGTGTCGCCTCGAAAAGCATTATAAAAACACTGAGCGAAAAAATGGATAAAGAGCAAAAAGTTTATCAGCAGCTATGAAGCAAGAATTCTAATGATACCTTATGTATGCATTTATTTATTTAAAACATTTTTATGCTGCCCCCATCGCAACGAAGCCTCGGGGTGGGTCACAACAGAAACAAAATACATAAATAAATAACAATATAACAATAGAAAAAATTATTTAAAACCCCCAGTGCATCTCGGCTAAAAATTTAAAATCCTATAAATACAAATAATTTAATAATTAAAATAAATTATAAATAAAAAGGTCTTAACCTTAAGAGTCGCAAAAGGCGTAAGCCAGATGCCCATAGACCAACGAGGGTCAAGCAACATTTTAGCAGGATTTCGGGAATGCAAAAGTAGCTCAAAGTGGGGGGAACTTTTTTCCGTTGCAGTAAATTGCCAGCTTGCTGATTACCTCCAAATCAGCAGACACACTAATGGCCATCTAGACAATCAGACATCTGCTAGCCAACAAAATCGCTCCGTGCAGGATAAAGCCAGTCATTCCTCGCCTGTGCAGATATTTCAGGCACCCTTCCATTTGAGATGTCTTCTGAATTTCTGCCCCGACCGGTGACTGGCATCCAAAAAGGAAGCAATGAGGCAGCCTTCCCCAGATGTGTTGGACTACAGATCACGTCATCTCCCACACTGAACTCTGGCACATCTGCATTTAGAACGCTGCATGCCACTCCGGGCACCACAGCTAGAAAAGAAATGTGTAAAGTAGGCAGAAGGGGAGAAAAGGACAGCCGAAATGACCTGGATCCTGGATTAACTCCCCGCGGAGGAGAGATGATGCCAGCTGAGATGCTATAGCCTAGAAAAAGGATGGACAAGGGAAGCCGTGATAGGAGAATGCAGAGTTGTGCCTGGTGCAGAGAAAGTAGATAGGAAAACCTTTTCCTTGTGATGCTAAAACCTGCGTCTCCCCGTGAAGCTGATGGATGGGAGGTGCAGGACAGGGAAAAGAATGTCCTCACACCGCACAGAGTCAAACCAGAGAATTTCCTTGCAGGAGATGCTGCAGAGCCACCAGTCTGCACAGCTTTCAGAGGGGATCGGGCACGTTCATGGAGGAGAAGGCTGGGTGGCCACTTAGTCCTGAGGGCTGGATGCTACCGCCAGTCCCAGAGACAGCGTGGCCTTGTGTACCAGTTGCTGGGGAACATGGGCAGGAGGGTGAGAAGGAGACAATCCAGCAAGAGGCAGGCCTGTTACGCTCATCTTTTATGTGAGTTTAAGGGGCAGGCCTGTTACGCTCCCCGGTTTTTAAATCGGGCTCAGCGAACAGCACCGTGCTGCTCCAACACATCAGAAGCTGTGCTCAGTTATTTCATGTTGGTGGTAAACAGTGAGGATCATCCATGGAGTGCTTCCCATGGCTACCCAAAGTGGTCCCCGTGGGGCCATTAAGTCCAGGGGATGCACCGCTGTGGGGCATCCAAGCTCTCTTGATCTCAGCAATATAACTTGGGGGGAACGAGTCATTTGGCCATGGCTGCAGTGAGGCTCCTGGAGTTGGAGCTGCCGCTCTGCAAAAGCTGCTATGGATCCCCTGCAGGTCACCCTGAGATCCACCAGTGGGTCCGAGTCGGCCCTCCGCTGCCGCTCGCTTGCTGGCCCTGGTTCTGCGGAGGTAGCATTCACACGCTCCGTGAGCAATCCGGCGTGGCTGCTGGTGTCGCTCCAGACTTGGGGGACTACGGGCGTCAAGTCAGGGGCAGGGCGAGCGCAGAGGCAAGGATGTTCCCCAGGAAGACAACACGGGCAGTCCCCTCCAGCCCTGTGTACGGTTTGCCTGGTTCACGGGTCGGAAGGGTGAAGGCCCTGCCGGCGTCTCTTGCATCCCGATGCAGCCCCACTCCTCCCCTTCCTGCCCCCCGGAATGCCCCCTCCCCTTCTCCGAAGATGCGTTACCAAGCACGCCAGCTCGGAGGGTGGCAGGAAAGCGCTCCGGGGCCCGAGGGAAGGCGCCCCGTTGTTTGCAGGCCTTTCCACGCATTTCCAAGCTCAGTGCTGGGACTTCGGCCTATCCTGTGGCCCACGGAGGCAGCATCTGCGAGCCTCAAGCCGGCAGCTTGCATGTGTTTCCGCAGAACATTCCATGCAGCATTAGGGGCACGATCCTGTACCCTCCGTGGGTGATGCGCAGTGCAAGGCACTGCTCCTAACCCTAGCCCCAGCACACCGCCTCGCCCTCCAAGCCAAGGTCTCACTGAGAGGCTGCCGGCATCACCGCTCCTTGCCCGCTGCGTCTGGGAAAGGGGCCTGCCGGTCCCGCCTTGGGAAGACCGGGAGACGGGGGCTTGGTGCTCAGTTTTCTGGCCCCAGCGTGCCGTAAATGGACTGAACACGGTAATATCAGTGTGCCATTTCACGCAAAGGTGAAAATGCTTCCAACATGCTGGACAGCTCTGACCTGTGTTGGAAAGGCTGCTCCAGTGGCTGTGGGATATAAAAAGAAGCTTTAAAAAGAGGTCCTGCTTTTTTATTTGGATAACTTAAATGTGTGCAGGAGCAAATAAGCATTTTTCCACCTACCCACCTCTCTTTCTGAGAGAAGGTTGCGCTGTATTCGCTTGGAGATGAATGTCAGAATGAACCAGAAATCTATCTCCATGTACTTTCCCCTAGAAAAATCTCTTTTTAATCAGTGCAATTTAATTCAGCAAGGCCACTTCCTGGAGTTTTTTCCCAGCTTGGGCTCAGCAAGCCAAGTTGATTCATTTCGGTATTATTGAATTGCTTGTGTCCATCACAAGCCAGCTTTCTGTCAAAGTCCTCAAGGTGGCTTGCTTTTTACAGTGTCGACTTAAAGACAAAGGGGGCAACCGTTTCTCTGACTTACGGCGACCCCTCGAAGGAGTGCCCTCCAGCTGTCCCGTTCTTCACAGCCCCGCTCAGCTCTTGTGAACTCGGGGCTGCGTCTTCCTTTATGAAAGTGGCCCATCTCGCTCTTCCCTTTGATCTACTGCCCTTAACGTCCCCTGATGCAATTTCTCCAAGGAATAACACCGAGGTTTTAAAAGGAATACAGGAAATTCCAGACCTGTTCGCTTAACATCAGTTCTGGGTAACACACACACAGCCACACAAACACACCCCTTTTCAGCACATGGTTGTGAGGATCCTACTCCCTTTGAAGAGCCTGGGCAATCTGACGAAGCATGAGGTGAGACATGGGGGCAGACAGGGGGCCTGGGGACCTGCTGGATCTAAAGGTCTCGCTAGCCCAAAGGTCTCGCCAGTTCCACATTTGGATGACACAGTGGCCCATCAGAAAGCCACAAGTAGGACATGAGGGCAAGAGCACCCTCCCGCCCATGTTCCCCAGCAACTCACTGCCTTCGATCCTGGAGGTGGCACAGAGCCATCGAGACTAGTAGCCACGGATAGCCTTCTGCCGCACGAATCCGCCCACCTGATGGCCATCCCTGCCTCCTGCCCACTCCATCCCGTAACTGTGCTTCCGTTCATCTGCCCCAGCCTTCCCATTAATCGGCTTCAAGGAGTGGCCCCTCTGGGTTCTCGTATCATGAGAAAGAGAGGGAAAATGTCTCTTTCTCTCCTTTCTCCACACCAGGCAGAGTTCCCAACACTCTGCCATGCCTCCCCTTACTCACCCTTTGCCAGGCCTAAACAGTCCCAGGTGTTCGAACCTCTCCCCCGAGACCATGCACCGCTTGAGCCACCCCAGTCCGCCCTTTTCCAGCTCTGCGATATCCCACAATCCCCTGGCCCATGGGGCCACCCGGACGGCTGCCACACGAGCGCTGGGGTCGCAAGGCCCCGGCTGCATTGCGGTGCCGCACCTGCTGGACACCCTTTCTCCATCTCGCTGGACCCTTCACATGAGTTTGGGGTGGGGGGGTCCAAGCTGCAGCCCTCCACGTAATTCCCAAAGCCCTCTGCACGGGGGCAGCTCAGAGCCCTGGCAGAGCAATGGGCCCCTGTCACTGTGGCCACCAGGAACCCCAGACAGGGAAAGACCTTTCTGCCTTGGAGGGCACCGCCCCACCCCATTCCAGCTTCCTGCAGCGTCCCGATCCCCGTGGTTTTGCTGTGGGGTGGGAAGCAGGGAGGTCTGCTTGTGTCTGGAAGCTTTCCTTCCTGTCCGCCGCAGGACACACCTACATTCCTGCGCTTGCTGGTCCTGCGTCTGTGACATGAAAGGCCTTCGAGTGCCACATAAGGGGGCCGCTCCCCAACCCCACCCTTGACACCCCCCCGCCACCGGTTTCAGTCCCCTTCTGGCCACAACTTAGACGGCAGAGCGTCTCCTATTTCGGAGCAACACCAACAGTGGGACAGATGCTTTCTGAAGCCAGAGGTTCGTCCCAGGCACAGAGCTCCCCCTCCACATGTGTGCAGCCACCTCTGGGGCATCATCCAGCCCAAATCGGGCAACTCTGCTCCAGTGGGTGGGTTTATTTATTTATTTATAACATTTCTATGCCGCACCCATCACAGAAGCCTCGGGGCAGCTCACAAGGAGAATAAATAAACATAGAATAGAACAACATTAAAAATTCGGAGAATCTCAGCCATAATTTAAAACCAATAAATAAAAACAACCAATTAACAATTAAAATATGGTTTAAATATAAAGGTCTTGGCCCGGCACCGAAAAACAAATAAGGACGGCACCAGGCGGACCTCTCTGGGGAGCGCATCCCATAGGTGGGGCACCACCGCAGAGAAGGCCCTGCTCCGGGTACTCCGGGTTGCATGCAAAATCAACCAAAGGCAAAGGTGCCTTTGCAAAGCCAAACCCCGGCTTCCCCCCAAATCTCCAGGGGCACGGGGGGGACCTTGCTTGTGTGCCTCACTTTGGGAGAATTATCTCAGCCCGAAAGATGCTCCTGTCTAGGGAGGAATGGCTTTCTACCTGCACTCTTCCATGCTTTTCCTTCACTGAGCCTTATCTGGGCCCCACCCTCTAAGGCACTGCAGTGGGAGAGAAGGAACAGAGAAGGCTAGAGCGAGGAATGCCGTGACAGGTAGCTAACTGTGTTTACAGTCGGGTATGGGGAGAAATTTGGAAAGCTGAAGAAGCATCACATGCAGCAAAGCCACCGGTTGCAGTCTGAGCACTGCGATGCTTGAAACAGGCAGCCACAACCTTCCGTGGGCAACAGCAAGTGCATGGGGGGGGGTGCTGGTACCCCGCCTCCTCCGACAACTGCTGGACAGGTGGAGAAATCGATGGATGAAAAAGGACAGAAGCAGCACCACCTGGTGGACAGAGGAAGGCACTGCCTGACGTGCAAGCCAGGTGAGGCCAGGCAAAGAAACAGAGAAACAGAGAACCGGAGCGAGTCAGAAGGGGCCTCACAGGCCATCTAGTCTGACCCCCGGCACCAGCCGGCTCCGCTCACGACATGCCCACCATGTGCATGTCCAGCCTATCCTTGAACACCCTCCCTGATGGGGCCTCAACGACCCCGCCGTGGAAGCCCAGGAAAGAGCAGGTCAGAGGAATTAAAGTAGTCAGCTCAGGAGCTTGTACTACCTCCAGGCTCTACAAGGAGCACACGAGCCTGTCCAGCCGGTGCTGGGAGATGGGTGGCTAAATGCTGTCAGTCGGCAGGCAAAAGCGAGATGGAGGCAGAATCGGAATATTCCTTTCCTGCAGCACTGCCTGGGCTTCTGTGGTGGGTTTGCACATGGCCTGCAGTTCTGTCGCAGGGGCAAAGAGCAGCATCAAGAGCTGGCTTCCTCAGCAATGATCTGACTCTGGCGTTTTGTGGGTTGAGAGCAGCTCTGCGTCACACAGGGTTTCATTTTAGAGTCTCCAAAATCAAATTTAATAGCAAAGCCTTCCAGCCATGTGGTGATCAGTAGCCTCTTTCTCTGCCCCTCCATTTGTCAACAAAATTTCATCCAGTGTAACATGGCGAGGGAAGATCGTGGGAGACTTTGCTGTGTTACCGCCTCCAGAAGGACAGAAAAAGTCAGCGCAGACACCGGCTCTTTTCTCTTTTCTCCACCAGGTCCTCAGCAGAAGTGCCCAGGCTCCCCCTTGAGGCTGCTAAAATCCCCACAAAAAGTCCTAAATATGTGAAAAGTTGGCAACTCACGTGTCTGACAGCTGGCCTACAACAGTACGTGCCGCATTTCAGATCGGTTTCCTTCAGGCAGTGAGAACAGGTTGATTTCAGCCGCCACCCCAATTCCAGATATGAGATTCAGTTACTGTTATGCACTCGTCACATGCTCAGGAATGGCTTTAACTGGCAAGGACTAAGTACTGGTAAGCTTGGCTCCAGCTAATGATGAGGTGCGCCTATTCCAGCTCTCTGATGATGGACCTAGTCCAGCTCCTTGTTCACAGCAGAAACCCACAAACAGTCCCAGCTGCTGTCACCTTTCCTCATGGGGGCATTGCTCCAGCCACTTAGAAACATAGGAACAGAGCGAGTCAAAAGGGGCCTCCCGGGTCATCTAGTCTGACCCCCAGCTCCAGCCGGCTCCGCTCAGGACATGCCCACCATGTGCATGTCCAGCCTGTCTTTGAATGCCCTCACCGATGGGGCCTCAATGACCCCTCGTGGAAGCCCATCCCACGCCCTCGGGGTCCTGACCATTATATTCCATTGCATTTATACTCCGCCACTTTTTCCTCTTGAAAAGCGGCCAGGCCAGCTTCCATGTCCTTCCCATCCAGCTGAACCCCATAACAGCCCTATAAGGTAGGTGAGTCCGCAGGGCAGGGCCTGGCCCAGAGTCACCCGGGCAGCTCCCTGGCCAAGTGGGGAGTAGAATCCAGCCCTCCTGGGTCCCAAACGTTCGCACTGCTATACTGCACTGGCTCTTGTCTGTACTCTTCCAGCTCTACGATACTTTTTCTAGATGCACTAATCTGAGATGTGCACGACATCCCTAGTTTTGCATAAGCGCAGGGTTTCCTCGGCAATTTTACGCTCCGTTCCTTTTCTAATCGTGCCCAGCGTTTGCCCCTTTCACAGCCGTGGGGCTTTGGATTGATACTTTCATCGAGTCCTCCAGCCCAAGCACAAGGTCTCTTTCTTGGTCCGTCACAACGAACTCAGAGCCAATGGAACTAAGTCCGTCTGGAGCACTTCCACGCTGTGCCGACCCCTGTGAGCCAGAACGTAAACCCTTTATCCCCACCTCCTGCTAGGATGAAATGGCATCAGCCTGAGGGACACTGCAAGTGTCCAGCCGCTTTGGACTCCCCAAGTCCCTGCCAGTATGGCCAGTGCGCAGGAACTCTGGGAGTTGAAGTCCAGAGCCTCTGGGGAGCTCCTTCACCTTCTGGGAGAGCGCGCTCATCTTCCTCCACTTCCAGCCCAGCGGAGAAGAACCTGCTTCTGCATCTCTCCTCTTGGCCTGCAGGGGGAGCCCTTGGCCAGCCAAAGACCCAGAGGGTTGGTGGAAGGCGGCCTGGGAGACTTCGCTGCCCACGTGCCACACGATAAATAAACCCGAGTTAATTGATGGAGTGGGGATGTTTGAGTACGAATAAAACGGCGCTTCTGAGAAGACCGTTTTCCTTTGCTGCTCAGTGATGTGCTCAGTGCAACGCCGGCGTGATGCACTTTGCACGTGGCAAGTCTCGGGTCTCCGCTGATACTCCTGGCTGGAAAGACCCCAGGAGGGAGGCCGCAGCCTCGGAAGGAGCACAGCCGAGCCGGATAGGCAGACGCTCCTCGGAGAGATGCCTGTCCCCGTGACCCCTGGAAGCTCCGTGCACCGCAGTGGCACTGCCCAAACAGGGCTTTCCCAACCTGCTGCCTTCCAGGTCGGTCAGACGCCCACCGCCGGCCACCTGCAAGCAGGAGGGAGCGAGCGGCAGGGTCGGGGGAGCTCCGAGGTTTGCAGGAGGCCTCGCCCTTTGCAGCGCAGGGTCCCGAAGGGGCGGCATGCGAATGAGCCCAGCCGGGGCAGGCTCCGTGGCCACAGGAGGTAGAGGGAGAGGGGCCAGAATGCTAGGGGTGGGGTGGGGTGGAGTGTCCTGCAAGAGGGCTGGCTGGCTAGAACGTGGCACAGGAGTGCGGCATGTGGCAAGTTTTGCCGCAGGTCTCACTTGTCTGGTCTCAGTGATAATGGGCCGCTGGGCTGACGCAGGATCACGCAACCTTGCAAAAACCTTGCATTTGCTCTTCCCAGGCATCTCAGAAGCCTTTTCAGGATCACACCTGCCATCTCCAGGTTTTATACATTCCTGTGTTTTAGACATACCTGCTGCCTAATTAAGTTGGGACTCCTATTTGCTCGATCAACATGTTTTTAAGAGACACGGGGAGAGAAATCATCAATTAAAAGTTGCACCTTTTGTTATCAGGGGGTGCATGCAACAGTTCACACTGGAAGAAAGAGGCGGTTCCCTGCCCCAAGGAGCTTTCATAGCCTCAGGTCTGGCACCGCGAAGAGGGAGAGGAGGAAGGCCAGGAGGGCAACACGGGGCGCATCGGTGGCTTTGTTAGGACTGACGAGGAAAACTGAACCATCAAGCCGAGGGCGCTGCAGAAAAGGGGCCTTTCGAAGGAGCGGCTGGCATCTTTCCGCAAACAGCTGTCCCCCAGACACATTGGGCTACATGGAAGGAGAAGAAGCCAGCAAGGAAGGAGATGGGAGAGCGGCTCCGTCCCTTGCCCAGCATGTGCAGCCCCTGGACCCACCCCAGAGCTTCCATCGGCCTCAAAGGGAAAGCATCAGGGCACAAGCTTTCCCCAAACAACCCTTGACTCACAGCGCTGCCGAAGCTCCAAAGCCGCATGTCTTTGGCCCTTTGAGCAAAAGCTGGTGACTGCGGCCTTGGTCTTTCATGGGCAGCACCTTGGCGCCGTTGCGCGCGAGGAATGAGAATAATGATTCGTCCGCACGGAATAGTATTTCTTGCTCATTGCGGTGTGGAGCAGTGGTGGGCGAGAGTCCCGGGCTCTCAGCCCCACTTGGCCAGGGGCTGGCCCAGCACTGCCTCTCCGCCTAACCCACCTCACAGGGCTGTTGTGGGGATAAAATAAAAAGGACGACACCTTAGCTGTTCTTGGCTCCTTGCAAGAGGAAAGAAGGTGGGGAGTGCATACAATATTCTCGATGCAAATTTATCCAAACTTGGATGTGGCCATCCCACGGCAGCAATGCAAGCATCACAAGAGATCTTTCAGGGCCGCCGGATGGTGGAAGCTTGTAGCCAAATCTTTTTTTGCACGAGGTGTTTAATGTGGTTCTTTACCCACAGCGGTTCACAGGTTCTTCAGGAGAGCTCTGCTCCTCCTGTTTTTCAGCGGCTTTCTTCCAGGTTTTCTAGAATTGGAAATAATTTCCCAACCTGCTGTTGCCACGGTTGTGTTTGCGCTGTTCTGCTATAGCACGACGCCACCTAGAGGTCGTGCGCTGGAAAAGCGCTTGGAGCTGTTCCCTGATCTCAGTTCTGCGATGAAACTGAAAGTAGAAGGAGGAAATGAACTGCCCATGTGGGAAGGAACTCTCGCACCGCACTCATAAAATGCAAGAAGAGTTCGTACACATGGTGGCAAACTGGCTGCCCCCAGGATCCCCCAAGCAGGGCAGGATAGAAACATAGAAACATAGAAACAGAGCAAGTCAGAAGGGGCCTCCTGGGCCATCTAGTCTGACCCTGGCTCCAGCCAGCTCTGCTCATGACCATGTGCATGTCCAGCCTGTCCTTGAACACCCGCACCGATGGGGCCTCAACGACCCCCCGTGGAAGCCCATTCCACTCCCTCGGGGTCCCAACTGTCAGGAAGTGCTTCCTGGCATCCAAATTGAACCTTGGCTCCCTGAGCTTTGCTCCATTGGAGCGCGTCCTGCCTTCCTCTGCAGGGGAGAACAGGCCTCTCCCCACCTCTGTGGGACACCCCCTCACATACCTGTATGTTGCCAACAGATCCCCTCTGAATCTCCTCTTCTCCAGGCTGAAGAGACCCAGTTCCCTCAGTCTCGCCTTATACGGCCTCCCCTGCAAACCGGCCACCAACCTTGTGGCCCTTCGCTGCACTGACTCCAACCTGGCTATAGAAAGGGAGGGATCAAGACCTCCTCCTGCCCACGCTCCTCAGCAACCGGTGCAGGCAGGTGCGCCACCTCTGAGGAAGCAGGCAGCACGCGGCCAGCAAGGCTAGTAGCCGTGGATAGCCTCCTGCTCCGCGAATCTGGCCAATTCCTTTTTAAAGCCATCCAGATGTTTGTTTGTTTGTTATTTGTTTATTTATTTATTTAAAACATTTGTATGCCGCCCCCATCGCAACAAAGCCTCGGGGCGGCTCACAACAATACAATACAAGAATAAATTAAAACTATTTAAAACTGGCCCATCTCAAATAACCAAGTTAAAATACAACAAAAACAATTTATGATTAACAAATTAAAATGACTTTTAAATAAAAAGGTCTTCGCCTGGCGCCGAAAAGCAAATAACGACGGCACCAGGGGGACCTCTCTGGGGAGCGCATTTCATAGACGGGGTGCCACCACAGAGAAGGCCCTCCTCCGGGTACTCACGCTCCTTATCTCCCTCACGGAAGATTGGCAGCCACCACATGTCCCAGGCAGCAAATCCCATGGTTTAACTGTACACCATGTGGAGAAGTACATCCTTTTATCTGCCCTAAACCTCCCACCAACAGCCCCAAGTTCGAGTGTTACAGGAGACGGAGAAAACGTCTCCCCTCCCCTTCCTCCACACCCTCTGTCCTGCCTCCCCTTCCTCCCGTCTTCTCTAACCTGAGCAGCCCCGGTTGCCGCAGTGGCTCCTCACAGGGACCTGCTCCACCCCTGGAGCATTTTTGCTGCCCTTCTCTGTCCTTTTTGCAACCCAATAACGTCCTTTTTCAGGTAAGGCAACCAGAACGGAGCACGACATTCCGAGTGCAGTCAGGCCTAGGATTTGCATAAGGGAAGCAAGATTTTGGCCGCGCTATTTTCTATTCTGCGCCTAAGGCTGCTCGCATGGAGAGGGTCTTCTTCACAGCATCTGTGCACGGGGGGGACATTTCCACCGGGCGGTCCTCCGCTGCCCCACGGTCTCTTTCTTGCTCAGCCACTGCTTGAAGGTGGAATGTTTTGTTTGCCCCAAGATCCATCACTCTGCTCTTGCACTGAGCTCCTTTGGCCGTGCTGAGGCCCCTTCTCCCAGCTCGGAGAGAGTTATTTATTTATTTTGTTTTCCGATTTATATCCTGCCCTTTTCCCACAAAGGGCTCAAGGCAGCTCACATCATCTCTCCTCCTCCATCTTATCCCCACAACAACAACAACCCTGTGAGGTAGGTTGGGCTGAGAGGCTGTGACTGGCCCAAAGCCACCCAGTTGGCTCCATGGCTGAGCGGGGACTCGAACCCTGATCATCTGAGTCCCAGTCCCACGCCCTTAACCACTACACCACACTGCCTCTCCCATCTGAGCTCCTCACAATCCTTTTTGGCTCTAATCACCCTCACTACTGACTCCTCATTCAAGATCATTTATCACTGGACTGCAAGGCACTGGTGGGCAAGACTGGTTACGTTTCTCCACTGGGAGAATTTGCCATTTATTCCCACCCTCTGTCTTCTGTTCTTTAATCAGTGAGTGAGTCATAAGAGTTTGCCCAGGAGCCTCTGGTAAGGGACTTTGTCAAAAGCCTTTTGGAAGAACAAGCCGACAATGTCTGCTGGACCACCCTGCCTATGTGCTTGTTGGCAGTCCAACGGATCACTGGGCAAAACCTTGCAGAAGCCATGCTGGGTTTTTTCCAGCAGGGCTTGTCCCTCTGTGTGCATACTGATTCTGCCTGGGAGGATGCCGTCAAGCAGTTTACCCAGAACAATTGTTCAGCTAATGGGCTCATTTCCCAGACTCCCCTGGCTCAGGGGTCCTCTAGTTGGCAGCTGGAGCTGGGGCTGCAGAAAGAATTGCTCTGTTGACCGAGTATCGGCTGAAAACTCAGCTCCAAGGATTTGCGCCAAGGGCCTGCCAGGCAGAAGGACTGCTGCCCTTCCACGCTGAAGATGGCTTTGAGGGCGGCCAGCAGCAGGGCCTGTTCTGCTGTGGCCCCCTTTGGAATCCTCCCCACTGCTTCACACCCGCATGCCACCCTAGATGGTGCCGTCCCGGATGCTGTTTCGGCAGCTGTTGGAAACAAACACATGTTTATTCTGCCTTCCACTGATTTCCATCCCTAGCTTTGCACTACAAGCATTGCAATTGTGGGGCGGGGGGGCAGAACAACTCCCTCAATATTTAGCCGAAAGTTGCATTTGTTTGTGCCGTTGATGGTTTCCTCCTTCCAGAAGCCAGGACAATCCTCTGATGACGGAAATTAACACTTTTCAGCCACCCCTGCAGTGAGACGGGGAAGCCCCACAAAAACGCAAAACGTGGCCGATTTCGTGACGCTGCCACGGGGTCTCACCCAGCCCCTTCGCCTCCCTCCCAGGCGAGGAGACGCTTGACGGCCCAGACGCGTCTGCAAGGACTGCGCCACAGATGCCACAGAAGTCCACTCCCACAGTGAATCGGCTCACGGCCACCCACGGGCCGGAGGAGATCGCCCCCGCGAGGGGCCTGTTTCACAGGAAGTTTTCGCTGCTTCCGTTCTTCACGTCGTGCGGCGTTGCTTCATCTGCATGGCAGTTTATTCTTTTGCTTCTGTCGATTGCTGCAAACTGACCCGAGAGCTTTGGCGATGGGGCACTACAGGAGTGAAATAAAAAATACCAATTATAGGGATGCCGGCAGCAACGGGGAGGTGGGGCAGAGGCGGGAAGGCGGCGAGTTGGGATGCGGGGGGGGGGGTCCGGCTTTTGTGGAGAGACTGAGCGAGAAAATGGCTGGTGTGGCAGCCCCTCGGGAAGACTGCTCATTTCGGCAAAAGTGTTAGTTTGCTGCTAAATGGATGCTCGCCGCACTGCCCTCAAATGCACGGGGAAACAAGCAATGGACGGCAGCCAAATTCCTGCGGCTCACAAAATACATACATCTGAGACAAAATACTGTTGTATGTTTCCCGCTCCCTGGCAGTTCCAGATTGTAGGGGCACCACACGCGGGCCGGGGGAGTTTGGTTTCCGTCCCGTGAGACTGAGAATCGGAGACACACGCAATTATTGCCACACTGCGTTTTGGGGCAAGTTGCCATGCATAAAATATTGCAAAAGTTGGGCACACTTGGGGGAAGACAAAAGGCCCCCCTGCCAGAATGGTGAGCCCACACGGATGCCCAGAGAGAAAGACCCCGCGGGTGCTCTTGGTCAGCCCCAAAGTGCCGAGGGCCCTTTCTTTCAAGTCAGCCCCCACCCCCTTATGAGTGGGGCCACTTTCTCACCCCACCCCCTGATAGATGCAGCCTTCTAAAAGGCTTCCTGGGCTACCCCAATCGGGAGCCTCCACCAGCCGAGCATGGGAGCAATGTAACCATTCATGTGCATGGCGAAAGTGGGGGCAGACAACAGCTGTGTCACCTTGCGCACCCTTGGAGAGCCCCCTTCCTCTTTGACAATCTAGAGACAGAGGTGTGAGCCATCCACAGTGGCCGTGGATACCTGCTAGCTTTCTTTGTATGGGCAATTCATGAGGCAGGACAGAGAACCTCCTGGGGGGGGGTCTAGCCCCCCTAGGGGTCCCAGTTCAGCCCCTTGGGGGGGCTGCCCCTTTTGCCTCCCCCCACACCCTTTCCCTGTATCCATATACACTTTCTCCATTTTCCCACATTCTGGAAGCTCAGAATGCCGCTGGAGGTTTTAGCAAAACTCTGCCGGTAGCTGGGGTCTTTTGAGTCCCACCCCTCTGATCTGGGTCTACTCCCTTTGCTGCATCCCTGCCCACCATGCGAACACACTCCCCCACTCCACCGAAGCATTTCTGAAGTTGAATTTGGACCCTGGGCGGAAAGAGGTCCGTCACCCCTAACGTAAAATATGGGAGAACTTCAGAAGAATCTTTCAGGATTAGATCAAACGACGGCCAGGCCAAGGTTTTGAGGGCTGCCAAAGTGACTCACGGCCTGGCTGAGGTGCTGCAGCAGTCCCCAAAGGGACTCACCCCCCCCCCTGCATTTGGCATTCTGGGAGTTGTAGTCCCAAACTGTGGAGTGGCCAGGTGGCTGGTCTGCTCATATGAAAATGGCCTCGCGGCCGTTTCTGTTGGCTTTGTAAGCAAATTAAATCAGCCGCCCTTGCAGGAACGCCACTGAGTCCTTGAACAGCTGGTGGGAATTTCTGGAACGGCGCGTGAGAGAAGATGGCTCCCCTTTAACTCCAAGGCGAAGAAGTTCCACAGAAATCGCCGTGTCCAAAGGGAGACCCACGAGCCTGCTCTTGGCAAGGAACTGGCCACCTTTTCCATGCAACTCCCTCCCATCTTCCTCCCAGACAAACTTGGGACAATGCCAAGTGCATAAACAGCTATTACGAACTCTAAGGAATGGCTTTGTCGCAGGGGAAAATGCCCCGCGTCTCCCTCACCACCGTCTTCTCTCAATCTCATCCAGGGATTACTCCTGTCACACTTCTGACTCTCCGAGGAGTCCTTCGTTGTGCATGTCGTTGCTGCTTCTTGCCAGCTCCGCCTATGGGAGGTTACTGAAAGCCACGCTCAAAATAAAACGGCATTTCACAGAGAGGCAATTCCACCACGTGAATCGCTGCCTGCACGAAATCGTTCTAGGAGCAGCCTGCTCGGGTCGGGATTTCTGGCTGGGCCAAGTCTCCCGGATGGGAATCGGAGCCCGGTGTCTCAAGGCGGCACTGGAGTCGTTTGGAAACGAAGTACAAGGTACCACCTGAGACAGAAGTCAAGATGCTCCACAGACATCTCCACTGCAGGACTGACGTTTACTTCGGCACGGATGACCGGATCGTCCATCATAATCATCATCGTGTTTAACCTGCCCCTTCCAAGGAATTCCCTTCTTCCAAGGAAACCAAAACCAGATAACACATTTGCAGCATTTAATCAATGCACATGTAGCCATTATTAATATCGGGCAACAGAAATATTAATTTCTGTTCATCCCCATCCACAATGAGCCGAAGGCAGTTGACAACCTCCTCCTCCACTGACCCTCCATTTTACTCCCACAGCAACCCTGTGAGGTAGGCCTGGCTGAGAGCCGGGACTGGCCTACAGGCACCTTCATGGCCCAGCGGAGGCTAGAACCCGGGTCTCCTGCACCCCAGCCCAGTACGCTAACCACTAGGCCACACTGGCTCTCCCCCACACCGCAGTGCAAAAGGCTAGCACAGGAGATGCAGGCAGATTCCGCAGCATCTGTGCCCTCCCTTGCCCCCCCCCCCCCCGCTGGGGCTGCCTCTTCCACAGCCTCCACACAAGGTGGCTGCCTCGCTTGGCAGAGCCCGTCCGGAGAAGTCGCAGATCCCACGGACAGCGGTGCCCCAGGCCCTCCCCCCCCCCCGCCCTCCCACTCGATGCATTTCTCTCTGCCTCTGTTTAGCAGCCGGCATCCTGGCCCCGAGGCAGTGATGTTTTCCCGGATGCTGCACAAGAGCTCTGCTCACAGGAAGCAAATTCTCCAGAAACAACTCAAGCTTTCATTAAAATTAGGCAGAAGCCCCTGTGCAAGCAGCCCGGGGGATGGGCCTGCCCCACAGCGTGAGGCTGCGGAGCCCCCAAAGCCCCTTTTGCTTCGGTCCATTCCGCGGTCCCCTCCATAAACGGTTCCAGGTCGAATGAAGTTGCTGCCGTTTATAGACTCCCGGGCGGAGGACGGAGAGCCTGGAGCGCATCGGACAAACATCGAGACCTAAACCCGACCCCGTCGAACCCGCGACGCGCATAGCCTTGCGGCAAGAGCGCATCCTCGGGGCCTGCATCCGCCCCCATATTCACGTGGAGCAGGGATGGAAAGGGGGAAAGATTTTGCGCAGCCTCTGCTGAGGCTGCCCCTCCCGCAGGAGTGCTGGTGCCCCACTGAGCAGCCAATGCGAGATGCTGTGCGAGCCATCTGGCAACGCGGCAGCAGGGGGTGGATTTTGACAACACGCAACTGTGCCGCGTTAGGGAGGCAAATTCCTAACTCTCACTTCTGCGCGGCGCAATGATTGAGACGCTTTCACGCCGCGGAGCGGCGAGGCTGCTGCAACGGGGAGCTGCGATTTCGCTCCTGGCCTGGCAGGTTTGTTTGCATGGCGAGAGTGTGCAAGGAGAAGTGGGGGGGGGGGGAGTGACTGTTGCAGAGAGAGGGAGGCGTGACCTGCATGGAGAATACCAGCGAGCCCCTGACACACACATTCTCTCTCTCTCTCTCTCTCTCTCTCCCCCCCCCCTCCCAAATCTCCGGACAAAGATAAGCCAGGCGGCCGAACTGTGGGGACAAACTCATTGACGGCAACAAACTCCCTCTCCCAAATTGGATCGGGAAGCACCACAGACGCTGGGACCCACCGGAGGAAAAATGAGGTGAGTGGCTGTTTGTGGGTCCTGAACGGTTGGCAAGGGCTCTGGCCCTTGCGACGGATCTGGATGGAAGGTGAACAGGGAGAGAAAGCGCTTTGGTGCCAGCGCTGGCCGTGGAGCGATTTTTGGGCTGTGCTTTCCGAAGTGACAGTGTGAAATGCGCCTCTCGGGAAGGTTGCTTGCGGAGGGGCTTGGAAGAGGGGAAGGGGGTCACTTCTGAACTGAGAAGGGTTCACTCCGGCAGAGTTGTGAAAGGGGTCCTCAGATGCCCGGCGCAGTCCTCTGGAAAGAGCTGAGAAGTGCAAAGGGCAAGCGAGCTAATTTCTCGCTTGCGAATTTCTCTCCTGCCGGGAAGGTCATGGCAAACAATGATTTGCATCTCGTGCTCGCCTGTGGACGTGCGGGAGGCTGGAGAGAGGGACTGGGTCGGAAAAGGGCTGATTCTTGCCAAGGTCGGATATGGGGCTGCCCTCGCTCCTGCCACCCCCATGCACCTGCCTATTGTTAAGGTGCAGCTGAATTTCGGAGGGGGAAAGAAAGTTTTGAGAGAGACAAAACAACCCCCAGCAGAGTTGCCTCTAAAAACACAGACTCCCAAGCATTCCCCACCCAAGTCCCGCTCAGGTCGTATTCTCAGGTGTGCAGACCGATTCCTTGGCCATTTTTAGGATAAACAAAACCGAGGGGGCACCTTGAAGACCCCGGTGTGTCTGTCCGGCACCCAGAGTCAAAACTGGGAGTTCAGCGGCACTCTGGGAGGAGGGAAAAAAGACCACCTAAGGAGTGGCGAGTGATGCAGGTAGCAGCCAGCAGACCTGGCGTTAACACCTGGACTGTCGGGCTGTTCACCGAAGCATCCTTCTCGCCTCGTGTTTTGGGAACTGTTTTATAGTCCAGGGACAACTGCGAGGGCATGAAGACGGACACAGATGTTCATTTGATTCATGTGCCAGTAGAAAATACCCTTTTCCCCAACTAAATGGGGCCTGATCCCCCAAGTAAATGTAGGGAGCACCTGAGAAGCAAACTCAGTTTTATTCCCGTGCTGATAAAGGATTTAATAAGTTTAAAATATGAAACACGTGAGCCCTGAGCCCTGAGTGTGTTTGTCTCTCTCTCTCGCTCTCTCTCTCTCAGTGTGTGTTTGTGTGTGTGTGTATGTATGTGTAAATCAGAGTTAGCAAGCAGGTTTTCTGTTTGAATCTGACATATTATGAATGAAGAAGCAGTTGAAAACTGGAGAGTGTTGCAGTGGAGCGGAGAGACAAGCAAAATGTTCCTTTTGTGTCATATACTAACTGGAATGGCACATGGCCCCCTCCTCAACCATGCGCAATAAGAGCATGAATTCCAGGGCCTGAAACGATGGCACTGTACTCCTAAAGAGCTGTGATAAGAAAATAGCAAGATTTCCAGTTATACAGAATGCTTCTTCATGGAGAGTCACCAGCTTTGAGGTTTCACGGGATTCTTCTTTGGAGAAAGATTCCTTTTTGCCTGTGAAGCTCTTAGCCCACAAAATGGCCCAAGAGCGTCTGGTTTTCTAGTTGTTCTAATCTCAGGAAAAGGCAAGTGAAGGGGAGAAAGCAGAGGCCAAATGTAACTAATAAACAATAAAAGCCAAATGGTATTGTTTGGTTGCTCATCGGTCCATTTGGAGTTTAGATTCACAACTTGTTATAGGCCTGCTGAATTTCTGCCCCGTAATACAGTTTTGAAGTGCAAGCATCTGTTCATTGGGGCGGGGGGGGGGGCATCTAGGAACATGGGGGATGCTCTTTACTGAGACCTTGGCTCAGTCCAGCCCAGTGTTATTGATGCTGGCTGGCGGCAAACATTCAGCCGGGTTTCAGGCTGGACTTTTCCCAGCCCTCCTTGGAGATGCTGCCAGGATTAAATCTGGCACCTTCTGCAAAGGCAGCACCTGCTCTCTTGCCTGGCTACAGCTCCACCAGGTAACTGAAGTCCGTCTCACCATGAAAACAATGGCCAATGTGCTAAAACCCATCTATAAAAATGCCAATTTAACAGGGACCCATTTGCATGACCAAACATTTGAGAAAGCACCAAACATTCCCAAATTAGTCAGTGTGTTTTTATCGCATTGTGGTCCCATGACTGTTGATTGGCTCTAGTAGGAAACCATTGTTTCCTGAAACCAGCAATACCTGGTGGGTTGCTTTGCTTCTGTCCGATAAGGTTGAAAGGGAAGGGGTGTGCATGTGTGTGTGTGTGTGTGTGTGTGTGTGTGTGGTGCATTTAGCAATCCTCTCCCCTCAGCACAAGACACACACTGGCACTATTTGGAGAGGGGCTTTCTCTGCCTTCAGGCATTGCTGGTGACATTTAAAAATGTTTAGCTGAAGCAAAGTGGAAGCTTTCCCTGCTTTTCCAGCTAGAACACATGGCAGGATCTTCAGGTTCCATGTGGATGCCAGGAAGCACTTCCTGACGGTTAGGACCCCGAGGGTGTGGAATGGGCTTCCACGGGAGGTCGTTGAGGCCCCATCGGTGAGGGTGTTCAAGGACAGGCTGGACATGCACATGGTGGGCATGTCGTGAGCGGAGCCGGCTGAAGCCGGGGGTCAGACTAGATGGCCCGGGAGGCCCCTTCTGACTCACTCTGTTTCTATGTTTCTATGTTTGATGGTGGCTTCCCAGCTGTGGAGCATGCTTCTAATACATGTTTCAGCTGTCTGTTAAAACTGAATTCCCTGGGGCACTTTGAGACTACAAGCAAGTGCTCCATGTGCTGCTTGTGTTGATCGGGCTGCGGGTTTTATTGTATATTCTCACATCTGTGACTTTAGAGTTATTTTAACGGTCGTTTTGATGCAGGTCTTTATCTGCCTTAGGCGCTTTGTATTGAAGGGTGGGCCATAATTCAAATAAACAAGTAAATACATTAAACCTACTGAGTGTATTTCTGGGATCCTCTAATTAATTCTAGAAAACTGTCATTCCCCATATTAAGTAAGGACAGTGTTTGTTTTCTGCTTTGTGAAGAGGGTGTAGTCACAACCGATTTGCCTCCTCCATTTGTATAATAAGCCCCGATAGCGATCCATGTGAAAGGGACACTTGCCATGCAAAAGGATGGATGCCGAGCAGCCCTCGAAATTCCTCCTCGAAATCCGGCCAGGCTTAACCCCAGCAATACAGAATCATCCCCAGCCAAAACACTGATGCTGGGAACTCCCAAATGCCAAATATTTATGCGAGACGCTTTAGATCAGCACTGATCCAGCTCTGGGTGGCAGAATCAAAGGTGGGGGTTCCCCCCCCCCCAGAAGCTGGTGCAAGCAGCATGTACTTAATCTCAAGGGTTATGAGCCCAGGAAGTCGTTCCCGCCACCAAACACAGTAGACTTCCATTCAAGCCTTGCCTTCTTCGGGCTTCTCTTTATGCGACATTTCTTCTGTACTGGATTCTGTACCCGTGGCATTGCTCAAGCGCGTCTCATGGCCCTGCCATGCTCCAGGGCCAAGGTTCAGTGTGGATCCAGGATGGCATTCCTGACAGTTAGGACCCCTCAGGTATAGAATGAGCGGAGCCAGGGGTCAGACTAGATGGCCCAGGAGGCCCCTTCTGACTCGCTCTGTTTCTATGCTATGTTTCTATGAATGGGCTTCCACGGGAAGTGGCTGAAACCCCAATGGTGAGGGTGTCCAAGGACAGGCTGGACGTGCACACGGTGGGCATGTCGTGAGCGGAGCTGGCTGGAGCCGGGGGTCAGACTAGATGACCCAGGAGGCCCCTTCTGACCCACTCTGTTTCTATGTTATGTTTCTATGAATGGGCTTCCATGGGAAGTGGTTGAGGCCCCATCGGTGCAGGTGTTCAAGGACAGGCTGAACATGCACATGGTGGGCCTGTCGTGAGCGGAGCCGGCTGGAGGCGGGGGTCAGACTAGATGGCCCGGGAGGCCCCTTCTGACTCGCTCTGCTTCTCTGTTGCACAGAGAAAGCACACACATTTGAGGGAGGCAAATCCTTCTCGTCAAGCTGGCCTCCAGCTGTGTGTAGGTGTCTTACAGAGATGGAGTCCTGTTGGAGAAGCAACCCTTGCTCCTGCCAGTTGTTCTACAGGTGGAAGTAGGGGCAGCATGAGGAACTAGGCCCCTGTGTCCCATCCGCAGGACAGACACAGTCTTCCGACCAGCTGGTCTGTGCAACAGATGCTTTTCTCAAAGGATGCCCCATGTAAACTCTGTTCATGGGCGGGCCCCACCTGCAGTCACTGCTTAGCTAATGTGAAGATGGGTGAAGTTTGCAGAAGCCTCCGTCCCAGGCTGCACGCAGACCTTGCCAAAACAGAGGAAATGCACAATGCAGAAAGAAAATCAGAGGTGCGATTTGCATATCATTTTCATATGCAAACTTTCACATCTAGGTGCAGACTGAGAAACGGCAACTACGCTTTAAATAGAAACACAGGACAGTTCGCTGTAGGGGAGAGGGCGACTTGGTGAGCGACTTCAAGGCTTGTGTTGCTGTCTTAGGAACGTGGTCTTTAAACAAGCTTTATCTCTTTGTCCATCAAAGAGAGCACATCTTTGGGCAGAGAATTGTCCCCTGCCAGCTCTTCAAACTAGAGGACTGTCCTCCATTATGCAGGAAACATAGAAACAGAGTGAATCAGAAGGAGACCAAGTGCTCAAACAGCAACCAAAAACCCACTTATTTGTCGCAAAGTGCCAATAAAACCTGAAAACTGAGGGTTAGGGTTGGAATGGGTTAGGGTTGGGGTTAGGGTTAGGGTTCGGGCCCTTTTGGACGCTGTTATCTGATGTTCGGCTGCTGGGGCGATGCTGGG
Organism: Varanus salvator macromaculatus; assembly: GCA_023646645.1. Lineage (NCBI taxonomy): Eukaryota > Metazoa > Chordata > Lepidosauria > Squamata > Varanidae > Varanus > Varanus salvator. The sequence goes on along the minus strand of JAIXND010000761.1, from coordinate 2,648,910 downwards.
GCGACTTGGCTCACGTGCCGACAGACAGGGCTCTGCTGTGGCACTCTACTGTGGCACTCGTGCCAGAGGTTCTCCACCACTGGCCTGACCCTTCCCTGGTGCACTCCCCAACCCTAATATAGGGCTGAAGTTCCATTGAAAATAATGTGATTTTGAAAAAGCCTTCCTTGAGTAGCTTTTCTGCACAGCTCAACATTTCTGCGCATTCTAAACACATTCCAGCCATCAAAATCATGCCAGGACACCTCATTTTGCTAACCCTAACCCTACCCTGGTGCACACCCCTAACCCTAATATGGGGCTACAGTTCCATTGAAAAGAGGGCAATTTTGAAAAAGCCTTCCTTGAGTAGCGTTTTCTGCACAGCTCATCATTTCTGCCCATTCTAAACACATTCCAACCATCCAAACCATGCCAGGACACCTCGTTTTTCTAACCCTAACCCTAACCCTAACCCTACCCTGGGGCACACCCCCAACCCTAATATGGGATACAGTTCCATTGAAAAGAGGGCGATTATGAAAAAGCCTTCCTTGAGTAGCGTCTTCTGCACGGCTCATCATTTCTGCCCATTCTAAACACATTCCAACCATCAAAATCATGCCAGGACACCTCATTTTTCTAACCCTACCCAGTGATGGTGAAGCTTTTTGAGAGCAAGTGCCCAAACTGCAACCCAAAACCCACTTATTTACCTCAAAGTGCCAACACAGCAATAAAACCCGAAAACTGAGGTTTTAGTTTAGAAAAAACACCTCACAGCCTGTTCAAGCAAATATACATATATCCTTGGCATCCCACTGACCAGCCTTGGGAAAACTCGGATGAGTCGTGGCTAATGGGTTGCGGCTTGTGATGTCATCACCAGGCTCCACTACTCCTTTCCGAGCATGCGCATGGCCCCTATGTACGCTGCTCTCTGATGCTCGACTGCTGGGGCGATGCTGGGGCGACTTGGTTCATGTGCCGACAGAGAGGGCTCTGCGTGCCCGCGGGGGCCCACATGCCATAGGTTCACCACCACTGCCCTAGATCATTTTCGTTGCTCTCTTCTGGATCCTTTCTAATTTTTGTGTATTTTTCTTAAATCTTGGTGCCCAGAACTGGACACAGTACTCCAGAAGAGTCAAGTTCTTCCCTCAAAATATAACCCTTGGGAATCTCAGTGCAAGAGATTTTTGTGAAAAAGATCACTTACAGCTTTGATTTCTCCTGACAGCTCACCTTTTGACAGCTGTCAAGAGAACACAAAGTAAAAACTAAAGCTCTTGGCGGCCTGTCTGGCCAATGATCGTGGGGGGTACCCAATGCACATTGACTGGAGATACTTTCCAGGATTCTGCCCAGGTGAACAAAGAGCCGTTTTCAGACACACTGAAATGTGCAAGTGCGCACTTGCACAAATCCAATCAGATAATAATATGTGCCTATTTGGGGCTCAACATGTGTATATTTTTCAAAAGGGTGATGGATCAGTGGCAGCCCCTCCAGCGTGCCCCTTGCCCATGGGAAGCAGCCTGATCATCTGTCAGCACACCTGGAGTTGCTTCATGAACACCCCACCCCAGAGAGAGAGAGAGAGAGAGAGAGAGAGAGAGAGAGAGAAAGACCGACAGACGTCAATGGAGAATGTGGCTGTCAATTTTCTGAGCAGCTTTTTCCCTTGGCTTGATGCCTCTGCGGTTGGAGGGGACTTCGAAGGCTGTTAGTTGCAAACCTCAACTCCTAAGGAGGAAAAATGGCCAAACCTCCCCACTGTGGCTCATTAACTGTCCCTGTTCTGAACTGGCTGCCAGATCAGCTCATCTATATCTCATTCATATGTGCCCAATGTCAGCCCATCCGTGTATAAAATCAACCCCAAGTCAAGTCCCTTCAATAAATTCCTCAGACAAGCACGTCACTCTCTTGTGGGCCCAAAACCTTCAGCCGCTTGGCAGTTCGACACCCTTTAGATACCACAAATTCCCGGAAATGGGAAATCTCTCCTGGCTTTCTGTTTACCTTGTGCATTGATTGACTTCCATGAAGATCCTGTCCAAGGGAGGTAAAACTCTTTGTAACTACAACCCCTTACAGCAGAAAGCAGCAAGAGGATGTGGTTCTTCCTGGACTCCAGCTCCTCTCAACCCCAGCCAGAGCCACAATTCAAGAATGATGGGAATTGCAAACCAGCATTATCTGAAGGACTGCAGCTTCTCCACCCCAGCCTAAAGGAAGGAAAAGCCTATGTGGCTGCTTCCGGCAGCTCCCCTCCTCCAGAGAGGAGTCTTTGGTTCAGGTCATCTTAGCACCTGTAGCTCACCACCCCCTAATTAAGCCTCCTGACCCTTCCTCTTCATTCCAGGAGAGAATGTTGGGGGCTAGCCAGTTTGCCTTTGTCTGCTTTCAAGATGGCTAATTATCCTTGAATTGTTATTAATAGTGTTTGCATTCCATTGCATTACAAAAACATGGAACAACTCCAGTGTGTTCTCTCCCATTCAAAGAAAACAGAACTTCAAAAAGAAGGTGGCTGAAATTCACAGGCATTGATCCTGCAGATGACGACATCATGAAAAAACTAGATGTAAGGTCTACCTACGAGTGAATTATGCGACGAAGTGTGGGCGACAAGAGTCAGGGTGCATCAAGGGTGTTATGGTTTTTAAAGTTGACTGTTTTCATCTTATGACTGTTTTGTATTGTGATTATTATTTGTAAACTGCTTTTGCTGGTTTCAGAAAGGAGGTGGTGGTGGTGGTGATTACATTTATATCCCTCCTTTCCTCCTCTGGCAGGGAACCACAATGTTGCTCATAGGCATCTCCACTTCTCCATGTTACCCTCACAACCACAACCCTGCAGGGCAGGTTAGGCTGAGACTCTGTGACTGACCCAGTGAGCTTCATTCACTGGAACCCAAATCGCCCAAGACCCAGTCTAGTTCTCTCACCAGCACGCCACAGCGGCTGCAACTCTGGCGATAATTCGGTGTTCCAGCTGCAACCACATCTGGTTTTCCTGGGATCGTGGCCAGCGAGTGCAGATGCGGAAGGGAACCTGGAGGGGAAGCGGGGATGTCCGGAAGGGAGTCACACTGGATCTTGTGTGTCTTGCCCAGGTACTTCTTCGTCTGGTCCCTCTGCGCCTTTCACCTCATCCAGGCAGACACCATCGAGCTGACGGACATGTTTGGGGAGATCCAGTCCCCCAACTTCCCCGATTCCTACCCCAGTGACTCGGAGGTGACCTGGAATATCTCCGTGCCAGATGGTTTCCGAGTCAAACTCTACTTCATGCATTTCGATCTTGAATCATCGTATCTTTGCGAATACGACTATGTGAAGGTGAGCGCTCCAGGCCTTGTTCCTTTATTTGCCACCCCCAGGTCGGGCATGCTGGCTGGGGATGATGGTTGTTGCAATCCAAGCCTTCTGGGTGATGCCATCAGATTGAGTAAGGGCGGTGCGTTGTTTCCCAATTTTGCTCTGCACTGGATTCAAGCCCTCCTTCATTTCTATTTAATTGGGAGCATTTGTTTCCAGAATTAATCATGCGCTGTTTGCACAATCTTGTGGGGTAGGGCTCTGCCCATTGTACCCTCTGGCATTTCCAAAGCACCTTTGAGAAATCCTTGTAATGAGAACCTATATGGATTGCATGTTCTTTCCGTGCTATATTTTACTGATATGAAGTGCGCCTTTCTATTGGTCAGGTGGTACAGAAAAAATAATACTTTGTAATTAAAGCTTAAATTGGTTTTATCCCGTTTTTACTACTAGTTTAGATGCAGTGCCTTGTTCCTGGTTTCCTTTCTTGTAAGCTATCCAGAGACCGTTTTTTTTAGTAATGGACAGCATAGAAAAATTTTAAATAAATTAAAGTGTTTTGTTATACACCTGCTTTACTTGATGTATGAGAGTGATAATACTTAAGCAGCCTGTGGTTATTTAGTCCGTGGCAGAAGCTACCTGCTCGGAGGACTTTTGTCTGCACAATGTATTAGCATGTCGCAGAGTCAAGCCATAACTTTTGTTTCAAGCGTCCAGGTCCTTGTTTTGTGCGCTGGCAAACGTGGCCGAGCAGAAGCTTCCCAAAACCTCCACTCCCCAAAAAGGCAAGGAGTTTGTGGCCCCCACCTGGGGTGGACAAAACACCTTCCGGATGTGCTGGCCCACAACTCCCAGCATCCCCCACTTTTGGCTCAGCTGACTGATGGGAACTGTAGGCCCAAAGCTCTGGAGGGGTCAGCCATGTGCAGATGCCTGGTAGATTCCCCCCTGCTGTTGAAAACCATTTCAAATGAGGAGGGAAATTTTTGCTTTGCTTTGATTTCCTTCCCGAAGGTTTGTTTGTCCTTTTCCCTTATTATTCTTTCTCTTGCAGCCTCTCTAGAGCTGCTCCAAAAATTAAGGTCATAGCCTAAGGAAGAATTAACTAAGACTCTTGTGGCATCTTAAGGAGAAACCATTTGATTATGGTATGAACTTCTCTGAATAGCAGCCCGTTTGGTCCTCAAAAATTCACGCCATAAAAACGGCTTGAGTTCCACTAGATTTTTCCCGTTCCTGTTGCCACATTCAGTGCTGTTTTTAAGGGGGGAGAACGTGCAGAAGGTTACCAAGGACTACCCATCATGATGGCCATATATTACCTCCAGTATTGGGGGAAGGATGCCATGTTCCCCAGTCACTGGGGAACATGGGCAGGGGGCTCTGTCATATCCCATCCCGGTGCGGTTATCCCCAGTCATCTGGAAACAAAGGTTTCTTCCCTTACGCTGCAATTTCTCGCCCCATTTTGAGAGATTCATTATCTCTCTCCATGCTTCCAAATAACCGTGTGCATGATTCACACTTTGCGGTGTCTGTGGGCACAAGGAGCTCTCCCGGGTGGGCGCAGGGGCCAAGTGGGCTGCCCTTCAATCGCTCTCAGGCCAAAATGAGGCATCTCGCCCCCGGCGCCCAGAGGTGGATGCATGAGGCTCTCCTTGCAAGGGGTTTCGAGGGAAACAGAATGAACGGGGCTGCTTTGATCGTGGCCCATCGCGACTTGGAAGGACATGGCATGACTCTCTGCCAGAGATATTTTACTGGAATGTGGCTTGAGCCAGCCTTACAAGCTCGTACTTCCAGAGACTCTTGGGCACACACACAGACACAATTGTTGTAAGGCAGAGGCGGGAAAGCTCCAAGCCAAGACCTAGTCCAACCTGGGGGCCCCATCCTGGCCTAGAGTTTACTCATCTGGCCTGCACAGGCTTCATGTTTTTCTCCAGGAAGAGAGGGCTTGGAACCCAGGGGAAACGGTCCAGCTGGGCCATGCTCAGGCGAGGCTGAAGGAGAGCCGGCTGCCAAATGCAGCAGCCCTGAGTCTAGCTCCCCTCTCTCAACCACTAGAAAGATCACCAGCATCTTCGACTCCAGCCATCCCATGCCTATCTGCCCTTTGCCAGAAGCAGCTGCTGAAGTGATGCAGGGGTGGAGAAATGGAGTCAGGATCCATCCACTATCATTTGATTCTGTGCGATGGAAAAGGTGGGGCATGCAGGGTGCATGGCTGCCATTTGGGGTGGCAACAGCACCCTTTGCATCCAACTAACCTGGCCTTGTGGTCGACTCCAGCCGGGCACCCACCAAAACCCATCATGTCTTGTCTCTCACCTTCTCGGTGTGCAGAGCTTGGTTCCCAACTGGTATATGTGCCCATCTTTCTTCCACAGTGATGGGACTGCTTTTGCATCTGGGGCTCAGTAAACAAATATTTGCCATTGTCATCACTAAGTGGCATTTACTTGACCAAGGGTGTTCCTCTTTCCTGCTCCCTAATCCTGACTTCGTCCTAATTAGATCCTATTATTGCCTTCTGCTTTTTAAAAAAGAATAGTTGCTGTAAATTGCCCAGTTCTGGGTTTCTTCTGCTCCCTTGGACCTCTTAGCTTTCTGAATGTGGAACAATGGACACGTGCAAACACACGTGCCTGGACACACATGTTCAAATTCCCGGGACTGGAGGGCAGCAGAATGGAGAGCTAGAGAGCTCAAAGCAGTGTGGTATTGTGAACTTTATAGCGGGTTTTTAAAGATACTTTTCCTCCAACCGAAACTGGCTACTGATGTCCACCAAGTCTACATTCCTATATCCTCACTGAACTTAATGGGACTTACTTCTGAGTAGACGTGTCTGGGTATGCACATCTTGGGAGCCAAATGGAGAGTCGACGGCTGAAGTTCAGCCACTTCTGTCTTCCCGTGTCCCTTGCTTGTTTAACTTACCATCTTGGCTCACGGAGAGTTCTGGGGAACTCAGCAGCATGAAGAGTTGGTGACCTTGTTTGGGAAGTGCTGGTGTCTGAAGGTGATGGGGGTGATGCAGAAGCGGAAGGAGAAATGAGGTTCGGGAGGCCATGTGGGGAGCAGGGAAAATAACAGCCGAGAAGTGCTCAGCATCAAAGATTTGCTTAGCGAGCTGCCCCAGCCGCAGGGATAAGCACATCTCTTCCTGGGCCCGGAAACATTCGGGGTCCATTTTGCATTTCTCATGTTAGCAGAGCCACACAGTCTGCAGCTCCTCTGGTCAAAACGTCAGGAACCAAAGCGGTGAACGAGAGAAGGGTGCAGAAGGGATTCCTACCTTCTTCTCCAAGCTATTTTCAAAATCCGAGCAGCCATCTTCAACACTTCTCTTTCCCCCTGCAAAAATCTGCACCCCAGTTGGGCGAGTCTGGTGCAGGACATGCCAAAGGGCTGCATCTGTGGTGCTATGTGGAAGCACTGCTGAGTGATTCAGTCCTCCTTACTTCTGAGTAAAAGCACCGCTCTTATTGCTGAGTAGGGTTGCAACCCTGACTGCTCTTGAGAAGGCCAGATCCTGAAGATGAAGCTCAAATACTTTGGCCACCTAATGAGAAGGAAGGACTCCCTGGAGAAGAGCCTGATGCTGGGAACAATAGATGGCAAAAGAAGGAGGGGACGGCAGAGGACGAGGTGGCTGGATGGAGTCACAGAAGCAGTCGGCGTGCGCTTAGGTGGACTCCGGGGATGGTGGAAGACAGGAAGGCCTGGAGGAGTGTTGTCCATGGGGTCGTGATGGGCCAGACACGACTTCGCGACTAACAACAACAACAACAACAAGGGTTACAACTGGTAAGAATCAAATTCAAGCCCCACCTCCTCCAGTCTTGGACCCATACACTGATAAACTGTGCATATCTCTCTTCTGCCCTCCCCCACAACTCCGGACCTTCCCCAAGTGGGACTGGAAAAGGTTCCCTCCCCAGTGGAGACTGGGATGCACTCCATTTGGGTGGATACCAGCTTGTTCTCCAGTTTGCTTCCCCGAGGACCCTGGAGTGAGCATGGTTGCTACGAGTTTCAAATTGTTTTGCAAATTGTTTTGTATATGTGGTATTTTTAAGGTTTGGATCTGTGTAAGCCACCACAGTTCTCTGGCTAACGGGAATTCTAGAAATATCATTGCTGATTATAATCCTCAGCAGCAGCATGAAAAATAGCTTTCGGCAAGTCGAAGAGCCGTTGTTACAGTTCTGAGTGTTTTGTAAGTCGGATCTCGGCGGTCAGCAGTAAGCACCATGGCGACCGTGTGAGTACGCGCCTAGGACTACAGCCGTGCCGATCCGAATAAACTGGGTAGGTCTGCTCTTTGGCCCATGTGTGTTCATGGTGAGTTCCTGCACATTAAACGTGACTAGTTACAGGAGTTTGGAGCACGATTAAAGGAGTTGGCATGGCTAGAGATTCTGCTCTTTCCTGCATTTTGACTCTCTTCCTCCAAGGAGCTCACAATGCCGTATAACCAGCTATGGTGTAGGGCAGCCGGGATTCACTGAGCTGAAGCTCTGGACTTCTTAAATAGCAGGAGTGATCTCATCCCCACGACTTTTCTGCTTTCTTCAAGCAGAGCTGCGATTTTCACAGTAGCTGGGGAGAAATGACTTCCCCAGAAGCAGTGGGTCTCTTCACAGGCCACCGCAGGCTGCCATGGAGCTGTTGGGTCATGCCAAGCATGGATGGACACCAACCTGGCATGGTGCCCATGAGTGTTCTGCATGCAGTGGGTTCTTGCCTCATCAGAACCCAGGTGGCCTGGGTTCTTTGAAGGTTAAGCAGCCTCATAGGACCGACATCTTGCTCTAGGGCTTCTTGGTTATCCAACCATCCAACACCTGCTGCCAAGGTTCACATGCAAGCCAGGTGCCCTTGGGCATCCAGAATGACAGGATTTGGGCAAATTAACCCATGGTGGACCATTGTGTCCCATGGACCAGCTCCATATAGGGGTCTTTTGAGTTGTCCCTGCTGTAATGGGAAGTATTTGGGGATGGTTTGGTCCCAAATGGGCAAACCCATGTGCTTACCAAAGTCCTACTCCTGGTCAAGAAGAAAACTGGAAGGACCTTGGAATTGACTCAAGTTTTGGGATTCTCCTTGGGATTACAGCTGTGGCAACTGTCAACCACAAGTAAATGGTACGGTCCTAAATACCAGCTGCTGGGAGACGACCAACAGAAAATGCGATTGGCTTCATCTCCCACCTCTGGGTTTCTCCGAGGCATCCCCTGCAGGAAACAAGCTGCTCGGCTGGATGTCCCTTTTGGACGACCCAACAGAAATGTGCATACCTTCTTATGTAGCATCTTATACCCTAAAAGGGATTGAATCGAGCCATTTAAAGGATGCACAGGAGAAATAATGTGCAGAATCCAAGATGACAGGATCCTGCTTTTTTCTTGTTGTTCCGCATACGGAGAACTTTGCAGACTTGGGTAAATTCTTATCCAAGCTGAACCGGGATGCAGTTCTCACCCATCCCGTGCTCTCAGGGGGGGGTGACCCACGATGCAAGCAAGAAGAAACGCAGATCTGATTCATGGCTCAGAAGAGCAGCGCTTCTTCTGGCACAAGAGGGAAGGAGCATCGCGCGCCGGCCCTGAGCATTCCATGGAAGCCGCGAGGACAGACTTGACTCTGCAGGATTAAGCGGTTCCATATTTCTGCGGCTTTGGCAGCTCGCGCAAAAGCACAGCAGACGCATCCTTTGGCCCGGCCTCCTTTCCGACAGGCAGGACGCTCCCCAAAGAGACCTGAGCATTTGCCACTGCTCCCTTCTGTGCATTTTTGTACAAATTCCTTGGAATGTCAAGGCTGCTGTCATCCAGATGGATCCCATGTGAGGGGCTGTTTTGTTTTGTTTTGTTTTGTTTTGTTTGAAGCAGACACCCCTCCACGCCATATCTGGGTGTTTGAGCAGTTTGGATCTCATTCAGGCAGCCCAGAAGACTCTTCTGCGGCAGGGGAAGGCCCAGGCCACATGTAATTTTGGGATTAAGAAGAATACAAATTTGCATCAAACAGCCCCAGAGTCTGCCAAGGATGAATCTACCCTTGTGTGCTGCAAAGCCGGATACATTTGAGAGCTTTGTGGACAGCGAGAGTCAACGCCTCCTGAGCAGTCATTTCTCCCTTCCTCAGCCAGATGCCCTCCAAATGTGGTCCACTGCAATGCCCATTAGCCCCATCCAGCATGGACATTGGCTGTGCTGGCTGGGAATGATGGGGGTTGCAATCCGACACAGCCATTCCCAGCTATAACCACAGGGCCCCCTGTGTAGTGTCAGGTCTTGAGAACCAGAAGCTTGGTTTTCCAATGAAGACCATCGTCCCCAGTACCCGGTTCTGCACCCGGGCAGCCGCAGAACAGCAGGTGTACACCACTCTGAAATTCTGAACAGTCCAGTCCTGGAGCAAAGAGCCTTCCTTTTTTCCCCAGTCCTCGTCGGGGCAGTTCACGCTTCTCTTTGGGGCTGACGGAGTATTCATCTTAACTGGATTTACTGTCAGAACATCCTAGCTGGATTTATTTTCCGAGTCTGGTTTGCTTCAGGCCACAAAATTGGAAATGCTTCACGTCCAGGTCCTCCAATAGCGAGGCGATCAAACCAGTCAGTCCTAGAGGAGATCAACCCTGACTGCTCTTTAGAAGGCCAGATCCTGAAGATGAAACTCAAAGACTTTGGCCCCCTAATGAGAAGGAAGGACTCCCTGGAGAAGAGCCTGATGCTGGGAACGATTCAGGGCAAAAGGAGAAGGAGATGGCAGAGGATGAGGTGGCTGGATGGAGTCGGCATGAGCTTGAGTGGACTCCAGGGGATGGTGGAGGACAGGAAGGCCTGGAGGAGTGCTGTCCATGGGGTCGCGATGGGTTGGACATGGCTTCACAATGAACAACAACTCTTGTAAAATGGCCAGACTCTTGCTGGGTCCCCGTGGCCCCAGGACCCACTGCTGAAGGCCTGTGAAGCAGACTGGTTGGGGGGTCCTGGAGAAAGCTCCATGGCCAGGAAAACGGCTCTTGCTGGGAGCCCATCTCCACAGGTGGCTGGACTGCTCTCGAGTGTTTCAAACGGGGAATCCACTGGAGCACGCGGTCTTCTCACATGCCTTTCCTTCCCCCGGCCAGTTTTGCGCTGTGCAACTGCTCCAGCTCAGTCACAACATTCCTGCACTGGTGTTCCCACTGGGAATACTCAGAGGGAAGCAAGAAGGGCAAAGATGGGAGGTTAACTCTCTCAGTTCTGGGCCTTTCTCTGGAGCATTGTGGACTGCAGCTCCCATCATCCCTGGCCATTGCTCAGGCTAGTTGGGGTTGATGGGAACTGTAGGCTAAAACATCAGAAGACACCCTTTATGTTCTGCTGTCTGCATTCATTTGTGTTCTGCTTGGATATTTGTAAATGATCCCAAATATTGTAGCTCTCGAGGGACCCCTCCTTCCAAAGGGGAGTGCCTAGGGAAGTCCTAGACCAGGGGCCTGGGGAAGGGGGCATGCCCCCCGGCTCGTCTCCACCTTCTGCATGCAACGGATCGTCCTGCACTGATCCTTGGGAAAGAGGACGTGCCAATAACGCGATCATCATTCCCAAGCCCGTTCAGGCAAAGCCATCCTAGGTGTGTCCACGCAGCAGCAAATGCGACCGAGTCCCGTGGGGCTTGACCCCAGGCCTGTCCATATATTAGTACCTCTCCTTCCCTGCCCCTTCGGAATCGGGGAATCTTGTACCCGTGTTTAACCTCACAAGAGATGCTGCTGAATTTCAGGACAGAGAATGGAGGACTTGGGGCCCAAACACAGCCCTCCTCCAGGACGGCTTTCCACTGCTTGGTGGCCAAAGGCAAAAAGAGCAAGGCAGAAAAGGTACAGAAAATGCCAGTACGTTTTCCTTTAAAGCTGAAATGCCAGACAAGCTCCGGCAGAAGAGTGGCTTACAATTCCCAGCCTGGGGCACGCAGGGAATGATAAATTCTTTTTTCTGTCAAACATCCATAGCTCGATCATCTGGGGACCTGGGAAATCCGGCTTCTAGTCTCCCCTAAGCCAGGAAACTCCATGAGTGTGTTTGGGCCAGTCATTTCCTCCCAGCCATCCTACCTCGCAGGGCTGTTGTTGTGAGCAGCAAGTGGAACCACACAAGCTGCCTCGGATTCCTCACAGGAGGAAAAGGGGCCAGATCTAAGTGCAATGGAATAGCAATAATATTCTGAGAAACCCCAAAGGAACCGCATGCAAGCGACATGTGGCGCTCATGCTCAGCTCCACGGTGATCACTAAAGAGCATCTCTCTGTTTGGAAGCGCTGCATAACCTTTGCCAAAGGACAGCACGCTCATCTTGACCCTGGCCGGCAGCACACGCTCATGTCTCCAAGCCTGCCCTGCCCCTCAGCTTCGGGGAAGCCATTCCTGCTAGAAATGCTGTTATCCTACCCTGCACCGCACGGAACAAGCAGCCCTCTTCCCGGAAGAATCAACTAAACAGAGAGGTCATCTGCTCGGGTTAATGTGTGTCGCCGAAGGACTGTATACTTTTCCATAGATCATTTACATCCCAAGAGCCAGCCGGTAATTAAATCTTGGCTGTTCCTTTGGCGGGACTCCCCTTCGGGGTCATGGTGTCGGCTTGTTCACTAGAGAAGATTTCATTCCCCCAGGAGGCACATCAATGGCTTGAAGGGGGAAGCGCGGCATAAAACCAGGCAGCCCACAAAAACAATCTCTGGATCTCTCTTGCGCGTGCTTGGAGAAGCTGGGTTAAAAGCAATGATCTTAAGTTTCCCTTTTTAGCCGGACTCACACAGGGTTGCGAAATCTCACCCTTTGGCCTGATGAATCAGGCCTTTCACTTCCTCCTGAGATTCTCTTTGCGGGGAGACGGGGCAGAATCGTGGGCGTGTTTTCTTGAGGTCTTTAGCCGGAGTCGATTTTCACTCGCTTTGGCCCATTGCTGCCCTACAAGCGCTCCTGCTTTTCCCCTTTATCGTACGCTGCTGGCCCCATCCCAGTGCAATGGGGCAGTGGACGATTCTGAAGTGCAGGTGCTGGTCCTGACAGCCCCACTCCGTGTGCCCAAGGAGCGTCCATGGATGCCAGTCGGCTACCAGGCCAGGGTTAAGGCTCTGCGACGTGCAGGAAAAGCCCCAGACAACTTGGAAGCAGGAGGCCCTCCGCCTTGACCCACCTGCCTGGTCACTGAAGTCGTCGGAGGGCACCCGCCTGGTGGGCGTCGGTGCGAGGGAGGGCCTTCAGTGTGGTGGCCCCATTTCTATCGCAGAAACCGCACTCGCCAGGTTGCACCTTCCAAAGCAGGGCCACACATGCCCCACATGTGGCCCAACCTCATGGGGGGTCGAGCCACCTGTGGAGGCCATCACGCCATGCAACGACCCCAGGTGTGAAGGCTGCAGCTGTGTTCAGAAGGAAGAGAGAAGCCTGGGGTGGGGGCCAGCGGGTCGTGGCCCCTGCCAGCCGAAGCATCCCCGGGCGCCTGCCCCATGAGACTTCCCTCCACTGCCCCTCTTCTTCGTCCCAAGTCTTTCCCCCAAAATCTCCCAGTCACTGTCCTCAGCAGGCCCCCAACCTAGCATCCCCCAGATGTGCTTGGACAGCGACTCCACCATCCCCAGCCTGGCTCTGTGCTCAGGATGATGGGTTTTGCATCCCCAGCACATTTGGAGAATCTCTGGGCCATGCTGACCCAGAGCCGGAAATGGCACAGTTGCGAGCATGAGGAGGTGCAAGTCCCATCCACCAGTGGCGCCACGGTGCTGGAGCAATGGGGCACCTCAGCCTGGAGCATGCCCACGGGCCAGCAAGACAGCCTTCTCCAGGCCGGTGCCCGACAACTGCACCGGACTACCACCCCCATCACTCCCAGCCAGCATGCCCTGTGGGCAACAGTCTCTGATTCTTGTGTCAGGGGAGGGGGTGCAAGTCCGAGACGGGAGAGCGTGGAGGACGCCAGATCCTCTGTGGGAAGCAGCTTGTGTCCGCTCATGGGAACCCTGCCGAGCCGGGCGTTGTCCCTGCGACCCAGCGGCATGCAATCAAGAAACAAGGCCGTCGACCCTCCCCGGCCAGCCCAGGAATGCACTAATTGGGTTGATGAGAGCATAATTCACCCCGCCCCCGCCCCTGTAAGATATATAGGAACAGCTCATTAGGGCAGCGAGATTCCAGTGCAGCTCTGAACACATTCCTGGATGCATGAAGTCAACAGCGGGGACCAGGCGCACAGCCAGAGCATTTTCTGGCAGCGCTGGTAGGCTTCAGGGTACGGCTGTTGTGAGGCTGGGCAACCTGGGTCAGCGCAAAAGGAAAAACTCTAAACACCAAAGATGCGACACCGAGGAGTCAAGCATGTCCAGTCCTGCGGATTGCAGTGGATGTGAAGCACATGTTGCAGCAGAGAGCAGAAGAATCCAGAAGGATGAGGCCAAAGGTGTAGGCAGTCCGACAGCCTCTTCCCACTCGGGGCACACTTAGAAACATAGAAGCAGAGTGAGTCAGAAGGGATCTCCGAGGCCATCTAGTCTGACCCCCAGCTCCACCAGCTCCACTCATGACACGCCCACCATGTGCATGTCCAGCCTATCCTTGAATGCCCTCACCGAGGGGGCTTCAACCGCCTCCTGGGGATGCCCATTCCACACCCTCGGGGTCCTAACTGTCAGGAAGTGCTCCTGGCATCCAACCTGAAGCCTGGCTCCTTGAGCTTTGCACCACTGGGACACATCCTACCCTCCACTGCAGGGAGGAAAAGGTGCCAGCCGTCCTCCACATGGCACCCGCTCTTATACCTATAAGCCGCTCAAAGATCCCCTCGGAGTCTCCTCTTCTCCAGGCTGAAAAGACCCGGCTGGAGCCGGGGGTCAGACTAGATGGCCCGAGAGGCCCCTTCTGACTCGCTCTGCTGCTATGTTTCTCTGCATAGGCCATCCCTCCCCTCCCAACCCAGCTGCAATTCCTTGGACCCATGCTGGGCCGATTCTAACCTAGCTGCATCTCTCCTATAATGTGGAGCCGGAACTGGAGGCAGGACTGTGGGCACCCTTGCCTGCCGCGTTCTAGGTGACGGAGATGCCTGTCCCCAGGTTTTGCACCCTTCAGGGTGCCGGGGTGCCTGGCCTGGCCCCTTGGCCACCGGGCCCGTGCAGGGGCTGGAGACCCCCAGAGCTGCTCCGAAATGGAATGCAGCCTTGGCCTTAAGCCCTCTCGATGGACTTGCTCTCAGCCAAGCACCCCAAGACACGAGGGCATGACCCCCCCACCCCCCACTGCATGCACTCCTTTGAGACTGGGACTCAGCGCCTGCTGACGGAGGGAGCCTGTAGCCATAGTGAGAAAGGGCATCTCAGAGCTGGCTATTCTTCTCCTGTTGAAAGAATTTCTTCTTTTCTCACCCTGTCCTATATTTATTGATTTGATTATATGCCACCAGATTAACCATCAGCTCTCTGGGTGGCTTACATGGAGCCAGAGCCACAACAAACACAACTCTACACTAAAGCCATAACAACACTAAAATCAATAGAATTAATAGTAATAAAAACCAACTAATAATAGTAATTAAAGTAAATTTAAAAAGTTGATAAATTGAGAAGGGGGAGACAATGCAATGAAGAACAATAGAAAATAATTATACGCATCCATAAAATTAAAATCCCATGAAATTACAGAGATAAAATGGTAGCAATGACTAAAATCTTCTAAGCCATTCTTTCAAATCAAAGGCTGAGGCTTAGGCTGAGGGGTTTGGCCTCCTCACAGCTCTCTCCCAGACCAGATCTCCTGCGATCATGTTAGATCTCCCGGTCCCCACACAGGGGGAGCATCGGGCTCCAACATGATCCAGGACTCTCACCCAAGGCTCACGCTGGCATGCAGCCTAGAAGTCCCTGTCTCCTAAGGACAACGCTGTGTAAAAAGAGACGCATGCGCACGAGAGGGCAGGGTGCTTCGTGTCAGAAAGACGCCCCACGCAAAAAGATTCGAGGTGGAGGCAGCAGGAGGTGAAGCGCATGTGGGAGAAACGCTTCAGGGCCTCTGCAGGATTTGGGGCGGGGGAAGGACCTCCCAGAGATTTAGGTCTCCAGCCCGAGTGAGCTTCCCCGCAAAAGACCTCCGCCCCTCCACATCCTGGGAGGCTTCCTGCTCCATTGTATGAGTTGCCTGGTTTTTCCCGCTCTCCCTTTCCCCTTCCTTAAGTCGCTCCAGATCCACAAGGGGATCCCACCTCTTGTTCCACGTGTGCTAAATTTACCATATTTTTTGCTCTGTAAGACGCACTTTCCCCCCACAAAAAAGTAAGGGGAAATGTCTGTGCGTCTTATAGAGCGAATCTGTGTGTGCAGTAAGTCGTCAGATGTGCAGCCCATGGGGAAGTGATGGGGAACGTGCCTGTGATGATGCGCCCATTTGAGTCAGAATATTTTTTTTCTTGTTTTCCTCCTCTAAAAACTAGGCGCGTCTTACGGTCAGGCGCGTCTTATAGAGCGAAAAATACGGTAGTCTCCAGTGAGAGCTTTTCTTAAAGGCTTTTTGGAATGGGTGAGCCTTAGAAATGGCTCGCTTCAGCTTGCATGAATTATGATTGTCTATGGAGTCAGCAGAATGTGAGCTCACAAACCCAGGATGATCTGTGTGTGGCTCAGATTTGCCCTGGAGAGAGAATTCCGCCTGCAGCAGCTTTTTCGGCTCCCGCTGCTCTGTGAGGGGCAACGGCACATATGGTTAAATCCTCGCAGAGCGATCCTGCGCACCCTTAGCCAGAAGAGCGGCCCACCTCATCTACTGGAGCTGGCTCCCTGGAAGGACGCGCAGGCTGTGGCCTTAGCTTTCCGCAGGGTTCCCTGCTTTTGCCCTCAACCATTTGCTCTATGTAATTCCTTGTTCTACTGCATTCTGTTCTGAGCTACCCACTAATTCGCACCTAGTCCATCCATCCATCCATCCATCCAAGTCAGTTTTCCCTACTACATTGGGGTACTTACAGTCATGGAAAAAATATTGGTGTTTCAAATTAAAGGGTTTTTGCTGAAAAATCATGGTTTTGCCAATATATCCCTCCAAGATGAGAAAATTCCGGGAAAGGGGAGCCGAATAATGTCTTTCAGATCTCCAAATCCCTGCCGATTTTGGAAGAGCGGCTTCAGCTCAGCCTAGCCATTGGATCAGCCGCAGGGAAGCTATAGAATGTCAGAAGTTGTTGCTTTTAAAAATAACAAATAAGATACTGCCCGCACAAGATACTTGCTGGGTTCAGACCATAAGATAACTCTTGAGTGTGAGTTGTCACGTGATGCTAGGCTGTTGTTCAGAGTTACTGTGCTGTCTGGACCCAAACGAGAGATCCAGCCAGGGTGAATAAGCCACTCTCTTCATGGATTGTCCATGGCTCACAATCCATGCCTTGTGAGTGCAGCTGGCTCCAGACATCAGATAACCCACAACTCAGCAACAGCCCAGGGTTCCCTGACAACCCACATTCAACCCTCCCTGTGTCTTCCTTGCAGAACAGACGATCCAGCTGCACCCTCAAAGTGGGGTCAGCGATTCAGCTGTGGGCAAGAAAAGGGCATGTGACTGATGGGTGAAAGTCATGTGCGGATATGAACGTTGCGTGTAAGGGCAGCATGAATCAAGCGTCGGGAAACCCATATGGGTGGCTCCATGAGCAGGGCGATTCCCCTTCTCCTTTAGGCAACGGGTGCTCTGAATTCTTCGAGAGGCAAAGCAGCGACCGTTTAATCCCAGGGCTGCTGCTGTTCGTCACCAGGCTCTTCCGCCACACATCCCTAAGCCATGCTGTTCTGCAGGAAAGCGCCCAAAAGCCTGCGCCAGCTAATAAGGCCCACTCAGCCCGCCTGGCAACCTGGCGCCCCTCCGGCGCTGCCGTCTGAGGCACCCTGGCGCCCCGAGCCCTGCCAGGCAACTCATGGAGCAGACACAGCGAGGCAGGGCTGGGGGGGAGCAGCCCTTAGAACTCTCCCGCAGAATAACAAAAGCTCAGCATGGCGCGGGCTGAGCCGAGACAGCTTGGCAGGAGCAGCTGAGCCGCCTGGCTGGGCGGCCTGGCTGGCAGCCGCCAGATGTGCGAGCTGGAGAGGATGCGAGCTGCAGGACACACTTCTGGGAGGCACCAGGTTCGAGAGCAACGCGTGAAGCACCCCTCCCTCTCTGGGCCCCCTTCCCTCCGGCGGGAGGAAGAAGGGAAAGGGCACAATATTCGTGTTCGAACCATTGGGGATCCAGACAAGGCTGGCATCTGGGGTGAGAACATGCTGGGGCAGGGGCTGCAGCCTCTGAGCCCCAGGAGGCATCGGATTCCTGCGGGCTACCAGGGTCGGGGTGTGTGAGTGGATGGTGGCACCAGGCCAGGAAGAGAAAGGCGCTGCCCCCAAAATCCCAGGAGCGGGGCGAGCTTGCATTCCCTGTATTTGTCTCCGGCGATCACCATGGTTTTCTTGAGCACTTCAGATGGCAACGCACTGTGCCCAGGAGAAAGTGGGAGAAAGGTGTGGGGTGGGGGAAGGACTCCGGAGAACAACAGCCTCTTTGTCCTTGTTTTCCGACCGCTCTCGCTGGTCTGGAAAACTTTTCTTCACACCGTGCCTCATTGCAGCGCAGGACACGGGAGCGGCAGCGTCCCTGTCCAAAGGGGGTTCTCTCCGCTCGCCTCGGCATTGCGTTTCACTTAAGCCTTAAATCTCGACAAAGCGGCAGCCTGAGCCTAATCAAGACTTGGCTGCAGCAACTTCACGGCATGTTGTATGAAAGGGTGGTCCAGCCCCCCTTATTTTTCCTTCATGGAAGCATGGAACCCCCTGGGCTAGAGAGCTCCCTGTTGCAAGCACCCCAAAAGTGGCATCTTTAAACAAAAAAATCACGGTAAGGCATTAGAAGCAGACAACAAAGGATCCTTTGATGCCATAAGAGCCCGGAGGTTCTTTAGGACAGAAGTCTTCGGGGGCTGCATCGAGGGCTTGGATGTTCTGTTTCCCCTGCTTAGACCCACTGAAAGGAGTGCAGTTGGACCCACAGCGGATATAACCTACAGAGAGAGTTTACAGCCGACCAAGCAGGGAGCGATTGCGTATTATTTGCTCTGGCGACATATGCCAGGAAAGCAAGCCACGATGGCTCTTTTCCCTGCTGGCCCACAATTTCAGCTGCAAATCTAGCCTGCTTTGGGGTGCCCAAGGACTTTTCCTTTCCCGTAACCACCCATCATCTGGGCTCTGCCCAGCTCCCCCTCCCATTCTAAAAAGCTGAAACGAAAAGCTGAAATCCAAGGAAGGCTTGGTTATTGTCAGGAGCAGCCTGAAGCTAAAATTTGGGGTATTGTTCCTATTTTGGCCCTGCCCCACCAAACATGGAAAACTTTTCCAAAGGGAAATTTCGCCCTGCCGTAAATAGACAACATTGGCACAAGGCCTACCCTAAACTAGCAAAAACAGCGGAGTTCCCCCCCACCCCGAAGGATCAGCACCACCCACTGCCCCATTCAGAAGCCCTTCACTCCAAATGTTGGCAGCCTACAGGAGTGCAAAGTAATAGCTAAACTCAATTATGTTTTGAATGCAGCATTGCTCACGAGCAGCCCCTACCTCCGCCCCCAGCGGTGAAGGTCACCGGCTAACATTTGCTCCTGGCAGGCCATGCTAACTTGATTTTCCCATGTCCGTCTCATCTTTTGTCCTTCATTTTGCAACATTCCTCTGCTTCTCCGTTCTCCCCATCTGGCCAATCATTGTCCGTTTAGGCTGGGATGAGACGGACCTTGCTCTGGTCCGGAGAAGCAATTTGCATGACGGCTTTACCAAAAACATTTCAGGGAAGAGCTGGGAGGAGGAAATCGAGACGATTGCACCACCCCTCTGGCTGGACTCACTAAAGGTTAGGGAGCAGTTGCGAAATCAGACTTTGAGCCTCGGCAAGACTTTGGCATGTAGCAAGAGAGGCGTCCCGTTCCCTCTGCCCGAACATGGGCTCTCTCTCATCCGCGCCGCTCCACAGTCCTTCACTCACTGCACAGAAATTGGGAGGGAATTTGAAGCGCCGTTAATATGACACATTGGCTGAACATCTCTTCTGGGTATTTTTCCCCTTACCTTATTGCTTTCTAAGGAATTACAGCCGAAGCAGCTTTCTGCCACCCGCTATCCCTGCCCATTGGCTATGCTCTCTAGGGCACATGGGAGACATAGACCAAACCGTCTGGAGCTCCCCAAAGGGGCCAGCCCTTTCTGCCTCGCAGTAAGAACATCACGGCCCTGCTGGATCGGACCAGTGGTCCAGTAGTCCAGAATTATGATCACCAGGGAACGAGCAACTGCCCACAGGATCCCACAGGCAACAGCACCCTCCTACCCATCTTCCCCAGCAATTGCTGTGCATAGGAATACTGCCTCCAATGCTGGAGGTAGCATAGGAGCATTAAGCCATAGGACTGTTAAGCCACCTTAAAAAGATGGTTCTTTTACGGCCGTCCAAATTGGTAGCTTTCACTTTCTTGTGGCAATGAATTCCGTAGCCACACTGTGTGTAGAAGTCCTTCTAGTTGTCTGCCTTGAACCTCCTGCTCTTCCACTTCTTGGGATAACCCAACTGGGTTCCAATATTTTGTGAGAAGTGGGGCAAAATGTCTCCCTCTCTCCTTTTCTCCACATCATGCAGAATTTTGCACCACTCTGTCATGTCTCCCCTTATTCGTTCGTTCTAGAGTGAGCGGTCTCAGTTGTTCTTAAGCTTTTCAAACCAGGAATTGCTGCAGCCTCTTGGTTATTTTAATTACTCTTCTCTGCACTTTCCCCAGTTCTACAAGGACCATTTCTCCATGTAGCGATCAGAACTGAGCACAGTATTCCAAGAGCCCCACGCCACGGATTTGTGCAAGGACTGCATGACATTCGGGGTTTTACTCCCAGTGCCTCTTTTAATTTTGCATCATGCAAAGTCTGCCTTTCCAGCGACAAGCAGCACCGAACGTTTTCATCCTGTTGTCCGCCGCCAGCCCAGGATCTTTCTTGGTGGTCACCCCTTTTTCAGATTCCATCAGTACATATGTGAATTTTTGGCAGCAATGTGCTTCAATTTACGTTTGCTTACATTGGACTGCATTTGCCATTTTGATGCCCCTTCTGAAATCAAAATTTGCCCCTTGAAGTTTGAAGCACCCAAAGGCACCTTCCTTGATGGTTTTTCAAAGCTAGCCACATGGGTTTACCTACGCAACAAACTAGGGAACCTGGTGCCATTCAAATGTGTGGGACTACAAGTCCCATATACCTAACCAGCACTGCCAGTGGTCTCAGGCAACCTTTCCCAGCCTAGTGCATTCCAAGCTATAAATCCCATCAAGCTCATTTATTTAAAAAACTTGTATACCACTTGAGCTGACAAACTCTTTAAGCGGTTTACAAGTCAAAGTATTAAAAGGCAAAATGAAAATACACAATTAATAAGGTTGATCACAAGGTTGGTGGCTGGTTTGCAGGGGATGGGGTATGAGGCGAGACTGAGGGAGCTGGGTCTCTTCAGCTTGGAGAAGAGGAGACTCAGAGGGGATCTGTTGGCAACATACAGGTATGTGAGGGGCTGTCACATGGAGATGGGGAGAGGCCTGTTCTCCCCTGCAGAGGAAGGCAGGACAAGCTCCAACAAAGCAAAGCTCAGGGAACCAAGCTTCAATTTGGATGCCAGGAAGCACTTCCTGACAGTTAGGACCCCGAGGGCGTGGAATGGGCTTCCACGGGAGGTGGTTGAGGCCCCATCGGTGCGGGTGTTCAAGGACAGGCTGGGCATGCACACAGTGGGCATGTCGTGAGTGGAGCTGGCTGGAGCCAGGGGTCAGACTAGATGGCCCAGGAGACCCCTTCTGACTCACTCTGTTTCTATGTTTCTATGTTTCTAATCAACATTTCTAGCAGCAATAAAATAACAGAAATGATTTCAAAAGCTACAGAAAAATCCCAGGACTGCCCATGGCAGGCCCAGGACATGGACAGCTGGTGTCCACAGCTGGAACACCAGGCCCAGGGGTGATGGAGGGCCAGAGACTGAAGGGGAGTCAGGAGGAAGCAAGGGCTGGACACCCAGCAAGGCATGGCAGGCCCAGAAGCAAAGGCAGAACCAGGACTGGCAAGAGCCAGAAACGGACCAAGCGTGCATTGGAAGAGGCTGGGAGGATTTGATGCCAACAAGGTACGGCAGAACCAGAGCCAAAGGCCAGGTCCAGAGACAAACTGGGGCCTGATACCAGCAAGAACAAGCAGGGCCAAGAGCCAGGCCAGGCCAGGGCGAGCACGGAAGGGCAGGCTGCAGGCGGGGCAGAAGGCAGCAGGAGACAAGAGCAGACAGAGGAGCACAGAGCTGCCGTCCGCAAGCTGAGCAGGGCAGGGGAACGTCTTAGAGAGCTCCCTGAGTGCCCAGTCCTGCCGCATGACCATGCAGGCCCTGCTGCTGCGGACACCTGCGGGGAGGGGAGCTGTGCCGTGGCTGGGGATCCTGACACTGTGGAGCACGCAGCCCCCACTGATGTGCCCCTGCCGGGCGGGCAGCCACCCACGCTTGCAGGGAGGAAAGGGGGCCGCTGGCCGCCCCTTCTGCGCTGACGCCTGAAGTGGGGGAATCGCCCTGCCTCGCGGGAGGGGTGGCCCTGGCCAGAGGCGAGATCAGACCTCGTTGTTTTCTCAAAGAGCGTGGAGACGGCCTCCGATGCCTGTTTTATCTCTGCTCAAATGTCTTTTGGCATGACATTTCATGCATCTGACGATGGAATGGAACACAGGCAGCAGCAGACGGGAACGTTGCAAAAATGACAGCATTTGTGGGCTGACGTGAACATTTGGAGTGCGCCCGGAGGGAGAGTAAGCACAGAGCCCTTTAAATGAAAATACAAACTATCTTTGCTTAGAAGAGCTCATCTTCTCACACTTTTTTTGAGATTGTGAAGGAGAAATGCAGAATCCAGTGTGCTATTTATGTGCCTTTGAAGGAGGAAGTCCAAGCCTGGTTCACAGGTAAAGTGACTGAATTTGCTGTGGCAGGAAACAGGGAAGGGAAGTTGCAATTGAGGATCATGGAAAGCAGTGATTAGACCCTGCCCGGGAGACCCGGGTTCAAATCCCCATTCAGCCATGCTGCTGAATGGGGGGCCTGGGAGCAGGCAGTGAGCTTGACCTCCCACACAGGGTTGCTGTGAGGACAATATGCAGGAAAACTGTCTTGCTTTCCTGAGCTCCTTGGACGTTGGGTGGTGAAGAATAAAATGGATCAGGGGTTGAATGGCTTTCAGGGTCCATGTTCCCGTGATATGCCAAAGGCCAAAAGAGTGGGGACTGAAGCAAAGAGATCAGGGAACCCGCTGAAATTCAGTGGCCATGGCATGGCTGGATTGGGACCCAAGCCCGAGGCTTCACATCCAAGATTCGGAGTGGAGAAGCCGCAATCTGGCTTTTGATCGGCAAAGCCTCTGAGCTCCGTCCCCTCCCAGATAATAAAGCATCTCACAATTCTCACAATTGTCTTTCTCAATGATTGCACGAGCCTCCGTCTCGCCCCAACATGCAGCTATTTTTAAAGATAATATTCTAACTTGATGGAAAGTATTATTCCTGCATCCCGAGCTACTCTGTCATCAGCTGCTCCTAAGCAGAAATAATTAAGACAACCCGATGGAAAGTCTCGCGTGGCTGCATAAGAGTTCTCCATCGATGCCACAGCAGGCCTGGGTCTCTCTTTTCCAGATCCGTGGCAAGAAGGGGGGCGAGATGGTTTGCACAGAGTGTGGTGGGCGCCTTGGAAGACTGCAGACTTGGCACCACTCGAAGTGGGTCTGTTCCCTGCACCGCTCTGCCCCGGATCAACCACATGGGACTGGCTGCTGCCTAAATTCCCCAGGAAGGTTCATTTCCTTCCAGGAAACTGCAGGGCCTTGGTGTGTTTTATTAGCTGGGGTATGGGGCTGCTTCATCCCAAGGATTTGAGGCGGCTGGCAGCCCTTTAAGAGCGAGAGCCGTTGTATGAAAGAAGTATTGTAGCCCGGCTAATCTGGAACATATATTTCTTCCCCTTCTGCTGTGGCCTGCAAACCAGCACAAATGAAGGCTCTTCCTGCCTCTGCACAGTGTCTGCAAGCGAGGCTGGACTTGTGTAAGGAATTAGGGAAAGAGCTGCAGCTACTGCCCTAGCAGTCTGACAACACATAAATGTCCTAGCGCTTCGTTTATCCACCCAGGGCGTGTGGAGGAGCCTGGCATGGCCGTGCGGCTGTTGTGAGTGCGTCCACAAGACAGGCAGGCCGCGCTCTCCAAACTGGGAGACCGGGCAGCAAAGGTACTTCAGTGGAAGCCAGTGGACAGGGCTGCAAGAAAATCTCAGCTTGTGCGTATGAGAGCCCGGGGCGTCCCATGAAGTGGGTTGCTGAGCAACGGGGACGGATGGGCACCCATTTGAAAGCAGGATTGACAGATTCATGGAGGGGAAGGCTAGCCTGGTTGCTAGTCCTCGTGACCACATGCTGCCTCCAGTATCAGAGGCACTATCCTAGGTGCAACCGTTCCTGGGGAAGAGGGGCAGGAAGGGGCGTTACGCTCGTGTGCCTCGTGGATTTCCTACAGGGACAGCATGTGGGCTCAATGGAGCCCGGCGGGGCTTGGCTTGGCTTGGCTTGGCTTGGCTTGGCAGGAAGGTGTCTTTTATCGTCTCATTGGAACCCTACTCCGCTGTGCGTGTCGTCTGGAAACGGCACCTGCTTCAGCACACCTTCTCTGTGGGTACGCAGCTGCCCACACTCTTGGGTCGTCTTCGGTGGGCCACCAAAGCCCATGAGCCCTCACAGTCAGAACTCTGGAAGGAAGGCCAGACCCTGCAGCAGCCTCCCCCTCCACAGACCACCGTCCCCTGTTCGGGCATCTGGCGGGGGCTGTCATCTGCGCGAAGGATTCCTGTGGACCCGGAGAGCTGACTGAGCAGGCTCACCGGTCTCCTAATCAGTCTGCTCCACCATGCTGGGGAGTCCTATATTTCTGCTTAAACGCCATGTAGCATTTCTAAATCTGCACCTACAGATATATATATATTTGCATATGCAAATGCCTCCTAACTCGCTGTCTGGCCCTCTGTTTTAGCAGTGATTTTCCCGTCCCCTTTTTGGCAGCGTGGAACTGTCCGCAGGTCCGATGCCGGCTTTGCCGTCTTGTCAGTGCCAAGCCAGAATCTCTCCGCTCTGCCCGGCTTTTCTCCGATCAGCATTTCAAGCCTTGTGGATCAGTTTTTCATTCAGCTCCGCTTTCTGGTTGTTGCTGTTTGGGGCGTATGGTGGGTGAACTTTTTGGACACCTGGGGGCTAAGGGGGAGTAGCCATCCCATCTGGTATTTAGTCTTCCTTTGTTGTTTTGGCCATTGACAATGTCGTGCTGGTTCCTTGATATTTGGTTGTACTTCATTGCCTAGTTTTATGGATTGTTGTAAACTGCCCAGCAGCATTTAATAGTGCGAATTCTACGCATGCCCACTCTTCTGACTTGGGTTTTCTTCCCAGTGCAGAAGGTCTTCCGAAGACCATCAGCAGGGCCAGTGTGGCTCCCTGCCCCATTCTTCTTCCTTTCTCATGACCAGATTATCACAATCTGATGCAAACACATTTCTGTCCGATTTCTGCTCGAAACTGACGGTCAGAGAAAGCCTTATCAGTTTCGCAAACAGTCCTGTGGACACTCAGCTGTGCAAGAAGCAAGGTGGAAACAATCCGACTCTGGATTAGTCATTAATACAATTACGAGGGCAGCTTTCAGGGCAACGTGCACCATTATGAAACAAGACACAATCGAATCCAATTTCTACTTGAATCCACTTTTAGAAAAGAATGAGCAACCAACTCAGTTTCAAAGAGCAAATGCTAAGCTATCAAAAGCAGCAAATGTGAAAAAGATGGGAAGTGAGCCACTGAGATCTGAGAGAGGAAGAACACGGAATCGCCAGCGCAGGGAAGTGCTTTGCAAGTTGCAAGGCTGCGGGAATCAAACGGGGAGAAGCAGCCCCAGGGGGGTGTCTCTGCCGTGCGGGGCGGCCGCTAAAGGGGCCTGGGGAGAGCAGGCACCTGCCCAGTCTCAGCATCCAGCAGCACCAAGGGGCAGCCCCCTGGTGATGCTTCTCACGGAGCAAGGGGGGCAGTGGGGGAGTTCAGGCCAGGCCGCAGGGACCACCCAGCGGACGGCAGGAGGTGGTTCTTCCGACGCTTATTTTGGTGCGAGCTTAAAATGCACAACTGCACATGCTCAGAGTATCTCTTTATCTATTTATTTCTATACTGCACAGTAGCTAAAGCTCTCTGGGTGGTTTACAGAAGCACATACAAATGCAGGCCATTTTATCAGGGATTTGCTTCCAAATGCAGATCTCTCCTCTCCATTTTGTCCTCACCACAACCCTGGGAAGCAGCTTTGGCTGAGTCCATGACCGGCCCAGTGTCGCCCAGTGAGTGTGTGGCCACACGGGGACTAGAACCAGGCTGTCCCCACAACAACAGCCCTGTGAGGGAGGCTGGGCTGAGAGTCTGTGACTGGCCCAGGGTCACCCTGTTTGACTCCGTGACCTGGTCTCAGCCAGGAGTCCTCACCTGGGCAGCTCCCACAGCAGCTGACCAAGAAGCAAGGTGATCGCTCCAGCTTCGGGGTGACGGGTATCTCTCTTCCCCCGTCCACAGGTCGAGTCTGAAGACCAGGTCATGGCTACTTTCTGTGGAAGGGAGACCACCGACACAGAGCTGACGCCGGGGCAGCAGCCCATCGTGTCCCCCGGTTCGTACATGAGCGTCACCTTTAAATCAGACTTCTCCAATGAGGAACGCTTCACGGGGTTTGATGCCCATTTCGCCGCAGTGGGTATGTAAGAGCCGGGCTGCCGAAAACGCGTTCTCCATCAGCGCAGGCTAGGCGCACTTGTGCGCTCCAGGTGCATTGGCTGCCCCGCCACCATCCCCGCTGGCTGCGAATCGCGCAAGCACTACACAAACTCACCCGGAGCGCACAAGCTCGGGTGGCTCCTCTCTCAGCTTTCCTTCTGCCTGCATTCAACGAGTCTTCTTTTTCCTGGTTCACGTCCTGTGATTCTGGCACTCATTGTATTATGATATTTTCAACACCGCCTTTCGCGCTGAAGTGTTGTCACATCTGTTAATGACGGCTTTATCGTTATTTTGCTGTGTGTGTGTCATCAGCACCAAGGAGAGCTTTTTCCCATTGTGGGAAATGCTGCCATAAATGAGAGATCAATTAACGTCATAGATCCATGCATTAATCCAGATCTATGCTTAGAATCCTTTAGGAAGTCTTTGCAAATGCTGGAACACCAATACATTGTGTATTTATTATGTGTATATCCCACCTTTCTCCCGTTGTGGCACCCAAGGCAGCTGCTTGTGGTTCCCAGCTGGTCTCCCCTCCAAGCTCAGGCCGCCCCACACCTGCTCAGCTTCAACGTGGTGGATGCCTCGTGTGCCTTTAGACCACACTCTGGGCCCAGTGGCTTCGTTCCCCAAATCACCAGGCCTTGGTCCATCCTTGGCCAACACTCCTGAGCAGCCTTGGAGGCCTCCTGCAACCAACGCTGCTCAGTCAGCCCGGCGTTGAGATTCCAAGAGCTGTAACAGGTGTGGTGGCCACTCCGTCAAACTGGGAGAGGGAGCAGAAGAACATCAGAAGAGCCCTGCTGGATCGGGTCAAGGTCCATCCAGCCCTGCATTCTCTTGGCCCAGTGAGAAAAGCTGCCTTGGAAAACCTGTAAGCAGGACACAAGCGCAACAACACCCACTAAACCATGTTCCCCAGCCAGGCGTGCATTGCCTCTGATACAGGAGGTACCATATCTCCCTCGGGAGCAGCAGCATCTTCTCCCCATCCTCTCGTGAAGTCGTCCAAATTGGTGCCGCATCTTGTGGCAACCGGGAACGAGAGTTGCTTGCAACAGGCGTGGGGAACGCCGGCCCATGGACCGGGTATGGCCTGCGGGGGAGCTCCATCGGGCCCACCAGTTCACACGCGTGTTCCTCTCTCCTGTCTCGTGGCAGACATAGACGAGTGCCTGGAGAGGAGTGACGAAGAGCTGGCCTGCGACCATCACTGCCACAACTACATCGGAGGCTACTACTGCTCCTGCAGGTTTGGCTACCTCCTCCACTCGGACAACAGGACTTGCAAAGGTACGGCCCGTGCTGCCCTCACAGGAGGGCTGCTCAGAAGCGTCCGCCGGGGCGGCACTAGCCTCCAGTTCGGTCTTCGGCCTCCGCTAGAGCAGCTAAGGGCTTGCCAAGCCCAGCGCCGCTGTAAGAGACTCTGGTTTGTCTGGCAGGGGTGTGCCCAGGATGACCAGACGTGGGGTTGGGCCCCCGGCAGAGCAGCATGTGTGGCTGGAGCGTCCCCAGTTGCGCAGACCAGTCCCGGCAAGGATCCTCAGTCAGTCAGTCTACAGACACCTCCTCCTCTCTGTTTAATCCTCCCAAAAGCCCTGCAAGGTGGGTTAGGCTAAGAGTCAGTGCCTGGCCCACCGTCACCCAGTCAGTTTCATGCTCGAGTGGGGACTGGGACTCAGCCCTCCCATGTTCCCCTCCAGCACTCCACCCACTAGGCACCGCTGCCCTTTAGGCACAGGTTCCCCCACTGAGCTACGGGCCTTGCCAAGACACGTATGACGCAGCCTCAGGTGGAGCCAGTCTGGTCCATCCAGCCTGCCGTTAGGCGCAGCTGCCCTTCAAGGTCTCTGGTGGCATCAGAGCGGAGATGCTGGGAATTCGCTGCAGCATGTCCCACATGCAACGCTGAACAACAGAGCTCTGGGCCCGTCCTTGGCTGCACCTTGAGCAAACGCTGGCAGAGGGAGGCATTAGGAGCTGGGACAGAATAAGCATCGGGAGACATTCAGCTATTCGGTTTGCAGGTGCTTTAAGGTCAAGAACTTTTAGCTTTTCATGGATGGACCAGGCTAGCATCCCGATCATTGTTCAAGAGAAGCCGTTTCCCCCTTCGTAAAAACAGCCCTTTGGTGTTAGCCTGAGTGGCTCAAGGCTGTGCAGGCATCTGAACCCGGGTCCAAGGATGAGCTGTGGCTTTGCACAGCGGTCACTTTATGGGGCTCTGAGCTACCCGAGGTTCCGACCCTCTTCTTCCCCCACGGCTTCTAGTTCTTGGGGATGGAGGGAGCCGAGTATGAGATTGTCGTAGTGACTGTTCGAAGCATGAAAAGCCCGAGAGCACAACCAAGAGCAGCATTCACACACGAGCCGCCCAGACAGAGAAGAGAAGCATTTGCAAGGGGGGGGGGGGGCACCGATCTGCATAAAATGGTTATATGCGAATTCCTACGTACGGAGGTAGAACAGGAGAATACTTGCTAGTTTTAAAGTAGCGATACAGGACATCCCAACGTAGCGTGGAAGACTGTGACCAGGTGAGCTGTGTGCCTTCCTGTCTGGTCCGCTGCCCAGGTGCTAACCTGGATGGGCAAGACCGTTCCAGAATCTTCTTTAAGCCAGAATCGGCTAGAGCAGCCCTTCCAACAGAGGAGCGCCCACGGCAAAAGGGGCCACCTGCCCACTGCATGGCCAGACAGTGTCTGTGTGGGTTTTAATTGCACTTTTGGTGCGTGCTTGGAGCAAAGAAGCCCCCAGGATGGTCCTCTGGTACAATATGGCCCCGTTCCAGCAGAAGCAGCTGCTAACATGACCGGCGAGATGCGTTTCTTTCCTCCCAGACTAGCTCTGTGGAACAACCTCCTCTCCAAGAATAACATTCTGCCGCCTTTCCTTAGGCTTCAGGAATGCTGTCTGAGCACTGTGGGCTGCACCCTTTTCTGCCCGTGCACCAGCCGGACTCTGGCGCACAGCCTTCCTGACAGAAAGCCCAGAGATGAGCAGAAGCGTTCGTTTCCAGACGGCAGATTCACAGGCCTGTCCAGATCCGGAAAAGAACATTTCTCCTCATTCCTGGCAGTTGGGCCACTGGCACAACAGAATGGGTGGCTGTGCTCCTGTCCCCTAATTCCGGGTGGAGTGACCCCATCAGCCACAACGTCCCCAGAACATCCTCTGTCCCTGCCTTGTGTTTGTCACAGTGGAATGCAGCGACAACCTCTTTGTTCAGAGAAATGGAGCGATCAACAGCCCGGACTTTCCCAATTCCTACCCAAAGAGCTCCGATTGCTTGTACCGCATCGAGTTGGAAGAA
Source organism: Varanus salvator macromaculatus (assembly GCA_023646645.1). NCBI lineage: Eukaryota > Metazoa > Chordata > Lepidosauria > Squamata > Varanidae > Varanus > Varanus salvator. Next base: position 2,619,354 of record JAIXND010000761.1, on the reverse strand, counting down.
GGCTTCTTTATTACCCTGCAGTTTGAGGACAACTTCGACATTGAAGACCACCCGGAGGTCACCTGTCCGTATGACTACATAAAGGTGAGTCGGTGGACCTTATCCGTGTTCCGTGGGGACGGGAGCGAGTAGGGTGGGGAAGCTGCTCTCTGCTTGTGAAAATACCCCGGCCCTTTCCCCAGCATATCCATGTGTCCCGCACTGCCAGAAGCAAATATTTTAGCCTCGGCCCTCTGCCTGCACTGCCTTGTCACTTTGATGGCCGCCCCACTCAACATGTCTGCCCTTCACAATAATCTACCCCCGTGGCCATTTTGGGTGTGGCATCGCTTCACCCTGGGCCAAATTTCGGTCCAATGAGCTGAGCTCCTGCAGAGAGACCTGTGGGCAAAAGGCATCGGTTAGGCCCAGGAGAGCACTCCCCGCTTCAGCCTCAGAGGGAAAGGCTCTCGCCCAGCAAGGCTCCGGCCCCAAAGACCCTGCATTGCCCAAAAGAGGGGACCCAGGAGAGCACAGGGCTGCCTTCTTAATCAACGAAGCACATTTAGAAATAATTGCTATAATTGCTCATATGAATGCCAGCACATCATGCTCTAGGGGTGTGGGAGCCCGAGCGCTAACCCTTGATGTGCCGAGCAAGTCTCTTCTGTTCTCCCTTCTTATGGTTTACGGGATAAAATCCAGCGTAAGACCTGCGTAGAGCAGCAACAGCAGGGGCTGGACCTGATGGCCTTCATGGCCCCTCCCAACTCTGCTATTGCATGGTTCTAGGAGAGCAAAGACTGTCACTCTACCGGGCTCTCCTAAGAAGGACTGGCTCTAGATTTTACCGTCTGCCTTTAAACCAGACGCCATTGCACTAAAGGTTGTCTGCACACAGAGGATCCTCCTCTGAAAAAGATGACATGTGGCCACCCTACACCTCAGGGAGCCACAGTCATGCCAGAGAGAGAGTCCTGCCTGGGAGGCTGCAGGCGAGATAGGAGCGTCCAGTAGCCCGGACGTAACAGTCCTTGAGCCTTGTGCTGGGACAGCCCCCGACAAGGTGGCCTGGCAAGCTGAAGGGGGCCCATGTGGCACTGATTATGGCCTCTCTGGGGCCTTATGGCCCGCCCATGCCCTTGTTCTACCAGCAGGGACAACCGGTAAAGGCTTGGGTCACCAGGCAGAGCTGGGAGATGGAGGGCGTGCATTTGACCAGGGAGATCTTCCCATGGACATCTATGGTCCCCAGCATACCAAGCAGGCCTTTCCAAGGAAACGTGGGCTTGGAACAAGCGAGCCTCCCCTGAACATGATCACAGCATCTCTTGTCTGAGTCAGGAGGGTCTCAGGCCCACCCAGCCTGCACCTGCCTCGATCGCGTTCATTTAGATCGTTCGATAGCTTTTCACCCCATGCATTTCCAGACCACCTTTCCTCCGTTGCCCAGCTGGGTACCACCAACAAAGTGGACCACAACCCCAGAAGCTCAGGCCAGTGTAAATGTGTCCGTCTTCTCAGCGGCACAACCGCCCTTGTTGCGCCTGGGAATGTAGAGGTTCCCCTTCTGGGCACTGTTGGCTGTCTTGTGCGTTTTCAGACCACATCCTGGGGCTAGGAGGAGAGAGGAACAGGTGGGTGGGGAGAAACGAGAGCCAAGCGGAAAGGTCTGCATGAGCAGAAGAAAGCTGACTGTCCCCATCTCCCCCTCGCACCCAGCCACCATCCCGCAGCTGCTCTGCGACTAGCTACGTCCACCGTAGTAACAATTTTGTGCGGTGCCCAGCAAGTTTCTCAAATTCCCGGATGTGCTCCAGGGTCTAAAAAGGTTGGAGATTTCATATCCCTAGAGGTCCTGTCCTTCAGATTTCTGGACCCCCCACATATCCCTCGCATGGTGGTCCAAAGAGTATCCGCTGTTGGGAAGCATGGAAATGGATTTAAATAAATGTACGGATCCAGCCAAGTACGGAGCATTTTGCATGCAATTCCGGCACTTTCAAAAGAGTCGCCCCACACGCTGTTTCCATTTAGGGCCGTGAGTTGCAAAAGTAACTCCTCTGCCTCAGGTTTTCCCAGCCTGGGACACCAGCCCGGCAGAGTGCCCTGCGCAGCCCCTGTACTGTCTCTCTGCTCCCCCTCCCTGGCAGATCAAAGCTGGGCTTAAGGAGTTTGGGCCCCTTTGTGGAGAAAGATCTCCGGGACGTATCGAGACCCGCAGCAACAGCGTCCAAATCCTGTTCCACAGTGACAACTCGGGAGAAAACGGAGGATGGAGACTCACGTACACGGCAATCGGTAATTCCGCCCCTGCGCGGTGCGCTTGCACTTCGCTGGCTAGCTGATGGTGCATTTTGCGCGCTACATTTTTATTTATTGATTTATTTATTTGGAAATTTATAGGCCGCCCCTTGCCACAAGCCTCGGGGCGGCTCACAACCAAAAGATTGAATACATAACGTTAAAATTTCCAAATATTAACAGTTAAAAACTAACATTAAAAATTGGCCCATCTCCAAGTCAAAATTAAAACAACAACCTACCCTAAATACAAATTAAATTAATAAATAATAAATACATTAGCATTTAAAATATTGTTTAAATAAAAAGGTCTTCGCCTGGCGCCGAAAAGCAAATAAAGACGGCGCCAGGCGAGCCTCTCTGGGGAGCGCATTCCACATGTCGAGAGAACTTACAGAACCGAGCCCCAGCCCTGAAATCCCAGACTGGCACACCAGCACGAATTGGTTCTCCTTCCACCTGCCCTGGGCTGAGTTCTGAATTCAGGTTTGGTTTTGTTATTAAGCAGCACCATGTTTGGGTGGAAAGGCGAGTTATAAACCAAAGAAGAAACCTGCTGGGATAGAATATAATAAATGCATGGATGCATTTCGAACTGCAGGGGTGTCATGGTCTCCATGAGGCAGTCACTTGGCTGGGAATTCCATGCTAGGAAAACCATGATTTTTCCTTAATTGGGATGTTCCCCCCCTTTTTTTTTTTAAATTGGGATTCTCCACCTTTCTCTCTCACTCACTCTCTCCTTATCCACTCTCTGAAATAGGGGACACATGCCCACTGCTGGAGCCCCCGCTCAACGGCAAACTTGAGCCTTCCCAGGCAACGTACACCTTCAAGGACCAGGTGGTCATCAGCTGCAACATGGGATTCAAGGTCCTCAAGGTATATTCCCAGTGACCGGCTCAGAGCTTCTTGGGAACCAACTGAGGCCTCAGCAGCACTGGCTTCTGCTGACCTTGACCCAAAAGGAATGGTCGGCTTGGGCTGCACGCGGAGAGGCCCGGCACGGCGTCGCACAGGTCTGCCTTCGACTCAACGGGAGGCCAAGGACCCCGAGGGACGTCCTCCTCGGCCCCATCCCGTCCTCCTCTGTCTGTACCCAGCAGCAGACCAATGAAGCCTGTGCCCTCCAGCCCTGCGGCCTTCCCAAAGGCATCTTGGGGCACCCCCAAAGCGCAAAGGAGAGGGCGCGGCAGGGCAAACGCCAGCCGCTTGTCCCTGTGCGGCAACACTCCCCTCTGCCCTTTGCCTTCCCCTCGCAGGATGATGTGGAGAGCGAAACGTTCCAGATCGAGTGCATGAAGGACGGCCTGTGGAGCAACAAGGTGCCCACCTGCAAAAGTAAGACCCCTTTCTCATCCGTTCCGCACGGCAATGAGCCGGATGCTCCTCCGCAGGCGACCGCACCCCTGGGGGGCCTGGTGGAGGCCGGGTCAAAACTCCAGGAAAGCTGGTGCGCCTCCTACGACACATTAATGTCGTGAAGGAGAGACCGATACGGGGTGTCTTCATACAGGCAGCCCCAAATGCATCCCAAACGTAGTACAGTCCCATGGAGACTCCCAAATGCCACCTCCTCCCACCTGTTCCAATGCATTCTCCAGATCTTCCTGTGCTATTACTGTGCTATTAAAAGCGCACTGAATAATACCCACAGTTACCCACCAAGTCAGTGAGACGCGTTTAAAGCCACGTATTTTGGGCCCTTTTAAATTCTGCAGGAATTCAGGAAGTTCCTCATGCTACCTCCCACCAGACGGGTAATATAACCAGCTCAAGGAGGGGCTGGAAGATTTACAGGCGATTTTGCCTAATCCCAGGAATTCTGGGTCCATTTCCTGGTGGCTTCTAAGGCTTAACCAGCCCGACATTCTTCTCCGTGTTCACCTAGTGCCATCATCACTGATGCACACATAACCCTGACATTGGTTCTATGTTTAATCTGCCCGGTAATTAAGATTCTCTAGACAGAGTGCATAAATCTAAAACAATAACATTCGATAAGAACAACACAGGGGAACAGAAATAAAATAGATCAACCAGTCGTAAAGCCTAAAATCTCGAATGCCTGGGAGAAAAGAAAAGCCAGGCACCAAGGATGGCAAAGAAGACACGAGCAAACCTGTGGCGGGGAGAGTCCACAAATGGTGTGCCACCGCCGAAGAGGTGGCGGCGTCGGAAGATGGCCTCAGGCCGTCAAGGGAAGGACATTCCCTGCGTTATTCTGGCCCTAGGGGCCTCTTAAGGCTTTTAAGGGTCAGCACCAGCCCTTGGGCTTCAGTCAACCTAGAAGCCTCTGCAGCTGAAGAGGTGCCGTCGTCCATGGTCCTATCAGCCCGGCCCAACCGGCAGCCTGAGTCGCTCAGGTTTTTCAGCTCCCTGCAGCGCCATCAGCCGCCTCATGGACTGGTCATCCATTCCGGGAACTGACCAGAAGGTGGCTGAGTGTCGCCAGGCTGTCTCCGTCCAGATAGGGTCACGGCCAACTGACACCTAAGCTTAAGCTGATGAAAGCTGAAGGACTCGGCCTATCATAAAATCTCTCTTCTTTGTTTCATCCCTTTGTTACCAAAGGCTGGACTATCTTTAGATGCTTCTGAGCATCCTTGGAAAACATCACGTGATGGGTTTCCATCACCTTCGCATCACAACGCTGCAGCTGATTGCAAGAGCGACTGCATGTTTCTGTAGCAAAGCTCTCCTGGAACCTGTTGCTTTGGTCTCTGTGGGGCAGATCCTGCTGCCGCCCAAGGCCGGGGGAAATCAGAGGTGCCTTCAGGCTCAAGGCTTAATTACTTAATTCCTTAATTCCTCCTGGCCATGTGCCCCATCCAAAACTGTTGGCTTTCCCAGCAGTTCACCCAGCGCTTGGTGTCGCTGAAGTATCTGGTGATGCTGCTCGCCAAAGTCAGCCGGCAGGCCAAGACCTCTGTTGATACTTATTTAAACAAAATGTAAATATATTCCTATTTCTATCCTACCCTTCTTTGCAGGAAGAGTAGGACAGCTAACAAATCACATTAGAACAATAGCACACAGGAACACCATAAAATCGCAACTGTCAAATTACAAATGCAGGATAAAATACAATTTAAGTGACCCTCATGAAATGGCTCATGGGGGCAGCCGGTAGGCTCAGCCTCCAACAAGATTAGCCTCACCAGTCACAAGGTCAGAGTCGGATGGCCACACCAGTGTCAGGGCGCACTGGGCCCACACCCCAAAATGTTCCAAACTCCGTCCTTGGGTCTCACAAAAAGAGGTCGCCATCTTGTTCACCCGCCATATTTCTGGCCAACCTGTTTTTGGCCACTTCCTCATGCAAATGTGCAAATGTTGAAGCAGCTGCATGATGCTTTCTGCCCCGCCCCACCTCATTCAGGGTCCGCTTTCATGTCATTCCAATTCATGCTGGCAAACAGGCTTCAAACCATTTTGAACCCGGGTCTGGTGGCGTTGCACACCTTCTTCCGGACTATGGGCACCTGCCTACGCATCAAAGGGACATCTCCAGTAGACCCGGGGGAGCATGGGGGAGCATGGCAAGGCACAGCGACCTATGGAATCCACATGGACTGATATACAATGACAAGGGGGCTGATCCACTCCGTGGAATACCCAAATGAAGCAAGATCCCTTGTGTGAAAAATGGCATTTATTGAATGCAGAGTTGGAACACAGGTACAGCATATAATGAGTAATTGCAACCAGTAACTGCGAGTTTATGAGACATTTCCCATGTCCAGTCAGCTCCCTGAATAGGCCAGGAGGCTGCCCCTGGCCTCCAAGGCACCTGCACAGGTATCAAACCTCCCTACACAGGTATCCAAAGGTAGCTTGCTTGGTCTGATGTTTGTAGGTTGCTTTCTCCTGTTTCTAGATGCTGTCCTGGAAAATGACAGTAGGGGATGGGAGAAGCAGCTTCAGGATGGAAAATAGTTTCGTTTCTCATGGAAACATCCAAAAAGTGCGTAGCTTTGAAGTAACCATCTCTCAGACTCTGCCTGCCTGCATAATCTTGTGCTATTGGCAAGGTCTTGGCAGGCCGCCCAAAAACTCCTGGCTTGTGGGCACCATAACAGGAGTCTACACTACCTGTTGAGCTTTAATAATCTCCTGGCCATTCTTCTGCTGTAGCCCGGCCATTACTCCGAAGGCGTTTTCCACAAAGGGGTTTCCGTGGCTGAGCCACGAATGCCACCTGGAGTGGTGGGTGTTCACGTCGGATTGAAGGGTGAGGTTTTTTCCCTTGGGTAATCTGGCAAGTTTTACCACAGTGACGACCCATGCCTGCCCTCCGTGCTTAATGAACAGAGTCTGTGCATCATTTTTAATGCTGCTTAATAATGTTATCGCCACCTCTTGCATGCTCTTTCGCTGCCTGACTACTAATTCCTTCCTTCCTTCCTTCCTTCCTTCCTTCCGTCCGTCCGTCCGTCCGTCCGTCCGTCTTTCCTTCCATCCCTTTTCCTTCTGCTTTTGGAACAGTTGCTGAAACTGAGACAACACACAACTGGACAACGATAAAGGAGGATGTGAACCCAGTAGCCGAATGACCCCATGCTTGGCACAGCCTTTAAGAGAGGAAGTGGTCTGGGGGAACTCTTAAGGTTATACCGGGGCTGCGACGCCAATCGGCTTTCATGATTGTGGGCCCGGGATGTTAACCCTTCACGCTCGGGCATGCTCTTAATTCTGGGACTGACTCAAGAGACACTAAAAACAACACGATTCTCATTGGAATGAAGCTGCTGCGTTACTGCTGGACTTGGCGTGGCTGCTCTCCAGACACTCTCTGTCTTGTTCTCACTTTTGGTACACTCCGACCCTGCCTGAATGAACAAGTTTTGCAATAACCGGGTGTGCTAATGTGGTGGCGGTACTTGCGGTGTTTTTCCTTCCACGAAACAATTAACCCTTTTCTGCCTCTTCTGCCAGCTCTGCGATGGATGGCCGCTGTAGATCTCTTTCCACACAGAGTCGTCCCATCACTTCGCAACGCAGCAGACTGAGAATCAGGCCCCAGTGAAACCCCCGTCTCACAAGGGTGCTTAATCCAGGGATATCCCATGCGTGGAGGCAAATTCTGGATCACAGCAGCAGAACCCACCTCTGACTTCCATGGCTCGATCCAAATCTGTACATGCTCAGACAGCCCTGTGAAAGTTGGAGCTGGGCCCTGCTGCTGCATCCCCAGACCATGTGCTGGTCTTCCCTGGATTTAAACAGCTGAAGCAGGCCACTGCTCCAAGCTCAGCTTACCGCTGAATCTGGGAAGCTTTTCCTAGCGGTGGCAAAAGCTGCTCCAACGCAACAGCCTCTGGGCCGTGATGGGAGGGAGCTGCAGCCCCCTCGTGTGTGGTGTGTGTTGGTGTGCAGAGGACAATACTTTTTATATAAGATGTCAAAAGTGGCCACGCGGAGGTGGGTAGAGACCTGTTTTCCCTGCAGGGGAAGGCAGGACACGTTCCAATGGAGCAAAGCTCAGGGAGCCAAAGTTCCATTTGGAGGCCAGGAAATGCTTCCTGATGGTTAGGGCCCCGGTCTTGGACAGTCTTTCAGGTATGAAGATCCAGAGCTCCTTTTTCTATACAGCTGAATAGCTTTAAGAACAGCCTTGTGATATTTTAACCTCTTCGCTCGCTCTGAATAGGCACTCGGATTAGGTGTGAGATCTTTCCTTCCTCCAGGGCCTCCTTGTCCAAGAATGTGAGCTGCACTGGCCTCTCCTTCGCTTCCATGCTGTAGTGAAACTGACACGATATGGGGAAAGCCTTTTCCGCTTCCCCCGCTACATCTTCCTGGCATGAGTACTATTATTATATTAATGGGATTTGCTCCAGTGCCGGTGTCCGCATAAATACCTGTAGGAGCAGGAAGAGAAGCCAGTGAAATTAACAAGGCTTTTCCCTTGATCTGGTCAGTTTCACCACAGTGGAAATTGGGCCCTGCGGAAGCGAAATGGACGCGCTTTGCCCCCAATCCCGCCAGTGTTACAGGAGATTGGACCGAGGCAGGGGGACAGAGGAGGGACTGAAAGGGGGAGAGCATGCTGCCCAGTTGTCACCAGGGCATCATTATGGGATGGCATCTCTTGTCAGCACAGTATGGCCCAGTGCCCAGGGTAGCCAAAGATGTGGGAGGAACGCCTAGCTAGAGATCTGACAGAGCCGTGTAGAAACCTTAATTCTGACAGCACTGGTAATTTGCACTGATGAATCAGGAAAAGATTCCCCGGTGATTGTTCAGGCTCTTGAAAACAGACGTGGTTTCAGTCTTGGGATTTTCCACCAGGCATCTGGCGTGGGCAGAGGAGTCACTGCCATCTGTCCAGCCCACGATTAAAGATGGTCGCTTCCATTCTGTTGGCAAAGCGAAGCAGTCCCTGGAAGAAGCCGCCCGGGACTTCTCGGCAAGAATCGGCTCTGCCTACTCTCCCCAACCTTTCCCGGCAAATCGTAGCCCATCTGTCTCCCTTGGCGGTGCCGAAATGCCTGCAGCCCCCCTCGTGTGAGGTGCTGATCGCCTGATGACGGGTCCCGGGCTAAAAATATTAGCAATGGGATCAGAGCAGTGCATGTGACGTTGTCATCCAGCTTACGGAAGCCATACCTGCCCCTCGCGATCGTGCCTGTTGCCATGGCTGCCATGGGATGCCCACTGCCCCTGCCCTCTGGCTGCCGAAGGGTTTCCAGCCCGTTCACGCAACCCAACAGCCCCTCGTGGGTTAATTTACTCACGAGGAGCTGTGGCACGGCAGTTGCCACGGTGAAATGCAAGCCCTGGCAGAGGGTTCTGGTGGCCGGTCGCGTCATCTGCTCCCAGGGGGCAGGTTGTACGAAGGTGCAGCACCTCTCACATCGCCCTTAAACAAATCCTGGATGTATTGATCCAGGGTGGATTGTCCGGTTGTCCCAACCGAGTTATGGCCGTCAGAGAGGCGAGGCTCCTCTCCTGCCCACCTGTCCTCGTCCGAGCACACTCGGGGGGTGCCTGCTGCCAGGATTCCCCCAAAAAGCTGCTCAGAAGCAGAAGCGGGGCCTTCCCTGCCGTTAGGCAAACCATGGCAGCCAACTCAGGCGGCAGGCGCCTGTGGGGACGCCTCCCAGCTCTCTGCTCCTCCTGGGTGCCCCGCTCATTCTCTCTGCTTGAGAGCAGACCTGTCTGGGCCACGAAGCCCACCCTGAGCTGGCCTGCCGGGCTCACTGGCAGCGGTGGAGACCTTCTTGTTGTAACTGCCCAGCCCACAGTGAGGCCGCTGGTCGCAACACTGGCGGAGCTTTGCATGCGCTCTGGGGTCGTCTGAAACTTGAAGGGGCTATCCATGGTGCTGAATCGATTTGGGGGTGCAATTCGGCAACCATCCACAGCTCTGTTGGAGTTCAGGCTAAAGCCCAGGGTGGATACCCTGCCCCACGGATGGGCTACTCGTCTGCTCCACCAGCTCCCTGTGTGCATTGGAGAGCTGCCATCGTCCTCTTTGGCTCAGGCAGCAAAACGGAGTGGGTCAGCCGTGTGTCTCATCACGCTTGGGGGAACTGTAAGGTTTACAGACGCACAAAAAAACTGTTTAAAAAAAAAACCCGCAGTGGCCTGAAACAACTCAACACTAGTTGAACGTGTTCAGTAGTCACCAAAAAATGAGCGACAGCTGAAAATGAAAAACAAAACATGGGAGGAATGGAATATTCTGCTCTGAAGGAACGGTTGGCTGGGATGCTGAGCATTAGTAATCCCCGCTGGAAGTGAGAAGAGCCGACAGCATTTTGATGCTGATTCCATTTAGTTCCCACTCAAGGGCTTCTGTCCCATGTTGTCCCCATTCCAAGCCAGATGAGGGCTCTTCAGGCCAAAGGTGAACGACAGTGTGAGGCAACTTAACTCGATTTTCCTTCCCATAAGGAACACCGACACGTCATCTTATCAAGGCAAACAGCACCGATTCCAGTCCCCTGGCTCCAGAATCCCTGCTCGTGCAATGGGAGTTCTCTACTTCCAAAGTTCCCTACTTTCAAAACCCATGCAATCCGCAGCCCAGCCTTCCCAGTCCTTCCGATCATTCATAGCGTCCGTCCGTCACGATTTGTTCTCCTCCAAAGTACATTGGTGACTGGAGAAAGACAAGATAGCGTATCAGCAGGGGAAAAACTAGAGCTAACTGTTCTCTCGGCTGAAAGGTGCCTCCTCACCTCCCAGGTGTGTAGGAAAGAGTCATTTTCACTGGGAAAATACGTGCTGGAATGAATTCACTCCTCTACTTTTACAAAATGGTGCTACTTTTTTTACGTCTTCTCAAACATCTCCCCTAGCCAGATCAAAACAAGAGAAGCTATTTTGCAACGGACGGGGTGCTATCACAGATGTTGGCCAGCTAAATCTCAGGACCTCCAGAACAATTTGAATTTGGAATGAAACCAGACCCCGAGGCCACTGAATGCAGTGGTAGTAAGTCCAGGGTGGGTCTGGGGGGGGGGGGGGATGAAGTTTCTATGTTTGCCCCATAGAATTTGTTGCCTGCAGGGACGGTGATGGCTGCTGCCATAAGTGTCTCTTTTTCCATTATAGGAATCCTTCAGGAGGGTCCTGGGCTACTAGGAACTGCACAGGGCCTTCTAGTTCTCTGTGGCTCCCAAGAGACATGGGAAACTGTACATCCCAGACACCCCTGTAACTCCAAACCCTACCAAAACTTACTTGACATCTGTTGTCACCAACCGTTCCTCCGCACTGCCAGCCCTTGCCTTTACGTTTGCTTGGGATGGAGGAGGAGCAGAGCGGCAGCCAGATTTTGAGGGATTTGTGGCTCAACACAACACAGAGCCGGGAATTCTGGGATGCAGAAACTCGTTTTGGGCCACTTCCCAATTCCATGTTTGCCACCATCCCTTACCCCAGGCCCGGGATGCAAAATAGGCAAAGCTTCATGTACCAGATTAACAGTTTTCAAAGTGAAGTTAAATCGCAGCTGTTTCTTTTTACATTTGGCATTATTAATCATGTTTTCAAAGAGGGAGATTTCAAAACAAACAAACAAAAACAGGAAGGCAGAAACCACATCCAGGCACCAAATACCGCTAGCAGAGGAGGAGAAAATCTTGACTAACAATATCTGGTGGCGATGAATTTTGGGGATAAATGGGCTTTGTCTGAAGACAGGCTTCCTCCTACTGGTCCAGCTTCTGTGCATGGAGCCGGGGCCTCGGGGAGGGAAGGAATCCTGTCGTGCACGTCAGGCAGGAAGAAGCAGGGCTCTGACCTGGGTTTCCAGCAGCTGAAAATCCAGAGAGAGACTCGCATCCTGCTCCCGAGAGGTTTGCTCCAGGAGAAGACCCAGTCCAAGAGGCTCTCCTTCACCAGAGATGTGCCTGCTTTCATCTTGCGTGGACTGTAGGATTTGTTTACTAGGAAGTAAGAGGAGTCAGCCGGATCAGGTCCAGGGCTCTCCAGCCAAGGATTACATTCCCTTATTTATTTATTTATGTATTTATTCATTCATTTATTTATTTAAACATTTCTATGCCGCCCCATCGCAACAAAGCCTCGGGGCGGCTTACAACAATATAAAAACAGTCATAGCATTTAAAATCCTAACGATTTAACCCCCCCCCCTCCTGGTGCATCTCGGCCAACCTAAAATACAATCATAAACAATAAACCCAAACAACAAAATTAATAAACCTAAATTAACTTTAAATAAACAAACCATCAACTAAACCCAAACAACAAAATTAATAAACCTAAATTAACTTTAAATAAACAAACCATCAACTAACAAGACATAAACACATAAATACAGAACAAAACCATAAGCCAAATAAACAACTAACAATTAAAATACGACTTAAATAAAAAGGTCTTGCGCCAGGCAAGCCTCTCCAGGGAGCGCATTCCATAATTGGGGCGCCACCGCCGAGAAGGCCCTTAGCAGCCGACCATCTGCCTGTAGGAAACCCACAAGCCAGACTTAAACATAGCAGCGACTTGGGCTTGGGGGCCGGTGTTCTTCTTGAGTCCCAGCTCACACATCCTGCCTCTGGTGCTGCTGGGGGGAACAGAGAGCCAGTGTGGCGTCGTGGTTAAGAGCACAGGACTGGGACTCAGGCGACCTGGGCCCTGGCCCCCGCTCAGCCATGGAGCTCACTGGGCCACTTCGGGCCAGTCCCAGACTCTCAGCCCGGCCCACCTCACAGGGCTGTTGTGAGGATTAGGCTGAGAGGAGGAGGAAGAGGAGGAGGCGTGTGTAAGCCACCTTGAGTAGCTTGGAAGGAAAAAGGGCGGAGCATGGACATAATCAATGAAGAAACTGGCTGGCCCTCTGAGTGGGATGGTGTAAACTGGGGTTCTGTACCAGCAGGCCTTGGCTGCCCACAGGGACCCTCATGGCCCCTCCCAGCTCCACTCTGCTGGGATTCTGCATAGCCATCCGGACCAACAGCTGCTGAGCCACCAGGTCCCACAGGTGTGCCTTATCTTCATAGAGCAAGCCCATGGGGCCGGGTCCCACAGCCCAGACTGGATAGCTTCCCTTGATTAAATTGTCCACAGTCTACCCCTCGCTTATGCACACGAGAAGCAGTGAGTGGCCCCTGTGGTCCAGCCGAGCGGGTGGGCATCATGTGGCCTTGATTACTGCAGTATCAGATTCAGGAGCAAAACCCCCCGAAATGCAGCTTTAGCACCATTAAGTGCGTCAGGCGGAGCTCACTGTGAAGCTCAGCTCCATACCACCAAGTGCTTTACAAGCACCTCACACGGGGCAGCAGGAAAGGGCCCCCAGACCCCCAGACCCTGGGCCCACCTGGCCCAAACTTCTCATTTTCTTGCATTTCATTCCCAAGAACACCAGGAAGGAGAAGGCTCTGGACCATACTTGGAAATCCGACAGTGGCCCAAGAGCAGATCTCACAAACTACCTTCCGCCACGTCCACCACGACCTCCCGCCCTACCAAGCCACTGGTGAACTGCCAAAAAAGGAAGGTTTCCCCCAAAAGTGAGGGCAAAAGAGCGTTGTGGCTGTCGCGGCATTTGCACAGCCTCTGTGCATATGTTATGTGCAAGTTCCGAAGTACATAGAAATACGGGACATCGCACCATCGGGTGACCAGGTGAGCCTTGTCTATGGCCCAGGTGCTTGCTACCTGTGGACAGGCAATGTTTCTATTGGTTCTCTTTCCAGCCAAGGACCAATCCCTGCATCTCTGTCCCAGAAATCCCAGCTCACTGTCCTCCTTGCCAGAGGAAACCTAACAATCCCCATCGCCTCTCCCAGGCTGACGCTGAAGCCAGTGAAAAATAGGCCGGGCGTCTCTTCACTCCGGCATTCATTGGTCGTGATTTGCATCTCTCCTCTTCCCTCGCATGTCCCTGGGTTTCTTTCACGCTGCCCAAACCTGCTGTTCACTGGCATGATGAATTTTAAGACTGGGGAAGCTAGAGACAGGGAGCGAGGACCAGCGTGGTGTACTGGTTAAGAGCCCGGGACTGGAGGTCAAGCAATCTGAGTTCTAGTCGCCGCTCAGCCACGGAGCTGAACTGGTCCTTTGGAGCTCACACAGGAAAATGGGTGTTCTCGCCACTTGATTCGACCGTCAGCCTGACATCACAAAGCACAGCAATTGTTGCATTTGGGTGGGAAGGCATGAAGAAATAGGTGACTATGTTTGCATCATGACAGAAAATATACGGAAGGAGTTTTCGTTTGCTTCTTGCATGATGAAATATTCCTGAAGGTTCAGCCTTGGTAGCACCTATAAGTCTGGGGCTACACGTTTCAAAAAGCAAGCCAGTCATGCTGGGCAGGCTGTATTTCGGGGCAGCTTGCCCACCTGTCTTGACTTTCTCCCTGAGGACCATGGATCGTCCTCTGAAGAACCCCAGGGCTTCCCAGGAAAATAGGTATACATTTTGCGACCGAAATATTCTCACTGTGGCTTGTTTCTGCAGAGACTCTTATGCAACAAGAACTAAGGAGGGAAACCAGACTAATTAAATTCAACATGAATCAATTAAACTGTCCTCATTCATTTTGAGTGAATGATGATGCTGGTGAAAAAATTTTTCATTTCTCTACCACCCAAGAGCCAGACCTGTTTGGGTGGTTTGCAAAAAGCATCACATTATAAGGGAATAGAAACATACACTTATATTCCTAACGGGTAATATATAAAACAATTTATGGTGAATCCCCATGCAGACTTCAACAGAAGAAAGGTCCTACGACTCCCAGGATGCTCCTTGGCTGGGACATGCTGGGAATTGTAGTCCTTTTCCTGTCTTAAATAGGAAGGATCACACCCTTCCACAGCAGACACATTTGTGTGAAGATGCTGGGGCTGCTATGAATGCCCAGGATGGCCGCTTAACCCGCTTTACTGAGAACTCTGGGACATCAGAGAAGCCCTGCTGGATTGGACCGCCTGGTCCAGTGCTCCGTTCGCACCGCAGCCCATCATCTGCCCCACGAGGGCCACTGCGGTTCATTCAAGGCGGTGCAAGAGGGAGTGGCCAGGGGCATCGCCAGCCGTTCTGCCACAAGGACTCCAGAGCTGTTAACTGCCCCACAGCTTAAGCACCTGCTCCCAGTTGCCACTGGTGCAACCAAGCTGGCTGCCCAGTGCAGCCCCTTTGCCACGTCCCCCGGAGGACTGGCCAAGACTGCAGTTCCTGTTTGGGAAGAAAGGGTGGCGCTCTGGGGCTCTTTCCGAGCCCCACCTGGAGATCTTGGGCGTTGCGCCTGGGAGCTCTGCCCGGCCCAGGGTGGCCGTCTGTCCTATTTTATACGGGGTGGTCCTCTATTGGATGGCTGCGTCCTCCGTCCAGCCCAAGTCTGGATCAAAGGAAGGAGAACAGAGTGGGTGAAAATTCTCCGTTCTGTGGAATAGTTCTAAATCTGCGTCTGTGCGCATGGGTGTTATGATGTGCCATGTTCATGCACATTTCAGAGGCTTTTGGCCTCTTCGGTGTCAATGTGTGTTACTCGTTCGTAATACTACTATGACTGTTCTGGCATGGCCTCTCCCCGTATCCTTTCCCCTTGGAGTCCCTCTCTCATTCCTCCTGGGGGGATTTAAGTGGACACGCGGCAGGAAAGGAAAGGACTAAGCAACCCACCTTCTCCCACCTGCAGCAGCTTTGCATTAATGCCAGGCAGGAAAAACCATCGTTGGGGGAAAGCACTTTGGCCAAAGCAGCCTTTCAAGCTGTTAATTTCTGCCTGGATGATCCTAACCGAGGTGGACAAGGAGCATTTGGGGGGGGGGGGGCGCCTCCGTTTTCTTTCCTGGGCTGGCCGCCACTACAGCGATTTGGGACCCCTGAAGCCTTGGCGGGGGGAGAGGGAACCTCTGGAGAACCATGCGAGGGACTCCCCAAATCCATGGCCAGTCTGGCCTTTGGACCGGTCCAATCCCCTGCATGTTCTTGGCTTCCCAGTTGCCGACTGCAAGATGCCGCGCCCGCTGGACCACGGCTCCG
The DNA here is from genome assembly GCA_023646645.1 of Varanus salvator macromaculatus. Lineage (NCBI taxonomy): Eukaryota > Metazoa > Chordata > Lepidosauria > Squamata > Varanidae > Varanus > Varanus salvator. The sequence goes on along the minus strand of JAIXND010000761.1, from coordinate 2,603,597 downwards.
TGACCTTCTCCACGCCGGACAACCTGACCACCTACCAGTCCGAGATCCAGTACGTTTGTCAGCATCCCTACTACCAGATGGTCCCCAACGTCACAGGTGAGACCGGTGGCCTCGGGGATCCGGCCAGCATGCAGAGTGGGCGGGTGGAGCAGAAGCATCTGAGTGAGGCGGCCTGCTGCATGAGCAGCACAGAGAAAGCTTTGCTGGATCTGCCCAAGAGGCGTATCTGACCAGCCGCCTGTTTGTTTATTTACTTGTTTATTTAAAGTTTGTATATGCTGTTCAATATTAAAAGTCTTTGGGCGGCTTACAAAAAGCACAGAAAAGTGCAACCATGTACAGCAAACAACACACAACACACGGCAGCCAATAAATACTGATAAAATCTAAGATAAAACCAATTAACTGTTAAAATATTGGGAAAATAAAAAGGTCTTCACCTGGTGCCAAAAAGAATAAAGTGACGGCACCAGGAGAGCGTGTTCCAAAGTCGGGGCACCACCACTAAAAAACCCCCTAAATTCTTTCTTGTAGGCAAGCCATCATTCCCATCTCGCCTTGCTTCAATATACTGCTTTGAATGCATTGTTTTATCCTTGTACCTCCAGTAGCATTGCCCTATTTACCAGTCCAGAATCTTTTGGGATACATTAACAGAAGCATTACTTCCAAATCACGAGAAGTAGTAGTTCCCCTCTACCCCTCACTAGCCAGCCCTCACCTGGAGTACTGTGTCCTGTTCTGGGCATCAAGATTTAAGAAAGATACAGGTAAATTAGAAAGGGTCCAGAGGAGGGCAACAAAAATGATCCAGGGTTTGGAAACGCTGCCCTGTGAGGAGAGACTGGACAACTGGGCATGCTCAGCCTTGAGAAGAGAAGACTGAGTGGGGACATGATATCCCTCTAGAAGTCCCTCAAAGGCTGTCAAGATCTCTCCTTGCTGATGCCAGAGAGCAGGACACGGAATAATCACTTCAAGTTGTGGCAACCCAGGTTCAGGCTGGACACCAGGAAGAGCTTCCTCTCTGTCAGGGCAATTCGGCAGCGGGACCAGCTGCCTGGAGAGGTGGGGGGCTCTCCCACACTGGAGAGACATCCAAGGGGAAACCGGGCAGCCCTCTGAGTGGGGTGGTGTGACTTGGCGCCCCGCCACGGCAGGGGGTTGGACCCGATGGCCTTCTTGGACTGTTGGGACCTTTCTGTGCTCTGATTCTGCGATCTGCTTGGACGGAGACAAACGCTGCAAACTAAATTAAGTATTAAGTAAAGCGCCAGTAAGAGAAGCACCTACAGGCTTAGAGCGAAACGAACGGATTAGACGCGCCCGCAGCGCCCCCTGCTGGCAGAACTCATGCTCATCACTACGCGCTCCGGTCTTTCCCAGGTACCTACACCTGTGACTCCAAGGGCAGCTGGAGAAGTGCCGAGCTGGGGACACGCCTTCCCTCCTGTCTTCCAGGTACCTAAATTTCCCTGTCAATACCTCCACGCCTGCCATTCTCTCTAGCTCCATCTCCGTCTTCAAAGAGCCTGTGCCAAAATCCAAACTGGGGGCAAAGGAGGAGTCTTGGTTTCGGAGCTTTTTCATGGTGCTTTCCAAAAAAGCTGCTGGGGTCTTTATTCCACACAGAGTATGCACTGCTGAAACTTTTCCAAGTTTCCCTCCGTCTGTCATTTAGTTTTGGATATCATTTCTTGTCTGCCCCCCAAGGAGTGTGGATTCCATGAGCCATGGGCCCTGTGTGTCCCCATACCCTCTCAAACCACCATCACCAAATTGCTGCCAAATTTTGGCAGAGCAGTGGTTAAAAAAGACACATTTTCCCTTCAAAGCAAAGTTTCTGGAGTTCCTAGCAGCATGATGGGCATTGAAAGAGGGAACATACATAGAAACATAGAACCAGAGCGAGTCAGAAGGGGCCTCCCGGGCCATCTAGTCTGACCTCCGGCACCAGCCGGCTCCGCTCATGACATGCCCACCATGTGCATGTCCAGCCTGTCTTTGAACACCCTCACCGATGGGGCCTCAACGACCCCCGGGGAGCCCATTCCACGCCCTCGGGGTCCTAACTGTCAGGAAGTGCTTCCTGGCATCCAAATTGAACCTTGGCTCCCTGAGCTTTGCTCCGTTGGAGCGCGTCCTGCCTCCTCTGCCTTCCTCTGCCTTCCTCTGCGTCCTGCCTTCATCTCTGTGTGACACCCCCTCACATACCTGTATGTCGCCAACAGATCCCCTCTGAGGGGATATACATCCCATGTGCCTTTGTAGTGAAAATGTAGGGGCTTTGCTAATGCGGATTTTGGCAGTGGGGTGTATGGCCCACAGTGGACTTGGCAGGTGGGAACTGTCCCCAGAGGTTGCCCCCCCCACCAATCAGCCCCCTTCCCTTCCCTTCCCTTCCCTTCCCTTCCCTTCCCTTCCCTTCCCTTCCCTTCCCTTCTATCCCTTTACCATCCCTTCTCTGTGTCTCTCTTGTCCCTCTTTCTCGCTTCTCCGTAGGCACTAAACTATAACAGGCCGCGTGCAAGCAGGTGAGAGCAAAACCCTCCAAACACAGAGCTGGGAGGGGAGGCGCAGCTTGTGAGGGCTTGGGGGCAGGGGGAGATATGGGGGCACCGTGGGGGTGGCATCGGCCCCGCTCCGGCTTTTTGTCTCCACCCTTTCAAACCCCCAAAAGCCGCCACTCAGAAGGACTTGAAGCTTTCCTTTCAGCAAAACTGGGTGGCAGTTGAGCGCCCTATGAGGCAGCGAGGGGGGCGGGGGGTCTCACCAAGCCCTTCTGCATCGAGCACAAGGCCTGCGTGGGCACAAGGCCGCCAGGGGCAAAGCGGAGCCTGCTGCCACCCCAGCTGGCGTCACCTCTTCCGTCATCATCCCTCGTGCTTCCTGGGGGCCGTGACAGGGCAGGCCGGCCCCTCAGGTGGCATCAGATTGAAGGTGCAGTGCAACAGGGTCCCAGGGGGATGGTGCCGCCCAAGCGTGGCTCCCGAGGAAGCCTGCCAAGGCCCTCGCAGGCCCCAGGAGCAGCGGCGGCTCCAGTGCGAAGGGGAAGCGGAAACCGTGGCAGTGCCGGGAGGGGGGCTGCCCTCTGGGGGCATCTCCACGCCAGCTGCCACGGTTTCTCCACCGCACCACCGCAGCTGCCACCTGCCACACGTGGGTGCTCACCACAGTCTCCCCGGGGCCACCCTGGACCAGGTGGCACCTCTCGAGTCTGGAAGCAGCCCTGGATGAAAGTCACGTGGGGGCCATTTGCAGAACAGGTGGCGACCCACCGGCCACCCCCATGGAGGGCCCTCTGCGCATCAGCCGCTCGGGGCCACGCAGCCGGATTCCCAGGCACTCCTCCGCCTTCGCGCGCTGCAGTCCAAGTGCCGGCCTGGCTGGGGGATGGCCGTCAGCTCAGCCCACTTTGGGAAGCGGGGCTGAGAGCAGGGGCTTGGGGCCCGGGATGCGCACCTAGCAGAGCCGGTGGGAGGGGAAGGCTCCCCAGGACTTGGAAGAACGATCCGGACAGACGGAGTGTGGGAACTCGTGCCTCGCTCGCCGCCAAAGGGGGAAGGGAGCCGAGGAGCCGCTCAAGCTGCCTGCAGAATGTTATGGGACAGGCTGTGCCCGTTTCCCTTCCCTGTTAAACTCTGGCTCGCTTTTAAGCACTCACTTTCCATGTGAGTCTGCTTCTGGTTCTGATGGAATCCAGGCGGGCTGGCAGTTCCCGGGGAAAGTTTTCCAGAGGTCAGGGCAAGCTGGCTAAGAGCAAGGAATTCACTGTGCTCCGCAGGGATTTCTCCTCCCTTTATTCCGCGGAGCCAGCTGTCTGTCACCGGGAGGCATCTCTTCCTGCAGCCCTTTCGGGGATCGCTCCCTTCTGCGCAGCAGCCGGGGAAACATTTTGGGGCTGGGGACCCGGCTGCCTTCCTGCAGGGCAGCAGCGTTGCAGCTCGCTGCCTCAGGAACAAGAAAAGGTCCTGCCAGCCCATCGAGACAAATGCCTTAATTTGGGCTAAAGTCTTCACGGAGGAAACGGGCAATGCCCAGAAAGACCCTCGCAAGAGTGCAGGGTCGGTCCTCAAGGTGCCTCAGCGCCTTTGCCATCCTCTTGCTGCCGTTCCTCCTGCAACGCTGGGCACGGTTACCCAGCAGGACGTCCCCCCGGACAAACCGGGACTTTCCAGGCACACATTTGTGGTCTCGGACGGCTTTTTTTGGAGTATTTGGGGACCTGAGGACCAGGGTCCCAGGGACCAAGGTAGCCGGGGCAGGATGCTGGCGGAGGGCAGGCCGAAGCCACAGGCACAGAGAGGGCTCGGCTGCACTGGGGTTGCTTGGAGAGACTAAAGTCTTCCCCCTCCTGGCTGAGAGCCCCACGACGATTTCTCCATTTCTTTATTACATGTATCCCCTGGCTTGTTTCCTTCAAGGGGAGCCTAATTCTCCTCCTCCTGTCAGCCTTATCCCCACAACAACAGTCCTGTGAAGTAGGCTGGGCTGAGAGGCCGTGACTGGCCCAACGCCACCCACTGAGCCCCATGGCTGAGTGGGGACTAGGACCCGGATTGCCCAAGTCCCAGTCCCGCACCTTTAACCACTGCACCACACTGTCCTTCACTGTCGCGCACTCTTCCCTTGCTGCCCATCCCACCTGCTGCTCAGAGCGACCTCTGCCTGCACAAACTGTGCCTGCCAAGCAGCGGACAGCCAAGCAACTGAGCAGCGGGCAAACGGGCCGCCGTGGGAGAGCAGAGCAAGCCCAGGGCAGGGATGTGGGGCTGGGGGTGCAGCGGGGTCCCCGGGCTCGCTTCCCCAGGCTCCGTTCCGCTGGGCCACAACCCTGGCAAGTGTGCCCGGCATTTGCACAGCGCTCACTAGGAACGGAGCCCCTGCAACCGGTGCACACGCGGCGTCCCTCTTCCACGCCTCGGGCAGCAGCGCTCGCTCCATGAGTGCCCGTGGGCTTCCTCTTGCCTCAATCCGTTTTCCAAGGCCAGGACAAGCAGCACAGGGCGCCCACAAACACTAGACGGACAGATTTGGCTGAGTTGCATCCCAGCCCCAGCCTGGGGGGGCGGGGGTCTCTCACGGGTGAGTCCCTGCTGAAATGCAAGGGTCGGGCTATACCACCTTTGACCCTACCTCAGGGTGAGCTGAAGCCCAGGGCCTGCCTGCTTCTGACTGAAACCATTTTCCCCTCGCACGTCTTTCTTGAAAAAGAATCATTCCATGAGCAAAACGAGGAGCAGGTTTGGAATGGCGAGCTTGTATCGTGGATCTTAAAACTAGCCTGACCCTCATGGGAAGAAGATCGTGGCAAAATTTGGGGGGCGGCGAGGATGGCTTATAGGGTGCCCCTGCGCTCTGGCTTGCACCAGCAGCGACGTTCCAGCCTGGAGGAAAATTGCCGTATCTGAGTGAACATCACAGGGTCTGATAATGCGAAACACGCCTGGGTCTCGCTCCAACTGCGCTTCTGTCAGTTTAATGTTCCCTCCTTCAAGCCAGCACTCGCCTGGCCCACCATTTAAATGCATCCGCATGGCCCGCTGGCAGTTGCACAACACACGCATCTGCCTCCGTCGTGCATGTCGGAGCCCTTGATGCCACTCCACAAGCTCCGGCCAGATGAGAGTCTGGGGCTTCCTGGCACGAGGCGTGGCGAGAGCACTGGCGATCCCGCTCTCAGGGATGCTCGCACACCCTTCCAGGCCTCCTCCAGGGCCTCTCTGGAGTCCCCTAGCCATTTTCCTGGCTGGCTTTTCCCCGAGCAAGGAAAATGCAAAACGGATGCTGCCTTTATCCACCACAGAAGCCTCCTACAAATTGGCAATTCCCCTGTGTGCCCCCACACCCCCTGGTGTTCTCCGAAGGAACATACAGGAGCATATGCAAAGGGAAGCAGGAACCAGCTGGGGGAAAACCTCCTGCAAGGTCCTTCTAATCGTCCCACAATGAAAACGGAAGAAGCTCAAAACAGCAGCTAATGTGCCGCATGTGGACCAGCTCCGAGCATTGGTGGTCGATAGAGGCAGGTGGAAGCCGCACTGCGGTGCGCGCTCTGCGCTGAGCTGTCCTGCTTCTGGCCACGTGGACGTCGCACCGTGCACATCGGGGCGCATTGATTTTACCTGCATGAAACTGTCTGATTAGACTTTCAGCCAGGAGAGCTCAGGGGTGGGGACTGGTCTCCCACACCTTATGTAACAAGCAGGTATTTCACAGGTGAAGCGTTCCCGTCGTACCGTGGCAAGGAACGAACACAGAGCCCCTGTCCTGATCTAACAGAACACAAACGAAAAAGCAATTTTAGCAGGCAAAAGGACAGGCCAAAGCCCTTATACATGGTCAGGATCCTGCGAAATGTTGCAAGTCTGTACCGCTGCTCAGTCGGAGTTTTCTGATTATTTTTTTCTGGTGAGTGGACGCAGCTGGCCAAGTATGTTTGCCTTGAGAAAATTCACGCTGCGGATCGCATGGATCTACATGGTGCGACACCCTGGGCAGCCTGGTGTGATGACCACGCTCAAATGTCCCAGGGTAACCTGGATCCCCGTAGCCTCAGGTTTAAGGTTGTGTGCGAACTAATGTTTGTTGGTACCATGCCGGTCAGATCCGTACACCACAGCGAGCGGTTGGCACGCCGCTGGCCACGCAGACTCTCTGTGGCACCCGGGGCGGGTCAAGGCTCTTCCAGAAGCAGAGGCGTAGCGACTGCCACGCGACCGGCCCGTGCTCGGTTTCCCTGCCAGCCTTGGGCGTCTCTGAAGACCGGGAAGGTTGTGCTGGCTGGCGGCAGGGACGCCGCACCTGTGTCCTCTCCCTGTGCATGTTGGTGGCGAGCTCAGCCACGGCCTTCCCCACCCCACAAGGTACTCCAGATCTCCAAGGCCGCAATGATGGATTGCACCGCATGGTGCGAGTGCATCATTGCCTGTAGATTATGCCACAGGTCATGCCTCCCCACTCCCTTGGGGGCAACGAAAAGGAGCACTCCGTCGGAGGGCACTGCTCTTAAGATCCATGTGCAATGTGGCCGTCTGACGGGAATCCGCCACAGGCCAACTGGGACCGCTCA